>CM077885.1:28569391-31288141 GCA_039720435.1 Amazona ochrocephala
CCTCAGGGAACTGCTCTCAAAGCCTATCTGCAGAGGGGTTTATCAGCCAAGCTCTATGCTTCCACTGGAAATGCAATTGAGAATTGTGCTGTACCAGCAAAAAAATACAAAATCTTGCTCTTAAAAGTCCATCGACATTTGAACTTTTGCCATATATATGGTTAAAAACTAAAATGAAATGAACTCCATCCTTGTAGCAATACTGCTGTAGTGGTCAGTGTTCCCAGCGTACAGCAGACTTCGCCTCAGAAAAACATCTCGAGAGGATCAATACTTTGATTTATGAATGCACTGTATCCTATCAAAGAGCAGGAATTATCAACACCATTTTTCTGGGCTTGGATCTTACCTCTCATGAGCTTTTCTGATGGTGAATCCATAAATAGCCACATTTTAGCTGCAGACAAAATTCTTTTACCCCCCATAATATTCACAACAATCATGGTATTGACTCACTGTCTAATTTATGTCAAACTCCAACATTCACCCAGCGTCAGCCTGAGAAATCACATCCTGAGAACAGAGTAGGAAACACCTTCCCAGCTCCTTGAGGCAGCTGCAGGACTTGACCAGCAACTGTCAGATTTATACAGTGAAAATACTTTGTTTAGGAATCATCCTTTCGACTCACAAGGAAGAGCCAGGAAATAAAACTGAGATGCTGCTGTATATTCAGTTGGATAATGAATCCCATCTCCTCTGTACAGTGCTGTGTAAATGTGAGTGGATGTTTAGAGCATACCTCATTGCAAATTCATCCATCTATCTTTTCCCAAAGATGATTTCCTTACAGATGTGCAAACCCACATGGGAGAAAACCTCCTTGGGAAAGGTTTTAAAAGCAGCACATCCTCAATTTGACATGAAAAAACAAAAGAGTTCATGAAATGCTGGTGGCAGTAAGCTCAGTTTGGCCTGACAGCAGGTGACATGACCAGGCAGAATTGCTCTATCTCCAAAAGCACATGTTTTCTCTTTTGTATTTCCATAGTTACTGGCAGTCAGAAATACAGCATGCTACTGGTAAAGTGAAGTTTTAAAGTCACCATGACAGTATCGCATTGATCTATCTCAGTTTTTTCTCCCTTGTAGTGGGTCCTTTTAACCCAAACCTACATGTAAAAACGTGTGACCTGTCATTTTTCTAAAGTGTTTGTAACTAGGTGGTTTATGCTAGAAGACATAGATTGCTGTTCAGTATGTATTCTTATTTTTGCTTTGTATTATTCCATCAGAATCTGTGGATATACAATTAAAATGAGACTAATCCTTAAGCAAAAATGCATCTCCCTCTTTTTGTCCAGATCTTTAATTTTGATTTTGGTTCCATCTGGAAAATGCGATGGATTTTTGTGTTTGGATGCTATTCCCTTGAATAAAGCCAGCGCAAGTCTTCCTTGGCACTTGTGCTGCTGCAAAATGCAAAATCATAGCAGTATCAACAACATTTCTTTCACCACACATTGCATCGAAAGGCCACCAGCATCAGTAGTGTGTCATGAAGGAATACGGTCAATGCTGACAAAACAGGAGACAGGGAATCTTGGTTGAGGAATGCCAAAACCTGGCACGAAGCACAGAGAACGCAACCGGCAGAGCTGACACAGTTCAAAAGCTCATCGTGTGATGACTAGGCCATG
Organism: Amazona ochrocephala; assembly: GCA_039720435.1. Classification (NCBI taxonomy): domain Eukaryota; kingdom Metazoa; phylum Chordata; class Aves; order Psittaciformes; family Psittacidae; genus Amazona; species Amazona ochrocephala. The sequence continues at coordinate 28,571,032 of CM077885.1, forward strand.
CCACATGGAATGGGATTAGCTGCTACCCTACCAAAGCAAGTTTCCCAGTCAGAAGACATGATGTCCTTCCTCAACAGCAAACGTACCCTTCCATCACCCTTCACTGTAGTTTTCCATTAGCCACATTACATTCCTCTATTTGACTGGTTGAAGTTCTCTATTATTTTCATTTTGAAGTTCTCTATTATTGCTTTCATTCAGCAGTCTTAGAAGAATATCCCCTGGAAGAGACATTCTAAAAGACCTCTGCAGCAAGCTGGCTGCCCTTTCAAAGACAGGCACCTAAAAACCCCAGAATCTTGTCAATACATTAAGATTTCATTGTTGGTTCAAGGGTTTTTGGTAGAATGGGAGGGAAAAGTTAAACCTTAAAGAGTTTACTGCTCTTGTCACTGCTTAACTCCCCTGTGCTGCAGTGTCCTGCAGTGTGCATGTGCCAAGCTCTGCTGCCGTGCTGTCAGGTGTGTGGCCCTGTGCATCAGGTCTGCTCTGAAGGTACCGGAGAAGGTCTTTGGTGGATGAAGGAGTTGGGAGGCTTCAGCTTTCTCAATTGGACATGGGATCCAGGGATATTTAGATTGAGATTTCTCGTAGCCAAGGTAGTGGCACCTGTGATGAAGATCAAGATCAGAACAACAGGTAAAACCTCTGTCAATTTTTCTAATGGAAGTTTAGACACTATAAACCCTCCAGCAAGGACAGCTTTCATGACTCCCTTTCTTTGAATCAGGTGCCTGAAACCCACCTAAACTGCACGCTGCTTTTAGGAATCTCACACTTACTCCACCACCAGCTCTAATTTCAAGGCAGAAAACCACCCAGAACACCCCCATTTTGTGTGATTTCAAAACATTAAAGAAAAAGTTTGTCTTCCCCCCAAAACATACAACCCCTTCCCACCCAGACCTCTCTTCTGCAGTTGGAATGAAAAGTCAGTATTTCCCCACTCCTCAGTACTGAAACCTGAGTTAAGAACTGAACCATCACCTCAGGGGAAATCTCTTCTACCACATGTGCATTACGTTCCCATTCTTCCCTTTAAAATGTCTGTGGCTCCTGAATGGAGCAATATTCAAGAACGTGCTAATTACAGCACAGACTTTCCCAAGGTGTTTGCCATCATTGCTAATCATGACATGCCACTGATAGAAACCAAGATTCCCAGCTTAAAACAATGAGAAACTTCTCCAAAGAGTTCAGCTCAGTACAAGGGATGAGATTTGTCGCCCCTAGTTTTATCAATCTGAAAATTAGATGCAGAGTCTGAGTTGTAGTTTCCCTCTCCAGTTGATGACAGGAGATGATTTCACCTGTCCTAGGATGGGATGAATCACCCTGTGGTGAGGCCTCTCACTCCCCACTGCTAGGAGATGTAGCTAAATACCCAGCTGCACACTGTGCACATGTCCTTCGGGCTGCCAGCTGAATGAATCACAGCCCAGGGGAGGGAAAGAAGTGATAATGCAGGGGAAAAGAGAGAAAGGGATAGAACATTCCTTCTTTTTTTAGCACAGTTCAGTGTTTCATCACCTTGAGTTAACTCTTCTGGAGGTTTGAGACTTTTTTGTGTATCTGACATGACCAAAAGCAGTCTGTTCCCTTGAATAACACACTACTGGCAATTAACAAGGGAATGCTGAAGAGCTGAGCCTTGAGAAGAAGTTTGAAGCAGGAAAGAAATCTACTCCATTCCAGTTCAAATGCAGTTTAGACTGGTTGGGGTTTTTCAGTCAAAGAGAACAGCCACAATGAAAACCTCAGCCTCTAGATGAAAGTTAATATTGCCCGAAAGTGAGCTGTAAGATTTCATACCTGGAATAGGAAGGGATTGGACAGTATTGCCCACTCAGAACACAGCTTTGAGAAAAGCTGTGAGAGCACTTGAGCTAAGTCTGGCTGGGCTTGAACATAAAGACTTTGCCTTCCTGTGTTACCTTAAGCAAGTGGCACTGCATCCATAGAGCATGAGCAGCAGGTTGAAGGAGGTGATTCTGCTCCTCTGCTGCGCTCTGGGGAGACCTCCCCACAGTCCTGATCCAGCTCTGGGGCAGCAGCACAAGAGGGACATGGAGCTGTTGGAGCGAGGCCAGAGGAGGCCATGGAGATGCTGCAAGGGCTGGAGCAGCTCTGCTCTGGAGCCAGGCTGAGAGAGCTGGGCTGGGGCAGCCTGGAGAAGAGAAGGCTCCTGAAGGGGAGACCTTAGAGCAGCTCCAGTGCCTAAAGGGGCTGCAGGAAACCTGGAGAGGGGCTTTGGACAAGGGATGGAAGGACAGGACAAGGGGAATGGCTTTAGCCTGCCAGAGGGGAGACTGAGATGAGCTCTTAGGCAGAAGCTGTTCCCTGTGAGGGTGCTGAGGCGCTGGCACAGGGTGCCCAGAGAAGCTGTGGCTGCCCCATCCCTGGCAGTGTTCAAGTGTATACTGGAACTGCTTCTGCCCAATTTATCTTAGTCTTAACAAAAAAGATGAATATTAAACCTTTAGTAAACATTAGTATTCTAAAAATAAAGAGAGGGCACATTTTCTCTCTCTGATCGAAGCACACTGTTGAATGGTATTTGCACCAGTGACGTGTCAAGGAGATAACGTATCTGCAGGATAAACAAGCCCCAAAACAAGGAAGTTTCAGATGCCCCAAGCATAACTCACCGAGAACTGTGGCTAAAAAAAGCATTTATGAACACTTGGCATTTGCATAGCCATGTTTTTACAGGTTGGGTGAAGTTTGTTGTAGCTGGTAACTGTCACTGCTCATTTCGGACAGTTTGTGCTCCTGGGCAGCAGGCAGCTGAAGTGCTGGTACTCTCCAAATACAGGCAGGGACAAGCCACCACTGAGTCTGGGGCCATTTGGGAATGCGAGCTATGTGGATGAACATCGTTTGACTATGGTGGTGTGTGAGTATGAACAGGGGTGAGAGGAAATCCATGGCAGTGGCTTAAAAACAAACCCAGGAAAAGCCAGACCCAGGTATAGAAGCACTGAGGGGCCATGAAGGAAAGGTTTAAATAATGAGCTCTGACACTGAAGGCTACAGAAATGAGATTTGTGACTCGGAGCTGAAAAACTAAACCCAAACCCAATCAAACCAAATCAACCACAATAACAAGAAAATGTGCCTCCTGTCCTTCATTCCTCTGCTTTTTAGAGGCAACAGAGTTTGAACATTCTCTATAGAGACAGTGGGTCTTCACCGTTCTGGTATTCACTGATCCCAAACAACTCAGCCAAGTACTAAAACCTGCTGCTGCTACCATCACAACCCTTCTTTGTTTGCTATCTGCACTAGAAATGTTTCTTTTGACACATTTTAGGCCAAAATCTCCTTTTTCCAATGCAAAAGCCCAGCCTGCGCTTCTGAAGCATGTTGATAGCAGTAAATCCCAACAGGGCAGAACAGAGTTTTCACTCCCCTCGAGGATGGCATGTTCCAAAAACATTTGGATCAGCCCAACTCTGATGCTAGGATCAGGAGCAGCCAAGACCAGTGGCTCCTGTTGACTTTAACCTCGGAGCCTCCTGATTTTTGGCTAGTAGGTAAGGTCAAACATGGTAAAATGAACACTGAGGTAACACAGCTTTTGCTTTCTGAGCCAAGACACCTTCCTAGCTCATGGACAGGAGAGAAACACAGTGAAGGGCATGAAAAACCTGAGCAGGGAGCTAAGCCGAGGTCAGATTTTCAGTTGATGTAAACACGCATCACTCCACTTCAGTGCCCACTGATGATTTGCATCAGCTGAGAGGCTGACCTCCCCTGGGAATGCTGAGCTTAAAGTGATGGGCAGCTGCTGGATGTCTGACTTCCCCTAGCCACATCTCTGTCAGAACCAAGGATCCAAGCTCCAAATCTCTCTGGAACAAGTATTTTATGTAGCTACCTTGGGAATTATGCTGAAAGTACAATTTGCAAGTGACATCTCCAGGAACAAGCAGATAGTGTTCTAATGTTGACCATAAACAGTAACAATAAACACTGGCTCTGGTCTATTTCTTATACAGACAGAATTATGATAACACATTAGACTGGAAACAATCATTTGCTACAATTCCATTATGAATTTATTGGGCTCTATCTTAAAAAAAAAAAAAGTCCCTTCTTGCCTTCAATATCTTCATTGCAAGAATTCCAGAATCTTACACCTCTAGCAGTTAATGATCTTTTCATTGGCAGTACAATGGCTTTGAGCTGAGGGGAGGTTGAGATGAGCTCTTAGGCAGAAGCTCTTCCCTGTGAGGGTGCTGAGGCGCTGGCACAGGGTGCCCAGAGAAGCTGTGGCTGCCCCATCCCCGGCAATGTTCAAGGCCAGGTTGGACACAGGGGCTTGGAGCACCCCGCTCCAGTGGAAGGGCTTGGAGCACCCCGCTCCAGTGGAAGGTGTCCCTGCCTGTGGCAGGGGTTGGAACTGGATGAGTTTTAAGGTCCCTTCCAGCCCAAACCATGGCATGGTTCTATGGTTATTCATGATCAGCTCATTTTATCAAAGCACCGGCCTTGACCTTACAGCTGATAAGCATGAAGCAGCTTTGTGGGCAAGAGTAACATCTTTTATTAGATCAACTGACATAGCAGCAGCGAGACAAGCAAGAGCTTAGACCACAAAACACTTCTGCAGGCCTCAAATAGAGGCAGAAAAAAACAAGTTAGTTTAAAACAGTTTAGGAACAGTTGTTCTGAATAAAAGTTAATGATGTCAAACAGTTTGAGGAAAAGGTATCCACAAAATACCAGGGATCCAAATAAGGTGTGGGATGATTAAGCCATAGGATACCACATCAGAGGAAAGAGAGAATATTAATAATATTAATAATATTTAAGCTAAAACATTCTATAGGCTTCTATGGTCATTGTGTTATTTAGGGAAGGTCCTGCCTAATAGAGCTCCAAACCCAGAGCGTATGGGACAGCTTCCTAGCACATCCGCTGCCAGGATGCCCCTTCAACCAGGGGCAGGACCTGCACAGCACATACGTGCTGCACACCCAGCTATCAGCACCAGATTGCAGCGCAAGAATCAGTTTTGCAGGCTCAGAAGCTGCAAAGAGGAGGAACAGGACAGCACACACGGAGGTGCTTGAGTTACTAAGGCTTTTACAATTACTTTACAAACCAGTGTAGGACAAGGAATCCTTGAGTGTGCCTTTTAATGCTTCTGTAGACTGATTTTGTAAGACGGAAGAACAAAAGCACATAATGGTTTGGATGGTTTAAGCTCTATTAACAAAAGCACACAATGGTTTGGATGGTTTAAGATCTATTAGACAAGCTGTTAGTTAAAAACATATACTATACACTTTGCATTGAGCTGAAAAGCCATCCAGAGCCATGGCCAACTCTGCCTTCGCCTAACACCTCTCAAGGCAGCCCTGGTTTTAGAAGCATCTGACACAATTAAAGCCCATTTTCCACATAGTATATGTGTGATGAGAGGTTTTCACTTGAGGAAGCAGTCCATGTAGTTAACTTACCTTAAAAAGCACCACCTTACACGAGTGAACTGCAGAGCAGGAGGCCCTCCAGAAAGCCACTGGCATTTTGTGTTATTTATTTATATACTTATTGATTCGTGCCTATGGCCAGAGAATAAAGCGTTTAAGAAACCCCTCCTAAAAGTTCAGAAGATATTGGTCCAAATGGATTCACTCCTCAGCCTCTTCATATTCATTTCTCTGAACAGTTTCCCTGAAAGGAGTAAAAAAGATCATTTGGTTCCCTTACTTTTCCTACAGTAAGTCTAGGGCAGTAAAAAGCTTCCTGGATGCATTTTAAACAATGAAATTGGAATGGGAGAGAGGAGGAGGAGGGATGAAGAGGAAGGCTTCAAGGCAAAGGAACCCCAACCCTTTACACCCTCTCGCACCCCCCAAAGGCACCGCACTGACATTTCCACCCGCCTCAATGACTAAGTTAGGCAAAGGAAGAGCTCGCCAAAGGGTTATTTATAGCGGGGGCAGCGACGGGGGGGTCCCCGGGGGTGGCGGACGGAACAGGTGCCGTGGCAGCGCGCCTGACCCCGGCGGCGGAGCCCATGGCCGAGCCCGACGTGCGGGGCTCATGATGGTCACAGGGCTCCATCAGCAGCCGGGGCGGGAAGAGGCGGCCGCAGGGGCGGGCGCTGCGGGCGGACCCTATAAAAGAGGGGCAAAGCCACATCTGCCTCAATGAAAGGAGGAGGAGAGGCCGGGTTGAGGGGGAGGATACACAGAGGAGAGGTTCCGGTGTAGATTTCGCCCACTGAAAGTAATTTTAGCGTTTCTAAGTTTGGTTTTTTTTCTTACCTCATTCCTGCTGAGGAGGCAGCGCTGAGGAGATGAAATACATCATAGGCATCGGAGGGTGAGTTCCTGTTAAGGGTGTCTACGTGTTGCTTTGTCTTCTTGTTTAATTGCTGTAAAGAAGTTGAGCCAGGAGTTGGAGGTGATCTATCTGACTATAAAGGGATGCTACAGCGTTCTAGGAATGCTGTGGCTATTTGTGCCCCTTAAGTAGAGAGGGCTCTGCGGGGTGGTGCACGCCCAAGGTTTATAGGCAGGTCTATTTCATGCCTATGAAGGCTTGAAATAGACAAGAAATAGTCAATTTCTAGGTCAGACGGGGCAATGTGCCCCAACGATGGCAAAAGATGTTGAGTTGTGCTTCTAAAAGCCTTCTCTGAAAGGCAAAGAGGAAAAGCTGCTTCGTATAGGATGGATGGGGGAGGAAAAGCTTTTATTTTCTCCAAAAAGGAAGGATTTGGAAGGAATCCTGTGTGTGAGCCGGGGCAGGGGCATCCCTGTGGCTGCACAAGGGGCTGCAGGACCCTGGGTTAAAGGCAGTGTGAGGGGTTTATCGCCTTTGAACGAGCACAGACTTACGATCTCTGGAGAGGAAGATTATTCAGGCCTTTTACATTAAAACTGGTTCGCAGGTATAAAACTGAGTCCCTCTGAGGAAAGAGCGAGCCTCCCTCAGCGACGATTCATTGGAGACGCTCCTAAAGTTCACCCGGCGAGGGTTAAACCCTTCGGGCCCGTACGGGAGGTGGAGAGCGGCGGATGCCGGCAGGGGCCCGTGTTCCACCGGCCCCGGTGCCGCGCCGCCTCCTCCATCTTGAGGCGGCTTCCCCCGGCTCGGGGGCGGAGATGGCGGCTCCCTCAGCGCGGCCGTTGAGCGGCGCGGGAAGCGCCGTTAGGAGCGGCGCGAGCCGCCGGCGGGAAAGGGAAGGGGCGGTCGCAGCCAATCGGCGGCAGAAGCTCCGGTGGGAGGGAAATTTAAACCGGGCGCCATTGGGGATCCTTCCCCTCAGGGTGTTCCCAGCGGGATCTCGGTTCTCCCGCCTTTGTCTTCCCTCTCCCCGCAGGGTCACCAACGGTGGTAAAACCACCCTGACCAACAGGCTCATCAAGGCGCTGCCCAACTGCTGCGTGGTGCACCAGGATGACTTCTTCAAGGTACGCTGAGCCCCCAGCTGAGGCGTTAACCCCCGCTTGTAGGTGCGGTGACAGCTGTAGTAGGTCCCAACACAGCGGTTTTTATATACCTGTGCATGTTTTCCAAGTAACGTTTGACGGATTAGGAGCAGCAACCTTCTGGTGTTAGTTTTCTTCTCCTTTATATGATTTTTGGGCGGGGAAAGAGATGCTGACACTTAGAAATGTCAATGTCTGCACCCCCAGAATGGCTGCAGGCAAAGCTTCCTTTACTTTGAATGAGATCTAACTGGGTCAAACTACTGCTTTCTGTTAGGGGGCATTTGCTGTGCTCTGCACAAACCACTTTCTCCATGTTGGGTTTTCCTTCTTATTTAAATATGTTGCTTCTAAATAATACTCTAGGATTTAATCATTCCTACGCTGCTTTAAATACCGTTGTACTGGGGAGCTTTGCCAGCTCTGTGTCAGAAACCCAGTTAAGAGATCGCTAAAGATGAACACACAAAAGCTCTGTGAGCTGTGTGCCCTTGTGCTGAGCTGGGAGGGCAGCAGGGCCCACACCACTGATCCCTGCAGGGTTCCCAGGAAGGGCAGAGCTGGACCCCGCCATATGTGGGAGTCCAGGCGATGTGGCCACACGTACTTGAAGCATCCCTGGTGTGTGAGGTGCTCTGGCACCACTCGGTCCTGTCTGCAGGAGCATGTGAAATGGAGACACTCATTTGAAAAGCTTCTGTGCCAGAAGCCTCGTGCACAAATTGGGTCATACGTGAGCCCTGAAAGGGAAGGAGTTCTGTTGGAGTCTCCATAAACATCTATAGCTTTTCATTAGCGTGCTTAGCTGGCAAATGCCAGTAAAGGTACAGTAGTTAGGCTAGGAAGTAGCTAGTAAAGCTATAACTAGTGACCGAGTGTCATGATTTGCTGACCTGCATTTTTATTAGGAGTCAACAAAGCTGTTCTTGAACATGTACATTTTAGCAGTCACTTCTTGCTGTATTTGCATTTAAGTTCTTTTATGTGTTGAGTTATAAGCAGGCACCTGTAATGTTTTGGCTAATAACACCATATCGAATTAATTAACCTAGAACTTTGCCCCAAATGGCTTGACCAAGCCAAGGGAGCTCCTCACAGTTCCTGGGTTGCTGAAAATGGGAACTTGTATTTGAATGTAGCCCGAGCAGGGTCTGTAACTGTTGTTAAGTGAACACTTGCTTTGTTGTGTATTGCAGTAATGTCCAGGTTGTGATCGGATCTTAGGTAACTGATCACGCTGAGTTTGCAGCAATGTTTTATTGCTCACTATATTTCAGCCACAAGATCAAATAGAAGTCGGGGAAGACGGCTTTAAACAATGGGATGGTAAGAGCAGTGTTCGCTATAGGATGCAGTAATGTATATTTTTCCTAAGTATTTCTTTTTAATTATTAAAGATTTAACAGTAAATTTCTGTAATTTCAATTTAACAAGTTCATTCTATTTTATACTTTCAAGCTATGTGCTCTATGGTATTTGATTATGTTACCTTTTTCCCACCCACCCCCTTTCTTCTAACTAGTGTTGGACTCCTTGGATATGGAGGCAATGGTGAGCACTGTGCGTGCCTGGATTGAGAACCCAGTGAAGTTTGCCCGTTCCCATGGGGTGAATGTTACGCCTGGCTCTAAAGAGCCAGCCTCCAAAGATACCCATATATTGGTCATTGAAGGCTTCCTGCTTTATAATTACAAGTAAGGTTTCGGGAACTATTAACAGTTTGCCAGGGAAGAACACAAATCCTTGCTGCCGGGGCTAAATCTCCTTTTTACTAATATCCCCCTCCTGTCTTGTCCTGAGGTATCATGCATGAGAATTTTTCTCGCATCCAATGGAAAATTGCCCAGTAAATGCTGGGAAAAGCTAGGTGCATGAGGTGACTTTCTCAAGGTAACGCAGGAAGCTCATTTAGGGTATGCCCTTGAACTCCAGGCATGGGGAGCAGTAGATCAGTACTGAGCCAGCAGCAGTGGCACTGGCATCCCGCCTGGACTCCTTCCACGAGGCCTAAACCTTGACCTGCAAAGGTCAGTGATGAGAACAAGGAGATAATCCACTCTGCATGGAATCTCCCCTGGAATTTAGGAATAGCTCCCTCGTGATAAATGTGGTTGACATGAAATTGAGCTTAGGAATTAATTGTAAATTGGAGCACAGATCAACCTTTTTGGTCTTTTACATGGGGGGGAAAAATGCTTGGCAGGAAGAGAGGAGACTCCAGTGAAGAGAGAAAACTCCCAATAGCTAAATATGCACCTTGCAGAAATCACGTGCTCTGAATGTGACCAGCAAAAGATTCTTGGCTCCAAACTCCAAGTTTGTTTACAAAACTCTTTCAAGAGAACAAGCTGTGACACTTAGAAACCCAGAGTTGTTCCTGAGCCATCAGACAGGCAGCACCATCCCAGCTTTCCAAACTGAACGTAAAACGGCAATCGTGGACCAGCTGTCATGGCCAACTGAGGAACATGCTGGCACACTGCTGGGTGTTCTTGGCCTGTCCCCAGTGAGGTGACTCTTGGTACCTCCTGAAGGTTACAAACACCTCTGAAGCTCTGTCTTGTTAATGGGAGCTTTTCCATAGACCTGGACCTGTAGCTTGCTCAGTTCATGCTATATTAAGTATTTGTGCAATCCTCCCAGACTTTCAGAAGTCTGTGAGTCCCAGCAGGTTCAAACTAGGTTTGCTTCAGGGATTTCTCTAGGTTTAGTTTCTTCAGCCTAACGGCAGCACAACACAGAAACCTGCAGTAGAGCCAGCTCTGGAAAAGAACAGGAGCTGATGAGCTGCCTTTGCTGAACCTGTGTGCCCACACATGCTGCAGCACAGCAGGCCAGGTGGTTTGATAAGTCAATGCAGATCAGACTGACCACAGCTTTAGTCTCCTGCTAGAGCTGGATATCACAGAATCATTAGGGTTGGAAGGGACATCTGGAGATCATCTAGTCCCACCTCCTGCCAAGGCAAATGATAGTTCACAACCCAGGGCTTCCCAGTCCAGTGTCTGAGCCCCCCCCAGCAGGAGGTGTTTGGATGGGAAAACTATGTGGTGCACCATTCTGGCCTCCAAACCTTGTGTTCTCCATGTTTTATGGTGAATAAACCTACTGTACATTAGCTTGTGTCCTACTGAGGACACTTACACTTTTGTTGTCTCTAGCAGACACCAATATGGGAGAGGCAGAAAGGTTGTTGTGGCTTTCAGGGGTGATTTAACGCTTTTCTCTGACAAAAAAAAAAATAGACACCTTCTTTCTTTCTGTCCTACCCCAGACCACTGATAGATCTCTTCGACATACGCTACTACCTGGCAGTTCCATATGATGAGTGCAAAAGGAGGAGAAGGTAAGAAGACTCTATTGTAAGTCCCTACATTCCTTGTCCAAAGCCCATCTCCAGGTTTCTTGTAGCCCCTTTGGGCTCTGGGAGCTGCTCGAAGGTTTCCCCTTAAGGAGCCTTCTCTTCTCCAGGCTGAACCAGCCCAGCTCTTCCCCTATGAACATCAGTAAACCCTTGGAGACTGCTTCACCTTCACTGGCCACCTGCAGCTTCTGTATTCACTAAATACACTTGGTGCAAAACAGACAACTATTGATGAGAAATTGGACTGTGACAATTGACTTTTACATCAATTCAAGCGAGAGCTGTCAGATCAGCTTCAGTCCCTCACAGCGTGCATGAGGCAGTGCTGTCCCCATGGTCACACACCACAGAATGGGTTGGGTTGGACAGGACCTTAAAGACATCTTGTTGTCCTGAGCAGGGATAACGCATCCTGATGTTCTTTGCCTGTTTTGCTGTTTGCAGTACACGTAACTACACCGTTCCTGACCCGCCGGGTCTCTTTGATGGACATGTCTGGCCCATGTACTTGAAACACAGGAAAGCAATGGAAGACTGTGGTGTTGATGTTGGTGAGGCCCTCCCCAAGCATGCTGGCCCTGAGCTTTGGGTTTTAAGGAAGTCAGTAACTTAATTCATGGGAACTTGAACTGCAGTGAGGCAAAGGTTCTGTTTGTACTGGGAAGCTCTAATCCTGGCCTCCTCTCTGTACAATTAAACACACGTGGTTTTACAGCTCAGGACTTCTTCCCTTTGTTTCACATGAAAAGAAACAAACCACATGCTTTGTAGTGGGATAAGAGACTTTGTGGGTCACAAGTTTTTAAGGATGGTTCTGGGTTTCCAATTGGAAAATTTTACTCCATTTGGTCAATCTGAAATACTTTATAACTGATCTAGAGGAATTTATTCTGATCAGGAACTTCTTCCTCCAGTTTATTTAGATGGGCTTAAGTCCCGAGATGAACTCTACAACCAAGTCTTTGAGGATATTCACAACAAGCTTTTGAACTGCTGACAGGTAAATGCGGTCCCACCATAGATGGGGTGGGACAAGTGATGCTGACTGGGGAATGACCCGCTCAGGCTCCCCAGTGCTCACACTTCCCCTTTTGCTTTTTAGGATCTCAAAGACCTGGGTACAGCGCGATGTAAATAGTACTGCAGTCAGCAGGGGGGTTTGTTTGTGTAAACTCATCCTAAACTGTCCTTTGGAAAGTATCTTTTGTATATAATTGAAGAATGAAGGTAACTTATTCACACCTCTGATGGACAGGATTGTTTTAGTGGTTTTGGTTTTTTAACTTTCTTATTTTGTATTCCTCTGGCTTATCCCAAAGTTGAAAGTGCATTTTTATAATGAACAAGTAGAGCTGCATTGGAAGAGAAAGCAACTCTTCTGCTCATGTGCTTCTGCAGACGTGGAGTCTGTAACAGCTTGTTTGTAACATCTCAATTCAGTAAAAGCCCATTTCAAATCTACTGGAGGTCCTGTTTAATGTCTGTCACCCTTCCTGTGAGAGGAACAGGCAGAAAACTCCCCAAACAGAACATCCGAGGTGTCAGCCCTACTCTGTCACTGTCTCGGTTTCAGTGGTACCCCTGGTTCAGGAGTCCCAGTGAGAGCAGGATTCTCCATGCGATGGTGGGAGGGGAGCAGCACTGAAGCTATTTATAACATGCTAGTATGAAACCAGTTTAATGTCAGCCTCTGCTTCGTGGCGTTTCTCACTTCACACTCAAATTAGCGCATAAAGATACTGCAGCCCCGTTTCAGCCAGCAGCCGAGTGCTCCCTGGGTGAGAAGTTTGGACAGAAGCCTCTTTCTGCCTCTCACCACCCAAATGAGGATGTTATTTGGTCCCAAATTCCTGCCTCACTCAACTTCAGGTGGTGATGTGGATGTGTCCAAGTGGGTGACATTTAGGGCAAAACCTGGTATTACAGTGCCAGATGGCAAACTGCAACTCTGTAAAACCTAAGTACAGGAGGTTCTGCTGTTACAAATGCTTTGGGTGAGGTTATGGGAAGCCCACAGGTTCCTTACTCCTCCATGTCCTCCCTTCCTAGCGAAATTGTCAGTAAAATAACGGTGGCAACAGTTCTGATGTTTCTGGTGATGGGCTTCCTGTCAGTGTTTCAGTGAGCTAAAGAAGCCTCCCACTGTGAGCGAGCAGCAGGGCAGTAACTGGGCAAGCACAATATTGCAGTAACACACCACAGATCATACGGAGCTTGAGAAAAGAAAGGGGATGTTGTTCCTGACAGGCACCAAGACCAGCCTGCAACCAATGCTGTCCTCTGCTCATGCCTTGCTCCAAAGCTAATAATAACCTCCCCACTCTACTGTGCCTGGAATTGGGCTGGAATACCATGGTGAGATGGGTGGGATGTGCAAATCCACTATCGAGATGTGCCGGCTAAAGATAGGAAGTACCATTGAACTGCTGTACCCGATCATGCGCGTTGTACCACACACCAAAGGTTCCTAGGTTAAAGTATAGCACCTCTCACATGGGGTGAGCACAGGGATCGTCTGGGCACTGAAATAACTTGGCTGTGGCATCAGCATGGATCACTTTGGAAGAGTTTTGGGCATGCCTGAATTAGAAACAGTGCTCCAGAAAACCAGCTGCCATAGACTAGCGAGAAGTCACCTTAAAACTCCCACCAAGCTGGTTTTAAGCCACCAGAAGGGTCCAACCACCTCGTCCTTGTGTTAACACTGAGATATTCCAATTGTCTGGCCAGCATGGCATGTCACAGCCAGAAACAGAACAGGAATAGTGATGGCATCACCCACACTTCCATAAGCTACAGAGGCAGATTTCCTCGCGTGTGCCTGCAGACACCCACAACATTCCAATTACACCATTACAGGGCTGGGTGCTCCTCAGTGGCAAAGCTGCAACCTGTCACTGATACCATGTAAGTCCATTTGACATCATTACATTGCTTGTTTATCAATAGGAAAACCCCAAAGCCCCAGCTCCATTCCACAGTGGGTTCTGGTGTGGAGTTTCCCTCAGGGCTCCCTGCATGGGCTCCCACCCGATGAGCTGTGCAAAACCAGTCTGCTTCCATGAGGATATGTAAGGGAGAAGCCCTTTCCCTCACCTCAAGCTGCTGAGAGGAGGCAGAAATTGAAGCCTAAAAAAGGCATTTTGGCATTCCCTGTCCCCAGTGAACACAAAACATTCCAGGGCAGTGCTGGCTCCAGCTCCAAGAGGGGAACCGAGGCAGCACGTGCTGGTGTGTCAAGTGGGTGAAATCTGGTATCCCTGTCAGATTTGCCTCCTGGACATGGTCTCCCCCATAATTCTTCCTCCATGCTGAGCAGTCGGTATTCCCCTCCTCCCCCCCTCTGCACTGGGCCCTGGTGCATCAGAGCCATCTGAGCCCTCTGCGATTGAAACCCTCGCCAGCCGGTCACCCTCACCAAACCCACCCCAAATCCTGCTTTTCAACATTCTGCTGTTTATCTTTCGCCATTCCCCAGCATAGGATCTCCTCCAGCACCCCTCCGGAGCAGCATACCTGCAGAGAGAAGCCTGTGCCGGCCGGGGTGAATGGCGAGTGACTTCCAAGAGCCTTTGGGAGCGTGAAACAGGAACCTGTGGCACAAGGAGCAGCTGGGAAGCCTCAGCACTATGTGAACTTTGCACAGCTTGGGACCAACTGTCGCTATAGGATTTCCATACATCCCTTCACACGCCAGCTCTGGTGACGAATTGGTTCTGTAAGAGCAGATCAAATATCCAGGACTCCAGATCAAATGCCGTGGCACCGATCCTGCTCTGTGCCAGGAGCTGCCACCAGCCAGGCGGTCACGCCATGTGGCACCCCTGGGTGCCAAGAGCTTTGGCCTAGAAAAATGGGGTCAGACTAAAATTATCCCTGGCCCCATGTGCCCCATGGGGTGGGATGAAACCTACACCCGGTGGGACGTCAGCAGCACATGGGGCTGCCCAAGGAATGGCGCAGACAGGGACATGGGACATGGGACACGGGACATGTCCCCTCCACCCTGACGAGCTGGGGGGAAGCACTGGAGCAACAAATAAAGCCTAAATTGGGCAATTCCTCAGTCCCAGAGCTCAGCTGGAGGGAAACCTGCTGCTGCCCTCCCTGCACGGGTGCTGGCGAGCCAGAGGGATGCTGTGCATCCGCTGGGATTTGGCTGGCGATTTCCCCGGATCAAGTTCAGCTGAATCTTGGCTCCATCAGTAGAGCGCTGAGGGCAGCCGGAAACCCTGCAGTGCTCCCAGAGGAAATGGCAATTTGGGACCTTGTCCCCCTGCCCCAGGGAGGCTGGGGCTCCCCTCGCACCAGCCACCAGCTGCGCCCTGTGCTTATCAACTCTTCCTGGCCCCAAGCATACTGGTGCCAATGCCTTATCTGCCCTGCTCCTACCCAAACCGGGATCTGGCAGGTCCCCTGCCAAAGGCAGATCCCTGGGGAAAAGGGCAGGGACCCCCCAGAAACCCTGGAGCCCTCCCTGAGCCCCAGGGGCCTCCCCAAATCCCACAGACCTTCTCCAGCTCCCAGAAGCACGCTTCAACCTTCCCTGAGGCCACAGGACCCCCCCATGGTCTGAGGCAGGAAGAGCTGGGCACTTCTCCAGCCTGGGAGCATCCTGCAACCCACTCTGAGAGCTCCCTCCAATCCCGCAGGGAACTCGCTTGCCCCAAAAGAAATCCCTTCTCCTCCCAGATTAAGGAATCCCTCTGGGATGGGAGCACCAACACCACGTGTGGGCGCAGAGGAGCTGCTACCGCACAGTATATCCTTGCCCCTTTCCCACCATCATCCTCCCATGGCAGGAGCCAAGGCGGCCACCCTGGTGCACGGAAACCTTTATTCTGTTAAAGGGGGAGTGGCCGTGGGACCGAGGGCTGGGGCAGGGGGGGACAATGCCCCCCGGTGGGACAGGGGACAGCGGGGGTCACCCACGGGGCTGCAGCGTGTTGGGGGCCACGTGAGACAGGGACTGAGCTGCTGCCAGGGTACAGAGGGGTCTCCTCACCAAGAGCCCCACAGGCAGCTCCACGAGCCAGGCCCTGGGTGGGATGGGGAGAACTGGTCCCTGAGCACTGTGGCCGGAGTGGGGAGCAGCCAGGGGAGCACGGGGATGTGAAGCCAAGCAAGAGCCGCACACAGAGAGCCAAAACCCAGATGAGCGCAACTGCAGCTCCCTGAGGGGGGTCTCCAGGGAGGCACAAGCCCCCCCTCAACACCACTGCGAGCCCAAAGGCTGTCGGTGGAGTGGCTCCTGGGGTGAGCAGGGGGCTCGGGAAGGATGATCCCACCTCATCCCGCAGGCAGCCAGCCCTGGCCCATCTAACGGATGCTGCCGTCGCCCTCGCTGCTCTGCAGCTTCTCGCGCTCAATGGACCACACCAGCTCCTGGACAAACTTCATCTCCGAGGCCACCTGCTTGGCCAGTGCCTCGTAGTGGTTCTCCAGCTTTCGGTAACGCCTCTTGAGGCCGTTGGCCACCTGCACCACGCTCTTGGTCTCCTCCTGCGCCTGCTTCTTCAGGGCCTCCGTCTTCTGCAGCTCCTGCCGGATCTGGCGGAGGTCCTGGCTGATGCTCTCGTTCTCCTCTTTGTACCACGACTCCTTCTCCTCATAGATGGACAGCAGGGCCTCGATGTCCTCCTGGAAGGACTTCTTGTTCCTCTCCAGCTCTCGGAGGCTCTCCTCAGCTGCAGCCACCTCCTCCATGACCTTGGAGAAGCGTTCGAAGTTGATGTAGGTGTTGTTTGGTGGCATGCTGGAGTGGGACTTGATGGTGTACTCCTTCAGGCGTGTGGTCTTCAGCCGGCGGCGCTCGGGCTTCTTGCAGCTGTCTTCGTTGCGGACATTCCTCCTCTTGATCACCTGCGGAAAGGGATGGCCACAGGTGTGAGGTGCAGCACCCGCCCATGGTCTGCAACACCCAGTCCAGACCCCTCGGGTGTCTGATACCCAAAAAGTGCCGACTCTTTCTGTTCTCACCTTAATCCAAGGGTGCTCCAGGCTTTGAGCGATGGTCATCCGCTTCCTGCAAAGACAGCCAGGCTGCGACTGAGGGGCAGAGGCTTCGCTGCCTCTTTCCCTGTCAAAGTCCTGGAAAGGCAGCTCAGATCCAACCACCTCTGGGGCACGAGTGGGCCTGATAAACTCGCTGTGCTCAGGGACTGCAGTCAGCTCCCTGCCCCCATGCATCCTCCCCATGGCAAACACACCCCAGGAACTTCCTGCCTGATGTCTGATCACACAGCACCGCTGCTCCTGGGTGCTCGGGTGAGCCCTTCATCCCTCCCATAGCCTTTTCCCTCCTTTTCAGCTAAGCTGCCGCACCCTCAGAGTGATCCCAGAATTCATCCCGTGTCTGACACAGGGATTTCCAAATCCAAGCAGCAGCAGGAGGGAAGTGGGGGGATAAACAGGATTTGTAAACCAGCAGCACACAGGCATGGGCAAAGGCGGGCTCAGAGCTCAACTCCAAGTGTACAGGAGATGTGGGAGCTGTCCGTACACAGAGAGTGGGGCAGGAGGGACCGTCCCCTTCCCGAGGTAACCCCAGCTCTGCTCCCTGCCTCTCACTTGGGGTCCTTGACGAGCAGGCGGCGGATGAAGTCCTTGGCCAGCTCGCTGGTGTTGCTGAAATACTCCTCGTCGAAGTCGTAGTTGACAGCAGATATGTTGGTCAGGGTCTCCTGCTTCGTTTCCCCCAGGAAAGGGGAGGCTCCACTCAGCCTGCAGTGAGAGCAGGCTGTGACACCCCGGAGAGGTGACAGCCCGAGCACGGGACTCGCACTGCAGAGCCCATCTGCCCCAGACTCCCCATATACTCACAGGATGTAAGTGATGACCCCAATGCTCCTGGAAGAGAGAGGAAGATGAGGGTGAAGCTCTGCAGAGCTCCCTGCATGTTCAGCAGGAGGGGAGACCCACAGGGAGGAGATTCACTCACCACATGTCAGCCTCCAGCCCCAGGGGTTCGTAGTTGACAATTTCTGGAGCTTTAGAAGGGAAGACGTAAGAAAACAGGATTATCCTGGGAGAAAGAAGTCTTTCCCCATGAACTCAACCCTGGCACACGTACCACGGCTTTAGGCATCTCTCCAGGACTAAGCCAAAGCTTCTGGAGCCCACAGGAACGCCGCCAGCCCGAGCTCACCTACAAACTCCGGGGTCCCAAATATATTCTTGAATTCATTCCCAGCTTCAATCTTATGGGCAATCCCGAAGTCGATGAGTTTGATCCGAGGGTTTGGCACGTTCTTGTCCAGCAGCATGATGTTCTCTGGCTGCGGGGGAGAGGAGCCAGTGGTTACCCCACATACCTCAGGCAGGGAGTGATCCCAGAGCCAGCTCCACAGCAGCCTGGATCCTCATCGCTGCTCCCCAGCTGCCGAGCATGGGAGTGCCTGCATGTCCCAGCCCTCACCTTCAAGTCGAAGTGGGCGATGCGCTTGGAGTGCAGGTAGTGCACCCCGTCCAGGATCTGCTTGAGGAACTGGGTGGCCTCCTCCTCTGTGAGGGACTCCTTCTCAGCCAGGAAATCAAAGAGCTCGCCGCCCGAGACCAGCTCCAGGATGAGCACCACGTCCGTCTTGTTCTCAAAGATATCATGCAGGGTGATGATGTTGGGATGCTGGATCTCCCGCAGGATGTCCACCTCCCTCTCGATCTCCTCCCGGCTCACGCCGCGGCGGCTGGACGACAGCCGACGCTTCTTGATGAACTTGGCCGCGTATTCCAGACCCGTTTTCCTCTCCCGGCACTTCCGTACGATGGCAAACTGCCCACTGCGGGATGCGGGAGGAGGTGAGGAGAGGATCATTGGGCTGGTGCGTGCTGGCCAGCGGGGTCAGCACCGGCAAGAGGATGGGAGGCGCTGTGCAGTAGTTCACCCTTGTCCCTTCTGCCCCAGCTGGGCCCCCCCATGGCCCCTCTGCTGAGATGCACAAGGATCCCTCAATGACTTCCTCCTAGGATGGATCCATCCCACTTCCCAGGGCTGCCCCATCCCCTCCCCACTGCCCCAGCCATTGGCCATCCCCACCAGCACATGGTGACGTGCGGTCCTGTCACCAGCCTCTGTCATCAGCCTCGGTGGCGCCCGGACCCAAGATTGCTCTGTACGTCCCTAGATCACATCAGGGCCACCCGCAGCCCCCCAGGGCAGGGACCAGCCTTGCCCAGCTGGGATCCAGCCCCCAGGCACCACATCCATCCCCAGGGCTCCCAACCACAACGCAGCTCCAGCTCAGTACCAAGGGAAGGGGACCTGGAGCAAGGCCCAAAAAGCTCCCCCCCTTTTAAAGGAACAAACACTAAAGCCACACAAAATGCTCCCACTGCTCAATTCCTTCCCAGGGCCTGGGAAGCAGCACCCGAGGGAGCCCTGGGGCCACGGCTGCGGCAGACCCTGAGTCCTGGTGTGGCTGAGGCAGCGCTGGAGGATCCAAACCCAGCCCACACAACCCCCCTGCCGCAGCCTCTGCATCCCGATGATTAAATCCCATTTTCAGGCAGTGATTCACCCCGGATCTGTCCCATGGGCACAGAGCCAGGCACCAGAGAGGGCCTGGGCCAAACCCGGGTAGGACAGGAGCTCTGCTGGGCTTGCCCACATATAGGAGTGAATTTAAAGTGAGTTAACACCTTCCTTTGTTAATATACAGCTGCTGGAGGTGCCTGGCTCTGCCCCCAGCCCCACTGCCTGCATAGCACAGAGGTGGCACAGGGACACCACGAGGGCTGCAGCAGCAAGTGAAGATGCAGGGCAGGGACGGGTGCAGCCATGGAAGCCCTCGGAGTGCAGGGGGATGGCACTCACCTGCCCAGCTCTTCCCCCATCTCATAGAAGTCCTCCACGCTCTCCTGCCGGAAGGTGGACATGACTGCGGAGCTGAAGCTGCCCCGACCCTGCGAGCGGAGGTGGGCACCGGGAGCAGCTGCGGATCAGCACCTGCGGCACCAGGAAAGGGGGGTTTTGCACCAACACCAGCGGCAGTGCTGGGGACGGCTTGGGGCAGGGCCTGGCATAGGGGGACAGAGGGGAAGGAGCCCTGAAGCAGCGCAGCCCCAGCGCTGTGCTGTGGGGATGGGGGAGCGGCTGTGGCCGAACCGCGGATCAGTCCTGGGGACACCCCCCAGTGTCATCGTGCCCCTGCCCCCTGCCGGGACGTCCTGGGGCGGAGGAGGGAGCAGGGGCGGTGGCCGTGACCCCACGGCCGTGCTGGATCCCAAACCTGTCACTGCAGGCAGTGACACCCAGCTGTGGTTGAGGGCTGCCCCAGCCTAGCCCGTGGCACCCTGCTGCCCCCCCCCCTTACCACAGCCCCTTCCAGCCCTGCAACCCCCTCATCCCGATCCCCCACAGCCTCTCCCTGCCCCACAGCGCCCCCCATCCCTCACAACCTCTCCCTGCCCCACAACCCCCCCATCCCTCACAACATCTCCCTGCCCCACAACCCCCCCCAACCTCTTCCAGCCCCACAACCCCCCATATCCCAACCCCCCCCGCCTCTCCTAACCCCACAGGCCTACCCCCCCCCGCCGCATCCCTCACAGCCCCATCCCCACACCTCCAACCCCCCGCCCACTCTCCCATCCCCACGAGCCCTCAACCCCCCTTCCCGCCCCACAACCTCAGCCCCACAGCCCTCATAATCCTTCCCCCCCCCACCCCAAACCTGGGCCGCCGCCGCCCGCGTCGCCGCTGCCACATTCCACCACAGCCGCCTGGCTCCGCCCATCCTCTGAGCGACGTCCCGACCCGCCAATAGGCTGGTCGGAACGCCGCTCAGAAGAGGGGCAGAGTTGATTGGCTGAGGCAGCATTGTCCCGCCCATCCTCCAGAGCGCAGTACCCCCCCAACCCTAGTCCTCCCGACCGCAAGTGGGCGCCCTATTAAAGCGGAAAATCCTCCCCCCACCCCCCAAATATCCCCTTATCAAATTTTAATCATGATCCAATTTTATTAATTCCAGTGGCACTAATACAGGCGGCGATAGTCACGACCGACAGTCACACTGCAGCCCTTCCCCTCCCCTCCCCCCCCCCATTTTACATGGATTCACACCCCCTACCCCAAACCGGCTTTGTATCGTTTTTGAGTCAAATAAATACAGAATTGGGCAAATCCGAGTGGAAATGGTTTAGTTCCAATGGCGGAGATGAGGCATGTGCAACACCGAAACCTATAAGGCTGTTTTTTAATCCTTTTCCTCCTCATTTCAAGTCTCAAAATCATTATGAAACCCATTCATTAATGCAAAGAGATGGCGGTGACGAGCGCTTAACCCCTTTGCTAATTTCGTTCATTCCCCCCCTTCCCTGTTTCCCGGAGTCCAAGGAGCTTGATTAGAGCTTGTCAAGGAAGTTATCCAGCGCTGGAATTCCTTCCTTCAGGCCCTTGCGCTTGCGGGTCTCGGCCACCACTTGGCTGGGGCGGCTGGCGCTGTCAAAGGGGTCCCCGGGAAGGATCTGCCAGTGGTCAAAGACACACTGGGGGAAGGCCTGGCCCCCAGTGTTGGACCGGAGATCGGCTGTGAAACCTGCAGGGAAAGGGGACAGAGTGAGAACCTGCACCCCCCGGGAGATGGGACCCACAGAGACACCAACGCAACAGCCCAAGGAAGGGCTGGAGGAGATGGGGTCAATGCCACAGGGGGCTTCATGAGGATGGAATGGTTTGGGTTGGAAAGGACCTTAATTCCAACCTCCTGCCACAGGCAGGGACACCTTCCACCAGAGCAGGGTGCTCCAAGCCCCTGTGTCCAACCTGGCCTTGAACACTGCCAGGGATGGGGCAGCCACAGCTTCTCTGGGTACCCTGTGCCAGCGCCTCAGCACCCTCACAGAGAAGAGCTTGTGCCTAAGAGCTCATCTCAGTCTCCCCTCTGGCAGGTTAAAGCCATTCCCCTTGGCCTGTCCCTACATCCCTTGTCCAAAGCCCCTCTCCAGGTTTCCTGCAGCCCTTTCGGGCACTGAAGCTGCTCTAAGGTCTCCCCTTCAGGAGCCTTCTCTTCTCCAGGCTGCCCCAGCCCAACTCTCTCAGCCTGGCTTCAGGGCAGAGCTGCTCTAGCCCTTACAGTATCTCCATGGCCTCCTCTGGCCTCACTCCGACAGCTGCCTGGTGGAGTCACCATCCCTGGAGTGACTGAACAGACATCAATGTGGTGCTCAGGGACATGGTTCACTGATGAAGTTGTTAGTGCTGCATTAACAGCTGGACTTCATCTTAAAGGTCTTTTCCAGTTGAAATGACTCAATGATGTGGTCATTAACAGCTGGACTTCATCTTAAAGGTCTTTTCCAGTTGAAATGACTCAATGATGTGGTCAGTGACATGCAGGATCTCCCCCACCCCAGGCTGGGATGGAGCCCCCAGAAGCAGCACTCACCAAAGGACTCATTGACAGGCAGGTAGGCCTTGACCACGAACATGGGGGTGCCAGCCACCTGGGTCTCCTCAAACACGTGGCCACGCTTCCTGTTCAGCACCCCATAGATGCCACCAACCACCTGCTCCGGGCACTGTAACAGAGAGAGATGGGTCAGGACCAGCCACCCACTGCCATGTCCTTCTCCAATGTCTTCTGGCCTGAGGGGATGCTCCTCACCTGGATTTCCACAAGGTAGATGGGCTCCATCAGCCGGGGCTGCGCAGTGAGCACACAGGCGTACAGGCACCTCCTGGCAGTGGGAATGATCTGCCCACCTCCACGGTGGATGGCATCGGCGTGCAGGGTGACATCATGCACATCAAAACGCACACCACGCATGTTCTCCTCACACAGGACACCCTGAAAAGCAGAGCAAGGGTTCATCCACCACTGCTCTGGGGACAGTTGTGCTCCCAGCCAGGATGTTCCAGGCCCTCAGCTTATGGGCATTCCCTGGAAGCAGCTCTAAGGGCAGGAAGTGCCACAGAACCACTTGTCAAGTGGTCTTCCTCACCCAGGAGCTCCAAACCATCTCTACCTGGCCTGAGGCATTGTCACAACCCCTTAGAGAAGCCTTCAAGCACCAGAACCATTCCCACCAGTACCTCACCCCTCTTCTCCACGGCTCACGTTGGAAGCAGAAGCACCAACATACATTTGTGATGCTGCAACCCAAGTATTTGGCATAATCATAAATGGGAAAAAAACCTGAAGTCATTTGCATGTAAACTGGAAAAAACCTGCTCCTGTTGCTGTTCCCAACTAATTTCAGAGTCATCTCTTGCCTAGTCCCAAGAAAGTAATTGGTAAGGTAGGCCAGATCCCTCTGGAGCCTCCCAGAGCACCCTCCATTTCCTCTGTTGTTCACCTCAGCAGCTTCTGTCCCCGCTGCTCCACTTTGCTCTGAAAAGCTCTTTCACATTTCAAGTACATGCTGCTGTGATGGAATCTCTCCACAGCGCTGGGACAAAGCTTTTTGTCTGGAGGTTGTGTGTGTCTGAAGTGACCTTCAACCCAGACACCCTGTTCCATTTATCCTAAAATATACTTCTGAATTACACATACATTGTCCCATGTGTGACAGGTTTCCCTCACCTCCTTTGTTGCCCACTGGAAGCCAGCCACCACGCTGTCCTTGATCTCATTCAGGTACTGCACCCCCTTGGTGATGTCAGTTAGGATGTTGGGGCCAGTGCCATCAGGACCAAAGCACCAGATCTTCCTGGCCTCGGTGACATCCCACTCGTACTTCTCAGCCAGGTAACGAGCTCGTTGCTTCAGCTCCTGACGGGCAGAGACCTCCCCCTTGTCGATGTCCTCAGCCAGGCCATCAGGGAAGGGCCGGGCCTTCATGTAGAGCCTGTTGTGCTTGTTGGGGGACTTGGAAAGGCACATCACGTTGGATTCCTCACTGACTGTCTCACGGTAGGACACAACAGGATCCGATTTCTGCAGTGACAGAGAGCAGGGAACAGCAGTGAGCCATCAACAAGACCGCAGCTCACCAAGGGCTCTGCCCACCGCAGCCCCTCTACCTTGATGGGGATGCAGGCATGGTCCTCTTCCAGGTCCTTCAGGCAGATCTCCAAGTGCAGCTCCCCTGCGCCAGCGATGATGTGCTCCCCGGACTCCTCGATGATGCACTGAAAAGACCATTAATGCAGCAGGTGAAGCTTCTGGCTGCAACGCAACGAAAGCTCTTGCTCCTAAACCATTAGTGATTGTCTCTGATTTTTGACTCTCAGATCTGCTTTTAGATGCTTTCTGCTGACCTGAGGATGATCTGCTCCCACCCCAAGGTGGGACACAGCATACCCTCCCACTCAAGTGGGCTAGGACCAACGCTCAATTCAAGACCTCTCCACCAGCACAATCACCACTGAAAGCAAAGCTTCCTGAGCCAGCAGCACCAGGATTCCTCCTGGCCTCAAAACCATTCTGGACATTCACCTGCACCATAGGGTCAGACTTGGCCAGACGCTTCAGTCCCTCCACCAGCTTGGGCAGGTCAGCTGGGTTCTTGGCCTCCACAGCCACACGCACGACGGGGCTGACGCTGAACTTCATCACTCTCATGTTGTGAGCGTGCTCAAAAGTGGTGATGGTTCCAGTCTTCACAAGGAACTGGTCAACACCGACCAGACCAACAATGTTTCCACAAGGCACGTCCTCAATGGGTTCAACATAACGGCCCATCATGAGAATGGTCCTGGTGAGAGAGAAGGTTGGTTTAATGAAGTCTGACAGAAAAGGTCCCATCAGGCAGGATCCTGGAGCTCAGCAGCGGACTTGAAGCCAGGGCCAAACACCTCAGAGGCAAGAAAAGACTCAAAATAGCACTAGGACCATAAATCTGAAGCACCAAGCACATCCCAGCCAGGACTGACCTTTGAATTGGCTTCAGGTACAGATCCTCCTTCTTGCCAGGTGTGTAGTTTGGTCCCATGATTCTGACTTTCAAGCCAGTTGAGACGAGACCAGAGAAGACACGACCAAAAGCATAGAAACGTCCTTTGTCAGAGGTTGGCACCATTTTAGAGATGTACATCATCAGGGGGCCTTTGGGGTCACAGTTCTTAATACCTGGGAGGAGAAGAAGCCTGGATCAGTACTATCTCCAGTATCCAGCACACATTCCCTGTACCCCACCCC
This sequence comes from Amazona ochrocephala, assembly GCA_039720435.1. NCBI lineage: Eukaryota > Metazoa > Chordata > Aves > Psittaciformes > Psittacidae > Amazona > Amazona ochrocephala. The sequence goes on from CM077885.1 coordinate 28,595,922, forward strand.
ACAAGACCTGCACCCTCTATTGTCCCAGGCTGCTGACTTCTGGCCAGCCCAAGCAGAGAGAAAGAACTCACAGAATGGTTTGGGCTGGAAGGGACCTTCAAGCTCCTCCAGTTCCAACCCCTGCCATGGGTAGGGACACCTTCCACTAGAGCAGGTTGCTCCAAGCCCCATCCAACCTGGCCTTGAACACTGCCAGGGATGGGGCAGCCACAGCTTCTCTAGGCACCCTGTGTCAGTGCCTCAGCACCCTCACAGGGAAGAACTTCTGCCTAAGAGCTCATCTCAATCTTCCCTGCCAGTTTAAAGCCATTACATCACCAAGAGATGTTTTACATTAATATAAGGCTCAGCCTAAGCCTTTGGCATACACCCTATCTACTCTCCAGTCAGCTAGCTCAGCTCTCCAGAGTAAGTCTGTGAGCTAGTTAAGCATGTTTGATCCATATGAGAACAGCTACAGGCTCAGGAATTCCAGCAGCTACTGAGCTGTGCGCCTGGAGAATGAGATGGCCACAAGGGTGGCGGAACACCGAGTACTTCTATGAAGAGACACATGACAGCAATGCAGCAGCTTGTCCTACCTATGGCAGCCTCATCATCAGGGGGTCCCTCGTAGAGCAGCTCACAGCGGTACTTCTGGGCTGTGACAGGAGAAGGCAGGTGAATGGTGATCATTTGCAGCAGGGCATCTCCAGCAGGCAGCCACCGCCTCATCACAGCCTGAGCAGAGATGGGAGGAGCAAGACTCGGTCAGGCTGTTCACAACCTGCAGTTCACCTTCCACATCCAACAGCACCTCCCGACACAAGCAGGGTTTGGAGCTGCTTAGTAACTTAACACAGCTGGAGCAGCACAACTGCTCATCTCCTCCCCACAGTCTCACCTTCAGCAGGGGTTTGCCCTCTTTGTCCTTATCTTCACTGTCAAGCTTGATGTCCAGCTTCTCAATCAGTTTAGCCGTCTCCTCCTTCTTGAAGTTCATGATTGCACTGAAGACCTGGAACAGCAGCAGCAGTTATGAATGCTGCCCATGACCCAGTCTGAAGCAGCACCATGTCTCTGAAGAGGATTTCTGTCCTTGCTCATCACCCAGCTGAACCCACCCAGAGGCACAGACCTGCCTGCACAACACCTACCACCCATTTCCCTGCCCACATGGAGTAATGAGACGTGTCAGAGGTTTCAATTTCTTCAAGCAGACAAGTCAGGTCAAAGTGAAGAAATTTTCCATCATCATGCCACAGCCCCAGCCTGGGCTGAACACCGAGGAGCTCACCTTGAAGATGGGGTCAAGGATGAGCTGGCAGAAGGTCCTGGGCAGTTTCTTTCCATCTGGGCTGGTAGCAGACTTACTGAATTTGCCAGTAGCAGGATCAAAATACCTGGAGAAAGAATCAGACAAGTATCAATGCAGAGCTCAGCTACAGAAATGTGGCTTGTTCTGGCTGCTGGGGCCAGAGGAAAGAGAGCTAAAAACCATCTTCATACTTTTCCTCATCGCTCCCACATTTTCAGAGCAACATTGAACTCACATTGCCAATCACCATCCCCCCCCATTATCTGGGTTTCCTACTCATGGGTTAACACCTCTTTTGGTAGCACACACATCCAGTGACTGCACCAGGGCTCTAAGCAGGCACAGCCACATCCTCCCTCCTTCCCCATCTCCCCCATTATCAGGCTGCAGCCACACGAAGCTGATGCAGGATTAGACCAATCTTCACCTGTCACCCCACAGCTTCTTCATCATGTCTTCGACCTTCTTGGCACGCTCAGATGCGTTCAGCTGGGCTTCCCCTTTGGCAGCGAACTTTGCAACGTACATTTCAGCAAACTGCTTCAGAGTGAAGGCCCAGCCATGCAGGCCAGAGCCAAAGCCCACAGTGCCCAGCACTGGGTCAATCTGGAAGGGAACCAACAGCAGAGCCGGGTTACAGAGGAACAGCCACAGCGCATGACAGCAATCAGCCCATTTCAACCTGAACAACCCTGAGTACAAAGGTTCAAGGTGGAGCTTCAGGACTAATGGGCACTTGAGCCATTCTATGACAGCAGCCATCTTCGAGGTCCCAGTTACAGCCCAGCCCAGCTCCACCATTTCAGCTGTGTACCACACAACCAGGTTGAGTTTTCAACAGGCTCAGCAGCTGCCCAGGTATGGGTGCAGGGAACCTTCCAGTCCTTCAGAGGAAGGATGAGCAGTACAGGAAAACCTGCAGCATGTGGTGAGTGCTCAATGGGGACAAAGCAGGAGCCCTTCCTCAGAGCCTCCAGCCCACAGCCCAGCTTGCTCTGAGGAACCCACCCAGGAGCAGGGCTTGGGATGGAGGGAATGGCAAACACCTACTGGGCTCCTATTTCACAAGAGAGCTGGGGGTGGGATGCTGTATGGGAACCTCGGATCTCATGTCACTGAACATCACAGATGTGACGTGAGCAAGAAGGTGGCCTCCAAAGCAACAGCACCCTTTGGACAGGGAGGAAATGCTTCCTTGTGTTTATAGTCTTTATTTGCTCAAGCTCTGAACCAGCAGATCATGTTGGACAAAAGCACAGTAGAGCTCCAAACCAGTATGCATCTGGGTAGGATAGCATCTTCAATTATTCTTGCCTCTCCACTTGGGACAGGAAAGAAGGACCAAGGAGACAACGAGCTCCCTCCCACTACAGGAGATAAGCTCAAACACAGTGCTCGCAGCTCCCACTTACCATGATATTTCCCATGGGGCCGCTTTCCCCTTCTCCATACGTGGAGATGATGACATTCACGTTCTCCACGATGCGCTGGAAGGTCTGGTACAGCTCTTCTGGCTCCAGCTGCAGCTCCAGCAGCGCTCGGTCCATCTTGTTCATCATCAGGACAGGCTTGATCCTCTCTGCAATGGCCTGACGTAGCACAGTCTCTGTCTGCACGCACACGCCTGCCAAATACGGGGGAATCAGTTATCCTCAGCTTCAGACTTACCCAACACACACTCCAGCTGCACATGGCTGCAGAAGCCCTTACCAGAGACGCAGTCTACAACAACCAGGGCACCATCAGTGACACGAAGAGCAGCAGTAACCTCTGAAGAGAAGTCCACATGCCCAGGAGAGTCAATCAGGTTGATCAAGAAGCCAGAACCATCTTTGCTCTGCTTAATGAAGGCCAAGTCGTTTTCGGAGAGCTCATAAAATAGGGAAATAGCTCTGAAATGAAAGAAAAACTGTTTAAATTGTCATCTACACATTACCCCTCCTCATGGCTTAGAAACAGGCTTTTACTCCAGGCAGTCAACTCTGCCTCAGCCTAAGGATCTCTCCCAGGGTGGGAGATAACCAGGAGCACAGGCTAAAATCTGCCCTTCCTTTGGTCCTCTGAAACCAGGACTTCTTCTGAAACCGTTACCTCTTGAGACTCTCTGCGATCTGAAATGCCCAAAAAGGGTTCCCTTTCTTCCCATCAAGGAATTACACTTTTTCTACAAGGCCCAACCACCTTTTTGAGCCGTCTCCATGCCCCTCAGGGTCATCAAGCTGCCTGTAGTGACACAACCACAACGTACATCACCAGAGGTGCTTGCAAGACAGTCTCTGCACTGCATCCACAGGACTCCAGTGGGCATCAGCCACATCCAACAGTTCCAGGGCTAAAATGGAAGGCTGAAGCTCCTGCTGTACATCTGCTTCCCAGAGGCCACTAAGGTGATGCTCTATGATTCACCAGAAGCTACTCACTACTCGCTCTCTCAATTAAGCAATCCTCAAGAGATGAGCTTCTGAACTAGCCTAGACAAAGCTTGACGCTGTCTTCTCCCCTCTCATGATCAAACCAGTGGAGCACTCAAAGCCCACCCCGAGCTCAGGCAATGCAGCAGGAGCACTGAGGAGCCTGGTGGGAGGGCACTCACGTTGATTTGATGGTGATGCACCGTTCCTGCTCATCCTTTCTTGTGTCGGTGAACCGGGTCTCCCCCGCGCGGGCAGAAGCGATGATTCCAGCTTTGCATACCAGAGAATCAGTCAAGGTTGATTTGCCGTGATCAACATGGGCAATCACAGACATGTTTCTGATGTTGGCCTTTTTGTCCATGATGGCCCGTATCTGGTCTACTGTGAAGTTCACCTTGACGAATGAGAGAAGGGGGGAGAGAATAACACGGGGTGTACAGAAACAGCTCTGGCAACTCCAGGGAGCCCAATCAACTGCCATGGCCCCACTGACAGCAGCTCTGCCTGCATTACACGACAGCCCACAGCAAGGGCACCGCAGACACTGGCGTCACAGGCGGCAGGGCCCAGTCCTGCAGTGCGAGCACCCAGCTCAGTGCCCTCCCAACTGCTGCACCATGAGGGGCCCCCCGTTAAACCCAAGCCCTCTCCAAGGCGCTGCTCCGCGGCTCGGGGGGGGTGACAGTCCGCAGCGCTGCCCCCACCCGGGCCGCAGCGTTACATAAGGCGGCCGCCGCAAAGGCCCGTCCCCGACGTCAACCCCGCCGCGGTGCCACATCACCGCCGCTCCCGTCCTGCCCGCGGCGCGACCGCGGGGCCCCGCTACCACCAGGGACACGGACCCCGCCGAGCCCCCCCCAGCCCCACCCCGCTCCCCTCAGCGGCGGCCCGGCCCGGCCCGGCAGGCCCCTTCGCCGCAGGGCTCCCGCCGGCGCGGCCATCGCCGGGGGCACGGTGAGCGCGGTGCCCGCTGCGCCGGCCCGAGCGGCGGCGGGGCGCGGGGCCTCACCATGGTGGCGGATGGCGGTGGATTCCCGGCGGCGGGGGGGGGGGCGCAGCAATGGCGGCGGCGGCGGCCTCGCTGGCGAGCGCAGAGCGGGCGGAAGAGGGCGCTGACGTCAGCAGACCCCCTCTTATAGGGCGGTGCCGGTCGGGGGGGCGGCACCTGCGCACCCAGCGCGGTCTGCGCAGGCGTGGTCGCTCCTCTCTGTCACGCAGCGGTTCTATGGTTGGGGGCGGGGGAATTGGTCCGCAGGGACGAGACGGAGCTGCCGGGCACCAGGACTGCGCGGGGCCTGCAGCGGAGGACGCAGCCACCGGACTGGGGGGGAGCCCGGGCCTCCAGATCCTGCAAAGCGGAGGTGCAGCGGAGCCCGCGGTCAGTCCGGTCCCGGTGCTCCCCCTCCCATACCCGGCTAGCAGTGGGTCTGTACCGGCGAAGCTCCAGCGCCCCCTGCTGGAGGGGAGGAGCGCGGCCCTGCACCGTCTCACCCAGGGCCTCCCCATCGGGCTCCGGATGGGACCCTGGGTGGTCCCCGTCCCGTGCCGCCTCGGGCGGCTCCTGCCCGATTCCCGCACGTGTCTGCCGCAGGCAGGGGCCGGCAGGACGGCGGCGGAGCTCCCGCTGGGGTGACGGGATGAGCTACCGGCGGTTGGGGTTTCCATAGCGATGGCTTCAAGCTTTAGCACCGGTACTGGTTTGCGCCGGACTGGAAGGGAGGCCAATCGGCCTGGCTGGGAGGCTGCTAATTGCCGTTCTGCTTAATTAACTTGTGGGGTTGAGAAGGAGGAGAAAGTGCTGGAAAAGTTCTCCTTGTGCAGTGTGTCACCCCAGCTCCCAGGCGTCCCTCCTGAAGAGGATGTTGTGCGCACACAGAAACGGAGCAATTGGAGTCCAGGAAGGAAATACAAAACTTAGGAGAAATAATTTCTGCGTAAAAGATGTTTTTAATAGGTGATGATTATTGGAGAGAGCTTCCCATGGGGTAACAAACACTGACCCAGATGGGAGGGTTGCAGGATCTCAGGGTTGCAGTCACCACCAAGCAGGGTGGGTGTCAACACAAGATGCCATAGGGAAGCATGGCACCTTCCACCAGAGCAGGGTGCTCCAAGCCCCTGTGTCCAACCTGGCCTTGAACACTGCCAGGGATGGGGCAGCCACAGCTTCTCTGGGCACCCTGTGCCAGCGCCTCAGCACCCTCACAGGGAACAGCTTCTGCCTAAGAGCTCATCTCAGTCTCCCCTCTGGCAGGTTAAAGCCATTCCCTTGTCCTGTCCCTACAGACCCTTGTCCAAAGCCCCTCTCCAGCTTTCCTGCAGCCTCTTTAGTTGCTGCTCCAAGGTCTCCCCTTCAGGAGCCTTCTCTTGTCCAGGCTGCCCCAGCCCAGCTCTCTCAGCCTGGCTCCAGAGCAGAGCTGCTCCAGCCCTCGCAGCATCTCCATGGCCTCCTCTGGCCTCGCTCCAACAGCTCCATGTCCCTCTTGTGCTGTTGCCCTAGAGCTGGATCAGGACTGCGGGGAGGTCTCCCCAGAGCACAGCAGAGGAGCGGAATCACCTCCCTTGAACTGCTGCTGATGCAGCCCAGCGCACGGCGAGGACCTGGGCCGGGTCATGGGGAGCTTCTCCCCACCCAACACCCCCAGTTCTTCTCCTCGGGGCTGCTCCGGGCTGGCCGAGGGCTCAGCACCAGGACCGGAGCAGCCGCTCCAAACACCAGAGGTACCGCACGTCTGCTCTCCGGTTAAAAGGGTGAGCGGTCCCTTTAAACCACCCGGAAGAGGCGGGGCCAGGCAGAGCTGGGAGGCGTGGCCACTGCGCCTGCGCTGTGGGAGGGCTTCCCGGGGTGGGGGGGTGCGGGTAAGAGCGCGCGCGCGCGCGCGCGGGGGGGGAATAGGGAGGTGGCGCGCGCCCCCCGCGCCCCTCCCACCGCTCCGCGGCGTCACGTGACTCGGCGGCGGCTCCCGGCGCGGTTGGACGCTGGAGGCCAAGATGGCGGCGGAGCTGGTGGAGGCGAAAGTGAGTGAGTGAGGAGGGACCCGGGCCCCGGGGGCGCCGCGCCGGGCAGAGCCCCGGGGGCTCCGGGCCGGGCAGGGCCGGGCGGGGCGGCCCCCGGCGGGGGCACCGCGGGCGAGCGGACGGAGCGGCTCCGGCCTCGTTCCCGGGGCCGGCAGAGAGAGCGGAGGGGGCGGCGCCCTGGGACCGCCTCCCCCCCCCCATTTACCTCAGGGGCTGCCCCGCCCCAGCCGTGGGGTCCGGCAGCAGCTCCCGCCGGACCCCAGGCCCGGCTGAAGACCCGCCCGCCGCTGGGCTCGCTCCTGGGCCGGGTCTCGGTGCTCCCCGCGGGTAATTCCCAGTGATTAATTAGCGCAGGTGGCTTCCCCGCCGGTTGGCGGGCTCCGGCCCGTGCTCCCCGCACACCTCGTTTTCTCCCCCAGGCTAGGCGTGCTCTGCTCCGCCGCCTCGCTGCGGCCTGCCCCGGGCTCCCTGCGGCCGGTTCGGGGGCGGGGTGCGGAGCTGTCCAGCCGGGCCCCGCGGGTGGAGCGCTCGGGAGCTGTTGCAGCGGCCTCGAGGGGGCTGGCGGTGGGGCGAGCAGTGCTCCAGGTCGAGGTAGAGCGCTGCGTGGTGGGAGCGGCCCCTGAGGCCCCTTTGGCCGTGGGGTGAAGGGAAACGTCTTCAGAGCAGACGGGCCTGAAGTTGTGTTGTGCTTCTGCGTGTCCTGTGCACCCCCCCCAGGCCTTGTGGGGTACCCCGCTCTGCCATGTGCTTCTGCTTGTTCCTCGGGGTCCCTCTCCAGGAGCCAGGACTTGTCCATGTCCTATTGGTGCCACAGAGACCTGGTTGGTGGCACTGGAGTGGGCTTCACCCCACAGCCTGGCAGGGAAGCTGGTGCTGAGGGCGCTTACAGAGCGATAGCAGCAAGTAGAAAGAGTTTCACACCTGCAGGATGGGCCCATCAGTGAGGATGTGGTCAGGTGCCTGTGGGAATAAGATTTGTAGAGGGTTGTTTTAGGAGACATTGCTTTCTCCCTATTCCTGGGCCACTCTCAGTGTGGTGAACTGTGCCCAAGGCTGCAGAGAAGGCAATGTGTTCCCATGGTGTTATGATTGTCTCCATAGCGGGTGTTTAATGGGCTCTGTGCCACTCACATGCAAGGATTCCTGGGGGAAGGAATAGGCTTTAGCATTAAGGATCTCAGTACTTAGTGGGATGTCTCTTACTCATGCTATTGTGCAGGTCCAAGCCTTAGTGACAGTTCTTATTTGAAGTCCCTTTGGTTACTGCTTAAGTCTGATCATTCTCCTGGCTCTTAAATCCTTCAAAATGGAAACAGCAGAAGACCATGAGCTTGAAACTCCACTTTATGCACCAACAATCCCAAGTGCCCAGTGGAATAGGAGCATGAGTGTGGGAATACCTGTCTGCTGTGCTTCTGTGGCTTCCCTGGTACTGCCTTGGTGGATTTACCTTTGCATATGCACTGTTTAGCCTCAGAGAGGACAACACACTCTCCATTTTGTAGTTGAAGAAAACCGAGACACAGAAACTAGGTTTCTCCCAAGAACGCTCAGGTGGGATGTGGCGAAGCAGCAGGATGATCCAGATCTCTTGAATCCTGACTCTCTGTCATTTAAAAATCCTTTCTTTCCTCTTTAAAGTTGTCTGAGAGGGAAAAAAAAAACCTCATCAAAGGTATTTTGGGACACATCATGACTGCCAAAGATTTTAACTACAGGCAGTGACGTTTTTGTAGCATCTTTTGGGCTTCCAGATTAAATGACAGATTTCATGAGAAAGGAGAAAATAAAATGGCATTTTCCCTGGAGTCTAATTCCCACACATGTGAAAGAAGCGGCTGTTCAATGTTGCTGGAGTCAGTAGTAGCTTTGTTAAGTTAAAATTTAAACCCAAAAAACCCCATCGAACCCCTTTGTTTCTGTTTTAGTCCAGAAATTTACAAGGCTCCTATTAACTTTCACGGAAATCTGATTTGTATGGATGCTTTTTTAACTTTAATCCCCAAACAAGAATGAAGCAGAGGTTGGATCTGTGCTTCTGCTTTGGTTTTAGTTTTCTACTGCAAGACAGCTGGGGTTTCTTCTTGAATTCCCATCCTTCCCACAAACCAGGGCGGATATTGAGTGAATCCCCATGGATACCTATCAAATGAATTTTTAAGGCAGCTTGTGTCTTCAAAAGCATGTACTTGATAAGCTTGTCTTGTGCATTAGTAAAGCTGCTTTGGCATAAGAGAGAACTGAAACATCAGCATAAGCGGGCTCTAGCACAAATAATTCCTACTTCTTACCCTGATGGAAAATTACCTGATGGTGTCATCTGTGACCCTGCGCCTGAGTTTCCACAGGAGCAACAGAGTAAAGTTTTGGAGACAGAGGTTGTTTTTTATTGCTTATCAAAACACTGCAATCGATTCATCTCGGTGCAACAGCGGAGGCAGCTCACTGCGGCCATGGGGGAGTGCTTGGCAAAGCACCCAAATAGGGTTTGGAGGCATTGTTCTCATGGGAACATGCTGCTCTCTTTAATAGTCTTCTAATAGCTTTCCATGCTCTAAAATATGTGATTTTTTTTCAAAGATCCTGTACCTGTAGGAATGGTTCTGGAGGGGTTTTGCCTATACAGGTAATGTACAGGCGCACTGAAACACAGGACGAAAGGACTGGAAGCTCCAGCTCAGTTAGATGTCACCTGCCATCCAGTTCACTTTCATTTTCTTCCTTTGCCTTTCACTAATACCAGTTTAGATGCAGTTTTTAATGTAGCTCTCATCTGAAGGTGCCTGGGAAGTCTGGATGCTTGGAACTTCCATGCCCAAGGAGTTACTGTGCTGTTTCAATGTATGGAGACTGCTCTTTGAGATGTTTTCCTTTGTGCTCACTCTTGCTTCCAGTTGACCCACCTTGAGGATTTATCTGTAGCATTTATCACAAATGATTTTTGAGTAATTGGAGGACTGTTGTGGCATCTCTTTGATTTTTGCTGGTGTTTCAGTTGATGATCTCCTGTATATTCACTTCACTCAAAGAAGCATCTAAGAAACAGGGTGGTACTCAGGTGAATAAGAGCTGATCTGAACAGAAGGCTTAGTGCCTTGTAAGGGAGTTTTGTAGTGTTTTGGCTTCTAGTTGTAGTATGTAATTAAAACTGACACTTTGCATTCTTATAACTGTAAGGATGTTTTTACTTTTGTTTCTCCCATAGAACATGGTGATGAGTTTCCGAGTTTCAGATCTTCAGATGTTGCTGGGTTTCGTTGGCAGGAGTAAAAGCGGACTTAAACATGAACTAGTCACCAGAGCATTGCAATTGGTGCAATTTGACTGCAGCCCTGAGGTTTTCAAGAAAATTAAGGAGCTCTATGAGACTCGCTATAGCAAGAGGAGCTCTGAAGCTGCTCAGCCCCAGCCGCAGCAGCACCGCTCCGCCGAGGCACTCTCCATACACACCAACTACGACCGTGGAAGTACCATTCCCCGGACTACTATCCCCACCACTAACATTGACTATCCTGCTCTCTATGGGAAATACCTTAATGGACTGGGGAGATTGCCACCCAAAGTTGCAAAGCCAGAAGTTCGCCTGGTGAAACTTCCCTTCTATACAACCCTGGATGAGCTATTGAAACCAACAGAATTAGGTGAGTTTTCAACACGCTGCTGCATTAACATTGGGCTCGGTCTGGGAGAGAAAAGTGATTCTGGATTACGTGTCAGAAAGGAGACAGTGTTCTCAGGGATCTGTGGCAAGAGGAGAGGCTGCTAAACGGGGTGGTGGGTGCCCTTCTCTCCCTGTGCTCCCCCCTCAAACTTAGAGAAGAATATTTCCCCCTTGCCTTAGAACAGGTCTATGGTTGCTTTGAGGTGTAATTTGCAGTCCTGTCTTGTTTGTAGCTTTCCCATCCTTCGTTGCAAATGCTGTTGTGTTGCATGGTGCAGTCTTTCCCTGTGAATCAGAATCTGTATTCCATCTCTGTAACAGGGCAGTGGATTAATGCAAATCATTCCATGTTGGTATCACACCTGTGCTAAGCCAGTCTGCTGGCACATGCTACACTCATGCTGTTTTCCAGTGCTTAAAATACCTGACCTAAAGCCTCCTGTGGATGAAAGAGGGTGGCACACACAGAAAAGGGTATTTCTGACTCATTTTGTGCTTGTTGTAGCTATTTGTGTCTGATGCTATGTGTATTTTGAGCTAGGAAAACTGGAAGAAGTGCTTTTTTACCTACCCTGGGGCCAGGAGATTGATTTTTCATCATTTTAGTTCTGAGAAACAAAGAGGATTGTCACCAGTGTTCCACAGAACGTTCTTGTAGCAAAGACAGTGTATGTGGAGGGGAAGTATCATTGTCAGTTGCACCTCAGCATCTCACAAAGCCCATGTGGTGATACCAGGCTTCACTTCTAAATGAAGCTGGCGCTTGGGAAGCTGCTCTGTCTTTGGTAAAAAAAAAAGGTTTGATTTGCATGTGGATTGGAGGGTAGATAAAAGATAGCTGAAGGTGTGATCGTGCAGGTACAAAAGAAGGGCCAAGTCATCAGACTTGGGTAGTTATCATCTCCATTCATGAGACTATACGTAGTTTTCATCTTCATTTGGTAGCTTTAGCTATGTTAATGCTGTGACTGATAAAACAGTTGAGGGGTGATTGCTAAAATAGTTTAAATGCTCTTTGGGGAAGGAGTTAGTTCAGGCTTAAACATGGGGTGGTATTTGTTAGTCAGAAACACAAATGTAGTGTTTGAAAGGAAAACAAATTCTCAAGAGGTAGAACCATCCAGAGGCAGGAGGAGAGCCTGGATGTGCTTACTGTAATTAACAGATTTTGTTAAACATTGACATTAAATCTTCTGCATCAGATCAGAAGCAAGGTCTCATTATATTGAGTAGCTGACACCTCCCTCGGGTCAGCTTGTTCCCTGCAGCACATTTGACTGATTTTCCCTTCTGATGAGAGTGGTTTCTGTGTAACGGTGGGGGATTGCTGGTCAGGAGCTGGGCATGAGCAGAGCTTCAGTCTTTGTCCCAGACAATGTTCAGAACCTAACAGCATCTTCCAGGCGCTTGTTTGATTTTCTCTGCCTGGTGACCTGCAATCCCTTCTGCCGAGCCAATGGAGTGAAGAAGCTCCCTGTAACAGCCAGCTGCTGGAATAACTTCTACATGAGGAGTTATGCTTGTGTGGGGCTCTGCTTGGTGTGGAAGGGTGATAAAACAAAGTGCTCTGAGGAAAATGAAGCATTTTTCCATGTGGAAGCTGCAGCAGTTCATGCTTCATTGCCCAGGTTTCCTGTTCTGTGTCTGGACCAAGCATAAGCTCCTTGTCAACCTCAGAAACTCGTAACGTGGAAGTGTCTGAAACAGATTTAAGATTTCAGATCCACTTGGAGACACCCAGCTGCTGTTGTAGTACCCTAGACCTCAAAAAGAGCTATTTTAAGCAGATAGCCATGGCGGGAGTAGGGGAAGCTTAATTTATATGTTCCAGACTTCAATTAGAAGCATCTTTTGTAACAACAAAGCTCTCTTGCCTCTCCAAGATGATTGCCTTGAGATGAAAGGTGAGGTGGGCGATGCCTGATTTGCCCTGTAGGCAGAGCAGGTTCCCTAAAGAACTATCGAATTACTATTAGACTTGTAGACAACGGTGGCTTCAGCTAAAAGCAGATAAATTAGGTCCATTGCAAGCAGCTAATACCTCATATTTGGTAACTGCAGACACAGTTTCAGTCAGTGGAAGCGTTGAGTTTAGCATCTGAGTTATCTACATGAAACAGCTTCTGCTGCAGCTTTCTGGTCAGGTCTGAGGGCTCTGACATGAAAGAATTTGTTCTAATTTACTGAAATTGCCAAAATTCTCTAGGGTGGATAAGGCTTAAAATGAAGATTGATCAGATACCTTCTTAGAGGGAATGAATCCTCACATCCCTCCTGCGCTGTATGTTAAGTAGCTGACAAGGGGAGTGTTTTTGTGAGCTCCCTGGTGTCTGAGCACCTCGCTGATAAGTGTACGTGTGCTCTGGCACCTTTTTGGGCTGAAGCAGTGTGAACAGAGTTTTTGACAGTCACAGAGTGCTGTGAGGGCTTCTGAAAGGGGTTTTTGTTCTGCACATGAACTGCGACAGCCCATGTTCACTGTCGATACTGAGGCTTCTGCTCTTCTCCTGGAGGTATGCCAGAGAAGACCTTGGGGTGCAGCTGCAGGAGCACAAGGCCATGTAGTCTGCAGGGTCCTGCTGCTGTCTCTGTACACAGCCTTGTTTGGGTTTCTCCCTCTGATAATACCTGTGGTGGTGTTGCTCTTCTCTCATGTCTAAGTCCTAAAACTGCTGCTTCAGCTCCCCACCCCTCCTCTTCTGAAGCTGGACTTCAGCTGCTATAAACAGGGCCACTGATTTTGTGGCAAAGGCAACTGCCTTCCCCTGCTGCAGAGGCAAACACCGCTGCCATGAGGGAGCTCCAGCAAATCCCAGCCAAAGCACATGCTCGTGCTGATGATCAATGGTATGTGTTATTTAAATGAGTCCTTTGCCAGCTTACAAATATCAAAGGTGCTGTACAGTCAACTTACAGAATCCCACCCTGGTTTGAGTTGGAAGGGAGCTTAAAGCTCATCCAGCTCCAACCCCTGCCATGGGCAGGGACACCTTCCACTGGAGCAGCTTGCTCTGAGCCCCTGTGTCCAACCTGGCCTCGAACACTGCCAGGAGTGGGGCAGCCACAGCTTCTCTGGGCGCCCTGTGCCAGTGCCTCAGCACCCTCGCAGGGAACAGCTTCTGCCTAAGAGCTCATCTCAGTCTCCCCTCTGGCAGGTTAAAGCCATTCCCCCTTGCCTTGTCACCAAATAGCTGCTGACAATGCTAGAACTCCAGTGGAAGGTGTCCCTGCCCATGGCAGGGGGTTGGAACTGGATGAGCTTTAAGGTCCTTTCCAACCCAAACCAGTCTGGGATTCTATTTGATGTGTCGCAGTAGTGAGCAAATTGCCCGGTTTGCAATTCAGGAGTGGGCTAGTTTTGATGCTGGACATCTTTACTGGAGAGGTGACAGTGAATGCGTTAGACACTTCATGAGCTTTGACTTCCATCAGCATCCCCCTCTGTTTCCCATTGATGCTGTGGGCAGCCTGTGCTCAGAAGCTGGCGCTGTTTCTGTTTTCATGAAGGAAGAGTGAGCTGATAGAGATGCAAAATAGAACACAAACAGCTTCACAGTTTTTCTAATCAGGTTTGCTTTGTCTTTGTGTAGCTGAACAGAGAAGAGTGTGTCCATGGGCAGTTATTTAAGCAACAACATTAGAATGAGAGTCCTTGTGAAATGCTTTACTCCTCGCTGCTGTTTTGGTCAAGAAGACATTTCAATGGAAACTGGAATTAAATTAGAAGTCCATAACAATACCTTAGTTTTTTTGTTCCAAAAGCCCTTTTGTCAGTTTAAAGCTGAATTACCAAGGGGAGGTGTCTGTAGTCAGTGAATGATTTTGTCACCGTGTCCTCTGAGATCTTAGAGCCGCTGAGGTTTTATCCTTCCTTCATCTCATCTTACTCATACACAGTAAAGTGCATTTCCATACTTCACAAATTTTGGTACATTGGCCTTGAATAAACTCACAGTTGAGGTGATGCAAAGAAAAACACCCAATTCTTGTTAAAGAGGTAAAAAAAAAAAGAGCTGTTTTATCACTTCCCATTGATTGTGTTTATCCTGTGACTTTCACCCCATCAGGGCCTCCTCTTCAGTTGGGAACATGCTCAGAGACTTTAACTAAATGTGTCTAAATTGAATACAAAGTACTAAGTGGAAGTTGTAACATGAGTTTTGCGCATCTCAAGCTTCATTGTAACCACATTAAATGCCTTTGATCTGAAAATCGTCAATGGCTGAAAGGCTACAGTTAACACTGGGCGTCCAAAAGTCACTGCTTAACACCCTGCTCTAAACACACCCAGAAAGTTGTGTATTTCAGTCATGTTTTTTCTCTTACAGCTGTTTTTTGGATGCTTTTTGTAATTCTAAGCTGATCTCGTTATTTTTGTTGCTGTTTCCTTTCTTTTTCAGAATCAGTCTGGTGAGTTCATGTTTTCATGTTGTGCATAGGTCCCTGCTTTTGCTGCTTTGAGCTCTAGCGATGCCACTCATGGTTTGTGCTCATCGATTATTTGAAGGGGGGGAAAAATAAAGAAAAAGCATTGTATTAGTGTGCAAACTGACAAAACAGGCAAGGAATGAATGAGCAAAGCTGTAATCAGTGGTAGAGTTACCAAAAAGCACAATGATCAGTGGTCAGCTCTATGGGAGAAAACAAGACTTGGGAATAAACACAGCTCAGAACATAAGTGTGCTTCACAGTGTGGGAAGAGCTGGATGTTATCAGTTTGATGTGCAGTCTCTTTTTTTCTTCTCCAGTTCCACAGAATAATGAGAAGCTTCAGGAAAGTCCATGTATTTTTGCATTAACACCGAGACAAGTGGAGTTGATCAGAAATTCCAGGTACTTCTCGTTGGGTATTAATAGTGCAGGAAAACATTGCTGTGTGATTTCTCAGTGTTCCCTCTGTGGAAGCTTTTGTTCTGTGCAAGGAAACACAGTTTGTTTGAGGACATGAGCAGACAGGCCACTTCTCATGTAAAGCAAATAGCTTCGGGGGAGGTGGGAGGTCCAATTTCAGCCATCTAGGTCCTGTTTCAGTTCTGCTCCTCTAATCTTGCCTTTGAATAGTACATTTGGGCAGGAAAAGTGCTATGAAATGGTTGGTGACCCAGGTTGTCCGCTGAGCTTGTGTTGTGAGTATTTGCACATTTTTCTTTGCATGAGATGTTCAAAAGCTACCCATGTAACACTGCCCCTGAAAGAAAGCTTCCTTGTTGTAAAGGCTGCTATAGTAACTGTCTAAGAAAACATCTTGCACCGGTTAGGATTTACCCTGACCTCTGTCACGATACAACTTTTGATTCAAACAATGAAGCGCCCCAGAGATGTCAGTGCAGGCAGTGAGGCTTCCTCTTTCCCTGACCTGTCCTCAGGCCCTTGCTGTGGGGAGAGGACAATGACACAGAAGAGGTCCATCAAAACTAAGCAGAAAACCCTTAAGTATTTTTCTTCATAGTAAAATCACACTGTTATCATGGAGTTGGTGAAATATGATGTTTCTTGACTATTCACTGCTTGATTACTGTTGCGATCAAGTAGGTCAACAGAGGCAGTGCAGAGGAAGCTGCTTGAAGACTTGACAGAAGGGAAATGATAAACCACAGAAGTCTTTAAGGGTGATAAAAGACTGCACCCTTTTGTCGTGGCTGATTCTTGGTGCTCTTTTCTCCATATATTCGGATTTGTAAGAAAAGTTAGAGCCAGTGACACAAATATTTCACAGAAGGGCTTTCAGTGAATCTTTGCTTGTCTCAAATGACCACTCAGCATCGTCCTCCCCTGCTTGTGGGTGGTATCCACATGTGTGTCCCCCAGCTCTAAAACTGCCCTGTCAGCTCCTGTCTGTCAGCTGAATGGAGGCTCCATCCCTTCCACCCCCAATGTCTAAAGAGTCATATTAAAACTCCGAGTTGGAATGTGAAATGTTGTTAGAGGCAACTCAAGACTCATTTGGGGATCTTATGCTTTGTGTCCTGGCAGAAATGAGTGTATGGTTTCACCTGCGCACAAAGACCTGATAAAATACCCTTGTTCTGGGGTCTTTTGCTTTCCTGGTACCAGCTGAAATCCTGTTATGATCAGCACCACTGAATTCGGTGATATTGAGGTGGTTCTGCTTGTGCCACTGGTTCCTTTGTTTGCATGAGCAGCTTTAGCTGAATAACTGAACAAAGAGAGTCTTGAAAGAACACTCAGGTAGTCCTGACCTTAAATCCTAGCTGTGTAAATGCTTCCAAATCACCAAAAGGATGCCAGGCAAATTGATGGCTTTCACCCAGCACCATTCCAGGCTTGAAAACACAGAAACAGGCTGCAGGATTGTGCATTAGGGAGGGGGGAAATCATTACAGAAGCACTGATATTTGCAGGGGAATTGTACTATTTAAATGAAATTCTGTAAAGTAGTTCTTTAAAGGTCTGCAAAAAGCCCACAAGAGCCTGAAACTCTTGAGTCTGGCGGAAGTGACAGCTGAATTTGGTTGTTCTGGTTTTTTGTGGGTGGCGTTTTATTTTGGGGGCTTTGGTTCTTTACGTTATGACTCTGAAGTTTCTGTTTGTTCTCTCATTTACTAGGGAGTTGCAGCCTGGTGTGAAATCAGTTCAGGTTGTCCTAAGGTATGTCTGAGCATGGGGCTGGTTTAACATGAGATGCAGACCAGGGGGGAGAGAATGCACTGCCTAAAGACAGGAACCTTCAGCGTGGCTTTTGTAGTTACAAAGATAACTTAAAATAAGCCCTAACACAAACTTCTTAAACTCTCCTTTCTAACCTCTTCCTACGTGTACTGCTAGAGTCAGTGCTGTGGTAGAAACCAGCAGCGTCCAAGAGTTTGCTACCCAGGTACGAAGCCTGCATCCAATCTGGGAGAGCTCAGTGGAACTGGCTTTGCTTTGACCAGATGAGGGAGCATGGGTTGGTGTGGTGATGTGCAGAGGGCTTTGAACATGCGAACAGTGCGGGGATATTGAGAGCCGCGTTGTTTCTTTCCAGAATCTGTTACACAGACACTAGTTCTCCTCAGGAGGATCAGTACCCCCCAAACATCGCCGTGAAAGTGAACCACAGCTACTGCTCAGTGCCGGTAAGCCAGCTCAGCTGGGAGCTGTGACACTGCAACTGTGGAAGGACTCGTGTCATTTAGAAGGAAATTGTTTTACTGATGAATGCAGACAAGAAGCCAGAGTATAGAAGTGCACTGCTTCTTTTAAAGCTAATTTTCTCATGAATTAGATGTGGTGTTAATAAACTGTTCTTGCAAAAAGACTCAGTCCTTTTTACTTTGTGCTCGATCTGATTGTTCAGTTCCCTTCTACTCCCTTCCTTTGAAAAGTGTTGGTGAGTAGAATTTAGTGATGCTGGTGAATAGATGGATCCATATAGAAGCATCTTGAGTGAAAAAAAGTGTGTGTGTCTGTGTATATATTTAATCTTTCTGCCTTAGGGCTACTATCCATCAAACAAGCCTGGAGTGGAACCTAAAAGGCCCTGTCGTCCCATCAACCTCACCCATCTCATGTACTTGTCTGCAGCCACCAACCGCATCACCGTTACCTGGGGGAATTATGGGAAGGTATGTGTGGAAGGAGGTGGCGCAGAACTTCCAAGTGCAGGAGAGCAGCCTCACTCACGCTTTTTCTCCCTGTCTCATTAGAGCTATTCTGTGGGGCTGTACTTGGTGCGGCAGATGACCTCAGCAGAGCTGCTGCAGAGGTTGAAAACCATCGGGATCAAACACCCGGAACTCTGCAAAGCCCTTGGTGAGTATGACTGCTCTGAGGTGGCATAAGGGCTCAGCTGGCTGCCTGTCACACTGCAGCACTCCTGACAGCCAGGAAACCTGCTAGAAACCTGCTTGGGAACAGCTGCCAAGTTTTCTACAGTTTCTTTCCTCCAGTTGTCTAAAACACTTTTGAGTTGAGCAGCTTGCTAAGCTGTATGTCAGTCACATGAAATCACCCCAGATCTGTGTGTGAGCACAGTGCTCCTGCAGCTCATGGCTCTGCAGAAGCACTGAATCACTGGAGCTGGATTTAGAATTTGTCCTCAGGTCGTATCGTGGTGAGCGCTGCTGAGAGCCTGTGTCGTCGTGACACGAGTGGCTTCACGCCTTCACCTGGGTAATTATGAGCAGACAAACGCTACCACAGCACCTCAGCCTTGACCCACACTATTTCCAAAGGAGGTTTCTGGAGCAAGGGATCCTGGTGAAAATCTGCTGCCCCAAGCCCCTGGGAATCCTTGGGGCTGGCAGTGGAATTTCACCACCAGCACTTTCATATGCCTTGAGAGCTTCAGAGAAGAGATGATCCCGAGAGATGCTTATCCTAAACCACCCAGGTAAATCATCGTGGTATGAGGC
This sequence comes from Amazona ochrocephala, assembly GCA_039720435.1. Lineage (NCBI taxonomy): Eukaryota > Metazoa > Chordata > Aves > Psittaciformes > Psittacidae > Amazona > Amazona ochrocephala. The sequence goes on from CM077885.1 coordinate 28,614,666, forward strand.
AAATGCAAAACATGACTGAAAATGAGGGGAAATTATCTTCCTAAGGTAGAATCTGACTTGCAGCTCATGAGAGTCTGGAGTAGTTCAAGTTAACTTCATGGTACCAGTGAGAGCGTTTTTACTATTTAGTTCTGGATCGTGATGGTCTTTGAAGCATCCTCTTCAGATCATGGACAACTCTTACTGAGAATAAGAAACATAATCTTGAAGATAAACATTAATTCATTGGGCAGGAGATAATTTTGGGCATGTGCAGCCTTCAGACACCTAACGCATGTTGTGGCACACATTGCTGCTTCAGCCAGGCTTTTGATCTTCATGTGCAGCGCAGCATTTTTGCAGTAGATGCTGAATGCTTCTATACCCGCGTGCCACACCAAACGGTGTCTGTGGCGGTTCTGATCATGTTCAAGCACTCTGACAGTGAGCACTTAAAACATAAGAAATTAACATTTCCATGTGTTAAATACCTACCATCCTCCAAAGCCCAAGGCACAGAGCAGAAGTTGGCTTTTGAGTTGTCCTAAACTGCAGAGGATCCTCTCATTTTCTTCGGACACTTCTTGAAACCAGGCTCAGTAGTATGTACTGTTGCCTTTAAAGTGAGCACTTGCAGGATGGCCTCTCTGAGTGTGGCAGACAGGGGCTTGAAAGCAGCTTTACCCTCCGTAACAAGCATGTGCCTCTGCTCCTGCCGCATTAGGTAACTAACAGCTTTGGCTGGGCTGTGGGGCAGAGACAAGTTGCATTTACTGACCGGCTAGAAACATCTTGTTTCAGTTCCTTTGGCCTGTTACTGCTTGGCAGTTGCTTGGACAACTGGAACTGGCAAGAACAAGTAGCTGTAAACTTTGCTTTTATAGCTCAGGTCTGTTCTGCAAACGATTCTGTCTCATGTTCCTTGTAATAGCCCTCAGTGCTCACTGAAGCTGCCCTCTGACTTTGATTATATCTTGGGGCTGACTCATCTTCTTTTGCATATGCTTCTGTAGACTTTAGTATATAGGAAACATTGTCTGACAGCAGCGATGTTAAGTCCATGGCTGTGGATCCCAAAGCAGTCAAGCCAGCTTGATTCTGCTCAGGAAGTCCTAGAAAATCCCATTTCTCCTTCCCATGTATTATAATAATTCATGCACAGAGAATGCTCTCACAAAGAACTTGACAAAAAATAAAGCTTGGATTAAAAGTCTCCTAATGTGAGGAAAACCCCACCAAATCTTGTAATCTCGTGGGACTCTCACATCTGAGAAGTCACTCTCCAATTAGAGCTGTGCATAGCCTCATTGTCTGGAGACATCTTGGTATGATCTGGAAAGGTCAAAAGAAATGGTTGACTTGCTCCAAAGAAAAACAGTGATGGAAGTGTCAGAGGCCCTCTCAGAAGCGGTGGCAGCAGCAGCTGCTCTTCAGGAGTTGTGCAGTAGTTTCAAGCTAATTTTCTGTGTTGATTCCTCACCGTGATGCGGGACCTGCACTTCTGTTGCTCTTGATTTGCCTACGGCTCCTCTGGGTTTTCCTTTCAGGATGCAGCAGCGGGGGCAGGATTCTCTCTACCTCCTTTCCTAACCTCTGATTCTTTCCAAACAGGCTGGCTCAGTGCTTGTGACTGGCTTTGCATGGCTGCCATGCTTTTTGAGCTCCCTGCTCTGGTACCTCTGGGTCTGTTTGTGGTTCCTGTGAAACAGTCTGCTGGAATAAATGAGCTGGCCAGTGTGTAAATTGAAGAGTTGCAGCCTGGTAGTGCTAAGAGGAGGCTTGTTTGTTTGATGGGGAAATGATGGGATGTGGTTTCCTGTCAAGGCTTAAAAACTTACAGAGGGGAGACTTAGATTAGATATTAGGAAGAAATTCTTCACTATGAGGCCCTTGCGCAGGGTGCCCAGAGAAGCTGTGGCTGCCCCATCCCTGGCAGTGTTCAAGGCCAGGTTGGACAGGGCTCAGAGTAACCTGCTCTAGTGGAAGGTGTCCCGGCCCGTGGCAGGGTTTGGAGCTGGATGAGCTTGAAGGTCCCTTCCAACCCAAACCAGGCTGGGATTCTATGATTTGGTCGTATCCCTGTTTGCTCACTTTTGGGGGTGCTTTCTCTGAATTCCAAGGGGATGGGGCAGGAAGTTAACCCCATCCTACTGCCACTGATCTCTAGAAGGGAATAAAATCCATTGTGCTTACGCTAATGCACAGATAAGCCTAAAGTGACATCCTTCCAGAAGTCTTGCCATGTGCTGGAGCTCTATCTACTCTTTACCTCCCTGTGGGAAGTCCAGGTATGTAGGTGTCTTAGTTCCCTCCAAAGGGGAACAAAGCTAACTCCCAGTTGCCTGCCTTGGTATAATATTAACACAAAGAAGGTGCTCTGCAGCATGCTTTCCCCTGCTTACCCAGCCTGGAGTTTGTAAGTGAGAGGTAGAAAGGTTGCTAAGAGGGCATTAACTATAGCCAGCAGATAGTAAGCAGCCTCATCCCAGCACTGAAGTCCACTCAGTCTCCCAGTCTCCTTCGTTTGGTCTGCCTGGATGAGAGGCAGCAGGTGCTGGGAGAGCTGGGTCATTGGGGCAGGAGGGTCTGCAGGAAAACCTGCACTTCCTGGCTCACCCAAAAGTGCTCCATGACCTGTGCCTGCCCTGCCTCATCGTGCTCCAGGTTTTCAGCTAGCCAAGCAGTGTCTGTGCTGAGCTCTGCAGGTTGCACAAGCCTGGTCCAGCACAGCAGCTTTCTGTCTCCCGTGTCTCTTTTCTCTGAGGTTGTCATCCATGGGGAAAATGCCTCCTACGCAGCCAAGGGCTGTTGGTGAGCTGCTCAACCTGTGCTACATGTTGTTTCTAAGGGTTTAAGTTTGCATCTGTTAAATTCTGTGCCCTCCACTCTTCCTGCAGTAAAAGAGAAGCTACGGTTGGACCCAGACAGCGAAATCGCCACTACAGGTGTTCGTGTCTCGCTTATCTGCCCGGTGAGTCTTTGCAATATGTTTCGCCTGGTTTTGTCAAGAAACCCTTTTCTATTGCCAGACCAGCTTTGCAAACGAACGAACCCTTTGTGCTTCATACTGAGAACTGCCTGGTGATGGCTTGGGTGGGTTTCATTGCTGATCTTCTGCTCTTTGCTCCAACAGCTGGTGAAGATGCGGCTGTCTGTGCCATGCCGGGCAGAGACCTGTGCACATCTGCAGTGCTTTGATGCAGTCTTCTACCTACAGATGAATGAGAAAAAGCCCACGTGGATGTGCCCTGTGTGTGACAAACCAGCACCCTATGACCAGCTAATAATTGATGGGTGAGTACAGTCACTTCTCTAGCCTCAGCCCCTTTCTTTTCTCCACTGGGTGCAGCACTGTGTCTTTTGGTCTGTGCAGCTGATTGAGTTAACCTCAAAACAGTGTTGGAAGCTTATTGTTCGGGTGTATAAGATTCTGCCTTAATTGTATCAGTGTGTTAGAGCAAGACTTGACTGTCTGCTGCTCATAATTTTTGGATTACACTATGTTGGGAATTAAGCATTTACTGCCTCACTCTTCATCAGGCTGATGAACCCTCACAACCAGCCATCTTGGTTGACAGATACTGAGCTGCACGGAATAAACCACTTTATAAGCACCCAATCAGATGATTTTTGATAGGAAACATTTTCCTGTTCTCTTGTTGGTGTGAGGTGCTCATCAGCTCACCAGCAATTCTTGGCATGCTGTGTATTTGATTGGGGCATCTTCTCTGGCAGCTGTTAAACAGAACGTCCTGCCCTGGAGATGGAGGGACAAATGCAGATTTGGGAAGGTTTTTGTGCAATCTGTTCCAGTACAATTTCTGTGGACATTGTGGATATTTTAGTGCCAGGGAGGGAAGGATGCCTTAGTAGGAACTAATTCTGTGGTTTGTATACCTGTAGGGCAAAAAGAGCAGGAGGCTCAGGTACACTGGAGGGGCAGAACTGAAATGCTTTGGGTATATTGTCCAGGGTGGAGGTTTTGTGGATCCACCCTGGCTCCCTGGGCCTCCCACTGGGGCCACCCAGTGGCTAAGCCTGTGCAGCAGGACCTTGGGGTGTTCAGGGGGGCCCAGGGGCTCCCTGCTGGGGTCACCATCCCAAACACTGGTGCTCTTGTCAGGCAAGTGGGATACACTGGGAGGGAGCAGGCTTTTGGTACAAGACTCCCTGAGTGAAGGGCAGAGAATGAAGTTTTGCTCCAGCCATGCTTTTGGGTCTGCTGCCTCCCTGCAGTGGGCAGCAGCACAGAGCCCCCCCCAGCATCCTCATTCTCAGTGTTCCAGTGAGGCAGTCCCTCTCTCTGCATGAGGGATCTTTTCTTTCTACTGTCTCATTTTGAACATAGTTGGAGTAGTGCTGTAAAAGCACAGGTAGGAATTGAAGCAAATCTTTTCCAAACAGCATTTGGGAAGGGTGAGGTGGGGGATGTATGTCCCAGGCACTGCCAAGAGTTCTCTGGAATTGGGGAAAGGTTGCTTTAGACTTGGCACTCAACTGGTAATCTGATTCGCTGTCTGTATGGGCATGCTGCCTCCCATATCTCTGGGCTGGAGTTAGTTTGCTCTGTCTCTTTACCAGAGAGAAGAGCAGAGGGCTCACCATAAGCTTGCAGAGCTGCAATGCTGCAGTTCAGCACTGCAGGAACACTTTGGACATGATGCTCCTGCGTCTGAGTGAGGTTTTATACTGGAAAGCTTAAAAATGCAGCTGTGTGCCAAGAGTGTTACTCTGAAAACCAGGAGATTTCCCTCTCCTTGTTGCAGACCTGGTGGATGGAGTCCTAGATACAGACTGCAGAGCGAGCTGGGCTGGCAACAGGGGCCACCTGAGGCAAGCCAGAAAGCTGGCAGTGATGCTTGTCAGTTCCAGAAATATGGGTTCTCTGGAGAAGAGCACAATAATTTGCCTGGCTTTTGTCCAAGAGCAAAGGAAGGAACAAGGAGTGAATTAATGCCAACAGAAATCTCCACCCACCGCCCAGAAGAAGCTGCTTTGCCTTAGAACTCAGTGAGCCTGGTTTCCAGGCTAGGACCACTGACATCCACAGTGGTGCAGCCAAGCAGAGAGCAACCCTGAGGACTGGTGGAACAAGATGCATGGTTCTTGGCTTCTGGAAAATGATCTCCACCCTCCTGGCTTGGGTGATTGGTCTCTGATCCAGGTTCCCTCCAAAGTAGGAAGAGTTTAGAGGAATTGTTCAGGTGCACCCAGCTCCCTGGCACACAAGGAAGTGAATTGAGCAGATGAGTCTCCACCTGGGTGGCATATTCCCAGGGCCAGGCTAGTAATATTCTGAGCATTGCTGTGTTCGTAGGTAACTGATTTGATCCAGGACTTGTGGCTTTTTAGACTGTGTGAAGCAGTTTAGGCATAGATAACCTGTTTGCTTTGTCCTCTGGCCAACAACGACAGGAAAATCCAGTTCCTTTGAGGTCTCTAACAAGGCTGCTGAGACTGAAGGGGAAGGTGTGAGGGGCTGGATTGTGGAAGCTCTACAGGTCAGCAATGCAGCTGTACCTCCTGGGTGAAGAGGAGGTTGTCACTGGTGAAGGCTCAGTGGATTTCTTTGTGCTTAAGGCTGGACTTCAGTGTGTTTCTGTTGGATGAAGGACTGCCCTTGAAAGTAAGCTGGAGGGCACCTGGCAGTCTCAGCTGGAGGGCTGATAGGCAAAAAAGGGGCACAGGCTCCAGAGCAGGTGAGTGGTTGGTCGAGTCTAAGCTCCTGTGGGCCTTGGCAGCTTGTTTGGAATTGCAGCCTTGGTGGTTGCTCAGCTGGGTGATGACAGGGCCATCTGTGGAAACATGTTTCCTACTTGAGCTGGGAGAAAGCAGCAACTTTCTCCCACCACTGTGCTGCAAATAGTTCTCTGGAGCTTGTAAGATTTTTGTTCCTTGTTCTACTTCATACCAAAGAGAAATGCTCAAGCCCAGGAGTGCATTAGGCCTTGCAGAGCAGTGGTTCCAATAGCAGGTCCAAAGAAACATCCTAGGCAAAGGGTGGGACAAGTCAGAATGAAACAAGGGCTCAGGTTTGGAGGCCCAAGGAGTGGAAGCTCACTCATTCTGGTTAGTGTCTTTGTCACTGAGGTGTTTTCGGGGGGGCACATGGGGTTTTTTGCTGTTGCAGGAGGCTGCATATATTGTTTTGGTGGCTGCTGTGGAGGCTTTGGGAAACAAAAGGAAGGAAGTGAAGTACTGGAGTGCTTAGTTCCTAATGTTGTAGCGTATTTTGTCTTTGCTAATGCCTCTGTGTGAAGGTACCTGCACCAACCCTCAACCAGCTCTAGATGGGGCATCAGGAAGCCTGGAACCTTCTGGAAAACTGGGTGAAGAGGCAAAACTATCTTCTAATGATGTGTAATGAAACTGTTAGTTCCTGGGTCAGGTTCATTGTCAGAAAGGAGTGGGGTGGTTTATGGGAATAAATCAAGCCCTTGACTCAAGGTCCATCTGCTGGGCAGCCTTCTGCTAACACCACATTTCTGTTCAATTTAGGGCTGTTGAAGGTGAAGATCCAGTTTAAGGCCCATCACTAAATGCATTCTGATTGCCTCAAGCTTGCTAGATGGCATCTTTTCTCTTGTCCAGGCTCCTCTCAAAGATCCTGACAGAATGTGAAGATGCGGATGAAATCGAGTACCTGGTGGACGGCTCCTGGTGTCCCATCAGAGCGGAGAAGGAGCGGAGCTGCAGCCCTCAGTGTCCCATATTAGTTCTAGGTGAGTATCTCTAGGGGTAAAGACTTGAAATTACTGTAGGAAACGTGCAGTGCAGAACTGGAGTTCCCCACCTGGCTTGGGAATAGCCACCTGAGAGGCTGGTCAGACCTTGAACAGGCTTTCTCGAAAGGAGGTCGATCCTCAAGCCTCTCCATGTTTGAGGCATTCAGACAGTGCCTTTAATAACAGGATTTAGCTTTTGGTCAGGCAGTTGGGCTGGATGATGGTTGTAGCTCCCAGCTGACCGGGTCACTGCGTGGCCGTGGGAGATGGAGAGTGTGGGAGCAGACCCTCAGCTGATGTGAGGTGTCTCAATGTGCCCTCTCTTCCCCCTCTTCAGGTTCCTCTGATGTGAACGGGCTGTTGCCCACCCCCAACACTAATGGTGAGAACGGTAAGGCCACTGCAGACGTTGTGGATTTAACACTGGACAGCTCCTCATCGGAGGAAGAGGAGGAGGAAGATGAGGAAGAGGATGACGATGATGAGGGACCCCAACCAAAACGACGCTGCTCTTACGAGAAAGGTTTAGTTTCTGCCTGCTGACTGCGGAAGCAGCTCTGAATCTCAGAACGGACAGACTTGAATACTCTGGTGCTTATTAAACTGGAGGAGGGGGATAGCGTCCTTTCCCATCTCATCTCCCTTCCTCTCTCATCTCCTTTGACCTTCCTATTCCAAATTAATCATTAAAACGAGAGAAAAAGAAAACAAAAAGCAAACTACAAACAAAAGAAGACGAGAAAAGAAAACAAAAAACAAACCATTGAGCTGCTGCTTGGTTGGAAAAAATGACCCCACTCAAAGCCTGATCCTGAACTGGAGTCAGAAGGAAGGAAGGAAAGTGTCTTCAGCCAGGCAGTTGGGATGCACAGCTCCACCTGCACGTCGCCAGGACACCCAACTCTGTGCATCTCCAAAGCTGTGTTCATTTTAATGTCTTGTTAAATAACCATTCCTTAATTAATCTAAAGGGGTTTGCTGGACGTGTGAGTCCGGGGTGGGGCGGGAGGGGGGAGCCAGGGCGGGGGGGTGAGGGAGGTTTGTATAACCCAGGAGGCTTAGAAGGGATTTTTAGGGGTTGGGGATGGGGGGCATGGGGTGAAAGGGGAGAGATGTACAATTGGAATCGCACTGTTCTAGATAGGAGCTCCAGCAGCTCTGCACCTCATGTAAAGAGACACGGTTTGAATCCTTTTAAGCTAATCCGAAGGTAAACGTAGAAATTGTGCGTAGTGCATCACTTTAGTTGAGCAGAAGCCATGGGGAGGGATGGGGAGGGGCTCGAACCACAAATCTGTTGTATTTTTGAAGTGCAATAACTTGGTGTTTTTGAAGACTTAAAAAGGGCTGCACATTCCCTTTTCGTTGAGGCGGCTTCGTTTCTGGAGGTGGTGGCAGTGACCTGCAGGACAGCCGGACGCCTGGCACGTGAGGAGGAGCAGGGCAGGGGGGCGAGGGCCTTCGACAAGGTGCCAGGTGGGGGAATCTCAGTTTCTAGCCAACTACCTCGGTAAACTCCAATTCAGGTTTCTTTCAGTCATGACCCAGTGCACGGCCTGGCACCGGCGCTGCTGGCGGCACTCTTGGCGCAGGGTGTTGAGGACAGAGCCGAGGGACGATGCGTGGAGCCCTGCGGCCACGCGTTAACAGCCTCTGGACTTTCCACTTCTCTGTTCAAGACTTTGGTCCCAGACCCAAAGCTACTGCTATGCTCTTGGTGGCAAAACGTTGTTACTTTTGAGTTTGCAAACGGGGAACCTTTTTGACTTATCTTAGGGAATTTTTGTAATTAACTTGACGCCTCTGAACTCTTTTGCTTTGGACCTCGATGGCTTTTCTCGGCTGTGGAGGGAGAAACAAATGTTGGCAGCAGGTTGTTCTGCGCCCCTGCCCGCAGCACGGGTGGCACACAGCAGCCACGTCCCCATGCCCAGCCCCAGGGCTGCCAGCACATCTTCTTGTGCTGCAGGAGACCTCTGGGTGTGAGGTGTCATGAGGAGCTGCTGTTCCCAACTGCCGGCATGGTCCCAACCCTCCTGCCTCCCCTTGGGCCAAAGCGGCACCAAACTGAACCCTGCACCTGGGGAAAAGCAAAGCGCGGCCGATGTCACCTCACCAGAAAAGCCACCGAGGTCCACCCAGAGCGATGTGAATTCCTTGTGGTGATGCCCAACAGTACGGAATTGATTCTCTTAAGTGCTGCCGAGCCGGAAGCTTCTGCTGGGGGGTTTGGGCGCTTCCTCTCCCGCTCTCTCCCGGGGCCCATCCTTGCTCCCGGCCCTTCCTGCCCAGCTCCCTTTCGTCTCCTCAAACAAAAACTTGAAGGCAAAAGGGGGTTGGGGGGTGCCGAACCCCCCGATGTCCCCTCAGCATCCTGCGGGCGCGTTGTGGCCGGGGGCAGCCGCACCACGCGCCCCCCCCCCCCCCCCCCCCCAGCGACGCTGTCGCTTTGTTCGACGTGGGCTTTCCTTTTCCTTCTCTCTTCTGTTTGCGTCTGGAGCAATACGTTGTCAGGGTTCAGCGGGGTGGGCAGGGGGTTAAGGCAAACTTGGGTGGAGCTCCAAGCATTCGGGTTCGCTGTCTGAGGCTCGGTGGCTCGGGCCCTGGCTACGCGGTAGCTTTGGAGTCCACTTTTTGTTCCTAATATTTGTGTTCTAATTTAATTGCTTTTACGTTTTTCCAGGCCAAGCCACTGTTTGGAAACATCATGGTTGTGTTACTGCTTTTTCTGTTTGCGTTGGCCGGCTCTTCCTGTACATACGTTTGTTCGCTTATTTCCCGTTTCTTTCCTTTTTTTTGGTGTTTTGTTTTTTGTTTTTTTTTTTGTAAAGAGAAGCGAAAAAAAAGAAAAAAAAGGAAAAAAAAAGAAAAAAATACAAAAAGAAAATTATTTTTCTTTCCCTCAGTACACGTTCTTCAAAGTTCAAATTATAGTGTTTGTTAAATAAAAAGAAAGATTTACATTTAACGCGGTGTTGCCTTTGGCTCAATGGGGTTTCTCCTCACCCCAAAACCAGCTCCATGGGGGGGGGGGGGGGGGTTATGGATGCAATGGGTGCAGAAGGACCGCGGTGGCCCCACGGGCACCTCGGTGCCACTTTGAATTCCTCCACCTCCATTGGATTAATCATTTTATTGATGAGGCTTTAAGGTCCAAATCCTGCTAAAGCCGCGGCTTTGCCAGATAAACACCCGCTTTGGAGGCAGCCCGTTTGTGAAAACACAATTAGCAAAGGCTCTAATCTGCACTAATTACCGCCCGGGCCCGCAGCGCTCCCCACGCACCACCGGGACCATGGGGGACGCGGGGCCCGGGCAACAGCGCCCGCCTGGGGCCTCCTTCACCATCGAGTACCTGCTGTCAGCACAGGGGGACCCGGGGCTCAGCCCTCAGCCCCCCGGCCGCAGCCCCCCGGCACCTCCCCGGCCCCCAGCGGAGCCCGGGGACAAACCAGCGCAGTCCTACATCGCCCTCATCTCCACCGCCATCCTCTCCTCGCCCGAGAAGAAGCTGCTGCTCTCCGACATCTACCAGTGGATCATGGACCACTACCCCTACTTCAAGAACAAGGTGAGCAGCTGCCAGACCCGTTTTCCTGGGGTTTGATGCGGGTTTTGATGGTTCAGGATGGGCAAACGGGGCTGAGCCCACAGCGCTGGGGAAGGGCTGGGTTTCACTCACCCCATCTCCAATGAGCCCGATGCAGCATCCACGTCTCGGGATGGTTTCGAGCAGCGCCGCGGGCTGGTTCCTGCGCACGGGTCGGGTGCTGTTCACTCTGGTGCCTACTGCTGCGCTGACGGCACCTCTCGGCCCAGGAGAAGAGCTGGCGCAACAGCGTCCGCCACAACCTCTCCCTTAACGAGTGCTTCGTCAAGGCCGGGCGCAGCGACAACGGCAAAGGCCACTTCTGGGCCATCCACCCCGCCAACCTGGAGGACTTCGCCAAAGGGGACTACCACCGCCGGCGCGCCCGGCGCCGCGTCCGCAGGTCAGCGGGGCCGCGGGGTCCGGGGGGCGTTGTGGGGGCTCAGGGCTGACCCGGGTGCTCTGTTTCCCCCCTCACAGGGTGAACGTCGGCTTCTACCACCCCTATGCCCTGTACGGCTGCTGCTGCCCCTGGTGCCCCCCGGCACCCCCCGCGCCCCCCCTGGCCCTGCCGGCTGCCCCCCAACGCACCCACTGGGGCTGGGGACGGGTTCCTGCTCCCTGGGGTCCCCTCCCGCCCCGGGCCCCCTTCCTGTAGCCCCCACCCTGCTTGGGGCTCGGGGGGGCAGGGGAAGCCCCATGGGACCCCCCCAAACCATGGATCAGCTCAGGGATGCTCTGGATGTCACCTGCCCCATTTGCGTGTGTATGTCCCCCATCACCCCAAGGGGTCTCCACGGCCCCCCCTTTGGATCCCCCACTGGGATGGGGCCTGAGCCTGGGGTTCACATCCCAAAGAGGGACACCCCCCCCCCCCCCCCAGGACTGGACCTGCTGCCTGCCCAGTGTCCCCCCCGTGGCCCATTGGTGTCACCCATGGAGGGGTCCCACCCCCCCCACCCCCCCCACCAGCACAGGCACATATGGGGCTCAGACCCACCAGGCCCCTGCCCTAATTATTTCCTCACTAATTGCCCCTGACGCCCCTAATGAGCCTCGCGGCTCCCAGGTGTTAAGTGGCATTAGGGCGTCTCGCTGGGGAAGGCGACTTGGCCACTAAATCCTGGGAGATAAAGCCCCAAAGCCCTTCGTGCTCCCGAGAACTAGGAAGCTTATCACACAAGGTAATCCCTAAGGCTGGGGGGGGGGCCCGGGGTGATGGGGTTCACTCGGGGATGGGGCAGCAGCAGGATGGGGGGGTTGGATCTCGGGGTCCCCTCACCTGCCTCAGTTTCCCCACTTGCAGCTTGTCCCAACACCCATTGGGGGGGGGGGGGGGAACACCCCAAACCCCATCCCCGAAGGCTCCTTAACCCGCTGCCATCTGCGTGTTTGCCCTGGTCCTAATCTGTGCCCAATCTGTGCCCCCCCATCCCACCTCGGCCCCCCACCAGCAGCTTAATGGGGGGAGATGGGGAGGGGGACCCCCCCCCCATAGTGCACCACCACTTTACGGCCTGGGGGGGTTGTTTCCTTCTTCCCTTTGGGGACACCGAGGCACAGCACCAGGAGTGATCCCCCCCATACCCCACCCCAAATGGGGCTTAAACCCCCCCAGAAAGAGAAACGAACCCCCCGAAGAAGCTTCCCCCCCCCCCCAAACACCACCACAACCGCTCGCTCGGGTGTTTTTAATATAGAGTTTATTTTCTTTTCTGTTTTTAAAGCCCCCCCCAAAAGTGCAATTTTTATTATTTTCATTTTTATCTTTTTTTGTGTGTTTTTTGTTGGTTTTTTTCCTCGCCCCCACACTTTATAAAGAGCTATCAAAGTTACAATCTATGGAATGTCTTTTCTGTGCTTGTTTGAATATAGATTTCATTCTCCGTTCTTTCTCCTCGCACCTTTCCCCCCCCCCCCCCAAAATATACCACAAAAGTCGTTTTTACACATAAAAACCGCTGCAGCCTCGCGAGTGCTTCCGATAGAGAATCTCTTTGAATAATTATATTTATATATAGAAAGACGCAGAGAAATAAAAACCCAAAACAGAAAGAGGGGGGAAAAGAAGAAATGGAGAAGTGGCCCCACCTCGAGCATCCATCACGTCCCCCCCCCACCGGCCCCAGGAGCCCTTCCAGCTCTCGCTGTGTGTATATATATATATATATATATAGGATCGCTATAAAACACAACGTTTGCTACGGTTTGGGCCCCCCCCATTCAAAACGGTTCCTCTTTATTAAATAAAACTTTATAATCAAAATATAAATAGATCCGAGCTCCCATAGAACTTTATTTGCTTTTAAATACCCAAATCAGGCCTCGGGGGGGGGGGGGTTGGGGGGGGGCGCACACACAACCACACACACACACACGCTAAGTGGTGGGTGCTGAATGGGCGTTGAAGGGGGGGATCAGCCCTTTACCCTGCAGAACCAGTGCCCCCCCCCCCTCAATCACAGCCCAGCTGGGGGGGGGACCCCCTTATCCCCCCCCACCCCAGCCCCATTTTGGGGGGTGGGGCTCGATGCAGCATCTTTACACTGGGGGAGGAAAGGGATGCCCCCCCCCCCCCCCAAAGCCTCCCCATTGCCACCAATACACCCCAAACCCATCACCAGCCACTCTGGGGGGGAGATGGGCATGATCCCCCCCCCACCCCCCCAGCAGTACACTGGGGCAGGGTGAGGTTTCAGAGGGGTTTTTACCTCTTTTGTACCAAAAAGCTTCATTTTCCCTCTGTTTTCCCTCATCAGTGGGACCCGGGGGGGGGTGGGGGGGTGGGGGGGTCAGCCAGGGCTTGGGAATTTCTGATGCATTTTGGTTTATTCCTGGTTTTTCCCGGCCTGACCTAACTCAGCAGGATCTTTGGCAACACTTTATCGCAACCTGAATCGCAGAAATCAACCCAAACTCCAATGAAATCAACCCAAAATGAAACCACGACAATGAACACGGGCGATGGGATGGGACAAACCTGCGGGTCCGGGGGGGGGTTTGGGGGGGTTTTGCCTCTTTGCTGTATTTTAGTGCAAACTGAAGCTGTGCTCAAGTGCTGCAGCAAGGGCCGCGCTGGGGGGCTCTGGGGGGGGCACGGGGCTGTCGCAGGCCTGGGGCCGTTCTTGCTGTGGGGATCCTGAGCCTCAACCTCTCCTCTTCCTTCCTTTTGGGCCGTTTTCTCTGGTTTTACCCCTTTTTCCTGCCCCCTTTATTCCCCTGCCCTCATTTCTTTCTCTTCCCCTCATTTCTTTTCTCTCCCTTAGTTTTATCCCACTTTATTTATCCCACCCCCTTTATTATTCCCCTTCATTTTTTCCATTCCACCTTATTTCTTCCTTCCCTCCCCCCCAATTTCTCTTTGTTTTTCCCCCTTATTCCTTTCTTATCCCTCCTTGGGCTGCTTCAGCCTGGAGCAAAGAGACCTTAGAGCAGCTCCAGCGCCTGAAGGGGCTCCAGGAACCCTGGAGAGGGGCTTTGGCCAAGGGATGGAGGGATGGGACAGGGGAATGGCTTTAACCTGCCAGAGGGGAGGCTGAGATGAGCTCTTAGGCAGAAGCTCTTCCCTGTGAGGGTGCTGAGGCGCTGGCACAGGGTGCCCAGAGAAGCTGTGGCTGCCCCATCCCTGGCAGTGCCCAATCCAGGTTGGACACAGGGGCTCCCTGCTCCAGTGGAAGGTGTCCCTGCCCATGGCTTTAGATGAGCTTTAAGGTCCCTTCCAGCCAAAACCACTGAGTCCGTGATTTCCTTTTTATTCCCTTATTCCCCCCCCTTTATTCATTTTCCCCTCTTTTCTCTCTCCCATTCCCACCTCTGCCCAACCTTTGCCAGCCCCAGGGAGCCGCAGGTTTATCCCTCAAGTGCCCCAAACCCCATAAACTTCCAGGGCTCCTTTGAGGACCGGGAATGGGGGGGGGGGGGGGGGGGGACAGCAGCGAGGAGCGGGGGTGGGGGTGTGAAAAATGAACTGAACACAAACTAGACCGGAGATACCACAAGGACGAGAAAGAACCTCAAGGAAGGGTCTATTTACAATGCCACGCTGGGATTCCTGTTTGCATATGCCAGGTTAAGCCAGTGCTACGCAGAGGAGCCCATGGAGGGGGAGAGGGGGGGTTACCTGGGCCTCTTCCCAAGGGATTTGATGCCCTGGATCTGAATTCGGAGGGGCTGCAAAGCCCCTGGAGCATCGGGTCCCGTCCCCCCCCCGTGTCCGGAGCGCCGTCTGGCCTAGCACTGGCTACAAAACATGGAAGAAATAAAACAGAATCAACTCAAAATGATCATCATAAAGGGGAGAAATGAACAACACAGAGCCCCAGAGCAAACCCCGGCATTCCCGCCCGGAATTGCAGCTTCCGTGGCGTTCCTGCCTTTCCGCTGTGGGAATGAGCCCCGTTCCTCCCCTCGCACCGCCGGGACTCCATGAGCTGGAACCTGGGACTCTGCCTATGGGCTATTTTTGTTGGTTTTTCTCTTTCTTTGTTAAATATATATATATATACACATTATTTTTTTTTCTTACAAAAATAAATTTAGGCTTTTTTTTTTTTTAATAATTTTTTTCCGTAGAAGTTGTTTTTTTTTTGTGTTTTTTTGTTTTTTTTTTTCACTTGTAAACATCTTTTTGCTTTTGCTTTTTAAATTAAGATAAAGTGAGCTCAAAGTACCCGTTCCATCGCAAAGTGCTAAGACTTCTTTGTAACTTTTTTTTTTTTCTGTTTTATTGTGGTTTTTATCGTGGGTTTTTTTTTTTTTAAATTCTCTTTTTTTTTTTAAATTCTTTTTTATTGCTTTTTTTTGTTGTTTTGTTTTGTTTTTATTTCTGCATTAAATAAAACATCCGCCTCTCCCCCGGCCCCACCACTCGGCCCTCCCCCCCAGCACACGCTCCCGTCTCACTCCCTCTCCAGAATACATTCGGCCAATAAAACCTGCTCTTTGCTTTGTCGAAAGTAAAAACACCAAAAATAAGGAAATAAAACAAAAAAAAAATAAAAGGAAGAGAATCTAAAAAGTGCCTTTTTTTTTTTTTAAATAAAAGGGCTTTAAAATCTCTTTTTTTTCTGTTTCGTTTCAGTTAAAAATGTGCATTTAGAAAACAGGTGACCAGCTGAAAGGTGCCTTTTCTCATCGTCCTCCGCTAACCCCAAGGGGTATTTACCCGCCTCTCGCGCCATAGAGCATCTCTATATATATATATATATATTTACTTTTTGGGAAGGGGGGCTGGGGGGGTGGGGGGCTGCAGCTCATCACCCCCCTCCCTGCCCAAAGGCCTCCTGCCCCCTCAAGGGAGACCTCCAATAACCTCTTCCAAAAGGAATTGGCCGGTTTTAGGTGCTTTCGGAGCTCTGCTCCACTGAGCGGTGCCCAAAATCCACTGCAGAGACTGGGGAGCTGGAGCCCCCCAAACCCAGCCCCATGGGTGCGGGGAAGCGGTCGGTGGGATCCATCCGGTGCTGGATCCGGATCCAACCTCGGCTCCTTCCCCGGAGCACAGGGACACCCTGGGATGGGGATGGGCGCACCCTTGGTGGTGGTGGCACTGGTGTGGGGACGGTGTCCTCACCTTGGGTACCCCCAACACTGGGTGTCCCCAACATGGGGTGTCCCCAGCATTGGGTACCCCAACACTGGATGTCCCCAACATGGGGTGTCCCCAGCATTGGGTACCCCAACACTGGATGTCCCCAACATGGGGTGTCCCCAGCATTGGGTACCGCCACACTGGATGTCCCCAACAATGGGTGTCCCCAGCACAGGGTGTCCCCGCACCCCATGTCCCCCCCTGCAAACTCCTGCTCATCCCTCACATGATTGGGTGAATTTTAGGCAATTTTCGTCAACTTTCTCCCCGGTGCCAACCCCGGCTCCGCACGGGGGTGCCGGGACGGACCCTGAGCCCTCACCCCAAACCCTGACCCCATGTCCCTGGATGCTGCCCTGGGACGCAGCAGCCACCGCTGGGGCTCTGACCTCTCATAGAGCAGAGTGGGGAAGGCCCCGCTCCAGGCCCCGTGTCCTGCCCTGCCCGAGCCCTTCCTCTCCTACCACCTCCTTTTTTTTTTGCTATTTTTGCTTTTTTTTTCTTAAATAGAGCTCTCTGAAATAAGTTTTTCTTTATTATTTTCATTCTCTCTCTTTTTAACGTGTGTTTGGACACAAAATAAAGCTTTAGATTTACATGGAAGCTCTTTTCCATGCGACAGAGCCACTTTCCATCCCCACCCCGTGCTGCCTAGCGTCTGCCTTTCCAAGCAAAGGTCCTTGGCTACTGAGGGATCCTCGGGGGAGCCCCGCTTACGATGGGAAGATTGGAAACGTAAAATCTATTCTTTTTTTTTGTCTTTTTTCCCCTCTTTTTTTTTTTTCCTTTTTTTTCTTTTTTTCTTAAAAAAAAGGGAGAGAAACATCTCTAAAGAGAAAAAAAAACGGGAGGAAAAGTTGCTAACTATAGGTGGGGGGTTTTATGTGATGCTTTCTGCTATGTTTTTGGTTTAGGAGAGTCCTTGCGTGTTACCCTCAGCCGACCCTCCTGCTACATTCAATCCTGACGCTTCATTATTCGAATGCTCCTCAAAGTGCTGCTGCTCAGGGCCGTTCCTCTGCTGGGTGTCCTCTGATTCTTGACTCTCCCCCCCCGTCGGGAAGCTTCCATCTTCAGCGCTCCCCGGCGGGGTGCTGGGTGGACCCCCGGCATCCCTCACCCGGGGTTTACGGCCCCTCCGGGATGGAATCCCGTTGCATCCATCTTTTTTAAGGTGCCTGTGCAAGTGGTCGGAGCGGACGAAAGTCTTGAAGCAGCTGTCGCACTGGTAGGGCCGCAGGCCGGTGTGGACGCGCATGTGGTTCTTCAAGTCGTAGTTGTGAGCGAAGGCGGCGCCGCACTGCTGGCACAAGTACGGCTTCTCCCCCGTGTGCTTCCGCATGTGAACCTTCAGCTTGTCCTGCCTGGGGGGGACAGAAAGGACAGGGGAGGGGAGGGCGGGTCAGCGGCGGGGGGGCTGCCTTCATCCCCAAGCACTGGGACAAGGGCTGAGCATCGCCTGGTGCCGGGTCATGGAGTCACAGAGGCAACTGGGCTGGAAAAGAGCTTTAAGAGCATCAGGTCCAACCGTTCCCAGCACTGCCAAAGGCCACCACTGACCCGTGGCACTGAGGCCTCGTCTCCACGCTGTGTGAACACTGCAGGGACGGTGACTGCAGCCCTGCCCTGGGCAGTTCCAATGCTGAGCACCCTTTGGGACAGGAATTGTTCCTCACCTCCATCTAAACCTGCCCTGGTGCAGCTTGAGGCCATTTCCTCTTGTCCCATCCCTTGTTCCTTGGAGCAGAGCCCAGCCCCCTCCTGGCTCCATCCTCCTCTCAGGCAGTTGTAGGGAGCCATCAGGTCCCCCCTGAGCCTTCTCTTCTCCATCTGAACCCCCCAGGTCCCTCAGCCGTTCCCCATCACACTGTGCTCCAGGCCCTGCACCAGCTCCAGTGCCCTTCTCTGGCCCCATCCAGCACCTCAATGTCTCCCTCGCAGCGAGGGCCCAGCACCGAGCACAGGACCAAGCCCGGGTACGGGTGCGAGCACCGCGCGGTGACGCTCGCTCCGGCCAGCGCTGCCGCAGCGCGCCCGGGCCAGGGGAGGGCCATTGCAGCAGCGGGGCCGGAGGCCAACGGAGCCACGTGAGCCCCGGGGACCGCTGCTTCCTGGAGGAAAAACCCATCAGGCTCCGAGCGCGTGGCCCCGCGAGGTTCCGCACGAGAACCGCTCCCCCGGCGCAGCGGACCCAGCGCTCTGCTATGGAACAGACCCCGGTGCTGCAGAGCCACCACTGCCTTCAGCCACGGGGTGAACCCCAGCAGCACGGGGCCCCCAGGATGTCCTAAACCTTCAGGGGAGAATCGTGCGCACCTCTGGTCTTAACACCGCTCCCAAAGGGGCTGGGAATGAGGGCCTGGCTTCAAG
This sequence comes from Amazona ochrocephala, assembly GCA_039720435.1. NCBI lineage: Eukaryota > Metazoa > Chordata > Aves > Psittaciformes > Psittacidae > Amazona > Amazona ochrocephala. Next base: position 28,632,919 of record CM077885.1, read on the forward strand.
CAACGCGGTGCCAACCAAAACGGCTTTTAATTCTTTAGAGAACCATAGAAATCGTTATCGTTGTCATAAAACCAGCAGATTATCAGAGCGCCATCGGCGCTCCTCCCCCTGCCAACACAGAGGAACCAGGAAGCAAAAGTCAGCGTGAACCAACGGGCTCCGGTCCTCACCCAGCAAGGGGCTGGCAGGGGAACACCCCAAACCTAGCAGCCTTTACCCCAAGTGCCCCTGCAGGAGCGGGGACCGCTTCTCCCAGCGGGCTCCCCCTGCGACAGTGGAAGGTATCCCTGTCCATGGCAGCGGCTGGAACTGGATGAGCTTTAAGGTCCCTTCCACCCCAAACCATTCCCTAATTCCCTGATATGCGGTGTTTTTAATGGCACAGGGAAGAGATTTGTTTTCAAGCAATGTCACCCGATGGGATGAGGATGGAGAGCGCAGCGAAGGGGGGGTAATAAGACTAATGGAGGGCTTGGGTCAGGTTTGCACCCGTTTTGACACGAGAGGCTCTGAGATAAGGCTTCAAGCCCCAAGTGCTGGGGGAGAAGCAGCGAAAAGCAACTCATGGACACCACTGTTGAGTAGAGGAGACCTGGACCAGCAGCCTGAGCTGGCCACGCTCTGCAGTGCCCCATGGCAAGGCTGTCCTGGGGACACAGGGCAGAGGGAGCAGGAAACCAGCTGCAGCCCCATGGAGGGTGTTCCGCAAGCAGTGCGGTGCCTGAGCCGAGCTCAGGTCCCTGTGTCCCCGTCCAGGCTGCTCTGTGCCCAAACGCCAACTGCAGGGAGCAGCAGGGGGAGGTGTTTTGGCTGGGAAATAGCACAGCCCTGCTATAGGATGAAAGGGCCTTGGACAGCGCTTCCCTCCTGCTCTTCACAGGGAAGCCGAGGGGAGCAGGACCCCATCCCGCACCCGCAGCAGGAGGGCGAGATCGACCATCGACCATAGACCAGTTTGGGTTGGAAGCGGCTTTCAAAGCTCATCCAGCTCCAAGCCCGCTGCAATGAGCGGGGACATCTTCAACCAGCTCAGGCTGCCCGGAACCGCATCCCCTCGGCAGTGAGGGTGGCACTGCCCCACCAGTGCCCTCCTCCCCCCCAAGCTCCGGGCTTCCTCTCCCCTCTCCTCCAGGGACCCCGCGGTGTCTCCACGTGCTGCAGCTCCTCCGTCCGCAGCAGGACCTTGTCCCGCTCAGGTGCGGCGGAGGGCTCAGCGCCGGGCAGGGAGGCGCCGCGTGGCAGGGCCCAGCGCAGGGCCGGGCGCTGGCATCCTGCCCCTGCCATTATCTGCATTCCTCAGCTCTCCAGCGTGGGGCTGGGTGCGGCCACGGCCATGGTGTGCACCGGGGAGGGGGCCGGCAGCACCCTGGGGCAGGACACGGCCTCCTGCCTATGGCTCAGCAGCATTGGCTTCACGCTGGGGCCGCCCGCTGCATCCATGAGCTGCCCCATGGGCCCCAGTGAGGCGATGGGGAAGGGTTGCCCTCTCAAGGGCAGCAATATTCCAAGGACAAGCAGCCCACAGAGCCCCTCAGCAGGGCTGGGGGGGGACACCAGGGTGGGACCCCCATCCCGGCTCAGCCACCACAGCCACAGAGAGCAGCGAGGAGGCGGCGCTGCGATGCATGGACTCGAGTGAACCGCAGGGATTCGAACAATATCCCCTTTCTTCAGCGTTCCCGTGGCGGAGGGGAGGAGCGGAGGAACCCTGATTAGAAACAGGGCTGAGGAGAACGCCCCCAGGGAGCTGAAGCACCGCGGTTTGTGCGCTGCTCGGGGCCACCATCGCCCCCAACATCACGGTTGGCTGAGACTGGACACGAGCAGTGCGGGGTCCAAGCTCTTCCCAACCCAACTGCCAGCCACCAGGGCCGCAGGCACCCCATGGAGCCGTTTCTACACAACTCTCCAGCTCTCGCCTCAACCCTGGGCACCGCAGCCACGATGGAAACACCAAGGGCTGCAGTTCTGCTTCATCAACCTCGTTATTCGGCCTCTGCAGAAGCCCAGGTCTGGCCAGCTTTCCAGCAGAGCTCAGCAATTCAGGACATCAAGACAGGCCCCTTGAGATACCGCAAGAGTCAGGCACCCAAACTGCTCATCTCTCTGGAATACCCCGGCCTTCACATCCCACTTAAGATGGGAATGAGCTGAGTAAAACTGCCCCAGACCAGCGCTGCGAGAGCGCCGGGGGGGAAGCCAAGAGCTGGTTGTGCCTGGGGCAGCCCCCCCCCCGGCCACGGCCGCCCGCTCCTTACCTGGTGAATCGGACTTTGCAGATGTTGCACTCATAGGGCTTCTCGCCGGTGTGGGTGCGGATGTGGCGCGGCAGCTTGCCCGCTCCCTGGATCACCTTCTCGCAGATGGGGCACTTTTGGAATGCTTTCGCCCTGATCTTCTTCTCCACCTTCTGGGACCAGGACGGATACACATCGCCCTCGCTCGAACTGCCGAAGTATTTCAAGTAATAATCCATGACCCCATCGTCATCCTTTCGGTCGTCCTCCCCGAGCTGCTGCCTCCCCACGGAATTCATCATCTGCTGCAGCAGGGCGCTCGCAGCCATCCCATCCACCTCCCTGGCATCGTCTTCCGTCTCCGCTCCAGCAGGAACGAAGCTGGGGGAGTCACCGGCTTCCTGCTGGTCCAGAGGGCCCCCCGGGGTGCCCTCCTCTTCTCCCGGTGTGGCCAGGCCACGGCTGCTGTAATGTCCATTCTGAGAAGGTGAAAACATGGAGCCGGGAGCCGCCTCCTCCTCCTCTCTGTCCAGCCACATGGCTGGGTTGCTGTCAGGATCACAGTCATTCGCCTTTGGTCTTTCGCTTAGGGGGGCTTGCGAGTACAAGTCCATGCCATTGCAGTCCGGCTCCTCCTCCTCCTCTTGGCCTCGGAAGTTCAGTCTCTGAAGGTCTCTCAACTCTGGGTTGGTCCACGGAAAGCTGCCTTGATGGCCATTGACGGGGTTGCTCTGGAAGAACTCCAGGTACTCTTTTGCTCTGAGATGGTTCCTTTGATCAATTTGATCTACTGTATCCATCTGGTCATTTTTGGCCAGAATCTTCCTGTCCAGGAGATCCGTGCAAACATCCCTTACCGCCGGGATCTCCAGCAGTGTGGCGGCGTTGAGGATGTCATTGACATTTGAAGTGCTGACAGTAAGGGTCGCGGTGTAAGCGAACTCCAGCAGAGCCGACAAGGCATCTGCGCTCACAAAGTCTATCTCATACACGTTTTGCTGGTCCACCACTAACCCTGAGGTGAAGAGCTTCTTGAAGTACTGGCTGCAGGCCGCCAGGACGGAGCGGTGCGTGGGGAACTCCTGGCCTTCCACCAAGATGACCACGTCGCACAACAGCCCGTTGTTTCTCTGCTCATTCAGACTGCTGAGGATGTCGCTGCTGTGATCAGGGAACGGGATCCCTATGGGGCCGTCCACGCCACCCGCCATCTTCGATGCAAAAGGCTACGAGAGAAGAAGGAAGCTCAGTGAGTCACAGGGGCCTTGGCTGCTCGGAGGCATCACATCACACAGGCAAACTCCTCACCGCAGAGCAGGGACCTGCCTGCTGATGCCAGCGTGCTCTGCAGCAAGCACCAGCTACCAGCTCCTCTCCACATCATCCTCTAAGACATGCCTCCATCAGCAGGTGAGGATGGATCCATGCTCACCTCCGCTCTGGGAAGGAGCGGAAATGCAGCCCCGATGCTCTCAAGCTACAGACTGGAGAAGAGCTGAATTAGCACGGATCTGGGTCAGAGCAAGCAAGCCTTGGCAAGGACCAGGGTTAATACAGCCAGGCTGCATCTGGACGGAGCTGGCAGGCATGCCTGGCCTTGGGCTACAGTGGCTTGAGCCTCACCAGTCAAGTCTAGGAGTATTTCCCAATCCCACCACTTCGACTGGGAAGGCTCCCTGCTCTTTCAGCCCTGCTCTGCCCAGCCGAACGCATGACAGTCACAGAATCATATCATGGAATGGTTTGGGTTGGAAGAGACCTTAAAGCTCATTTGGCTCCAACCCCCTGCCACGGGCAGGGACACCTTCCACTGGAGCAGCTTGCTCCAAGCCCCTGTATCCAACCTGGCCTTGAACGCTGCCAGGGATGGGGCATCACCTGAAAAACCATTCCCATCACTTGCTCCTGGGGTCCCCGGGTCTGCAGGCAGGGTGCTGGTGATGAGCATCCTTTGGGAAGGGCCCAGCAAGCTCAGTGCTTGAGGGCTCTGGTGTGCAGGAACAGGGGAGCACCAACCACCCCAGCCTGAGCTTTACAGAGACCAGCTTAGCCACCTGAACCCTCGGCACCCGCTGCACCTTCCCCAGGAGCAGGGCACCAGCCCCCATCTCAGAAAGGCTCCAGCAGCAGGCGCAGCTCTTTCCAGTGCCAAGGGTTTGCTTGGGAAGGGATAACTAAGTCACTCCTGACCCACTAGCACAACAGAAACGGATCCACTTGGCTCTAAACGCATCCTCTCTTCAAAGGCTGAAGAAGCCAGAGCAAACTGAGCAGCTCCATTCCAAAGGGATCCCCCTTTGCAGGGAGAAGGGCGCTGGGGCAAACACAGGCAAGAGCAAAACCTGCCCGGCTCTCTGCACTCTGCTGCCCACAACACCCTCAACTTTGCCCAGGCCCAGTCTACTGCTTCCTAAAATCGGGAATGATGCTCTCCTCCTCTCCATCTCAGTCAACCCCCATACTCCTTGCAGCAGAGACGCTGTCTGCCTTTCCATCAATGTATTTTACCACCACCACCCCAAGCACAAGTCATCTGGTTCACAAAGCACCTTGGCACCAGTGTGAGCATCAACATCCCTGGTTCACAGATGGGGAAACTGAGGCACAGAGGGAAGCAGCAGCCCCATGCGATGGGGGGGACGGATGAGTCAGGAGCACATCCAGAACCCAACTACACAGGAAGCGACCCCCAGCGCCGCATTACGGAGCTGGCAACCAGGTTGCAAAACAACCGTGGCTTCCCAACACACGCAGCCACCCCCATCCCGAGCACGTTTCCCAGGAGTTCTTCCTTTCCTCATTTTCTAAAAGCTTCGTTATTCCAAGAGGAAAAAAAGAACCGAACAAAAGGGATTTCTGCCCCTCGTTAGCCAACGACCACACGGGAGAGGGCAGTTCTGTGCCTGTGTGACACCGCTCGGAGGGAAAACCCTTCATATTAAACACCAGTGATGTATAAACCGGCAAACGTGCCCGGGGTTCGGGGTGGGAAGAGCCCGAGGAGCCGGGCTGGATGCACAAGTCCTGCCACGAAGCCCAAGCATGGAAGCAAAGCAGCTTCCTGGGATGCCCACAGCAAGGACACCGACTCCAGAGCCAGTTCCCAGGCTCCTGCAGCAGCAGGGATTGGATTCAGAGCTGTAAGCAAACATGGGTTTAAGATAAGGAGCCCTCACCAGGGAGGAAAAGGCTGAGCACAGCCTGGGGACCAGGAAGGCTCCAAACCCAGGCACAACTTGGGGGGTGACCTTGGGCAAGGTCACCGCATCTCTGCATCCGCAGGGGGTCCAAGGGACCCCTCCTGGCCCCTCAAGTGGCTGGGATACCACGGGGGGAAGCCTCCACTGCCTCCTTCCCACCAGGGCAGCCCCAGGGCTCCCTGAACCCCCCTGATCTGAGCCACCACAGCTCATCGCTCCCCTAAACCATGGGTCTGACACCGCTGCCCACCCCCCAAACTCTTCCTGGCCCTGGAAGCAACACGAGAGCCTCCCCCCCCCGCTTCCCCCCTCTGAATTGAGATGATTTACAAAGCATCCTGAAGCTCTGCGCAACAGCCCCGTGGGCAGCCAAGCTCCATCACCCACCCAGCCGGGCTCCAGGGACTGATGGGACCCGGGGGGAGCAAGTCATGCCGAGCAGCGAGGTCCCCCCCAGCCCAGCCTGGGGGCTGGCAGCATGGGCCCAACGGTGTGGGAACGGCGGCGGGGTCATGGGACTGCTGGGGGCTGGCATGGGAAGTTGTGCAAGTCTGCAGCTCATTCTCCTCGCACAACACGGCCTTTGTGTCCCGCAGGACGGCGAGGGGCGGACGGGCTGCCCTGAGCCCCCCAGGAATGGGTTCAGCGCCTGGAATGCTTGAAGCACAGGGAGAGACTGGGCCCTTCAAACCACAGCCTGCTCCCTTGTCAAGGGGCTGAAAGGACGGAGCGTTAAGGCTGGGGATTAACAGGAGACGGAGCGTTCCACCTTCACAGGTTCACAGAGCAGGCACAGGACACAGCAGTGCAATGGGCAAAATCCTCTGGGAATGGTCCGGATGGCCAGGTGACAGTGAGGAAAGCCATTGGCACAACAGCTCCTTACCTTGGCAAGGGCAAGGTCCGAACGGGCCACCAAGGGGGAGCTTCCATTACTGACCTGCATTTCCCAGGCAGCTCTTTTCTCTCTGTACACCCTGCAGCATCAAACACTCGTCCCAGACCGAGTGTCTCTGCCGGGCCACAAAGGTGCCACATTTCACCCCAAAGTGCCTGTGTCTGAGGCATCTGGAGCTCGCCCGCACACACCACCGTCACAGCTCAGGGAGCACCATCCACTTGAAATACAGCCCAGCTGAAAGAGAGAGTTCACAGCAATCCCAGAGCCCTCAACTGTATTTATAAACCTGATTTACAGGCCTGGCCTAACTGCTCGGCTAATTCAGCTTTCAGCAGTGCTGTGCCCGCTCTGCATGTCCAAGACACCAACTCAAGTGAGCTTTGGCTATTCCTGGCTCCAAAGCCCAGCCTGACACAAATTCAGCCTGATTCCAGGCAGGAAAAGCTGTTCTGTTGTGCAAGCACTGGTGCAGAACCCCAAGATGCTGCTCAAGGCAACCTCGGTTGTCCCACATCCAACCCGTTCCGCGCTGAGGCCGACTGCTGTTTGATGCTGCTCCTCAACACCGAAAGGTTCTTTCCTTAAGCTCAAGTTATCCACTCGCTCCTTCCAAACCTCCCAGAGGAACTGCAGGAGAGCAGAACAGAGTCAACCGAAACCCCGGAGCGCAGGCTAGGATGTCACCCCATCGCTTTCCTCCAGGAGCTGTGGAATCTGACATTCACATTCAAATGAGACGACCACATTAAGATGGGATCCCAACCGAAAGCGCTGACAGAACGCTGCTTAATGACTAGTTTTCCATGTCACCTTAGTGGTTTGGTTGGGGGTTTTTTCTTTCTCTCTTTGCATTGGGCAAACCAGGGAACCTGAGCAGCTCGGAAGGGCTCAGAAACGCGCCGGTGTCAGGTGAAGAGCTGAGTCACATCTGCTGAGCCGGGAACAGGGAATGTTTTCCATGTGCTCTTCACCTGGAAGAGATCCCGAAGCACTTCACAAAGGGCAAAGCTCTCCTCTCCCCGCAGGTGCCACCCTCTCCAGTAGCGCAGAGGAGAAGCTGCAGCAATAACACGCACCCGCTCGGGGCAGGAAGGGAACATTATCCTTGCCTTTTCCATTGAGCATGAGGCAAAATGGCTTTAGGGCACCTCTACGATCGCCAGCACGAGGCTTCCTGGGAGTAACTGCCTTTTGGGCTATAGCATGTGGTTATTTGTACAGTATCCAGTACAGTACAGTGGTTATTTGGCCTCTTGCAGCTCACAGGGACCCAATGGGGCTCACAAGCTGTTGTGCCCAGCTGCTCGGAGGAAATGGGCATACACCAGCGAGGGCAGACTGCAGAAACCCTGCTATGTGCTGGAAAAGAATTATTAAACCCATGTTGCTATATATATATGTATAAAAAAAGGCAGTGGTTTGCTGCCCAAGGCCCAAACATTATCCCAGCCCTCACTCACCACCGACCAGAGAAATGGGCATTTTTTCCCTATGAATAGCTCACCCCAATTACAGGTCACACAACACAAGCCCTTGTGTCTCTCTTCACTTCATACTTAGGGAGCGATCACCCCAGTTCCCCTCTTTCCTTCTTCCAGCTGCATGGCCACATCGGCAAGCCTGGACCCCTCGAGATAAAAGGCAGCTCTCGGGCCATTTAGAGCGTGAGCCATCGCCTCTGCTGACACCAAGCTCTGCACCAGCTCAAGGACAAGCCCAAGCAGGTCTCCCTCTGCCCAGGATCCACCCTGAACTATGCAGAGGCCTGGGGAAACACACCTAGCACGCAGCAGCACAAAGCCAACGCGGTGGGAAGGCGGTGGGCAGGAGGAAACGGAGGAGGGCGTTTTGCCTGCTCGGGAGAAGTCACTGTTTCAACCACTCTATGGTGCTATTAAGATTCAACTGCTCTCTAAAGGAATGTGCTGTTGGCAGCTTAGTGCTGAAACAGCTGAGTTCTGCGGACCTGCAAGAGGCATGTTCCTCAAAGACCCCGCGCACCAACAGAAGCCAACTGCATTGGGTGGCAAAATTAAGATCAAATAAAAGCAAGTGATTTGGTTTGGTCTTCTAATGAAATCTAAAATGTCGACAATGCAATGGGAAGACCTCCCCTGTGTTTAGCAGGTAATTGAGCCATCAACAGCTAAGAGGGAACTGCAGCTTCCTTATGTCTTGACTGGACATTGCACGCGGGGTGAAACACCAGAGGACACACATGGCATGACCAAGATCATGCAGCTATTGAAGTGAAGAGATCAGAGCAGAGCAAGCATCCTGTAAATATCTGTGGGCTCCTGGCGGACAGCATGACTCTGTTTTCCAACCCCTCCAGCTCCCGCAAGTCCTCGTCTGAAGGCCCTGACTCTGGGAAGCATCATGCTCCCTTTATCCAGTGCAGGGCTGCCTGTTATCACAGCTCCAATCACTGGCTTCGGAACGGGAAGGCTCGTCTAAGGAACAAGACTGGCCACACCATGAGGATTCAGTCAGCTCCGGAGCACACAACCAGCCCAAGCCACCACTCCACTGGCTCCTCAAAGCATTTACTTCTGATGCTTCCGAAGTCCAGAGCTCTCTGAGCATCCCACTTTCCAACGTCTCAAACTGAACATGGAGTGGAAAAGCAGCCGGGATGCTGAGGCAGTCTGAAGGCAGCCCAGGCTCCTCAGCCCCAGCAACCACCCTTCGTTTCAGTCCAACTTGATGAACTCGCACCCCTATCAGGTAAGCAAACCAGCTGGGGCTCCCCTTGCCACTGCCAGGTCAGACCTGCCAGGGAGGTTTGCCTCTCCCTGCTGTCTAGAAATGAATGCCTGGGCAGCATAGGAAGCTCCAGCACAGTGAACCCGCGTGCCAGGAGCGCTTCATCCCAAGCAGCCGCCCCAGGTAAAAGCAAATCGACCCCAAAACCCTGCAGTTACATCAACCGCCCTTCCTTCAACCACTACATCCTTCATCTCAGGAGAGCCCAAGCACTTCACGAGCCATAGATCGACTGGGGAGAAACACCTAATAGACGACAGAACCAACAATCTCCAGGGCAGGATGCACAAGGGTTTAGCAGCACAGAAGTTCAGGCAGGAAAGGAGAATCCCACATCCTGCAACTGCTGCCAAGGGAACTCTGGTAGGAAGAATATCTGGTAATTGCTCCCACTGAAGTCTGGATGGAGCGCTGGAATTGAACGCCCCTCAGACCCTCAATGAGCATCCTGGGAACTCTGATGACCACAAGTAGTAAAGCACCTTGCTTTCCCTTTGTATTTAAAGCACAGTATTAACACTAATCCCCTCCCACAGCAGAGCACCTCAGAGGCAGGAGCGGTGCCAAGAGCTGGCTTTGCCGTGGCTCTCCTCTCCTTGGGCCGGCCGAGAGGGGCAGATCTGCAGAGCCGGTGGAGCAAGGACAGCCCTTCCCCAGCCGCCAGCCAGCCATTTCCTCGCTGGGAACGGCTGCATCCTGTGCTCATTCACAGCAGCCTGCGTAGGTCTGATATATTTGGCAGGGAATCTAAATTGGGCTGGAAGAGCCGCATGGAAGAATTGGGATGAAGAAGTCCCAAGCCCACGTTACACCAGTGTTTCAGCCTGGGCACCGAACCGGGCTACCAAGGGACAACCACCAAGGCTCTCATCACAGTGACACATCTCCTGGACAGACAGGTTCTTGGGTAATTCAGCAATCTCCCTGCTCCCTCAAGCAAACCATGGTATCCCTAAGAGACCAATTTAAATGTTACACCTTAACCCGTTTATAATCTTCCCAGTATTCAAATGTGCCCCTCTCCAGGCCCTCACCACTGTGTCAGCAGTGGGAAGAAGCAGAGAACTTCACCACGGCACCTCAGTGGTGGAACAGTGACCGGCTGTGCCAAGCCACGACCTGGAACTGGACTGGAATTGGGACTCCCAAACCCTGCCACGGAGGCTGGCTGCAAAGCCAGCAGCAGAAGAGATGGTGCTACCGCACCAGAGCAGGGAGATAACCACTGCCAAGGTGGAGCTGGTCTCCGTGGTGCTGTTTAAGGAGATGCTGCGGGCCTGGGACTCCTCAGTGCACTAGAGGAAATCACGAGGGACACGGCTACAGAAGGCACCAGGAAGAAAGGGTTTATCTGCTCTTCATGTTCTCAAACTGCTTGAGTGCAAGTGCTTGGCAAATGACGGCCCAGAAGAGAGAGGACAATGCCAGACGTGGCTATTTTCTGGCAGCATGGACAATGAAAGGACAAGCGCTGCTGAGGGGAACGCTCACGACTATCGCCTTCAACACCAAATCCACCAAACAACCCCTGCAGCAATCCCATCCCTGTTTCTCTCCCTGCTTCCCCACTAAGCCGATGCAGGCTCCAACCTCTAAGCCCAACCACAACGCTGAGAGCATTACTACTGCTAACTAAGAGAGTTAAACCAGAATCAGCAAAGGGAGAGTCACCTTCACAGCGCACAGGGCTCCCTGGATACCCGGAGAGAGGCACCTCTCAGGATGAGGGCTATGGAACCATAGAACGGTTTGGGTTGGAAGGGACCTGCAAAGCTCATCCAGTCCAACCTGCTGCAATGAGCAGGGACATCTTCAACCAGAACAGGTTGCCCAGAACCACATCCAGACAGGAACGTCTCCAGGGATGGAGCACCCACCACCTCTTTTGGCAACCTGCGCCAGTGTTTACCACCCTCTGTAAAGACTTCTTTCCTCACATCCAGCCTGGACGTCTCTCTATGAAGGAAGAGCCTAATGGCTGTGGCTCTCCCCCAGACCTACCGGCATTCACCACACAGACACGCGTCACAGCGTGGCTCTCTGAAGATGCTGGTAGCTCACTTCCACCATGAAGAAAGCAGACGAGGGATGACCAAATGTCACGCTCTGCAACACTGCTGGGAAGGGATTTCCTTCCAAAGCACAGCACAGCCTCGCACGGCGCACGGGGAAGTTGGGTTTCCATCGCAGCACCAAGTCCTGGCAAACCCCAGAAGCAGCCTTAGACCCTGACAGGGCAGGGGTCTGCTCCTGCTGCCATGCCACCCTGCCTGCACCAGAGCTGTCCCAGCACAGCCAGAGAGCCCCCCCGAGCTGCCACCCCCCAAAGCCACCCATTCTTCCCCACTGACAGCAGCCACCAGGACGTCCTGAGACCTCTGCGATGTTGCAAGGTGAGCTTGAACTGGTTTCTCCACCCAGACCTCCGTGCCAATTTTCTCCTTTGTCATCACAGACCGTAGTTAATCCAGCAGGAATGTGCCTCGGTTCGAGCCTGTGCAGTCACAGACCCAAGGACCCCGTGTGTCTCCCCTGAACTTCTGCAGGTGCAGGGGTGTACTTGCGTGCCAGAAGCATCCGCAGCACCATCGATCTGCCTTGGTGTTTCTCAACAGGATGGTCCCAGGTCCATCGAATGAGGTCCGTGTGCTGCGGCCGTCCCCAACAGCCACCAGGGAACAGGAGTGCCTCCATGCCAAGAAGAAACAAGCCACCATCCGCTGAGAAGCCCAAGAGCCACGCAGTGACCCTCAGACCCTGCCCGAACCCACCTTTGCTCAGCAGGGTTCTCAGCTGCCTTCACCCCAGTTGCTCCTCTCCTCAGCTGAGCCACTGCAGCCTGCACAGGCAGCCCTCAGCCTGCTGAGAGCACCCAGGCCTGGGTTACGGGCCGGGAAGGCCACCCCTGTGTTAACGGAAGCTGCTGGGGTTGCTGCTGGAACAAGCTCTTCCAAAGCCAAGCCCAAGCGCTCCCACACGCCTCGTGCCGCAGCCCTTCGATGGGCTTTCTCCCACGTACAGCAACAGAGCAGGGGGGTCAGGAGATCCGGCACAACACCAAGCCCTTTGCTGTTCAGCGCCGGGTTCTGCTGAATGCTGCAGGAAGCCCCCAAAGTTACGCGCAGAGGGGAAAAAGAGAACACAAGATAGGCAACCGTGCGTTGCTCTTGCCTACGAGCACAGTGCATACGGAAAGGGAAGGTTTCTTTTCCAACCCAAAAGCCCCATAACTCTGAAGGCCCCAAGATCCACGCAGGAATAAGCTGCCAGTGTTTCAGAAAGGCAGAATTTGGCCCCTTTGCCAAAGGGAACGACTGGAGACTTGTCCTGGAGAAGCAAAGCTGCCGCCAGCATTAACCCCCTGCCCGGCAAAGCACGAGGGCTGTGGGGCCACCGGCACATCCCAGCCACCAATGCCACATGAAAACAAGAGCCTCTGCAGGTATTCATACACCCTCAGAGGCCAGGCACAGCCAGAGAGGCCAAACCCTGCGGTCACCACTCCAGCCAAAACCCTTCCAAGTCACCATCAGCCCTTTCCCTGGCAAAGGCCGACAGTAACTGCCCCTTCACCCCACAATCCCCTCCCATGTTACAGCTTCCCTCCCTCTCCCAAGCACAGGGAGCCATAAGAACCCCTCAGATCCCAAACACCCCATTCCAACAGCCTCAGCTCCCATCCCCTTCCCTGCACACCCTGCTTTCCACCCCAGCTGAGCCCCAAACCCACACATCCCTCTCCCACTCCACCGCCATGTCACAGGTTCCCCTTTGCAGCCTCCACGTCACCCTCCCCCTCTGACAGCCCTGATGCTTCCTGCCTCGCTCCCCTTGCCCTCAGCTTTGGAGGTCCAGCATCGACCCAACTGCCTCAAATGGCACCTCTAAAACCTCTTTTCTACACCAAAAAGAGCGAGAAAAAGAGGAAAAATAAATAAAGACCAAGGCTGGAGTTTCCTGACGAAGCAGAGCGCACCGGGCAGGGCAGTCCCTTAGGTAATTCCTAGTTTGTGGATAAACAGACAGCTCGTCTTGCCATTCTCAGCTCCACACGATGCGCAAAAGCGAATCCCGATAGCAAACATGCCGCATGCTTCATCCCCACCAACGCTGTCCTGCCATGGAGCTCTTTTCCTTCCCTCCTCAGCACACAACCGGGATGAAGGGAGGGAACGCTGAACCGGTACCGCGTGTACTCTGCCTGTTGGGGCAAGAGGCCCCGGGTAACTAGAGAGCAGCAACCTGTAGCTACAAGCCTACTCTCCATGCTTGCCCAGCTCTGTGCAGTCAAGCAAACAGGAAAGAAGAAGAAATACCTACTTATTGGTTTCCAGTTTGCTGGTGGGAATTAAGGAGGTGCACGAACCAGGAAGGAAACAGGGAGCACAACTGGAGTTTAACAACAGGCAACAAGGAGTTAAAACGCAGCACTGGGATGCTTGGAGCATCCTCTGCTGTGATGCTAAGCAGGGCAGCAGCCCGTTTCAGATGGGCATCACAGAGCTGCAGGGGTGGGAAGGGGGTGGAAAATGGCCCGGAAGGTGCAAAGAAACCACCCACAAGCGCCAGCGCCGTGGGCTTCTGCACCCCGGGAGAGGACGCGGCTCCATGCGCAGCTTTGAAGAGCTCGATGGAAAGTATTTGAGACAGCAAAGGCTGTCTCCAGGGAGATCACGCTCCCAACACTCCTCCTGGATGCGTGTTTGAAGGGGTCGGTGAAGCAGCGGCGGCCGAGAGCCGGTGCTTGCCAGGGGATCCGCGGCTCATCTCACCCTCGTGGCCTTGGCTCCCACCTGCAGCCACGGGGCAGCTCGCACCAGTTTCCAGTTTCTCACACCTTGTCACATTCGGAGGGGACCCTGTTGTTGAGAGCGCCCCTCCACCTGCAGCCCAGGGCTGCTGCCCGCAGGCTCACAGCACATCCGCAGGTGCCTCAGGCAATCGGGGCGCAGGGGGGAAGGAGCCCCACCACCATCTGAGCCACGAACCCACTTTAGTTCCGTGTGCTCCGCGGAAGCCGTGTCCAGGCTCTGCTACAGGAGCCAGCAGTGACACCGGGGAGGCAGGGAAACTGAAACTATGCACGGAGGGAAGATGATCCGGCCACGGAGCTGGGCGAGAAACAATTGTCCCTGGATACTCGCAGAGGATCCCGACGCTCATCTGACCTCGTTTACTCCCGCTCTGACGTCCTGCCACAGCTCCTCTGGGACCGGCGGGATGCTCCAGGCACAGGTATTGGGATAGAGAGGGAACCGGCTCATGCGGACCGGGAGGCAGCACCGAGCACAGCCACACACCAGTTTGGATCAAAGGGTCATGGGACTGGGTACAAACGCTTCCCTTCATCCCAGAGCCCGCCTGCCTTTCCCCCTTTCCTTGAGTTTTGCTCCATCAAAAGGCTTTTAATTACAGACTGAAACCAGACTCTTCAAATTTGAGGTTAAGGATGGCTGAGAGCACAGTTAAGAGCAACAGTTTATTGCTCTGACTATATAAGATAACAAGTAGAATTCTAATTGTTTGCCACAGAAGTTCTCTCTTTCCATAAACGCAGCATCCCAAGACTGGGAAAAAACCCTCAAGTGTCAGTTTTAATCAAGATTAAACCAAGTTCTCAAGAGTTTAGGCTCCATCTCAAGTGCAGACATTTCCCAGCCCCAATCTTTAGGTTCGAGGAGTTGACTTTTTAGGCTGGGGACCTGATTCTGCAGAGTGAAACCCAAGCACTCGGGCACCAAACAATGTCTGGAGTAAGGCAGGCAGCACACACAAACCATCACAGGGCCTTGGGATCAGCATACATTTCTCCCCTGATTTGCACCCCAAGCCGACATCCAGGTTCTCACGCTGGGAAAACAACGTTGACTTTCCATTCTGCTTTCAAAGTCCCAAAACACAAAAGCAAACCCATTGCCTTCACCGTGCCAAAGGAATTCCGCCCAGCGCCTCTCACCACGACACAGCTAAAGCCATGCATCAAACCCGCTGCCGCAGCACAAGGTGCGTAGATGAGCAAATAATAAAGCAAGCAAGCACCCAACCAAAGTCTTCTCAAGAGTTGCAAGTCAGCAGAAAGTGAAGAACTCCTTTCCTTCGCCACCGAGGTTACGAAGAGCTCATGCCTTGCAAAACCCTCCCCAGGTTACTAACGCAATTAAGGCTCGGTGGAAAAATCCCACCATCTCCCCAGTGTTTTGGTTGCGCCTCTTCACTCCCTCTTTCACCAGAACAAGCCTAAACAGGGGCCAGGATGAATATAAAACACGAACGGCTCCTCTCTAATAAACCGCTCAGTTTCTCTCCGTCTCCCCCCTTTTGGCTTTTAAAGCTGTTTAAACACAACATCTCCAGCAACCCACCGGAACTAAACCAGCCCAGCTCACCCCAACCAGCCTCCAGAAAGGGCCACGCACTGCCACTTCCAACCGGGACCAGCAGAAACAAGCCGAAATAACACATTTCCTCAAGAAAAAGAAAGGAAAAGGGAACTTTATAAAGCAATGGGATGACCTTTTAGCTCCGCTGCACACTCCAGTCCTCATTAGGTTGTAAATTCTTCCAGGCAGAGACCTCCTCTGCCCGTGCCTATAAAGCACTTCTACGTGAGTTATGGTTTTGATAGCAGCACAGGGCACAGGCTAATCTTGAGCTCAGACCAGCAGCAAACTCTTCCCAAGAGTCCTTGAGCTGAAACTGTTGTTGCCCCGCACGTAAAAGGTGCTCCAGGAGCTGAGGCTGTGGGCGCACACCGGGAGCCGTTGCTTTCAGCATGGGAACGCTGGGATTTAGAAGTACCGGTAAAGAGGAAGTCCCGGTAAAGAGGAAGTCCCAGGTGCCAGGAGTCCCGTTCCATGCTCAGGTCCAAGGGTTTTCCCTGCACTACTGAAACAAGCCCTTTCCCCAAGCCGCAAGCAGCCTAACTCTGCCTTTGCCTCCTGCCACCAGCCTCACAGCACGCTTTGGGCTGGAAGGGGCCTTCAACGCTCATCCAGTCCAACCCCCTGCAACGAGCAAGGACATCTTCAACGATCAGGTTGCTCCCAAGCTGCAGCCCTCCGGGGGAAGCCAGCAGCAACCTCCAGCTCTGCGGCGGGGGCTAAGCACAAGAGCTGCGGGTACCTTAAGCACGATCCTGATTCCCAACCCGTCACCTCCAACTCAAGAGCCAGGGGACCGGGAACTGTCACAGCCCCGGACAAGGCGAGGCCTCCGCCAGGCTGCGGGTGGGTGATGCCTCCCCTCAAGCCCCCCTCCGCCAGCCGGGGCCACTACGCAGCTGCGACGGAGGCTTCACCCCGCAGAGCCCCCCCAGGGCCCGGCCTCCAGCTCGCAGGGCCGCAGCCGCCGAGGGGAAGGGGGGGGGATTATCGCTGCGAACCGCGCGGCCTCCAGCCCCCCCTCAGCGCTGGGGGTGGGTGCGGAGCCGGCCGGGGGCCGATAAGGAACGGCAGAAAACCACCGCGAACAGCGCGGAGCGGAGCCGCGGCAGCGCGGCCGGGCCCACCCCCACCGCGGGGCCGGCTCCCCGCCGGGAGGGGGGGGAAACGACCTTGGGGTGCTCGGGGCCGGGGGGGGGGGGAGGGGAGTGAGGAGCGGCTGCGCTCGCAGGCCACACGCCCCGGGGGACCCCACCCTGCAGCCCGGGTGCCCCCCCTCCTCCGCCGGGCCGGGTGCCCCCCCCGCGGGCCCACAGGGAGCCTTGGCCGGGCGCCACGACCCCACCCCTTCCCCCGGGCGGGCCGCGGCCATGGAGGCCGGGCGGGGGGCGCCGAGCCGAGGCCCCCGCCCCGCGGCCGCCGCCCGAGCCCCCCCCCGTCGCTGCGCCGGGTCAGGGCCGCGGTGCCGCCCGCGGGGCAGCGCGGGCCCCGCCGCGCTCGTCCTCGGCCACCCCGCACCGCGCGCAGCCGCCCGCCATTGGGCAGGGCCAACGGGGAGGGGGGGTGGAGGGCGCGCCCCGATTGGCCCCGCCCGCTGCCCGTCAACACCGCCTCCCACTCGCCGCGCGCGCGGGGCACGTTGGGAACTGCAGTCCGCGCTCTCGCACGCACCTGCACGGCGGCGCCACCCCGGACTACAACTCCCAGCATCCCCCGCGCCTCGCACCCTCCACCCCCCCCGGCGGAGGGGCCCTTCCCTCTCCCCCCCCCCCACGACCCCCCCCCCCCCCCCCAAGCACGGCCCGGCCAAGTACAACGTATGCAGGCGGGGGGGGGGGCGGCCCGCCAGGCCCCGCAAGAACCCCCCCGGCACGCACCCCCCGCACCCCCTCCCCACCTCGCACAGCCCCAACGCTGCCCCCGGAGTGGGGGGGGAGGGAGAAAGGTCGGGCTCCAACCACCACCCCCCCCCCGCGCCGGGCCTGGCCCCCGCCGTTCCCCCCCGGTCCTCCCCGTACCGGGCCGTGCGGTCCAAGCGAGTGGAGCGGGCCGCGCCGTGCCGAGCCGGGCCGGGCCGAGCCGTGCGGGCGGAGCAGGCTCTGGCCGCCCCGCGGGAGCTGCTCGCCGAGGCCCGTATGCGGCTCTCTTCCTGCTCCGGCCGGGGCCGCCCCGCTCTTAAAGGGGCCGCGCACCGCCCCCCCCCACCCCCCCTCGTCCGCGCCCGCCCCCCCCCGCCCCGGGGCGCAGCCTCGCAGCCAGCGGGGGGCGCCCCCCGCAGCGCACGGCAGCGGCGTTGGGGTGCGGGGCCCTTTAAGAGCCCCTCGCGGACCCCTCGAACAGCCCCCACGGCGCTCCGGACCCCCCCCCCCCCCCGTGTCACCCCACGAGGTGCCCCAGGGCACCCCCTACGTGTCACCCCATGGGGCAGCCCCAGGACCCCCAGCCCACCCCTGTCACCCCATAGAGCACCTTACACCCCTCATGTCACCCCATAGGGCACTTCCAGCTGACCCCGACCCCCCCCCCCCGTGTCACAGGGGACACAGAGAAGCTCTGCCCAAGGTCAGTGGTGGGCTCCAAGCCAGTGCTGTGGGGACAGGGGAGGGGACAGGGGACAGCCACCACCTCCAGCCTGCCCCAGGGCCAGGCTGGGGGGTCATGGACACACACACCCCCCCCAGGACTGGAGCTGCAGGGCCATAATAGCTCCCACCATTCCGCTCCAGAGTGAACAGCTCTTCCAGATTCCTGCAGGGGGTCGGGTTCTGCGGGAATTAGTAATAATTTAAGGAAAAAGTAATTAAAGGAGCAGGAAGATGAGGAAGGTTTTGATCAACAGTGCCTGGGATTCCCCATTTCCCCCCTTTTTGGCTCCTCACATGGAGCATCCCCCCTGATATGTCCCTCCAAGAGGGGTTTTTAGGGGGGCTCGATATCATTAACCCCATTCCAGAGGTAGGGAAACTGAGGCAGGAGAGGGGAGCACAGCTGGAGGTGGGGACTGAGGGGCCCCAACACGGGGGGGGACCCGGGTGCACCCCTGGGCCCAGCCATGCGCAGCAGCCTCCTGCTCACGGCTGCTTTCGCTTTCCCCCGTCACAACAGAGATGTGCTCAGACCCCCCCTGCCCCAAGCTGAGCCCCAGCGTGGCCCCACCAGCCCCCCCCCCCCCCAGATACAGAGAGCACCCATATACAGCTGGGGGGGGGTAGGACCCCAAACATCCCCCTCCTGCCCTGCAACAGCAACAGGGTTTGGGGTACCCCATCCTCCATGTGCCCCCAAACCTCACACCCAGCCCATGGCCCCCCCCCCCCCCGGTGACTCCAAGCCATCATACAACCTGCTGCAGCTCCCATGTGTGGAGTGAGTTGATCCGGGTCCCTGCAGGATGGCACAGACACCCCCCCATATGAGGGGTCTCGAAAGAAGCAAAAGCAGGACCCCCCCCCCAGGCACTGCTGTAGGCACTGGAACAGGCACACGGGCTCCACAAAGCTTTTTGTCAGGTTTGGGTCTGATCCTGGCCATAAACATTTCACCCCAAATGGCCCCGAGCCCTTCCCAGCACCCTCAGTGGGATTTAGGGCATTGCTCCATCCTCACACCCCGCATCCATGCGGGCCGGTTATGCCAGGATCATTCCCTTATCCCCTGCTTCTGCTGGAGGTGGCCGCCAGCACATCCCAGCCTCCAAGCACGGTCACCACCATCGCTCCCATGCAAGGAGAAGCCAGCGGCATTCCAGCAATCCATCAGCATTCCAGCTTAACAGGGGTTAAAGCCACTTGGGGCACAACCAAGAAGAGAAAGGGCCCATTAGCTGTAAAGTGCCATTTATTTGGGTGGGTTTTTCCACCCCAGGATGAAAATATTGAGTCTAAAAAAGTAATTGCACCAACACAACCTCCACCCCTGCTCCCCCTCCTCCAAAACCCAGCCCTGAAACCACCTGAAATCACCCCAAAGCTTCAGACCTGCCCCTTCCCCGCCTCCCACTGCAATCGGAGACAAAACCCATCCCCACGAGCAACCCAGGCCGAGCCAGTGAGCACAGAGCCCCCCCCAAATGTGGGGTCTCCCCATGGGATTGCCTTGGGGGGACATGGTTGTTCCCAGCAGGACAGTGCCATTGCTGGAGAAGGGGATGAGGGGTTTGGGGTTACCGGGGCCCTGGAAGCCCCCCTTTGCTTTTGGGAAGAAAAACAGCCTGAAAAGAAGGAAAACAGGTAAAAATCCCACCAAGCTTCCCAAAATCATCTCCTGTGGGGACTTGGGGAGCACAGAGCGCCCCTGAGGGAAATGGGTCCCCCCAAAATGCACACATGGGATGGAAAATGAGGTGAGAGCAAGGCTCAGCCAGAGCCATGGGGTGCATGAGGTCCTTCCTGGGCATGGGGGGGACATGGCCAGGAAGGACCATGACCCCCAGTGACGCCAGTGGGGCCTGGGGACAATGTGGTCGCACTTGGGGGGGTTCATCCCTGCCCTGCCAGGCGCAGCCTTAGCACCCCACAGACCCATCCCAGGGGAGTTGGGGCTCAAGGGGGGGTCCAGTGGGGACCTCGGTGCTCTCCTCCACCCCCCATGGCCAAGGGCACTTGGTGAGAGGCAGCTGGAGGGGGAAAACCAGGAGCCTGGATGGGGTTCACCCATTCCCCATCCTTAGGAGATGGGAGTCGGTGGGGGGGAGCCCTGCTCCTGCCCTGGCCCCAGCAGCTCTGCTCCCACCCCTGCACTGGAAGGAGCCAGGGAAGCACCCAAAGGTCCAAGCCAGGGCTTGCCATGGATCCACTCACTCCCAATCCGCAGCTCCCCCCATTCCAGGAGCTCTGCCCGCATGAGACCCTCCATTAACATCCAGTGCGTGACAAGAACAGGTTCAACACAACCCTTTAACAAGAAAGCACAACTCTCCTCCCCTCCACCAGCAGCAGGGCCAGGAGGGAGCTCAGGGCTCCGCTCCCGCTCAACCACTAACCCCTATATCCCAGCACTGGGAAAACGACACCATTCCCAAGGCAGAATTCCTCCATCCCTTCACTCATTCCTCCACGTTGGAGCCCACCAGGAGGAGGCGGAGGTCGGCCCCGTCTCACACACATGCACGTGTGCACACACACCCCATTCTTTTCTGGTTTTAACCCAAATGAACATGTTTCAAAACCAAAACAAACCAAAATGAACAGAAGCAGCACCGCATTTCCCAAGTGGCGGGAGCTCCGGAGCTGGAGCAGAGGCCTGGAACACCCCCCCCCCACCATCCATAGGAACCAACCCCGCTCCGGCAGCGGGGCGGCGGAGAGATGCTTCCGAGGGGATGATGGTGCTTTGCCGCTTGGATGTGAGGCGAGGAGGGGCCGGGAAGAGGAGGAGGAAGGAGGGAGGAGAGGAAAGGGTGGCCGAGGCCGATGTGCTGACCCTCACACGGCGGCCCGGGTGGGAGTGCTGGGCTGGTTCAGCCGCAGCGTTCGGCACAGCCAGCCCGCGAAATCCACCTCCTCCACCTCGGAGCGCTTGACGAAGGTGTGACTCTGGAAGCCAAGGGAACAGGGTTAGGAATGGTGGCGGCTGCCCGGCCCCAAACCCGGCCCCGCGCCGTGGGATGGAGCCTGGAGACGGGGGAAGATCCCGGTGCTACGACTCAGGCAGGGAAAGGGGATTTAGAGGAACTGTTTGTTCCTTGCTGGGATTTCAATCCGTGCTGGCCACAGTCAACATGCGGGATGGGAGCGGGGAATACCTAAAGGAGAACAGAGCCCAGATGGCCCCTGCCCGCTCGGTACAGGTAGTGTGAGGTGCTGCAGCTCCCCACAGTCCCAATTGCCCCTGGGTGGCAAACTCTGCACCCCCAAGGGCAGAAGGTAAGGGAGAAGCTGAGGTGGGACAGGACAACCTTTGTAGAGGGCATTGGGCCACACAGGCCACCTCCTTTGCCAGGGCTACGGGGGAGCTCAGGAACTGAACTTGGTGCAGAGGTCAGTGTGGTTACACTGCACTCATGGAATGGTTTGGGTTGAAGGGACCTCAAAGCTCATCCAGTTCCAACCCCCTGCCACAGGCAGGGACACCTTCCACTGGAGCAGGGTGCTCCAAGCCCCTGTGTCCAACCTGGCCTTGAGCACTGCAGGGATGGGGCAGCCACAGCTTCTCTGGCCCTAAGCGCTCACTGAAGTCGGGCTGTGCTCAGCCCATGTATGTTCCTATTTATCTGCCCAGCTCAGGAAGCAAAGGTTTGTCTCTCAGGCACAGGACAGCGGGTGGTTCCCACCCCAGCTCCACACAGGCTTGATACCATCACTGCCTTTGAACTACAGGTGAGTCACACTCCCTCTCCCAGGCTCCATTTGGCTCCTGTTAAGCTCAGCTGGGGAGTTTCCAGCCTTTTGAGCAAGAGGTGCAGAGAGACGGGGCAGCGGTTGGCAGATCTGGTGCCACCCCACTGGAGAAAGGAACCTGCTCTCCCCGCTTACCATCAGCATCTTCAGATCTGCCCGTTCCGCTGGGTTTTTAATTAAGCTGAAATGAGAAGAGAGCAAAACCAACGTTGAGACACTGCTGCTGGGAAACCAGTCCCCTGAAGGTCTCCAGCATCACCAAAAGCCATTTTGGCCTCCTGGCAGTGTGGAAACATCATCTCCAACAGCCCAGCTCCTGGGGAGAGCTGCAGGATCCATCTCTTTTAGACTGTGTGGAGGAAATGTACCTGCAGATGGGGAAAGGGACCCAGCACTTGGTGGGGATCAGGGATTTCTGCCATGTCCAAGCTCTGTGATTTAACAGGAGCTGCAGCAGCAGCATCCTCAGGTGTCCCCCACCATATCACAAGGGCTGGGAGGTGACAGTGCGGTGCCTGCAAGGCTGTGGGGTGACTCAGCCCCGTCAATCTGTTCCACCATCCCCCTGCCAGGCTCATATTTAGAAGGCGCTGGGATAGTGCTCGGCATCACCAGAAATAAACTGCTTTTATTCCAGCCCTTCCCAAGGCTGGAGTCCCCAGCACAATGCGGGATCACTGCAGCCAGGCAGATCACCTACAGAGCAGGAGAACACTGTGTTACACTGGAGTGTACCAACAGGCCCCCGCATCAGCCACCAGCAGAAATCCTTACCATTTATTTACAAACTCCTGGAAGTCCTGTGTGAAAACTCCATTGGGCAGCTTGGGAGGTGGCTGGGGAGAAAAGGAGAAGGATTTTCAGTGTGTTAATGGCTCAAAACCCAGAGCAGCACCTCGCTCGGAAGGACCTGCAGAGAAGCTGTGCTCTCTAGCTCTCCTCCTCCTCGCTGCCCTTCTTAACAAGGGGCTGCTCCCCATTGTTTCCTACCCCAGCAGCAAACTGCTCCCCAGCTCAATGTGCAGCTGGGGGGACCCTGCACTGAATCCCTGCCAAAACTGGAAAACCCAAGTTGCACCAACACAATTCCAGATCCAACCTTGCAAATCTCAGCTCTGGCAACATCTAAAGAGGATGAAGCTGATCGAGAAACAATAATTGGGGGTTAACTCCAATCGCCCGGACAGGGGAAGGTGCTCTTCCCACTTGCAAAAGCACCCAGAGATGCTTCTGCAATACAGAGAGATGAGAAGAGGGAACAGGGAAGGACATGGTCCAGGGTGAGGTGTCCCTGCCCATGGCAGGGGGTTGGAACTGGATGATCTTAAGGTCCTTTCCAACCCAAACCATTCTATGACTGTGACATCCGTGCAGCTCAGAGGGGCTCTCTATTGAAAAGCCCCTGTTCAAGCAAAGGCTTTGGAGCCCACCCTGGGCCAGCAGAGTGGAGACGACACCTTGGTGCCTCAGGGAAGCCAGGCAGAGCTGATGGCAAGGAAATACCCACCTCATTAACTATATAATCCAGCAGTTCAAAGATGGCCATGGCAGGCCGGCTGTCCATCCCATGGCCTGTGTGGTTAAGATGACAAAAAACAGTGGTGAGAGGCTGCTTGGGGACAGCAAAGGGCTTCATCTTGCGTGAAAAACACATGTGCAGTGGGATTTCTATTGGGAGAGGCAGAGGCAACCCACTTGGGAACAGACTTGTAGTGGAAGAGAAAACCAAAACGCATTCCAAGAGTTCCGATTTCCTTCACCATGCCTATAGCCCAGATTTACATCCCATTTGGAGAACACCAAACCATCTGCTGTAGCAGGCTGGCAGCGCTTCCAGAGCCTTCTGCTTCCAAGCGAATGGCTCAAGAACAGCCTCCCTCAGCTCTCATGCTGGTTGGATACCTCTGTGAGAGCTCCCTGCAAAGCTCTTCCCCAAAAGCTGCCTCTGTCTTGGAAGGAGCCTGCTGGCGGCACGGGCAAAGCCTGAGGAGCAACAGAAGTTCTGACAGTGTCCCTCACAGCATCGTCTGCCAGGGCTCCACATCCCATCCCCAGCACAGGGTGCTTTGCTGCTTGGCTTTAGCCTCCTTGTAAGACACAGACATCTAAAGGTAGGCAGATAAACTGGGCTCTTCAGAACCTTAACAGACCCTGGCTGGCACTTTGAATCCATTCCTTGACAGCATCCTGAGAGCAATCTCCACCTCATCATGCAAGACCAGACTCTCAACTGCACTCATTAGGACTCAACCCCTGTGGTAGAATGGATGCTGGTAGAGCATCAATGTGGCTCCATCTGCTCTGCGGAGAGGGGCCTCCCTGGATACACCTCCCCACCACAACCTCATCCAAAGCAGCCTTTGGCCAGGCCAACCCCACCAAACAACACCCAACCCATTTGCCCCCATGTCTGTGTGCTGTTCAATGCATACGACAGCCCCTACCACTGACGGGGCGTCCTGGGGGCCTGGCCCGCGGCGAGATGCTGTGAGAGTCTCCCTCTGCCCCGTCCACCACGGGACGGCCAAATATTGCTTCCAGTTCCTTGGAGTCTGGCGGGGGGATTGGGTACCTTCCGATCGACAGCTCCACTAAGGACAGCCCCATGCTCCAGATGTCGGACTGGACCGAGTAGTGGGTGCCCTGCAACCGCTCGGGCTGGAAGGGAAGACCACAGAAACACACACACTGACCCACAGCATCCATATGCAAAGTCATAAATAGCATGAACTGAAATGAAACAGATGAAACTCTGCATCATAGCATCACGGGACCATTTGGGTTGGAAGAGACTTCAAAGCTCATCCAGTTCCAACCCCTGCCATGGGCAGGGACACCTTTCAATGGAGCAGGGTGCTCCAAGCCCCCGTGTCCAACCTGGCCTTGAACACTGCCACAGATGGGGCAGCCACAGCTTCTCTGGCACCCTGTGCAGCGCCTCAGCACCCTCACAGGGAAGAGCTTCTGCCTAAGAGCTCATCCCAATCTCCTCT
This sequence comes from Amazona ochrocephala, assembly GCA_039720435.1. Taxonomy (NCBI): domain Eukaryota; kingdom Metazoa; phylum Chordata; class Aves; order Psittaciformes; family Psittacidae; genus Amazona; species Amazona ochrocephala. The sequence continues at coordinate 28,657,734 of CM077885.1, forward strand.
CTGGCAGGTTAAAGCCATTCCCCTTGGCCTGTCCCTCCTGGCCCTTCAATTTATTATCAAGATGGGGTCTTTACTGCTTATTCGAGTGAATACCCAAGAGGAATCTGAGGAACAGAAAATCCACTCTAGGCTCTTACCACTAAAGAAAACAAAATATTCAATATATATAAATCAATGCAAGTCACCCATAGTGGCAGTTTCGAGTCAGCTGGGCAGAGTCAGTAGCTGAGTGCAAAGGAGATATTTAATAGCCACTGTCTAACTATAACTGTACTTGAATAACCATTCCCAAAATACGAGAGCAGCTCAGCCCTAGACACAGAAGAGGAGTCTGAAGGCTTCCCTAATAACCCACTACTCCTTCCAGGCCACTGTGCAGGGAGGAGGTAGGATGAGGTGGTGGGCACGTTCCAGCATTGTGTCCCCTCCACACTCGGGTTTTGGACAGAGCTTTGCACACAAAAAGATGGTTTTGAACCCACAAACATTCGCCAAATAAAATACAGAAGCATTTGTAGGATCCGAAATGCCTTTCCCTGCAAGTCTCTGCATTTCCGCAGGCACCACTGCCAGGCAGGCACTGCTTGGAGCTGACGGGACAGCTCAAGAGAACATGGAGGTGTTTGCCCCTGGGGAGACCCCCCTGCAGTCCTGTGTCCAGCTCTGTAGTCCCTGACACAAGAGGAATGTGGAGCTGCTGGAGCGAGGCCAGAGGAGGCCATGGAGATGCTGCAAGGGCTGGAGCAGCTCTGCTCTGGAGCCAGGCTGAGAGAGCTGGGCTGGGGCAGCCTGGAGAAGAGAAGGCTCCTGAAGGGGAGACCTTAGAGCAGCTCCAGTGCCTAAAGGGGCTGCAGGAAACCTGGAGAGGGGCTTTGGACAAGGGCCTGTAGGGACAGGCCAAGGGGAATGGCTTTAACCTGCCAGAGGGGAGACTGAGATGAGCTCTTAGGCACAAGCTCTTCTCTGCGAGGGTGCTGAGGCGCTGGCACAGGGTGCCCAGAGAAGCTGTGGCTGCCCCATCCCTGGCAGTGTTCAAGGCCAGGTTGGACACAGGGGCTTGGAGCACCCTGCTCTGGTGGAAGGTGTCCCTGCTGTAGTAGGGGCTGGAGCTGGAGAAGCTTTAAGGTCCCTTCAACCCAAACCACTCTGTGAGTCTATGATTCTTCAGCACAGGACAGTGCCTCAAAGCACTGGGCTCATCCTCAACATGAATCAGGAACGGGGCAGTCCAGATGGAACCATAGAGTAAAACCATGAGTGAATCAGACACTTCAGTGTGATTCTGTCAGAGCTGAGCTGAACCCAGACTGCGGAAAAAGCCCAGCCAGAAGCTGGAAGGAACTTACAGACATGTAGGACCGAGTTCCCACAAAAGAGTTTGCCATGGAGTCAATGAGCTGACCGCTGACCCCGAAATCGCACAGCTTAATCTCTCCTCGAGAGTTAACCAGGATGTTGGAAGGCTTCACATCTGCCAACAGCAAGAGAGAAGAGCAGACACACGACTTTGGGTAGAATACAGGGCTCTTGTACTGCAGGCAGTTATTTTTAGGTTCCTCCTCTCACCTCTGTGCATGATTTGGTGCTTCTCTCTCAGATATGCCAAGCCTCTTAGAACCTAGAGGGAAACCAAAGACAGGACGAGATCAGAGCTAGGAAGGGAAAGGCTCTCCCTTCAGGTTAACCAAAACCCCAAAAAAGCTTCTTCCAAATCTTCTCCAGGAGAAGTCAACACCAATCAGTGCAACACACAGGGTCAGAGCTACAGGGGGTGGTTCTGAATATGCTTTCCTCCCTCCCCTCCCTCATACACCACAGCCTCTTGCCCAAGATCACATAGGAACATGCATATGGGGAAATGAAGAAACCTCCCTAAGGCAACATAAGCATTATTCCCAAACCATGCCCAGCAAATCCTTCCTGGAAGCCTGAAGAGCCACTGTAACTCACCGCTATACTGACTTTGCCCAAGATCTCCTCGGGAATTCTTTTGGCTTCTTTCAACACTTGATCCAAAGAGCCACCATCCTAAATGAAGACCATTAAAGTTACCAACACACCAATCCCTGGCAGGAAAACAGAGCACCTGGAGGTACAGGCAGGCATGCCCAGGGAGGGTGTGTGGGTATAAGCAAGACAGAGCATCCCAGCTCAGCATCAAGACTCAGCATCGAGCACACTTCTTTGACAACAAAAAGATATCTGGTGATCAGAGATCAAGCTTCTCACTGAAAACTGTTTTAATGCTATCTTCTATCCTTGGGTGACATGGTTCAGTGGGAGGTGTCCCTGCCCATGGCAGGGGGGTTGGAACTGGATGATCTTAAGGTCCTTTCCAACCCTAACTATTCTATGATTCTATCAGCTTTATTTCTTGCTATTAGTTCTTAGCCTCCTTTCCATCAGTGGTAAGGACGATGCTGTCAGCACTGATCTGGAGGAGCAGCACCACTGTTCTCGGCCAGAGACAACAGAAGATGCACGTTGTGCTTCACAGCAAGCTCTTGTTTACAATATATCCATTTGGCCAACCCCAAACCTTTGGTTCCACTTTGCAAAGGTGGATCTATGTCATTTTAATGCCTACTCAGGAGTGTGTAGCTAATACCAGGAGCACAGTGCCCTTGCTGTGGCCAGAGCAAGGACCATGGCAGCTGCCAGCACCCTAAACCCACTTCACCTGCAATTCACCCAATTCTCTGTAATGTCAAGCCTCGGGGAGATGCAATTCACACCAGACCAGAGAGCAGCAGTTAGCAGAGGAGGAACAGGGACTCACCATGTGCTCCATGCAGATGGAAATCTCTCCGTCGCTGTAGAAGGCTCCATAGAAACCCACGATGTACGGGGAATTACACTCATGCAGCACCTGCAGCTCTCGGATGATCTGGTTCCTGATGGCTGGTTTGATTTCTAAATGAATCAGCTGCCAAGAAAGAAGAAAACACTCAAGGTGGAACAGTCAAACTTCCAGGAACCACATGAGCAAGTCCTGAGTGCTGGAAAGAAACAAAGTCTTCAAGGGAAGCTCTGCTTTGGAGTAGACTTTACACCACTTGCAGACCAACACTAAGGTTAAGGGGAAAGGCTGAGCCCTGGGCAGCCTCTTAGTGACCGAAGCAAGTGCCAGGCATGTAACACAGTGACAGGTACCGAGCAGAAAGACAAGTCTCAAGTTTGCTGTAGGTCTGACTCAGCAGACAGGAGCATTTCCACCGGCTCTGTAGGTGTAAGAAGAGGTGCTCCAATATCCAAGGAAACCACAGAGAGTACAAAAACCTGTGAAGATTATGCACACAAAAGAGCAGCTGCTTTATTCTTCAGGCTCCACATACAGAGTCAGTTAATGTAGCTGTGGGTAGTGGAGCCAAAGGCTAGGAAACACAAAGCAGGTCAGAAAAGGAGCCACTGTTACTGTGAGCTCTGGGACACCCAATCCCAGGGATGTCTGTCCTTCCCACAGACCTACCAGTGCTGGTCTCTGCAGGAAGGACAGCAGTGCTGCAGCCTGCCTTCGCTCCAGTTATGAACAAGCAGCTCCCAACAACCTCAAAACCACCCAGTGACACCCAGTGTTCCCAAATCAACCACCCTGGAAGGCTCCGAGAGCTCGGCTCTGAATGAAGCCACCTAGAGAAGTGGATTTGCTCACAGAGATCCACTAAACCACCCCAGTAGCGGGAGAAACCAGAGGCTTTCAAGGAAGCTGTCCCACAGATGCACTGCTCACACCCAGCTCTGCCTTTTCTAACAGGCAAAGCACCTCCTAGATTTCTGCTACAGGGCACCACAGTGGATGTCGTCACATACAAACCCATGTCTGAGAGGAACCACTGTCAGGACTGCTTGGAACTACCTTGGGAACATGTTAAGTGGGTGGTGGCACACAGCTGGAGACAGCCAGGACCACAGTCCCAACCCAGGCGAGGTGGGTAGGGTGGTGTTAGGATGCAGACAGGTCACTGCCCAGAGACCCCAACCGAAGCTGGATGGCCTCAAGCACAATGTCACAGCCCACTCCATCCATCCCCTCCTTACCTTCCGTGCCATAATGAGCCCTGAGGGTTTGTGCTGCACTTTGGTGACCACACCGCCATTGCCAGCCCCCAGTTCAGAGATCCTCTCAAAGTCATCATCCTTCAGCTCGCCCACTTTGGCTTTCTGCGTGAGGAAAGCTTCCAGGCGCTTCTTCTGCTGCTCATCCAGCTCCAATTCCTCGAGCTTCTTCTGAAGGTCCACCAGGTTTGCCCTGGAGAGGGGAGGAAGAGACAGGAGGAATGGTCAGGGGACAGCGAGGGCAGCGCCATAGGGACAGGGGGCGGTTTTCTTAGGGAAGCGGAGGGAAATAATTGAAAACCATCGTTGGACACACGCTCAACAACAAGAGTAAAGCAAAGCTCTGGAGAGAGGCAGAACTCAGCTCTGGCGCTGACAGGGTCCCTCAGACAGCGAGGCCCATGGTGCCCAATGGGCATCTCTGGAGAGGAGCCTTAGAGCAGCCAGCTGTTTTGGGGAAGCCAAGGAAACCCTTAAAGAGGCAGCAGAGCTCAGCCTGGAGGGAACGGCAGCACCGGGAACCTCTCCCTCTCCCGACATGGGCAGCGCAGCTTGGGTTTCGCTGTGAAACATGAGGAGTGCCCAGCAAGCCCCTGCTCCGCTACACCCCCAAACCCGCTGCTGCCGGGCACAAAGGGGGGTCTGTGCTCCCCCAGCACCTGCTGCTGAGCTCCAGGCTCCAGCTGCTCCCTCCCATTTGCCACCCCACCCCTTTGTCCCCTGCACCCAGGGTGATTTCGGGGGTTGGGATGGGCTGTCTCAACCCACCCTTTCCACACCGCACCCCCAGGCCATGCTCTGACTCTCCCTAGCACTGCCTGTGCCCCCCTCTCCACCATTGTTTTCCCCACACGCCCTGCTCATAGAGCCCTGATTACTGCCCCGAATCTACCACCCATAAGCCCTGGTCCCCCTCCCAGCTCCAGCCGGTGTGCCCAGCCCTGGACGCCACAGCCCCCAGACCTTCCCCCAGCAAACCTGGGCACCAGACCAGCCTCCAACCCCTGCCCATCCCACCCCACCTGCCCCAGCCCCTCAGCACACCCCAGGCACCCCGAAGTTGGCCCCATCCAGTCCCAATGCCCCAATGCCCGCCATGTCCCGGCCTTCCCGCTCCTCCCCCGGCCCGGCATTGGTTCTGCCGCGGCGCTCACAGTCACCCTAGCACCGGGACCACCACATCCCGGCGGCCCTAACCTCGGTGCTCCATGTCCCGGCTCCCACAGCCACCCAGGCCCGGTGCCTGCGCTGCCCCGGGCCACCCCCCAGCCCGCTGCCCGCCGGTCTCGGCGGAGGCCGGCCGGGCTCCCCCACCACTCACTCACTCTGCGGAGCCGTCGGGGCTCGGCCCCTCGGCGGCGCTGGGGGCGATGTTGAGAGCCGGCAACACCGGCTTCCTCTTGGCCAGCATGGCCGGGCCGCGCCGCGCCTGCGGGGCCTACCGGGGGCGCGCGGGGGCGCGGCCACGGCGGGCGGGGCCTCTCGGGGGCGCGGCCTGAGAGCCCGCGGGGAGCGGGGCGGGGCTGCTGAGTCTCGCGAGATCTCGCTGAGGGGAGAGGGCGGTGCCATGGCGGAGGGGCTGTGAGGGATGGTGTGGTACTGGCTGTGCTGAGCCGCGGTCGGTGGTCGCCTTCTCCGTAATTAGCAGCCTAATTAGTAATTAGTGGGAGACCCTTTCCAGCCCCTGCCTGCCCTGCCGGACCGCTGCCTTCTGCCTGCAAGCTCATCGGTGCTGCAGCGCCCGCGGGACCATGGCGCCGGGCGGGCGGGCGCCCTTTGCTCGGTTCCAGGCGTTCCGATCTCCGCTGCCGGGCCATAAAGCAGGGAGCGGCCCGGCAGCGAGGACAGCGGCCTTCCCCGCTGCCGCCCCGGGCAGAGGGCGCCGGGCAGGTGATAGCAGGGCATGGCCTTGTCCCCGGGCACAGGCCGCGTTACTCACCCGGCCGCTCCCTGCTTGCGGGTCCCATGGGATTCAGTGTGAGGGTGCTGTGGGTGACGCAGCTTTGGCCAATGCCCTCACCACGGGGTGCATGCAGTGGTCAACGAGCCACAGCTTATTATGCCCCAGACAGGGGAAACTGCGGCGCAGAGGATACAGGCAGCAGAGCCCCAGGTTAGCCCTGGCCGCAGGGACCAAGGTTTGTGGTGGTGGAAGCCACAAGTGGTAGAGTCCAAGTTAATGTCTTCACCGGATGTTGTTCTCAACACCTATAAATGTGATTAACTGAAGACACTGGCCTGAAAAAAGGGAAATTGGCCCCAAAATGGGTGAGAGTTCATGGGCAATCCCAGCGCTCGGACTTCGCCCACCCCTGCTGCCCTGTGTTGTGCAGGAGGACAAAAACACTTGGCTAATGAGTGACAGGAGTGCCGCAGGGCTGTCCCCTGCCATTGCTCACCGTGTCCCCAATCAGTGACCAGGAATTTTGCAATCCGGGATGTTATTTCTGTGCTGTTGGAGTTTAAACTTTGCCACTTGGGTCACGGCACCGCAGAGGAGGAGGTGGAGGTGGAGGTAGCCCCGCTTGGTGTCTGCTGGTTCCCCTGTGCGCTGAGGGTGTTGAGAAGACAGGACGAGCTGGTGGGAGTGGAACCTCGCGCATAGGTACGTCCTGGCTGACAGCACTCAATGGTGTCTGCCTACCTGATGGTCTCATGTGGCCATCACTGCTCATTGGAAGGACTGAGGATGAAAGACAGGGTGCAGTAAAGCTCTGCCAACCAAACATCATGGTAATGGCAACTGTCCCCAAACTGGGCTTGAGGAACACTCGAGTCAGTGCTTAGTAGGTTGGGGAGGGCAGTTGGGCGGTCAGGTGTAGTGGGATGGACAGTTGGGTTGAGTGGTGAGTCAGGTAGTTGGGTGGTGGGTTGGTTGACCAGTCGGACAGTTGACTGGTCAGTCAGTGGGTCAGTTACTTGGTTAGTTGAACAACAGTTGACCATTTGGTCTGTTTCTTGAGTGGTTGATTGATTTGGCAGGTCAACCAGTTGGGCAGTTGGGCAGCTGCTTGGTTAGTTGGGTTGTCAGTTGGCTGATCAGTGGGTTGGGCAACTGGTGAGTTGGCTCGTTGGGTTTCTCTGAGTCCTGGGGCGGCAATGGCAAAGCAGGGCTGAGTCCCCTCCTTGGGGCGGGTGGTGGCAGCAGTCTCCTCCCCCTTTGCTTGCCACCGAGAATGATTAACCTGATCTTAGAGCATACATGAGACTGGGCTGGATGGGTGCTCATCCTGCTCCTGGACTTGGGGGGCTCAGTGGGGCTGGGGCAGGTGGGTGCCTGTGAGGAGCCCCTGGATCTGTGGGTCTCTTGGAGGAAAAACCCCAGGATTTGGGAGTTTCAGCTGCTGGAAGGAGGTGATGGGGGGACGCTGCCATGCCCCTGAGTCCCTGCATGGCTGTGCTCTCCCTCCTGCACACATGCATATAGGGCTTTGCCAGATGTGCCTACATGTGCTCACATACAGGTGCCCACATATATGTGTGTTCACATGCCCATGTCATTGCATGCTCATGTGGCTGCATAGACACATAGCTCTGCACACACATGTGCCAGCACAACCATGTGCACATCTAGCCGTGCACATGTCCGTGTGGTTGCACAGAGTCACACGTGTGGATAGACCTCCCCATGGTCCTGCACACGTGTGCCCGTGCCCAAACATGCTCCCTGCTCCCTCGCATCAGCACCACAATTCAGGGTGTCCATGGGGTTGTGCAACTTGGGGGGCAGAGGGAAGGCAGGGGGGCAATCACGGGGACTGGGTTAGGGACCTGACCCTGCCACCCTGCAGCCATGGCCTCTGGCGTGGGCAGCCTCGACCTGCTGGACCTCCTCTTCGACCGCCAGGATGGGATCCTCCGCAGTGTGGAACTTGGGAGACCACCAGGCACCTGGCATGAGGACAGGGTGAGACCCCGGCCTGGGAGCGCATCCCCACTTCACCCCTGGGTCTGGCAGGAAAGCCCCATCCCCACATCTTGTCTGGGAGCTGGGATCACCCCACAGCACAGGCAGCTCCTGTGGGCACCCCATGGTGACAGGCATCCCATGGTGATGGGTGTCTGTGTCCCCACAGTGTGCCCAGGACAGTGACGACTTCCTCAGCTCCATTCTGGGCTCTGGGGACTCGGCATCCGGCTCTCCCAGCTGGTCCCCGGCCACCAGTGACAGTGGGGTCTGTGAGGACCCCCCCTCTGACCAGCTCGACAGCCCTCCCGGGTGCTGTGATGGGGGTCCCAATGAGGTCCTGTACCCCTACACCAATCCCTGTGGGGCTGTGCCCATCCCGGGTGGGGCTGGGGTCCTGCAGCCTGAAGTCTCCATCGACCTGGGTGAGCCACAGGGAAGAGACCAGGAGAAAGGGGCTGGGGGTGACTGGGGAGACTGGGGACGTGAGGGGGGTGAGGGAGCTGGGGTTTCATGGGGATAGTCAGGAAATTAGGGGAGCTGGGGGGACTGGAGGGAACTGGATTGACTAGGGAGAAGTGGAGGGAGTGAAGAGAGCTTGGGAACTGGCATTAAATGGGCAGACTGGGGACAACTGGGAGGGTTGGGGGGCTGAGGGTGCTGAGCTAGGCTGAGCTGGTTGTTTGGGGGGGCTGGAGCCAGACCAGAGGGACAGTCTGGGGGGACAGGGGCCAGGGCCACTGAACTGGTAGGTGGCAGCAAGTCGTGGTAGCTGTGGGGCCATGACTGGGATTTGAGTTCTGCGCTGGGGACAGAGGGGGGCAAGGGACAGCTGACAGCCTCTGCTCTCCCCTCACCAGACATGTGGCACCCTGGCTTCTTCCTGGAGGAGAATCAGGACCTGCCTGTGGTCTCCCCACCTGCATCCTGCACCCTCACTGTCAAGGACCTGCTGCTCTCGAGCAGCAGTGATGCTGTGAGTCCCCACTAGTGTGTCCTCATCCCTCTTGTCACCAGCCTTGTTCCTTTCTGGACCACAGTACCCTCCCTGTTCCTGTCCTCATCCCTGCCCTTCCCCACACTTGTCCCCTTTCTCACACCATGGTCCCATCCCTGTGCCTTCCTGGACCATGATTCTCCACTATGGTCCCCCCCCATGGTCCCTCGGGTGAGGCGTGGGACCTCCCCCCCAGTGTCACCCATCTGTGGCCCCGCAGCAGCCACCGGTGCACAGCTCCCTGCTGAGGCAGAACCAGGGCCAGTTCCAGGAGCTGGTGCTGACGGAGGACGAGAAGAAGCTGCTGGCAAAGGAGGGGGTGTCCCTGCCCACACAGCTGCCCCTCACCAAGGTGGGTCCCACCGTGCCTGGGAAAGGTGCGGGGTGGAGGGTGCCATCCTGGCATTCCTGACCCCCCTATCTCCCCCAGTATGAGGAGCGGGTGCTGAAGAAGATTCGGCGGAAGATCAGGAACAAGCAGTCAGCTCAGGAGAGCCGCAAGAAGAAGAAGGAATATATCGATGGGCTGGAGAGCCGGTATGGACCCAAACTGCTCTGGGCACCCCAGTGGCTGGGGGGGCACCTGGCTGCCTGGTGACTGGCCCACTGCCCCCTACCAGCCCCCCCAACCCTGTCATCTCCCTGTCCCCCAGGATGTCAGCATGCACAGCTCAGAACCAGGAGCTGCAGAGGAAAGTCCTGCACCTTGAGAAGCAGAACTCGTAGGTGTTCCTAGGGCAGGAGGGGTGGGACAGGGCTGGAGACCCCCCACCCCCCCCGCCAGACCTGCTGGGGGCAGGAGGGGCTGGGAGGTGCTTATGGGCTCTACCTATCCCCAGGTCCCTACTGGAGCAGCTGAAGAAGCTCCAGGCCCTCGTGGTGCAGTCAAGCAACAAGGCAGCACAGACGGGAACCTGCATTGTGGTGTGTGGAGCCCCCAAAACCCCCCACTGCATCCTCACTTGGAGGGAGGGACACCCAGAGCCAAGGGGATGGGCTGGTGGAGAGGGGTGGAAGGGTGGACATGGACTAGGGCAGACGAATGGGTGTTCCAAGGGCCTGTGGATAGATGAAGGGGTGGAGCCATGAGGATGGATGGACAGAGTGAGGAAGAGGTGGAGGGAGGGATAGAAGGAGGGATGGATGGAGGAAAGGATGGATGGACAGAACGGATGGAGGGAGGGATGGATGGATGAGCTGGCAGGGACACACACACCAGGAGGAACAGAGGAATGCAGACCTGGTTCTGCTTCCAGACCCGTCCCTGGCAGCCATGCTGCAGTATGTGCCTCCTTCCAGGGCTGTGCATGGTGACATCCCCCTCTACCCCCAGGTCCTGCTGCTCTCCTTCACTCTCATCATCTTCCCCTCCATGAGCCCCTTTGCCCACAGCAGGGCCGAGGCAGACGGTGACTTCAGACCTGTGCGAGGTGAGTGCTGGGGCTGTGCTAGGCCTGCATCAGGGCTGTGCTGGGGCTGCGCCGGGGTCCCAGGGCACTGGAGCATCCCCTCACCCTCCTGCACACTCAGTGTTCTCCAGGTCCCTGCACAACGCAGCAGCCTCCCGTGTGGTTTATACACAGCCTCAGGCTGGGGATGAGAAGCCCCCGGAGCCGCTGTGGTCAGAGCGCCTGGGCAAGACCCTGCACGAAGCCTTTGGTGGGCATGTGTTCACCCCACGCCTGGACAAAGCGCCTCCCCATAATGACACACAGCCACTTCCCTCTGAGGGGCTGAGCCGTGGGGATGGGGACCAAAGTGTCCCTGTGTCAGAGGATGGCGCCGCAGTGCACCATAGCCTGGCACCGCTGGCTTGGAGCCAGGCTGAGCACAGCAGGCCCACGGCGCTGGAGCCGGACGAGGAGCTTTAGGGAGCACCCAGGGACCATGGGGGACGCACTGGGGTGGTGCAGGGTGGCACCTCGGGGTGACCCCTTTCGGATCTGCCCCTGGGCATGGGTAGATGCTGGACATGCTTGGCTTTGCTTCTATCTGTGAACTGGGAAAATGAGATGGTTCCCAGTGGCCTTACTGGGAGGGGAGGGTCGGCTCCAGCCTCCTGTGCAGCAGGAGCTGCAGGGACCCTGGGCTGGACAGTGTTGCAACTGGTTGGGTTGGTTTGGGTTTTTTTAAGCTTTATTTTCATCTCTAAATACAAGATATTTTGGAAAAAATGCACCTGCTTTAATTCAACACGGGGGGAGCCACACGGGTTCCAGGACCCCTCAGGGGGCGACACCGTGAGCCTGGCTGCCATGAGGCAATAGGGCACAGCAGAGCCATGGCCCATGGCCGGACCATGCCGGGTGCTGCACCAGAGCTGTGGGCACGGCCGGAGGCAGCAGGACCAGGCACCCACTGCCCAGCCCTGGCTTCATTCGGGGTCTCATCAGCTGCCCCAGCACCCCATCCCTCAGCCCCCTGAGGTGTGAGGGGTGCCCCACAACCACCTCCTTGCAGAGGAGGAACAAGGGGCTCGGTATGTCTCAAGCGCCCTGCTTGGGCCCGCGGGCGCAGCTGCCCCGAGTCATGATCCAAGTGTTCTTAATACTTACATAAAAAAAGGGACAGTGTCTCAGGGTATTAAAAAAAGTCGGTGGGAAAAGTGGCACAGAGCGTCTGGACAGGCAGGAACAGTCTGGGTCAGGTGAGGAGAGGCTCTACCTTCATCTTCTTCACCCTTGTTGGCCCCATGTCCGGGCTGGGACACTCCTGCTTCAGGCTGTCACAGCGTTCCACCAGTGTGGTCCCAAGGTCAGGGCTCAGCCCGCCCGTGCCGTTGTGCTGGGAGAGCAGCTCCTCCTTGCACAGCCCTTGAGCCCCGGCCTCAAACCTGCAGAGCTGTTCAGGCTTGGAGAGCTCCGCATGTTCCACCACCACCGGCCCTGTCCACTCCGGCACCTCCAGCTCCAAGTGCTTCATCAGCTTCATCATCACATCATCAACGTAAGCGTGGATGCGGAGGTCGGCCTGTTTGTCCTGGGGCAAGCAGGGGGACGTTAGAACCACAGAATGGTTTTGGCTGGAAGAGACCTTTAAAGACCATCAAGTCCAAACTCCCTACCATGGGCAAGGACATAGAATCATAGAATGGGTTGGGTTGGAAAGGACCTGAAGATCATCCAGTTCCAATCCCCTGTCATGGGCAGGGATGCCTCACACTAGACCATGTTGCCCAAGGCTCTGTCCAGCCTGGCCTTGAATGCTGCCAGGGATGTTGTTCCCTGGGAGTGCACAGGGACAGGGCCTGGGTGACAGCTCAGCTGCACGCAAGCTCTGGGGCTCCTGTCCCCAAGGAATCATCCCTGGTGGAACATGAACTGACCTGTCTGGCACTGCTCCCTAAACTGCTCTACCAGGGTGCACCTCAGAATGCAGCTGAGACGGGGATATGGACACAGAGCCTGGCTGTGAGCCCAGGACAGGAGACAGGGACAAGGGAGCTCCAACACCACCACAGAAACTCCCAGCTCTGGTAATTCAAACACTTTGGACAGTCAGAGTACCAAACCCAGGGATGAACACGAACCCAACTGCCCTGTGGTATGGGCACGTGTGAGGTTACTTCATCAGGCTGGAATTCACCAGAGGGTATGTCAGGATTTCTGCGCTTTTCCATGGGTTTATTGCAGGTTTAAACCCTCCAACCAGAGAAGCTCAGCCTATTTGCTTGCTAAGTAAGACAACTCTTCTGCCCAGCCACCCTGTGACGGGGCTGGAACAAGTGACATGAGGGGAAAGGAGCCGGGCAGCAGCCAGGATGCTCTCACTCACGTGTTTGGTTGCCTGTAGGTTGACAATGACCAGCTTCCCTCCTCTCTTCTTTGTGATCAGCGGGAGGTTGCCGCTGGGTTTGATCTGCAGAGAGGTCCCCAGAGTGATGGAGAGATCAGCTTTCCTGCAGGAAGGAGACAAAACATCCAGGGCAGACAGAGAGCCATGGCTGTTTGCAGGCTGCTTCTCCTACCCTGCTCCAGTGTGGACTCTACAAGCTTCCCAGCCACGGTGCAAGGAGTCTGCAGTGGTTTCTCTTGGCCACTCTCTGGGGCAGGACTGGGTGTTGCTGTGCTGTGGGGAGCAGCCTCAGGGCTGTGAGGTGCAGATGGGCAAAGCCAGACTGGGTCACCCCATGGGCAGAGTGCTGCAGGCAGAGCCCAGGCAGCCTCCTGCAGTGTGGGGAGCCCCAGCACGGTACCTGCAGGCTTCATCTGCCAGCGTGAGGTCGCGGTCAGGCAGGGAATCTTCCCAGTCCAGAATGGTGTCTCTTAACTTCCCTCTAGAAAACACACAGTGGCTTTAGTGGTGTGCCCTGCAGAGCAGGAACAGCAGCAGAAGTGTCCCGGGAGAGGAGAGAGTGGCCCAGATCCTGTTGAGAGCTGGGATGAGCCTTTCACTCCCCAGTATCAGACTGGAGCCAGCAGAGCTCTGCCCCACGGCCCTGAGTCCCCAGCTCTGCACCCACCCCTGGATGGGAAAAGCAGCTGTGCTGGGCCTGGCCAGCCTGGGTGAGGAAGCACAAGGGGCAATGCATGGAATGTGTCTGGATGCCAGATCACCTCAGGGTACCTCCAGCTGCAGAGCTGGAACCATTTCCCTATGGAAGCAAGCAGCTGCAGGGCAGTGCATGCTGCTGGAGGGGAAGGGGCTCGCAAGCTGCTATCCCACAGCAGGGCATTGTCCCCACCCAGTGTCCCTACAGACGCACCTGCAGGCCCGCAGCCCCCGGGCTTTGGTGACACTGCAGAGCCTGCCCGTGGGCTTCAGCCCCATGCTGCCCACCACGGCGTCCCGCACGTACTGCCTGCAAGAGACACGGGGCTGGTCAGGAATAGGTGGCACCCACTGTGAAACACCTACCCTGCCATGGCATAGCTCACACCTCACCCCCTGCGCTGTGAGGACAGCTCAGAGCCACAGGCAATGGCTGCAGCACCTCAGTCCTTCACTGATCTCTGCCCATGGCTCTATCCTGGTGCTGCTGACGGCAGCTCTGACCAACAGCACCAGTCTGCCACAAACCAGCCTGCAGCAACCTCCTCTGCTCTGCTCTCTCCTGCTGGCAGACACAGCCCCTGCTGCAGGCAGCCCACCTTGCCACGAGGAACAGGATTTGCCAAGGGCGTCCCAGGCAACAGAGAATTCCCAGAATGTTCATTTCCCATCATTTGACGGGGTTTAGGATTCGGACGGACAGATCTGCCTGTGCCCCCCCACCCCACACTGAGCTTCAGACCTGCCAGGCGACAACCCCATCATGCGTCCAGTGCCTCCATCATTCCCTGGGGATACCAACAAAGCTCCCACCGCCCGGCTCAGGGCTCACGTACTTGCCACATTTCACACACTCTTCCACAAACATGTTCCCGTGGAGCTCAGCCAGCTTGTCCCTGCAGGAGAAACACCAGAGGTGAGCTGGGAGAGCCCTGGGACAACAGGGCAAGCTGCCCAAGCCCCCTCCTCGCCAAGACCCTGCACCCCTGGGGCTCCCTCCACCACGGCCTGGAAGCAGCTCTGTGCCATGGCCACCACAACTGGGACTGAGAGGAAGGACAGCACAGCACAGCCTTTCCATTTTAAATGCTTCCATCTGCAGCACCAGTTCCAGCCCCTGTTCTGATCCAGCCTCAAACCTCTGCGCCCAGTGGGAACCTGGAGCTTTGCTCTTCCCAGCTCCTGCTGATCCTGCCTGTCCTTGCGTGGCTCTTTTGCTGCTTGTTTTGACTAAAACTCCCCTTGAGCTCAATGCAGAAGCCAGAGGAAAAAAGGCCACGCTCTCCCTGTGCTCCTGCAAGCCTCACAGTGACTGGGAACCTCCTCCAGGGTGGATGGAGACAGGACTGACTTGATTTCCCGTTCTGGCCTCAGTTCAGCAGCACTTACTTAAGCACATGCTCCACTTGTGTGGAAGAGCTGTGCTAAACCAGCGGCGCCAGTGGCAATGGGCTGCAGGGAGCACGGATGAGTTTTAGTCCTTATTTCCTATTCTTTTTCCCGTGGTTGTTTAGTTTCAAAAGCCAAATATGGTGCAAGGAGCAGGGATCAGGACTGAGGGCTTTTAATGACTGGAATTTCCCCCTGGGAGGCAGCTCAGCCACTGATGGCTGAAGATGATCATGAGACGCATCCTCTCCAAGGTTCCATTCACGCTCCTTGTTCTCATCCCAACTCTGTATTATTTTATGACTTGAATTCAGCTGCTCTTCCCTCCCCTTTCCAGGCAGCTCCAAACCCTTTGCCTCACAAGACAATTGCTTGTTGGCCTTAAGTGCTGGAAATGGCTTTTATAACAGGCTGAAGAGCCTTGTTGCCATGAGCGCTAATGGAGAGGTGGGTTCCTTTGAGGACACCTCTGAAACAGCCACTACTAAACATAGCTCAGTTCCCACCACATGAGGAGCAGATGCTGCACCCTTGCTCCACACGCTGCAGCTCCCTGCAGAGGGAACAGGGCTATGGAGGGTCCCTGACCTCACCACAGGCACATCAGACTGGTCCCAACTGTGGGACTCTCTCCTTCTTGCTGCCCTTGCAGTTTTGCAAATGTACTGAGAGGCAAAATGCTCTGTAAGCACCGTGGTTTCACCTCTGGGGCTGCGCTGTCTTTATGTTCTCTCAAGAAATTCAGTCTAAGCAAGGGGTAAAAGTAGCTCAAGATCCAGTGCTGTGTGAGACAGCGCTGGTCAAACAGGGCACCCTGTGGCTCTGCAACCAGCAGGAGCAGTTTCATCCTCCCTGCAGTCCCCTTCACCCCTCTGGATGGGTACAGGGGCAGTGGGAAGGCCCATGTGCTCTGAGCCCACCTCCCAGGAGCATGTGCCCTGCTTGAAGGCAACGTGTGCTTCCCCAGCCCATGCTCACAGTGGCAGTGACAGCTCCAGCCAGGCAGCTGGTGGGTGACAACATGCGACAGCCCAACACCGTGACCAACAAATGGCTTCTGGGTGTCCATCTAGAGAGCATCAACCAAGGCTGGTTTCATTTCACCACCCTCTGAATTACTGCCATAACCTCCCTTCAGTTCAAGCTGGTTTATGTCCCTCTTCCATGTGCTCCCCACATGAGACACAGCTTCCAAGCCAGCCTTGGAAATCAAGCCCCAGCACCAAACACTTGCACATGAGGCTGTTGCTTATCAGGCAGCAAGAACAGCCATGTGGCAGTGCAGGGAAAGGGATGAGGAACCCGGAGACAGGGCGGGAGAGGCAGTACCTTGGGAATCCGGAGCGCACGTGAAGGCCATCCACGTTCTGGCTGACCAGGAATTTCAGGATGCCGACCCTCTGCAGCCCCAGCAGAGCCATGTGAGTCTTGGAGGGTCTGGCACTCTCGAAGGTGGTATCAAATTTGGGGGAGAGCCCCTTCTCTTCCATAGTCCAAACACCATTGGGCCCCCTGCAGCAGTCAGGACAGAAAGAGTGAGAATGGAGAGCACAGGATATGAGAGGACAGTGGGAAATGCACCACGTGCCCTGTCAATGGAGGAGGGAGGCACTACTGAACGAATGTGGTCACCAGTGATTTGGTTGTTGAGAGAAGCAGAGCACATGGACGGTGGCCGTGAGGGTGATCAGGGGCTGGAGCACCTCCTGTATGGAGCCAGGCTGAGAACACTGGGGCTGCTCAGCCTGGAGAAGAGAAGCTGCGTGGAGACCTCAGAGCAGCTCCAGTGTCTGAAGGGGGCCTATAGGGATGTTGGGGAGGGACTCTTCATCAGAGACTGCAGTGATAGGGCAAGGGGTGATGGGTTCAGACTGAAACAGGGCAAGTTCAGGTTAGGTCTAAGGCAGCTCTTCCCTGTGAGGGTGCTGAGGCGCTGGCACAGGGTGCCCAGAGAAGCTGTGGCTGCCCCATCCCTGGCAGTGTTCAAAGCCAGGTTGGACACAGGGGCTCGGAGCAAGCTGCTCCAGTGGAAAGTGTCCCTGCCCGTGGCAGGGGTTGGAACTGGATGAGCTTTAAGGTCCCTTCCAACCCAAACCGGGCTGTGAGTCTATGATTCTATGGGCACAGCCTAACATCAAAGGGGTGCTAAAAACCGGAGCTGTTCTGGCTGGGGCAGCATCCAGAGCTTTACAGGAGCCTCCCAACCCCTCGCCTGCTGCCCTTACCTGAAGTCGGGGATCCCCGAGGCAGTGCTGATTCCAGCCCCCGTGTGGAACACCACATTGGAGGAGCTCCTTATCAAGTCCGCCAGCTCCCGAACCTTCCTCTCCAGCTCCTCCGGAGGGTCAAAGATCTGAGCAGAGGAGACAAACACCACGGGAATGGAAAGAACAGGGATAGACCCTTCACACAGAGACACAGCAGCCACAATTCCTTCTTATCCATCTTATTGACAAAAGCATTTAAGCAGAAAGAGCATCTTCAGCCTGGAGAAGAGAAGGCTCCTGAAGGGGAGACCCTGGAGCAGCTCCAGTGCCTAAAGGGGCTGCAGGAACCCTGGAGAGCGGCTTTGGACAAGGGCCCTGGTGCTGAAGGACAACGAGGAGGGAGCCGCGGGGCCGGGGACACACAAACGGGTCCCTCGCTATGGGCTCCCCACACAAGGCCTCCACAGGGGGCCGGGGCCGCGGTTGCCATGGAAACGCCAGCGGCCGCTGCAGGCCCCGCGTACCCGGGGGCGCCGCCGCTCCGCGCTCACCTCGGGGAGCCCGCACTTGCCCTTGTCCGAGTAGGGCGAGAGCCCGGCCGCGTAGTTCACCGCCATGGCCCGGCGCGGCCGCCGCACCGACCATTGTGGCCAGCGCCGAGCGCGGGCGGAAGCGCGCAGCAGGGCAGCGCGGGGCACGGCGCATGCGGAGGCACGGCCGGGGCTGAGGAGCCGCCGCCGCCATCTTTGTGTCGGGCAAGAGGGAGGGCGCGGGGTTATTGTGTGTTTGTGTGTCAGGGTCCTCTCGCTGTGACCGGTCCTGGATGTGCCCCCCTCCGAGCCTTATCCCAGCCCCAGTGCTGGGGGTAGCGGGATGGGAGTGCCAGGGCAGGGATGGGGGGGTCTGCAAGGCAAGGCAAGGGGAGGGCAGGCCGTGCCAGGGGAGGGCAGGGGGTGCCAGGGCAGGGATGCCAGGCAGGGGGTGGCCACTCGATGGCCCCAGCCGTGTCCCCCCTTCCTGCACCCTCAGACCCCTGAGAGGGCGGTGGAGCCCGGCTCTGCTGCACTCACACCCCCCCCTGCTTCCCTCCCGGCCTGTCCCAGCCGAGCCATGTCCCCTTGCCCCCCATCTATGGGTGTTCGGGGCTCATGGAGCTCACATGGCGCTCGTCCCCCTCCCCATGCTCCCCCCCAATGCTCCGTTGTAACCGCAGCCGGGCTGTAACCCAACCCCAGGGCCCGGGGCCCCCCCTCGCTGGGCGCTGCGGCTGCTGGGTGACAGCAGCGGGGACGGGGCTGGGGGGTCCTGGGCTGGGATCGGCGGCGGAGAGAGCCTCGAGCGCGGCCTCGACCCATCCCCGGGGCTGGAGGTGCCATGAAGAGCCTGAAGGCCAAGTTCAGGAAGGCGGAGGTGAGTGGCACCCCCGGGGACACGGGGTCCGCAAGGATGTGAGGACCCCAGGACCTTCCTCGGGCTGTCCCCATGTCACAGCGATGTGGTGACCCGCTCTAGGATGTGGGGTGGGTGCTCACCATGGGGACAGCAGCCCCATGGAGTTCGGTGCTGACACTTTGAGCGGTGGGATCGAGCTCCCCGTGTACCCAAGGGTGCACCCAGGGGCAGAGCAAAGGGGCAAAGGCAGCAGCAGGGAGAGAGAAGCGGCTCCCGGGTCCCCTTTCTGTCCCCTTCTTGGGGACGCTGCCAGCTTTCCAGTGCCTCACCCGCTGGGACCAGCACCTCCATGCTCCTCCATTATTCAGGACCTGGCTCGGGGCCGCGGGCTCTCATCTTCCTCCACACCGGGCAGGGGGTGGCAGTGCTGTCCCCTGCGGGCTGGGTGGACGCAGCACTGGGGACACATAGGGGCGGGTTGGGCCCGTCCTGCTCGGGGTGCTCTGTGCCTCAGTTTCCCCTGGACGCTTCTGCAAGTGGGAAGGGTCGAGCGGCTCCTGCTGCCCCTGGGGTGCTTCCAGGACGACTGCCCACGGACCCCTTGCATTTTGGGGTCCCCTCCTTGAGGGGAGTTTGCTGAACCCCTGAGACACAGGCAGGGTCCTGCCCTCTCCGGCCCCGGGGCTGTGGTGGGAGGTTGGCCTGTGCCCCCCCCCACCCCGAACCCTTCCCACTGTAACTGGGACCAGTATGGGTGCTGGTCCCTGGCTGGGACCTTGGTACCTGCTCCCTGTAGGGATGCGGGGCTGGCTGGAGCTCTGGATGCCGAGGAGGGAGGGAAAGAAGGAGGGACAGAGGGATGGAGGGAGGCGGATCCCGGCTCCCACTGCGGCAGGACCCGGCCCCTGCCGGGCAGCGATGCTGGTCCGAGCTGGGTGCTGGGGGCCCCGGCCTGGAGCCGCAGCCTGCCCTCGCCCAGGCGGGGGGCAAGGGGTGCATGGCTGCCCGCCGCCTGCTCCTCAGCACCATGAAGCAGATCTGCCTCTGCGCCGCCGCCTCCTTCGCGGTACGTCCCCATCCTCCATCTCCCGTCCCTTCTGGTCACGTCCTCCCGGGTAAGCCGTGTCACCCCCACCCCATCGGGCCCCCTCCACCTCCATGCCCGACCCGGAGCTCGGCTGCATCCTTTCCAACCTGCTTTGTCCTTGCATGGCAGTGTATGGGGGGGCAGGCACCACCCTCCCAGTTTGTCCAGTAACCCTGGGAGACTGGTTTATTCCAGAGTCCCCTGGCCCCGCAGGGCTGGAGGGGCTTGCAGGGCCTCCGGGTGGGCACAGAGGCGCAGGCTCCCTGCCTGGTGCTGGCATCAGGCTGGAGAGGGGCAGGATGGAAGCAGCTCCCAAAGGTGACATCCATTTCCTGCTGCCGTGCCCGCGGCGAGCTCCACTTTGTCGTCATGGGCTGCGGGATGAATCCCAGGCTTCCTGGGTCTTGGCACTGGGATATGTGGGATCACTGTCAGCAAGCCCCCATCCAGCCCCAGCCCTGCAGGGGTGGGCGCACAGTGTTGTGCCCCATGTATCCCAGGGATGCTGGAGCCATCCCAGGGGATCTGCTCTCGCTACCAACTGCGCTTGCCCTGGCTTGGTCCTCTTCTTAGCAGGGAGCAAAGCAGGGCTGGGAATGGGCCCAGTGGGGAGATCCAGGCAGGGATGGGGCTCAGGCACCTCATGGTGCTGGCTGTGTTTAGCGCTGGTGTCACTGGGATGGCAGGGGCAAACCTGAAGGCAGTGTTGGCTCCTTCCCAAGTCCTTGCTGGTCATAGTCTGGCCCAGCCACAGCTAAACTGGGGCTGTAAATCTGGTCTAGGAGCTATAAACTGGAGCAGAGGCTGAAGGGGATCCTCATCGCAGCTAAATCCAGGGGTCAGGAACCACACCACCCCAGGGGATAGGGATGGGTGGAAGATCGCAGGGATGGGAATGGGGACAAGCACCTGAGCCCAACCCAGCATCCTGGGGGTGACACAACCCATCACAGCCTTCTCTGGGCTTCATTGCAGAGCCAGGATTGGACCAAGAATGATGAGAAGCTCCTGCAAGCTGTGGACTACAACGATGCCGGGAAGGTGACATCCCTCCTTGTCCGCAAGGGCCTGGTCCCTACCAAGCTGGACTCAGAGGGCAAATCCGCGTACGTGCTGACCCTCATCCCTAGGACACCAGGGACATGGGGCTGGGGACATGGCTGGTACCCGGGACACGAGTCCTACAGCCCCTGTTTGTACTGCAGGTTCCACCTGGCTGCCATGCGGGGGAACGTGGACTGCCTCGAGGCGATGCTGGCCCACGGAGTGGATGCCATGACCAAGGATAGCTCAGGTGAGGGCATGGCCACCACCTGCCCCTGGCTAATGCCACATTCCACCCAGGGCCACCAGTGCTCCCTGGTTGGTCCTGCTCTGCTGGCAGAGCAGAAGGGACAGAGCAGATGGCCTCACCTGTAAATTATAGAATCACAGAATCATAGAACAGTCAGGGTTGGAAAGGACCTTAAGATCATCCAGTTCCAACCCCCCTGCCATGGGCAGGGACACCTCCTGCTGACCAATGGTGCCCACAGGATGTTTGCTTCCTATTCAGCCCCAGTCCAGCAGATCCTCCTGTGTGCCCATCTGTCTGTCACTCAGTCAGTCCTCTCTGCTATTGTCTGTTCCCTGACCTGTCTGTCTGTCCCTCTCCCCAGGTCACACTGCCCTGCATCTGGCATCCAAGCATGGCCACCCGCAGTGTGTCAGCAAGCTCCTGCAGGTACCAGGGCTGGGAGCATGGTGCTGTGAGAGAGGGTGCTGTGCCAGAATGGTGTCCTCATGCCCCTGAGCTCCCTTCCCTCACCAGTGCTGCTGGTTGGCGTGGTGGTTCCCAGCTCTGCCCGGTCCTCCATGCCAGGGTGTCTGTCTGTCTGTCCCCTGTTCTCCTGTAATCCAGGCTCTCTCCCTCAGGCCTCCTGCCCTGTGGACGTGGCCGATGGCAGTGGCCGAACAGCGCTGCACCATGCAGGTGAGTGGGGACGGAGCCAGCCTTGTCCTGCTCATGTCCCCGTGCAGGCAGTGCTCAGTCTCTGTCTTCTCCCCAGCGTTCAGTGGCTGCATCTCCTGCTCCGAGATCCTCTGTGATTTCAAGGCTCCCTTGAACATCAAGGACAAGGTGAGACCCCTCTGCTCCTTGCCCTGCAGTGCTGTGCAGAGCAGCAGGGGGCCAGGCTGGGGCTGCCTCTGAACTGCAGCAGCTTCTGGGGGGAAACAGCAGCAGTACTTGGCATGGAAACATGCCCTGAAGTGGCACATGGAAGACAGAAGATAATGGTTTCCCCCAATGGGGGCATCTGAACCTTGTCTGTGTATCCTTCCTGAACACAGGATGGCTCCACACCGCTCATCCTGGCAGCCAAGATGAGCCACTCGGAGCTGTGCCGGTACCTGCTGCACCGCGGCGCTGCCGTCAACAGCCGGGACCTGCAGGGGAGGTGAGTCTGCACTGGTGGGAGTGGGAGCACATGGGGAGATGGAGGGAATGGGCCCCTCACATCTGCTCTCACCACTGTGCTCAGGACAGCCTTGATGCTGGCCTGTGAGAATGGCAGCGTGGAGACCGTGGAGGTGCTGGTCAACGCTGGTGCCCGGGTGGCTGTGGTGGACTCCACAGGTCACGATGCTGCTCACTACAGCCTGGCCACGGGCAATGCCCTCATCCAGCACTTCCTGCAGGAGGCTGCTCAGCGCCGGTCCTGGGCCAGTGGTAAGGCAGCCGTGCCACGCTGCTCCTTGTCCACAGGGCTGGACCCATGGGGCGCTCCCACCCTTTGGGGTCAGGCTGTCTGACCCACGCTGCCGGGGCTGAGCAAGGCTGGGGGCATGTGTCCCCTTTTCCCACACTCTTCGGGTGCCTTTGCCCATGCTGTCACCAGCCCAGGGCAGGGAGGTGGTGTTGAGCCTCTGTTGCCTGTCTCGGTGTCTGCACATGCTTGCACATGCATGTTCACATGTGTTTTGCAAGCATGGGGGTGTAAGTGCACGTGTTCCTATGTGTGTCTGCATGTGCACGTCTGGATGCATGTGTCTGTGTCTGCACATGTGTGTGCATCCCTGCAATTACCCATCCATGTATCCCATATTTGTGTGTGCCCCTTGTATGCACACGTGTCCCCCTGTGCACACACACATGTGTCCCTTGTATGAGCACACACAGGGGTGCCCCTGCACCCACACGAGCTCCGCCTGCCCCTACTATCCCCTAAACTGCCCCAATTTCCCTTTCCTCCCACTCTGCCCCACAGAGGAGGAGTCAGCTGAGCAGACGTCCCAGGTAAGGGCCTGCCCGGCTGCCCCCCTCTGGGGTGGCATCCCCAGGAGCCCTGGGGCTCTCCGAGGTGGCAGTGGGTCAGGAAGGAGGGAGTCACTTTGTGTGATGTCCCCTCCATCCTGGTGTCTCCGCAGACGTCTTCGCCCAGCCAGTCATCCGTGAGGGAGAAGAGCAGCACCCCAAGGAAGAGGAAAGCCCCTCTGCCCCCCCTGGGCACCCCCAGCCAGGTGAGGGGGTCCCCCTTAGCTCCACAGCCATCGCCAGGGTAACCAAACCATGGCCCATTTGGGCAAAATTCCCCACCTTCACCCCCCCCCGCAGTGGAGGTGATGCTCATGGTCTGGCCTGAGCTGCAAGAGAGGCTTCATCCCCACTCCTGGGGTGCAGCACCCCAGATTCCAGTCCCCTGTTTTGTCTATCACCCCCTTTCTGTCCACACCGTGGGTCCAAAACACCCCTCACCTGGGGCCTGAGCTGGCACTGGGGGGGTCTGTGCCATGCCCGAGCCTTTCCTTCTCCCTCTGGTGTCCAAAAGCTCCCTGCACCCCATTGGAGCATGGCGTGCACATGGTGAGGGTGCGGGTTAGGATGGGCAGGGGGGGCTGGCACTGGGGAGGGGGTGTCAGGGCTGGGCATGGGGGCTCGGCAGCCATGTGCCTGCAGGAGGACCGGGACGCCTACGAGGAGATTGTGCGGCTGCGGCAGGAGCGGGCCCAGTTCCTGCAGAAGATCCGGGGCCTGGAGCAGCAGGAGAAGCAGAGACGGGAGGTACCAGTGAGCCGCAGGGTTGTGGGGAGAGAGCACTGTGTCCCTAGGGATTGGAGGGGACGGGAGGGACGGGGGCAGCACTGACGCCTCCCTGTTTTCTCTCTGTGTCCTGCTAGCGGGCAGAGCTGGACGAGAGCTCCGTGCGCTCCATGGAGAAGCAGGTGAGGCCCTTGAAGAGGTGGCTGTCCATGGGGTCCTTGTGCTGTGGATGCTTTTGCAATGCTGGTGGCAGCGAAGGGGACCCTACAGCTGTGTCTGACCCCACAGATCCAGGAGTTGGAGCAGCAGCTGGCAGCACGAGATGGTGAGAAAGAGCGGCTGGGCAAGGAGGTGGAGGCTCTGCAGAGCCGCTTGTCCTCACTGGAGGTAGGTGTGAGTAGAAGCTGGCAGCACCGGGGGCTTGGGGTGTTGGGGGCTGACCACCACTCTGCACCCCCAGAATGAGAAGGAGAACACAAGCTATGACATCGAGACGCTGCAGGACGAGGAGGGAGACCCGCTTGAATTCCCAGGTAGTGGGGTGGCCCTTGGGGGGTGACACCCCGCAATGGGGAGTGGGGCCATGGTGGGAACAGCACCAGAGCCCCTGCACCCTGCAGGGGCAGAGCTGCTGCTCTCCAAGAAGACACTGAGCCCTTCAGCCGAGGAGCTGCTGGCCACGCTGCAGGGGCAGGTCCAGTCCCTCACCGTGCAGAACAAGGAGCTGAGGGAGAAAATACAGGCAAGGCCCTGCCTGTCTGCCTGTCCCTCCCTGTGTCTGCCCTCTGGGCCCCGGTGGCCTCACCCATCTCCTTTGCAGGTGCTGGAGAACTACGAGCGGGACGAGAGCGACGCATCCACACCTGGGGACTTCGTGCCCATCAGCCAATACAGGGCCCTGCAGCGGGAGCTGGAGCGGGTGCGGGCGCAGCGCGGTGGCTTGTCTGCCGGGGATGAAGCCAAGGGGCAGCCGGAGGAACAGCCCGGAGCCCCGGAGCAGGTCATGGAAGGGAGCACAGCAGCACAGCGCCCTGCCGAGGAGCCAGCCTGGACCTGTGGCAAGTGCAAGACAGCACTGGGAGACCCACAGCCCTCCTCCTCCTCTGTGCCTGGTGCTGAGCTGGCGGAGGCCCGGGCAGCCCTGCGGCAGGCGCAGGCGGCGCTGGAGGAGCGGGAGCAGGAGGTGAAGGAGCTGCAGGCGCGTCTGGAGGCCGGCAAGGAGACCGTGGAGGTGACGGCCTCCCTGGAGGAGGCGTCGAGGGAGAAGGAAGCTCTGCTGGAGCGCTGCAGCCGCGCCGAGGCCGAGGCGGAGGCTCTGCGGCGGGAGCTGGAGGCCAAGGCCCGGGACTGGCGTGCGGCGGGCGGCCCCGAGCCCGGGGCGCTGGAGCGGCGCGTGGCGGAGCTGGTGCGGCAGCACGAGGAGGTGACGGCTCAGCTGGGGCAGCTGCGGGAGACGCTGGGCCAGCGGGACGCGGAGCTGGGCTCGCTGCGGGAGCAGCTGGCGGCGCGGCCCGTGGGGCGTCGGGAGCACGAGGAGGCGCTGGCGCGGCTGCGGCGCGCGCAGGAGGAGGGCCGCGTGCCGCGGGAGGAGCACGCGCGGGTCACCGCCGGGCTGGAGGAGCAGGCGCGGGCGCTGCGGGAGCGGGCGGCCCAGCTGGAGGCAGCCGCCGAGGCCAAGGGGCGCGAGGCCGCGCGGCTGCAGGCCGAGCTGGCGGCCGCGGTGCCGCGGGGGCAGCACGAGGCGGCGCAGGCCGGGCTGCGGGCGGAGGTGCAGGCGCTGGAGCAGCGCCTGGCGGAGCTGAGCAGGCGGCACGAGAAGACGTGCGAGGAGGTGTTCCGGGTGCAGCGGCAGGCGCTGTTCATGAAGAGCGAGCGGCAGGCGGCCGAGGAGCGCCTGGGCACCGCGCAGAAGCAGCTGGCGGAGGCGCAGGAGGAGGCGCGGAAGCTGCGGGAGCTCCACGGTCACGCTGAGGACTCGGCCCGGCTCGTCAGGGACAGGGATAGGAAGGTAGGGATGGGTGGACGGGAACTGGAGAGGGCCTTTGGGCAAGGGCCTGTAGGGACAGGACAAGGGAATGGCTTTAACCTGCCAGAGGGGAGACTGAGATGAGCTCTTAGGCAGAAGCTGTTCCCTGTGAGGGTGCTGAGGCGCTGGCACAGGGTGCCCAGAGAAGCTGTGGCTGCCCCATCCCTGGCAGTGCTCAAGGCCAGGTTGGACACAGGGGCTTGGAGCACCCTGCTCTATGGAAGGTGTCCCTGCCCGTGGCAGGGGTTGGAGCTGGAGGAGCTTTGGGGTCCCTTCCAACCCAAACCAGTCTGATTCATTCTGTGATTCAGATCATGGCTCAGGAACTGCTCAGGTGAGCAGAGCTGCCGGGGTTGCAGGGGAAATGCACTCCAAACATGCACACACAGTACACAGATGTGTGCACGTGCACACATGCATATAGGTGCTTACGCACATGCTTGCACACTTGTGCCTGCACACAGATGCATGTTTGCACACATAAGCATGCACATGGGCACACAGACCTCTGTGTGGACTTGCCCCTTTCCCTGCTGTTCCCTCTTTACCTCCCAAAGCCAAGACTGAAATGGGGGCAGAGGGAACGGCTGGGAAAGCGCTGGCTCTGCTCGGGGCCACCCGGTGGTGCTGTGGTCACAGCCATGGCAGACCCCGGGGCTGGGTCTGAGTGATGCCTGTAACCCCTGTGTGTCCTGCAGATCACGGAGCTCTCAAAGGAGGTCTTCAGGCTGAAGGAAGCCCTGAAGGTCCTCCCCGAGTCCCAGGGAGCACCACAGTCACCCCCCAATGCTGCTGCACTAGAGGCCAGGATCCGTGCGCTGGAGGAGAAGCTGCTGGTGGGTACCAGGGGTCCTGTGGCCGTTGCTTGATGGGTTCTGGGCTTTGCCAACCCCGTGCTCACACCACATCGCTGTCCTGCAGGAGGCAGAAACACGACACAGCAAAGTGGTGACGCTGTACAGGAGCCACCTGCTCTACGCCGTGCAGGTGAGGTGGGGACGTGGCTGCGGGGGCACTGGGGACATGACAGGCTGAGAACATTGGGGCTGTTCAGCCTGGAGAAGAGAAGCCGTGAGGAGGCCTCAGAGCAGCTCCCAGTGTCTAAAGGGGGCTACGAGGATGCTGGAGAGGGGCTCTTCATCAGGGACTGTAGCGATAGGACAAGGGGTGATGGGTTCAGACTGAAACGGGGCAAGTTCAGGTTGGAGATAAGGCAGAAGTTCTTCCCTGTGAGGGTGACTCCTCACCGACTCCTTGATGTCCTCACCAATGTCCCTTCCACCCCAGGGCCACATGGACGAGGATGTGCAGAGACTCCTGTGCCAGATCCTGAGGATGCAGCGGCTGCAGGAGCAGGACAGATGAGCTGCTGAGGGGATGGTGGCACAGCCAGTGACATGGACAGGCTCATGACAGCACCCTCTGTGCCCCTTTGCTTCTCCTGGCAGCACTGTGGTACCCCCACCCCAGCCCTGGGGCCCTGTGCACCCCCTGCAGCCCCACACACAGCCCAGCACAGCAGCAATAAAGTATTTATACTCACACCAATGGGCCAGCTCGTCCTGGGGAGGGATGAGGGTACTGGGGGCTATGGGGAACAGTGCGGGACCGGTGCCATCATCTGCTCCAGCCCCGATGTCCCCGGTGGGTGGGGGAAGGAGAAGGGTTGAAGCTTTCTTGGCCAGAGCCCAAACCCCTTTCCTGTGGGTCTGGGCCCCAGAAGCAGCAGCCCCATGCACAGGGGCTCCTGTGGGGCCACCCTTGGCTCCAGGTCCCCCCCCCGGGGACGGCGTTTCCTGCGCGAGGAAGTGGGCTGAGGCCGGCCGGGATTGCGGCTTCCCGCTGCGGCGCTGCCAGATCCTCTGCTCCGGGTGCGTGGTCCCGCTGCGGTGAGTGTGACCGGGGCTGGGGATAGGGGTGACCCCACAGCGCCAGGCTGGGGGCACCGCGGGGAGCCCCTGGGCCACGATGAGGGGAAAGCAAGGCAGTGACAAAGGCAGAATCCGTCCCTTGGTGCTGGGCTTGGTCACAGTGGGGAGCTCAGCCCCCAGGCTGGGTCTGGGGGTCTCTGTGAGGGACAGTCCTTCCCCAGGGGTCTAGGGAGCTAGGGGCCACCTGAGCGCACTGACCCCCTCCCTGGGTGAGGTCTGGAGGCACCCAAAGGCCCAGTTCTGGGCATGGCACTGCAGGGGCGGCTGCTGGTCCCTATGGGACACCCCAGTCACACGGGGGCTGTTGCTCCAATCTCTGCCTTCCCGGCAGTGGGATCCAGCCGCTGAAGGAAGAAACCACGTCCCCAGGGGGTGCAGCACAGGCAGAAGGTAAACTGAGGCCCAGAGATGGGTCTGAGCCCCCCACTTTAGGGCAATGTCCCTGCTGGCCATGGTGTCGCTGCTGTCCCCTGCCCTGGGGTTTGACCGTCCTGCCTGTCCCCACAGGTCCCTGCTGGAACTGGGCAGCTCTGCTGAGTCTCCTTGACATGAGGTGGCTCTGGGTGGTGGCTCTTGTGGCACCCGCCTGCACCATGCCCTACAACAGCACAATGGGCAGCACTGGGGATGGGGACAACGGGGATGGAGGTATGGGGGCACATGGGACAGGGGACGGAGGGATTGGGCAGCTGAGATGGAGGTATGGGGGACCTGGGGGGTGGGAGGAATGTGACAGAGGTATGGGGGATCGGGGGGACTGGCAATAGAGGGACTAGGGGTCTGGAATGGAGGTACGGGGGGATCTGTGGGGGCTGGAGACAGCAGCACTGGGCAGACGGGGAGGGCTGGGGATGGAGATGGAGGGAGCAGGGATGGAGGTATAGGGGCACTGAGGGGAATGGGGACATGATTACAGGTCATGTGAGGCTAGAGCCATAGGGACACTGGAGGGACTGAGGACATGGGGAGACTGAGGACAGAGGCATGGAGGAGGAACAGGGACACTGGGGGGTCTGTGGACATGAGGGGACCAAGGAGGCTGGGGGCAGTGGGGAGCGAGGGGCACCAGTGTGCTGGGAACAGAGCATAGACCCCTCCTGACCCAGCATCACCCCATCCCATCACTGTGGCCCATCCCCTTGGCCCCCTGATGGGGACCACTGCGTGTCCCCAGGAGGCTGCTCACTGCAGTACGGCACCCTGGGCTCCGAGGTGCTGCTGCCATGCCCGGCCGCAGCGGGGGACACGGCTGAGTGGCGCCGGGGGGACACTGTCCTGGGAGCGCGCCCTGCACCGGGGCTGGTGCTGCCCAACGCCAGCCTGGCCCACCAGGGCCACTACAGCTGCCACCACCCTGGCACCGGCGAGACCTGGGGCACCGTGTGCCTGCGGCTGGGCTGTGAGTGACCCCGGCCCCACTGCGTCCCTGCTCCCCCCCGGGGAGGGTGGCAGGGGGTGACTGTGGCGGTCCCCTGCCGCAGACCCCCCTCCTCTGCCTGCGCTCCAGTGCTGGGCCATCAGCTACCCGCAGGCAGTGAACTGCTCCTGGGTCCTGGCCCCTGAGCCGCTGCTCGACACCGACTTCGTGGCCACGTACAGGTGAGTGGGAGGCTCCAAGCACTGCATAAGCCCCCCCATCGCCTGTGTTGCACACGGGGCCTCAGGCAGCCAGCCCTCACCCAGCCCTTTGCCCCCTAGGCACGGCACTGGGGGGGATACAGAGATGGGCGAGTGCGCCCGCACGGGGCCGTGGAGCTGCTCCTTTGGGAACGTGCAGGTTTTCTCCCTCATCCCCTACGTGGTGAATGTGACAGCCGTGAACCCCCTGGGTGCTGCTTCCACCAGCCTGCCCTTCCTCCTGGAGAGCATCAGTGAGTGCTGCTGGGACCGGGCCCTTGCACTTCCCCCTCCACCTCTGAGCAGTGCGCCTGGGTCTAACCCAGCCCTGGGGCTGCCTTTGGGCATTGCCCCTCTGGTTTGCTCCTTTACCTGGGAGGCGAAACACCAGTGCAATGATTTGCTGGGGCTCAGGTCACTTCCATATCCTGGATTGGAGATGCCCCATCCTTGGCAGTGCTCAAGGCCAGGTTGGACACAGGGGCTTGGAGCACCCTGCTCCAGTGGAAGGTGTCCCTGCCCATGGCAGGGGTTGGAGCTGGAGGAGCTTTAAGGCCCCTTCCAACCCAAACCATTCTGTGGTTCTGCGGTCTCACAGCTCAGTCAATGGGGCTGATGGACTCAGCACCCCCATGCCGGATCCCTCACCCCTCACCTCTTCGTTATCTCCCTGCTTCATCAGTAAAGCCGGACCCCCCCGAGGACCTGCGGGTCTCACCCATCCCTGGTGAGACCCAGAAGCTGCTGCTGGAGTGGAGCCCACCAAGGTCCTGGCCCTTCCCGGAGTACTTCCCGCTGAGGTATCGCATCCGCTATACACAGGAGGACGGCTCCGTCACCGCAATGGTACTGCACAGCCCTCCGGGTGGGGGGCTGAGGCGCAGCCGAGGGCTGTCCCCTGAGCAAGGCCGTGCCCTGGCCCCGGGCTGCCCCTGACGCCGCGGTACCCGCAGGTTGCTCCATACGAGCAGACGTCCCTCACGCTGTCGGGCCTGCGCCCCGGCGCCAGGCTCCGCGTCCAAGTGGCTGCCAAGGACTTCACAGACTCCGGGGAGCTCAGTGCCTGGAGCGCGCCCGCCTCGGGGGTGCCCTGGGTGGAACCGTGACAGCGCCAGCGTCCCCATCCCTCGTCCCACCGGGGACCCCACGCGTGTCCCCACCGGTGCGGGGGGTTCCTGCTTATCTGATGTCTCGTTTGTCTCTTTGGCCTTCTCAGCCTCAATCAGGTCCAACGGAAGCACGAAGCGGTTGTCACCGACAGCGCCTCAGCCCTGGCCTGCGAGCGCCAGAAGCTGAACCGCGACGTCTGTGATGCTGACGGAGTGAACCGGATCCAGCAGTAAACACACCTGAAGCTCTGATCTCCGGTCTGCCTTTGTGATGCTCTCCATCCCTGGGCACGGCCCTTTGCTGCTGAGAGGCGGCAAAAGGCCCCCGGGAAGGGGTGCGTGGGGTGTGTGTCACTGGAGGGGGCAGCGCGGTCTCGAACCGAGGCTCCTGGGGTCTCCGCACCCCCGGTGCTACCCCTCGATGGCCTCCCACCGGCAGGCGGCGCTGCTCGCACACGCGAGCGGGCATGCCCGCCGCTCCCTTCCGCCTCTCCTCCGCCGGTGCGGCAGCAGGCCCGGGCGTGTGCGCAGCGCAGCGCCCGCGCCGCCCTCAGGACGCGCTGGGGTGCCCGTTGTTCCCCCCGGTGCCATGCGGAGCCCCCCCCGGTTTCACCTCCGAGCCCTTTGCTCAGCCCCTCGCCCTGTGGTGTGTTCCCAATCTCCATCTAAACCCGGCGCAGCTGAGGCCGTTTCCTCCTGTGCCATCCCTTGCTCCTCGGGAGCAGAGACCGCCACCTCCCGGCTCCATCCTCTGAGGTCCTTTGCGCCTCCCCAAGCAGGGGAAGGTGAAGCCCGTTGTGTCTCGGCTGCGCTTGTGTAGAACCCTACGGGTGGCTCCGGTGAGGGTGAGGATGAGGATGGGGTGGTAGAGGGAGCACAGAGCCCCTCAAACACCCGTCCCCATCGCAGCCCTGTTCCGGGGTGCTCGAGGTTCTGCCGCTGCCTGGCGTTTCCCAGGGCACAGCACGGTCCGCACCCCTCAGAGCGGGACCTCCCGGGCGAGGAGCGCTGCTTCCCTTCGGAATTCCCTGGATCCTTTTCCGCGCTACCCAAAGGCAGCGCAGAGCCCGGCTGCCCTCCGGAACCTTCGCTGCAGCCTACGGAGGGACCTGGGCAGGGTCCTTCTGCCCTCCAGAGAGCCCCAAAGCCTCCCCTGTCCTTACGGGGTGGTTTGGAGCGGGGCTCGTTCACGCCATGCAGTGAAATTCCACCTCGCTCCAGCTGATGGCACCATTGGGAGCGGGGAGAGAGTTTTCCCGGGAAGGCTGACGGCGCCTTGGACCCAGCCCCGGTTCTCCCGCTCGAGCGCTTGGTGCCTGCAGCATCAGCGGGGCTGAGCCTCGCACCGCGCCGCTATTCCCGGCGCCGATGAGTGCAGAGCAGAGCCTGTTCCTTATAAAATGAGCAAACAAACACGAGCCGGGCCAGGCCCCGGGTCAGAGATGAGGCAGGAGTTATCTGCGGGACAAGCAAGCCGCAGTTGGAGGCTGTAAAAGGCTTCCAGCCGCAGGAATGGGCTCCCACCAGCAGGAGTTAATGGTACGTCTGTCCACGGGAGAGCTTCCTTCCATCGGACATGTGTGTTTGAGGCAAGCATCCCTCCAGGGTTTCAGCTCCTTCTGGGCCCGACTTACAGCTGTGTAACCTTCCAAACGCACAGCAAAGGCATTTTTCCCTGGGAAAGGGTCGGCTCCCTTTGGCCTCACGCTGACAATCGGCCATTGTGTGTCTGTTTGGTGATCCAACGTGCCTCCGAACCGGCTGGGCTGGACACCTGGGCTTTCCTGGGGCGGCCCTTGTGGCATGGGGAGGCAAAGCGGGTCGCTGGGATGGGAACTGTGCTGTTCAGAGCGGATAATGGCTCAGTAACGTGTGTGGGTTTGGAATGTGTGTTTACGAGGCCTTGAGATGGCAAGAATTGATTATACATATGGGGACAAAAGTCTGCCTCCTGCTTTCCTTTGCGTTTTGTGGATTCTGCTGTTTGAGCAAGAAAACAAAGGTATTGCATTACTTATTTCAGGCAGGCAGAGTTGCTCAATGCTTAAAACCCAGGACCAATTATATTTCCCCTGGCTCCATCGCAGTGTATGACCTTAGGAAGGAAATCAGCTTTGCTGCGTGTCCGTCTCCGTAGGATGATGGTAATGACTTGCAGGATGCTGGAGGGGCACTGGTTAATATTCAGAAAGCTCCTGAAGCTTTTTTGTTGATTCAGCTCTTCATAAAGCCATCGCTTGCGACGCACTAAAATCAGCTCAAAACACATAAACTCGACGTGCTTGCTCACATGTGGTGGCAAATGCAGGAGAGCTTTGACAGGGTGGTTCCTATGTAGCTTTTTTGCTTGTTTTCATACATTATTAATAAGAAATCTTTGAATTTGGATTTTGATTTCAAAATGTCCATGGCAGGGCCTCTTCTCATCACCTGCAGCTCCCAAAACTCTCACAGATGCTTCTCCATCATTTACATGTTCTGTAACCGAAATATGCTGCTTTATCAATTTATTTATGGGACTGGAGCTTCCGGAATAACAGGCACTGAGCTGAGGCAGTTGGGGTGCGCTTGGTAACGGTGCCTCCATGGCTGGAGCTGTAGCTCTCTGGGAACACGAGAACTTACCCAACTACAAGAGCAGCCCTCTTGGTCAATGAATCCATGGATTGTGAGATCCTTTTCCGACAGGAATAGGTTATCTCTGAGTGTGCTGTGGAGGGGACCCGCTTGGAGGGACTCCCTGGGGTCACTGTGGCTGTTTTGCTGCTCTGTCGTGGTGGGATTTGGATGGGGTTTTGCCTGCGAGCAGCACAGCTGGTGGCAGGCAGGGAGTGCGTAGCTCAAGCTCTGCCTCGGTGAGGAAGGAGCCTGCATACCCTGAGTTTCCTGGGTGGAGAGCTTGGCAGGCCTCGGCCTGATCCTTTCCAGCTTGGGTTTCTCTTTCTCTCCGGCCTCGGAAGGGGCTTTCTGGGGAGTTGCCCTTTCCAAGCTTTGTCTCCATCTTCGTGCGCCTTCACCAGGCTCCTGTGTTTAGTCTGCGGCGTGCTGTAACGTAGCAGCAGTAGGTAACTTAACGAGTCGGTAACCTGCCAGAACGCCTGAGTGAAAACCCCTCTGTGCCAGGCAGAGGGGCTCTGCTGGGGAGGTGAGTGGGGTCGGGATGTTGCATCCCCCCCTTTTCCATTTACAGCACTTCCAAGTCTAATAAAAGCTGCTGATTCCTGTTTAATGGATAACGTTGGTCACTAACGACCTCACCCCCCTCTTAAAAAGGCAACGTGGGTCTCAGGAGATCTCATTTAGGAAGCACGTGTAAGGCAAGGGTGTCCTGCATGGGCTCTGGGGTGGAAGCCGCACCGTGCAGCGCTCCAGGCTGGTCGGCTGCCAGGGCTCGGAGTGGTTTTATCCAGCAGCCACACTCTGCACCATTGGAGTGTGTGGAGCACAGGCTCACCTCCAGAACAGGCTTTTGCCTCCTGAGCGGTGCAGGGACAAGATGTTCAGTGATGTTCCCTATAAGGCACCATCTTCCTCCTCTAAGTGGTGAGTGATGTTGGAGGACACGTGCGTTGTTGTACGTAGCAATATGGAGAAGGCTGCAGTGTTACTGTGGCTGCACACTGGTGTAATGTGTTTATGGGCAGGCTGGTGAAGGTCATCCGTGTACATCAGCGTGTGCCTACAGCCACTGCCCACAGCCACTTCTGCCCTGAGCCATCTCAAGTCCTGGTGTGCAGTGTCCTCCCTGAACTCCACATCCATTTCAAACCTGCCTTCTGACGACCCGAAACGGGAGCAGTGGCTGATCCCCCTGGGTGATGTGCTGGCATTCAGGAGGGGCTGCACTGGCTGCGGAGATGGGCAGAGAGGAACCATTTGTAACGCAACAAAGGCAAGTGCAGGAATAACCCCAGGCACCAGAACTGCTGCTGCAGTGCTACAGAGCTGAACGCAGCAGAGCCCTGAGCAGTGTGCTCCAGGTGGCCCTGGTGGAGCAGGGACGTTGCCCTAGATGGCTCTTCCAACCTCAACCATGCTGTGATTCTGTGATTCCCGCTCTACAATCAGGCAAAGGAACCCATCTGTGGCCTGTTTCTCGCACGAGTGACAAGTATGTGTCGGAACACCCCAACAGCATGACATCCACACCCACGAATGCTGTTGTGATGTGAGTGACAGGAGGCTAGAGGGGCTCCTGGGTGTCCAGAGACAATCAGGAGACATGGAAGCAGACAGCTTCACCCTGTTCAATATGGTCTTCTTTAAACTGTGTTTTTACTTCAGATCTGGGCTGCCAATAACTCATTCAAACAATGATCTAATGCCTATGTGAATGTTTGTAAAACCTCACTGCTCTGGCAGGTTGAGCACTTGCCAAAAAGCAATCACATGTAATTAGGGAGAAGGAATCTGAATATGTTGGCCTTTCAGTGCAGCATAGTTTCCAGTTGTGTTTGTAGCGTTTTAACTGTCTCATTAACTGTGTGCTCCGTGCTGGGGTTTGTGTGACTCGCTCCTGCCTTCAAAGGAGTCCTCTCTGTAGACAGCACTGCCATAAACCTGTGTCAACCTGCCTGGGATGTGGATAGGAGGTACCGGTGCTGGGCTGCTCATTGTGCCTGATGGCATCACTGGCTGGACTTCTGAGGGAATTAAGTAGATAAGGAGCTCCTTATGTGCTTCCCTGGGGCTGCCACAGCTCTCAAGGGGAATAGTCATGGTGTCACTGTCGTCACTTAATGGCCATACCCTTCCTGGGAAGAACTTTGCTCATGTCTGGAAGGAAGATGGAGCAAAAGCTTTCCCATCAAGCGGGATAATCAGCATCACACTGATTACGCGCAGCAAGCAGGCTCCGTTCCCTCATCCTGCTGTGCAGCTCTTTTCCCAGGACAAGGGGGGCGGCCGCACAGCTTGACAAGGCCCCTATAAGGCTGGTGAAGAACTGTTCCTAGGATCATGGAATAGCTTGGATTGGAAGGGACCTGTCAAGGTCACCTGGTCCAACCTCTGTTGATGGTGGCTGCTCATGTAAAGAGAAGTTCCCAGCTCATCCAGGACAATAGACACCGGGAGTCCCTGAGAACAAGGAATGAGGTATCCTTTGCCCACATAGGGTTAAACCTGAAGTCTTCACACCCTCACCTTGCACTGGGGGCCCCAGAGGACATTTCCAAGAGAGTTGGGAATTTTGACATGGAAAGTTTGATGAGAAAACTCTCTTTGGAATTTCTCCAGCATCCTGGAAATTCCCTGCACTCCCTCGTCTGGGTCTGGAGAACCGGACCCGTTCTGCCATCACCAGGGCAGCGTGCAGAGCTTCTGAAGACACCACCTTGGACACCACCTCTTGTAACTCGTCAAGCACAGCAGGAGTGCCTCAGGTGAACTGCCTCAAAAGCAAGGGGAAGCCGAGCAGTCATCAAAGCACAGCCTCCTGCAGGATTGAAACAGCCGGGGGGACCCGCTACGAGCACAGTGTGAGCTCCATCCCAGCCAGACCCAATACATGGAGCCATCAGCAAACCAGGCAGAAACCACTGCGCAGGCCCCATGTTAGCTGCCCAGGTACTTAGCCATGGATGAGGAAGGGTGTGCTCCTTGTTCCTCCGTCAGGTCCCACCGCCTCGCGTCTGGTCTCACCAGTGACTGTGCAGGTAAACCCCGAAAGACCCGCAGGGTTTGTGCCAAAGCGGGTCGTGACTCAGCTCAGGAGGTCAGGGACACGGAGCTCACGTCCTGTAGGACCTCTTCTGTAAGGGAGGAATTATTTCCCTGAATGGGAGAGAGCAGAGGTGGATTCAGCTCCCCAGTGACCACTGGGGTTTGAAAGCCCAAGTTCCAGCCAGCAGTCGTCACATAAACTTGTGCTGAAGAACCTGACCTACTTGGAATAATTAGAGGTGATTGTCAGCTCTTTCCAAATGACAAACCCTTAATCACCAGCAGATGCTTACCCAGCCTCACAGAAAAGGCTGGAAACCCGCAGTGGGATGGGGAGTATTGTCCCAAAGGCACCAAGTTTCAGGAATGGGCAGGAATCTTCTGTAGGGTTTTTTCCAGTACATGTTCAGATGCTTGGACTGGGGCACTGGTTTGAGCTCATGAGCTAGGCATCTCTCCAGAAACCCTGTATGTATGCCATGAGCATAGAGATGAGTGACGCTGAAGTACAGGAGACCAATTCAAGATGGACCATGGATTCCTATTCTGGATCCTTGAGTCTCAACTCCGATTCCTAAAGCTTCTGGAAGCTCAGAACCTCTTGGATGGCTCTGACCAACGCCTGTGGCACCGCATCCTTGGAGCTCTCTGCCAAGTGCACTGCGGGGGAGTTGAGAAGGCCCCGAATTCAGTGGAACCCCAGAAGAGAGCTCTGTTCTGTGAGCTGAGTGGGGAGTTCTGATTTGAGAGATGAGTGTTTTCCAGTCCATCCTGTTGGCAGGGTCTGGGCCCTCCGAGTCCTGGGGGCAGTGAGTTAGAGCTGAGGGGCAGCCGGGAAGGAAACATGGAAAACTACAGGAAGCTGGGAAGCACTCCCAGTTGTGTCTGCATCTCACCTGCCCGTGACCCAACTCCCTGCTGGGCCATGCCGCCCTTCTCCTGCACACGGTTGTTGTCTCAGTGTGGCAGGAGAGGCTGCTGAAATAAGGGGTCCTTGGAGGGCTGACTTCACATAGGACCCTGTCTGCAGCATCTTCTGTGCTCTGCTCTCCTGCCTCACCCACTCTCCAGAGGAAAATACTTCTGAGCCCCACGATGCTGCCTTGGTGCATCTCCAGGCCGCCTCTGCCCCAAGAATGCCTCCCTGACTCCTGCTGCCGCTTCCCTGCCCCAAGCTGCCTCTTTCCATCCTTGTCACTCAGGGATCTCCCGGCGATGCTGCATTCCACGGCTTTCTTAACCTCTTCAAGCCTTCCTTGACAGTGACCACATGAGATCTGACTTATTGTTATGTGAAGTGTAGGAAAAGGAGCACTCCAAGATGATGTGAAGGGGGCTGGCGGAGGGGAAATGGGGGTTTGCTGCTATGATGCTACCAGGCAGGATAGCTGGACCTGAAGCAGGCCGGAACATTAGCAGCACTGCAGGCACCGGGGCTCCCAAGGGTGTTTTGCCTCCTGTACAATCAGAAGGTGAGAAAAAATGGCAAAGGTGGGAATGGCCTGGAAGTGGTCAGAGCAAGGAGGTACCCGACCCCAGCAGAGAGCTGCGGCAGATGTGCTTTCCACCCAGGGCTGTCGTGAAGCATTAAGATTGCTCTGCAGTGACTCTCAGCACACTTGGTGCATTTCCCAGCACACAGTATCCATCTATTCCTGTGTACCCTCCTGCAGTGGGACGAATAACCAAAGATCCTGACTCTAAACCAACGACTCCCTTGGGAACGTGTCTGGGACAAGACTTATTCTGGGGCCTTTGAAGCGGGCAAAGACCCGTAATGTGGAAACAGTGACAGCAGTGCGGTTCCCATGAGCGTGGGGGTCTCTCCATGGGTGTGGAGCTCCTCAGCCAAAACAGGGTGAGAAATGAATCCTGGCACCTTTGGCAGAGGTCACTTTTCCCATGATGTGTTTGTTTGGGGCTTGGCTGTTGCTGCAGTACTGCTGCCACTGCGGGAGGGAGAAGCCCAGAGCAGTGGCACATCGTGTGGTGATCAGAGCTCCTAAAAAGGGAGGTGGAGGGGTGAAGAAGCCTCCTCTGGTGATGCAAAGAGGGACATTCCTAGGCTGCAGCTTGCAGGCTGGCGAGATCACAGCTCTCCTAAACCCTGTTGCACATGCTGCCTGCCCCAGGTCCTGCCGATGGTCTGGCAAAGTCCTCTTTGGGTATGGAGACACCAAGAGCCAGAAGCTGTGTAGCCATGAGTCTTTCCTAGTGCTGTGCCTGCAGCCCCTTGTCCGTGCTGATGCCTTCCCAGGTCTGGTGAGTCCCATCCAAGTGCTTTGCTCCTTCCCAGGCACGCTCATTACTAGACACCAGCTTTTCCATGTCCTGGTTCCTGCATTACCCATTCAGACTGCCTCCTCTGCGCTTCCAAATTGCCTGGGAGAGGGGCGGGTGCTCCCTGCAGGACCAGGAGCTGGTAGATGAGGATAACACAGCCCTGCAGGCAGGGTCTGCACCCATCAGGACCAGATGGAGATGGTAGCCAGAGTCCAGAGCAGCAGTGACAGAGCTGGGGACAGGCTCATCTCAGACATAACTCAGGCAAGACTGAGCTGAAATGAAGCTTCTGGCCCAGGGGCCCCAGGTGGGGCTGGCTGGGGGCTGTTAAGTCCTATTAGTGCGCTCAAGACCTCAACAGAAATGCATCCATCACGCAAGCTGGACGTGGCCTTAAGCGAAGGCCGTTTCTGCACTGCTGGCTCCTGCCAGATCTTCCCAGCCCAGACTCAGGGCCTCATATACCCTTTAAGATCTGCTTTTCATGTGTCTCTCCCCAAAGAAGGGCTGGAACCATGCCGGACTCCAGCAAATTGCTCTGACCAGTCACCAGGGCTGGCAGGTTGCTTTTGCTGGAACAAACTCCACCTATTGCCTCTACAATGCTTCTAGTCCAGACATCCTCCTCTGCTCCTACTGCCAGCATTGTAATGAAAAATGGCTCTTGTATTATGTCTGCTTCCATCCGAATCCCTCTAGGAAAGATCTCGTGTTCTCCAGCTCTTTGCTGCTGAAATTAGCACTGGCATCCTGCAGGATTTCAGGGCTTGACTCTCGCATCGAGCAGTGGGAAGAGTTACTGCGGCTGCAGAGACAAGATGCAGTTGGGAGCCAAGTGTCTAAAAGTACACACTTAATAATAGCACAGTGAAACGGAGGTGCTCTGGGGAGGCAGAAAGTGGTCCTGCTGAGGGGGAAAACCACGGCAGAGCGTGTTCTTGTGGGCTGGAACAGCCCGGAAAGGGTTAACCTGTGGTACTGCATTGGGACGGGCAGGACGCTGGAGTGGGCACTGGGACTGGAACCAGGATGACAGTTTTAGGTCATTCACAAAGCTTTCTAATTACACTTTTTTGGGGGGGTGCGATGGGGGGGGCAGGGGGAAATGGTGTGTTTCATGCTGTAAGTGCTGAACATTCCACAATTGCTGTGTTTAATAAATACAGCGGGGGCTCCTAGGAGACTGAATGGGGCTGAATGAATGAAGTATGTGGGACATCTGAAACCTATTAGCTGGAGCAAACTGTTGGAGAGGCAGGAATTCTGCTCCTTTTAAAAATATTTATCCATTTTCCTTTCATGTCGGGCCAACATCTTATTTGGGGTTATGTTCCAGTGGAAGGAAAGGTGTGTCGGGGGGAAATGCAGGGGGAGGGGAGTGCGTTGTTGGGTCAGGCCCAAAAGGAGCAGAAGGGCTGTGTGGCTTTAGGAGCATACTTTCCTCTCGGCATTGAACCCAGCACATGGAAACAGAAGGCCCCACTGCCCCAGCCCCGATGGAGGATGGATGTCCTGGGGCTCAGCTCCTTTTGTGCTCATTTTGGGTTGTGGACTGGGCTCCTCAGACCCAGAGCCCCTGGCCTGGGGCACGGGAGAACTCTGCAGCCTTCCCCAGATTAAGTTGATGGATGCCGTGAGGCTTGGCTTGTTTAATCTGGTTGTGACACTTAAAGAGGAATTAAGCGTGCTCTGCCAGCGTCTTCTCCAACACATGGACAGCTCCGTGAAGTCAGACTGGTGTCCAGCACCAGCAGAATGACGCCACTGCTCCGTTCAGCAGCCTCTGACGCAGGGTTTCCACCCAGGCTTTTCCTTCCTGTGCAGGAATTAGCTCATTTACGCATTAAAAGGCATAAAATAGGGAAAATGGACGGGAAGAACATGGAATGTTCCACCAGAGAATAAGCAAGGCTTTCTAGGACCCACTTCACCTGCACAGATGTCCCTGGAAAGCGGTTCAGCAGAGGAATAGTTGGCAACACCCAGCTTCAGCCTGGGCACACTTTGAGCTGCAGTGTGGTCCCTTCTCTAGTGCAGCCTCAGCTGGGCATGGCTGCAGGGCGGCTCTGCTCCTCTCATGTGTGTCCAGCCAGGTCCAGATGTGGGTGGCCTGGCCTCAGAACCGGGCTTTGTCTGCTCTAATGTGCCTGTCCATGATCTGCTCTCTCTTCACCACCTACCACTTCACTGATATCTCCTCCATTCCTGCTTCTTTCTCTTCTAAGATGAGGAGAGTCACAGAATCATTTAGGTTGGAAAAGACCCTTAAGATCATTGTGAGATGCACAAAGAGTCCAAAGAGCCCTAAGGATGGTAAGGGTCTTCTCTCTGCATACCATCAGCTGTCTTCCAAAGAGAGCTGGAAGCCCTTATAGGCAAGTTTTGGCTGTCCACCAGTACTGCAGGTCTGTGGGATCACTGCAATATGGGGATCCAGTGAGCTGTGTCCTCCTCCGGCTTGTGCCTTGGGCTGGGATCTGGGGTGATCGCGCCTTGTAGTTGGTGAGACAGTGGTTCCCCATGGAGCCCTTTCCCGAGTTCTCAGCAAGGGAGCCGTATTTTCTTAGGTTTGATTTCTGTGGTCACATCTGGGAGGAGATGGGGAATGGGCGCAGTGGATGTCGCCGGACCTCTCCACGTTGAGGCTGCGTGGTTCCTGCTGGAGGCTGTGCTTAGGGACGGACAACTCGCACCGACTGGTGGCAAGTCTCCAGCCTTTGGTGCTTCACTTCATGTTCCATAAGCTCTTACCATTTCCAAGACATGGGGTAACAATTGAGCTCACCTCTCCTTGGGCAGAAACCTTGGACAAAGCTAATGGCTGTGTCAGGAAGGTCCGGACTGCAGTGTTTTCCAGCTGATAAGGGATACAGCAGTTATTCCTGCTTTTCTCTGGTTCCTTAGTGCTCTTCACTCAGCCCAATTTTCTCGCATGCAGCACACATTCACGCTTACATTCAACCCCTTCCTTTCAGGCTTTGTGGAACTAAACTGTAAAGTTATAGGAAAATCACAAACTGCAAACGTCTTCTATTATCCTTCTAACCTTCCAAAGCCCATTAGATTGTGGGATATCTCCCACTGCATAGGAAACAGATGTTTTTCTTGCAGTGGGGACATGCAGGAGGCATCGTTCAATCTCTTCAGTTTAGAGTGCCTGGGAGATGGGATCGTTCTTTGTGGTCGCAAGCTGCTGCAACCTTCTGTGTGAGAGTGAGGATCCGGTTGGATTCAGAGTGGTGCCAGTGATGAATTTGTGTTGAGCTCCTTTTCACCATTAGTACCCGTCCCTTAGCAGAGGCTTCGGAGAAGGATTTCTGAGCAGTTTCTGATTGCATCTGTTAGTGAATTTGGAGGTGACTGCTCTGAAAACATGACTGGGCCATGGGATGTGGCTGTTCCTCATTTTACTAAGGAAATAGTGTAACCTACAGATTCCAAGTGTCAGGAATGGTTTTAATTCTTTCTAGAGCTATAGTGGGTGAGGATTTAACTCTTTCTAGAGCTATAGTGGGCGAGGCACTGAGGAGACATCCCATTTCATGCCCCTCATTGCGCCTCCTCTGTGCCATCTAGTCACCATCAGTAGGAGGATCTTGGTGGCTTTCAGTGTGGTCATTTTTGTGTCCCTGTAACTCTTG
The DNA here is from genome assembly GCA_039720435.1 of Amazona ochrocephala. Taxonomy (NCBI): domain Eukaryota; kingdom Metazoa; phylum Chordata; class Aves; order Psittaciformes; family Psittacidae; genus Amazona; species Amazona ochrocephala. Next base: position 28,699,552 of record CM077885.1, read on the forward strand.
GTTTTTCAGATCTTTTTGGGTTGGTTTTGGGTTTTTTTCCCCTTTTTTCTTTGCTAGGATCAAACAAAATCGTGCTTTCACTGACGGCACCGAGGGAAGTGGCGGCGCTGCTCCCAAAATGGCTTTATTTCCCCGCAGGCTGGAGGTCCAGAGTGTGTGTCCATCTGTGTGTGGGTTGTAATTGCCCTTCAGGACTTCCTGGTAGAGCTGTTACCTTCTTTCCCAAACAAGTTCCTCAGATATGAGTTATCCCTCCTGAAAGATCCATGCTCCAGGGGGGTCTCCATGTGCAAGAGAAGCTGAATAAAAGCTTCTCTCCCTGCAGGAGGTGGTTTAAGGGTTAGGCCAAAGCAGAACAACGGAACAACAAACACAGAGAGGGGATGCAGCAGTAGTTTATGCGTTGGGCGGATTTTCCACTCTGAATAAGTGTCGATGGGAGTGCCAGTGACAAATGCTTTGGAAAAGTGCCTTCAGTGTGAGCCAAGACTTTCCTTCGTGAGCCTTTTGCTAAGGTGTGTAATACACCATGACTTAGTCTTGCGCATGCATTCCTGAAGGTGTGCCTCAGCCGAGCCTCTTGGGAGCACCGTTTCCTCATCTCATAGGCCTGGCTGGACAAGGTACCCTGCATCCCCCCCCCGGCCCCGCTGCAGCTGGCTTTGAGCTGGGTGGGTGCTTTCTGGCTGGGAACAGGTTGTTAGGGGGTGAAGTGACCCGTGTAACGTGATGAAGATGAGCTGCAGCCTGGGTATTGACTGCAGCAGCCCTGCCAGGAATGGAGACTGCTGAGTTAAACACAACTCTGTTCAATTAGAAGCAACTTAGGGCAGTGCTCGAGGTCAGGAGAGGCAACGGGTGGAAGAGCGGCCAGAGCTGCAGTCTGGAGACTCTAAAGGATGATGGCAGGAAATGTAAGTGATGGCTTGAACCTTAGACATGGTGACTGCTGGAGGATGATCTTAAGGTCCTTTCCAACCCTAACCACTCTATGACTCTACGTTTAATAAAGCCATTAGAAGTGATGCAAAGGAAATTCTCCAGTGGACATTAAGAGGTCAGAAGGGTGACAGCAGTCTGGTTTACATGATGGTAGCACCAGCATCATGGGGTGTGACACCAAAACCATTGGTGACTCAAAGCCAATAGCGGATGGGTCGCGCTGTGGCTGACAGTGCCGGACAAAGTACATTTGCAGATAGGCAGTGGTGTGGCTCAGATAACTTTGGGATATGCCATTGTGCACAGCTGGGATCGCAGGCAGGAGAAGTTTGGAAGGGTGACTTTTCATAAGGAAAACGTGACATGAGGAGCTGCAGGGACCATCAGCTTGAGAGCAAACCCAGCGCCTGTTCACTGCGTTGTGAGCCAGCTGACACCAGAAGCTGTGATATTGGAAGGGAAGGAAGGGCGGCAGTCACAGAACCACCAAGTGAAATCCAGCCTTACAGAGATGCTCTTATCCCCATTCCCCAAATCACAGCACTTCAAACACTTGTCCTGTTAAGAGACCAGAAGTGCAACTTCAGTGTTTTATTGATTCCAGGGTAAATGAGGAGCCCAGCACTGCTCATGGCTGGTTATCGCATGGTGGTTTCTGACAGTCCTGACCACATAGCTGGGAGGTCCTTCCATAGGAGGAAGATTCCATAGTTCATTTTTCTCGGGATATTCCTGGTCAGTGGGCATGACTTACCCGGTTTGCCTGGACTCCAGCATCTTCCATTTCTCTGGCATGCCTCAGCTGTACTGGATGCAGGGGGGTGGTTGTGTTTTCCTTGTGCTCTTGGTACCGCCTCCATGGGTCAGCCCAACTTTGATCCCAGCCCTTCCTTCTGGGGAATCACTGAATCCGCCATCAGGAATAGGTAATTCCCATCAGAATAAATAGTCACAAAGCTGGCCTAAGCTTTGGGCACAAATGCAGCTTCTTGGGCTGTGGAAGCCCTCTGCAAATTCCAGCTCCCTTGCTACTTGGTTCTGCCTGAACCCTGAGAGTGGTTTGTTTGGTTTGCAGCTCGCAGGAAACCAGAGATTCCTGGGACATGTCCAAGGCAGTCACTAAACCCAACTGGATTTTGCTTGTTCTATCGCACATAAACCTGGAACTCTGGAGACCCTCTAATCCCTCCTGCAGTCTGATTGTCCCGACTCCCTCTCCTGGCACCACACTGACCCGCTCACAACTGCTCTGCGTTCAGTCTGCATTTTAGTATCCATCTTACAGTAGCTCCATACGTCTCTGCTTTCTCTCTGAGGCTATGAACCATATCAAACACTCTAATAAAGTGGAGAGATACGAATCCCACTGTGTTTTGTCTCTTCTAAGCTTTTACTCTGTGAATGAAGGCAATTAGACTGCTTCATCAGGGTGGTTCTCATGGGCCCCTATTCCCTCACGGTCTTCTACAGCCTCCTTGGCTCGAAGGGCAGCTGCACTTGTCAGATTCTGATGTATGCTCTGCTCCTGCCCAGGGCCGTGGCTCTGTTATCACTGCTGCTCAATCTTCTTGCTGCCTTAGGGGCAGGGTTGGCAGCAGTACCTGGAGCCAGAGCTGGAGCTTGCCCATCAGCTGCTCAATGAAAGAAAAGGAGGCAGTGCTGTGGCTGAGTGTGGACCACTGGCCAGCGCCTGCTCCAGTGGAAGCTGGAATCCAATGACACAAGAGATGTGGAAGTGGCAAAGGAAGTGACAGGTTGACCCTAGAGTATTTTTTCAGCGGCTTGTAACACCGGATAGATGCAACAATCCCCTCTGCAGCCCAGCCTGGCACAGAACCCATTTCCTATCTGCCCATTTCCTACCACTTGCATATCTACAAGTACACTGATAGAGCACCCGAAGTGCAGAACACATCTCCATGTGTCAGGCTGATGTTTACATTTGTCACATCAATCAAATTCCCAATATACGTGTTCTCCTCTTGGGAATTATTACAGACAGGGTTATCTTAAACTGAAGTTGGGATGGATCAGGAACAGTCAGGACATGGTGTGTCTTGGTGCAGAGCTTGTGCAGTGAGACTGAAGGCGGCACTATGTGTGACGTGAGCCCCCAACGGGCTCTTCTCCACCTGAGCTGCGCAGGGCTGTGCTGTGCTCCACTTGCAGCTTCTTTTCCATGTCGCAGTGGCCCATTGGAATAAACCAAGCGGGAGTTCTGTGTTTTCTCCCCAGCACTGAGGGAGAAGCGCTTAGGCTAACTGCAGCAGATTCAAACGAGTGGAGTGGGGAAGGTGCCAAGGGCTTGGACACAGTCCTGGGCTCTGAGTGGAGCGCAGCCTGAGCTCAACGCCGTGGCAGCTTTCCACATGGAACGTGACGGCTTTGGAGAACTGCACCTCTGCAATCCTCAGTTCCAGGAATGTTCTAGGAAGTGGGCAGAATCCTACTGATTTTGGTGGGAGCTGGAAAAGGCTGATTTCCCCTTGAGATTGCCTCAAATCTCTCAAAATGCCAGTGTGGCACAGCAGCCTGTGATGTCTGGGTGATGCTTAGGGCTAGGGGACCCACCGCCCCCTCTTTAACCTGTGTGCTCTCCTCTCTTCATCTCTTTCTGTCTCATTCAACCAAAGCTCTTTCCAAGCAGCCAGCAGAAAAGAGGCTCTTTTAGTTAATACCAAAATAAACACAGTACTGTCCAGCGTGGGAGGGGAGGGAGAAGGGGGAGAGCATGGGCCTCAGTTGTAGAAGGAGTGTAGTGGGAGAGGAGCTGTATATCCCAGCCTAGGGGTGATGCAGCACAGTACAATAGCAAAAGAGTCAGCAGAGCTGGGATGGGACCCGAGTCCTTTCCTCGCTCCTACAGCTTAGGAGTGTTTATTGAGGGATTTCTTTCCCTTTCACTTGGGCACTCATGCTCTAAGATCAGTGCTGAGCATTTGGGGTTTGTTCCAGGACACTTCTTTTTAGTGATGAGCAAACCATAAGCAATCACAGCAGATTCATTTCCCTACTTACAAACAAGACCACGTAACAGGACTGAAACAGGATGCAGAAGAAGAGGCTGGAGGGGCTGAAAGGTCTTACGGAGATGCATGCAGTGGAATGGCAGTGTCGAAGTCTCCAGGAAGGCATCTGAATGTTCTCTCTTAGTCCAGGTTTCATCCACCCACTGGGAAAGATTGAAATCCTGCTGTTGTATTTACTCTTTGCCCAGTTTGATTCCTATGAAGAAGTAACCCAGGATCCTCCACAACCCCCTGGCTGAGCTCATTCAGTCCTGAAGCGGTGGGATTAGGTCTAGTTAGCTCGAATTAGATTAGTTAGCTTGAATTTTCCTCCTTCCTTTCTGCTGCATGCCCATGCTCATTCACTTCACCAAGCAGCTGGAATCCCAAGCAGCCTCAAAGTAGGAGGTTAAAGCAGCAATGGCAAGGAGGGACATGGAGGGATTGGTAATCAGGCTTATGTGAGGCTCTCTGCACCCCGCATGTGTCCTCTTCTATCTGATTCCCTTTTTACCTCTGTAAAGCTGCTGTCCCTCTGTCCTACGGCCCCGCTCCACTAAGTATGACCATGTTCTCCTTTTGGTCTTTATCTGCAGACTCTCATCTCCATGCAAAAAGGCAATACTTCATTCCCCAGTGTTAAAGGCAATAAGAATTAATAAAGCATTTCAGAAAACGTGACTTTTCCGGGGTTCCACCCCTCTAAGCCAGGGTTGCTTTGGCCCTGGGGCAGGATTCCTGCGATGTCTTCACAAACTGGCCTCCTGGCCCTGCCTGGAAGGAGGTCTGCCTGTTTACACTCTGCTGTAGAGCAGGGCCCGTGCAGGCTGGGTTGTATCTGGTGGTGCTTTTGAAGTGGAAACAATGCTGCTGCGATGAGAAGGTTGGCAAACAGAATGGTCAGAGACATGGGAGGAGGAGGACCAGGCCAGTCTAGGGCTTTGTACCCAAACAGCCATCCTGGACTTCAGTGTGCTGAGTTCCACCCCCCCCGAAACAGCCCATACATTTATGTCCCCCGGTGTTCACATCCTGACAAAGAAAATGATCCGAAATAGGGTGCCCGGGCCCTCTGACAGAGGCAGCTGTGAGCTGTGTCACTTCTCTGGGAAGAGGCTGACCACCAGGAGCCTTGTGATCAGGTTTTACTGGGACAGGCCAAGCAGGGCTGTGTCTCGCTGCCTTGCTGGGGGCTCAGTTCCCCTCCAGCTCATTGAAGTGGCCTCTGTGCATCTTCCCTTTCCAGCATTGCCTCCAGGTATCCAGGAGTCATCTCAGAGGAACCTCATCCTAGCTCATGCCGGTGATGAACTCCGGGAGGAGGAAGGTGTTGGGTGATGTGTTGGACAAGAGAGCAGAACCACGCTCACACCTGGAGACACCACGTCCCCCGTGCTGGAGCTCAGGCAGGTTGCATCCATCCTACACATCTGGCCCTGCCTTGTGTCAGTTTGCCCTTCCAAACTTCATCCCTGTAGCTACAGAGGGTGTTAATGAAGCTACACGTGTTTGTGTAAGGAGAAAAGCTGATCTTCTCCCCATTGCTTTCACCCGTGCACGCTCCCATTTGAGTAAATGCTAGTTCACTGAGGGAGGTGGACTTGATGGCGCGAGTTCATTGCACTTGGTGATCTTAGAGGTCTTTTCCAACCTAGTCCATCCTATGGCTCCAGGTGCTCGCAGAGGTTTCTGAGCTGCACTGGCTGTTACCCTACACACATCCACTGTCTTTGGTCTCAGCCAGGCCGAGAAGCCTCTTCCCTGCACACCAAAGGCTGGCAGGAAATTGCCTGCGAGCACAAAGAAGGACTTTGAAGACTCCAACTGTAGGGCCTGAAATTGTTTAAGGAGAAGATTAGATAAAACATTTCAGAGCATATGGGGCTTCTTGACCACTCCATTGTTGTTCATCCCTGGCTGTCAGCCCCGGAGCAATCCCAGAAGGAGTTAATGGAGAGCTGGGCAGGAGCCAAGAGCTCTTGCAGGAAGCTTATCTTCCCCACCAAAATATCTGATGTCTGCAGCTATGGACATGGTATTGTCCTCATAAAACACAACAATAACAACAAAACAAGCCCTGCTATTCACAGCCCAGAAACCAGCCAGAAAAAAACCCAAAAAAGGCCAAAAAAGTAAAAAAAGGCTTGGAAATGTAAGAGTATTTTTTAAAATGGAACCATGTGTTTCACATAGTCCTGTCTTCATAAGCTTGTGCACATCGCATTGATGTTTATGTTCTCCTCTGGTGTGTGAGGGGTTTTTTCCATGCCTGTTAGTGATTAGCTGGAGGGAGCCTGAATGAACTCATGTCTCCAGTGAGTGGGACCAGGAAAGCCTGCGCACACTGGGTGATATGCAGCTGCAGGAAAGACACCAGCTTCCCGCAGGATGGCCTTGCTTGTGTCCCCTCAGAAACAGCCAAGGAAACATGAGAGGTGGGACTGAAAGGAAAGGGGGAAAGACAAGATTCCAGGGTGGGAAAAGAGGAGAAAATTGTTCTCATTGCAGAAAGTGTGAGTTCAGGCTCTGGATCGAGAATCTTCCCTGGAGATGCCCCCTAAGGCTCAGGTGAATCTGGAGCCAACCTGTCCAGTTTGGGCTCATCCAGGGAGGCAGGGAGATGGCTGGGGGGCACATTTATGGCTTAAGCACATCACCCTCACCTTCTGCTGGAATCACTGGAAAGTCAGCAGGTCTCTGGGGTCTCCACCACCCATGAGTTGTCCAGAGGAGGGCAACACAACCGGCAACAGGGCTGGAAGGGATGTCCTCTGAGAAGGAGAGTTCTGGATTTGTGTTCCGTGCAGGAGAGAAAGCTGAGACCCCGTGGATCCTGAGGAGGATATGTGAATGCTGAGCTCTTCTCCCTGGGATCCAGGGACAGGATGCCTGGGAATGGCTCAAAGCTGCATCAGAGAGGTTCAGACCTCAGCCTTTTGTTGAGGTCAAGTGTGATGGACCATGTAGGTGGCAGCTTTGGAAACATCTCAGAGCTCTGTGCTGAAATGCACACACATGGAATATTGTTCCTTAAACGAGGAGGCTGACCCTTGAAGAGACAGTGGTGCTCACTGTGAACTCTTCAGCAGAGCAAGCAAAGAAGAGCAGCCAGTTCTGGCCTTTAACAGAGCCCTTCAGTCTGTCTGAAGCTATTGGGGCACCAGCACAAGATGTGGCCACCAGAGTTTGTGGGTAACTTGCTGGTAGTGTGCTCTTAGCTTCCTGCTCCCAAGCACCAATGGGCTCTGCTGCACGCAGCAGAACATCTACTGGACCGAGCTGGGTTGTCATAGATACAACAGGAGCTTTGGTGGGCCTGGTCTTGGTCTTATATTCAAAATAGACGTATATAGAAAGTCTGGAGTATGGATTTGGACAGGAGCTTCCAGAGAAACAGGGTCAGAGGAGGAAACCCTGGGAAAAAGGGTATTCACGTCTTTTAGTTGAAACTGTTAATACCACAGTTGTCATTTTTATATGGATGAACAGCCTGGGGAAGGACCAGGAAGTCATCACGCACTGAGTGAGCTGGTGTGATGACATCTGCGCGGTGATACAGTTTCACAGAGCCAGAGGCCAGAAGGGACATTAGACCATCTCGAGTGACCTCATACATATCAGAGATCACTGAATTGCACCCATTTATCCCAGTACTGGGCTAATTCACTCAGTTTGACCAGTGCATTTCCTTCTGCAAGGCATCCAGGCTTGATCACAGGCACTGGGGACAGGGGAGCCCATCATTCCTTGGCAGCCAGTTGCGTTGGCAAACCCCTGGTGTTAGAAATGCTTTCCTTAGCTCTAATTTTCATCATCTGGCTTTGGCATCCAGCTGATTATGTGTTTTCCCCAATGGGAAAGAGCTCTTTTCTATCCCGCATTCCCCCTTCCCCCAGTGATATCCATGCCTGGCAATCAGCTCATCCCTCAGACTTCCTCCTGTTTGATAAACCAGGATCAGCCGTGCCAGCCCTGTGGCCAGGGACCTTCTCCAGGCCTTTGATCAGCTTTGGAGCTGTGTTTCACAGCCGCTGTGGCTCAGCTCACTCCCTTTGATGGCCCTGTCCTTATCCTCGTTGAAAACTTGTCCAGTTTGGGGCCTGCAAATGTTCCTGCCTGTACTTCTGCGTTTTCTTCTTGTGCCTCTGATGGAAGCCTGACAGATCACAGAGCCAGAAGTGGCACTGCACACTCATGATCCGTACCCATAACTGTGTTAAACAACTCATAACCTGTCGCACACACAGTACTGATGCCGTTCGTGCAGTGTTTGCCCTGTTGGTGTTTTCCCTGGTACGTCCACACTAACCTTGAACCAAACTTTGAATAAAGCCTTACTAGGCCATCAAGCTTCAGTTGTATTGACCGATAGGAGCTGAACCACCACCCTTTAAGGTGACATTGAATTTCCCTCCTGGCTTTTTATTACAGACGGCATCGGGAGCATCACAGGCCATGCACATACGTTCTTCAGGAAGTCAAGTTTGATTGTCAATCTGTCCCTTCAGGCTTTTCATTCCCCATCTCAGGGAAAGCCTTGACCACGTACCTAAAAGAAAGCCTCACGGAAGTGGTGTCAGCCCACACCAGCACCTTTCCTGGCAGAGCTCCTGGTCCTTCCATCTCAGCCCTCTGAGGCCAATGCCCACCGCCTGCACTGTGTCAGACGTCAGCCATGAGCTGCCTTTTCAAGTGACTAAGCCATGGAGGTGTTGGCACTGAGGAAAATCTGCTTCTGCTGTTAGTTCACAGCTGGAACCATGCAGAGAGAGCTGAGAAGAAAGAGGGTGTTTTGCACCTCCCAGGGAAGGCAAAGAAGTAAGAGCTAAACTATCAGCTCGAATCTATGTATGTTAAAAGGAAACAGATTTGCTGCTGGCTCTTGGTTTATTCTCTCATTACACCGAACTGGAAAAGAGACCCTGCAGGCGATGGACTAAAGACAGTCAGGTTACTATGGCCAAACAATGACATCAGCTGATAGACTAACTCATAGCAGAGGGTGCTGGTGACTCGCACACGACCCTGACAAGCAGAGGCTGTTCATGAGCCAAAAGAATAAAAAGGAAAATCTATTTCCCCAGACCTTGAAGTATTAATAATATTTGCAAGACGACAAAATAATGATGCAACTCCCAAGACACACGGAAAGATCTTCTGCCAGACAGCCCAAGACACAAAGACGTCTGCTGTGTGCGTTTCTTGTGGGGATGCTGAAGGCTGCACGTGATTGAGGACAGGATCTTGCACCCTTGCGCTTAGCTCTTGTACAGGGCTGCTGTGACTGAGTGCTTGGTGGACACAGGTTTCCTCTCATCGCTTTGGTCTTTCTGTGTTTTTCAGTAAGGAATTTCAAACCTATTTTGCATTCTTAGGCAACAGGGTTGGAGCAGGAAGCAGACCCTTGCATGGGCTGGCGTTGCTCTGGGGTAGCCCAAGCTGATAGCCTGCCGGTACCCAGCTTTGGAGCAAGGCAATGAAGAGTGTTCCTGCCAGTTGCCATACACTGTTCATGGGATGAGTGAGGTCAAGAACCTGTTTAGATGTCACTGCCTTGTCCTGGAGCAGGAAGAGAGTTTAAGGATCTGCACATGGCCCATGATGTGATACTTGTTTTCAGGGCAGGGGGGCAGTCCTCATTATACTAATCAGAGTATTCCCCTGCTTTTGGTATAACCTGACTTCACGGTGGCAGAACTGGGGCTTTCCTCGAGCATTCCAAGTATTGCAGGTTCTTGCAGGGACACGGGGCTGAGTCTGCTGCTTGGGCTGGTTTGTTGTCCATGGCACTGGGCTGCAGTTATGGGATGGTTAGACTGTTCCAGCACACGCTGTACTGTTCCAGCTCCAGAGTTGCCTGTGTGGTCTGGCAATGTTCACAATACAGATGCAGCTCTGTGCAGCACCTTCTGTGGAGGCAAATCCTAGGACAAGAAGTGAAGAGCGCCTGGGCAGTATGAAACCTGAGGTAAGTTTGCATTTACCAACTGATTCTGCACCGGCAAATCAAAATCTGTGGACCTCCTTTGAACAGAAGAAACCAAGTGCCATATTACAGATGACATGTGAGTGGAGAAGAATTAAAGAGGTTCCATCCAGGACAGTGCAGCCATGTGAAGTACTGCATGCTGCCTGGTATATCATAGAATCCCGGCCTGGTTTGGGTTGGAAGGGACCTTAAACCTCATCCAGTTCCAACCCCTGCCATGGGCAGGGACACCTTCCACTAGAGCGGGTTGCTCTGAGCCCCATCCAACCTGGCCTTGGTAGTTGCAGAGAGCGTGAAGTTCCCCCCTGAGCCTTCTCTTCATCATTCACATCACATGGTTTGTGCTCTGCTCCTGTGTTTGGGAGTCCTGAGGAACCGCTCAATCATTTGAGAAGGGCAGTGCCAAACGTAGGCATGTTCTGAAGAGCTAAACCAAAGCTCAATGCTCCCAACTAACCTGAATTGTTTTGTCTACGGAGAAAGGAAAACAAAATGTAATATAACATCGTGCATTGGCAGAGAACACAAGAGATGACCTCACAGGTCTTTTCCATATATACAAAAGGGAAAACCATACACAGGACAGCTTTTATTCTCCAAATAAATAGGTAACTACCCCAGCTGCTTTCACCTTTAGGGAATGGAATGCTTTCATTTGCCTCCCTGCAATCCGTAAGGAGATAAGTTCAGTCAACCTGAAATCTGCCCTTTGACCTAAAATGAAATTATGCATTTGGTCTCACATTCTATTTTATCAACCCTAAACAAGGCGAAATTTGGGATGGAGCTGTCATTTTAATCTTAAAACCATGGGCTTGTGCAGGTTGGAAGGGACCTCCAGAGATGTCCACCTGCCCAAAGCAAGTCCAGTTTGAACGCACCTCCAGTCCACGTCGAGTGGGAGTGATCAGAGGAATGGAGATTCCGTCATCCCTCTGTGCCCCTTCACAGGGTCTGACCAATCTTTGCACAAGAAAGGTTTTAAATCTAAGTAGAATTTCCCTTGCTCCAGCTGCGTCCGTTGCATCCTGACCTTTCATCGCGCACCTCTGAGCAAACTTGTGTCTGCCTTCTCTGTACCCTCCTGTTAGGGAGGTGCAGACAGTAACGAAGTCCTCCTCCCTTTGCCTTCTCACTCAACAAATTCATTTCCACAGCCTCTCCTCACACATCACGTACTCCAACCCCTGTCCATCTCAGTGGCGTCTGCTGGACATCCTCCAGTTCATCAGTGTCTTCCTTGCGCTGGGGAGCCAAAAACGGGAGACAGTGTCCAGATGTGCTCTCACAAGTGCCGAACAGTGAGGAATAATCACTGCCCGTGACCTGCTGGCTGCACTCGGGCTGATACAGCCCAGGATGTGGTTGGTCTTTCACAGATGATGGAGAGCAGCCTCACAATGACTTTGGCCAGCGCCATCAGCACCTTCCGATGTATCCCATCTGGTCCCCTGCAAACTTTTGGTGTGAAAGTAAAAAGAAGACGAAGAAATAGCAAATCTTGAACTTCTCACTTGCCACTTATTATATGTGCTGCTTTGTTTTGACTGGAAGAATGTGGACATGATTCCAGAACTTCAAACAATACTTCTGTTAGACAATTTGCGTTCCACAGGAGACTTCTACCCATCACCATTCCAGATCTTCCCATCACCATTCCAGATCTCCCCATCACCATTCCAGATCCTCCCATCACCATTCCAGATCTCTTTGTAAACTTTATGAAGTTGTGCTTATTGTAATTTTGACCAGCCTGTCCTTCACTGCACGTTGTAAAGAGACCAGTAACCACCTTACAACTGAAAAGAGGGAGCTTTTGCTCTCTGCTCCGCTCCTGAACCTCTCCAGTCCCTGTGGGTTCATTCCTTCTCTCTGTCTCCCTGTGTCAACTGACTGCTCTGGCCTTGGATTGTGCACAGTGTTCATGAGCACGAACATGTTTTTCACTCATCTGTTTGCACCAAAAGGAATAAGAGGGATGTTCTCTGCCCTGAGGAATGACCCAGCCTGTGCTTTGCTCATGGTGGGCTCGGGAGCTTGTGGATGTGCTCTAAAGACTCTGCCCGATCTTTGTCTTCAAGATAAGCTGGCTCTGGCTTTAACCACACTGATACTTGTATAAGAAAGCTGGAGAGAGGCTTTGGACAAGCGCCTGTAAGGACAGGACAAGGGGAATGGCTTTAACCTGCCAAAGGGGAGACTGAGATGAACTCTTAGGCAGAAGCTCTTCCCTGTGAGGGTGTTGAGGCGCTGGCACAGGGTGCCCAGAGAACCTGTGGCTGCCCCATCCCTGGCAGTGCTCAAGGCCAGGTTGGACACAGGGGCTTGGAGCACCCTGCTCCAGTGGCAGGGGTTGGATCTGGATGAGCTTTAAGGTCCCTTCAACCCAAATCAGGCTGGATTCTATGGTTCTATGATTAACCCTCAAGTTATCCTCTTGTTTTCACTTAGAAGTTAGTTCATACAGAATTTGAGGACTTTGGACCTTCCACTGGGGAATACACTCATGTGGTCACTTGTGGATTTCTGATGTCCTAAAGAAAACTCCAGCTTCTCTATCTGAAAAGTTTTTAGGCTTGGCTTTGGCAGATCCAAGCAGTAAGTGGCTGGAAATCCTGCACACGGCATTGAGCAGGAGTTCCTGGGATCTGGGGAGTTGGTCCAGTGTTCTCCATCTGTTCCAACACCGTTGCCAAGTTAAACTTCTGTGCTGCAGATTGCACAAAGGGGAGAAAAGAGCTACAAATGAAAAAGAAGGTTTGAAAATGGGGCACTTACTTTGCATTCAGCCAAGGGAAAAGAGGATACCGTGGGCCTCTTTGGGGCTGTGGAGGGGAGAACTCCACATCCGCCTGGAGATGACCACTCCATGGCTGTGAGACTCCCACCACCTCAAGCAAGGGCTGGACGCAGACTCCAGCCCACCTGAGGGCAACAAGAAAGGTGTTTGTATCCCAGATTGGAATTTCACAGGAAATGGAGGGATCACCTTACTCCTGGCCGGAGAAAGAGGCAATTTTCATTCTAAAGCAGGCAGCTCCCCTGTCAGAAGTTCCACGGTGCAATCCCACTGCACTCACTGCATGGCTTTTTATGAATAAAAGCTTAATAAACGTCCAGGGCTTGAGTTTTCGCAGCAGACTGGCCTGCCTTTGATCTGCACTTGCCTGGGCTCAGCCCGGCCGCTGCTGCCTGCCAAGCTAAAGAGAAGCAAAAAGCTCCTTTCCTTAGGTTGAACTAAACCTGTGGTTTTTTAACCATCTTGGCTGTGGAGCTGTGTGTTATACATCACGCCGCGGCCCCATCCCTCCGCTCCCAATCCAGAGCGCACACTGAAACAATTTCCCTGTGGTTTCCCTCCTTGGTGGAGTCGAATTCCTAGAAAACAAAAGGAATGTTGCAACTGTGGTCGCAAGCTCCAAGACTGCAAAGCTCACACGCGGACGGGAGCCTTGGCCTGAGCAGGACGCTGATAGCAGCTTATCATGGAATCATAGAACGGTTAGGGTTGGAGATCATCCTGTTCCAACCCCATGCCATGGACAGGGACACCTCCCACTAAACCATGCCACCCAAGGCCCTGTCCAACCTGGCCTTGAACACCGCCAGCGATGGAGCATTCACAGCTTCCCTGGGCAACCCATTCCAGTGCCTCACCACCCTCACAGCAAGGAACTTCTTCCTTCCTCATATCCAATCTAAACTTCCCCTGTTTCAGTTTGAACCCATTACCCCTTGTCCTATCACTACAGGCCCTAATGAAGAGTCCCTCCCCAGCATCCCTATACCAGGAGTGGGTACCTCAGGTTCCATCCTTGCTGTTGGCTCCAGCAAAGTGGATGGGTCTGCCTGGTTCCATAGACACTACAAGTCCAGTGGAAGGTGTCCCTGCCCGTGGCAGGGGGTTGGAGCTGGGTGAGCTTTAGGTCCTTTCCAGCCCAAACCATTCTGTGGCTCTGTGTTCCTATGAAACAAATGTGATCGGACTCGCAAAAGCTGAGGCAGCAAAATTGATCTGGGCTGTGTTATTTAGGTTGTCAGATAAGACGATAAACCAGTCTGGTTTGATGTTAAAAGCCTGTTGCTCATGCTAGGCCATGTGCTAAACTGGAAAGCAAGTGAAACAGTTAATGTAGAGCCATTTCCCTGAGGAAACCTTTGTCTGAGTTTGTTCGTGACTGCCTTTGAATGCTTCCTGTGGTGCTGACAGGTTCCACTTTTGATCTCAGATATGTTATGAAATCTGATGAGAAGTTTCTGGAAATTCCCTGCATCTGTTTTTGACCCCTATTCACTGCAGAAACATTCCAAAGGAAGACGGCATCAGGCCTCCATTCTAGGGGGCAGAAGCTGAGGTACAGAGAGATGAGGTGATTGTCCCTCAGCAGCTCTGAAGGAAGACGGGACTTGTGTCTTGGGCTCTGCTTTCATCTCACAAAACCCAGGAGATGTTGTAGAACACCCGGGAACATCATCAGAAGGACACGGGGGACAGCGCTCTGGCCACACTCTGGAGTGACTGCAGGAGGAAGGGATGATCTGCAGGTTGTGCTGCGCCTATGGGAAGACTCCAGGGGCCACAGCTCCATCCAGGAGCTTCCTACCAAGAAGGAACCCACACCCACAGCTATCTGCCTTCCTAGGATCCTTCTCCATCACCATCATGCATGTAGCAGGTCCCAGTGATCACACCTGTGCCCTCCGGCAGCATCCCTCGCCCCAGCACCACAAAGCTCTCAGATGGCACAGGTTTATCAGCCACAGTGTGCATCCTCCTCAGAGCATTCACACCATCCCCTTTAAACCAGATCTCTTAATGTCGTCGTTTCAAAGCTCGAGCGAGCAGCCCTGGGCTTGCCAGGACGCAGCCTTGCAGGGAGCTCGGAGCAGCAGCGAAATCCCACATTCCCTGACCTCAGTTCTCAGCACAAGAGCCTGATCTTCATTTCTTTTCTTTGAATGACATCGCGATTAAGAGCCATTGGTGTCCTGAGCCCAATTGTGTCATCTCTCAGGAAGCAATGCGGGCTAATTTTAGCAAGTGCATTTTTTACATTACACCCAATGAAGTCCGACATGGAAAAGTTGAAGCTACTTTCACCCAGCTTTGCTCTAGGGTTTTGACAGTCACTGATAGGACTGAAGACATCATCTGCTATGCTTTAGTACAGGAATACAGGTGTAACAACGTGTAACAGAACTGGCACACCAGATTCCCATCTCGATGTATTCATAAGGTCCTGATATCATGTGCAGCCCAGAAGAGCCAAGCATTAAAAAGCAAATGTTGGAGTTAGCTTTCTGAGCAGCTTTAAACATTCTCCCTGTGCATTTGCATGATTATAATGATGTTCGTTGGTGAAAGTCTCAGACCACCTTCCCATAGGATTGCCACATGCGAGTGCATCAACGGGAAGAGGTGGGATCTTTCTACCTAGTCGGATGATCAGATCCGTTATTCATTCCCACTGTTCAGTGCAGGCACACAGGAGACACGGCAGGAATTCCTGGCCTGATCCTGTGAAAAACTTGTGAATCTCTACCCAGTTTGTCAAATACTTCTGACAGGAAATCAATGATGGGCAAATCTCTCCTTTCACTAAAGGTAAAATTATGTGCTGTCCTTTTTCCTCTCAAAACATCGTTTCAGGAGCTTGAACAAAGATCATTATTTGAGATGAATTAAAGCCCCCTCCAAACCCAAAAGCTCATTGTTTAAAGTCAAATGATATGTTCACGTCAAACCAAAATACTCATCAAATCGCCCCAGAACGACTTTTCCTTGCTCTTCGGTTTTCAGTGCGTCCAGCGCGGCAAAAAAAATCACTTCCTTGTACAGCTCTATTCTAAGCACCTCATTAATAACAATAATTAACTACGAGCATTTTCCCCACTGTGCTTTGCATATTAAAACTGAACCACTTCGCACGCAGTTTATCTTCATGGCAGCCCTGTGAACTGAGGCAAGGCGCTCTGCTTTACAGGCGGGGATCTGAAGCCCTGCGGTTGGCATGAAAACACGTGTGCTCATGTGCAAAGGCTGGCAAGGGGGGGTTTTCAGTGTGATATTCATTTGACAGCACTTCACGCGTGTTCCAAAACGTTTGGCCTCTTGGAGTTTTCTTTGGGTCCGATTTGGAAGCCGCAGGGGCCAAAGGAAGAGAATTTCTCTAACGTACATTTATCAGTGAGGCAGCCTTAGCTAAAAGAGCAGTCGGTGTTGCTCTCCTAGAGCAGTTGTTGCTACAGATAGATCTGTTGTGTGATTGAGAGGGAATTGGAAGGAAAGTCTTTCTTTCAGGGAATGCTAAGACAGGGATTCTCCGTTTGACTCCTAAAGCCTGCAGGAGGACAGCTGCTTTTTATTGAGAGTAATTGCATGTAGGCAGGCTGGGAGGGTATTTAAGCATCTGACTGCCCCTTATGCTTCAGGGCTCTTGGCTTGCAGGGCTTTGTGGAGCTGAGAGACAGCAATTGTCCTGGTGCTTCTTGTTTCTCAGGGGGCTGATGTGCACCCCACTATTCCCTGAAAGAAAGAAGAATTTCCCTCCAACTTCCTCTTCCATCCCTAGCTTGAGCCAAGGGATTATATTGGATGCAAATAGCAGAGGTAGGTAAGATGCTTTAGGTATTCAGTTTGCCTTCTCAGTGCTGCCTGGGACCAGGTAGAGGCAGGAATGATGGGGATGATTGTTATCATGCACAAAAGCAATGCCAAACCACCCAGCCACCCAGGGAGAACGCAGATGGGGAGCTAGACAAACACATGCAAGTGTTTGTAACTCCCTGTGGCCGGCAACAAGCATTCGATGGCAGGGAAATACAGAACTGATTGGAGGCTTGAATGAGATCTTGCTGGGCTGCCCGAATCCTGGGGCTTGCTATGCCCTAATCACATGCAGCTGCGCTGCAAAGCCCTGCTCTAGAAAACCAGGGAGGGAGCGAGCAGCATCGTGTTCACAGAGGTTGGAAATGCTTCTTAACCCTCCATAGTGGAATGCAGGGTGGGGGGGGGTATATTTCCTTCATGTGCCAGTCATTGGTAGGGCTGTGCCCCACTGCAGCCCTCAGAGAAAGAGGAGAGCAAATGTACCAAGGAAATGTTCCTTAAATGTGCTCTCTGAGATCACTTACATGTGAATTAACAGAGGAAGTGGGTTGAGCAGGATCATGCCAGAGGTGAGGCATGGGATAGCATCTATTCCAAGCACAAAGAACAGTTTTTTGCTAAGCCAGATACCCTAGACCCAAAGGAAATCTAAGTGGCATTACAAATGCTTTCCAAAAGTGAAGCCCTGTGGTGGATTTAGCACCTGCAGAAGAAGCAGTACTTGTCCCTTTGTGTAATATCATCTGCTGGGGACACTTGAAAGTCTGCATTTTTGGGTGGCCAAAAGTCACAGATGGGAGCTTCTGCAAATCCAACAGAGACCCTCTGTGCCTTTGTAGGTGTCCGAATGCTTTCACCTCTGTGGTGCCCACATAAATGAGATGATCACAACGTAGGTGTTAGCAAGGATTGAACTAGACTGGACTGCAGCGCCAGTCGTTTGCCCCAGCAGTTGTCACCAACTTTGCTGTGCCCTTGAGAGAGGGGAAAATGCAGTTTGTGGTTGTACTTTCATTGCCCGTCTGCTCCCAGTGCTGCCGTTGTCAGCCAGGTAAAGGCCCCACTTACTTGAACCGAAATGGGCATTGCAGGATCAGGCCAGGGAACTGGTTTTTGTATCTTGTGGAGCTCTGCAGATGTGTTGACAGAGCTGCATTCCTTGCAATGCTCCATTATTGGCTGCCTGTGCAAATGAGCTCTGCCTTTTCCCTGTCAGTCCCCACAAGTTTGCTGCTAATTAGGCTGAGCATCATTCTGACTTCTATAAAGCTTGTAGGGGGTTGATGAGGAAGAGCCCAAAGAACAAAGAAAGGCAGTGAGGACGTTTCAAAGGAGGAGAAGAGATGACAGAACCCCCATCAGCTTGGGGCTTGCCCTGGAATTTCTGCACCTCTGGGAATTGAGCCGATAGCTGCATCCTAACCCTCATCTGCTGGGTGTAAAGAGGTAACTGAGCTCCAAGCCAGATGGTGGGATAATAAGGAGGCATTGTGGGATCCCTGGGTGGGTTGTGCACAGCCGTTTGGGTCCCGTTTGGTGCAGAGACCTCTCTGAACCTCTTTGACCTGAAAAGCAGCTTGATTTGGGCTTTTAGGAGCCTTCTGGCACGCTGCGCGCCCACACTGGGGGACTTCCACCTCCTGGCAAGGCCATGGGTGTGCAGTGGCCCAGAGCAGAGGGAGCTCAGGGAGGAGGAGGCCATGTGTGTTTTATTACGCATTATTTAAAGCAGAGCCATCAGTAAGGATTCCGAAAGCAAGAGGCAGAGGAAGGGTATTTTTGCATGGAGAACAAGAGTGGAGTGAGATTCGGAGCTGCCATTCAGACAAAGTTCTTTCTTTCTACCACCAAATACTTTTATAAAGTATTTTTATAAAGAGATAAAGTTCAGACTTTGTATCACCAAATACTTTTTCCTTTAAATATATTTATTGTGAGAAAGTGCTTTTAACCGCAGAGATTTTGCCCTTTGGAGCTGAGGTATCTTTTGAGTGTGGAGGTTTTGAGCTGGGTCAGTTATCCTTCAAGTCTGTCTTTCCTTAATTGTTTCATTATAGTTGTACTAATGATGGGAAAATAATCAGTGAGAAAAGTGCCTTTTACTTGAAATTAGTTTTTTTTTTTTTTTTCTACTTTCAATATACCATTAAAAAAAAGGGACGGAAAAAAAAAAAAGACTTTAAGTCCAAATCGAAAATGAATTATTTTCCCCCGACTCTTTTGATGTGAAGCCACTGTTACTAATGCCCTCCTGCCTCCCGCAGCTCCAGCCTAAGTTTGGGACAAGCTGAACTGCCAGCGCTCCCTAATGAAGCGGCCCAAAGGAGGAATGCTTAGGTGATAATCACGTCTGCATTCAGACGGCTCCTGCTAAACCCAACCTCTCCCCCAGCCCCTCCTTGAAGTGAAAGACTTTTGGCTGAAGAATGCGGTAGGGTTGTCCTCTGCTACTCCCACTCCTCCTGCACCCCTTTCCCCGGCGCAAGGCCCTCCCCCTGTCCAATTTGGATGAGGCTGCACCTTTTCTTCTCTCCTTCAAGAGTGAGGGTTTTAGTCCCTTCTTTTCTGCCCAGATCTCCACTAAACAAAGGGAGCTCTGGGCACATCACCAGTTCCAGGACGTAAAGGTATTTAAACAGACTTAAATGCAGAGCTGCATAGCTGGGAGCTGATTTCTTTCTCTTTATCTGCCTGATTGTTTGTCTGCCTAATTGTGTGTTAACTGTGATTTGCACATTGTTATTTTAATGGATTGGTTTCATCTGCACGCTCAAAAGCATGGGTTGGAAACTTCTGTCCTGATTCCCTCCAAGCTCAGTTTAAACTCGGAGGTAGTGATTGATTCTCTTTGCTATTTCTTACAAGGGGGGTTCGAGGGAATTTCGCAGAGCTGAAAATCGGGTTTGAGCCTTCTTTTTTAAGCTGTCTCTTGGTGGTGTAAATGACTTTTCCATACTCTCTTAGTAAGCCTTGTGTGAACGCTCTCGGAGTACGCGCCTGTGTATCGATCATTTGTCACGCTTCTCGTTTCTCCGGGAGGAAATGGATGCGCCTGAGCTCTGCAGTTCGGACCTCTGCACAAAGGCAGGGAACGTCCCGAAGTGCAGAACTTTGTGCTGCTTTTTACGACCTCCTTTTTCCCTCTGGTGCAGAGGAAACTCTCCCTTTTGTCTCATTGGAGAAACTCCGCTCCCAGCCTTCAGCCGGCGGGCGCGCGTAGGGAAGCAGCAGAGCTCTTAGGGCTGCAGGCAGGGCAGTTTCTTTGTCTCTGCCTTTGCTCCCAGCCCTGCCTTTTCCTTTCCCACTCTGTCTTTCTCATTGGAATATTAGACCTGGAAAACCGCCTGCCCTCGAGAGCAGAGATTCCCTGCCGGGGCTCTGGGGGCAATGAGGGTTTACTTCTAAAATCTTCAGTGTTCTTCTATTTAGTTTATTTATTTTGTGTGTTTCGGGCACAGTTTCTGCCTTTTCTGGGCTGATTTTTTTTCCCTTTTGCCTGCTGTGGGGCCGGGCTGGAACGGGAAAGCGCTGCAGTGGGAAAGCAAGGGGGACAGTTAGGGGAGGCTCGGGGGCCCTGTCCCTCCCCGCCGGAGCGGGCTCGGAGCCTCCATAGGAGCAGCAGATGCTTTTCCACTCTGGCGTGGACCGGGGAGACCCGTGAGGATTCCTCCCTGAAGGAACAAACCTTTGGGGGTCTTGAGGGGAGGGATGCTTCCTGCTGGTGGGGAGGAAGGATGGAAGGAAGGTTCCTCAGCCCCATTTCCACAGACAGAGCTGAGGTTTGGGGAAGAGGGGGGGGAAAAGGGGTCCAGTCTATGGGGTGCATCCCTCTGTAATCTGTTTTACAGAGCCTTTTTAACGAGCTTCCTTACAGCCTCTCTGAGCCTGGCCATGCAGCCCTGCAGCCGGAAGCGATTGCCTTGTCACAGGGAGTGTGACAACTTGGGGGGGGTCTGTGTTGTGCCAGGGTCTGTGCCCCTTTGCAGGGCTGTTTCCCTTTGCCCCTCAGAGCCCCTCAGACCCATGGCTGCTGTAAGGACTGAACTAAAGGTGCCACTTGGGCTCCTTGTCCCCATGCCCCCCCTCCCCCCCCAGCCATGTCATTGCCCTTGGGGGAGCGGGGCTCAAGCTTTTTCCCCCAGGAAAGGGCCTTGTTCTGCTCAGGGCAGAGGGGCTCTGGGGGCTCAGGGTGTGCCCTGGAGTGATTCAGGGCCAGGCTCTGGGTCTGGCCCCTGCCCAGCTATGGCCATTTCAACCATGCTGTGCTTGCCCCAAGGTGTGTGCACAGCCAGAGGTGTGGGGAGTCTCTTTCCTGCCCCTGTTGCTCTACTCCATCCCCTCTACAGAGACTTTGAAGCCTGTACCATCCTCTTCCGCATGGCCTCTCGTGGTCCCAGCTCAGCAGCTCTACATCCCTCCAGCACGCCCAGCCCTCCTCTGTCCCTTCATCCTCCATGGAAACCAAGCTTAGCTTAATGCATAATGCACTGTCTTCATGCTCTAGCCACACCTCATGGTCTTCCATCCCACTGCAGCCCATGTTGGTCCTTTCACCTCCCTGGTATCCATGTCCCTCTCATGGGCTTGCAAGCAGATCCCTCCCCTCAGCCAGCCAGGGCTACCAGTATCTGGGAGGTTGTTTGCCAGCAACTGATCTCCATGCCATGGCCTGTCTGGAGTACAACAGAGCTCTGGGACCAGGGAAGGTGGTCCCTAAATAGGAGCTGCTCTTTCTTGAAGTTCTCTTGCTTCTTCATAGCATCTCCTGTTGCTCCTCTGAACCAAGGCATTACGCTGAGGTTGGTATCATAACCCAGCACCATGGGAGGGCCAAGGACAGATGTGCTTTTGTCACTCTTCATTTCTCCACCAGAAAGGCAGGAAAATAGATGCAAGGGTCGAACCACGACTCTTGGAGATCTTCTCTTGGTTTCCTCTTTGGGAAAGGAAGATTCAGTAATGCTGTCATAGGGAATGATGTGGACATGTTGGCTGCACTGTACAAGGAGCCAGACTTGATGGGGGCTGTATGGTCCCACTGCGTTAACTCTGGGGAGGGGCTGCTGGGGGTGATTAATCCTTTTGAGACTGTGAAGGCCCTTAAGAGCACACTCGTGTCTTTCCCTTTCCTCTGTTTCTGCTTCTAGGAAGGGAGCAGCAGGACGGCACCTTGGCACTCAGGGGCTGCTGCCAAAACCCATCCTCGACCAAGGCAGCGGGGACCGTCCAGCTGGAACAAGCACTCGGGGCAGCCGGGGGAATCGAGGAAGCTGTGCCATCATGGGGGTATTATGGCTGGCCAGGTTCATGCTGGGATGTACAGCAGTTATGTATGTGGAACGAGCCCAGGGTCAATATGAAGGGGACTTGCAGACAGACAGATTTGCAGGCTACGAGGAAAGACAGCCAGCAAACAGAGTGAGAAGAAGAGGCCAAGACACTTTACGAGGGTAAGTTTAATGTTCTGTTCCATTTTACAAAGCAGAGTTTGGAGACGTGTACAGAATTGGCTTTCCTTGAGCTGGGGAAGGAGTCTGCTCTGCAGACCTATGGCAGGAGGAGAGCTCATGCTGCCGCAGGCAACCGAGCTGACTCCCATATGAGCAGAGCTGGGTGCTGAGCTCTGCTGCTTTGTTGTGGGCATCACAGCGCCTCAGGGCTCAAGTGAGGTTGTGGCTATGAAGAGCCATCCACAACCTGCCTGTCTGTGGCAGCGATGGCTGTGGCTGGGCTTCCCACCACCGCCAAGCCAGGTTTTGACCCTGGAGTTGCCTTCAGCTCTCTGCTTCCAGTCAGTGCTCTGGGCTGCAGTGAGAGGTTATTTCTTCTGATAACTGCTTTTCATGGTTGTTGCTAATGGGAAGGCCTCACGGTCCCTTGATGCGCAGCATGGTTGTGGCTTGCGGTCTCACCGCAGACAAACTGGTGTGAGAGCTGGACCCAGGAGCGTTTTCCACCTGAGGAGGGAGACAGGGCTCGACTCAAACCCCGCGGCTCGTGCTGGAGCCCAGCGGTGTTTGCAGCCTCTCAAGATGGCTCCTGGCCCCGGCACTGGCTCTGGGTTATTTTAAGTCCGCCTGGCTGCGGCTCTTGGAAAGTGTTCCTGTGTCAGTGGGCAGAATCGGAGCAGAACGTGATACACGCGCGAAGCCTGGCCCGTGCCAGAGTCCTCCGGCGCTTGCTGGGGAATGCTGCTTGAATGGGCTGGAGCGCTGAGCCCAGACAGTCAAATGTGCTGTGTTTGGGCTGGAGCTGGAGCAGGGTCTGGCTGCCGAGCTGCCGGGGCAGGGCTGGCGGCATCTGCTCTTGGAAGCCAAACGTGCGTGTCCATCGCCTCCTGCTGCGCTGCGGGTTTGCTCCTCTCAAAGCTGGATACCCAAAGCTCCCTCACAGGGTAGGGATGCCCTGTGTCTCCCCCAGTGTGATCTGTAAGTGCTTGCATCGTGCTCTCGGAGTCCATGAGGCGAAACCTCCCAGATCTTTATGGCTAAGTGGGATGAGGCTATTGCTGGAAAAGGATGGGATGGCAGTGTACCACATCCAGCGATTCAGCCTGGGGCTAAGTGTGATTGATTACTGTGCTCATAGTGGGGTTTGAAGGCATTGGAAGGAGTCGCGTGCATGGGTAATGCTGTCTCACCCAGCCCTGTGGAAAGAAAAGAAGGGCAGAGCAAGGAAATGCCTTTCTCCCTTCCCTGTGGGACCAGAAAGGAGGTCTCTGGAGTCCAGCGGTCTTACGGCACTCGGTGTCTTAGTGATCAGATCCTGTTTTCAAGAACTGATTTACTGCTTAAATCCTTTTGGCTCTTTGTGAATCCAAAGGTCCAAATCCCAAATGCATTTGAAAAATGAAGCCCAGTTTCCCAAGTTAGAAATTGCTCCCAAAAACCCTTAAAGCCTCAGACATGGAACAGCATTTAAGTAAAGCAATACCCAGTTATTGATTGTGTAAGTTCTTAGTGGCCACACAGTAAGTTGGAGGCAGGACCTGAAGTGTCCGCTCCCAGTGCCCTGCAGAGAGCTGAGGACCACACTGCTGCCTCCTTCATGCTCTCTTCTGCTTTCCTCGTGCCCTCTGAAGCAATTGCTGTAGGAAAAGAAACAGAAACCCCCCTGGGGTAAGTGCAGGGTCTGTTTGAGGCAACTGAAGCGCCATTGTTTCTTGGCCCTGGAGAGAGAAGAGATTCAAGGGAGGGAATTGCAGTGGAAGCTGGCATAAGTCGGTGTGGCTGAGCTGCTGCCCCAGGGGCTTCCCATGCTCTGTGTCAAGAGGCCCTGACAGTGTCCTAGGCTTTGAGCTCAAATCTCTGCATCAGAGTTTCCAGCCTTCAGCAATCTCTCTCCAAAATCTCTCTTTTCCAGGCAGACAACACCACTAGAGATGAGAAACGTATTGAAGAGTGATGCTCTAAATAATGTTCTGCTTGGTGCAGGAAGCAGCTACAGATGTCGCCAGCTACAGTGCTGTAGATGGGGCTGGCAGCCAGTGCAACCCATCTCCTGCAGAGCCACAGACCCAGATTCCCCAGCCAGCATCAGTCCCTTGTCCTTACGCTGTGGCTCGAAGCAGTGCTGGAGAGTTGCAGCTTTGGATCAGCATCTCCCCTGAGCTGGGTTTTGCCGCCTTAAGGCATCCGCATTCTTTGCTGCTGTGGAATTTAACAGCCTTTGATACACTCTGGGGGAAGTCAGAGAAGTCATCATTTAAGGTTTGCTTCATTCACAGCCTAGCAGTGAGGTAGCAAAAGAAATGAATGGGCAGTGAGTTTTCTTGGTGCAGCTTTGAATGTAAAGGGAGGTAGGGTTGCTTGTAGAAATTTGGTGTTATTTTACAGTGGAGGCACGCAGGCGGCTTATGTGATTCGTGGAATCGTCTATTCTAATACCACACCTCTAAACCCCCCCTGAACCTCCAAACGTGTGTATCTGTGGGTTCACCCCAAGGTTCATCTGAAGTAGTTTCAGTTCTGAGGCTTTATTGCTGAGGGTTGCATGGAAGGAATAGAAGTAGAACTGGAATTAAACTACAGCAAAGCTTAGCTGCATCACATGGGCCTTTTTATGCCATAAAGCTTGTAGTGAGAAACTGCTGTTTGGTACCTCTGCCCAACACAAGGTCTCCTCGCTAATGTCTGGAGTGAACTGGCTGTGCACTAGGAAGCTGTAGGTGCCTTAGTGGCAAATGAGGCTCCAGCAATGCAGGAGGAAAGATTGCCTGGATTTCTGCTGGGATCATCTATTTGGAGCTCTGTTCCCATCCCAGTCCCCTTTACTAAAGGGAAAGATATGAAATAAATGCAAAATAAACAAGCCTGTTATTCACCAATGCTTTCACAAATAACAATAACGTGGAGCAATAAATCACAGCCAAAGCCATGATTTAATCTATCCTTAAACTCATTAAAGTAAAGGCAATTTAAAATGACCGTCTCCTGAAAGGACCAGCGCTGACAAATCCATTTACGAGGCAGGATTTGAATGGGATTATTGGTTTAATGAACTATTGAACAGTTTCCAAGAGCAAGAATGTGTTTAACAAAGGGGAAAGAAAAGATGATTAGTCTGCAGCCAGCTGAGCTGTTTGCTGGCAGAATGATTTCCTGTAAGTTCATGGCTGCCTGTTCTTTCAAGTAAGAAGAAAGGCTCAGCTACAGCCTGACTTTAAACACAACTAATTATGTCAGGCCCATTAATTACGAAATGGCCACTGCAATTGAGAAGATGGATGAAGAGAGGCTGCTGGGGAGGCACTGGCTCTACCTCTTCCGTTGCTCTGACTTGCACAACAAGACAGATGCGTCTAAATTAATAGTGGGGAATGGGGAATACGAGGAGTTTCTAAGCTGCTCTCCTGTGGATTTTTGACACCTCCTTATTTTCCAACTTGACACCGGGGAATGGAGCACAAAGGCACATTGCAACTGTTCGACAGCAAGAGCAGAGGAGTTGCTGGGAGGTAAACGAGCTCTTTATCTACCATGCTAAGCTTGGGAGTGTAGCTCAGTGGAGAGGGAGAGCCATAGGCTGTGATTCTGGGCCACATGGCACCAAGCTAAACTGGAGCTTATACTGGGATGCTTGTGGAGTCGTAGAATGGGTTGTATTGGAATGGGCCTTAAAGCTCACCCAGTTCCAACCCCCTGCCACAGGCAGGGACACCTCCCACTGGAGCAGGTTGCTCCAAGCCCCTGTGTCCAACCTGGCCTTGAGCAATGCCAGGGATGGGGTGTGTTATGCAGTGTCAAAAGGAGGTTGGACATAGAGATGAGCTTCACCACTTTAGTAGTTTACTCCAAGATGTGCGCAGGGAGCAGATGACTCCCAGCAGTGTTTTAACCCGACTCCATCCCTGGCATTGCAGTTGCACAAGGATCTTGGTGCAGGAATTACAATCGGGTGTCCAGCAGCAGTTGTAATTTTCTTCACATTGCTTTAGGTTTATTGGAAACATGCGCCTTTCAAAGGAGCTGATGCCCAAAAATACAACCAGCAGTGTCAGATGTTTCATGATCCAGGCCCTGATTTTGCCTCTGCCAAGTTGAAGAGAAGTGTTTTAGTTGACTTTGTAGAAGGAAAAAGCCCTAAGAGGGAGTCAGCAAATCTTTTCTGCAGTGCTACATCTCTGCTGCTGCTGTGGATCTGGTGAGAGGTGTTCGTTTCCTCAGTGTCTCACAGTGAAGTCCTTTAAGCATGGAAATTCAGCTTTCACTCCTTAGAAGAAAGCTGATTTCTTGACCTCAGACTTGTAGGAAACTTTCTTGAAGATGAAATCCAGTTTAGAGTAAGAACCAAGGTGCTACAAAGAGGCAGTAGAAGCTAAAATGTCCCATTGCCTAATTTAATCCTATGGTTTAGGCTACCAGACACTCTCATATTGGCTGTGTGGGTTGTTTGTGAAAGAGAGCCAGTAACTATGCTGATTTAATGCTTAAAAAAGCAAATCTATGGGGTACCTCACTAACTACAACCGAAACAGCAACCATGTGTAGCCAAAGAGTAACAGCATCACTCCAGTACTTATGCGAATGATCTGAAATGGACCGTGCTGCTTGTGGTTGCCCACATGTCATTGCAGTTGGATTAAGTGATGACTGTAGGGCCCTTCCAACAGAAATATTCCCTTCTTTTTCATTCTGGATACTGGGTTTTCTTACAAGACAGTGAAATGCATGTTCCCGCGTGCTCTGGAGGCTCCGTGTGCAAGGGAAAAGCTTTGGGCATCTCCACTTAGAAACTATGGGGAAGAGCATGGTTAAACTGTAGCAGACGCTTTTTGCCTTGCCCCATCACATTCCTGCCCTGTGCAGGATGTGGGCCTCTGCTCTGAGGCTTGCTAAAGCCAAGTTTAGAGTGAGTGGGCATCATTCAGTAAAGGTGCACCTGGAGCTTCCAGCGCTGGGATCCAGTTGTCCCTTGAGCATCTCTTGGGTTATCTCTTTGCTTGCTTCCAGGTCCACCCACTCCAGGCATGTAAACCTTTATTCATGAAGCTAGAGCTGAAAGAGAAGGAACAAAATGAAGGTGGCAGGTGGAAACTTCTGACTGAAGACTCTTGTTCCTTTATTTTCCTTGTGCTTTGGTTTCTATTGTGAAATGGTTGATCTTGGACTTCTGGCCTAGGCTGGCTTCTCTTGGCAGGAAACATGAAGGTGACTTTGGCATGGCAAGGGGTTATCTGGTGGAGAAGTGAATGGGTTTTGTTGTAAGCTTTAAGTCTTGTACTTGGAGTTTTGGTTGATTTCAGAATTCAGGGGGGAGGGGAAAGCTTGGTAATGCTGCTTCCCAAAGGGAAGTGTTAACCAGCTCCTGGAAATCTGCTTTCTGCTCTGAATTATGGTAGGAAACTCCACCCTGGCCACAGAGATGGGAGAAGCACCATCAAACATTAAAAAGGCCCAGTTAATGCTGTTTCGATTCAAGACAAAGAGAGTTTAATATGTATTGGAAGTAGAAATGTAATAACCATCTGGAAAGCATAATTTAATTTCTCCCCGTTCTGTAATAATATAGAAATGAAACCGGTAAGAACCTGAGTGACTTTGTTTGAAACTCTCTAATTGCTCAGTTAAAAGGTGGATATTTTGATACCATGCATTGTCCAGGTTAACTGAAGGCAGTGGTGAAGTAGGTGTCCATGAGGTGACTCTCTTTAGCTTCAGATCCTCCATTTTCTAGGAAAAAATAGCTAAAACATAAACCCTGAGATTAAAACAAGTGCTTAAATCAAAGCTTCCTTTTCTGATAACCAAGAAAAAATAGCCTCTGTTCACTTAAACCAATCTCTCTTGTCTAGAGCCCCTTCTAGGCTCTGGGAGGAGGAGCAGGCAGTGGTGTACTCTTCCATCTCTTCCTAGTTCCCTTAAGGAGAGCCACAATAGAGGATCAACAGCTGAATTCAGATGCTTGAAGGGCTCAGCTTTCTTGGAGCATCCTATGTCAAGGTCTTCTGAGTCCCAATTACTTTGTCTGGGGTAAGGTAGAGGCCAAGGCAGCAGAGAGGGGAAGTGCTCAGTAGTGCAACCAGGGTTTGCTCAGGAGGGAGCTGTGCCCCAGTTCCCATCACCTCTATCCCTGGGGATGGAGGTAGGGGTGCTCCAGTGGCCAGGGAATGTAAAGGGTCTCCAGCAGCAATGTGAGAGACACCATAAACCTGGGGCTTTGGTGAGATCAGGGAGTTTGTGTTGCCGCAGATTGAGTATTGCAGGTACTGCAGAGAGTCTTATACAGTGATCCATAGCTCAGCAAACAGCTTCAGGGTGTACTCAGTTCTGAATACTTTTGGGTTTGCAATATTGCCCAGCAGAATAGCTGTTGGCAGCCTTAAGGGTTGTGGCTTTTACTGGTGGTAAGAGGAAGTTGGCATCTCTACACCTCGAAAATCAAGCTCTTAGAACCAAAACTAATTGAAATCACTGGGACTTGAACTCATTCCTGAAAGCCAAACAGATGCTGGGCTGCTCTGCAGAACAAGAGGATGATGTTTCAAGTGGGAGGAATTAAGCACCTCCTTTGCAGGACTGAGTTAATAGCCTTACATTAAACAGGGAACACGACAGGAACAGCTGGCTTCTCCAGCGGAATTACTCTACTTTTTCATTAGCAAATAACTTATCACACTGCATATATTGCTGGAACACATATAGACCTGGGGGGAGAGTAAGCAATGAGCACGTGCATAGTGCAAGCCTAGACTTGTAAAACTGATAAATCATAGAATCATAGAATGGGTTGGAAAGGACCTTAAGATCATCCAGTTCCAACCCCCTGCCATGGGCAGGGATGCCTCACACTAAACCATGTCACCCAAGGCTGTGTCCAGCCTGGCCTTCAACACTGCCAGGGATGGAGCATTCACCACTTCTTTGGGCAGCCTGTTCCAGTGAGTGTATTCATGGTCTATGTATATTCATATAGTGTTTATGTCTGTATATATGCATAAAATATATATAATGTCTCTATAATATATATAATGTCTATAGATAATATATATAATGTCTATATATAATGCACATAATGTCTGTATATAATGTCTATATATAATGCACATAATGTCTGTATATAATGTCTTATAGACAACAATTTTATTTGACTCTTTGCACAGGCATGAACTTCGTGGTAAGAGGAGGGCTGGGGAGAGGGGATGAGTAACCTAAGACAGAACTTGTATGTCTCTTCCTTAAAACAGCTCCTCTGTGGGTCCAGCCAGTGCTCCTTTCTGCAGTGTCAGACCAGGAATCCTCTCTAGCCTGGTGTTAGCTCCATCTTTACCTAGTTGGTGAATTCACGGCAAAATCTGAAGGGCTTGGGGCAATCTAGAGCAGTATTTGGGCTGATGGCTGTTCCTAAAGCTGAGCAAGGAGAAGTGCATCAAGAATTGGCTTAATCTGTGCCTGCATGGTTTGATTCCCCCTTAATATTTCAAAGCTGAAACCTGAGGACAGACAAACCTGCAAATGAGGAAAGGGAGAGGGAAGGTGGTGACTGTGAACATGCCAAGGGGTTGCCAGTCATCCCATGTAAGGTGTCAGAACTGCTGCACCCCAAACGGAATGTGCTTGCAGAGTGGAAGAGGGATTTTCCCATTTCTCAAGACACAAAGAGAATACAAAGAGAGGACAGAAGAAAGGTTGAGAAGGCTGGGTCAGCTTCATGGGTTCCTAACATTAGGAGGCTGTGAAAGGGAGAACTAACTCCCCTGGACCTGGTGGCCGTGCTTCTCCTAATCTAGCCTAGGATATGGTCTGTTGCTGATGTGGATTTCTCCTCTGATGAATCTGTCCCACCTATTTTGAGGACCAGTATCATGGATGAAGTCTCTTGACCGTTAGGTTTGTGGTGGGATAATTGATCCGAGGCGCTCCGCATCCTGAAACCAGCAGGCATTGATGCCATGTGCTGGTAGGGAAGTTGCTGCACGCTCTTTCATACAACGCTGGGCTCCAGCCCTGCACAGTTGTACTTTGGCAGGGCAGAAGGGTAGTTTTTAAGTGAGTGTTTTGCTTGAAACACTTAAAGAGAAAAGAATTTGTGCTTGGTCACTTGCCCGATGTACATCTGGGACCTGGTGCAAGTGTTTTCCTTAGTAGAGTCCTAGCTTACAGAAAAGAAGCAGTTTGAATACGAGTGCCTGTTCTGTAACTTTGGCTTGTCCTCATCAAGGCAGCAGAGAAGACCTGCAGGAGATGTCAAGGGTTGGCATCTCTGCCCTTACCGAGAAACTCAGGCTGGTCCAGAGAACTGTGGCTTAGAGACGATGGACCCTCATCGCTCAGACTCCTTTTCCCATTGAGCAGAGGATATCTTGGAAAGCAGTGCTCAGGAGGGAGAGCCACAGCACTGAGGACGTGGTTACACCCAGCAGGAAGATGATTTAGGTTGTACCAAGGAGGGAAATACTGAATGTGTGTGATAAACAAGGCAAAGGGTTCCCATGCACTGGCAGCAGGTACCCAGACCAAACTTGTCCAGGCGGGCACAAGGAAAGCAATGAGCTGGGAAAACATTTGCTGGACCACTGAGCATGCACCAAGGCAGACTAGGGCCATAGGCCAGGGTACCCTCAGTCACTGGACAAGTGTCTCCGCTTGGTGAGAAGAACAGGAAATTGGCCCAAAGTAATGAGTTATAGTGGGTTTTTTTTGCCCCCTGAATGAATGTGTTCCATTGCCCTGGATGAGGCCAATAAGGAGAATATGACCAGCTATGGGAGCAGTCCCTGTGCAGATCAGAGCATCTCTGAGGACTACCCCAGCCCTGGCAATCCAATCCACCAATTTTCATTCCCTTCTCTCTAATTTAAGGAATGAAAATGCCAGTTTTGATGGCCAGTGACAACTGAGGTACACTGATTGCTCACGACAGGGAGACAAACCCTTGGGATGCTGGTCCTGCTATCTGGAAAGCACATGCTACGTGCAGCCAAGGGTTCATTAGCTTTGTGTCTTGCTGGGTGGACACTGCAGTTATTACTCAAACCAGAGCTTTCTGAAGGTTTGGAGAGTTCATCCTAGCTCAGTGTCCTTTTGCCCATGGCTGGAGGAGTGCACAAAAACCTGTGTGCATTGCTGGGGCTGAGGATGTAGCTGGGGGTGAATGGGACTTGACTTGGCACTGGTAAGGTTGCACCTTGAATCTGGGCCCCTCACTGCAAGAGAGACATTGAGGTGCTGGATGGGGCCAGAGAAGGGCACTGGAGCTGGTGCAGGGCCTGGAGCACAGTGTGATGGGGAACGGCTGAGGGACCTGGGGGGTTCAGATGGAGAAGAGAAGGCTCAGGGGGGACCTGATCGCTGCCTACAACTGCCTGAGAGGAGGATGGAGCCAGGAGGGGGCTGGGCTCTGCTCCCAAGGAACAAGGATGGGACAAGAGGAAACGGCCTCAAGCTGCACCAGGGCAGGTTTAGATGGAGCTGAGGAACAATTCCTGTCCTAAAGGGTGCTCAGCATTGGAACTGCCCAGGGCAGTGCTGGAGACACCGTCCCTGCAAGTGCTCACACACTGTGGAGACGAGGCCTCAGTGCCATGGGTCAGTGATGGCCTTGGCAGCACTGGGAACGGTTAGACCTGATGCTCTTAGAGGTGTTTTCCAACCTGGTTGGTTCTGTGATTCTATAACTCAGTTTTTGGCCACCTCTGTGTCTGCAAAGTGTTCTCAGCCTTCACTCCTCATTCTGTGCTGTCTGCCCTCTCCTACCTTCAACAATGAATTCTTGTGGGGTCACACCGAGCATCTGACAATAACTGGCAGGACCGAGTCCTTTTTGGCTGCTCGCTCAGCCAGTGAGCAGCAGCTCAGTGCTCCAGGCTGCCTTTCCCAGGCTGCTAACAGCACCAGCCAGATGCTGCTTGTGTTCTGGCCCCACAGGCGGGCTGGCACCCTGAGCCTGAGGCAGTCCTGTGGTATGGATTGCCTCCCAGTCCTTGCTCATGCCTCCAACCCCATTGTGGATGTGGGAGAAAGGCTTCTCTTGCTAATAGCCGTGCCTTTTCACATCACATGGCCACAGCTTTGCACTGCTCCAGTGGGTTTTTTTCTTGGCATCTCCCCATTCTCAGATGGAACCACTGCCAGCAGGCAGCGTTTGGTGCCATCAATTGAAATTCATGCTTACTTTGTCCCTGCTTATCTCTAGAATTCCACTTATTTAAAAAGGACAAAGAAGATGCTATGGCCAACATCGCTCTTCCCTCTGTCCTTTCTTAGCATCACCCTTGCAGCCATATTCACACTCATGACAATAGTTCTCTTTAGCAGCTGAGCTCTTCCAGCCTTTTCCTACGTGGCACAGAAGCTGATAAGGGAAGATCTGCCTCGTCTTGCAGGTCTATTTTTGCACCAGCAAACCATGGGGCTGCACCAGCAGCGCAGCTCTTATCTCCATGGCTCTACCACCCTAAATAGAAGCCACCCGGGCACCAGCACCATCTCAGCAGTACAACTGTGTCTCTCTAGGACTGCATCCTATCTGGATGAGACCCTCTTGCTACTCTGGCTAGCAAGGAGGCAAAGCGGAGCAGCAGTGGAGTAGGAAAACCCTCTTGGTTTTTGGTTTAGGCCTGGTATGAAGTTCCTTGCTGGTTCTGAAACGTTTGTGGATTTTGATGATCAGCAATAATCAAAGTTGTGGGCAAGTTTATGGAATTGGGATGATTTTTCCTCTAACCTTGACATTTCCATATCCGCGAGCACTTCACCACGAGCCGTGGTTGCAGTTTGCTGTTGAACAACTAAACGATATGCCTTTTATCCGCACCTTCTTGCTGATGGGAACGTTGGCTTCCAGCTTGTTGTTCCCAGGACTGAGATAACTGCCATTAACTTCCAAAAGCGACTTTGACACAACTTGGTTAGATGTTATATGTTTTTTCTCCCAAAGCAGTGTTCTCCTCACGGAGTTATTGCTTTGGAATCTGATTTCATTCTCCCTCTAGGCCGTTTCTGTGCCACCATTAATTTCAACCCATTCAAAATGGATTTTCCCCATGTTTTGTTTTGAAACTCTGCTAATTTTTAGCATATGCTTGTAAAGGTTCAGTTCTGGAGGAACAATGGTGGTCTGGTGCTTTAGCTTACTGCGGGACAGGGTACCCAGGGCCTCTCCCAGCATCCCTGCCCAGAGCTTGATGAAATCCTCGCTGCCTGTCTCATAGGAAAAGGTGGTTCTTGCCACCACAGTTCCAAATACCCACTTCGGTATCGGTTTCTTTCAACTTCCACTTTCATCTGTTGTAGTCTATGGGATCAATGACAGATATGTCTTCAATGACTTTGACAACAAAGCCTGATAAGATGACTGTATAACAGTGCATGAAGGTTAACGGTACCTTCCTTGCATGGCTGTTCACATCCACATGTTGAAAGGGGGGACTAGCAAACAGCTTCAGGTGGAAGCTAAATGCATTCTTTGGTGCCTGGCTGAGGTCTCTGCACTGCCTACACATCACATGGGGAGTCCCGTATCAAAAGAGGACCATCCATCCATCCTGCATGCTGGATGGATGAAACTTGGGCTTTACAGGAGCTCTGCATCTCTCTGCTCAGACAACTTCTCTTCCCAGTTCATGCCAACCACAGACATGTGTCTACCTTTACGCAAGGATTTAGACCTGAATACCAGTGGCAGCACTAGTTGTGCTTTATCCAAGTTAATGCAACCAGGAGCTGCAACCCCTGTCTGCAGGGAACTCTAATCCGTACCAGCAGAAGCAGCTCTGCGTTCAAGATCTGTGTCCTTTTAACTCCTAAGCACCAGGAACGCAGCAGATGCCCAGGCTCTTGGAAAATGTAGGTGGTTTTCGAATCAAAATGTAGATGTATGCTCAGGTCAGATGGGGAAAGAGTTGCCACAGCTTCTATACAGGGCACTGTGTGCTCTGGGAAGCAGAGCAGTGCAGCAAGTCATCTCATCAGCCATGAAGAGCAGAGATGGCTTTTACATGGGAACATCACTCATTGCTCAGTAGAGGGTTCCACAGAGTTTGCTCTCAGTCCAGCTCAGTGTTTTTGTCATTAATGCAAGCACTGCTCAGTTCCTGTCTCCATGGGAAAGCATTCTACTTCTTCCACATTAGAAAGGTCCTGCAGTGTATCTGCTGCACAGCTGCACATGTGCTGCTCTTCTGCTGTGCCCTGTCCGTGTGACTGCTGCGCACGGTGTCCATGCCACATGTGCCGTGCGTCCCATGTGTATCTGCTGCATCTCTGCTTTGGCTGCCATGCTTTCTGCATATGTATTGTATGGATGCTTCATCCTGGCTGCATGTCTTCCGTGTATCTCCTATGCATCTACTGCAGTTGTGCTGAAGGTGGAAGACTTGTCTGTGCCTGGGGAATGCATTGAAGGTGTTCTGGGATCCACTATCCTCTCCCAGCCAATCTTCTGGGAGAGCCTGGAATCTGATAGTTGAGCCCCACAGGATGCTGCTGAGGCTGGTTGTTGTGCGCAGGGTGCCCAGCCGTCCCAGCACCCTCTGCCTTCCTGCTCCTGGCTTGCCGCAGGAGCTTGAGAATGGCATTCAGTGGAAGAGAACCTTGAAAACCTCCCCACCGCTCACATTTCTAGGGAGAAACAAAGGCAAGGACAGGAAAACAGACCAATGGTACAGCTCCCACAACAGAGAAATGCAGGTCTCCCGCTGATTATAGACTCATGTAATGGTTTTGGTTGGAAGGGACCTTAAAGCTCATCCAGTTCCAAGCCCCTTCCACTAGAGCAGCTTGCTCAGGTCATTGACAGAGTGATATGGACTGGTTTTGGACTGGCGATGTTGAACGTTGTGGCTACCGTCCGTGCTGCGGCCTCGTACCGGGGTAGACCTGGCTTCCTTTGAGTTCCTCACCCTCCATATAGTCTTAAGAGAGTCACTGTAAGCTCAGAGCCCCAAAGCATTCTGCACAGGGAGCTCAGAAGCCCGTTATTAACATAATGTATGGTGGTTCCTTTGGTGGGAATGAAACGTGCCTTGTTCAAGCTCACAGCGAGGGAGTGGGGTTTGGCAGAGCAATGTCCCCCAGAAGCTGTTTCACTG
Organism: Amazona ochrocephala; assembly: GCA_039720435.1. Lineage (NCBI taxonomy): Eukaryota > Metazoa > Chordata > Aves > Psittaciformes > Psittacidae > Amazona > Amazona ochrocephala. Next base: position 28,734,630 of record CM077885.1, read on the forward strand.
CTCTCCCGCAGTGATGATCCATGCTGGATTAATGCAACGCACTGCACAGAAACAGAGGGAAAAAAGGCTTGTTTTTCATTTTCAGACCCAATGTCTGTGGCTCGAGGTTCCATTCCTACTGCTGCCCCGGCTGGAAAACACTGCCTGGAGGGAACCAGTGCATCGTCCGTGAGTATCCATGTTCCTGTTAAGGGCACCAAGGGAGCTAAATGCCATGTGGGAAGGGATGCACATGTTGCACTCGAGCAGATGACACATTTCATAACCCACTGGCACAGGAGCACTGTTGCTGGGAGTTCTCATCTCTGCGAGGCTTGATTAAACCCAGGTGGTTGCAACTGGTGCCATTTAGTGCCCACTGCCCCACTGCCATGGTGTTCTTCGTTGCTGGACAGGGAGGTGAAGGAGCCTGCCCTTTGGGTGGGAAGCACAAGTCAGTTCAGGAGTAAATAAATGAGATTCTCACTGCAGACCACAGGAGTGATTTTACCCACATTTGGTCATGCTTCATACTGAAGCACGGTAAATACATGATGTCCTGGAGGCATTAACAATAGCCTGGATATTCAAAATAGCAGATAGCACTATTGGATGCTGGTATCTCCCAGCATGTTAGCTTCCTGAATGAATCTTCTGCATTAGAGCACACTTGGAATTGTAGTGAACGCCCTTTTCCAAAACTCTCTGAAAGGAGTTGACAGTGGGAGGATAACAGCAGGCTCCTCTAGTGGGATCTCCCACCTCATACAGGTCCCATATTTCAGAAGCAATTCCATCTTCAGAGCTAAAAACTCAGTCATTTTGGAGAGAAACACCTTGTGCTTGCTGATAGAGAGCTCTCTGGGACAGAATGTACAAAACTGAGCCCAGAGCTGCAAATACTCTCCTCTCAAAGGAAACCTTGTCTGTTCTGTTAGGAGTGACCATAGAATGGTTTGGTTTGGAAGGCACCTTAAAGCCCAACCAGTTCCAACCTTGATGTCCCACGGGCAGGGATATCTTCCACTAGACCAAGTTGCTTAAAGCTCCATCCAGCATGGCCTGGGATGGGGACAGTTGATGTATCCTTGCATGCAGCGATTAGCCAGTCCCAGAACATGGCATTTTGTGTGCTCAAAATAGAACAGCAATGAAGAGGCCTCATCTCTCAGGATATGAGATGCATTAAATGCATCCAGCTTCACCCCAGGTGATGGTAAGAATTGAAGTTCTGCGCCCTCTCCTTTCTCCTAAGAGAAACTCACATAATCCTCCTCAGCATCCTTGGGACATGGGATGCCCTGACAAGGATACAGGGCTTGAGTTGGATGCTGGCTGCAGCGAAGGGTTAAGGAGCTCCCAGCCCAAGAGCTGCTCTGTGGCATGTGGGGTTAGCGACACTCAGGGCTGGCTGCTGACTTTTCTCATAGCTAAACCATGCCATCTGGGCTGCAGGTCCTCAGGGGCCTCTGGCTTGTAAGTGTATTTATAAAACACACAGAGATGAGATGCTTTCATGGGGCTCTAATAAAAGTTGTGCTTACACAGGTGGAACAATACTGCCAGATATGCTCTTGGCTCCCATGGCACAGGAAAGGGAAGAGATCAGCAGGGGTCCCAGGCAAGAAGGGATGGGGATTGATATGAAGGCATCCTGCTGATGCATCTCTGGCTGACTCAGGCTCAGCCCCTCATTCCACAGGAGATGCATCCCAGTAACAGTTCCCTCAATGCCAGACCACAGAGTGCAAAATGCTTTGTGGAAGCGCACACAGTGTAAGGAAAAGAACAACGCGGCTCGGTGTGCACATCACTTGTCTGTGCTGGGAAACTTTGTTAGCAGGCAAAACAAATATGCTAACAAATAGATGTTATAATAGAGCAAATATGAAAGTGAAATCTATCTTCCCTGTCCTCTGCTGGCTCTAAAAGCAGTGTGGCAGCAGGACCAGCCACTGCCTGTGGTAAAAGGAAGATGTCTCCAAGATCTCCCTGTGAACAAGTGGGTCCTTCCCACTGTCGGTCTGCCCTGAGTCCTCGAGAGGTGCCTCAGCTTCCTGCCCAGGTTCTTATTGTGACAAGAGATGAATTCACAGCCCTTCAGCAGCCAAAGCCACGTCTGTGAGCAGGTTCCCAGCCCAGCGCTCTGCGCTCATCACTGTGTCCTTCTCTTCCTGCAGCAATTTGCAGGAATTCCTGCGGTGATGGGTTTTGTTCACGGCCCAACATGTGTACGTGCTCCAATGGACAGCTTTCTCCCAACTGCGGCTCAGCTGGAGGTAAGAACATCGCTGGTGCTGCTCCTCCCTCTGGAGCAGTTCCGTGCTCTCTGAGTTTCCCCATCACAATGAAAGGAAATGCCTGTGCACCTCTGAAATGGTTTGTGCTTTAGCAGCCGGGGTCTAATATGAGTTGGGGAGCAGTCAGGAAGTCTCATTTCTTGTGGCTGTTTTACTACGGGTCCTCACTGCCCCTGATCCCTGGAGTAAACTGCTTGTAACTCCTCATGCTTCAGTATGAGGAATCCTGCGGGATGCAGCTCAGAAACCGCATCTCAGCAGCACAGAGTGATGCTGCTGCCATAGAGTCCATCCATCCCGGCTGTCCTTTGAAGTGGGATGAACTCTGTCACTGCTTTTGGGAACCAAATAGCTATTCTTTATTTTCCCAATGGAAAAATGATGCAGCTTTTCCTGGGCTGGGATTTGGACGTCGGGGAGAATTGCCTAGGCTTTTAACCAACTGCTGTGACCCAATGAGGTTCCGCACTGGCAGAGTTGGGAATGCAGAAACTGCGTTGCCCCTTTTTCTGCTTTCTTCTCCCAGCTTGGACCTGAGAAGTTCTGGGAAGAGGACTGGCTTAGGTCTCTGAGTAACTCAGAGCGACAGGCACATATCCAGAGAGCAATTCCCATGTCCCTCTGGTCATCCCTCCCCATTCAATACCAGACCCTGTTTGCAACCACTCCGTTACCCTGCAGCACATGGTTCTGCACAGCAAACTCCTGCTCGAGGCTAAATCTTGATCTTGTGTACTTTCTGGAAGGGAATTATTGCTCCTTTGGGTCCCTTTTTCCATTGTATTGCTGAAAGGACTTGGAATTATGTAGACACCAGGCTGGGTATGAGTCAATAGTTACATAACAGAGGTCGATGGCCGCAAGTTGCTGCTCGAGGTGTTCAAGCTTGGGATCTTCAGGCATGAAGATGGTTTTCTTGGAGGGTGGTGAAGTGCTGGAGAGAGGAACCAGAGCTGGGGGGGGATCACCCTCCTTGGGGGGTTTAGACTTAGACGAAGCCATAGCCAGCCTGATGTGCAAGCCCTTCCACCCAAGCTCCTATGAGCCAGCAGAGACCCACCTGGGTCAATGCATGGTACATGCAGCCCAAAAGGGCTTCAGTTGTTTCTAAAGTGAGAGCAATGTGTGGATGGAGGCTGGCCATCCTGATCCCCGAATGGGGGTGCCCAAATCCTGGGCGACCATTTGCACTGGACTATGTAAGCACTTCACCCATACGTGATGACACCACTCAAACCACACCAGCCAAAGAGTAACATCCTGCAAGCAAAGAAACAGAGCTGTGTACAGAATCGTTTTAAGAATGGATTTTGCCTGTGCCCTGTGTAAAAGGTAGGAATTCAGAGGGGTTTAGAGTCTTCTGAGGTCTCAGATGGCTGTTTCTAGAGACAACCCACAGATTTATTTCCCATTATTGCCCCCCTGTAGGCAAGCTATTGTTACTAAAGTGACTTGCAGGCATCTGATTGAAGGCCAGAGCCCCCCCAACCCCACACTCAGGGTGTGACTCAAAGAAGGAAATTCCCAGAAGCTGCTTCCAGAGTGCCACGTTGTGCTCCAGCCCTGCAGATGTCCCCAGCAAGAGCTCAGCACCAGAACCTGTGTGTGTGCTGCGCCTGCAGCCCTTCCCCATGTCTTTGCTGAGAGGATGCTGCTGAAGATGCACAAGTTTCTGGATTGAGGGTCCATATGTTAGCAATCACGGAGGAATGCAAGGAATGCTGTAGGCAGTATATACATTTGGGCACAGACCTGGCATTCCCCTGAGCCTGGGCTGGATTTCAGCATGCACTGGAGGTGGGGGTAGGTTCCTCTGCAGGGGCTTCATCAAATCTGGCATTCATTGTGGGGATGTTTGGATCTGTATTTATCATGAACGCTCCAGGGGGGTAAAGCAGGCAAATTGAGCATTCCAGAGGCAAGAAAAGCCACTCTGCCTCTCTGTCATAACAAAAAGCTTGGTTTCCTACTCTGGGGAGTAAGGATGTTTCAGGAGTCATTTGCAAGTGACTGTTTAGATAGTAGTAGTCGGTAAGCAGAGAGAAAACCTGCCTGGAAACTGGTGCTGATGGTGGCAGCCACTGGTCCTTTAAAAGCAATTATAGAACTCATCCAATTCAATCCTGGGAAAAGTTAACCAGGGTGAGCCATCGTTCCCTTTATTCCTAGGACTTTGGTCTCTGCTACCCTGAAAACCCTGACAAAGGAGAGCAGGCCTTTAAGTTCTTAGTTGGAAGATGTTCTTCTGCAGGGGGTTCTAACACTGCCAGCCTTGGGGATAAGTGAGATGGTGATGGGACCTCAGGGCTTTGGGGATCACGGCAGAAGAAAGGCACCTCCTCTGTGCAGGTCCAGGAGGAATCTTCGCCACTTAGTGGGGAAGTTTCTGGATGAGCATCAGGGTTCTTCTTATGTCAAACCTTGAAGTCCCAAATGGTCTCAACCGCTCTAAACCTTTCCCCTTGCTGCGTGCATTGAATATGAGGCTCAGGATGCTGTTTCCTGACAGACGGATAGCTCTGATGGACAGTTCCGAGCTACCTCTGTCTCTGGGCAGCCCTCCCAGATTTGCTCTATGTAATTGTTTTTCCAGGGCTGATTAATTGTAGGGAGCAGTGCAGGGGAAGCGTGTGCTGGAAACTGCCTTTTCCCAGGGAGACTGCTCTCATGTCTGACAATCTGGGCAATGCGTTGAAGCCTCCAGCTTAGTTTCCTTAATCATTAAGCTTTCATCTAACTTTGGCCTGATCTCTGGCCATAGAGCAATAGGAAGAGTAGTAGACATCATGACTAATTCAAACCACACCAGCAATGCATGCATTAAATGTACAGCACATGTGCTGAGCATCCTGAATGCAAAGCTCTGAGACTTCCCATTCCACTGCTCCTTCCTTTCAGGCTTCCTATGAACAAGGCATCAACCATACATTATCCCTATTGGACACTTGTCCTACTACCTTTTGGACAGACATTTCACTTGCGCTGGCCCCAACTCTTTCCTGCTTGGAACAGAGAAGACACAAGCCATAGCTGACCATCCACTCACATATGCACTCTCCTTCTTCAAGCTGCCAAGTCAGGGCCCCTCCTATCCCTGGCAGACATGAGGTGGTTCATGCTGAAAAGCACTTTGCACATAACTTGCTATAACCTCAGGCACTTGCAGTTTGAGTTGTCACATCTGACAAAGGATGAATGCGTTGTTACAGGCAATTCAGGGAAGATTGAAAGCTCTTTGACCTGTATTTGTAACTCAATGTTTAGCAGTTAACCCCCATTTTTGGGCTCTTCGGCTTAAATACCACATTACTTAAACATTGAATAGTGATGAAATGGTTAAGCCAATACTGGCTTTGTGTCTACATCAAATAAAACTTCCCAATTTATTTATTGCTGTTGTTTTCCTACAGTGCATTAGTCACATTCAAGCCCCGCATAATCCAGTGTGAAAGCTGAACTCTTAACATAGCAAGAAGAATAGATGATACATGGTTTTCTTTTCAGATTTCTTACCCCCCCCTTGTATTAAATGAATTGCACCATAGTAATAGTAATAGGCCACATAAAAAGAAGTATCTTGAAAGTTGATGCTTTTCCTCCACCAGAGAAGTCCTATTCCCCCCAACATCTCATAGGTCTTTTAGTACGATGGCATTTTGAAGACTAGACAGCCCAGAATGTGAAAAGTGTTTCTAAATGGGGCAGCGATCCAAAAGGATAATAAAAAGGGTATGCAAATACTTGAAAAGTGTAGTATTCCGAAAGAAAGGCTTGTTTAGAATGGCAGCTATGAAAGAAAGGGAGGTACCAGGAGCTATGTCCTTACTCACAGCTACACGAGCTCTGGTGTCCTGTAGAAAGGGCAGAGCTGCAGATGTTTAACTGGGAACATCCCTTAGCAAAGCGAAATGATGAGTTTCTGTGGAATGAGGTCTGTTTGTATGACTCTAAAAGCTGTTTGCTGTAAGAGGACAATGATACCTTATCCTGTATGGGATGAATTTGAAGTACATCCCTGAATTGCTCCTGGTTTCCCACTGCCCGTGGTGCTCATGGGTTTTCCCTGTCTGAACAGTATCGGGTATAGGAAGAATAAAACATCTTACACCTTGGGAATAAAGAACAGACTCTGGTATTTACTTTTGTAATTGTACCTCAGCAAAAGTGTAAGCCTTTAACCACACTATGTGCCCATATCCTGCCGTGGGAGGTCAGCAGTCTCTCTGCTTAACTCGAAGGAACTGATCATTACCGTCACCCTTAGATTCTGCATTGAGACCATCACAAGTCGTTGCATCGTTGTGTAATGTTTCCCTGCTCTTCCCCATAGTCCAAGCCTGCAACGTGAGGTGCATGAACGGTGGCAGCTGCAATGAGGAGTCCTGCCTCTGCCAGAAGGGCTACACTGGAACGTACTGTGGACAACGTAAGTACCTGCAAGTCCTGCTGGTGAGAGAGGGCAAGGCTGGATCCACGCAGCCTCATGACCAGAGAGGTCACCTCGCGCACACTGATGTGCTCTATGGTGGCGTCACTATATCCTCCTCTCCATTGGAATCTCGGCCCTTAGAGGATAAAGATACAGATATAGAGTTACTAGATGTAATTTAACTCTAAATATATATATACATAGATACAAATATATATGTATATTAGCTATAATTTCTCTGTACATAGTTTTAGATAAAGAGCATATTTTCCATGCTTTCAATTAGAAGAGCAACAAAACCACAAACCAACCAGTATCTTTTGCTTACAAATTGCTCCTGGTTACATTTGGGAAGCTGCAGTGTAAGTTGTTATGTGACAACACTGATTTTCTATAGAGGAACCTCCATAGAGTAATTGAAAGGCATTTTGCAAAGTTTTATGACTTGGTTCTCTGGTTTATCAAATCACTTCTGCCTTTCATAGGGAGAAATTGAATGTCCCCCCGTAGATTCCCAGGAGAGGTGTTTGGCAATTTTAAATCACTGCTCAGGCACATCGTAGAAGTAGCAACCAAAAACTCGAGTGCCATCGTTAGTAAATGTCTACTAAGCAAATGTGCACAATAGTTCTGAAAGAACCTCCGAGCAAATGGAGTTTTCCAGGGAGATTTCAAATCCCTGCCTCCATGTGAGAATTGCTAAGGTTCCTGGTAAGGTCTAGAAGTTAAAGCTGAGCAAAACACCGTATTTCCCCCTAAACTTCCCCTCAGCTATGACTGATTCCTCTTTTGCTGCAGCTTTCCAAACAGTTCCACTCCAGGCAGACACAGCATATGGAAAATCTCATTCCGAACAGCTCAAGCTTGGGAAAATTATAAGTAACAGCAACCCTGGGCTTAGAATGGAACGTGCTAGGCAACCTTAAGTATGTGCTGCTACCAGCTCCACCTACAATATCCTCAGTAGAGTTTTCATAATGGTTCAGATATTGGCAAGACATCACTGACAGGGTGGGGAACAATGGAGAGTCCCACTGGCAGCATCCCAGAGAGCAGATTTTGTCTTCCTTGTCTCTGAGATGAGCGTAGTCTTTGAAGGCTTGGAAATGCAGCAGTACCTGGCCTGTGCAGCTCAGAGCTTGGCACTAGACCAGTGAGGGCCACACTGAGGTGCTGTGGACCTCAACTTTCATGGGAGTCTGTTCTCTTCTACAATGTGCGGATGGCGTTGGGCAACTGAGTAGCTCAGAGAGTGGAGCTCTCTGTAGGCACCTTAGGAAGTGTCATAGTGCTACTCCTCTCATTAGTCATTACAGCTTCTGAGATTTCAATAGGTCAGTGGCATCTGTCGCAGCCAGCAGTTGCTCATGGCATGTGCAGAAGTGTTTCTACATCCTGCTCAATGAGCTTAGCCCCAGCCCAGGACCTAATCAGCATCCTGCTCCTTTGCCTTCAGTTAACTGTGGTTTCGAAGCTAAGGGTAGCAGGTCTAATTTGAAGCCAGTGAATACTTGTGTGCGGATCAGACTCCTTCCTCTTTGCTTTGGGTCTGTGGGATTGACAAGTCCCCTCTCCTCCCAGTTCACTGCTGCCATAGGTGAAACACTTGCCTTCATGCAGTTTCTCATTTGCATCAGTTCAGCGTGACCTTGACACTTAAATCCCAATGCTGACCTGAACGAACTGAGATTCCGGTGTGCAGGAAATCCTCTCCAGTGAAACGAGAGTTTATGGCCTTTTTATAAATGGGTTCATTCAGAAACAGGAAGTAATTTTCCAGGGAAGAAAAAGATCAGGCTTTTCTCTGTATGTTCCCTGCGCGGAGGAGCCTCTCGATGGGCGAACAACACAAAGTAGGTGATATTCCGAGTCCTGCCAGCACCACACATCTCACACTGCGGTCTCACTAAGACCAAGAATCCCTGATTTCTCTTTCCATTTCAAAACAGCTGTCTGTGAAAACGGCTGTCAGAATGGAGGTCGATGCATTGGGCCAAACCGTTGTGCTTGTGTCTATGGATTCACCGGCCCCCAGTGTGAGAGAGGTAAGGAACACGTTTTCATGATACTGTCACTGACAGGGCAGAGGATGGGGGGGTGGAGATTGAAGTATTAAAGGTACTCAATTTTATGTGAATTTCTGCTCTTTTCCTCTGCCTGATTGCACAGCCTCTAATGACAACCTCATGCCCAAAGTGCTCACTGAGATCTCTGGTTATGTGTCTCTGGATCCTCCTCTCCACATGTGGCCCTTGTAGCTATTTCTAAACATCAATAAACCCCCATACTGGGTACCCAAAGGGTTTTTTTCTCTTGGGCATTTCCCTCTTTCCTGTCTTGATAACCTGGGAGTGGCTTAGAAATGCCAGGAAGCCTCTTACCACAGCATCCCCATGAAGGGAAGCTGGCACCATCAGTCCCTTCCTAAATACTAAGAGAGAAGGGAAACGAAACAGCTCCACATCCCTCTTGTGCTGTTGCCCCGGAGCTGGATCAGGACCGCAGGGGGGGTCTCCGGGGAGCACAGCAGAGGAGGAGAATCCCCTGCCTTGACCTTCTGCTCACGCTCTGGGGATGCAACCCAGCACATGGAGGGGTTCTGGGCTCAGGCGCACACTGAAGCCGGGTCATGGGGAGCTTCTCACTGCGCAACACCCCCCGAGTCCTTCTCCTCAGGGCTGCGTTCCATTCTACCCTTTGCAAAATGGTTTTTATGGTTTAGTACTATATTTACTCAAAAAACATTGAAAATTATGACCAGAAGTGAAGTTTTTTCCATGACAGAACCTTATTTTAGTCAAAATGTTTTGAAGGGAACCCTGAGCCAACTCTGGTTTATTATAAACCTCATGCGGTTCCATGCCAGCCGCTCCTCCGCTGTGAAACAGCTCCACTGAGAAACAGTTTTTACCAGCTAAGAATACGGCTCTTAGTGACATGTGGCTTCGCTGTAGTTCATCCAGGCAGCGGGTGCTGGAGTAGATCAGGTTTACGTTTGGGCGGTGTGGGTTTGGCTGAGACGTGTAATTTCTCCCTTTCCTGTTGGCTTGGATGGACATCTCCCAGCACTGCTCTGATATGATTTTTGGCAAGGGGCAGAGTGGCACAGAGCAGAAATGAAACTGAAACATGAAGCCAACGTGCAGACTCCCAGAATTAAGATCAAAGCACCCTGGAAATGCTCTGTTTTTCGAGCCTCTCACTTTCCCGAGATCGGGCGAATTCTGTTTAACTTCGTGTCCAAGGATTGGGCTGTTCCTGCCTTTAATGGGGTTTTTTTCCCAAGTTGGGGATTCTTGGCAACATGATTTAGAGGGTGAGATAGGAATAACAGTTGGTTTCTGGTAGCCCAGGCATCAGTCAGCCCTGCTTGAATCGCAGCCAGCAGAAATAGGCAGAGCTCAACATAGCTGCGCAATGTTCCTTGGGTTGCAAAGTATCTACTGAACCTAATGGTGCAGGTGCCCCATAAAAGGCCTCTGCTGTGGTTTGAGCCTCACATTTACTGGCTGCAGTGAAGGGAAAGCTCTTTAAAAGCCTCCACACACATTTACTGAAGTAACCTTTCATTGTTCCAGGCTCCTTTGTGCTCTCCTGCAAGCACAGATATCGGTTGAGCACTGCAGGTCTATATTCCTTAAGCCCTCTCCTTGCCTTTTTCTATCACGCACACACAGATGCACGTGCAGATATGCACTGCTTTAGTCATGGAAGGGTATTGTGATAACAGCTTTTCTCTTTCCAAGGCTCTGCCTTGCAAGATTCCATCCCCTGAACCCTGCTCCAGCACTGTGTCTGCAGAGCTGCTCTCTTTTTGCTCCCGGGGCTCTGAAGTATTGAGGTTTGTAAATCCACACAGACGTTGGCTGGGTTTGAACAGAAAGCTGGGAATTCCTTAAGGAAACTTCTGGATGCAGCAATGCCAGGAGGGATGGAAAAAACCCAACTGTCCTGGCTTTGTCTGCGTGGTAGCGGAGGGGTTAGCGACAGAGTGGAAGAGGTAAGGAAAGAAGGGGTCTGAGCAGGGCCAGGCTGTGGAGACATCGTGTAATGTATAAAACTCTTTATTTAAAGAGAGCGTTTTCACAACGCCTTTAGAGGGTTGGGTTAGCCCAGACTTGTACGAAGAGACAAAACAAGCTCTCCAGCTGTGTATACACGGCTCTTCCCTGCCAAGACAAACAGCCCGCTTGCTTTGCTAAGAGATGTTAAAAGTTACACTTCTCAAAGAGGCTCCTGGCTGGGCAGATGGGGAGTTGGCAGCAGGTGAGGTGGTTGTGACTGACCCGTGTGTGACAGTGAAGAGCTTAACCCTTCTGAGGAGCAAACTCAGCCCTGCTCCATCTCCAGGCCCGTTAGGATGAAGTCCCTGAGCACCAGACTTACTGGAGGCAGGACCGCTTCTGACTTTCTGCTCAGTTTCTCCATTGAAAGTGGTATTTGACATGTTTACAAGCATCCCTGGGAGTCTCCAGTAACGGGAGACTCAAGTGGCAGCTTGGAAGGAGCATGGATCATCTATAGCTCCATCTATAGCTCTGAGTGTCATTCCTGAAGACTTTTCCCCAAGAAAGATTAATTCAAAGCAGAGCTTGAAAGCCACTGGCTTCATATGTCGGAAGAACAATAATGTTATGGGAGCATCACCACATCATCCATGCATGGCTGGGAACGTGGCCGGGTACTCTGGAAATTCCTTGGATTCCTGCCTGCATCTCAGTGGGCAAAGAGCTTTTGTGAATCATGGAATGGCTTGAGTTGGAAGGGACCTTAGGGCTCATCCAGTTCCACCTCCCTTGCCATGGGCAGGGACTCCTCACCCTAGACCATTTCACCCAAGGCCCTCTCTACAGGTAGTTTGAGCTGGAAAGAAAGCAGGGATAACGTGGTATGTACAGTCATTTCCCTTAGTACTTTGCTGTGAGACGTCTCCTGGTAGGAACCAGCTGGGGTGGCAGATCAGACCACGCTCAGCCTGTAGAGGAGAGGATGTGTTGTAGGATCCATCCCTCTTACTGAAATGGGGGAGTTGGTTTGAATCACTGCTGGGTAATGTGCAGGCACTGAATTTAGGATGGATATGTACAGAGGAGTGATCTGTTCTGCCTCAGACGTGAACTATGGACTTGTCTACAATGACCAGCACTGGAGAGCGTGTTCTCTGTGTTGATGAAAAGGAGGGCTTCAAACCCCACAAATCAATCCGATTGCAGATTTATTAAGGGTTTTAATTTTCCTTTATTTTGCTATAGCCCTAAAGTGAGATAATTTTCCTTTGAAACTGTAATAAACTGCATTCCTGAAGGCTAAGCAACAGCTTCTGCTGCCATGCGCTCAACAAGCCTCATGTTCAACAGTTCAGGGCTCCAGTAAGAGGCTGCTTTGTAATAGGAGCAATCTAACCAACTTCACACTTCATTCAGGAAATACTCCACTTCAGAGGTAAATACCTTAATAGCCGGGTACTCAGAGAGCCTTACCATCATTTCCTCTCTCTGCTTGACATCTTCAGGGATGAAGAACTAGAGAATATATTGTACAAGCCCAGCAGCCTTTGGTAACATGAACTCCCATTACATCAGTGTTGGAGGAAAAAGCTGCAGTGCAGAACATAATGAATCTGTGGGGAAAGAGGCCACGGTTTGTTTCCAATGGTTTTACAGGAAAAGGAGACGTTTCGATGTCGTGTCTCTGATCTCTGCCTCCGTCAAGCAGGGAGAAAAGGGTTGTGAAAGTGCCACTGTTTGTCTCAGGTGAAGGTGGGGAAGCTCCTCCTGTGTTCCAAGGATGAGGCGGAATTGGGTTTTGTTCCCGTCCAAGTGCTGAGGTCTTCACTGCGGATGCCAATTGCTGCCTCTCATGTAAGGGAGTCTTTTCCTTTGGAAAAACAGGTTTTTAGAGGAACATCCTTGATCTTTGTGGAGATTGTCTGTGGCTCCTCTGGTTTCTCTGGTTCAAAGGGCTCTGGCTATGTCTGCACGTTCTCCTTCTCTTAATGGTGCAAGGTTAACCAACAGACTCCTGGGGTGATGTTCTTCAATACAAACACTGAGCTGAAAGCCAGCTGTGCTCCTGAAGCCTTGCGTGGTTGTCCCCAAGTCCCATACCCCATGAGAGCCTTGGAAGGGGTCATGTCCATGTAGAGATAATAGCAAACTTCCGACTGGCACCCAGTGCCTGCGTTCTGGCTCTTCATTAGCCAGTACAAGAAAACAAAGCCCCATCACTGAATACAGAGTTCCAAACACGTGAACAAAAGCAAGGATGGGAGCCACAGGAGATCTGAGATGGGCAACATCCATGGAAAAGGCAGTGAGTCTCTCCTGTTCTTCCACAGTCTCACTGCAGGACTGTTCTCTTTCCAAAACCATAGCCAGGACTGGGTTGGTGTTAAGTGAATATTTCCATGAATCTTGGTTAGGTCTGATTCTGGTGGTCAGGTTTGTCTAAAGGAAAGACAAATCTGCAATGATCTCTACTGTTCCCTCCAGCCGTAGCTTTTCCAGTGTCAGACATCCCCTGCCATGTATAAACAGAACACACAATCCAAAACGCTATCTTGTAACATACAGATGGATGCTCTTGAGCATAAACTGCATTTTAATCCACTCCGACTTCCAGATGGTGGGAATATTGCAGAATACCCCATTATTCTTGCTTGTGAAGCATCTCCAACCCCCTCCTGAGAAGACTGAAGAGTGGCTTTGTCTCAGTTTTTCTGTTTCCTCTTCATAATGATTTCTTCCCCCTCCCTTAAAATATTCCGTCTAATTTGGAGGCTTAGGAGAAAGGAAACAGCCACACAGGATGCATCTGAGCCCCCTGGGTGCATGCAAAAGCCATAGCAGGAAGCAAGCAGCAGTAATGGGGTCCCTTTGTTCGCTCCTCTCTGACTCGGGTCACAGACTTGAACCCCAAAATGCTGCTCCTTGTGAAGTAATCGTGAGGGATTTATGGATTTCATACCTTCAGCTGGGAGCTCCCCCAGAGCCCAGGCACACAAAGGCATGCATCGTGCTAGCAAGAAGGGGACCACAGATAGTTCATGGGGATTTGATGCTCTCTGGGATAACTCAGAAAGGTTTTTAACCTCAGCCTTTGCATTGCAGATGAAGGTACATCAAAACTCTCTCTTCCATACAACCTCTGGCTGTGCCTGAGGTCCATGTCCATTGTGAAACTGAGCCCAAATCCAGCTCTTCTTCTGAAGGCAGAGCAGCTCACAGTCCCAGAGGAATGGAGAGGTCCCAAAACCATGGACTGAGATGTGGCTGCTTGAGTTCCCTTTGCTTGACTCTACCCATGTACCCCCTGAGCTGCAAGGCTGTCCCATGGCATCATGAATTCTTACTAATTCCTTGGATTTCAATTCTCTGGGACAGATAAAAGGTAGGGACAGCACTGGCTGTGCTGGGTCCTTTCTGCCCTACGCACTCAAAGCCATCGGGGCACGTGCTGGACACTCAGCAAGCCCTTCTTCCTATGAATTCCTGATTAATCTTGATATTCCTTCAATTAAAACTCTTCTGCAGGAATGCTATTGGCATTTCCCACCCCCCAGATGAGCTTTGTAATAAAAGGCTGCGTTCACAAAGAGATTTCTCATCCCTGTTAGAAACTGGGTGTTCAGCTGATCTTTCCTAGTCCTCTGCTAATACAGATGTTAAGACATAAAGCAGAGCACGTAGCTGGGATAGTGAATATATGATATAGATGTGTGCTAGAGCTCCTTCTCCTCAGCCTGCCTCCAAAGATGGGGCAAAAGCTTCCATTTCTCTACATTGTGGTAGAAAAAGCATCTTGAGAACTGTAGTCCAAAGAGCTCTGGCACCTACTGCCCTGCCTCACCTGCATGTATGTGGAAAGGTCTGGCATAAACCGCACAAGGAGTGGGATTCAAGGCTTTACTCAGCTGGAAGTTGCCATTTTCCTCCTGCAGACAGGTTTCCTTGAGGAAATAACTGTAGTTCTGCGAAACCACATTTCCCTCTGATCCTGCAGAAAACCAGTGGGAGGCTGCTGGGAGTGCTGGTGGATGAAGGCACATCCTGCACATATAATCTTCCTGTGCATCCATGGGCTTTATGGTCCAATCTTTAAGGAGCCAATCACTACTTTTCCCAGGCCATGTGGGCAGCACTCCTGAAGCACAGCTTCTTGATACCTTTGTTTGTGGCTTGGTGTTCAGCATGTGGCTCAGGGGCCACTTTCCTGTGCACAATGGGAAGCAGCCTCTGGAATCAGAATGAATTGCCTCCAGAGCGCTCTATGGAAAGAGCATTCCCAAGATTTATCTTTAAATATGACAGGAAGGTTTTAATGGGAATTTTCCAAACCTGCTTATCCTGGGTACAAACCTGTTTCAGGTTAAATAGGTAAAATTTGGCAAAGGTACAAGTGATAGCAAAGAGGGTCTTTGCAAAGAGATGCTCAAGTCAACTTTGTCCAAAACTAAGCTATTTGCATTGCACTGAGAAACATGGGAGTATTTGAATCGGCTGTAGCTGAGTGAGCTGAGGGGGCTGGACCATCATGGGTTGGACCTCCTTGTCTGCAGCTGACGCCTCATTGCCTGCTCTGGGTTGGGCTGGAAGGCGGCTGTCTCATCTTCTGACTCTCCATCACTCTCGGATGCAGTGACATTCTCACTGCGGGGAGGAGTGTCCATGAGCAAGCCTATCCCGATGCTGTGGAACCTGCTGATCCCTGTGGAAGGGAAGTGGTGTGAAGAGAAATGCTGCTTTTCACATTTCACATGAACCTGAAGACTCTGCAAGGTCTGGAAGCAGCACTCTGCCAGGTGACTGTGAGGAGTGCAGTGGAGCATTGCATAGCAGAGGCTCCATTGAGCACATTTGGAGGTAGACCCATGAACGGCTGCAGTTCCTGTGCACTGACACCAACCCAAGGCTCTGCATCAGCCCATGAAGATGGATGAGGAGGAATGCAGACTGGCAGGAGAAGCATTGCTTGGTCCACATCTGCTGAAGGCTTTCAGCTCATGGTGGCACAGCAGCTCCAGGCCTGTCCAACAAAGCACGGTCCATGCGCCCTATTGTGGCAGGGACTTGGGACACTTCCGACTGGATGCAAAGGCAAAGCCTGCTTGAGTATAATGGGACAAGGAGAGCCTCAGAGAGCGCAGGGTTTTCACTTCCATTAATTCAGTCTGAGAAGAGTTTATAACACACTTTTGATGTCTTCCGTTGTTTCTGAGAGTTCTTCTACTTCAAGATACTTCAGCTGTGGATAAGCCTCTTCCAAACAGCACCTTGCTCAGTTCTGCAATACAAAGCCGTTGCTGAATGCAGCACTGGACAGATGGAGATGTTTGCAGCTCATGCACAGTAACATCAGTACAATCAGGAAAGACCAGCAAAACCAACCATGCTGTTTGGAAGTCCTTGCTCAATCGGGTCCCTGTCACAGCTTCCTCCCAGCTCATTGTCCCAGAAGGAAGGTAGGCAAGCCTTCAGCCCAAAAATGCTTTGCACTTGGCAGACACAGATTTCTCCTTCCTTTACTCAGTCCTATAAGGAACACCCAATCAGCTGTCCAGGAGACATCCCCCCAAATCCAGCCACAGCTCAGACCAGCCTGGCCAACCATCTTCGTATACTCTTTCCCCTGGTATGCCGAAGCCTTGCCTATAGCCATGATCTGTGCTAAAGGAGTCCGAGAGGTGCAAGGATTCCACCTGGGGCAGATGTGTGCATGAGGAAGAGTCTGGAGCTATCAAACCCTTTTGCCACCCCAAGCATCTCCACTTCTGCACATCCATCTCTGCACTAACTGACCAGGCAGTGATTCAACAGCCCACAGCGTTCCGAGCCCATGGTCTCTTCCAGGCTGGAGGACACAATGAGCTCCAACGCTCCCAGACATTTTCACAACTCAAATTTAGATGGAGCTGAGGAGCAATTCCTTCTCCAGAGGGTGCTCAGCATTGGAACTGCTGCCCAGGGCAGGGCTGGAGTCACCGTCCCTGCAAGTGCACACACATCGTGGAGAAGAGGCCTCAGTGCCATGGGGCAGTGGTGGCCTTGGCAGTGCTGGGTAACGGTTGGACTTGATGATATTGAAGATCTTTTCCAACCTGGTTGATTCTGTGTTTCTCTAACTGTGGGACTTCCAGCCCCGTGTTGCAGTGTGTGTGCTTTGTGCCTCAGATGCTGCTTGCAGTGGAGAGCCCTTGGAGGAGGGCTGTGCGTGGAGCTCTATCTCAGCTTTCATCAGGCTGAGACTTTGACAGGAAACTGTAAAAATAGGACAGGAAAACTTAAAAAAGTTCTCCCTTTACTATTTCCTTTGAATATGTTATTTCAGCACTTGGAATGTCTGGCCTTAGAGACCGCCCCTGCCAGCTTTTTCTTCTCTGCAAAAGTCCAAACAGTTAAACATGAGGAATGTGGCTGTGTTTGTATGAGGTAAGGAAATGACTAGGTGCAGAAAGTATTCCATGAGAAAGGAGCCCTTGACGGAGACCCTCGTGCTGTTCTCCCTGCATCCACCACTCCCCCCCCCAGCAAAGCTGTCACGTAGGAGGCAGCCTGAGAGGCTGAGCAGACGCTTGGAGCTGTGTTGTGTGCCGAGACCTGGGATCAGCATTAGATCGTTGTGTAGCAATGTAAAAGCTCTGCAGTCCCAGTGAGTGCAACAGAAACAAGCGCAGGGCTTCCTGTTGGCTCCTTAGGTGGTGGCTTTTGGATGCTGTACATTCGTGGTGTCTCTATGAGCAGGACATGAATTGCTCCATTAAGCTTTAAACATGGAAGTTATCAGCTCTCCCAGCAGGTCCTCCATGGGCTCCCCAGGGAATGGCCCCACCACGAGCAGCCAGGTTGTGCGGGACTCTCTTTGGGTAGAAGCTTGCAGAGGGAGCTGCCAGGTTAGTGCCTTGCCTTGGTCGCATCTTGCCCGTTCCCAGAGCTCTTTGTCTTGCTCCAACAGTCCGGAAGGTTGCAGACAGGAGGAGCTGCCAGGCAGCGCTCCGTGGCCTGGGGGATCAGCCTGCTGCTGATGGAAATAATTCATTAAGCCAGCACAACCAGAGACCAGGCTCCATATTCCCTGCCCTTGCTCTCCTCCACTGGGTTGCTGGAGCTTTTAGAAAGCAACGTGGAAGCCTGCCAAAGCCTGGGGCATATGTTGTAGTGACCTCATCCCAGCGAGGTCTGTGGCTCCCTGGGGATTACTTACAGGCAGCGTTTGTCCTTGCTGCTGGAAGAAAAAGCCCTCCGCAGCGGCGTTGTTTATTGTGAGAAGGAATTTGATTTTTAGCAAAGAAAAATCTCTCCTTCCTCACTGCTCTGTTTATTTATGCTGCGAAGAAGGAATTCACCCAACCCATGGCCTGGCTCAGGAGGGGATTCCAGCCAAATGGTGCTGGAGAAATGGGAGACTGCAGGATGGGGTTGGGGGTACAGAGGAGACCTCTTCAGTCCCTTCACCTCTGGGCTCTGCTTGCGCAGCTGGGTCAGGCGTATTCGTGCCTCTAGGACTGTGTTTTAAATAGCAAGGGATTGTTCCTGCTTTTCCATCTTTACCCTGGGATCTGAATTCCCACTGCAAGCGTTTCTTTACTTGGTGACACCCTGCTGGGCATGGGGTGTTAGAGAAGTGGGGGAATCCTTTTTCTTGTGAAAGGTGTCCAACAAAACGCTTCTTTTCACAAGTTCTTGGTCAAAACCGACTGATTTCCACAAAGGGAAAAAGAACCAGTTAAAAGGGAGGGGATGTTCATTTTCAATGCCTCCCCCTCCAGCAAAGCAGTAATTGGAACTGGCTATGAAATAAAGGTATAAATGGTTCAGGTTCAGGCGCTGTTTCAATTCAGGTGTTATACAGCGTTTGAAGAACACCCTTGTTCAGGGAAGTGTTCAGCTTGAGGTCTCCTTCAAAGGAATCAGCCTTTGCATTTCCATGCAAAGTAATGGCACTGAATATCCCAGGGAAACATTCCCTACAAAAGATAGCCGTTGTTTTCATTTAGCACTGGGCAAACTGAGCAATAGGGAAGGTGCCTTCCGAGTGCTGTCCATAAATGTTTGATAGCCTCAGAGTGGTGATTTTAAAGAGTCTGCAACTGATTATTCTTTTCTAATGACTCCAAGCTGCATTTCTGCTCTAAATTATAGCCTTGGCTGGCAAAGAGCAGTGCATCATTCTTTATCACCCCTTGGATGGGCTTGGACAGGCTCTGGCAAGGTGAACTTGGGTTAAGTAGGGTAGCATCCATGGTCCTCAACTTGGGATAAGTAGGGTAGGCCAAGCCAGGGCAGCATCCGTGGTCCTCAAGTGGTGGACTTGGGGAAGCTGTGAGGTTTTGGGTGCTGGTTTGGCTGAACCATAACGCACTTCACTGCACTTTAATGTCTTAGCGCTTCCAGCAGGACTCCCGGAAGCACGTGGGTGAAGGCAGATGTTCTCAGCAACCATCTAGTGTTCCTCCACTTACATCCTAGACGTTCATTAGGAGAGTTCAAAATGTCTACAGGGATATTTTCAGGAAGCTGCTTGCAAGTGGAATAGCGTGGCTCAGTGTAAGAGCATGTGTAATGGCAAGGATCCCACCCATTAACTCCCCAAGGCTTTGCGGCTTGGAGTTGTCAGGGATTCATTAGCTATAGGGGTTCCTAACGATCTCCATGACAACCAGCCAAACATGGGAACTGGGAATGAGGTCTATTCCTGTAATGCTTCCTCTTCTGAACACATCTGGGGCCTGCGTTGGCCGCAGGATTGAGTAGATAAGACTCACTATAGCCCCACCATGGCTCTGCAGCATCTGCAGAAGTCGCTAGTATAGAGGAGGTGATGCTTCGAAGCCATATGTGGAGGGAGGTTGGGGTTTGAACACAGAGAGCATAGCAAAGAGTCAGATTTCTCGTGGTTAATGCAAATACATTAATGCTTCAGCTCTAATTCCGTGGTGCCTTCTGCCATGTGAGGGCTTTCTCTCCTTGCTGGTTGCTCAGGATGAGTAGGCATGAAAAGTAACCTAATCTAACCTGACGGTGACAAGAAACCTATGATTCTAACTGCATTTGGAGAGGTTAAGTCAGGCAGTGATTGATTTTTGCAGCTACAAGTGATTCTGAAGGCCCAGATATGTGTTAAAAGTCTCCTCCATAGAGGTGAAAAGATTCTGATTCCCAAAATAAAGCCTGATCCAGTATTTCTTACAAGCTCTTTGATGAGAACTTTACCTGCAGATGGAAAGGTGGAACTCATCCATAACCTACCACTGGGCACTGTTATTGTAAGGTTGAGGAGACAGGAGGAAATCTCAGCTTCCAGTGGGGAAGCCACCTTGTCTCTGGTTCTCTAAGACATGTACCACCAAAGACCAAGCTTCTGAAGGAGAACTACCTGTGACAGGGTTCCTGGAAAGTGGGATCCCAAACATTGACTGTAAAAGGGCTTTAGACATCCAAGGGTGCATATTTCCTTAATAAAATCTGATTGGTGCCCCATTAAAAATTTAATCATTTCACCATTAAAATTAGCAACAGATGGGCGGTGGAATGCAGCCAGGCTCTCTGCATTCCAGACTGCAATTTCCTTGGCTTCATTCCCTCCAAAGAGGCAATCTCCATATGAAAATCTATTTTTGTCAATTATTTGTTTAAAAAGGGGGTGTTCTGCTCGGGCTTTCGTTATCAATCTCGAGGAATTCTTGCTGCAGTGCATCCGGCTTCGGCGAGATGACGTGGGAGGCGCAAGTTTACCCTTTTCCTCCCTGCACAGTTGAGTTTTGGGTTATACATTCATGTGATGCAAGTTTACCCTTTTCCTCTCTGCACAATGGAGTTTTGGGTTATACATTCACGTGATGTGAGTTTACCCTTTTCCTCCCTGCACAATGGAGTTTTGGGTTATACATTCATGTGATGCAAGTTTACCCTTTTCCTCCCTGCACAGTTGAGTTTTGGGTTATACATTCATGTGCTGTGAGTTTACCCTTTTCCTCTCTGCACAATGGAGTTTTGGGTTATACATTCATGTGATGCAAGTTTACCCTTTTCCTCCCTGCACAATGGAGTTTTGGGTTATACATTCATGTGCTGTGAGTTTCTAGGAGCCCTCTGTAGGCAGACACCACAATGACATCAGCCACGTGTTCTCCATGCTCCTTTTGACTGGCAAAGGGGGAAAGCAAGCTCTTCCTTAGCTGTTGTCCCAGGTATTGCCCTGGGATTAACAAGGCTTCAAAGTAGCTCAGATGGCGTTCGCTATTTCACAGTAAGCGCATGGGCACTGCCACGTTCAAGCAGAGCTGAGTTTGTGCCTCAAAGCTGTCAGTTTCCATATGCTGATAGCTGGGGGACAGCATAGGAGCAGAGCAGCCCTTTACGAGCCTCCTCTGTGAGGCTTCTCTGGGCACCCGGCACCTGCAGCTCACAGTCTTTGACAATTCACGTCCTCTGTTAGAAGTCCCTCTCATGGAGAACCACTTTCCTCTATTTCTTTTGAGCCAGCATCACTTCTCTGCTGTGGCACCTCCTGGTTGTGGCTCTGCAAGGGAGTAGCCTGCTCCTCCTTGTGATTTTCACTTCCTCCAGGAGTCTCTCTGCAGGCCGGGGATGCAAACCAGCGCCCCTTGTTGTCCGTCTGAGCCTTCCCAATTCCACTGCCTTCTGAACCAGCCTCGAGGTTGAACTTTTGAGCAAGAGCCTTTCAATTTTATATATAAAAAAAGGACAAAATAACTCAAATTTTGGTGCTTTCTTTCCTGGGAATAAAGTAGAACAAACTGAAGCATTAGATTTGGTGTGGCAAGAGACACTGATGAGGACCATGTGCTTTGGTGTCTTGTGAAAATGTGGGCCAGATGAAGGGGAGGATTATTTGGTAACTCCTTAGTGCAAACGCAGTCCACATTTCTGGTCTGATTTTGAAATCACTTTTATACCAACGTAATTGCACAATCATTGCCCTTCTTCTTCTCAAACCCTTCTTTGCTGTTTACACCTCGGTGCCATCCACACACCAAAGTTCTTTTGGCGCTTGCATTTTAGTCTCAAAGTATGACTGCGCTTCCAACTGCTCAAGAAATACAAATCAGAGGAGAATTATGCTGGGAATAAGCAATTATTGTGCTCATTGAGTCCTTCCCAGAGATAGAGGAGGATTTCTTGTGTGGTTTCCATATGGCTTACGCTTACCCTGATGCCAGGTGGGACACCGCTAGCCCAGATGAACCTCACGCAGTTTTCACTCAGCATTGCCACAGGACTGAGGAAGGCACATCAGCGCTGGCACTGTCGGTCTAAAGCCTGCAGTGATTTCCAGGTGATCTTTGACAGCCCAGGATTAAGCCACTCCATCATGGTTTCATGCAAATGTAGGTTCTCCAATGTGGCTGTCGTGCAAACATACCCTATGGGAGAAAGCCGTCTGCTTCAAACCATCTATTTAATGTTTTTTCTTGCTTTTTATTCTTTGCGTGTGTGTGTAAGGTTTAAACAGAAGGGAGCTGATTGCAAGGATCACGTGTGGAAAGACTTATAGCTGAGAATTTGCAGGGCAAGAAATGGAGCTTTGTTTTGTTCAGTGTCCGTA
The DNA here is from genome assembly GCA_039720435.1 of Amazona ochrocephala. Classification (NCBI taxonomy): domain Eukaryota; kingdom Metazoa; phylum Chordata; class Aves; order Psittaciformes; family Psittacidae; genus Amazona; species Amazona ochrocephala. Next base: position 28,756,902 of record CM077885.1, read on the forward strand.
TTGCACTAGGACGTTTCTGGAAACAGAACGATCCATCTTTACATGTGGTGCCTGTTGTGCCCAGGGCTCATGATTGGGTGTAACCACCCTCCACACAAGTCTTTGGTTGCTTCACATGTCAAACCCAAATGTTCCACTGCAAAGAGAGCTGTGGCTTAATCTGGGGGCTGATGCAGGGATTTGGGTTCACAGCCAATTACTGGGCACTTCACCATCAAAATTCCCTAAGCAACTTTGCAAGGCCCAGCCAGGCTGTCTGAAATAGCAGCTCTCCGACCAGCACCTAACATCCTCAGGCAGCTAATGGGGAATTTTCTGGTCTGACAATAACGTGGTTAAAGGTCCTTTTTCCAGCCACCGATCAAACACTTGCATGCAATCATCTATTCCCAGGGGAAGGAAAATCCCTCTGGTTTCAGAATCTTCTTTCCTGATGAATGCCTGCTGTGCTAATATCCCTAATCAAGGGTCATGAGAGCCCAGACAGTGGCAAAGCCGCATTCCTCAGTGCAAAGAAGCCCTTCAAAATATTCTTGGTTTTAAGAGGTAAGAGGATCCTTGTTGGGAATGGGAAACGGGCTGGTGGATTCTGCAGCATCTGGGATTTAAAATTGCCAGGGGACCTCTAAGAGTTAAACCAAAGAGATTAATCACAGTGACATGTATAACAGCAGGAGGTTGACTTTACAGAGGCTGTCAGAGAGTGTAGAAATCCTTTTGTGGCATTTACTGTAGACATCATGGGGAAAGGTTTGGGAATCGTCTCTCGAAATGTTTAATGGGTGAGAAGTAGGACTCTTACTCGGCAAGCCATGTAGAAGTGATTTGACAGCAAGGCGCCTCCATCATCCTCTATGTTTATGGTATGCAGGCTGTCAGGCCCTAAGGCTGTCCTTGAGAGACGCTTATACCGCGTCATCTCCATAGGCATCTTTGCCCCTAACTGAAATGAAGAGTCATTGCTTTGCTATCCCCAACAGTTGCCTCTTTGCTTGACTTCAGATCTTGAGTTCATTCTAAGGCCAGTCCTTAAAAGGAGTGTCTCAAGGCATAGAATAAGTATAGTTCATGGGATGAGCCTGAGGGAGATCAGGAAGAGCTGGCTGGGAGAGCCTCTTGGTGATGACATGAAACATACAGCAGAAAGGTCACCACCTCCAGTACTGGGCTCCGGCACCTGAGTGACTGCGCTGGTAGGAAGGGGAACAGACACTGTGTTGGACAGAAACCTTGTGCTTGTGTCTTGATCTAACCTGTGGATGTTATTGTTCTCCCTCAGACTATCGTACTGGTCCCTGCTTTAGCCAAGTGAATAACCAGATGTGCCAGGGCCAACTCAGTGGGATCGTCTGCACCAAGACCATGTGTTGTGCCACCATTGGAAGGGCCTGGGGTCACCCATGTGAGATGTGCCCTGCCCAACCGCATCCCTGCCGCCGAGGCTTCATTCCCAACATTCGTACTGGAGCCTGCCAAGGTAAATGCCATGAACACGTCAAGGATGTTCCCTTACACATCCTGATGGGCACTGACAGGATGAGTGATGCATGCCTGCCAGGAGCCCCAGTACAGACAACAGTTCTCTGTGTGAGCTTTTCTAAGTCCATCATTGTATGTCACAGAGCATCACCATGGACCTTGGGTGTCTCATGGGATCATCTAAGATTATCACAGCTCCGTTAAAGAGTCTGGCCATGCTGTGGTTCTCAGGTGACATCCTCCATCCCGCAGGATGCAGATAACAAGACTAGTGTTTCTCCAAGTTTAAAACTGTTGCAGCCTTCTATATGCCCTCTTTGTGGTGCTGCTTCCGTCCCAGCACTGGAGCATGATCAACACTTGTATTGGGTGGCTAGTGCTCTGTAAATCGTATTATTGGTTCAAAATGGAAGCAATGGCTCCTTCAAGATCACACAGGCAACTACGATACACATAAATCACATGCTTAGAGGTTGCATTCAGTGGCCAGGGCAATGAGGCACAAGTAGCAGAATGGTCCATGGAGCTCCCATCAACAGATACCATTGGCAGCCTCTCTAAGGGGTTGCAGGGGTCTCCATTCAGAGTTGCATGAATTCCTTTCTGCATCTGTAACTAATTTCAGCCTTTACCTGCTATGATCAAAAGCCAAAATTACCATCCAAATCCCACATGATCCTCCAGGATGAAACTGGGAAGGCTGAAGGAGAGAACTTTTTTGCTATTGTAATCTGTGTTGTGGCCCCAGTGTCTTCAGGAAGGCTTGGCCTGTTTAATAGATTTGTCACTCGCTGTTTCTGCAAGCAGAACTGGAGTATAGATCAGATCTGCAGCACACAGGCAGGGTGGTTCTAAGCAGCAAGCACTGAGGCCTTCCTGAGGTGCTTTGGAAAGCACAATGTCCCCTCACTGATGTGGACACCATGGCTGCAGGATGAGCCCTCTAGGACAGAGCAGTAGGGCAAAACCTGAGTCCATGGGTTCCCCCCTCCTTCCCAACATCTCCTTCCCAACCCAGCTCCCAGCCTGGAACGAACCATGAGGGGGTAGACACATGGATGTTTGCTTTGCAAAACATTACTGTACTTTTGTCTCCCTCTTGCTTGTGTAGATACGGCAGCAACATATTTATGCCCATTTTCTGTCCTTCACCTTATTTCTAATGTGGTCTGATGGGCGGTTGTGTTATGAAATGTAAATCCATGTACTTTGAGCAAAGCTGTTTTCTCATAGGGTTCTCACCAGGATGGGATTGGAAATCCATGTGTTGCAATGGCTTCGCTTTCTAAGGTCTTTGCTCTTCTGCCTGTAGATGTGGACGAGTGTCAAGCCATTCCTGGCCTCTGCCAAGGTGGAAACTGCATCAACACAGTGGGTTCTTACGAGTGCAAATGCCCCGCGGGTCACAAGCAGAGCGAGACCAACCACAGATGCGAAGGTAGGACTGCAGCCTCCTGCGCAGCTCCACAGCCTGCTCAGCACAGGGTTCAGGATACGCTCTGGGAGCACAAGGGCACTGAAAAACTGAATCTCTCTGCTCACAGGGCACCTCCCGGGCTGGCAAAGTAGAGATGTGAAGGAGCTCCCATGCCAGCCTTGGTCTTAGCTTCCAGTTAGGAGGGAGTATGGGAAGCATGAAGGAGTGATAGAAACCATACTGCAAAATGCATTTCTGATCTCTTTATCTGCTTCCCAGAGCCAAGGCAATGAGGAACAGAGCTTGCCTGATCTTCTTTAAACAGGAAGAGGGCTTTATTCGTGTAGGTGTTTTCTGAAAGATGGCAGCACAGACTCATTGAACAGACAGAACCTCTGGAGGCCTTTAGATCTCGGCTTAGATCAGGACTGGCTTCAGAGCTCTATCAGGTTTCTCAGTCTGAGCCTTTCCTTTGGGGCTCTTGTCCCAGGGTTGCACCACTGTTTTGGGGAGGAATATTTTCCTTATCCACTTGATATTTATCTTTTTGCAGCTTGCAACTTGTTGCCTCTAGTTCAAAAGAGTAACTGGGAGGAAGGCAAAGCAGGTGGAGTCTGACTAACTGTGATGGTGGTGGAATAAGACAACCAGAACTGAAATCATGGCCCTCAGTGCACTGCAGAAGGTCTGATTCCATGAGATGAGGGTATGGAGGAAGTCAATGCAGTGATGCTTCAGTTTTGAACCTTGTCCTTGGGTACAAAGCTGGGACAAATGAAATGCCAGTCAGCATCCTCCAAGCATTGATCCTGTGAGCCAGTGGCCTGGTGCTGTCCCAGTCCCACTGGGGAAGCACTCCCCCCTGCCAGGCTAGGGTTATCTGCAGACAGCCTGCATGGCTTTCCTGTCTTTCTGATTGCTCTGTAGGATGCACCTTGCTCATCTCCAGTGGTGGTGTAAATAGGAGTGACCTTTTCAGCCTCAGCATCTCTTGGAAATGATACAGTGCTTCAAAGTGCTTTGGGGTGTGAAGATTAAACAATGTTTAGACTAGCTGTGGTAGTTAAGGGGGATCCCTGGTTCTGGAAGCCCTGGAACTGCTCTTGGACTCAGGATAAGTTTGTCCACTGTTTTACTTAGCTAAATTCAGGACTCACACAGTGAAACCAATGTCATGGTCCATACCATAAGGCACATGCTTCTGTGGTAAAGTGTGGAGCACAGTGTGGATGAGGCACAGTCGGAACGTTGTGCATTCACAGCGCCACCAATCTAGCCCTCTTCATGAGGGTCTGCCTCCAGTTCCTTAAGGTCCAGCCTCAGCATCTCCTTCATCACCGCTTGGCTTGTCTCAGAGGTATGCAGACCTTAGAGGTGTGTGAGGGGAAGGACGTGCCCTCCCCACGCATTTCACAGCAGTGCCGTGCCGTGCAGCCTGCACCTCTCAGAAACGGGAATAAACATTTGTTGTCTTTTCCAAACATCTGGCGAATGAAAAAGAACCCAGCATTGAACTCTTCCTGCTGTGGTTGTTAAAGCTCTTTCCCACATACCCCAATGAAACCCTGCTGCCTGCGTTTGCCGTTTTAGGGATAAAATGTGTTCATTGCACTGGTGCGACTGCAACCCACCTAGCTGGGCTTCAGGGCCTCCACTTCCCTATCATTCTTCTCCCAGGCTCTGTTGTAGCCAAGACAAGGGATGATAAATGCACTAGAATCCAGTTATTTAACCTGGAATTTGTTTCTTGGTGGCAAAATCACACAGAGAGAGCACTTGAAGCAGTCAGCATCACAGCAACCCACCCCTGTGGCACTGTGGGTTTGGCAGCATCCATTGTCTCACGGTTGCTCAAGAAAGTTGTGAATGCTCCATTTCTGGAAGCACTTAAGACCAGGTTGGATGGGGGGGGGTTAAGGTCCCTTCCAACCCAAACCAATCTGGGATTCTAAGGGGTTTTTCCCAGCTGTGAGTTTTCAGGGAAAGGAGCGTCACTGCTTCCAGGTGACTGTTCCCATGCCCCGGCTTTCCTGTGCTCCAGACATTTCCTTGCTGGGATAACTGTGGCAGTCTCTGTGTCAGTGCATGCCGTGTGACCTGGGTTCAGCCCTTCCGAAAAGCTTTTCCATAGTGAGACACAACCTACAGAGGTTAATCCTTCGGTGGGGGATGGATGCTCTTTTATGTCGAGCAGACGTCTGTGTCTGTGGATCTTCCTTGGCAGGATGCCACAAGACTTTCTCCAGTTAACAGAAGAGTTTTGGTGCTCCAGCATCCAAGGACTTGGAACTTGTGGAATCCAAAGCATTTTACATGCATCTCAGGTGAAGAACCTGCTGCCCACATTCAGCAATGTCCCATGCAATTTGGCTGCCTGATGGGCAAAGGCTGGAGTGCACTAGAACCTCAGGACACAGAAAATCACTCTTGCCTTGCTCTGCCTCACCCGTGCTGGCTGGGGACCAGGCAAAGCACATATGAGATCAGTTTAGCTGGAATCTCCTATATAGCAAGATTAAAACCAATCCGTTGTCTGAATCTGTCATCCAGATGCGAGGGGCCTCTGCATGGGTCCCCACTTCCCAGAACGCCTGCAAAAGCAGCATGATGTGGCCGTAAACAGCTTCCTTTCACTCTCCTTCCTGGATAGCCATAAAAGAGACATCTCCAGCATCTATGGTGTCTGTTCCATCACTTATCTTAGCTCCATTTCTAAGGAGACCACCAAAAGAGGATGTTTTTTACTGACCTAGAGGTCCCTCTCTGTGAATGAGATAAGCATGAAGGCTGCTCTAAACTGACAGGGTTGAGGTTGGTTTTGAGGGCTTGTTTCCTAGACACAAATCCCCAGCACATCCCCACCAGGCAGTCAGAAGGGGAAGAGGATATTTGGGTTATCCCTGTTTCCCTGTAGGACATACACCCCCTGTAAGACACTGAATAGCAGAATAGAGAGCCAGCATCTTGTAAGGGCTTCCTCTGATGCTAACACTTTATCAAGACAGGAAGATCTGAACCGTGTCTTGGAGTTTGCTGCTTGCTTTGATACATCAGGGGCACTGTTTGGTACAGTGGATAGAGCACTGGATCCCTGCTCTACTGAGATTGTACTGCCAAAGTAGCTGCATCCGTCCAAGTAACCTCCTCACCGAGCCACGGGTGTTCATCAAAATAACAACCACAAGCATAAGAGGATATTCTCTTTATCCAGGTATGCTCCAAGCCTAAAATCTGAAAGCTGCAGGAGTTCCCTTGTTGAGCCTGTTTGCTCTGAATTTAGAGCTGGTGAAAGGAGGGATTTCTCAGCTTGCACTGAGACCGTTCTGCTGTAGGAAGAGGAGATGGTTTCCTCTTGTTTTGAGACTCCGTATCCAAGCCTAGCATCCAGGAAGTATTAAAACTAGATTAAATGTCCATGTCAAATTCTTCCCTAGTTCCCAGGAGCTTGTCTTTTCTGCTTAGAAGATTCCTGCTGGGGAGTGAGGTCAGCAGATGGGATTGCATTTGAGCCAGGGGTCAGAGCCCATGTCACTGGCTCTGCTGATGAATGATGTCTCCCTTATTAACACAGCAGCATGTGCCACTAATCTTCTTTGGGGCTGTTTATTGGTGGGAAAAGGCAGGAGTAGAGATAATGTTGTTTCTTTCCCATGGTGATACTTATCTCTTAACACAAACGGCACCTGGAATTAAGGCTCCATTTTCAGGCCCTGAATCCCTCAAGAATAAAGATGCTTTTCTTATGCAGGATTCTGTGCTGATAAGAGGCCAGCTCAGGCCTCATCTCCCAGGCATGTAAAGGGGCTGCAGCTGGAGGCCCTGGATGAGTTTTGGTCAACCCCAGAAGGCAAATGATGGCCTTTTCCTGTCTGCGGCACATGCGAACGTGCGCACGGCATCAAGTTTGGGTTGGAACCTTAATATCCTCCACGTTCAGGGGCACTCAGTTGCAGAGTTAGTTCTGCAGCGCATCTCTGATGAATGTGACGCTTTCAAATAGTGGCTCATTTTGTGCCTTTGTTCATTGTATTCCGAGGCAGCTCAAGGGATCAAGAGTTCCTGAGTCTGGGGCTGTGCAATGTATAATGAGACATTTCGGGCAGGGAGAGTTGCTGCTCACTTATAGCAGTGAAACACAGCAGTGGGGTGGGCTGAGGGTGGGGAAGGGGAAGGATCTCTCTTTGCCACCACTGGACACAAAGCCAGCTTTGCAAGTGCCAGAGAGCTGCGTTTATGTTGTGTTGGGATGGGAAGATGAGCAAGGAGGGCAGATGCTGCCAGCTTAGGGCTGAATGGACAGATCCTGGGCCTGGTTTATGGGGAAACTGGAAAAGAGCAGGATCTTGATGCTTGCAGGAGAATGGGAAGTGTGTGAGCACTGAGAGATGGGCATGCTCATATCCAACTGAGAACGCTGCTGGAAGAATGGAATAGTTAAGGAGGACACAAAGCCCTTCTGGCTCTAACGGTGCAAAATGAGGAGAGGAATCATCAAAGCTGAAATCAGACACATCCTCTGATACAAAGACCCTTATCAAGAAGCCATAGGGAAGTGAGGGGCTGTTGCACAGTGACAGTTTTAAGTTAACCTGGAAGTAGCTGTCAAAATGACACTGAAGGAACCATTTCCCTGGCATGGAGTTAGGGGTGGAATCACTGAATAAAGCTTTTTCCTTCCATCATTCTAGTGGCTCTCTGCCAAGAATTTAACTTCTCAATAGCCCTTCCTCTACTGTATACAAGATGCTAAGCCAGCTCTGTTATCAGTGAAGTGCGGAATGCCAGCACCTCACCCAGGATGCTTCCCAGTACCCCAGAAGGAATGAGTGTCTCGCATCCAAAATTGCTCCAGGATGATAAAATACAAGGTACAAAAAAGTACATGGAGAAACGCCAGGCCAGGGAGTGAGAGGCACTGCATGCTTAGGGCAAGCTCTGTTCAAATCCAGCCAGGCTTGAGCCTTTTGGACCATCTTTGGCATCTCCAGGAGGCAGATTCTGCCAAGGGAGACCATATCCTTCAATCACCAATCTCTCTTTTTCTCTACTCACCCCTTTCCATTTAGCATCGGTAGGGTGACAAAATAGATGCTACTTATGTCCCTACAGGCTTCTCTTTCGTCACCACCCCCCAAAATCCCCAAGTCCCTAATGAAAACAAGGCTCTCTGGTTTTTACCCTGTTGAATCTCATTCGTGGTTCTGGATTGGAGGGAGCTTTCCTGCTTTTCCATGAGCAGAGGGGAGGCTGGCCCCTCTCCTCACGACTGGAACATGATAGCCATTTTATTAGTGAGTTTTCAATTTGCTTACAAAATGTCCACAGAAGAGCTCATTGTTTGGACCCATTCAAAGCTCATTTCCATGGATTTGGTGTGGTTTAGAGGGTTCCATTACTCTCCTCTGTGGTTTCTTTGTGCTTTCTGGAAGGGAAGGTCTGAGAGTCCCATGTGCTGCATGAGAGAGGGCTGATGAGGCATGACCTCTGCTACGTGACATAGGGATGTTTTCTCCATCAAGCCCTGTTTTCCCAGCGGATGGAAACTTTGGGGTTTCACCATGTCTATGGGCACCCGCGGTGGATGGGCTCTGCAGGCTGCAACTCTCTTTCTGAAGCTCTGTAGCCTTTGGCTTCCAGCATTTTCAGCCTTAATGCTCAGGCCAACTCCAACCCCGCGACTTGGAGAGCAGGTCCAAAGTCAACGTTTGCATTGAATCCTGCCGTTGTCTGAAGAGCAGAGCACGCAGAATATTGCTCTAGTTTTTAACCAAGGGCTGGAAAAGTCCTGGAGTAGCCAGGTTGGAGCTGGAAGAATTCCCTGCCCAGAGCTGGGTGTTAATGAGAGCTCTACATATCCACCCCACTGTGTCAAGCTCTCCACAGGCTTCAGCTTTGAACGAATCAAAAGCTAGGAGACACTTTACAAAGAGCAAATAAAGAAGGCAAAATGTGGTGGGGAAGAGCTGAAACAGTGACAAAGCTCAGAGCTCAGTTTCTCCAAGTATAGGACGTGTGAGGAGTCTTGAGAAACGGGCTTTTTCCCTCCTTGGGTTGCCAGCGCTGCCCTCGTGAGCTGGGATTGTCAAGGGGGAAAAGAATGCTGCAGTGTGATTGACCCTTTTGGATTACCTCTGGTTTTCCTTAAGGATGGAATGCAGTTGCTGCCCCCACTACACTCTTTGGATGACTGATGCTATGTCATGAGTACTGATGCAGTAAGATGCCTGCCCGTCAGCTGGCCTCCAGATCTCTGATACAAGCTTCAGGCGAGCTCTGCAGGAGTTCTTAAGCTGCTATTTCCAACAGTACAACCAGCTTTGCCTTCATAAAGCTCTTTCCCTTCCAGTGCTCTGCAAACTGTAACCAAACACAGGCCTGTAATTAAATGACAGGGCAGGCTGCAGTGATAAAATCTCTTTCACTGCAGGGGCCCAGGTGGGGGAAGTGTTTTCTGAGCATTTGCATTGCTGCCTTTGGAGGTTTCAGGTTGTGTCTGTGGGTTGGAGGGGGTCTGAGCATCAAAGAGCTAAAGGAGCACTGCAAGGACAGAGGCGTCTCTGCTGCTTGCACAACCTGGTTGGAACCTTTGGCTGGCTGAGTTCCACAGTTCCTAAGAAGCCAAGCAGGAATGCACCTTGAGGTATGAGTGTACAACCTGCCCTATGCCCTTGGGCTTCACTTTGTGTGTGTTGAAATCAAGGTTTCACTCAGTTCCTCAGGATTCGGAGTTGCAGCCAAAGGGAAAAAGAAGCTAATTGTGTTTGTAAGAGGTTGTGTGAGCAAGGAGGAGGGATTGAAGGGGATTGCCTTGACTACACGAAGCACCCAAGGGGGGGTCTCTGTCTATACCATAGGTCTCACTTCAAAAGGCAGCTCGGATCGCCTTGAGCACATGCATTGCCATTGTCTATTGCTGAGCTGGGCAGGATGAGTTTCACTGCATCCCACTTTGTCTGACCCCTCCTTTTTGTTATCACTCTCTTGTAAGAGCTGGCACCACGCCGAGCTCTGGTATCCAGGAATTAACCCTATTCAGAGGTAACATCACCTACCTGCTTCTGCCCAGGCTCCCTCCCGTGCATCCTCAGGGCTGCACTAGCATTGGCAGCCACTGCATGGCACTGTGAGATTGGAGTCAGACCCTTCCTTCCCAAGGCGTTTTCCCAGTTCCTCACTGGACCGGACACAGCTCAGCACCCCTCTGGGTAACTCACACCTATTTCTTACACAGATTTCATGCCCGTTTCTCAGCTCTGGCACTGTGGCTCATACCCATCATCAGAGCCAGCTCTTCTGGCTCCCAGCACAGCTTCTTCTGGTCCCTCCCTTGCCCTGATGGGTTGGGTTCAGGTAACTTCCCATTATCCCTTCATCACTGAAGTCTGCTGGATAAGCTCTTCCAAAGACATTCTCCATCCCCATTCCCACCTGAAAGGTCTTTACTGTTCTGCTTCGCCCTGCAGCAGCTCTATCCTCACACATGCTAATGCCATCAGGCTGTGCAAGGTGGTTGTGCTGTTCACGTCAGCAAAGCCCCCCTCAAAGGAGCAGGCTTTGACCAGTTCCTTTTCATTGCTTTCCTGCCAGCCCCAGGCAGCATCTGAATTGCATAAACCCCCCCTTAGCCATTCACAGCAGCACCATAGATTTAAAATGCAATAAATCAAGTTGCTGAGCAGAAAGGATTTATTTTGCCAATTGCCCAGGCAGATTTTCTTGTGTTTCTTTGATTTTGCCACTGTAAAAGCTATTGAGCGAATATTGCTTCTGTCTTTTACCACCACCTGGGCCATAACCCCCAACCAATGGCTGGGGGTGGATTAATTAGAGGTTGGCCCTAATTCCATCTCAGTTTCTGAATCAGATTTCAGTTGGCAATTGAAATACCAATAACGCTGCTCCCAGACAACTCCTTGAGTCAAGCGCCCCACAAGCACGTCTGGAACCTCTGCATTCAGTTATATTAACATTATATATTAAAATTAATATATACTAATTATATTAATTAGTGGAAAATAGCTTGCCCTTTTTAAAAGCACTGATTTACCCCTCTGTTCCCATTGATTTTTCAAGGCTTTAGGTGCCAGGTGATAGCTGCACACAGAGGTTATGGTCTCTGTGTCATCTGTACTGGTACTTGTTGAATTTCCTGCTCAAGAATTTTGTCAAGGCTGTAATATAAATGGCCTGAAAAGGCTGAAGCGCCCTACGGTTCTCAAGCAAACCCTGTAGCATCTCATCTTTCCACCTCAGTTCTTGCAGCATGGGTTCAACTCTTAACTCTGAGCAAGATTTCAGCTACAGAAGCTATCTTAGGATCCAGAGGCAGGCATCCGGGATCTCGGCGATGGGCACATCTCCATGGAGACTTGCTCACTTTCAGCTTGAACATGGAGCCTGCCCTATCTTCACACTAGAGAGATGCTTGTAGAGCACTTTGTAAGTTCAGAAGCTACATGACTGAGGTGACTGCCTCTGAGATTTGGTGCTCTCATAACCTTCCCATGACTGCTACCACATGCCTGGGCACCAGGGCAGCCTGGTCCTTCTGTTGTCTGGGTCTGGCTGTTCCACCTTCCAAAACCTCGTTGCAATGTCCTTATTTTCCATGCTCTAAATCCAGAGAGATGGAGCTCACTGGTGTGTTACAGTCAGGCAGCAGTGGGCTGCTGGAGCAGCAGGCTGAGCAGCAGCAGCGTGCGGCAGGACTTGCTAATGGGGATGGTGTGTCTTGGATTGCCATGGATAATTAGGTGGGATCTCTCCAAGGACTCTGTCTCTCTGATTTTCCCTGTGAGGAGATGAACAGTTCCAACTACGACATGCTCATGGCACTGTTATGCAAATCACACTAAAATAGAACTGCTGATGGAGGAGTTGAGCCCACAGCATGACATGTCTGGACCCTCCTTGCCTAACTGATAGTACAGAGGCCTTTTCACATGGATTTAGATGCCTGAATGCACTTAAAATTGATCCAACTCCCTCCTGTATGGAGGAATTCAGTGGATAATGCATGAGCCAGTCTCAAGCATCCCATGACAACCCGTAACAGCAGCTGCTTTCCTTGTGATCCCAGCGCTGGTCCTGGATCTGCACTCCAGGAAAGGAGATGATTTGCAGGGAATCCTAATCACTGTTGGTTTGTTCTTTTCTAGATGTGGACGAGTGCGGTGCAATCTCTGGCGTGTGCGATGGTGGGGAGTGCACCAACACAGCAGGCAGCTATGTGTGCACGTGTCCACGTGGTTTCATGACCAGCCCTGATGGATCACGCTGCATTGGTAAGATGCTAAATAGATATGAGGCCCAAGGATACAGGGAGACATCACACTCTGGACCCCAGAGCGGGGGATTTGCTAATCACTATCTTTGCAGGTCAGAGGCACATTGCTCCTGCAATAGCTGGGAAATGCTCTTTTCCTTGTGCTGTCCCTGCATGTGCCTGTTCTGGTCACAGGTTTTGATGCTCTTACAGACCAGGGCTTTCTCCCTCTCCATAATTCGGACTGCAGGTGCCTCAGTGCTTGAGGTGTTTGAAAAGGGCTCCCTGAAGACACTGAGGAGGAGGGTTGGGGTGGACGGTGTCTGCTTGGGGAAGGATCCTTGTGCTGCTACCCACAGAGCTGCATCAGCTGGTGGGAGAACCCCGCATGCTACCCCTTTTCTCCAGGTGTCATCCAGGGAGAGACAGCCGTACTCTCCCTACAACTGACCAGCAGGCACAGTGTGTGGTTGTACAGTGTGTAAATCCAAGGGGAGCTTTGCAAAGAGGAGCCCAGCGGTGGGGAGCATCCCACGACTGCGCCTTCATGCGCTTGCCTTGCAGAGGGGAAGTGGGGAAAGGTTTACTCCAAGTGTTTGCATAACCAATGCAAACAAACAGTGACTTCCAGCATCTGCTCCTCCTTCCTGCTTAGACCCCAGGTAATGGCTCATAAATCCCAACTGCCCCAAGCTAATAATCAACAGGGCTGTGGACTCAATTGGCTTCATGTCATTGAGCTCAGCCTTTGGGGAGTGAGCTGCTTTGCACTGAGCTGCTGGTCTGGATCCCCTCTGTACCCAGTGGAGAGAAAGAGATGCTTCCCAAGGACTCCTATTCCTGCCCCCATGTTCAACCTGTTTACACGGCCATCATTCAGCTCTTGCACGTTACAGTGCTCGGATGCTGGAAGGCCTTGGTGGGGCTGTGTGTGCTGCTCCCCTGTTTGGCTCAAGGTGTCTGGATTGCAAAGCTTCCCAGAACTGGTGTGAGGCCAGACAAGCTTTCCGCGCAGTGACAAGCTGTCCTGCCTGCAGACTGCAGAGCCTGGAGTGAATCTTGCATGTTTAACAGATCAAAATGCCTTTCCAAGCCTTGTAAATATTTGATGGTCCATTTCTCTCTGTAACAGACAACAGCTTCTATGATAAATAGAGCAGTGCTCTGTTTACTCGCTCGCAGCAGGGCGCTTACTTTAGTCAAAATGAACCCCGTAGTTTGTCTCGCTGGTCAGGAAGTTCATTTGCCTTTTGAAAGGCAAGGATGCACAGATTTGGGAAGAGAAACTGGTACAAGGTCAATGTCAGTGCAATGGCAAATGTCAGGTACCGCTTTGTGTCGAGCGCTGGAAATGAATACAGGGGAAGAAATCCTTTCCAGATTCTTTTCTACCCACAGAAACCGGAGTGAAAAATAATCATGTTCTAGTTGTGGAAAGCAAACCGGTGTCAAGTCTGACATAAGAGTCACCTCTGATAGATCTTAATGAGAATGAAATGCTTTTCCTCCCTTGGTTCCCAGAGCCTGCCATCCGCCTGCAGGGGTGGATGACTCATATGGACATTTCCCACTTTCCTTAAAACCAAGAGCTTCGAGAAATGAAAACGAAGTGAAATTAGAAAGCCCAGATTTAAAAATAGCCTTAGACCCGTAGGATCCTGGAGTAGTTGGGGGTTGGAAAGGACCGAAGCTTATTTAGCTGCAGTGGACTATGGCTGCAGCTGAACTCAATACATCATGCTCCAGCCATTTCCCTCAGCTAATACATGCTGCTGCTGTGCTGTCACATTTTGGGACAGGCAATATTTATTCTGGCATCAGACACAGTTCCTTTTGGGGTGTCATTGCCCTGGGATCCGTATTTTGGCGAACCCTGATTTGTTTCTGTCCTTTGAGGGGGTTTTAGTGCTTGGTTTTGGGAGTTTGTGGTAGTTTAAGTCCTCGATTGAAATAAATCACAGGAATAGTTTGTAAAACTGGAAATGAATAAATAACGCCGATGAACAGCATCAGGAGAGAGCTGAAGAGATTGTCACGCTGCCACCTCCAGATGTTTAGACTGGACGTGACCACAGTGCCTCGTATATCATGGGGCACCAGCGCTGGTGGTGACTTTATGGTGGCAGCTTTCATATATTCCCATCCCTTTCCCGTCCCTTTTGAGTAAAGTAAACACCTTTTCATTGCATTTGAACAATTGCCTGTAGTTTCCGTGGCTGAAACAGCAAGGCACCGAGCTGGAGTTGAGCCCAGCCCTCATTAGGTGCTTTCAATGTCAAACGTGAACAGCAGCAAAGCTGGAGAAAGGCTGTCAGAGTTTGAAATGAGCATGGAAGCGTTCCCAAACCACGCAGATGAGGCCCTCAGTGATATGGGTTAGTGGTGGCCTTGGCAGTCCTGGGATAATGGTTGGACTTGATGATCATCACGGTCTTTCCCAGCTCAGTTGATGCTATGATTCTATGCTATGCTGTGGTTTATTGAATGACTCAACCACTTGTGCTTGACACAAGGACTCCAGTTCCACACGTGTTCAGAGCAGTTTCATTCAGTCAGGCTCGTCCAAGGCAGGCTCAGGGTCTTGCAGAAGCTCCATCAGGCTGCGAGTTGGGTTTCCCTTTCCAGTACAATGAGCTGCTTTTCAAGAGGAGCTTAAGAAAACGGCGTGGCAGATGCATTTCCAGACATGCACATGGCGTTCCCCTGTTCGTGGCAAGTCAGCGCTTCTGCACGCTGCTGTCTTTGCTCTTTTTCCCTGATAGTGCAGCAAATGCTCTGAAAGAGTTGGGTCTCACTTTTCTTGGGCACCATCAGCAGATTTGTTGCCTGAAGTTCTGGGCAGGGCCAGATCTTGCTTACAGTTGCAAAGTCCTGGGCTCAGAGAAGGTTGGGAGGGTGTCACTGGGGAGTTCGCCTGCCTGGGGACACCTTTTTACCTACCTTGGTCGTTATCCAGGGAAAGAAAGAGCAAGAGGAATAAGGAAATATGAGGGCAAGAAATGACAAAGGGAAGTGTGTGAGGGTCACAGGCTCCAAACAGGTAGATAAGGAGCTGGGGCCCTGAGCAGAGCTCCTCAGTAGCAACCAGGGCATTGAGGGATGCGGGAGCCGTGCACAGAGGGATGCTTTGTGCTTTGTGCCTTGGTTCTGGCGCGACTCTTCACTGAGACAGACGCCACCATCCAACCTTACCCAGACAAGAAGGAAATTGGTCGGTTTTCCGAAACAGGGAACACAGGATGGCATCATCAGTCTGGACTGACTGTCCTCACCGCAGTATGAGGCTCCTTTTCGCACCCTTCTTCCTTACAAACCAAGCACCATTGGACATCTTGGGTGGGAGACCTTTGGCTACATGCTGCTGTGTTGTTCTGAGCTAATAGCCCTCAAGTCCTTTGTAGGCAAAGCCAACTGCCTTTTGCAACCACTGGTTTGGGTTTGGTCACTTGGGCTTCTCCGTTTCTGTACATGACAAGGCACAGAGTGAGAGGGATACCCACCCTTGGAAGGTCTCTCCTGGGAAGCAGTACCAGGACTTTCCATTCCTCCATCTCCCCCCATCCCTACCCCACCACCAAGCAAAAAAACCAGGATGAAAACTGCAAAGTTCTTTACAGGTGCACAACCGGTCTTAGATGCCTTGTGTGCAGACAGCCTGCAGTTCTGGTGTCCCCAACATAAGGACATGGAGCTGTTGGAGCAAGTCCAGAGGAGGCCATGAGATGCTCAGGGCCTGGAGCACCTCCCCTATGGAGCCAGGCTGAAAACATTGGGGCTGTTCAGCCTGGAGAAGAGAAACTGCGTGAAGACCTCAGAGCAGCTTCCAGTGTCTGAAGGGGGCTATGAGGATACTGGAGAGGGGCTCTTCATCAGGGACTGCAGTGATAGGACAAGGGGTGATGGGGTCAAACTGAAACAGGGGATTCAGAGAGCTCTGGCAGACCTGTGGCTCTATCCCCCACCTCTGTGCACTGTCAAATCTCATGTGGAATTTTACCTCCTTTCTTGCCTGCAGCATGATCCGATTTACAGAGGTTATTGTGCAAACCTGTTCCCCTTACAGCTGCAGGGGAAGGCAGAACAAACCCACCATGGCTTTGTGCTGGTGTGGGTGGTCCTGCAGGAGGTCACAGAGGGACTGCAGAGACCCAGTGTTCTTTCCATCCACCCCTCTCTGTGCCCAAAGGCAGCTCCAGATGAGTTTTCAATTAGTTCTGACCTTTATTTCTGAGAGAGATTATTGCAAGCTGCAGCAAAGGCAGCTGAATTCAATAACCGTGTCCAGATGAGTAAGGGCTGGACCATTCCCTCCATCGCACAGACTGCTGTGACCTCCCTGCCTTGTCAAACTTGTCAGCACATGCCTGTCTGTGGGGAAGGAGGCTGCCTTCTCCAAATCCCTCCTTACCCATTAGCTGCCTGGCTGTCACCATCTATCACAGCTTCAGGACAGCAAGCATCCCACAGAAGAACAGTAGGAGCCGGGTGGGATCTATCCTCTCTAATGCCCGAAGGGTTTATTCCGAGCCACCACCCTCCGATCTTGAGGCTCATTTTAGCTCAGCCCTAAGCCCTGATTGAGTTAAACTCCCATCCAGGGTTTGAGATGCAGCTTTTCCAGGTGGCCTCACTATCCTGCCCTGGCTTGTTCCGAAAGCAGCTGCTTTCTGGATTGAGAGGGGGCTGCATGTGATGCTGAGGAGCATCAACCTGTCAAGGTGCCATCTCCTACCCTCCAGCATCCGCTGGAACCAGCAATACATGAGAATTGCTTTTGCACTCTTCCTGCTTGCCAGAGATCAAGGGCTTGGGGTGACCCAAACACCCCTGTGGCTTGTACTGCCCTTCACTACAATTAGGAGCTAATCCAGGGGTGCATTCAGTCCCCTCACTCAGGTTGTCCTTCTCCTAATCCATCAAGTTTGCTTGGTGGATGATGTTTCCTAGAAGGGGCTGAACCCATGAATCCCGGGAAAGGATATATCCAGGGAAAGACCTGTGGGGTTAGTGCCCCTGGCTTTAAATGGGGTCACTGTCCTCTGGAAGTCATTGAGCTGTGATGAGAGAAGAAATGTAACCCCAGCCCAGAGATCAAACAGCTCCATGCAATTGATCCCAATGATAGTGCAGGGATGTGTCAGCCTGCTGGCTAGAGGCATGGATGAGGAATCAGACCAGACTTTCACCCTCATTAATTTACTTGAGAAATAAGGACAGGAGATGAATGAGTGGAAGATTCCAGGTTTTCCTGGAGCACTTGGTGCCAGACGGAGCCTGCTAGACGTGTGAAAGACCCTCAGTCTCCTGGGCCTGGTCCAGGAGCCACACACACCAAACACTGGTGCCAGCCTCGGTGTCTGTGGCTTTGGCCAGGCTCATGGGCTTTGACCACCATCCAGGACTTGTTCTCCTCCCAGCTCAGTCCAGGCTGTGGGAACTGATCCGTGACCTGAAATGGGCATCCCCTGGGAGTGGGAGTGTGTAGGCTGGAGGGATGTGGAATTAGGAACAGGTCCATTTGTTTAGTGAGAGATGTTGCGACCACTGGGACCTGGCACGGAATGCTTCCTCATGGGAAGCCTGGGACATTTGCCATCAAATCAATTGTGGGAATGAGATTCAGGTCCTTGCCAGGCCTGAAATGTACAGGACCACACTGGACAGCGGTGGCTGTGGGAAGGTCCTTCCTTAGCACAGCATCAGGGATCACTAATGGAGGAAGTACCTGGATCTCCAGCCTGGCCAAAGTGGTGTAGGACACTCTGACCACCTTGGTCTGCCAGCTCTGCCCTGCCCCAGGGGGGAACAGGGGAAGGGAGTGCTGCAGCCAAGACTTCAGCCTGGAGCAGGAATGCTGGGGAATGCCCGCTCAGCCTGGGAACCCTCAAAATAGCAGCAGCAGCACTGGGTTGTTTTTATCACAGGGAAGTGTTTTTAGTGGCAGAAGTTAGAGGACAATCTGTCATGCTGGGTCCAGTGGCCTAAGAGAGGAGAAGACTCCATGTAGCCAAATTCAGGGCCTGTTGGACTTCAGTATTGGCGTTGATGGCCAACCCTTGCTCACAAATACAGCTAAGCAAGACATGCTAACATCAGAGGAGGAGCCTGAAGAAGGGACACCTCAGCCCCAGGGTGCTATTTCGTTGAATAATATGATTTAGTCCAAAGCAGTTCATCTGTCCCCATTGAGGGGATAGGTCCAGGTGTCCATAGTGTCAGTGTCTGCAGTGGTCTCCTGCAGACCACCTCCCCTCAGGCTGTTCCCTGTCCCAGCTGGAGCATCAGGTCAGTGGGGGAACCCATCCCTGGCATGTTTTTAAGTGCAGAAGCTCTGGTGAGAGGAGGGACACCTGTAAATAACCCCATTTCTGTGGGAAGGTGAGGAAGCATGGGATGAGGTGGGGGATCTCATCTGTGCATTCAGCCAGAATCGGCTGGGTCAGCTTGTCCTTCCTGCAGGGCAAGGAAGGCAGCTCCCAATGGAGACGGATTGCCCACCTACTGCCTGTTTCTGGTTCTTGGTCAGCCTGCTTATAGTATTCAGAAGCCTAAATGGGGACATGAGATGTAATACTGGAAAATGAGGCCTGGCCCTACCACCTCGATGTGCTTCAGGTGGAGGTGCTGGGGAGGCTGAGGCCGAACGGGAGGTCAGGCTGGGGCATTGGACAGCCCGAAGAGGCACCTCTGGAATGGGCACTCAGGAGTGGGGTGATGAGAGGTTGTGAATGTGGCTCCTTGTCCTCTCCCTCTGCAGACCAGCGGATCGGGGCATGTTTCTCTGCGCTGATCGGGGGCCGCTGTGCCGGGGACCTTCCTGGTCAGTACACCAAGATGCAGTGCTGCTGTGACTCCGGGCGCTGCTGGGCCATCGCTCAGACCCCAGAGATGTGCCCTGTCCGGGGCTCTGGTAAGTGCAGCACAAAGAACCTCCACCTATTGCTTGGCCAAGTCCTGGCTCTGATGGCCATAGTGGTACCCCGGGTTTGATGTGGAGAATCATCACCATACAGTGGAGGGAAGGGTCACACGGGGATGCTGGCTCTCCTGCCTGGGTCTCATCTGAAGTTGAGCCGGATGAGTTCAGCCAAGGCAAGAAGTTATCCCTCTCCTCCTACTCCTTCAGCTCCCTTTGGCTCCCACCGTAATTGAACCGTGGGGCCAAATGAGGGTGAGCCCAGGCAGCAGGAGGCCTTGAGGAGGCACAGCACTGTAGATATAGCTCTCTGCCTCTCTTCCTTTGCCACCAGCTCTGAGCAGGGCAGAGCTTTACAGTGTCTGGCACCCTCCCATATCCTGTCCCTTCCTGCATGAAGGGAGCCCACAGTGCCATGCACCCCGAGAAGCTGTTGCCAAACACCCTGGCAAGCTGTGTCTCACCGTCTGCTCCGGAGTAAAGGGTGTTAAAGCTCTCCTCACCCATCTGCCCTGCTCCCGTCAGCACCCATCCTCTTTGCTCCCTGCCAGCCCCTCTCCATCCCTCTGTTCTCTGCACTCTGGCAGAGCAGGAGGAGGGTTCTGGCACTCTTGGAAAGCACTAAGGCAACTGTTTTGTTTCAGATGAGTACCGCAGGCTTTGCATCGAAGGACTCCCGGTCGTGCCAGGCTTCCCTGGGAACTTTCCAGCAATTCCTGGATTTGGGCCCAATGGTGTTGGGCCAGGACTCAATGGGCCTGGAGGCATTGGACCAAATGGGGCAAATGGACAAGGCGGGATCCCAGGTCTGCCTGGAATGGGCGCAGGAAGTTCAAGCATTGGTAATTAAACCGACTTTCTTACTGTGCTGACCCAATTTGGCTGCTTGTCTCAGGACACGGGCAGCGGGTCCTGCGTGCTGGTCCCTGCACACAGCCCATGCTCTTAGACAGCCGCAGAGTTTATTTGGACCCAAGGGGGGTGATGGGATGTGGCACTGATTCTGTGCAGGACGCTGAGCCCAGAAGCAGATCAAACAGCATCTCCTGGCAGAGCAAGAGCTGAGCCTGGCTCCACTGCAGGATATCTTCCTAATGACCAAATAGGAATGAAGCTTTCACGTTAGCACCTCCCTCTCTGCCTCCCCCATACGAAACTGGTTTTCCTACCAGTTTGGATACCTCTCTCATGGGCATCCCTGTATAGCTTCATGCTAAGGGCTGAAGCCTGTGAAGATGCACTGGATGTCAACAAATATTGATGCCCACCTTTCTTCCAAGAGGCTGAGCCATGTTGTGCATGCCAGCCAGGTACTGCAGCACCCTGCAGAGGCTTCTGAGGCAGCTGAGTTTGTGTCTGCAGCCCCATGGTCGTTCAGGAGCATCATTGTCACAGGGTTTGGACTTAAGGACCTTCGTGCTTCCTGGGCACAATCAAGGGAGCTGTAACCCTCTACCTGATGCTGTCTCTTGTGCTTTCCAGGAACTGCCACTTTGAATCAGACCATTGACATCTGCAAGCATTTCACTAACCTCTGC
Organism: Amazona ochrocephala; assembly: GCA_039720435.1. Taxonomy (NCBI): domain Eukaryota; kingdom Metazoa; phylum Chordata; class Aves; order Psittaciformes; family Psittacidae; genus Amazona; species Amazona ochrocephala. The sequence goes on from CM077885.1 coordinate 28,777,517, forward strand.
TTGAACGGACGCTGCATCCCCACCCCATCCAGCTACCGCTGCGAGTGCAACATGGGGTACAAGCAGGACGTGCGTGGGGAGTGCATCGGTGAGTAGCTGCTGCCCCATAGCCCCCATCACAGTCAGAGACCCACACAAGACATTGGAGATAGAGGGCTCATGTCAGGTGACAAAGCAGCGTGGCAGAATGCGTGCATGTGCCCTGCAAGGGTGACTGTTCCTGTGGTAGCCACATCATTGCCACAAGCAGTGTAGTAGCCAGGAATATGAGATACTACATGGCGCTGTGTGCTGTCCCAGGCTGAGTGACAGCCCTACATTAAGGCTGTGCAAGAGGCTTGAATTGAACCTCGAGCTGACTGACATAAGTAACTCACAAGATGAAGAGACTGGACCTTGCCTCTGCTCAGAGCAGAAGCAAGAACCCTCCTCTGAAGTGCCTCTACAGAAGAGATACAACACTGTGTTTGGAGAACAAGGAGTGTGTGAGTAGAGAAGATCCAGGAAAAGCCGATCATGCAGCCTCGATCCATGAGGGTCTGATGATACTGCAACAAGGCAACTTAGAACCACCAAGAGACTATGAGACTGAGAGCAGATGGTGTTGCGCTATCCTCCCAGTCAGAGGAAAGGGCTTAGGAAGGAGGAGCAGAATCAAACAGGGTGAATGCCTGGCTGCATGCCTGGTGCCGTACTCAAGGTTCTATGATCATGGGTCTGCCTTTGAGAAGTTGGGTCTGTTGGGTGCTGATGGGATTCACCGAGGGCAAATTGTGCCAGACCAATCTGGTGGCCTTTGATGTGACTGCATCAGTGGACAGAAAAGAGCTGTGGCTGCCATCTGTGTGCACTTCTGTAAGGTCTTTGATATAGTTCCCCACAACATTCTTACCTCTAAATTGGAGTGGTATGGGTTTGGCAGGGGGACTGTTGGATGGATAAGGAATTGGCTGGAGGACTGTGTCCAAAGGGTTACAGACAGTGGCTCAAAGTCCAAGTGAAAACTGGTAACGAGTGGTGTCCTTCAAGGGTCCATTCTGGCACCAACACTCTTTAATGTCTTCATCAATGCCATAGTGGTACTTAGGGCACCCTCAGCAAGTTTGCAGATGACACCAAGCTGAGTGTTGCAGTTGGTTCACTTGTGGGAAGGGATGCGTCCACTGCTGGTTGTGATGGCAGGATGCCGAGTGCTGGGATTCCAAGGACAGGATCAGCAGCTCAAAGCAGCCTTTGTTGCCTCTCCTTGTAGCTTGCTGTGTATCATGGTGACTCACGGGTTCGGGCTTTTCTTCTTGCAGATGTGGATGAGTGCTCCAGCAGCCCCTGCGTGCATGGGGACTGCGTGAACACACCGGGCTCCTACCACTGCAAGTGCCACGAGGGCTTCCAGAGCACCCCCACAAAGCAGGCTTGCATTGGTAAGTGTGTTCTGTTTCTCTTTTGGGGGGGCACAGTGTGCTGCAAGAGTGTCAGTGTGTTATCGGGGACCTAGGTACCAAAGGAAAATGACTGTAAAGGGGAAGGAGAGCGAAGAGTCGTGGAATCATGGAATGGCTTGGGTTGGAAGAGACACTAAATCTTTTAAGCTGAATTCTTCCTGTGGTTCTCTTTCTGGCAGTGGAAATTCGGTCATCACTTCCTCTTTACAACACTCGTTACGTGTGGCATTTTGGGGCTGTTCAGCCTGGAGAAGAGAAGCTGCGTGGAGGCCTCAGAGCAGCTTCCAGTGTCTGAAGGGGGCTATAAGGATGCTGAAGAGGGACCTTTATCAGGGACTGGAGTGGTAGGACAAGGGGTGATGGGTTCAGACTGAAACAGGGGAAGCTCAAGTTAGGTATAAGGAAGAAGTTCTTCCTGTGAAGGTGATTGACAGAGCCTTGGGTGACGTGGTCTAGTGTGAGGCATCCCTGCCCTTGAGGGGGGTTGGAACTGGATGGTCTTAAGGTCCCTTCCAACCCAATCCATTCTGTGATTCTATAATCCTAAACTGGATCTCATCCTAGACTGGATTGCTTCTCGCTCCACCTGCTGCTACTTTCTTGTGTTTATTTCCCTGGTAGATATCGATGAGTGCATCATGAACGGAGTGATGTGTAGGAACGGCCGCTGTGTTAACACTGATGGAAGCTTCCAGTGTATCTGCAATGCGGGCTTTGAAATCACCCCTGATGGCAAGAACTGTGTTGGTAAGCTATCTCCTGATGCACTTGGGACTGAGACTATGTCCTTCATAGGGATTGGTGATTGCTTTAATCTCTGCTGTATTCCCTTCATCTCTAGGGTGGAGTGCATCTTAAAATGAGAGGACTGAAATAGGAGGGTGTTTTATAAGGGTGCTAGTGCTGCTGGAGTGCTCCTGTAGGTTTTGGGGTCCAGGAGCATGAGCAGGGCTGGGTCTGGAAGGAGGACGCTCTCCAGCAGCCGGCGTCTGAGTCCTGCTATGAGCTGCACTGGCTGACCAAGGTACTGAGAGCAGCAAGGATGCAGCAGGACAACTCTCACCCAGGAGCAGCAGTGGGAACTGCCTTGAGGATTAGCACCCCCTGCCATGAGAACCAATTCGACCATGAGATGGGAGTCAGAATGATTTTAAGCACAGGAGAGTCCTGCTGATGCTGTCAGACTCAACTCACGGTTTCTGTTTGTCCTCCCCAGATCATGATGAATGTGCCACGACCAACATGTGCCTCAATGGAATGTGTATCAATGAGGATGGCAGCTTCAAGTGCATCTGCAAGCCTGGTTTTGTGCTGGCTCCCAATGGGCGGTACTGTGTCGGTGAGTAGGTCCCCAGCCTTGGTCCCTGTCCTTTTCCCAGCCTGATGCCCACATTCCTGGGGACTTGTGATGTGTCTGAGACAAGAGGAGCTGAGGAGAACCAAGGCTGTTGCCGGACATCTCCTGTTCTGCCATCAGAAATGACCCCCTCACAGCAGGATGGGCGCAGGGGGAAATGTTCTTGCGCCTCCACTACAGCACAAATTGGAGCTTCAATCCTTTTTCTGAGGGAGGTAAAGCAGGGCTGTGAAGCTGCATATTACCAATGTGAGCTCGCAGCAGCCATCCCCACAGCTTCCCCAGCCTCTGCAGCACATTCCACTGCGCTTTGTGTGCCGCCTCCCAAAGCCAGGGAGGTTAGAATGTGAAGGCAGAGTGGAGAAAGGAGGAGGAGGAGAATGCAGCGTTTCTTTGATATGCTGCTGTGGCATGGGGTGAATTCATTACAGGTCACTGCCCTGTAAACAGAGCAGAGACCCTGCTACTCAGAGAATGGGCTGGGTCTCAGGAGACCGAAGATCCCTATTCCTTCCCTTGAACCATCAGGAAGAGTCAGCAGAGCACACAAGGGATGCGATGCTCTAACTGCACCTCTGGCTCCCTCTTAGTGTCCAAGTCGCCCTGCAAAAGAGTGCAAAACTCCTGTCAGTGTGTCCTGCCTGTGGGTAACAGCCACTTTCTCCTTCCTCTTTCAGACATCGATGAGTGTGAGACCCCAGGGATCTGTATGAATGGCTGGTGCATCAACACAGAGGGCTCCTTCCGCTGCGAGTGCCTCGGGGGCCTGGCCATCGGCGTGGACGGACGAGTCTGTGTGGACACCCACATGCGCAGCACGTGCTATGGAGGCATTAAAAAGGGCACATGTGCTCGTCCCTTCCCAGGAGCAGTCACCAAGTCTGAGTGCTGCTGTGCTAACCCAGACCATGGCTTTGGAGAGCCCTGCCAGCCCTGTCCGGCCAAGAACTCTGGTGAGCTCCTCTTCCATCTGAGCTTGCAAAGAGCCTGGGAGGTGCTTAGAGACACCCCAGGTCCTGGAGATGGCCTTGACAGCTTGGCAGGGACATGGGAAAGCCATAGGCAGTGGGAAAGGAATGCCATGCAGTTACAAATTGAGGTTGGATCCACAAATCTGACGCTGATCTTTTTGCAGGGCTTCTTACAGTGTTGGACTATTAAGTGTGAGTGTCAGCTCTAGAATACACATTGTATAAGTGTGAACAGACACTGCTTGGAAGCCCACAGGTGACATTCAACCAAGCAATAAATCCAACATTTCCAAGAGTCAATGTGCCTATGTGTGAACCGTCTAGAAAAGCTAACAGCCCTGTTGTGCTTTCCACACAGCTGAATTCCAGGCGCTCTGCAGCAGTGGCATTGGAATAACAGCTGATGGCAGAGGTATGTGCATGCCGTGTACCAGATTCAGGACAGGCACCTCTAACATCACCCTCAGCTCTTTCTTTCAGCTGCTTTTAATGGGGTGTGCATGCATCTGTGGGAGTGTGTGCCATGGGAGACTTGGCACTGTGGAGGGTGGGCTGGGGAGTTAGTCCATGACACCCGTGTATGTAAGAGCTGTTTGTGAGTAAGCACAGGGTAGTTTGCATAACCTGGGTGGGTGTAAGTGCATGCAAGAACCTATCTCTGGGTGTCTGTGGGTGGGATGTGAGCTCGGGCACAGGGAGAGGGGCGTACTGTATATCTTGTCTTCTCCCTCCACGAGTTAATGTTGAGCAAGCATCACTGAGGACTGTATATTGAATCAAGGAGCTGATTCCTGGCACCCTGTGGGAGCTACGTTGTTGGGGATGCACACAGAGGTTGGCTTTACTCCCTGCTTTGATGGGAATGAAGAGCATGACCAATTGCATCCTCTTGCTCGTTTCCATCCTCTGCCCTCCAGCTCTGTGGTCAGGCAGGAAGAGGGCTCAGGGGGAGAGGTGATAAGTGTGTGTTGGGATGTGTCGTTAACGGGCTGCTTTGAGTTAGACAGCAAGAGGTCAGGCAGGCGGCCGCGCTGCCAGCCCCGGGCAGCGCTTGGATCAGCAGGAAGAGCACAAAGCAGCCAGAGAGCTCCGGCCTTTCACGACTTTCCAAATGGGAATGAGCCAGAGGCAAAACCCTGGTGGCTTCTTGGGCTTCCTTCCAGGGCACCGTCTCTTGGCCAAAGTCAGTCTCAGGCTAACGATAAGATGCTTTCTAGCAAGAAGCTAACGTCATACATGATCTGGTCAGCCCATTGCTGCCCGCGGCCAGGACTGGATGCACTCAGTGCTCTCCAGGGTTGCGTTTCCCTGGGGACGTAACTGAAATCCAACTGTGTGGAGACAAAGGCCAGCAGTGTCTGGGAAGCCCTGGCCTGGGCTTCTTGCCATCTGGCACTATGGCACTGTGAGGACGCTGCTGTACAAACACAAACCTGCCCTGTTCTGTGGCGAGGCTGGTTCTTGCCAGGGTAAAACCTCTTTGCCTGGGTACCGCAGCAGGTTGTCCATCATGCTCTGCCCTTGCCCCAGCTGGACCCAGCGTCCTGCTCATAGCATCTCTCAAACAGTTCTTCCTCCCAGCTTTACCAGTAGGAGGGATAACCAAATGGTGTGCCCTGAGTACCTGGGATAAAGATACTGTAAGGAGACTCAGGAATGTAACAGAAAGACTTGAGAGTCTTATGGAATGGAATCTGAGTTTATCTCCACCTCTTATCCAGTTCTCTCGTTGTGAGCTCAGAACCCTATGCTAGATCATACCTGCGTATCCCCAGGACAAGACACCCAGCACCATAGCCCCAGAAAGAGAGGAAAAAGGGTCTCCAAGACCTACTGGGTCAAACCAGTGGGACAGGAAGGGAGGATTTCTGCAGAGGGGTGCCCCAGCTATCTATGGACACGCAGGAACAATGAAGAATTAGTGGGTGGAAGTTTCCTGTATTTGCATTTGCCAGGATCCATCTAATTACTTCTTTCTCTGTGCAGACATCAATGAATGCGCCCTCAACCCTGACATCTGCCCCAATGGCATGTGCGAGAACCTGCGCGGGAGCTACCGCTGCATCTGCAACTTGGGCTACGAGTCAGATCCCACGGGCAAGAACTGTGTGGGTGAGTCCAGGGCAGCTCCAGCTCCCTGTGGCAGGGATCCAGGAGCTCAGGGATGCTGGGGAGAGCGTGGCACACACTCAATGTGGGGCTGGGAGCCAGATGCAGGCCTCTGACTGCACAGGAGCCTGAGGTGATAGAGCTGATGCCCTCAAGCACTGTTCCCATTCATGGATGAATTGTCTTCATGGAAGAGCACAAGGTGATTTGTGTTTGCATAGCAACTTGTACATACAAGCTACATGTATGTACATCGCATATACGTGTAGCAAGGTGCTACACGTATGTGATTTAACATACCTTCTATGTGGCGTTGCTTTGAGGGTGGTGATGTATTTTTGTGCCTCTCAGGCTGCCGGAGCTCTGTAGATGCTGTAGCTCATCAACCCCATCTCTCTGCCCACAGATGTTGATGAATGCACTGTCAATCGTCTGCTGTGTGACAATGGACTGTGCCGCAACACCCCCGGCAGCTACACCTGCACCTGCCCCAAGGGCTTTGTCTTCAGGACGGAGACAGATACCTGTGAAGGTAACGTGACTGAAGGGACCAGAGAACATCTTCATGAGACTAAAGAGCTACGGCCTGAAAGAGAGCTCAAGGTCTAACACGTCTTTGGCTCCCTTTTGACCCCAGTGGTTTGAACTGGAGCAGATCCAGGCTTTGGGTTTGTGGTTTCTTTTCCTCCAAGGGGCAGGTTTCACACTTCATCCAAAAGAGGAGACATCCAAACCCAGAACATCTGGACAGCAAACCAGAACAATTTCCTCTGGAGCCCCCAAATTTTAGCTAAAACCTGACCAAAATTGCAAGTTTTGGCGATTCGGTTGCAAGCTTACACTTTGGGGTGGGGGAAATGATCTTCTGACCACAAAGTCCTCAAATGTTTGAGAATTGGCCCTTTGCACATAAATGTCTGTTCAGAGGGAAAAAAGAGGTTTTCTGTAAAGAAGGTGAAAAATGGCAAACGGCCTGGCCTGAGGGTCCTCTGGGTGGTTGAAAACCTCTTTTCTTCACGTTCTTTATCATCTCCCCCCAGTCTCTGGCCCAGAAAACCAGGTCCCATGGCACTCACTGCAGTGACAGTCCCTTTCTTCCCCCAGATATCAACGAGTGCACCTCTAACCCCTGCGTGAACGGTGTCTGCAGGAACAATGCTGGCTCCTTTGCCTGTGAGTGCTCCCCTGGCAGCAAGCTGGACCCCAGCGGCACCATCTGTGTGGGTAAGGATGTGACCTTCTACAGGCAGCTCTGGGACAGTGGCTGGTGGCAGTAGTGCCCATCATCACCCCTTGCTGTTCATCTGAAGCAAGTCTTGTATTCCTGGCTTGGGGATGGGGATCTTTTGACCCCTCTCTTTCTCATCTGGTGTTTGTTTGGTTGGTGACAATTAACATCTCATTCATGCATCCAGAGAGCCTGAGAAGCTGCAACCTCAGGCAGTGCTCTGAGCAGTGTGCAGCAGACATGGAAATCCCCATCTATGCTACAACCATGGGGTCCCAGGGCATCCTCAGGACATCAGGATGGTGGGTTCTTACTCAGCAGATGGGTTTGTAGTGTGCTGCCCGTAAGGCACACCACGATGAAGTAGATCCCTTCTCATCAAGATGGTAAGGTAGCCACTTCCCACTCATAGGTGGTCAGGGGCAGCTGGAGAAAAGGACTCTTTCTACCCAGAAGAGGAGCGGGCTGGAACTAGAAGGACAGGACACAGAAGTGATGCAGTAGTTGCATCAGAGAGCACAAAAATGCTGCTTCACAGCACAGCAGCGCTCAGGAGACCAGCAGAGTTTGTGTCCATGTGCTTGACTCCACAGCATGAAGGATAGTGACACCAGAGAGCAGTAGTTGCACTGCAGCTCCATGATAGTTTCTTCTTAGCTGCTTCTCATGGCAGCCTGGCTTCCACGGAGCTGGAAACCTCCATCAAGGAGCAGCTCTTCACTCATGTCTTGTCTTTGCCTCTCCAGACAGCATGAAAGGGACGTGCTGGTTGAACATCCAGGATGGACGCTGTGAGGTGAACATCAACGGGGCCACACTGAAATCAGAGTGTTGTGCCACGCTGGGGGCAGCGTGGGGCAGCCCCTGTGAGCGCTGTGAGATTGGTAAGGCTCTGCTGGCACCACGCTCAGGAAGGCAGGAGGAAGCCCATTTCTTTGCTGACATTCCTCTGTTTTCTTGCAGATACTGCCTGTCCCCGGGGATATGCTAGGATGAAGGGGGTCACATGTGAAGGTAAAGTGCTGCAGGACACAGTAGGCTATGGTTTTTATTGGAAACTTGGTCATTCTTTGTTGCTGTCCTGCAACTTTGAGTCTTTGGTGGGGGATCTACACTTTCTGGCCCTTTGTTGGACTCTCTCCAGTATGTCCATCTCTGTCTTATACTGTGGAGTCCAGAACTGAACTTCAGTTGTGCCCTCACGCATGCTGAGTAGAGAGGAAGCATCACTTCCCTCAGCCTCCTGGCAACACTCCTAATGCAGCCCAGGATACCATCGGCCTTTGCAGCAAGGGCACATTGCAGCCTCATGTTCAACTTAGTGCCTACCAGGACCCCAGGTCCTTTTCTGCCAACCTGCTTTCCAGCTGGGTGACCTCCAGCATTTATTAATGTTGCTGGCAGCCCATGTCTCCAGCTTGCCAAGGTCCCTCTGGATGGCAGTGTGACCTTCTGGTGTATCCATCACTCCTCCCAGTTTTGTGCCATCAGCACATTTGCTGAGGATACACTTTACGCCATCATCCTGGTAACTAATGAATACGTTAAACAGGATCAGACCCAGTACTGAGACCACTGAACAGCACTCTCTGGGTGCAGCCGTTCAGTTTTCAGTCTATCTCACTATCTGCTCAACCAGCCCATACATCAGCAGCTTCTGTATGAGGACCTTATGGGAAGCAGTGCTAAAGGCCTTACTGAAGGTTAGGTGGACAACGTCCACCACTACTCCCTTGCCTACTGGGCCAGCCACTTTATCATAGAATTAGATCAAGCTCATCAGCCATGACTCCCCCTGGTCCATCCATGCTGACTCCTGATGATGATTTTCTTGTCATTCATGTACCTGGAATTGGGTTTCCAAGTTTAGCTGCTCCATTAGCAGTACTCATATTTGTGAGTCCTGCTGTCACTCTATCAGTGCTATGGCAGCCATGGATGTCAGCAACAGGGCCGCTCTATCTCTGACAAGGCTTTGGAATGCCCTTGCAGAAGTGCCTGGGCATGGCTGTGGCTGTGTGACGTGATGCAGTTGTAGTCTTTTGGGCAGCTCTGGATGTCTTCCGTCTTCTCCAAGAGCTCCTCAGTGCCACACTGGGCTTGTCCGTGTACTGCTCTCATGCTCGTCTCTTGCTTTTGTGCCAACAGATGTGAATGAGTGCGAGGTCTTCCCTGGTGTCTGCCCAAACGGGCGCTGTGTGAACACTGCTGGCTCTTTCCGGTGCGAGTGCCCAGAAGGACTGACCCTTGATGGCACTGCTAGGACATGTGTGGGTAAGGATGCTTCCTCTCACCCACACCCTGGCCACTGTTCAGCCCTGTCTACAGTGGTCCAACCATCCCCTGCCCACCACGTGCAGCAGTCTTGAGAACTGAGTGATGGCACGTCATACCTGCAAGGCTGCCATAGCTTCGTGTCTCCAGGTTCAGCTAGTAGTGCAATCATTCTCCTTGGGTGGACTTCAGGGGTAGACATATGATTAACCTGACTTGTTTAGGACATGACCCAGCAGCCCTAAACCAACTCCTGGCTGCTTTCTGGGCACACCATGGCAAAACTCTGCTCTTCACGTGGGCCATCTGCACTACTAACTGCACTCCGGAGGTTCCTTTCTCTGGTCCTGTTGCAGTCACAGGCTGGCCATGTCCATGCTATTAAATCTCTCGTAGCATCGCAAACAAGGTGGCCTCATCCACATGGCCCCTACCTGGGCATTGTTTGGAGGATGCTACAGCCAAAACCATTCCAGAAACCTTGCTAACTATGTCACAGGCAATGATACCTGTGGCTTCCCCAGAGGTTGAGTGCTGCAGGCAAGGGCTCAGCTCTGCTCTCTCACCAGATGTGCGTGTGGAACAGTGCTACATGAAATGGGATGAAGATGAGTGCACGGAGCCTCTGCCGGGCAAGTACCGCATCGACATGTGCTGCTGCTCTGTGGGCTCAGCCTGGGGCATCGACTGTGAAGAATGTCCCAAGGTTGGCTCCAGTGAGTACAAGGCCATCTGCCCAAGGGGACCCGGCTTCGCCAACCGAGGAGATGTGCTTTCAGGAAGGCCTTTCTACAAAGGTGAGAAGAAAGAGGAGCTGCTGATCGCAGGCTGTGCTGAGCCCAAGGACCCTGCTGCTTGCATGAGGACTCTAAGGTTCATTGCAGGCATCCCCTCCCTGAAACGTTGCTGTTCCGTCTTCACCCACAGATGTGAATGAATGTAAGGTCTTCTCTGGCCTGTGCACTCATGGGACCTGTCGAAACACCATTGGCAGCTTCAGGTGTATCTGCGGCAATGGCTTTGCTTTGGATGCTGAAGAAAGGAACTGTACAGGTAAGGGAGGAGCAGCTTCTTCTGGAACACTCTTGCCCATCTTGCAGCCTTGTCCACCTAGTGGAATTCTTAGCGTGATGGTGGTACCTAGAGGAGCCATAGCTTTTATCTTAGGGACATACTGAGAAGCCAAAGGCAGGACCGTGAGCAGAAGGCTTCTTCTGCTCATGGGATGAAAGATGAATCCTGCACCAGAAGAAAGTTTAACTGCTGTCTCTCCCTTCAGGAAGAGGAGTTCCTTGGTCTGCTGAGCCAGACTTGCCAGTCCTTGTTCATTGAGTTTGATGGGCAGTACAGGCAGCTGTAGTGGTGCCTGTAGTCTGTTCTGCCTCCACCAACTGCTCTTCATCCCCACAGACATCGATGAGTGCCGCATCTCACCAGACCTGTGTGGCCATGGCACCTGTGTCAACACGCCGGGCAGCTTCGAGTGCGAGTGCTTCGAAGGCTACGAGAGTGGCTTCATGATGATGAAGAACTGCATGGGTAAGGACTTGTCTCCAGGGCAGGGCTGCACCTTGCTCTTCTGCAACAGGGAGGAAAGTAGCTGGTGCTACAGAGGGCTTTGTGCCAAGCTGCTCTCTGTGTGTCTGGCTCTCGAGCATCCTGTCTGTCTGTTCCTTGGTATTAAGCCAAGTCTCTTCATTGCCCTCTGGGGGAGTGGTGGGAGTCCCCGGTGCTGCAGAGGGCTCTGGCAGACTCTGTTCTCCCCGGAGTAGTGAGCCTTTTGCCTTGCTTTGATTGCAGAGGTGGAACTGGGCTGAAGGGCAGCGTATGGAGAGAGAAGGATTGTGTGTGGAGCTGAGGGCACCATAGATGTAATCCTGGGACTGCTGTGCTCTACCTGGGCCAATAGCCCATCAGTGAAGGGCTCCACACTGTCTCTGCTTGCAGTGCCCCAAGGCTTTGCACCATGCTGAGGCAGCGAAAAGGTTGTGAGACTTGGAGCCAAAACTGGGATTCTTCCCTCAGAGACCTCTGTTCATGATGACCTCCTGGTCCGAAGACCAGAGCCTGTGCCTAGCACCAGGGCTGGTGGAGCCTCATGAGCCAGGGAAGGAGACCGGCAGCCCAGAGCAGCATCAGGGAGGACTCTGTATTTATATGTATATATATATATTATAGTGCATCCTGGGCTCTTCCTTCTGCAGCATCCATGGGATATCATTGGTCCTGCCCTGCCACCTCCTGGCCACCGTTACCTCGGCTGTGGGAGGCCACACGGGAGCCTATGTGCTACCAACCAGCTTTTCTCCAGTTCTTTCCCATCCCTCTCCTGCTTGGTGTGCCCAAAGGGCACTTCCCTGCAATCCCAGTGCAATGTTGCCTTCCTTGTTTTACGTTAGACTAAGGCCTCGTGTTTCCTTTTTCATCTTGTACTTGTTCATGTACAGTGCTCATTCTTCCTTCGCTTTGACCTCCCCTTGCACCAAACCTTGGCCATTAACCTTTCCTCTTGTTTCAGCCACCAGCAGCCGGAGCTGGAGCCTGGCATTGCCACTGCGCTGGGACAGGAACCATGCCTGGTGTTTTCATTCCTGCTACGTAGGGAAACGGCAACCTTTACACTGGAGATTGGCTACTGCCCAGTGGAGCTCTGCCAAGCCAGCAGCTTGAACTCATTGGCTGTGAGCTCCAGTTCTCATGCACACTTGGCTCTTTCCTTTGGGTGATGTCTCATCTCCTTCTATTTATTTTCAGCCTTGTGTTACCCATCTATTATTTATTCTGCCACTGATTATTTACATATCCACACTCTAAATGTACACCAGGCATGATTCATATCATATGTTCAACCCTTACACTAAACCGTGTCTTTTCCAACACCACTGCAGAGCGTTTCTCAACTTGTAGATGTTTTTGTGGATGTCTCCATGCCACCGCAGTTATCTTCCTAACTTGGTTCGTCTACCTGCCCTAAGTGGTGTCTCACATACTGCATCAGTCATTTAAATCCAGTTACATGTAGCTTGGTCCCCTTCTTAGGTAATGTATGTTTCTTGCAAGGAGCTGTCAGTTATATCATGATTAGATCTCTACTGAGATTAGTAGACCTGTTACTTCTACTCCTCTATTAGAAGACACATTAAGCTTTGATCATTATAGCACTGCTGTCATTGCACATGCCACAGCCACGTGCCATTAAATCAAATGCCTCCACTGGCATGAGAACATGGAGAAATACCTTGCTCAGCAAGAGGTTCACCATTTGATAGCTTGTGTCTTTCCCAGCTTAAATCTTGCTGATTCAACCAGGTTTTCTTGGCCTGCTTTCCACTCTGTCTTTGCTCAAATGACTCTCAACCTGGTCTCACTTCTGGGTGAGATCTAATCAACTGCTGCTGTTTCTGCACCATTCCTTGGGATCCGCAGCATTTTCATACCTCAACCATTAATCAACAGCCTCAACCATTAACCAAGCCCCTGTGTTCCCCAAACATATAGCACAGATCAAGTCCTTCATGAGAAGTTCTGGTAGAGCATCCGCATTCTTCTACCCCACTCTATTTCCAGTCAGGGTTGTAAGGGCTCCCTTTCACCTGCCCATTTAATCCTCCTTTCTCCTCCGATCATCCTTTACAGCTCCTCCCATCTGGCCAATGCTTGGTTTTATTCTGTCAGCTTCTCATCTGCTTTCAATTGAGTCATTCTTGTTTGTAGCTTAAAAAGAATCCCATCGATGACCTCAGTACCTCAGTTTGTCTCCAACAAGGCAGCCAGGCTGTTGCTGTCCTGATTCCTGACATACCATGTTCCTCTCCTTGTCTGTCTAGCCAGAAGAGCTTGTCTGACTGACAGTCTTCACATCCTGCTCTTTCTGCGTTGGCTGGGACTTTCAAACCGCTTCAATCTGTGCCTTGATTCAATACCATCTCTTTTGTATTTGATTCTCTGAGTTGTTTAAAATCCATCCCTGCCACCGGCATGGGTTTGTGTCTTTCCATACGATTTGTAGTGTGGGCTCCCTCAGCTCACACTGATCCTTCTCCTCCTTCTCCTTCTCCATTTCTGAGATGCTGACATTCACAGCCCCGCTGATGCCTTAAGTTCTTTCAGTAGTGAGATTTCCGATATCTTCACACAAGGATGTTGTATTTCATTGTGGGGTTGGGTTGTTTGGGACTCTTTATAATGCCCATTCCACCTTATCCTTTCTTCCAGGTGACAGGGGATTGGCTCATTTCACCCCAAAGTGTGATGTGGCGGCTGTGGCTTTTCCCATGGTCAAGGATTAACTTCTTCCTGCCTGCGTTTGGCAAAAGAGCTTGGCTTCAGGCACATGAGGGAGGAATTCTTGCCATCCTCTGGCAGGAGACAACCTCCTGGCACTACAGGGGTTTGGGGGCATTTCTTTTAGCTCACCCCGTTCATTTATGTTGCCCTCCATGGCTTCGTGTTCTGAATGCCCATGTCTCAGGGTGCAGCTGAGGACAGATGACTCTTCGGAGCAGTTCCAGGAAGGCTTCCCGTTTTTCCTCTCTCCTACTGCCAGTGCAAAACATCTCGAGTCAATTCTAGGGGCAGGCAGGAAAGTAAAACCTTTTGAATCTATTCTGGGACCAAAACAGAGAAGCTCATTCTCAGATTCCTGTTTCCAAACTTAGAGGATCAGACTCATCCAGCACTTGCTATGGGAAGCACCACAGGTCGCACAAAGACCTGTACAGTATCACAGTAGGTCACAAAGAGCTTTCTCCAGGGGCCACAGATCATGAGTTGATAACAAGGCTTCCCAGTTTCCGTACTTGCAGTTCTTCATCTCCTCCTTCTCTGGGTTTCTGGTTCCAACCAGCATCATTCCAGTTCACCATTCCTGCAGTTTCCCATGCTTGGGTGGGGCTTTTTTGGTTCTGGCATTCCTGAGCTTCTCCATCACTTTTCCAGCAGCCTGGTTCCATCCTTGCCTCGATCACCTCCCTCCAACAGCAGTTCCATCTATTTCAGGAATTTCTCCCGTTCCCAGTAAATTCAATCTCTTTGTCCATATGTGATTCTTTTTCAGCCACGCACAGCCTATTTCCCAGCCCTGTTGTGATGCTGGCACTGCTTGAAGGCTGTTAACACGAATGTTAACATTGTTATCCTAGGACAATGTCCTAGGATAGGTGGATGTGAGTTGGGAACTATCTTTCTCGTCCTTGCTGGCTAATCTGCACAAAGCTAATGACTTCTTTCCTCCTCATGGTACACTTCCATTCTACGGAGCTCAAGACAAGAGCTGTGATTTCCCAGGTGCATACACCAGCCATCAATCACCCAAGCCCTGCATTCGCTGCCCTGTTGATTTTGTGATAGCCCTCTGTGGTGACGGGACTGTGGTGCATGGCACCAGCTCCACCTCATCATCTGGAAAACCAAGCGGAAGGGGACAGTCCACCACACCTCAGAATCTATGATTCTATGATTTAATGTCGTTCTCTGTAGATATCAATGAGTGTGAGCGGGACCCACTGCTGTGCAGAGGTGGGATCTGCATGAACACAGATGGCAGCTTTGAATGCATCTGCCCCCCTGGACATGAGCTGACGTCTGAAGGGAACACTTGCATAGGTGAGATGATGTTAGGACCAGAGTCTGTTCAAGGGTAATGATACAGGGAGACTTGGATGTGGGTGGAACACACTCATTCTGGAGGGACTGAGGTCGCTCCCAGGGTTTCATTGCACTTATGATGTCTGTTTTCTGCCTGCTGTTCACTGAAGGCTGATCAGTGGGGCAATGACATTCAGTCTGGAGACAGAAGTAGGTGAGGGGTACACAGAGAGGGGACCAAATGATGCTTATCCTGATATGAGCATGGGCGGCTGCTCAAACTGTTTGTCCTACTGCAGATATCAACGAATGCTCCCTCAGTGACAACCTGTGTCGCAATGGACGCTGCGTCAACGTCATTGGTACCTATCAGTGCGCCTGTGATTCGGGTTTCCAGGCCACCCTGGACAGGCAGGGTTGTGTTGGTGAGTGCTTCTCATTGCCAAATAGTCATGCCAAGACCCCAGTATACATCCAGAACCCTCATGGCCTTATGCCTCTTAAAATGCTTGGTGGGGTGTCTGAGGGTAAGGCAAGGGGGAACCTCCTGGCTGAGCTACAGCCAGGTTGGTCATCAGCTGCAAGTGGTTGGCATGGAAAGCAAGAGATGCTTTCTTGTGGCTGGGGGGGGTTGTTTCCTCTTCAACACCTCTCCCACCTTGTCTCTGTTACTGGCACTGTGAGCTGCTCTATTGCAAGGCGCGGATGGGCCCATGACCTAGGAAGCTGCCTGACCTCTCCCTTCTCCTCCAGACATTGATGAGTGCACCATAACCAACGGTGGCTGTGACACGCACTGCTCCAACTCGGAGGGCAGCTATGAATGCAGCTGCAGTGAAGGCTATGCTCTGATGCCAGACAAGAGGTCATGTGCAGGTGAGCAGCCAGCTTGGCTCTCATAGGTGCTGCCCCAGGGACCTCTGCATCCATGGCCAGTCAGCCTTAGTGTTGGCTTTGCCTCACTTCCAGAAGGGTGATTTTCCTGGACAGATGGTTTTGCTTTGCACTGCAATGTCCACCCCCTCATTAAAGGCTCCAGACTCCTGTAACTACATGATTTGGAGCAAAGTCCCTCCTGTGACTCCCTCCTGCTCCCACAATACCCTTTCACTGGCTCTAACAACTTCATTCTGGTCTCCTCTCTAGATATTGATGAATGTGAGGATAATCCAGACATCTGTGATGGGGGGCAGTGCACTAACATCCCCGGGGAGTACCGCTGCCTCTGCTTCGATGGCTTCATGGCATCCCTGGATATGAAGACCTGTATTGGTGAGGACAAGGCTGTGGCCAGCACTGCATCACAAGGCTGCTGTTAGATGGAGGAAGGGCTACAGAGGGTTACCTCGCAGTCATGTCATGGTTCTCGTGGTGTTCCAAGCAAGCCTTTTTTCTCCTGCAGATGTGAATGAATGTGATCTCAACCCTAACATCTGCCTGCATGGCGAGTGTGAAAACACGAAGGGCTCTTTCATCTGTCACTGCCAGCTGGGCTACTTTGTCAAGAAGGGAACCACAGGCTGCACAGGTAGGAACACACCAGACTGGGGGGGTGCTGGTGGGAGCCATGACGAGCATCTCCTGCAGCTGCCATAAAGAGAAACCAGCCCTGCACTGCAGAATGCTGGGCACACCTAGGGATGGGGCTGTGTGCTGGGAGCCCCTCCTGGGCAGGCAGAGATCACCAAGGGGGCAGGCTGCAGGCAGGAACTGACACTCTCCTAGTTGACAGCCAAGCCCGGGGCCTGCCCTTCCTTTTGTCTTCATCTTCCAGGGGTGAGCAGGGTGAGAGTTGTACCCTTGGGCACTTCAGCTCCAGGCAGCCTCTTCCTCAAAGCACCTTGCTCCCATCCCCTGGGGTTCAGAATCCCGGGAGCTGTTGGTACCCAGACCCGTTAGCAGGATTTTACCCCCTCCTCTCTGAGGGAAGCTGAGCTGTGTCAGCTCTGATGTCCTTCCTTCCTGCAGATATCGATGAGTGTGAGATTGGGGCTCACAACTGTGACATGCATGCCTCCTGCATCAACGTGCCCGGGAGCTTCAAATGCAAGTGTCGTACAGGCTGGCTTGGAGATGGGTTGAAGTGCAACGGTGAGTTCCTCATCCCAGGAGAGGGTCTTTGTGTGCCCAGGTGCTCTATGGACACTTGTGAAGGCTGGACGTGTGTTTGTGGGACGTGGAGTGTGTGGGCATGGAACTGAGATGAGGGACTTCCTGGCATGTGTATGGTGTGTGTGAAGGGATGTAAGGGTACGTGTGTCTGCACCGGGGAGGTACTGGCAGTGTGGGTATGTGCATGGAAGTGTCTCACTTGTATGTATCAGCACTGCCATGGGAGTGTCTCATGGCCATAGAGGCTCACAGAGATGTGTTGAAGCCTCATGGGTCCTCCAGGTGCCTGAAGGCTGCGGTCTCCTGGGCCATTTGCATGTCCTGTGCACCTTGCGTTACCTGCCTGGGCTTAGAGGGATGGCCAGAGGCAAAGCACTGACAAGGGTGTTCTCCCTTCCCAGACCTGGATGAGTGTGCAACCGAAGAGCACAAGTGCAACCTGAATGCCAACTGTGTCAACACCCCAGGCTCCTACCGCTGTGCCTGCCGAGAAGGCTTCAATGGGGATGGCTTCTCCTGCTCTGGTGAGGCCCAAAGACTCATGGGCATCCTGCTGGGACATGGAGTCATCCCCTTGGAACCACCAGCCTGGTTCAGCTGCTTGTGTCTGGGGTTCCCCAGAGCAGATGTCCCCCAAAAGCCACCGCAGCCTGCCCTGAGCCACAGCCTGCCCAGATGCCTGCAGCAGAGATCACCCTCTTCTCAGCATGTGCTTGGGGAGGATGAAGGCGATGAGGAGCACTGCAGCCCCCTCAGCCTCCCCATAGAGGGGTGGGAAGCAGCTCGTGGGAGTCTCCTGGGCAAGCAGAGGGAAGCCCATGGGATGGACACCACATCAGCCTTGTGCTTGACTCTCTCTAGATGTGGACGAGTGCGCGGACAACGTGAACCTGTGTGAGAATGGCCAATGCCTCAATGCACCCGGGGGTTACCGCTGCGAGTGCGAGATGGGCTTCAACCCCACCGAGGACAGCAAGGCCTGCCAGGGTGAGTGCCCAGAGTTCTGCCTGCTGTTCTAGGAGGTCCAGGGTCCCCCTCCTTGCTGGTCTTGGTCTCTCCACTGCTCTGTCACAACCTGATCTAGTACTAAACAAGCCCAACCATCCCCTGGTGGTGCAAGGCTGTGGCTT
This sequence comes from Amazona ochrocephala, assembly GCA_039720435.1. NCBI lineage: Eukaryota > Metazoa > Chordata > Aves > Psittaciformes > Psittacidae > Amazona > Amazona ochrocephala. The sequence goes on from CM077885.1 coordinate 28,795,726, forward strand.
TGCTTTCAGATGGGATGCCAGATCCTGAATCCCCAGCTCTCCCTGTTTTGCAGACATTGATGAATGCACCTTCCAGAACATCTGTGTCTTTGGGACCTGCCAGAACCTGCCTGGGATGTTCCGCTGTGCCTGCGATGAAGGCTATGAACTGGATAGGAGTGGAGGCAACTGCACAGGTATAGGACTTGCACAGGGCTCTTGGATGAGGATCACTGCTCTGTGATCTGCTGGTGTGACCTTGCCCCAGCCATGACACTGGGAGTGGCACTAGCAGCTTAAAGCCATTTAAGCATCCCCGTGTGATGTGCTGATGTGGCGATGTCTTTGCTCTTGGCAATGCTGGTGGGAGGTGGGCCGTCAGTGAATAGGAGGGGAAGCTGTGGCTCTGCTCCTTTCTTCTGACTCTGGGCATAGTGGTGTGAAGTAGGGCAAAGCAAGACCTGTTTCTAGAAGGGCTTTGCCTGCCATCACATGGAGAGCCTTAGAAACACTGTGGTCGTGAGGATGCACCCTGAACGTACAGTGCAGAGCTTAGGGCTGTGGTTTCTGTGGTTTCTTCATCTATTTATTTTTCAGTCTTCATCTTTCCATCCTTGCAGACATCAATGAATGTGCAGACCCCGTGAACTGCATCAACGGGCTGTGTGTCAACACCCCTGGCAGCTACCTCTGCAACTGTCCACAGGACTTTGAGCTGAACCCCACTGGTGTGGGCTGTGTGGGTGAGTGGAGAGGACACTTTCCCTGCAAGACCTTGGCAGTCCATGTTGGTCCCACATCCCAGACCTGGCTGTCCATGCTGGGCTTAACCCTGCAGCGGCACGACTACCCACCTCCTGTTAAGCCTGGCCCACCTTGTGTCACCAGTGTGGGTGCTCTCCTGGTCGAAGTAATGTTATTCCTGGGTAGCTGTGGAGCTGTTCTTCAGTGTTTGTTACTTGAAGAGCCCTGGGTTACTGGGGGCATTATTTGGGTCATGCTGTCCGGCCATACTGATGGCAGACAAAGCTGGACACGCTTTATTCTGGAAGGGTTCTCAAAGTCGTGAGCTGCAAGGACAGTACAACACAGACAACACAGGTAGCTGACAGTGTGGGCATCTGGGACAGGACTGGGGTCGTACCCCTCTCCCTGCTTCTCGAGACAATAGTGCCATTCTTTCCTCCTGTGCACACAAGTCTACTGGAGGGGCTTTGCTCACCCACTGCTGTCTTTGCGCAGATACCCGTGTTGGGAACTGCTTCCTCGACACCCAGGATCGAGGAGATGGGGGGATCTCCTGCAGCGCAGAGATTGGAGTTGGGGTCACCCGGGCATCCTGCTGCTGCTCGCTGGGGCGTGCGTGGGGCAACCCCTGTGAGCTTTGTCCTCCAGCCAACACGAGTGAGTTGGGAACATACCTGGGGTGAACGTGGGCATGGGCTGGATGAGCAGCATAGATCTGGAAAGAGAAATGGGACCACTTTCCTATGGCTTTTCAACTCAGGCTGCGGGTCCTGGGTCCAGGATGTGCTGTCACCGTGATGGAGCAAGGGGAGCTGAGGGAGAAGTCAGCAACCTTGTGGTGTCAGTGCAGTTGGGGTGGCGAGATGGGGTGTGGGATACCAACTGGTTGTGCCTGGGGAATACAGGTTGGGATCCCTCTTTCCAGTCCAGTGGGCTAGGGGAAGGCATGTGGATGTGGAATAACCCCATTCAAGGGCAGGCAGGCAGAGACAGGATGGCTAAGTCAGCTTGGCATGCAGTGGGAATCAGGATGCTCCATCTGGACCACTGCCACCATCGTCATGGCCTGTATCTCCTGGGTTTCTCTTGGTTCTCATTACCCCTCCTGTTTCATGGGAGCCCACTAAGCCCAGGACCCCCCTGATTGCCTTTTTCTGCAGCTGAATACAAGACCTTGTGCCCTGGAGGGGAAGGTTTCCGGCCCAACCCCATCACTGTCATCCTGGAAGGTAAGCTGACATGGACCCCATGCCCCACGCCAGGGCTGGGTGCTGAGCGAGCCCACCCAGCCTTGTGTGGGTACTGTCAGCTGTGGCACTGCGCTGTCTGGGTGCACGCTGAGCCCCTGGCAGCCAAATGGCAAACATCAAGTGTGTGCTCTGCTCGGATGTGCTCCCGGGCACCAGCAGGGGCTGGAGGTGGTGGGATGAACCCACTATGGATGCCAGGGTGAAGGCACTGCCTGTGCTGCTCTGGCAGGCAATGACCACCTCCTGCCTGCTCTCCCTCCTCAGATATCGACGAGTGCCAGGAGCTGCCCGGCCTCTGCCAGGGTGGCAACTGTGTGAACACCTTTGGCAGCTTCCAGTGCGAGTGCCCCCTTGGCTACTACCTCAATGAGGACACGCGCATCTGCGAAGGTAGCTGCAGCGCGGTGCCTGTGCTTGGCTGTGCCTGGCGTGTATGGCACACACGTGTGCATGCACATGTGCATGTGTGTGCAACAGACTTGCGTGTGTATCTGGGCTGCCCTGTGAGTGGTTGGCAGAATCACTTCCCCTTTCTCTTCCCATCCTCGTCACAAATCCTGTCCCTGTATCAGGCCCATCCAAACCTTATGTCAACTCTACCACCAATCCCATGTCAAGTTTTCTCCCTCTGCCCAGTGCTTTGACCTCCAATCTCCTTTCCTTGGCAGATATTGATGAGTGCTCTGCTCACATTGGGATCTGTGGCCCCGGGACCTGCTACAACACCCTTGGCAACTACACCTGCGTGTGCCCCCCTGAGTACATGCAAGTCAACGGAGGAAATAACTGCATGGGTATGTCACGGTCTGAACCTGTGGGCAGGGGTCTGGCAGTGCCCTGCCTGTGTGCAACCCCTGGGTTGTGCTGTGGGCAGCACGGTGTGGGCACCCTGCCTGAGCACACGGAGCAGGAGCGGTGGGGCTGGCACAAGACACTGGGCTGCCTTTGCAGACATGAGGAAGAGCGTGTGCTATCGCAACTACAACGACACGTGTGAGAACGAGCTCTCCTTCAACATGACCAAGAAGATGTGCTGCTGCTCCTACAACATTGGCAAGGCCTGGAACAAGCCGTGCGAGCCCTGCCCCACACCGGCCAGCCGTAAGTCACCCTGACACCGTGCCTGCCCCTTGCTTTTCCAGCCGTCCTCTGCACTGCGAGGTACAGACAGTAACAAAACAGCAGGAGAAGGGGGAGCATCATGGCTAGCAAGGGGTCCCTGTGGGTGAGTGCTGTGGGGAGAGGCAGTGTGCTGGAAGGACACGGGGGACTGGGTCAGTATCTGCGGAGAGGAGATGACCGTAGAATCACAGAATCAACCAGGTTGGAAAGACCTTTAAGCTCATCAGGTCCAACCGCTCCCAGCACTGCCAAGGCCACCACTGACCCATGGCACTGAGGCCTCGTCTCCACGCTGTGTGAACACTGCAGGGACGGTGACTCCAGCCCTGCCCTGGGCAGTTCCAATGCTGAGCACCCTTTGGGGAAGGAATTGTTCCTCAGCTCCACCTAAACCTGCCCTGGTGCAGCTTGAGGCCGTTTCCTCTTGTCCCATCCCTTGTTTCCTGGGAGCAGAGCTCAGCCCCCTCCTGGCTCCATCCTCCTCTCAGGCAGTTGTAGGCAGCGATCAGGTCCCCCCTGAGCCTTCTCTTCTCCATCTGAACCCCCCAGGTCCCTCAGCCCTTCCCCATCACACTGTGCTCCAGGCCCTGCACCAGCTCTGGTGCCCTTCTCTGGCCCCATCCAGCACCTCAATGTCTCTCTTGTAGTGAGGGGCCCAGAGCTGAACACAGGATGTGTGTCACCTGCCTGTCAGACCCCGCTCTGGTCACTCCAGCCTTAGTTGGCCCTTATCTGTCTTGTCCCTTGCACACCCTGCTCTGCCCACCAGGCATGGCCATGACCTTGGTGTTCCCCTTCCAGCTGAGTACCAGATCCTGTGTGGGAACCAGGCTCCTGGGTTTATCATCGACATCCACACAGGAAAGCCTATTGGTGAGTAGAGCCCCTGTGAGCCAGGTCTGCTTTCTGCCCCTCTGTGTTCTTCCTGCAGTGATTGTGAGCTTGTTCCCTTCCTCTCCCTTGGCAAAGTCCTGAGCAGAGGCAAGACAAGGAAATAGATCAGCTATGGGGGCTGCTTTCCTCTCTGCTGCCTTCCCGGGGTGCTGAGAGATGTTGTCTGTGTGCAGATATTGATGAGTGCAGTGAGATCCCTGCTATCTGCACCAATGGTGTCTGCATCAACCAGATTGGCAGCTTCAGGTGCGAGTGTCCCATTGGATTCAGCTACAACAACATCCTGCTCATCTGTGAAGGTAACGGGGCAGCTGGGGCAACACTGCCAAGGATGCCCATGGAGGGGGATCTCAGTGTGGCATTAGCATCTTCCCACCCCACGGGGCACCAGGCTGAGGGCGGTCAGCACATATGGGCAGAGTCTACATGCTCTCAGCCTTCTTGAAGTCTTCATTTTCCACATCAATGGTTGGGCAAAATTTCCTCATTTCCATTCATTTTCCTGCCTGGTTTTCCCTTTCTCCATTTTTGGGGCTTTTTTTGCAAATGTGACTGCTTCCAAGTTTTGAGAGAGAACTGAAATTCCCATTATTTCCCTGCAAAGCAATAGTGAATCTTGACCCTGATTTGCCCCAACCAAGGGTAAACCCTCAGTGGACTCCTCTGAGCCGCTCCAGCCCTGCCAGGCTGCTGGTGGCTGGTGCTTGGCCCTGTGCACAGCCCAGGTCTGCATTGCTCTCCTCCACAGACATCGATGAGTGCAGCAGTGGGGAGAACCTCTGCCAGCGCAACGCCGACTGCATCAACATCCCGGGCAGTTACAGGTGCGAATGCTCAACCGGATACAAGCTGTCGCCTAGCGGAGCCTGCGTGGGTAAGATGGGAGCTCTTTGCTACCTATTCCATCCAGAGACACTGTGTGAGGTGCTGACGCCCCTGCCTAGGCTCTTCAGGTGGCTTTACAGACCCCATGTGTGGACCAGAGGAAGGAGAGCATGAAGGACCTTCCATGTCCAATGGACAGGATGAAGGACGTGCCAGTCCCGTGTGTGGGTTCCTTGTCTTTTGTCAAGGCTGTGGGCTATGACCTGCCTGTGCTGTGATTATCATAGACTCATAGAATGGTTTGGGTTGGAAAGGACCTTAAGATCATCCAGTTCCAACCCTGCTGCCATGGACAGGGACACCTCACATTAGACCACGTCACCCAAGGCTCTGTCCAACCTGGCCTTGAACACTGCCAGGGATGGAGCACTCACTGCTTCCTTGGACAGCCTGTCCCAGTGCCTCAGCACCCTCACAGTAAAGAACAGTAAAGCTTATGGCATACCTTTATTTCTGGAACACTCCCCAGCGACTGTGGGCTGCCGAGGGGTGAGGAAAGGTCTCTGTGAACTGCAGCTTCAGCCTGGCTGCTCAGGCCATTCTCTCCAGTTCAATTACACTTGTTTCGTTAGAGGTCATGGTGCATGAATCTTGTTCTCTGTGAAGCCACCTCTCAGGAAACAGAGACCCTGTTATGCTGTGCTGCTTCTCACAGACTCACTGCCCACCAGTGTGTCAGCTCTTCCCATCTGGTCCATCCCTTCTGCTCACTGGTGCCCATTTGGCTTTGTTTCAGGTCGCAACGAATGCCAGGAGATCCCCAATGTCTGCAGCCACGGGGACTGCGTGGACACCGAGGGCAGCTACGTCTGCATCTGCCACAACGGCTTCAAGGCCACGGGGGAGCAGACCATGTGCATGGGTCAGTGTGGCTGCCAGAGCCCTGCTGGCAATCACAGATCAGGATGGATGTGAGCTCCATCCAGCACCCTCTGGGTAGTGCCAAGCACAGCCAAGGGCCATGGTGTCCCGTGGGCCCCAGGCTGCCCCTGAAAGCCACAGGGGTGTCGTGAAGCTGCTTGGGCCCCATCTGCACACCAAAACAGTGGCTCTCAGCTCACTCAGCCCCTGAATGAGCTGCGACCTTCCCTCTGCAGATATTGATGAGTGTGACCGCCAGCCCTGTGGAAATGGGACCTGCAAGAACACAGTTGGCTCCTACAACTGCCTCTGCTTCCCTGGCTTCGAGCTAACACACAACAACGACTGCATGGGTGAGCTGCATGAAATCCTGACTGCATGGATCGCTGACTGGGGTCAACGTGGCAATGGCTTGGGGGCCTGAGGTGTCACACAGTGGCATACAGGGAACAGCTCTGGCTGGCAGCTGGCAGTGGCTGTAGGGGTAGTTGTATGTGCCAGAGGCATGGGACTGATGCTCACATGATGTGCATCCCTCTTCCCACTGTGCTTCTCATTTCCCTCCCACAGACATTGATGAGTGTTCATCCCTGGTGGGGCAGGTGTGTCGGAATGGCCAGTGCATCAACAGCATCGGCTCCTTCCAGTGCCTGTGCCAAGAGGGGTATGACCGGACCCCTGATGGGAAGAACTGCGTAGGTGAGTGTCCAGGCAGCAGGCTGGCCCTCCTCTGGGGGTTTTGCTGCATGTTGGTGAGGCCAGCACTGTGCAGTGCTATGAGATGTGGGCCCCAAGATGGTCCCATTAGAGGCAACTGAGAACTCCACTCACAAGGCTTCAAGTCCTCCAGAACCAAAGCCTGATCATTTGATTGCCCATGAAAGCTGGACTGGGCCTCACTATGCCTGCATCTCCCTTCCAGCAATGCAAGGAGCAGTCAAGGCACTTGAACCCTTTCTATGTGCTGAGACTTGCGGGCAATGAGGAGAAATGTTGTCCTATCCATGCCCCTGCACCAAGGGATGCCTTGGGAACTACCCTGCAGGCAGAGGCTGTGGGGACAGACAGGTACATTGCACTCTGTACCCACCACTCTGCCTCCTGCAGCACCAGGTCCTGCAGGGCTCAGTCCATGTTCCCAGGGGACATGAGGTAGAACATCCTGGAAAATGTCTTGTCTGCTTCCTCTCCATGTTTTGGGAAGAGAAGGGTGCAGCTGCATGTAGGGCAGGGATGTACCCTGCGCGCAGGTCCTCCATGCTGAGCATGGATGCTATCCCTGGTGGTTTCCTCTCCTCTCCAGATATCAACGAGTGTGTGAGCCTGCCTGGGACCTGCTCCCCGGGTACCTGTCAGAACCTGGAGGGCTCCTTCCGCTGCATCTGCCCCCCTGGCTATGAGGTGCAGAACGACAACTGCATCGGTAATGTTGGCTCTGTGCCTCCTCCCTTTCCAGCACAGATGTGCTCACCCTCTTCACAGAACCATAGAACCAACCAGGCTGGAAAAGCCCTTTAAGATCATCTAGTCCAACCTTTACCCCAGGCCTGCCAAGTCCACCACTAACCCATGGCACTGAGTGACTTTGGACTATTCCCACACCAACCTTGTTCTTCCTGAGTGGGCTGGGGCATCACCACCCCCAAATACCTTCTTGAAAGCAATTGGACCCAGAGCAAGGCAAGGCCTGCTCCCATGACAGAGGAGGCTTGGCGGGTTTGCTGTGCCCTGGCCTCTTCATTGCCCCATACTCCCCAAGGGAGGGTGAAGGGTCAGGGCTGGGATGGTGTCCTGCAGGCATCAGGCTCCCCACACATCACAGATTCACAGCTGGTTTGAATGCAATGATGAAAGGAGTCACCTTTGGCTGCTCTGTGTGTCCCTGATGCTCCCAGATATCAATGAGTGTGAAGAGGAGCCCAACATCTGCCTTTTTGGGACGTGCACCAATACCCCTGGCAGCTTCCAGTGTGTGTGTCCTCCAGGCTTTGTGCTGTCTGACAACGGCCGGCGGTGCTTTGGTGAGTGCAGCTCATCCCGGTGGGAAGGGAGGATAATGCATGTCTGCAATGAGCTGTGCGTAACCCATCCTCTCACAGATACTCGCCAGAGCTTCTGCTTCACTCGCTTTGACAATGGGAAGTGCTCTGTCCCCAAGGCCTTCAACACCACCAAGGCTCGCTGTTGCTGCAGCAAGATGCCAGGAGAAGGCTGGGGAGACCCCTGTGAGCTGTGCCCGCAGGAGGGGAATGGTAGGTGTGCTGGGAGCCAGCTCCATGGGAGAGGTGGCTCTGTGTGTCTCTGGCACATGCCGGGGGGGAAGGTGTGCAAGGGCAAGACAACCAGCACAGTGGGCTCCTCCGTCTGGAGAGTACTGCCTTCAAACCTAGGAGTCCTGACCGGACTATGTCCAGTTCTGGACAAAACTAGTGGAGAGGGTCCAGCAGAGACCACAGGGATGCTCAGGGGTCTGGAGCATCTCTCTGATGAGGAGAGTTTGCGGGAGCTGGGCTTGGTTGGTTGATGAAGAGCAGACTGAGAGGGGATCTCATCAATGCAGACCAATAGCTCAAAGGTGGTGCCAGCAGGATGGTGCCAGACTCTTCCCAGTGGTACCCAGCGACAGGACAGTTCACTTGTAAAAATATCTCACTTTTCTGCTTGCTTTCTTCCAGTTGCCTTCCAGGAGCTGTGTCCATATGGCCATGGAGCTATCCCAGGCCCAGGTGACACCCGAGAAGGTAAGGTGTGATCTAGGGATGCTGAGGTTGCCTGGAAGCAGCCAGAGGCTGTCTGGAGTTGAATGTCAGTGGTTTGAGGGACATAGGCCTGGGTGCTCTCCCAGGCTCATGGTCTCTGGCTGCTCACTGAAGCTCTGGGGAGGAAGTATCCGGGATCTCAGGGTCAGTGCTGAGAGAACAGGGATGTTTCTGGCTACGTGCTCACATGAGGTTTCATTCCCTTGGTTTTCCTTCTAGATGTTAATGAGTGCTCAGAGAACCTGGGTGTCTGCATAAATGGGGCCTGCATTAACACTGATGGGTCCTTCCGCTGCGAGTGCCCCTTTGGGTACAACCTGGACTATACAGGAGTCAACTGTGTGGGTAAGTGCATGGGGAGCCCCTGCTTCCTCTTGCTCCCATCAGAATCATGGGATGGTTTGGGTTGGAAAGGACCTTAAGATCCTTAGAATCTTAAGCCTTAAAGCTTGCTGGGCTTGTTTGAGTGCTCTGGTTACAAGAAGAGACCAGCCTGCCCCTTTCCTAACTCATCTACCTAACATGGTCCTGGCTTCCTCCAGATACTGATGAGTGCTCCATTGGCAATCCCTGTGGGAATGGCACCTGCACCAACGTGGTGGGAGGCTTCGAGTGCGCCTGTGATGAGGGCTTTGAGCCAGGTCCCATGATGACATGTGAAGGTAACGCTGCTGTGGGGCAATCCCTTCTCCCCTATTGTACACTGGGTCACTTGCCTGGGGGAGCAGCAGGTCAGCCTCCAATGGGCAGTGCAGAAAAGCTGGCTGGGGCTCATCTCCACGTTAGTGTGCGCATCAGCACTGGTCCCATTCAGCTTCCTCTGAGGCTGGAGCCCAACAGGAGGTCTGGGGACCTGCTTAAATGCAGGAGCTGCCTCACTAAGGACTCTGCTGACACCAGTGTCCGTCAGTGCTGAAGGCCATGGCAAGAAGCCTTGGTGGAACAAAGTTCTCACGAGATGAATGCACAGGGAAGGGGGAGCCCCACCGCTGTTACTGCCCAACTGACTGCTGAGAGCACTGAGTGGAGCTCTCTCCTCTCTCCTGCCTCCCAGATATCAACGAGTGCTCACTGAACCCTCTGCTCTGTGCCTTCCGCTGCATCAACACGTTTGGCTCCTATGAGTGCACGTGCCCGTCTGGATATGCCCTGCGAGAAGACAGAAGAATGTGCAGAGGTAAAATCCCCTTCTGCACCCATCCGGGGAGCTCCCACACCCTCCCCAGCTCCTGCACTTAACTGGTCTCTGGTGCTGTGCAGAGGACCTCTGAGCTGGCATCTCTGGGCTTGTGCTTGCTCCCACCTACCTTGACGTTCATGCTGTGTGCCAGCCAGCCTGGACCAAGGCAGAAGGGATTGCAAGAGCAGTGCAGATGCAAGGACTCAGTTCCTAGTTGCCTCCACTGTGCTGGCAGGTTGAACATGGGCTCACAAGGTTCTCGGTTGCAGATCTGGATGAGTGCGCAGAGGGACTGCACGACTGCGAGTCCCGAGGGATGCTGTGCAAGAACCTCATCGGCACCTTCATGTGCATCTGCCCACCAGGGATGCAGCGCAGGCCCGATGGAGAGGGCTGCACAGGTACCAAGGACCAGGCTGGGAGGGATTCCCAGTGGGGCTGGAGACCATCTTCTTCTAGGCATTGTCTATGTAGCTTTATTTTATGTCCTGCCGCTCCTCCCCAGGGCTGCCCATGTGTCAGAACTTCCTGCATGTCCTGTTAGATGCCTACACACACAAAACCTCTGTTCACCTCTGGACCTGTGGTCTGTATGCTTCCAGAGCAACATTATGCCATGTGCCCTTTCTGTTGGGTCTCTCCAGGTCTATGTCAAGCTTCTTTGCATTGAGCAGCTTTTGGAGGGGCCAGCACTGGGCAGCCCAGACCTGCACAGTGTTAGGCACAGCAGGAATGCAAAACAAGCCCAGCTCCACTCCTAGCCCAGCAGCTTGGCCACTTGCAGGAGGAGAACGTGCAAAGCAGGGCAGCTGGGTTCTCACCCGAAACCACACTGCTTTGGGAGAGGTCCAGAGCAGGCAGAGGTGTTTCTCAGCTGCTTAAGGATGTAGAAGTTGTCCTCAAGGTCTATGTGAGGGTGTTCCAAACACAGGGACTCATGGAAAGCTGGAATGTGTCCTGTGCCTCACCTCTTTGTGGCTCCTTCCTTCCCAGATGAGAATGAGTGTCGCACCAAGCCTGGGATCTGCCCCAACGGCCGCTGCATCAACACGGTGGGAAGTTACCGCTGTGACTGCAATGAAGGTTTTGAAGTCAGCCCCTCTGGCACAGAGTGTATTGGTAATTACCAGGTCCTGGTGGGGCTTGAGCAGCCCCTCTGTAGTAGCAGATGATGCTTTTCAGGTGTTTCTGAGCAGAAAGTTGTTGGGGTTTGCTTTTGGCATTACCCAAACCATACCACCCTCTGTGCTGGGTCTGGCACGGGCTGGACCAGCTGCTCGGTTATCCCTGGAGATGGCCCTGACTCGGATCCTGACCTCGTATCCTCACTCTCTCTGCCCAGACACCCGCCAAGGATTCTGCTTCACTGAAGTACTGCAAACCATGTGCCAGATGTCCTCCACCAACCGCAACCTGGTCACCAAATCTGAGTGCTGCTGCAACAGTGGGCGCAGCTGGGGCCCCCAGTGTGAGCTCTGCCCCCTTCCTGGAACTGCCCAGTACAAGAAAATGTGTCCTCATGGGCCAGGGTACTCCACTGATGGCAGAGGTGAGCTGGGGCAAAAGCGAAGATGTGGCTGCAGGCAGACTTCCCCTGGGATAGACCTACACAGTGCGTGAGGCAGTAAGATAATGATGACATTATCTTACATCGAATCAGCCAGGTTGGAAAAGACCTTTAAGCTCATCAGGTCCAACTGTTCCCATCACTGCCAAAGCCACCACTGACCCATCTCCACGCTGTGTGAACACTTGCAGGGATGGTGACTGCAGCCCTGCCCTGGGCAGTTCCAATGCTGAGCACCCTTTGGGGAAGGAATTGTTCCTCAGCTCCATCTAAACCTGCCCTGATGCAGCTTGAGGCCATTTCCTCTTGTCCCATCCCTTGTTCCTTGGGAGCAGAGCCCAGCCCCCTCCTGGCTCCATCCTCCTCTCAGGCAGTTGTAGGGAGCCATCAGGTCCCCCTGAGCCTTCTCTTCTCCATCTGAACCCCCCAGGTCCCTCAGCAGTTCCCCATCACACTGTGCTCCAGGCCCTTCATCTCCCTGACCATATTCTCCTGCTCCCTGGGAGAGTCTGATCTCCCCTGGCACAGGAGCATTGTGGCAAAGGCAGTGCCATCACTAAGAGGTCCTTCCCTCTCTCCTGCAGACATCGATGAGTGCAAGGTGCTGCCCAACCTCTGCAAGAATGGACAGTGCATCAACAGCATCGGCTCCTTCCGCTGCCACTGCAGGCTGGGCTACACCGCAGACATCACCGGCACCGCCTGTGTGGGTGAGCTGGGAGAAGGAAACCCATGTCTCTGGACAGCCCTTGGCCTTAGGAGGCTTCCACCCCTACTTTCAGCATGCAAACAGAGGGTCCCGAAGCACACACACACGTACATTCCTTGCCCAGGAGCAGCTCTCACTGCCGGGGATGGAGCATTCACCACTTCTTTGGCAACCTGTTCCAAGGCCTCTGAAAGACCTGAACTTCCCCCATTTCAGTTTGAACCCATCACCCCTTGTCCTATCTCTACTGTCCCTGATGAAGAGCCCCTCTCCAGCATCCTTGTATGCCCCTTCAGACACTGGAGCTGCTCTGAGGTCTCCATGCAGCTTCTCTTCTCCAGGCTGAACAGCCCCAGTGTTCTCAGCCTGTCTTCCTATGTTGTTTAACTCCTTAACTCTGATGAGCAGAGGTGACAAAGCTGCAGAGGTAGAGGGCTGGCCCTATCCCTGATGTTCCCAGTACTCATAAGGAGCATCTACCCATCTCTTCATCCAGATCCACCAGGTCACACAGCACCCCAAGTCTGAGCAGGGAGTTGATCCATCTCTTCTCCTGCAGGAGATGTCCTAGATCTGCTGTGCTGGCTCAAACTGAGGTGTTCCCTCCAAGCCCTTGTCTCTGCTCACCTGCTTCCTGGAGAGTGGAAAAGATGCATTTTTCTGGGGCAGGAAATGCCAGAATCATAGGAACATCTGACCACTTGGTTATGTGGGGCCATGAAACCTGGGAATGCCATGTTGGTAGACTGAATGGTCCAAGGGGTGGTGAGGGCAGAGTCCAGCAACACAACCTGTGGATGCTGATGTGTCTTGTCTCTCGAGTCTAGATTTGGATGAGTGTAACCAATCCCCTAAGCCGTGTAACTTCATTTGCAAGAACACAGAAGGCAGCTACCAGTGCTCCTGCCCCCGAGGGTACATCCTGCAAGAAGATGGGAAAATCTGCAAAGGTATTCATCCAGGAGAAGGCAGCAGAGACCCTGCCTCATTGCTGGCAGCTAAGGGGGGTGGCAAGAGCTGCTTAACAGACCGGTCGGGTCCTACTGTTCAGCCACAGGATAAGGGTGGATATGGAAAAAGCTGCCTTGCTGGACCCTGGGGACTGATGCGTTAGGGTTTCATCCTTCCACAGATGCTCTAGACCTGTGTCATCGTCATGGGCTGTGCATGTCACTGTCAGGGCTCCTCCTAGTGCTGGCAGCCAGGCTGTGAGGAGGGAGCCCTAAGAATCCAGGAGGACCTGGGATTTGGGGGTTGCAGGATAAGCAGAGACGAATCTCTACATCTTCTGAATGTGTCTGTGTATGAGGTGGGGAGAGGATCACTGGACTTGTGATTTGCATGTGAGAACTTTGTGGTGCTGTTTCTGAGGCTGGTCCAGGTCAGGTCGCGGTCTGCCCAGGCCCACTGTGCATCACCATGTCCATGCAGGTATCCGAGACTCAGACCACAAAGCTTTCTCAGCAAGATAAATTGAGACACGTGTTCTTGTGCTTGTTGCTTTAGACTTGGATGAATGTTCCACCAAGCAGCACAACTGCCAGTTCCTCTGTGTGAACATTATCGGAGGATTCAACTGCAAATGCCCCCCAGGCTTCACTCAGCACCACTCCTCCTGCATCGGTGAGTAGAGGCTCCATGGGTTCGCTTGAAGCACAGGAGTCTTTCCAGCCCTCCAGCTCTGGCTCCAGAGCACTGCTCCTCTCCAGTCAACCTTGGGGTTGTGCATCTGAATTGTGTGCTGCTGCTCGGACCTTGCTGAGCATCATGATGCGAGGTGGCTGAATGCAGAGCTGCGCACAGCCACAGCCCTGGGGCACCTGTGTTTTGCAGACAATAATGAGTGCACGGCTCAGCCCTCTCTGTGTGGAGCCAAGGGCCAGTGTCTGAACACGCCAGGCAGCTACAACTGCGAGTGCCAGAAAGGATTCTCCCTGGACAGCTCTGGAGTCAACTGCGAAGGTGGGTCTGTGTCTCTGGGGCTGTGATAGACATGGTCCATGTGGAAGAATTCCTTGTTCATTCGCACTGTCCAAGGCAGCTCAGTCCAGCCAGAAGTGACTGCTCCTTACTGTGGGGCACCAGAAATCCACGTGGGGTTTGCAAAACAAGAGGTTCTTGATGCAAATAAGAGGTCAGTGTCTGACCTGCGTGGAGGGCAAGTAGAGGAAGGTCTCAGTGCTGCAGCCATAGCAGCCAAAGCTGGGAAAGGGATGGTCCTGTAGCTCATCAGGGGAGATCTCATGCTGGCCAAAACCTACCATCTGCTATGCTAAAGAAAAGCCGGTGTCCCGCACAGGCAGCCTGAAGCAGAGCACCTCTGGTAACAGAATCTAAGTTAACAGAATCTTAAGGCCAGACCTTACATCAGAGAACATCCAAGCAGGGGCTGCAAGGGGATGGATGTGGGCCTGGGGGCTGCAGGTATCATTCGATTGCAAGCTGCAGAGACTGAATTAGGCAGAAGAACCCACCTGAGCACCCTCAAGGGCACTGGCTGCCAGGCACACACCGTGTGCACACGGTCCCTGTGCCCCCAGTGCTGCCCATGAGTCAGGCAGAGTTTGTCTCACCACCGTCTGGGTTCCATTGATGCAGATGTGGATGAGTGTGATGGAAACCACCGGTGCCAGCATGGGTGCCAGAACGTGCTCGGGGGCTACCGCTGCGGCTGTCCACAGGGCTACGTGCAGCACTACCAGTGGAACCAGTGTGTAGGTGAGTGCAGGATGGGGGCTCTTGAGTCCTGTAGCTGTGGGATGGGCGATAGAGGGCACTGAAACCCCAAGTCCCTCTCCAGCCACCCTTGGACAATGCTGTTCTGGGCAACCTGATCTAGTGGATGATGTCCCTGCTCATTGCAGGGGGGTTGGACTGGATGAGCTTTGAAGGTCCCTTCCAACCCAAACCCTTCTGTGATTCTGTTCTATTCAGAAGGGAGCTCACTGCCAGCTCAGCATTGGCCATGGGCAGATGTCCTTGGCCATACGGGATGGGGAAGCACCAGCAGCGCAGTGAGTTTCTGACTAGTTCTGTCTTTGGGTACAGATGAAAATGAGTGCTCCAGCCCCACTGCCTGCGGCTCTGCCTCCTGCTACAACACTCTGGGAAGCTTCAAGTGTGTCTGTCCATCGGGCTTTGATTTTGACCAAGCCTTTGGTGGGTGCCAGGATGTGGATGAATGCTCAGCAGGCGGCAGCCCCTGCAGTTATGGCTGCTCCAACACTGATGGAGGTTACCTCTGTGGATGTCCTGGAGGCTACTTCCGAGCAGGACAAGGGTAAGGGAGCAGCCAGGATGTAGTCCATGTATGGGCCTGGGGGATGTTGCAGGCTGCCAAGTGCGTGGTACCCCCAGACATGCTCCATCACCACAATTCTGTTCTCTGCCACCAATCCAATTTGAAGTCATTCTGTACAAGCCTTGTCTTATACCCTATATCCTGTCCTTCGTGCCTCTCTGGGTGTCACGTGGAGAACCTGTGGGCGCAATGGTAGGATTTCCTTCTTAAAGCATGAATCTGAGATGGGTCTCTCTGCTCTTCTGTCACCAGACACTGCATTTCTGGCTTGGGTTTTGGGAAGGGTTCCTACCTCCCTGCCCCCCAAGAAGAGGATGAGGACAACCTGCTCTCCCCTGAAACCTGCTACGAGTGCAAGATAAATGGCTACCCCAAGAGGGGTCGGCAGCGACGCAGTGTCAATGGCACTGAGAAGCACCAGGTGAGAAATCCATGGCATCCTGCATGGGGGGGAGCAAGCGAAGAGCTGGGTCACTCAGGGGATAACTGCCTGCAGTAGGTACCATGCTTTTGTACCTGTTCCTATGGAGCTGCCTCAGTCCAGGCAGAGATAGCAGCTCTATGTCTGCCTATGCTGGGTGCTTGGGTGTTTGTCAGTGCCACTGAGTCCAGCAGTCCTGCAGGAATAAAAGGTCCTTCACAACACATCAGAGAAGGTCAGGACAATCTTAAGCGAGATGCGCCTGTGTGGTTTGACCACAAATGTCTGGAGATGCGTAAAACCAAGGAACGAAACACGTTTCCTTGCGAGGGACCAGGGGAGAAGTTCCCATAGGGCTATAGAGGACTGTCAAGCAGTTACTGTCTCACTCCAGACTGGACCTGTCACTGTAAATAACAGGTTATTCCTTGGTGGGAAGTTCCGGCCTCTAAGGCTCCCCCAAGAACTTCACAGGCCTGGGCAGGATGGATTGGACTGGTGGGTCATTATGGGCCCTTTAGGCCAATCCATTCTGATTCCATGAGGCAGAACCCCTCTAAGTCAAGTCTTCCTTCACCTAGCCAGGAGCTTTTCTTGGTACCTGTAAGTAACCTGCCTGGTTCCTTTCGAAGGATCACACTGTGAACTTGGCCAGCATGGATGTGGATGCTCCTCTGTCCATGATGCTGAACCTCTCTGACCTGGCTCACAAGGAGCACATCCTGGAGCTCCTGCCAGCTGTGGAGCCGCTGGAGAACCGCGTGCGGTACCTGATCTCCCATGGGAACGAGGATGGCTACTTCCGCATCCACCAGAAAGAGGGGCTCAGCTTCCTGCACCTCGGCCGCAAGAAGATCCTGCCGGGCACCTACCTGCTGGAGATCGTGAGCGTGCCCCTGTACCGCAAGAGGGAACTGCAGAAACTAGAGGCCAAGAACCACCTCAACTACTTAGCAGGGGAGCTGGGCCAAGCACTGAGGATGAAGCTTCAGCTCCAGCTCTACTAACACCCGTGAGATCCACCCACCCAACCGACAGTCCAGTCCTCCTCCTTGCCATCCACATCTGGAAACAACTGCCTCCTCTGTCACTGCACCCCCTGCCACCATCTCCCCCACTGCACTGTACAACTGATGGGAAATGTCCCTCTGGGCTCAGCACTCACCTTGGCCATGCAGGGATAACTCCGCTTCATGGGGGGCTTGAGTCCAAACCAAGCCACACCACAAACGAGCTCGGGAAACCCGTGCCAAAGGCTCAGACCTTGGCAGCAGGGACCCCGGTCCTCTGCTCAGCTCTTGCCTGTCTCCTTTAACCAAGATACTGTGTTAGTCTGAGCTGGCAAGGGTGGCACCATGGGGAAGCTGCCTGTCCTTCATGGTCACAGGCCAGGAAGAGTGAGGTGGGCCTGGGGGCAGCTTTGGAGGGAGCATGGTGTGGTATTAGTGCATTTCCCAACAGCTCTTGTTCCTCCTTTGCTTGTGCAGAAACCATCCCATCCCTACACTACCCGTGCTCCATCTTTCTCTGTCCTCTCCATGTCTTTCTCTGGTCCTTTTGGGCTCCTCTGTCAAACAGAAAAGGTCACCTCTGAGTGAAGGGGCAGTTCACGTTGTGAACCTCACATCACGAAGCAGCCAGGCTACTGGACCGTAAGCTCCTGAAGGGCAGTCAGGGTTTTCACACTGCAGGATGCTGAACACGTGCGCATGGCCATCAGAGATTGGAGCTGGAAGGGCTTTTCCAGAGCTCCAGCAAGCCCAGGGGTTAAGGTGTCCGTCTGTGGAGGAGGAGCTCTGGGGAAAGGCAAATTATTGCATTGTTGAATGTGGTTGGAGAAACTAAACGGGCAGGAAAGCTGTCATGAGCCTGGTAAAGAGCATCTGGCTGCTTCCCATGCCGGCGCAGATGGAGGGCTTGGCCGGATGCGTGTGGATGCTGCAGGGCCCATTTCCCGGCCAGCACTGATGGAGTGTTTGAAAATCCCGAGAAAAGCTTCCCACCAGCAGGAACAAGTTGGGGATGGAGTGGGAGGGGAGGTGTCTCTGCAGCCTGGCAGGAAGGAAGAGGCAGGGACAGCCAGAGCTTCACTCTGCAAACAGCCCTCGACTCTGAGCCACCCCATGTGTGTGAGTGCTGCTTATGGGCCAGATCCCCCCCCCCGGTCAGGAGCACTTCTGGAAGCGGGGGCTGCAGGTGCCTCCCCTCTGGTTGTCACATGCATCTTGGTCAGGCCAAGGTGACAACCGGGATGGATGGTCTCTGGTTAATGCAGACAAGTGAAATGCACTAAAAAGAGCCTGGGAAATATGAATTAAGTGACCCGGGGTCTCCCTGCTGCCTCAAGCAGCCTGTCCAGCCTGTTCTGTCCTGGCTTTTCTTCCTCCTTCACGAGTGTTCTTCACCCAGCTCATCTCTGCAATGCCATTCCCTAGTTTTGCATGAACCTCTTTTCAGTTCTGCATCAACCCTGTGCCTCATCACAGGAAAGAAAGGTGCTAATTCACTCTGGTGACACACAGAACTACCTTATCAATAACCTAAGGTGCTTCCAGCTCTCCGAAGCTGGTATCGAATGGTCAGCGTCAGTGCACTGTAGCCATCCACCCTTCCGTATTGATGGATAACCACCACACGCGTGGCTGCCGGGGGCTCTGAGGAGGGCAGATTCCCGCAGTCTTGGGTTGGTACCTGGGGAGGGGGGGGTTGGTTTGTCCCCCGTGCGCTGCCACCACATGGGCTGGGGGCAGTCAATGGGTACTGGATTGGGGCTAATGGCAAACTTGAAGAAGCTTTTCCGTAGCGCAGCTCCGGGCTCTGGGTTGTGCAAGAGCCACGGGGCTGTGGCCGGGGGGGGGCTCACGGCTGGGGGTTGGGTTTAGTGTTATTTTGGTTTGTTTTTTTTAATTTTTATTTTTTCCAACAGGTGCTTTTTTTTTTTTTTTTTTTGGAATTTTTATTTTTCAGAATCAAAACCTATTATTAATAATAATAATAATAATGAGCAGAGCAGGTTTGTGTGTGTGTGACAAAGCTCAAGGGCCCTTCCTTCCTCTCTGGTGCCGGGTTGGTTTTTGGTTGTTGTGGTTTTTATGCTGTATTGACATTTCTTGCTGGTTGGTTTTATGGGGGGGGGGAAGTGTTGGATCCCAGCCCCTGCTCCCCCTTGTCCCGCACACCGAGGCGGCTCCTCGTGGAATCCCTTTTTGTATCAGAAGCAACAGCAACAATAAAATTATTTTGGGTTACGTGGGGCTGTTTCTTGCTCCTGGTGACCGGGAAGCCTGGGAATGTGGCAGGATCCATCCTTGCTCCAGCTCGGATGCAGCCCACGCTGGTGTCTCCTCTG
Organism: Amazona ochrocephala; assembly: GCA_039720435.1. NCBI lineage: Eukaryota > Metazoa > Chordata > Aves > Psittaciformes > Psittacidae > Amazona > Amazona ochrocephala. The sequence goes on from CM077885.1 coordinate 28,814,750, forward strand.
CTCTCCTCAGGGACACAGGATCAGTTTTACAGCGTGGCCCAGCTCTCCCACCCCTCTGTGTCTCAGCACCCAGAGGGGCTTTGGGGTCCCTCCCAAAGCCTTCAGAGCAGTCAATAGGCAGAGGAGGGATGGACCCATCAGCAAAGTCTCTGTTGTTCTCTTCCAGCAAATGGAGTGGAAGGGAAGCGGTAGCAGATCCGGATGGGTGCCTGAACCCCATCCCTCAGTGCTGCTGGGCTGAGGAGCAGCTCCAGGCACCAGGACAAGGACTGGCAAAGAGGAGACTGAGGAGATGTAGGAGAGCGGGACAATCCTGCTGCTCCCCCAGCTGCTGCCCTCATCACCCTGCCTGTGCTCTGCCCACCCTTGGCTCCTGGCTCATCCCCCTTGGAGGTGCAGCACCACTCGCTGCTTGCTAGGCAGAGGGCAGGGCTTGTGTAGCCTGTGCAGTGAATGGTGTGTGCAGGGATACAGGCACTTGCCCACAGCTTGTGCCCTGCCTCCAGGAGTCAGGGTCCAGCTGATGGTCTCATTTTGAGCATCCCTTCTTGACCTCCCCTTCTGGACACAGCCTGGTGCCACAAGAGGGCTGCAGAGCTGCAGCATCCCTACGACAGGGAGGGAGCTGCTGCTTTCCCGGGCCAGGGGACAGTGAAGCTGTGAAACCAGAGCAGAAAGCAAGTTCCCATGGAGCTCACAGCTGGAAACTGTCCCTCGAACAGCTTCCTGCGCGTGGCAGTAGGTGAGTGGTGGTAGACGTGTGGCACCAGAGGAGATGCTGGGGTTGGTACCCACATCCTGTGGGTCACTTCTTGGCAGTGACTCCTTGCCTCTTCCTCCGTGCCCATGCTCATGTAACCCTGGGGGCACTTGAGACCCGGGCTGATGCAGAAGACACATCCAGGCATGGCCCGTGGGTCCTGCCGCAGACGTGGCCAGGTTGGGACTATCCCTGCCCAGAAGCACTGGCCAAGGGGACGTGCTGTGGCCAAGGAGCACATCCCTGAGCGAACACGTGCCCGGCTATGGAGCACCCACCGCTGATGTTCCTGTCCTGCACCACCCATCTCCATTGAGCAGCTCCAGCTTGTGGTGGGACATCTGGGGCCTTGGCTGAGGCAGAGAGACGTGGGGGCAGCCCAGCAGTACCTGGGGAGCAGCCGGTTCTCCACTGAGCACCTGATGGGGTGCATCAAAGAGCAGAGGAAGAGCTGTGTGGGGTTAGCACAGTGCAGCTTTATTTCCATGGTGGAGGAAGAGGTTCTCCCCCATGTGCTCACATCCCTTAGTACAGACCTTCTCACCAGCCCACAGCCATAACCCACCACGGCTTTTGCTAGCCCTGGGCTAGCTGCAGCATCCCTCCTCACCAGGCATGGTCCAGCAGCGCGGCAGGAGGACAGCCTGGCTTTCCCCTCAGCTACTCACACACACATTGATACCCAGACGCAGGATGGCCAGGGAAGGGCCACCCCCCTGCCCCTTCTAGCAGCCCCCAGCAATGGGGAGGCCACCCCAATCCTGCTGGAGCAGGGATTGGCCATAGTGGGATAATGGTGGGAGCCTGCCAGGCTTGGGCTGGCTGAGCAGCATCTCCCAAGTGTTGTGTGGGACCATGGATCCCTCCTGGAGTCCCAGCAGGGCCCCTCCCAGCAGGAATGCAGGAAGCTGCTTGACTGCACCTTGCTTGGACCATCTTCATCAGCTGGACAGGGACAGGTCACTGCGGTGTAAAGCGGAGCAGGCTGCAGGGCTGGATGCCCAAAGGGGGCTGCACATGAGGGGTTGCATCTGCCCATCACTTGTGGACCGGGGTTTGGGGGCACTTGGGGCTGCCACACAGAGAAGAACAAAGCCAGCACTTGGGTCTGGTGCCTATAAACCCCCTGACAGACACAGCTCAGCTACAGGGACAGACACACACACACACACTGGGCCACGGTCAGCACTCCCCAGAGGACACAGACGAGGGTGACATGGGGGGGGCAGGAGGAGGTGGGGGTCAAAGCTCTGGCCTGGCACCAGGCAGAGCCACCCAGAGCAGGAGCCCCATGGGCTGTGGCCAAGGGCAGGTCCCGCCATGCCCTGCCCCATCACCTCCTGCCCCTGTCCCTCGGTTGGCAGCAGGGACCATGCAGGGCCACATCCCCCCCTCCAACACATCTCTCCAAGAGTCCTGCAGACTGCAAAGAGAACCGAAAGGTGCTTAGAAAAGAGAGAAACCCCTACAAAACCCACCCCGGGGGAGAGCCTGACCTCCCCTCCCTGCCCAGAGCATCCTTGCTGGCCCAGGGCAACACCACAGAGGAAGGGGGGGCCGGGGCCGGGGCCAGCCGGGGTGGGAGGCACACGGAGCACCCAGGCTCGCCCCATCCCTGCCCTCTACACCAAGGCGTAGTCAAACTGGCCCCTCTCCAACCCCTCCTTGTGGTCAGTCCAGGAGGAGGCGGGCATGCGGCTGTAGGGGTCCAGCAGGATGCGGAAGCAGCGCACCATCAGCATCACTAAGAAGACCAGAAGGAAGATGACAAAGGCAAAGACGGTTTTCTGCTCAGCATCCATACCCGCAGCGCCGGCTGGGTGCTCAACCAAGGAGGGGGACAGCAGTTCATAATCCATCGTCGATGCATCATTCATGGCAGAGGCGAGGAGCACGTGGGCCGGGCGCATTCGGCGCCTGGGCAGTCGCTTCAGCCACGCACCCGGAGCACAGCTCACTCCATAGCCACTGGTGCTGCTATGCCAAGCTCGGGGTTCACTCCTGACCAAGCCAAGAGCTCCTGGAGGAGAGAGCAGAGATGGTGAGGGAGGAGGAACTGACCACAGGGTACAGCAATGCCACCGAATAACCAGGAGCAGGGAAGCTCCCAAGTGGATCCCTGGTTTTGTAGCAAGCTCAAGAAGCCCCTCACAAGGGGATGAGGGCATGGGATGGATGGGCAGTGGTGCAGAGCTTGACTCTGGTCATAAATCCCCAGCAATGCTCTGGAGAGGGTGCTCACCAAAGCCAATGCTCCAGGACCCTTTTGGACCAAGTGCTCTGGATCACAGGAGCATTCACAATGAAAAGGACCTCAGCTGTGGAGCCAGAGCGGGTTGAGGGCTTCAGCTGGTCTGGTCTTGAAGGTCTCTAGGATGGACACGAGCTTAGAGTTTGGTCACTCCTATTGAGGGGGTTTTGGAGCAGGTATAGAAGAAGCTGAGTCCCAATGGAGGAGGAGGGCACGTACCTCACTGCAGCTGCATGGGGCCACTAGCATTGCTATTGCAGCAGGAGGAGGAGAAGGCTGTGCCCAAACAGCCACGTCACTGAGGCAAGGTCTCCAGGGTCCAGCTTTCTTGGGCTAGGGAAGCAAAGCAGAGGACAAAGAGAGCAAAAGAGGTTAAAAAGGACCAACAGTCACTCGGAGTCACAGCAGAACAGCACAAGGCCCCTCGGAAGTGCACATCCTGCTCCTTTCCACTGAGGACTTTGGGGACAATCACAGCTCTCTATAGCCATCATCTCCTCACAGACCTCCCATTGCCCTGGGAGCTCTCAGGTACCCCTCGGGCTTTGAAAGCATCGCATTCCTGGCATTCCTGCCACTCCTCCCTGTGCTCATGGGAGATTCATGCTTCCCATGGACACATCGGGGTTGAGAAACCCCCCAGAACTTCATGGTTCTCTGTGGTTCTCAGTGCCAGAGATGCGCAGGACGGGCACTGCTGCAATAGAAGCACAGATCATGTATCTGGAGGTGCCCAACTAACTCACAGCAAAAGTACAGGGAGGAAATGGCACATTCAGGACGAAGTAAAGCATTTTCTCCCAGTATTGTACCCTGTAGTATCCAGGATCAAGGATTTCCCTCACATTTGGGATCTGTTACTTTTTCATTGCTGTGTAAAGAGGCAGATCTTCATTTCCTGGAGGAAAAAACCCGCTGATGAGGCAGTTAAACGCAGGCAGCTGTTATTTAAGGAACATCTGACTGAGTTTTATTAAGATTCATGTTCCCTTAGTAACTAAAACGAATCTATGAGCAAGGAAATTGCTTAATAGGGACAGAACTCACCAAGGAAGAGGATCACTGTCAACAATCCAGCAACGCCGGGCTGAGATCCTCCCGGGCATGAAACATGTCGCAAATGTTAATTTGGGAACGGCAGATACGGAATGAGATGCAGGGTGCAGGACGCCAGCTGGGATGCAGGGCTCCCCCTTCCCACTGCACACACCTCCAAGCTGAGAAGCCGAGTGGGCACAGAAGGGAGGTGATGGGCAAGGACAGGGGGAATGGCTTTAACCTGCCAGAGGGGAGACTGAGATGAGCTCTGAGGCAGAAGCTGTTCCCTGTGAGGGTGCTGAGGCGCTGGCACAGGGTGCCCAGAGAAGCTGTGCCCCATCCTGGCAGTGTCCAAGGCCAGGTTGGATGGGGCTTGGAGCATCCTGCTCTAGTGGAACGTGTCCCTGCCTGTGGCAGGGCGTTGGGACTGGAGGAGCTTTACAGTCCCTTCCAACACAAACCAGGCTGGGATTGGAAGTGTCCAAAGCAGAATCAGAGCCCAATTAGGAAAAGCAGCTGGAGAAAGTCTCCTGTGTCAGCCAGAAAGCAATTTCTGGATACTAACATTTTGGGTATTGCTTACTTCCAATTTACAGCAGAGTAACCTCGCCCAAACAAATCTGTTCCTCCTCCAAACACTTCACACCCACTAGCAAATAAAAGATGAAGCCTGGAGCCTTGGCACAGCCGCGCTTTGCTCTGCATTAGTGCACAGTCTGTGCTCCATGCGTGGTGTAGAGGGGATGGTGAGCAAGGATCCCAGCTCTGGGTGCAGGATGTGTATTTTCTCAGCAGGGGTGCAAAAAGAGCCCCATGATGTGCACGATAAAGCAGAATTGCACCCAAAAGGAAGACGACACTGGAAGATGACACTGGAAGATGACGCGAGGCACAGAGGAGCAGGGTTTCATTACAAGGTGTCAGGAACGCAGTCCAACAACTGGGGAATTATCCAATTTACACACTTGAAAATAAACCCAACTTAGTGCTTTTATACCCCAAAATAGACATTTACAATTATATAACAATGAGAAATGAGACTTCAGTCTTCAAAGGAGAAAGTGGAGCCAGTTTTGATGGAGGAGAGCCAGGAGGGGCTAAAATGCTTCAATTCAGATGAAGATTTTATAGCGACCAGACTAAAATGACTGCACACAGAAGAAGAGCTGGAGCGAATCCATCAGGCCAGTGCTAAAATAGCCCTGCTTTGGAAAGGACAACCCTGCTCTTGCTCCCCATATCTGAGACATGGAGGAGTAAGAGTCCAAATGCTGCATCCAGCATCCTGGGGATGTGAAATGAAGCTGGTTCTGTGGCCAAAATGAGCAGGGCGGGGGGGCGATGTGGCACAAGCACTATCACAGGGCTCTGGCAAAGGGCTGTGAGCCCATCTGCTGCTCCCTGGGAGCACACAGCCCCCGTGTGCCCCCCTTGGTAAATATCCCTTGCAGCGCTGCACATGGTGCACAGCCGCCTGTTGCCATCAGGCAGCGAACGTGATCACCAGGGAGACCCAACGGCAAACACCCTCGCCAGGGCTGCAGGCAAGGAGGATCTGCCAAGCAGGAGGATTTCCAGGACCGAAGCTCCTTAGGGATGGGGAAAGGCTTTGCTTGCGGGTGCAGCAGGGCTGCGGTGCTCCCCATCTCCTTCCACTGCTGTATCCTGAAGGCCAAGGCGGATCCACTCGCCACGGTTGGGATGGAGGCAGCTGGATGCCTTTCTGGGAAGTGCACCCTTGTGCTTGGCACTGTCCCATGTTGCTCATGAATTCGTTGCCTTTTCCAGTAAACGCTGCTGCTGGGTCAAGCGAACGAATCCCACGGGAATGGCGGCTCACGCTGTATGGCTGCCAGTGTGAGCACAACCAGGGAAGCTGAACTTCCAATGGGATGCAGACCCCTGGCGCAAAGAGCTGCACTGTGCCCTCCGAAGTGTTTCTGCCCCATAGTAAAGCACGTTGTGAACATCCAGGTTCTTTATGGGATGCACCCTGGCCCTGTAAGCAACCAGGGCTGGGGCTATCCTCATGTTTTTCTGTCTTCCCTTCCTGAGCATCCCAAAGCCAAGGTGCTGCGTTATCCCTGGGAATCTGCTCCTGCCTTTCCCACCAGCTGCTGATGCAGGACTCACACAGGGGCCATTTTCTGCCCTTCCTCAGCACACAGCCAGGCCCAGCAGGAACAAAGTTGTTTCCCATTTCAGGAATCCAGTGTGTCCAACCTCTCCTTCCCAGTTTTCCTCTTATTACTGCCAGGAAGGCACCCGAGCCTTAATTCCATCACCCTGCACTGACCATCCCTGGCAGGGAGGCACCCCCCTGTCCCATCAAGGTGGGTTATATATGTATACAGACAATACTGTGGTCCAGGAGGGGTGCTGAGGCTCCCCTGCATCAGCCTGGCTGTGTCTCAACCACCAATGGGTGGGTTGCACAGGCAAACACAGGGCAGATGCCCAGGGGCAGGCAGTGCCAAGGTACCACAGCTCCTTGTCTGCTAATGCTTGTTACCTACAGGATTCAGGGGGACCCTTCATGAACCCCTCTCCATCACCTGGCCCTGTGAGGGCTCAGTATGTGGATGGATGCAGGGTCCAGGAGATAACCTTTGGCAAGACCAGGGAAGATGGGCAGACCACAGGCACGGAGGGGTGAACCAAGTGGACCAGGCCAGGGCAGGAGCATGAGACACTGAGTGTAGGGGTCTCCCATCCGCTTTCTTGCAAGGGAAAGGGGTGACCCTTCAGCCACAGGGAGATGCTTGCCTTCAAATGTCAGTCTCCCTGGAGGGCATGGGAAGCCCAGTCAAGTGCAGGGCTCTGCAGCACACCCTCACATGCCTCCTCTCCATGGTTATCCCAACACGCATGGAAAACCCACGGCGACCAAGCCAAGCCACCCGGGAAGAAGATAACCTCCCCCAGACAGCTTGCTCCCACCCATCCCCCAAATCCCAGCCTCCTGCCCTCTCCATCCATCAGAACCTCCGCTGGACCCCAGCACCACACAAACAGCGCCAGCCCCATCTCCTGCGCCCACCACCGTGAGGGGTGGGGGGGGTCCCTGGCAGCCAAGCACAGAGGGAGCTACTCCCCCCTGCACTCCCCAGCTCTGCTCCCCGTGAGTGCTCCAGAGGGGATGGATGGGGCACGGATGGTACCTGGCTGGTGTGGAATCCCGGCTCCATCACTTGCCATCTCGAGGGAAGGAGCAGCCGCCTCTCTCCCGGGGCTCCCAGGGAAGGGAAGGGAAGGGAAGAGAAGGCAGCTGCTCCTCACTCACGCTGAAGCGGGTTCCTATGGCGATGCAGAATCAATTAGAATAAAAGGTGGAGCACAGCAATTGGAGACGAGCGAAGTTTCCTGAGCTGCCTGCCTGGGAATGCCAGCCCATGGGAGAGCACAGGGCTGGGGACTGAGCCTGCCCTTAAGCTCCTGAACCCCTCTGTTACCCCTGTAAAAGACCCTTTTATCCCCAGGGCAATGCATCCAAAACCTCTGCTTGTCCGCAGTGTGCCTATCCCAGACCCACAGCCCCAGTCCTGGAAGCCTGGGATGTGCTGGAGCAAGCACAGCATCTCTGCTATGCAGGCAGACCCCTGCCACCCAGACCACTGCCTGCTGCACCCAGGACAAGGGGCCGTGCTTCAGAGAGATGCTGGGGACACAGCTGGCCATGGGGATGTCTCTGCTCCCAGGGAACAAGGGATGGGACAAGAGGAAACGGCCTCAAGCTGCACCAGGGCAGGTTTAGATGGAGCTGAGGAACAATTCCTGCCCCAGAGGATGCTCAGCATTGGAACAGGTGCCCAGAGCAGGGCTGCAGTCACCATCCCTGCAAGTGTGCACACCCCATGGAGATGAGGCCTCAGTGCCATGGGTCAGTGGTGGCCTTGGCAGTGCTGGGAATAGTTGGACCTGATGAGCTTAAAGGGCTTTTCCGACCTGATTGATTCTGTGATTCTATGCTCAAGGTACTGCAGAACCCCACTGCAGCCCCACGAGCACCTTCCCACCCCAGGCTGAAGCAGCAACCCAGCTTCCTGGGATGCACAGAGCTTGCAGGGAGTCACTCCCTGCTCACAGGGAAACATTCCCAGGCTCTCCAGGAGCCTGACTACAAGCCTGGACCCAGAGCAGGAGCCCAGCACAGCCCTTGCTGCCCAGCAGCCCTGTACAGGATCCCAGAGGATGAGTGTGCATCTGCTGCTGCACAGTGCCCAATCTCAGGATAGCAGCCGGTCCCTGAGATGATGGCATCAGTGGTCACCACTTCCAGATGTTGCTATGGCTTCCTCGTGGTCCTTCGTTTGCCCACCACATCTCTCAGAGTGATTGGATCTTTCCCCATCACTCTTTTCCCCAGGCTGTTGGGCTGTGAGGACAATGGAGTGCAAACCAACACCTCTCCATGTCCCTTTGCTTTCTATGTAGAAGTCTGCCCCAGCCTTTGCTACCAATCTACTCAGAGGGTTCCTCAATGCATCCTTCAGCCTTTCTCCTCTCTCGGAAGGCAGCTGGGTGCAACGCACAGAGATGCTCTGGACACCCAGGCTGCAGCCAGCGCCCTGCATCAGCCCAGGAAGGACCATGCCCCCCAGGGCATCCTCTGGTCCAGCTGCTCCCGTATCAGGCTGTGACAGCAGCTCTGCTCACAGTGGAGAACATGGCTGCATTTCAATGAGCTCCTGCTGATTTTATCCTCTTTAAACTGATGAGGGTTGTTTGTGCAAACACAATTACTCCAGCTGAGAGCTCTCCAGGAGCTGAGCCATGGTGTGGGTCGGACAGGATTTCCCTTGCTGGGATTGCCTCCAGCAGAGCGGGCTGCATCTGTGACACCGACTGGGCGCTTGGCACTGAGGGAGAGCCAAGAGGAGCAGGAAGAGTGCTGAGCGTGCAGCTCTGCAGCCTGCACCATCCCAACAGCACAGGGAACAGAGCATGGGGCAGCAGCAGCAAATCCAGCGGATGGTGTAGACCCCGGCTTGCTGTGGAGCACAAACCCACAACAGGCACTGGGCTCACCCCTTGCTGCAACAGGGGCAGCAACTTCGACTGTTCTGCATGGTGGCATCTTGCAGAGAGCAAGCAGGGCTCCTCTGGTCCAGAACCAGGAATGCAGGCAAAGACCCCATTGGAGTAAGGCTTCAATAGACCTTGTGCAGGACCCTCCAGCTCTGTGTTTGTGTGGGGAGAGCAGAGTTCTCCCTCAAGAAAGCAGCAGCAGGATGAGCAACAAGTGACTACACATGTGGATTCCCCAAATTACCCCTGCACCCCCTTACAGTGAAGCCATGACTGGTACACAGGATCATAGAATCATGGAATGGTTTGAGCTGGAAGGGACCTCAAAGCTCCTCCAGTTCCAACCCCTGCCACAGGCAGGGACACCTTCCACTAGAGCAGGGTGCTCCAAGCCCCTGTGTCCAACCTGGCCTTGAGCACTGCCAGGGATGGGGCAGCCACAGCTTCTCTGGGCACCCTGTGCCAGCGCCTGAGCACCCTCCCCGGGAACAGCTTCTGCCTTACATCCAACCTGAACTTGCCCTGTTCCAGTTTGAACCCATCACCCCTTGTCCCATTGCTCCAGTCCCTGATGAAGAGCCCCTCTCCAGCTCCAGTATACACAGGATATCAGGCCCTACAGAACACAGAACCTGTAGTGCATGCAGGAACATCTCTGCTCTGCCTCCCAGGACACCTGCAGGCAGCTGGATGGGTGCATGTGTAAGCTGATCGCATGGAGGTGAAGATTTCAGCACAGAGGTTAAGATTCCAGCTGCATCCCTGCACTCCAGACAGGGAGGTAACACGTGAAAGAATCACCATTACAAAATGATGCAACAAAACAATGAAACCTCTCCATGAAGGAGGATGTGGTTTGCAGCCCCATACCCAATTCCTCTGGCCCTGAGCAGATAAGGAGGAGCCCTGTTTGTGCTGGAAGTCCAACTCCAACTGCTCTAATAGCTTGGTCTTGAGCTTCCTCCCCACCTCCTGAAGTGTCTGCTCAAAGTACACGGCTGGTGGGAGCTTCCCACCCTGTCCTAGCTCCTGGGAAAGGCATAGAGTTGGAGGGTACCCTTTTGCTGAAGATTTCACCTCTTGGAACAAGAAAAGCTGGATGAGCCTTAAGGCAACACAGGACACAAGCTCCCCGAGGCACGTGAAAGGCTCTGGCAATCAGAACTATCAACTCTGAGTGCACTTCAGAGCGTGGATTTAATACTGCACCACAGTCACCATCCCAGCAAAGCACCAGGAGGGCTGGTCCAGGCTTTGGATTAACTAATTGCACCATGAAGACAGCAAGAGGGTTTGCTCTGCCTGGACTCACAGGACTTGATAATTAAATGAGGTTCAGCCTTTGCATTATCTCAGCCAAGCACTTTCGAAAGGAAAAAGCAGAGTGTTCCTCTAATCAAAAATCTATTCACCTATGAAATGCAATACATTTCAGAAAGGGATCTAAGCACTTCTTTTTTTAGTGCTGACAAAGTGCTATTGTGAAATACTGCACTGGTTACACTGGGTAAAACCCCATGGCATGGAATGACTGGTCTTGTCTTTGAGGACACTGACTGCGAACGCACACTTGGATGCTCCAGTTCAAAGCCAAACCAGTTGCCTACGGCTCAGTGGAAGCCATTCTTTATTCATGCAGGTTTCACCTAGCGAAGATTTTAATGTAGCTGCCAATGGCAATTAACAAAATATCCCTTCTGACTTATGGTGAGGCTGGATTGCAGCGAGTGCTGCCTCCGAAGGGCTGGACAGCCCTGGAAAGCTTCTTGGCCTGAAGGCAACGTCCTGAGCTGCTGCAGAGGGCCAAGGAGCGGGGATGGGGCCGGGTCAGATGCATGGATTCCCTTTATCCCCTGGGAGTGGCAGGGCTGGTGGCAGATTCCCATCCCCTTTCCTGTCAAGTCCTGACCTGACCCTTCCTTCCAAGGGCTGAGGACACCCCGGTGCACATTGTCACTTGGGTGACCATGAGGAAAGAGTGTCCTTCCCACGCTCACTTCGGAGCCGCTGACTCCTCTGTAATGGCAGCTGATCAAGCAGAGAATTGCACCTCATTGCTCTTCCTGCGAGCCAAGTCCAGTTTGCAGAGCTATTATGGATAACATGAATGATGCTTTAGAGTTGACCTGTTTCTTTGAGATCTCTCGGTATTGTGACCTCTCCCTGTGTATCCTCCTGGCTCAGTAGCTACCAAGTGCTTCCCTTAACCATTATGGGTTAAGGGAAGGCACCACGGTCCTTCAGATACTCCAGCACCTGTAGAGTTCATGACAGTGGCATCTCCAACTCCTCTGCAGCTTCAAACTGCCACAGGCACTGTCAGCCCTGGAGAGGACCAGGGAAGTTCAGTGGAAGGTGTCCCTGCCTTGGGTTGGAGCTGGATGCGCTTTAAGGTCCCTTCCAACCCAAGCCAGTCTGTGATTCTATGGTTCTATGAAAGGGCACTGGGATACAGTTCCTAGGCCATGTCTGGTGGGTGAACAAGCAAGCGCAGAGGTGGCAAGACCAGCTGCCACGGGTCCCAAACCTGCACATTCTGTGTCTGCATCAGGTAAGGCAGAAGCACCTCTGAGGTCATCCCTCCTTGCTCCCAGAGGCTGCTGCCATCGCATCTTCCACCTGAGAAACAGTCTTAAGGTAATCCAGGACGGATGTGTCACCAGTTGCTCTGGCTTTGATAGCTGCATTAGTCACCAGACTGTTGATAATGGACCACTGAGATCTCCTACTTAACCAACAAACTTCATCCAGCTCAGCCCATATCATTCTACTGAAGATAAACTGCCCCACTGCCAGTGACCAAGAGGAAGAGGCTCATGGGGCTGACCCAAGGCTGAGATGCAAATTTGGAGCCATCACCAAAGACCAGGCTTCAAGCAAATGCGTGCTGTCTTTTGAAGCAGATCACTACGGCCCCTGATTAAAAGTCCCTCTCCAGCATCCTCACAGCCCCTTCAGACACTGGAAGCTGCTCTGAGGTCTCCACACAGCTTCTCTTCTCCAGGCTGAGCAGCCCCAATGCCAAGGAGCTGGCCAGGTCACTGACAGCTGCTGGATTAAGTCCCCAGATCCACAGCTAAGGAATGCCATTGATGTTACAAGGTCAAGCCACTTGAAAACTGGGATTTGCCAGACAGAAGGCTTCCTCAGCCACTCCAATTAAGCCCCTTCTGTAACAGCATTGTGATACAGCAATCAATGGCAGAAGCACTCACTCTTTCTTCCTATGCCTGGGCAGCTGTTCAATGTCTCGGTTTATTTTCCCTTTTCAGTGTTTGGCCTTGCTGGTCCGCACTCTGCATCCAACCCTGCCTGGAATGCAAAACCCCTTCACTATCGCTATGGCGGAGCCAAGCTCCAGGAACGCTGAAGATTCACATCCCGAAGCACAGAGGGTTGGGAGGAATTCGTTCCTGGTTTTAGCCTCTTAGCAGATGAGTGAGCTGATGTTCTCTTCCCATGGACGAAGATGGGCCAATGAAGAGGAATTCACTGCTGTGTTTTGGTTCTACATGACGCAGGGTTTTATTTGCAACAAGAAGGAAACTTGAGTTTCCTCTGCTTTCATTTGAGCCAAGGTTTTTCCTTCAACCACCCACCGTGCCCTGTGGTGGATGCACAGCAAGCTCTTGTAAACAGAGCTGGGCATGGTGACAAGCAATCAATATATGGTTTTACAACAGAAGCCCCTAGGCAGCCCTGGTGCTACAAAGAGACAGGAAAATGAGGGGAAACCTGCACTTTTTACCCCAAACCCAGGCACAGGACCACTGAGGAAGACGACGCTGCAGGAGCTGCAGAATGGATGTGCTAAGAGTCCTTGTAAGAGTAGCTCTGCTCCACCTGAGATGGGAGGTTGCTTTCATCCCCCTTTCCCTCATCCAATGGTCAGGAATCTTCTCATTTCCAGCTCCGTTTTGTCCCAGGCAGGTCCATACATGGATGCTGAGACCTGCTGGTCACAAGGGACCTTCCCTACCTGTGTGGTACACGCTGAGCCCCCCCTGGGGCAGACAGGGAACACGATTGCTTCACTCTAATTAGTGTGAAGCATTAAATAAGATGTCCCTTTCCTGACTCCAGCATGTGCTAGTGAAATAGCTCTATCAAAGCTGCCTTGTCAGGGGACAAGAAGTATCTTTCTGCTGGGATTACACAGCCATGAAATTATCCCTTGCCTTTGACAAGATCAATTAATTACTTCAAAGTCATTTGCAGCAATAAATTAACTTCTCAGCCTTCCTCCTTGTTAAGCTGGAATGTAGCTGCTGAGTAAGAGCGGTATCTGGGCAGGCTCACAGCGCTTGAGACCCCCAGAGCCAGGCTCTTGACCCATCCTCCTCCACTTGGGAAGATCCATCTTCTGCCTGGCTTTGGGAGTGGTTCTGCCAAACCCAGGCCAAACACTATGGCAAAGGGAGAAGCATCCCAAAAACCAAGATGGTTTTCACCGGATATTCAAATGATGTGGCAGCCCAGGTGACATGGAGGCTTTGGGACACAAATTGCGTTGACGCCTTCGCTGGGACACATTAATCCGGTCCTTCACACTGAGAGCCTAGTGATAAAGAGGAGCATCCCTTGAGCAGGCTCTCTCTGAAAGAATGTGTCACCATCAATAATTTGCTGGGAGATTTATTTCTGCCAGCCTTAAATCTGCGCCCAAAGTAATGTGATTTGTTCAAACTCTTTAACATGCCGCTCTCTCCTTGATTTAAAGTCTGTTGAGCTGTCTTTATTTTCTTAGCACATTATTAATTCAGATTCTGGCTCTGACGTGAAGGAACTGAGATGCCTCTAGAGTCTGTTATTTGGGAACGAAAGGAAGAAAGGGCAGATGGAAGGGCTTAGGCAGCAAAAACACAGCTCGGTGTAGCTTCAAGCTGGGAATAAGCAAACGTTATCGGCGTCTTGCACATGACTTGTGCTCTTTTTCATGCCTACAGCTCTGACCACACCAAGATAACCCGTCTCCAGAGCTCCCCAGGGGTCTTTCATCCAAGACTACATAAACATGTTTCACTCTCCTCACTCTGTGATTTACAATCCCTGCTCCAAGGCCAGGGCAACAACTCTGAGGCTTCACTGAAATGAACAGCACAGGACAACAGCCGTCTCCAACCCTTTGGGGTAGTTTGCCAGGCACCTGATCAGTCCATGCACGATTCAATGAACCTTTCCTTCCCAGCAGCACCAATGAGGCCATGCGAGGCAGCCGATGCTTTTCACCAGGCTTTCGGGCACAAACTGTGGCAATGTCTCACCAAAACTGCCAGCTCCAGCATCTGCTGAATGCGGAGGAGCAGGCGTGAGGACCGGGGGAGAAGCGGGTGTTACCTCCTGCAAGGACCCATGGATGAGCATGGAAATACCCCATAAGTGACAAGGAACAGATCTTCTATCATTTCTGTACAAAACCAGCTCATCTCCACCGTGTGCTGGCTGACAACAGCAGGTACACTGCCTACAGGGACCTTCCTGTGTTTAACTTCCACGTCCCTGAGCAGGGCTGTGTAAAACAACTTCAGCAATTCCTTGGCTGAAAAAAGCTCCCAGTGAACATCTGCTCTGAAGAGCAACAGCCCTTCACCATCTCATTAGCAAGCTCCCCAGGAGCAGGAGCAACCTTTGCAGATGCTAAGATGTTGTTTGCTGTGCCACGACCAGGAGCAAGAGATCTTAGGCCAAGGGGGACCAGAGGATCACTCAGCCGCAGGGGACAGGAGCTCCAGCCCCGGATGTGTGCATTCAGCCTCATTAAACTCAGTGGTGAAACCAAGATGTGCAGTCATTGCTTCTGTAGGTCGGGACTCTGAGTGCTGAGCTGGCTCCTTGGGGCTGTGCTGACAACCTGGAAGTGTGAGCACCACAAGCTAATTGCTCGTCTTCAGCACTTGTGCTCCTCTTTCTTCTGCCTATACCCAGATATAGCCAAAGACCTCAGCATCTTCCTTCAGGCATAGCAGAGACATTGCCACCATCCTGAAGACCTCACGACCTCTCCTAACGTCATGGGGAAAATTGCCAGGGTATTAATTGCCAGTCTCCCATCATCTTATCTATTGATTCAGGGCTCATCCAGTCCAGCCCTCTGAACTATTTATCTTCAAACACTCAACATCCATGCACAAATGAGAAATGCAGCCACATCAGTGAGGACACAAGACCACCCCCCAGTGGGGATCAACCCATGCGCGGTGCCTGTTGCACCCTCCTAATGCTCCACCAGTGCAGTTTCTCTCCCAGCACATTTACCTCTAAGGCTCCTGCAGCATCCCGACTCCAAGAGCAAGCCGGTGGCCAGTGCAGGTTGCCATGGTACCCACAGTGTTCTTTAACTGCATTGACATTAACCACCTAATCACGCTGCTCTAGCTCGGTGGCCCTCAATGCCTGGCACAGCTCCCGGGCAGAGTTAAGGTGCTCACATCCAACCACTGTCTCTATCTGGTTTGCTCTGCCTTAACACTGAGCAGAGCTCAAGGTGGGATCACTGCCTCCTCCCTTGTGAGGTGGCTCCCCCCTCCCTTAAAATCACTGATTCATCTTCTCAGTCTTAATTGCATCATAACCCAGTTTTGTCTGGAAATCTATTGCCAGAGTAGGAGGGTGCCCAATATAAAGATATTGGAGGGACTGCACCTGCACCCAGGGGTGCAGCCATCGTTGCAGTGAGGGCTGGTTGTCTATCCAAGTATCACAGTGCAAACGGGCCTTGATCTATAAAGCAACGTGCTCAAGGAGCTAAGAAACATCCCCGGTATTTTCCAGGTCTCCCAACAGTGACGGTCCTGCCCCTGTGGGGTTCCTCTGCATCACCCATGGGAAAACTCAGGTTCCAACAGATCCACTCACCCTCCGCTTAGGATGCTCTGTGCATTCAGGAACCACTCTATGGGCTCTATGGGCTGCAGTTCCTTCTCCCAGAAAACCAGCAATTCCCATGGGAAGAGAGATGGAGAGCTTGGACCTCAGTGCAAAGCTGTTTGACAAAGGGAAGGGAACCTGGTGCCTTATTTTGCTTCGGATTACCTAGAAATCACCTCAGTGCAGGGGGACCGGCTGGGGCACGGCAGGCACAGATGTCCTGGCTTTGCTGGGTGTCAGAGCAAAGGGCTCTTGCGTTCACCTTAACTGCTCTGGGAACCTGAGCTGCAGCCAGGGCACAGGAACAGGGTGCCAATTCAGAGAGAGACACAGGCATCGGGCCAGTGGGAACAGCTTGGTTAAGCTGAGCATCAGTCTGAGATCTAACATGTTTCAATCAGCAGGACCAGATGACCTATGTCGTGTCTCCCTTGGAAAAACACTGCTTAAAGTCAGGAATATTTAGTTGGGAATACTAATAACTATGTTAAGCCAGGATATGGGATTACAGGCTATTGATTACTCTCTTCTTTCTGAAGAACAGCAAATATGGTACCTGGGCTGAAAAAAGAACAATACGTAATGATGTAAATAGATACACAAGCAACTACAGACTCCATACAGTCCAGTTACAACAGCACTCAAGGCTCAAAGTAAACTGGGAACAAAGTAAAGACATATGTGAGATAAAATGCCACAGTATTAACAGCACGGCCATGCCAGGCAAGCTGATGGGTCTTTTTAACAAGATCCCTGCTTATAGAAATAAATCCCAATTACTGTCATCTCCCAGGATTTCAGCAAAGAACTTGGTGTGGTGAGAAATCTGTAGTTAGGCTGGGGGTGATGGTGAAGGAAACAGGATGAGCTGTCAGCCACAGGGGAAGATGCGGGGGGGGTTGCTGAGAAGAAGGGAGTGTGCAGAGCTGCTTCTAATGGAGTTCTCACAGCCTGTTCCTGAAGATTGACTGCATTTAGGCGCTGTAACTGGCCAGACACAACAGAGTAAGGGAAAAAATGGAATACAGAAGTCTAAGAGGCATCACTGAGCTCATGGAAGACTTGGGCATCACTGGAAAGACCATAGGGTCATAGAATCATAGAACGGTTTGGGTTGGAAAGGACCTTAAGATCATCCAGTTTCTACCCCCTGCCCCATGGGCAAGGATGCCACGCACTAAACCATGTCACCCAAGACTCCATCCAACCTGGCCTCGAACACTGCCAGGGATGGAGCATTCACAAGGAGCCTAAGCCATAAAGAAGAGGGGATATGAAGGAAACAAGGCAAGTAATAAGGGTAAGGCTTTACGAGCCCTCATCTGCAAGTGTGTGCAGCTCCATAACATGGTCTCAAACAGGGCTGGATGCAGTGAAAGCTGTGCGGCTCATCAGTGGGATGGGAAGTGCTATGATAAGAGACCAGGAGAGCTCAGCCTAGTGAAAAACCAGCAGAGAGGCAGTGGCTGCTGTCCAAAAAACTCCACAAGTGAATGAAGAGCAGAGAGGGTGAAGTGCTGTTAAATATAAAGGCCAGGAACAGCTCAAGCACAGTGTCCTAGGCCGGCAGGAAAACGTTTTGGCTGGATTCAGGCACAACCCATCTTCACCCTGAGAACATCCTGACCTGGGCACAGGAACCCCCATCTGCTCACCAAAAGGTTCTCTGGTGTGGCAGCCACATACAGCCACGTGTCTCTCTAGGTACCTCCCAAGGCTTTGGATGCCTCAGAGATGCAGATGACGGCTGTTACCCAGAACATCCTGAACCAGCCCACTAAAACCACAGCAGGTTCAGATGTTCCTCCATTGAGATGTTTCCCCATTATCCACTCTCAATGTCTGAGAGCAGTCTGCACTCCAAACCCTTTCCAGCAAAGCTAAAGCACTCTGGAGCATAACACAGATGCTACCAACTTGGCTGACAATACTGCAGCAGTGGAAATGGAGATAGAGATGGTTACAGAGGAAGAAGAAACAACCTTAGCTTTGCTCTAGGGCTGGGTTTACAAAACACCTGCAAAATCTCCTTGGCCAGAGGAAGCTGCATCCCCCTGAGGGTCTGCTAGTACCACAGCAGCATTGCATTGAAGGATGGCTGCATCTCTACTGCGACCATACAGCTGCATGCACAAGCATAGGGTTGGTCTACATGGCCATCATGGGGACACAGGAGTTATCACCAAGCCATGTCCAAGGCTGCACTGGGACCATCCTCAGTGTTGCAGGTCTCCTCCCTACCTTAGCAGTAGGTGGAAAAGGGCAGTGAGCATCCCACTCACTGGTCTGTTGGGCGAGGTTCCCCTGTGCACGCTCCATCTGTGCAGCAGAGCGGCTTGGAGAAGAGCCAGTATACAGAAAATGAGGAGCAGATGTAATCTCAGCAGAACAGGAACCAGGGGACACAATTAGAATGAGTATCTCAATAATTAAAACACCCTTACAAGCGTCTCTGCCACTACACTGCAGGTGAGGAACTGGTGCAGTGTCTGCTCCTCAGGACCCAGGCTGGCCGTAAGGAGAGCCAAAATGCACTTCCCAACCCCCCAGGAGCTCTTGAGAGGGATGCCTATCTCAGATCTTCCCTTCCATCCCCAAAACACAGGGTTGAAGTACAGGAGTCAGTCTTTGAGGCTACAGCCCCAAGCATCCTACAGCAACGACAGCTTTAAGAGGGAGAAATGGCTCCATCTCAAGGGAGCACCTTGAACATAACAGGAATAGGTGGGGTCAAGGCAGTGTGAGGCAATCACAACACCAGTAAGAATGTGTTCCTGCAGGTCTCCCTCTCTGAGCAGGGAGGACGAGGAGGTGGAACCAGGTCCAGAGAGCTTAGGGATGAGAGAACCAAAGGCAAAACCAGAACTAATGTCTAGAGCTTGGCAAGACAAAAGGAATTCTGCTAAAAGAGGAAGCAAATGCAAAGCCAGGACTCTCCGAAAGCCCAGAACCACCAGTACTTGCCAGTCCTCACCATTACTTCATACCTCTTGTGATGCCAGAAGTCTCCTGCCAGGCCTCTGGTGTCAGAGGAAGACGTATTGGGTTTAGGTTTTTGGGGTTTGTTTTTAAACCAGCACCAGCTGTCAAACTCCAGCTAAAAGTAGGAATCAAATCTTAACCAGACCACAAATAAGCCCTCAATAGATTGTTTTCCTTAGATGCTTATTTCCAAGCCAATGTCAGGAAGCTGAAGCGCTTCACCTGCCCTGAGGTGATGTCTCTTCACAGCAGCTATTCAAGAACTGCTTTATTCTTTGAAGACTGCCTGTGCTGTCAGTAACTGAATAATATCCTTAAAACCCGCACCCATACTCAGCCTGAGCCTATTTAGCTTCAGCTTTCAGCCGCTGGGCTTAGGTACATCTTTGCTGGTAGGACAAGGTGGTTCTCCAGCCAGACATTAGTACCCTGTGATGAAGATACCTCTGATAAGCCAAGCTGCCGATGTAAAGCCTCCATGTCTCATCTTCACTCATCAGTCACTTTCTTCACTGATTTTTCTCCAACTTATTAATGCCCTTCTGATGAGCCCTGATGAGTAATGGCACTATTGCTCCAGACTGCAATTCTCCAGCCAAGGATCTCACTGGAGTGTTAGTCACAGCCACACACGGGAAGCCCAGATCCCATTCAGCATTCACCTGGCTTCCCCAAGCCTCTTTCATTTCAACAGCACACACACTGCTGGCTGGATGAGCCTGCTGAAGGAGCGACCCACCTCTGCCATCAGCTGCCACCTCAATCACATACAGACACCTCCCCCTCTGTCTTTACAGCCCCCACATAGGTTTTCAGAGGTCACATTTTGGTTTTATTCCAGGCCATTGATCACCAAGGAGAAGCAGCCCTGCAGAACCCAGCTTCCATCCATGGTCAGTACCTCTCAGAGCTGTTTCCCAGCCTGTACTAATGCACTGCACAAGCGTGCAGCCCAGAGCAACAACCCATCCTCTGCTTTAGTGCCCTTCCAGAAGAGCATCACCCCAACCCCTTGAAGTCCATCAGTTCTCTCTTCAGTCACCTCATGGTCAGGGGTGTCCCCAAAGTTCTCCAGCTGATCCAACTGTGAAAGAGCCTGACCAACCCTCACTGCATCCAACACAGGTCCTTATGGCAGCCAGGCAGCACTACATGGGTTACGTGTGGTATGAGGCCATCACCAACTGGGCTAAATCTCACATTTAGCTCAAATGCGAACAGGAAGGGTTCCAGTCTCCCATTGTGTCCTGGAAAACAAACTGAGGCTGAATGTTGGATGGCAGGTAGGTGAAAACATACATGGACTGCCGGATTCAAAGGCTGGTGGTTAAGTGGAACAGGCAGTTGATTACCAGTGATGCTTTTAATAGGGCAATACTGGTCCAGATGCAATCTCAAAACCTCAGAAAGCTGGAGGAAAGAGCTAACAGAGACCTCAGCAGATACAAAGCCACATGGTTTAGCGGTGGACTTGCAGACATGGGGTAAAGGTTTGGACTTGATCTTAAAGGTCTTCTCCAACCTGTTTGATTTTGGGGTTCTACGGAAGTCCTGCATGGAGGCAGAATAATGCTCTACACCAGGACCAAACGGCTGGAGAGCAGCTCTGCAGAGGAGGACATGGAGATCCTGGTGGACACATTGGCCAGGAGTCAGCCTTCATGTCCCCAAGGGTATACAGCTAACTTGTGTCACGTAGGGAAGGCATCGGCTGAACCCATCAACCAAAACACAGGTGAGGAGCAGAGCTCCACTGGAGAGTGAACTGAGGGAGCAGCAGAAAGGACAGAGGTGCCACAGCCAAGGGACTCATTTAACAGCCAGTTAAAGCCTTCAGCAACGGCACCACTCTGCAGCGTGGTCAGGAGCAATTCTCCTGTCTCCTCCAGAAGCCCCAACCACTTCTTTGCTGCTCAGAATCCAGGAGGGTGGAAAGCAAAGTGGCTTTTGCCAAAGCCGCTTGCACTCAGCAGCTAAAAGGAGTCATCTCCATTTCTGATTATCACTTCACAGAAGGAAATGACCCAGGGTAATGGAAACTGGCAGTCTATTATTAGTGATGACTTGATTCCTTCAGTAAAGCAGAGCCTTGGATAGCTCAGGGCCGCATCCAGACTCCTCTTTAGGCTACAGATACATTCTCTGCTCTAGACATCTCTGAATACAATACAGGGCAAGAACACATCTGGAGACAGGGCTGAGGTCCTCAGAGATCCCAGTGAAATCAGCCCAATGGGAGGTAAAATCTCCACATAGAGATTCCCAGAATGAAGTGCTCCCATTGTTAACAGGAACAAAAGTGTTCCCCACTCCAGCACTGAACACGGTAATAAAACGTTGTACAAAGCAGAACCCTGTCATCTGAACCAGCATTTGAAACTGAAGGGTTTCACGCAGAACAGCGTTTTGGTTTTCTCTCAGAGTTAACATTTTCCCCATGGAAAATATTGACCAAACCATTAAGATGCGGATGAAAAGATTGCCAGGGAATTTTCATCCACAGGGAACTAAGGAAATGCAAGCCCTCATCCAGCACTATCACTAACAGACTGGGGGGCCCACTTTAGGTCAGGCTTGGGTCCACCAGGTGTGGGGAAGATGCCCTGTAGGTAGGCACCCATAAGCAGGTCAGACACAGTGGCCCAGGTTAGGAAGGGATGAAGTCAGCAGAGGCCACCCTAGCATGGAAGCCCTTAGAAAGGGGACACAGAGACTTTGCCTTACAGGGACCCAGCCTTGCTTTGGCATTGTGAATGTGGCCTGTCCTGCTCCCGTATCAAAAGCTATGAGTAAATCCTTGGAAGAAGCTGGGTAATGAACTGACATTGAGTAAGTATTCCTGATTGGGAGCGTGTGACTCATTACAAATGTTTAATGATGAGTTCATCGGAGCAAGACCTCAGCACATCCCTCAAGCTCCCTTCAGAAGAGCTGAGAAGCAGTCACTGTTTCTTGGGGAGTCACATCCAAATACAGATACAGACCCTTACCCGAACACCCCTGGCACCCCCAACACACACTCCCAGCACATGCTGTATATGCCACACATGCACATAACCTCCATATGCATGCAGGCATGCAACATGTATACATACATCCCCCATCTCCACATACATTCACATACATCTTCTCCTTCCCACCCACCCACAGCGAGTACATACACTGTTCAGCATGCCCACACAGCCCAGAGTAATGCACCACTGATCTGCACCCAAATCCCTCATCTGATCCAGCAGACCTGGTGGGGATTTTTCTTCCTGAGAGCCTTCCATAAGGCTGGAGGCTCCAGTCATAGAACCCCAGACTGGTTTGGGTTGGAAAGGGACTTAAAGCCCTTCCAACTCCAACCCCTGCTGCAGGCAGGGACACCTTCCACTGGAGCAGGGTGCCCCAAGCCCCTGTATCCAACCTGGCCTCGAGCACTGCCAGGGATGGGGCAGCCACAGCTTCTCTGGGCACCCTGTGCCAGCACCTCAGCACCCTCACAGGGAGCAGCTTCTGCCTAAGAGCTCATCTCAATCTCCCCTCTGGCAGGTTAAAGCCATTCCCTTGTCCTGTCCCTACATCCCTTGTCCAAAGCCCCTCTCCAGGTTTCCTGCAGCCCCTTTAGGCACTGGAGCTGCTCTAAGGTCTCCCCTTCAGGAGCCTTCTCTTCTCCAGGCTGCCCCAGCCCAGCTCTCTCAGCCTGGCTCCAGAGCAGAGCTGTTCCAGCCCTCGCAGCATCTCCATGGCCCTCCTCAATCCCTGCATCTTGGATCTTACTCACCCTCCTCCTGACGCCTCTGCACAATTCAAAACATCCCAGCACATCTCATTGCCTCCTCCAGGGCCTTTCCCAACAAGCTCAGCTCTCAGGGATTAGAAAATGCCTTTTTAGCCTATTTGTCACTCCTAACCCAGAAACAGCATCCTGGATGCTCAGGCCTGTTCTCTAGCTCTAGGACCTTCAATACCAGTGCATCCAAGGCCATATGCGGCAAAAGAGCTTGTAAGTGTGGGTTACATGCAGCAGGGGCTGGTGTCCAAGGGACCTTCAGCAGGGAAAGGAAGAAGGAAGAAAGAAGATGGAGAACAAAGCCGGGCATGTTCCACAGGCAGCCTGTGCCTTTGAATCTGCATTTTAACTCCTGTTTCCAATAGCCATTAAAAGCAGATGTGCCACAGGCCTTCCATCAGCACAAATGCTTGATAAGCTCACAAGATAGCTGCCGAAAAAAGAGCACGAGTGTTTATGCCCTGTGCAAACAACACACATAAATGCTGACTAATGCTTGTAAGATGGGAAGCAACTGTATTACTGCTAATTAGCAATTAAATTACTTGGTAATTTCTTGGATTTAAATAGTAATAGAACTTTAAACAATGCAAAGCGAATCAGGGCTTTAGCATTTAATTACCAAGCTCTCACATTAATTATTTAGCAAGTGGGCAAATAAGCTCCTGCAAAGAAATCCATTGCTGCAATTAAGTGATTTTAAGTTGTTTCTTTGGCTTGCTGTCCTGCTTGCCACCATTCGTGTGAAGCAACATGCAGACTGGTGCACGGGTTGATGTCCCTGCCCGTGGCAGGGGGTTGGAACTGGATAAGCTTCAAGATCCCTTTCAAGCCAAACTGTTCCATGGTTTCTGTACGTGATGGAGCCGAATTCCCCAGAAGAAGAATCCAGGCTGGCTGCAAACATGTAAGAGTTGGATTGCCCACCCCAGGCTGCCCAGCTCCCTCAGCATGCTGCAGCACACTGGGCCTGCACATGTAGAGCTGGCACCAACAAGCTACCCTAGAGGAGGGTTTTAAACAAGGAACTGATGAAAGCATGAGCATCTCCAAAACCCACCTGCCCCCAGCACTGAGATGAGTCCAAGGATGCTGAGAACAGCCTGGAGCTTTGTTAAAATTCAGCTGGAGTGGATTGTCCCAGAACTCCATCGCCCATCTGCATCTCACTCATCTCTAACCTAAATCTCATTACCTCCAGATTAAGCTGATCACTTCTCATCTTGTCCCAGCAGACACAAAGAACAATTGATCACTTTATAACAGCTTTATGCGTTGGGAAGAGTTCTCTCCCTTTCTTTGCTAATCAAATCCAGCTTGTTCTGCCAGACCTCTGGTCCTTCTTAACTCTCTCAAGTCCTGTTGCTTCCTCCAGCTGGGTGGGAGTGATGCTTGGAGCACACAGGGCTCTGCAGAAGGATGCATCTCAGGCAGGGAACCAGGCCACCCAGGAAAAGCTCAGCCAAGGTTCCCTGCTCCCACACTTGTACATCACTTCCCAGTTTCTAAGCATATTCCTCAGGTCTGGTGGAATATGGGAAAACCCAAGAAAAGGATAACAATTGCAGGAGGAGCATCCTATCCTGTCCCATCCCATCCCACCCCAAGCCTGTTTGCTAAGGGTTGCTGTCTCTACTTTGCCTGGGACACAGTCAGACAGGGCTGGATTGCACCACGCTGTGCAGAAGGAGCAAGCCCTTCTGAGGTCAGTCAGAGGGGATGAGCTGGAGCCTGGCACGTTCTGTTCTTGGGCTGAAATGGGATCACTTCTGGACAAGCCTCCTCCTCAGACAGTGGCACCACCACCAAAGCCCAGCATGTGCCAGGCAGCATGTTCAACTGCAGCATCAGTGGAAAAGAGAATCACAGAATCATAGAAATGGTAGCATTAAGAGAGGCAGCATTAACTGAATGCATTGCCCTGCTCAGGTGGTCCCCTTCAGCCTTTGGCATCAAAAATACTTCCAAATCAGCAAACACCTCCTTGAGGACTTGAATTATTCATGCCTTTGTTGGCAAGAGAACTCCAGCTTTGCCCAAAGCTGCTCCATTTCTTTATTCCAGCAATGGCAACCTGTGAAACCAACCTCTTGGCTGCTCTGGGCTTCCTGTCTGCTGGCAGGCAAGAGCATGGAGGAGAAGGAAGTAGGAGGAATTGCACAGGATGCTTTTCCTAGCAAGGACTGTGCCTTCTCGCGCCGTAGCTCAGCTTGAGGTTAACAGCAAAGCTAAGAACAAGCTCCTGGGGAGTTTTTGTCACTCTTCTGCTCAGTGACAAGGAACCCAAGGACTGGAAGGGACCCAGGAGCCAGCCTGGTCTGGTGCAGTCAAACCCTTCCAGAGTAATCTTGGCTGTGGTGGGGATATGAACATCCACAGCTCAGGATATAGGTGGCTGCAGCCTACTCTACACTGCTGGCATCTTCAGATGGCCAAGCCACAGCGCTGGGGAACTCAATAACCCGGCTGCTGTACCTAGGTCCTGGGCTGCATTAGAAAGGGCATAGACAGGATTTAAAGGGAGGCAAGTGCTGAACAGAGGGGAGCACTCATCAAAGAACACAGAGGCAGTGTCCCATGCAACTGGAAAGGACTCCTGGTAATCAATTCAGGAGCTCCTGCTCTCCTAAAGAGAAGTCCAGCCCTGCTCAGGCTTCTTCACTGGAGAGGACTATCCCATCCATTCAAACAGACAGTGAAGGCTTTGACCCAGCTCCAAGAGGCTCCTGCCAAACTCAGAAGGTAGCAAGAAGGAACCAGCAGCCAGGAAGGGCCCAGCAAACTGCACAGCCAGAGCCCCACAGAGGTGAGTTGATGGAAAAGCCTATAAAGAGCTTCCTCTGCAAAGGGCCCGATAAGTGTTTTCCAACAGAGCATCCCCACACAATGATAAAACCCAAGGGAGAATGAAGCTTTCAAAAGCCAACATGGGCCAATTGTTCTCATTATGGAATCTCAAAGGCAAAAAGAGCCATCACCCTGCTTCTGGTATCTGAATGCTCTGGGATTTATCCCTTCTATCCCTCCAGCTTAGAGGCAAATGGAAACAGGAGAGGGAGGGAGAAAAGTGAAGGCAAAGCCTTGCTGGAATTGGTCTGCCTCTTCCACAAAGCACTCCGACTGTTAGCAGCCTGCAGGGTTAGTGTAGGGAAGCTGCAATCCCTGCAAGAGCTTTCACTTGGAGAACATCCCTCCACTCTTTGCAGACAGGAGCATGACATTGCAGGACCAAGCAAAGACCTGAGGGGCTGAAGCAACCAACAACAGCAACCCCAGGACAGAGCTCCTCTGCAGCTGCTGTCAGCTGAGATGAGCTGATAAAGATGCAGATCGATTCCAGGTCTCCAGCCTGTGTAAATCGATGCTGTTCTCGTGACTGGAGCAGATTGCTGCTAACTCAAGTAATGTTATCTACCATCAGCAGCAAGAGACACAAGGCTGCAGGAAGCCAGGGTATCCCATTTCTGCTTCCCTTAGGGATGGTGCTCATCAAATCTCACTTCGGCCACAGTTACCAGCATCTGAAGCACTCCCTTAGCCCAATCTGTACACGGGACACCATGAACCCACTACAGACACAGCACTGCCCTGGATCACAGCAAGGGCTCAAGTAGTTCCCTCTGACCCATTGTCATCTCCTTACCCCAGCTGTAGCCAGAACTGCCCACAACTTCCCCAGTGTGACAGCATGGCCAAGGACGCATCCATGAGGGAATGGTGGGATGAGTGACACAAAGAGGACAGCCAGGCTAAATATTCCTGCCTGGCCTGATGGCTTTTTAGCGTTAATGGAGGCCCAGGACTTTGCTTTTGTAAACCAGTGACTATAAACAGCTCAGATATTCACCCAGCACAGGGCAAGGCTCTCTAATCCCTTCTGTGAGCTTATTCAGCAGCACAAAAGATAGCCCTGATGTTTGATGCTGCCTGTTATATTCATCTGCAGATATTTTGGTGCTAATGCACCCTAGGGATCTTCTGGATGCATCAAAGGATCACCTTCAGACCTGGAAAGGGCTGCTAGATCTGCATCCCACTGCAGCTCTCACAGCTGGACTCTGCAGCTCTGGTCTTCAGCATATAAAATCGGGGGAAACAAACCTACCCTGCTCTCCTCTCAGGGATAGGGACCCTGGCTTGGGGGACCAGAGCAGCAACGTTACCCCTGCAGCTCAGCACAGGGGGGGCCGAAGCCCTCTCTTACCTGGGTCACAATCACAGACCCCCACATAAGGCTGCCCACATCAGAAGCCCAGGCTCACCAGAGCCATGGGGCACCTTGCCATGGAGCCAACGTGTTCAGAGCAACCAAAGGCACGTGGCTCCTGTGAGATGGGTCCTTCTGCGTGGGGTTTATCACCTGAAGCTCTTTCCCAAAGCTCGGCACTCACTGTCTGATCTTTGCTGAGGATCATGATGCTTTTTATCCAGAGTCCTGTGACTGTTGCCATTCACCACAGGGGAGGGGAAACGCAGGATCAGTCCCATATTCTGGAAGAGTCAAACCTGTATTTGTGAGCCTGGGAAGCAGAGCACGAGGTGCAGTGGGAGGGAAGAGCATCTCCAGAACTAGATCCACAAGCAACAAAGTCATCCTATTCCTTTCAGCCCACTGCTGAAACACTTCCCCCTTCCCACATCCACTGTGCCAGCCTCATGCTGTGTGTGCAGAGCAGGAACAGGCAGGGACAAGCAGGAGAGACAGGACCGCGTGTCTGCAACTACGGAACACCAGGAGAAGGACCATGATCCATGGAGACCTGTGTCCCATCCTTTGGGCTGCAGCGAGGTCAGCTGCCACTGAGCTGAGCTCCGGCAAGGTGCCAGATATCTAAACTCACAGGGCAGTGCTGGTCTTGCCTGTACTCCCCTTGCTAACTGCACAAGGCCCCTTGTGCCAGGACACTATGTGCCATCACGATGCCAAGCACTTGTCATTGCTTCTTGATTTGCTTCCCTGCCAGGTAGCAACCGAGAAATGCATCGCCATGCTCATTCCTGGAAGCATGTTGGCACACTAGGATGTGTGGCTGGTCCGAGCCCTGCTGACTCCTCCAAGACTGCTCTTACTGGAAAAGAGAATCACGACCCAAAGACACACGGTCTGTACCCAAACCCTGGCACCTCCAGGGGACAACAAGAACTCCTCTTGCTGATGGAGATGATGCTCTCTCCTTTGCCATCAGCTGAGCTTTGCTCTACTCTTGCCCCAGCTCCAGTCTCCATTGTCATTTATGTCAACCCCATCAAGCAAAGACCAGGTCTACTGGTGTAACTGGACCCATGGCACAGGTCTCAGTCACCATCCACCTCCCCACTGGGTATATTGGAGCTGACACTTCCCCCAAACCTGGTTTGCAGCCCATGTGCCGCACACAGAGGTTGTGCCCTGCTCCTCCTCTATCACCTCCGTACTCATATTCATGCAAAGTGTCCCTGGGGCCCTCTGTCAATGAGCAAGGCTTGGCCAGCTGGTGGGAGAAGGAGGTGTGGGGCAAGTGGTCCATACCCAGCATGTGGATCAGCATCACTGGATTCCAATGCAGGATTAAACCAGGAGGCTGCCCCAGGCAAAGAACAGGGATGAGGGAAGGGAATGAGAGAGGGAGAGTGTTATAAAACCAAGACCTTGAAATAGGCAAGGAAAAATTGGCCTGCACTGCTCACCCTTCCAGGCCTTAATCCCTTCGTTAGCACACATGCCCAATGCAATTAAAGTCCCAAATCTGCAATGCAGATCGTCTGCACCAGCAAAGGGGCCTCCGAACTCATCTCTGCATTTCCTGGTATCTCCCAAACCAAGGAGCATTTCCCATATCATCCCGTTCTGTGGGACTGGCCCCCGAGTCCAGCTGCACCCCATGTTCAGGGGCTGGGCTCTGTGGAGAAGCCCCAGGTATTGAGGAGTGATGGGGGCAGACTGGTCCAGCCAGAGGAGATCTCCGGGGCAAGTGGGGCTGGAGCTGGTTACGCACAACCAGCAGGAACAATGGCAAAGGCAACGAATGGAGATTGTGTGACCAGGTTTTCTTGTCACTGAGTCTCTGCACCCACCACTGCAGGTCTCCCCATTCTAGATCTAGACAAAGGCTGTGGACAAGCTCCATCTGGCCTGAACCTCATGGTACCTTAAGCAATTCCAACATCTCCATCACCTCCACACTTCATAGAAAACACCAACAGAACCTTGGCTGACTCATGCAAGCTCCCCATCCCTCCTTGCTGGCCACCAAGAGAGAGCATTGTGGGCTCCACAGTGATTCTTAACCTTAACTCCACAAGCACTGCTGGAGCTGGCACCACAGCAACATCTCACACCCCACAAGCAGAGCCTTCATCCCTCATCCCCCAAACCTGGGCCATCCGGGAGCTCAATGCCGCAGGGAAAACTCGGACAATGAGGGAAAGCAAAGCCACTTCTGCAGAAGAAGCTTGTGACCACACATGTATATGGTTTGCATGGCACAAAGACATATGTACATGTGTGGGCACACACATCTGCCCATGTGCCCCTGCTCAGATATGCACTGAAGAGCATCAGACAGCTCTGCTTCTCCCCAAAGGCTGCGTGTTTATCCATTCATTGTTGCTGATCTTGGCCCATCACTTTCTGGGCTATTATTGCCTTAGATTTATTTCTCTCTTTTATTTAATACATGGAAGAATTGATATGCTGGGAGCATCAGCGCCTCGAGCTGCTTCCATGGCCACCTTGCCTGAGGCTTGTGCACACTGCAGCACAGGTCTGGGTTGGTGGTGCTGCTGGGGTAGCAGAGCTGTGTGATGGGGACAGGCAGTCACTGCCATCAAAAGCAGTGCTGTTCACCCATAACAAGTGAGCAGGGATGATGCCTGGTTTGGAGGCAGTCAAACAGCATGGATATGAGGACTGCGAGGGATAGAACTTATGGGGAGAAACACCTCCAGTGTCCTTGCTTGGAGAAACAGCCTGTGAAATAGCTGCTGATAGGGGACCTAGAAGCTTAGACATGAAGTAGAAACACTCAGCCTGAGCTAACAAACCAAAGCTGCAATCACTGCGCATCTTGGGAGGGTATAAATAGGTAAATAAATAAATGAATCAAGCAAACGGGTCCCACAGGATCTATGGAAGAGGGAAATAAGGCTGCTCAAGCTGCGTTATGGCATTAAGCCCCGTCCCCAGAGAAAGGTCCTTGCTTCTGTGGCTTCACTCCCTGCATCTGCTCCCATCCCTCCTGCCTTCCCAGGGAAGCAGCAGCATGTGCTGAAGAGAAAGGACACACCTGGGGAAGAAATACAGCTCTTGTGGGACATGGAAAGTGCAGCACAGCAAAAAGGAGTTGCCTGGAGGAAAGCCTGGCCATGCAAAGTCATGCCAATGGATGCCTCCCCATGCCATGCAGCGGAGCAGCTCCCACAGGATGCTCTGAGCACACTGCTGAGCCCAGACTAATCTGGGAGTATGAGGCATGGGGCAACACTCATCCCTGCATGGCAATTGCAGGACTGTAAGGCCGGAGGAGAGATCTGCCTTAGCCCATGCATCTCCGCACAAGCAACCAGCCTGCTGCTCCCAACAGCTCCCAGGACTTGAGCTAATGCTTCATTATCCACATGGGCTCCTGGTACCAAGGATATCATTACAGCTATCATTACAAAAGGTAACAAGACCCTGCCTGGGTCACTTCTGGAGGCAAAAGGACTAAGTAAGCCCATGTCAAGGTTTTGCGACCTGAACTCATGATGTTCGAACCCCAGCACTGGCTGCATTTTAACCCCCATCTCTCCCAGTACCCACACCCCATCACCCCATAGGGTCTCTCTGCCCATCCTAGCAGATCCAGCAGCATCTTTCCTCCATTAACCCACACAGCTCCCCTGAAGCTGGCAGAGTTTTACTAACTGGCATGGACAATCCAGGGGTGACAGCTCTGCCCCTCCAGGTGTCCAGACCCCATCTGTCTTAGTGCATTCCCCACAAACCAGAAGCAAGAGCTCTTTTAGGCAAAGAGCTCTGACTGCATGGAGCCACACATCAGAAACCACTTCATGACAGGGAGAAAGGACATGAAATCCATGACATCCATGTGATGCTGCCAGCGGTGAGTGCAGCTCACAAGCCCATGTCTGCGGTACCTGGTTCGCCTGGCCAAGAGCTACTGCTGACAGGGTTCAGCCAAGACACATGAAGTGAGGCCCATGGTGAGATCCAAGTGCTATGATAACACTATCCCAACAGTCTAGCCCTATCACAGGGCAAGGGATAGGGCTAGAGCCCACTCTGCAGCGCCAGAGTTCAGAATCTGGCTCTCGATGGGGCTGCTGACCACCACTGCCTTCAATCCTTCCTGGGAGCTCCACACCAGCCTGAAATCAGCTTGTTCCTCCCCAGGCATTGCATTGACTGGAGGCTGCTCCTGGATCTCACCTAAGAGCCTGAAGATGAGATCAGCACAGCCCACACCTAGGATGAGTGTGACAGGAGCGTTGGCATCTCCAGCATCTCCGTACTGGAGGCCAGATGGGAGATCGGGTTGTTCATGCCCTTCTCGCTTGCAAAACTGGCACTAAGATGTGCAGACACCAACCCCACGTGTGTGGGCAGCATCTCCAAGTCTCCTGCAGGCAGAACAGACTCCCACCACCACAGACTCCTGGTCCCACAGAACTACCCTGCTCCCCCAAAGCCGTCAAGCCACAGCTCCAACCCGGAGAGAAACAACAGCTAGGAATCCATTCCTATGGCCAGCATCATCCCCTTGCCCCCCAACCACTGCCTCAGTGCTAACTGACCAGTGATGCTCTGGGACAGCACTGTTAGCAGATGAGGATGAGCAGGCAGAGAAGAGGTAGGTCATGAGCTGGACCTCAAAGAGTGAGACACCACTAAGGTGTCCATGTTCAGGAATGGGGCTGAGCAACCCCAGGTCCTTGCTCTCAATACCCACACTGCTTAAGAAAGGGCAGGAGAACACATGCTGCCCCAAATCTGGGGCCCACCAGCACTTAAACACCTTCTGTTCCAAAGTGTCCTCCATACCTCTGTGCCTGTCCCCACTGCAGCATCATCACACTATGGTCCCTTCCAACCCAACCCATTGTAGGTTTCTATCAGGCAGGCTGCTCCAGCCCATGGCATTTGTTAGGAGGAGTCTGAAGATGACCATCAGCTCACAGAGCTGTGGGATGAATCCCTTCCCAACAGCCACATCAGCTGTGAGCAGCACTGCCCCATGGCTCCCTGGGCTGAAGGGGGTCCCTATCCTGCTGGCACTACATCCATTGCTGTGTCAATGGATGAAGTCACCTTGCACATTCAGAGCCCCTGCAGCAAGGAACAGGGGGGTTAATGCAGGCCTGGACATGGCCAAGTTCCTTGGAAAGCCCATCACATCCAAAGGTGACTCCTCAGCCGCTCAGCTCCGAGGCCCCAGACCTGATGCAGTTTAACCCTCAGATCCCACCCAGAGGGGCAGCAAACTCATTGTGCTCACATCACTGCACCTCCTGTTGAACAGCAAGGCTGGGCAGACAGATCAGTGACAGCACTAGCACACTGCAGAGCCAGATCCAACAGCATCCCATGCCCAAAGCACCTCCCTTCTCCCAGAGACCCTGCATGTGACTTGTGACACCCTTGGAATGTGGGAGGAGAAGCGAGCTTGCTTTTGGTCTACAGCCTACTACCACAGCTCAGAGGCATTTAGTGCTCCAGAGCCCAACCAGGACTGGAAGCAGAGCTCAGTAAATGATGTTCTGCCTAATTTGGAGCTCCCAGGAGTTGTTTGCTCCTTTCCATGGACTCAAGTGATCGCTCTCTTGTGGGCACGATGATCCCTGCTCAAACCGCTTCTGCTCCTAAACACTTCCATTAACTGGATAATTCAAGCAGCAGCGAAGTGTGCTTCCAAATACAGTGTTTTAGAGCACAAAAACCCTCCCCAAAGGAGATTCTTCCTCGGTGTCTGGGATGTAGAGATCCAGCAGGCACTAAGCCCTGCCAGGATAGGAACAGAACGGCAAATAAGGGCTTGAGAGGCCATTAATATCCACAGCTATGTCTGTATTACTGGATCCTGGCCCAGGCTCCAGATCTACACCTCAGCTATGTCCCAGCTTCAATGCAGCATCCTGCTTCCTCACACAACAGAAGCCTATTGCCTATGCTGGAGGGCAGATGCGGAGTGGTCCTGATGTGATAGGGTCTCATGCTCTGTGAATGAGGAAGCTGGGAGGCAACAGAGACAGGACATCTGACCCAAACTAGCCAAAGGGCCGTTCCATCCCACAGCACATCACGTCCAGTATAGAAACCGAGGGAGTTACCTGGAAGGGACCGATCGCTGCTGGGGTTGGGCTGGGTATCCCTCAGCGGGTGCTGAGCAACTGTATTGCGACATCAGTGCAGGGTGTGAGTCGCCCACATCCAGGTCTCCAAGACAACCCTGCAGCACCTCTGTGAAACAGCACAGATCTGAGCTGCCCAACCAGGAACGCTGGGGAAATGCCCATCCATCGAGGCCAGCCCCGGCCCACAAAGGGGCTTGGGGTTGGGGTTGCTCTTGCCTAATGAGAGCCAGCAGCAGCAGTGACCAGCCAGGGACCCCCAGGGCTTTCCCACCAGCTTCAGCCTCAGACAAGTGCACTGGTGATCACAGGGATGCTGTGAGCACCATGATGGGTGGCAAAGGCTGCAGCAGGAATGGCCACTGCCCCTTCCTGCTTCAATAGAAGGGGAATAGCCATAAGCTCAGCTCTGCAGCCCTGCAGGAAGGATGCATACTGCAGTGAGCCCAGAGGATGGAGACGTGCAGGGAAGAGCTGGCAGTGATCCCCAGGGGTACATGGGCTGCTGCTGACCTGCACCTGGCTGCAGGATGCTGTAGAGAAAAGGGGAGGCGAGAGACCTCATTTACACCCATAGGGACGTCAGCACATCCATGGGACAGGGACATGTTCCAGTGCTGGGGAAGCACAAACAAGAACTGACCCGATGGCAACAAGCAGGGGCCCATCAAGACATACCTGAACCTGGACTAAGCTCTGCTTCAAAGCCAGTTAAATGGCAACCAGCTAAGGAGGGGAGACACCATCCAGCAGCTCCAGGAGCCACAGCAGAGCCTGGAAGGGGCCAGGGACAGGCCAGGACAGAGGTTATGCTGGCTTTGCTGGCACATGCACAGCCCAAGGAATTGCCCTACTTGTCTCAACAGTGCAACCAAAAGGACATCAGGACAATGCTGGGCGGCAGTCCAGGGGCTGAATTCCGTCCCCTAAAGGGCCCACAGGCTTGAGAGCCATAAGCAGAACACTGCTGAGAGCAGAGCCAGCACTGGGACTTTGAGGCTGCAGACCCACGGAGGCTTGTCACAGAATCATCCAGGGTGGAAAACACCTGTAAGAGCATCAAATCCAACCGTTCCCAGCACTGCCAAAGGCCACCACTGACCCATGGCACTGAGGCCTCGTCTCCACGCTGTGTGAACACTTGTGGGGACGGCGACTCCAGCCCTGCCCTGGGCAGTTCCAATGCTGAGCACCCTTTGGGACAGGAATTGTTCCTCAGCTCCATCTAAACCTGCCCTGGTGCAGCTTGAGGCCGTTTCCTCTTGTCCCATCCCTTGTTCCTTGGAGCAGAGCCCAGCCCCCTCCTGGCTCCATCCTCCTCTCAGGCAGTTGTAGGCAGCGATCAGGTCCCCCCTGAGCCTTCTCTTCTCCATCTGAACCCCCCAGGTCCCTCAGCCGTTCCCCATCCCACTGTGCTCCAGGCCCTGCACCAGCTCCGGTGCCCTTCTCTGGCCCTGCTCCAGCACCTCAATGTCTCTCTTGCAGTGAGGGGCTCAGAGCTGAACACAGGATTCGAGGTGCAGCCTCACCAGTGCCCAGTGCAGGGGCACAACCACTGCCCTGGCCCTGCTGCCACACTGCTGCTGATCCAGGATGCTGGGGGCTCCTTGGGCACACATGGGCTCTCCACATTACTGGGTCAGTACAGCTCGGCCCTGGCAGGCAGCAGCTCCTCCTTACACAAGTGCTGCTGCCATAGACCTTGCAGCAGCCTCTAGGTCCTTGTTCTCCATCGCCTGGCCCCATGCAACAGAGCAGCCACCCCCTGCCACCCTCTACCCATCTGGCAGCCTCTTCATTTATCTTTATGCCTTTAATCCTTCAGTTAAATGGCGCAGCTCTGCACTCAAAGCTGGAAAGAAACAGCCTAATGGCCATTAAGTTCCCCTCCAGAATATTACATTCAGATCCATCAATTTTACTTTGTAGAGAATATTTGCAGTAAAATCCAAGCGAGCTCGCAGGCACCCGACAGCCCAACAGGGGGTTCTTCCTGGGAGCAGCTACTCAGAAAAGCCATCGGCTCAGTGTTTACTTGGCAATAGGAGGTAGCTCAGAACCACGAGCCAGAGGATGCCACCCGCTTCTATCACCCACGTCAGCACCCCTGAAGGAAGCACAGAGGCAATAGAACAGGACTGCTGCTATAACGCAGCATCCTCCCATTGCGAGCCATTGCTCCAGCCCTGTCCTCTCCGAGGGAGTGCTGGTCACTGGTGTGCAGCCCATTTCATCCCCACCGAGGACTGGGAATGGTGCCCTGGCCCCGCTGCAGACAGAGCAGCGGAGCTGCCAACTGCTGGGACCAAAGAGCAGGCTCTCTGGCAGAAGCACAGCGAGAAGCAGCAGGACTTGTCTCCATGGCCCAGCCTGTGCCACCTGCAACAAGTGAGCAGCACGGTGAGGACAGAACCGGCCTCTCGCAGCCTATGGAGCAGGTTGGCAGCACACAAAGTGGTTGTGCATCCCCGCAGCACAGCCCTGATCTGCGGGTTGGGCATTTAACCCATGCAATGTGCGTACAGCCTGCAAGGGTGATGCCAGGGTAATGCCAGGGCTCTCCCTTCCCAGCACCATGGGGAGCATCCTGAGCACTCATCCCACAATGCATCCCCGAGGGTTCCCTGGAGCTCAGGGAAGAGCATAGCCTCACCCAAAGCTTTGCAAGGAGCAGGCTGGGGCTGCACTGCTGAAGGCAAGACGAGAGGAACCACAAGACAGAGCCCAGGACATCCTTCCCCACCTCCCATCCCAGGGACCAGCCCTACCAAAAACCACTTGCAGCAAAACCAAAGGATGCTTCCAGCTCTGCCACCTCCCAGCTGCAAATCCAAGCACCAGCACACTCCCAATGATATTAACAGCAAGGAACACCACCGCATCCCTTGGTTTCATCTTGCAGGGGCCTTGCCCACCTAGCCCCGAACTGGGCTTTACTGGGACAGCAGGTTCCTGCTGGATGGGGTGGGTGCATACAGCTCAAGATCCATGCCCCAAGCTGACAGGTATTAAACTGGTTGGAGGCCTTGAGCGCTGTGTTAACACATCACAGCGAAGCTTGGGGTGATGAGGCACTTGCTGTGCCTTGAGGCAAGGGAGCCTTGTCCAGCAGACAGTGCATCCCCATGTATTGCAAACAGGTCTGCCCTGCCAGCCCAAGGGCTTTCTTCATCTGGTTTGGGGGAAAACAATCCTAACAGCTGGGATTAAACAGCACATCCCTGGGAATGGCAGGAAGGCGAGGATGGGAGCAAAGCGCTGCGGAGCCCCCAACCATTGTCACATCCCCACTTGCCACTACAAACAGCGTGTCTCCTCATGCTTAACATGAGGCTCTGCACCAAAACTGCCTCCGGCTTGCCCAGCCCTCCCAGGGCTCAGGAGAGCCGAATTCCCTCTGCCATGGGCAGGGCTCACCGGCACTCGCAGCACCACACGGGCACCTCCCGCAGCTTCAACTCTCCCCAAGGGGGCTAAGATGACCCCAGCTCCTCCGTGGGGCTGCCTGGGCTGCTTCCTTCGCCCCACACTCAGTGCGGTTCTCCCCGGCTCCCGCACAGCCCCACAGGGGAGAAATCAGCTCGATTTAAGTCAGAAGTTTCACGGATCCGAGCTGGATCCCCAGCCCCGGGCATCCTCCGGGCCCCTCAACCCAAGAGGTCCTCCACAGACCCCCCCATCGCTCCCTGCTGTAAGAACTCCAAAATCAGCGCGTTTGCAGCAGCTGCAGAAATTCCCCGTTGCCGACTTCTTCCCCACAATGCCCCACCCGATTTTCCCATCTAGAAGCGGTATTCCTGCCCAAACCCCGCTCCCCAGGCTCAAACAGACCCTGCGGAGCACACACACACACACCCCGCATACCCCATCTTCCCAGGGCCCATTGGGAGCCCCACACACACCGGGAACGGGGGGGGGACACACGCACAGGCCGGTACCGGGAGCATCCCCCCGCCCATCCCCGGTTCCTCCCCGCTCACCTGCGCTCCGCGCCCGCCCCACGGCTCCCGGAGCCCATCCGGACCGGCCCCGTTCCCGGCCGCTTCCCGAAGCGGAACCACCGCCAGCGCTTGCGGGGCCGGGGTTTGAATTCATCCGA
The DNA here is from genome assembly GCA_039720435.1 of Amazona ochrocephala. Classification (NCBI taxonomy): domain Eukaryota; kingdom Metazoa; phylum Chordata; class Aves; order Psittaciformes; family Psittacidae; genus Amazona; species Amazona ochrocephala. Next base: position 28,851,879 of record CM077885.1, read on the forward strand.
CCCGCCGTGATTGGGCTGCGGGAGGAGAGGGGGGGCGCCGGGGTGGGGCCCAGGATTGGGAGCGGTGGGGGCGGAGGGATGCGGGGGGGTGGGAATGGGGGGATGCAGCGGCTGGGAGGAGGGGAGGGGAGAGGGCGGGAGGGGGAGTGGGGGATGAGGAGGGGGGGGTAGGGGTTGGCAGGGGGGTGGGATAACGTGGGGATGCAGGAAGGTGGGGAGGGTGGAGTGCTCGGGGGGTGGGACACTGGGGAGGCAAGGGAGGAGTGGGGGGGAGTTGGGGATGTTGAGGATGCAGCGGCGTGTGGTACCCTGAGGATGCAAGGGGATGTTGGGGTGATGCAGGGGGATGTGGGGGGCTGCAGGGGCATGTGGTACCACGGGGATGCAGGGGAGGGGTGGGGGGATGTTGGAGATGCAGGGGGATGTGGGGGGGTGCAGGGGGGTGTGGTACCCTGGGGATGCAGGGAGTGTGGGGAACACAAGGGATGTGCTATCATGCGGGGAGGGGGGGTGGTGTGTGTGGAATGTGGATGCAGGGGTACGTGATGCTACGGGGTCCCTGGGGAGGCCACCCCGATGGCTGGGGGCTGCAGTGGGTGTGTACTGGTGTGTACCATGGGAAGACCTTGAGGACGCAGTGGGGGGCCACTGCAGGGAGGAGTTGTGCCATGGGGCTGCTGTGGAAATGCAGGGAGGTTAAGGGGGGGCGAGGTAGCTGCAGGGGCGTGGAGGGTGATCAGGGGGATGGCAGTCCCATGTGGAGATGCAGGGGACAGGTATGGCCTTGGTGTGCCAGGGGTGCAGCACTGGGGATGCGCAGGAGCGGGGATGCAGGGCTGGTGGGTTGCTGTGGGGACATGGGAGGTGCGGGGCTTGTGGAGCAGAGAGCAGTGAGGGGCGTTGTGGGTCTGCTTTGAGGGTGCTGGGGGGGCACAAGGAGTGGTGCTGTGAGGAGGATGCCATGAGGAGGGTGCCATGAAGAGGGGTGGCTGTGTGGGGTGGACACTGCATGAGGAGTGCCCCAGTGCTTGTGGGACCAAAGAGGTGATGATGCTGCTAGAGGTCGGAGCAGGAGGTTGTGGGCAGCAGAGGGGCAAGGGAGGAGCGGCAGCCAAGGGGTGCTGGGAAAGGGACCGTAGCCTTGAAGTAGACAATTTGCAGGAGAGATCCAGGATTCTCCAGTCAGGAAAAGATCCCTGTCTAATGCATTCCTGTTGCAGCATTGCTGCTGTTTGTGCTCAGCACCAGCTCACAGCTGGGAGCACACTTTGCTATCAAAGATTAGCAGAGCTCCCCTGTCCTGCTGGGGCATCTCCAGGGGACAGCACGGGGTGATAGCAGAGACAGGAGCAGCGATGGAGCTGCAGGTCCTCCCTACTGAGGTGCTACCAGCGCACCCTCAGACCATCCCTGCAACCAAGCACAGTTGCTGCTGCTGCACCGCAGCCATCCCCTGCCTGGATCCATCCCTCCTGCTCTCCTGAGCAATGCACCAGAGCTGGCTTCCTGCACACAGTGAGAACGACCATGTCCCCTTTCCTTTGTTTCAGCCTAAAGAGGTTCCAAGCTCTCCAGCCTCCTGTGCTCCTGTGTCCTGTCCCAGCATCTTCTCAGGCAGGATTGTGTCACCTGGACTCTTGTCCTCTGCAATGGTACAGAATACATGCACAGAGCAATAAAGGTGTTAGAGAAGCATTCAAAGCCATGGCTACTGCTGGTGGGTAGGACGGATCAGCACAGCTCCTGCTGATGCTCAGTCGGTGTTTGTAGGCCTGTGTCTCACACACAGATACTCTAACGTTCCTCTAGCGGGACCCAGCCCAGTGCTCAGCAGTGCTGGACCCACCACTGACAGCAGTGGATGCTCCTCCTTCCCTCCAGCTCCTTTCCTGGGGGATGCTGGCTCAGGGGACCAGCAGGGGTTATGCTGTGACATGGGTGCTGGCAGCCTGAGCTGTGCCCAGGCAAGGTCACTGCAGTGGCCTGTGCCCGGTTCCCTGTGACACGGTAGCACAGACACCTTCTGCTAAGTCCTTTTTCTCTACCTGAGCTCTTTGCCCTGCAGAGCAGCTCTAGCACCGGCTGTGTGCTGGGCCTGTGGGGTCCAGCGTTACCCCTGCTCTGGCCAATGGGAGCTGTGGGATATGCTCAGATGAACCGGGACAAGGAGGGATGTGAAACCCTCCCAGACCAGCGCCTGGAAGAAGCCACGGCTGCATTGGCAGGGGTCTGTCACTCCCAAGGGATGCCCCGGGCACTCAGCAAAGGGGGCACGCTTGGTTTTGGGAGGACAGATGGGCTGTGTCTCCCCCTGCCCGGCTGCAGAGGATGTGGATGCAGCTCCTGGATCTGCTTTGAACATAGGTGACCCCAGAGTAATGCGGCGGCATCTGTGCCACAGAGGGGAAGAACATCCTGTGGTGCTGCAAAGGAGCTCCCTCGCCCGCTCTGGAGGCTGGGGTTGGCACTGAAGCCAAGGCAGGAGTGACCACTGTAGGTTCAGAGCAAATCACACCCTGCTCCCCTCCTCTGGTTCCTCTTGCGTCTCCCAGGCACTGCAGGGGCTGCACAGCCTTCAGGAGGAGGTGCAGGGATCATAGAATCACAGCCTAGTTTGGGTTGGAAGGGACCTTAAAGCTCCTCCAGCTCCAACCCCTGCCATGGGCAGTGACACCTTCCACTGGAGCAGGGTGCTCCAAGCCCCTGTGTCCAACCTGGCCTTGAACACTGCCAGGGATGGGGCAGCCACAGCTTCTCTGGGCACCCTGTGCCAGCGCCTCAGCACCCTCACAGGGAAGAGCTTCTGCCTAAGAGCTCATCTCAATCTCCCCTCTGGCAGGTTAAAGCCATTCCCCTTGGCCTGTCCCTACATCCCGTGTCCAAAGCCCCTCTCCAGCTTTTCCCCTTTTCCATCCTGCCCTGAGGCTGTCTCTGGCTTCCCAGGAGCAGAGAAGCTACTGGGCTGTGTCAAAGCAACGCTCGGGGGCAGAAGTTCATCCTTGGCTTCTCATTAAATGGGAAGAGGTGGCCTTGGTGAGCCAGAGACCTTTGCCTCCCGGCAGTGGGGTGTTCAAGGCAAAGGTAAGCTTTCAGTTGTGTTTGCTTTAAACGTTGAGCTCAGGGAAGGGCCCGAGTCATCACATACTCGAGGAGGCTGACAGCATCGGCGAGGGGAAAAAAACCCAAACCCAACCATGGCAAAGTGTTGCTGTGTCTCTATGGTTACGGCAGATCATGTCAGAGGATGTAAAGACGTTACCGGGGAAATCAGACGTGATGGTGTCAATAGAGACTGCGGGAGCTCATCTCCATCAGGGCAGGTGCTCCATGCAGACCCACACAGCAACCGATGGGGATGAAACCCAAATGCCAACCGCATCGGGAGAAGCAACCATCCCACACACAGGGATGAGGTGGGCCTGGCAGGGAAACGCGTTCCACCCGCTTGGCACATGTTCCCAGGCAGCTTTCAGTGTGTGCTGAGGAGCTGCTCCTGCCTGGGCAGTCAGTGCATGGTTACAGACCTCGCTGCAATTAGAGCTTGTCAGGATGTTAGAATTCAGCCTCGCATCCTTTCCAAGAGCTGACGTTCCTGGGAGAAAGGATTCTTCCAAAACCATGGGGTATTTTCAGTGTATTTTAAGGAAATGGTTTCCTTAAGTTTCTGCTGCATTTGTGTTTTTAAAATGTGGTATTTTGGGGATGTTTTTCTCTTTCAAAATAACATGTAAGTGCCATCAAATAGCTCCAGTTACCAGTTCGTAGTATTGCAGCAGCAGAGTGAAAAGGAAGGAAAGCTGTTGTATAAAACACCTCAGTTGAAAGCATACCAGGGAAATACAAGATTTAGATCAAGGACAAAAGAAAAGTAATGTATTCCTCTTTTAATCTGCAGTCATTTGTCTATTAAGAGTTGTTCTGCAAACAAGCAGTACAAATATTACATGGAAGTGGGATGGCTTTTAAAGGGGAACACAAGATGTGCTGGATCCCTGTGGGATTTCCGAGTCCCTTCCAGCCCCTTTCCCTGTTTCCAGAGCATCCTTGGGAGTTTTCCCATAGGTGTCTGCAAGCTTTCTGTGTCTCGTTGCTGACAGCTCCTGGCTGCAGCATGTTTGGCCACGTGCTCTAACCGGCTCGAGCTTGGGCGAGGATGCTGTTCAGTTTGGGCATCTGCCTCCAGACAGTTTAACGTGGATGTGACGTTTGGAAGCGCTGAGCACTTTCCCTCTGGAAAGCAAACTGCTGATGGCATCTGCAGCTGCTGCCCAGATCATAATGCGGAGCTGACAAGTGGAGGGTGGCCGTTCTTTTCATCATGTTCCATGGCTCCGTGGTGACTCCGCACTTTAAGAGCAGGCACATTTCACACGTGCGCCTTCAAACCCCCGTCGAGCGCCAGGAGCCACCTCCCTGTGCTCACAGAGCTTATCCATATGTAAGTGGATGCTGTGAGGCTGGAACAGGCTGCCCAGAGAAGTGGTGAACGCTCCATCCCCGGCAGTGTTCAAGGCCAGGTTGGATGGGGCTTGGGTGACATGGTCTGGTGTGAGGCATCTGTGCCCATGGCAGGGGGTTGGAACTGGATGATCTCAGGGTCCTTTCCAACCCAAACCCTTCTATGATTTATGATAAATGAGACCCTGTCCCACCTCAAAGTGCTCCCCCACACTAATGCTTCATTTCAGGAAGAATCTTTCCAAGTGGTTTCCCCTCTCCATGCTTGGGGAAAAGTGGGTTTAAAGCATTTGCCTTAAGGAAGCTTCCAATGTATTTATGTATTAAAGGTGGGGGTATAGCCCCTGTCTGAAGGATTTCCACATTTCTTGGTAACTTGCTCCTTCCAGAAACTTGGCTAAACCATCAATGGTCTCTTCAGTAGCACCCAGGGAGGACTTGCAGCGCTTTGGGCTGATCTAATAAAGGGGCAGAATCATTCTGGAGTCATTCACCACCAAAAGGAACCCGTCTCAGAGGCTTTGGCAGATGAGCATCTTGAGAGGCAGCACAGAACACTTCTGTTCCATAGACCTGTACCTGGGCCAGGCAGGTACGTTCCTGAGATGAAATACACCTCATGCCCAAAACTTCCACCTCTAATGAGCTGTTCTTAAATGAGGTTGAGGCATTGTTCTTGGCACAGCACTTACCTTGGAGCTGTAATTTGGCAGTGAACATTTTGTATGCTAAAGTCTGAAAAGAGACAAGCCTCTGCCAGAACATCCAAAGAGGACAATTGCATCTGGCAGCACGGGCTGCATCCCTAATCTGTGCCATTTGGTGGAGGAGCAGACAACCAAGTAACCAGAGGAGTCACTGGGGACACGTTCAAGAACTATCCCAGGTGCCACATTTGATCAAAATCAAGCATTAAACTTGGAAATGGCTGAACAAAATCTTCTGTGAGAAGTGTTTGGTCTGCAAACAGACACTGTGAGCTCAAATGCAATGGGAGCAGCAGGGCGAAGCCCTCAGTGCCTGGAGATAACAGCAGGAGAAGGTCTGAGATGGCAATCTATCCCATTGCTCCTCAGGGTGCCAAGACCACTCCTACATGTTGATGGTGGAGATGCTAGAAGGGACAAGTCAGACCTCCTATATGATGCGGGCCAAGTACCTACTTATAGAGCCATAGAATGGTCTGGGTTCGAAAGGACCTTAAAGCTCATCCAGTTCCAACCCCCTGCCATGGACACAGACACCTCACGGACCATGTTGCCCAAGACTTATCTCATGACTGGCCAAGATGCCTGCTGCCAAAAGCCACCTAATCCAGGCCTGAAGCCCTCTTTAGTGGAGATACCACCAATTCTTAAGGACTTTGTCCATGAATTTAATGGGAGCAGTTGTAGACCCAGCTGGCCCAATGCCCTCAGTTGGGTCCAGCACTACCCAGCGGCAGCCAGGCCATCACAGGTTGCAGTGGCTCTTGGTCTGCAGGGACAGTGCTTGTGGAGGAGCAGGCAACAGTTACATGTCCACAACCCCCCCTTGGCATGCTGTGCTCCATAGAGTGACCTTGGCTTTCCAAGAAGGAGACACTTCCCCACTCACTGGCAAAAAGTAGCTCCTGGCCAGAGCAGCATTGAGCCCTCTGACCCCATCTCTGGTCTCCAAAGCCCCCAAATAACCTGGGCAGAGGAGAAGTCCATGTCCCAGCCACTGCAGACAATGCTCCCACTGTGTCCTCCTCACCCAGTGGCCATGGCAATGGAGAATGGCCAGAAGCCTTCCCAAGGCTCTCCAGGATGGTGATGGATATGGGATGACAAAAACCTGGGTGGGCAGCGCCTGGCACCAGCTCCTCAGGCAACCTGACCCAGTTGAAGATGTTGGGGGTTGGACTGGATGAGCTTCGAAGGTCCCTTCCAACCCAAACCATTCTATGGTTCCACAACAGCTCCTCCAAAAAGAGGATATGTGGGGAGCTGTCAGGAGCTCGTGTCCTCTATGGCCAACCCACCTCAAATCACACCAAGACCCCAACAGCGGGTGTGTTCTTGCACCATAGAGGGGCAAGGTGAGGGAAGGAGGACCGTGTCCTCATCCCTGAACCATACACAGGGGTCCAAGGCCAGATGGGACCCACGGGAGACCCCACTCTGGAGGTAGGTTCTGCTCCAGCCATGCTGGCATGGGGTACCACACTTGCGGTCCTCAGGGAGGGATGCAAATTGCTTCTCCCCCAGCTGAGTATTGATTGTGGTCAGGCCTGCACCTCGGTGCTCCCTAATGAATTGTAATTGGGAAGCAGTTCCACTTGGACATGGTTTATTTCAGTTATGTCAGGATCTGCCATGCATTAAGCTGGAGGCTCATTCAATTAGCAAGGCAGACACTTCTCTGCGCATCCTGGAGCCCTCTGCTCGCCCCATATACCCTTCCCGGGGGGGTTTGCCCTTCCAAAGCTGCCCCTCCCTGCATTAAGGGTGAGCACATGGTGGGACCCCAGCCTGGGGCTCGTCTGACCTTCCAGAGCCTTCTGTGCCTGGCTCACCACGAAGGACCCATCTCGCCCCGCTTCACCTCACGTCTGCTGGCAGCCGCAGTGCCCTCCGGCCTCCAGACAGTCTCCGGGTCCAGACAGGACCTGAATTTATAACACTGGGAAAGGCAAAGGGAACACAGAGAAAATCTCTCCCTACCCAGCTGCTGCCTCCCTGCATTGGCCTGCCCAGCTCCTGCTTCCAGGCAGGCTTCCAGGCTGGCCTGTGCTTGCCGCAGGAGGTTCATCCATCCCTGTTTCCACTCCCTTCTCCATGTCTTCATCCAGCTTTCTGCCATGTACTCCAGTGCGCATGCATCCTCCTTACTCCCAAGCACCAGCATAGTCTTGCCATTATCCACAGACTCAGAAGAGACCATCGTTCCTCAACAGAAACAGGCAGCGCCTGTAAGCAACGCAAGTACATGGAGGTGCCACCTTGACCTCTGCTGCAAGGCGAGGTCTCCAAGAATGCGGCTGCTGAGTAGGAAGGAGGCAAAGGAGGGTTTTGCCTCTGGGTGAAAGCGGGCTCAGCAAAACGAGCACAGCGAGGGTCACGAGATAGATTTTCTATCAAGGTCTGCTAATGAATGAATGGCAAAATGAGCCAATTCCCTAAATTGGGCCATGAAAGATGCTTAATAGGAGATGAGGTGACGAACACCAAGCCCTGGTTATGCGCTATAGGAAGTGAGAACACCATGCTCCTAGAAAGAAAGTGCTCATAATGTACATGAGATTAGAGATAAAGACTTGATTCCAGATGACTTGTAGAACCTCACCCTCGAGGCGACACCGTAATGCAGAGGAGAGACCTCCCTCCATGGGGAATAAAGAGGGAAATTACAGATTGAAGCAGAGAAAGAGTCATGTAAAGCTGAGCCACACAAGTCCGGGGAGACAGTGCGAGGTACTGAATCAGAACTACAAAGGCAGGGCTGGGAGGAGAAATCCCAATGAGACTATGAAGGCAAATGGAATAATACTGCAGGAATTAAAGAGCGTATGAAGGGGGAAGCAACTTGGGTGTAAGTAGTGCCTTGTCTCTTTGCCAGCCCAGGTAGATTTCCAGTGAGCATCTATAGAGCATCCATATTCCGCTGATCCTGAGAACAGATGGCACATACAAAGAAATCAATCAGAGAGGGTTTAATGCACCTGTAAAACATGCAGAGAGGTGTGGCAGCAGCAGGACCTCACAAGATTTGGTAGCTGGAATTGGTGGAGAGCTGTCTGTGTTCAGGGATAATCCCACTGAATCAAAATGGAATCATTCCTACAAAATCAGACCAATTCTTCTCATTAGGTTCAGTGCTTGAGTTAATGGTCTGTCTGATGTTAGGCTATGAAAGCTGCCGAGAAAATACAGCCACATGGAACTCTTCCAACTAAGCCTTAACTAATATCCTGGGATCCTGTGCAGAGGTGAATGAGATGGGAAGATGAAATAAAGCCTTGGTTTGGGGAAAGTAAAAGCTGTTCCAAGGCTGGTCTACTTGAAAGAGGCAATACAAAGGCAAATAATGACAAAGTGTAGAAGCAATAGTGCTCATGTGCTGATCCCTGCCAGAGGGCTGGCAAAGAATTCCTTATGGAAAAAAACCCCGAATTGTCTACTGATGGTGGGAGGGGATCCCCTGTGGCTGCATCCTCAGAGGGACCCAGGGCCAGGCTCCCTCTGCGGCCAAGGCTAGCTGGGATGCGGGAGGCAAGGCTGCTCTGCAGCAGCCAGGGAGGGAGGTGGGGAGCACAGCATCATCCATCACTGACACGTCTTTCCTGCTGGAGAGGCCTCATTAGCATGGAAACGAGCTGCTCCGGAGCACAGCTGGGGCTTCCCTCTGCAGCAGGTCACAACCCTCATTTACTTGTAACTACAGCAGCAAGCCGGGATGCTGGAAGCCCCCAACACCTTCAGCAGAGCGCGAGTGCCCATGTACTCAAGGAGCATCATCAGCTTTACCTATCCAAATGAAGGGAAACATCAGCATCATGAAAAGGCTAGGGATGGTTTTCTTGGGATGTATGGAGGTGAGAGCGATGCATGTGGTGCTGTCCCTGGAGGTCTGCCACATCCCCCCCATATCCCAGCACCTTCTGGAGAGGACTGGGACACAGCAGAGGAATTTGGCAGGAGGAGCTGCCTTGGATGGCTTTTCCCAGGGATCAGCATCACTTGCAGGTGAGGCGAGGAGGCAGCAAACCAAGGAAGGGCTCAGGTGAAGAGCAGGGAGGTTGGACACTTCCACAGCGAGTCCATCCCACATCAACCCCTGATGCCATTTACCCACCCTGCACATGGGACTTGACTCCATTTACTCTACTGAGGGAGTCAGGGGGAACCAGGAAAGCCCCCGACATTCCTGCTATCTGCAGGCCAAGGGCTCCATGCCTCGAACCATACTGCAAAGCAGCAGAGCCAGAGAGAGATCCCCTTTTATTTATAAAGCAGGCCATGTTATTAATAATAATAATGACTGTATTGCTGTATCCAGCACTGTAAACACACACACATCCCAGAGCCAGGCACATTCCCTGCTGCAAATTGCCCACAATTAGCAATCGACTGTGTCTATAATCATGGGGACTGTGATTTGTGCTTCCAGCACGGGAGCCTGGCAGGAGGATGAGCGGCTCTGCTAATTGGAGTTTGGTGCAGGAGGGAATTGCCCTCAAGGCCATGACTTCCCCTTCAAGTGACAAGAGACCTGATCTGCCACCAGGCAGCCCCATTCTGGCCGCAAGTGATGCTGCCTCAGACTTCTCTGTGCACATTGCATGTCTCTGCAGCACTGGTCCCCCTCTGCCCATTGACAGATCCATGTCATTGCTTCGGGCTGGTCCCCATCCACCTCCTGCTGCTACAACGCAGAGGACACCCTCTTCACACGAGCAAGCTGCAGGACACACCACGTCCTGGCCATGCTCCGTGGTGTCTGGCTGTGGTAGACACCGAGCTGCTGCCAGGGGTGAAAGGGGAGATGCCACCAACACAGCTTCAAACCATACTGAAGACAGGAAGGGGGTTAGGGCAAGGCACTGACATCATGGCCAGCAGCAGCGTGCTCAGGAGAGCCCACCCTTCAGAGCTCCCATGGGTCCCCAGGGTGTACCAGCATCCTCCACAGTGGCTTTGGTCTCTCCTTTTCCAACCAGCACCCAAACATCTACAACAGAACCAGAGAGCGGTTTGTGTTGGAAGGGACCTCAAAGCTCAATCAGTTCCAACCCCCGCCACAGGCAGGGACACCTTCCACTGGAGGAGGTCACCCAAGGCCCTGCAAAGAGCTCAGCTGTAGACACCCACAGGAGGAACCATGAACTCACTGGGTACTTGAGGTCAGCTACAACAAGATGCGGATGCTCCTTGTGGGATGCAGGGCTGGCACAGTGCTCCATCCAAGCATCACCAACAACCGCTGCTGCCACACTTGCACCAAGGCTGCTCTTCATTTGCAGATCCATACCCAGATGGACCTGCAGCAGATCCATGGGGTCAGGGTGCTGGAGGTGTGGAAGGTGCTATGTGCCAGAGCTGCTGGTGGGGATGAGGCTATGGGGAAGTGCAGCTCCTGGCACAGGATGTCTGTTTGGTGTCTCCCAGGACAATGATGGGGCTCCCCATGTTCTGGCCATACCCCAAGAGCATCCCTGGACCCAGCAAAGATGGGTTCCTGGAGGACCCATGGACACAGCCCCATGCTGAAGGCAGCACCAAGACCCTGGGATAAGGACCTTGGGGTCAGGGTGTGGATGGACACTCACAACAGGACAGGCTGCAAGGCCTCATCCTGAACAGCTCCAGCTCCTTGCACAGCAACAGAACCCCACAGCACCCCGAGAAGGCAAGGGGGGAGCTGCAGCCCAGGCACGGAGCCTCCCACCCTTCTCCATCTGCACCTTGGGCAGCCCCAAGACCAAGAAGGGGCAAAGAAAGAAGGAACAAAAATCACCGCAGCAGCCAGGAAGTGCCTGGAGAATTCCTCCCTCTTTATTGCCCATTTCCCATGGGAGCTCCACAACCGGGGGCTGGGACAGCGCCTTCGGGAAGCAGCCTCACCTCCGCAGTCTGCTCGAGAGGAGGAGGGAAAGAACAGAACAGAAAAAGCCCAAAACCCAAACGTGAAGGAGCCTCAGCGCCGGAGGAAGAGCTCTCCCCTCCCGAAGCCGCTCCAGAAGCTCTTGGTGCCGTCGGAGCCGTGGGGCAGGCGAAGCACCGCATCCCGCAGGCCGAGGCGGTCGCTCAGCATCCCTTGGGCTGGCGGGGCAGAGCCAGGACAGGGTTTGCCATCGGGAATGGGGCTGCTGTGCCAGGGGCTCCATCCGCAGCAGCGCTCGGGGCTGCAGCAGGGGCCGGAGCAGCTCCTGGTGTCCAAGCCAAGCGGAGGGAAGACTTTGCTGCTGAGGAGAGAGCCAGTGATGCTGTTGCTGAAGCTGCTGAGCTTTAAGTTCCCATCAAATGAGGTGGGCGCTGAGGGGTCCTTGTTCTGGAGGAGGGGTGGTGAAACCCTGGCACCATCTGACCCCGGAGAGCTGCAGAGCCCCAAGTCCCTGAGGCTATGGGGGAGCATGGAAGCTGCCGCCTGCACCCTCCATCCCATCCGCTCCAGCTCCTCCACCTTCCTCTCAGCACCAGGTTTCTTCTTGGAGTCCCTCATCCAGAGCCGGACCACTTTGATGCGCTCCCTGCCCAGGCAGCTCCTGCTGCTGAGGTCCTCAAAGGCCCTGCAGGCGCTCTCCAGGCTCTCGTACTCCACCATCGCGCAGCACTTGCTCAGCAGCTCCGGGAAGCGGGAGGTGTATTTCCGCACATCCGAGGGTAATTTGCGGCCTGGACGCAGGATGCGGATGGCGGCGATGGCTCCGAAGGGGCTGAACATCCTCGTGATGGTGTCGAGGAAGTTCTTCTGGCGCAGCAGGGGCATATCCTGCTCCGGGGGCTGCAGCTCCCAGGCCAGCAGCAGTTTGCTGGGAGGGACGGTCAGGAGGGACTCGGGGATGGGGATCTTCCTCCTCACTTTGGTCCCCTCCTTATTCACCTCCAGCAGCCTGGAGAACTGCAGGGCATAGAGCGTGAGCCGCCAGTCACGTGTCAGGTATCTCACCTATGGGAGAGAGGGGGACACCGCATCCCAATGAGTCTGAATCCCCCTGACCCCACCACCATCCAGGCAGGCTTCAACCCCATCATCTTGAAGTCACAGCAACACAATATCCCCCTTTCACACGAGCATCTCCAGGCCTGCAGGAGAAGGTCTCCAATGCCCCCTTGGTTCCCCACACATCACAGCACCAGCACTTCCCTGCAGTGTTTTGGTTATGGGATGGTCTCTCCCAAAGCAACCCAGAAGAGCCATAGGCAGAAGAGGAGAATCAGCCCCAAGGGTGGTTTGAGGACTGTTTGCCACTTCCCCAGGACACAGAGCCTGAACCTCCCCATACACCCACCAGAGACACCCAGAGTACACCTGGACATCACCCATGTGAGGCCACTTCCCACCCCAGCTGGATGGCACCAGGGGCTGCCCACCTTCTTGAAGGACGTCAGGAGTTTGATGCTGACAAAGCCCATCTTGTTCTTCTGGACGTGTTTCAGGAGGAAAGCATCCTTGGCCAGGTTCTCATCAGAGAGGTAGAACTCCACCTGGGACACGATCCTCTGGAGCAGCTGCTGGTCAGGGATGGAGTGGTTGCAGTCCAACAGGTTGGCCCCTGAAGTATCACTCATGCTGCAGAAGGTCCTGGCAGAGCAGCAGGGACACAGACATGAGCTGGTGGCCTTTGGGATGTGCAACAATGCCCAGTCATAGCCACAACAGTGCAGACAGCAGAGACCAGAGCCATCAGCTTTGCCCCAGCTATAGGGGAGCGATGCCATCCTGCACCCTGTGAGCACCAGGGCTAGGCAGCGAACCTAAGCCCATTCCAGGCAAAAGACATATTCCCTTGGGGATAAACATAAGGCTCAGCCCCCCCCCATCCCATCAGCCACGCACCCACTGAAGCTCTCAAAGAAGTCCTCCTGCCTGAGAAGATCAAGTGAGCAGCTCTGTGGTGGAAGAAGATGCTGTGTTGGGATGGAATTCCTTTGTCCTGGCATTGGGGTGCTGCAGCTGGGCTGGGAACAGGGCCCTAAGGCCAACCCAGAGCTACACGATGAGATCATCCTTCATCTGGAACATTACACAAGAGAGGAGGAATACCAGGATGCTTCCCGGCCACAACCAGCCTAGGGATGGGAGAGCAGAGGCAGCTTGTGGCTGTGCCCTTACCTGCTTGGCAGTACTGGGAAGGGCAGAAGGTCCTGGCACTACATCGTAGAGACCTGCAGGCAGAGACCCCAAACCCTCCCCACCTCCAAACAAAGGCTCCTGAAAGGGAAAAGAAAGGAAAAGAAAGGAAGAAAAAGCCCTCAGAGCACCCAGGCTGCTGGTTTATAAGAGCAGCCACGCTGAGAGAGCCCCAGTGATGGGCTCTGGACCCACCAGGCTCCAGGTGAAACCTCTCTGCAGGTTAAGCAGCCCCAGCTGAGCCCTGGGGGCAGCCCCTGTGTCCACTGCTGAGGCAGGCCAGGCAGCAGAGCAGCACAAAGGCACCAAGAGCAGCGCTGGTACCAGTACCAGTGGTACCCAGTGGGGCAGTGAACGGCTGCCATGAGGCAGCTCTCTCTGTGCCTCAGTTTCTCTTTCTTTTGCGGACACAGCAGCAGTCACAGGGAGGTGGAGGGGGGGTTCATTCAGTCCAGGGCATCGTTAAGGTTCTTGCTGCTGCCAGAGTGATGGCAAAGTCCTTCTTCCTGCAGCAATACCCCCAATCCCAGTGGAGGGAGCAGGAGAGCCCCAGTGGTGAAGCCCAGGATGCCCTGGAAGGGGGTGCTGCTGTCGGGCAGGACAGCCCACAGCTTCAGCTGAAGATTCTTCTAGTTGAAAACATCCCTGCTCGTTGCAGGGATGGGCTTTGAAGGTCCCTCCCAATCCAAACTGCTGTATGATCCCATGATTCAGTACGAGATGGGGAAGGTTTGGGATGAAACTCATCCTTTTGCTTGAGTACACGCTGGGTCCAGCGGGAGGGCACCAAAGCAGAGCGCAGGGGCAGGCAGGGGGTTGCCCATCACACATCCACCCTGAGCTCTGGAAACACTGTTGGGTGCATCCCTGGCAGCATCCCTGGCAGCATCCTTCCCTCCCTCCCTCCCAGGGGCAGGCTGGTCCCCTGCCCCAATGCCTTGCCCCAGCCATGTGGGGCTCCTGCTGCTGCACCCCCCAGCTGTGCCGCACTGTCTTGCTTGAGGCTCATCCTTCCAGGGACTGGCAATGCCAAACTGCCTCTGGGATGTAGCACGCCCCTGGTTTCCCTGGGGTTGGCACAATTTGTGTCACCCCCCATCAGCACCACTTCAAACATCCCTGCCATGGCCCGGCTTTCTGTGTGGTGGTGATGGTTGAGTGCAAGAGACGGTCCTGGGATGCAGGAGGTGGCACAGGAACTGGGAACAGCCACGGGAAGGTGGTGGCACTGGGTGGCGGGTGACAAGGAATGTGTGGTGGGAAGCAGAGGGCGTCCTCCTCCCTGCAGCCACCAGGTCCCTGGCCAGAACTGCTTTGATCAGACCACACTGGGCAGACCTGCATCTCCCCTCAACACTGCAAGGCTGCATCACCTCCCTGACACCTCCTTTCAACGAATGAAGAAGAAATGGCACCACAACATTTATTGTACAGGCCTGAGCATCTGATAAATGTTTATTGCTATTCAGGTGTAGCTGGGAATTTGGTGCAGATGGGGTTTAGGTGTTATCCAGACTCCTCACACAGTGCTGCAGAGCTCCAGAGCATCTCCTTTGCCCGTCCATGGGAAGCAGAAAGTGGCTGAGGTCGGTTGGTAGCGGCTGCAAAGAGCCAATGCACCAGCATTGGTTCAGGCCACACTGGGTGGGAGCAGGGGAGTTTGAGACCTGGATGCTCAGTTGGTGTTTTAGACCCTCTTAGCAGCAGGATCTGAAGTGCAGCCTCTGACCCAGGGAGTTTTCATTGTGGTTATTTACAGACAAATCCAGCTTTCTCACCTGTCTCCTGCTACTTTGACACGAGACATTTACAGACAAACATCACCCTGACAGACAACAGCACGGGACAGTCAGAGGGAAAGATGTGCCACTACACGCACGTTCTTTTTACTTTCCATTAGCACTAGCTTTTCAAGTGTCACAGCTACCTTAGTACCATTTGGAGTGAGTAAATATTATGTTTGGATAGAATATATTCCGATATGCAGATGTACACGAGACCCCTGGAAAAGCTCACATCAAATACTGCATCATTAGAAATAATAATGATAATAAAAGCTATTTATGACACAGCCTTTATTCACAGACAGATTTGCCCCGGGGTTTTGTTTTTGCTGTTTGACTTGATGGCAGATTCCACCCCCTTCCTCTGCCCTGTGCAGTCCACATCAGCCCAGAGCCCACAGGGTATGGAAAGGGAGAAGAAAACCCCACTGGGGCAGAAGCTCCCCCAGCTCAGCCCCACGGAGCCACCACCATGGTGCTGCAGAAGAGACACAGCCCAGGGGAATGCTGGTGGAGTGTTGAGCACAGCCGGGGCTGTGCCAGCCCCTCGCTGCTCCATGGGATGGGCTCAGCCAGCACAGGGGGAAATGGGCCTGCCAGCCCAGGCTAAGGCACTGCAGTCACACACCCTCACCCCATCCACACGCAGCCCTACAGGCAGTTGCACCCACCTTCAACACCTTAGCAGGACATCAGTGAGAGCCTGACAAAGCCAAGGACGTGGGACCAGTTCCCTTCTGCCTGGGTACCCTGGGGAGGATGGGGATTGCCCATAGGCAACAGAGCACAGGGGGCGATGGACGTGCTTCGCAACCAGCTGCTGCTTCCTCAGTCCTTTGGTATCTTGAGTTGGCCTGACAGTGGCCCAGGAGCATTTGCAGATCAGCAATGAAACGCTGAGCTGGGAAGACATGGGAGCAGCTGGGAATCCTGTCCCAGAGCACGTATGTGTCAGTCCCAGAGCACACATGTGCACTGCTCTGCCGGGACCAGATGGATGTGCAGCCTGGAGCCCTCTGCCCAGGTGGGTACAAGAGGGATGTACTGTCCTGCACTCCCTGGTACAAATGATTTGGCAAAGTCGGAGCCAGGACTTGTCTTGAAGGGCTGGAGGAGAAGGGTCAGGCATTTTTCTTTCTTCTCGGGCACTGATTGGTTCAAGTTTGTATCACAGTGAAGTCTGACAAGTGGGGAAGAAACCCAAACCACCTTCCCTGAAAGAGGAAGCCTCATCTGCCTGCCTGGCTCAGGCTGGAGAGGACAGGCTCACCCAGCCAGGCACATCGCATCCACTGCTGACCACGGGGCTTCCATCGCTCGGTAGCAGACTTTGGACCATCACCCTCCAGCCAACAGTGATGCTGGAGGAAAGCAGGAGGCCAAACCAGCTCCATCCTGGGCTCGCCCCGGAGCCCTCCTCAAACACAAGTAAACATAAAGAGAAACTAAGAGGCACTAATAACGCAGATACAGGAGACTCAGGCTTGCGAGCATCAAACCTGGCTCCAGACGTCTTCCCCCCACTGGAGAAAAGCCGAGTCCCCATTTCAGATCTCCTGCAGCGAGTAGCCAGGGTCGCTGCGTTCCCGCTTCACCAGCGGCTCCCCCATGCTCCGGGAGTCCGTGTCCACCTCGTTGCCCAGGTCACCGATGTCATCTGCAAAGGACAGGGCTCAGCATGAGAGTGGCGCTCGGAGGGGAAGAGGTTCTTCTTCCCAAGAGAGCCTGCACGAGCTTCCCCCTCCCACAGCAACTCCACCCTGAGCCAGCAGGACTTCCCCTGAGGGGCAGGAGGTACCTTTGTCCAGCAGCGTTGGGGACAGGGATGTGAGGTCGCCAAACTGAAAGAAAAAGGAGTTACAAGGTAAGTGAGGCTTGTTGGAGACCCAAGCACCAGACCTGCAAGTTGGCACCTATGCCCAAGCAATGCTAACAAGCAGCCGGAGCGCTCAGGAGAAGCCACAACCAGCAGCAATGGTCAAGAACAGCAAAACCAACCACATGCTCTGGGGAGAAGTCTGTCGTGGCCATTTAAACCTTTGGGCAAATCCCCCCCCACCCCAACAGTCCAGGGCAGGACTGAGCTCTGGATATGAAGGAAGAAACTGTTCCATCTCCCAAGTCACATCCAAGTGCTGGCACAGACCAAAGGATGGTGCCTTTTCCCCAGCCCTCTGCACCTGTTGGGCAACTGCTGGCCCAAGCCATGCCAGCTCGTCACCTCTCCTGGGACTCTACCATCACTTCACCTCTCTACAACTCCCTGTAAAGCCTTTGCGCTCACGACAGGAGAGTGTTTTGGCTTGCAAGGCCATTGTGCCAAGTGTAACGAGAGCGAGGGATATGCTCGGCTCTGAAGATGCGCTGTCTCCCTCTGAAACACTAAACTGCTGTGACAATAACGCTGCAAAGTCCTGCAAAATGGGGCAGCAGAAGGAACTGAGGAGCGCAGGAGCT
The DNA here is from genome assembly GCA_039720435.1 of Amazona ochrocephala. Lineage (NCBI taxonomy): Eukaryota > Metazoa > Chordata > Aves > Psittaciformes > Psittacidae > Amazona > Amazona ochrocephala. Next base: position 28,869,395 of record CM077885.1, read on the forward strand.
CTAAAGCGACCAACGGAAATGGAAGGATGAGAGATTCACAGTCTTTAGGTGGGAAGACTCAGCCCCCTCCTGGAGAACAGAAATAGTGCAAGAGTTTAATGAGGGCAAGGCAAAACGGGCAGGATGAAAGATGCCCACAGGTAGCTTTTCCTGGGAGCCACTCTCTGCCTTTTGTGCTCCTTTAATGTCAGTAAAGAGAGGGCTTTTGTTGGGAATAGTGGGAACTCGCAGCACTGCTGACTTGGTGCAACAGCATGGGTCTAATAGGAGGGGAAGGGGAAGCAAAAGGCACACACAGCTGATCTGTGTGGCTCACGTGAGCTCCATGGAAGGAAGAAAACAGCTGAAATGAGCTGAAAGTTGCAGGGAAAGTTACATTTGGACCTTTCTTTGCTTGGTTTAGTTCTTGTGTTTGCTCTGGCAGGAACCCCAAAGTCAGGGTTGGTACCCACAGGTTATGGTGAGATCCTTTTCCTCCCTCCTCCAGGCCTCAAAACCCAGCTGATGCTCAACTGCCCCAAACCCCCCCTCAGCTCAGGTATTAGCTGGCCAGGATGAAAGATGCTCAAGGAGCTGCAGCCTTGTGCCAGGCTCTCAAAACAAGTCAGTAAATCATTCAGCAAAGCTGGCTGTAAGAACATGTTGAGGACACAGTGTGGTTTGTGAAGCAACGGCGGCTCTTTGAGCGCTGGTAAATTTGGGTCTGTTTCTAGGGAATAAACAATTCTCACCTCTCCCATGACGGCAATTGGCATCTCCCCCGTTGCCTGGGCAACACGATGCTCTACCAGATAAAACATGTATTCATCATAGAGCAGGCGAATGAGGTGGAAGGAGCCAAAGCTGGCAGCACTGCGCAGGGTGAGGTCACGGATCACCATGGAGCTGGAAAATGGCCAGGAAACAAAATATTTGGGCTGTGTTTTACACTTGCATCACAGCTGATGTGAGTTCTTGTCCCTGGCAGTGCTCTGTTTTTACTTCTAGCCCAAGAGTGTCAAAGCACTTTATGAGAATTGAGTTGCTGGAGCATCCTAGCCCCATCCTGAAAGGATACAGGAGACACAACCGTACCCTTCTATACCAGGGCAGAGCAACAGTTAACCAGAGCTGCATGAGAGTAAAGAAACTGGCCTTGGCTTTTCAAGGAGCTATTGATATGCCCTAAGCCCCATGCAGAAATAGCTCCAAAATGAGAAAGGAAATGTACCTATAGAAAGACCATTTCAGCAGGAACTGCCTGGCTGCCTTGGGGAAGCTGGGACTGCCCTCATGGTGCTTCAGGACTTGAGTAACAACATTATCCAGCCAACTTGCCCACTGGTCCAGAGAACTCTGCTGCTGCAGAGTGAGCTTGAAATCCTGCTCCAGCTTCTGTACCATGCCTTCCTTGCACTGGCACACCCACGAGGCTTGCTCCTGCTCAGAAAGAAGGGTTGAGTTACTCATGCCAAGCCTGAACGGTTGTTGCATCCCATCCCAGGAATTCACCTTCATTTCTTAGCAGACAAGAACCGTGCATGAGCTCTGAATCCTATCTCCTCCAATTCGTCCAGACTAAAGCTCAATATTATTATTAGAACTGTATCATCGTTGGTACCACTACTTCCTACAGAAATTCCTTAATGCCTGCTCCACTCTTCACAGTGAGATGGCAAACTTACCTGGAAAAGCACATTAAACCATGAAGTTGGTCATTTGATTGCTTTTTAGTATTGGAAAGAAGATACTGGCTACCAGCAGCCAACCTCCTTAGAGTCCCAGCTCTAGAGAACATGACATAGGGAAAGGCACCACAAGTCACCTGCACGTTGGCGAAGTCAACCCGGTTGAGGTCGCTGAGCATCTGGTTTATCTGCGAGGTGTTCTGCAGCACAGCCCGGGCAGCCTGGGCCAAGTGGTTCAGGGATGTGTATCTCCGTAACGTCTGCGCGAAGGCACTGACCACCCCGACCTGCAACACAGGCACAGGGCTCCGTGAGGAGGAGCCCACGGAGCTGGGACACGAGCAATGTGTTTAGCTCAACCACACAGCACACATCGGCTGGGGTACCCTGCATAGCCCCACTTGTGCTGCTGTCCGAAGCATGCACGAGCTCCTTCAGAGCAGCTCGTTGGCAGCATCCTGCAAACCAGCCTCTGTGTTTCCTTAAGCTAACAGGTTTTCACACTCTGCCCCAGCAGAGACCAGCAAGGTGAGAACAGGCTACAAGAATACACGGCTTTAGGAGAGGGAAGTAGGAGCCTTGGGTTCAGTCTCTGCAATGCCATTCAGTTCATGAGGTGTCCTGTGGTTTTTAGCAGGACAAACCTCATTCCGGTGCAGAGATTTTCTTCCACAGAGCCTTTACCTGTGATCTTAGGATACAGGAATGGTTCAATGGACAGAGCATCATCACCTGCTGGTACAAAGGAATTTCGCTATGGGTCATAGAAAGGTTTGGGTTGGAAGGGACCTTAAAGCTCATTCAGTTCCAACCCCTGCCATGGGCAGAGACACCTTCCACTGGAGCAGGGTGCTCCAAGCCCTGTCCAACCTGGCCTTGAACACTGCCAGGGCTGGGGCGTAATTATTTTGGTTCATAATCATCCATTACACCATGTTAGTCCAGAGGACACGTGGCCAAACACAAGCACCGATTTCCAGTCACTGGCAAACTGCAACACACGGACACTCAGTTCATATCTCTGACCTGTAACATGCTCCTTCTGCTTACCTTGGTCTGGACAATCTCGGGGGGAAAATCACTCATGGCATTCATCAGCCACCCCTCCAAGCTCTTGGCAAAATTACGGATTGCCTGGGTAAGTGTGCCTGCAAAGAAGACTGCACAGTTAGAAAGGATGCTCCACATCACCTTTGGACACCACTTCCTAGCTTAGAACTGCTGTGGAAAGCACAGCCTCTAATCTGGTTAGCTGTGATCTCCATTAGCACCAAGGAAATCAGCTGAGTCCTGAGATGCACTCAAGGTTTCTTATTCTCTAATGCTGTTACTCCAACTTTACTTCTTATTCCTATTCCTATTCCTATTCCTATTCCTATTCCTATTCCTATTCCTATTCCTATTCCTATTCTTATTCCTATTCCTATTCCTATTCTTATTTTCTTATTCTACCTTATTCTTTTCTCATTCTAGGTTCTTCTGAGCATTCTGCAGGTGTTGAAATCTGCTCTTTACAGACACCCATGTGCCCCAGCACATAGACTGGCAACAGCAGCTCAGGGGGATGTGGCTTTCCAGTACTGCTCAGCCCATCACTGATCTCCCATATGGAAGTTGACCTCAAATTCCCAGGAGGTGCAGCAGGGGACAGGATTGTCCTACCTAAATATACTATCTCAAAGGAAGCATCTCACAAGGATTAGCTCTTGTGCATTGAGCCTATGCTTTTACCTTCACTCCTAGCCAAACTCAGGAGACGGGATATGCCATAAAGCAAGTTTGAAAAGGCATGGGAATTTCCAGGGGCCACAAAGTACCGTCGACACAGAGCAATGCTGCAGGAGGAATATTGCTGTCGCCATATTATTTTAGCTTGTATTCAAAACAAACCCCTCTAAATCTGCTTCTATAATGGAAATCTTTGTGACAAGTGGTAGCCAGCCTGATGGCTGTCACACACAACATCCCAGTATCCCGCTGCAGGATACTCACTGGGCACTGGTCTGAGCACGTCTGGGATGAGAATCTCCACCAGGGCCTGGTACAAGATGTGATCACAGCTTCTCATCCACTTGAGGATGGGTTCGTATTTGCACAGATTGATCAGCTTGTCCTTCGAGAGGGTTGCTTCATGCTCCTCACTGTGGGAGGAGGAGGAGGGAGGCAGCGTTAGCAGCAGGTTTGCACTCTGTGTTCACTCCTCTTGATTTCTACCCCGTTTTCAGCAGACAAAAAGCAAAAGCCATTCATGTTTCATTCAAAAGGAAATCTCTGATTGCATGTACAACTCTTGCCTGACTCTGTGAGCACCTCTCTGTCCATGAGCTCTGCGCACGGTTTTCCCTCAAACCCACATCTCCTGGTGCTTGCCCTGCCTGCCTTTGCTTCTGCTTCTGCTGCCTTTCACATGCTTATGTCTGTGTGTACATGGGAATTGTACTTCAGTACAGACATTCCAGCAAGCAAAGGCTTAGCTGACTCCTCCCTATATTCCCAGCTATTTCAACCATAGAATCATAGAATCCCAGCCTGGTTTGGGTTGAAGGGACCTGAAAGTTCCTCCAGCTCCAACCCCCTGCCACGAGCAGGGACACCTTCCACTGAAGCAGGGTGCTCCAAGCCCCTGTGTCCAACCTGGCCTTGAGCACTGCCAGGGATGGGGCAGCCACAGCTTCTCCGGGCACTCTGTGCCAGCGCCTCAGCACCCTCACAGGGAAGAGCTTCTGCCTTATCTCCAACCTGAACTTCCCCCGTTTCAGTCTGAACCCATCACCCCTTGTCCTACCACTGCATTCCCTGATGAAAAGCCCCTCTCCAGCATCCTCGTAGCCCGCTTCAGGCACTGGAAGCTGCTCTGAAGTCTCCATGCAGCTTCTCTTCTCCATTTCTAAAACGTTTACACCCCTCCTCTCCCCTCTGCTCTAAACCTCCTCAGCTGTAGCACTGGCAACAAAAAGCTTGCAGCAAATGCTGTTAGAGCAGCTCAGCCAGTACTGATGGATACTACAAATGGTGCCAGGGTTTAACACCTTCAAATGCCGAATGTTTTCAGAGGGAAAAAGAATTGGTGTTTGATGGGAACAGAGTGTATTGTCTCGTGCTGAATGAGGTCAACCAAGATGCATTATTTTCCCTTTATAGATGTATGGAAACTTTTTTGCATGATGAATGCATAAGATACTTGGTTAAACAGCAAGCAGAGAAAACCGAAGCCTTAATGCGCTTCCAGCGCATCAAAGCAGAGCAGTTCAGATGTTATGTTGGGAACTGGGAATTTGGAAGGGACTTTCCCCATGTGCTGCATTAAAGGCATTAAAGCCAAGCCTTGGACACACTACAGAGGTACTTGAAGGCTCTGCCTGAGCACTTTTAAATGAACTCCACAAGCATACTGCTAGAACAGCCACACGGAGGAATTGGCCATCAAGCACCTGAACTGTCTGTTAAGGGGAACCATAATCTGCATTTTATTGGGCTTTCAATTTGCCACTTTGATAATATTTTGGGTTTATATTTGTATATCCATGAAGCAGGGGGAGGGAGTGGTTGACCTAGAACAGTGGTATGGAGAGGTACACAGCCTTAGCAAGACAGGCTGGTTTAGACAGAGCCCTGCAGAAATGCTGCCTCCAGTATCCGAGTGAGCCTATCTGTACCCAGCACAGCTCTCTGGGTGCTGCACTGTGCCTTGGGGGTACAGCCTGAAGTAAAGCAGATTTGGAAACAATCAAACACTGCTACAGTGATCCTTTGCAGGAACAGATCCACTGAGTAACATCTACTGAGGACAATCACACAGATTATTATGGGGTATTTGCTGATTATCAAACTTTAAGGCACATCACGATCTGGACAGCCAGCCAACGAAGCGAGTCAGCCACTGAAACCTCAGAGCCTGAGATGGCACTCCAGATGGATACCTAATGGCACAGAATCCTTACTGCCTGCTCTTAATGACCATTTACATTCTCATCCATCTCTGCATTTTGGATGAGCACTTGTTACAGGAGGTTTAAGGCACAGAGATGTACACGATCAAAGCAGATGCTTTCCTCAGGGGTCTGAACTTCTGTGCTTGTTATAAGAAACACTCCTGACAACCTTTGTAATGATTCTGCTGGGAAGCGAATACTTTGGAGTCCTACCAAGCACTCAAAATGCTTCATGAAGCTGAAAATACTACATGCATTTTTAATGGATAAATACCACCCCAAGAAATGGGAGCGTTCTGAACGAATGGAAGCGTGTACCTGGACGGCAGAGCAGCAGAGCCATCACTAGATGGTGTTTTAGGACTCCAGAAGGATTGCCACAGTTTCTCGATGTAATGAAACTGAAGATTCATGACAACATCCAAAGTCACCTAACAGCAACAAAGAACAGAAGTCATTAGCTGCTCTGCCAGCATCTTGTCACATGGTGTGAGCATAAATTTCATGTGCTGCCGTTTAGATTAAATAATTTACAAGGAAAAGAACAGGACATGCATTGGTTTAGCAATCAACACAGCATAAAAACTTGTCACAGAATGAAAAAAGAACATAATGCACAACATTCAAGTTGTATTACCGAGCAAATCAAGCGCTCCCTATCATATTCTAGCTTTTCCTAGCAGGATATGAGATGAGCACATGAATTATTTCCCACATTGATTAATAAATCCATTTCAAACATTCCAAATCATCACCTCGCAGTGTTGCCTGTAAAGAAGCTGCAGAGTTTTCACATCATTCATGGTCACCCCTTCTTGTAGGAGGATGCTGTCTACATCAGGGGCTGGGAACTCAGGAAACACATGGGTTACATCTAGGGAAAAGAGAAGATTGGGAAAGATGGTGAGAGTTAGGAGCACTCAGTTACTCAGTTACACTCAGCACTCAGATGAGCACAAGGTGCTGCTGTTGTCGGTGATAATCTTTCATGTTTCAGTTGGGATGAAATGGGAGAAATAAGACTGATAATTCAGTATTCTCCCTGATTCAGGTTGGTATAGGGGGGCAAAAAGAGAACAATCACAGCCCCTTCATTCAGTGTTGAAAGGGAAACGTTTTCTTTCTCTTTGTAATAAAAGAAGGAAGAATACATCGTCCTCTCTACCATGCTTCCCATTAGATTTTCTCCCAGGCCTGCAAAATGCCTCCCTGGTATTCTGAGAGCACAATGGAACACAGAAGATGGATCAGGAGCAATTGCATTTCAGAGCTGGCTTGGATTTGCTGTCTCCTGGAGGTGATGGAGACACGTAGATCCAGGACCAGCAAAGCCAGAGAGCTTGTCCCACAAGGAGAAGGTCCACATGGATCTTCTGCCCTCTGATAAGTTACTGCAGCCTTCGGAATGAAGAGAGTCACTCCCTGCAGCTGCCTGTCTTAGCCAGGCTCTTCAGGACCTCCATTCCTTCCATCCAATGTGGGTAAAACCAGACAGATTAAGAACACACTAAGAGGGAACCAACGGACCTGACAGCGCAAGGAAAAAATCTTCCTGTGGGCATAGGAGTTAGCAAATAAATGTAGCAAGTGTGACATTAAAAGAGCTTATTAGAATACGTACTATGTATAAATATGTATATCTATGTTACATATCTATGATAAATAACACTGTAGGTTTATTACAACAGCAAACAAATGCAGAACAGCCAGGGCTTGCTGGACAAGACCTTCCTTCCTCTTAAAGCTGTAAGCCCAGATGTCAGATATCTAACCCATGAATGCAGTCTCCTCACCTATGAATTGCTGGTGATGTTGACTTTGAGCAGCAACTGATTGCTCTGGCGTAGTGTGTGAGTTACTGTTGGAGCCACTCTCTGACATTCCATCCATCTTCTGAGCTGGTCTATACCTAAACGTAGAGCATGGTTTGGGATTTACACAGGCAGGAGCAAACACACGTTATTTGCAAGACAGGCGTGAAGACTTCTGCCTTCATCATATAATACAGGAGCTTACATTCAAGCAGAGGAGGGGAAATGAGAACCTCCTTTTGAAAAGCACTCCAAAGGTGGAATTAAAGGGGCTAGGAAGTTTGCCCAAGGTGACACCAAAAGGAGAAGCAGTCACAAAACTAACCACAGCACCATTTAACTTGCACTTCTGCACAAAAAAAACCCCAACAACCAAACAAAACCAAAATCCACCCAAACACAACCACTCCAAGTCCCTTACACCGATTTGGGACAAATAACTCCAAACCTGAGGACCTAAACCAGTTTGATCACAGGGACACCATGAAAAGGGGCACTTATGGTGGCATTCTCTGTAGCAGGGGCCTGAAACAAGCTGCTACAAACAGAATAGGGAGATAATAGAATCATGCAATGGTTTGGGTGGGAAGGGACCTTTAAAGGCGACTTAGTCCAGACCCCTTGCAATGGGCAGGGACAGCTTCCACTACATCAGGTTGCTCAGAGCCCCGTCCAACCTGGCCTTGAATGTTCCTAGGGATGGAGCATCTCCCAGAATCGTTGTTGGACCCTTCAGTTCCACAGCTCAGCTCTGGCACTGCAGCAACACTTGGATTGGACCTGTCCCAACACACTCTCTCAGCTCCCAAGCGAAGCCAAGTCCCAAGATATGGTCTGCTGCATCCTTCGGGAAAGGACCCTTGCCCTTGGCAGCGTTGGGGTCACAGCTAGTGAGCTCCAAGCTGCTGCAGCACCTACCTTTGCTTCTGGTGGATGGGCTGCTGTCTCATTGCCATGTATTGTGTATCCTCCTGCAAACGGTTCAGTGGAGACTCCGGTTTTAGGCGGATCCCATAATAATGATATTTGGAGTTTCCCCTGGAAGTGTTGAAATTGCTCAGTGTAAGCAAGTTAATGGAAGGAACATCACAGCCCTGCTATTTGCTCTTAGGCTTGCTTTGGCAATACACTCTGCTTCTTATAGCATGCTTAGCTTTGCTGCCAAGCACTATGAGAATTCCTGAACTGAGGAACTAATGAAAGCCATCATCCCCTATAGAAACTAAACCCACGAGTCACAAAGTTCGGTGACATCCACATGTAAAACCCAGCAAGGTTTCTCGCAAGCAACCCGTGGTAACTGGAGAAGCAGAGACACGTGTTACAATACAAAGTGTTATTTAACAGAATGACAGAAAGACCTCAGGGGACGCTGCTATTTGATTAGGATTTAAGGATTTGCCTTTTTCCATCCAAACAAACTCCCATCTTTATCAAGGCTTGGATAAAACGAGCCTGACCGAACAGCAACGACGATAAGAAGAACGTCTGCGTGTTGCCAGCACTTTGACAGCAACAGCAAGAGGCTTTGATGTGGCTTTGTTCTTGGAGTTGCTCATTTTGGGAGGGTTTGTGAAAACTAAAAGCTTTTTGCAAGCGAAAGAGGCTGTAATTGTCTTCCCTCGGCTGGCCAGTGAAGCTGCTGCCGCGCATCTCGGGAGAGCATCTTTCCATCACATCAGACAGATGTGTCAGCTCAAGTTTTTCCACCAAACTGGAATTTTTCAATCCCCAAGCATCTGCCTTTGGGAGGGAGACGGACAGTTATGCAGACATGGATACAGGACGACAGCGTGTCCAACTTGGCGTTAGCCAATCTATCCCTAATAACAGCTGAGCGGAGAAGGAGCAGGGAAGCAGCAGGAAGGTCTCCAGAGCCCCTATTGGGGATGCTTCGAATTCATTTGCCGTGTCACCATGACATGGTCTGGAGGACCTTAAATCCAATGATGCTTCCCATTGGAAAATTAGATAGAGAAATTTAAGAGAGGAATATCTGTCAAAGAATTAACCCTTTCTTCCTTGCTGACTTGTCTGGTCTTTGGCACTGTACCAAGGGGGGCTGCACACACTGAATGCTCAGGTACGAAGTACACCTTGGCCACATCTCAAGTGACTCTAAGTGTCTGCAAATTAAATGACTGCTGCATTTATAATTTCAATTAATGAATCAGCAACTCACAGTGGGCAGCTATTTCCATATGTACTAAGGTATCCATCCCAGCCTCCACACATGCAGTTTTAAGTGGGGTTTTGCTTGTTATTTTCCTTTAATCCTTAATGAGATTAAAGATTTTCTCTCCTCAGATCTCTTGCACTTGAACCAATCTAAAGAAATCCAAACTCTTCCTATGACTGTTGCCTCCACACTCCAGCTGTGGAATGCCCTGGACACATCTGGTTTTGTTCTTCTTTAGAAGCCCAAATATCTAAGCTTGAGTTTGGTTATATTGCACAATCAGAGCAATCAGTATTTCTCTAGTGTATGAGCTACTTGTATTAACTCAAAGCTGGGATAAAGGCACACTCAGCTCTGCAAGCCATGCAGGCTCTTTGGATGCGCCCTTGTAGGACACATGTAATTCAGAGCAAGTATAGTCTCTTATACCACGCTTTTGTTGTAACATCCTATGGATCTCTGATGCTTTAAAAGAAAAACCTCTGTCACAAGTTCAGCTTTGGGTATCCATGAAATAATCCATTTCCATCTGTACAGCTTGTCTGCATACAGAGATGGACCCAAAGCGAGAAACCACTGCACAGCACCAGAATTGGGGCTCTGCAGCTGTTTGTCATGGGTTAAACCCAGCCAGCAACTCAGCACCATGAAGCCCCTCACTCACCTTCCCCTTCCCCTTCCCCTTCCCTTCCCCAGGGGGGATGGGGAGGAGAATGCAAAGAATGAAAACCCCATGGGTTGAGATAAGAACAGTTTAATAACGAAAGCAAAATACACTGTTACTACTACTACTACTGATAAGGGAAATAACAGGGGAGAGAATATAGAACTAAAAGGGGAAAGGAACAATAAACATAAGTGATGCCCAATACAACTGGAACACCCCTTTGGCTAGTTAGGGTCAGGTGTCCTGTCTCTGCTTCCTCCCAGTTTCCCATGCCCCTCCTCACCTGCAGAGCTTGAGACTGAAAAGTCCTTGATCAGGGTAAGTGCTACTAAGCACCAGCTAAACCATGGCGTGCTATCAGCATTGTTAGGCTGAAGTCAAAACACAGCACTGCACCAGCTACTAGGCAGAAAATTAACCCTATCCCAGCTGACTTCATCTTGTTGAGACAGTAACGGAATGAGAAGGCAGCCTGGGTTCCAATAACATAGTATTTTAACTCCTTAGGATAGGGACTTAAACCAAATTCCACTGTGTGGCTGGACAAGGCACTGCCACCAGAGACCTGGAGTGTGTCTGCAATTCACTGTATTGCCAAGCCTCTCACACTGCTGATTCCTGGCGAGAAAGCAGCTTTGCCTCACAGGAAATCACTTCCATGCCTCCCAATAGCAACTTCTTTCCCTACAGCATGATGGTTGGTTGTTCCTGTAGACCTCAGAAGAAAGACCTGTGCTGCTAAATGATGCTTGGCAGGTCCTCAATATGCATGAGAGATGTTGTGGGAGGGTTGAGTTTTGTATTTAAGTGTAGATTTGCACCAACCTGGTTCCCAGGCGACGAGTCCTCAGCCCCATGAACACTGAGCGGATGAGCTTCCCAAAGGAAGCAGCATTCACTGGATCCAGTTTGTGCTCCTGGCAGTGCCTCAGGTAATGGTTGTAGAGGGAGCTCCTGGGAAGGCTGACACCTTCCGCTGTCTCGTAGTTGTCCAACAACCACTGGAGCTTTATGTGTGGAAAACATAAAGAAAGAACACATGAAAGTCTCAAGAGAGCTGGAAGAGGCCTCGGCAAACAGTGTCAATGCCTAAATGTCAGGACAGCCCATCTGCCCTTTCAGAGAGCTTCACGCTGGGTGCTCCATTTCTGTACGTTCATTTGTATCACTTATGCCAGTTGCATCTTGATAAAAGGACCCTCATCCCAAAGCTCATCACCCAAACACGCTTTGCAAGAGCACCACAACCCACTCCACCTGCCACAAGTGTCCGCCTTGGCTTCAGATGCATTCCTGCAGAGCCAAAATCAAGCTGTAAAACCTCCTGTTTTCCAGGAACAACGATGTTAAGATACTGCCTCAGAGGAATAAAGGAACCAAATATGCTGCGAAGTCTTTATCAGTGTGAAGATCAGCAACGCTCTGCAAGTGCTCCCTTACCAATAACATCAACAGTTACCAAAGCAAGCTCCAAAACCTGAGGGTCCTTCCAGCTTTCAGAATTTACTGTCTGAACTTCTCCTGACATTTCTGTTGATGAAAGTGGGCAATGAATCCGAACGCAGACCTCCAGCCCTGCCTGCACAGGCGGCACAGCTCATCAGACACAGCTGCATTCCCCCATCAGCGGCAAAACAGACTTGGGTTGTGGATGCCAAAACATCAGCCACATCGTTTCCTCGCAACAAGCAGTTTAAGCACATGTTGTAATTAAGAACCAACTGAATCTAGAAACCATTAGGACTGAACCATGCACGGGGATGTACAAGTTGGCTTGTACTGAAGTCCTCTCTACTACTCCAGTACCTGCATCTTTTCTATCATTTTCTCCTGGTGAAACCAATCCATCACTCCACTCGTGTTTTACATCCATAGCTCTGTGAAAATGCCACCTGAAACGTGAGGGACATCTCGGACACCTCACTCCGTTGTTTTCAGTTTAGGTATCTCATATCCAACATTGCTCTCACAAAAAGCCTCTTCAGCACTTACGAATGTGTGCTCTGCTGTCCTCATTCACATACCCAAATCTAAACTTCTGCTAAAGAAAATGAGCCGAATCCCAAACTGTGCAGTTCAAATGATTCCATTCATTACTTGGGTTTGATCCAAAGCAACCATAAGTTCAAAAGACCGGCTCCATCACTTTTGGTGGCCTATGGAGCAGAGCAGGGGCTGCCACAGCTGCAAGAAAAACCTGTTGGCCACTTCCCTTCTGTCCTGCTTTTCAGAGAGCTACTTCCCACCTTTCCACCTTCCTTCACCTACTCATCACCTACACCACTCTTTGGTGTGTTACTCCACAAAGATCTTGCTGTCTTCCAAACCCTACAGTCCTAAGGGGTTGTGTTTGCTAATGACTGTGTCCCAAGAGACATCACTGCGAGGGCCCCAAAAGCTGTTCTCCAGCCCTGAGCCTCCCCCATCCATTAAGCCAGCGCTAACAGAAGTGAACCTGGGTGTTTGTGGCAGGAGCTCAGTTTTAGGTGGTCCACATCCGAGCTAACTTCAGCCCATCCCCTGTGTTTAAAAGATTCTTGATTGAGAAGAGCCTTTTTTTTCTTTAACCATTTATGGAGCTGTTGGAGCAAGACCAGAGGAGGCCACGAGGATGCTCAGGGGCTGAAGCATCTCTTCCATATGAAGACAGGCTGAGAGCATTGGGGCTGTTCAGCCTGGAGAAGAGAAGCTGCGTGGAGACCTCAGAGCAGCTCCCAGTGTCTGAAGGGGGCTACGAGGATGCTGGGGAGGGGCTCTTCATCAGGGACTGTAGCGATAGGACAAGGGGTGATGGGTTCCGACTGACACAGGGCAAGTTCAGGCTGGAGATAAGGCAGAAGCTCTTCCCTGTGAGGGTGCTGAGGCGCTGGCACAGGGTGCTCAGAGAAGCTGTGGCTGCCCCATCCCTGGCAGTGCTCAAGGCCAGGTTGGACACAGGGGCTTGGAGCAAGCTGCTCCAGTGGAAGGTGTCCCTGCCTGTGGTTGGAACTGGATGAGCTTCAAGGTCCTTTCCAACCCAAACCATTCTGTGATTCTCAGATTTATCCTATGGAACACACTGAATATGGATCATGTATTTATCTTCTAACCCTGCTCTAATTCCAAGCCTTAAAAAAGATAGAAAAGTCGCATGTTACGATGGGAAATTCAGACGGAGGTAAAACCTTCACATTTCAATTTGAGCCTGGACGTTTTTAGTCTAATCCCAGCTATTTCTAGAATATTCCCTTCATCTTGCAGCTTTCTTTTGCTTTATAGTCCTTTAAACATTACGGAGTTTCACTATAGGAACTCCCACGATTGAATTAGAAATCTCTTATGAAACGCACAGAAAAGATTAGAAAAGAAATCTGTCAGAAGATAAATAATGCACAAAACCCATGATTTTTGCTCTTCCTGCATTAGTGAGAACAGAGCAAGCACTAAAACGAGAACATTAAAGATTCTTTGCCATTTGTATTCCTTCTTCTTGAATTTTGCTCAGTTGTGACAACGACGAAGATATTCTTCACTTTCATTGCTGCGCATACTATGAGCAGGCTCCAATCAAATCACTATGCAGCCGTGTGCTGCTGTGCTTGGTACAGGTGCGACAGGGGAACATTCCCAGTTCATTTCTCCTCTAACTTCATTTCTATTCTTTGGGTTGATTTAAAAAGAAAATAAACAGCTTTAGCAAATAATTTGTCTTTCTTTGATTCGAGGATGGCTCCTAAGGATGGAAAAAGTGGTACATGGGGCTATCTGAGAAAATAAAACCCCCATGTTTTCTGAAGGTCCAATATTGGAGACGTTTTCTTATGGGCACTTCTATGAAAAAGAAACCAATGAAGACACACATTTGTGGTTCATGTTTAAGGTGGTTTTATCTGAGACTTATAGGAGCAGGTTCCGAAGTGCCGGCTCAGTCCAGCTTTGTAGGAGGGAGCCTGGAAGTGTTTAAGGCCAGGTTGGATGGGGTTTGGAGCAAGCTGCTCCAGTGGAAGGTGTCCCTGCCTGTGGGAGGGTGTTGGAATTGGATGAGCTTTAAGGTCTCTTCAACCCAAATCAGGCTGGGGTTCTATGATTCCCTGACCTGGTGCCACCGCGTGCGGCAGAGCATCCTGAGCTCAGCGATGGGGAGAAGTGGTTTCCCCCAATCTTCTGCAATTAAAGTTCCATCAAAACCAATGTATTTTCTCGAAGTCTCTTTCCTAGACCAGGCGCCTGTCAGCTCTGCTCCCGAGCCACCCATGTACACGAGCACCAGCTCCAGCACCACCTGCTATTCCCTAAGCAAGGAGATTCACCTTTCATTAGGCAATTACGTTCTTCCTCCAGCCAAGGGACAATTATCCCCTTTAACAGTTTTCCTAGTTGGAACTGGATGATCTTAAGGTCCTTTCCAACCTTTACTATTCTATGTTTCTATGATTCTCCTTTTCCACTTAAATACTATTTGGGGGTAAGCTCTTGTCCTCAGCACTACCCAAGAGCCGTTCAGAACTCCAGCAGTTTGATGGGGGCTCATTTTGCTGGTTTGGGGCTTTTTCTTTTATAGGAAGTGAGGAAAAAACACCTTTTGCCCCTCCTTCTATGAGCGCTATGGCTATGGAGGAGCTGCAGGGCCTCAGGCAGGTGATAGCATCCAACAGCTTCCCTCTGTGCCGAGCTTTAGGCACTCGAGCACAACAATTGCTGTCATTTTTCTCACATTTCTTTGCATCATCTCCAAGCTCATAATTGGCAAAGAAATAATCCTCTGACCCAGGGCCTCCAGAGCCCACTCGTGAGCAGAGCCCTTTCAGCAACAGTAATAGATCGACACGATTTCATTAGAACCATCATGTGTCACTGGGGTATTAACATTAGCTTAAGCTTCCAAATTTGGTA
Organism: Amazona ochrocephala; assembly: GCA_039720435.1. NCBI lineage: Eukaryota > Metazoa > Chordata > Aves > Psittaciformes > Psittacidae > Amazona > Amazona ochrocephala. The sequence continues at coordinate 28,884,523 of CM077885.1, forward strand.
TTTCAAGTGCACTTAAATAACCTTCTCGGAGAGTTTTTGAAGCTAAATTAAGCCTTCAAGTGTGGCTCTATTTCACAATCGCTTTGGTTAAGCAGCATTATGTAAAAAGAACATTCCTCTTGACTGAGATACCTTTCGTTTTCCCTGTTGTGCGTGAAACAAAGATTCCTGGCATGAACCATCTGCTGACAGCAACAAAATAAACCAGGATCCCACCAATGTACACATTAAAAATGAGGGACAGAACACTACGAGGATGGAGCCTACAAGGATGCTGGAGAGGGACTCTTCATCAGGGTTTAGTGTGATGCATCCCTGCCTATGGCAGGGGATTGGAACTGGATGATCTTAAGGTCCTTTCCAACCCAAACCATTCTATGATGCTATGACTCTATGAACACTGAATGAAAAACTCTGCAACCTTAAGACTAAGAGCGATTCAGTCACAACTAACAGTGCAGTAAGCATCATCTCACAACTTCCTCAGCTGGTAGCTTTTGTCAAGCTCATATTTTGCTTTCAGCTTTGGTAGGTCTGGTTCTGATGTGTGATCCTGATGATATCTCGTGTTGGCCACATGAGTGTTTGGGATAGGTAATGCTCTGCCTGGGTTTTGTCTTGGTTTTTCTAACAGGAAGAGATAGAAATTGAACCACCCCAGACAGCAGAAACCCTTGCGGCACAGCACGTGCAAGGGGACGCGCGCAAAGAGCTGCAGGCTCATTGGGCCATTCCATACACTGTGGTTGGGAGTTGGATGCTCAGGAAGCAGTTTATTTGCTTTGGAATCTGCCTTGTGCCAAACTATGAACCATGACCTGAGAAGAGACATATTAGGTTCTTTAATTCCACCCTGCAAGACAAAGGTGGGGAAGATCTGATTAGAGGCTGGATCAGGCCCCAACACCATCCTGTACAGCCTGTGGTCAGACGAAGTCTCTTTTCTGTCTTCACTTCCTTTCCTCTGTCCTTTTCCTGCTCCTTTTCAAACCTCCTTCAACAGCACACTATGACCCACTGCGTCCTGCTCTGCACTGGGATGAACAAGAACTCTGCAGAGCAGCATTACCCTTAGCCAAACCTGCTGACAGAAGCCCTGGCTTGGAGCTCAACGTCAGCTTAAGAAAATCAGCCCATTAAATTTAATGTTCCTTTCATTTCCTTGGGGTGAAAAGGGCAGAGATCTTTTTCTTTTGCAGGCCCTAAGAATGACAACAGCTACGCCCCCAAATGCAAAGCAAAGAGCAATCTGTTAGAACAAAGAAGCATCACTTTGTACGCTGTGATTTCTCAGTGCAGAACATGCTTGAGGCTAATGAAAACACAAAGAAGTCAAGGCAAACCCAAGGACTTCAACAGGACTTGAATTAGACCGTTCAAATCTCACACAAGCATGTGCTCACTGGTAAGCATTACTGCATGAGAGCCATAAACCATGATGCAGAGGACCGGTAGAATAGTGGGAACTTCACACAAAGCAGAGAAATTGTTGGCATAGTGAGAAGAGGGAGGTCCAGCAAATGGATTTAGCAGAGCATTGTAACAGTAATGGTCTTTCTGAGGCACAGTAAGAGGCAATAAAGGCATTCACAGGAGTAGGCTTTTGGTAGGAGCTATCTAAGGGATATCTGTGCTGATCCCCGCTGAGTTATTGCTGTAGAATTACAAGTTATTTTCCAGCCATCTTTCGATTCCAGTGAAAAGAAAGAACTTCCTCAAATGTGCTTATTTAATTGCCAGCAATTTCCATTGCCAGGCAGATGAAATCAACAAACACAGGGTAAGGGCAATTACCAGAATCCAGAGCATCTCACCAACAAACACGAACATCACAGCACTTTGGGCAGGTTCTTGGTTCTTGGGAACGGGCAGCGCAGCTGAATCACAGGCTGCTTTGTGTGCCTCGTGCTGCTGCATATACCAAAGAGCTACAAATAACGCTCCTACCAAAGCAGGGAAAAGGTGGTAAATTCTGATTGTAACTTACATGGCTGTTGAGCAAACTGCTTTTGTGTGATGTAATCCCTTCAGTTTTTTGTAGGTTTTCAATCGCCATTTCAAGCTAAAGAAAATGCGCAAGGGGGGGGAAAAAAACATAGGGAAAAAAGAAAAAGAAAGGAAATCAGATAGTTAGCAACAGGCAGATTATTTCTTTATTAATATTTGAATGATTAATGCTTTGTATCAACAGGTTTGTGAAAAAGAGGCAAACAGATGAGGCACAGTCTTTATGGGATGAAGCTGCAGAGACATTCCTGTGTGGCATGCAACCAGCAACGCAGTAAGAACCCCTGTGAGGGTGAAGGAGCAGACCGGGGGGGCTGATCTTCCACTACTGCCCACTTATAAAAGAGCAGCAGTTTTCCTTCTCCTTCCCCCTTCATGCCTAGACCAAAACCCCACCAGACAGCTAATGCTGTAGCAGGTCAAAGGGGATGTGCTATGGAGGAGGTGCGTGTTGGCCAGCTCTTCCAAGGCAAACTGGAAGCAACAACTTCAGTTATTACTTCTTAATATTCTGACAAAAAACTGATGGCAGTTAACTAAGCTAGGGGCACAAGGAGTGTTGATGCACAGAATGGGATGTATTAAAGCTCTTGGCTGCTGAAGAGAACTGCAAAGGGACTCTGGAGGAAGAAGACAGATTTCATCTTCCAATGAAGACCGCCTGGCGCATCTTGATGCTACTTGTGCTCACGTCTATTACCTCAGGGCTTCACCAAGCACAGCCCTGGTGGGGCACTCTGGCTCCTCAAGAGTCCCTGAGTCTCCTCATTCCCTTTGCCTGGCTTCTGTTCTATGCTCAGCCTGGCCCTGGCTGCTGCCTTGGGCCCAAAGCCTCTCCTGGACCCTTCTTGTCTTCTCCTTTCTGCTGGTGGGACTCCCTTGCCAATCTCAATCTCTAGCTGATGAGATTGAGGTCCCAGAGCTCCAGGGCTGCTGAACATAAGCTTTTTGCAGGTGAGGAAGGAAACAAAAACCCCAAACCAATAAACCCCCCCCACAGAAGGGACTGTCTGCTCCTGCCAGGAAATGCTCGCAAACCCCTGTTATCTGTGACCTGTTAGTGCAGGCAGGACAAGGCAACCCATCAGCCAGTAAAGCTTGCAGTCAGCAGCTATCTCCAGCATCTGTCCTCACGTAACACGCATTCTTCTGTAGGCACAAAGCATCTCCACAATGGCCTCCTTCATGTAGTAGCCAGCTCCTGCACCCCCTTTGCACTAACTCACAGCACGGTGAAGACAAAGGTTGAGATAAAACCAGCCATTTACAAACCCAAGCTCTGTCAGAAAGGTGGGAGAACAGAGCAAACCACATCTGACTCCTGAAGAACACCCGAACATTCAAGCAAAACCCCATTCAACACCCAAAGACACAGCCTGTGCCATATCCATCTCTGAACGTCATCCTCAGCACAGCTTCCTTGGTTTCCATCCAAAAGAGCCACCATTATAGCACTCCTCAAGTAGTTATCATTGAATTTAAACAAAGGTTAGTCTAAGACTGTGTTTCAGTGGGTTGTTGACAAAACCGTCCATCTCACCCTGGTGTACCACGAGGAACCAAGGCCTGATTGCTGATGCAGCCTGCAGGAAATGAGTCAGTGTTAGAGGGAAACACCATTTCCTTCCCCCGCTCACAGTGTGGTGCCAGTTGAGCAACACCTCTTATGCAAGCACAGCAGTGCTGCCTGTCCTCTTGGCACTTCAGTAAGTATCCCATATGGATGGATACTTTGCATCTGCAAGAAGCAATATCACAGGGGAAAGACTAAAAGCTCTTAAACAGCCCTGCACGAAGGTGAGGAGCTTCGAGGATCCACTTATGGGAGGTCTGGAAGATGGGAAAGCCTAATTTAAATGAAGATTAATAGTGTTCTGTTGGCAAAGTCTGACTGGGAGTGTTGCATGTGCTGTTTCAGCCCATGGGATGGAGCAGCACATCATTATTCCAGCAGATATGGAAGCCCTCTCGCTTCCCCATTCCTTGCAGCTGCCTCTCGCATAGGGCATAGCTAAGCCCTCACGTTGCTGCCCACTTTGACATCCATCCTCTTTGCACTAGACCCCAGGCCATATGCAAACACTACAGCTTCCTTGGCTACAGCTGCAGGAGCCGAGTACATTTGCTTTCTCTCCACAAAGCTCTTAATCCTGCCTGAAGTACACCTTTCCAGGACTGCAGCCTCTCCATCCTCTTTTAACACCAGCCTTTCCTATCCACTGTTTAAGCAAGACATTGCAATGAAAACTACTGCTCCTGCCCATTGATTTGATGCAGTCATTGCTCTCCTTAAGCCTCCCACTATCTCTCCCGCCATTAGGATGTGAAATTCAAAGCAGTTATGGCTCTGCTCTATTCTCCTCTGACTCAGGTCTGTGCTGGAGGAACTGAAAGCCTCACACAGACACATCCCCCTATTGGCTTCCATGCACTATTTCACCTCCACAAGACCCAAAGCCATTCCGTGCTCCAATTCCTTCAGAAAGTCCATTCCCACCCGCAGCAGAGTGGATTTATTTCAGATGCATGTACATAAAGGTCACTTTCCGAATGCTTTTGTTTTGCTGAACAGCTTTGCCTGGTGTGTAACTACAGCTGTTGATGGGACATTTCTACTGATTCATTCTACTTGGGCTTTTTACATTGTGCCCATCACCATGGGAATGAATAATGAATAAGAAGGACAAACCCTCAAACCCCAAACCCCAAACCCATGAGCGGTGGTGTGCAGCTCTGCAAGATGCAGCCCCAGGCGGGTGCAGGATCAGCAGCGACTTCCTTCCAACAACCCTGAGCAGTGAATGCAGGGCTAGTTCTGAACTCTGACCAGGTAAAACACACACAGACACAATTCCCACACAAGAAATAACCCCCAGCTAACGCAGAGCTGGCATTTTCCCTTCCACCCAAAGCTAAGGACTTGACCCCTACTTCTCCCTAAGGCAGAGCGCAGGTACTCCAGCATCAAAGACAACCTTTCAAACCCCATGAAGTCCATAGGAAAACTCAGGAGGAGGAGGAAGCACAAGCAGATTCCCAGGAGTGCTCAGTAGCAAACAGCTCCTGCTTTTGTCCCTGGGTGGTGCTGTTCACGTTTGAAACCTGGCCACACACCCTGAATTACACCTCCATTTGTGATCCTGCTTGCATTGACGTGTAGAAACACATAGAACGGGGAAGGGAAGGTGAGCAGTGGTCCAGGGATGAGCTCCAGCCCTTCCTGCCAGGTCCCAGGTAAAAGCCCTGGCAGGTTCTAGCTGCAGAAAGGCTGCTTTGGATTACTAACTGCATCCCCCTGAGTCCCACGCAGCTGTACAGCTGTGCTTCCAGCATCCTGGCACCTCGACTGACAAGATTAAAGCAAATGAGAGCTTTAAAACATTTCTGTTTGATCAGGATTATCCCTAAAATACATTTTCTGCAACATGGCATGGACAGAATACACAATGGTGTAGCATATACACACAAAGACTTTTTGATCACTGTGCATTTGGCATGAGCAGCTCGACACCCCTTTTATGCTAGTTATCCACTGTGTTAATAATGGATTATTCAGGTCTCTTCATAATTACAAATATCTATTTCTTTATTTTGGGTAAGCCAAGCCTCACATACGGATGCTGTTAGAAAATGTTAATTTAGACAATTCTTTGCAATTGGAAAGCCAAAACATTTTGCTTGGAGGGAGAAAGGGGGAAACACAGAACCCCCAAGAATTTATTCTTACCTCCGTGCTGCCTCATTTCAGTGATCCACTGAGAGTTTGCCAAGCCTCTGCCCACCACCAAGAGAGGCATCGCAAACTCCCCTTGCAAAAGACCTGTAGTACACCAGTGTCTATTCTCCCCTTGTATTTGCATGGCATGTTACATAGACATAGACACAGAGCTAACTACCAAGTGGAAGTTTCATTTTCTGAAGGCTTTTCACTCCCCTTGGACTAATTCCTGGCCCCTGAGCTGCGATATCTGCAGGGCTACATACCGTTGCTGGAGAGGAGCGTGAAGTATGTGACAGAGAATGTCTAGCATTTTCCATCCCCCCATGAATGAGATAGGCTCCCGAGCCGGAGAGGATCTGACTTCCCCCAATGTCCATGGTGATGCCCACCATGTTGTGAGAGGGAATGGCTGTAGGAGAGGAGGATGCCGCTGTAGTCACCTGAGCTCCACCTCCCTGCGGTTCGAAGTAGGATGCTGCGCTGCTGGGGGCGTAAATCTGAGCTTCCGTGTTGTAGGAGTAGGCAGCTCGTCTGTCAAAGGAACAATAGGGTCAGGAGGTGGAGAGGAGCTCCTCGCTCTAATCTCATGGACAACAGTTTCTGAAATGAGGAACGCCTTTGGGAAAAGGTTGGATTTGCTCCATTGAATTTGAAAGCTGTGCTGGAGGAGTCAGTCCTGACAATGGTGATCAGACCCCTGATGGACATGGAGCAAAGGCCCATGGCAACAGTGAGAGCAGAGCCCAGGAGTAGCTCTGCAGCCGTTGAAGGTAAGCTCAGTGAGGAAGGCTGAGAGCATCCCCAAGGACAGTAGGAGGAAGAGGAAACCTCACAAACCCCCCTTCTTTCCACAGCAGCTCTGCTCTGGTTCCTAAAGGCACCCCATATTACCACCCAATGGGCTGGGCAGAGGAAAATACCTGACACTTTCATGTGGCAGGATTCCCTGGAATTCTATGAGAACACCTCTTCCAAGGCTGGAGTTGGGCTGAAACTACCCCTATGCATGTGACATGGCCTAAGCAACAACTGTTCTTCCTCTTCCTCCTTTTACTACACCAGCAGTGCCGGGGTGGAAAGAGCCTGAGAGGATCAAAGGGCTCAACCCAGCTGTGAAGGGAACAGGGCTCTGCTACTGCCAACAAGGGACTCTTACATGGTTCCATTGGTATAAACAACTTCTCCTCCTTCCACATACTGGACCTGGGATGGATAGACATGTTGCACGGCTTGCACCTGAAACAAGCATCAGAAACTCGAGTTAGGGATTGCCTGGGAACAGCGGGAGAAATTGCATGTTACAGCCTTAAACAACTTTCAACCTTGAAACTTATCAACCTTACCTTGACACTTAGGTTTTCTTTTTAAAAGAGAAGGAAAACCAAACCAAACACACACCCCCCCCCCTTAGGAATCCCAAAGGACATATTTATTTTTAAAGGTCAAATTAAAACGAATAAATAAGTCCTTGCTCCATGAGCAGTGGAAACAATGGAGCCGGGTTTCCTCTGCACACATGTCTAAGGGCTGGTTCTCCGCTGACTAATAAGGGTGAGATCATGCCGCAGCCTTTCCTCCAGCGAAGAGGTTGCAGTGTCCATCTGGGAGGGACACAGCTGTCCTCAGTCAAGCTGGGGTTTTCTTTGCTGAAACTGAGCAACCAAAGGCTTGCTGAAGGCTAAAGCCAAGAGTCAGACTCATTGCCCACATGAAGCAGCATCACATGTGCCTGGTTTCTTAGGAAACAAGGGCTGCAAAAGGCAGAGTTCAGGTAAATAAGAACACTCGCACAGCTCTCTGTCACCTCACCTTGCTATGAAGCCACACACAGCCACTACACTTGTTTGTGGCAGTAAAAAAGAATCCCAAACACTCAGCTCTAAAAAAGTCTTTACAAAGGACTGCTTTTAAAAGGCAACGAAAAGCATCCATCAAATCTTCAGATATATCAAAGACAACTGAGACCCTGAGGGGTCTTTCTAAACTTCAAGTATCTCGAGAGGTTCTTTTGCCATCAGTCTAAGAAAGGAAGAGAGATGGGGAAAGCCGCTCTCATAGTGATCTCCAGGGCTCTCTAATCAAGAGCATGGATTCTCCTAAGCAGGTATCTGGCAGTGTTTCAGACGTGTGGGTGACACAGGGGAGGTGTCTCACTCCAGAGGTATTACCTGTTGTGCAGCCTGCTGAACTCTGGGAACAGAGATTTGCTGCATCTGCGCTCCTTTGGGAGCAGAGCCCGTGGCTTGGACCAAAACCCTCTGAAAGAAGAAGATACAGCAACAGGCACTTACTCTCGGTATGTAACACAGGTGAGTTAGGCATTCTCTTTCAAACTCTCATGGAAAGCTTGCCTCCCACTTCAGTAGCACTAGTCCCTCTTAGCATCCCTGTGTTTCCCATCCCTCCAATGCAATCTGCACCAGATATCCGCCTGAACCCCATACCCCAAACTTGGGAAAAGCTGGATACACATTTTCTGACATGGGTCATCTTGTCTCCACATGAGGAAATTACAACAGCTCAACATGAGATTCAGTCACAGCTAAACAAGAATCGCTCCTCACACATTCACATTTTCCTCCTATTGCAAAGTTTCTTCTCTTAGGGCTGCTACTCCAAACCACCCTCTTGTCTCCTGCAACAAGAAATCCCATTCTCCAAGCACAGCCCTTCCAGTTTCTATCAGCACCGAAGCCCCCATGAGGCATCTCCATCTTCAGTGCCACCAAGGGCACAAAACTGCTTTGCCTGGCCTTGCGGTGGTCATTGTCCTCTACCTCTGCACTGTCATTTCCATCACCCTCCTGCTCTTTGTGCTGGCATTCAGTTTGAAGTTGGACACACACCTCATAGAGTGCTCAGCACCTTGCAGATCCAACAAAACAAGCACAGGGATATGGTGGATGGATAGAAACGATTCAGTGAGGCTCAAAGCCAAGTATGAGTACGGCCTTTTAAACCAGTGAGGACCTTCCCCAAGGAAACAGCCATCTTCTGTGGGCTGAGGCTTTAAAAACACCCAGCAGATTGGGCCAACAGAACAAAAAGCTGCCAAAGAATCCCACATGAATCCTAGAAGAGACCTTGACAATTACTGGCTACCTTAGACACATATGCTTCTGAATTTAGCCCTCTGGCTGGAACCATTCATCCCCAACCTGTAAGATGAGGCCGTCCTGTTCGTACAGCCTTTGCTCACACTGAAAGGTAGACCAGTGATCAACAACACCAAAGGCTTCAGCCTCACACCAGTCATGCTGCCAGCAGTTCATCCCGACTGTTTTCTTTGTCCTGCTGGTGAGAAGGGAAGGCTCTGGATGCTTCTCTTCAGCAATCTTCCATGATCCTCTGGGTTGTCCTTAATCCATGGAGTTCCACTCCATACTCCGTGTCATGATGACAGCACCGGCACAGGCTGGATGGGTAATTTCACGATCCAAAGCCAAGGGGGTTTCTAAACTTCTTTAACAAGTTGTCACAGTCAAATTCACACGAATGACTGACGATGCCTAAAATACTTGACACTATTGCTCAGTGGTACCCACATCATTCCAACAGGAACAAGAAACGCTGCCCAGAGCAATCCAAGCTGGGAAGTCTGAGAGGTGACAGCGAGCTGGGCAGCGAGGTGAATGTCCAGGTCTGCTGGGGAGATGCTCCTACCAATTCACAACTTCTAATTATTCCTTTTCATCAGCATCCAATAGCAGCTGCTGCTGTTCACTTGGGAGCTGGGAAGGGCGTAGCTAAGTTACACCCACCCATCCTCTTATCCCTCCAGCTTCCTCCGACAAAAGCTTCTTTTGATAGTTCCCCAAAAGGCACAAAAAGGAATCAGTTTTACTTAACCCTTCCTGTTTCCAACTGGGCAGTTTCACTCCTCAGCTGAAGCTTTCAGTTCTCTCCCATCAGGAGACCTCTCAAGTGCATCATATGAATGTATCAGAACCATGGACACCCCCTCCCCAGTTGAAAACATCAGGATCCACCTACCAAAGGAAGAGACCAGCATGTGGCTTCTCCACCCTCTCCCTGCCTTAGCACTTCCCTCACCTCTTCTCTGTTGAGCTCAGCACCTCATTTGCAGAGATGCCTTTAAGGACTGTTCCGTTTTCTCCCGCTCTTATTGACACCCCAAATAACAACAGGATCTTACACTAAAGTAAACACCAGACCTCATGAAGTGGCTTCCTCGGGTAGCCAAGTTAAGATCTAAATCCCACGGTTTATAGCTTGCATGTTTGTAGGGCTAACACAGGAAATATGTGTGGCCTTTATCAAAGTCCAGCAACAGGTTCCCTCCACTGCTTCAAGTTGCTGATTAACAAACCTAAAATCCCAGACTGGCATCCCTGCTACAGGCACAGACACCTTCCACTAGACCAGGCTGCTCCAAGCCCCATCCAACCTGGCCTCTCCCCACATCTGCCAGTAAACCCCATCCCTTCTGCAAGGAAACCCTATTCCCTGCTGTGCATTCATTACCTGCTGAGATGATGGCACCAGCTGCACCACCGGAGCTTGGGCTGACGCTGAGGTGTGAAGTGCCACAGAAGCTGCTGAGTCTGATCCACCCTCTGAACTCTGCATGCTCACTGCTGGGGAGAGCGGAGGGGAGGTCAGGCAGGGAAAGCACAGCTACACCCCAGGAACCCGCGGCCGAACGGCACAGAATCCCACTGGAAGATCCAAGGGAAGTGCTAGGAAGGAAGGTGCTACCTTCCTACACAGAGGCCTCTTTTTAGTCTTGGAGCTAATTTTAATAGAGGATTATATTAAGAAAAAAGAAAGTTGCACAATTGTTCCACAGAAAGGAGAGGGAAGGAACAGAAAATGCACTTCTAAATATAACCAAAAAGTAGCGCTGGAAAATTAGTGTGTCACAGTGAGGACAGCTCCAGATCTGGCAGAGGAAAAGCACACTTCTAAAAGCAGTTTTATTCCTTATCATCTTCAACTACTGCAAAAAAAGGCCTGAATAAATACGTGCCTGGAGCTCAGCTGATGCTGTCAGGAAAGCAGGGTGGTCAGTTGGGGTTGTAATAACCAATAATCAGACACGAAGAGCATCTTTTTAACACCCCCAAACCACCCCCACAAAGAAACACCTCCCCGCTCCCACCCATGCCCTTGCCCCAGAACCCCAGGTCCCCAAACACTGACACCAGCATCCTCCAGTCCTGCTCCCATGCTGCAACCCTATGCAGGTGATGCCCTCAGCATCTTCAAGTTACCCCGGTCCCCCCATCCCGGCCAGCACTGCTCAGCCACCTTGGGAAGCATCCCAAGGGCCGCATGGGAAGGTCCTGGGGATGGAGAGACAGCACGAGGGCAGGGCTCTTTATCCCTTGGGACTCCTCGTTCCCACATGGCACTGCCCTGGCTCCCTGTGTCCATTGCTGCCCAAGGGACACCAAACCTGCTGCTTCCCAAGTGCAAACGGTGTCATATGGGGGTTTTTGATGTCATATGAAGGGGGGACCTTTTATTTCTCAGTTTCTTGTGAAAGTTCCTGTTTAAAAAACTATTTTCGGAGCTTTCTTGCCACCACTTCAAAACCAAATGCTTCAGAAACATCCCGACGTGAAGCAGCAGCATCTCTCCTCTGTCAGCCTCACTGCTGAGCATTACGGTGCCTCCAAATAACAGCAGGAAACCTTTTCCATTTTGTTTCCGCTCTGCATCCAATATTTAAACTTCTTCCTCGACTTTGTGCATGTTAAGAGGCAAAAGGGAAAATGAGGAACGGGGAGATGCTGGCCTATCATCTGATGGCTCTTTGTGGTAAAAAGCAATGCAATGGGGAGGGGAAGGGCTCTGGTTCACAGCTTTGGATGGTTTTGCAAGTGGAAGACTCTAGCAGGGAGAGGTTAGAGAAGAAAGGTAAGTTGCCCGGTATATTTTAATGATCTGTTTGAGAATGGCTCTGGTGGGGTCAGATCTTGGCATTTCGAGTCTACAGAAAGCTCTCTTTTCAAGTGTACTTCTAATCTGAAAAGGATGCTAAGAAAAGAGATGCTGTCTCCACATTGCCACCTATTCATGCCTGCTGATGAATTTCATCTTCTGGTTTCCCCAATGACCCAAAGAGGGGCAGGGTGGAAGCTGAACTGTCTGCTGCCAAAATTAATCATCAGTGTACTTCTCAGTTTTGTTACAAAACACAGGCTCTGCTACTGATGACAACCAAGCCAGACACAGAGACTGATGAAATCTGGCCCTTCCAGACAAGGTAGACAGACACTGAAGCACCGGGGCCATCAAGGCACACGTACAAGACTTCTGATTTTGTTTATCAGTGCAACATCCTGGATAAAGAATAACTCATTTCCCATTAAAGCCATCCTGTGCTTCCTGAGGACTGGAGAGACACACACTGCTAACGTTCATCTCCAGTGATGAAAAGCTGACAACGTAAACAGAATTCCTATGCTCCAGAGCTTTGCTGATGTCCTGGGAGCACAGCTACTGAGTGAGCAGGCACGAGAGCCAGGGCTCCAGAGGATGCATAAAGCATCTTTCCAGGAGAGGGAATGTGGCATCCGAAGTCTTGCCCTTCCCTCTTCTTGGGTGCTATGTGTGTGGCGTAAGGAACACCCTTGTAGCTCCGTTATGGACATCGGCTGCTGGAGCTCAGCCGTCTGCTTGAGCAGCTCTTTGGCAGTTGTGCCACATCCCTAAAGCAAATGCCCATGAAAGGCCTCGCTTCCCTGCTTCCATCTCATTTATCACCTCCCACAGGGAAGGAAGTTTTACAGTGTTTCTGATCATCCCCTCCTAACAGAGATGCAGATGAATCAGAGAAGATGCTGCGAGGGCTGGAGCAGCTCTGCTCTGGAGCCAGGCTGAGAGAGCTGGGCTGGGGCAGCCTGGAGAAGAGAACGCTCCTGAAGGGGAGATCTTAGAGCAGCTCCAGTGCCTAAAGGGGCTGCAGGAACGCTGGAGAGGGGCTTTGGACAAGGGATGTAGGGACAGGACAAGGGAATGGCTTTAACCTGCCAGAGGGGAGACTGAGATGAGCTCTTAGGCAGAAGCCCTTCCCTGTGAGGGTGCTGAGGCGCTGGCACAGGGGGCCCAGAGAAGCTGTGGCTACCCCATCCCTGGCAGTGTTCAAGGCCAGGTTGGACACAGGGGCTTGGAGCACCCTGCTCCAGTGGAAGGTGTCCCTGCCTGCGGCAGAGGTTAGAACCGGATGATTTTAAGGTCCTTTCCAACCTGAACCATTCCATGATTCCATGACTTGGCTCAAAAGCGAGCCCTCCTGTTTCCCAAAGATCCAAGATTTGCTGCCTTCCTCTTAGATCTGGTCTAAGAGAGAAAGGCTCATCCCAGCCATGCTTGCCTGTGCTGGCTGGGGAAGGATGCTGTAGCTCTCTCACAGCAGGAGTGACCAACAGAAGCTATTAGAAGGTGTCTCATGGTGTTTGGCAGCGGGTGAAAGCCTGGCAGCTTGGCAGCCCCTGCACTGGGGAGCTGGCACAGACTGAGAAGCTTATTAGTAGTCCACAGAGCTGCTGGTGGGTCACAGAGAGGATCAGCATCCCCATCCAGGGCTCCTTGCTGGGTTAAGAAGAGCAAAGAGACAAGCCAGTTGTTATGCCAGGGAAAAGAGCAGATGGGATCTGACCATGCATCAGGAATGAAACTGCTGTGGAAAGTGCCTTGCTCAAGATATCAGCGATTCAGGTAGAGACATGTTTCAAACCCTGGTTGCTCAATGGTGCTGGTGATGTGAGGGGCAGCACCAGGACTGTGGAAGGCATTGCAGAAATCAGGATTCCAGGTTGCATCATCCCTGACCAAATCAGGCAGATAACAAAGCTCCTGTTTACTCACAGCTCCCTCGGTATCCAAGCAAACAGGAAAGAAAATACAGAAAACAACTACGAATTTCTGAGTGCTATTTCTGGTTCTGCCACCGATTTGCTCTGTGACCTTGCACAGATGCTTCCCCTTCCCCAGGCTTCAAGTTTCCCACTCCTAAAAAAGCCACGGTACTCTCCCAGGTAAGGGATTTGTTAAGCACTGGCCTCAATGTCTGAATGCATTTGAGAAAGACAAGTAGTACCATCGCTAGCCTTGAGGGTTGATAAAAACTCCACCTCTCACTGTTCCATTCATAAGGCACATCGCCTTCATGTAAATGGCCTTGCCTTTGTTAATCTCTCCTGCCTAAACCAGCTGCCAAACGCTGGGAAAGCAGAGATAAGAGGAGCAAAATATTTTCCCTGCTCAAATTTGCAGCCAGAATGGGGAGGAAAAGAGGGGAGAGCAGGAGAGCATCCCACAGCTTCCAAGTGCTGAGAAGGGAACGCAGCATCCTCCTCTGCACCGGTTCCCAAGGTCCCCAGAAGAGCTCAGGAAAGGCAGGAGCTGGAAGGGCGCTGGGGCTGTGCTGCCAGGAGATGAGGAACTGCCAATGTTTCTCCAAGGAATGGTTTCATATAAACTATCAGCTCCTGAGCACTCAAACAAAACCATTTCAAAGCTAAATGCCAACATCCCAAACGTCCGGTACCTGCTGCTGAGCAGAGCCACAGCAGGAGCCTGCCCCAGCAGGGAGTTTGGTCTGCTTTCCTTTGGTGCTCTGGTCTGTGCTCCATGGGACATGCGAGGACCAGCAGCACCCCAGGCAGCCAGGAGCCTTCAAATAGAAGGGGATGTAAGCCCTTGACTTCCTCAGCCCAGGGTTGCTTCTGTTGGAACTGCAGCCCAGCTCCTCAGAGGTTTTATATTGGGAGATGTCACCAACTGAAGTGAATATAATCCTCCCCTGCCTCACTTTTATATTCGAGGAGCAGCCTCACAGAAAGCAGGGGTGGGACTGGCACAGTCTTGGCTCTCATGGGGTATTTAGGTCTCGTATTTATACAGCTTTCTTTTCTGAAGGCAGACATGTAAAATGTATGAGCTAGGCTACACCAGCATCCACACTGATCATACAACCATCCTAGTGCTGCTTCCAAAGCACCAAAACTGTTACCGGTCCAGTGAATCACTTGCTTAGTTGAAGACAAGTATGAAGACTTATTTGAAGACAAGTATCACAAAGTATTGTATTCAATTTGCTTTCCAAAGCTTACTTGGTCACCCCTGTCCAAAGCCCCTCTTTGTGTTTCTTGTAGCCCCTTTAGGGCTATGAGACCTCAGGCTGCTCTGAGGTCTCACTGGAGCCTTCTCTTCAGATACTGGAAGGCTGCTACGTAATACTGGAACATAAACGAGGGCAAGGAAAATATCTCTGATGAGTTTCTTGTTCTTTTTAAGAACTATCAATTATTCTACTATATTATTTTCTATAAAAAGGTGGAAAAAGTGTCTTTTTCCAGGTGAACTTGCTCTAATTACACTTGCTTTTTATTGCTGACGGTTTTGTTCAAACAGGAAGCACATGCCAAGTGCATTAGCTCTCCTGCTAAAAGGAGGCATCCTGAGCTTTTAATCATCACTTACACATGTTGTCAGCCACATCCCATAGAACGAATCCAAGAGGAATCTGTCATGGGGACAGACAGAAGCTTCGTTCCACGCAGACACACAACTAAAAAGGGTGGACGCACCAGGATTGCAGGAAACCTCACGAGCTGGATGTTACTGCCAATGGCATTTTATAGGAAGCTTTACCCTGAATCAATGCAGGAGGAAACCTTTGGACATCTTTAATATTAGCAGGAGCCAATGCCATGTAGGAGACCCAGCGCTGGGCGCTCAGCTGTGCACAGCTTGGGCTCCATGGATTCTTCCTGTCAAATGGCTCTTGGGCTGAGCAGGGGGTGCAATCACCAGGGAATCACATATGGTCCCGTTTCCATCTGCAAGTTCGGGATACAGCCATCCATTTATAGAAATCTGATATCTGGTAGTTTACCGCAAATACTGGGGAGCTCGCAGTTTAATTTCAACCCCCTTAATGGTTACGTCTCCTCCAGGACACTGCTGGGATCAAAATTCAAACCCAGGGGTTCGCTTTCTTTCTTTTGGGTTGGTTTTGTGCATTTTTTGCATACTTTGAAAGAAGGGGGTTTTACACTTTAAAAGGGTTCTTTGGTTTCTGGCACTTTTATTCAGGTTGAGTTGGCCTGGAGCTTGCATAAATAGGAAAACCAGAACAGGAGTAAGGGAATTCGGAGGGAATAAAAATGCTATTTGAGCATCACGTTCTTATATGGGCTTTAAAAGAGGAATGAGGGGGTTTACATTGCATAGAATCACTCCTGAGAATCCTCAGTGCTCTCAAAAGTGACTGAAAATAACAGAAGGAATGCCGGGAAGAGCAGACTTTTACCTCCTTTTCCAGCAGATGCACACTATCCATCAGTTTGTCCACCACCCTCTATGCCCCATTTCTTCTGCTAAAGAAAAACTTCACTGTCTTCCAGTTTATCCAACATTTTTGGCTTAGTCTCTATTTAGGACTTTGCCCTAAAAAGGCATCAGCTGTGTTTTACAAAGGAAGTGTTTAATACCTTGGAAAAGGAACAGCATCCTGGTCTAGTGGAAGGTGTCCCTGCCTGTGACATAGGGCTGGAACTGGATGAGCTTTAAGGTCTCTTCAACCCAAACCATTCCAAGATTCTATGACTCTCTCAAATCTATTGGATGTGAATGAAAATGAGACCAAGTGAACCACACCACCTCAGAGCAGAACTGAGGCAAACACTTGTAGCAGCCCCAGCTTGCCTCTGTGTCCACACACATCCTTCATTCCCGGCTGCGTGTGTCTTCAAAGCCTGACATCTAGAAGAAATATCAGGCATTCCCTTGAAATTCCAATCAGGAAAATAGCAATGATTCTTTTTTCCATTGCCCCAAGCCCCCAGACGCTGGAGGAGCACAAGAGCAGGCACTTGCTGCTTGGCAGCTCATGGAAAACCATGACTCCAGCTCACCCATCCATGAATCTCTTCACTTTTCAGCGGCTGAACCAAAGAGAACCTGCTCTACCAGCACTCATGTTTAGGAGATCCCTCTTCCTTCAGACCACAGAGGGGATGCCCTGTTAGTGGTGGGTGAAGCTCAAAGCATCTGGAGGTGTGGTTGTTCAGCACCTCACCTTAATCCTTGTCCAGAATGTTCTACAACTGGCACAGTCACAATTCCAGCTGGACTTAGGAAGGCTCCAGTATTTCCTGGGTTTAAAATGGCTCTGAAAGCCCTGGAAGAAGAACCTGCTGCTCTGGCTTTCAGAGGGAGCCAGGAAATGCTGGAGCAGGCTAAGACAGGACGCATCTCGGCTCATCAAAGCCTTGACCTCCAGCCAAACCCCTCACTGCACACCAAGGACAGTGCAGAATGCCTGCAGCGACACCGAGGATGGTGCTGGGCATCCCCACCAGCAGACACAAGCACTCGTGTACCATCTGCATCCCACGGGCTGGAGCAGCTTTCACCTTTCACAACCAGCCCCTCCTAAACCAGCACTCCCTTCCTGCAGAGGACAGGGGAGAGGTTTGGGCCAGCTCTGGGCTCTGGGCAGGGTGAAGGTGCCCTCGTGCCCGCTGCAGCTGAAAGCGAGCTCTGTCAGATGAGCAGGGGCTGGCACTTGGGCCACCTCAGCTGAAGGGCATCCTGAACCTCATGTCGCAACCTTTAGCCTTTTAGTAAGTGTCAGGAAGTGAAGGGGATGGAAGGAGGAAACAAACATGACAAGGAACCTGATAAGAAGTTGATTTTGGAGAGGCTGCTTATTATATTGCTGTGAAATGTTATAAACAGAGAAGGCACCAGACCCTTCCACTGATGAGGTTAAATGAATTTAAACCCGAAGCAAAGGCTGCTTGTCCAAGAGCTCCAGTTCCCTGGAAACACAGATAAACCCAAAGCACACACCTCAAGGGCAGCAGGCAGCGTAGAGCTGCTTAGGGGCTCTGTCGGTTGGTTTTCTGTTTTCAGCAACCTGGTCCTCATGGAAAAATACAAGTTTGGAAACAGCTTTTATTAGCGAGTTAATAATACACCAAAATACAAATAGACACTCGGTCTTTAATTAGATTTCATGGACTCAAGTCAAGTAATACAGATATACACACACATAACTGTTGTGTAACAGCAGTTCACTAATCTTTGCTGTGTCTTTAAAAGTAACTTTCAGAGAGGCAGAAGAGAGGGAGGAATGTGTCCGTGCTGGCTGGGTAATGTGGAGTTTCCTTAAGAGCCAGCTGAGACTGAAGAGCAGAAGCTGCGATGGTTGAATGCTTTGTGCACAAATCCCATGCGCATGGATCTCAGACTTGAACACAGGCAACGCAATGCTGTGAACCTCCCTCCCAGCCAAAACCCTGTCCCGTTTGCTTTCTGGGTTAATAAGAGGAATACTCTCCAAGTGTCAAAGCCAGGACTGGATCCCTTCAGATCTGAACGCATCCCTTCTGATGCTCAGAAACGCAGGGGCCAGCCTGCAGCCTATTCACTGCCATCTGCATTTCACCCTCAGGCTCCCAATGGAATTACCTGGGAGTCCCAGCTGCCTGCTCTCAAAGTCCAGCAGGGCTTCAAACTCACAGAATCCCAATCTGGTTTGGGTTGAAGGGCCCTTGAAGCTCATCCAGTTCCAACCCCTGCCATGGGCAGGGACACCTTCCACTGGAGCAGCTTGCTCCAAGCCCCTGTGTCCAACCTGGCCTTGAACACTGCCAGGGATGGAAGATTCGTTTCCTTCCTCTTCATTAGCTGAGTTTTGACTTCAGGAAAGGTTTGCTACAGTGATGGCAAATAATGTTACCCAGGAAACAATATCTTGATATCCAGTGAGCAGTAAGGAAGCTTCTGGAAGGAGGAATTACAAGTCACACAATGCACTGTACTCCATACCAAGGCCCTTCAGATACCGGCTCCAATATGAGCCTTGGTGCTACCTGGCAAAACCAAGCACAACTTGTGGGCTCAAATTAATCATTTTCTGCCATTTTCAATAGGTGCACTGCAGGGGTTTCCCAGGCTGTGATTCACCAGCGGAGATACAGCACATCAAGTGAAAATCTGGCACAAAAGCACTCCAAAGGTTCCTGTCTAAGCCAAATCTGAGTCACCCAGACCAGAACATCTGGTTATTTGAGCCCTGTGGTCTGTAGCTCTGCTTCTGTGCGCTCTCAGGATGATCCCAGGTACCTGGGTACCGCTAATTCCCACCCCCCACACAGTGAACTGGGCTCATTTGGGGACAAGGAACTGCAAACCTTGGTACTCGACTGTGCTTTTGCAGGACCAGCTTTTCTAGCTTGTCCTATGGCGGAAAACTATGGAATATGCCACTGCAAGTGTGAAGGAGGAGATTTGCTGCAGGATTCCATTTAGATGTGGCTGTTTCCATCATGCCTCTCCAATGACCAACAAATACAGTAGCAACCGCTGCCAACACAGCCCTCTATGTTGTTATTTATTTATACAGCACCATTCACAAGCATCGTGGGGCTTAACGAAGTTAAGCAGAACAAGCCACAAACATCAACTGCGGCCATTCAGAGGAGAGACCACTTTGCATTGCATTTCACAGCCTGAGCTTGAGGGCTCTGGAGACTCGACCATGGCACGGACTGAAACATGGCTCAAGGGGACGAGCAAGCGGTCACACACATTGGTGTTGCTGTGGGTTTGTGTTTGGGAGAAGCCTGAAAGGAGCAAGGAGAGAAACAAGAAGTGGTCACTGTTCCCCTCTGAAAGGCAGGTAGTGCCTGGGTGGGCACGAGGAGGAGGAGGAAGAGGAGGAGGAAGAAGATGGTTTCTTTGCTTTCTCCTGACACTAAGGGCAAGTTTCTTCGTCTCTCTCCAACATCTGCAATGGGACAGGAGCGATTGCTTCCCAGTGCATTGGTAAGAGAGCACAGGGAAGAGGGGCAAGGCGCTGGGTATTTCCCTGCAGGAACTGAGGGTTCATACAGTTCTTGGTGATGGGTATTGCAGACTTCAGCATTAACACCACCCCAGACAGAAGACACAAACTATCTAGAGACACACAATTCTTCCTGGAAAGGCAAAGAAATGAGAAGGCTGCTTCAGATGCCCTCGAAACAGTTTGAGAACAGGTATTTGAATAGTCTGCTCTCAGAGAAAAGCCCTGCTGTATTTTAGGGGAGGACAGCAATAGGACAGACCATATTCTAGATGAATAGGAGAGCTTGCAACAACTGCTCTGATAGCTCCCACTCTCCCACAGAAAGAGAACTGACTGTTATGAGCTAGAATTAGGTGAATCATGCCTTTCATCCAGGCAACAAATTCCTGTGGGCAGTGGGTTTGGCCTGGAGACATGGGGGGGTGGCTTCTTCTGACTGGTGTCTCAGGCCACTGCCCCTTCTGTCCTCAGCCTGGCCAGGGAGGGGTTCAGATGACACCCACAAACCACTTGATCTTCTCCATCCACTGAGTGGGCAAGGCAAAGCTGCAGTTTAACATCCTCCAGTGCTGCGCTCCCTGCGCCCGGAGTCTGTGAAACCGAGAGGGAAGATTGAAGCCCTTTTGAATCATAAACTCACGGAGGGGTCAGCTGACTTGAGTCCTAATCCTGACGCTACTTTGAGGGGTTCCAGGGACCCTTCCCAGCCCCTCGGAAGCGCGCCGCGGGCGAACGAAGCCGCCGATACAGAGGGAGGATGCGCAGCCAGCGCTGTTTGGGGAGCAACAGCGGTTGCCAGGGGCGACGCGGTCCCCTCCCGTGTCCAGGGCGCGTTGCTCGGCAACGCGGGGAGCGCTTCCCAAACCAAACATCCCCATCCCCATCCCCGCCCGCCCTCCCCGCCGCGAGCGCTCACTAAATATGTCAGCGGGTATTTTCAGCAGCCCGGGAGGGCTGACAAATAATTTCTTTGCTATAGTAACTGCGCGGGGGGGTAGGGGGGGGAGGGAAGGGGATGGGACCGAGGGCTCCGGGGCTTTGTTTGGGCTTTATTTAATTGTTATTTCAGAATAAACGGATTACCAGGCTGGGCAGTTCAATCTGCTCCAAAGCAGATGCCCAGGAAAGGAACCGTCTTCGGTTTGTTTGGTTTTGCAAACATTATTAAGGAGTTAACCTCTTTTGGTTGTAACTGGTCATTACGCAAACACACGCACGCTACCCCCATGCTGCGTCTGCAGTTTGCTGCCCAGTGAAGGCACCAGCAGCAGCTCCCTGCAAACACGAGTCCCGGAGCAAGTCCTCTTACAACTTTATTTCCCCACCACCACCACCTGTGTTGTTTCCCAGCAGATGGAGATGAGCTCTTAGGCAGAAGCTCTTCCCTGGGAGGGTGCTGAGGCGCTGGCACAGGGGGCCCAGAGAAGCTGTGGCTGCCCCATCCCTGGCAGTGTTCAAGCCCAGGCTGGACACAGGGGCTTGGAGCACTCTGCTCCAGTGGAAGGTGTCCCTGCCTGTGGTTGGAACTGGATGAGCTTTAAGGTCCTTTCCAACCCAAACCATCCTGTGAGTCAATTTATATCCCTTTAAAGTAGGATTTAGCTTACATAAAACAGGCTTGCTTTCCTTAGTGGTATGTGTGAGCCTGAGGAAGGTAGGCTGGGAAATGAGCTGTTGGGAGAGGGCGTGTGTGGTTTGTGAGTGTCTTCTGATTTGATGAAGAGGAGAAACTCACCAGAAAGATGTTTTCTTCTAATTCCATGAACGTAGGAAACTCATTTCAATTCTCTCCTTTGCATTTTTTACATTAAAATTTGAGGCAATTTATCATAAGCAAAGACTTACAAACATTTAGAGCATGTTAAAATGGAAATCAAGCCTAGGGACAGGCTTTTGCTAGGCTGGTAGAAACACATCATTGTCCTGGGCTCAGTGGTATGATCTGAAACAGAAAAGTTCTGCTGTGTTTGCTAATCATCATTAAGGCCACACGCTGCTGTCACAGGTTCCCCAATTCAACAGGAGCAGAATATGGGCAGAATTTATCCCTCCAACTTTTAAATCCAAGCTTAGGAATTGGCATCCCATCGGTTCACCCACACAGTGATTACGGACAGAGCTTTCACTGAGGTTGCTTGTTTCCAGATGTAGACGTGCTTTTAGCACTGCCTTTGCCATGGTTTTGGGTGTTTCTCTACCAACGGCACAGACCCTCGGGGCACAGCACAAACTGCAGCAAGGTATTTGCTTCTCTGCGGCACACATCATGGAAAGCAGACATCACTCACCCACTGGATGACAAATAAGAAGTCATAGCACCAGGCACATTCAACAGAGAGCTGATACCCGAGCAAGACAGGCAAGAGTGGGGCACAGCTTGGCAATGTAAAAGTGACAACTGAGAATTAAGAAATGGCTTAACTTGAAGAATCTCCCCCGCAACAGGATAACCCCCCATAATGTGCAGCTGGTTGAGGGGATCCAGCAGCATTTGCATTCACTGCAGAGAAAACTGAACTCAAAACAAGCTCCTCTAATTAAGGATACCTTTTCCCATCCTGCCTATTGCCTTATGGCAAACTCCAGCACTGAAATCTTGATGCTGTGTGAAATACGGTTGCCCAAAGAAGCTGTGGCTGCCCCATCCCTGGCAGTGTTCAAGGCCAGGTTGGACACAGGGGCTTGGAGCACCCTGCTCCAGTGGAAGGTGTCCCTGCCTGTGGCAGGGGGTTGGAACTGGATGAGCATTAAGGTGCCTTCCATCCCAAACCAGCCTGGGATTCTATGACAGCAGCCACAACTCAGCCTTGTTCCTTCCACCAAAATTACCAAAGTGATCTCTTTGCTGGCATTGACCCAAGTCCTATCAACTCATTTCAGGGTGTAAAGGAGTTTGGCTGCCCTAATTCTTACACCTTATTAAGATGGGCACATTAAGTCCAAGAGCCTTCTCATTCCATTTCTTTGTGCTAAGTGCCATCATTCCTGCTTTAATATGCTAAAAAGTTACCGGGGAGATAAGGCAAACACATTGAAATGGAGAGCTGACACCTCTCCTCTGGAGTGTGGATGCTGGCGGGGGTTTAGCGTTTCAGCTGCTGGAGTCCTGTTGCTCCCACTGAGCTATGCCTGACAAGAGAAAGGGTTTCCAGCTTTCCAACCTTTACCGAGAAAGTAAAAAGAAGAGCCCAGCTACAAAACGTCGCTATTTAAACAGCCTTCCTTCATCCTATCTGCTAATGGGGCTTAATCCAACCTTATCCTCTTGGGATTTCCTGGTCCCAGGAGGGGGAGCATCTATTCACCATCATACAGCAACTCCCTCCTCCCCTTTTCTGTTTTATCCCTTTCTGCTTTTGCTTCCCAGAAAATTAAATGTACATCCATTCCTTGCAAGCATGAGAGCAACGGCAGAAGCGTCGAGTGCGGCTGCAGGAGCTATTTCCAGGCTACACAGCATCTACTGCGTGCGCTGAGCAGCACATTGAAGAGGCCGTGAAATGCTAATGCTCTCCAGACTGTGAGATGCAGCCCTAAAGAGAAGGAAAAAGTCACTCTGAAAGAGTTTCTTTTGCCCATTCCGGCTCCAGAAATCATACAAAACTTTTAACACCTCCCTTCGGCTCAAGCTTTCCAAGTTACACTTGAAAAAGCGAAAAGGAAAACCAGATGGGGGTGAGGGAGCGGATGGAGATGATCCGGCAGAGCTAAAATATCCATTAGTTGTAAATTCCACCATCTCCTCCCCCTCCCAAAAACAACCCAGCCTGGACTGCATGGGTCCAACTCCACCCACAAACCCAGAAAGCAGCTCCAGTCACATTCAGACAGCCCTTTTTATTCCCTTGCTTGTCTCAGTGGCTGCTAGGCAACCCCAGCAGCATTGCTGCTCATATGCATTAAGTATTAACTATCATTTCATTCCTTCCCCCCTCTCCACAAAAAGGCAGCAAACCTCAATTCACAGCACACAGTTCTTTTCCCAAAAGCAAATGCTGGTTAAACTAAGCTGGAAAACAGAGTTAAAACTGGGTAAGGGTTGAACAGACCCTGTTTAGTTACAGGATGCTCTTGAGGCAGGCGCTATGAGATGTAGAGGATTTCCAGCACCCAGCATTAGCCACCTACCCCCAGATGCTCTCGTTAGGGGCTGAAAACCTCGGTTTTGGTGTACCAGGAGATGCAGCTACCCTGAGGCAAATTCTGGAGGTAACTGCCTCTGTGCTGCCTATGCAGGGAGCCTAAGATCCTGCTTCAAGTTTGGAGCCCAGAGGGAAACAATGCAAACATCCCCATTGCTCCTGCTGCATCCAGCCCCTGAGCAGTGAGAGCCATCCCTTCGGAGGCGGCGACTCCTGTGAGGATAACCCCTGCTTTTGCTGTAAAGCAGGGCAGATGAGCAGCAGAAAGGATGCTAAGGCCATTGCCCTGCCCAAGGACAAGCACTAAGGCGGACTACACTGTGTGTGAGGTTTCCTACTCCCCTCCCTCAGGCGAGCCAGGTCTCTAAGCAGCATCCCCATCATTGCCAAAGGCAACTCTTCCAGCAGTTACAGTAGATATTTTGCCTGAAGAAACGAAAATCAGATCTGGGACAAGAGAGAATAAAGCAGCAGCTGCCAGCGTGTAGAAATGGCTGGGATACTTCAGCTCAGCAAAGAAATACAGTTGGGGTTTAACCAAGGCACGTATTCAGATCCCCTTAAGAGCCCGGTCTCACGGTACTCTGGTGACACTTCTGTAGCCAAAGTAATTACCAGAACAACAGAGGAGGAAGGTGCTGCTAAGGACAATAAGGCCTCAGGACAAGGAATTTTTCACCTATAGGAAGGCTCCAGAAGCAGAAGAAGGTGGCTGCACAGCCCTGCCCCCGGCGAAAAGGCTGGTGATAGGCAGAGCCCAGGCTCCTCCAGCTCAGTGACATTTGTGAGTAATTACAAACCTTGAGATCCATTCTAATGTTAATTTGCTGGCTAGCTGTTGTGGAGCAGTGTAATTAGATGTTGGTAGCTAAGATGCAGACTGGAAGGAATGCGAAGAATCCCTCCACTTGCAAACTGAGCAACAGTGAGAAGAGCAGGAGCTGGAGCCCAGAAGAGCATCCACACACCTCTGGAGCCTGGGAAATGGAGCAGGTCCTGGTGTCAGATCCCCCTCTTCAGATGCCCCATTGCAGCCCAAACATGAGCTGCCAAGCAGTGGCAGCTCAGCCCAGATGCCACTAGCAAGCAGTGAGAAGGTTGGGCTTTGCTGTACATCTTCACATATTCCTCCTTTATGCATGCGTCAGGTCAGGGACGAGAAGGGTACCCCCAGTGTCACATCTCACTGTCATGGTCCAGCAAAGAAATCAGTGTTTGCCTCAAGTAAGAGCATCCTCTGGATTCCTGCCCTGAGAAGCTGTGGCTGCCCCATCCCTGGCAGTGCTCAAGGCCAGGTTGGACACAGGGGCTTGGAGCTAACTGCTCTAGTGGAAGGTGCTCCTGACCGTGGCAGGGGTCAGAGCTGGATGAGCTTTAAGGTCCGAACTATTCCAGGGTCCATTTATGCCACCATCTTAATTCAAGTTTTCAGGCTAAATGCTGTCTCTAATAGAGGCCGGCCAGAAAATGTTTGGGTTTCAAGTTATGAGACATTTCCTGGGTTCGGACTGCACTGGTGAGCAACAATAGTGGGTTACAGCTGAGGATGACAAACGCTGTCAAAAGAAACAAATCTCTTTACACACGATGACTCTGCCCGTTTCACAGTTAAGAGAAGCAATAATTGTGGGGTTTGGTTGGGGTTTTTTGTTGTTTCTTCTTAACACGAATGTCCCAGCACATGTGGAACCTGAATCAGGCATCATTTCATTACCGAAACATAACCACTGAAAGCACTGCCAGATTTGCTATCAATTTTCCTCTACAAAACAAATTGATTAAATGCAAACTAAATTGGATTCCCTAAAGCTCTGTAATAGCAAACTTCATGTAGCAGCTTTGCAATTTGCAGGTGGAAATCCAGAAGAGCATTCATTTGCTGCCTAACTCAGGTACCCAGTTACTCTGAAAAATAGTATTGTAAGCTATCAACAGCATCTAAATTATTCAAGGATGGAAAAAACAAATGCATCTCCTCTAGAAAGGAAACCATCAGTGCTAAGAACATAGCTATTCTCCTAAGGCCAAATAATCAGCAAAGCAAATACTAGTAGAAAGATGCAGCACCATTAGCAAAAAGACAAGTTTTCTAGGAATACTCCAGGCAAAAAGTGTGTTGTAACGAAGCTCTCTTTAAATGATACAGCATTTACAGCACAGTGAAACAGGCAGAGTGAGAAGCAATACCCTGAGCATCACCATGTTCTCATGGGTGAAGGCAGGACATGGGGAATGGCTTTAACCTGCCACAGGGAGACTGAGATGAGCTCTTAGGCAGAAGCTCTTCCCTGTGAGGGTGCTGAGGCGCTGGCACAGGGTGCCCAGAGAAGCTGTGGCTGCCCCATCCCTGGCAGTGCTCAAGGCCAGGTTGGACACAGGGGCTTGGAGCACCCTGCTCCAGTGGAAGGTGTCCCTGCCTGGGGCAGGGGGTTGGAAATTCACACAGAGAGCCTAAACAGGGCAAAGATTAGCTGCTACTGTTCTAAGCACTAAAGCTGTTATCGTTCTAAGCAAGGTCAGCCTCCCTTGCAGGGACATCACAGCTGACTTAAAGGACTCTTGTGGCAAAGCTACAAAACCCAGGTGCAGGTATTTGCTCTCTGGAACAGCCCAGGCGGTGTGAGGATGCTGTTGGAGCTGTAGCTCCATGACTGCCCCCAGGAGCACCACTGAACACTGCAGCCTTAAACATCCCCCAGAGCCACCTGAAGCATCGACCTGGTGTGGTGTTTGCAAAATACACGGTGCTGGAAACCCTGAACTGCTCCGAGCCATCAGCAGCAACTTTTCCTCCTTGTTCTGCTGCAAAGAGCAATGAAGATTTGTCATGATGTGAAGCAGAGATCAGGCTGAGACATTTAAGAGCCAAGACCTCTGTGTGGGCTGTGAAGCTTTCAATGGACTTTTACTATGACAGAGATTGCACGAGCGGTTGATTAAACCTCAGCCTGATTCCCCGGAGCTGTGCAGCTTCAAAAGCAGTAGAGGAACCCATCAGCATCCACATCTTCACTGCTGCTGGGGATTCACTTCACTGCTGTTCTTAAATGAGGAACTGTTTAGCTCTCGACCCATGACTGCTCTCTCTTCATTTTCCTTTCTCCGACTGAATTGCATAAACCTGCCTTTAAAAAGCAAGCCAGAAGATCCAAGCTGCTCCTAAGCTTGACATTCCACAGGGGCAACCCCCTGTTTGCAGCACTCTTCCCCAAATAGACAGAGAGGGAAAATAAAGCGACATTTATGAAGGGGAAGGGACAGGTCGAGGAGCATTCATCACAGATGGGTTCTGTCACTGTCAAATGAAACATCCGTTTATTCTGTTACTTAAAGTAGTGGCACTGAGGTTTCTACCACATCCATACTTGACCCTTTCCTACTTCCCTACTCATACCCTCTCCTGGGCTATGATTTGAAGGCATTTATGAGTCAAATGTGCTTCAAACAACTTGAAGCATCTTAGAAAAGGCTTCCAGTACCTCTGAAGAGCCTCCTTCAGCAGGTAGCCAGCAGAGACCATTGCTCTGCCAGTTTCCAAAGCGGAATGATTTGTTCTCTTCAAAACCACTTGAACCTTCTCAGCGGCTCCTTCCGTTACTGAGAAGAGGTTTGGGTGAGGAATCAAGGAATGAGTTTCTTCAGTGCAGCCAGATGGAATTCCAAATCCCGAGTTTAGTCAGGGAGCTAAGGGGAAGATGTCAAAACACGCTTTCCATTAACGTAATAGCAGCAAACACAACTGCTTTAAAACGCTATATACAAACAATTCCTGTGCTGCTAACAGAACCTTTGCCAATACGAGTGATTTTACAACCATAGTAAGTTTAAACCAACAGCAACAGAGTTGTAAGTCAGCAATAGGGTATTTTATTCTTAAATAACCTATAGCAAAAGAGATGCTAAATGGTCCCATCTGCCTGTTTCACAGGCAAAAAAGTGGATTTTGTTACTCCCGAATCTCCAGTTCAGTCTTCCAAAACAGAAGGGTCAGTTTCTGTTCTTATTTAGCATGTTGTAAATCAAAAGCAAATGGGTTCAGTTCAGCGGTATAGGTCAGAGGAGTACATACAATCAAGCCATTAACAGCAGCTCTTAAAAATCAAGTATGACGTTCTCCTGCTTAGTGGAGAAGTTCTTTCTGCAGATGGAGGGGGAAAAGAATGCATCTTCTCTGCATCTGCACTTCAGTTGCTCAGACAAAAGAAGCACTGCAGTAGCAGTAATGCACATTGTTCAGCTGAGCATCCGCATCAGGGTGGGTTTCCTCCCATCATCACTATATGCCAAAAGTCAGCTCATCCTCAGCACACACATGAAGCTATGGGGGGACCTTGCAAAGATCCAGTGCAAAGGAGTACCACAAGGAGTTTATATTGAGTTCACAAGAGACATTGGCTTCTCTAGCAAAGAGGCAGGTCCAGAATGGTGCCAGAAGCCAGGGGCAAAGAGAAAAAGAACAGGATTTAGGAAAACTGTGCTTACAGCCTTGACTTCCAGTTCCACACGTGTGTGCTCCCGCATGTCCACAGGGGAACAGTGCTGTGCTTCCGCAGTGGGAAAACACCCACTGATGCTACAAACCCAGCACAAGGCACCAGGACAGAGATTTTACCTTCCAAACAGCTCTTCAACACACTCGTATCTCAAAGGAATAATAGTCAACCTGCTGTACCCAGTTGAGGAAGGTTTAAAGAGGTCACAGGTCCAACTTCCAATTCCCTACTAGCCTAGAATGGCCATAAGCCAGCAGTGCAGAATTCATCCGGACCCAAGCTGCTTTTCTCCAGCAGAAATAACAGTTTCATGTCCTGTAATTCAACCCTGCTATATGAAGAGAGCAGTTAGAAATCAGCATTCAAAATGTTCACTGTGGAACATTTTGTTGTCCAACATCATAATGTAAATTCATCCAAACAGCAGCCAAAATGAAAGCTATTGCAAAAATTCCTTAATGATAGACTAATACAAGACACATCACCAAAGTACTGGAAATTCTTCGGGGAACACAAATACGAATTGCAATATATGAGCTATTACTTCAGTTATTTGGTGGCATTTAAGAGAAAAGCTTGAGTTTCAAGGCCATGAGGTTAGCATACAGCTGGAAAAATTCAATCCAAGCCATAACTGCCCCTGGATATGTGCAAAGAGAGGGAGTGTCACTGCAACGAGCCTGTGTTTCTCATCAGGTACTGCAAACAGCACGATGAACAGTGGAGTTTAGCTCACATACAGTTCATCTTCCCCAACAGGATTCACTTTCTGAGAGCACTCTACATATGTGTTCATCTGGACTGTAAAACAGCCTGAAGAATGACCCCACTTCAGCAAGAAAACCCCCAATCACTTCACTTTCCCCAAGGAATTGCTCTGATGAAGTCATTTCTCCAGGGGCTGGTTGCTTGCTCGGTTGTCATCTTTCAAGTCCTCAGGACCAAAACATAGCTCTGAGCACATCTCCACATCTTCCCCTGCCAGGCTGCAGCCCTTTGTAGAAGGCAGGGTAAAATCTCCGTGTCCAGAGGGGAAATGGCAAGTGCATCCGCACAAGGTGTTGTGAGAGGGCACGAA
The DNA here is from genome assembly GCA_039720435.1 of Amazona ochrocephala. NCBI lineage: Eukaryota > Metazoa > Chordata > Aves > Psittaciformes > Psittacidae > Amazona > Amazona ochrocephala. The sequence goes on from CM077885.1 coordinate 28,913,795, forward strand.
GGAGAGCAAGAATGACACCAGCCACAACAGTGCAATGATTTTGATCAGTAGAGCAGCCACCGCTTGGGAATTCCAAAGCCCTTTATAAATATGAATCGTTACAAGTCTCCCCAGCTCAACTTTCTGCCTCCTGGAAATTGAATTTTCCCTTAATGGAAAATGGAAGAGAAAGCACTAAGCAAATAAAGCAACGTTTCCCAAACGGATTCAGAAGTACCAATAGATGTGGATTCTGGCTCAGAAGAAGATGGGACTTACTAGATGAGAGCACAATCCCACAGGCGAGTCTAAGGTGGCACAGAAATTCCAGTGAGGACTGGGCCTGGAGGCAAGGAGGTGCATTAGAAGTGTGGAATAAACATCCTTCAGCGTGGTGTGCTCTTGGAACTACACTCCATCGTGATATACATATATATATGTATATATATGTATGCATATACACATCTGTGTATACACAGATATAGCCCCAGGGCCTGCATACGCATACAGATCTGACTGTGACAAACACACCCTTGGATGTTTTGATATTAAACTTTCTCTTTTCAGTCCCCATCAAGGAAGTGAGGATTAGTGCTTCTTACAAATGAGATACGAAACCAGAGCTTGCAGGGTACCTGTGGAGCTGCAAAGCACATTTCCCCACAGGACAGCAGTAGGGGGCTTAATTCCTGAGCATTATAATATGGTGAATCATGGTTTTGAGTGATTGCATCCATGAACAAGATGCAAAAAAGCAGCCGGTCCACAGTTTGTATTTAGGAGAGACTTACACTGCAATCCACTACCCCAGCATCATGACAATGGATACCATGGGATAAACAGAAAGGCACTGCCTGGCCTATACTTGTGTCTCTCTGTCATCACACCCTATGATGCTGACTCCCCAAACCAACATTAAAAACCAGGTGTTTGTAGTTTGTGCATTGAGCACCAACACAACAGCTCGTGCGTCACGCATTCCCTCCATGACAGCATCAGGGGTGGTTGCTCTCAGTGGAGGTGATCTCTAAGAGAGTTCTCTACCTTAAACTGCTTAATGATCCTCTACCTGGGGCTGGCTCTTCCCTTGGCTCTTCCTTAGTAACCAAAGGCTGTGGCGACGGCGCTTCCCAACAGTACAGGGATGACGCAGCAGCAGCCGATGAGGCATCGCACTGGAATGTCTTGGATGGAGAGTGCAGAGGAGGTTTCTGTGACGGATAAAACCCGCTGCCAGCACAAAGTCATTAATCCCAGTCTTTGCTGTCAGACAACCTTTGCTCTGCCCCTGCTCTATGAGCACTTTGGGACAGAGACCAGCCCCAGTGTTCTGCTGTACTTCACCAGGACAACGGGGTGTCAGGGTACCTTGGGGCATCTCAGCACTGGAACAGCTCCAGCATTCATAGGGTTTAACTCGAGCAAGATTAAGTAATGAACTGACTCAGAACTGCCGTAGCCAGGTAAACCCCTGCGAACACACAGTTTAGTGGCACGGAAATGCTGACTGCGCTTTTTAACCTACAAACAAGTTGGGGGGGGTTGATGGGCTTTTTGGTTGGTTTTAACTGTTTTTAACTCCCGAGCAACGTCTCAAGTGGGAAGAATGCAAATGTGGAAAACAGCAGTGGTAAGGACCAAAAAGCACTTTTGTGCTCCAGTATAATTTGACGCATGAATTACGCGGCTCACAACCCCTCACCTTCCACAGTTGTCTCTAATGGTTGCATACAAGGCAATGCTCTGAAATTTAAGTCAGTTCATTTGTTCACAAGGCAAGCAGCAGTTCTACCATCTAAGTGCTTCCTGGATGAGTGCCTCCTACCTGGTGAATAACTTCAACCAGCGCTGTAGTGAGGCCATCACTGCTGCGTCCCAGCGGAGGGCTGCTGGATGCCTATACATGATCACAATAAAAATGACATGCTCAGTGCCCTGATTTCTCTCACCATTATAGTTCTGGTTAAAAACCCCAAGTCCTTGTGCCCCAGTGTCTCCCTGCTCAGTGCCTCAGAGCCAGACTGGGGATTTTACCTTGCAGCACGAGGTTCCTCTTCCTAAAACCTGCTGAGCACCCTCCACCAGAGATTAGAAGAAACAGAAGAATTCCCCAGCCAAGGTGAATGTTGGATCAGCTGTGTGTTAAGCCAGAAATTATCCAGGGTGGTTCCAGGGTTGTCATGGTGGCAGCGGGATCTTAGGCTGATACCAAAGAATAGCCTCACAATGACTGACTGGTGGCAGCTAAAGAAATTGCTTTATTACTCTGAGGTTGTTTGCTTATAATCATTCCACTCGGGCCTTTTCCTTTCTTACTTCTTCCCCTTTCTTGTCAGTCTTAACTAGTGACATCTCTTAAGGAAGGAGCATTCTTAATTACAGGCTCAGTTCAGTGGGGCCCTTTGCTCTGCATTAACCTCTTAGAACCAGCAGCCACATAACCATAGAATCCCAGACTGGTCTGGGTTGGAAGGGACCCTAAAGCTCATCCAGTTCCAAGCTCAGCACGGCTGCCCCGAGGCACAGGCCAGCTCCTGGAGAGCAGGTACTCTGATGAAGTCCCTGTGCCACAGAACACAGGGACATGTCTCAAGCTGCTGTTCTTCATCAGAGCCATACCTCCATCACAGCAGGTACCTGCTGTGGTTTGTCCTCGTGCACATTCAAACGTTCTCCCCATAAAGCCAGAGAGGAACCACCTCAAACAGAACAAAGCCATTTGTGGAACCGGACAGTCACACTATGAATGAACTAAATGATCCATCAGCAAGGAGCATCGCTGCACCCAATGTGATTATTACCTCTATCAGCTTCTCGCTAGCGGCATTGAGAATTTCCTTCAGTGCAATATTGATTTGTGAGGGGACAAGAAAGAATCTGGGGTTTGGTTATTTCCACTTCCATTATCAAAGTCATCATTGGCACGGCACGAGGTGACCTCTGTTTCTTTGAAAGCAGCTGCAGTGTTCAGTTGCTAATCTCTTGTCAAAGCTCCATCGCTACAATATATTTGTCTGTGTCTCTAAGCTGAGACTTTAATAAGCTCAGGAAAACAAACTCCTAACAGAAATCTCATTTAGGAAAAAAGCAACTTATCAATCACCTTTATGTTACTTTTCAAACACCTTCATTAGGCATTCTACAGCTCCTTAACTCCTGTGTAACACCAGAGCAACACACCAAAGCTGTTTATAAAGTTCTGGTTGCGAAGACTCTGGCTTCTGTTGCAATTTCAAAGGCTCCTTGTAAACTGAACGCGTGATGGGTACTGCCTAACCCAAGTGTTGTAAGGGAGAGGAGCATCATTGGAAGAGGAAGATCTTTGCATTCATTGACATGAAATCACATGTCTACACATAACTACGCATTGCCAGAACAAGTCACCTGAATTGAGGACATTCAAACTTTTCTAGTCCTTCTGCTTTAGCTGGGGGAAAAAGAGACATCAGAAAAACACCACCCAAAGCTGAAGGTGGGTTTGGTTTTTCAACTTCCCCCCTAAGTGCAAACAGTTTGTGCACTGAAATAATTGCCCCTGTGCTTTCTGTGCTAAGAAAAGTGATTGTCTGGAGGTAGGGCCCCATATGGAAGGACTTCTCTTTGCTCAGTGCATTAAGGGCTATGTAGCTTGTGCTAAAGAAACCTTTTGTTGTCTATCTATGTATTTATGGCATAACTAGTCCATACGCTACTTAGACAGAGATAGCCTGACGTGAGAAAGCCAGCACATTCTTAGACAATAAGGTGGATTTGTGTTTGAACAAAGCAGTAAAGAACCACCAGGCCAAACAAGACAAAACCCCGCGTCTCAAAGTGCAGACCACAGGCAGAAGCTTTGCATATGCTTCAAACAGCAGAAACATACCCCGGGATCAGGGAGCTGCAGGCACAGGCATTGGGTGCTCCTCTCGCAGCACCCACGGCAAAGCCCTGGGCTCCAGCTGGCGGGTGCCCGGTGGGAACTGCTCTGGCATTTGTTCCGAGGGAGGGAAAGAGGGAAAACTTGGTTTAAATATAACTCGGCAGCCTCCAGCAGCAGCGTTGGCTGCGAAGTGGAGCGGGTAAGAGCCGCCTGTTGAATCAGCAGAGCCCTTCCCCGCACTGTGACTCCGCAAGATGCTTTTAGCTCTGGAGTGCTAAAAGCGAACAAGGAAAACCTGCCGGAATGCGTTAAAGCAGCTCTGTTTACCGGCCGCTATTAAAGTGAAAACACGTTGTGATTAAACACAACAGCTGTCAGTGCTCCGAGGTGTTACAAGCGTGAGACTATTTAAAGACAATGACTGGCGCCGTCTATTTCACTGCGCTCGAGCAAGGAAAAGGCACAGTTATTAACCACTGACTGAGGCTTTACATTCACAGCAGCCCTGAAGATGTTTTGTGACAGAGAGAGTAACGAGTACAGAGGTGACTTTTAGTGGCAATGAGTACTCCCAAGTGGAGAATTTACCCAAACAAATAGCCAGGATGCACAATGCCCATCAATGGCATCGGAGGCTGCTCACAGCTTCACTCACTATGGCCTTAAATTACCAGATCAGATTTACACATGCGAAAGTCTGGAGGAAGAGGTTTTCTAAGGTACCTTCAGGTACCTCACATGTGATTTTAACTCTCGCTAGACCATGCTAAGACTCAAGCCTTGAGATAGGTGATGCTGTCCCTCCCTCGCACCCCTGCTGTGAGGGACTCAACAGGACACAGGATGCCAAGTCCCTCGATGAAGACAGGCCTCCATTTGTACACCAAACCTCTAAACTTACACACAAAACCTCCAAACTGCTCTCTGAGAGGGAAGATCTGATGCTAAGGGAGGATTTGCTGCACTGGGCGATGGCCCCCAGCGCCTTGCACCCTCTCTGGTTGCTGTAGCACAGTGCTGGGATTTCACGCTTGCGCAGAGCCTTCTGGAGCAAGCGGAGCTGGCAGCTGGGCCCCAGGACAGGGACACGGTGCTAGGAGAGGAATTCAGGAGATGCAAATGACACAGCAGGGAAATGCAAAGCAGGGACTGTCTGGGGGAGTCCCCTGTGAAGTCTGAGGGACCTGGTCCTCACATCCCTCTGTGCCAAAGGATGCTCTCACCACCATGAACGCCCTGGGATCATTCCTGTTCTGCAGAAAGCCAGCAGGGACAAAGCAATTCCACTTATCAACCCGTCGCCTGCTTTTGTGCACACCTTCACCCTTAACGCTGAGATCCTGCAGCTACCTGAGAGCCCAGATTCTGTTTTAAAAGGCATTTCCGAACCTCACCGTTACGGCAACAGCTTTGAGAACATAGGCTTAAACCTCCAAACCCCAGCACATCAGCGTACACCAATGGTCCTGCGAGTGTGGCTCTTCCTCACCTGAATTCAGACATCTAGAAGTGAAACAGAAACCTCCAGTGGCTGATCCAACCCATCCTGAACCATGCAACCATGAGAGAGCCTCCCAAAACGCCTTGCACCGGACACGTAACTCGAAAACAAACCCTAACATACAGCTGAATGCATCTTCAAGTGACTGAGGCAAACTCACCCTGCAAGCAGCAGAGGCAGAGAAGAATCCCCAGGCTTTGGGAGCTTAAAGTTTATGTTTTGAGACTGATCTTTTTTCTTGGCCAGCAATTTCTCTCTATTCTCCAATGATTTGCACTGAGATTGAGTTGAAAAGTTTGGCCAGAAGCAGATGAATAAATCCCTGTCAAGCAAATGGATCTCCAGCTGCGGATGGTCAGTTTAAGGGTATTCCAAGCGCAAAAAACCCCAGGAAGTAGACTTAATAAAATTACTGTTTACTCCAGCTTGCTCTTTAATTAGTAAGTGTTGCTTCTTTCAATAGCAAAACCCAAAATAAAGACTTTAGAGTAGTTATCTAAGCAAAAAGAATGGAAAGATTTAATCAGACTGCAGGAACTCGCTCTTGAAATAGGCACATAACACAAAATCCTGCTTTAACAGGAGATGAGTCTCGTTTCACAACGTACTTTATTCAAAACAAACAGGAGAAACCAAGTCAGGAACAGACGGCAGAGGCTTAAAAATAGGTCTAAGTGCAATTTTTGCTCGTTTCTAAGACTAACAAGAAAGCAAGCGCTGGGATCCGAGAGCTCTGGCAAACTACAGGGATGAGCTGGAGTCGGAATCAACCCCCAGTGGGGATGGGAGGAGTGCGCGGGGGAAGCGGAGGGAAAGCGAGCGGAGGCAGAGCGGCTGCCGGCCGCGTCCCCTCCCAGCTCGGCCCGGCGGCTCGCAGGGAGCCGCGCCTCCGAGCACTCAACCGGACACCCGGAGTTACGGGAAGGGCCGAGCCGCGAAGAAGCCGGTGGCGGCCCCCCCGGGAGGCGGGGTGTGTGCGGGGTGTGTGCGCGCACTCCGGTCCCGGGCAGCGGGCAGCGCTCAGAGCTCCGGCCGGCAGCACCGAGGGGTGGGGGGGGCGCTCCGCCGCTCCCAACTTTCCGGGGCCAGCGCCCCGCGCCCCGGGGGCTCCCGGGGACACCGAGGGCCATGGTGGGGGGGGAGCGGAGTAGGGAGATGCAGTAAGGGAGAGGGTCCCGCAACCCCACCGACCCCGCGGAGTGTGCCCCCCCACACTCATCGCCGCGGGTGGGATCCGCTGCACACACACACCCCCCCCCCCCCCGGACCCCGGCGGGGCGCATCCCCCCCGCTCACCTGCCCTCCCCGCTGGGCGCCGCGGGCTGCGCTGGGCTCCGGCCGCCGGGGCCGCGCGTTGCTCCCGTTGGCAAGTAACAGTCTCCAGGGCTACGGTCACTATGGCGCCTGCCGCCGGGTCTCGAGGCAACTGTTGCTACCCTCTCCCTTGCACGTCACCGCCCGACCCAGCCCAATCCGCGGAGTGGGGGGGGTGGGCGTGTCCGGAGAAGATCCGCAGCCCATTGGCTCCGTGGCTGTCTGTCATGAGAGGGGCGGGACTAAGTGCGGGTTGGGCCAATGGGGATGGGGAGGAGGGGCGGGGCGGAGAGTTGGCGCGCGCTTTGGCGCTCCGGCGCGGGGCGGGGCGGGCGCGCGGCGTCCCGCGCAGACGGGAAAAGTTCGTTTCTGCCCCGCGTTCGGTGTTAAAACGCTCCCGTTGGATCCCGAGGAACGGCCGCAACGAAGGGGGTCGAGGGGGGGGATTTGGGCTCCAAGCCCCCCATGACATCAAACCGTTTCCATAGCGACCAGCTGTGACGTCACAGCCATCAAAACAAGGGCACGGATGGAGCTGATGGAGAACCAGGGACCAGGATCCTGGTTGAGGGCACATGCGGCCAATGGAATGACTTTCAACAAGGCAAAGCGCTGCGTCCTGCACTTGGGCCACAACAGCCCCATGCAATGCTCCAGGCTTGGGGAAGAGTGGCTGGAAACTGCTCATGGAAAAGGACCTGGGGTTGCTGATTGATGGAGCTGAACAAGAGCAGCTTGTGCCCAGGCAGCCAAGGATCCAACAGCATCCTGGCCTGGATCAGCACCAGTGTGGCAGCAGGGCCAGGGCAGTGGTTGTGCCCCTGCAGTGGGCACTGGTGAGGCCGACCCTCAAATCCTGTGTTTGGTTCTGGCCCCTCACTACGAGAGAGACATTGAGGTGCTGGAGCAGGGCCAGAGAAGGGCAATGGGACTGGTGCAGGGCCTGGAGCACAGTGTGATGGGGAACTCGTCTTGGTCCTTTTGTAAAGAACAGCCATATCCTCTTGTTTTCTGGCATTTTACACAGACTGAATTTTCCATCTGCCCCTAAGAAAGAGCCCATGAAAGAAACACGCTGTCAATGTGATTTCTCTCTTTTTCACCTCGCATTTGCAATTGGTGCAAATTTAAACATACTCAAAGGTTAAGATGTTTCTGTTGGTTAAATTCCAAGGGTTCTTTTTGCAATCAACAGGTCTTAATAGTATTAAGGTGATGATGAGCCTGGCCATAGCTTCGTAGTTAAGTTTTGCTCCTAAAGAGTTAATTATGAATGGAGGAGAGCTTTAGAAAGCGATGGGAGATGTGTACTTCTTCCACTCCCACCACCAACACACATCAATTGAGCTTGCTGTTTCAGAGCTGGCCTGAGCCATGCAGGTTAAAAACAGCCCTATATCCATGGCATTTCTCTGAAGTTGAAGTGACTGATAGATCTGCAGTGGCCAAGACACTTGCTTTAACTGCTGGGGAGAGAGGTGCTTTGCTCCCACATCCGCTCCAGTTTTACTCAATTGAGGCGTTACTGCATAATGAAAACCAATCCATGCTCTGGGTCGGCCTCAGCTCTTCCCTGTGGTTTTTGAAGGCAGGTGCTGCCAAGGAAAGCTTTATGGAAACTTTATGGAATATTTCTGTTTGTGGTGGTTTTGTTGTTTCCCCTGGCTCTGCTTCCTCTCAGCTTCTTGTGCCGCTCCTCACTGGCAGGGCATGAGACTGAAAAGTCCTTGATCAGGGTAAGTGCTGCTGAACAACAACTAAAAACATCACTGTGTTATCAGCGTTGTTCTCAGGCTAAAGTTGAAAACACAGCACTGCACCAGCTACTAAGAAGGAGAAAAATGACTGTTACAGCTGAACCCAGGACACCCCCCTTCTCCCCATCACCACATGCTTGTCAGATGCTTTGAAAACTCCCCATCAGCCATTCCAGGATGTCAAGGATCACCTTATTGACATGCAATAAAAAGCTTTGAGGATGTATTTTTCTCTAACGTTTTCTGAAAAGTATGGCCCAGCCTAAGCCAAGGAAGTGTGTGGAATTCGTACCCATGGAGACTCCAATAACACAGCCAGCTCCAATTGCCGCAGGATCATTACTTTTCCTACCTAACGTATCAGGAAAGGAGTAAGTGGAAAAGAGAGGGATGGAGAGAAAGTCCCTGAGTGAGGAGTGAAGCAATGCAAACTGGAGAGACTGTTCTTGTTGGTTAAGGAGCACTTGGCCTGTCTGCAGATTTGGGGTTGGTATATCTGCTTGTGGAAGTTCACTAGGAGACTTACACTGGAAGCATCCACAGAGCGTGTGTCTGAGCAGCCAGGACGTGTCAGGTGAGGTCTTAAGAAGTTGTGAAGTCTCTCAATGGGCTGTAGACCCTTAAGGCAAGGATATTCAAAAAGATCAACTTTTAGGTGAAGGTGTCATTGCTCAATAAACAGTAAAATAGAAAATAGAGATGGAATGGTTTTTAAGAAGTCATCTAATGCACATAAACATCCACCCTTACCATGGGAAATAGAGACCAGATTAATCTTTCTCTTAATAGCACCTTTTAATGTGTTTAAAGGCAGTTCTTATTTCTTCCCTTTTAAATTGAACAACCCTCTGGTTTTACTGTAAGAAAAATCCAGGCCTTTCCCACACAAGTGCTATGTAAATAGTTATTTTCAATCCTGTAATACTGTGGCCACTTATTCCTGCTTCAGTACCATTGCATTTGCCCACACTGAATTGCATCACGTTTCTTTTGAGTCATTACCCAAATTTACTAAGAGCTTAAAGAAGTGCCTGCAGTCCTGCCCAGTTTAGCTGATTGCCTGCAATGTGTTGCTGCAGGTCTGTTATCACTGCAGGTTTTAGAGCACATCCTCCACTGCACAGCATCTGTACCTCTGCAAAAAACCCTGTGTCCACCTCTGAGGCAACAGCACCAGAGGGACGTGGAGCTGTTGGGGCAAGGCCAGAGGAGAACATGGAGATGCTGTGAGGGCTGGAGCAGCTCTGCTCTGGAGCCAGGCTGAGAGAGCTGGGCTGGGGCAGCCTGGAGAAGAGAAGGCTCCTGAAGGGGAGACCTTAGAGCAGCTCCAGTGCCTAAAGGGGCTGCAGGGAACCTGGAGAGGGGCTTTGGACAAGGGATGTAGGGACAGGATAAGCAGAATGGCTTTAACCTGCCAGAGGGGAGACTGAGATGAGCTCTTAGGCAGAAGCTCTTCCCTGTGAGGGTGCTGAGGCACTGGCACAGGGTGCCCCGAGAAGCTGTGGCTGCCCCATCCCTGGCAGTGTTCAAGGCCAGGTTGGATACACAGGCTTGGAGCAAGCTGCTCCAGTGGAAGGTGTCCCTGCCTGTGGCAGGGGGTTGGAGCTGGATGAGATTTAAGGTCCCTTCAACCCAAACCATTCCATGACTCTATCAATTGGATGATACCCTGCAATACCCTGAAATGCCCAGCACACAAGTTTTGATAAAGTCCTACAAACCTTGAAAGTTCTCCAGTTCAATCCCAGGAGCTTCGGGAGCGATCACAGGGACATCTCTGTCACCTCTTGTGTCAGGCTGATCACTGGAATTAATTTTTCCCTGTTTCCTTGTCTGCATAAGCAAGACCTCATCGCTCTCAGTGGAGTATTGGGCTGGGTCTTGGGGAAGGAACCTTCCTGAGAGAATCTGGTGGTACGGAAAGAGAAGGAACTGAGCCTGCTCAAAGTCAGGTTTGCTGCAGCTGTAACACATACCCACAGGAGGGCACATTCCTCAAAGCAAAATGGAATTCAGCTCAAATCCAACCCCGCTCAAAGGCTCTGTGCAACCTGATTTCACTGAAGGGAGGTTTTGACAAAACCTCATCTTTTGGTGGAACAAAATGCTCTGTAAAGGTGGTGGGGTCCTTTAAAATCTCATGTTTAGCTGTGAAAAATGCTGTTGTTTCGGTTGCTGATGATGAAACCTTAAACGAAGCTGTTCCCTTGAATTGTTTTACTGAAGATATGACAAAATTCCCAACTATTAAAACCAAAACAAACCAAAACATTGCCTTTGGGGTTTTTCTTGCTCAAAATAAAAGTGACCCCGTGTTCAGCCAGTTTTAATGGGGAGAATCCCCTTTTTGGCACAGGTATTGTTCTACCTGAAAGCTTTCTGTGGGGGGTTCCCCCATCTGTGCTGTCTTTGAGTGGCCTCAATGCATCGGGTGCAAAACATCAGGAGCCTGAACCTGTGGCTCTCGGAGTCTGCTCTACCACAGTATGAACGGCATCATCCCAAGCAAGCCAAGACAACTGTCTAAACTATCATAAAGGATTTTCTTTCAATATATCAGTGATAAAATATAACTTCACAACCATTTCAGATGGAAGATGGGACAGGTTCTGGTTTTGTACCACCTACTCCTGAAGAAACATCTTCAGAGGGACTGAAGTAAACTGAAGCAATGGCTTTTCCTGCATGGAGCTGCACATCCCTCAAGCACCACAGTGTACTGACAACACTGGGTGAGAGCTTGCTCCAACCACAGCCCCAGGAGTGCTGTCTTTGCATCATAAACTGCTGCTGGTCAGACAAGAACCCTCTTCAGTGCTTTTACCTGGACTTAAGAGGATAAATCTGCTGAGTGCGGTTGTGCCAAAGCCATGCTGTAATTTCCCAGTGGCATCAGAGCACATCATCTCTGCAGATATATATTCAGCAGGAAACTGAAATCCAGGCTCACTGCTCAGTTATAGGATGCTCTGTGCCATCCTTTCAGCCTTAAACAGCCTGAAAGCAGCCAGGGCTGAAGTGCTGAAGATGGGAGAAAGAAGAAGGGGAGTTCAGCCCTTCCCTTGCTCTTTCTTCCATCTCCCTTGGGTGCCAGGAGGTATCGCAAGTCTCTGGCACAGGCTGCCTGGCTCGCTGTTTCGATGATGTGGGCTTTGAAAGAGGTTGCTCTTCCCAACCTTGTGTCTTCCCCCAACATCTTTTTAGCACAGCTAGAAACCCAAGTGCTCTTTTGCCTCTCAGTAGAACTAAAGGACTGAGCATCGATCTGGCGTGTTATCTGTTTGCTTTGGCTGGAGCTGCCTGGAAATCCTGTAAAAAACATTGGGTACAGTCATGGAGACACCGGAGTTTGTGGGTTTCTGTGTGCCACTCCCTGCAGGGAGCTGCAGCCTCCTCAGCTCACAGAAGCTACAGGAGGATGTATGCACAACTTGAATGTAATCAGAGATAGATATGCTGACATAACTAAATCAGTGCAGCTTTTGTCAACACAACTTTGGTATGGAGGCAGCATCTGTGTAATTCAACCCCCAATCACTGACTAAAACATAAGGTTTTAGTGGAATTTCTGTCCACTGCAGTGTCTTTCCTGGTGTAGTGACTTTAACTGAGCGTTCCCCACCCCGTTGGCAGGGATACAGGGAAACTCATGCACTGACCAGGTAAGCTGGGGCGGAATTCCTTTGCAAACCAGCCTGTGGGAGGACACAACCTCTCTTTGTGAATGTTTGCAATGTTTCGGGTCACTTCCACCCTGATCAGGGACAAACTATGAAGTCTTACAGAAATTTGGAACCCGAATATTAAACAGAAAGGCTCAGCCTGTTCCTATGGAAGTTCAATATGTTCCCGACTGTGAGGATTTCCAAGTCCTGCCACTTTTTTACTAGAGTGAGTTTATGTTTAAAAAACACAGAAAAATACTCAGTAGCCCTATGGGTTATTAACATTTCTGTCTGCATTACAGGTGCACAGGTCATGCTCCATTCCCCAACCACAGCCAACCAGCAGCAACTCCTTTGCTTGTGTTGTCACCAGCACACAATGGTATCTGGACTCTGTGCAACCAAGCGATAGTGCATGTTTCTGTGTTATTATCTGCTACTCTGTTTGCAAATTCATCCCTTTCCTGGTTATAACACAACTTAAACAGGGAGGACAAACAGGGAACAGCCTTGTTCTGCTTTGGTAAACCTGCCTGGTAAACACTGTGACCAAAGTCCCTCGGCTTGGGAGTGGGGAAGCAAACCCACTGCTCTCATCCTACAGCAGCAAAAGGAAAACCACAATTCTTTCGTTATTGGAGTGCCAGAAATGCAATTGGGGTTTCTCTGAGCTGCTGGAAGCAACTCTTCCATATGAAGACAGGCTAAGAAAGTTGGGGCTGTTGAGGCTGGAGAAGAGAAGCTGTGTGGAGACCTCAGAGCAGCTTCCAGTGTTTGAAGGGGGCTACAAGGATGCTGGGGAAGGACCCTTCATCAGGGGCTGTAGCGATAGGACAAGGGGTGACGGGTTCAAACTGACACAGGGGAAGTTCAGGTTGGATCTAAGGCACAAGTTCTTCCCTGTGAGGGTGCTGAGGCGCTGGCACAGGGTGCCCAGAGAAGCTGTGGCTGCCCCATCCCTGGCAGTGTTCAAGGCCAGGTTGGACAGGGCTAGTGGAAGGTGTCCCTGCCCATGGCAGGGGGTTGGAACTGGATGATCTTAAGGTGCTTTCCAACCCAAACCATTCTATGATTCTATGTAACTTCTGCATGCGTCTTGTTTTGGAACAAATGGCTTTCCATCCAATTCTTTGTTGAAAGTGAAGTTACCTGTGAGCATAAATAGCATTGCAATTTGGTTTTAGCTTTAGTGCTCAGAGGATCTAAGCAAGACCTCCAAAAAGAGGTGATATCTAATATCAAACTAAATTATGATATAGACTCGAGATTCTAATTCTCCAGTGCCTTTATACATGTGTTATGCCTCATCCTGTACTTCGCATGTGCATAAAACAACAGACAGCCTTTGCCTGTGCTGTTTCAAAATCCATCAGTGTGGAGGTTTTAATGAGTATTAACAAGAAGAAGGTGGTGTTTGGGCCCATGACAGGGCAAATACTTTTTGCTTCAGACACATTTATGAGAAGCAAACTGCAGAAGAGTCCTGCTATTACAGACAGAGGCAGATAAAGGTCAGTTCTCAGCTGGTGGAGACCCTTTGGCTTTATAGAAGCTGTTCATCTATGACAGCTGAGAGTTGGATGAGAATCCAGGACTTCATGTAATGGGGGATTTTAGTCTGTGCCTTTCTTGGTGGTGGTGGTAATGGTGTGTGTGCACTTTGGGTTTTGCTTTGTTGGGGCTTTTTTCCCAGAGAGACCGACCCCTGTTTGCTGTAAACCCTTTCACATGACCAGAAAGGTGCTGCAAGTCCTCGGTGGCAAAGACAACATAATCTGTTTGAGTTCAGACATTATGCAACAAACAGACTCTCCTGCCTCCCTTCCTTCCCTGGGGCCACGTGTTTAGCACCGTATTTTCTCAGTGCATTTATCCTCCTCTTGTGGAGCTTCACATGGAAATTACTGAAACAGCGTATTGCCCCCCCCATTATCTTTCAGGTCAATGTGCTGAGGTGCAGTTACACTTGCTACCAGTGACTCTGGAATTGGGAGTTTGTGAGTGTTATCAGAGGAACGCTAGCCCAGAATAGCATACAGACCCAGTGCCCAGGCTTGATGGGAAGGGTGATAACAGTTGCGTAACTGTCTTGTGTCATTTATGAGGGCAGATATGACTTGTTCCATATGGGGAACGATTAAGCTGAAGAAGGAACTTACTTCCACTCTTCCTGTGTCCACAGCTGTGGATGATTCTTTGCTCAAGGTAAGAAAGAACTTGCCAATGGAATTCCTTTTGTTTCACCAGGAAGTGGGGCGATGTTCTGGAGGGCACAGGAAACCTGTGGCCAAGAAGAAAATGCAGTTCATGGCAGCAGCCGGCCTCTGCCTCACCAATACAATAACCCCTGACAGGAAGAAGTGTCTGCACACCAGCGTTTCTAACCACACATAGGTGATTTGACATGCACAAGCCTAAAGAACCATGGCCCCAATCTGCATTTATCCCAACCCTTGTCAAGGCATTTATCTTTCTGCTCTTACCCTCTGAGGGACACCTCTATCCTTGATGGCATCTTCCTCCACCTGAGTCTTATGCTGCAGCATGCTGAATACCTGCAGTCATCATGGCAGGGTAGAAACATGAAGGCATCAGAATCATTGAGGCTTGAAAAGACCCTTAACATCATTGAATCATTGCAGCTGCAATATCCTCAGTGCTGCTGTGTCCTCTGGCAGGAGCTTCTCTCACGGCATGCCCCATCCCTGGCAGTGCTCAAGGCCAGGTTGGATGGGGCTTGGAGCACCCTGCTCTAGTGGAAGGTGTCCTTGCCTATGGCAGGGGTTGGAGCTGGAGGAGCTTTAAGGCCCCTTCCAACACAAACCATTGGGTCACCCTGAACACTGCCAGGGATGGGGCAGCCACAGCTTCTCTGGGCCCCCTGTGCCAGCGCCTCAGCACCCTCACAGGGAACAGCTTCTGCCTTAGATCCAACCTGACCTTCCCCTGTTTCTGTTTGAACCCATCACCCCTTTTCCTATCGCTACAGTCCCTGACGAAGAGCCCCTCTCCAGCACCCTCGTAGCCCCCCTTCAGGCACTGGAAGCTGCTCTGAGGTCTCCACGCAGCTTCTCTCCTCCAGGCTGAGCAGTCCCAATGCACTCCGCCTGTCTCCATATAGGAGGCGCTCCACTTGCTCCAACAGCTCCGTATCCTTATGTTGCGGTCAGAAAACAACACCAAGGAGCCGGTTTGCTCGGGGCCGCGCTCCAGCAGCCCCCACACCGCTCCCCCCCCCCCCAGTATAGCGGCCTCAGATCCAATGCACCCCCGTGAGGCGCCGCCAGGGCCGCGGAGCCCTCCCGGTCCCATGGGCGGACGCTCGGCAGCGGCGCAGGGCAACGACCGCGGGTGACCCCCGCCTCAGGGAGAGGAGCAGGGGGCGGAGCCTCACCCCTTCCGACACCCGCCTCGTCCAATGGCGTGGCGGCGCGGGTCTTTCGAGCGCCGAAGAGGCGGGGTTTATGGGGGAAAGCCCCGCCCACCCCGGCTCATGGCCACGCCCCCTTCCCGGCTCGGCGCGCTCTAAAGGGCCCCGCGTGGCTGCCGCGCCGCGTGGTGGTCGTCGCGTGCCTGCCGGCTCTTGAGGTAACGGGTCCCGTCCCGTCCCGTCCCGTCCCGTCCCGTCCCGTCCCGTCCCGTCCCGTCCCGTCCCGTCCCGTCCCGTCCCTCGCAACCGGTTTCTGTTCTCCTGGCACAGCCGTGATGGGGCTCGTCCTGCACTGACCGCTGCGGGGATCGCAGCACCGTGTACAGCTGTGCCATGCGGTGTCCCGAGTAGGGGGCTGTGGGGCTGGTGTGGGTGTTGGACCCGGGTCGTGCCTGTCTTGGGGGGCTGCTCTCTGTCAGTGCAAAGTGAACCCCTCTACGGCCCGTGCGCTCCTGGGGGGGGCTGTTACCATTCCCGTCCCGCCATAGGCGGTAAAGGAGCGTGAAGGGACTTGGCTGCCCCTTGATGCTCTGACACTGACGGCTCTGAGCTAAGATGAAGCCTTGGGTGTGTGGATGCTGGCAGAAGCACGGGTACCGTGTCCCTAAGCACATACCCCGGTGCTTCCTTACTCTGTGCAAGGGGGTTTCCCACCCGCAGGCAAGCGCCGATGGTGCAGTAAAGCAAACAGCAGTTTAGGAAACAGGAACTCAAAAAAGCCTCTCGGTGAGTCACGTTGCTGGGGAATCCACCTAAAATTTCCCAATGTCCCGGAGGAGCAATCTGCACACAGTGTGAAATGAGTTCTGCAGTGGTCTGCGTGTCTAAGGAACCACATGGGGCTGATGCCTCCAGCCCGCGCTGCCACCCCACCTGCTTTTAGGTGGCAAAGGGATGCTCTGCAGCACCTTTGTTCAACGAGCGTTCAATGTGGTGATGGAGTCAAGCGTCTGTCTGCTGTCATTCACTCATGATCTTCGGTGTGGTATCATCTTATGGAGGTTGGAGCTGCTTTTCTTCGTGCTCTTTTAGCTCCAGCATCAGATCATTTCCCAGCACAGCCATATGCCAACCTGTGGTCAGTGCTACTGCTGAGGAGAAAACCTTTAGTGCTTAAGTTTTTAGCGCTGCCCTCTTAAAAACTGGGGTTTATGTGGAACGGGAAGAGGGGGTTGCTCAGCCGCTCTCGCCTCACTTCATGAATCTGTGAGGGAAACAGCAAAAAGGCCAAGTTTCGGTTTTGGTGGAAGCGTGGAGAGGCAGCGAGATAACAGCAACTCCTAAAGCTGATCCGCAGAGCGAAAACTGGAGCACATCAGACGTGTGTTTACCAGCAAAGAGAAACTCGGTCGTTAACAGGAAGCCAAGTGGGCTGTGCGGGGAAACGTCAACATGAGCAACGAACATCTGCAGCGGTCTGAATTCAGACTGACCTCTTGGAAGTGTGCCTTAATAACCTCTGACTGCTTAGAGATGAAGCCGGCACTCCTGTCCCATTGACTGTCATAGGTTTGCACCTTCCATTTTGTTGTGTTGGTGGAGCTCCAATGAGCTCCTTCACCAACTTCAGGTCTTGGACACAGCGTTCCCTCAAAGCAGAGGATGCTTTGTATTGAAACGACTTCAGTTGCCATGCAGGGTAATTAAAAGGGAGGTTTCTTTCAGCAGGCTTTTCCTTGGGTGTGTTCTTCGTGTTCCTGACCCTCTGTGTGTTAGCTCCTATGGAAACAGCGTGGGGCAGGACGGGATCATTCCAGATCCCATTTGTGATCCCATTCACCCCAATGAGCTACCGCCTGGCTCTGGTGAGCTTGGGTGTGTTTCCCAGTGGCATTACTAAGCCTCAGAGAAGGAAGGGGCTGGCTGCAGTGCTTAGCAGAGCCACTCAGAGCATTTATAAGTGCAAATACTTGTTTCTGACCTAAGTATTACACAAAGTGTGTGGCTGCCTTGGCATCCCAGTGGCCTCCATTCACAAGGGACCTTGTGCCACCAGCATACATTTCAGCTTTGTTTTGCAGTGTGAATGTCCCTGGGTGCTCCAGAAGTTCTGCTGCTGCTTATGCAGGGGGGGTGCTGCTGCTCTCCAGGTGCTGGGGACCATGAGGCATTAACATCTAGGTTCTCCCTGAAGATCCCATCCTGCCGGATGTGATGGAGACAGTGATGTCCTGCTGTGTCTCCCCAGACTTACAAGTTGTGCTGTACCTCATGAGCCCCCATCAGAATAAGACCCTCCTGGGAGGGCTGTGCCCTGTATGGGTGTCTCAGTGAAGGGCGCATGTGCAGCAGTGGCAGAGCCCAGTGACAGCCTCCACTGTGAAGCACTTTTTCCTGTGGGTGATGCAGAAACGCCTCTGTGGGAGGGGAGTCTTCTCCCTTTCTTTGGCCAACAGGTTTCCAACCAACCTCCACCGGGCTGTGCTGCAACGTAGCTGGTGTGAGGACACAGCCACGCTTTCCCTGTAGACTGTTCTTGCTGCACTGAAGAGCATATGGCAAGAGAGATGCTGTAATTAGCGCAGGGAGAAAATCTTCCTGCAGGGATGCAGGGGAGCTTAAACCCCTTGTTGTGGGGTGCTGGGAAGGAATGTGGGTGCAGCACTGTGAAAGAGGGTCAGGCTGGTGACAGCTTTTACTGTATGTTCCTCCTCGCCTTGTGCCTTGGGCTCTCTTTGAGCAAGAGAGAGGTGATGGTGACACCTCCAGCAGGCACAGAGCTGGCCGGTAACCAGGATGCTCCTCTAGATGTGGGAGTGAGTTCCTCCAGGGTGGGGAGGGGGCTAAACCTGGGTCTCAGGGTTTCCTCTGTAGCGATAAAGCCCCTTTTCTCATAGCTGCCTTATTACAAGAAACCCCAAGAGAATAAACCACTGTGGTGTTCCAGCCTGGAACGGGTGCTGGGTGATGGCTGCCCGCTCGCAGAGCTTCAGAGATGGGAGTTTTGGAGACATCTCTGTCTCAGCTGCTGCTGAATGAAACTACTTTTTGTGTTGTGAATTGCAGCCCATAACAGAATGCGGTGTGAGCAGCAACGTGTCCTTTTGTAGATGGGGAAGGGGAAGGGGTGGGATCTGCTTTCCGGGGGGGAAAGGCAGCTCTGCCTGTGGGGATTCTGCCTGCCCATGGGGGTGGCTTTCCCCACCCATCAGGGGCTGAAGGCTGCAGCCTGGCTGTGTCAGAGGCATAAGATAAAATAGCGTTCTCGTTTTGCTCCTGTCTCATCGTTGAGACAAAGATGCTCTTCACATTGCTCGCTTGGAACTGCGGCTGTCTGCTGCAGGTACAAAATCGCGCGCTAACGTCCACTTTGCACTAAGATCAAGGATCAGAAGATTCCTCTCCAATCAGTTACAAATCCCTTGAAGCAGTCAAAGCTCAGCCTGTCAAGCGCGAGCATCAAAAGCTTTTGCTGAATGGAAACCTGAACTAAACCAACGTTCCAACCCACTTTGTTTGGGTGACCAAAACCCCTCGTAACAAAGTCCTGAAAGCAAAGGCTGCGAAGGGGTGGATTGTTATGAGATGAGGTTCAATCTCTGCGCTGTTCTAGGGCTGTGCCCCGCCCCCCCCCCCCGAGCGCTCTTGTGCTGCCGCTGTCAGGCAGGCACGGAGCCAGGGCTTCCTTAAGAGGCAGCGGTGTGGGGTGAGGAGCCGCCTCCAATTGCGAGGCAGGCAGCACATGACACGAGATGCTCCAGACCTGCCTCCTGGGCGCTAGTTTAAAACTCAAGGCTGTTGCACATCCTGCTCCTCAGCGCTGGGCTGGGGCTCGAAGGAGAAGAGGCTGAGGCTGCACAAAGACCATGCGCTGTGAGGCTGGAGCCGGTGCCCTGGGAGGTGGGTTTGGGGGGGTCCGAGAGCCGTGTGGGAAGGGTTGGGGGGCAAGGGGGTGTAAGCGTTGTCAGGCTCGTGGTGTGCGTTCAGTCGGAGGTGCGGTTGTCACTCATGTTGGGATGTGGGCTGGGTGTATCGCCTACCACTGATGGGGTTTTAAATGCACCGAGTGTGATGTGGAGTGTGCTGCATTC
Organism: Amazona ochrocephala; assembly: GCA_039720435.1. NCBI lineage: Eukaryota > Metazoa > Chordata > Aves > Psittaciformes > Psittacidae > Amazona > Amazona ochrocephala. Next base: position 28,933,334 of record CM077885.1, read on the forward strand.
GCTGTTAGAATCCACTGTATTCCATGCGAATCCAGCACTCTGGAGTCACGCTGCGTCGGGATGGCCCTGCTCAGACAGCTCCATCAATGGCAGCTGATTTTACTGCCGCCTTTGATTGTATTTTAATCTTCAACCTGTTCTTACAGGGACGATGCTGTGTGAGGCAGATGCACCCGTGGCAGCTGCAGAACCTGTTCCTGTGGCTTGCTCTAATTCGGATCCTCGAGGGAGCGCTGGGATGTCGCTGGATGATGGTGTACTGCTCAACTCACCAGCTAGGTTTGTCTTGGCTCAGGTTTTCTCTGTGGGGAGCTGCATGCATACGAAGCAGTTTGTATTTGAGCCTCTTTGCATCCCTTTAATTCACATTGCATTTTGAAAGGAGTTTCGAACGTTTGCTCCCAATTCCAAAATCCAAACGCTGAACCTCCAACCTCCCCCTCTCAAAGGAAGAGGAGCAGAATCAAATGTGCTGTACGTAGCTACCATACAGAGCCTGGAGCTTAAAGCAGCGTGCATTCGATATTGACTTCAAGCACAGGACTGGTCCAATACTCTGCACCTCTTCTAAAGGAACCTTGTGGAACTTTTAGTTCTATGTACTGGGAGGGCAGTGGTCAAATGGAGTACCCAGTGGGTATGTTGTGAAATGCTGCTGTAACCAGAAGTGTGTCTCAGTGGTAGGGGATAGCCCATGTTCAGTGCCTGTGCTGGTTTTCATCTAACGCCTGTTAGTCTCTCAGTCTAAGCAGCCTCTTACTAAAGAGCAGGTCAGTGTGTAAGGGTCTAGATCTCAACACTGTAATGGGAAGTAGCTCACAAGAAACCTCTTTGCCTATTTATTTTCAGGCTGCATTGCATTGTTAAGGGGGAGAAACCGGTGCCTTGATTCACTGTAAGGGAAATAACGGGGCCTTTTTTTTGTTGCCCCGTATTACTGGGTCATTTGCATGTTTTGATCATAAAAGCTGGTGGAGAAATGGTGCGGAACTGTTGCAGCTGCGGATTGATGCGCACTGAGAAACGCTCTCTGTGTCGAGGAGGAAATGTGTGCTCGGGAACATCTCGTCATCCCTGTGGGGAAATCGAGACAAAAATAGTTACTTCCCTCGGGTTTCTGGCTTGCAGATCCATGAGGAGAGGCAGTTCCACTTTGGACGCTGCACGGAAGTGGCCTCGTCAGATCTTCTCCATGCCTTAAACCCTGTTGTAAGGCGCAAAGCAATAAGAGTTGTTTATCCCCTAGAAAGTCGGAGAAGACTTTAACCAAAGGGAAGGGAGTTACGCTAACATTCACACAGTGCCTTGTGCTGACTTGTCCTCTCTTTGGTGCACAGGAAGGGGAGATGAGGGGCTCAATGGGGACCCTGCCTGGGGTAGGCTGAGGGGTTTGCATGGGTCTGAGGAGCGTAACAGGCAGAGATGTCAGGGCTTCTCCTGCCCCAAAGCTGCCCCTGCAAAGGGCTGGCGCTGTTGTGATGTCAGGAGCCCCCAGCCTTTCTAGAACCCCGGGCTGCTAGAGAGCAGCCTCACACCAAACATTGCCATGGGGCACAGTGAACACCTAGCACTGGCATGAAGGAAGAAAGACCTTTGTGATTGCCTGCAGCAAAGGGCCCCAGGAGGGCTGTTTGGGAAGGCAAGATGGAAGCTTTGGTGCTCTGGAATACCTAAAGCTTGGATGTCACTGCTGTGCTGTGGTCCCTGCGGGGTATTGGCCAGGATAGGGGAATGTCTGCCTGTAGGTTGGAGGGTGGGATGTCCTTCCAGGGACTCGAATACCAAATCCCATGGGGATTTCAGTTTGTGGTCCGAAGTGGGACGTGGGCTCGATTATTCCTTACCCGCATCATTCACAGCTGGGAGAGTGTCTCTGAAGGGGACAAACCCTGTTCTACAAGTGCAGGCAGGGGGCACTTACCAGGTCTTGCAAAGGTTGGAAGTAAAAGGGGCAACTTCCACCTCAGGACAAGCTCCTGGTGAGGAGTGTGACCGGAGGAGAAACAGGCACATCCCACATCTGTTTCTTCACAAACATCTGGCAGAGCCCCAGTTTCATTAGGAATATGTAAGAGCAAGCTTTCCTGTTGGATCCATTCCCTGCTCAAGTGGCCTCTGCAGGAAGTCTCTATGGGTTTCCCTGCAGGCCCAGGGATTGCGCGCTGCTCAGAAGAGAGCTGCTGGGGCCTCCCCTTCGTGAGCTGCGCGTATTGCAGGCAGGAGATTGTGGGCCCCTTCTGCCTCCTCACTGATGGAGGCTCTCAGTTTCCGGCACCCAGAGCAGAGCCCTGGTGTGAAATCATCGCTGGTTGCTGGCTGCCGTGTTTATGGGTTCCTCTGTGGCTTATCTGAGACGACAGCTGCGGTTCAGACAGCATACGTGTGTTTGAAAGCAGTGCAGGCAGAGCTTGCACGCGCCCTGAGAGGGAGCTGTGGTGTTGGTGTAGCCATGCAGGCTAGTAAAACCAATAGAGTCCCCTGCAGAACATCAGGAACAGCTCTGACATGTACCCAGGGACTAATATAATGCTGTGGTGGAGCAAGCATCCTTCAACTGGGGTGCTAAAGCCTCTCCAGGGCTCATTGCTTTTGCCTTGCAGAACTGTTGAGGTCCAGAGCAGCGAGACAGTTGAAGATACCAAGATGGAGAGATCTCAGGTTAGTCACAAAGGTAAGTGGAAAGGGTTTTCAGTTGCTGTGATGTCCATAAACTTGGTATTGAAATGGGAGAGGAATTTGTCTGCAATGGAAGAAGAAACTGAAATTGCCAGGTGGTCCGTCCAGAGGCCTTGAACTTGGGCTTCAAGATGTAAAATAGGTAGTATCAATGCCTAATGCCTCTCTACCAGGTAGTAATGTGCTACATCCAGTCCTCCTTAAAAGGAAAGCAAAAGCAGAGTGTTTATGCCTGTTGTGGGATGCTGCCACTTCACTGGTACAAGAGCTTTAGGGCAGCAAAGCAGGTTAAGAGGGGGATGTGTCTAAGGAAAGTCCCAAAGTGCTTTAGAGGCTCCCTCTGTTAGTGCTGATCTAAAGTACTGGGAGTTTTATGGCAAACTTGCCAAGAATAAGAAGTCAGCGGGGTGTGGGAGGGGGTATAACCCCATTTCCTTTCTTATGTTTGATCCTTGTATTCCTATTTCTCTTATGGAGCAAGCAATTGCTATATATAAGATGCCGAACACTTCTCTTTCACAGCAGCCTCTTCACCTGCCTGCGGTTTGTGGACGACACGACGAGATGGAGAAGTCAAACTGAGGATGGCTGAGAAGGGCCTCGGCAGCGAGGCACCGAAGACTGTGCATGAGCTATTCCAGGAAGCTGTGAAGAAATACCCCGATTACTATGCCCTTGCATCCAAAAAGAACGGCAAATGGGTAAAACTAACGTATCAGATGTACTATAACGAGTGCTGGAAAGCAGCAAAGAGCTTCCTGAAGGTAAGCTTGTGTTGAATTCTTGGTAGTGGTCGGTTGGTTTAACTGCTGAAACGGCTGTAGTCAACTTATTGATTCTGGAGTGTAGGAGAGCCTTGAAGTGTCAGGAAGGGCCTGAACATGCCATGAACAACTTGGGAATTACCACAGTGGTTTTGCTTGGATTTCTTGCAAGTTGCTTCCCAAACGTGGGTAAGGAGGCGTTGCGAGTGGAGTGTTTGAGGTGTATGGCAAACCTGGCCATTGCCCCTCATGAGGAGTGCACCTTTGAGTCTTCCACAGGAAAACCTTGAAGGGATGATCATGAATCAGACTTAAATGTCCGAAGTGCTGAGCCTTTTCCTGTACTGTTGGGAGTTAAGGCACTCGGAGGGAGGAACAGCGTTACATGCACTAACTGCTGTCATTAGGAAGTCTTATTACTTGAGGTTAAGGGCGCTCCATTTTCCGCTCCTGTGATGGGATCTTTCAGTCTTCCACTCTGGGATAAAACCAGAGAAGGGCTGAAGGAGCTTTCAAGACCTGGACTTTAACAGCTGGGATTTGATAGCAAAGTGTCCCTTCCTGTCACTGGAGCTTGTTGCTCTTGTCATGGTTGACGTCTGACATAGCTAACCTTGCTAAAGGACTGAGTGTCTCAATAGGTGTTGTCTAACTTAGCCTCTCACCTTCTCCTTCCCAGCCCGAAGGGACTGCAGTTGTTACAACACCGTTAGCATCAGTGAGCTCCTCACACCGAGCGCACCCTAAGGATAATCCTTTTGTTTTCTCCCGCCTACTGATAAAGTGGGACAGTGTCCGATGTGAAACATAACTGGGTCCATATTAAGCCTTGGGTAGTTCATCTGTGTGAATTACTGTATATAATAGCCTGAACCTTTCCCTGGATGTGCTCGCAGCAGAGATCCGTGAATTAACTCTTTAGCATCCTCTGAAGGAAAACCAGGATTGCTCTAATCTCCCCTCTTGTTTGCAGCTGGGACTAGAGCGTTTCCATGGAGTGTGCATCTTGGGCTTTAATGCTGCTGAGTGGATTATTGCTGACGTTGCAGCTATCCTTGCGGGGTAAGAGTGAGTGCTCTCTTGACATGCATCTTCCCTTTAGCATTCAGACAGTAACCTCAGTGTTCCTGTGAGGATACTGAGCAGTGAATAGTCCCACAGCAAAACCAACTGCTTCCGTTTGAATGTACTGAAGATGGCTTAGAACCTGACTCCCTCTTTACTTCATTATGGGTTAATGAGACAAAAATGATGGGTTTTAGCCAGGTACTTCTCTCAAAAGAAGATCTGAACAAAAGGTTAATCCAGAAGCAGGTTTATTTGCACTGTGATTTAAAGTATGATGGGAAGTGCCAGAGAATCACAGCACTGGGCTTTGGCAGCTGCCTTCCACCTGAGACACTTTGGTCCCTTGTACCTGTCTGACATGCGCATACCCCAGAACAGAGCCTTTGCTCTTGGGGTTAAGCCCTCTGCTTTTGTGTTTTATGGGATATTCTTCCTAACTTTTTTCCCCTCTTCAAGTTGGAAATGATGTGAAGTTTGCCATCAACTCTGATAATCCTCTAATTGCGTTCTGCTTTTCTCTTTCCTATTCTTTCCTTTTGTAGTGGATTTGCTGTTGGCATCTACGCTACAAACTCTCCTGAGGCCTGTCATTATATAGCAGAGAACTGTAGTGCTAACGTGGTGATTGTGGAAAACCATAAACAGCTGCAGAAGATCTTAGAAGTAAATACGCTTTCTACATGGCTGGGGCTGAGCTTCCTCCGGACAGATGTGGGAGAGTGGTACCCAAAGGAAATGCTGGGTCTGAAAGCAGAGGTGAACTGAGGGAGCCTCCTGGGTGTGCTCCCTGTTCCAGCCACATGAATAGTTGCTCTTAGGAGAGCTTAAATGGTGGTTTCACAGCTTAATGAAGGCTTGAGCTTGAAATATAAGAAGCCTGAAAGGACAATTGAGCATCCCCTGGTTGTCTGGCAACATCCCAGTCAAAATTACTGCCTTTAGTGAGGCTTCCCCATTGTCTTTCTGTGAAGCAGAGATTCTCTAAGCTTTATGTAAAACAGCAAGTAGCATGTTGAGTGGAGGGTTACTAAGGCTTGAAGGGGACAAGCAGGATTTCCTCCTTCTCACGGATCTCACTTCTTAACACAGATTGAGCATAAACTGCCTGATCTGAAAGCTATTGTCCAGTATGGGGAAGCTCTGAAAGAGAAGAGACCCAATCTGTACTATGTAAGTACCGGGCGTTGGTGGCTTGTAAATACTGGCTGTGTTGAGCTGATGGCTTGTGAGTAGCCATCGCCTTCCATAGCTGTCATCAGATGAGCTTGTGTTGGCTCTGGTGCTTGCCTTGCTGGAGCAGCGGGTGTCTGCTGTAGTTCAGAGCTCCGTCATCCACGTTGTGTGGGAGGTTGTCAGTGTGCAAGGCAGCCTCAGGGCCCACAGTGGCACTTGGCACTCCCAGTTAATAGCAGGGTTGTTACAGCGCCAGTGGTGGGTGGATCACTCTCCTTTTCTGCTCCTTGCCGTGCCTCTTGTGCCATCCAGAAGACATCGTGGGCCCGACAGGGCCTATTTACAAGCTCTTCCAGATTTTGCCTGAGGTTTGGATGTAGAAAGTAGTTTCCTTCTCTTCGCGTGTAGCAAAGGGTTTGATTTTGCATGTGAATGATAGGCTACAAAGTGATGGAGCTCTGCTCTTCTGCATGCAGTGGAGTGAGTTCATGGAGCTTGGCAGAGATGTTCCAGACACTCAGCTCCATGAAATCATCAAGTCACAGAAGCCAAACCAGTGCTGTACACTCATCTACACCTCGGGGACAACGGGACAGCCAAAGGGGGTGATGCTCAGCCATGACAACGTAAGTGTCTGTGTATCTGCCCACTTGAAGAGCTATGACCTTGGGTGTGTGCTGAGGGAGGGTAGAGATGGGCTGAAAACCATCGCTGGTGGTAGAACTGTGGGATGTTGAAGACTCATTCTGGGAGCTGTGCCTGCTTGGAATTGCTGCCACTCCACGCTCACGTGGGTTCTTGTTGCAGCTGACCTGGATGGCAATGGCAGCGGGATGCAGCCTGTTGCTGGCAAATGCTGACACAAAGCAGGAGCTGGTGGTCAGCTACCTGCCCCTCAGTCACGTTGCTGCGCAGATGACAGATATCTGGTTGCCAATGATACACGGAGCACAGGTCTTCTTTGCTCAACCAGATGCATTAAAGGTAAAACCATAGTTAAAATCCTATCTCCATCCACCTGCTTGTAGCTGGGGTGGGTGCTTTAAGTCCCCCATAGCTTGACTCAAGTCAGTCCCCCATAGCTTGACTCAAGTCAGTCCCCCATAGCTTGACTCAAGTCAGTCCCCCATAGCTTGACTTATCTCATGATTCTGAAAGCTGTGCTAACTCTATTTATTTGCATAGAGACCAAGTGCTGCTCTTCAAGGGTCTGTTGTATTGACACATGCAGCCACCGACCTTTGCCTTTTGATGCTGTATTCCAAACCGGGATAAGCCGAGCCAGCTCTTCACAGCTGGGAGCTCCTTGGCGTCTCACCTGCCTGCACTTCTTTGCCTCAACCCCTTGGTTAAGCAATGGCTTTGTGTTTGCTCTGTCCACATTGCAAAATGCCCCTAGAGTTAAATCTGTCCTGAGAAGAGAATGAGCCTTCTCTTGGGCACTGAAAGCATTGACCCTTGCTGGCTTCTCAAGGCCACTGTGGCATCTGGATGCTGCTGGGCTTCCTTTTCCTTGGTGCCAATGCAGCGGAAAAGGGGGAATCCCTCAAAATCGATGGTAGAGTCCTAAGCTTTGTCAAGTGCTGCCCTGATCTCTGTGCTGAAGCACTTCTGAAGGCTGTATTGGATTCTGCTTTGCTCAGGGCACTTTGGTGGAGACCCTGCGGGAAGTGAGGCCAACGTGTTTCTTGGGAGTGCCTCGTGTCTGGGAGAAAATGGAAGAAAGAATGAAATCCATAGGTGCCAAATCCTCGGCATTCCAAAGGAAAGTGGCCACGTGGGCCAAGGAAATCGGGCTGCAGACAAACCTGGACCGGATGAATGGGTAATTCTGAGCTGCAGGAGGGGGTCTTGGGACCACTGGGAAAGCATCACTCTCAGGTCAGGGATTGTATCCCATGGAATGGGCCCGACTGACTCCGTTTGGCTTCTGCTGGTTGTGCTTGGAGCAGAGAGTGAGCAGTAAGGGCTGGAGGGGGCAACTGTTTTACTGAGTAAACTGAAATAGGATGGAGATGAAAGGAGGAGCTGTGAGGTGCCCCTGCCCGTGGCAGGGGCTTGGAGTGGGATGATCTTAAGGTCACTTCCAACCCGAACCATTCTGTGATTCCAAGTTCTCCGTGTGACTGAGACCTTGTAACCATTCTTTTCCTGCAGGTATTATGATATCCCAATGAACTTCCACATAGCCAAGCACTTAGTGTACAAGAAAGTGCAAAAGGCCATTGGGCTGGACCGGTGCACCAAGTGCTACACAGGGGCTGCTCCCATCTCCAGAGAGACGCTGGAGTTCTTCCTAAGCCTGGACATCCCCGTGCTTGAGCTGTATGGCATGAGTGAGAGCACTGGGCCTCATACAGCCTCTACACCTCGCATGTTCAGGCTTACCAGGTAAAGGCCTTTCTGTGGGCAGAGCTCTACGATGGGGAGCTGCTTTAAGGTTTCTCCTGCATCTGCCATGAGCATCTCGCCTGATGCAGCTCATCCCCAGAGTCCTGCTGCTGGGAAGAAGTCAAAAGGATCCAGTTCCTTTGGCCACATCTTGCAGTGGTGTTACTTCAGTTTAACTTGGCCTGGATCCTCCAGGAACTGAGTAAGGGATCGATGGGGAGAAGGAGGAATTAGGAGCTCGAGCCCACAGTGTCCAATGAATAAAGGCAGTGGGGCTGTGCTGCTGCTCTGAATGGCTCCTCCCCAGAGGTTCAGGCTGCCAAGTAACCAGCACCGAGGTAAAACTGCTGCCAAGGCTCCCGACCTTCTGATTCAAAGCTCAGGTGTTTGAGAGCAATGAGTGGAGCCCACCAGTGTGAGCACCCATCTCCACAATAACAGCTTTCTCTGTAGTTCCCCTTAACAAGCAGATGCCTTTTAAGTTTGATGCTTCTTGCTGAAGCATGCCTGGCTTTGTTCAAACACTTCAGCTTGAGAGGGAGCTGCTCTGATCTCACCCTGCTGCTCTGCTACTGAGCTACCACCAAGCCAAGCCTTGGGTTTGTGTTTGCCTTCTCTTTCAGCTGTGGAAGGAGCATCTCGGGCTGCAAGACACGGATCCATAACGCAGATCAGCACGGCGTTGGGGAGGTCTGCTTCTCAGGCAGACACGTTTTCATGGGCTACCTGAACATGGAGGACAAAACCAAAGAGGCAATCGATGAAGAAGGTTGGCTGCATTCGGGTGACCTGGGCAAGCTGGATGCGCACGGCTTCCTTTACATCACTGGCAGAATCAAAGGTAAAATCCCCCGACGTGGCTGCCTCGAGGTTACGCGGTACCATGAGGAGCTGCGTTCAGCCCCTGCTCGTGGTGTGGCTTGGGCAGAAGGTGGATGCATGGAGACCTCAGAGCAGCTTCCAGTGTCTAAAGGGGGCTATGAGGATGCTGGAGAGGGGCTCTTCATCAGGGACGGTAGCGATGGGACAGGGGGTGATGGGTTCAAACTGACACAGGGCAAGTTCAGGTTGGATGTAAGGCAGAAGCTCTTCCCTATGAGGATGCTGGGGCACTGACTTCAGAAGCAGCAGTTAATGCTCATTGTCTTGTTTCATGGTGCTGGACCTGCCCAGGTCTCACTGTGTGCGCTATCAATCAGCTCCCTCCTGTTCCAGCTGGTTTTGCTGCTTAACTCCAAGAGAAAACAAGAGCTTAGCGGGGTTGTGAAAGTGATGAGCAGCAGCGCGGCTCTTGGGCTGCCCCTTTGAGCAGCACCCAGCCTGAAATCCCATTTCATGCAAGACTTCAGGCAGCAGAAAGAGACCATCGTTGTGCAAAGGGGCTGCTTTAGGAAATAAAGGCGGCTGGGAAGGGCAGGCTCTGCCCTCCCTCCCCCTGCCTTACATCAGTGAATGCTTCACCTCAGTATCTGAACAGCTTTGGTACCAACATCCACACCTCAGGGCTTAAGGTGACAGTGGCAGAGCGCCGAGGTGCTCTCCCACTGCATCCCTATGCCCAAACCACAGACATCTCTGCAGCATTAAAGCGGCTCTTGCAACGCTGTGTGCGCACCTCGGCCTCACCTCTGAGCCTCACTGGAGTGCTCCTGGCTTGCTCCCTTCTCCAGATGGTGGGACACGGGCTCTTTGGTCTGGGAGGCACAGAGGAGCAATGAAGTCACTGCAGACTGGGGAGGAAGGGGGAAAAGCTCGGAGCATTAATGAAGATTTGACTGTTTTCCAGAGCTCATCATCACTGCAGGAGGTGAGAACATCCCTCCCGTTCCAATCGAGGACGCTGTGAAAGCTGCTGTGCCCATCGTCAGCAATGCAATGCTGGTTGGAGACAAAGCCAAGTTCATCGCTATGCTTCTAACACTGAAGGTAATGGAAAACAGGGTGGGAATCCACCTGTGTCGCTGAATGGGTTTAATTCCAGTGAGGAGGAGGATTGTGCCGCGTTTTACAGCCTCCTGTAGCAATGGGAGGCGGTGTGGGGTATGAGTTGTTAGAGCTGAGCTGCGGACAGGCCCCTGGTCCTGCTTAGGATCAGGGTTTCTGTAACAGAAATGAAAGACCTAAAAGTGAGGCTGAGGAAGGAAACCCTGCTGCTTCTCTTTCCCCTTTGGACCACCTCCTGGGGCTGCAGCAGGGGCTGGTTCAAAGGGAATCGTGTGTGTGGCAGTCACGTTACCCCTGCATTGTCCTGCAGTGCAATGTAAATGAAGACACCGGCGAGCCAAGAGATGATCTCACTCCAGAAGCCATTGAATACTGTCAGAGGCTGGGCAGCAAGGCCACCAAGGTCTCGGAGATCATCCGCAGCAAGGACAAGGAGGTCTACGCTGCCATCCAGAACGGGATTGCAGCAGTCAATGAGAAGGCGATCTCCAATGCCCAGAAGATCCAGAAGTGGACCCTGCTAGAGAAGGACTTCTCTATCTTCAGTGGAGAGCTTGGTGCGTGGTGGGTGGGCACTGCGGTCACCGCATCTCCCCTTCTTGGATCCTGAATGGACCCCTGGTCCATGGAGTTGCCCCCATGGAGTTGCCCGTGGCCTTTCCATGTCATCGTTTGAGGAGGGTGGGATGAATCCCTGCTTCCCCCAGCAGGAGGGAGCAGAGCAGCACTCAAGCCTGGTTCTGTGCTGCCCTTTGGGGCTGCTCCTGTTCCCAGGGGAAGGGAGAGAGACTTTGTTAAGCACAGGGACAGTTGAAGTTGGTGTCTGCACACGTGTCCTGAGCCTTCCTTTGTTGGAGCCAGTCCAGAGGAGGCCACGAGGATGCTCAGGGGCTGGAGCAGCTCCCGTATGGAGCCAGGCTGAGAACATTGGGGCTGTAGAGCCTGGAGACCTCAGAGCAGCTTCCAGTGTCTGAAGGGGGCTACGAGGATGCTGGGGAGGGGCTCTTCATCAGGGACTGCAGTGATAGGACAGGGGGTGATGGGTTCAGACTGGAACAGAGGTTGGACGTAAGGCAGAAGCTTTTCCCCGTGAGGGTGCCCAGAGAAGCTGTGGCTGCCCCATCCCTGACAATGCTCAAGGCCAGGTTGGACACAGGGGCTTGGAGCAAGCTGCTCCAGTGGAAGGTGTCCCTGCCCATGGCAGGGGTTGGAACTGGAGGAGCTTTAAGGTCCCTTCAACCCAAACTATTCCATGATTCCTTAAGGTTTGTGTCTCCCTCACCCTGTGCTGTGTTTCCCCCAGGCCCAACGATGAAGCTGAAGCGCCCAGTGGTGCTGGAGAAGTACAAGGAGCACATCGCTCAGTTCTACGCGGATGTGGACAGGCCGGGCCCGGAGCGGAACGGCCTCCGGCAGTAGGGGAAGGGCTTCGGCTGTGGACTGGAAGGGGCGGGGAAGGAGTCCCTGGGGTCCATTGCAATAAAGGAGGCTCAGGCACACGCAGCCCCCTTCCCATTCGCATCCCTCTACAGGTCCTGCCCCTGCAGCACAGCACGATGAGCGTGAACGCCCCGTGGCTGGCGTCGTGCTCCGACATCCCTGTTTCCATTCCCAATCCTTGCCCTTCCATTTTTATGAGGGCAAATCCAACCTTTACCTTCCACCCATGTTATGTTTGAACCAAAGTTTCCTTTTCTGAGCTGAATGTAAACCCATCAGGAGCCACAGTTCTCCCCCCTCCCTCCCTGTGCATGTCTGACTGCATGCTGATGGCACCTGCGTTGTTCCCAATCCCTTTAGCCACAGCACGTCCTCCATCGCGGAGGGTGGATGCTGGTGAAGGACCATGTGGAACCTCGTGGTTCCTGGCTTTGTCTGTGCAATACTTCGAGTTTTATCTAAGGTATCATGAAGCTATAAGCTGTATTGTTAAATGAGCAGCCCGGGGAGTGCTTTACACCAGGGACTGCTCATAAGGCTCTGTACTATGTGTGAAATTTGTAGTCCTACAGTTGTAGAAACGCTGCCTGGAGCGGGCACAACTCCAGAGGTTTTGTTCTTCCCAAGGTCCTGGCAGAGGCATTTGCACTGAACACAGAGTTTAGGACACACGAGAGCGGCTTCAGAGCTGGGAGAAGCACCCAGTACCAGGAGTTCTCATCTAACTGGTTCTATGAGGCTGACTGGAGCCTGCCCAGCACCTGGCAGGACTGCTGCTCCCACCGGGAATGAAGGATCCCTTGGATAATGCCTCATTTCATATTAGAAACCATTCCGGAATGCAAACACTGATTCCGAGTAATGTTTCCTGTTGGCAGAGGAGGAGCAGCACCAGAACCAGCTCCGAAGCTGCAGCACTTCTTGTACCACACCGTGATGAGGGGCAGTGCCTGGAACTGCGCACCTTGGGTGGGGTGAAGCCTCAGTCTGTGTCTGCTGTGGGCTCTGTGACATGGCTGTAACCGGTGTGAGCTCCTGCAGGGGTGTTTGTTCCCTGTCTGAACCCAAACGGGCTCTGTTGTCCAGAGCAACACCCAATAAAAGCTGCTGTTTGTGTCCTTAACCCTGCAGTGAAGTGATGCTCAGCCCTGGTGTGGGTCATGGTCCAAGGGGAGGGGGAGCAGCAAAGCCCCTCTGCTGCCAGAGCCTGTGCTGGAGCTCTGCTGGGATGTGCTGCGGAGAAGTGGAAAACTGCAGCAGAGCCCTTGGAAGTACAGGGAACCCCAACCCAAAGCTGCAGGATTTAAGCTACAGGTTTAAAACTGATGTGTTAACAAACATCAGAGCCCCCCCAACCCACTGTGCTTAAAGGGAGTTTCGCTTCCTGTGCTGTTCATCGCTGGAGGCTGCCAGAGAAGCTGTGGTTCAAGGCCAGGTTGGACACAGAGGCTTGGAGCAAGCTGCTCCATGGAAGATGTCCCTGCCCATGGCAGGGGGTTGGAACTGGGTGAGCTTTAAGGTCCCTTCCAGCCCAAACCAGGCTGGGATTCCTATGTAACTCCATCATTGCTGCCCATGGAGAAGCACCACAACAAACCAAAACCACCCCAAGTTTTAACTTTTCCATCTTACTTTATTTCACTTTTTCTAGAAAATTCCTCCATAGTTCCACAAATTTAACAAAAAGTTTAAAATTCAGGACAAACAATCCTGGACCGTTATTACAAACATGATTTTGCTTTTAATCTTGAAGTTAGTCTTGGGCCGGCTGCATTTCTTACAGCCGAGTGAAGAATTCCCGTTCCCAATGCAACTTTGACCATCCTCAAGTGACAAGGTATTTAATACCTCGGCTCTAGGCAGAAATACAATTAAAAGTCATCTAGAAGGTGAAGTACTTACATTTGCTTTAGGAGTGCAAACTCGTCTCGGCAGGTTTTGATGGCTATTCCATGCACCAGCACACCAGGACCCATCGATCCCAGGCTTTGGAAGTAACACGGAACCAGCGACCCGGCTCTCTGCTGGTGGCAAGCTCCACAAGGGAAGTTTAAACCTCTTCTGCCATCAAATCCGTTCAAGATGGGACAAAACCTGCTTCTGGATTGCTGCATCCATCGCTTGCCTGGTCCTGATGCTACCACCATGCGCAGCAACAGAAGAACTGGTGGCCAAAAGCACTGATTGCACTTCCATGGATCCACGGGCACCGCTCGGCCGCTGCAATCCATGATGTCAGTAAGCAAAGCCTCGCGGCTCTATACATAGACCATGACACCAGGAACATGCCCTGACCCCTCTTCTGCCCCTTCAACACCAAGGAAGAGCTGAAGAGCCACATCCTGCCCTCAGCTCCATCACCACTCACACTCCTCTGAAAGCCTTCAGCCCGACCGGCACCAGCTCGTGCCTTCAGTACTGAGACGAAGGACACCGGGAAGTAACAGAGTTCATTTTCCTTGGAAAACCATTATGGCTACAAGTCAATTTTGGCTATTTTTGTCTTTTTTTTTTTTTTTTCTCTTTTTTCCTTTTTTTTTTTTTTTCTTTTTTCCCCATTTTAACAACGCTACTACAACATCCTCGAAGACCTGAAGCAATGCTGCGGGCAGCACTGCCACCTCCTTCCTATAGTACAATACTCCATCCATGCTCTCAAGAGTGACACAAGAACAACACGTTATCCACAAATACCTGTACACGGCATGTTCAGAACAGCGGCCAGCCAGCCTACAGAGAACCTACACAGGGAACTCGCTCAGACCCAACTAGAAGGGGACACAAGATGAGGCCCAAATGTGACCGATCCTTGGTTGCAGAGTCATTTCCTCCTGTGGTCCCCGACGCTACCACATACCCCAAAAAACAACAACTCTGTAGAACAACTAAGTACTTGCAAGAAACCTTTTAGTAACAAATCAGCATGTGCACACAATGGAAAAGAACTATTGCTGGGGGGGGGAGGGGGGGGAACAATCCTATTTCAGGTTTTCAAGGAGATTATAAACAGTCTAAAAAAATCCATGTGTAAAATACTTCTTATAAAAACCAAACAGGATTCCTATCAACGCTCATCGGACTTCACGACTAAAGTCGGTTCCAGGACAGGACGATGCCAGAGCAGGAGCCCCGGGCGCTTCCAGCCACATCCAGGAACACCCTCCCATGCGTGTTCATGGACGGGCTGGGAGCAGCGCAGCCCATCTGCATCTTCACAGAAGGGGCAGGCAGGAGGTGGCACCTCCACACCCTTCTGGGTAACCCCAGAGGCCACCAAGAGGCCCAGAAGTGCTGCCAGGAGCCACAGGGCACAGTCCCTGGGCAGAGAGAGGAGGGAAAGACCTCGGGAGAGCTCAGGCCGGTTGCCGCTGCTGCACCCTGGGGACAGGGTGATGCCGCTGTCCCCTTCCCCAGGGGCAGCGGGCAGGAGGCCCTGCTGGGTCCACAGTGACCACCTAGGGCTCACCTCCTCCACACCACAGACGCAATGGGAGTGGTTCACACGTACCCACCGCACCGAACACTGCCCCTAGTGAGTGGGGACCCTCGTGGGCTGCCTCTGCCGTGCTGCACCGCGGCGCGTCCCACTGCCACCGAGCCGGAACCACAGCTTCCTCCTCCTGCCTTCCCGGCGGCCGCTTGCGCGCAGGGGCTCGCTCCAGGCTTGGCATTGTCCATCAAGAAAGAAAACAGCTGAGAGCGCTGTCATGACACGGTTTGCGCCTGGCATGAGCTTGATTCTTTGAGATATATATATATATATGCATATATATATATATACACACACACACACACGACACATGAAAGATGGTACAAAGACAAAATTAATGGGAATCGGGTCAACATGACCCAACTCAAACAAGCTTATCATCATATTGCCACTTCAGTTGATTAGTTGCAACATTTCCATGATAAAGAAAGGGGGAACCCAAAACAAGGGACTGGATTTTAGAGTGGAGAAAGGACACAGCAGACCCTGGCGTGATGCAGTCCCCCCCAGCTCCCCCGTGGGGCTGTCACAGAGCTGGGGGGACCCCTCGGAGCAGAGGGATCCTTGGGAATGCCGCGCTCCTCCTCACACCCGCAGCCCAGCTCACATTTGGCAACAGCTTAGACACTGATAGGGAAAACTGAGCAATTCTTCAAGAAAATACTGAGTTTTGGGAGCGGGAATGTAATAGAGGTTCAATGAAAACTCCAGGACTTCCACACACCCACCGAGACAACACTTGGAAGCCAACACTAGTTTAACTAGAAACATAGGAGAGGTCTGGGATTAGTGTTTACTGGTTCCTGAACAGGCAGCAGGGCGGGAGAGGGAGGAGGAAACAAACCCAACTTCACTCATTTCCTACGTCAGCGTTTTCCAGCTGTGTCCAAAGATAAAACTCTCCCTTGTTTTGGTTTTCCCAAAGTACAGCCACTACTATAGGGGCCACTGTAGGAGATTCCTCTTTGAGAACATAAGAACAAAACCAATCACGTCTTTTGGCAAAGTTATCATCAACACTGACAAGTGAGGAGACGAGAGGTGAGCCCCTTCCGAAGCACTGAACGCTTCCAAGATTGCTGCTGGGCTTCCACACACTAGAAATTGTCCACAAGAGGCATTTTAACAAACAAGTCAAATGTTCTTAAGCGCCCTTCCCCTGCCAGAGCCTTTAGAAAACAGAACAGAAAAACACACCCTTAAGATCATAAGACCCAACTAGGCCCTTCTTATACATACAGTACATACATATATATAATATATATATAAAATATACAGCTTACAGTTTTGTAGTCCTATTACAGTTAAAGCAGACTGAAAGGAGTGAGACTTTGTTTAGGAGCTCAGATCAACAAAACAAGACATCTCCAAACCCCAGCGGGAGACAGCAGATTCTAGAGGCCCCTTCAAAGAGCACGAACTGTCTCTGCAGGAGGCTGAAGGTCCTGCCCGTGGAACGATGCCCTGGAGAGATCAGGAGCCACGTTACAGCAGTGCTCTGCACCGAACCGCGCCAGAACGAGCTTGCAAGTGATCACAACTGGGATCTGTCCATCTCCTCTGCAGCAGAGCAGCGGGACCCACCTCTGGCGTCAGGCTCTCGGGTTAAGCTTTGTAAAAGCCAATCTTACTTACACAGCATCAACGCTTCCTCGCAGAGCTGCAGGCAACGGGACTCGCTGGAGCTCTCCGCAGGCAGATGGTCCCTAGATTTGGTGAAGAAAACATCATCCACACTTCTTCAGACCTCAGAGATGCCTGAAAACGTGCTCTTCAAACACACTTGCTTGAAGTAGAACGAGAAAGGTCGCGCCGGGAGGTTAAGTGCAGCACATCTTCTGCTCTACTCAGGATCTGCGCCCAAGCGTACGTAGGAAGCCAGGGAGGACAGACTCAGCAATACGGGTGCTTGTTTGAAGCCTACAAGAAAGTGCAGCTGGCTGTGCATTCATAGAGCATGGCTGTTCTCTAAGGCAGTGCTTCGGGTGAATCAGGAGAATAAGAAGGCCTAGTTCCATGGGTTCGTTTCCTGGTACCAATCAAGGGGATCTCTGGTTTCAAAAGCAGCTGCTTCCAAGGCCAAGCGTCATGTCGCTACCGCTTCCAAGTAGCTCTGCAGCTTGCGGACGGTCGTCTCATCCAAGGAGAAGAGGTCAAAGTCAAAGGTTGTGTTGGTAACGTTAAAATGCCCAGTTTCTTCAATGAGATTTACAATCTGTATGGAAAGGAGACAAGCAAGGGTGTAGACAGGGAGCCATGAAGATTACATAGAGCAGACACAGAGCAATCTGCCCCATCCTTCCCTCACTCCTCTAGAACAGCCTCAGAGAGGAGAATGTCTCACAGCATGAAGGGAATCCTCTCCCAAAAAAGCAAACCAGCTCCTCCTGCACTAGCTCAGCCCAGGAAGGGACATGGGCACATTTCTTCCCTTTTAAATCAGGCCGAGACAGCCCAGCTTTGGGACTGCTACTGGGATGGCAGAGATGCACAAACCACACTTGTGCACCTTTTCCAACAAAACCGTGGCATGCACATCTGATTTAGTGGGGTTTTTTCTACGTATCTGTGCTTTCAAAGAGAAGCAGACCCTCTCCTGAAGGAAAGGCAAGTGAACAGTCAAGCATCACAGGGGTCCAGCTGAGACCCTTGGACACAAAGGTTAGAGTACAACAGCCTGCTGGAGCTGACAAAATGATCTCTACCTGCTGTAGCACATTGCGCTCTCGTAGTGCCATTAGTCGCCTGTGAAGCTCCACTAATTCATCAGTGTAGGCCTGTAAAGGAGGCAGGAACAGAAACAGTGACATACGTGGCATGTTTGAGTGACTGCCGAAGTGTCTCTTCTAGTGAGGATCAGAAGAACTCGAGGCCCTTTCACACACGCTCCTATTCCCCACTTTTTCCAACATTTTTTCACTGCGTCCTCCATCCTTATCAAGTACTGGAGGACTTCACATAAATTCACATAAGACTTCACAAGCTGAGGGCAGATTTAGATTAGACATTAGGAAGAAGTTCTTCACCATGAGGGTGGTGGGACACTGGCACAGGGTGCTCAGAGAAGCTGTGGCTGCCCCATCCCTGGCAGCGTTCAAGGCCAGGTTGGATGGGGCTTGGAGCAAGGTGCTCTAGTGGAAGGTGTCCCTGCCGATTGGAGCTGGATGAGCTTTAAGGCCTCTTCCAACCCAAACCAGGCGGGGATTCTATGAAATACAGATGATCTGAAGACCATCAGAAAGATTACTTAGTGACACCAATAACCAAATGCCTATAACCAGCTTTAAGAAGTGGTTAGAACCTTTGAGCTTAGAGAACCTCACTGAGGTGAAGCTCACCCTGGTGAACTTCAGTGCAAGCTCCTCATCAGCAGGTTACACTAATAAATTACTCATTACCTGAAAATACCTGCATCAGTTCCCAGCAACCTGCTGAGCAACAACTTGTGTTTAGGGAAGGAAAGACTCTGAGTGTGCTGTAGTTTCATGTGCACAGGGGGAACTGCAGGGCTGGTTACAGGCTCAGCATAGCAACTGCTCTCATATAAGGGTGTTGGGGTTTTCTTATTTGTTTTAATTTAGGCAGCCAACCAGGCACGTTTCTGCCAGAGCACTACTGCTCACAGGGGATGGAGTCTTCATCTGTAAAGCTGCCTCAGAGTTGTTCATGTCAGCATCAGCAAAACTGAACCCATTAAAGTAATTGTACCATGGGAAAAAAAGTGTAATAATCCCAAACTCGCTTCCCTCCCCCCAGAAATGTGTGAACCATCCCCCTCCCCAGCACACTGACACAGAAAAAAGCACCAAACACCCTCACTGAATGCCATGCTGCTGGGAGAGCTGCTGTCTTCTATGAAACCTCTGGACAAGGGGACGGTGTTTCAGGCACTTCCTTCAGCGTGTCTCAAGGGTGTCCCCTACCATGTGCATTAAGCAATCTAATAAAAGACACCATCACCTACAGACCTTGCCCTAGATAAGCCACCCAAGCTGTGGGTAACATCAGGTTTTGTGGCTGGCAGGAGACTCGGGTGCAAGTATCTTCAGGATCTCCACTTACACCTCAAATGAAGTGACGAACTTGTGCTGTGTTCCCCTGTTCAAAGTGTTAACACAGCACAAGAGCTACAGTCTGATTCTCTGATTACTGCAAGGACCTCAATGATTAGACTAAGGAAAAGTATTAAGCTCCCATTTGATTGATTTCTTTATGAGAAACAACACAGTGGGAGAAGCCTCTGGACAGCTTGAGGGTTGGTGATTTGCCTGCCACTCAGCCATGCTTTGGGAGCACACACACTGCTCTGCTTCCCTCAGAGGCTACAAAGAAGGGAATTGCACTGAACAAACAAGGTTTCAACTAAACCAGCAAAGCAGAGCATCAAACAACCTTTCATTTGTCAGATCAAAGACAGATGAAAACGGACTTTGAATGAAGAGGCCTCACCACTGCAGCAGAGGCCACACCACTGGTTCAGACAAGGGGCAAACCACTAAAGCAATTCTAACATTTGCATGTGGAAACATCCTGGGGGTACATCTATTTAACATACACAACCTCAGCAGCATTACTCTCCAAAGCCTGCCCTTTCAACAACTGGTTTTCATTATACTCAAACTTTCAACCTGCCCAGACAGAACCATGTGAACAGGCTCAGCTGACACAAACTGCTCTCTACATAGAAATGTGAGCAAGCATCCAACAGTTCTACAATACACGAATCCTCAAACATACCTTATCGTATGTGCCCTTCTTCAGGATCTTCTCTGGCTTGTTACAAGACTCTGGGCTTTTTCTTCCAGATGCCTAGAGGTAAAAGAAATCAACATTAGGGCCCAAAATTAGTTCTGACAACACACTGGGTTAATGGTTTGGACATGCAGCACTACAGAGACAGAAACTACGGGTCTGATAAAGAGTGAAATAGGGAAGCTCAGGTGCCACCGTGGACTGAACACAATGCAGGAACCAAAAGCGGTGGGAAGCAGCCCTGTATGGCACCCAGGATGCTGCTGTACCTTATTATTTGCAGGAGGCAGTTTCTGACCAGGAGGTGGCTCTCGACTCGGCAGGCAGGAATCTGCACTGTTATCACTGTCGCTGTCACTAAGGCTCAGTCTGAAAGACAAGCAGCAGAGAATTAGCATCACCAGGTAGTGGGGAACTAACTCGGCTGTCAGCTAAACCACAGTTTAGTGGAATTCTCTTCTTTACTAGCCTAGTAAATTGTCTTGGATAAACGGCCAGTCTGATTTCCAAGAATCCCTTTTTTCCCCAGCTGATACCACCTTTGCCATCTTCCATTCCCAGGGCAGGCCCTACCAACACCTCCACTGAGACCACAGCCAAAAATCACATTAACTGTTTCTGGCGTGACCCTTGAGATCTCCTATTTATACTCATTCTTCTTGTGGCCTTACGGATGGATTATAGCAGGTATCCTAACTTTTGATGAGCCTGACAAACCGTTTGCTAGCTATCCTCTAAAAGCATCCTCCAAAGTCTCTCCTGTTCCTGTTCAGTTGATAACAAGAGTGCAACAATGGATTTTGGGGGCCGGGGGGTGGGGCTTGGTGAACAAAAGCATCACTTGAAACTTGGCTGGGCCAAGCATTTGGTTTCAAATATTCAGCTTGACACTCCAGGTTTTGTCTACCACAGTGATGGATGAAAGATGAAAAGATGAAATCCAACCATTTCCACTGACTAAAGCAGGAAATGGCTGCAAACCAAGTCCTGTAGGAGTCAAGTAATCAACCATCAGCAAAGCCCACAACGTCTTTGTTTCGTACCAGCCCTGTGCAGTGAGCAGAGCTCACACGCTAACAGCCTCCACACCACTCCCCTCAGCTCTGCAGATCAAAGGTGGCACACACCATCCCGCTCTGCAGAGATCTGAAGATGACAATTAGGTGACTGTTTTAAGGGGCTCAGTCACTAACACCTGCAAGCTCACAGATCCCTTCCCAGGGCCTTCCTCTCTTTGAGCCCCAACGACCTCTCCTCATTCAATTCTGTTCTCACCCTGCTGTTTTCATCCACTCTGTCCCCACCCCGTGCCAAGTCCTCCACACATCTGCTCCTTCTCTCCTTCCTCCTCTCACACCTTAACACTTTACTTTGATTCCTCCCTCCAAATGGAGGGCACACAAAAATATCAAACATGGAGGGGAAAAAAGATGAACAAACATCTTTTTCTTCCTGATTTGTTACCACCTGGAATCCCGGCTGACTGGATTTGCTTTGACTGCTGCCTCTTCTCCGGAGGAGCTGTCATCATCATCTGACTCCTCTGACTGCAGATCTTCCACCATGGAGCGCAATGGGCCTGGGATCAGAGCGGAGAAAGCAATTCATGAGGACACACAGAGCAGAACTTCATCTGAGCTGATCTCAACTGCATTAGTTGTTATTAAGATACATCAAGATTTCACAGTTAAGATGTCACTGGTATTCCCATTTTGCACAAGAACACTGCTAAGAGACTGTATTCCAGTCTCAAAACTAAAGCAGAGCTGACAAACTTTACTACTGCTGTGAAGCCACCCCAACCTCCCCCAAATCCTCTCTCTGAAATGAGAACAAAAGGACACATTTTTCATGTGCTTGGAGGCTATTTTAAATGTCACTCAGGAGACAGCATTTGCAGCAACACAGCATTTGCTAAGGTTAGAACATTTACTGGTGCCACAGCGTATCTCTTGGGACTCTCAGTGGAGGGATGTGAAAAAGGAGCTTTGTTATGCATTGGCAAAGTGATGAATGTCACATTTCTAATTTTTAATAAGCCATATGAGAGACTGGAGGAGAACTATTCTGGTGGCACTATAGATCAAGCAGCAGCCAACACATTTATAAACTGAGGCAGAAGCCAAAGTCAACAGGGAAAGAACCAAATCCAGAGAGACACCCTACTCATAAGTTAACTGCCAAAAGAAGAAAAATCCTTGCTCATGATTACACCAGGACGTTATCTCCTGTTGTGGGTGAAACATCACAGCTTCAACACATGGCTCCACACAAGAAACCATATTAGCCTTACATATATAGTGCTAAGAAAATGGGTTCAACTCTCATGAGCCTTTAAAGGTCATGCAAGGAAGAGTTTAACAAACTTGATTTCTTGAAACACACCTTGACTGTGGTTCTGAGATGGCTCAAAATCAGAGTCAGAGCTGGAGTCGGAGCTGGAGCTGGAGTTGGAAGGGCTGGACTGGACAGACTTAACCCCCCATAAAAGGGAAACAAAAGAGAAAGAATCTTAACCTTTCTAATCCAGAAAAACAGTGCATGACACAAAACATGGTGAGACTGAAGCATGTGAGCACTCTACATCATACATCACTGAACGCAGCCCTTGGAAGTACAGATAACATACAAAACACAAGATGAATAAAAACAGCAGTTATGGAAACTTCAGCACATTGCAGCTCAGCAGCATCACAGGTCCCACCAAATGGGAAAACACAGCTTACTTTGCAATGTGAAGGTGGCCAGCATAGAGCCTAGAATAATGACCACAGCCCTCTTAAGAAGCATATTTGCTGTATCCCACCAACCTTCCCTCTGAACACCTTGTACGGATCATGAAACACAGAAAGGACACCTACCCTAACTAGCTCAATTGGCGCCAAAATGAGTTCTAACGTATTACCATACCCTCAAAACAGTTGTTTCTACACCAATTTGAGGGATCCACTGTGGTACTCCCAGTTTAGTGTGAAAACATAACAGAAACCTGCTGACCTCCAGCAGAAACAACTCTGTGGATGGTCAGTGCTCAGCAGCAATGCCACGAGCACACTGTGCAGTCGGAATGGGTGAAAAGACATCACCAGCATCCAAATAGCAGCATCCAAACCAAAGCTTTAGCACTTGATAAGGTTTTAACATAAGCCCAGATACCATCCAGCAATCACTTATTCAGTCTGATGGGCCACGAGGTGGCAGCGAAGGCTCAGGCAACTATTTCATCCCCAACAGCAGTGTCTATTACAATAACCTTAAGAAGGTTTTATTGTTACTCAGTTGGATCTGGTTTGAAGCTTCTCAATGTACTGTAAAATTACCCTGCCTTTTTTCCAAGTAATTCCCTCAAAATGTAGCATTTCAATTTCCTTGCACCATTCCCGGGAATCCACCTATTACTCCCACTACCAAATCCTGATGCTACAAAAATCACACATTCCTGTTGAGCAATGAACTTTTTACATTAAGTGTTAACACTATAAAAACATAAACAGGGAGAAAGAGGCACATCAGCAGCTTTGGGCATTAAGTGGAAGTGCCAGCAGGATTTTCATCCCAATACCACCCTTTCCTAACTAAAGATTGTGAAGAGTTGCATTTATTCCACTGGAAGAAGGTGGGGAAATGCATCAAAGAGGGGTATGACAAAGGGGAATTGTTCAGTAGCCAAGGAGAATAATTCAACGGTTCCAAAATCTGATCCATCAACACACTGCAGCAGCCCTGTTTGTTTAGAGAAGTTACAACATGAAAGAGCTGTATTTTCAAGGTAAGGGAGCTCTTGTGTCCTTCCCACAGATTCAACCCAAACATCCTCCACTCCTGATAATCTAGCAGGTATTCCCTTAAAATGACTGAACTCCCAAGAAGAAGTTGGAAGCTGTACAAACCCTCATCTCTCCTTCTGCCATTAACCCTATCAGCTATTCCAGCTGGACACACTCTGCTGCTCAGGCTGCAGTTACTATCACCAGGCTATGACAAAAGCACAAGCCGACAATGGAAAAAAGCAGCCTGGTCCTCACATCTCAGCCTCTCCCTTTTGTCAGCACCAGCATTTAGGCAGCCAAGCATGAGGCCAGCTCAGGGAACTGGACTTGATGGGGGAAGGAGGGAAAAAAAAAGGACAACTAACTTCCAGCAGGAGCTGAAATGGAAGGAGAAGCTCCTCCAGCCCATTGCAAAGTCACACGAGCTCTCGTGCCAGCAGCACAAATGAGAGCAAGACTGTTCCTTTCAACAGCAGCCTGCAAAGATGTCAACTTTGAACGTGGAGCTGCAGCCTCAGAGCATGTTGCACAATACGCTGGCTGCAGCAGCAAAGCTGATTCAAGAGTTTCCGGGCCCCGGTCCACCTCCAGCTGCTCCTTCGCTTTAGTGATGTGGCTTTACCACACAGATCCTCCACCAGCTGTACAGTGCAGTCACTGGAGCAGCAAACTGCAGCGTTGGGAGCAAAAAGACCCCCCCAGGGTGGAAAAGGAACTCAGTCTTCCCTGCTGATGCCAATGCATTATGCAGTTATACCCTTAAGCTTCAAGTTCCACAGAAACCTAAGCTGATCTGACTGGCAGCTGCCACGTTCCCTCTCCATCACACTTGAGTATTCCTACCCTCCTCTGGGCCAGCACTCAAATACCTCTTGTCAAGCATCCAGTGGACACAAGAGCTGGTGCAAGAGAGGACACAGAAGCATAAAAGCTTGGTGGGGGTAGGAGAGGTCTGCAGCAACCTCTGTGGACCCACAACCCCAGTTTGTGGTTTTGCAGAACAGTCTAAAGGCTGCTATCAGCTTACAGCTGCCTGGCAGCTTCCAAGGGGATGGATGACACCTAAGAAATAATGAAGTACAAGACACTCTGGGCTTGACATAGCTCAGCAGAGCACAAGCTCACAGTGAGGGCCACGGATCTGGTACAGAAACAATGGGCTTGCTACACACTGACACACTCCAGGTATAAGGGTGAAAGCGTTGAGGAGGTGCTGACTCTCTTTAAGGCACAAGCCGCACGTTTACTCAAGCTGGGAAAAACCTCTTTGCAGAGTAACTTCAATGAACACTTCCTCAATAAGCTCTTCTACTGGGAACCCTTTGCCAAAAACTCCTTTCTGGAATAAACACATCAATTCTTACTGTATCATGGTGCTGAGTAAATCCTAGTATGAATTGTCCCTAAAAGATTTATTCTAGTTAAAGGAATCTTTCTAAAAGTGGTCAGGAGGAAGCAGTTCAAAAATCCCTGTGCCATTATCCTGTGAATCCTGTTAGAAGATAAGATGGCTTTGTCACAAATACAAAATAGACGAGCAAAAAATAGTGACAGTTTGGATTTAAGCTGTGTCTTTCCCCTCCTACTTTTTTCCTTTTTGCCTTCTTTTGGAAAATGATTTTTAGAAGACAGAGGATGAGGAATGTCCTTAGCTGGAAAAAGGAAACAATATTTAGACAGCTTTTAAAAATAGGAGCACAATAACATACATTGGTTAAGGTTTTACAACGCAACTTCAGTTTAATGGCATGTGGACTCGGAGCTTTAGCCAACTGCACATTTCTTATGGGCCATGTCAAGAACAGGGGGTTTCTTTCTATTTTCATATCGTTTTGTTTTTCAGACACAAAACTGAAATTATTTCCTCCTCTTCTGAATGAAGATCATGTTCAAAACCATCATGAGAAGGTAGAAGTGTATCTATGCTTACTCTACCTCTATAAATGTCATTGCAAGGGATGAATGAGAGGCCATAACCCTAAACTCTGACTTTTAGATAACTCTGCCTGCAGACAAAGCTAAACAGAGCTGCATATCTGAAACAGGAGGCAGAGCAGGTAGTAGTAATGATTAATACCGAGGAGGTTTTCAAAGAGGAGTTTTGAGGTACAACCCAGGCTCAGCATTTGCCAGCCAGGTTCTCTACCCCATGTGAGGAGTACTTCTGAACGGCTTTCTCATGCAAGGATTGAAGCAGCGTGCTTAAAAACTCTGGTGAAGGACAAATCCCTACTCACCTCTGACTTGAAAGAAGTTTCATCCTCTGAATTCGACTCCTCCATTTCCACAGGCTTCTTGATCTCCTTGGCCTCGCTTTCAGATTTTACCTTTTCCACTTTGGCATTCATCTTCTCCTTGGTTTGTTTCTTCTCTGGATATGAGGAAGACGAGGTTCTGGGAGATGTCCCTAGGATATTCTTTACCCCTTTGGAGCTACTCTTTTTCTGTTTTTTGGCACTAGGCTTTGGTGACTCCACATTAGAGGGCCTCTTGCTGGAAGACTTTAATTCCGGCTGTGGCCCACCCTTTGGAGAAGTGTTCTCCAGTTTGGTCTCCTTCACGGCCAGTTTTGGTTCCTTGAAAGCAGCTTTTGGAGGTGCCTTCTCCTCCTTAGGCAGTTTGTTCTCAGTTGGTTTTCTGGAGGAGTCCTTCAAAGGCTTGTTTTGCTCTCTTTCAAGGTCTTTGGAGGAGTTTTTGCTTTCAGAGTCTTTTCTTGGCCTCTCTCTGTGCTCCTTGGTTACTTTGTGTGGCTTGGATGCCTTGCTACTTTCCTTGTTTGCGTCCTAAAATTCAGCAACAGAAACAGGCAAGCCAGGTATGAAACTGAAGCTCATCATAAAACACATTCTCATGAATCACATGGAAGCATTTGTTTCACATAGACATCCACCCAACAGACGCCCAATGTCTACCTCGGAGCTAAACATCTAGATTTCCCTAAAGCTCACACTGACAGCAGGCACTTAAACATCTCCACTAGGACAGGATGAAATATGCTTCACAAAAGCCTGCTCCTTCCCATGGTCTATAAAAGGAGGTCTATAAACATCTGTAGATGTTTAGTTCAGACTTCATCTGCAAGGGTTAACATCTGAACCCAGATAAGAGGAAGCTCACTCTAGCTGTGTTACCCAAAGTTGTATTTCACATCACATTTTAGAGAAAAAAAACAGCGACTAAAGAGATACTTTGGGGTTAAATCTCATCCATGGCAAATGCAAGTTATGTTGAGAGCCCCCAACTCACTGCATCAATCTCTCTACAACTGGCAAAAATACTTAATGTCCTCACTACCATCAGAGGCGCAAAGTCTCTGATATCAGCATTTTATCCCCTTTAATAAGAGCTTTAAGACAATAGGCAGGACCCCTGCCCATCCTAAGAGTCAGGTACCCATGAAGGGACAGGAATACTTCCCTTTGTGAATTGTATGTGAACTTGACATACACGCTTGCAGAAGTG
Source organism: Amazona ochrocephala (assembly GCA_039720435.1). Taxonomy (NCBI): domain Eukaryota; kingdom Metazoa; phylum Chordata; class Aves; order Psittaciformes; family Psittacidae; genus Amazona; species Amazona ochrocephala. Next base: position 28,960,264 of record CM077885.1, read on the forward strand.
GGTCTTGTGGGGAGACACTGGTGTAGGAACTGGACATGCTGAGATGCAAACACAACTGCACCTCTGGGGGCAACCCGGAGGAAGAGAACCAGGAGCCTGTTGTCTCTTTAGCTACTGGTAATTTTCACCAGAGCTCCTGTCACAGCCCCTGATTTCTGTCTTCGGTGTTTTCTAATGCTGAATTCCCAACCAAAATTAAATTGGCCACTAACAGGTAAGTCATCTCTATTCCTTTTCATAACACCAACATCATAAAGCATGACTGAAGAGCCAGAAGTGTTTAGAGCCCTGAAGAAAATGGCTTTCAGAATTGAATTACACTGTAAAATCAACTGCCATTAATATCTGACTGTTCAGGTAGATAAAGCATATCTAATCCGCATCAAAACACTGCTGATGGATTGCTTCTCCTATGTAGAATTACATAAAAATAGCTTCATCATAAGAGGAGAAAAGAAAACTTAAGGTTCTTCTGAAATCTCAAGAACTAGATACTGCTGGATGCAAACATCAAGTCTTCAAATCACTTGTGTGACCAACTGCAGGCTGTTTTCTGCTCTTTGCACCACTATCCTAAGCCGTCCTAAGGACAGAGGAAGTGCCAAGTCTCTACTCGGTCCTCCTGCTAAGAGATGCAAGGACTTCAGAGTACAGCTTTGCCTGACAAGACTAAAAGATCACATAATCCACCCTCAGCATCAGGGCTACAAGTCAGAACGATCAGAGAGGACTTCATTCAACTTTATCTGCTAGAGCACATCAGGAGGAAGACATGGTTCAAAAATTCCCATTCTTGGACATTTCATTTTCTTTTTGAGTTTTCCCTGGAGAGAAGTCCAGCAAAGCATACAAAGGCCTCCTAACTGAGGCTAAGTTCCAGACCATTAGCTAGAGACCTATGGAGTACAAGGAAGGTTTCAGAATTAGAAGCAGCCAGAACCAGCTGCTAAACAAGCCCTTAGCAGCCAGTCCTGAAAGACTTCTTCACCTCAGGAGGACAAAAAGCACACTTCACTCACCTTTGACCCATGGGATGGTTTGGTCTTCTTGGGATCAGAGAAGGCAGAGAGTGGTATCGTGGGTAACATCGGATAATCGGGACTTGGCCTTGAAACAGTTTCTGCTCCTTCTGGCATCACCATTACCTAGTAATAAAGAGAAGAAAATGATGTATGAGTGAAGCCACATGGACTATTAGCACAGGATGACGTTAAGTCACTTGCTCAATTAAAACACTATTATTCGTCTTTTGAATGTTTTTTTCCCTGCTTACAGGCCATAAAAAGATATTGTCTAAGTAATGCTCAGTTTAAAGGCAACTCCTCAAATACAGAACACTAAAATCACAGAAAGAAGAAAAGCAACATGCAATATCGAGTATATTTCCCAAAGGGAATGCCAATATTCTGAGCACAAGCAGGCAATAAAGCTCTGGGCAAGAACTGTGTGTTCTTCTGTAAATGCTCTTATCCTGCAAAAGGGTAGCAAGATAAATCTGAAGGAATGAGCAAGATTTCACTCATTCAGTAATAAAAAGCAGGCCTTGGGGTCTCCCCCCTTCACAGGATCTGAGCACCAAGCACCCAGCTCATGAAACTTCCCTTCTTACCTCCCCTATACTCCATCAGAATAATCCTGTCCAAAATTCCCACTAGATGAATGGCATTCAAAGTGAATCACAGATGAAACACCTCAATATGTAAGGAATACAACAACTATGAAAACCCTAATACTATGAAAACCCTAGAAAGCAAGTGATGCTTTAGCCATGCTATGGCTAAAATAGCCACCTTCCTCTTTGTGCCCAGGATGGAAAAGCACCAGCACACTGAGGAAAAGCTGGGCAGATCAGCTTGGAATACTTGCCATTCCTGATTACTATCAACAAACTTTTCCAGGCCTGAAACACGTTGGCTTTGTTTTCCCCAGAAGAGAATTCTGCCAGAATTACAACATCTTTATTAAAGTCCTTGAGCAAAACCTAACCCGTTCTATGATTCTGTGATAAATGGGGGTGTCTCAGAATACAGTCATATCATCTGCTGCCTGCTTAAAATCTTCATGCACTTTGTGGCTTGTACTGATTTGCATAGGTCTTGTAGCTATTTAGGTACCATCTCATTAGAATGCTACTTTCCTGGAAGCAGAGCTTATCCACTGTAGCAACCTGTATCTTACTGTGCATTCAAGAGCGTAGCTATTTTTTTTCCTTCCATACCTATTTCCAATCTATATCCAAACATTTTTCCTTATGTTTTTATTTTGTTAGCCTCAAGCAGCCAACCTCAGCTTTAGAGGACATTTACTGATCAGCAAGCATTAAGCTTTCCTGTGGTAAAAAATCAAGTGAGGAATAGACTGGAAGCCTCCACCTTTACTCGAGCTTTTCTATACTGATACAGCCCAGGAAGGTCACAGATAACGGTGTAACTGATGGACAATGTGCAACATCCACAGATCTCCATTTCCAGGAGAGGTTTTAGTGCTTTGATATTAATGGTCACATTTAAATTGAAGCACGAGGTACCACCAATCACACCAGCAATGGTTTAGTTCTCCTTCAAGGGCGCAGTCATATAACCTGGAGCAACACTGCAGCTTGATGGGCTGCAGCTACAGAGAAACCCCAGAGCAAAATGAAATCACGACATGTTTCCATAGAATCATAGAATAGTAAGGGTTGGAAAGGACCTCAAGATCATCGAGTTCCAACCCCTGGGTTTGGGTTGGAATCGACCTTAAAGCTCATTCAGTTCCAACCCCCTGCCACGGGCAGGGACACCTTCCACTAGAGCAGGGTGCTCCAAGCCCCTGTGTCCAACCTGGCCTTGAACACTACCAGGGATGGGGCAGCCACAGCTTCTCCGGGCACCCTGTACCAGCACCTCAGCACCCTCACAGGGAAGAGCTTCTGCCTAAGAGCTCATCTCAATCTCCCTTTTTCCAGGTTAGCAGAACCTCTCAGATCTGCAGTCCCTTCGGCACTTACCCCTCCAGCCCTAATGAGTTTGCGTCTGAATTCCTTGGTGGGGTTGTTGAAAGTCAGCTTCTCACAGCGAAGGTGGTTCACAGGTGGATTTCCCTCCAAATTTAAGAACAGGTCGTATGTGAAACACACCTTTTTCGGCTCCTCCTAAAAACAAGACAGACTTTGGGAAAAGGGAAGACGTTTGGCAAGCACCCTAAGTCAGAGGACTCAAACAGTCACTCCTGGGATTAAATAAGCCACTAAGTGTTGCACTAAGAGTTTTCCATCATGAGATCAGAGGGTTAGAAATCAAACTATTTGTCCCTGAAGTTAACATACTGCTCATCAGGAACTCAGACACAGCTTTCCACTGCAAAAGCAACACATGGACAAGGATACTGACAACAACTGACTGTTTAAAACCATCCCAGCCTTCCTAAGAAAGAAGATTCATGAGCCATACCCACTGTTTTCACTGAAATCCAGGTCCTGTCTCCTTTGGGAAGCTACTGAACTATCAGTATAAATATTAAGAAAAGCATAATCCCTAATTTAGAGAAGGAACAACTTCTGAACTCACACGAACTCTGTGGGTACCGAGGAAAGATTAAAAGCAACAGTAAAGGATGACTTGTTCTGCAAAATCCTTTCAATATGCATATTGCAGGGGCTGAATGGGAAGATATCCTGGGCTTTTGAACTTTCCAAGGGCACTTTCACTGGAGTTTGTATGCATGTTGGGGATCATCTGCGCCTCACTGGTTTTGCTCCACCTGCTACAGCAACACTCTGCATTTGCAGTACAGAATGGAAGAAAGCTTTTCCCTGTTCCCCCCCCCCCCAACATTGCAAATACTGCGTATTACTGGTGTATTACAAATATTGAGATGCTATTTCCTGGGATTATCTTGTATGCTGCATTTCAAGATGAAAACTCAGTATGTGGCAAACGAGACTCTCCTGCGAACGACGCAGAGCCTTAACAGTACACTCAGTATTTACATGAATGCATCCCACATGCCTCATTCAATGCGCAACATCAAGCAGCTGCACAGCAGTCTTTTCCAGAATTCATATCCAGCAGCTTGATTTCCTGGTGTAGTTGCATTGTTGTGTGGGAACAGGCCCTGCAGGCTCCCAGCCCAGGCCATTAGATTTGCTGAAAATAGGTTGAAGCGTCAAATGGCTTCAGACCACACGGATTCCTGCTGGTTGCTTGGTGGATACTAACGGCCCTAAAGAAGCCATTTCTCATACAAACTATACCTCTAATAATAAGTGTGGTGAGCACACCTGGTTTACATCAAAATCAGTACCCTGAGCTCACCTGGGAGTCAAGGTCTTGGCTCCTCACTCCGCAAACACAGGCGCATACACACCAACTCTCACATTAACCAGCAAGAACATGCTAGCAACATGAGGGTCTTCAAACCCTCTTGGAAAAATCCTGAAGAATTCCCACACACTTCAAAGGGTTCAGTGTCTACGGAGATGATGGGAAGAAAAAGAAAAATACTTGCCAAATCCACTGCCTGGTCGTTTTCCCTTCTCTATGACTGTTCTCATTAACTGAATCATTAGTGAGCTCTGCATGTGCGCACTTATGCTGAAGTTCAAACAGCAGCTGCAGAGGGTCCCTCGAAGTCTAATAAACTTCAATGAAGGATGAACAGAAATCCAAATGTGGCCTAAGAACGGTTTCTAAAATGGTTTTCCTAATTTACAACAGAGTAAATTGATCTTGGATATATTAGCAGAAGCAGGCTTTAGTCAGAAGCTGTTATAGCATCACATTATCAGAGCTCTGCTTCAGCATTTCCCTGTCTGCAGAGCAGAAGGGCAGCTGATTCCTTTCCCTTTTATCTTAGGGATGCCATTTTTTTTTCTAACAGAGATTTAAAAGCAGAGAACCTCCCAAATATTTATTGTACCTCTGTTGAAGAGTTCCCACTTTTTGTGAAATTAAGACAATTTTTCAATGTGATTTTTCTCCAACTCAGAGATTACAACCGCTCTGGGAACTGAGCCCTGGCCAAGTACCATGATTATTAAAACACCCTTTGTATCGCCTCAGGCCATCAGAAGCCCCCCCCAAGAGAACAGTTAAGATTACAGCACTCCTAAAAGAACCAGTACAAAAGTCTCAGAGTAAAAAGCTGCAAATAAACATTCTTTCCTTTACTGCCTTCACTGCTCAGCTAATGATTACAGCTCAAGACTCTCCAAAGCTTAATCCATCCGGTCCTCACTAAAAGGTTCTTCCTTCCAAACAACCATCAAGGAGGGGGGAAAAAGGGGGGAGAAAGGAGGGAAAGAAAAAAAGAAACCCAAGGAAAACCTCTCTCCATTGACCTGGACCTACACATCCTCTAACTTTCAGTGGAAAGCCACACTGAATCCACAGCACTGCACTTCAAAGCCTTTCCAAATAACATGTTGGGATCTGTACATCCCGCTGCTTGGAGGCGCAATAGGTCCAGGCAGTGTGCTTTCATACTGCAACAGCACTTTACATACTGCTTCTTGAGTAGCAATTATACGCACAAGCCAAGCTTTACTCTTAGCTGATTCTGTCTTCTGATGCTAAACCCTTTATACCAACAAGCAAAACTGAGAAGGCAGGAGACCTCCTGTCTGTGGATATTTTGTTGCTCTCTGAGACCATAAGCTTTTCTAAAGGGCCTTGCTTCCAAGAAAGGCTGCAGAAAGGATGGATCGCATCCATTCTAACTGGTAGATAGTGTAGTTACTCAGATTAAAATTCAGTGGTGACTCTGGACATGAAATGGTTAACCTGGTCCAGGACCTCTCAGCAAGCTACCTCAGAGGCTCAGTCTGAATCTGCCCCTTAAATCTCCTGGTGCCAGAGAAGTAAACTACAAGCGTGGACCACAAAGCTGTGGCCACGCTTTGATTTGCAGCCGCTGTAAACTTCCCCCCATCCAGTGACACCCTCCCTCTACCTCCTATCCCCAAAGCTGAGCACATTAAGCTTGATTTTTACTGTTCTCCAGCTTCCTGTCTGCAGCGAGGCCACTGCACTGGTAGGAAGGCTGAGGCTGCTTTCTTTTTGTTCGGAAGTAATGGGTTAAAGTTCTTTTGGCACTTTCCATAAGAGAAGGAATTTTGCTAAGTCTTTTGTTAAAATTTCCTTGTCCTGTTTTTAAGGCAGGGTGTGCCCTTTGCCACTTGACACAAATCAAAAGCGTTTCACTGGTAGCGTGCGTGTAAAGCTCATAAATCACTTTTAGAAAGCCATAAACCAAAATTATCTACAAAAACCAAGCACACCAAGGAAGCAGGCTCATGGTTGTTCAATAACTATAACATCCAGCACTACTTCCCTTTCGCCATAGATCCAGCCTGACAGAGTCATTCATCCCTGTAGAAATGAAACCCCCCTTCCAGGCTCGTACAACCCGTTTGACCGGTCCACCGCCCGCTTCCAGACAGGACAGTTAAAAGCGAAGAGTCCAATAGCCACTTTCTGAAGCAAACAGCCTTATGTCGCACTTATGAAACACTTTCATCTTTTTTTGAGATCCCACAGGGTTATGTACAACAGAGAACTGCATTTTGGAATGCTCCCCCATCTGAAGCTCAAGACTTTGGTTGAAAATTAGGCAAATATACTCACTGCTCAAAGACAAGCATTTAGTAATCCACTACCTCTCACAAATACATGATATGATGCTGCCATGGCCAGCTGTGAAGCTGCTATGTCTGGCAACACTTCCTCACCAGGCACTGGGATCTATTCGGTCTATGCAGATGCCTATGGATGGGTCATGCTGAGAAGAGTCTGCTCCGATAGAAAAATGGATAAACTGAAAATGTGTACTAGCTTAGGACACAAAAAGGTAAAAAAGAGATTCCCCACTTAGCAGCAGCACAAAGAAAATGCTGCAGGTTTGGTAAACCAGTAGGGACCTAAAAAATGGGAGCAACTCATGCTTCCACTGACAAAATTACATGGTTTACTCAATAAATACTAACAGGTTAAAGTTACTCCCCCTTTCCTCCAACCTGTGCAGACCCCTCCCCTGATAACACAGCAACTGGTTAGGTAAAATCAAATGTCTCGTGCAAAGACAGGCTCTTCAACCACCTTCTTTAGTGTACTTCATAGCTAACACCTTCCCAAGGGCACAGGTTGGTTCTAACTGACACCCTGCAAACCCACCTACAATGTCTCCACCAAGCTCCCACTTCAAAACACAAATAATTTTTCCCTTCTCCCCTACTTTTCTATGTATTTTCTGTATCACACCTATAAATGCTGCAGAAGGGGTAAAACATTCATGTTTTCATTTTGAACCTGTCTGGAAAAAGCAAACAGATTTCTCTGCTTTCTTTGCCTATCTCCCTTTTCACTAATAGGAAAAGCCCACGTTCCAGGTACTCATTATGTAAATACTGGAAGCCTTTTACCTCCAACACTGGAACTGGGAGGCAGTATCTTTAGAGAGACTTAAATACGATCAATATCATCTGCCTTAGAACAGCATTAAAATACATTGGACCTTTTAGCTTCTGCTGGGAGGGGGGATTGATCTAATCTGATTAGGATGCAAAGAAACGTAAGGGGATGAATACCAAAGTCATACCTGTATTGCAGCCTCCAGATTACAACACATGCCACAACAAGAGATGTGTTTGGAGACAACAATGAGGCCATGAAAAAAGCCTTCAGACTGTTGAAATTGAGTGGGGGAGAGGGAAGAGGAAGAGCAGCAGAGAAACAGCAATGCATTTATTGTACCCAGTTTGTATTGATTCAAGCACCAGAAGCCACTAACAGCAGCCCTCATTATAGGAACACAAAGGACTTAAACACCAAAATAGCACGCTAACATTTTCATTCCAACAATCCCAAATAATCTGCTGCCATTAGTCAGCCATGCTTTAACATCCAACCTGCTGAGACTCAGCCATTTCTTCTAGCAGGCCACTGCGACTCTCTGGAGAGCTCAGATACACAAACTGCCCAGGTTCACAGCAGTATTCAAAATACATGCTCTGTAATTCAAATGACAAGACTGAGAAAACACCTAGTTACTGAGGAGCTGAATTACAGCACAGGAAGGACAAACACATGCCCACAAGGCACAACTATGTTTGTAGAGGATAAAAACAGGCTCTTGCACCTCCTTTAATACTCTGCTGACACTTCTCTGTTGGACAGAAAGGCACCAAAAGTTTCCATGGGGCCAGGAGACTCCTGTTCCCAACAGGCAACACTAAGAGAGTACTCCACACAAAGAGTTAATGGGCAGTGTTATGCAAAGTTGCCTGATGAAGTTCATTAAAACCATTCTTAAGCCACTCTTAGTAAAACTGTTCCTTTGCAGTGAACAGGCCCCATGTTTCTTTAGGCAAAGCAAAGCGTACACTGGCTCTGACAACCACTATTTATCATCCTAGTAACAAATTAGAACAGGGAAAGGAAACAGCAAAGAAAGGAGGATTAAACTGTGGAAAAACACTTTCAGCCAACCATGGCAAAGATCAGCCTCCACAGATTAGCTCACTCCCTCTTTAAATCCTTTCTCTTCTCACCTTTACAAAGCTAAAATGCTTTGACAAACAAAGCCCAAAGCCTTTAGGACTCTTGTTTCAAGTGAGAGCACACACATCAACAAAAACGTGCTAGAATGTGGGGAGCATATGGCCAGAAAGACCCCCCAGCTCCTCCTGCCCAGCCACCCACCACACAGCATGTTCTCCTCGACCCCAGAACCAACCCGTACATAACAGCTACTTGAAAAGAGTTACTCAGGGATGAGTCCCAAATGCTGTAATCAATTCAGAACAATATATACTCCATGCACAACAGCTGATCCTCACCAGTGTCAACAGGTTTACAGAGATCAGAGTGAACATATGGTCTCAAAGTAGTAGAGTTTTATTTATCTGGTGCTTTAATGTCACTTTCTTCAATGCAAGAGAAAACAGGCTGTATTCAAAGCCCTTGCCATTCTTCTTCCTCCTGTTTCTTTTTCATATCTACAGTATCTCAGCCTTTGCTTATCTTTTGTCTTCGTGTTTCTATCTTTGCAGAAGTATTTACCTCTTACATTTCCTTCAACTGCACTTACAGAAAAGAATTAATGGCTCTTAATATTTCAAGATGGCATTAGCACCAGGCAATCGTGGTCAGAGGAGCCAAATTCTTCACATCCTCAGGCAGCTTCTAAGCTTCCAGCAATCCTAAGTACCACACTTGGCTTGTAAATGTGCAGACAACACAACATTTGCTGACATAAGGATGGAAAAAAATACTTTTTTAAGCAGTAAAAGCAAATTTCAAGCAACTTCAGCACAGTTCAATGTATTTCAAGCTCATGGTTGAACCTGGGAACGTGTCTGTTCAAATGACATGCTGGAAGACAGACGCTATCATGGTTTTCCTTAGCCACCTCTTGCCTCAAGCTAATAATGGGAGGTGCACTCAAACTCCTGAATTAATCAATTTATCCATCAGCTTAGAAGTGGGAAAGAACTCCATAATGCAGACATGTCAAAAAGAGGGTAAAGAGGGTGTTTTGAAGATCTGTAGCTTTGAAAACAAGCCTGCAGCTACACCTGCTGCACTCTATTCATTTTTCATGTTTCTGAAGACCAAAATGCCAAAACCAAACCACCCTCTCCTAAATGAACAGCTACTCCCATTGTTTCCACTAAGAAGAGAGACCACCTATTTCCCTTATTCATACAAGCCACCCTACCCCTAAGACTAAAAAGAGCAAGTACACAGTCATGTGTGTATGGGAACAATGAGAAGTGATGACCTTGGTGGGTGTGAAACCAAGTGAGATTCAGAAAAGCTGCTGGCTCCATATTCTGTGAGGAGCACAGGAATAAAAGGGACTCAGAGAAAGAAAACACAAAGACAGGTAATGGTCAATGCAAACAAATGCACCTACAACAAAATACAGGAGAGGCAGAAATGAGAGAGGAAGATTTGAGGACCTGTGAAAGATAAAGGCATTGGATTCCTGCAGAGAAAAGGTAAGTGTGAGAGAAAATAGGGTGAAGAAAGGAAGGCAAAATAAAAGGTAAGAGTAGAAATAAAACATAGTTCAGCCACCAGAGCCATCAGAGATTCCCCTTACAAGAAATCAGTGTGGAGAAGTTGACAGGTTTTGGTCAGGAATGAAAAGGTAGATTTTGCATCTGAATCAAGCCAACATACAGTGCAGATGAAGAGTTTCCCAATTTCCATATGAAACCTCAGAAAAGCCACCAGAAGACAAACTACTTTTTAAGCTTTTTCAGTTTTTTTGGGGTTTTTTTGCACTCAAGTCATAGTTTTCAGTGTTTGCCAAAAAGCTGCTTCTATCAACAACTTCCATCCCCTACCCTCTAACTGCCTTCACCTCCATTTGGCTTATCTCACCCCCTCCCCCCCCCCTCAAAGAAAGCTGAGGGCAAAGCGTTCCCAGGTTTACAAGTCTGCTTGTGGTTCAGTCGTGTTACTTGGTTTATTACTCAGACTCATAAAGTGGGGATACAGGAATGCGGTTTGCCAAAAACCAAACTAAAATGTGAATAATTCACAAAACACCATGGCCAGGAGAATATTCTGTGCTAGAGTGAGGCAAGAAGGAAAAGACAGATCTGTTTGTGGGAGCTGGAAGGGAAAAGATTCCAGGAAGTTAAACAGAATTAATCTGTTCTATGTGGTCTGCTGTCAATAAAAGCAGAGGAATGGCTCGTGCGTGGAGGGTTGAGGGGCAGAGGGTGAGGTCATACAGTGTGGTGATGTGGCTTAATGGGCAAATTCTTTGTTTATCTCAGTTGCCTCTTAGGGACAAGCAGCAGAATATTTAATCAAAACCAGAGAGATTTAGTATTCCTGTTTAACAAAACAAATGAACCCAAACTGAGTTAATACGAACACAAGTGCCCAAATCCGTATTTTCATAACCTTTTTCAAAGCATGTAGCATGCGACCTCTGTGGCAAGACTCAAAGCAAGCAATAAATCCCAAATTTTAACTTGCATATACTTGTTGGCAATGCATCTTAAGATTTAAACTATTCAGTGTTTTCTTTTTGGAAGAGAACTGAATCAGGACAACAATATTTTTAACATAGCCGTAAATACTTGTCCTGTAGATGCAAATGTTTGTCTTGGGGCTATACAAATTTTATACCTGCACAGTTAATTTAATAAGACTGCAAATAAAACCTCTGATTTTTTAATATATTGACAGCCAACAGGATTTACAAATGTTTGTAAAATCTGTGGTTTATGTTTATTTGCGTAATAGATTTTCAACTGCTTTAGCATTATCCATGCCAGAGAACCTTCTTGCACGTGGTCCAATGTGTTCAGGACCTCTAAGGACCACCACAATGTCCTGGTATTACCTTTCTATACAATTCCATTTCTGCCAAAAGCTTTCTTTTGAAGTCTGGCAGGAGCTTCCAGTTAAATTCTATTTATTAGACTAATAAAAAACACACACATAAAACAGTCACATAATTTAGAGTCTTTCTGTCAGGCAGTTTCAGGCTCTGGCACAGCTCAAAACAATTAGAAGACCAGAAATCAGATTCTACCTTATTTTTGAAGTACACTTCAATAGGCATAATGAAGCCTGCGTAGCCAGACTCCTCCACTTTGTAAGGGGGCTCCTTGCACACTGAAAAGAGAACAAACAAATGTTAACTTTGAATATAATGCAACTTAGTATGAGCCAAAAAGGAGTTGCAAGATGAGAAATGTAGCTCTGACAACTCAGGATACATTAAACCAGTGATTTTTGTGAAAAAAAAAAAAAAAAACAACAAAATAAGATGGTGGGCATAGGCTTAGTTAGGAACATGAAAATCTGTTCTTAGCTCCTCCCATGGAAAGGAAACATAAAACACTCCATGCCAGAGCCTGGGCGAGAGTCTTCCCCCCCTTTTGCAGGGAGATACAATTACATTGCTGTGCTGGTCCACAACAATGCAAACTGCCATTTAAAGTCATCTGGCACAAAAAAATAAGGCAAAGACCCAAAAGGTGGGAATTGGAACACCATGGAAAGGTAAAATGTACTTTATGTCCATATTTCTTAATTAAAACACTACACCACGCAAGTGGAATTTTTTTTCCCTTGAAATGCTCTCCTGCAATGCTCAATCTCCATAATTACCTAACGGCCACAGCACAAGCTGCCTCATCCAGAGGCTGCACCAAACCTGAAGGGCAGGTTGGAACTGCTATTTATTCCACACACAAGGAAGCAGGGAGAGGTTAAACACTTTGCTGCTAAGGTCACGGCGCTGCTTACGGCAGAAACATCCATTACAAAAGTTAATCTCTTCTAAGAAATTAAGCTGCTTCCTGCCTCAGTTCCCCCTGTCCTGATACCTGTTGTCTCCTCGTGCTACTGAACCCTTCCCATCACCTACCACCGCATTTCAGCACAGCTGCAGCCCAAATGAAGGGCTCTGGGATCACTTATTAGCATTTATCTGCCAGAAGAACCAGGAGACCAACAGAGAGATTCTCCACCTCAAGAATCAGATGCACTTGCACATAATGTATGCACTACAATATATGTAAATAAAGTCAATTAAGTAATTACAGGAATTCAGTGCAAATCTTTTTACTTTCTCTAAAGAATCCCAAGTAATTAATATGATTAGGAAACAGTACCTCAAACCTGAAAAGCACACAAATTATCATCCTTTGATGTAGCTACATTATCCCAGCTCCAAGCACTTCTACCATCACTAAGGTGCTAGGAAGCAGCACTCAAAATTCTACTGTGAAAAAAGAGTGCATCTAAAAATAATTAATATCTCTAGACTTGCTTTAACTTGAATTTCATATAAGCCTATCATTTAGGGGGGAAAGCCCCAAAGAACAGTGCCAATATGGCAGCAGGAAACTTCAGACTGTCAGCCAAGCAGCCTTTGTTCCTTCGCTGCTCTATTCAAAGGAATTAAAACTACAACACAAGCAATCTGCTTGCAGCACAAGCCTACCTTCCCCAGTAGATTCTGCTCCAAGAGTAAACCATCTGAAGAAACCCTTCACACTGATCTAGAAATAGTGTGCATCTGCCGTAGCATTTCTGTACAACCCAGACACACTTTGGTCAAAAGCAAGCTGGCAGTAGGAGCAAGCTTAAGAAGTCACAGCAGAGAGATGGGGAAAAAACTTGTCTTTAAAGGTAAATGATATGGCAACTGACTGAGCAAAGACCACATACTATCCCAACACAGTTGTTTGTAATAAAGTAATTACAGCAGATGACAAGAATTGTGGCACAGCAGCCTGTAACTTTTATTCTGTGAATTAGCTTTCAGCTCAGGATTGCATTTGCTGATCATACATCAGTTTTACTACATCAATTTGAAGATACTAACAACACACAGACTAGATTCACATCCTTACAAGCTGAAAACTTCTGAGCTCCTTTCCACCGTGGGCTCTCACAAGTACCAACACAGTACTGAAGCCCTAAGAGATCCTGTGTAAACAACAGTCTTCCAATGAAATATTTCAAAGAATGCACGCTGTAAAGTGATGTACAGCAATGCTCTGGGGCAGCCAGCATTCCTCCTAACACTACAGAACAACACTGCAGATGGAGTTACACAATCTTAAGCAGATCTAACTCTGTGCTGCTGCTGAAAAGGGCAATTCCTGCTCTTCCACCTCAACCATGTGCTCCTGCTGCCCCATGCCAAGAATAAGGTTCATGCTGCTGCACAGTCAGAGCAAAGAATGGATCAGCAGAACGGTAACACTATAGTTCATACACTCTTCCCAACCATGCTAACTGCACAGTGCCTGCACACATCCGTGCCGCTGGAACCTACAGCCAGTGGCAAAGAGACCATTGTCCCTTTGGCATCATTGCTTTCTGCTGGGTTTAATGCTACCTGAACAGGCAGCAAAATGCCTGCTTAGTTTCTACAACTAGAAACTGCAAAAATCCTGACAGCTACTTAATGACCAATGCAGAAATCAACACACTCCAGCATGTATCCTGGGCTACGTCCCCAGAGCATGAGCAGCAGGCTGAGCGAGGGGATTCTCCCCTTCCGCTGAGCTCAGGAGAGACAACCCCTGCAGTTCTGATCCAGCTCTGGGGCAACAACACAAGAGGGAGCTGTAGGAGTGAGTCCAGAGGAGACCATGGAGATGTTGCAAGGGCTGGAGCAGCTCTGCTCTGGAGCCAGGCTGAGAAACCTGGGCTGGGGCAGCCTGTAGAAGAGAAGGCTCCTGAAGGGGAGACCTTAGAGCAGCTCCAGTGCCTAAAGGGGCTGCAGGAAACCTGGAGAGGGGCTTTGGACAAGGGCCTGTAGGAATGGAACAAGGGGAATGGCTTTAACCTGCCAGAGGGGAGACTGAGATGAGCTCTTAGGCAGAAGCTCTTCCCTGTGAGGATGCTGAGGCACTGGCACAGGGTGCCCAGAGAAGCTGTGGCTGCCCCATCCCCAGCAATATTCAAGGCCAGGTTGGATGGGGCTTGGAGCGCCCTGCTCTAGTGGAAGGTGTCCCTGCCCACGGCAGGAGGTTGGAACTGGATGAGCTTTAAGGTCCCTTTCAATCCAAACCACTCTGTAATTCTATGTTTCTATGTATACAAGCCCAATATTTAAGAATCTCTCGCCTATCACACACTTCCAGCTTTTGTTAGCTAATATTAATAAATCAAACACATCTTTCCCATTCTGTAACATGAATTGTCTTCTGCTGTCATTGTCTTGAGAACCTGCATGTACTAATGCTCAAATAAGAGAAAGCATCTTACCTCCAGCCCTTTCATCTGAAAAAAGGTCCCATTTGCCCTGACCTTCCTCAAACAAAGACAGTAAAGGTTACAGCTGAAGAGTACACAACGTACATTTTGCTCCTCTTGCAGAGGATATTTTACAGAGAGGTGTCAGCCTGAGACAACCTTGACTTGCACAACGCACTTTCAGAGAGAGGAGCCCAAATAACTCATTTTCAGAAACACACTCACCTCGCTTGGGTTTGGGAAAGCTCTCATGGAGCCGAAAGACCACGCGTTCCACAAAGTGCTGGATGTCGCACTGCTCCGGGCCGCGGACAAACACCATCCAGTCATGAGTGAAGCCCTCAGTGGTGGGCTTCTTCCGCAGTTGGGCTCGGTGCCCCAGCTCCAGTTTTACTTGAACCGTGCACTGGTTTAGAACAGAGGTATGACCATAAGCAAAATGAAATAGTTTACATGTTATGCATAATGCTGAGCCCCACCGATATCACTGCAGGGGAGGAATACAACAGCCTGCATGGAGAGATTAATCTCATTCTGAAAACTACAGGGCTATCAACAGAAAAGGTGTCATAAAAATAGCTCCCAGCACCATTTCATACCTATTTTCTTCCTAATATTAGCATTGCAGGGAAAACAGCTTTAGAAGAGGGATAGGTTTATCTGTCTCACTTATTGAAATTGTCAGCTAAGTCCTAATTGCAGAATCTTTATTTCTGGAAAGTGTCAGAGACAGAACTTGATGTTCACAGCTTATAGAATTCACAGCGCTGACAGAAAATTACTGTTAAAACATGAAAAATTGGATCATGAATTGGTGGTTTATGATATTCTCTAGAATATGTAATCCATTAGAATAAAACTATGATGCTCCTTCTAGTCTTTTAAATGTATTTTATTAATGCACTCTCAAAGACCAAGTTACCATGTAGCATGTCTGCACACTACCCAGTGCTAAAATGACCTAATTCTGATTTGCGCTTCCAAATCCTCCTCTAATCACTGAATAACAGAGAAGGTGTATTCAATGTCTCAATGAAAGCACAAGAATTACATTAAATGTCTTAAAACCCAGATTAAACTAATTGTGAAGATCCTTGTATTACTGCAGACTGCACAGTCAGAAGAAAGCAAATGAATTAAACACATGTAACGGAGGAAAGGCAAATGTGATTCAGACACAAGTTAAAGCAAGCAAATCTTAGGGCAAGATTTGTAGAGACAGGGAATAAAAGTGAAGGCATCCGAGCACTTAAGAACATGTTGTACAAAGTAAACCAGGAGCACAGCAATCGCAAACTAAACTCAGCAAAATCCAGCTTCAGCAACTGGAAGCTTATAAAAAAAGGGGCAGTTTTTAGTCCTTCCCCTTCTTCTTCACCTAAGACTTGAAAATAAGTGTCTTGTTCTTTCCAGCAGTTCTAATTACCAGTGGGAGAGACAACATTATTTGTCATTACCCACATTACAGGTGAACACTGAGCCAAGCCGAGGGCATGATGTTAGACAATGCAGAGGGAAAGAGAAAGCTTCCCGAGCTCTACACAAACATTTAGGATAAGTATTACCCTCATTTTCCCATTGAGGAACTGCAACAAGGAGTATGGCTACAATTAACACTCAGAAATTCTTTCGCATCTCCAACCTGATACTGGCTGGAAATGTGATTTTTTCAGAGCATGGTTAATACCTTCTGAAAAAGCGCCTCAATCGCCGTATTCTTTCCTTTGTAAAAAGATCACACAGGAGGTCTACAGACTACCCAGCATCAAAGCTCGACCTCCCAAATTGCAGTCCAGTTCTAATTTCAACTATAAGCCTTAACACGCTCTTCCAGGCAGTTATATTTATAGCAAAATACCTTCCGCTGCCATCCAACACATCAATTCTAAGTCTCAGGGACAAGCTCGTCTAATTGCTTCACTGGTGTTACTACCACATTTCTTTATGTTACCTTCCACTGCAAGTTCTCTTGGAAGGCCATTTTTCCCCATTCTCTGCTTTAGGGCTTATCTACACTGGCTCTATCCAGCCTAAAAATGAAGGTATGAGGCTGTCTACTCTCTCATGGTGTATTAAGGAATGCGAAAAGAGGCAAGGTGTGTTTCCTTCCAAGCACGGCAATCACTCCTCTGGTGGAAGAGCATTATGTGGAGACAGCCTGCCTAAATCCTAAGCTCACAGAGGAGGGTGCTTGCAGGCCTGTTTTATCTGGGATACTTCCCACAGCGTTCACACAAGTGTTCACATAACGGAGCCAGGCTGTTGTGCAGCTTCACGTTATCGATTCCATAATTACCCTTTAAATCCTGCTACCGTTGCCAGTTACTACCCCTCTCCAGAGAGGTGCAAATGACTGTCAGGCTACAAAATCTGCCTTTCTAGCTGAAACGGCTGAGAAATTTTAGCTGAGAAACAGATGGGGCTGTGTGGAAGGGAACAAAATTAAAGATAAAAGAGAAGTGTTTAACTGAGAGTGAAAGTTGTACTTGCCACACTCCTCACATATCGGTCCCATTAACAATCGCAATGAATTAAGCCAGAAGTTGAAACACATTTGAAGATCTCTCAACATAACAAACACCCAAAGCTGCTCCGCTGAAAATGGAGGTTTTCTTTTCCAAGCGTGTCTCTCAACAAAGGGAAATCAGGCTCCTATTCAAACAATTTGTAATAATACAAAGGCGTCTGCTCCTCAACTTCGCAACAAACACTCGGAAGGCTGCGCCGGCTTTTTGTTTGATGTGCTAATTGCCTGAAAGCTGTAACCAGCTCCCCTTCGCCCTGCCGAGGGGCCGATGCCGCGGCCGCCGGGGCTCCCCTCCCGCGCCCCGCTCGCAGGTAACCTGCGCCCGCACACAAAAGGACCGGAGCCCGCCCGCTCGGCATCACCTCAGGTAAACTTCCAGCCTCCATCCCCGCCCGCTGCGGCACCGCGGCCACCCACCAGCTACCGGGCGGCTCCCCCCAGGGCGGCGAGGACTCCGCCGGTGGCATTAACACTTTGCACCCCGGAGGAGCGAGGGGGGGGGGGCACCGAGGCCGGCACCACCCCTCCCGTTAAAGAAGCCCAGGCAGGAATTTGCGGGAGATGCTGCTGCCACCCCCCGCCGCGGGTGAGGCTGCAGCGCGGCCGCCCAGGAAGGGGCGAGGGCTGAGCAACCCCCCCTCTAAAAGGGGATGTGAGGAGGGGGTGTGAGGACGAGGGTGCCTTCCCAGAGCAGAGCGATGCCCCCCAGCACCATCGGGGGAATCACCCCTACATTCCCCCCTGAGGACTGCGGTTCCCTCCCTGGTGCATGGGGGGCCCAGCCCCTCCCCACTCGTGCCCCCCCCCCCGCCCGAGGATAGGGGCGGCGCCGAGGGGCCACACGCCCGCAGCGGCGCGGCGGGGCCGCTCCCTCACCTGATTGTCCATGGCTGGGCGCAGCGTCGCGGGCCCCGCTCGCTCGCTCCCGCCGCGGCGATCTACGCTGGCCGGTCGGCGGGTGGGGGTCTCGTTCCCCCGTCTCTAACCTCGTCTCCGAGCGAGGCCGCTCTCCGTCCGTCCCCCCCACCCCCCTCCTCGGTCGCGGCCCCTCACGGCCCCGCCGCCGCCGCTCGCCTCATTGTGTGTCACTCACAGGCAGCAGCCCCGCCACCCCCCCGGCGCCCGCCCCGCGGAACCGGAAACCGACGCCACCAGAGAGGCACTCGCCCGCCGCCAATGGCCGCGCCGTCTCACGCCTGGAGGCGGGGCTTCCGCCCAGGAGCCGCCGTCACACCCCGCCTCCGCCTGACTGGCAGGAGCGGCAGCCAATCGGCGGCGGGCGGGCTGCCGATGGGGCGGGGCCAGGGGCGGGGCCTGCGCTGGGTCAAGCGGGGAGTGGGAGGGAGCGGGTCCTTGCCACCTCCCATGGCCCCGCTGCCCGCGGCGTTGCGGCGTGGCCTGGCCCGCGGCCCCTTCCCCGGTGCTCTCCGTGGCTTGGCCTCTGCCCCGCGCCGCACGGCTAGCACCGGGACTAAGTGCTTAGGCCTTGTTGTACGTTGCGGCTGCGCCAACCCTCCCCTTTTCCCTCCCTCGGCTCACGTTTCCCCGCCACTGGAGGCTGCGGATCTCAGCCGTATATTAATTCCCTACACAAATGAGCTGGGAACAAGGGAAACCACAGCTCCCAGCACAGCGGGCAGGGCAGTCCCGAGCACCTGGGCTGGGCAGGGAGCCGGTGGCGCTGCCTGCCCGCGGTTCGCCTTGTCCTTCCACAGCCTCTCCTTCCATTTTACCTCCGTTTCCCCTCGTCTTATTTTTCCCCTCCATGTCCATTTCCCCTCAACGCTCTTCTCTCTTGTCCCCTCGTTTCTCCTCAGTTTCTCTCTAATCTTATCCTGTTCTCCCTCACTCCCGTTTCATTCTCCCTTGCTCTTCCTCATTTTTCCCTTAACTGCTTTCCGTCTCCCTCATTCTATTTCAGTTTCTCTCATTTTCCCTCAATTTCTCTATATTTTCCCTTTGGTCTCCTTCACTGTCTGTTTCAATTTCCCCTCAGTCTCCATCCTTTCCCCGCTCAGTCTCTATCTTTTCCCCCCTCAGTCTCCCTCCTTTCCCCTCAGTTTCTCCCATTTCTCCTCTTTGTCCCTCCCTTTCCCTCGGTTTCTCTCACGTTCCCGCTCATCCCCCACGCCGCTCTCGGGCCCGGCCCCCGCTGCCTTCCAGCCGCCGCCATCCCCGCCGCAGCGGAGCTCGGCGTTCGCTGCGATGAAACCCTATCGCGTTGGCTGGGCTGGAGCGGTGCTATTTGCAATGCAAATGGCCCCGGGGATTCCTTCAGTGCAGCGGTGGCTGTCAGCCGCGGGCCAGGCCCGGAGGCCACCGGCTCGGCCAGAACGCAGCTGCCGGCTGAGGCCTCGTTAGCACCCGCGCGTTCTGTGCCGCGGTTCTCGGCACCGCCGCCGGCTCCGAGCGGGGCATTTGCATCTGAAAAGTGGGTTTTGTTTATCCTCGCTTAGAGCTCTACAGGAGAAGTTACCGCGCCCGAGTTTGGGAGCCTTAAATTACGGCGGGACCGTCCTTAGAGGTGCCGTTTTGCCACTGTTTCTGAGGGAATTTTCCTTTGAAACAGACGCGAGGAGGAATTTCTCCCTTCGTGGAACTTTCCTGTTTGGAATAGTTTGTTGATCCCTGTCGCAAAACCGCCTGTGAGCCGCTAGCGCCGTGTGTGCCCCTGACTCATCGCCACAGGCGAGGATTAATCGGTTCCCAAATCGTTCTAAAGAGCCAGTTTACCTCATCAACCTGATAGAGGATATTAGGAAAGCAAAATGCTTCATCGCTTCAGTTAACAACAACAACAACAAAAAAGAGCCCGATTTGGGGTTCTTTTAAGTGCTCCAGTGTTCATTTTCCGTGTTTCTGTCTGATGCAGTCCCAAGAGACATCTCCTCAGACAGTTTCTTTTCTTCTCCCTTGAGCCAGGGCCTCTTTCTCTGGGAGTTCTCATTGATATCTTTAATTGTGGACATTATTCTCACACAAGTGACTCTTAGGACTAAATCTTCTATTTTCTACCTCCCAATCCCACCAATTCACTCCCGCTCTTATCACAGCCCTTGGTGGTTGAATGCTCCCAGGCCTGGGAAGGTCTCTGTCTTTCCCAGATTTGACTCCACTCTTGCTCCGTTGAATCTTCTTGTGCAGGAGATGTTGCTCAAACACACAAGACCCTGAATTTCTCCCTTTCCTAAAAGTTGGCTGAAACATCATCAGAATTGGGGTTTTAATTTAATTCCTATCAGCAGCAATTTTTCTATGCCTTTATTTTTGCCCAGCCTGGCGCTAACGGTTGTTTTTGTGCTCACCCAGGCTGCCCTTCCACTCCAGCATCCGTATTTACCTCTGCTGGTTCGGACACAAGCTGCTCCTTCAACTGAGGTGGGATGCAAGGAAGAACTTGGACGCTTCCAAGTCAGGGATTGGAAACCCTGAGGCAGGTACCTTGGCTTCCATGGCACGTCAGGTGCACAGTCCAATACATGGTCACTAAAACTGCAGAAGAATACGTTTGGCATAAAGACATTATTATATTGATGCCTGCTCCAAGGCAACACCCCAGTGCTCTGTGCTGGGACAAGTAGTGCCAGTGGGGTGATTTAAGATGTGCTGGGGTAGCTCTTTACATTCAACTGTGAAAACACTCAAGGAGAGGAATTCCTTTAAGCAGCCTTTGCTCCACAAGCGATTCCCAGTTCTGAATGGTTTCCAGCCCAATAACTGAGCAAGCTTCCCCCCCCAAATAAATCACAGCAAAGAGCAGAACCTTGCCCAGCTCTGTTGAGTGCCTTGAGAGGTTCAGGTAGTGCTGGTGGAGGCAGCAGCCACCCAGGCTCCTCCAAAGTTCTGATTTCACAGGGCCACCTCGAGCTGAGGAGCTGTCAGCTGAGTCCTTCGCACCCCAGGCAGCGTGGGCTGAGCTCCGGCTTCTTTATACCTATTCCAGCAACTTCTGGGGTTTGCAAAGAGCGTCTGCAAATCCAATTAGTGTCTGTCTTTGTGGCGCTGTATGCTGGCAGAGATCCGCCGTCTTGCTGCCATCTACAGTAGGGCCAGTGCCAATGGATAAGAACCAGCTCTCATTTGCATATTCAGATATGCAAATGAAACATGACAGCTCTCCCTAATTTTTGTTTTGAGGGTTTTAGTTTTCTTTCCAGAGTCTTGCTTCGAAGGTCTTTGTCTGGGACTCAAAGGTATGTGTTTAATCTGGTTTGGCTCACAGTAGGGGAATGTGCCAACGACTGACTGTATGTGCCCCTCTCCAGGTCTCTTGTAGCCCCTTTAGGCACTGGAGCTGCTCTAAGGTCTCCCCTTAAGGAGCCTCCTCTTGTCCAGGCTGCCCCAGCCCAGCTCTCTCAGCCTGGCTCCAGAGCAGAGCTGCTCCAGCCCTCGCAGCATCTCCATGGCCTCCTCTGGACTCGCTCCAGCATCTCCATGTCCTTCTTATGTTGGGAGCCCCAAGATAGTAGTTCTGCAGACTTAAAGATTAACACACAAACCTTGATTTGAGATGGTTTATCTGATAAAACAAGTGCCTCCACTCTTAGTCAATGTGCAAGATGACAGAATAGAAGGACCCCAAGATCTCTCCTGCATGTACATCACTTCACCGCCTTCTCTCACCAGCTGCACAATGATTACTGTGGTCTTCACTGACTCCCATGAAGCACGTGTGTATGGCTGCAGAAGCCTTCATTGTCTTCAGTTCGTGACAGAGACTCAATGCTGGGCTTGGGAAAGAACTGAGGTAGTGATGGAGAGAGAAACTGTGAGCGAGGAGTGTGTTTTGCAGCAATGTTCTGGTGCAGCAAGGCTCCTGGTTTGCTAATCAGCATCCTTGCAGGGAAGCGTGTTCCTTTGAATCAGCTCTTCATCCTAAAAATATTTATTCTTCTAAAAATTATATCGTTTTGCCCATTCTCTGCCTTCCCCTCCTTCTCCAGCCCACCCTCCACACTACAGTATTCACAGCACATATTTAACACCAGGGTAGTATAGCGAAAGTCCAGATTGTTAATAGTCAAAAACTCCGATTGCCAAAAAGATACTCCTAGCAACTACTAGCTGCATCTGGGAAAAATTACAGACAGCTCAGAAATTCTTTAGTTCCCTTATTAATGAAGGACTTGGTAGAAAAAAAGCCCCACACTAATACAGTTTAGCTTAACTAAGTTCTTTTGTGCCTGAGGAAAATTGAAATTATAGCGTATTATAGCTACTGAAAAATGCAAAAGGCTTTTAATGTGCAATAACCCTCCAAACCAGAAGGAAGAGGGAAAATTTTCTTAGTAAGTGGGAACACAATGCAAATTCATTTTATTCTTTCTGTGTATTTAGTGCTGGTGAAAAGAGCCAAATGAATAGTCACAAATACGTCATGTCCCTTGCAGATGCAACATGGGCAGCACAAGCGTCCTCAAACTGCCCTGCCAACGTGCTTCAATTCTGAATGAGGAGGACCAGCTCTCTGGGTGAGAACGAAGGCTGTCTCTATTCAGTCCCCGACCCCTCTGCTCGAGGCTGTTAATGAAGGGGCCTCATTAACACCAAAGGTGAGGTTGCCATTATAATTTAGCTACTGGCCCACTGCAGGCTGAATCGACACCTATCAATTCATTTCGCCTGGCTATTGAGCAGCCGTCTGGTGACGGTACCTTTCTCTTGTACTCTATAGACACAGGTCAGGGCTGGCCAAATGATGTAACGGTCTGTGTCGTGCCAAGGCAGGCTGGACCTGCCACGAAGAGCATTGCACAAGCTGGATTTGTCCCACACTGAATACAAGCTGCTGGCACAAGTGCAGGCTGGAGAAGATGGGCCCAGGCACCTTATGTGCTCGCTGGAGCAAACAATCGCTGTACAATAGGAGGGAGTGAGATTCACTGCTGAAATTTGTGTCTGCTTCACATGGGGCTCCTTTTGGTTGATGCCAGAGTCACTGAAAGGTGCTCATCTGCATACTCAGAGAGAGGCCACCTTCTCCCTGGTGACTGTCGCCCTAGACAGTATAACGTTAGGCCACTGAAACATATCAGAAGAGGATAAAAATAGCCTGACATATAGGACTATGACCAGCACCCAAAAATCCTGTTTGGAATTGTTTTCTGGACTGAAGAGTCCAAAAGCAAGTAGAAATATAGGATAAATATACTGTCATATCATAGAATCACAGAGTGGTTTGGGTTGAAGGAACCTTAAAGCTCATCCAGCTCCAACCCCCTGCCACTGGCAGGGACACCTTCCACTGGAGCAGCTTGCTCCAAGCCCCTGTGTCCAACCTGGCCTTGAACACTGCCAGGGATGGGGCAGCCACAGCTTCTCTGGGCCCCCTGTGCCAGCACTTCAGCACCCTCACAGGGAAGAACTTGTGCCTAAGAGCTCATCTCAGTCTCCCCTCTGGCAGGTTAAAGCCATTCCCCTTGTCCTATCCCTACAGGCCCTTGCTGATTTTTGTGGATTCGGGATCAGCTGCTCTCTGACATATTCCATCAAAACTAAACTGTTTTGTTGGAATGGTATGAAATGAGCTTTCACCTGTCTACACAGCAACTGGAGGTGGGGTTGCCACATATGTAAATGTATGCAAACCACCTCTGATCTTGGTAACCCAGGTACGATAGCAGTTCAGATAATCCCCCACGTATGGGCTATGCAGATTTGCCTGTGACTCAGGGAATTTGGCTGGCCCTATCCATGCTGAAACTGATCCCACTGAAACCTAAATCGTTATCACTGCTATCACTCCCTGTGAGACAATAGTGCACCTGATTGCAGCAGAGTTACATCTTAACAGTGTGGAACTTCTCACATGCTTTGGAGCTTGGTTTTGTGGCATAAAGGCTCTGTCTAACCTGGCCTTGAACACTGCCAGGGGTGCAGCACTCACAGCTTTCTTGGGCCGCCTGTTCCAGTGCCTCACCATTCTCACAGCAAAGAATTTCTTCCTTATATCCAACCTAAATCTCCCCTGTTTAAGATTGAACCCAACTTAAACTTGAGTTCTAGTGGCTTTTAATCCATATGTGTGTCTTTCTGTAAGGATGATAAATGTTATTCAATAGTACATGATTCAGTCTTGAAGTTGGATGATTTCTGCTGAATAAATTTAACTTATTGCCATCTTTGCTCCATTTCACAGATTTGCTTTTGATTTCACTTGGCATTACTCTGGTGGATGTTAATTCCTGGCAGTATTAGGATAGAAAGCTGCAAAATCTCACATATATTAATCTTTACATTTCCACATTACAATTCTTCATTGATTACTTTTTAAATTGGTTCCATAAAGCGCTTAGGAAAATATTGCAGTTTGCACTTTATTGGCATTGCATGGCACTACTTGTGGCTCCAGCCCAGCAAAATATATTCCTAAGTGTAAGCAAATGCCATTGATATCAATGGAATTATTCATATTCTTTAAATTAAACATATGCTTAAACATTGTAGTGAACTGAGGCAGCTGGGCTCTTATGGAAGGCCTATCGAAATAAAAGCAGCATCGATTGCAGATTGGGAGTTTTATAACCCAATGCACAATTGAGTGTTGCTTTTGGTGAATGCTTCAGTAGTTGAACTAAATCTTTGCCTTTTGTGAGTATTTGCAATGCTGAGACCAAGTGTGCCATTGCAGTCCAACCCGATTCAGTTTGATGTTTAAACGTGGTTATAAAATCCCATGTGCTTCAGTGAGCTCGTGACCTGGGACCCGAGTGACTGAATGTTCATAGAAAGTGAATAATAAAATGTAGAGAGCAGTCCTAATTGGAACCACATTTTGAGCTGTAATGGGAAGGCACAGAAAAATTAATCCTTCCATTTTAGGGATTTTGATAGCAGCCATTACTAGAGAATTGAATTTATTTCAACCTCTTGGTCAGACAAATGGGAGCTGCTTGTTTTTCCTCTGAGAACAGCAATGAGAATGTCCTACTAAGTGGAACCGAATCATGGGGGTTTGGAGAAATAGAGATCATTTGAGCTTTTGATTAAAAGCTCTTCTTTTGTCTAAAAGCTCTTCTTTTGTCAGCTGGTTTGTTTGGCCATCTAATGGCTGTGCTTCTCCTTGCCGAGAAACAACTTTTACCCATGTCTCCTCTATGATCATTGCTCAAAACCGGGCCCGATTGTGTGTGCAGCTACCATATAAGCTAATACAGAAAGACTTAGGGGGCCTCAAGACCCTGACTGCTGCCATCACAGTGGCAGCATATCCACTGAAGTACAACTTGCAGCTAATCAGGACCTGATACCTTTCATCTGTCCAGAACAAGCACCAGCATCTGGAAAATCCTGGCATCTGTTTATGTCGCGATGTCTAATTTAGCCTGATATGAGGAGTGGATAGCAAGGATTTAGGCAATACAGTGAAAATGAACAAGAAATCTCTTTCCTAGCAGTTATGAGGTTGGTGTAACGAAAGTGCCAGCCCCTGAGCTGGAAATCCCATGTCAAGCCTCAAAAGTAACACTTCAAGTTGAAAGGACAAGGCATTTAGAGATAATAATTCTTGGAGCTTATCTATTTCCTTCCTGGGTTTCTGAACCCTTTGCGTTCAGACTTTTGACTTCAGGCTTGGGAGATTAAAACCAGAACTAAAATCAAAGCTGAATCGATGTTTGTTTAACATGACTCCAGCAGAGGGTTCTTTCAATCAATCATGAAGATTGCCAGGCTGGCAATAAGATCCCAGGACCTAGCAACGTCCATTCCAGGTTTCAAAACTATTTTCTTCTTTCTCTTTGAGACAGTTAACGACTAAAGGTCTTTTGCAAAAGACATAAGAGACGCTCCAGTGAAGCAATTTCTTCTCTTGGCATTGTTAAGAGCAGGGACTGGGTTATTATTAATTACTTTTGCATTATTTATGCAGGCCCGTGAATGTGCAGTGTCTTTTCCAGATAAATCGCTCTGCCTTGAAAAGTTTCCAGCCTGCGAGCCAACCCCTGCAATGTAAATCTGTAACAGCAGGAGGCAACTCGGCGCAGCAGAACAGGTAAGTGTTAATCCTTGATGCTGCAGGACTGGCCTGTTATCAACAGCGTTATTTCGTTTGTGTTGCAATGGCACCAAATAGACTCAACTGATGCCGTTGTTTCACAACCTCGTTAATCTGGCATCAGTTGAAAGGAGCAGCCTCTATCCTCTTCCTCATTCTCTTGCCTCTTTTTTGTGGTTTAAGCAGCCACATGGGGAACCAAATCAGGGAAACAATCTGGGTTCATCTGGCAAAAATAAGGAAAGGTTTCACTTTGTCCAGTCCTAGCTCAGATCCCAGAGCACACGGGTTTGCTGCTTTTCCTGCCCTGCCTGTTCTGTGTTGCTCTGCTGAGTGAGCCAGCCAGCAGTTACCCGCAGAGAGGCACCCACAGGCCAAGGGTCCCAGTGCAGAAGGTACTGTCAGAGCTCCTCATGGCCTGGGGGTGTCGAGAAGGGGCCAGTGTTGCCTTTCACCCTCTGAGAGCTCCCAGCTTTACCCATCCAATGCGCTGGTCATCTCCGCTCCAGGCAAAATGCCTCATCTCGGCCCTTTGACAGGACATCCAGGACAGGTTGGACAGGGCTTGGAGCAACCTGGTCTAGTGGAAGGTGTCCCTTCCCATGGAACTGGGTGAGCTTTAAGGGCCCTTCCAACCCAAATCGTTCTATGAGTCTATGATGGCACCACTGGGTTTTGGGGGCTGTTTGTCAGCTCTGCAGTGCTGGAGCTGTGGCTCCCTGGCAGGAAGGACAGAACATCCCCAGAAGCTCAGGGGCCTTTTGGAGGTGCAGCCCCATCCTTGGATAACTCGCTTGCGATGCTGGGGGCACCCAGACCACAGTCACATGCTGGTGTCAGGGCTGCTTTGCATTTTCAGGCTAGAGCCCAGGTTGGAGTAGGAGGCCCTGCCTCAGGCACTGCAGTCCTCTTAAAGCTGCTTCGTGGGTTTCTTTTCTCTTTCTTTTCTTTCTTTTTTGCCTTCTCTTCCCCCCCCCCCCCCCCCCCCCCCCAGGTTCCCAGGGCTGGGGATTCAGCTTCTGGCTTCATCCAGAAATCCCTGAGGGTTTCAAATCCCCACGAGGCCTCTCAATGTCTTGATCTGCTTGAATGGGCATTTTAAACACAGCCCCGGCTGTCATCGGGGCCTGTTACAGTCACTCAACTGCAGCAACATTGTTCTCAAGGCGGCGGCGCCCGGGACACCTCCCTTATTACCATAGTGCGCAGGGGGTTGTGCTGCTGGGCTTTCTGTCCCGGGCATCCCACCAGTTCTATGGCCAGAGGCAGCCAATTAGCCCTCCTCGCCCATGCCTCATCCTCCGTCCCTTCGTGGCTCTCTCAGCATCCCCATCCCGCGGGGCTGCTGGCTCCTGTCCATCACCAGCGGTGCTGTCGGAGGTGAAGGTGACCCCCTTTTCCTGTGCCAGGCTCCCTGGCAACGAAGCCTTTCTTTGCGAGCGGCCTCCTCCACCCCCTGACGGGGAGAGGGGCTGTGAAAGCCCCGCTGCACTTTTGAACTTGCTGCCGGCGCGCTCAGTGGCTGTGCGGGACGGAGCCGAGCGAGGGGCTGAGCCCAGCGGGGACCCGGTGCAATTGCCCAGAAGTTATTAATAGGCTGTAGAAGAATGTGATGGGCTAAGGAAGGGGTGAGGAGGGGGGAGAGCAAGAGGGAGGGAAACAGGGTGGGTCAGCGAAAGGGAGATGGGGGTGATGAGGGGAGAGGCAAGAGTGACAGCCTGCAGGGCAGACAAAGAGGTGAAGAGATGGGCACCAGCATGGGTGGCAAGGGCAGAAAAAGGCTGGAGCTCGTTCCCCCTTTTCCTGCACCTTGTGAGGTGCCTCGTGAGTGGCCACGCTGGTGTAGAGGTGTCTGACCCCGGTGCTGGGGGATGGAGAGGGCAGAGGGACCTGGCGGTTCAGTCCTTGTGCAAGGCATCCCTTTCCCCAAGAGGAAATATTGCTCATGGGGTTCATGAGCCAAATTTGCCACCTAGTGGCTCTTGGGACCATTGCAGAGGGACCCACGAGGCAGCAGAGCCACTGCATGGGCAGTGTGGCACCTGCACAGCATCTTGTGCCTCAGAGTGCTTCTGGTTTTGCTTTACTCATAGGATCATAGAATACCAAGTTGGAAGAGACCTCCAGGATCATCTGGTCCAACCTTTCCATGACCAAAACTAGATGTCTCAGCACCCCATTCAGCTGAATATTAACAGTGTCCAGTGTTGGGGAATCCACCACTTCCCTGCGGAGATCATTCCAATGGCTCATTATTCTCCTGGTGAAAAGCTTTCCTATTGTGGGCAGTCTCCCCAGGAGTAACTTGTGCCCATCACCCCTCATCTTTAACGTGGGACTCCTTGTAAGAAAGGGAGCCTCCATCTTTTTTGTAACCACCCTTTAAATACCAAACATGATGGGGTTTCAGCCTTTTTTTCTCTCGGCTGAGCAGTCCCAGCTCTTTCAGCCTTTCCTCTCATGGCTTCCCAGCCCTTGGATCATCTTTATGGCCCTTCTCTGGACCCTCTCCAGCATATCCACATCCTTTTGTGTGTATAGTGGGGACCAAAACTGAGCACAGTAACTTTACTCACAGGGACCCAAAAAGCCTGCGGACCCTGGAATGACCTTGTTCTGGCTGCATCGCAGGGAGGAAACCACAGCCACTCTGCCAGCCTCTTCAGAGGACCCAGCCCCACGACATGTCATGCAGCAAGGCCTGGAGAGCAAGAGTGTGTCTCTGCCACCACCCTTTCAGCAAGCAGAGGAAGCTCCAGGTTGCACATGGCCATTGGAGCAGAGCTGGGTAGGAGCACTGGAGGTGGAAGATGGGGTAGAGCACCCCAGGAGCTGGGCCAGCAGAACTTCTTTTGGGCTGTGACACAGGAGGATTTCTCTATAAATGGCTCTGCGTGGGTCAGAGAGAGCTTTGGCTGCCCTGTTTTGAGGAGGACTGGCTGATAACAGGGGATGTGGTGCCGTCAGGGGAAAGAAAGGGGCTCTGTGCAAGTCTATGTCCATAGCTTTAATGCACATCTCTCCTGAGCAAGACCACATACATCAATAAATAAAATTAATAATAATAATAATGAGAGCAGCCCCAACAAACCCAGCTGTCACCAGTTTGGCTTCTGTGTTCTCCACTCTGCCCTTGTCAGCAAAGGATGCCACTGCTTGACTAATGCAGAAGACACAGAAGCAGCACCATCTCCCTCCCCTTCTCAGTGGGGATCTGTTGGAGGAGGAGATCTCTGGTTTCCCGGAGCCAGCCTGGGCAGAGTCTTCCAAGACATCCGTGGGCTCCCCCCCTGCTCCATGCATGGCACCACGAGGCCTCAGCTGCTCCCTGCCCCATCATTAGCCACATTGCCCTTGGCCGAGGAACAGGCATACAGCCGAGGTGTTCCCCATGCAGACGCACACATGTGCATCACTCACTCCATGCCCAAGGAATGCCTGAGGGATGTTACAAGCTCTAGCACTGTTTGTGGGGTTCCTCCAGGATAATGTAAGGCACCACGATAGGCCAAGAGTCACTGGGCCAATATCCTAGCTTTGGCTTGAACTTCGGCATCTCGTAGTTGATATCAAAGTAGATGACCAGTGGGCAGCAGTATAGGAGGGACATGGCTATCAGCACATGCCTGGAAAGGAAACAGGAAGGATATTTGTTGGATAGTGGCAACTTCATCTGCTTCTCCTGTACCTTGCAGCAGTGCGTGGCTGGCATTGGCACCGTGAGGCTGAGCCAAGGGGTATGGCAATGGCAGGTAAAGGTCCCAGTCCCGTGATGCGTTTGGGCTGCAGGGAATGTGGGTCCTAGAAGAGCTCTTTGAGCTTGGGTGGGGGCCATTCCTTGTGCAGAGTGAATGGGTGATACTGGGGACTTAAGCCCCAAACCAAAGCAGCCAATCCACCTTGCCTGTCCTAGCCCAGCAGTGCTGGGTATCTGTCCCAGTCATCCCAGTGCTCTGTGAGGATGAATCTGAGAACACACACTGTGTGCAGCACTTAGAGCCACACTTGGCCAGGCACTGAAGTGTCTTGCCCAAGCAAATCACTCCCTTTCAGTTTGGCTATTAAAATAACTCCAAGAACACCGTGCCTCATGCAGCTTCCAGGGAGCAGAGGCAAGCTGCTTACCTGGAGGGACTTGCAGAACAATTACACTTGCAAAACACCGTTTGGCTGGTGTGGAGGAGGACAGGGATGGCAAGCAGTAATTAGGACTAAAATCCTTGGGCTGGGGCCAGGGTGGGGAGCAGCATCAGCAGTAACAGAGGAAAGGGGGAGAGGGTTGGGCAGAGGCTCCTCTCTGATCCAGTATCTCATCCCTGCTGCTGTTTTGCCTTAGCAGTGGCCCCTCAGGCCATGACATGTTTGGCCTGGGGTTTCTGCCTCTGCACTGGAGCCCTTACCAG
Organism: Amazona ochrocephala; assembly: GCA_039720435.1. Taxonomy (NCBI): domain Eukaryota; kingdom Metazoa; phylum Chordata; class Aves; order Psittaciformes; family Psittacidae; genus Amazona; species Amazona ochrocephala. The sequence continues at coordinate 28,990,909 of CM077885.1, forward strand.
AAGCTGTGGAAGTAGGGGAAGTTGATGGCTTGCCAGAGCCCACAGAGCCACCGGTCACTGATCCAGCTGGTGATGGCCAGTACCCACCACATGACCATGACCTTGGCCATCCGGTGAACCCTTTTGTCATTGCACCTGGAAGACACAGGGAGGGAGAGGAAGCGGAGTGTCATGGTGGAAGGAAAGAGAGTTTTAAAGAGGACTGGTTCCTGCCTCCTCGTCCTGGTGGGTTCTACCAACGCCACTGCTTCCCAAATGCCCCACGTAGGGGAAAAAGCTGCAGAGGTGGCAGCTGGAGAGAAGATGCATTCATCACATAGACTGTTCCCATTCTGTGTCGTACCCAAACCGGATGTCTTTCTGGTATCCCACTGCCCACAGCCCCACTTGTGCCTCATCCTGGTCCCACCCAGGCTGCCCCAATTCTTTGCTGATAGCACAACATATGCTTGGTGCTTGAACATGTGATGAAGGCTTGGGCTCAATTCACCATTGTGCCCAGAGTCACTGCCTCATGTGAGCCTGGCAGGAGATGTGATGGGCCTGCAGACAACCTACCCCAGCCCACTCCTTACTTTTTCAGCTCACGCCGTGTCAGGTACAGCAGGTGGAAGGCGATGCAGTTGAGCGCGTAGGCATTGAAGGCTGGTTTGATGAAGGACATGAAGGTACTGATCACAGTGGTGATGCCACTCAACCAGAAGAAATGCTTCCTAAAGAGAGTTGGGGAGTTGGGATTGAGTGTCAGTGTCCCCAGGCTTCACAGTGTGGATGGATAAGGATAGGAGAGGTCCTGCTTATAACCTGAGAGAGGAAACCTTCTCCAGCACCTCCAATCTGTTTGCATATGGCTGACCTCAGCCTCTGCAGTAGTCCTGGCAGGAAGGCTGAGTTATCTGTTTGTAGTTGTGCTTTGCCCAAAATCCCCCAGTTAGTCCATGACAGAGTGGGGAACATGGCCCTGAAGGTAACTTGTGCACTTCCATGGTGATGCCAGAGGTAACCATTGAGAGGCCAAGGCACCAGGAGCTTTGCACAGGAAAGGGCAGTGAGGCAGGAGTCCCAGCAGTGCTGGGCAGGGGCCTGAGCTGGAAACATGCAGAATTGGGCTGGCTGAGCAACAATAGGGCTCAGAGGGGCCTTTCACATGCAAATCCCTTCCCAAGTTCCTTCCCTTCTCCCCCAGCCATGTCTCCACAGTGAACTCCTGGTGACCTGTTCTTTGGCATGGGAAGAGCAGGCATGGAGCAGGTCTTTGCGACCCTGGGTTCCTGTCCTGTTGGTCTGTGCTCACCCAGTGTCCCCATCCTTCCTGCTGGTCTCCCCTTGCCCAGCTAGCCCTCCTGCGAGCAACCTGTGACATGTGGGGTGTTAACTTGCACCAGCTTGTCCTATGGGAAACCCCAGCAGTCCCCAGGGAAAGCTCTCTGTGGATGGCAGGGATGCTGTAACAGTTGAACAGCACTGATTGGAAGTGCTCAGGAATGTTTAATTTCTTAATTAATGTTGAAATTCTCCATGCAAAGCTTCCTCTGCAGCTTCTCAAAGACAAACAGATCCAGTCAACAGGAGCTCAGCACAGCCCTTCCCCAGGGGAGGGTTTCTTACTCTTCCCCTGTCAGCACATCCACCACTGCGTGATGGAGGGTCTGGTCTCAAAGCAACTGCAGTAGCCTCAGTGCAGACCCCTTGCAGGGGAGCTGTGGGTCACAGGCATCAATGTCAATGCCACATCCCTCACGGCCTGCAGCCCTTCATCCCTCAGAGTCATACCTGCTCTTGATGCACCTGGGGAAGTAAACCCTTGGGTACCAAAAGGCATATGCCATAGCCAGCGTCCAGAGGATGGAGAGCTCATCCAAGAGTTGTCCCATGTAGCTCAGGGTCATGTGAAAGTACGTGGAGAAGATTCCTGCAAGGGGCAAAGGACAGCTTGTGTCAGCAAAGCTCCATCCTCGCGTGACCTCTCTGGCCTGGGAAGCTCTTGGGGGCCATTCTTAAAGACACACCTTTCCTGAAGAGCAGCGCATGGACCTGAAGGCCTGAGTGAGTCAGTGCACACAGCCCCACGGGGGTTTACTGGGCTGGAAGCTGTGCACCCACAGCAGGCACCATGAGCCTCAGGGCTTCAAGCTGTTCTGTTCCCCACTCCAGCTCGCCCCTGTCCTTTGGCCATTAAGAACCAGCCTCCAGAGGTGTCATGAATGAACAGTCAGGTACCCTGGCAATCTGTCTGGTCTGCTCACAACCTTGGCACCCACCTACACACAAGAGCAGGCCAGAGACGAAATACAAGGGCAAGGCACGCTGCTGACAGTACTGCCGGTTCAGGTAGAGCAGGACAGGAGAAAGGATGAAGAAGCCTACATTGCTGATCTGAAAAACAAGAGGCACATTCAGCTTATCGCATGATCTTGGGCAAGTGCCATCCCACCCCGTGCCTCGGGATCTCCACGTGCGAATAGGATACTAGCGGAAAGCATTGCATGGAAGCAGGTATCACTCTTGGCACAGGGAGGGAGCAGAGGCGTTTCTTGAGAAGCCAGGCTGGAACTGGAAGGACAGCTCCTGCTGTGACAGGAATGGCTGCAGACATTTGTGCTCCCCATGCAGGCACCTCTGGGGTGCCCCTTTTGGCTGATGGTTTAGCTTTAGCTGCCCAGTGTCCTCAAGCAAGCTCCCAAAGCTCTTCAGTTTGCAGCCATCTCCTTCTGCCAACCCAGATCTGCCAGAAGTCCCCTGGATTGCTCCTGATCCTCTCAGCCTGCGAGGGGCTGGGTGGGTGTGAGGATGAGTTTCCAGTCAGGAAACCCACCGTTCCCTGCGGATGGAGAGCAGCAGGACAAGCAGCACATCATGGATTTAAATTGTATTATTTTCTCTAATGTAGATTTAAAATAAAACAAATTCTTTCCCCTTTTCTGCCTTTCCTTGATGATAAGGGGGCTTGAGCACCTCTTGTATGATGGCAGGCTAAGAAAGTTGGGGCTGTTTAGCCTGGAGAAGAGAAGGCTGCATGGAGACCTCATAGCAGCCTTCCAGTGTCTGAAGGGGGCCTACTGGAGAGGGGCTCTTCATTAGGCATTGTAGTGACAGAACAAGGAGTAAGGGGTTAAAATTTAAACAAGGGAAGTTCATATTGGATATAAGGAAGAAGTTCTTTACTGTGAGGGTGGTGAGGCACTGGAACAGATTGCCCAAAGAAGTGGTAAATGCTCCATCCCTGGCAGTGTTCAAGGCCAGGTTGGACATAGCCTTGGATGGCATGGTTTAGTGGGAGGTGTCCCTGCCCATGGCAGGGGGGTTGGAACTGGATGATCTTAAGGTCCTTTCCAGCCCTGACTATTCTGTGATTCTATAGGTGGGAGCTGGCAGGATTGAGGTGATGTCCTGTAGCGTGATGTGCAAAGCCATCTGGCCTGGAGGGGGAGGTACGCTGGATGCTAGTAATTACGTGAAGTCATAAACCTCTTTTAAACATCCCTGCAGTGAAGTTATTGTGCCCTGACTTCCAGCTCTGCAAGAGGGTTTTGCTGCCGGATGTGGATTTGCCTGGGGAGGAGGGGATGGCACTGGGCACTGCTGGGGATGCTTTGGGGAGCAGCAGATGCTGATGGGCAAAATGTGGGAGCTGGGGAGGAGCAGCGTGCACCCAAAGCCTGGACCTGTCTGCTGGGTCAGGCCCTGCAGCTGAGGAGGGAATGAGGTTTGAAACATCCTTACCCTTCATGGGGTCTGACCCTGACTTTTTCACCTGCCTTTGCAATCTCGGTGGAGGGCTATCATAGGGAAGCACAGCCTCCCCAGGGAAAACTGGTCTTGGCTGGGGCTGTGGTGCCCCTTTTTACCTGTCAGACAGCTCTTTGGAAGAGCAGGGCAGAGCTGTCTTCTTGGTGGCAAGCCACCAAGGTGGCTTTTGTCTCACCCTGACAAGCCTTTTCCTTTCATCTTCCAGCTAGATGCTGACCTGGACCCCAAGCCTGGAATCCGACATTCCCAGCTGGAGCCTCACCCCTCAGCAGCCCTCACATGCACCAGGTGCACTGCAAAATTGATGCTTGGCTTGTGATGTCCCATGGGATCCAAGTTTGTGATAACAGAGCTGCAAGTCACAGGGGTGTTGTCGCATATATGAAACCCCCCCTCTCATATTCCAGAGGGAAAAATGCTTAATGTAAGGTCTCTGTTCCCTTTAACACCTGGAGATTAATCTTGAATGTCACTAAGGATTTCTTGAAACAAGTTGATGCTCCCATTAACAGCAATTCTCAAGCTAAATCCATTGGTTTTCCATGACTTCTTACAGGCAAATCCAGGCCTGTTCCCATTCCAGCTATGAAAAGAGAAGTGCTGCTCCCTCTTGCATACTTGAGTTCAACCCATTCAGAAATGATGGAGAAACCAAACGACGTGCTACAGTAACAACTGTGCTGCAAACACTTCTTTTCCTGGGAAATGGTTAAAGAGGCCTTTGGAAGACAAGCAGGGATAGCAGGAAGAGAACAAATGCCTGCAGAAGAGGCATGTGCCAGCATGCACATCAGCGTGAGGAAATGCGGGAGTCTGAGGTTGCATATGGAGAGCTCTGGATCCCTGCTGCTGTGGGCATTGCAACAGGGACATTAATTACATGGTAGCAATGTTATCACTTCAATGCTATGGCTTCATTAATTCAGTATGAGATATGCAAGATCTGATATCAGAGGGGAGGGATAATCAGGGGAATCGTGCCAATAGGGTCACAAAGATAAAGTGGTTCCTTGCAGAGCAGCCAAACTTAGAGCTTAGGAGAGAGCCACTACAAAACCACATCTGTGGAGGACACAGAGTGTTCATCCCTCATCGGATCCAAGCCTTGATTTAAGTGCTGTCGTATACCTTCCCTCTCAAATGTGGTTGGGAGCGGGTTGCTCCCTGTACTCCTTTTAGGCAGTTTTTGCAGAGTCTCTGCTCACTCTGAGTCCCCCTGCACAGCCTCTTCTTATACCTGATCCAACTGGCCAGGAGGCACTGGCTCCCCCTGCCTGGGATGCCAGGGAGATAAGAGCGTGGTGACAGAGCCAAGGTGCGATTTGACCTGTGAGTCACCCAGCTCTGTGGTTTTCCACCGTGTGAGCTCACAGTGATGTCCCACTTCCTAACAAGTGTGATTTATTGCTCCTAATCCCTAAGCCAAGCCTGCCTGCATTCGCTTCTTTCACTAGGAGAAAAGGGAGACTGGGATCAGTGACATGCCTCTCATCCTGCTGCATTAGTCGGATCACTGGAAAGGCCCCTCGGCTTCTGCAACTCAGCACTTTGCAGCCTAAGATGGAGGGAGAGACCTGCAGAGAACCCGTTTGCATCTCTACCCATGCCAGGGTGAGAGTAAGCCTCCAGTAAGACTAGGAGAAGGAGATGCTGGCTTGCAGGGCTCTGCCTGGCCCTGTGAGCATGGCAGCAGTGCAACAGCAGCCAAGGCATGTGCTGGTCCTGCCATTTTCTGCAGTGAAAGGAGATTTCTGCAAGGCTCGCTGCAGTGCATTCATTCACTTACAGGCCAGCCAACCAGCTTTTGCTGTCAGAAGAGCCCACAGGGCCAAAGTGAATACCCCAGAGGCTCTCCAGACCTGTATAGCAAGTTCCTAATAGCCAGACCTGCATAGCAGAAGATGAAGTTGTGTGTCATGCTGGTGCTTTGGGCAGGAAGCAGCAGTTGTGTAGTGTCTGCAGAGTGCCAGGCAAGGAGCTACCATACTCCTGCATGTGGCTTCCTAGGCAGGCTGGGAGCGATGCTGAGGATTTGGGTATCATTACCAGCACCCTGGATCAGTCATTTCAGAAAGAAATGAGGGTAGAAAGACAATTCCCAGACTGATGACCCTCGTGGAGCACAATACAGTTCTCCTACGAACAGCCAGAAGACAGTAAATTTCTGGGTCACTGAGTCACAATAAATAGTGCTTTGTTGCTGAACTGCACCCAGTCATGAGCCACTGTGCATTATTAGGTGCTTAAAGATACTGTTTACATTCTTTGCTCATACCCTCGGTGCTTATGTCTAATAAAAAGCATCCAACCCAAGCAGACCTCAGAGAGAGTGTGGCTGGCACAGAGCAAATCTCAGCAGCACAAAGCTGCCCTGCTTGAGCCCTGGGAAGAAGATGTTGCAGAGGATGCTCTGTTAGGAAACCCTGCTGATTTAATGGTGCAGGAGTCTTGGCTAGGAGCTGGCTGGATTCCCAGCCAGTCTAAACTCTGGCTAGCTGATGCTGAAGTCAGTATTGACATAATTATCTCAGGGTAGGACAGTGAGATAAAGCCCATAAAGCTTGCCACAGGGAGGAAGCAATCTGAATATAGGAAACAAATGAAGAGAGAAGAGGAAATCTACGCCGTGAGGATCACATCTGAGATAGAGCCCTGGATCTGCAACATGCTGCCTGCAGCAGGGGTAGCTGGGGATCTCCGTTTGGTCCAGTTTCTGTGGTCCTCCCTTTAGGGCACATCACAAGGAGCCTGACCCTGCAAGAGAGGCCAGAGCATGAAGAGAGCTCTCCTGGTGCTGCTTTCTCTAAACAGAAATTGCATCTTAGCACAGAAGCTCTGGAAGTGGTACCCTGCGCCTGCAGAAACACTCTGCTGAGCAACTTGGACTGGTTAAAGCAGCCTGGCAAGGAGGAGGTAAGTGCAGGGTCCAAAACAAGCTCTTTCTCTGCTGGGAAAGAGATGTCCTGTGTTCTTATATAGAGAGGAACAAGTGCTAGTTTAATCACTGTAAAAAATCCTGCAGGGTTTGCTCTGTCCCAGTGTCTCTGTGCTCCTGGATATCGCACTAGTTTGTATCTGTATGGAAACGTGCGTTGGAGAAGTTTTCCTCTCCTGAAGGAAAGCTGTGTCTGAGTCCTACCAACTGAAAAGCCCCCCTGACAAGGCCACTGCCTTGAAGGTGGTGTGGTACGGAAACATGGGAGGTGGCTGTTGCTAGCAGGGACCTCAGTCCACAATAGGCACCTGGGTAGGATTCTCAGGAATAGCTGTATAATATAGAAACCTGGGCCACAAAATGACCTAGGCAGCTACGAATGAACGTCTTATGGGAATGAGAGTAAGAACTTAGTAATAACTAAGAAAGCTATTATGCATCTGGCCACACCAGCTGATGTCTGGAAGTTACACACATCATGGAGAGCTCCTGAGATGCTTCTTGGTGAGTTCAGGATCCTGAGCCACTTTGTGCAAATCAGGATCCTTATGAAACTGGTGTCTCAGCTCCAAAGACACATTTGAGGGATGCTGCCTATGTACTAAGGCAGGAGTGAGGCACGTTCATCTCCCACAATGAACTCTGATTCAAACCAGAACTTTCAGACTTCCTGCTCTGTGTGGGAATCAGCCCCTCTCCGATGCTGCCAGTGACACCTCAAAACACAGTGGCCTTTGGCACCTCCAGCTACATAGGAAATGCTGGTGTGAGTATAAAGGCTTTCTGTACCTCCTTGCTTTGCAGCTCTGAGCCCATCCAATGGGGATGCAGTTGAAACAGGCAACAGCACAACACGTTCAGTGGGATGCTGGGGGGATGCAGGATTTGGTCTGCACTGGCAGGTCTTAGGTTGTTAGCTGTCTCAAAGAGAAGTGCCTATAGACAGCCTGAGCATCCCTCCTCTGAGAGCCTGGCTGGGCAATTAGAGCTGGGGAGCTGCGGGATGCGGGTAAAGAAATTATTGTTATTATAGGCAATTTATTAAAAACAGGAAATGCTTTAAAAAGAAGAGGAAGAGACATTTCCATGAGAACAAGGCCTTCTAGTGTTAGACAGTAATTGCGAAAAGCCGTAAACAAGACCTTTGGAAGGTTGTAAATCCACATGCCTCACACCCCTGCTAGGCTGTAATTGCACTGAGGTAGGAGGACATGCTTGCAGAGACTGGTTATGCACTGAGTCCTCTGCAGACAGATGTGGATGCTTCCAGCCATGCTTAAGCCAGAAAGCTTCATTCAAGGGACTGGCACTGGATGGAGCCTAAATTATAAAGGATTATAGGAGGTGAAACCAGCTCATGCATCAGCTTTCCTTGGTCTGGAGTTCTGGATTCCCAACCTGCCTGACACGGTTCATGCAAGAGCTGTGTCTCATTTTGCCACTCCTGTACATTTAGCTGGAATATATGATCCCTGTGTGGGACTTACCCCAGTTGGCAGGAGAGCTGCAGGACTGGTATAACAGGATCTCACAAATCTGGGCGAAGGAGCGCTGCCAGAGTGTTCTCACTGGGAATTCAGCCCTACACATGCCAGAAGTACCCCTGACCCCAGCTCGTTTTGTGAGCAGCTGGCTGCTGTAAGCGAGGAAAGTCCCATGATTGACCTGAAGCTCCGAAAACGTTCCCCATACTCACACCCTCCGACACCAGGAAGTCCAAAGGAGCGAGCAGAGGGATGAAAACAAGGCTGTCCCATCCCATCCCATCTCCCAAAAGCAGCTCACGGGTGCCCGCGCCCCAGCCTGCCCTTGGCATGTGCCCGCACTCACAGTGTTGTAGTACTCGGCAATGATTCGCGAGCGCTCAAAGTTGCCTTCGCACCAGTCGACTTCAGCACTCTGGTAGGAGAATATGCTCGGCATCCTTGGGCCACCTTTGCAGAAGGGAGAGGAGCAGGTTAGTTTTGTTAGTTTGAAGCCAAAGGGTACATGGAGGCTTGCTGCTCCTGCCTCTTGCACGCACGCTCGTGTCGCGCCAGCCTGCCCAAGCACAGCATCTTACCCTGCTACGGAAGACTCATTCTCTTCCCAGCACCCATCACACTGCAGACAATGTCCTGCTCTGTCCCCACAATGCAGGAGGGACAAACCACCCTAGGAAATGTTCTTGAGCTCTGAGCCGGTGAGTGGTCACCACAGCCCCATCCACGGCACTAACAGCTCTTATCAGGAGTCTTTGTAGCCACACGATGCTTCCCCATTTCAGCCCTGTCCTTGTCACTCTGTCTTCTCCCGTCTCTTCACTTTCTTTATGACTCAGATCTTTCTTCCAAGAGGACTTCCCTGTACTTTGTAGGCTGTGAACTACCTTTTGGGAGTGGACAACTCTATAGGGTTCATTTCTCATTGGCTCTGTTCTCCTTAGTCGTTTCTCAGCATCTTCCAGAGGGCAGGAAAGCTCAAGCCCTGGAGCACCAGCACAAACCCTGGGTATTACTGGAGTCCTGGGGGCACAGAGTCTTGGAAGGTGTCTCTTCAGTGGCAGTTGGATGCACTCCCATGCAAGATCCATCCTGGCTTCCCAGTGAAAGGCATCAGAGCTTCACACCTGAAATGGGGTGTCCAACGCCAGGTCCCCCAGCCTGGCCCCTGATGGCCGCAGAAGCTGCAACTCCAAGTGGGATTCCACAGTAATCTGAACTTTTGCCTGGTTTTCTTCCCCATGCTAAAGACTTTCCTACCCTCAGTGTAAGCATCATTTCTCAGCTCTCTTTTGTTAACTTGAAGAAGTAGAAGTTCTGGTCAAGTTTCCTATTCGTCATATTTTGTTTCAGATCCTTGAGACTTTGGGGCTGTTTTAGAAGCTGATAGATGGGTTCCACCTTTGGAAGCACCATCCAAACCCTAGCAGCTGCGTATTTGGTACACAAGAGCCACAGAAACTCCCTGGAGCTGAGCAGTTAAGTCCCTGCCTGGACTGTGCTGAACTAGCCCATGCAGAATGAGCAGGTACCGGGGTGACACGAAGCACTCCAGTAGCATCTCTGAGCCCCCGAGGCTCCGGTGGGAGACAGAACTTTCTGCTCCTTGAAAATCCTTTCGGCTTTGAGTCTAATGCAGGGAAGGGAAGTTAATCTTAAAACCACGCATCAGGTGATATGTCCTTGAGGAGCAGCAGTCAAGTCCCTGTTTGCAGCAGTGTTGGCTGAATCACACCACCAAGTTCAGCGGTTGCTGTAGCTGTGCAGTGGCGTGAAGCTACCACAGCTTCCTCTGCTTCTCTTCCCAAGAAGAAGTTCAAAGGGAGAACACATGGGAGTGTAACGCTCATATAAACAAGCTCTTCTGTAACCTCCTGCTCCAACCAGATAAACTGACTTGTGGATAAACCTCCCCTGTTCTTTTACAATTGCAAGTTAACGATGCCCTGTCTTTAACCCAGGCTGGCTGGTTTCCCAGAGCAGGGGAGATCACAGGTACAGAAGGAAGACAATAAAATAGATGGCAGGCAGATTGGTTTGAGGTTTGACTCTTCATGATCTTGGGTTTCCATGTGCTCTTCCACACTCTCCTGATCCCTGGTGCTCTGCATTAAGCTTTTACAGTGATGCAAGTGGTTGCATAGTGGAAAAGAAGAATCCGAGTGAAGATGGTAGATCCCATCTCCTAGCCGAGCAGATGTCAGCCAAGAGTGCTAAAGGATAGAGGAGTTTGAGATAGAAGAAGTAAAAGGAAGCAGACAAACCAAAGCAACGACCGGAGTTCCCAGTGGCTGCTGGCTTGCTGCTCGCCTCTCATCCCAGCCTGGCTTACCTGTGTTCCCTTGGGATGGACCAGCACTGCTTCCGCACGGTGAGGCGAAGCGTCGGGAGCTCCAAGGTCTCTAGCAAAGCTGGAGCAACAACCTGCCCTGCCGCTCTAGCACTGAAGGAGTGCCCACAGTGTGAGCTCACCGGGAGCAGCCACCAGAAAATACCCTCTGTCCGTCCCTAAGGAAAACCTTGGGATGAGGCAAGAGCCATACGCACCCTCCAGGCAAACCCGCCAGTCCCCCAAAGGAAACATATTGGCTGGAGGGTTTATATCTGTGCACCCAAATGGGCAGGGGCAGAGAGGGAGGGCAGGGAAGCGTGAGCTGGAAGAGCGGGTAGCAATGCAGCCTGAAATCATCAGTGTGCCCCTAGGCAGGTTCCCGGCGCAGGCGCACACACCCCAATCCCAACCCTGTTTTTCCCAGGGGAGGGACTGATCCGTACAGCCCTCGCAGAGCTGGCTAAACCCCAGGAAACCGGTTTTCACCCAAAAGCACACAGCAAGATGTTGCTGCCCCCGTTTCTCGGGGTTTCGATTGAAGCTGCTTCTCAACTTCACCCCAATTCCTGGTTTATTATCCAAAAGAACTTTATTCTCAAGTCACACCTCTTCTAGTGAGTTTATTTTGCTATTGAGTTCAAGCGTTGCCTTTGGGTGACTGCTTTACAAGCATTTTCCTCCTGAACCCCATTCAGGATGTCAAGAAAACTGGCAGCAATTCAACATTTCCCCCAAATCAATTATTTTTCCTCCATGTAGAGTTGGGAAAAGAAGAAATACGGTGCTTTCTGAAACCTAACAGCTTCAGTTCTTCCTGTTGAAGCAAGGGAGACAACACATCCAGCATCATCACAAGGCAGGGTCAGACCAAGGTCCAAGATGTCCCTGAAGAGTAGGGATCACACAGCAGCGTTTGCTGTGACACCAGATCTGCTCCAGGGACTGGCTCTTTGGGAATTTGAACCATTTATTGCGTTACTTCCATGAAGAGGAGTGTACCTGGGAGCCCCAAGCTGTGAAACACCTCCCAAAGGGGCCAGGGCTTACAAAAGCCTCTCAAATCCATGGGCGATGTGAAATGAGAGGGTAATGAACCACTGAAGCAGCTTCTGTTACAGCACGATGGAGCCTCCGTTACAAGCAACTAAGTCAAGGCTGGGTGTCTGGCTGGGACAGACAGAGCAGCTCGAAGCACAGGACCAAAGGCAGTCCTCAGTGAGATGCTCTTACCCTTTGCTACCAACAGTTGTAGAAGCCCAGGGTGAATCTGCTTCTTACTTACTTATAACTGCTGGATGGAGTGTGTGAGTAGGAGATGGAGCTCACATGCTGAAATAAGCTGTCTGGCTCCCCAGGGAACCTCAGTGAGAAGCAAGTGGTGACTTGCCCATCCCAATGCGAAGGCAGGCAGGTGAGGTACAGTGTCAGGCAGGGAAGGTGGCAGAGTTAGATTTGAAATTAAGACAGATGCTGGCCCGTATGAACATCCTTGAAGACAATGAGTTTTCCCACACCAAAACCTATGGCATCCTTGGCATGAGCAAAGCACCCAAGCAGCACTGGGACATCCTGTGCCACACGATGAATAAAACTGGGAAGGATGTCACAAATCCGCATCTTCCCTGATTCATCAATAAGGAGATCATAAAGAGAGGCTGATTTCCTGGTGAGTCCTCCTTCCCGGCTCATCCTAATTGTTACGTTCTCCTGCCTGTGGTCAGAAGGCCTGGGATGCTCAGGATGCTGATGTGGAAGTGGGCTGGGAGATGGGGAGCCCAGGAAGCACAGGGGTGAAGCTTTCTGGGCCTCATGTGGGGCTTATACAGAGAGATCCCTGTGTGTGAGTCTTCTTTATCCCAAAGCTTCACCCAAGTTCTCAACTTCTTGCAAAGTCTTGCTGCTTCCTCTCCACCTTTCTTCTAATATGTGACATCTCAGCTAGGTCAAATGTGTCTCTTCTTCTCTTTGTGGAGATCAGTGATGAGTGGTGCTACTCAGGGGTTGGTTGAGACTGAGATGAGCTCTTACGCAGAAGCTGTTCCCTGTGAGGGTGCTGAGGCGCTGGCACAGGGTGCCCAGAGAAGCTGTGGCTGCCCCATCCCTGGCAGTGTTCAAGGCCAGGTTGGATGGGGCTTGGAGCAAGCTGCTCCATGGAAGGTGTCCCTGCCTGCGGCAGGGGGTTGGAAGTGGATGAGCTTTAAGGTCCGTTCCAACCCAAACCTCATCCTGTCCCCTTAGCTGCTTCCTTCTCGCTTCCTGGAGCTGATGCCATCTTGCAAGATCCCACCTCCCAGACAATGACCCAGGCTTTGTGATGTGGGACATGCTTTACTCTGGAGAGCCTCTTCCCAGCTCCTCTGCCTGTCTGCCCTCTTTTGGGCAGGCAGCAGGGTCTGAGGGTATTGCACTGAGAGGGCAGTGAAAGGGGCAGGGGCTATCACAGGAGCTGAGCCTGCACCCTTGGGACCTAACTGCAAGTGTATTATAACCTTTATAAGCTGTGGTGAGGAAGCAGTTCTGCTGCTGGTGCCACCAAAACAGGGACATGTGGTATCTGCTGGGCATCTTCGAGAGAATCCAGTTGGGGAACTTGAGGCTGGTCCTCCCTGCCTTGTCCTGTGGCACCTCGGGTGGATGCTGATGACACAGGGTATGGTTTTGAGAAGCCCACATGGAGAAGCTGTGGCTCAGAGGCACGTGTCTATTTATTGCCTTGGCTGGTGTGGGGCTGTGACTGTTGGCAGAGGGGCAGAAACAAAGAGCTGGGGCAGGGAGGGTGAGATGGGAGCGCTGGCATCCCACATCCCTCCTGCTGTTGGTTGAGCACATGTGAGTCAGAGCCCTGGGGTGGAAGAAGATGGGATGACTTCGCTCCATTCTCACAGCGAGGGTGAGTCGGGAAGAGCATCCAGGGAACTGTGGCTCACCGGTGCCTTGCTGCATTGCTCTGCCTGGGCACAGGAAGGCCCTGGAGCAGCCTGGACAGGCTCCGTTCTGGTGCCGGCTCTTTTGCTTTTGGTACATGACTTTAGCTCCAGGGCTGCAATTTCATTCTTCCACACATAAAAGCACAGGCAGGTGACTTGGGAGCCTTGCTAATGCTGAGCACTTAGATAATCCCTGTCACTCATAACTCCACGGGGCAGGAATCATGTCCTCTGCTTGGTTTGGAAGCTGTTTAGCAAATTGCGGTCTGGAAGAAATAATAACAGCAGCAGGAGATGTGCTAAAACTGGATGTGCTTTACACAGCCAAATGAAAACATTTGTCTCCATTGCTGCTGTGAAGCCTACCAGGAGCAATGTACCCACTCTCCTTCACCTCTGCAGAGCTGTAAATATCTGTGTTTCTTCACTAGGTAGGGCAGGAGCTCCAGGCAACCAAAAAGCATCAGGAGCAACAGCAAAGACGGATTGCTCCCCATGTGAGTGTGGCTTTGAAGTCTCAAATGCCTGAAATACCCACTCTTTACAACATCACAGCCCTGGTGCTTGTGCAGATCAGGCTCTAGAGGAGCAAAGCTCAAGCCTTGCCAGGCTCAAGGGTCTCAGGTCTCAAGGTCCAAGAGAAATTCCCCATCAATCCATCATCGTTGAGCAACCACCCAGGCACTCCATCATCTTTACTCAAGGCAGGATGCCATACCAGGTAACCCAACAGTCTTTGTCAGTCTGACCACCCTGAGCTTGTTATGAAATACAGACAGGTGTAAATCAAATGCCTTAATTGCCAATAGTAACAGCAAGAAGAGCAATAATTAAAGGAAGTTCTCCCAGCGCTGTCATCTGTCACATGCGCTTCACGGTGCGGTTGTGTTGTGCCACAGGGATTTGATAACTCAGCAGGAGTTACCTGTTGGATGCGCAGGGTTAAGCAGAGACGTAGAATCCCAGCCTGGTTTGGGTTGGAAGGGACCTTACAGCTCATCCAGTTCCAACCCTTCCACTAGAGCAGGTTGCTCCAAGCCCTTTCCAACCTGGCCTTGGGCACTGCCAGGGATGGGGCAGCCACAGCTTCTCTGGGCAACCCTTCTTGTAGATGAAAACAGAAAGAATCTAAGTGAGGAGAGAGAAAAATCACCTTGTTCTTGGCAGTGCTGAACCAGCCCAGCCAGGGCTCTCAAACACATCGAGGGCTGCCTTGAGTCCCATCAGGTTGCCAGTCTGAGCAGACCCCGAGCAGGGAGGCAGCTCTTGCCAAACCAAACCCCTGCATCCGGCAGCTTCTCACCCTTTCTCACTTGCAGGACTGTGGGCTCTGAAGAGATGTGGAAATGAAAAGAGATGAAGTTCCTTTTCGCTTGGGCTGAGCCTGCAGCTTTGCATCCCAGCTGTCAGGAGCTTGGCAGTGCTCTGCGCGCAAGTAGATGGCTTTATCTAAGGTTGCAATCCTTCCACAGAGTGACGCAAAGCTTTGGCAGGAGACAGAAATGGTTTGGGCATGTTCTGTGAGAGACTTAAGAGCAGAGCCTGCAGCAGGCCTTGGGAACCAGAGGTTTCTTCACCAGTGACAGTGTTGGTCTGTTGGAAGGGATATAAGAAAGAGGCAAGCAGGAAATAATCCTGCCCCATCTTCTGGTGGTCAGTGACTTCATACTTCCTGAGCCGGAGGTCCTGGACCATCATGTTTAACCAGTCAGAGCAGACCCATCCTGTCTATGTTTATCTCAAGCTTTTAAAGGTGATTTTTTGAGGTCATATCCTGTGGAAATGACATTCAGCTTAAATAGGTGCTGGGTGAAAAAGTACCTCCTTTTGCCTATCTGCTGCCTGGTGGCTGCATTGGGTGCCTTCCATGTGGATCAGTTCTGGAGTGGGAAATCATGTTCCCTGCTCCCATCCTCCAGACCCTTCACTGCCTTTCCCTGCAACCTCTACGTCCCATATGGGTCATTCTCAGTGCACATCCCTGTGCCTTGTCTAGTTTCCTATCTCTATTCAAAGGAGCACATTGCATCCCAGATGCTTTAAAACCTCTGTCTGCCTACAAGAAGAAATGGAGATCCCCTCCTTGCAGAGAGCATCCTTTGTAATTCAAACTCAGCCCCGACAGATACAAGCAATGCTTGTGCCCTCCTGGGAGCTATGTGACAGCCTCTGCCTGTGTGCCCATGCCTGCACAGTAAACCACGTTCATGTCAAGAACATGCCACTCTCCTGCAGATCCTGATCTTGGTGGCCTTAACACAGAGCTGATGCATCCCTGAAGATGTCTTGTCCTCTCTGCACATTCCATAGAAAGCTCCTGATGCCCTTTGCTTAAAGACCTTTGAGAACATCAAGTCCAGACATTAACCTGGTACTGCCAAGTCCACCACTAACCCATGCCCCTGAGCATCACACCTCCATGTCTTTTAAATACCTCCAGGCATGGTGACTCCATCACTTCCCTGGGCAGCCTGTTCCTGTGCTTGACAGCCCTTCCTTCTGGAGAAGAGATTGTTGCTAATAGCCAATCTAAACCTCACCCGGTTTAACTTGATAGGCAATCAATAGACCAAAATCTAGGGAGAAGCTGGTTGGGAGCACACCTTCCATTGAAGATCCATTGCTTTCCACACTGGCCCTCGCCAGCATGGACATTTCCCTCTCTTCACTGAATAATTCCGTTACTTCACTCTGTTGTTCACTTTTTACATTTCCAGCTTTCCCTTCCCCAGAGGGACTAAATCCCGTCTAAACAAGAAAACCAACTGGTCCTGAGAGCTCAGGAGTCCGTGGGCAACTGGGAGATAAACCTGAAGGGCCCAAAATAGCCCCAGGTTGGTGCAATTCGCTTGACTTCCTGCTTGCATCAGCACTGAGTTTGGCCCTGAAATAGCTCCGAGGTGTGGGATCGGCCCTGCCTGCCTCTGACCTGACCGGGGGCCCCATCTCAGCTCCAAAAGCACATACGAGGGGAGGATGCGGTGGTGGTGTGTGATGCTGTGGTGGGAAGGAGGGAGCTTCCCCAGTGCCAAGCTCTTTCCCAAGCCCACCCCTGCGAGGATTCCTGCCCACACCCTCGCAGGAGGGTGAGAGGGTTGCACAAGGGCTGGTGATGGAGGAGGCTGTTCTGGGAGCACAGCCTCCAGGGTAAGTCCTTGCTTATCTCCCCAGCACAGCTCCATTGTTGAGACTGGGAACCTGGGATGGGAACTGGGAGATGGAGCCCTCCCACCTGCAGTGTGCCTCTCCCTGGGACACCTGTGGGACTGTTTCCCAAAGAATGGAGTTTCCCAAATCCTGTTTTCGTGTCCTGAAATCTCCCTGCAGGCAGTGAGAGGAGCACAGTGGCCCCCTCGTGCTCTGGCATTGCAGGGGTGATGAGGAGGAACTCCAGTTTATCCCAGGATGCTCTTATTGTGATGTTTCTCCTGTAAGTAACCAGAATATCAGCACAAACACGCCCCAGGTACAATCCTGCTGCCTCCTTCTCCTCTCCCTATAGCCGGACACATTCAACCCTTTGTTTCCAAGGCACTGATTGCAATGGAAATGATGCTGAGTGTGTTTGCTGGGAGAAGCTGGCCTGAAGAGCACCGGCTTTCACCAGGGAGGTGGTGGATAAACACCTTCCCCACTACATGGCTCAGCTTCCCTATTGGAAAGGCCAAAGAGGGATCCGGAGGGTGCCCCCAGATGTGCTTTGAGATAGGAGCCGGGTGTTGTTATCTGGTGACGCTGCATGAAGTTGCCACTACCCACAGCTAATTATAGCAGGGCAGGGAGAAGCCATCCTGGGCTGAGGAGTCCCTGCGCTGGGGTTATGAGCTCCATTGTCAGAGGGCAAAGGAACCTGCCTCCTGCCCGGGTGTTTCAAGCCAGGCACTGGCTCTTGTGAGGGATGGGATGCAACAGGTAAATTCTAGGGAGATATGGGCGAAATTCCCTTTTCAGTCCCTGACCGGCTGATGAAAGTATTAAGGTGCAAAGCACCCGACTTGCAAGGCTGTTGTGGTGCAGAAAGCTGGAGCGAGAGGCCAATGGCCCCTCTGCAGCGTTAAGAGAATCATGGATAAAGGAGAAACAGTGGAAATATGAGAGGATTGGGAGTTTATCTTACGCTGAGGAAATACTGTGTGCGAACTGGAGTGCCAGCCTCGTGCCTTGCTCTGTTTAGGCACTAATCCGGATACACAGTGCTCAGGACAGCAGAAAACACAGGAATGGCTCTGGAGGTTCCTCCATCTCCCTGCTGCTTTCCGGGAGCCCCTAAACAACTAGAGCAATTCCCCCAGGTACCTGGATGGAGGCTGGTGGTATCCAATCCGTTTGGGCACCTCCGTGTTGTCTCTAAATAGGAAAAGCTGCCTGGAGGTAGCATGTCCCCTGGATAAGGGTCGCAGAGCTGGGGCGGGAGCAGCAGCATCCCCCCATCACCCCGCAGCAGCCTCGGGGGCTCCAGCCCCGCTTCCCCAGCCCGGTGCCCCCGGGCCCGGCGGGACGATGCTGCCCTCTGGCGGCACCAGCGCAGCGCTGCAGCGAGGTGGAGGTATGGGGGTGCCTGGCCCGGCCCTTGGGACCTGAGGGTTGATTGGGATGAGCTCTTAGGCAGAAGCTCTTCCCTGTGAGGGTGCTGAGGAGCTGGCACAGGGTGCCCAGAGAAGCTGTGGCTGCCCCATCCCTGGCAGTGTTCAAGGCCAGGTTGGACACAGGGGCTTGGAGCAAGCTGCTCCAGTGGAAGGTGCCCCTGCCCATGGCAGGGGGTTGGAACTGGAGGAGCTTTAAGGTCCCTTTCAGCTCAAACCAGTCTGGGATTCCATGACTACATCAACCTCATTTGCCTACTCCTTTGGGGCCGTTACTGTGGTGCATGTGGACACTGGATTTTTTGGTCTCTCAGTGGATGCCTTATGGATTTGTAAATCTTCAGTGAATTCACCTGATCGCATCCATCACCGGACATCCAAATTGCGCTGACGGTCTCTGGAGCAAGTTGTCTTACTGAAGCAGTTCAGCCACAGAATCCTAGAATCCCAGACTGGCTTGCCAGTGCCTCCCTCACAGGGAAGAGCTTCTGCTTAAGAGCTCATCTCAGTCTCCCCTCTGGCAGGTTAAAGCCATTCCCTTGTCCTGTCCCTACATCCCTTGTCCAAAGCCCCTCTCCAGGTTTCCTGCAGCCCCTTTAGGCACTGGAGCTGCTCTAAGGTCTCCCCTTCAGGAGCCTTCTCTTCTCCAGGCTGCCCCAGCCCAGCTCTCTCAGCCTGGCTCCAGAGCAGAGCTGTTCCAGCCCTCGCAGCATCTCCATGGCCTCCTCTGGCCTCCCTCCAGCAGCTCCACATCCCTCTTGTGCTGTTGCCCCAGAGCTGGATCAGGGCTGCAGGGGGGAGGTCCGTGTTTTGAGGACAGGGAAGTGTGAAGTGGTGAGAAGGTCCTTGCAGTGCAGAGAGCAGTCATAGACTGTTTACTGTACAGGATTCACTCTCGGGATGCTCTGCACTAGGAACGAAGTAGTTAAAGCCACGCAACACACAGCAGCTCGTGTTGTGCTGTATAACAGACAGATAACACGTTATTCCCAGCATCTGTGCTCCAGCTTGGATGAAAAGCACCAGACCTGAATTTCAACCCGTGTCAGCAGTTACCGTCCAGCCTTCCCCTTGCTGTCACTTAACACGGTGAATTACCGGCTTCGCGTTAATCTGCCTGAACACCGAAACTCTCGGAGCAGTTTAAACGCATCCCCCAGACACCGAGTCCCAGGCGCAGCTTTCAAATCGATTCGCTCAAAGCCGAGCTGGGTTTTGTGTTTTAGGACAAACATAAAGCTCAGCTCCCGAGGGAGCTTTGCAGCGCACGGGATGGGAGATAAAGCGCTCTGGGATGGGCGAAGAGGGGGGGGAAGCATTGTTTTCTACAAAGAACAGGAAACGAGCCTCAAAGAGTACATGAAAGGGACCTTAAAACAAATGCAGATCAGCAGAGGGCGGACCTGCAGCGCGGCTCCCAGCTGGCTGCCCAGGGCAGCCCCGTGAAGCTGCTGCTCTGGCCTGCGGGGGAGATGAGGGACCCTTGGGGTACCAGGACCCGATTGTCCCTCCCGAGTAGGTCTTGGTGAAGCCAAAAAGACCTGGGTTCACCCTGCAGAGAGGGGACCCGGTTATGGTTGGGCTCAGTGATCTTCTGGTTGGACACAACGATGTTATGGTTGGATTTAATCATCTTAAAGGTCTTTTCCAACCTAAATAATGTGATGATTCCATGACTCCCTTGCTACTTCACCCGTGGGGATGGGATTAACCCAGCCAGGCCAATAAGAGGATGCTCCGAGCCTTGCAGCTGGACCCATCCCAACCGTGGGCTGCTCCTCCGGTGCCACCACCACGCATCTCATCCTCCACAGCATCTGCCCACCTCCACGCAGCCTCGGCGCTGGGTGTTTCAGTTACCCCTTAGGGGCACGCTGAGGAGAGGGGTGACCGGTGTGGTACCCCATGGACTGGTCACCCCATGGCGGAGCAGGGGGAGCTCAAACGGGGAGGCAGAGGAAGGGAGATCACAAAGATGCAGGAATGCGGCAACACTGAAGGGTTTTCCTTATGGAGATGTCCCTTATTGGCTCTTCAAAATGAGCTAACTGGGTTTAAACCCCTCTGCTGAATGTCCCCGTTTCATTTTGCTGCTCCTAATAAAATCAGGCTCCTGTTAGAGCCAACTGGCAAAAATCATCTGCAACGTACCAGAAAGCCATTTCCTCCCATACAAGGCAAGCCAGTGGCCTCCTGCCAAAGGGGACAATGGGGGACTCTGAGGCTGGTCCTGCGAGCCCTCGTGTTCCTGTTTACTCGGAGGCTTGGTCCTTGATCAGAGAGATTTCTCTGGGTGGTTTTGAAGCTGATTTTAATGGAGCCATCGGCAGCAGTGCCCACATCCTGCAGGAATCCTCCTCCTGCGCAGGCTCCTGGGAATGGTGGCAATGCTTGGACCTTCCCAAGCCTTGTGCAGAGAGTCCCACCAGCTCTGTGGCTCTCCTGAGTCATAGCTGGGTCTTATGGCACGGCCTGGGTCTGGCATTCCCACAGCCATGGATCCCATGGGCTGCAGGATTCCCGGCTCGCCATGTTTGTACCTGGAGCACAGCCGTGGGCTGCTCACCAGATGAGAGAAGGGAAAACCATCATGGTAACCCCCACTGTGGCTGTTATCTCATCCTTCCCAGAGCAGAAAGCCTGACCAACACCCACCCTGGCTTTATCAGCAGCCCCAGTCCCAGCACCGCTGGCAGGCGCAGCCTCAGCAGTGGCCAAAACAAGAGGATGGGGATGGGAACGTGGAGCTGACAATGGGAACGTGGGGATGGGAATGTGGTGCTGGGGGTGTTAACATGGAGCTGGGGATAGGAACTGAGATGGGGATGTGATGCTGAGGATGAGAACATGGTGCTGGGATGGGAACATGGCACTGGAGTAGGGAGCATGGCTTCTGAGGATGGAAACATGGAGCTTGGGGGTGGGAATGTGGTGCCTGAGGATGGGAATTTGGCACTGGGGATGGGAACGTGGGACGTGAGGATAAGAATGTGGTGCCTGGGGATGGGACTGTGGCTCTGGGAATGGGGACATGGCACTAGGAATGGGAATATGCCGCTGGCACGGGCACATGGTGCCTGAGGACGGGAATACGCTGCTGGAGAAGGGAACACGCGGCTGGGGCTGATTTCCCGCTCCCCCTCCCGCCCCCCCGCGCCCTTGGTTCCCCGCTGCCGAGCGCTGCGGGGCGGGGCCGAAAGGGGGCGCTGCCGGGCGAGGGGAAGGGGGGGGTGGTGCAAGAGGGCGCAGCGCTGGGCGCGGCCGGCAGGGGGCGCGGCGCGCGCCGCCTTTGTTGCCGTTGGCGCCTTCCCTCGGCCGAGGCGGCGGCGGCGCGCGCGGGAGCGGAGCGGAGCGGGGCGGGGCGGCGGGAGCGGCGCGCGGCGGGCTCGGCTCGGCTCGGCTCGGCTCGGCTCGGCTCGAGGATGGAGATGAAGAAGCGGCTGACGCTGGAGCTGCGCAACAAGAAACCGGGCGAGGTACCCGTGGGGGGGAACCGGTCCACGTGTTGCTGTGGAGGGGGGGGGGAACGATAACGGGGAGCGTCCCGCGGGGGTCCCTCCCGGTGAGCGCGGTGCTGGGGGTGCCGCTTCGGGGGTGGCGAGCGCGGCGGCTGGGAGTCCCCTTCCTCCTCCTCTTCCTCCTCCTCACCCCCCCCCCCCCCCCCCCCCCCCCCGGCATGGCGGCGTGCACGTGCGCGGCGGGGCCCGGGCGGCGCGGTCGGTCCTGTCCCGCCGGGTCCTGCCCGGGCCCGCCCCGCTGGGTGACCGGGCCAGGCCGGGTCCCGCCGGCCAGGAGCAGCCAAGCAAGGCCGGTGCGGCCCCGCGCAGCCATGGCGGCTCGGCCATGTTTAGCAGCCGCCCGGGCCTGCCCCGGCCCGCCCCGACGGGGCTCCGCGGGGCCTGCTCGGGCTCCCCCCCTTCCCCGGCTGTCAGCGCGGGGCTGAGCGCGGCCTCCCCGGTGCGAAGCTGGGTGCGAGCTGCGCTTCCCCCTCGCCTGGGGTCCCGCCCGCTCCGCTCAGCGCCAGGCCCAGGGCATCGCTCCCTCCGCGGGCGTTCCGGTTCGCCCTCGGCCCTTATCGGTGCGGGGCCGGCGCCGTGCGGCGCGATAGCCGGCGGCTGTCACCCTGCGCTCTTTGGCGTGGGGCGCCTGGAAACGGGCCGCGAGTGGAGGCTTTGGTAAAGGTTAAAGATGTTTTGTGGGTGGAAAAAAGGCGTTTTCGGGCCGAAAATGAGCTGAGGAGGCGGAGGGTCCCTGCGAGGGCGCGGGTTTGACACCAGGGCCTGGGGGAGCGGGGTCCGAGTGTGCCCGGGGGCCAGAGCGTTGCTGCTGGGTGAGGCCGCCCTGGTGCAGGGCCCCAGGACACGGCCTGCGCTGGGTTAAAGCTGCTCTTGGCCGGGGTACTTCATAACCTGGTAACGTCCAGGCTCCCCCCAGCACCACAGCAGCAGCGGAGGCTCGGCCTCGGCCGCCTTTGCACCCACCGGCTTGGTTGGAGGCTTGTTTGGGTGCTGGGGGCAAACCGGGCTCAGGTGCGGAGCTCCTGACCAGTGCTGCCGCTTCTAGAGCGTTGATTCAGTGCGAGCCGGTGCTGCAAAGATGGCCCAGGAGCCCCGAAAGTGGTGCCGGTGAGGCAAAGGGATGTTAAAATGACTCCCTAATAGTTGGCTGATGTGAGCAAGAGAGGTAAAATGGGAGTGCTGCGAAGGAGGGATTTGGAGAGCATCACGAGCCTTCAGGCCAAGGCTGAGTTTGCATCTTGCTGTGAAGAACGTGTGGGGTAAAAGTGAGTTTTGGAAGCTGTGGGAGCTGAGGCTTGAGCTTAGGGGGAGAAGGGGGTGCTGGTGCTTGGCGGGGAGCAGGTCTGTGCTGGTGCTTCTTGGTCCTGATGCTACAGGCGGGGTGGTTTCTGTGCTGGGTTACCAGCTAGTGATGGCTTCTGTGTAGCCTACACTGGGTACAGTAGTAGATGCCATCAGTGGTTCTGTATCGTGAGCCTGAAGCTCATCTGCTTTAGAGACCTGCCTGGGCAGATGTGTCACCTCTGCATGGAGACTGTCACAGGGAAACAAAGCCTCTGGAGCAGCTTTTCCAGCACCCCCAGGCATTGGGGACAAGTTAAAGGGACAAAACCAGATGACCGTGTTTGGTCTCCTATTGGTGAAGCCTTCAGTGTTGTCCTTGAGAGCTTTTTGATGCTATGTATGTGAAACGTGTTGGTACAAGCTCATGGTTCAACCCCCTCATGCTTCTTGATGGGGAAGGTGGACCTTGGTTGGTGCAGTGGATGCATGTTGCATGGCTCACGCTTCAAGGGTGCAGTCCTGACCACCATGAGGGCTTCACACCTTGCTCCCTCACGCAAGTCCTTTAGCTTTAAGATCTCGTGTGTCCCTTCATGTGGGTAAGGAGGAGCTGCTGCTTTGGGATGTGGGACAGGCTGGGGGTGAGGCTTGGCTGGGTGTGCTTACCGCTGCTGCTGTCCCTGTGGCAGGTGAAGGAGCTGGTTCTCGATAACTGCCGTTCGGACGATGGGAAGATCGTTGGTCTCTCCTCAGACTTTGAGAACCTGGAGTTCCTCAGCATGATCAACATCAACCTGCTGTCCGTCTCCAACCTCCCCAAACTCAACAAGCTACGGAAGGTGAGGCATATCCCATCCCCAGCAGTCCTTGCTCTGGCGCTTTGGCTGGCCTGGCCCTCGGTGTTTTTCATGTATTTCCCAGAAAAAAGCCATTTGATTTTGCCTTTTCCTCTGTAGCTTACAATTGGAGCAAGGGACAGAGGTGGTTTTTTGGCAACGGAATGCTTTTGAGCTCATTTTGTGTTTAGCATCCTCTGTTGCTTTTGCTGTTGTGCTACTGTCGGGAGCTTCGGTAACATAGAATCATGGAATGGTTTGTGTTGGAAGAGGCCTTAAAGCCCATCCAGTTCCAATCCCCTGCCATAGGCAGGACACCTTCCACTGGAGCAGCTTGCTCCAAGCCCCTGTGTCCAACCTGGCCTTGAGCACTGCCATGGATGGGGCAACCACAGCTTCTCTGGGCACCCTGTTCCCCAAATATCAAATTATTATGTCCAAAACACCATAAGTATTTGGGATTTTGGAGCATGTGCCCGTGTCCTGCAGCACGGAGGTGGCTGGGAGTGCTGTGGGCAAGGGGTTTCAGGTGAGCACTTGAACTGCAGCTCTATGGTGTGGTCTAAGGGAGAGAGTCTGGAACTTGAGTGCTCATTGTAGTGCAGTTCTCAGGGCAGTTTTACTCCCCTTGCTGCAAACTGAAGCCCTTTGTGACTATGTGATATTCCCTCCTGGCAGCTGGAGCTGAGTGATAACAGGATTTCTGGTGGCCTTGAAGTTCTAGCAGAGAGAACTCCTAACCTGACACACTTGAATCTAAGCGGCAACAAGATCAAAGACATCAATACCCTGGAGCCCTTGGTGAGTGAAAGGCTGTGCTGGGATCTAAGGGATGATGTTGTTTCCTTTGGGGAGTGTCTGTGCAGAAGTCCAGTGTCTTGGCAGCACTTTGTGGTTCTCATGGGAACAGATGAGTGGGTCCAGTTTGAGGCTGGGCTAATGGTTAATGGTTCCTCTGCCTGGAAAACCAGCAGCCAGTTGCTAAAAGCAGCATGAAATTGGGCTGGATGGGTAAAACTGTGGATGCAGCGCTCAGTGTCCATGTGAGAAAGGACCTTTAATGGATCAGATGCAGTTGGAGGTAGGTGGCACCTGAGGTGTCATGGAGATGGGCTGCTTGGGGTCCCATTGCAGGGTTCCCATTGCCTCTGCACTGCCCCAGAGAAGGCTCTTGCCTTGTGATCCTGACTCTGTAGCTGAAAGGTCTGATCTAGGGCATTGCCTCATTAGTTGGTCCCTGCAGAAGAAGCTTGAAGCCATTTTACTCCTCCTTTGCTCGACCTGCTGCACAGTGTGAGGACCGGAGCAGGGGAGCTGCTGTGGCTGTGCTGGAAGGCTCACAGCCACTTCCTGCGTGGTGCTTTTGGGTTTACCTCATGTTCTGGGCAGGATGAGTCCAGCTCAGTGATTCCTCCTGCTGGGGAGCTGGGCTTGTTGCCCACCCTGTTCAGAAGAGAGTATGATTTGGATGTGGTTTCACAGGGAGCTGTCTCCAAGGTGGGGAAACTAGGACAGGGGAGCTGAAAAGAAGTCTTCTTTGCCTGCAGTTAGCAAGAGCAATAACTCCTCTCCATCCGAGCAGCACATGGTGCAAACTAAGCATGCAGAGGCACTTACTTCTGTGCTAGATGTGGGTAGCAAACAGCTGTCCCATGATGGTTGTGTGATCTTCAAACAGTGTCAGCTCATCAGTAATCGAATGAATTGATCTTTGCAGAAAAAGTTGCCAAACCTCCATAGTCTGGACCTCTTCAACTGTGAGGTGACGATGCTCATCAACTACCGGGAGAGCGTGTTCACCCTCCTGCCCCAGCTCACCTACCTAGACGGGTATGATGCTGATGACCAGGAAGCCCCTGACTCAGACCCTGAAGCAGATGGGGATGCGCTGGAAGATGAGTATGAGAATGGGGAAGGTGAGGGTTTTCTCTTGGTTTTCTTGCTGGGGAAACAACCCCATTTAGCCACGGTTATGCTGCTAAAGAAATGGTGGTTGTAACTTGCCACTAAAGTGGGGGCTGTCTGGGTAACCCTCCCTCCCTCCTTTGGCAGGATGGGGAAGATGTGAGACTTGCTGCAGGCTGACAGGGCTTGTTGTTGGCACTCCTCGTGCATTCTTGCTGTGATTTCCTGCCCACTGCTCACGTAGTACTCGGGTTGGAGGTGCAGTATTTGGGAGCCATAACACTTCCTCTGCTTTTGTTAGAAGGTGAGGGTGAGGAAGAGGAGGATGCCGATGAAGAAGATGATTTGGATGAAGAAGTCATCGATGATGAAGAAGATGAAGATGATGATCTGGAAGGTGAAGAGGAGGAGGATGGAGTAGATGATGAGGTGAGGCTTTCTGTCTTTGGTTTGTGTTTGACAGTGTGTTTGTCCCTTAAGACGGTGACCCATCTGACCAGGCACCGCTGGGTGGATCTGGGAGTGCTGCTGCATGCTCCCTTTTCCCATGCACCTTTTGACTTGTCGTGTACAGAGTGTGTCGGGTCAGACCCATTTATTGCTCATCCTGGTACTTCCCTGGCTTCCAGGGACAGAGCTGTACAGCCCCTTTGTAGGGATGCTGGAAGCTGTTCAGGAGCCGATAGCTTCTCACTGTTTGGCTTGTACATGACCCCCTGAGGCTCGGGTAGGGCTGGAGCAGAGCAGAAGGAAGCTGGTGCTGTGGAATTACACCTTGCTGGTGCGACTGTGATTCTTGCAACAAAGCATCTTGTTTTGACTCCAGGAGGAAGATGAGGAGGAAGATGGTGAGGACGATGAAGAAGATGAAGCCGATGACGGTGAGTTGAATCCTAACAAAGCTGCCTCAGCATTCTCACATGTGCTGGTTTGTAGAGCTTCCCAGGCTGCAGTGCTGTGCTGTTGTTGCCTGCAGATCTGCCCTGATAAAAAGTGCAGCCTTTTGGCTATGGGCACCACTAAAGCTGCTGCTTACGCCTAAGCTGACTGTTGGATAGTGGTTATAACCAAAGGGTCGTACAGTGGTGATGGGGAAACGGGCTTCAGTGCCTCCTAATATCAACCACGCTGGGTAAGTGCTAAATATTACAGAGGCAAATTGACTGGAAAACCAGTTTTGAGTAGCTTGACCTGGTACTTTTGTGCTGAAGGAGTACTTCTGTCACAGAAGCTCATGGTGGCACTGTGTGTGAGGAGATGCTCTTGGAGACACATGTTCCTCTCCTTTCAGCTGCAGGGAGGGTGGACCCTTCTTGACTCGAGTGCAGACTCCTCTGGCTATAATGATCTGTGAACACCTGGGTGAATGTTTGACAGCACACAGTGACCATTGTGACTGTAGATCCCTCTATGAGCCTGGTCCAGAGGGGCTGAATTCTGCCAAGACATTGCTGGGGGTGCTCAACAAAACGAAGCCCATTGAAACGTGGGGTGTCTGGAGGGCAATGGGAAACAGTCCATGTCTCCTGCCAGTCCTGGCTTTCCTGGGTGCCATGAGGAGCTGGGCAAGGTGGATCTCTGCTCCGGAATGGTGCCAGTCTAGTCTGTGCTTGTTCACCAGCAGCTCGGAGCCCCGGTTCAAATGCTGTTCACACAAGACTGAACTGAGCTTCACGCTTGGCCTCTCTTTGCAGACCTGCCACGAGGGGAAAAGAGAAAACGAAATCTAGAGGATGAAGGAGAGGAAGACCCAGAAGACGAAGAGGACGATGAGGATGACTGATCCCAGCTACCCAATCAGTTTTACAGACTCTGACTGTGCTTGTCTTAACCTCCCCGTTGTGTCTATGTGAGACTGTAAATCCCCGTCTCCCGCTCGTCCCCCCTTTGTATGGCTGCAGCGTCCACAATATATTTTTTTAAGATGTAGAATCCTGTAGGCATTCAGGGGAATCTTCCATCCAAGGCTCACTTCTCACAGGTACCCATGACCAAAGGCTTGCTCCGTGCTGTGGTTTGTGCGGCAGTTTGCAAAAACAAAACACCCCAAAAAAACCCCACAAAAAAAAAATCCCACAAAAAAAAAAAAAAGAAAACACACAAAAAAAAACCCCCAAAAACCCCAGAAAAATGTATTTCCTCCTCCTGGGGTATCTTTTGTGTCTGAAATCAGCTTTGCCACACTGGACCCAGAGCTCCAGCTCCCACCCTGCCCGACAGCAAAGAAGGCATTTGCTTATCCACATGCCCTCAGACCAGCTTTCTGAAGACACTTGAGCCACCTCGAGCAGTGGGTGCAGATCTGGTTCGATGGACTCCAACGCTCCCTGAGGTCTCTCTGGTCAGAAGTAGTGGTGATGTGATCTCTGGAGATGCTTGAAGATACTTTAGTGCTTGGGATGGGTGGTGCCTGGGGCCGTGGGAGAGGGGGGGTGGCTGCTTGCAAGACCTGGTACCTCTGACGATGCACCTTGCAGTAGCCCTGCACTTGCTTTCCTATTGGCTTCCTATAAACTGGAATCTTTTTCCCAGTGGCCACTCAGTAACTTCCACTTGGATGTCCAGATAAGCCTGATTCCCGTGGCTGCGAGTGTCTTTGCTGTGATGAGGCCTGTTCTCACCCCCCTTAGCAGCTTCTGCCTTTAGGAAGAGATAGGAAATAGCAGGTGAAGGGATACTGCACTTCTGTCAACCTCCATTTCGCACTGTACAGAACACGTTCAACCAGTATCACTGTGATGCACCTAACTCGGCGTTCCCCAGGAGACCGTGTTAGCCTCGATATTCTCAGGGTCCTTCCGCTAGCCAGTACCAGCTCTGGACAGTTGCCTCAGCGCTAGCCTGGTGTACGCATCCTCCTCTTCCTCTTTTCTTTCTTAGCATGAAGAGAAGTGCATTGATCAGAACCCAGCTCTCTCCCACTCGTGTTCGTGCTCTGACGGTGCCACAGAGCAACGTGTCCCCGCACCCTGCGGTGGCTGGAAGGAGGAGGAAGCAGGGATGAGCCATGTGTAGCTCCGCTAAGGAGGGTTCCTCACCCTTTGCCCACCTTTCCTCTGCCTGGAGGTGTTCACATCCACGAGCTTCACTGGCCCCGTGGCACCCAAGGGATGGTAACTGTGTGCCGCAGAGCTGCTCCTCCTGCTCCCCATGGATGCACTGGCACTTTGTGGCATTCCCGGTGGGCAACCTGCAGGCACCCAGAGGGGAGGCAGCGGTTCCTGCAGAGGAGTGGAGTGCGTTGCAGCACATCCCAGTTCCTGTTGCTTTGCTCTGGTCTTGCTGTCGTCTCGTGTTGTACAGTAGCTGTAACCATTCGGAGCAGAATTAGTCCTGTAAAATGCAAACTGAGTAACTTATAAATGTTAAAAGGAATTTTTTTAAGGAAAAAAAAAAAAGAAATTTCAGAGCAGCAGTTACTTCTAATTTTTTTTTTCCCTGCATTTTTAGCAGATTGTAATGGATTTTATATTAGCCTAGTGACTGTCAGGCTGCGATTGCTCAGATTAGCCCCAGGAATAAGGATCTCCAACCCCTTTTGTATCTTTTGTTACAAAAATTTGGATAAGACTTTTAATAAAGACTTCCGTTTTTACGAACCCATCGCAACGAGCCGCGTCTTGGCTGCCTCTGCTCTAGGGCCCCCTCGGTGCCCTGCTGGGGCTGGGTTTGAATCTCTTCTGGGAGCTCAGTCATCAAATGGGATGGGGTGGAAAGGACCTGATGATCATCCGGTTCCAATGGGCAGGGACACCTCACACTGGACCAGGTTGCCCAAGGATGGTGCAGGATGCGCAGGGGCTCTGTATCGAGCTGTCACTGCGTTAGGTCTCAGCAGCTGGGGGGCTTCAGCACCAGCGTCTCATTCAGTGCATGTGTCCCCTGTGAGGGGGGGTCGTTCTGCACTTGGGGGGCAGCTCCAGGCCCTGTATGGACCAGAGCTGGGGGGCTCAGGGTGCTCCTGCAGTGTCCCCCCTGTTTTAAACACAGCCTCTTTGCCCCCTCCGCCCCCAGATGTGGGGCAATGGGGGCTGTGGGGCTGCCCTGCTGCAGCCCCATCCCTGCGGCCAGCTCTGTCCATCCAGCCTGGGTTTGTCTCCATCCTTGCTCTTGTGTCCAGGCGCTGCCCCCGGGGCTGGGGCAGGAGGCCCAGCACTGGGGTGCAGGCAGGATTGAGCCGGGGGGTGCTGCTCACCCCTGTGCAGGGGTCACAGCAGGATGAAGGCTGCACCCAGACCCCTCCTGAGCCCCAGTCCCAGGGCAGCGCTGCAGGGACGGGCGCTCACCCTGTGCCCCCTGCGTGGTGCACCCCAGGATGGGGGTAGGTGGGAAGGGGAAGCCCCCACTCCCATGGGATCTGTGTGCTGGGGGGAGTGTGGCTGGGAAAGGGGCAGCTCCAAGGGCAGGAGCCAGGGATGAAGAGTGGATGCTGAGCAGTGGCTGCAGAGCTGTGGTGTGCAGAGCAGCGGATGCTGAGCAGTGGTGCTGGTGCTCCCATGCCATGCTTGCCATAGGCAGCGTTGTGCCCCGTTCCGCAGCATCCTGCCTGGCTCAACCCTCTCCCCTCGCAGGGCCGGGCTCAGCACCAGCACAGCAAAGTGGGGCGTGGGGAGCCCCAGGACTCACTGCTCGGCTCCCTCAGGGGGTGCAGGAGGTTGCACAGCTCCCAGGGATGGGGACCAGGCCATGGATGAGCTGTGGGGGTGCAGCAGCCACCCTGTTCCCTGTGGCCTCCTCACACCTCTGAGGGGTCGGAAGCAGAGGCTCCATCTCTGCTTCTCACATATGCATCCCCCCATCTGCCCCTTCTTCAGGTGGGGACATCCTTAAGGGCGACACCGCTCCCCCACTGCCACCGCTGGCACTGACAGAGGCGCTCCCGGCTGCTGCTCCTGTACAATTCCCATTTATTATCTCAAGACCTCATTCCAGAGAAGTCCACAAACTCCTGAGCAACCCAACCAGGCTCCCCCCGAGCCCCTGGGGCTGAACAATGGAACCCTGAGGGGAGGGAGACGCACGGTTCCAGGTGCTTGAGAGTTTCCAAAGAGAAAAGGGAGGGTAGAAAGGAATAAGCAAACATCGTCCCCGCTGCCCCCCCCCCGAGCTGGGGATGCTCCCGGTACCCAGGAAGGGGGCCCTGTCCCAGTTGGTGGCAGGGGGCTGTGCGGTGCTCCCCTGCCCGGCTGCAGGGAGGGGTGGGGAGGCGCAGGAGCAGTCCCATGGGAGCCGGGGGCATCAGAGCTGGGAGTAGAGGGAGTTCTCCATCTCCGGCGTCAGCTTGGTGTGGAACGAGGCGAGACCCACCCCGAAATCTGGAGGGAAGAGAACCATAGAATCAACGTGGTTGGAAAAGACCTTTGAGAGCATCAAATCCAACCGTTCCCCAGCACTAAGGCCACCAATACCCCATGGCACTTAGAGCAGTCAGCACCGTGGCCAAACCCCTCACACCCTCCTGTAGGGGCACGGGGAGGACACATGGACACTCCCCGGGGCATCACTACAGGGTGCGGAACCAGGGGCTGGAGCCCGGGGCTCATCCCAGCAGCTCCGTCCCTTCCCCAACAGAGGCACGGGGTGCACATTGGGCAGGGCAGGCTGAGCATGCTCCCCACCAGCACCCCTCACTCCGCGCCAGCACCCCAGCTGCCAGGATCCCTCCCGCTGCCCCCCATGGGGCCGTACCCATCTCGGTGTCCATGCGGCCGGGCGGCGGCGGGGGGTTCTTGCGGTGGTCCTCGATGTGCAGGGTCATCTCCTCGCGCGAGGCGCTGGAGTAGGGGCACTGCATGCAGGTGTAGCGGCCCCGCGTGTGCTCCCACACGATGCGGCTGTTGGAGGAGTGCCCTGCAAGGACGGGCGAGGAGGGAAGCACAGCGCTCGCTCCCCCGCGCCATGGGAGCCGTGCGAAGCGCAGCGCTGGGTGCAGGGTGCTCGGTGCCGTGGCTCGTGATGGGTGCCACGGGGCTCGGCTCAGCCGGTGCAATGGGGGCAGGAGACCCCTCACTCCAAGCCCCGCATCCATTGGAGGTTCCCTTCCCAACGGAAGAACACCAAATCTGGGAGCAGGGAGCGAGGCTGTGCCCCCCCCGGCCCTGACATCCCTTTGCCTGTCGCCTCTCTGCATGGAGCTAAGGACAGCAGTTTCCAATCCAGCCTTGGAGCTGGGGGGACTGGGGAGGACTCGAGCCCAAGCAGCTCCAGTGGCTCCTTCTCCTGCTGCTTCTGCCCTCAGAACCAGGCTGGGTGCTTCCTGGGGGCACACAGCCAGTGACCCCCCCCTGCCTCCGAGCCTACCTGGGCAGCAATCCCTCTCCATGTGGCTCCCACAATGGAAGGTGCCTGCCCTCCCCCTGTGCTCCCCTCTACTCTCTGGGGAGCATCACAGTGCCCTGGGGGGGCCTCTCCCATCCCCTGCAGCCCCCCCTCCACCCGCCGCCCCCCCCGAGTGACAGAAAGCAGCCCCCAACCAGTAGGTGCCAAACTAACCTGGAGTCACTCCTGAGCCAAAGCATGGGAGGAGTGGGCTGACACTCACACCTGCGGAGGGAATCGAGGGGCGAGACAAGCATTAGGGCTTCCCCTCCCTGAGGGGGGACACGTGGGGGGGCAGGCCTGGCCCGGCCCCCCGCCTCGCACCCCCAGCACGCCGGGGAGCAGCGGGGCTGGGATAATTTGGAGGCTTGATTTTGGTGTTTGCCGGTGCTTTGTCCAATAGAGCATCCCTGTGGATGGGATGCAGAGGGCAGCGGAGGTGGGGTGGGGCTGGGGGGGCGCAGAGCGGCCCCAAGCGGGGCTGGGAGGGGGATCCTCGGCTGGCCGATGGCGGGTTCTCCTCCGGGAGCTGCTGGTGAAGGTGGGAGCAGAAGAAGCTTTGCCCGGACGGCCCCACGCGCTCACCTTGGCTTTTCTTCCAGACGGCGTTGGAGACGGGGGGGCCGTGGCCCGGCACGTAGGGCCGGAGGCGATGCTGCGCCGCGGGCTGCGGCAAGCTGTAGGGCGAAGGATGCACGTAGGACAGGAACGGCCCCGGCACCGAGGACGGGGGTGGCCCCGAGAACCGAGTCAAGGACGATGGCCCGAAAAGGCCGGGCTCCAGCAGCGGGAAGGGGTGCGGAGCCGGCGACACCAATGGCAGCGCCTCCAGCGAGCCGGGCAGCTCGGGGAGGCTGCTGGGCACCGGGGCAGTGTCCGCACCGGGCACCATGGCTTCTTTCTCCAGGGGCCGGATAACGCTCGGGAGCTTGGGGAGCCCCTCGGGTGGTTTGGCCGAGGGGTCCTTCTCCAGGGCGGAGGTAGCGGGTGGGATGGGCTTGTCGGCTTTGGGGGGTGGCGTGGGGCTGCTGGCGCTGTCAGAGCAGACGTGAAGGTGCTTGAAGAGCGAGCGGTGTGTCCGGAAGCGCAGCATGCAGTTCTCACACCTGCAGGGCCACCATCAGTGTCAGGGAGGGGGTCCCCTCCACATCACCCCGAGAGCATCAGGGACAGCGTCCCCTCCACATCACCCTGACAGCATCAGTGACAGTGTCCCCTCCACATCACCCCAAGAGCATCAGGGACAGCACTCCCTCCACATCATCCCAAGAGCATCAGGGACAGCGTCCCCTCCACATCACCCCGAGAGCATCAGTGACAGTGTCCCCTCCACATCACCCCGAGAGCATCAGTGACAGTGTCCCCTCCACATCACCCCCCAGCTCTAGCCCCAGGGTCTGCAAATGTAGTATCTTGCGTGCTTGGGACTGTTTGGGAGCTGCTGGGTGCCACACATAGGACATGTTATGGGAGGGGTTTGCAGGGAGGTGGCAGTCTCTTTATCAGGGCCTGCAGTGATAGGACAAGGGGAAATGGGTTTAAATTCAAAACGGGAAAAGTTCGGGTTGGATATAAGGAAGAAGCTCTTCCCTGTGAGGGTGCTGAGGCGCTGGCACCGGGTGCCCAGAGAAGCTGTGGCTGCCCCATCCCTGGCAGTGCTCAAGGCCAGGTTGGACAGAGCTTTCAGCAGTATGGTGTAGTGTGAGGTGTCCCTGCCCATGGCAGGGGCTTGGAACTGGACGATCTTAAGGTCCTTTCCAACCCAAACCCTTCTATGACTCTCTGATGGGATGGGGGCCAGCGGGACTCACTTGAAGTAGCGGTTTGGCTTGTAGTGCACCTTCATGTGGGCCATGAGGTCCTGCATGCTGGGGAAGGTCTCTGCGCAGCCCAGCGTGGGGCACTGGAACGTTTTACCTGAGCAAAGAAATAGGGCAGAGATTCAGCAACAACGCGGCTGCGCTGCCCCCAGCCCCACAATGGCTCTCCAGCACCTCCCATCTGGTGCTGTGCAGCACCTCCTGGAGGTCCAGGCCCCACTTTGCCACCTCCCAGCCAAAGCAAGCTCACCCTGGAGCGACGCGGGGTGTCCCAGCCTTACCCTCAAGCGACAGCGTGGGTCTGTAGTGGACCCTGTGGTGGTCCATCAGCTCCTGCATGCTGGGGAAGGCCAGTCTGCAGCCGTAGCTCGAGCACTGGTAGTGCTTCCCTGCAAGGACACAGATGCGTTGGCCTCGTCCCTGCCCCAGCCGCTGCTGCCACCCCCATGGGGCAGGGCTGGGGCTCACCTGGGCCAGGCCTGCGCTTCAGCGGCCGCAGCTCCTGCGCCGGGGTCCCCACGCTCCCCGGCACCGGCGCCTCGCTGCTACCTGCGGGGAGAGGCTGTCAGAGACCGCGCGCAGCCCGGGGCGGTGCTGCTGAGCACAGGGACCTCCATAGGCTGCGGAGACACCTCAGGAGGCTCAACCAAGGGTGAGGGTAGGGACTGCCCCTGGGGAGGAAGAGCCCCAAGGACAGCACAGGCTGAGGGCTGCGTGGAGCCGGGCTGAGAACATTGGGGCTGCTCAGCCTGGGGAAGAGAAGTGGAGACCTCAGAGCAGCTTCCAGTGTCTGAAGGGGGCTACGAGGATGCTGGGGAGGGGCTCTTCATCAGGGACCGTAGTGATAGGACAAGGGGTGATGGGTTCAAACTGACACAGGGCAAGTTCAGGTTGGAGATAAGGAAGTTCTTCCCTGTGAGGGTGCTGAGGCGCTGGCACAGGGTGCCCAGAGAAGCTGTGGCTGCCCCATCCCTGGCAGTGTTCAAGGCCAGGTTGGACACAGGGGCTTGGAGCTGCTCCAGTGGAAGGTGTCCCTGCCCATGGCAGGGGTTGGAACTGGATGAGCTTTAAGGTCCCTTCCAACTCAAACCATTCTGTGATTCCTACCCTTTACAAACAGGGGTGCCCACAGTTGGGGGGGTCTGGTAGGGTCTGGCTTGGAAGGGGCTGGAGCCCTCCAGGGTGGTTGGAGATGGGATGCTCTTTGCTCTAGAAAAAGCTGCTGGTATGAAGGCAAAGCCTGCTGGTGTCTCAAACACATTGGGTGGTGCCACGTGCACAGCCATGCCCAACCTCAGGTGCTCCCCAGTCCACCTCTGCGGCAGGATTTGGCCAAAGGGACCTCACAGCAGCAGAAGCAAAAGCTTCTGCCCTTCATCCTGCCCCAGCCCCTCAGCAGGCACAAGGGACTCACCTGCCCCCTCTCCAGTGTATTTACCCCGCAGGGAGAAGGTGGGCACAGCCTCTTCCTTCTCCGTCTTCATGGCCTGGCCAGTGGTGGGCACAGGGTGATGCACGTGCTGATGGTGTCTTCTCCTGGCGATGCTGCACCGCGTGCAAGGGCGAGAGGTTAAAGCCTGGCATGACGTGATGTTGACTGCCTCCTCCTTGATGCCCCACCGGTCCCTCCCACCAGGGGACCCCCAGGGCAGGAAATCTCAGCTTCTGAAGGGCTTTGCTGTGTCTCTGCCAGGGAGGACCCGCTACAAAAGGCAACACTTCCCTGGGTACTCCCCCCAATCCATGGTTTCAAAGGGTCTTCCAGCCAAGAGGAGCAGCAGGTCCCATTGCATGACCGGGAGCGTCGGCAGCAGGGCCCGATGCTGATGGGCATGTGGGGATGGTTCCTTCACACAACCTACATCAGCGGGTCCCCCAGATTAAACTGGCTTCACCAAGTCTCGGCACCAGGTTCTGACATGCAGAAATCAAACACTAAGTCCTAGTAAAAAGCATCTGAAAAGTCCCTCACTTCAGGAGCGTCCTCAATAGTGTCTTAATGTCAAAGTTAATAATAATAGTAATAATAATAGTAATAATCATAATAATCTGAATGATAGAATGGGTTGGGTTGGAAGGGACCTTAAAGCTCATCCAGTTCCAACCTCCTCCCATGGGCAGAGACTCCTTCCACTGGAGCAGCTTGCTCCAAGCCCCTGTGTCCAACCTGGCCTTGAGCACTGCCAGGGATGGGGCAGCCACAGCTTCTCTGGGCACCCTGTGCCAGCGCCTCAGCACCCTCACAGGGAACAGCTTCTGCCTAAGAGCTCATCTCAGTCTCCCCTCTGGCAGGTTAAAGCCATTCCCCTTGGCCTGTCCCTACAGGCCCATCACAGCAATGCTGGGGCTGCAGGGCCGCTGCAACTCACACATCTGTGTTTGGGTAGAGGGTTAATATTCCCCCGAGAGCTCAACGACTCCCAAACCAAATGCCCCTTGGGAATCACCTTGGGGATCAGCCTTGTGGCTACAAGGAGCTGCATCCGCATCCACCGCATCCCTCCTGGCCTTGCTGACCTGCCCATCTGCATCTATTCCAGAGGAACTTTCCCAGCTTTTCCACTCCAGCCCGGCTCCCGGTGGGTTGCAGGAGGTGGGTTTTACCCTGGCACATGCGGCTCAGAACTGCAACCCACCGACAATAAACCAGAGCATGGAGCACGGACTCCATGTGGGATTATACCTCAGGCTGCCCCCAGGCTTGTGGCTTTGTTTGGGGGTTGCATTGGGGCTTTTTTGTCTCTGTTTCTGCTGCCACTGCGGGATGCAACCTGGGACTGAGGCTGGAAGGGGGATCAGCCACAGAGTGGGGGGATTTGGGCCAGGGCCAGGCTGGTTGTGTCCCAGGAGGGGAAATTCAGCCCTGGCTGGAGGGGTTGGGATGCTCCATCTGCACAAAGCGGTTTGGGCACACAGAATTCACAGAGGCTTTGAGGGAGCTTTGTTTTATCGGAGATAATGGAGGTTTTGGTGGGGAAAAACACCTTGGGAATCTTCCTTTGATGGAGAAAGCATTACAAGGATCGAGGCAGAGCCACATCTGTCTGCTCAGCCCCTTGCGCAGCATCCATGCAGTGCCATCACGTTTTGGTGACCATCACCGTAGCTTCCAGCCTCTGGTGCTGCTGGAGCTCTTCATGAGTCCTCGAGGCTGTAGGGAACCTCCCCCAGGTTCCCTCTTCCCTGCTGGAAACACTCATTCCAGCACAGTCCTCAATGCTTGTCCCGGGACTTGCTGACAGACGCCGGGAGCGATGGTCTCCAATGACTTCCAGATGAGGCTGAAGGCAGCAGGATGCTGGTACCCACCCCACCAAGAGCTCAGCTGAGCACAGGCAGCTTTCTGCTTCCTCTCCTGGGTCAAACCTTCCCTCCTCTCCCTCCTGGCTGTCTGCTGGCGTTTGCCGTTTCCCAGCGGTACCCAAGAGATGTGCTTTGAGCTGATTTTTCCCCTCTGGAAAAGCTGGGAAAAGGCCTCTTGGGGAGGGAGCTACCACTGGACAGGTCAGTGAGGGCAGATGGGATGGACACAGGCGCCCCTTGCTGCAGCCAGCACGCCTGCACATGCCTGTACATGTCTGCACATGCCTGTACATGCCTGTACATGCCTGCACACGCCTTGTGGCCTTGTCAACATCTCCCTGGAGCAAAGCAGTTCAATAAGGGGGTGTCTTTGGCAGCGGACAGGATGGCAGCCCCACAGCATCGCATTATACTCAGCCCAGGCCCTGGTTTTGGGGAGCCGGTGGTGCCTCTGTCACTTTGCTGTCATTGATCATCTCCTGCAGGACACTATAATACCTTTAGTTCTCCAGGACCCTCTGTTCTGCCACCCTGACACTATTCTGATGCTGAAGTGTTACTAGTGAGATGTGAATCCCCCAATGCCAATGCAAATCCTGCCCTGGAAACTCGAATCTGAAGTCAAGTGTCGGTATTCCCAGGGTTTTCCTGCTGCAGGTTCAGTCTCCCTGAAAACCTGCTGGCACCCAGCTCCCTCATTCCAGCCCCTGCGGTGAACAGGGACCCTGGAAAAATCCTTCTGGGAGGCTGACAGCAACAAGGAGGGTTTGCAGCTACTGCTCACCCAGAGCAGCCTCTGCTGCTGACTCAGTTAATAATCAATACAGCTCATCCCCCACAAACGAACCAGGGGGTTATACAGATCTCCAAGCACAGAGACTTTCACACATCCCCCTCCAAGAAGGATAAATGGGACAAATAATCCTATTGGAGCATCCCGGGGTGGTTTCTGGGGTTGCAGATGCTTCCCAAAAGGCAGCTCCTCGGCGCAGGAGATGAGACAAAGGCTCTGAACAAGGGGCTCATGTGATCGCTCAGCCGGGGAGCGCGGAGGGAGGACGCAGAGGTTGACAGCAGCACGGATGCTGCCGGCCCCGCGCTCCCGCAGTGATCCGGCCACCGTGCACGGGGTGCAAACGTGCCCCAAATTAAACCCACGTCCTAAATCCTCCTGTTGCCTTCAGGCAGCGCAGGGAACACTGCAAGAGCTGGTGCTGGGGGGAAGATGCTCCCGGCATCTCTGCCCATGATGCCCACCACAACCAAGGTATCCCAATCCCAACCTGGACCAGAGCAAAGCCACTGCCTTGATGTTTTGCCTTGATGTTTTGCCTTGCACCTCATCCCAAGGGCACGCTTCCTGTTTTCCAGCTCAGAAAACCTGCCCAGAGAGGCCCATGGAGCCCATCCTGAAACCCCACCACATCTGCTGCTGGAGGCAGCGTGGGCATCCAAGGGGTTCCCTGTGCCATGTCCCCACAGCGGACATGGAGGGAGCTCATCCAAGACCCGACAGTGGTTCCTTTGGAAGCATCTTTCAGCCTTTCCTGCAGAGCCGCCATGCCACCCCCCCAGCTTGCTCCAAGCCATCAGTGACCTGGGCAGCATGTGAACATGGAAGAGCCATTTCCCCACATCCCTGCACCATCCTGGTGCCCACCTTTATCAGCCTGCCCACATCCAGCTGATCTGCTGGGCTCTTCAGACAGAAAAATCCCTGCTTCCTTTCGGGAGCCATCTGGGGAGGACGGACCTTCTCCCTGAGCCCGGCCAAAGCTGCTCCTTGAGCAGCATCCCGGACCACGGTCAAGTTCATGCCATGGCCAAGGCTCAGGAGCCCCTTCACCCCAGCAACAGATGAGCAGCTGCATCCCCCAGCCTCTGACAGTAACAAAGCAGCTCCCATGTGTGCAGGGAGATGGAGAGACCATGGGGAGACCCCAGTGGGAGCAGCCCTGGGATGCTCGAGGTGGCGAAGCGGGTCTCAGTGCTCCCACAGACCACACATGCCCGCAAAGACCCTGGGGCCAACAGCTCCCGTGGCTAGCTGTCCCTGTGCTACTAGCCCCATAAATAAGACCCCCCCTTAGCTTGCAGCCCCCCATGGGTGGCACCCCCATGGCAAGTGGTTTCTGCAGCTAGCGGGCCCCTATGTTTATACATCCATGGCTACTCCTTTGGGCAGTAACACGGCCGTGGCTCGCACCCCCATAGCGAGGCACCCCTGTAACATAGAACCCCCCGTGCGCAACAGCCCTATGCCGATGTCCCCCCCATCTCTCCCGGGGCAAAACGGCTTTACCCGGAGCCGGCCCCCTCGCAGCCCCTGGTGCACATTCAGCTCCCTGCAGAGCCCGGTAACGGGCCTGTTACACCCCCGGTGCCGGACAACCCCGTTCCCGTACCCCCCCCCCTCCTTCCCGTAGAGCCGTCAGTGCCAGTCCCCCGCCTTCCGTTTCCGTACCCCACCCCCCCGGGGCCGGCACCCCCCGTTTCCCCGCTCCCTTCCCGGTGCCGCGGTGCCGCCCCGCGCTGCCCGCCCGCACGTACCGGGGCTGCGGCGGGGCCGGGAGCGCGCATCAGCGGCGGCGCGGCCGCGGGGCCATTTTCTGAGCGGAGCTGTCGCGAGAGCGGGGGGAGGAGGAGGAGGACGGAGGGGGGGGGGGAGGAAGGAGCGGTGCGGAAGGGGGGGCGGGGGCAGCGGGGGGGGGGCCTTGGCCCCGCCCCGGGACCCCCCCGCCTTAACCGGGTGCTTTCGCACCCCCCTCCTGCCGGCGGCCGGAGCATCCCGGGGGTCTCCGAGCATCCCAAGGCCTGGGAGCATCCTCAGAGCGCCCCGAATCCCTTGGGAAGCCCCGGACTCCTTAGAGCGTCCCTCCAAGCCTTTTGAAGCTCTCTCAGATCACCTCGGACCTGTTAAAGGATCCCAGCGCCCTCTGAGCACCCAAGTTCTTTGAAGCCCCCTGGACTCCGGGGACCACCAAGCCTATCACAGCCCCTAAGAGCCCCTTGGAGCCTCCCAGGACCCTCAGAGCAGCTGGAGCTCCTCAGAGACCCCCCTCGGAGCCCCTCTCAGCGCCCAGAGCCCTCTGAAGCAGCGCAGAGGGTGCCTGAGCTTCGTGGGAGCATCCCACATGTACAGCACCCACAGCCGGGTGCTGCCCCCAGCCCCAAGGAAAGGCTGGAAGGTGCAGGAAGGAGATATCGGGATCAGTGGATTTTCCACAGCCTTTTTACTTAAAATCAAATCACAGCCTTTGCTTCCCACTCCCCCTGCAAGCTCTGCAGTGCAAGGACTCCTAAAAACCTGGGATTTGCAGGAAAAATGCCCCCAAAGAGCATAGACGCTGTAAACCCCACAGTGGGGAGGCCCAGCCGTGGGTTGCGGCATGGGGCCATGAGGGACTTGACATCCCAACAGCCTCCTGCCTTGTGCCATCCCCACCTTGGAGGAAGCAGGGTCCCCCGGACCCCCCTGCGGTGTCTGTCTGGGGCACGGGGTGTCCCCGCGCTGGGGGGGGCCGGAGGGAGGAAGAGGAGGGCAGGATGCGGGGCCGAGGCTGTCGTCACTTCCTCCAGCGCAGGGCTCAGCCGGGGGAGCGGGGCGCAGGCAGGATGAGCCCCGGCATTTGGGCACCGTTCATCCCTCTCCCTGCTGTAAACTGCCTGGAACAACCCCGGCTCGGACTCGGCCCCCATCCAAGACCCCCCTTAAGCCCAGTCTGTGCCCCTGTCCTGGGGGTCTCCTGAACCCTGGAGCCGGTGCAGCCAAGAGGTCCTCTGCGCACCCTGAATCCCTTGGGAAGCCCCTTAGAGCCTTTTGGAGCTCTCCTAGAGCTCCATGGACCAGCTAAAGCATCCCAGGGCGCTCTGAGCATCCAAGTTCCCTGGAGCATCCTGGACTCCTGGGATCCCCAAGCCTGTCATAGCCCCTAAGAGCCCCTTGGAGCCTCCCAGGACCCTCAGAGCAACTGGAGCACTTCAGAGACCCCCATCGAAGCCCCTCTGAGCACCCAGAGCCCTTTGGAGCAGCCCAGTTTCCACCCCATGTATTGTCCCTGGCCCCTGACAGATGAAACACCCCTCCTCTGCCCTGCGAACCAGGGGGGGCTTCGTCAGCCCTCTGACTGTCATCAGACAAAGCTGCTAGAGCTCCATGGGCTTTAGCTACCTGGCTCTCACAGCTTTTCCTGTGAGAAATCAGGGAATGGTGACAGTGTCCCAGTCCTGTTGGGTCCCGTTGTCCTGCTTTGCCCTGGCAGCTCCCAGCCCTGCCGAATGGTCCAGAGTCGTGCTGGGATGTGGAGCCAGGTTCCTGGTGGGGCTGGGTTCTGCATTCAGCATCTTCTGGAGGGTTCAACACACATTCAACTTTGGGACACGTGGATGCAGAGCACTTGTCAGGGGCCCAAAGGGAGCCACGGGCTGGCCCCAGGGTGAAACACAAACTGCAGGCTCAGTTTCTGAGTATTTACTATAATTATTAACAACAATCCTATTTATACCCTGGAATCACTTGAGCAGCTCCAGTCCTAGGGTACGAACAAGCAGCAAAGAGCCGGTCCTTGCTGCACAGAGGCCCCCATCTAAACCAGCTACAGGATTCCACGGCTGGCATTGGCACGTCCCAGCAGCCATCACCACTCAAGGCCAGTGTCCATGGAGAACCACCATGGAGCCACCACTGGCCCCTTTGACAAAGCCTTGGCAGAGGTGGGGTGTGAGGATGGTGACCCCCTCCCTGCCTCCGTGTGGCCACTGCGCTCGGCTCAGATCTTCTGCACGTAGTTCCCAGGGAAAAGCCCTTCCTTGCCGTGCAGCCGGCCCTTC
This sequence comes from Amazona ochrocephala, assembly GCA_039720435.1. Lineage (NCBI taxonomy): Eukaryota > Metazoa > Chordata > Aves > Psittaciformes > Psittacidae > Amazona > Amazona ochrocephala. The sequence goes on from CM077885.1 coordinate 29,032,731, forward strand.
CACCAGCCGGAAATATCTGGGAAGGGGGAAAAGGAAGAGCTGGGTCAGGCAAGGTGCTGCCGCAGGGCACAGAGAGGAGAACTCTGGAGACCCCACTTGCAGCACTGGGTGCAGTTCTGGTGTCCTCAACATAAGAAGGACATGGAGCTGCTGGAGCAAGTCCAGAGGAGGCCATGAGGGTGATCAGGGGCTGGAGCACCCCCTTATGGAGCCAGGCTGAGGACATTGAGGCTGTTCAGCCTGGAGAAGAAAAGCTGCATGGAGACCTCAGAGCAGCTCCAGTGTCTGAAGGGGGCTATGAGGATGCTGGGGAGGGGCTCTTCATCAGGGACTGTAGCAATAGGACAAGGGGTGATGGGTTCAAACTGAAACAGGGGAAGTTCAGGTTGGATGTAAGGCAGAAGCTCTTCCCCTTGAGGGTGCTGAGACGCCTGCACAGGGTGTCCAGAGAAGCTGTGGCTGCCCCATCCCTGGCAGTGTCCAAGTCCAGGTTGGACACAGGGGCTTGGAGCACCCGGCTCCAGTGGAAGGTGTCCCTGCCCATGGCAGGGGTTTGGAACTGGATGAGCTTTAAGGTCCCTTCAACCCAAACCATCCCATGATTGTATAAGCCGGGCAGAGCAGGGTTTTGGTGGCACCTTCCAGCAGGATGTCAATGATGTCCCCCACGTTGAAGCTGAGCTCATCCATGTCCTGCCCGATGTACTGGTAGAGCGCCTGGCAGCGCGGCACGGCCGCCTTGGGCTGCGGCTTGGGACGCCCAGCCGGAGGTGGCCGCTGGCTCAGGCTGCGCCGACGCTGCATCCTATGGGGCCGGGAGAAGCCACGTTCACACCATGAGGGCGGGCAGGCCCCATCCTTCCTTCCCACCCTGCTCTCTCCCACCAACCCAACCCGCTGCTTGGTGCCTGCAGCTCAGCTTGGTCCTCCCAGTGCAGCGACTGGGAGAACTGGGGTGTGCGTGAGCATGGTTGATGCAGCAAAACCAGCTTGCCAGGACCTGGTTGGGCTGTTGGTTGGGAAGCCAAAGTGTTCAGAGGGGAAAGAGCATCTCCTGGCGCTGGCAGCAGTGGGATGGGGCAAGGAGAAGGATGAGCGTGCTGGTACAGGACCTACCCGGCCACCCCCTGGTCAGGCACATTGAGGAAATCCATGTTGTACTCCGATGGGGGCCGTGTCTTCGGCTGGTGGCCAGCGTTCCGGGGGGGTAACACTGCAGCTGGTGGCCCCCGCGCCTGCTTCTGGGCTGCCTTGTGGGTGTCCCGCTGAGCCCGGCCATCTCCGCGCGGGAATTGGGGTGCCCCATTCCTGCAGGCACCTGGGAGAACCCCCCCGGGATGGTTCATTACAGGGTCCCACCTTCAGCCTGCACCACCGGGAGCGCAGCGCTGCCTGGACCCAGGGATCCCCCCACTCCGGTACCCCCGGCCCTGCCCTGCTCACCTCTGGGTGCTGGTGGGGCGCTTCGGGAGGGCGCTGGGCACCTGCTGCCCCCTCTGCTCTGTTTCGCTGCCTTCCTCGTGGGCTCTGGGGGGACACGAGCCCCCCGTTAGGTGACAGAGGGCTGCCCCCACCGTTTGTACCCAGCTGCCTTTCTCCCCATGCTGCCCCATCACGCGAGCAGAAGCGGGTCCCTCCTGGGTGAGCCACAAACCCCCAGGGCTGGGGCACATGGTGGCTCATCCCGGTGTTCCCAGGCCTTTAGTAGTGTTCCAGCACCCTCCCTTTCCCCCCTCACCCTCCAGACACCCTGGCACTCACTGGCATTCCTGGGGAGCCCATCCCCGATGCTGACCGTGAGGGTTTTGCCTCCAGCTTTGAGGGTGGCCACATCGCCCTGTCCTCTGATGAAGGTGATGTTGCGGGTGCCGCCACCTCCCCAGCCCTCCTTCTTCACCCGAAACTGTAGTCTAGGGGACAGAGAGGGCATGAGACCACGGGGACAGGACCCTGTCCTGCTCTGTCACCTCTCCCGGCCTCCATCCTTACGTGTCCTTGAAGGAGAGGCGCAGCTTGCTGCGGGTGAGCTCCTCGTAGCGCTTGCACAGCAGGCTGATCAGCTCCGTTTTGAAGATGGACTCCAAGAAATTGTCGGCATCGTTCTCATGCAGGATGAAGAAATCATCCTGCCTGGTGCTGAGGGAGCAACCCCGGTGTGGGGTGTCAGTGGCTGGTGCCAGCCAGCATTGGGGGGGTTCTGGGTTCACCCTGAGGGCATTTGGAGGGTGACTGATGCTGGAAACCATCCTGGGCTCCAAAGCCCCATCTGCAAAGCACTCTGTGGGAGCATCATCCCTATAGCTCCATGGGCAAGGGACTGGGGCCTGGCCACAGTCACTGGGGCATGGGGAGGACGGTGGAGCTGATGGGTGAAGCCTGAGGACATGGTTAGATATCAGGAAGTTATAGGTTAGATGTAAGGAAGAAGCTCTTCCCTGTGAGGGTGCTGAGGCGCTGGCACAGGGTGCCCAGAGAAGCTGTGGCTGCCCCATCCCTGGCAGCGTTCAAAGCCAGGTTGGACCCAGCCTTGGGCATCATGGTCGGAACTGGATGATCTTGAGGTCCTTTCCAACCCAAACCATTCTGTTTCTATGACTCTGTGGACCTCCCATGCAGACCCTGTGCTAAGGGACGCACCTCAGCGAGACACCACTCACTGCTTGCAGCTCCACCTTCTTCTTGAGCACCTCCTTGATCTGCCCCTTCTCGGGACCTTTCTTCACCTTCTCCCTCCCGATCAGGTAGAAGTACTTTGGGGTGAGGATAAAGTCTCTCTTGATGGGCTGGGAAAGGGCAGAAGCAGGGGGTCAGAAGATGGCTGCATGGGGGCACGAGTCCCACACACACACATCCCACCTTAGCCAGCCACAGCCTGGCCTGGCCCATGCCCCTGGTGGGCCCATGTACCTTGAACCTCCGGTCGTACTTAGTGATGGAGTCGGCAAAGTCCACCCGCTCCCTCTTGGCCAGGAACTGGCGCAGCTCCGGCCGCTCCTCCATGCCCAGGTAATCACCCACAAAGTTCCTGTTGATGCTGTTCCTCCTCCGCTCTTTGAAGTTGTAGAGGATGTTGGAAGCTGTGGGGAACCCCGAAGTGATGCTGGTCAGACAGGACGCAGCCCTCAGCCCCTGTCTGCCTGCTCGGCCAGTGCCTGCCTTCCCAAACTGCCTGGAGGGGCTGTGGGAGCTGCCACATGGATCGTGGCAGCAAGAAACTGGGCTCATTTTGGGCCATAGGAGGAATGCAAGCAGCTTGAGCTTGAAACCCATTAAGTGTCTTCACAACTCTTTGTGCTGCAGGAGGGAGGGAGGGACCCCACTGCTTTCTGGGTTTTCCCCTTGATTTTTCCCTGCGTGCTCGGGAGGGTGGGAAAACTCCCACAGTGGGGTCGGGTGGTGGCCACTGGTGTTTCCCATCCCTCTGCAAACACCGATTCCCAGCTACTCCTCTCCGTCCCTTTGCAGGCAATGAAGTGCAGAGTGAAGTCAGGGCCTGGTCCCTGTCTTTGCCCGGCCTTACCCTCCTCTCGCATCTGCTCGTACTTCCGGATGGCAACGTGCCGGCGCCAGGCCTTCTGGATCACCCTGGCGAAGCCATCAAATTTCCTCTCCCGCATCTCTTCGAGGAGGAAGAGCTGGGAGGACCACAGGGTGCTGAGCACGGCCCCAGCAGCATCACTTCCCCTGCACATCAGCACCCCAAACCCTTCCCAGCGTTGCCCAGAGCGATACTCAGCTCTGTGCAGCGTTCCCAAGGGATGCAGGGCTGCGGGGTCACCTACCGACTCGGGGTTCTTGACAAACACCTTGCTCCGGCCCATCTGGTACTGGTCCGGGTCCATGTTGACGGAGCGCAGCAAGTGCTGTACCCCTTGCCGCTCATCCCCACGCCAGGACGGCCACGTCTCGGGGGTCAGGATGGCGTAGCTGTGGGGAGAAGGGATGTGGGTCACGGCTGGGCTGCAGGGATGTGCAGGACATGCCACCCGCATCCCGGTGGGCACTCACCGCTGCAGGAATTTGTGGAAGAGGCGGCGGTAGGCAAATCCTGCCCGGCGCACCCGGATGTTCTCCTTCAGCCCCAGGTACTCGACTTGGTGCTTCACCCTGAGGAGCAGGGAGGGATGGGCTTGGAATGGGGTGGAAGGGATGGAGAGGGGGACCTGCTTGGGCCCTTGGGCCGCTGCTTTGCACAGGGATACCCACGGCTGTGCATGTGTGAGAGCTCCTTGGGGCTCAGATGGAGCATCTGGGTGTTGCATGTGGAGGGGTCTGTGTGTCCCCACATGCTCCTCAGCACCCACCTTGTGTTCCCCTGGGTCTGTGGGCAGCACAGAGGGACCATCCTAGGGGTGCAGGTTTTGGAGGAAACCCGCTCCTGGCCACATCTGCATGGCTGGGTCCCTTTCCTTGGGCAATGTGAGCTCTCTGATACACCATGAGGGACCTCTGTTACCTGCTTTCCTCCCAGTCCCGGGGTTTCTTGGTCTCGTTGGGCTTGATGCAGCGGATGTAGTGTGGTGTGCACTTCATGAGCGTGTTCACCAGGTCATTAGCCTGTTTCTGGTGCAAGGATTGACCTCTGTCCCATTAAAGGCATTGGTGGGAGCCCATCACCCTGTTGCTGCCCCAGAAGCAGCTATCGCCCTGCAGCCTCAGGGGCATACCTTGATTTTGGAGCCTGCTGTGGTTGGTCGTCCCTTTTTGTCAGAGTCAAGCTTCTCTGGGAAAAGCATCCGGATGAAACCACTGCAAGGCAGGAGGTGACAGTCCCCAGATGAGAGCCGCTGGGCTCCTCCAGCTCAGCATGGGTCCAGCATGAGCTGAGCTGGAACCAGCTCCAGCTGTGGGAAATCCTGCACCCTGGATGAGCCCATTCCCACTGCGTGCTCCTTGGCTGGGTAGGATGGGTACCAGCGCGTGAGCATCCTTCTGCCCAGCCCTGCAGCCGCTGGTGCTGCTGTGCTCTACGAGGAGCTGGAACTAGATAGGGGGCTGGAACTAGATGATCTTACAGTCCTTTCCAACCCAAACCAGTCTGTGATTCTATGACTGTATGAATGCTGCTGGTACCCACAGAGCCATGCAGGATGCTGAGCACCCCAAGCTTTGGTTCCCGCAAAGCTTTATGGTCTGGATGTTGAGGATGCTGCCCTCTGCCCCAGCCCTTTTGGGGTGGTCCCCAGGAGCACAGCACTGCCAGGACTCACAATTCACTGCTCTGCATGAGCTCAATCAAGTCGGTGAAGAGCACATCCCGGTTGCGCTCACAGAAGCTGTTCACATCGTAGGAGACCTGGGAACAGGAGGGGAGCTCAGCCCCACGCCGGGGCTGTGGGGTGTGAATGGGGTGTGAATGGGGTGTGAGCTGTGGGGTACCTTGCCAGCATAGTGGTGGATGATGAAGCCTGAGCTCCAGCTGTTGAAGTGCTCATGCGTGCCCACGGCTGCCTGCAGCTTCTGCAGCAGGGTCTGGTCCGCACCCTCGCCAGTGGCGTGCATGGTGGCACAGACGTCATCCAGGACACTCATGATCCCAGGGGGGTTCTGGGAGAGGGAGAATGAAGCCATGGGTGTCCAGAGGCTGCAGGCAGGGCCCAGTCCTGCACCGAGCTGTGCTCAAGTGCCCCGCAATGTTTAATGCTGCTTCAGACTGAACAGCAGCTTCGGTTAAGGATGTCTGGTCTCCCAAGGATGCTCCTGGCAGGACCAGCTTCTGCCACCCATCCTCAGGACCCAACCCATCCAGTACCGTATTCCCTGGTGCCTCAGCTCCCTGAGAAAGCCTCTGTGGGAGGAGGGGACCACACTCACCAGCTTGTTCTCTATCAGGTCACACACCACCTTGTTGTTGAAGTACTGGATCTGGGTCCACTTGATCCCTTCCTGCACGTACTCCTCCTGGGGAAGCACGGGGAGAGCCGGATGGCCCCCAACCCATGGGATAAGCTGCAGTCCTCTGCTCTGGCCATGGTGCCAGGACCAGCCAGTGGTGAGGGTGCAGAAATTGGGGTGCTAATGCAGCCCCCCTGTACCTGCTCTGCCTTCAGGGTCAGCTCTATGAAGATCTGCTGCAGCTTCTCGTTCACAAAGTTAATGCAGAATTGCTCAAAGCCATTTTTCTGCAAAAGGACAAAAGATGAAAGACAATGGGGCTGAGTTGGCTTCTGCTCCCATCACCATGCCTGGGGGGACCTCAGGCAGCAGAGCCTTTGGGTGCTGCCCCAGGGACTCATCCTGTGGCCATCGACTGCTACCAGCCCCATGCTCCAGCCGCTCTCCTTGCTGCAGAACCAGGGAAGGACATTCCCCAGCTGGGCTCCTACAGCAAAGCAGCACATACCTGGAATATTTCAAAGCCATAGATGTCCAGCACCCCGATGCTGTACTCCTCATTTGGCTTCTGCATAGCCCGGTTGATAGACTGCAGGGAGAGACGGGACAAGCCACCTTCACTGGGGCCGGTCGCACACAGAAGCGAGTGCTGAGCATCCCCACCATGCCCATCCTGCTGGCACCACGCACCTCCACGAGGAAGTCAAAGACACGTGCGTAGAGCCCCTTGGCCAGGGCATCCCGTGTGTAAGCTGCCTGCTCCACATTGAGGGTGACGGTGATGGACTCTGAGCGGCCGCCCCACTTGCTGTCCATTTTCCTGCTGGTGACCTTCTCGTTGAGGCGGTTCTGGTCGATCCCCAGCAGGTAGGCAGGAAAGGCCAGGGCTGGCCAGGGTGGAGAGGGGAGTCAGGGCTGCCTATTCCCCATATACTGCTGGCATGCTGCCTGCAGCCACTGCTGGACCCCTCTGCCCCATCCAAGTGCAAAGGACACCAGTGGTGTGGCTACCAGGGATGTGGGTTGTGGTCCACCCCGTGCTAAATCACAGCGAGCTACTCCTGGCATCCTTCCCCTTATTAATTAAGCTCTGGTGTGCTATTTGCTCACTACCTCACTTTCCCCATATCTAACATGGGGAAGATGCTGATGATGCCTCTCTCCTCTGCCAAGCTATGAAGAGCTTGCAATCTTTGCCAAGGGTCTCTGCAAGCATCCCCATTGCCCCCAGGAGCAGCTGGCTACTCACAGTCAGCGTTTTCCACCCGAGCATAGTTGCCTTCCTCCCGAAAGCTGATGTTCCCCAGATGGAGGATCCCGGCCACGATCTGCAGCACCAGCTGCTGGTCCTCACCACAGATGCCAATGACCTGCATGGCATTCTGGGGACATGGGGACCCCATCAGCCCCTGCCCAGCTGCAGGCGGCTTTGGCATCTCCCCATCCTGGCTGCTCACCATGGTCTCGTGGAAGTCGCTGCGGTCGTCCGTGCCCTCCACCTGGTACGTATCCGACTGGTTCAGATAGTAGTAATAATCCGGGCTCATGATGCCCAGGTTCTGCCGCTGCTCTTGGGATGCTCCTTCAATGAGCTGTGTGGGAAATGGGAATCGCAGTTACCCAGTCCCTGGCTCTGCCGCTGCCCGGCTGCTCCGTGACCCCCGTACCTGGTAGTAGATGTGGAAATTCCTCTCGCACTCGTTCTGGCTCACCACCCGGGACTTCTCCAGCAGGAAGTTGGAGATCTTCCCCCCGTCGGGCTCTCCGCCCCGGCTGAACTGGATCTCAAAGTACTTCCCCTGCCCAGCACAGCTCCCGCTCAGAGCCGTGGCCAATCTCCCCCAGCTCCGGTGTCATTCCACCTTCTCCCAGAGCATTGCTGGGATGGATCCTGGCCGTGGCACTGGCCCTGCCCTGGTGACTTACAAAGCGGCTGGAGTTGTTGTTCCGGACGGTTTTGGCATTTCCAAAGGCTTCCAGCAGCGGGTTGGACTGCAGGATGATATCCTTCACGTGCTGAGGAACAGAGGTGGGAGAGGACTGAGCTGGGGCTGCTCCATGTGCCACCACCGGATGGTGAGGAGCAGCTGGGAGGTGAAGGGATGCAGGACACTGTGGGTTGGGTGGAATTACCTGCACTTTCTCACCACCCCCGGACACTTTGGAGATGTAGCCCATGATGTACTTCGCTGCCACTGTCTTCCCAGCCCCGCTTTCTCCACTGTGTCAATGGCAAAGCAGAGGAGATGTGAATCAGCCCATCCTGGGGTGCCCGGGGTGGGGGTGCTGGAGAAGGGTTGGGTGATGATGGTGGTGACAGGGGCTGTGTCCTTCCTTCTGCCACATACTCTGAGCGTGTGGCAGTGCCAATGCTGGGGAGGGGGCTGCCTGGTGCTCTGGGATATAAGCAGGGCCGGAGCAAGGCTGGGTGAGGAGCTGCTCCTGGAGGAGATGTGGGATTTCTTGTTGCTGGATTTGGGAGGGGAGGAGGGAGACTTGGAAGCCTCAAGGGGAAGTCTCTTGCCTTGCCCCACATCCTGATATTTCCCTTGCAACATTCAGCCGGAAAGGAGCATTGCACAAGGCTTGGTCCCTGCTTGGGACAACCCGGTCACAGCCCTGGCTGGTGTTCATGGCCCAGGATCCTGGAATCCCAGACTGATTTGGGTTGAAGGGATGTTAAAGCTCCTCCAGTTCCAACCCCCTGCCACAGGCAGGGACACCTACAGCGTCCCCGGTTGTGCCCCACATATCCCACCTGATGATGACACACTGGTTCTCCCCATCGATCAGCATGTTGCGGTACATGTTGTCGGTCAGGGCGTAGATGTGGGGGGGATTTTCATACTGAGCCTAAAAGGGGGACACAAGGACAGCAGCACGGAGCCATCAGCTCCTCACCCTGAGCCCCTCAGCTCTGCCCATGCACTGCACAGGGCAGTGGCACACAGCAGGGATGGGGAATTACTCTCTTGCCACCCACAGGGACGCTTAGGGGCACCAAATTAACCCCCCCCCCGCCATGGCACAGAGCCGCCTCACCGCGCCCTGGTACAGCTCCACCTCCCGCTCTGTGAAGTAGGGCATCTGCTTGAAGGGGTTGACGGAGATGAGCACCGGCCCGATGTAGGTCTGGGTGGCAGGTTAAGGTCTCTACATCCTTTCCCATGTCCCCCCTTCCTGCCCTGGAGGCAGCAGCAGTGAAAGCAATGGCAGGAAGGCGCTCATGAGGTTCCTCGTCCTGGAAGATGCACCAGGAATGCCACACGAGGGCTTTCAGCTCGGGTACAGGCTGCCGTGACTTGGTGTTCTCCTGGCCACGGGGCCCTGGGTGTCCCCCGCAGTGTGACGGGCACAGGGTGCAGCAGGAGCATCCCCTCAGCTCCATGGTGTCTGGCTGAGGATCAGCCTCATAAGCGGCAGTTCCAGCATCCTGCAACATCCCGGAGTTCCCCCTCTGCTCGTGCTCCATCTGTGGCTTTTGCAGCAGGAGGCTGTCTCCATTTTCCAGCCAGGGAAACTGAGGCATGGAGAGGAAACAAGCTGATGGCTCCTGCCTTTCCCTGGCCTGCAGCTTCCCCCAGTCACAGGGGTGTGGGCAGGAGAATGGAAAAGCTGGGAATCACTCCTGGAAATGATGCAGCAGCAGGATGGGGGGGCTGAGGTCGGGGACGGAGGGTGCCAGCGGGGTTGCCCCAAGTCCTCCATGTCTTGTTTTCATCCCAGCTGACAGTGGGGCAGGGAAGAGCAGCCAAAAGGCAGGAAGAGATGGGGAATGCAGAAGCGCCAGCGTTGAGTCAGGGCTCAGCAGGGGCCCTGCGTGCAGCAACACAGAGAAAAAGGAAGAAAGAGGCTGCATTGGCCCCAAAGGCAGCCCCGAAGCACAGTGGAAGCCCCAGTGCAGCTGAAGGGGCTGCATCACAGGATGGGACAGCATCACCTTGTAAGGACTTGACCACACCTTTAGGGAAACCACAGCCGCTCGCAGCGGTGCGAGCTCAGCCCCACTGTGTCCCGCTCCCTGCGGCAGGATCTTGTCCTCTTCCCTATCGGAGCAGGGGCTGCAGCCCCAAGCAGCATGGGATGAGCAAGGCAAAGGCTCAGCACCTTGGATCACAGTGTGGGGTTGTGACCTCTTCCAACCCAAACATGAGTCTGTGATTCTGACACCTCCCTATCTGCGCCATGGACCAAAGAGCATCGTGCGTGGTGCTCAGCGTTTTCAACTCCGTGATGGGACCCAGCGACTGCAAAAGCCTTTGGGCTGGGGGATGGCACAGTGGGGGCAACACTGGGCAAGGTGGGAGCTTGATGGTGTCCCATATGGCCTGACACTGGAGGAGAATGAGGGTTGGCACCTTCACCCTGTGTCTGCAGGGATGCTCCCAACCCATCCAGGGTGTGCTGGGATTTGTGGTGGGTGCAGAGCAGCCGGGATGTGCTGTGGGCATCAGCAGGGTTGGGTGACAGCAGCAGGGGTGATGGCTACAACTGCCCTTGGCAGAGGCAGGAAGGTCTCCATTGTGCAGGAGATGAGGGTTTTTGCTCCATGCTCTTTGCTTAAGGCTTTGAGGCCTCAAAGGAAGGACCAAAGAGGGTCCCAGGTCACAGTAGGATGGAGATCATGGTTGCAGTGTCTCTGCCAAGTGCAACTCAGCTTGGGAATGGTGGCATTCCCCCAGCTGATCCCAATCTTGTCCCAGCACAGTGTGGGATAAGAGACATTGGGGTAATCCCGGTTTAGCCCATGCCCTGGCAAAGCTTTGGAGCATATCCCTGCTGCTCCCTGCCCTGCCCTGGGAAGGATACGAAGATGTAATCATCCATAAAACGCTTCTTGAGGTTCTCCACGATGGCCTCCTCGGAGATCTTGGAGAGCAGCACCATGTCATCCACGCCGCTCTGCTTCACGTTGTGGCTCTGCCAGTGGAAGCGTTCCTTGCTGCCCTGCGGGAAGAGGGTCACAGCGACTGCACCGGGGCCACCACTGCTGGGAATGGGGCTCCAGAGCCGGATCCAGCCCCAGCTCCCCCTGAGTGGCTCCGAAACAGGCACCTTTGGGTGGTGCAAAAGGGAACCTGTAAATCCCTGCGGAGCAGATGGGGCACTGCCGGCCTGGGGGGGTGTTTGTAACATCACCCTGCTCATAGTGGGGATGACAAAGGACTACCAAGCAACTGCTGATGGGTCAACGGGACAGCAGAAATAACCCAGAGGAAGGGCAAAAATAAGGTGGTGAATGCGTCCTCACATCCTCTGCACCCTTGTGTCCCCTTTGCACCAAGGCAAAGGAGCGACTGTGTCTCCATCACCCTCTGCTCCCTGCCCAGCTGTCCCCCAACTGCCCCCCCAGCTCCCTGGCCTTGTCCTCGAGGGCCATGGGACAGCAGGAAAGCTGCGGGCTGTGATTTGAGCCCTCATGGGGCTGAGCAGGGCCCTGGGCTGGGAGGGAGGGGAAGATTTCACCATGCAAAGAGAAAATGACTGAAGGGCCCCTTGTCCTCCACGCTGCGAAGGAACGCGCTGAGCACGGCTGCAGTGCCGGGGAGGGGACACCCCCATCTGGACCTGCCCGTGGGCCCCGCCGTTCCGCTTTCACCCCAGCGCTCCTGGCACCGATTTCACTTCTCCTCCCCGCCGTCGCCCCAACCTCTTGCTCTTTCCATTTCCCTTTTCTTCTCTTCCCCTTTTGCGTCAAGATTTCAGGCCTCCAGCCCTGATGCTTTTGCACCCTCAGATGCACCATCATGATGGGACCACCACGGAGCACTGAGGAGCTCGGCAGCATCATACTGTGCCCCTCAATACCTCCCTCCCTGCTGCACTGCTGGGTTTTGGAACCCAAAATACCACCCATGCTCCCCAAAAACCCCAAGTGCAGCTCAAGCCTCGTAGCCGGCAGAGGGGCTTTTGGCTTTGCTGTCCCACCACCTTCCCTTGGGATGCATGGACCTGGGTCAACTCAGGGGGCCTGAAACCATGTGGGGAGCTTCTTCTCTTCCTCCTGTTTGTTGCTTACAGGCCTTTTTCTTGCCTTCCCCTCCTCTTCCACCCTCCATCCTAATAAGCCCTTAGAAAAGCCACCCAGGAAAGCGCAGGTGGGCTCAGCACCCACTCCACGTCACCGTGCTGTCCCCCAGGAGCTGTTGGTGACCCAGGAGCTGCCCAGCTTCAACCCAACCTGGCCAAAACCTTGGGCTTCAGGAGGAGAGGAGTGGGTCAGGAAGAGCCCGCAGGGAGCCCCAAACCTCAGGTCCCCATCCCCTGTCTCCATGACCCTGAGACGTTTGGCACAGGCACCCCATGGGGCTCCCATGGCTGATTATAGCACCAAATTCAGACAAATTTGAGCATTTCCTGTATTGCAACTTGGTACTTTTGAGCTGACACCCGGAGTTTCTCCTGCTGCAGCCAAACGGCTGCTCAGAGCTGCCGCTGGCCTTCGTGACACCTCCTCTTCCTCCCGGCACAGGTTAGGTGCTTTCCTGGCTCTGCCAGGCACCTGATGCAGCCCCACTCCAGAGCACTTTAAATGAAGGCTTTGTCCCAGATATCTGCAATGCCAGGGGTGTTTCTGCCCCGCATCCCCCTGGCTTTCCTTGGCAGGTCTGGAGAGGTTGCACAGGGGGTTTTGTGGGATCAGGGCTCACCCTGCTCCTCTTATGGGGGGGATGCAGAAGAATGATGCTCCCTCAAAACCATGCTGATCCCTTCAAGCCCAGCACCCAGAGAGCCCTTGCAGGATGGGGACAGCATCCCTGTGGGGAGCAGGGGCACCGGCTGGATTTGCTTTCAGAGGTTTGGGGCAGCAGTTCCTTGGTCCCCTCCTAAGTCCCAGGCTAAAGCGAGGGACGAGCCAGGGAGCAGCAGCTTGGCAGCCACCACTGCAGGGGTCCCCAGGGCAGGGGACTGATGGGCAGCCTGGTCCAAACACCTCCATGAAGCCATTCCATCCTCAATCCACGCAGGGAGCAGCTTTGCTCAGCCCTTCATCTGTGCTTTCAGGTACAGTTTGCAGCCACATTGCACAAGGGCATTTGCTTTGCGCTGGTCCCATGCGTGACGGGTACATGATCCCCATTAGGATCCCCAGCTGAGGATGGCGCCTGTCACCATCACAGCCACCAGCAGTGGCTCAGGACAGGAAGGGGAGCAGCCCTACAGCAGCAATTGCAAAACATCATCTGTTTTTCTTCAAAGCTTGGGTCTGAGCCATCAAAACCACCCCACGAGCCCCAGGTGGGGAGCGGATGCATCCCAAGGTGGCACCTTTGGTCTCGAGATGATAGCGCAAGCCCAGATACAGCCAACACCTTAAAACCACCGGAAACCTCGAGAAGAGCAGCACAGAGTGTTGCATCGATGTCACAGCCTTCAGTACACAGAGACACCAGGGGTTGAGGATGGGGCTGGCCCCGGAGCTGGGCCCTGTCAGGGGATGTGGCTGTAGCTGTGCAGCCCTTCACCAAGCCACAAAACACCTTCAGGTCTCAGGTGATGTAGGGAGTGGGCAGTGTTTGAAGCTTGTGGGGGACAGCATCTGAGCAGCCTCTCGGAGGTGGCAACCACAGCCGTGGGTGGAAGAAAGCTCTCTCTGAGCATGGCCACGTCCGCATCCTGGCTGGACGGAAACCTCTGGGGTCACAAAGGGAGTAGGGCTGAAGGCCATGGCTGTGGCCACGCTGTGCAGACCCTTACTCCACACCTGAGCATCACTCTGATTTTTGAAGCTTTCATAGAATCACAGAATCCCAGTGGAAGGGATGTCAGGGATCATCTGGTCCGACCAAAGCATGAGCTAGACAAGATGCCCCAGCACCCATCTTTCTTCTCTGCCTCCAGATCACCTTCCAGTTCTGCCTGCTGCCTTTTCAGGAGCCCCATGTCCTACTCACAGCCCCTGTTCCCTGCATGTGCAAGGTCACCGGTACCCAGAGGGTCCTTCCTGGCTCGAGCTGGCTGCCCCCATCACCCCTCTGCACTCTGCCTGCACCACGCTCTGCCCACACCCTGCCCCATGAGCGCTGAAACCAGAAGCCCTGGGGGGAAGTTGGGCCGAGAGGAACACAAAGGTTCTCCTGTGGGTACCACACTGGGACAGCAAAATCAAACCCACTTTGTGTCAGCCCAGCCTCGCTGTCTGGTGTCCTCCATCCTGCTCAGTCCCAGAGGCACCGACCCCGCAATCAGCACCCAGCACCATCCCCAGCTGCTGCCCATAACCGTGCCCTATGCCAGAGCCTCACCCAGCCCCAGGTCCATGTCCCCAGGCCTGGGCAGCATCATCCCCTCTCCAGCTCAATGGACCACAATGGGAGCAGGAGGGATGGGCAGCCCAGAGGTGGCAGGAAGGGAGGGTGACATCCCCGAGGGTGCCCAAGGGAGATAGCGTAGGGGATGCCCAGCAAGGGTGTGCACTCACCATGGTGTCTGTGAGTCGTGCCCCCGGGGCCGGGGTGCTGGGGGCTGCTGTCACCGGGGTCCCATGGTCACCCCAACGCACTTCACTTTTGTGTTGTCTGCTGCAGCTACAAACTGCAACTCATTTGATTTTCCTTTTTCTCCTCCCACTTCCTCATTTGGTGCTGCTTTGCAGGGGGTGGGGAGGATGTGCTGCGGGGGGGGCCCTGGGTGCTGGGTGGTCACCGGGCTGGGGAAGGGGAGAGTGCTGCAGAGGGTCCCGCAGGGATGCTCGGAGCCTTAAAACCTCTGCCCCCCCTCATTAGGACCACGGAGATGCTGCGAGGGCTGGAGCAGCTCTGCTCTGGAGCCAGGCTGAGAGAGCTGGGCTGGGGCAGCCTGGAGAAGAGAAGGCTCCTTAAGGGGAGACCTTAGAGCAGCTCCAGTACCTAAAGGGGCTGCAGGAAAGATGGAAGAGACTTTATAACAGGGCCTGTTGTGAGAGGACGAGGGGCGATGGTTTTAAACTAAAAGGGGATTCAGGATGTGAGGAAGAGATTGTTTACAGTGAGGGTGGTAAAACATTGGCACAGACTGTACACAGAGGTGGCAGCTGCCCCATCCCTGGAGACATTCCAGGCCAGGCTGGATGTGACTCTGGGCAACCTGCTCCAGTGGAAGGTGCCCCTTCTCATTGCAGGGGCTTGGAACTGGATGAGCCTTGAAGGTCCCTCCCAGCCCAAACCATCCCATGAGTCTATGATTCTATGACAACCTCTACCCCCTTCCGAGGGGACACTTTGATGTGTCCCCCCTCCAGGGGCAGCCAGTCAGTGCTGGCGGATGCTCGGCTTGAAGGCTGTCAAGCTTAAACCTCAACAGAGGAAGCAGTTATTCGAGATCTACGCATCGGCGCTAAGAAAAAGGGGCAGTAAACAAGTCTTTGATTTCCTTTCCTGTCTAATAGCAAAGGAGAGACCTTCAAAGGAAACCAACTGCCAAAATGAATTATAGAATCCCAGACTGGGTTGGGTTGGAAGGGACCTTAAAGCTCCTCCAGCTCCAACCCGGAACACCTTCCACTGGAGCAGCTTGCTCCAAGCCCCTGTGTCCAACCTGGCCTTGAGCACTGCCAGGGATGGGACAGCCACAGCTTCTCTGGGCACCCTGTGCCAGCGCCTCAGCACCCTCACAGGGAAGAGCTTCTGCCTAAGAGCTCATCTCAGTCTCCTCTCTGGCAGGTTAAAGCCATTCCCCTTGGCCTACTGTTACAGACCCTGTTAAATTCTGTTCTCTGGCTCTCCAGAGCCATGAGACACGGCACAAACCAAGGGATACAGGGAAGCAGCAGCGGTGTTGCAGACATGCAGTTCTTCAAACAACCCACCCCCAGGATCCCAAACAAGCATTACCAATACGCGTACTGTGCACGCCAGGAGAGTACAGCCAACCCACGAGAGCTCTGCCAAGTAGAAACCTGTTCCTATGTGCCACGCAGCAGCTCTGGGGCAATCTCCACCTCTCCTACCTGCTCCAGTCACTTGGGTTGCAGGGAAAGCCCTCCTCTGATGCCCAAACCCCTCCATCAGTGTAAGGAGCATCGTGGTGTGGGGCTGCCCAGAGCCCAGGCTCAGCCCTCGAGAAACAAGACTGGGACCAGGAGCTGCGCCCGGGATTGTAGCTACTCCTTTATTATACATCATGCCGTTACGTCGCTCCTCCTCAGAGTTAGTATGTTAAACATTTTTCATTATATATATATCTATATAAAAAGGTGAAAACACCCCCTCCACTCCCCAACATGTCAGAACAGAGCATGGCACCAGGAAGGAAGACAAATGAAGGCCCACTCGGCAGCCAAACAGGGTTTTGCTGAGCACCAGAGAGGCTGACAAGCGGGTGAAGATACAGATGGTAGGTAACACATGGGGACTGGATGGGTGGAGAGGTTTGTCCTGGGGAAAAAGGGTTGTCCACCTCCCCACACCGTATGGATGACCGCCCAGGGGAACAGACCATGGCTTTGGACAAGACTTCCCCCTCTTTGTGATGCAGAACGGCCTGAAAATAATAACAATAATGCTAACAAAAAGCATATGTTTTGTCAATTTGAAACTCAAGTGTCCTCCACAGGCTATGGCGGCCCATGGAGCAGACGTGTGTTGGCCCAGATTTGGCCAGGAGATGACCTGGAGGAATTCCAAGCCTCCTCTTTTCCCACCACTGGAGGTCTCCTGAGGGCAGAGGAGCTGGTGGCACTGAGACCAGCACCCCAAGGCCACAGCAGCGTGTGGCGAGGCTGCCTTTGGAGGCAAAGCACCTTTTGGAGGCAAAGCACCTTTGGAAGTAAAGCACCTCTGGAGGCAAAGCAGCCATGGAGGCTGTGGTGTTCACTGGGGAGGGACCTGCCAGGACCAGGCAGACTGGTCCTGACTCACGGCTCAGTAATGGGGACACTGTGACCAAGACAGTTCTTGTCCTGCATCCTCCTTTGCTTTGCTTCCTGCAGCCCAGAGTGCCCTTGATGCCATGAAGTGACTGCAACCCCAAGCACGCCGTGGCCCTCACCTCAGCTCATGCTTTGAGGTGTTTCTGCAATGAAAAATGGCCATAATGGTGACAAGGGCTTTAAGGAAAACTAGGGGGACACCCCAATCCAAGTAGGTTGCTATGGGATTTGAATAACCCCCTCTCCCAGTTAAACTGGTGTCACCACTGCTCACTGAGTGACCTGCTCTCTGTCCCCTCCTACATGTCCCAAGGTGACAGGATGCAAACCAAGAGAACCAAAGAGCTCCAACCCCATTCCCCACCGCAGCTCATCTTCAACCATCACCCAGAAGCCACAAGCCACGCTTGTCACCTGTGGCACCTCAAACCTCCTCCTTGTCTCCCCTGGGATTCCCAAGGGACAGGCAGCAACCTCCCTGGGGATGCTCCACTGCAGACCAGATGCCCTCAGGGCACGGGCACGGAACGGGATGAGGCAGGAGCGGGATGAGCGGTGCCTCTTGGGTGGCTGCAGGCCCTGGGTCTGCTACTAATAAATAACAAGTCAGAGTTTCAAGTAACGTCCTCGCTGCTGCGCTGGGCCCAGCTTCTCCCACCGCCCATCGGCCGGCTCCTGTCGCGCTGGTGGCTGGCAGTGATTTAACTGGGAACCTGCCATTGGGAAGCTCAGGGGCGAAGGGTGCGTGTCTTTAGGGGACAGGTTGGGGTGACGCCGGCTCCCACTGGAAGCACGACCAGTGTCTGTGTTGGACCCAGGGGAGGTTCCCGGGGCGGAGAGGAAGGGCACGGCTTGGTGGCCCTCCGGCAGAGCTTTTGCCTTCCAGTTATCCCACGGGGGTCACGCTGTGTCCCTAGTGCCCCTGGCATGTTTTACAGCACATCTGTCGGAAGTAGGTCCGGCTGCAGAACTTAAACTTCAGGACGAGCGGGCAGTAGGCCACCTTGTTCACATCCTTGCACTCTGGATGGGTGACAGAGGGAAGAAGGGTTACAGCTATTGGCAGTGAGGAGCCCCCAGGGGAGACATACCCAGTGCTAAGCAAGATATTGCACCCCAAAGCCCCGTTCCTGGGGGCTTTTTGCCAGGAAGGCACAAGCTGAAGAACTCCACTACTGAAAGCCCCTCCTTGCCAAGGTGCAGCTACTCCATTTAGCAGGGTCACAGCATGCCAGCTTGGCCTGGGACCAGAAGGGATAGCGTCAGGTCTCCCCATGGAGAGCCTTGCCCCACAGCACAGCACCTAGAGCCCAATGTGGGCTGTGTTGACTGATGCCCTTGTACCATGTAGCCCCTGAGGCCAGCCCCATCTCCCATCTCCCTCACCTTCAGGGTTGTCTGTAGGTCCCGATTCACACTTGGTCTCACACTGCTGCATGCCGGGAGGCTGCAGGGTCTCCACGCAGTCGCTGGACGGCTGCCCAGTATGAGCCAGGCACTGGACGGATCTTCTCTGCTGGCCAAGGCCACACTGTGCAGAGCACTGCCGGGAAACAGCACAGCGTGGAGCTGCAGCAGCCACCACGGCTCTGCTAACCCAGGGGCAGAGAGCACTGCCAGGTCATAGAGGTGCAAGGGGCGCTGGATGCAGCCATCCCTTCCCACACAGCACAGCAGAGGAGCGGCCCCGTGTCCCGAAAAGCTTGGCTCAAACCTCCAGGACTCAGCAAGGATCAACTCATCCAGCCCTAAACCACCTGCACGCTGATGCCACCCTGAGGTTCGAGGTGTTAGGGGAAGGGGGGACTGTCAGTGTCACCAGGCTGGGCTGTACCAGCAGCCCCGCCTCGGCAGACCATCACTCCCATCACTCCCATCCTCATTGCCCTGCTGCCCCCAGATACCTGTGGGGTCCCTCCAATGATTTCTGTGGGTCCCCTGCCAGGCCTGGGAGTCTCCCACAGAGACTCCTGATGGGTGGCACTTGGGCCACCATCACGGTGGCCTTCCTGAGCTAAGGAGGGGCAAAGAACACCACCATGGAGTCCTGCTGGCCCCCAGACAGTTGTGGTGGCCACTGGGTTCTGCTGGCAGGCGAAAGCCTCATGAGCACTAGGATGTGAATGACTGGGGAGGAAGAGCCTTCTCCTCCAACAACCCCATGGAAGGATTGTCCCTACCTCTCCCCACTCGCCAGTGACCCAGCGCGGAGGTGGGCAGCGCCGCAGGTTGCACCTCATGCTGCTCGGGGGCTTGGAGCCTTCGTGGCACTGGGAGGGGGGCAGAGTTGTGCTGTGGTCACCGCTCTTGCAGAGGACGATGCGGTGGCGGAAACCGGGCCCACAGCTTGGGGTGCACTGCAAAGAGAGGACACAGGGGGTCAGGATCGCAGAACCATAGAATCCCAGACTGGGTTGGGTTGGAAGGGACCTTAAAGCTCCTCCAGCTCCAACCCCTGCCATGGGCAAGGACACCTTCCACTGGAGCAGGGTGCTCCAAGCCCCTGTGTCCAACCTGGCCTTGAGCACTGCCACGGATGGGGCAGCCACAGCTTCTCTGGGCACCCTGTGCCAGCGCCTCAGCACCCTCACAGGAAGAACTTCTGCCTAAGAGCTCATCTCAGTCTCCCCTCTGGCAGGTTAAAGCCATTCCCCTTGTCCTGTCCCTGCAGGCCCTTGCCCAAAGCCCCTCTCCAGGTTCCCTGTAGCCCCTTCAGGCACTGGAGCTGCTCTAAGGTCTCCCCTTCAGGAGCCTTCTCTTCTCCAGGCTGCCTCAGCCCAGCTCTCTCAGCCTGGCTCCAGAGCAGAGCTGCTCCAGCCCTTGCAGCATCTCCATGGCCTCCTCTGGACTTGCTTCAACAGGACATGCAGCAAAGAGCAAAGAGAAGCAGCACTGCACTGGCCGTTGCTCCCAGTGCTCTCACCTTGCCTCTCTCCTCACCTACAAGGCAGTTTCCCACATTACACTCTCCATGGCCAGTAGCTGTCACCAATGCTCTGACCTAGTGATTGACACTGTCTTCCAAAGGACCAGCAGCACCAGAGGGGTGAGGGCTGCCACTGTGCTCACCTCAGACCAATCCAGGGCAACCCACTCTGGAGGGCACGTCTGGTTATTGCAAGGCTCAAGCATCTTTGGCCGCGGATGCGTGCAAGAAGCATCATCCAAGGTCTTCTCCTCAGTGGCAGAGATCTTACGCTTGCAGAAGACACTGCGTGTGCGGACGCCCTCGTTGCAACTTCGGCTGCATTCAGACCAGTTCCCAATCACCCAGCTGGGGACAGGTACAACAGAGAATCTTGTGAGGGGCACACTGGTCCCCGCAGTGATGCACTTGGGCTGTGCAGTTATTGTGCCCATGCTGGGGCACAGAGGAGAAAACTGCCCACCCCCTTCCCAACAGAGCTGCTCCAGCCACCATGATGGCAATATCACCCCTGGGTGCTGTGCAGGGGGCTCTGACTTGAGGATAGCACCAAGGGGGGAATTTCACCCTCCTCCACACTGGCTTTTCCACCCAGCATCCCTCCAAGCCGTGGTACTCACGCCGGAGGGCACGGTTCCACATTGCACGGCCGCTGCCGCTCGGGCATTTTGGCTTCAGGGCTACAGAAGTGGTTGGAGACAGTTGAGCCATCGGAAAGTTTCCTGCACACCACAGATTGGATCTGGCTGCCTGTCAAGACAAAGAGGTAAGGGGGAAAGAGAGGAGGGTCCTGAGACCAGAGCTGAGCCAGGCTGCAGCGCTCTGCTCCCATATGGGCAATGTGACAGAGCAGCCACTTGTCACTGCACCCAACCCCCCCCCCCCAAGCTGACATGGGTCAAACCTCACCCCCAGCACACAGCACTGGGCATTTTGTCCATGGGGTGTAGTGCCAGGAATACTGGTTGGAGGCATCCCTGCCGATGGGTGCGTTGAACTTGTACCGGATCCCCTGCAGCTCTGTCCGTACGAGGACCTGGAGAGAAAGTCACCACCAAGGCATCAGTGCCACCAGGGTCCAGCATGACTGTGACCATCCTGATAGTGTCCCACAGCCTCAGCACCCTCTCTAAAATCCAGTGCAGCTGAAATTGCTCCTCCTTCCCTTTCCAGTCCTTTCCAGCATTGACACAGCAGTCACCAGTGATGGTGACCTGATCAGAGAACAATTTCCCATGCACTTAAAGACTGAGTCATTCCAAAGCCTGGCTTTCTCAGGAGACCTGAGCATTTAGCCCAAATTACCTCTGATTTCTGTGTCCCTTTACTCCAAATAACAAGGACATGGGTTGATTAGCTCCAGTACCATGCAATCATAGCAAGGTCCATACCAGGTGCAGGTATGAGGGAACCACGTTACCAACCATGACAAAGAGGGTGACGTTGGTGGGTCCCAAGGCCTCCAGGGACTCGGGCTCATCTGGGGATCTCCTGTAGTGGAATGTTGTGCCTGCGATGTCAAAGCGCCGTGGTGGGTCGATGGAGAGCTTCCCATTGATGTAATAGTCACCGCTTTCCCCTCTCAGCGCTGCAAGGACAAGGGGAGCAAGGGTTGGCAGAAGGACTGAACCCACCCAGCTTCAGCTCAGGCCCAGAGCACTGCTACAGCGGAGGGTGAATATCATCAGCCCCATTTTACATGGAGGGAATAGGTGGGGCAAATGAAGGATGTGCCTGGATCAGGGTCTCCCAGAAGGTCATTTGCAGAAGTGGGACTCATGTACCCATCACCTTGTCTCAGCCTGTCCATCACTGTGGAAGGGGGATGCTGTGAGGAGCTCAACCAGCTGCCCGCGGTGGTGATGGGGACACACGGCCACCCATCATGGAGCCAGGGATGGGGACACAAGGCCACCCATCATGGAGCCAGGGATGGAGACACACGGCCACCCATCATGGAGCCAGTGATGGAGACACACGGCCACCATCACGAATCCAATCGCCCCGTGCAGCCCGGGCTGCTGGAGGAGGCTGCTCCCCCGCAGCCTGGCTGTGGTTGCTCAAGCGAGTCGCTAGAGGGGGATCGGCTCGTGCCTGCTTCCCGCTCGCATTCCCACGCTCTCCCGGTTTGCTCCCTGCCACCAACACCCGCTCTGTGTCACTCCTGCCCTGCCTGCTGGCAATGACCTCATTGCCATGATGCTCTGGGGCGGGGAGGATGCTTCGCAGTGGTGAGGATGAAGGATGCTCCCTCTGCTCCCACTGGTGTGCAGGGACAGATCCCAGAGTGGGAGGGACTGGTGGCAGTGATAGGAGCTTGGTCCGTGCCTCCGGTTTCACCCAAATCCAGTGTGGATGGAAATAAGGAGTCCCCAGTGCGCACGGACCGGGCAGGGAGGGATGTGGGCATCTCCAAACACAGCAAAGGGAGCTGGCCTGGAGGGATGCTGCCAGGAGAGCCCTGCTGTGACCTCCCACATCCAGGCAGGCTCCTGCTCCTGAAGAGCTGCTGCGGAGGCAACCGGCATCAACCCACCAGCAAGCACCCTGCCCACCCCTCTGTGAGCGCTGCCCATCGCCTGGAGGACACAAAGAGAAGACACGGGGAAAGAAAAGAGCCCGTTGTAAAAACGAGCCGGAGCCTGGCTGGAAAATTGAGCCCAAGGAAAATGTGAGCAGGTCTATTTTTAACCCCCAGCCCAACATGCTGGCGGAGGGGGGATGCCAGGGAGCCACAGACAGCGCCAGGGACATGGGGTGTGGGGTTTGCTCAGGGTTACGCTGCTGGACATCGAGTGCAGGATGGAGGCATGGCCACAGCAAGACTGAGAGGGCCTGGAACACACTGGGACATGGTGCCCTGCCAGCAGGTCCTGCTGCTTCCCTCTGTCCCAAACCGAAGCTGGGACCCCCAGCCCCATCCTCTGCTGCAATGGGAGTTTTCCCTTGCTAAGCCTTTCCCACCCCCTATTAAGCACAGGGAAATGGGAGGACCGAGGGGTGTCTGGCTGGGATTTCAGCATCCCCCAGCTCCAGCTCACCTAGGTAGTTGATGGAGAGGTTCAGCTCCCGGATGTCGATGTGGACAGAGCCTTTGGGAATCTGGATCACCTCCTCGTAACCTGTGAGACAACCCAGTGAGCAGTGATGCTCAGCCTCCAAGCCTGGAGCCAACCCTGCCCTGGATAGGATGGGAGTGTGAAGCCCCCCTGTGATCCATGGGTTAAACACTGACTGAGGTGCTGGCAGTGCAAAGGGCTTTGTTCAGCCACCTACTGCAGCTGAAAAGAGAAAGCACCATGGCACCAGGACACGGGCTTTCTTGCTTTGCAGTGCAAGCTCTTGTGATAGGACCAGCCTTGCTGGAGAGGGGCTGTGGAGCTGGGACCTCCATGGGCATCTCCATGGGCATCTCCACAGCCTGGCTTGAGAGCAGTGTGAGCTGGGGAGGAGGGAAGGAACTTGGTGCCCTGTGTTATGAACTTGGGTGCCAGCAGTGTCTGGGGCATGGCTCGGTTGGTGGTTTGCTCCCTGCTTGCAGCCTGGTCCTATCCTTTGGGGTGTTTCTCTGGGATATGTCCCTGCCTGTCCCCAGGAGCAGGTGAAGCTGAGGAGGGACTCAAGGGTGAGCGACACCGACTGCTTGCTCCCTACCTCCCTCCGGCAAGGACTGGTTGAAGACACCCTCAATGGTCTCACAGGAGCTGCCGTCTCCCCCACACACACGACACTTGTCCTCCTTTGAGTCAGAGCCCAGGACACGGTCACAGCCCACGTGCTGGAGGAAGGAGCAGCAGGGAATCAGCCATTATGGTGGGGGCGGACAGACCTGTCCTCCCCAGAGCCGGCCTGCAGCATCCCAGGGAGCCCATCCCTGGGCTCCATCTCAATCCCCTCCACTGCACCGTACACCAGGCAGTGCTCAGCAGCATCCCCTCTGCCCAAGCCCCTCTTTCTGTCCCCACTCTCCGGGGACAGCCCAGGGGGGTCTCTTTCCAAGGCTGGGGTGGGGGGACAAGCAGGAAACCCATGGCTGTGGGATAAAGCACAGGTGAGGGTGCCTGCATTGAGCTGGTGTTGCTGCCCAAGGAGAGCCGTGTCCAGGCAGCACCAGCATTGTGGTAGTGAGTCCATGTGAAGCCTCCAGCTCTGCCCCACTGCCACAGCACGTGGGTCAGGATGTGTGTCACCAGCATGGCTGTGGCTACCTCTGGCGCAATCGCCCTTTAGTTCCACAGTATATTCAGCTCCGTAGAGGCAAAAAGATCCCAGAGACA
The DNA here is from genome assembly GCA_039720435.1 of Amazona ochrocephala. Lineage (NCBI taxonomy): Eukaryota > Metazoa > Chordata > Aves > Psittaciformes > Psittacidae > Amazona > Amazona ochrocephala. The sequence continues at coordinate 29,056,618 of CM077885.1, forward strand.
CAGGAAGGGAGGCAGACAGAGCCAGGGAGGGAGCCTGTCTGCTTGCCTGCTGGGCAACATTCACCACTCCCACAGCGCTTCCTTATAATTAACTTTTATAGCCTTCCAGATCCCGTTTCAAGGGAAACATCAAGTGCCTGGGTCTACATGGGCTGTAAGTGCAGGACCCATCATTAATACAGACCAACGTGACACCCAGTGCATGGAGAGGGGATAGGCACAAGCACTGAGGTGGATGTGCTCTTGCTCCCATGGCTGAACTGGGTGCTCGGGCAGAGGGATGCCCATGGCTGTGCGGGCAGGGGGAGGGCAGCACTCTCCTGCCTGAGGGTCTGCCTTTGACTCCCCATCCCGAGTGTGTCCCAGCACCTTGCACTCCCCATTGACGCAGATGTCGTTGGAGTCCTGCCGGCACGGCGTCCCATCCACCACGGCTGCCGCTCGCTCTGTGTAGAAGTTGAAACCCTCGGCCAGGCAGTTGAGGGAACAGGCTTTAACACCCCCTGGGAAAGAAGCAGAGGTTCAAACGATGCCCCCAAGGACAGAGAGGAAAGATGTGGGGAGCCAGACCTGGATAAGGGTTGCCTTATCCTTGGCTTCCCCAGGCCTCCATCCTGCGCCTGGTGCACTGCACAGCTCCAGATGCTCAGGAGGGTGGCCCTGCTGAGTGGAGGCACCCACAGAGGGATGCAGGAACCCTCCTTATTGCTCAGCACCAAGACCCTTGAACCGGACACCGACACATGGGGAACACTGATCCTTCTGCACAGCCTGGGAAACATGGGCTGGATGCGACAGGGAAGGAAACTGACTTGGTTTTATCTGGTGTTGGGCACTCCTGAGCCTCCTGGCACTTTACAAGGGCTGTTGTGCCCACTTTACAGACAGGGAAATGGAGGCAGCAGCTCTTAAGCAACTTCTCCAAGGTTTTTCAGCTCCTAGACCAGAGCAACCACTTCCTTCTCTTCAAGGCTGGTGCTTCACTGAGTCACTCACAGCAAAGGTGATGACAGCAGCATGAGGACAAAGAAGAAGGATGCTCAAGTTGTAGCTAAAATATCTGCTTCCCAACAGCCCTTGCCAAAGTACCATACAAGGAACAGAGGTTGTTTATCTGGATATTGGCTTATGGTGCCTGGGAGCAGGACGTGGGACTCGTTATGGAAGGAGACACCTGAGCAGAGCAGTTTCCTGCCTCCTATCATTGGATTTCATCAAATGCTGGTGCAGATCATGGCATTTGCTGCCTTTCCTGAGCATCCCAAGGAGACCCAAGGGTCTGCATGACCCTGGCAGAGGGCCTCATGCCTGAGCTATGGCAGCTCGCTCCTGCAGGCAGCAGCAGCAGTTGTGAGCTGTGGGCCAGAGCTGAGCAGCACCTAGACTGGGAGCAACAGAGGTCCGCAAAGCTTGCAACTCGACAGAGCTCATGCAATGGGCAGATGGAGGGAGGGGTAGCCCCGATGTGCCTGGGAGCACCAAAAGAAGAAAGAGCAAAGCAGGCAGAGGGAAGAACAGGAGGAGAAGGGAGAGGGGAATTCAGCAGCCCGGAGGCATGCTGTGGAGCTGGATGCCTGGGCAAGCCCCTAACAAAGGGGCTTGATACCAACCCTCCTCGAGAACCACCCTCTTTTGCAGCACCCTGGGCTCTCCAGGGCCACCGAAGGGGACAGTGCAGGCATGACCCTGAGAACAGCCTGAACCCAGCTCCATCCAGCCACCCTATGGCTTTCACTGCAGGGCTCTTAGATGGGCTTGCTGAGCTATTCAAGTGCACTCCCTATTCTCTTCCTTGCCTCCAGTTACAAGGAAAAGCAAGGTGCACCTCAAATGCCTTGCTGCAGTTCCCTGGTGGGCAGCTAACCCTGGCCGCAGCCTGCTTCTGCTCTCTCCCAGCCCTGGCTCCATAAGAGAAGGGAAGAGGAAAGAGGGAAAGGGAAATGGACAGGAGTAGAGTAGCACAGCCTAATTTTCAGTTGGCTACACAGTGCCTCAGAGGCTGGTTTGTTTTCTCCTGCCTGCCCTGTCCCATGGAGGAATTAAAGCTCATAATGGTTTATGATGAGCAATCTCCTGTTTGCTGCAAGCCCCTGCTCCTTCCCAGCCCTCTCCCAGCCCCATGAGCTGCTTCACTCTCCCTTGGCTCTTGCACCAGCCAAGAGCAAAATGAACAACTAATTGAACAGAGCAAACTAAACAAACAATTCAAGCTGCATTCCGCCAGGTATCTGCTGCCTCGTGAGCTCCGGCAAGGCTGAGCTCAGCGCTTCTTGCTGGGGCTGTGTCCATAACGAATCACCACCAGGAAAACACGACCTACCGGCCCCGTGCGAAACCCACCTCCACTTAGAATCACAGAATTGACTGGGTTGGAAAAGCCCTTTAAGCTCATCCGGTCCAACCGCTCCCAGCACTGCCAAGGCCATCACTGACCCATGGCACTGAGGCCTCGTCGCCACGGGGTGTGAACACTGCAGGGACGGTGACTCCAGCCCTGCCCTGGGCAGTTCCAATGCTGAGCACTCTTTGGGGAAGGAATTGTTCCTCAGCTCCATCTAAACCTGCCCTGGTGCAGCTTGAGGCCGGTTCCTCTTGTCCCATCCCTTGCTCCTTGGGAGCAGAGACCAACCCCACCTCACCACAACCTCCTTTCCTGCAGTTGTGGACTTGCCAGTGACCTGGCAGCTTCTGGCGGACTTCCAGTGGGTGGCTCCTTCCCTTCCCAAATTCCTTGCAGGATCACTGTCCTCCTCCATCCAAGCTAGTGGCATACTCCTTGTCTTCAGGCTGGGAGTGCTCCACGCCCAGGACAGTTCCCTGGACTCGTGTGGGGCCAGCATCTGATGGGCAAATGACACAAATACCTTGCGCCTTTCTGCAAGGGGGGCTCAAAGGTGCTGGGCTGAAGGCAGTGGCTGAGCTGAGCTCAGCAGAGAGCCAGGATGGTGAGTGGCTCCCAAAGCACAGACACGTGCCCAAAAGCAACCTGAAGAGCAGATATGCCACCAGTTGGAGGGCACAATACAACAGGCATGGATTCTGGGGAGCTGCTTGTGCCAGCGGGGTGGGATGGAGCAGCCACAGCTTCTCTGGGCACCCTGTGCAGGGCCTCAAGTACCCTCATCGTACACTGTTTCTTCCTTATGCCCACTCTAAACCTACCCTCTTTGCTCTCAGCACTGTCACCCCTTGCCCTGTTGCCACAGGCCTTGGTCAAAAGTCTCTCCATCTTCCTCATAAGCCCCCTTTATGTATTGAACGGCTGCAATCGGGTGTCCCCAACCCTGACCGAGTACCCACTAATCCTGGCTGGCGGGTGCTGGGATTTTCCAGAGCATTCTCCTGGCCAGGCTGAGGAGCTGCAGCCTCCAGGACCTCTCTACTGGTGTGAATGTGCCTCAGTTTCCCTACCTGGATCACTGCACAGGAGGACAGTGATACCCTTTGACACTGAATAACCAAAACAGAACTGCTGAGCAACACAGCTCCTCATGGATAATACCCACTGCCAACCTGGAGAGCTGAGACAGAGAGCTCCCAAATCCCTTCGAGATACAGTTGTGTCAACGCTCACAGCCTCCTGGGAAGGGGACAGGTTTCATCATCTTATTTCATGGAAGAGAATGCTGAAGCAAAACTCCACATCAGAGCCAGGTGACAATTCAAGGGCCGATGCTCAACTGGGCAACTGTCCCCTGGTCTCAAAGCACTGGGCCATGCTTGGGGAAGAGAGAGGTCTGAGCAAGGGCAGATCCAGCCTGGGGCTGGCTTCCACCTTGGCATCCATTGGGCTCTTTGTGTGACTTACTGCTTTGCAGGTTCATTACATTTCTATTGATCCATCCCCTGCAGCCTCAGCACATCTGCTCCAGCTGCAGGAGCCCCGCTGGGAGCCGTGCTTATTTACACAGCTGGGAAGGATTTCCCCAGTCAAGTTCATTAACTACATGAAGGAGACGCACTGTTCTTTCTCATTAGGAAGAGATTTCTGTCACAGAGGCCTCCTCCTGCCCCCTCTCCTCGCTAGACACTTCTGCAGGACACAGGAGGGCTGACAGCAGGAAGAGGGGAGTGCTGCTCTTTGGAGGATCCATCAGTTCCCATCCCTTCTGCCTGTGCAGGAGCTGGAAGCTTTACCTGCCTGCGCTGCCCTGTCTTCTCCCCATCAATCAGGTACCAGACACTAACAACCTTCTCTTGTCTGTCTTCCTCTGCTCCCTCAGCACTTAAGGAAACAGACCTGAGGATATTAGGAGCAATTCCTTCCCCAGAGGGTGCTCAGGCATTGGAACAGGGGCTGCCCAGGGCAGGGCTGGAGTCGTCATCCCTGCACATGTTCACACACCATGGAGATGAGGCCCTCAGTGCCACGCGTTAGTGGTGGCCTTGGCAGTGCTGGGGAATGGTTGGACTGGATGCTCTTGAAGGTCTTTTCCAACCTTACTGATTCTATGATTCTATAAGAGCAGCTGAACAGCTCTGGCGCTGCTGGAATTGTTTCTGGCAGGGAACTGTACAAGAGGTAAGTGACCCAGGACATGGGGCACAGCAAGACGGTTATGGGCAAGCACCAGGGCCAGCCATGTGGAGGGATGCTCATTGATCCATAGTTGTGTGAGGGGGAGGCAGCACGCCCAGGAACAGAGCGGGCACCCTGGGCTGGAAGAGATGGTGACCGCTCACCAGCCCACTTGGACCATGAGACCTGTCCCTGCAGAGGAGAGCAAAGCGCGGCGCTCACCTCCGCGGTACGTCTTCCAGGTGTAGTACTTCCCTCGGAAGGGGACGTTGTCGAACTCGGCACACTGGAGCTCTCGGAAGTCCTGGGAGCCCGCTGGGCAGTCCTGCAGCCACACAAGCAGCCATCAGTGCCCTGCCTGAGCAGCCTGCCTCGGCTGCTGGGAGAGCAGGGGCTGTGGCTAACACCAACCCTTCGAGGAGATGGACACCAACCCTGACAGCTGGACACTGCTACGGTACGGCAGCAGCATCCTTCCTGCAAAGCTAGACACTGTATAGAGACTAATGGCACGAGCCCTTTCTGCAGCTGGCCTGTCTGCTGATGCAACACTTGCTCTTGTGAGCAGTCATAGAATCAGAATAGTTGGGGTTGGAAAGGACCTTAAGATCATATAGTTCCAACCCCCTTGCCATGGGCAGGGACAGCTCACACTAGACCACGCCGCCCAAGGGTCCTTTAAAAGCTAGGTGCAAAACCCAGGATAAGCAGTGGGGAGCCATCTATTCTCTTCACCACCATCCTGTTGATGCTAAAGCTACCGTTTCCCAGGTTCAAAGCTTCACTGAGCTTCCCTGCAGCAGTTATTTCCTTGCTCCCCTTATGGTTTAACCCTCAGCCCTGGGAGCAGGATGCTACACTGCATTTTGTGAGCTGCTCTCACCTGACCAGGCCTGCACTGCGAGAGGCAATCGCTGTCATGTCAGTGCTGGAAGCCTCTGATCTCTCCTCCTTTGCCTTGTAATCTTTTTGGGCCCCTTCTTGATGCCGAAGCCCTGGAGGTACATCCTGCCCAGCCTCCCTCGGAGCCTGCCGAAGGCGTGCATGGTCCTGCTTGGATTTCCCCACTGTGGGATAGCTGCCAGCACCACGCAGCTCACTCCACCAGCTGCCTCCTCCCATGGGTTCCACAATGCCCTGTATCCATGCGGAGAGGGCTCATCCCTGCCCCACCAGCAAAGCCCCGCTCCTCCTCAACCCGAGCCTGGCAGTACTCACATCGGTGTTGCAGGACCGGTACCGCTTCCGCTCTCCCAGGCAGTACTTTCCTCCGATCGTGGGCCTGGCAAACCAGGAATGAGAAGGAAGCTTAGGGAATGGAGCGGGTTTATGGCAGGCAGCTGCCTGAGTTTGAAGGAGCACCCCGGCTTTTCCCAACCCTGCCCCTCTGCAAGGACGGATCCTGCATGGAGGGGTTATTGCCAAAGTGCAGGTCCTGAGCAGACCTCAGCTGCAAGTGCACAGTGGAGTTGTACATCCCTATGGCTGCAGACCCAACACCAAAGCAAGAGCAAGGAGCTGCTGGGAAAGCAGGAACCCGGCTGCTGCCTTCCCCACTGACCCAACAGCGATGGGCACACACATGCACACCTACCGTGGGCTGTCACAGTGGCGAATGGATGATGATACACCTCCACCGCATGTCCTGCTGCACTCTCCCCAGGATGACCAGGCTCCCCAGGCACCATCCACACCCTCCGGCCGGGTGCCAAAAGGCACACACTCCCTCTTGTAGCACCACTGTAGGAAGACAGAGCTTTAACCCCCCTGAGCACAGCCATCTCCTCCCACAGCCTCCATCAGACACAGCAGCCTGTTCAGGGCTGGGATCTGGGTTGAACCTCTGAAATCTGAACTCAGAGCTGTGCTGGTCTTGGAGCCAAGTGCTCCACTGCAGAGCGCATTTGTCTCTCCGCAGGCACCCTCTCCTCCGAGTCACACTCTCACCATTTGCACATGGTGCATACTTGGGGTTCACAGGGATGCTGGGACCACTGCCCACACTCCAAACCTCCTGTGCACCATCCTGTGGGGCAGGCAGCCATGGGAAAGGGGGTCACACTTCTGCTCTGAAGGGGTCCCAGGCACCAGGGTGACACAGGTTGTTAACAGAGACATGTAAGAGCACACAATTCGCTGCCTGCAATAGTACATGGCAGCAAGAACCATGGGACTTGGACCTGGGCAGCAGGGCCAGGATCCCTGGGGAGCATGGGCACCTCCACCAGCTGCTCCCTCCCAGGACGGAGTGAGTTTTGTATGTGTACTGGGAGCTGAAGCTGTGGTTAGTGAATTAAAACATCCTGATCTGCAAAGGGTCCAGGTTAACATCAAGTTTTGATTGTAATAAAACCATGGTTTTGCCACTGTTCCGCCTTAAAGAATCCGCCTGTCCCCATCCTATCGGGTGACAGATGCTCAGAGAAACTTGCCTATGAACTATTTTTCTTGGAGCTGGAAAGCATCCTGCACCCCCTGGAGTCGCCAGTGATGTAAGGAGCGGGACAGTGCCAGCCCTGCTGCCGTTCTCCGGGCACTGTGCCGGACACCACGCCTCGGGGACTGAGATAATCCCAGGAAGGAAGGAACCGCTGTGTGCTCCTTCCAGGGGCTGATAACCCAGCCTGGAGCTGCTGGCACGGCCTCTCCCGGCTCCTTCTGAGCACAACCAGCAGGGAAAATGATCCGTGGCCTCCCAGGACACTCACAGAGCCACCTCCAGCACACCAGCGCCTTTCCAAAGGAGTGATCCCATGCTCTGCAGGCACATCCTGCTGTCGCTGCTGTTGCTCCAGACTGGAGGTAACTGGGGCTTCTGCTTCTGCACTTGGGGCTCTTGAGAGCATCAGTGGTGGGCTCTGCCCTTGCATCTACCTTCCTACTGCAAGCATGGACATAGCTATAGGACCAAACAGGAGCTGGGGGCAGGTAGGGAGGGAAGATGTGTAACGAAAGGCGTCCTCATGGGATGCACTGCCCATAACCTGGGTGACAAGTACTTGACTAATGGAAATTAAGAAAGAAAGAGAGAAAAGGAAACCAAAACAGGCAGGGAAGGAGGCAGCAAGACACTGTCTGAGAAACTACCACCAGATCCAGGCCTGAAGTCACCCACTGCGAGTTCTTGGGGTAGGGGAGGTGAAGCCATAACAACCACAGGGGATTTGGGAAGAGGAAACCACCAGGAGTCTGGGGTGAGGGCACAGCCACCACCCAATAGAAGTTGGTGGCCCTGCCTTGGATGAACTCCAGAGGTCCCTTCCAACCCTAATGGTTCTGTGAGTCTGTGAACAAGATGCTCATCTAAAGCACCCAGCATTGCTTGAGGTCACTGTGCTGTGCCTTCAGGAGCTCGCTGGAGCAGGGATTTCACATTCTGCATTTCCAGCAACATGCTGGATGAAATGTACTTCAGGGTGATTATGGATCCCTGGGCTCCTTGGCACATCTCTCTGTGCCAGTGGGGATGGTGGGGTGGCTTCAAGCTCTGGGATGCAGGGAAGGATAGGCTGGTGGGTGCTCTTAAATCAACTCCGTGCTCACCAATGCAAACAATAACCCCAGTTATCACTGGAAGAGCGATTCAGCCACTCACTGCCATCTCGCCACAGTGCCCCGGGCTTCCTTACCCCCTTTTCAATGGTGTTGGTTTGGCATATGGTCCCCTCAGCAGCAGGGATGCTGTTGGTTATGCAGCGGTTGCTTTTGCTCAGACACCATAACTCACTGCAGACTTCCTGGAAAGAAAGAGAATTTGGGGGAAAGAGTGGGAGGGAGGAAGAAAGAGACAAAAGAAACAAAGCTGAGATTAGCATTCAGTGGTGCTGGGGGCTGTGAGGCCGGGGCAGCAGCACGCCGGTGCTGGGCTGGGACACAGGGACAGGAGCATTTCCAGCATGGTGGGGGTAAACGAGATCAAATCTCGTGAGGTGTTGCCAGCTGCGGTCACCCCAAGGCCACTGACAGCTCATTCCCCTTCTCTGGACTAAGCTGGGCTGGGAGACCTCCAATCTCTTGGGATTTGGAGGTTCCACAGCATTCAGGTGCCAGAGCTGGCAGCCCAGACAGCCCCCACCAACGTGGGCTTTGTGCCACAGAGGACACCTCTCCTTGGATGAGCTAACCCTGCTGTGCTCCACCTGAGCCCTCTCCCCAGGGCTGAGGGATGTTCTCTTTTGTGGCACTGTGCAGCGGATGCTGAGCACAAGGACCCATTCCTACCACCTGCCATGAGCATCCCTACGCCACGTGGCTCCAGATCTGCCACACGGATCTGGATCTGCCTCTGTGGGAAGCTGGGACTGCCCAGGAGCATCAGCATGGCACATCTGCCATCTCCTGCTGCAGGAATGCACCGCAGGCCACAGTGTGACTACAGTGAGTACTGACAATCTCCAGGCAGCAGAACAGTCCTAAAGAGAAGAGTCAGAGCCGTCTTCAGAATAAGCAAAATAATGCCAGATCCTGAGCTAGCCCTTCAGCAGCTCCAGAAGTGGGCACTTCTCTCTGTCTTTGCTTGGTGCAGCCAGGTCCACTGAGTGATGCTGGGCTGAGGACGCTACACTTCTTTCCAGGAGGTTTCTTAAGCTGCAGATCCTGAGCTTCGGCCTCAGAGCATCAGCAAACAAAAAGCTTCCCTTGACCACTTCCACTGTTCCCAGAAGCTACCCAGAGGTTAGGTCCATGGCAGAGACTCTGCCAAGTTGTCACAGCTGCTAAAGCAAAAGTCCAGGCCCTGCGAACCTGCTCTGCCACTGAATCAACCAGGCTGGACTTCGACACATGCAAACACTTCAACACACTGCTGCACTTGGTCTCCTGAGCTGTGCCCCATCCTTGGCAGTGCTCAAGGCCAGGTGGGATGGGGCTTGGAGCAACCTGCTCTAGTGGAAGGTGTCCCTGCCTGTGGCAGGGGATTGGAACTGGAGGAGCTTCAAGGTCCCTTCCAACCCAAACCAGTCTATTGGGATGTAGGAGTTCCTGTATAGTCTCTATGTATCACCAAGGGAAAAACTTCCCAGCTCCAATCAGTGACATCTATTTGCTCTGTCCTCACTGTATCTATTAATCATCTGTCTGTACTGGCATGGAGGAAGGGATGCTGCCGTGTTTGTGCCATGTCCCTGGAGTTTGTTTCTAAGGGGCACAGGATGGGTGGACTTGCACATTCACCCAGCTTTATCTGCATGCCCTTGAGCCCATCCACCCTTTGGGTTTCTCCCAGACGAGCACGAAGGGTCATCACAAGGACATCTTGTGCTTTTGTGATCCTGTACATATACAGGAAGCGTCTGCCCGAGTAACAAATTAGCTGGGAAACAGGCATGTAAACGTGGAAAGTTTCCATTCCACAGCCTCTGGCTCAGCTGAGGAGGGACACGAGCTGCAGGCAGGAGCACTTGACATCAGCTATCACGACATGTTATTCAGACCCAGTTTGCTGCTGCTGCTCTGGACATCCCCATGTCCAGTGGGCTCTGGGCCCCTCGGCCATGCTAAAAGACAGCACTGGACCAGGGAGAGCCAAACGTTGCCCTTTGTTGGCCAAGATGAGCTGAGGAGACCACCGGGAGGTGGTTCAGAGTTTAACCACGCTAAACAGATGAACGTTCAGAGTGTTCACCTCTGGTCAATGCAATGGCAGCACTGGGCTTCCATCTACATGGTTGCAAGAGAAACTAAGCCCTGGTCTGGTATGTTTCTTCCTTCGCAGGGCCTGACTGACATGGGTACACATATATGCATATCCATCAGGCAACACAGCTGCTTGTGCATCTCCCCATATCACTATGCTCAGCTGGTTGGCAATGCCCAGTACATTAAGAACAGCAAAATGCCAGGCTGAGACCCAGGAAGACTCTTTTCTCCCAAAACAACCTTTCCTTTCAGTGGTTTCTTGGATTCAAAGCTCAGGGAATGGCAGCATGATGGCAGGAATGGCTTAGGTGGGTAGCTCAGACATATCTACAGCACATCAACACATCTCACCTTAAAGAAAGATGTTTCTCCTCCCAAGTTTGTGTTTTGAATGACTTCTAGAGAGGAGTACGAAAACCACATCTGTGTGCAAAGCCTGATGAGAGGGGAGTCTGGATGAAGGGACTGCAACCTGGCCCCGAGCTGCAACCCCTGGGGACCAGCAGCAGCCAAGGTGGGACTAATCTGACTGAAACTGAGCTGGGGTCAACCCTTGTGAGTGGGAAACAACCTCCTCCAGCCTCTCTCAAGGGAAGCAAGCAAAAAGCTCACAGGGAACATGCCAGTGCCCTTCGTTTGAAGCAGGACAGCAAAGCGATGTGGGCAGCAGAGGAATGGCCCACAGGGCCCTTTGTCCTTGTACCCCCGTCCTCCACCCCCTGGGAACCGATAGTAAAGCAGGAAGGCTCTCTACCCCGTATTTACACTGGCGAGATTTAACTCCGTACTGGAAACGGCACTGCTCGTCTGCATCATAGGCCTGTCCTGGAGCCACTGTTGGGTAGATGAAGTCTTGCTTGGGAGGAGCGTTGTTCAGGCACAATCCCATCCCGGAGCTGGAAACAAGACATGAGAATCAGAGCTCAGAAAGTCTTGTAAGAGAGCATCGCAGTGGAGGACCAGCAGCAGGCATTCCCTGCTCCGCACGGGGATGCTTGGTGGGGATAACTGGGTAAAACCATGGCTGGGAAAGTGCTCTGAAGTCTTTCTGCTGTTCCCTCAGGCTGGGAAGCACATGCTGGTTCCACTCTGGATGATTTAATCTGAGGGTTTGCAGGCTCTCGCCAGCCCCTGGCTGTCCCATCGTGTGCCCAGCACCCTCACGCGGCAGCAGGTATGCAGAGGGGCTGCCCTTCCACCCCACGGCTGCAGAGCCCCAGCTGAGAGCAGCCAGAGGTGCCGAGCTCAGACAGGCGCTGCTCTCCAAGCCGGTCCTGCATGCCAGAGCTTTGTAGGAGCATCCAAGTTCTGCAGATGCACGCCTTTCCCTTCTCCTTCCCCACTGCTCTCTGAGCTCTCCCTAAATCAAGGCCCCTGCCACCACTCCCCCAATCCCGGGGTCTTGCACTCCCCATCCCAGCAGAGGCTCCCGAGGCCGTGCTCAGGCAGGGGTGGCCAGCACAAACAGTGGAGAGGGCTGACATGAACATGAAACTCCACCGGCGCTGCCAAGGCCTCAGGGTCACCTGAGGACAAGGCAGCTTTCCCAGTGCTGTCCATGCAACGTGCCTCACTGCGGTGCACGTCCAGGGGTCAAGAGCTAAGGGGGACAGGTTTTGCTGCTGCCAGACACGAGCTGCAGATGTTTGGTGATGAGCCATGAGGTTTGGGACAAGCTTTGTGGGACCATGGGGTAGGTGGCAGCTCCTCAGGGGCTGTTAGAACAGCAGCATTGCTGGTAGAGGGCTGGTATTCGTTCCCTTTGGACTTCCCTCCACAGTGACCCCATGTATCTGCTTCTTTAAATCATGACCCAATCCTATTAGGTAGTGCCCGTGTCCTACCCAAAACCTCACCAGAACAAATCCTGACTGCTCGTTTGGTGATAGAAACCTGAACCGCCTGAACCTTGGATGGGAAGCACTTTCAGATTGCAGAGAACATGACTCAGACAAGGTGATAACAGCAGAACTCTGGGACATAGGAGCCTAAAACCCTTCTCCTGAATCCTAAAGGTGGTTTGGATACCAAAACCAAAACCAAAACCTTTCTCCGACGCTGCTCAATCACACCTGAAAACTCCTCCTCAGTGGCTGCCTACACGCTGCAGACCCAGTCCTGTCTCCAGATCCTCCTTCCCCACCACAGCAACTCTCCTCTGCAATTCCTGGCTGAACTTCCAAAACATCCCAATGCCTCCAGAAGCCACTGGTTTATTTGTGAAGTGTCCGGAAATGGGGAACCTAAATAAAGCTCTCACAGCTGCAAGGTAAATGGGGTTGGTATCTTCAGCAGGCAAGCAAAGCACGGGAAAGTCTCTATAGGAAAGAAGGAAATCCCATTGGGATAGGATGAGGTGCTGAGAGACAATACAGAAGGTGCATGGGCTGCACTTTGGGGGCTTTTCTTTGGCTTTCCCCACTCCTCACAAGTGAGAGGTTGGAGGTGTGTACTGGTTACAAGGGAGAAGGAAGGGCAAGGTGAGATGGATTCCTTACTCCAGGAAGCTGGTGATGTAATCCCTGCTGCACGTGGACCATACAAACGGGTTGGTCTTCATGGTGATGTGAGCAGCCATGAGCTTGGCTGTTTCTTGCCCACGGGAGCCACAGCTGTTGCCGACCCCATCGTGATTCATGCCAAACCTGAAAGCACCACCAAGGCAATAGAGAGATGATCAGTCGCATTTTCAACACATCCGGATTATCCGTAGGAAGGATTTTTCAGCTCCTGTTGGCAGAAACAAACCAACAAGGGCCCTTCCCTGTGACTCCCAGGGATTCCTGTAGCACAGCACTCACGTGTGGCCAATCTCATGGGCAATGGTGAAAGCTGTAGCCAGGCCAATGTCCTCATTGATGCTGCAGCTTCGTTCTCGTTCACACATCCCACCGACGGGGGCCAAGCCTGGGGAAGACAGAGCTGTCACATAGGGTCAGCACAAAGCATCTGGAGGGGATATGGCTGTTATCTGGGAGCTAAATAATGTGCTTCATGCTCACTAACACTGAGCATAGCCTACTGTCAATAACAAGGTTCTTCCCACTGGTTGCACCGGGCTTTGGGGTGGACCCATGGCTCTTAGGGGCTGTGGGCACATGTCAGCACTGTCAACTGAGCTAGCAATGGCAGGTTTGGAAATGAAAAGAATGGGTCAGAATCCTGTGAATTTCCTATCCCAACCCCAGGCTGTGCGCAGGGAGCAGTCCTTGTCACAACACTGGCACTGCTGGTGGGGGAACGTGAGATCAGCTGCATCAGCACTCAGGCATCCGAACTCAGTCAGGGCAGCCTGGACAACTGAGTAAGTCAGGATCCAACCTGACCGTCTGCGCTTGGTTCTGGCTGATCCCCACCAGGTGGCATTCCCATGACCAGGAATCCAGCTTGACTCCACTGGGATGGCTGGATCATGCAGAAGTCCCCCCTGAATCATGGCAGCAGATTCTCCCAACCCTCTCCCCATACATTGCCCCACCAGTACAGGCTGTGCCTGCTGCACCGGGCCAGGGAAGAAACAGTGTCTGTTAAAGGAATGACTTGAGCCATCACAGCACCTTTAGCCTCAGCCTCCCTCCCAGGCACCTCGTCTGCAGCCACATCGGGTCAGAGATCCACCAACTTCTCTTTCATTGCAGTGATTCAGAGCAGTAATCCCTCCCTGACTGCTTAGTCTAGACCAGAGCAAGACAAATCAGGAGGTACAGCCAGAGAAAGCTGCAGGCTCTGTCTGCGTCTCGCAGTTTAAATAAAGAGCTCCCTTTATAGTCATCACAAAAAAGTCTGATCTCCCTCTGCTAAGCCAGGAATCCTCCGCTAGGCTATGGACCAGCCCTAGATGCAAGAGGTTCTTAATCATCAGGCTGGACCTGACCCAGGGATATAATGGAGAAGCATTCCAGAGCCCATCCATCCTCTGGGTTGCTGCTTTTAGTGTTTACAGAAGCAAGGAGGCTGCAGTGGAGAGGGCTGGAAACCACTGGCCTATTCCTGGCTCTGCTGCCAGTGCTTGCAGTAGCATTGGGCAAATGCTTCCCTCAGTTTGCTCAGTAGGAAAGGCGGATGGCCCAGCCTGCCCTCACCATGCTCCCAAAGATGCGTGTGCTGGTGGGAAGTGCATCCAAAGAGGCAGCAAAATCCTACCTACCCAGCGTGCCGCACGGCTTGTTCTTGTAGATGCAGATGTCATATCTGCAAAGGAGACAAAGCAGCGATGAGAACACTTACAATCCCGGTGGCTCCGGGATAACTATCTGCAATTTAGTGATGTATTCACCTCCAAACCACTTCAGAACAGCCCCTGGTTCATGCAACACTTCTGGAATAGAAAGTACTGACTGCAATGGGTAAGATGCCTCTGGTCCGTGTCGGACAACACTCACTTTTCCCACTCTGAGGCTCACTGTGGATGCTTAATGACAACTCCAGACCCTTCACTCTGGGGCAGTGCTGAGCAGGGGCAGAGATTGGGTTTTGATGAGATGTGGTAAATCAGCAGGGACAAAGCTATCCCAGCCTTGAAGCTCTTTGGCTTTGGAAGGGTGGTGCAGCTCTGCTCACCAGCACCCACTGCACCCTTGGGAGCTGCCAATTCTCTGCCCCAGGGCTTTGCCCCAGCAGAACAGGGTGGATAAGGACAGGGCCAGCCTCCTGCCTGTGACCTGAGGTCCCTTGCACCAAATTGTGTCCATCACATATGTCACTCTGATTCTTTGTTTAAAATATAAGGAGAACATTTCAGTTGGAACAGGTGCCCCACTTCCAAACTCACCATGGCTTCATTCAAAGTCGGTTTTTATGCTTTTTTCTTTTCAGTTTAGCTCTTTACCAAGAATTTTCCAAACAAATTCAATATGGGTTGATTCAAGATGATTCTTCCCTCAGTTCCTGGCCTTGACTCCCAACCATTGCATCAAGGAATCATCTGTTTGTACATCATTAGCCACATACAAGGAAAAGCTAAAACAAGGACAGCAAAAGTAAAATCTCCTCCATATCTCTCACAAGGGGATGGAGCAGCAGCTCCAAAAGAGACAAGCTTGGGCCAGAGAGGGAATGTTATCATTTAACTGCAGAGGTGACCTTTCCTCTGTTGCAAAGACCTTCTCCAGAAGGTGACACTCCTCAGACATTTGGGTCCCTGCAAAACCCAGGCTGAAAGGGACAAGGCTAACACTGAAATCCACATAGGGTGGGTAGGTGGGGGGGGACCAGTGGATGCCCCAAAGATGGTTGAGACTGCTCCTGACTCCCGACATGCATTTAAATTGGAGTGTGAGCTGGGCTCAGAGCATGAAGGATGCTGGAGTGTGAGCTGGGCTCAGAGCATGAAGGATGCTGAGCAGGGTGTGGGTTTGGGGGACACCCATGTGGCGAGCAGGACCATCCAGCACCCCTCATCCCAGTGGCCCCATGGGGATGAGAGCGGGGAGGAAGCATCCTGATGGCACACGATGGGTTAAGCATAACGTGCTCCTGGTGATGGCTCTTGTTCCTTTGTCCCCTGTCACTCTCTGGAAGTGTCCAAACCTCTCACCCCCAGCAGAAAACCACCATTTGTTGCTTTGATTTGAAGAATGCTGTGAAAGCCTTTGGAGGCTCTGGTTTGACATGTCCCTGCAAGAGAAAAACCCCGCAGCTCAGGAAGATGTTATGGGGAGACAGGGAATTTATTAGAGATGGGCCGGATGCGCTGGTGCTGCCCAAGCCTGGTGTGGCCAGTCAGTTGCTTCAGATTAGCTCAGACATCTGCTGAGAGGCAGAACTCGGAGCATTTGTATCCCACATGTGTGGTGGGAGAGAAGGAAAAGCAGATGCTGCTACACTGGGAGGGTGAAAAGCTGGGGCTGAGGGGCCTTTTGCTCGCTCATGAGCTCCCCAGGAGGGAGGCACCAGGATGCACACGACTCTGGCCACCACTGGGAACTGGAGCAGGGAAACAGTGCCAACCAAACCGGCTCCCACTTGGAGGCTCCCGTCTCCACCTCTTCCATTTGATGACTCTTCCACTCCACAAGAGGGAGGGAGGAAAAAACGCACAAACAAATCTTGGGTTTGTCTTTGGCTTCTCCCCAGGCTGCTGCCCCTCTGCTTGAGCAGGGTTTGTGCAGCACCAGAGAGCTGCTGTCCTGGGTGCGGCTGGCAGCACCAGAGAGCTGCCCTTCATCCCCTGTGTCCTTCCAGCTCTCCCTTTGCCATCCTCTGTGCTCGCACCCCTCTGTTCCTTCCACTGTCCCTGTTGTCCTCTCTGCATCTTCTGCTTTTGTGAGATCTCAACACAAAGGGACATGGAGCTGTTGGAGCGAGGCCAGAGGAGGCCATGGAGATGCTGCGAGGGCTGGAGCAGCTCTGCTCTGGAGCCAGGCTGAGAGAGCTGGGCTGGGGCAGCCTGGAGAAGAGAAGGCTCCTGAAGGGGAGACCTTAGAGCAGCTCCAGGGCCTAAAGGGGCTGCAGGAAACCTGGAGAGGGGCTTTGGACAAGGGCCTGTAGGGACAGGCCAAGGGGAATGGCTTTAACCTGCCAGAGGGGAGACTGAGATGAGCTCTTAGGCAGAAGCTCTTCCCTGTGAGGGTGCTGAGGTGCTGGCACAGGGTGCCCAGAGACGCTGTGGCTGCCTGTAGGAAGGGGCAGGAACTGGATGATCTTTAAGGTCCCTTTCAACCCAAACCATTCTGTGATTCTATGATTCTTTCCTTCCAACCATCTGTATGTCCTTCCAGACATCTCTCCTGTACCCTCCTGCTGCTCCAGGCTCAAGCACCCATCTATTCTGACAGGGATTATGTGTCCTGCATGTGAAGGTTCAGATCCCTTCACCCAACTCTGAAGGTCTAATTCAGCTGCTGACCTGGACTGTTGTTACAGAAGCACAGACACAGGCAGGGCAGGACTGCTCTTGACCTCAGAGAGTTGAGATAAAATCACTGCTTCACGGGTGTCTATCAGCTACCAAGAAGAGAGTCCAGCCCTATACGCAGGCACCCAAAATGAGGTGAGCCAAACCCCATACTGGCTGGAGGCCCTCTGTCACTGTCGTGATGCTCAGATCCCACTTGTATCCTCGTTTCCATCTTTCACAGCAGAGCAGATGGGGCTTTCCATTCCAGTAGGATGCCTGATGCTCCATGACTCCGAGGTGGCTCCCACACATGCCCAACAGCTTTGTACACATGATGCCATTCACTTTTGGTGCACAAATCCCCATGGCTGCAAACTAAGCTCCTTGAGAGCACAGCAAAGACTCAGAGAAGACACTGGAGGATGATAATGATCTGAACTGCAACAATCTGCATTGCTGCAAGGGACAACAGGGCTGAGGGACAGCAGTGGCCAAGCAGCTAGCAGGGGATTGCATGGGAAGGAAGCTTTGGATGAACCACTTGGACAGGGATAAAGGACAGTTGTACAGAGGACACCCCACTGATGACAGCACCGCCAGGGCCGGGCTCAGCCTTACCTGGTGATCAGCACTGCGGTGTCATGGTTGGCTATGCCATTCTCGGGGATAGCATTCCCATTGCCATTCCTGTTCACAATGGATTTCTGCCACTTGCAGAAGCTGTCCAAGGATTTCCCAGCATGGTGGTTAATCTCTAGTGTGGGCTGGAATGGAAGCAATATGACAGTGTGTTCCCAGGAAAGGTCTGATGCAAAAGCACTGCCTATTCCCATGCCAGCAGAGCACTGACATGCACTCAGATGCCCCCACCTTTTCCTGGAGGCCATGGGAAAGCGAGACTTTGGGAGGACTAAAGCTACTTAAACCTCCTTAAAACCACCTTGGCACAGAAACAGTGCTCAGAGTTCTAAAGGTGCTCTTAGCCCATGGCCTGGACCCAGTCCCCAGCTGCTATTGAGAGGATTGAGAGGCCAGGTTGGACACAGGGCCTTGAGCAACCTGCTCTGGTGGAAGATGTCCCTGCCTGTGGCAGGGGGCTGGAACTGGATGAGCTTTAAGGTCCCTTCCAAACCAGTCTGGGATTCTATGTGGTGCACCCAGCAGACTGCACTGGCGGGGGACTCACAGGGGTGACATCCAGGGGAACACACAGACCCACAAAGGAAGTACAAATGCATGACTGAAGTGGCTCAGCAAAGCCCACCTTACCTGATCCTCGGTGAGGAGAATCAGCCGAGTCACCAGGATATTGACAATATTGCCCAGACTCGAGTCCTGGAAAAGTTTGGCAACCTGACCTCCAAGAAACAAGAAAAGACGAGTCTTAAAAATGAGCTCCCTGGTGAGCTGGCATGGAGAGGACCAGGGCGGCTCCATCAGCGTGGGCTGCAGGGTCTGAACACAAGTGGTTTAGAAAGCAGAACTAGGTATTGGGCTCAACGTCACCACTGGGACTGCAGAGCCTCCCAAACCACGTTCAGACCTTGGTGTTTCCTTCTGTCTGATTCAAGTAGTGAAGCCAACATCCCACAGCAGCTCCTCCTGGCCTGGAGCTCAGGTGGGGAAGCGCCATGGTCCTCCCATTACTCAGCCACAGGATGAAGCGTTGGTGACTGCCCACGGGCAGGGAATGACAGAGCATCTCTCAGCAATCTGCTGCCCCACGATGGGTGTTTCACAGCACATGAAAAGTTACAACCAGCATTGTTTGGAAATCTGGCATCTGCCTTAGAAATGCAAACAGAGCCAACCACGAAAAGAGATCCTGCAGAGGCCAGGACAAAGAACCAGCACAGAGGGGCTTTCAGCAATGCGATGGATAACTTCCAAACCTATCTCACCTCACAGGAGGATTCAGCATGGCCAATTCGGGCTGTTTATGCATCCAGCCTGGTATCCTGCCGCCAGCAGTGACCCAGATCTGATGCTGCAGAGGAAGCTCCTCTGCAGTAACCCAGAGACACGGGCAGTGTGCTATGGAAGAACGAGGGTATTTCTCCCTACCCCTCACACTGCTCAGCCCCCAGGCGTGAGAGCTCACTGTCCTTATGCTTTCCCATGTGCTTCTCAGCTTGCCTGGCCCTATTTGTAATGCTAATTTGAGATGAGAGATGCAGTTCAGACAGGGCTTTGTTCTCCCAGTCCAGCTCTGTAGCATGGTCAGACAGTCCAGAGCTTACCTCTCCTACAGTGCTCCCCTGTACAACAGAGAACCAATTTTTGACTCAAACACCTTGCTCTGGAAGTGGGGAGAAGCCATTGCCATACTGAAACAGATCTGAGTCCCCCAATGCATTCCCATCCCACTTGGCTCCTTGCAGGAAAAGCACATGGCACCCTCTGCCAAACTCAGACATTCAGGGTGACAAACAGGAGTTGCTCCTGCTTGCTCTCTGCTGCTGGGTGCCCCCCCCAGGGTTCATGATGTGGTTATAACACTTACAATATTCATGATGGCCAGGATGTACTGCTCGATGTCCCGCCGCCCGTGGTACCCCACCATCATTTTGTCAGCCACCACCAGGGTCTCCACGTAGCGCTCCGTGCTGACCGATCTCTTCAGGGGTAGTTGGCCGCGCTGGCTGTGGTTGCCTGATGGCTTCAGTGGGGAGGGCTTCAGTGTCCGCAGCCACCAGTGCCTCCCTTTCCAGGGCTTCTCATCTGGAAAGGGAAGGAGATGTTTCTGTTGCCCTCCGGCAGCAATTCAGCAGCACATAGAGGTGAGTGGGGCACAGCACGAGCTCGGTTTCAGGAAGGAAAGGCCACTGCAAGGCTCTTCACACATGAGTGAACCCAGCAAATGCCCCCACTGCCATCGGCTGGATCTGCTGATCTCTTCCTACTGCATCCTGCATCCTGCCAGTATCATCCCTGCATCCTACCTGCCTCCTGCCTGCCCTCCTGCTCAGGCACTGCATGCAGAGGTGTGCACCCATCCTGCTGCAGCAGCCCCATGCACTTCAGTGCATGCTGCAAGGCCCTGCCCTCCCCTCTGTCGCAGGCAAGAGCAGTGTAGGTTTAGAAACTACACAGACACAATCTGAAAATAAAGCCACTGCAGATCATTTCCTCTTTCCTTCTCCTGCCAGGGCCTGAATTTAGGACTTGGCTCTTCCCCCACAGAAATGGCTGCAGCCTCCAAAGCAGCAGCAGCAGGTTTATAGGACTTTGCTCCAGGCTTCAAGTGCTACTGACCTCACCCTAGGGATGTTCCCAGCAGGGCCATCAGCTCCAAACTCATGGCCTGGAGACTGGCACAGGGCAGGAGAGCTGACTGGAAGACTACAACCACTCTCCTGCTCCATCAGGAAAGCTGCCTGAATCCCCCTCCTCTGCTCTGATGCTGGAACATCAATCATCCAGCAATCCAGGGAGATGGTCAGATCACAGGCAGCCACACAACCTACCAGCTCCAGTCCCTATGGCTGCTTAGAGGGAGCTCACAGGGTGCTCAGGGGCCAGCTATGCTGGGCAGGTCAGGACAGGTCCAGCCTTCGGGGCAATGGGACGGGGCAGCTTGGACAGGGCCGGTTGCATCGTGGTTGTTCTGAACTGTATTTGGTCCGTGGCTCCCACTGCACTGTCTTTGCTTTCCAAGAAGCAATTAGGAACAGGCTAACTTTTGTCTGGAAGCTGTGGAATGTGGCAAAGAGTCAGCACAAGGGGAGTCTGTTGGCATTTTGTCCATTGCGACTTTGGGAGCTGGGACAGGAGGAGAAGGGCCAGGGAAGCACAGGTTGTCCCCAGCGATGCTGGCAGGTCTGGGGACACTCAGAGCCTGCTCAGAGCAGCCTGGCAGTGCCCTGGTGTCTCCACACATTCCATCCCTTCCAGCAGTGACTCCTCATCTAGGTGAGTGTCATCCCTGGGGCAGCGGATGAACATCCTGAAGTGACACAAAACCTCCAGGAGCAACTGGGAACAGCTTTGCTTCTGCATCCACAAACTCTAACCCATAACATTCGAGCTGGCCCCTCCGCAGGGGTGGCATCTCCTCTCACCCTTACAGAGCCAGGGGAAGCCCTTTAGGAATCCATAGGCTTGTAAGCATAGAAAGGGGGTAAATGTGCAATTGCCGTTCTCTGTAAACATCTCCCAGAGCCCACTGTGAGTAACCAGCTCCCGCATCCCACCCTACAAAGCATCTTTCCACCTGGTCTCTAACAGCAGCAGATGTTATCTCAACGTGGACACAATCTTCAGAGCCTAAAACCCAAAGACAAGTCTCTGCTGGGCATGTGGAAGCTGAGGTTTCTCAATACCTTGTCAATTGGCCAAATCTGGAAGGATTTTTCTTAAGAACAATAAGAGGCAGTTTTTTGTCTTCTTTTCCATGCTCTATTTACAAATCTAAAAGCCCTGCTGTGAAAAGAGAGCACAAGGGCTTACCAAAGACCAGGCCACCAGAAACGCTTAACACGAGTAAAAGCAATACAGAAAACTTTCTTGAATGCAGGAGATAAATCTGGTTCTTAGCCATAGTGCGGACCTTCAAAGCCCGCTCTACCAGGACTGCACTGGGATGGACTGAGGATGTGTTGATGGGTACCTAGCACGCCGCAGGCTGCATCCATGTGTGGGTACTGGAGAGACGACCGCTTGTACACGACATGGGGGCTGCCCTTGCCCTCACTCCCTGTGCTGACGTTGGCTCCCGGGCTCAATGGCTCAATGAAATACTCCTCCTCATCTGCGACGATCACCCCATGCTGCAGAAGGAAAGAGACAAAAGGCAATAAGAGAGGCAGAGAGAGAACTGGGGGACATATTGCTTCTTGGAAGGAGCTTTCTGTTGATTAACCACCGAGTTTCTGGGGACTGACAATTACTGCGGAGAATGTGATGGAATCCTTCATTTACGCACAAACACTGAACTACGTGAACCTACAGACCAGAGGAAAGGGAGCCAGATGGTCGTGGATGCTTTGGGACATCTTTGTTCACTGAAGTCTTCTGGAAATCACAGTCTTTCCTTGCAGAATTATGAATGAGTTGTTTCCTATTCCACCCACTCGGCCTAATCAAGAGCTGTTTGTGGGATCCTAAATACCTTCACGTAACAGCACAACTCAGCAGTGGGATCTCCCTCCCGTACTGTCCAACCCCACCGAAGAGCCTTTGGAAGCAGCTCAGGATCATTAGCACCAGCTGGGAAACTCAGGCACAGAGCTGCAGAGAAGTGTAGATGCTCAGAGGCTGTTGAGAAACACTGAATCTGGAAAACCTGAAGTCTGTTTAGCAGTGAGGCAACCAGCAGAAGCCACAATCTTTCTCTGTAGCCTGAAACCTGGTCTGCTGCCCTGTAGGCACTGCCCTTTTCACACCTGACTGGCCATGTCAGGCAGATGATCTTGGGTTTGCTCCCTTATTTGTTTCTTGTTCTCCCTGATTTTATTCTTTGACTGAATGAATCTCAGCTGCGAGCCCAGACTTTGCTCTCTGCGAATGGACCCACAGCGATGACCGGGCATCCCAGTGGGATGAGCAGCCAAACCCAGCAGGTGCCTGCAGAATCTCTCCTCTGCAGCTGGTTCCATCCTCATGGCAAGTTTTCCTTCTGCCTAAAAGGTCTGAGCAACCTAAAGAGTTTCTGGCAGCCCAACAGGGCACAAGTAGAAGCTCCATTGCCGTAAGAACTCCCGGCACTGGATCTCACCTAACTCCAAGAAATGCGGGTGTGCTGCCAGCTGAACTTCACCAACCAGCAACCGAGGCACAGAAACATGCTTGACATTGCTCAAGCAGGACAAGCAGCATCCCAAAAGTCTGAGACCCACATTACCTGTGCCCAAGCATAGCTCTAGGTGCAGCAATACCCATGTCCTGCCATCAGCTCTGCACCAGCGCTGTCCTTTAGATGCCACAGCACTTTTCCAGCTGCTCCTCTCTATGCAAAGGCAACAGGAGGCCTGTCTGCCAGGACAGGGAGTGGGGAAGCAGGTCTCTAAACCATCTTGATGTCCTTGCATGGAAGACACCACCCGCGTAACAGCATCATTGCTGGGCGCTTATATGGGAGAGGTCCTCTGGGGTGGATGCTGCCACCGCCACAGGTCTTTTGTCCTGTCCCTCCCTGCCATGGAAGCTGAATTGGGGCAGTGTGTGCACAGCGAAGTCCCCATCTCCAGAGTGCCGGGGGATTTCCTCCTGCACCGGGCTCTGTTGCTCTTGGCTGGGCTCCACCTCCTCCAGCACAAGCGAGGTACTGTGAGGTTAGCCTGGCGAGGGCTGTGGCAGAAAGCCGAGTGTCGGCCGGCGAAGCCAGCTGGCTGCCGGCTTTGTGGGATGGGGAGAAGGAGGTCACCACCGCCTTGGGGCAGAGCGGAGGGAGGGGAGAGCACGTCCTGCCCCCAAACCACGTCCTGCTAGAAAAGGACCGCTTGCACTCAAACCCAGAGCATCTGCAGAGCGCAAGAGGCAGGAGGCTCCAGTGCTGGCCTTGCATCCTTCAGCAGCGAAGCTTGGGCATCACAGCAGTCTGAAAACTGCCCCATCACTGACCCCAAAGACCGAGCTCTGAGGTCCAGGCGCTGGACGTGACACAAGCCTGTTGAAAGGGGGCGGTGAGAAGCCCTTGGAGAGATCCCTGTGGTTTGTGGGGGAGCTAAACTGGATATCCTGTCTATGATTCAGCCAGGTCATCTGCAGAGCAAGGATGGTTTGTGCTATTAGCTTATAACCACAGTTAAAAGCATGGCCACATACTGCAATTCAGTTCTTCTACGTCCTGGTACATACACACGAGCAGCTCAACATTAGCCTCAGCAGTGGGGCCATCTGGCTTGCTCCAAGCTTTAATGCTCATGCTGACCTTCAGGAGAGCTTTTCAGGTGAAAGCACAATTTCAGCATGGACACAAAGGGTGGAAACCCCTTTGAATTGTCCTTCGATGAGCTCTGACATAAGAAGTAAGGAAGTGGCACTTATCTCCTAAAGTGGCCATGCTGGCTGCTCACAGCAATGTGCGTTCAGGAAAATGGACCACTTTGCCCTTTGCTTCCAACACCTTAAACCTGGGTGACTTTCCCCTGCTCAGCCTGAAGCGCAACATGGTGCATCCTCCATGGGTGATAGAATCCCAGCCCCGTTTGGGCTGAAAGAGACCTTAAGGCTCATCCAGTTCCAGCCCCCTGCCACAGGCAGGGACACCTTCCACTAGAGCAGCTTGCTCCAAGCCCCGTCCAGAGCTAAACACAGCCTGTGGACTGAATTATCCCAGCACAAGTGCTGCTGGGCCATTGCTTGCCCTGGACTTGCGGCTGTCTGAAGTGGGAAGCTAATGCCAGATCGCTTCTGAGCCAGCAGCATCCAGCTCCCCCTTCAGTGCTGTTGTGAACACCAATGAGTTGCCTGGGACTTCAGAGCTCCCATATCTGAACAAAGGGCTGACCAGGGAACCAAGAGTTTATGCAGCTCCGACTTTTGGCTGTGAGATAGAAACATTAGACTATGATATAATGAGTCAGATTCTCATTTCTGTTAATAACCCACAGCACTGTTCTGGCACTGTGATTTAGCAATAAATCAAATGTGAATTCATTCCCATTTGGAAGCTCTTCCATGCTGCTATGAGGTGGGGCTGTAGCATAAGTATTAATCTAGTCTACAGAGTCTTTTTGTACATGTTACCCCTCCAAGGGAGCCATCATCCTTCGGATTCACTAAAAGGGTATGTTTGCTCCATCCCTCCATCTGCCAGGTCATGAAATGCGCTTTGGGAGCCAGAAATATCAGGAAAATCACAGAAAAATAAGGATGGAAGTCCTTAGTGTATTCCCAATGCTGGAATTGCTCATACCTGGAGTATTTCTGAGAGGCATTTGTCTGGCCTGTTCTTAAAGACCTCCCATGATGTAGGAGCCACACATTCTCTAAGCAACCTCTTCCAGAGCTCAGCTATCCCTACCACTAATGTCTACCATTAGGTTTTCTTGATGACGTTTAAGACCATGGTGTCCAGTCCTCACTGTTAAGACGTGCAGATTAAAAGATGTTAAGACATTCCAATTTAAATAAATGGAAAAATACCCACGGACTTTGGTAGAAACTGGACTACGAAACACAGATCAGGAACTCCTACAGGTGAAATGAAGGGATGTGGCCTTCTTCACCCTCAGCTGACTTTGGATGTCCTATTCTAGCTTGACACCAATCCCATGCCTTTCCCACCACCATGGAACCCAAACCAGGTTTGCACTTCAACAGCAGTGATCAAAGAGGCTACCATCAGCTCTGCTTAATGGTAACTAGTTGTTACCAGTGCCCTTGACTGGGCAAAATCCAGACTCACCAGTCCATTGCAGTTGCTGATGGCAACCTTTGAGTTCAGGTACTGATCCTGCAAGTGTCCTGCATAGTGGCAGTCTTCATGGAAATCATGCTGCCAGTCCACACCATCTCGCTTCCAGTATTCCACAGTGAAATGCTCAGCCAGCAGGTTGGAGTGCAGGGTCAGGTTGAGGAGGAACTGGGTTCGGTGGGCAGAGACTTTGTAGAAGACCTGCTGCTCAGATGGCTCATAGGCCAAGGAGCCCAGGCTGCGCCGAGGACGTTGCTTCAACTGACTTCTCACGTCAAAGGTGAGGAAGTCCCCGTTTTGGTCCACTTGGATGGGGAACGCGATTTCATAGTGATCCAGGCTGGAGAGGAACTCCTCTGGGGAGGGAAAGCAAACAGGAGCAATGACAATCTGCAGAGGGAGGCAGAGTAAAACACACAGTGACAGCAGCACAACCGAGCCGCAGGCACCACAAAGCAGTGGGACAGAGTCCTGACAGAGGGTCATAGAATCAAAAGTGGTTTGGGTTGGAAGGGAGCTTAAAGCCCCTCCACTTTCAACCCCTGCCATGGGCAGGGACTCCTTCCACTGGAGCAGGGTGCTCCAAGCCCCTGTGTCCAACCTGGCCTTGAACACTGCCAGGGATGGGGCAGCCACAGCTTCTCTGGGCACCCTGTGCCAGTGCCTCAGCACCCTCCCAGGGAAGAGCTTGTGCCTTATGCTCTGTCCAGACTGCTGGATCCTTGGGGTATTCCCAAAGGCCTTTCCCTGGCCTACCAACAGGCTTTGAGCCTATGGAGCATTATTTTCTTCCTGTGCAGGTGATGGAGAGAAGTGGGCTGGTCCAAGGGGCCGCTCAGTCCAAATCCTGGCTGTGGTCCTGAACTATCCCTCATCGCTCCATCTCCACTGGGCAGAGGGACTCAAGGTTGTGCAGAGTCACAGTAGAAGAGTTACTTTAACCTGGATCATTTCAGTAACAAAGCTAGCAATAAGGTCTCTTCAAAATAAGCTAGAATGAGCCTTGGGGCAAAAATAGCTCAGGAGAAGACAGTCTTGCTACGGAATGGTGGTGTTCTTCAGAACATCTACAGCTGCCACGTGGACCTGCTAACTCTGTTTTGATAACCTGCATAACAGCACCGTACCAGCCTTCCCAATCACAGCTGCATTGGGGCATTAGGTACTGGGCATCCTCCCAAGAGGCACAAAGGCAATGTCCTTGCAATGCCAACCTTGCAACCAAAGTAAGAAAGAGGGTAACCAGAATTCCCTAGCTGAAAAGGCAGTGAGAAAAGAACTCAGACATCCTGACTCCCCAGCCAGGTCTCTATCTACGACACCATCCTCCCTTCCCAGCTCACCAGGATGGTGTTCTTTATTGTATCAGCCTGGCTTAGCACCTTCTCTTGGGGCACTTGAGTATTTGAGCCTGTCTCGTACCACTTAGGAAATGCGCTTTGACAAGGACCCTGTTGAAACCGTCTGCCTGTGCTCACAAGCTAAAGCAACACTTTTGGCTGTCAAAGAAATTGGCACTCGTCAGAAATTTCTCATTTTCCAAGCAAAATGTCACAGGGACTGCCAGCTTGGAGCTGAGCGGAGGTCTAGATGTCTCTGACAGCCCTCGGTACCATGGGCTTCAGCAGATGTATATCATGCACTGGGCAGGCTAGCTCCTCTGATTACAGTGTGTTCTGACCCCCTCATCACTGGAGGTTTGCTTATGGAGCAGGAGAGGATTTGTCCTCTTTTCACTCTGGAAGATTCTTCCTGTGCTTTCTGCATCCTATTTGTAGTTGTTTCCTAAGCAAACAGGAGAGGCCGGGCTGCTCCATGGTGGCTGCATTTCGCCTGGCTCCCCACAGCACCCATCTTCAAAGCCTTCCCAGCCATCATAAATTTGGACTCCAAATTACACTCTTACCACATGGCAGCACTGGAAAGTTTCCTTTTCCCCTTGTGTGTTTTCCAATGTGGGAGCCTGACAGAGCGGTTTCCTTGGCCACTGGTAATGGGACAGTCCTCCCACCAGCTGGGTTTAGGGGTTAGCTCCCATCCTTCCAAACCATGAGCACTTCTGGCACCTCTCCCTTGCCTCAACCAGCCAGAAATAAGTATTAGTCTTTTTAACTTCCTGTGCTCCAGCTTCTCCTGCATCTCAGCGCCTCGCGTGTGATGCAGCCGGGCAAACAGAGTGACTCTGCATCTAAGCAATGACCTCAGGCTCGGAAATATTTGTTATCGGAAGTGTCTTGTTTGTCTTTTTTCCCTCTCTGCAGTCTTGCAAAACAGTGAATGGGAAGGAGGTTTGTGCACACAGTGGCTGCAAAGGGCTTGGGACAGGGCTGCGGTCCCTGCTCCTAACCCACGGGGTACATCCAGGAGATTAAAGCCTGTGGGATGAGGCTGGGTGTGAGAACCTGCTTTTGCTGTAGTATCACTGTGCATCCTCTCAGGGATGGAGATTGAAGCAGAGGAAGAAAGATCAAAAAGCAGTTCCCTGCATCACATGGATGTTTTAGGAAGAGATATTTTAAAGTGGGGATGCCACAAACAGAAACAATAATGAAGAGAGACTTTCGACACTAGGATGAAGCCAGCGTCCTCGTCCAGTGTTACAGCCAGCTCCTTCCTCTCCTCTAAACATGTGAAAGATTAGACTCGGTGCTAGGATATTAGGATCTTTTACTCCCTAACCCCGTGTATCCCACCCAACATCACAAATGTTCCCTAATTCCCTCATTTGCTCATCCCTGCTGTGATCATGCTCCCTGTATTATAGGAGCTCCCAACAGCAAGAGCAGCACTGTTTGGCATCCTTCTTTCCTTCTGTTCAGAAAAGCCACCAGGTGCCCTGTGACCCCTCAGCCACTTCATGCTGTATTAATAGACCTTGGCCTGAAATACACAGTACTGCACCCATCGTATCAGGAGGCTCTGCACTGGTGATAAGCAGTCTGGTGTTTCCAGAGCGCTGTCAAACTGCTGTTGGAAGAGATGCTATAAAAAGCCTTTCTCCAGGAAAACCTGCCCATGGCTGTGTGGGACTGAGCACACTTGTACCACCAATGTCCCAGCATAGGGCAAGGGAGAAAGCTGGGAAGCAGGAGGGAATGGGGCATGGGAAGAAGTACCTTGCTGCCTGGTTCTGGTGGAAAGGGAGCACACACCTATAGGGGCAGGGCAGGCAGAGGAAAGGAAAGGGCACAGGGGAGGCAGAGGAGCAAGCTGAACATAAAGAAGAGAGGGAAGGTGAAAGTTGGGGGGGGGGGGGATTTTGTTCTCTCCTTGTATCCTCACCACTGCCTCTCATTTACTGAGCTGCTTAAAGGACGAAAAGGAAGCAGATGTTTGCTCCGGACTTCTCACCAGAGCGAAGAGGAGCCCCAGCTGCAGCCCAGACACAATTCCTAAGGGACGGCTGTGGAAAACACGATGGGATTGCACAGCTTCAGGCTCCCCTGGCATTATGGCAATGTCACTACATCCTCCAAGGGTCCACTGGTTTACATGTGAATCATGAACAGGGGAATCAGCCTCACAGTGATGCTCTATAAAATGAGGAATGTCTCATCTGTCACTCACTAGAGACAAACTAAGGTACTAGCAGAAAAGTTCTGTTTGATTAAAGCCCATCCGGCAGCATGTTCAGCTGCGGTTCCCTGCACTCTTAAATCCTGCAGCCTGAGCGTACACGTTACATCTGAATCTCATTACATCTCTGCTGGCTTGAAGAGGCCTTCAACGCTGGGCTGCTATTTCCCACCAAGATAATTACAGCTTATGACTGTGATACCTTAATCTTTTTCCTGCATAAAACAAATACACTGATGTGGAGCTGTGCACAAGGGGCATGTGAAACCTGCTCCATTGCTAACTGGAGCAAGTCACTTGGTCAAAATCAGTGGCTTGTTGAAAACACCAGCCTTTACTCTCTGTGCCTCCAACTGCTAAGAGGAGATAAGTGTTTCACCCTCTTGAAAGGGTGTTATGAGGATTATGTACTTACTATCTCGGCGGCGTGGTGAAGTGTTGAGTAACATCAACAGCCTGATGCCAACCGTTCCGGATGCAGGGAGCCCAAAAAAGCGCTCTGACAGCAAGAGGGGCCCATGGGACAGTGTGACCCTTGGGACTGGACAGGGGACAGGCTGCAATCCCCAGCTTGATGCTCCCACAGCACCACGCTCCCAGCAACATCATGGGCTGAGATTCATCCCCCAGAGTGCCTCTGGGAGAGCACAAAGACATGACCTGTAAATGTTATGAGCCCTGGGGTTTAGACCAAGGTGTATTCACAAAGAGCGCAAGGACTCATGAGTGAGGGAGGATCTGAGCTGCTGTGAGTCAGGATGGAGGCGATCTGGCAGTGGGATCTGGATCTGATCTGGATCTCATCAGAGCATCGCTGCATGGCGAAAGTAGGGCAAATGGAGGGAGGTGTGATCTGATGGGCACGGGAGGCCCAGAACAGTCACCCCACAGGCACTGCCAGAGGCTTTGGCAAAAAGGACCAAAACCAGGGCTTGTTTCAGATTCAAGGAAATCCGCCTGTATAACCTTGCATGTTGCACAGCGCCGGCACAGGATGCAGCTCTGTGTCTGAATGCCTCTTGTTTCACCCAGCATAAGCTGGGCAGCGTCCCACCTTTAGCAAGGAGACGCTGCTCAGACCCAGGACAGCATGTGGCATTTGGTTGCCTTTGTTCCTCTTTCCAGTTCCGCTCCACAAGACTACCCACAGCCATGGTAACTACAGCCTGATGGCGTTGCACTAATCAAGAGCCTGTTACACTGCTGACCTTGGCTTGCTGCAATTAGTCTGGGCACATGTAGCACGTCCCAAGTACAGCTGTGTAAGCACACTACTGAGGTTTTAACACCTTGCACAGGTAAATGTCTTAACTTCAGAGCTCTTTCTTCTTACCTCTGGTGTCTGATGGCAGTGGTCACGAAAGCAAATTAGCATTAAGCAATTCAACTACCTGGTGTTACCTGCCCATTTGTACTCCAGGTTGGGTAAAAGGCAGTTCTGACTTTCCAGTCCCTTCCTAACCTGGAATAAAATCATGTACAAAGGCACAAATCCACGTACAAGAGACCCACATTCTGCTTTCCTTGCAATCACTTACATATGGGGCTCTGTATTTAAACACAAGACCATCAGAAACAGTCATATAGGACAGGCACAAAGTGCTTATGCCTGAGCAGGTTTGAGCATTTACTAATGGTAGCACCTCCAGAAACGTGTGTCCAAACTAAACCTCCTCCAGCAGCACACATCTGACCAGACTCAGCTGGAGCATCTATAATGCTCCATCAGCCACCTCCATCCCTGCACGCACACAACCCTCCTCGGAACAAAGCCTCTATTCATCCGAGGATGCGCTGCTCCACCCGAGTGGAAGAGGAGCTTCCTCTATTGCTACCAGATCTCCTTCATTACACCTGTATGCGGCTCTCATCTTGCACAGACCTTATTGCTCTGAATTCAGAGCAACATCGGAGAGCAAAACACATCCCTTCCTCGGAGCACAAGGGAAAACACCTGCAAATTCAGCAGCAGGAGCAATGCTGCAGTGCAGGGAGCAGAGCAGAGCTCATGTCTCCACCTCCTCCTCAGCACAACATTACCCTAATACCTCCCCAGGGCCAGCTTCAGGGCTCCTGCCAGCAGAGGTGGGTGGCTCCAGCTCCCATCCCCAGGCAATTCCTACCTTGTGACTGGAAGGTGTAACCGGGAAAGTTGCACAGAGCCGCAGTGAAGATGACAGTCCATGTGAGAAGCCTCCAAGCTATTGCCATGGTTAGCGACGCTTGTCTCAGTGCAGGGAGTATTGTGCCAGCTGAAAGGGCGCTGTCCCAACATGTCTCTCCCTCGACCACTGCTTATGTAGAGACAGGAGTCCTCAGTCCCTCCGCAGGCATCCTCGGCCGCTCCGTGCTCTCCCAAAGCAGCGAAGCCAACGGTGTCTTTGCCGTGTGCTGTGCGGGGTCAGCATGGGCTAGTCTGAACCCCAGGTTCTCGGTGGCATTGCCCCTGTGAAGGAGAGAGCAGGGATGAGTGAACAGGAGAGACAGGCAGAGGAGCAACAAAGGATGGAGGAGAAAGACACAAAGAAGAAAATGGTGCACAGAGGGAATGAGGAAAACCTTAGATCTCGGAGAAGGGAAGAGTGAGGTGGAAAGAAAGGAAAAGGGGAGAGAAAGAGGGAAGTGAATACAACTACAATTAACCACACCAGTTCACAGCGCTGGAATGCCCTGTTATCCTGCTACAGGGACACTGCACACCCGGGTGCTTTCCCAGGGAGAATCCTGCTCCCAGCACAGCCCCTGCGCTGCTCGGACAGTGGCACTAAAGGGCTGGTATATACCTTATCCCTGAGGAAAACAGCAGAGAATAGACGGGCACACTTTGTCAACACCCCCAAGGAAGTGCAAACCAAAGAGTGATGTGGTCTCAGTTACCTGATCTCTTAAAGGAGAGCATGAAAGAAAAGCAGTAGCAGGGTGGTAGCGAGCAGCAATCTAGAAATCTCTCTCCTCCAGTATCCCTGGCTTCAAAATACACTTTAATGACTGTCAGTGCCCTGAAAGAAGAGCACTTGCTCTCAGAGTGCATTGGCTAAACCTAAAAATGTGACTGAAAACAAAGGACCCATTCAGTGAACTCACCCTCACCCTCAGCCTTATCCACAAATGGATCGTGAGATTCCAATTGTATTTGTTATTTAAAATGATTTGCTAATGGCTTCAGTGAAAGCTTTTTGGCTTGCCCATAACTTCCACCCAGTCTGAGGCAATTACACAAAACTCACATAGTGCTGGAGAGTTGCATAAAGCCTGTGGGTTTTGTTTCTATCCAGCGATCCAATGACGTCTGCAACGGATATGGCACAGACCTAACCACCACCCAGAGAATCCCCAATATCTGAGCAGTGATGCTCTGCTCCAGAGCAGCCCGGTAGCAAAATGCAAATGCTCCTGCAAAGGCCACAGATGCTGAAGCCTGACATCAGACCAGAGACACAGCTACAACTCACAGATGGTGCCAGAACAGGGGGAGGAACAGCAGGACAGAAGCTCCTGAGCTGCTGGGAAGATGAGGCTCCGCTGGAGACAGGAGGACAGTGCTCTTTGCAAAGGTATCTATAGCTATGGCATGTGTGTGGTCCTCATCCCAGTATGGAAACACTTGGAATAACGCTGTTAACCCTTGCTTTGCTCCGCTCTTGTGTGTTATAAATAGCAAAGACCACTGGCCAGAACACAGGGCGGGAGAACATGGTTCCACCTTGTGTCCTATCGGGAGTCTGCAATTTACTTTGACTTCTGTTTTCCCATCTATACTACGCAGTTAATGTTATCTGTGCTGCAGGGGCTTGGAATAACACCCATTCCAGCATGAGACTACATAGGTGAGGTAAAAGAAGAATCATTGAGCCATGGAGCGCTTTGGGTTGGAAGGGACCTTAAAGCTCCTCCAGTTCCAACCCCTGCCATGGGCAGGGACACCTTCCACTGGAGCAGGGTGCTCCAAGCCCCTGTGTCCAACCTGGCCTTGAACACTGCCAGGGATGGGGCAGCCACAGCTGCTCTGGGCACCCTGTGCCAGTGCCTCGGCACCCTCACAGGGAAGAGCTTCTGCCTAAAAGCTCATCTCAGTCTCCCCTCCAGCAGGTTAAAGCCATTTCCCTTTGTCCTGTCCCTGCAGGCCCTTGTCCAAAGTCCTTTTGTAAAATGAAAGATGCTGAGAGGACCAACCACACACCCTTAAATCACAGTTTGGAGCTCCACATTTTAAATGCTAAGATTTTTAACAGCTTATTTACAATTAAAAATGGCCAAAGACCATCCGTGAGGCCTGGGGCTGGTCTCCCCGGTCACTCCTGGTACCACCTGCCAGGTTGGTTTCTGCAAAGCCCAGACACAGCACCCATGATAATGGCCTCAAAGAGTGTGAGAATAAACTGCCTGATGGGTGAAAAACTGTCTATAGCTCATCTTGGGCTGCTCCACTCACCCACAACAGGCAAAGGGAAGCAGGCAGTGGAGGCAAGAGGGATGAGCAGGAATCCTGCCTTCTTCCACCACGACACAAGGATGCTGAGATCAGCACAGTGGGTCCGTGAGGCCATGTTCACCTGGTGACAGCATCCTCTGGAGCATCACCCACCAGCTGCAGCATCGAGAGGGCAAAGCCACGGCCATGGCAATGCATGGCCAAGTGCCGAGGATGCTGCAGGCTGCTCTGTGCCTGCTCCCCACCGCGCTGTGGGAAGTGAACTGGAAAAGGAAGAAGCCAAAGCAAAAGCCGGGAGTGCTGCGGCCCTCCCCTAAGTCAGCATTTTTCAGCGTCTATTAAAGCTTGAGATTCCAGCTTTCAAATCCTGTCACGGCTCCAAGGTCTGTGGACAGAAAGCTGCTCAGCTGAAGTGTATTTTCTCCAGGGCTTCACACTACTAATTTCTCTTGTTTTCCAGCTGTTGAACCTGCTTCCTCAAGGCTGTTGTTATTCCCTGTCCTTCCTCTGCCTCTCCGCGACCCTGAACTGCAGCAGCCGTGAGCGGTGCCCCCGTGTCCCCTCTGCCCTTCCCCTTCAGTCCTGGCTCTTCAGTATCCCCCGGAACAGGGGCCAGGAGGGAGCTGCAGGCGCCAAGACCCCGCAGCCCCCAGCCTGGGGGAAGGAGCAGCACAAGTCAGGAATTACAGCTGCAAAATTCCCATAAGCCAGGCTGGGGGAAGGGCCCAGCTTTGATTCCTCCAGGAAAACGCGGCCCCTTCCAGCAGCACTTCACTTCCGAGACCCCAATGAGCCCATGTCCTGCAAGAGAAGGACCCAGCTCTCTCCTCTTTGCCGTGGAGGAGCACGGGCTCTGCGGCTTCAATACATACAAACTTTTCCACCACCTCATCTGTCACACTTCGCTTTAGGAGCGGCAGCAACTGGACAAGCCTAAAGAGCCCCATCCCGCCTTGGACACCGGGATGTTGCCAGTGGGGATGGAGGGGCTGTGGGGAGGTCCAGGCCATGGGGTGACCTCTCCGGTCTCGTGCTTCCCTCGCTTGGGCTGCTTCCGATTTGCTCCTTCCCGAGGAATTCGTTGTCCTTGGCAGGCGCCCCGCGAGCGGCTGACGCTCCCGCTCCCCGCGCCAAGGTGGCTTTCGCCGCGTGAACCCGTGGGCCGGGAAGAGGCGGCGGGATGAGGGGAATGGGGCCGGTGCCACCGGAGCCGATGGTGGCTTTGAGGTCACCTCTTCCCACACCAAGAAAAACACGGGAAAAAGATGGGGAGGGGGCGTGGGGCTGGGGTTTAAAATCCAAGCTGGAATAAGGCAAAAAGAGAAGAGAAAAAAGAAAAACAGATGACAACTGTTACTAATTTCAACATCGGGGCTGCAGACAGAATTCCCTGAAAGCCCGGCTTTTTGGCCGGGGAGGCAGCTTTATGGGAAGGTAATAGGAAGCAGATGGGCTCTGCTCGGGGCCAAGAGGAAGGTTCAAGGTGCCTCCTAGTGCAGAGAAAAGGAATTTAACTGCTTTTAAAGATGCAGGGCCCGGCAGCTTCCAGGTTTCTCATCCAACTTTTGCAAATTACGAGCTCAGGTGTCCTTTTCCCTTCTTTGAGAGGGAGAAATAAACACAAACACAGATTTCTGCTTCCAGCTTCCCCCAGGGGCAGGAAACACTTGCAGCTCCCCCCCTGCAGCCCCCAGCCCTTCCACTGACATCTTCCTCCTATGCAGTGCCTTTGAGCAGTGAGAGCAGTAGGAGCAGAGCAGAGAGAGCAGAGCAGGGCATCCCATGACCACAGTGCTTCACCCTCAACAGCATTTCTGGGCTGTGCTACTGGCTATGGCATTAATGGATGGATGAAAGTCACCAGCCCCTGTGGTTACTTCTTGTTCCTCTGTAGAAAGGTCCATAGCACTTCATAACCATGTTGGGGTTATCATCATGCCATGTCCCACAGCTTGGCCAGCATTGGTGCTGGATCCCTCATGACCCTGCCAACGGGCTGAGCAGTACTTCAGACCCTGCAGCTACACGGCCATTGTACACACAACAATGAAGGGATTTTTGCTCTTCATCCACTCCAGCATGAAAGCGTCCCACCAGTTCTGAAGAGATCACAGGGAGAAGAGCTGCAAACACACAGCTTGCTCCGTGAGCATCATGTTCTTTGCTAAACAGGGTGGGCACTGCACGGTGCTGGGATGTATGGCTCACGCCAGTGCTACAGAGAGGCACTTGGCAGCAGCATCACCATCACCCTCATGGAACCCCTGCTCTGCACAGTGGGCTCTTACCTACCTCCTGTTCTCATAGCTGCCCACCACAGCCACACTGCAGACCTCACAGTGCCTGTAGCCCAAGGATGCTGAGCCTAAAGTCACCATGTTTTCTGAGAGAACAGTCCCCTTCTTGCTGCCACTTCACGGAGGACCATAAGTTTTGGCTGTAAACCCTTGGCTGAAATCTATGTCCCAAATGCTGCTGTAAGCATAACTCCTCTGCATGGCCTCCAGGGACTGCCCTGCTTTCAGCCCATGGTGCTCCACTCAGGTGACACTCATCACGTGCCTGGACCGCAGAGCAAGGAGACACCTTCGGACCACAGGCTCCATCTCCCCCTGCGAGAGCTCACAAAAGCACTGGGGAAATTGTTTTATCAGGGGCTGGAACATCTTAAAAGCAAAGGCCCTGGGGAGCTCCATAGCAGGGGATTGGCACTGGGTGAGCTTTAAGGTCCCTTCCAACCCAAACCACTCTGTGATTCTATGACACTCTGACAGCCTTCCCTTGACACTTCTCCCACATCACTTCTCACCATTCCTACATCCCTCCTTCTATCCACCTCGACTCCATGCACACCGGGGTAGGGCAATATGCAGGTGTCTCCCTGCAGGCACTGCATTCCCAGCGCAGCCAGGGAGGTGCTGGCCTGATGCACTCCCCTGTGGTGATGGGCTGGGGTGATGGGTGTTCCATGCCTGTGCAGTCATCACCGTGGCTCCAGGCAGGCTCCTGCATGTTCCTGAGGACAGAGTAAACAGCGCTGCTCCCCCCACACCTCGTGCTTCCCGAGCCCTTTCAGCAGGAGCCCATCCTGATATTCCTGACAAAGTATTCTGCTGGACTGCTAAGCTGAAAACATGCTGAGCTGCAGATGGCAGAAGTCTCTTTGCTGCCATCCTGCCAGCATGACAGGGCTTCCACTGGGAAGTCATCTCTCAGCTCTAGGGTAGCATTAAGGGTTAAACCCAGACAAATCAGCATTAACTCAGCAGCAGCTCACTGCGAGGAGCATTGGCTGCAGCATGCAAAAAATGGGTTAAAATCACAGGTCTGCAGAACTGAAAACAAGAGCTTGAACCGAGCCTGCTTTGCTGCTCCAAGCCTGGCCTCTCTGGGGGCACAGCAAGCAAGGAATTAGAAACACGTAGTTATCACTGTTCACCAGAAAACAGCAGCCTCCAGCCATGGGATGGTTCCTGCCTACACTGCTCTGCCGCAACCCTTTAGGATCCTCTCGCTGTCCCTCTGGTTGCTCCTGTTATCAAGCCCATGCGGGAGTACAGACAAGGGCTTCTGCCGTTTCCTTACTCATGGGCTGCGAGGGGACCTACAACACTCACTGCAGCCCCTCTCTTGTAAGAGCCGTTTCATCTCATCCCAAGAGCAGTTCTTTACAGACACCCGTTCCAGCGACTCCAGGGTCAAACTCCGTGTTTGCCTGGAGGACAGATGAAGCTTTTGCACTGTTAAAACAAGATCCAACCCTAACCAAAGGCAACGTGGGAAATCCAGACTGATGCTGCCAGTCTGAACCCCAGAGGCAAGGGGTCTGGTCCTGGGTCTCCATCCCCCTGCCAGCACCCAGGTGCTCTGGGGTGAGCAGGGAGCACCCTCGCTGCTTTTGGACCCCCGGCTCTGTGTTCCCAGCTCACTGCTGCTCTCCACACGGGCCCTGCTGTGCTGCAGCCGGGCACACCCTCCATCCCTTTGTACAAGCAATGCTTCCCAGGGGTTTGGGCTCACTCCAGTACTGTGTGGGAGTAGCTTTTCATTTTAAAACACGAGAATTGTTTTACAGTCAAGTCTATTGAGCGCAATCACAGTGAGGAAAGGACTGAATTACCCCCCTGTTCCTCCCCAAAATCCAGCAGGATCTTTCATTTCACGAGCAAAAGGGGCAAAAGCAACCCATGACAAAGGGAGGGCATGCGAATGGAGAGCTGGGAGCAGTGACCTCTCTCTGACTGCTTTGCTTTCTGGAAATCCTATCTGTTCGTTACATAAGGATCTGGCCCTATCTGGAACGCTGGGGTCACTGCATTTCTCCAAGCGTGGTAAAATGCTCGGAGGTCCTCAACAGGAAAGCCAGAGGGAGGTGCCAGCTCATCTCATCATCAGGGAGGGGTGTTCTGCACGGGGCAGTGCGAACCTCAGGGCTGAGCCCAAATCTAGCTGCTGGACCAGTCAGCATCAGCCAGATGGAAAGTGGCTACCGAGAACCCAATGCTCCCGGCCTTGGACTTTTACTGTAAGGAGATGACTCCACCAAGCAGGTCCACTTTCAGACAGGACTTATGCAATAGTTTGGAGCCGCTCCACGTGACCCAGACTTGCTGGCCCCCAGCCACCACTCTCCTTGCTGGCTCCAGCCACGCACAAACCAGCAGAGTTAAAAAGGCAACCGAGAAGTCATTAACAGAAAGGGCATCTCCTACCATACAGTGTCCCCGCCAACCACACGCACGCACAGCGCACGGAACTATGCACATATCACCCACACGCATGCAGATCACAGCTGCAGCTGTGTGTGGCTGTGCACGCGGATACACGCTATCTGTATGAGAATAGAGGTTACCTGCATGAAGATACACACTACCTACAGCATGCCTGTGCTCACTACCCACATGCCCTCTGCGTGTCACCACACACCACTGATACCTGTGGATATGCCATGCACAAAGGCTGGTTTTAGATCTGGAATGTATATTCCATGTCTGTGTAACTTGCCTTCTGCCTTCATAAAACTACCC
Organism: Amazona ochrocephala; assembly: GCA_039720435.1. NCBI lineage: Eukaryota > Metazoa > Chordata > Aves > Psittaciformes > Psittacidae > Amazona > Amazona ochrocephala. The sequence continues at coordinate 29,095,006 of CM077885.1, forward strand.
CTTCCCCCTGCCGGGTTCAGTGCAGCCAGGAGAGAATCCCCATCTCCTGGCTCTCTGCACAAGCAGCTCCCTCCCTGTGCTCCTGCTGCTGCCCCTGCATCAGCATGGAGCAAGCCCCACTGCTCTGCTGTGCTCTGGATGCCAGGAAACTGCCCCAGGCGCTGGGAAAGGCCAGGAGCGCTCACATCTCACACCTCGGTGCAGGCGGGAAGCAGGCGCAGCCATCTGCATCCCGGGGGAGCTGGCTCCAGCACCAGCCCTCCAGCAGACTTTGTGCTTACACAACACAGCAACACAAGGCGCCCAGCCCTGGGGCTGCATAAAGACAAACACCTTCCCGAGACAACACTGAGCTCCACTCACCTGCAGAACCACCACTGGTGTTGTCCCGGAGGGATCTGGTCTGAGAAAGGGATGTGCTTTTTGTTCCAGTTCAGGCGGTGGCACATCTTACACAGTTAACAGCTTACAGAGAGCTGCCACAGCTCACACACCAAGTGCGGCATCCTAAGTTGGGCTCCTTCCTCAACCTGGCCTCCGGGCAGGGCCATACCCCATACATCTGTAGTGCTGCCTCCATGCTGGGACCCTCCAACAAAGACGTGCCTGATCATTACACTGGAAGTGCTATGATGGAGAGGAGAGCCCCACTATAGCCCCTCTCATCGCCTGCCACACCACCTGCACCCATGGTACAACACAGTGTCTTATGCTGAAGCTGGAGAGACAAGAGAACCCCACTGAGCCTTACAAGGAAGAGCATCTCAGGTGACTCCTGTTACCCAGAAGGGCTGTGAGAAGCACCATGGGGCCTTCAGTGAGCACAGAGATCAGCAGCTCCTTCTAGCACCAGAACAGCACACCATCCCCAGGCACAGCAATGTCTGATGCTGGGTGCTGTTGCACACAGCAACAGCACAGACCTGCACAGGGGATGGGATCCACAGCATTGCCTGGCTCCAGCACCCACTGCTGATTTAGTCCTGCCAGGCTGAATCAAAGTATAACTGAGGATGGAAGAGACTCAAGGGGACCTCTGGTCCTACCGCACTCTCCGAACAGCATTAACTTTGACATGAGATGAGGTTTGGATCACAAACCCCAGATTATCTCAGGGGCTTACACACAGAAGTGCCTTGGAGGAAACACAGTGAGCTGTGAGCAGGATGCTACAGCAGCAAAGTCAGTTTGGACCACACTGTCCTTCCAGTAAATCAGAAACATGTCCTTTCAGGGAAGTGGCTGCATCATGGTGACGCAGAGAAAGGGAGAGGAACCCTGGCTGGCCAGAGGGATGGCTCATCCTGATCTGCTCTGCCTGCTTGGCTGTGTGCTTCCAGTACCTCGGGACCAGGATTCCCTTCTGCAGAGGCGCAGGAAGCACCCAGCCTCCCAGGACACGGAGAGCACAACACAGATCCAGCCTTAGCTTCCGCCACTGTCCCGACAGCCTCACCTCCCTTCAGCATCTCCCTTCGGCATCTCCCTCCCAGCAGGAGAGTGCTCCCGGTCCCTTTCCCAGCAAGGCAAAACCAAGGCAAGCAGAGAAGTGATTTGGTGACAGCCGAGCAGGAAGCCTGGGCAAGAGCATGGGGACCCCTCCATGCAACCACCCTGGGGCACCCTTCGTGCAAGGCAGTGTGAGCACCCACAGACCCCAACACATTTTACCCCAGAGGAACTTGCCAAGGGAGCTCTGCAGTGGGATGAAGTCTTGCAGATCCCATTGGTCTGTATGATGCAGATCCCATCCTGCTCTCACAGATCTGCAGATCATCCAGGCTCTGGCTCCCATAAGCGAGCTCTGAGAAATCTGTGCAGAGAGTTTATGGGCCCTTTTCCCCTCCCTTCAGGTTCTCTGTTCAGGGAAACATATGGCCCTGCTGGTTTGGATTTGATGGGGTATGGCAGGGTGAAACAGCACGTGCGGCTTCCCAACGAGGAAGCTGCAGCCCAAAGGCTGCTGAGTACATTTCTTTGTGCCTGGCTATGGAGGAGCTGCCTTCATCCATGGCCAGGGAATGAGTCGCTGCTAACCCCGACAGCACTTAGCTCATCTTTTGCACTGTGGTTTTGTCTGAAGCCACTTTAGGGTGAAGTCTTTGTCCTGTTAAGGTCAGTGGCACAAATCCACAGTGGGAAGCCACTATTTCACCTGGAAGTTCAGCTCGGCCGGAACCAACATTTATGAATGCTGGAATTCAGAAGGATTTGCACAGGAATAGATATAATTTCACTCATTTTCCCTTTAAAAATTAAGCTACAATGAAAGAGTAGGAATCAATAGCAATACCAGCGGGGTGGGATGAAAACCAGATATATAAAGGTGCTGAACAGTCAGACATGGCATACCCCAAGCATTCTTTTCCCAGTCTGGAAGAATGCAGAAGGTAGATAGTAGCAGCAATGGAGCAGCCGGGTGGAGACCCTGCACTCAACACGTGCCTCTGACATTACTCCACTGAAGTCAGATGGAGCTAAAATACTTTGGCAGAGTTTCTGAGCAGTGAATCTCCCAGTTCTTGAATTGATTGCAGATTCAGTTGAAGGCACTCGCAGTAACCAACAGGGGAAAATTTGCTTTGATGGTGTCCCTTTAAAACCTCCTTCTGTGTTGAAAAAGGAGGCTGTATCCCGGCCGGTGGTTTTCCATGTTTCGCACTCTCCAATCACTGCATGAGACCTGACCTGCTTGCAGATTCCCAGGAAATGTTTGTAACCACGCGCCCTGCAAACATTTCCTATGGTGGTGGGGTCAAGCGAAGACCTTTTTGCCTTGCATGTCTTTAGCACATCTGAGCTGACCTCATCCAAATCACTAGTGAATTGTTTCTGAAACTTTGACAAATTTGGTCCAAATTCTGTTTGTTTTAAGTTCATTTGTGTTAACTTGAGATCTAGGCAGGACAGGACGTGACAAACACATCCTGCGGTGCTTCTGGCTTAGAATGAACTAATTGCTGGAAACTTGGCAAGAAAAGTGGGTTTTGGAGTTGGGGGTTTCAGATAAGCTTTAGATAAGTGCTTGAACAGAATCATCCCCCGGGTGGGCCTGATGCAACCTGTGCTGGAAAGCCCTCCATGGAGCTGCTCCTCTGGGCAGCTGAGTCCATGCTGTCTCTGGACCAGGGCTTCATGTGATGAGAAGCATACTTACTCCTCCCCGTAACAGTCTCTGGGTGGCCTTGAGCCATCACTGATAACAGAGACTCTTATGTTACAGGTTTGCATGTTGGTGTTCAAAAGGCCTCTTGCATAAGGAGCAGACACTGTTTATGTTGAGCAGGCAATACCTTCCCTTAGGGCTCCACTCCATACCCCATCGACTGCTCACTCAGTCGCAGCTTATCGGGGTCTTCCTCTGCCAAAGGAAACAGTTCAGCCCCTGAGTCTTATCTGGGAAAAGCATGATTTACAGGAGATGACAGGACCTTTCCCATTCCTCCCAACGAGCAGCTGCTTGGGGAATGCAACTGGAGACGCACCAATGAGTGCCAGAGGGGTTTAGGGATCTAAGGAGGAGAAGGGAAGGAGAGGGAGCTGCTGTGGGGTGAAGCAGGAACAACGGGAAGCTGAGGATGGAGCAACTGGAGCACTCGGTGTGTTCCATATATGGAGAAACTCTGTGACACTGGAACAACCTCCCAAGAACTGGAGGAAGCCTCCCTGATGGAGGCATTCCAGGCTAGTACAGGCAACGCTCTGGCAAGCAAAGCAGAGGGATCACCCCTGCACTGGCTGGGGAATTACCTGGGCACCCAGCAGAGCATTTCCCCTTTTACCATCTGCAGCATGGGGGGGGACCAGAAATGAACAAAGACTTCAAATACCTTCTTGCTCTCACCCATCATGCACTAGATCGCACGCTGTCACCACGTGAGCTCTGCTAACAGCAGTATTAACGACCACAATAAGAAACAGATCTCTGGTGTGGCTGCCTCCAGCCAATATGGGTCTTGGCATGCACTGAAACAGGAAAACAACCCCCCCCCCAAGGCTACATCCCTGCATATGCTTGACCAGAAATGTCCCCAGGTACCTGCCCTGGAGCGCAGCTCCTACCAGCGTGGCCCAACGCTTCCTCCTTGGTTGATTCTTCCCCTCTGCAAGCTATTTGCCAAGGTTATTTTATAAACTCCTTTCTATTTATAGCACAGCTCCTTCAGCTCTAATGAGATAATCTTCTGGCATCTCACCATCACTAATATTTACTTTGATGTTTAAAATAACATGTTCTGAGGGATTGATCTTTCGAGAAAAAGAGAAAAACCCTTTAAAACATAATCAAAGCAAAGAAATACACGACCGGTGCAACGGGGCCAAATGCCTGGTGATGAGCACAAAGCTAATGGCATTGCAGCTTTTTCAGGGCAGACAGTTTATAACCCTCTGACCACATTGTACAGGAGGGGAAGAGCCGTTGGCAGCTCCTGAAGATGGAGAGAGACAGCAGAAGAGGGAGCGCAGGATGTGTTTATTCTCCGGAATGAAGACAGCAAGGAACGTCTTATTTTGCCACAGGGATTAGAGCTGCTGCTTTCTGTAATTGAGAGCTTTGCCTACGGCAGCTCTGGAATAGAGAATTGTCTTTTAGAGCAGCAAACATGATCGGATGGCTTAACGCAATAAAGCAAGCGGTGCGGGGACAGGGGGAGGCGAGGGAGCCGCGAGCGCGGATGCCTGACTGCTGCTGCCTGCAGACACTTTGAAACACAACCCTGCGTTTTTATGGAAACTCTGAATGTTGGAGAAGGGTGAACATGGTTTTCATTCTCATAAATGTTTTTCCAGCGTGCAACGCTCTTCGGGCTCATTCCTTCTCCAGGGAGACGGTTCTGATTTCAAAGAACATTCGCGCTCCCTCCACCCCAGACCACCCCACTCCAACCTCAAAGAGGCTTCTCTGGAAAGAATTATTTTAAAGAGTGTTTTACCTTTTTGTAGTGTTTTCCCTTCTTTCTTCTTTTCCCCCTTTTAATTCTTGGAGCTTTTTTCTTCTTCTTCTTCTTCTTCTTTTTCCCAGCAGCAGCCAAAAGCTTCTCTCTCCCCCTCAGTCCTGCGCGTGTCAGAAAGTTTCCAGGCTGAGGGTTTATGTCGCCTTCCTCAATAACCTTCTTCTGTCAGACCCAGGCAGCACTGGAGCAAGAGCCTTTGCTAAGAAGTCTCCTTTCAGGAAGTGAGCAGTAATAAGAGAGCGGCTCGGAGGCAGCATGGAGAGGGGCTGCTCGAATGAACAAAAAAAAAAAAAAGGAGAAAAAACTTTGCTCAGGAATTTTGCCAGGATTATCCAAAAAAAAAAAAAAAAAAAAAAAAGGGGGGGAAAGAATCCCCGAAGCCAGAGGGCTGTAAAAGTCCCGCCCTGGCTGCTGACATCAGTGCAGAAGGCAGGTCTTGCCTGCAACACTATAAAACTAATCTAATCGGCTTAGTCTTACTCCATAGGAGCAGGCAGGGATCGTTCCCGGCTCACAGGCCGCTCCAACACCCCGACATGGAAGTGATAAGGCAAAGAGGTCACTGATGGTGGCACACAGCACACAAAGCACAGAAAGCAAGCCAGGATTTGGGTGTTCCCCCTCCTCCCACGACTCCCATCCTTCATTTCAACCGTCGCTTTCAAACTGCTTTTAAAACGCCAGCACCCGTCTGATGAAATGGCCTTACCCAAAGCCTCCGTGCCCTCCAGTGGTGTTAGGTATTGGATTTAAGGTTAAAAAAGCCCTCAAGAACTTGCTCATGTTTTAAGAAGCCCCTTCCCTCCCTGGTTACATCATTTTTGCCCTGCTGGCTCCGGCGCTGCCATAATTTCTCTTGTTCTGCTGCCACCACAGAGTGTCCCACAGAGGACAATACATTTCTAAAGTAAAGAATAAACATCGCAAACACATTAAAATGCTGCTTGTTTCAAAACAAAGCCCTCTCAGGCCACATAAAACAATAAGCAACCATAAAGGGCAAGAGCTCATTTCCTTCTTTCTTCTGAAGTCGTCTGTTGAGATTAGAAAGCTGAATACATAAACCTTGCTAAAGAGAGAATTACCTGGAAATTCAGCAAATGTTATAAAAACAGGCCTTTCCACAGTGCCAAGCACTGCCCAACTTTTCCCTGGATATAGAGAGGGGCCCTGGGGCAGCATACAGGGAAAGGATGGCAGGACCAGGCAGTGGTCCTCCAGCTTGAGCCCATCTCTAGGGACAGAAGGACCCCAAAACCACACTGAAGGAGCCTTTTAAGAGATCTGAATGAAGAGTAAAGAAGTGAAAAGTCCCCGGGGGAAGATGCAAGCAGAGTCTTAGACCAAACTCCTCGACCATGAGACTCCTCTGCCCAGGAGCAGATGGCAAGTAGATCTGTGAGGTGTGCAGGGGGCTTGTAGCCCTGTGGTGCGGGTGCCACGTCTGCAGGACCAGCAGCTCCTCCAGGCTCCGTGTCCTGCCCTGGCCCTTCTAGGTCACTACATTGCCAAATCCACAAGATTCAGCCCTTGGGCAGGCCTGAGCAGCCAGGGCTCTTGGTAATGGTCCTGGGTGCCACCCAGGCTGACCCAGCATTGGTCTGTAACCATCTGACCATTAGACAGGAATGGAGAAAGAAAAAGACACAAAGGCTTTTTGTCCCAGCCCAACATCCTACCCCAATGCTGGCCATGGCATGCCTAAGAAAAGTGATTAAGAATAAAGCATGAAGCTGTGGTGCTTTTTGTGGTATATCCTCTTACATCCACTGCTATCGAGAGACTAAGTGCAGGGCTGAACCTAAGCCAGAAGCTGTATCTTTGCATTTAACAGCCATAATTCATTTGCTTCCATAAATCTGTGTAAACCCTTATTGAAGCCCTTTGAACTCTGCTCCTTGGATGGAGCTGCAGAGTGACCTGAGCAGGAGATGCCCAAGAAGGATGTCTTGAGCCTCTGCTGATCTCAAACCTCGTAGGTGTGCTCATCCTAATAGCCCTGAAAAAACCAGGGAAAACATCCTTTGCCCCTAGAAGGAGATGCCAACAGGGGGAGTTCACAGCCCCCATCCTTTGGAGCATCCCCACACACACAAGGGCCACTCTTCCTTAGAGGTGCTCGGACTGGAAAGGCCTGGCTCTCCATTTGAAAACTGAGTTCAAAGGGGCTGGAATTGGTGGGCTGGAGTTTTGGCCGATTCCCTGGCTGGGTGGAAAGAGCAGTTTCCTTCCTCCCCCAGCCCTGCTGGCCATTGTCTGAGCCCCCAAAGCACATATGTACAAGAGCAACTAAACAAAGTATTTGGGGGTTAACTGAATGGTGCTGCTTCTGGCCAGGGAAAAGCTAATTGCTCAAAGCATGGCCCAGAGCCATAGCAGGGGCATCTGCTGGTACATACATACATACAAGCATCTGCGGATGCTTGTCTCCAAATACACTCAGGGCGTAATGAAGAGGGACTGAGGTGCAGGTGTCCATCTTCCCTGCTCAGCAGCAAGCAGTTCACTGCTACCTGTCCCTTTCCCTTTCCAGAGAAACTTGCTTTTCCCTGATGTGCAGGGTCTCCGGTCCCTCCTAGATGCTAAATACGGCGTTAGAGACTCCTGACGTACAAAGGTACACAATCTGTGTGCCTTGGGCCAACCATGCAGCCTTGTACCCAAGACCAGTCCTGCTCTGAGGACCCTCGTAAACTTGTACAAGGCCAGCTCAAAAACTAGGTCTTACTCCAGTCTCAACCTGTCTCTGAAGGGGTGATGGAGCCTCCTCAGAGCTGTGCACATCTTCCCAAACCTGCACAAAAGCCTCGAAAATGGGGAGAGGTGAAGGGACGGAATACACACAAAAAAGAGGCAGAGGGTATTGGACTCTGCCTGAAAAAAGGGTTTCACAGGCACTACAATTATCTCCAACATCAAACAGTGCCAACGAGTTGCTTCCTCTTTCTAGGATGAAGAGATGAGGAGACACGGAAATGCTGTTCCTGTGGCTCCCCTGCATCCTCACTCACCCCTGGGATGAGCACAGCACCAGCACCCAGTCCCTGATGCTCAGCAGCCTGGTGACACTGCACCCTCCTGTGGCTACACATGGCAGAAGCTGCATGCTTGGCTCCTGCCAGGTCCAGGATGAGCACCAGCCGGGTACAAACCCTGCGGGGATGATGCACTGAGCCCTGGGGAAGCGCAAGGAGGAACGATTCCATGCAGGCTTTGTGCTGGAGCTTCTCACTGCTGCTGGGCAATGCTCAGAAATACCCAGCCTGCCCCAGATGCAGCACCAGCTTGCACAACACGAAGGCCAGTGCTCACTTTAGGGCTTGAAAGGCTGCAAACCCTTTCCTGGGTGCCATTAAAACACATAAGGAATGATGCTGAGGCCTGATGGGGTAATTTTGTATAACCATTTTGTACATAAAATAAAATATTCTCTCTTTTGCTATGTCTGAACTGCACGGCCTGGGCAAAGTTCCCAGCTCTGGCTCTACATCATAGCCTGGCCCCAAGTCCATGCTGGGACTCGCTACTTGGCCACAGACTAACCCTTTTTATGGTTGTACAGTACCTAACACAACACCGCTCCATTCAGCCTTTTAGCTACTGCTGTAATAAACAAATCACTTTGCTTTGTTTGTAGCCCAAACACTGCAGGTTGAGAACCAACTGGCTTTGGTTTGCCACCAGTTCAGACATGCAAACTAACTGCCCACCAGTAAAACTCAGCTTCAACAGTCCCAGGTGTTGGATAAAATTGGGTTGGCATCTCCCAAACCTGGAAGCTTTGAAAGCATAGCCATCAAAAAGCCTTTATCAAGATCATTGTACATCACCTTGTGGGGATTTAAGGGAAGGACGCTTTGCTGAGGGGTCAGGACTGAGCTCTCTGCTATCACAGCAAGGGGGGTGTGTTGGGATGCTGCATTTCCATCGTTGTAAACCACCCAAGTGACTCATCCCTTCTATCTCAGGATCTCACCTTGTCCTTGGAAAAATCTTTAATATGGATTTCTGAGTAAACCTTGTGCGCAGCCCCAGGCCCAAGTGTAAACAAAGGGCTCCTCAAGGGGGATTTGGCAATGAAATGCCATTCAGTTGAGTAATGCTGAAGGATAACTTGCATTTTGCATATCTAACCTTGTTACCACATGGTTTTGTTCCCATCAGTCCTAACATGAGCAAGCTCAACCTGACAAGCACAGGACCCTTTCCCTGCTTCTTTTACAGTAGAGTCTTCTGCCTGCAAAGAGAATCTTTGGGATTCTCCATCCACCTCATTGGGGCACCTCTTTGCGCTCAGCAGACAGAAGTCACAGCGCTGGAGCCTTTCTTCCCATTCACCAGGAGCTGGTCCTGAACACTGACCCTCTACACATCTCTTCCAAGCCAATGAGGTGGTGGTGAGCTGTTTACCACGGCTGGTGATGAAACACAGAAGCTTTTCCCTTCTGGAAAGGGAGACATGTCCCTGAGGAGCAGCTGCAAATCCTGCCAAAACTAAGCACCATTTGGTGGGACTGGTTTTGGATGGTTCCTAGCCCAGCTGGTCGTGTTCTATGGCCATTTTAGCACAACAAGAGCTAAGCAGAAAGCAGGGCAGGAAATGTGGGCTAGGAGAGGCTTCTTGAGTTGCTGAGCCGAGGTGACCATCACAAACCACAACTCCAAAGGAGCCCTGCTCAGAGACAGCTCTTCACCACCTTCCTCAGATTTGTTTTCTTCCATAGAAGACCCATGCCCTGGCACTGAGAAGCTCTCAGAGCCCTTTCACCCTTCTGAGCTACACAGCTTTTATTTTCTCTTCTTTCCTTTCCTGCGCAGCAAGGAAATAGGTCACATTTCAAAGAAACCAGCAAACAGAGGTTAGCGAATGCTAGGCAGCGCGCTGGATGCTGCTGCCCGTTCCCCTCTCATCTTCCAAAAGCAACGTGTTTCTCACTCGCCAAAGAAAACTTTCCCTCTTTTTCCCTTTCTGTCTTCAAAATCGCTGTTGCCAAGCCCTGACAAGACATCCAACCCATCTGCAAGCCAGGTAAGACACACTTGTTTTGCTGTTGGTATCTTTAATAGCTTTTACGCACCATGGCTGCTGTTTCTGTGTCTCGTACCTTTCTGCTCACCCTGGAGCATGGGGGGGTTTGGTGGCAGGAGGGCAGATCCTGTGAAATGTTGGTGTCAACAGGCCCAGATTTATTCACCGTGCGCCTGCTCTGCTTTTTCTACTGATTGCTCCATTGGTTCAGAAAAACCTGGTGTAAGTTTAGGGACCATTGTATCCTTTTCGAAGTTAGGGGTGGATTTAGATAGGTCAGGAGATGCTGAAACAACAGCCTGCAGTCCAATATTCAGGCCAGCCATCCTCTTTTTACCCCCGGACATAACATCAAAACCTGTCTCCTCTGGAAGTTTCTCTTTAAACCACCTATAAGCCTTAGTGGCAATATGAGAAGATTTAGGATACCTGGCACCTGCTGAATAATGCTCCAAATACTTGAGAAGGACTTCAGGGATTTCCTACTGACAAATACGCCAGCAAATATACCCAAAAGCAGAGGCCACTGTCAAACTCACATTTACTTCCTTCTATTTCTTTGTCACCTCGTCTGTTTTGCTCTGCACTTGTCTGTGAAAAACAGTTCCAAGTCCCGTCAATTCAAGCCCAGACCGTGGTGTTACGGAATAAACTAGAACAAAGGAAAGTTGAGATTACACCTCAGAAACCATTTCCTAACGGGCAGATCTATTAGATTGTGGAATAAACGCCGCAGGCACGCAAGGGAAACCCATCACATGGGCAGAACCGGAGAGGGGACTGGAGAAGGGATGGACGAACTGATCAACATGGTTATGCTTTCTGATGTATTTATGATATCTGTATTTTCAACCTGTTATCATCCTTTTTCCTCTGGAGAAGAGAGAGGGTCCAAGTCTCTTAAAAGCTTGCTGAAGCTCCTGGGAATGGGATCTCTTACAGAAACATGGATGATGCCACAGCAGCGGTTAGAATCCACATGTATACACATGAGCCTGTTCAAATGACTTTAAAAGTTAATTCCCATGAAGACCTTAACCAGAAAGAGGGTCTCCTCGGAACTCTCAGACAGGAAGGATTATACCACAGCCTCTGTAGAGCCCTGTAAGGCAACTGGCTTCACAGAACACAGAAAACCTTAGAGGCACCAGGCTCTGTACATGTTCTAAGCTCACTCAACCAGCTACGTAAAACTTGGCTTGAGCAGCCCAAGTCTGAAAGGTCCAATGTGGTCAGACAGGACAATAGATGTGTCAGTTAAGGCAAGCTTTGACTCACACAAACCCCAAGCAGGTGGGATTAGCAGCACAAAAGCCGAGATGCCAGTGGCAAAGGATGCCACTGAGATGATCGTTCTTTCATGTCTAACCGTTGTGTTGGTCTGAGTTGAGCGACAGATGAACAGAAAGATGCACGGAGCAGTTGTTACCAAGGGGCAATCAGAAAATTAATCCAGAGTGTTAGAAATGCACACAAGTACAGAGAACTGTTATCAAATAATGTAAAGCCCCCCCCATTTTGTTTATCACTTGCTTTCCCAGGCATCTCTGCTAACTTATAGGGTAGCATCAGGTGGGCAATATCAAACAGACCAGGTTAGGAATTAAAGTATAATATTTGCATAGCCTTTTCCTCACTGGTGCAGGAATATGCGTTTTAAACCCAGTTTCATCACTCAATGTGCCTCCTTGGTCTTGTAATATCCCCAGAGGTGCCAGGAAAGGCCCTGCTGGGTATGGAACTGCATGGGCAGAGCAGAGATCAGAGCCAGGCTGGAGGGAGCCCTGAACAGATTCCAGAGGCCATGGAGAACATGGGGCAGCTTTCTACAAACCCCATGCAGAGCCAGCAAACAAAGTTATAGCCACTGTAAGGGAGGCAGAATGGCTAAAGCATGAACTAAGCTCTTAGATAACTCTGCTTCCCTAAATTCTGTTCAAAGAACTGTAACAAAAAGCCTTTGCCATTATTATTTAGAATAAACAAAAAGCCCTGTGCAGATCTAGCCCATTATTTCTCTATGCCTCTGTTACATACTTGGACATAGAGATAGCAAACTGCCTGTTAGTGGAACGTTTCAACACTCAGAACAGACCTTTTCATATAGGAAATGACTGATGGTGAACACAAACTTCCACTGCCACTTGCAAGTCACACGCTTTGCCCAAACACATGCTGGTCACACACAAGCACCCTTCAGAGCTAATAAGCTTTTGCAAGAAGAGCAGAGCTGGTCAAGCCCAAGTCTTTAGCTTGCCCTGCCTCCAGTTGTATCCATTTTCCTCTTCAGGAATTCCCTATGAACGCCCTGTAATCCTGCACAGTGTGAAGTTTAATCCTCATAACACACACCAGAAAATACAGCCTCACTCTGCTTTGAAACAGTGTACAAAGAAATCCTGAACAACAGCAATGAGGCAAAGTTTGCGCTTCCATGTTGATGAAGACCTACCAAGACTGCCACTAACCATCAGGACAATGTTTTCCACATGCACTTTTGGAAGCTCAGCTGGATCTTGCAGAATTCCCCTCCTTGTTACAGATTAGATTTCAAGCTCATCAAGGTTCATCTGTTGTCTTCTAAAACTCCAAACAGAACTGATGCTCAATAAACTTCGCTGTGGAGCTGCAGATGTAAGCTCTGGGCTGAGTTTCTGCTTTAGTTGCCTAGTTTATAATCTGAAAGCTCCAGATCTGCCAGTGCAGTGCCCAGGCTCCAGTCAATCCCAGTGTAGCTCAACCACTGCTCTGGCCCTTCCTACAAGCCTGGGAAAATATTCCCTGAGATGTTAAACATTCCCTTGGCATATAAGAACCATCTCCCACCTCTCTGTGGCAACTTCAGTGGGCAGCAAGTGCCAAAGAGCAAGCGTGGAGATCTCAAATTCATCACCCAATGGACCATTTTCAGAAGCCCCTTGTGAAGCACGAACTCACACTGCTTCTGCCTGCTGATTGCCATCGTCTCTCAGTTCACACCAGGGCAGATTAGCCAAAGACATCGTTTCCTAAGCCACAGAAGACTGAAGCCTCTTAAGGCAGTAACAGCCTTTGGCTTCCAACAGGATTGGGGTGCCTGATTTTCTGCTACTCAGTGCCTGCCTCTGCACTACATTCAGGGCTACTTGAGCTGGCTTTGGGACTGCAAACATCTGGCTGTGGTCACACAGTGCAGTGCTAGTGCAGGACCTTTGCGGGCAAGAGGTGTCAAAGGCAGCCACAGCTGCTAAACACTTCTCCATATCATTGGGCAGACCCTGCATGTGCTGAGCAGCCGATTCACCCAGTACCTTCTGCACGTGCATCAGAACATCAGGATCCTTTGCAGCAACCCTGTACTTGTACTTGGACACTACTCCTGAGCACGCAAAAAACCCTCATGGGACTGAAGTTATTAACAACTGCATAGCTAATCTGGATTGCCAGGGATGGCAGGAGATGATGCGGGATTACTTTAGCAGGGACAGATGATAGGTTGGTCCAGTGAAGAATAGATTATTCACTTTTTCCCTTGCCCATCTGCTATATCCTGCTCCCACCTGCCTCTTCTCCATCTCATTAGAAAACTCCCAGCAAGCAGCTCTGGAACACATCACACCAGGATCTATAAGGTTGTTGGGATCTGCAGGTGGAAAGTTCACAAGGTTTTATTTAATACTATTATTTGTTTTTTTAAAGTGAAAATCATGACCCTCTTTCCACCAGATGCTTGTGCAGATCCCAAAGATTACTTGTGAAGTTGTACACATACAGTTTGCCCCTCCTTACTTACTTGAGATTATAATCTTTCATGCCCAGAGCTAAGAAAGCAGAGGTAGGGCCCAGCATAAATATCACATGACAACTAAAGCCTCATTATATAAAGTTAATACAGCCCTAGGGAGGAGTGTGAGGCTACGCACATTTCTACAAACCAGTCAAAGACTAACCCTAACCCTACATCCTACATCTGAAATTCAAGGACCTGTAGCCATTGTCATACAATCCCAGCCTGGTTTGTGTTGGAAGGGACCTTAAAGCTCATCCAGCTCCAACCCCTGCCACAGGCAGGGACACCTTCCACTAGAGCAGGGTGCTCCAAGCCCCATCCAACCTGGCCTTGGACACTGCCAGGGATGGGGCAGCCACAGCTTCTCTGGGCACCCTGTGCCAGCACCTCAGCACCCTCACAGCAAAGAGCTTCTGCCTTACATTTAACCTAAATCTCCCCTGTTTAAGTTTGAACCCAGGACAGAAGAATATCAGCAAGGGTCCTGCCAGGCTCAAACTGTGCAGACGGGTGCTCGGCACAGACTCCAGCATTGTGGCTGAGCTGGGAAAGAAGCCAGCAAGCACTGCCCTAAGGAACATGATTTTGATACAGGAGCCAACAATAGAGAAAAGCCCTACAGCCACAGCAAAGTGGGGCAATAGCTGCCAGAAGTATGGGTAGAGTTTTCAGTGGCACCTGCATCTCTCCAAAACCCTGTTCCAAGGGCAGGGCTAAACAGCACTGGGTGCTACTGGGAATTCAGCTGGGCCCACACAAGGCAGGACATGCCCTGCATGGCTTCCATGGGACCTGGAAAGATTTCCACTCCGTCTCTGCTAAGAGTGCTAAAGAAAAGCCTATTTGCAACTAACTGCTGCCACCGAGGCACACCCCGTATGAAATGAGCTGTGAGAGCAACTACAATTGTGTGAGCAGCGCCCCAACAACTGCCAGGAACATCCAGCCTGTCCCTCCATGGCTGGATGCAGTCCCACAGCCTAGAGGGCTCTGCAGCACAAAGCTCCTTGGACCACAATGTTCTCCTTGGAGAATCTGTTCTGGTGGGTTATTGGCATCCCACGTGTCCAGCTGGCAAGGGGAGGAGGCTGCAGGAGGGGGAAGCAGAAGATGAGTGACCAGAAAGCTTCCTGTGAACCCTCTGCTGCTTGTTCTAGTGTCTCGCGCCCAAGAGGGAAAAGAGGATTGGTGCTTGCAAAGGGGTGGTTGGGTACAAGGTTCATTCAAAGGTGGTTTTCCTTGGCGGAAAAGTTAAGGGAGATGGTGCATTTTGTCCATGTAAGAACAGACTTGAGGACAGGTAGAACTGGACAAATACAATCTCCCATTGACAGCGTAGAAAGGACAAAAGCCAAGCACTTACCAGGCTGTGGAGAATGAGCTGTTTTTTCACTTAGTCACCATGTAAGCTGATCACTGAGCCGCATTATGGAAATGGGATGGAGAACATTTACTGCATGTAACCCTGGTCCACAAGCAAGTAGAGGCCTCAATTCTCATTTCAGACACTGGTGCTCAACAAAAGACCACCAAAACTGTCAACAGTGGATGCAAAATGCTTCTGCATTCAATGGTTTCTGGTTTTCCACGGAACATTGTTCGAACTGGAAATTACATTGGCCAGAGGAAGAAATTGAAAGCATTATTTTCCCTAATGGAATTGCAGAAATTAGATACGGGAAAGTCCTATTAGCTCATGCCAGTTTCTTCCTGCTAGAGAGGATTGTTCCCTACGGTACATTTTCTGATCTCATGTTAAGTGACCAGCAATGGGACTTCCACTATTTCTCCTGTTCCACATCCTGATAAATCTGGTTAGGAAATGTTTCTTGATAACCAGACTTACTTTCCACTGATGAATATGTTCTCCTTTACCCCATATCATTTCATTGGCTCATTCAAACCAGCTCTTCCTCTCTGAAAGAGGATCATGCTCCTTAGATCCTTCTACCTCACTCTCAAATTTCCCCCCATCACTCTTAGTCAACAACTAATGCATGTGCTCCATCCCTAAGAGCTGCACTCATTAATCAGCCCAGTTAGACCCTTCAGTGCTCTCTCCTGAACCTGTGATGCTTCCAACACTTCTGCTATCAAATCACCTACTGAAATAAGTAATCTCAACAGCACCAAGGTGCTGGGATTATGTCGGCCACTGGTACTGAACCATACGGGTGGTGTTTCTTTCTTACTTTTTAAACTGAAGGAACTATTTTGGTCTGTTCCATGTCAACAAAAGTCATCTTTGCACGTCTGAGAATGCACCCAGTGCTCTGCCAGCCTCTTCCATGCCTGGCAGCAGCTTCCCCCTGCTCTACTTACAGTGAAAGTCTGTTCCTAAAAGCCAGTGCTACAGCCACAGCGTTGGTGGCGAGCACCAGATGCCCAGCACATTCATTTGGTCATGTTTGGATCTGCTGCTTAACCCCTTTCGCCTGGGCTTCCCAAGTGAGATTGAGAAGCCCTGTGACTCACGACCATGAGAGCCCATGGCACTTACTGCAAGCACAGAGAAGTTTGCTTTGTGTCTCAACCAACTTCAGAGGTGGATCTTAACGCTCTGCCTGCCCAAATCCCCTCTGGCAGTGCTGGAGAAGGCTGTCTCCCTGTTGCGGGCAGCACAAAAGCTGCCGTGCCCCAGTAGAATTGATAATCCAGCATCCTACCAAGTGCAGTACAAAAAGTCAGCATCCCATCAGGAAGGCATCACAGCACACTGGCCAGAGAGCCCTGTGCACCAGAAGCAAAGAAGCTTTTGGAACTCTACACCCGACCTGATTACAACTGCACACACACAGGTCCTCATCTCCTCAATTTGCCCCTGTCTCTTCCTCCTCCCTGTCTTTCCTTCTCCCTGGGCTTTCCAGGACACAGCCTGTGCACTCCTATGGTGGCTGCGATCTTCCACAGATCACAGGCATTGCAAAACAGAAATACTGTTAGAATTTAAGCTCAGCTATTACTTATATCGATAAGCATAAATGCAGGTGTTTATGTAACAGAAACACTGTCATTTAGTGGTTGGAAATAGAGTTGTCAGCCACTTCACCACCTGGAGCAGGCAGGGGGGGGAGAGAGGTGAGAAGGACACATTGCTCAGCATCCAACCTGCTCAGCAGGTTTCAGTCCTTCCAGGGAAAAGACCCACTCAGCACCATCAGAAGGACTCGAACCAGTGCAGGCCACTAAGTTTATGTCCAGTGAGATGCATCACAGCCAGTGCCCACTTTGGCTCAAAGCTTTCTGTGTTCCCTTTACTGCGCCAGGCTCAGCATCAATTCCTCACGTGACGATCTCATTTAATCTTTGCGCCGCTTGCCGCTGCCCCCATGCTCTGCACTGGCAGGAGTCAATGGCTAGGCCCACGAATGGTGTGTGCTAAGTGGTTTATCTCAGCAAAAGCCCTTCATAACGTCGTGCAGGGAGGCCGGGTAGAAACAAGCAGTAAAGCAGGGCCCTTCTCAGACTTATCCATGAGCTACTGCAGATTTCTGTCACCGGCTCCATGGAACCATCTGCGAGCCCCAAACCCCACAGCACCCTGCTGGCGTACTGACTCTTCTCTCTGGTTAGTTGTCAACACCAGCTCCACCTTGGTGGCAAGGACAAGCTCTGTGCTCACTCATCCCCAGGACAAACATCTTGACATCATTTCTTTAGATGCCATGACCCACAGCTGAGCTATCAGACCCCAGGAGCACTTGGATAGGAGGCAGGAAACTGCATGTACTGTGTTTAACTATGCACCTTAGACCCTAATTAAAAGCTGTTCAGGATCAATGGGTCTGGAGCCAGGAGTGTTTTCAGTGACTCTACAAAGGATCAGCAGGGTGTTTTCACAGCCTTCCAAACTAAATCCACATGCAACAGATGAGCACAAGCTGCCTTAGGACCACACAATGACTGCTTTACCCTGTCACACAGCAGTGGGCTTGTGGGCCCCAGTTCCCACCTATTCCAGAGCTGCCCTTACAGGGAAGGTGCTCACATGGGATACTTGGCTCGCTCCAAACCAGGAGCAGCTCCGAGGGCACCGAAAGTCAGGTTTCTATTCCTGTACTAACACAGCCACTGAAGACTAAAGCAAAGCTCTGCTTTGTGAAGGATGCAGGGTCTGGGTACTTGTGCCAGGCTACATCACTGGATGTCCACGAAACATTAACGTCAGCTTGAGTTTAAACAAAGAACCACATTCAGTTACATTTCCTGTGCTTCTCATCACAGCATTTTAGGAAAAATATGGTCCTTTGCATTCTGATTTACCAGGATCTGCGAGGCTCCTACCTAGAATCATAGAATCAACCAGGTTGGAAAGACCTTTAAGATCATCAAGTCCAACCATTCCCCCAGCAACTGCCAAGACCACCACTAAACCATCTCACCAAGGGCCTCATCTACACGGTTTGTGAACACTTCCAGGATAAACACTTGCTCAGGGATCTTTTAATGGAAGATAAGCACTAGACAAAGAACCAATAGCCTTTTCTTTAAGGGAGGGGCCAAGTATTTAGCCAAAACTCCTACAGTTGGTGGCCAGCTCAGTGATCACGCAGTGTAAAGCAGACTTGAGCAGCCACTTGCACTGCTCTGTGCTGCAATCCTTGGGTGCTGAGGAGCACACAGAGGTCCACGTGCTTGGTTCTGTCTTTCCAGCCATACTCCCCAAAGACAGTCCAACCAGCCAACAGGGTTTTAGTAAGAGACAGATGCATTCTGCTAGACAGAGCATGTGATACACCACAGGCATGACCACATGTAAACAGCAAACAAGTCTGTGCATACAACAATGTACCTGTGTTAATCCAAAGGTAGTAACACACCATCCGCATGAGACCCACTGGACCACTCTACTGCAACACTCTCACTGTGCTTTGCCTCAGGGGACTGCACTCTACCTCTTTTGACTTCCTTGCTACCGCACTGAAGCAATACCTGCCCCGGTCCCCTGGTTAGCAGCAGTGCAGGCTCATGAGCATCAGTGAGAAACCTGATGGAGGAAGCAGGGTAACCCCAGAACACTGCTTTTTGGGAACCAGGCAATCCCGGCCGTTAAAACAATGGCTTGAACAAAAAAGGGAGCTAGTTCTACCCACCAGCCCCCATGCAGGTGGCCTTCCTCCTCCCCAGCCCCCTGCTTGTCTCCTGCTCTCAAAGCTGGAGGAGCAAATTGCTTCCGCTCATTAGCATTTGACAAATAACCACAGAAGGAAAACAAGTCCCCAGCAGGATATGAATGAGCTCAGGCCTTTATTGCCATCTGACTGCACCAAACAAGCATGTCATCAATTTTCCATGCTCTATTGCACCATTTCTCCCTTTCTGTGGAAGGATGAGCACCCTTGTCTGCTCAGGCAGGGTTCAGAGTGGCCAAGTTGAAACAGAGCAGCACAAAGGTATGATCTGAGACTGCAAGATGGGGGCAGAGGTGGCACATGGCATCTTCTGAGCCTCTGGGCACAGGTATGAGTGCCAGGTTGGCTCTGCAGGAAGGGCTCATGTATTGACCCCTCAAACTACAAGCATTCTAACAGAGCTGAGGGGACCCAAGGCAGCCTGCCTAGGTCACATCCTGGGTGGAAGGAGGCACAGAAAACCAGTCACCCATTACCTCTACCATTGGGTCAGCACTGGCTGCTTCTAGCATAGATGCACTACAATTAAGGTCAGAAGCATTTGAGCAGAACCATGCCCTCTATACTCGATCACCAGTAATACTGGGACAGGGTGGCACAAGGTCTCTGGCCACTGATTTACAAAGGGGAAGATGGGTACTGATCTTCCCACCACCAGTGTTTCTCAAAGCCTGTGTCTGGTGCAGTCCTGTCACTGTTTGGAGCCTTCACACCAAGTGCATCACAGGAGCACCAGGTCCCTCTGTGGGCCTTGCAAGTGTTGCACGTTAACATTTTTCCACCCAAAAAGGCCCGTGGACTGTCACTGGGGCCAAGTTGTTCCCATGTTCCGCTTCAAAGAGGGAGGAGGAAGAGGAAGCATCTCTGCACCTGGTGTGGGATGCACAGGCAGTGGAGGGGCAGTTTGGACTTACCTGCTTGCTTCAAGGGCAGCAAGAGCAGACAAGGTCCTTCGTGGAAATGAGACGGGATTTTCTGTGGAGTAAACACAACCCTTTCAGGCAGGACTGAGTCAGTGATACTCACCCAGATGCTTATCTCCCCATGCAAGCAGAAGGCTCACTGTTTCTGAGCACAGAGGTAAACGGGTTCACACTTTCATAAACTCCCACTCACACGGAGTTCAAGTGTTAATAAATGCTTGAGTAGCTGAGGTTTTAATGAAGAGTCAGCAGGGAGGGTAGGAAAGCAGTTACAGCCAGGAATGTGAGTGCTCATGAGGAAATCTTGGGAAGAGCTGCCATGGAGTGCATAAATAACATTAAACATTCATCAGGAACAATTAGAAGAATGCAGCCAGGCCAATCCAAGTTCGGTTTTTCAGGTTTTGCTTTGAACTAAGAAGCATTTCAAGTTGAATCAAAGTGATTTCAAGCCTTTATGTTACATAATTCAGAAACACTCCATGTGCCTGAGCTCCAGGAATCCGCTCTTCAGCTCATCCTCTTGCACTGTGCCAGCTCCTCCTGGGGAGAATGACTTGGAAAGGGAATTTGTACACTACAGATGGACGTTTTTCAGCCCTTCCCATCTTCGACCAGGCTCTCCATTGTAAATCTAGTTCTCAGATCAACAAAAGGAATCCAGGGGAAGGGATGGGGGACAGCAGCTCCTCTGCAGCCCAGGGGAAACCCAGTCCCTGTATATGCCCAGCACCTCTGCAGGTACAGAAGCCCTTTCCCATGCACCTACTGCTCGAGACCCACTGTGCTTTCTGCCACCCCTCTCTGCACCTCCTACCTGCTCCCACCTCTAAATCCTGCCTCCAGGCTCTGCTCAGCCCCACTCTGCCAAAGTGCTGGAAAGAAGGGGCTGTAAACAGCACCATAAGCAAGCACATTTATTCGTGCGTTAACTGCAGATGGGTCTAAGCAAGGCACTGCGAGAAGCATCTTCCTTGCCCACGAGGTGTTCAAAGAGGCCAATTCACACCAGGAAGGAGACAAAGAGGTAGCGCAGGCCAATTGGGAGCTCAGGACAGAGCTGATGCAAGAAAGCGACACCCCCCCCCCGCCCCATCATTCAGACTGACCTCGCCTCTCAGCCATGCCACAGGCGCAGTTCCCGCTCACATCGCACTCCCAATAGCTCCCCTCCCTCCCTAATTAAACACCTTTGATAAGCCGTTAAAGAGCCCCCTCCCTCCCCGCATTGCCAGCACAAACCTTAGCAGCAGCTCCTACCACCACCTCCTGAGCCCCCTTGAACCCTCTTCAGGCTGGTTCCCCATTGCGTGGCTCCCATCCTCCCAGATCTCCCCTGGGCAGATCCCTCCTCTATCCCAGCCTGACCCAACCACCTTAAAGAGACAGCCCAGCCAGCCAGGGGTACAAGGGATTATTGTTGGTAAAACAGTGATACAGAAACTGTGGTCCTAACAGGATGCTGAAGCATGCCCAGTGCCTCCTCCCGTTTCAGAAGTGGTCCCTGCTGCTCACAGGGGCTGGCTCCGGATCTGCACCAAGTGGTTCTGCTGTTCTCAGAAATGACAAAATCCATCCAGTTCCTGGTGGCTCTTGTTTGATCTAAGTAACAGCAAGTGGCCAGTGATAGGTATAGATCTGATCGACTGACATCTCCAAAGCTTCCTGCCTGCCTTTCCTGTGTGTTGTGGTGCACAGATTCAAATACTTTGTGCGTGCTGTTGCTTTTTTCAGCGCATCTTCATGTCAACACCAACCTGTGGCCATTACCACCAGAGCCCTGGTTTTAAGGCCGTTCTCCCTAAATGCTGTTTCTAACCTCAGGGGGGGTGTGTGGCTCCTGAAGCCAACAGCAACACCTGGGATCTGGGACACTGCATCCCAAAGGACAAGAGATTCAGCAGATGCTGGAAAAATCTGGTCCTTTTACTTGGAATTAATAGTGGGGGGGAGTCCCTTGCACAGCTTCTTCCAGGCACCGGTTTGTAATGTCCATAAAGCAATCCATGAAATCGGTTCTCATTTTCACCTGCATTTTACAGTCTCAGAAAACAAATTTGCATGAGGTTTGTGCACATCTGCTGAGGTTGTATCAGGGTTGCTCAGCTTTGTGTTAGGAACAGCGCTGGAGTTGGGAAGAGGAGCTTACCTATGGCCAGAAGACTCTGTGCTAATGGATGGGCAATAGGAAGAGCCAGGACGGTAGGATAAACCTTTCTAAACCAGGAGCTTCAGAAGGGCTAGAAATCACCCTGTCCAAATCTGCTCTTAGACTCGCAGGGGTGACTTTCCTTCATGCCTGGGGACTTAGAAGCTTTTTCTAATAAGGGTAATTTCCTGACAGGTTTCATTTGGGGCACAATGCTTGTACGAAATGGGTGGCATCACCTGAACCAACCTCTGATCCCTGGGTTCACTCTCATATCTCTGTGAGTCTTTCTTGACTCACAGCCCTGTGCTTGGGAAGGAAAGCAGCCTGTTTATAACAGAACCCTTGTGTAGGCAGCTGGAAACTTTGTGGGGGCTCCGTGGTCTTCAAGGGCTTCTGCCGTCTCATTTTCACCTCTCTGAACAATTGCCAAACACGTTCCATTTGCTGTGATGTTCTGGCCCTGGACTTGCCAGAAGAAGGAATGGGCACATTTGGGTGCAGGGTTCTTGTCCCTAGTCACTGTTTATCCCAGGTAGTTAGTGGAAATTCGTAGCACATGAAGAACATCAACCTTCCATTGCCCACTCTGCACTTCCTCTTCCTTGACTTGTGAGCATGACTCATGAGCCTGACTGCAGTTAAGACCAAGAGCTGCAATCCTCTCTTCTCACATCCTTCCTTCCTGGGACCTGCCTTCCCCTAGGACCAGGCTAAGGCTAGGAAGACCTGGCAGCTCTCTTGTCTCAGGAGCTGAACCTGGGGATTATGCCTGTCCACTGCCTGGGGCTGCTTTGGTACCTGGAGGCCTCAAGGAATTAGGACGTTTGCCTTGGTTCTAAGCACCGACTCCAGTTAAGGTTTGAGCTACCGGGTGTTTTCATTTGCTTACCATGCCCCAGACTGGCAGGTCTGCCAAGACCCCACTTTGCTTCATTTGATGAAAGGGGCTTCACAACTCAGGTTTATTTGTGCTGCACTTGGTACGGTTTACGCTAGTCCTGCGCCCAACTGCAAACGCCACTGACGGCTTCCTGTTGTGGTTTCCTGCCTAGGCTAAAACGCCTCCTCAGCGGAGTCTGCTCTCCCTTCCTGTTCTCATCCGGGCCATTTCTGGTCTTAATGAAGATAACAAATAGGTAGAGAAGAGTCTGGTTGCCACAGATCCAGCGCCCCGTGGGTCTTTGCTGTTGTAGGCAGAGCAGAGGAGGGTGGCTGCACATAGCAGGGGCTGGCAGGAGGTGGCCCTGTCGCTATGCTGCTGAGTGGGCTGAAGCAGGCAGGGTAGATGGAGCAGGGCTGACCACCAGCCCAGGCGCAGCTCCAGCCACTGCCTGAGAGCAGAGGACACTTCAGACATGGTGCAGTGGGCCCAACACGTTGGGCAGTGACTTCTCCCCTCGTGTCCAGAAATGAGGGTTACATTGGGAAGCATCAGGGCACATACCCAGTGTGCTGGCCAAAGAGACAGCGGTTTATTCTACTTTGTACGTGAATGACGCATTTATGGCACATGTGGATGGAGAAAAACACTCTGATCTTTTAGGGGTCAGCATTTGCACAACGATAAGATCAAAGATCAGGCTCCAGGGAACGAATGAGTATGATAATGTTTCTATTAATTGCTGGAAATTGGCTTGTGTTTGTGGGTGGGATTTTAGATGGTTTAATACCAGATCTATAGCTCTTTGGCAAAGAGGCTCTGCAGTGAGTTGGCCACAAAGTGCTGTTTCTTGCTGGTTCCCACTGGAGCTGATGCTGCAGCAGCACATTCATTTGGGGGTTTATGCTCTTCTGAACAGGGGGCTCCAGTAACACCTGCACATTGCAGCTTGGCAGAGACAGTGGGATTAAACTCCTGTTGCAGTGGCAGTGGCCACATCTGAGCTCAGACCAAATACAGAAACCAACCAGAGTCAGGTATTGTGGGAAAACATCCGTAAAGTTTTCAAGATACAGTTAGGGGAAGGTTTCATCTTGTTGCTGTCAACTGATGGTTAACGTCTGCCCAGAAGCACTCAGATTTAGGTTTATCTCCTTTAGCTACGTTCGGTGCAATTGTGTACCTAAATGGTTTTAGACCCTTAATACCCATCTGATGTTTTAATCAAATTACATGTAAGATTTTGGCATTTTAGACCCTCATGGCAAAACTGCTTTATTTAGAGAGGCAAAAGAATTTCCTTTCATTGTGAACAGGGCTGGTGAGAAAATGGTAGGAAGTCAAAGCTGAAAACTTTGGGATGGATTAAGAAGCACATTTTTAATAGTGAAGACATTTAACTACTGGAACCATTCACTGTAGGATTTGGTGCATTCTCTGTTGCTTGAAATCTTTAAATCATAGAACAGTTAGGGTTGGAAAGGACCTTAAGAACATCCAGTTCCAACCCCCCCGCCATGGGCAGGGACACCTCACACAAAGTCGCTATCAGATGGATTTTTACTTACACTTTCTTCAGGGCAGGATAGAGGAATCACTGTGGGATTCCCTGCCTGGGGATATGAATGCACCCACTGCTACTCCATGCAATGAAATGACCCTGGAGGTAGTCAGTTGGGGGCTGAGGAACCTCCAGGCAGATGAGTCTGGATTCCCCTTCGCTAAATGACGTGTTGGTGAAGAATTCTGCTTGTCTCTTCCAGCCCGAGCACCAGCACCACGTGAGCCAGCCCAGGCTGTCCTGGTGAGCACACAGAGATGCCAGATGCTGCAGCTCACCTGCCCTTTTACTATGGCAGCATTGCCAGGGCAGAAGCAGAGGAGTACCTCAAGCTGGCGGGGATGTCAGATGGGCTGTTCCTGCTGCGGCAGTGCCTGCGCAGCCTCGGGGGCTACGTCCTCTCCATGGTCTGCAACCTCCAGTTTTATCACTACGCCATCGAGCGCCAGATGA
The DNA here is from genome assembly GCA_039720435.1 of Amazona ochrocephala. NCBI lineage: Eukaryota > Metazoa > Chordata > Aves > Psittaciformes > Psittacidae > Amazona > Amazona ochrocephala. The sequence continues at coordinate 29,119,860 of CM077885.1, forward strand.
ACGGTACCTATGCCATCTTGGGGGGCAAAGCGCACTGTGGACCCGAGGAGCTCTGTGAGTTTTACTCCAAAGATGCTGACGGGCTCTGCTGTACCCTGCGCAAGCCCTGCAACCGCCCCAGTGGTGTGGAGCCCCAGCCCGGTGTTTTCGACAGCATGAGGGATAATATGGTGCGGGAATACGTCCGGCAGACATGGAAACTGGAGGTACTGACTGCTGCCGAAGGGGGGGTGGGACTGTGCAAGGGGGGCTCCCTGCGGCTTACTGCCACTTGTCATGCTGACCTCCTCTGTCCTCTGTCACTGTCATGTCCCTCTTATGGCATGGTAAAACAAGGCTCTTCTCCTCAGAGGCTGCTGGCACTAAAAGCAGGCTTAAATCTCTCCCAGTTTCTTCTCCAGAAACAGGTCTAAACATCTTCCCAAACCTTCAGACTCTTCCTCTGTGTGGTGTCTGCTCTGCAGGACATTGGAGCTCACTGCCCACCTTTCAAGCATTTCCCCACGTGCCATTTGCTCCTCTGTGGCACACGGGATGCCCACTTCAGTTAGACCAATGTTGTCCACATGAGGTGTCTGTGCCTCCATAACGTGCTGAAGATATAATAAAACCAGGCTTAAATTGCTCCAGCTTTCCTCGCTCTTTGAAGTCAGGGGAGGTTTTGCCTATAAGACTGAGGTATTGGGCACTGCATAACGTCTCTCTGTGATTTAAATACAGGCAAGTTCATGGATTTTATTACAGACTGGAATGTGTTAGGCAAAACTGTGAATGGTCACACTGACAGCCACAAAATTATTTCCTTCTCCTTGCTGTCACCTTGACAGTGGCTGCTTCCAAGTTCTCACAGAAAGACGGCTTTTGCATTCTCCTTATGGAGCCTTTCTTGGAGAGATCTCTAAATTTGGTCTGGTTTAGACCAAAGGTGTTCGGGGGAATGAGGTATTCTGCAGGGTTTCTCCAGGAAGCTGTTGGGGGGATGCTGGTGGATAACTCAAAGGACATTGCCACCTACTGGCAAACGAGAAACTACAGTTGTTCATAAAGCATGGGGGGCCAGTAAAATCGATTTAGGGTCTCCCACATGATTTCCACTGCTTTAATAAGTTGTGTCTGGGGACAGTGAGCAGCCAGGCAGAAGCACCGGGAAGAGGTCCTGATCTTCCAGGAATATGAGGCTGAAAGACACCCAGGATCCTGACCTCAAGATCCTCCACACAAAAGTGATGACTTCTCTGTTCCCTCAGCAGCAGGTCAATGGACTTGCTGGATTCAAGGGATGGGACCAATTTAGATAAGCAAGGAATTCTGCTCTGCAGCAGAACAGAATTCAACCCACTATTACAATAGTCATGATTAAGGCCACAGGCACTTCCATTACAAGATGGAAGGTCTCATTTCCTAGGTAATCTACCCAAAAGGGTGGAAAATAAACTGTGCTGAAGCCATGCAAGAAAGCAGCAGAGTGGCAGAAAGCCTCATTTCTCACTCTTTTGCAGGGGGATGCACTCGAACAGGCCATCATAAGCCAGGCTCCACAGGTAGAGAAGCTCATTGCCACCACAGCCCATGAGCGGATGCCCTGGTACCATGGCAACATCACCCGGGACGAAGCTGAACGGAGGCTCTACTCAGGGGCACAACCTGATGGGAAGTTCTTGTGAGTATGGAAAACCCTGGCAGATGTTGTGAACCGTCCTTTTTACCATTTCCCCCCCTCCACTACCCTGGTGTTACTTGTTTCACATCACAGTTACTTAGAGGAGATTGAGCTGGATGCAGTCAAACTGTGGTTACAGATCTTTCAAAGACAGTGTCTGACCTCCATGAAGAGCCAATCTGCAGCTTTATTTGTCTGTCATGTTTAGATATCTCTGTGAATTATGCTTGTTAATGCACCAGATGATATGAGATACAGAGTTCAGGGGTGAAAACATTTAACGCTGACACATAGATAATATGTGGCCAATAAAATACAGGAGAAAGAATTTGCTCTGCATCTCTGCCAAGGTGAGACAGACCTTAATTAAATTATCTCCTGAATGAGTTAGGAAAAGAAAGAATTAACTGGACAGGGTGGAGGAGAAGGGCAAGAGACAGAAGGTGAAGGATCCATTCTTAGCCTCTGCAGAGGGGTGTCAGGAATGTGGCAATTCCCACAGCAGGATGCAGAGACACCTTATCATGTGCCCACCACCACTGCAGCCATGATAATCTGTAGGGCAAAACCTAGGGTTGTTTTTAATAGTTCTCTTTCCTACCAGGCTGAGAGAAAGGAAGGAAAACGGCACCTATGCCCTCTCCCTTGTCTATGGCAAAACAGTGTATCACTATCGGATAGACCACGACAAGTCTGGCAAGTACGCCATCCCCGAGGGGACCAAGTTCGACACGCTCTGGCAGGTACTGTGCTGTGGGATGCTGACCACTGGCCCTAATAAAGTGAAGGCACTTTTCCCTTGTTAGTCTTGAGGGCCAGGCCAGGTTATGTGGAGCTTTAAAGGCTTTAAGACCACGTATGAGTGGTTGTAGTCCCTTCCAGAAAACCCCCACATTCCCTGGGGCTGGGCGTCTATCAGATCACCTCATTTCTGTGCACTCCTAGCCGAGCGGATCTAAGTATGGGATATCACAGCAGCTCTGTGCTGTGCTGGCTTTACCACTGCCTTCACACCTTATGCCAGTCCAGTGCCTCTCCAAAGAAACAAGAGGATCAGTGCTTTTCATGTCTAGCATCAAGCTTGAGATGGCTATGTTCATTATACTTGCACCCCATCAGCAGCCATCCCATATTCAGCCACAGCGTGCACCCTGGACCTCTGCGTGCAGCAAGCCCTGAGGAGATTGCTCATTCCAGGCTGTCCCTCCTGCTCATCCCCCACTGCTCCTGGTCCAGCACAACTGCTGTGTGCAGGTTGGCATGGCACTTCATGTTCCAAGGGCAAAAAGCAGGGGAGGCAGAAGCCCTGAGCCAGCTGCCACAGTCTTTACAGGACTGAAGATCCAAGTGCCAGGGACACATAGAATCATAGAATCAATGTGCTTGGAAAAGACCTTTAAGAGCATCAAGTCCAACCATTCCCCCAGCACTGCCAAGGCCACCACTAACCCATGGCACTGAGGGACTCATCTACACGGTTTGTGAACGCTTCCAGGGACAGTGACTGCAGCCCTGCCCTGGGCACCCTGATCCAATGCCTGAACACCATATGGGGAAGAATTTTTTCCTAATATCCAATCATCCTAATATCCTAACCTCCTATCACCCCTGAGAGCCAGGCTTTGGGAAGTGGTGATGGCGGTAGCGCCCCAGCAGCCCTCATGAGGATGGGGCAGGGGTTTAGGGAATGTGACACATGGTCCAGCACCTCTTGGCACTGCTGGGGTATCACACGCTCCCCTGGAGCCCAGCTCTGCCCCATAGCGCACACCTTCCCCTGCTCTGGGGAAGGGATATCCAGTGTTTCCTCCTGGGCAGGGCTGTCTGTGGGACAGTGACTTTGTTTTGCTGGATTTTCCAGATTCCCAGAACTGTTTTCACTCTGAATTTGATTGAAAACAAAGAATTTGGGGCATTTTTATGGCAACGGAACCGTGCCAAGCTCCCAATTGCAGCTGAAATCTGAACCAGGCAGGAGGGGAAGAGAAAGATTCGTCTCCCCTGCGGTCCAGTGGCCAGGGGCTGGGCTGGCTGTCTCCAGCCAGAGTCAAGTCCTCACTGTGCTTGAACTGGTGGTTAAAAAACCACCCGGTTTTAAGCAGGAGGTTAAAAAACTGCAGTGAAAACCTAGCCGGGATGCACAGAGCTCTCCCTGGGGCTCCTGTGGAAAGCAAAAGGCTTCTCTCAGGCTTTATCAAACACAAGACAAGTGAAAAGCTTTCTGGCTGGGACAACAATAGCATTACGGTGAGAATGCCCTACCCAGCTGATCTCCTGGAGATTTTCATCCTGTCTTTCTTCAGTCCTTATCTAACTTCCCAAGTTCTTCCCAGCCCTGGCAGATATCCAGGTATGCAAGCACTTACTCTAGGCGATTCCTGAGTGCATAGATGAGGAGAGACAAGAGTAAAGTATTCCTTCTGCCATAAATAGGAGATAAATCATTCCCGTGTGAGTTGCTGCAGAGAAAGAGTCGATTTTCTCCTCACCACCATCTCTCCTTCCTCCAATTCCTTTCCCAGTTGGTGGAGTACCTAAAACTCAAACCGGATGGGCTGATTTTCTACCTGAAGGAAACCTGCCCCAACCCCAACATGCCAGGTGAGCTGACATCTCCCAGTGCCATCCCTCACCTTGGTTTACCACCAAGAGGAACCAGTTTGAGCAGCACCGACCCAAGCTTCCTTTACCATGTCCAGCCTTGCTCACACTCTGGTGGTGAGGGAATAATGAGGTCCTTTGGCAAACTGGGCAAGTCTCATGTCATGTTTGCTAAAAGTGGCCTGGCCTAAGGTGGCCCAAAGTCAGGAACAAATGAGAGAATCGGTGCTCCAAATAGGTTAGAGTTTTCCAGTGCCAAACAGGCAGCTTCTAAAGAATGACCTGCTTTTTAGGCAGCAGGAAACATGTCCTGCAAGTCTGGCTCCTGATGGGTCTCTTGAGCTGAAGACTCAAAACTATGGGTCACTGTCCTGCTCCAGGTGCCACAAATGCCACCATGGGACCTTCAGTCTCTTGGGGCTCTGGGGAACAGCTCAGGCTGCTCTGGAGATTGCAGGGTGCTGCAGTGGGCCTGCAATTCCTGAGGGCTGGCCTGTGAATAGCACCCACATCCAGGCATGTTTCCACACCTTTGTCGGCTAAAGGGGGAAAAGGGGGATCAGACAGAGGCAGCCACACAGTCCTTCAAGGACTGATGCTGTGATCCTGCCTGGGACACAGGCAGACTCTTAATAACAGCTTCTCTTTCCTGATTCACAGCATCTGCAGCGCCAGCTCCACCAACCCACCCCTCTGCGAGCGTAAGTTTTGGGGAGCATCTGTTTTATTGGTACCTCGGTGGTTTAACGCTATTGCGTTTCATGCTTGCTGCTCAACCTCTGCTTGCTCTTCAAACTCTTCTCTAAAACTCAATAACTCAAATGGAATATATTATGCCTGGCTGCAATGTTGTCCCCTTTCCAGCTTGGACGTGGACAAGGAATAGCTGGGCACAGCTACCGTCAGAGCTGAAAATGGTTTCCATTCATACTGTGCTCCTTGCAACATGTGGGCCTGTCCTTGGGGAGCCCTATCCCCCCTGCCCTCCTTGCCAGGCAGGAGCAAGGAAGACGTGGTTGGATTCTGGGAACACTCAGCCTTGCTGCTGGCTGCTGGCCACTGGCCAGGTCTTTGTGCTCCCTCTGTGTCCTGGCCTCAGGGTATGGCTGCACTCAGTCACCACTCTCAATGTTGAAACCAGTCACTTTGGGCTCCCTGAGCCCATCCCATGGCCCGGCAGAGGCTAAATAAAGGCCTGAGCATTCACCCATCTTTCCCAGAGAGCTTGCACAATCCATGGTGGGATCCCATGTCGTGGCGACTCTGCTGCAAGCAGCACTGGCGTTCAAATCTGTGCTGGACGAATGTGTCCCATGCTGCTTTGTCACTGTCTGCTTTTGGGATGGTGGTCCGTGGTGTCCCTGCTCACACGGACCACTCTCTGGGCAGGTAAATGTGCTGGCTGTATGCTGTGCTGCCTTCAGGCTTCCTGTCTCAAAGCAAGCTGAAGAGACTTGGCTGGGATGACCCCTCCTACTGCAGGAGACTTGTCCTTTTGGGGTACTTCCAGCCAGGATTGGAAGAGAAAAGCTGGATACCACTGCGATCTCTTGTACCCACCTCAGGGTTTTTAGATGGAACCACCAGCTGGGCACTGTTGGGTTGCAGAGCCCCCATCCCTCTCCTCTCCAATTACAACTGAAGCTGTTTCTGGCTTCTTTGTGCACTTTATCCCCATTTATTTTCCAGAGACAACTGGGGCCTCTAAATGCAGACGGATACACACCAGAGCCTGTAGGTGAGCATCTTTGAAAGCCCTCTAGTCTTAACAGGAGAGAGGACCCGGGGGTGTCACAGCAGCCACAGGGTTACCTGGCACACCTGCACCACTTCCTGGTCAAAGAGCCGTGTTACAAAGCTCCTTTCTTACAAAGGCACCCAGGAGCATCCAGTCGTTTCAGGGTCCTGAGAGAAGAATATTGCCAAACTGCCCCAGTGAACCAAGCCCTATCCCATTCCCTGTCATACCCAGTAAAACAATTCCAGTCCTATTCCCCATCTTCCATCCTGCCTGCTAAATACGCAGGTGTGTTCAGTTCTATTTCAGTGGGGTGAAGTCATGCACATGCCCAGGTCCTGCAGGGTCTGATATGTGAGTCAGAGACCTGTCCCCATCCTGGCTGCTTCAGCAGCTGTAACTGGGAGAGGCCATGGGGTGTGAAAGGAAGGGAGGTGCCCAGAAGGGAGGTTTGAGTGCTGGAGCTTGGGGGAGAATTGGTCAAGAGACTAGAGAAAACATTCCCAATCAGTGAGGGAAGGAGGGATGGGGAAGGGTACATCATTTGCTGTTACAAACAACTGTATCCCTTGGGAAGGTGCAGGAAAGTCACGCCTGCTACCCATGGACACCAGTGTCTACGAGAGCCCTTACAGTGACCCTGAGGAACTGAAGGATAAGAAGCTATTCCTGAAGAGGGACCATCTGATGATCGATGAAGTGGAACTGGGGGCAGGAAACTTTGGCTGCGTCAAGAAAGGAGTTTACAAAATGAGAAAGTGAGTGCTGCCCTGAAGGATGCTGAGGAAGCTGAAGGAGAGTTAACCTGTTTCTAGGTAGATTGACCCTAGGTGATAATGGGGTGGAGGTATGAGATACTCTGGATTGACAGTGGTGACTTTCCAGGCATAAGACTACTACTTCTAAAGGCATTTTCTGGACTCAGAGGAGCAAGCCCATGCTTCTGAGGTCATCTTGGTCCATGTCAGGGCAAAGAAGTGAGACTGAGGAGATATGCCACCCTTGGCTCTCTTGATGGTTGTCTATGAGTCCACAAAGATGGCCTTTGCCCGCTGTGTGCCTGAGTTTCCCCCTTGCAAAAAGACAATGGTGGTGCAGATCTCTGTCTGTGAGGTGAAGCCCCTTCAGATAGCAAATGCTGGGCTACTATTACAAAGGTGAGGTGGTCCTTTTTAGCCTTCTAGTATTGTGTAGGGATCTGTCAAAAAAGGCCACTGTGACTGTTGTTGAGAGATCAAACAGTATCATGTGAGAAGCAGTTTACGTTCCTGGCTGTGATACATGAGTCCACCTGCTGTTTAGTTCATCCCATGTGTGTTCCTCTTGCACTCTATGTAGGAAGCAGATCGATGTGGCCATAAAGGTGCTGAAGAGCAACAATGAGAAAACAGTGAAAGATGAAATGATGAAGGAAGCCCAGATCATGCATCAGCTGGACAATCCCTACATTGTCCGCATGATTGGGGTCTGCGAGGCAGAGTCCCTGATGCTCGTGATGGAAATGGCTTCTGGAGGGCCGCTCAACAAGTTCTTGGCTTCCAAGAAGTGAGTACTGAATAAGATGTGGCTGGCTGATTTTCTGCACCTCTCATCAAATTCTTTGCTGCCAGGGGAGCCTAGCTTTGTAGGAAGCTGATAACAGCAGAAAGAGATGTCTTTTTATGTGAGGTAACTGGGGCTGATGCCTCTGGAGCAGAGATGTCCATGTTCATCTTGCCTTGCTCAGCAAGACGAAAGCTAGAAAGCTTGGAGGGGACCACGGTGTACAGAGCAATGGCAGGTCCCTTATTACTGTGTTGCCCTTTCATCTTCCCCAGAGATGAGATTACAGTCAGCAATATCGTGGAGCTGATGCACCAAGTATCCATGGGGATGAAGTACTTGGAGGAAAAAAACTTTGTCCACAGGGACCTGGCAGCCAGAAATGTCCTGCTGGTTAACCAGCATTATGCCAAGATCAGTGATTTTGGACTCTCCAAGGCTCTTGGTGCTGATGACAGCTACTACAAGGTAAGTGTAAGCACAGCAAAGGTGAGCAGGGCCAGCAAGACAGCAGGGCTTGGGACCTTGAGCTCCCAGCCTAGGGCAAGGGGATATTTTCAGCAGTGTGGGATAGCATTCAACACGAACATTTAGCAAAGCAGAGTTCAAGTTCGGTTCATAGCAATCTGTGTCTCAGGGTGGAAATAGTCCCCTTTGTTTTGCTCTAGGCCAGGACAGCAGGAAAGTGGCCTTTGAAATGGTATGCCCCAGAGTCTGTCCTCTACCATAAGTTCTCCAGCAAGAGTGATGTGTGGAGCTACGGTGTCACCATGTGGGAGGCCTTCACCTACGGGCAGAAACCGTACAAGGTGAGTCAGAGCCAGATCCATCACAGACGAATGCCACAATCTAGTCTCCCACTCTATAACAGGCTGACATGCGTTAAAACTATCATTTCTATTTCCCTGTGTGGGTTCTTTTCCCACTGTCAGAATGGAAAGGAGAAAGGCTCACTTCCACTTTACAGAAAGGACAAATTGGGTTGTTTGGATCCTGCAACTTTGTGTGTATTTAAGGGAGAAGAAACAGAAAACAAAATAAATTAATTAGGGTTTGAACCAAGCAGATCTTCCCTTTGATCCTTCTGCTCACTTGCAGAGATGAAACATCAGTTGCTCAGCCACCGCTCTGCCCATAATTGGGATGGGTCCTGAGACTGGGCACAACACCAGACTCTGCTGCTGGGTGCTGGGCTGAAAACAGTGACTGTATGGGTGTGTGGTGCATGGGCCCAAAGCATTACCCCAGACCCTGCTCTAATCTGTCCCTTCTAATCCTGTTGCCAGTTCCAAAATCATTAAGCGTTTCCTACTTGATCTTATCCTAGAAAATGAAAGGTCCAGAGGTCATCAGCTTCATAGGGCAAGGGAAGCGCATGGAGTGCCCCACGGACTGCCCGGCAGAGATGTACACCCTGATGCAGCAATGCTGGACCTACAGGTAAGGCTTTCACTAGCTCAGCTGTTTGCTGGGCATAAGAACAGCACACAGTGTCTGGATGGTAACACCACAAAGCAAATGGTGTCTCCTGCCTTGATCTTATTCCCTGGTCCATGATGAGTGATGCACCTATTTCTTTATTCTCATACCCCTCCACTTGCCTGTACCAGTCCTGGAAGATGTCAGAATGTCTGTGCCTTTGACCCTCTCTAACCCAGAAAAGTCCCATTTGCCTTCCTAAGCCCTGGTACAACTGGGCTGCTGTTCTCCCCCAGGTTCTTTTATGCTTGGTATCTTCTCATTGCATCAGTCCACTTAATCCTTTTTATTGACTACATTTGTTCCTTTCTGCCTTTGCAGATGGGAAGAACGTCCAGGATTTATTACTGTGGAAAACATAATCCGCTCCTACTACTACAGTATTGCAAACAAGACAGAAAATGGGCCAGAGACAGAGGACAAGTCAAAAGAAACTCTTCCTTGAGTTTCCTACTCTGCTCCTCAATGCATTCCCTTCCTGCATGGGACCTGGAAAGGTTCTTTGTGAATTTTTGCTTTAATCCCTCAAATGCTGGTTTTGTTTCTCCAATAGTTCCAGAACTAGGAACCTGGGAGATGACGGAGCCACAGCAGACAGAGGCACTCAGTTGTGCCTCCTGTCTCCAAACAGCTGGCCATGATGTACACCTTCAGCCTGACCCAGCACAGAACAGAGCAGACAGTATTATAGCTCCTTCTTACTCACTTCCAAAACTATCCCAGGACCTCAGAGCTTAATGCCTACCAGGCTTACTAAGGATGAACTGCGTTGGCCCCAGCAGAGCTGGATTTTTCCAAATCCCTTAAACAATTCTTTGAAGGGAACCACCTCAATTTCTGGTGAGGTTTGCATGGGGTATGACACAAGGGAGCCCTCAAGTCCCTTTCCCCTTGGCTTAGGGCAAGAAGTAGGTTCTCTCTCAGGAATGATGGGGAGGAGCAGTGGGACAGAGCTGCATGGTGCTACTGCTTTGTCCTCCCTGGGCCCATTACTCACCTCCTGAATCCCATCTGGCCCCTCTGTGCTAATGAAATAAGCATCTTGCTTTTCAAGCCTGAAAACTGGTCATCTTGTAAATAAACTCTGTATTTTTAACATACCTACAAGCTTAGACTATTGAACTACCATGAATGTTTGCAATGGCTTCAAGCTGATTAAAAAAACCCAACTTCAAATTTCCCTCCACTAAGTCAGGGTTTCCCTCCTTGATGCCCTTCATAACCCTGCAGTCACTAACTGGGTCACCCTTGGGCTGGATAAAGTGCAGAGCTGGAGCTTTCTTGCAGCTGACAGTAGATATTCAGCCTCTTAGTGGAAACCCACCTATCAAGGCTTATACTGGTCTACCCCTACTCCGGATGCAGTGGATTACCCATGTTGAGGGGACTGTGGTCTGCACTGCTGCAGAGAGCAGAGTGGTTGTGAAGGATGGGAAGCAGGGGAAACTGAAGATTAGAGCCCTGAGAGGCAGTGGCTAGAAAAGCTTATCTCCCACCATCTTCTGGTATCTGAAAGCCACACAGTAACTCACGCTGAGTATCTTGTCCCAGAGGTAAAATAAACAGCTACAGTCCAGGCCAGGGCAGGACCCTTATCTAAAACATAATGGGAGGTGGATTTGATCTGAAGACAGCAGAGAAGCATTCAGGTATGAGGCCTAAATTAACCTCTGGGTATAGGCTGTTTAAGCAGCCAGAGAACTTAGGTCTGATAAAACCCAAGGTTGTTCCCTCTCCTTGCTTAGGCTACAGCCTCCAATTATTTATGTGCCAAAACATTTTCTCTCTCAATCCCGTTAGCTTGTCCTGGATGCTTGAGAACTATGGACATATTATCCCTACCAGTAGAGGGGAAAACAAAGGCATCAGAGGAGAAAGTGGCTTCTTCCTGTTTGTTCAGTGAGGTAGAGGCAGAGACAGGAAAAAAATGATCCCCTATGTCATGTTTTCCCCCAAGAAAAAACATCTGTTTTGCCGGAAAAGAGAAGGCTCCATGTGCTTTCTACTTGAAACCACTGCCTTGTTTGGACTTTTCCAAACAAACCCGTTTTTTTTTGGTGTGAATTGATTTATCCCATTCAATTTTCAGTTACCTGGCTGCTGGTGTTTTTCCAAATGAGGGAAGAAAGTACCAGAGAAGCTGTATTCCCAGAGGAGCTTCTGGTTTAGTTGGAGACAATTTCAAGGGGCTGTGTGTATCCACACCCCAACAGACAGGACAGAAATCCCTTGGGATTATGCCAGAAGAGTAAGGGTAAGGAGTCTCCCCTTGGAAAGCCATCTGGGCTGCGGATGTTGCTTTGGCTGTTCCAAAACTACCGCAAGATGTCAGGAGTTGCTGTGGAGGGGAAAGGGGGTGACAAAAACAGGGAGTGAGACACTGGTTTACCTGAATCTTTAAAACTCTTCTGATTCTTTCCCCCTCTACCTTTCAAGGGCTAGAACATAATCTTCTAACTAAGCACCCGCAGGAATAACGTGAGATGTGAAAAAGTATTGGTAATCGTATCTGATCAACACTATGTAACAGTCCATCCTATCACCAATGCTGCTTTATCTCACTCCAACCTATCTTATCACCAATAAATCTATCTTATCACTAGTACTTGCCTATTTATCACCTGCACATATCACAGGGCATTGTGGCCTCTTTACTTCTTTCAGCTATTTAGGCATTTTGTTCAGCAGCACAGCAGCTACATGACTAATGGGGTGGAAAACCCGCCTCCTCCTGCTTTACTTTCAGAGCTTGCTCCTGGAGCTGGAAATCGAGTTACCAACACAGACAACTGTGGATACCACCTTCTGCTGCATAAAACATGCACTACAAATACAACAACAGCAACTCTGAACTGAACAGCAAAATAAAACATGGACAATTTCAGTGAGATGAAAACTCACAACAGAGGGATCAAAAGAGGTTTTAAAAACCAAACATCCAACTTTGGGAGTCAGAGAATGACGGTCACACGGGGAGAAAGCTGTGAAAGCTGGTACCGAACTGGTGTCATGGCCTCCATGAGCCAGTCAGCTGGGAAATCCTGTAGCCACAAGGCCAGAAAGTCCAAGGCAGTGTAGGCAGAAGGCTGAGCTGGCAGGTTCAAGGCAGGCTGCCCATGGGACATCCTGGCCAAGGCTTGCTTTGTTTCCACCGAAAGCATTGACGGAATCGAAACCTTTCCACAGAACACTTCAATTCAGTCTGATCAGCATTTTCAGGTGGAAAACTCTTCTGTAGGAAAGTTTCCATCCAATTCAAGTCATTAACTCCCGGCAGTAATGAGTATAATGTGGGTGTCACAGTCATGTCAGAGATGTAGCAGTTGCCACATCCTTTGGCATGATGTAACCAGGGATGTGGTGTAACAGGCGATGGAGAACCAGCTCTCTCCCCAGACCTACAGCATCAGTGTGCCACGTGTTCCTGGCCAAACTTAAGAAATGGGTTTTGCCTGTGCATCAGTGAATTTTGGGAAATAGGTTGAAATGTCAAAGAGCCCTGGACTTAAAGTGAATAGGAAACCCTGGTTAGGCATGGAGATGTGGATATCCATCTCTGCCCTGACCTATCTCCCTGCCATTTTTGTTCCCAGAGATACACTGTTAACCTTTGTAAGTTCTCTTTGTCGTTTCATAGCAATGTCCCTCTCATTTGCAGTTGTAACACAGTATGTTCTATTATAGCAAATCTTACATTTCTTTAAGATTTTAATGGTATTAATTGCGGGTAAGAAGCACAGGAGGTACCAATGCGGGAAATTCTCGCTCTTTCCTATCATTTTTTACACCTATGCAAGCCATAACTTCAAAAAAGAATTCAAGACCTTTGTGGCAATGAAAAAAAGAGAATCACAAAATATACTTTCTTGCTCCGACTATTTTCATACAACATTTAACTAGTAGAATAACTAATATACGACTTTAACAAAGCAGAATAAAAGTACTGATATGGAAAAAACACATCTGTGATTGGATATGAGGAAGAAATTCTTTACTGTAAGGGTGGTGAGGCCCTGGAATGGGTTGCCCGGGAAAGTTGTGAATGCTTCATCCCTGGCGGCGTTCAAGGCTGGGTTGGACAGAGCCTTGGATGGCATGGTTTAGTGGGAGGTGTCCCTGCCCATGGCAGGGGGGTTGGAACTCGATGATCTTGAGGTCCTTTCCAACCCTAACTATTCTATGATTCTATGATTAATAAAAGATAAAACATATCATAGAATCATAGAACAGATAGGGTTGGAAAGGACCTGAAGATCATCGAGTTCCAACCCCCCTGCCATGGGCAGGGATACCTCACACTAAACCACATCACCCAAGGCTCTGTCCAGCCTGGCCTTGAGCACTGCCAGGGATGGAGCATTCACAACTTCCCTGGGTAACCCATTCCAGTGCCTCACCACCCTTACAGTAAAGGATTTCTTCCTTATATCCAATCTAAACTTCCCCTGTTTAGGTTTGAACCCGTTACCCCTTGTCCTATCACTACAGTCCCTAATATCATACAATCAGTGGGAAAAGGAAATGCAGTATGCATTGCTTGCTTGTGCTTTAACTACTATGAAGAGAAACAAGGATGGGAAAAGTTTTATAGACCATAAATGGGTTAAAAAACACACACAGGAGATCAGATATTGAATCATGCTTGAAGTTCACCTAGCCACAGCGTTCATTTTCCCAAATGTAAAGCAGCAATGAGAAAGAAACTGTACAGAAGCCTAAAACTTGCTATTTAGGGGAGCCTGTTCAACACCTCTGGTGCTGTTCTGGCATATTCAGAAGAATCACAGATAAACTTACACTGGGAGGAGCTGCAAAAATAAAGCAAAGGTGGAGGGGGGCCAGAGAAGTTACCAAGTAGGACCAGAAATAGCTGTGTGGGCTTAGATACAGAAAGGGGAAGATAAAGAAGTATTTTGGGGATGTAAAACACTCAGAACAATCTACTCTCAGAGGGGGCCTGGAATTTAGCAGATGGCAGTGAAGACATTGGCACAGTGAAGACTTCAGATTATATTCTGAGGCAAGTATCAACTAAAGAAAACATATTTTAAAGGTAATGTTAAATTCCACTTTGCCATGTTTAATCCTCTATTTCGTGTGAAATCATCTGGTTTGTCTCCATTAATGTGACTTCAAGAAAACCTAGAGAGAGATTTTTGTTAATTTCTAAGTAGCTTTTCTAAACCAATGACCCTACTTGACTGTAGCTTCCCCTAACCAAGAACTGCTGCTCTTTTCACTATGCTTTAGGGATTTTTCTACCTTGCTTCTCTGTACACTGGCAGTAGAGCAAGGCAAAGGCCACACTCCTGAAAGGGTCCTCATTTGCTTCCCATACCCAACCTGTTTTGCTCTCCTTTATGCAGGGGTCAGGGCCCAGAAGAGGATAGGAAAGCCAGCTTGACAAGCTGGAAACAGAGCTCAAACTGACGGAGAAAAGGACACAGCATCCACAGTTCTTCCTCTGTCACTGGGATCTCAATACCTTTGCAAGTCACAGACTCCAGAGGACCAACTTAAAGGAAAATAGATCTAATAGGAAGAGTTCAAATGAAGAGGGAATTAGGTGATGGGAATTTGTGGAGGTCATTCTTCCCACCTAGTCAATGGAAGGAGGATGTCAATGTTCCTTTTGAACACTTTCCAGAGGACGGTATGACGTACAGTCAGCAGAAGTAATCTTCATTTTTCCTTTCTGCATTCTGGTTTTGCCCCGTTTATACTGCAGAATAACATCTCCGTGGCACTTTGTGCATGTGCAGAAATTCTCAGGCATGTTTATGCCCTGGCATGTGCAGATAAGATTCAGTGCGTGTGCCTCTGTACACATACAAACTTCAGCAATGGCACAGAAATGCTAATTTATTTAGATGGGATGCTATAATTTTGCACTTTGACTTCAAGGGGAGAATTGTAGAACCATAAATGAAACTTCAGGCCTCGGCTTCCACATTAAGAGGTTCTTAAAGTATCTGTTCCTTTAACATCACTCATAGCTGAGTTTTTGAGAATGTGATTCCCATTTAGGAGACATCTGGACATGAAAGGAGTAGATTCTCCATTCAGCCTCAGGTCATTGCTGGAATATAGAGTAACAAGTACATTTCTGCTGAGCAGGAAGTGTGGTCTGCATCTGCAAAAACCAAGAAGGAGAGGACAGGCACAGAGAGGATGGCAGAAGAGTGTCCTAAGAGAGGAAGAAGAACACGATTGCTCTGACTATGCCCGGGTTTGACGCACAGCCCCCATGTGAAGCAGCTTCAGTCCCTCTCCCTGTGATTTCCAAGCTTCCTGCAGCACCTTTGTCCTTGTCTCACCAAGTCCACAAAAACCTCTCTGCTGGGAAATGGCCAAGGGGACTCCTGGGTGTCCTGGGGGTATAAATAACCCAGTGTAAAACCCTCCCTCTGCTCTGCCTCAATTGCTGCCTGATGCAGTCAGAAAGCTACAGGCCTCTTGTGCTGACCCCGCTTCATCTCAAGTTGTTTGAATAGCATCCTCCTTTAGCCTAGCAATGAAATGGTAAAGTGCTGGCACACCCTGGCCCCAGAGTGGCAGCGCTGACACTACAGATGTCAGTGTTCTAATACCAGGAGCTGCTGCCAACTCTTAAACAATACTCAGGCGTGACAGAAGGGACCAAGGAGCTTTCCAGCCCCTCAGGCCATCTACTTCCCTGGGATAAGTCCTGCCAAAACCTTTGACTGCATGCGCAGGACTGCAGTGATAGAAACAAAAGTCAACCCAACTCCAAAAACCTCCAAGACCAGAGCAGTGAGAACTCAGTTAAGTGTTACCATCATTGCAGTCCAAATCTAGATCACCATCCATCCTTCTCTAGTTCTGAGTTTTCTTATCTCCAGCCAGGCTGGATGGGGCTTTGGGCAACCTGGATTAGTGGAAGGTGTCCCTGCCTGTGGCAAGGGGTTGGAAGTGGATGAGCTTCACGGTCTCTTCCAACCCAAACCAGTCTGGGATTCTCAGTGGCAGCAAGCTGCAGAGCTTACTGTTATGTGAAGGTTTTTACTTCAGTTAGGCTAAAATGTGCAGTGTCTTGTTATTAATTCCCTGCAGCAGTTGGCAGAATGGTATGAGGAGCTGTAGACAGGGTCTATTCTTCTTGGTAGCTGGGGTGAATGACCACTGAAGGCAGCTATCCCCTAAAGATGCTGTTGTGGCACTTTCTACTCCCTCTCTGCTGCCAGCGTGCAAGCAATTCCTCTTGCAGTCAGTAAAATGCCCTTGCAGGTAAAGCCCAGCTCCGCTGGAACAAAAGTGGTAGCAGAGCAGTGATTTGTTCACTGGGGCTCAGGAGAACAGCACAAAGAAGCCAAAAGGGATGCAAGCCTTTGAATGCAAAGGAGAAACACTCTGTGGTTGCTTGCGTGGGTACACGGGTGAGGTGAGGTTTTGAAGATGAGGTTCAGATACAGGATCTCACCAGGAAAGGTGAAACTCGGTGTGACATTCGCAGGTTTCCTGCTCTTCTGGTAACAGCACTAAGAGTGCTCAGCTCTACCTTGAGTTAGAAAGAGAAACAGAGAGGGCCCTGCATGCCTGGGAGCCACAAAAGTGCCCCCCGGGGGAGGCTGGGCAGATGTTGTCCTTGCAGCAAAAGTCTAGCGGTCCCATGACGATGTATTTGGAGCTGTTTATAAGCTTTCTGTTCCTGGCAATGATTTGGACAACAGAAAACAGCAAAAAGGTTTGGCTTTTGGAGAAGTTTTGCTTTGCAACCTTTGGAGGCGTTCTTAAAACCCCATGGCTGAAAAGCAGTCTTTTGGCTGCAAGGTTTTGCTTGTCCAAGCTGAAAACCACTGGGGAGAGCAAGAAGAATTGAGAAAGGCTTTCAAATTTCTATTCTGAAAATTCAATTTTAATTGAAAATTGATATTTGCTGTGGAAAACTTCTTGATGAAAACACTCATTCCTGGGGAAAAGCCCTTATCATGCGTTCAATGCACAACAGGGGATGAAATCGCCCAAGCTCTGAAAGGCTGAAGTGTAGGCAACCAGCTGGAGAAATGCTGCCTGCTTTTACACCCTGGTGTAATGGGCTAACCCCTGTTCACTGTGCTTATCCTTTAAAAGGCTTTCGATTCCTCTCTTTTCATAACTAACAATCTATTTTAACGTGTAACATTTTGACTTTCAGAGACAGTAGGGATCTTGACATCAGAATCTTATTTCTTCACAGGTAAAAAACAGTTCTTGTAAAACTCAGAACTTTTGGAGGGGAAATGTCTATCTTGCCAGACAAAACCCCAACCTTAAAGCATTATTTCCTAGTGGAAAAAAAATAAATTAAGCAAAATGCATTATTCTCAGCATGCATAAACTTTGTATTGTTTGGTTTGTCAAGCCCAACTGAAGTATTAGCTTGCAGTTCTCGTCCTCTGTGAACTGCATCCACATGCAGTGACCATTATTACGTCCTGGTGCAGATGCCTCATGCCCTTGCTCCCCTTTTGGCGCAGCACCCCAGGGGTTGGCAGTCCTGTCCCTGTGGTGTGTTCTGGCTGAACCACCACACTAAATCACATTGCACAACACAGAACAAAGCCTGCCGGGGAACCCAGCCCACAGAGGAGAACAGGGATATGGGGGCACCAGATTCCCATGACAGAGGTTATTTCAGGAAAACCCACTTGGGAATGGGATGCAGCCTTGGGAACTGCACAGCAAAATGACTATGCAATAGTTATGTTTTAGTTATGATTTATACTGAGAAAAAGTTCTTCTCTATGAGGGTGGGAAGACCCTGGCACAGGGTGCCCAGAGAAGCTGCGGCTGCCCCATCCTTGGCAGTGCTCAAGACAAGGCTGGACAGGGCTTGGAGCAACCTGGTCTAGTGGAAGGTGTCCCTGTCCATGGAAGGGGTTGGAATTGGATGGGCTTTAAGGCCCCCTCCTTAGTCTGGAATTCTGAGCTCAAAAGGAGTGACATGATGCATGTTACATATTCAGCAGTGCCCAATGGAGCATTCAGCCCCCAAACTGGATCACACGCTAGTGGAATGTGTGTGGCTGATGCATACAACTAATGAGGTGAGGCAACGTTGGTTTGGTATTGCATCCGCAAAAAAAGATAATTGGAGGTGATCACTGATCTTTGATCACATTCATAGTCTCCTCACAAGAACACATGCTCTCGAAGCATGCTATTCTAGTGTTGAAGGTTCACCAGGATTTAGAGGGTCTGGGCAAAAGCAGTTTTGAGTACAACAGCAGAATAGTAACACATCTTCTGCATCTTCAGCCCCTACAATTTACTTCTTCACAACCACTGAGAGTCCTGGGTTTCTTTTCCTCTTCTGGGGCAGTCTGAGGGGCTTCATCTCCACAGCAGCTCACTAAAGGCTTGATGCAGTCTGTGGCTGGCACAGCAGGGACACAAACAGGTCCGGCAGCACTGTACCTCTCCTCCAGACTGCTCACCTTACACTGCTTTTATGCCCAATGTAGAGAAAGATGCTATGGTGTAATTGTTTTTCTTCTCAAGATAATAATCTAAAATAGATCAGATCGCTCACACTAAAAACATCTGCTCCTCTCCATTCACTATAAGGGGAATCTTAGAGGATAGGGCCATATGTAGAAACCCTGCTTTTGCAGATACCTTCAGTTAAATGAAATCACTAATAATCAGATTCCCACTTTCAGGAGCAATAAGGAAAAGAGTGACCTCTACAGCTCAACCTCTTCCCAGGCCTGCTGTCCTGGGAAGGAATTGCTCCCTCCCTTGCTCACATTAATCCCGCCAGAACCAGTAAAAAAACCCAGCCAAACTTGCTGAAGACGTTTTGGATATTTGGATATACAACTGTCTGCATCACTGAGGCTGAAATTTGACTGCTGAAAGCTCAAGGAAACGATGGCTCCAACCCAGTCATAAAATACAGGACTTCTAATAAGGTTCCCATCCCTTCCTGGACTTGGAGGACTTCGGTAGCTAAGGCACTGCACATGCAAACATGTGCAGGTGAGCGGCACAGAGCTGCGTGCACAGCCAGGCACGTTTGCCTGGAAGGAGGCACATTAATTGCTGCTACAAACTGTTTCCCCTGACAGCATGCAGGGCCACATTCTCCACGCTGCTACTTTTGAAAGCTCGTATAGCCATGTCTCCAATGCCAAAACTGGGAGGTTCAACCTTCACTGTTCTTATTCTCAAAGGATCAGAGCAGGCGGGGCGGGATTGGGACCCAGAGCAGCGTTGGTGCTTTCAGCACGCCCCTATTTCGCTCCAGCGCAGCTCAGTGTTTTCCCTTTGGTGTCCACCAGGTGGCACACGCTCCTGCCCGATTTACACGCCGGGCAGCAGATCGCAGGGGCGGACCTTTGAGGACCGCCGCACCAACTGCTCAGCAGCGCTGGTTCCTTGCCCCTCTGTCCTCAGAGTACGCACGAGAAGTTCTACACCTGTACGAGCAGTTTCATCACTGCATTACAACAGAACGCAAGAGCACAAATGAGATTCTGGTGCTGCCAAGGTGGGTGCTCCACATACCTTATGCGTACCATAAAATCTTCTGAGCAATGACTATCCTCCTCCAACCTGGCCGTGAACACTGCCAGGGATAGGGCAACCACAGCTTCTCTGTGCCAACACCTCATCACATTCACAGTAAAGAGCTTCTTCCTTATCTCTAACCTGAACTTCCCTCGTTTCAGTTTGACCCCATCGCCCCTTGTCCTATCACTACAGCCCCTGATGAAGAGCCCCTCTCCAGCATCCTCACAGCCCCCTTCAGACACTGGAGCTGCTCTGAGGTCTCCACGCAGCTTCTCTTCTGCAGGCTGAACAGCCCCAATGTTCTCCACCTGTCTCCATACTCCAACATGCTCTATAAAAGACATATTAAAACCTTTCACATACCTTGAGGCACAGCCACCTCAACAACAGAGCCTCTCTTCCCCCGGGCCACCTAACAGAACTGACAGCAGCTGAGCACAGACCACAGGGAGGTCCCAGCACAGCTGATTTCATCAGCCCTTGGGGATTTAAGCACAAATCAGGCCCTTGCCTCCTGACAGGAAGCAGTAAGAAGGGCTCAGGTGTTGGGGTTGCCTTGTTCATGGTTGTTGTTCCACCAGGTTCTGTGGAAGGGCACCTTGTTGAGGCCTCTGTGGAGGCTTAAGGTGGCAGGCAAGGCAAATTAAGGTAGGGCTGGAGCTGAGGAGGGTCCCTTCTCCGGAGCTCAATGTTACCACCCACGGGTGGGCAAACCTTGGAGGTGGGAGAGGATGGAGGAATCGGGGAGGTGTGGGACCGGGCGGCTGTTGGGTTTGGTGGCCTGGCAGGGAGAAGGGCTCTGATTTGAGGCAGTGGGGACACAGCCCTGCGGTAGATGATTTTAATATCCTTTCCAATCCATACTGTTCTCTCATCTTGCTATTTATTTGTGCCTTAGTGATTCGCTCTGCTGCTTATTAAAGTGAGATTTATCTGGCTGCATCCATAGAGACATTCTCCCCTTCTGCCTGTCCCCACTGCCCCATGGGGGCCCTACTGTGCCACCCTCACTCCTCACCTGGCTTTCTGAGTGACTCCACACCTACAACAGCTTTCCAAGCTCCGAGTTGGGCAGGGAGATCACCCCATCACTACCACTGCTGTGGCTGAGGTGCTTTCGATGGTCTAAATGCTAACGGGAAGCTCAGAAGCAGCCGTGTTGGTGACAGGAGCCACCTGAACCCCCGCGATGCTGCCTGCTCTGCCACTGTGTGTCACCACTTCTTGCGTGATCACCACATGACTCCGACTTCCCTGGGACATAGTTATGCAAAAAAGCCCCAAAAGGACAAAAAAAAGCCCTCGCTGCCCCCCTCTGACACATCTCTCAGTGCAGGGCTGCCACAAGCCAGCGTGCGGTAAGGCAGTGTTTAGTAGAAGGGCTCATCATTGCCCTCTTGCACTGACTGGGTGGCTCTTGGATGAGGACCTGATGCCGGATGTCTCTGCGTCCCAACCACAAGGTAAGTCCTGGCCAGGTTGATGAGAGGGAGTTCAAGCACTGGGGCTTTTTGGGGGGGTTGTGGGGCAAAGAATGCAGCAATACCCTACCAGAAAACCACTTCTATGCTTGTGCCTGGACTGCTGCTATGTTCCTGAAAAGTGGATGGCTTGAGGTATGAAAATCACTGGCTTTTGTCTTTTCTCATTTTTTTTATCTTTTTTCTTTTTCAGTGATTCCCCCCCCTTTTTTTTTTTAATTTTTCTTACTTTTTTCTCCTCTTTTCTCTTTTCCTTTTTCCTCCCTTCTCTCTCTCTTTCCTATATTATCTCTATGCTTCCCCATCTGTCACTGGATTCATCTTTCTCTAAACTTCTGACATTCAGCACTCCTCCCTGACACACCTGCCAACACACCAACCCCCGTATGCACGCACACACAAGGATGCACGTGTGCTAACCATATTGCTATGCCCAATATCTTCCCCCTCTAGTTTCTCTTCCCATCCTCGGAGGGAGAGATGGAGGTGGTTATGTTTGTAGTTTCTATTATGTGTTTCTACTGTATTTACCTAGCTGTTGAAGTTGGACAATTTTGTTGCCTGTTCTTTCCTATGAGCTTATTTTGGTTCAATCTTCTCTTCACATCAGAAACACCAGCATTTGTGCACTTGTACATGCCTAGCTGTGAGACCAAGGAGGAATTTCATTCCTGCATTGAGCCAACTTTGGTTCTTTCTAGAGCATCACCTAGTGTCTCTATGGCAGCCAGCAGAGCACTAGAGCTTGATAATAACATAGTGAATGTAAGGTGCTGGGTTTGCAGCCCTAAAGCAAGGGATCAGCACTGTATCTGTGGAGAAGCTGTGGTAGAAAGGTGGCTTCCCTGGGGGAGGACTTTCCCCCAGCAGCCACCGCACTTGCAGAAGGACCCACATCTCAAGGATGAAGCCCTTTGCATGTCTTGTCACCTCCTCAAGCAAAGCTTTGTGCAGCGGCCAGGAAAGGCAATTGGCCTTAGCGATATCGGTTATTATGGAGTGAATGGTTGCCTAGGCCAAGCGCAAAAACTTACTAACACCATGGGACTGTTCGTTTCTAGCACTGCTCAGCTTGTAACGTGGTTTCTTCAGTCCACAAAGGTCTGGGGACAGACCTTTTCTTCTCTTCCTTTGGAAAACCTTTGCATCTAATTTCAAAGATGGGGAGGGGTTGTTGCCATTGCCCACTCCCCTGCTCTGACTTCCCCTTCTGTAGCAAGTTTGATAACGACAGACAAAAGTATTCTAAAGGTATGCAGGATTTATATGAAAGGCAGGTGAGACATTATTATCCTCAGAGGAAGGTGTAAGTTGGTGTGTTATTGGTGAAGCTTGGGGTGAAATAGCTCTTGTACTGAACTGTAGTTCAAGCTGTAGTGCTAACAGTTGCCATGAAATGTTTGCATGAAGAAAAGGTGTATTTAATCCCTCTTTTTCTGCCATCCTTATTTTGTTTCAGCAAAACAAATTTAAAGTGAAGAAAATGACATGTTAAATATCTTTATTAGTTGAAGAGGATGCTGGAAGTCACAGTCATGAGCTTAGAGGATTCATTAACTTCCATTTCCGAGGCAGTCTTTGGTGTTAGAAGCACTTTAAACTGTTAGGGAAATCTGCGGCTAGGGCTAAACACTACTGCATGATCTGGAAGCATAAAACCAAAGGCTGTACATTGAAGACACTTTTCCTACTTCCTTTAAGTGAACTCCAGAACAAAGCATTTCCTCCCCTCTGACCAAAGGTGGTATCCTCAGAGTTTCTCATTAGGCACTAGTTAAAATGCAGGAAAATTGGGAATGTGCTGTCAATAACCTAGAGAATTACTCCTGAAAAGAGGTCCTGCTGCCTTTCAGTGATTGAATTTCTCCTGAGCACACTATGTGCCCCTTACCACACAAAAATCGTGGCACATTCTAACTCTTTCAGATCACTGTAAGAGCAATGGCCCTTTCTCTGTGCTTTGTCTAATGTTAAACACAATATTCTTTGTATGCTTTATAGTCATTGCAAGCAATATGCAGTAAAGCAAAGAGAGTAAAGCTGATACACAAAAGAAAATGAAACTGCAACCCTGAATTCTGTGGAATTAACCAAATTTCCCCTTCTACGTAAGTGTCAAGATTGTAGATATAAATTGCATTAATGAAACGGTGTACATTTGTTGAAAAAGCTAGTGAGCCTCATATGACAGAGATGTGTATCTGTCTTGATGTTGCATATCTGCCAAACCTCAATCTGCTCTTCAGAATCACTTGGTTATTTATACAAGCAACATAAAAACCATTTCCAGCTACAGAATCTTGTTATTACTAACAGGCACATACTAAGAGTAGGGCATGCCAACACAAGCTGCACTTTGCACCTGAAGAGGGAATTCAGGTATACATATTGGGGCAGGAATCATGCAGACAGTATAATGAGGCCAAAAGAGAGCAACAAAACTTTGTGGATTTTTCACATTCCCATAAAAAGCTGTTTCTTTTGCTCTGCGTAACTAATTCCCACATAGCAGGATTTGGACATGGGCAGCAGATTTGCTTCTCCAATTGAAGGTTAATGATGCCTGAGAACAGGTTTTGCACCCCTCATGCAAATTCTGGTATATAATGAGAGGCCTGGGCAGTGTAAAATGTGACATTCCAGTTCATTGCATTCCCTCTGGAATGGGAGAGGATGAAGCTTTGAATGAAGGACACTGGTCTTGTCATGTCAGTGTAGCTGAAACATCCAAGTAGCTGCTCCTCAGAACTACTTATATACGAGGTGTGGACATCTTAAACAAGATTCATTGTGTTTAAATCCCTTCCATGTATAATATTGAAAACAATTAGTAGCCAGTGTTGCTTTTGATTTAAAGACAGTGTCACAGTAAGTAATTATTTTGATCAAAAAAAAACTTGTGAGGACGTTTCTTGGGGCATCCCAGACCAAGAAACAAGCACTTGGAGACCATGCAAAAGGTTGGAACCTCCTGTTTCTACAAGCAACAAATGCACTTGCTGTATCATACAGAATACAAGACTTCATATTTTTCAAGTCTCTAGGTATGGCACGCATTTCTCTGCTCTAAATTTGAACTTTACTGTGCTGGGGCTTATGACACATTAAGTTTCTTGGGGACATCCAAAGATATGTTGAGAAAAGCAAAATGCAGTTCATCAGTGTACTACATGCCAATTATCCCATATGCAGCATCTCTGCTCATGAGAAATAGTTATTGCCTTAACTATAGGCTGACTTCCATGCCAGCATGAATGCAATGGTCTGCAGACATCAGGCAGTGTTTCAGAAAAGACTAATGACTCCAGGGTCTGATATTTCTGATTGCCAAATGTAATGGGCTTCATTTAAAGAGACCACTTTGAAAGTTCAGGGATCCTTTAAGATGTCTCAGAACTGCTGTCCTCTAATAAGACTCGAAATCATGAATTATTTAAAGAAAGCATTCCTGTTTCCAGTTCTCACTTTAAAAGATGTCTTCTTTGTGGCATGTTTTTGCAAGTTCAATTCAAGTGATGTTGAGTGGTAAAATCAAAACGCAAAGAGCATTTTGTTTGGCTTGTGGGGCTGGTTTGCTGTTGCTGTTGAAGGGAAGCTTTCTGTTTGTCTTGGGTTTGATAATCCTCTGCAGCCACAAGAGCTAAACACATTTTTCTCTAATCAAAAGCTGAGGCACCTACCTAATGAGGTAACTTCAGCTAGCAGAGGATTTTAGAACAGCAGATATCAGGGAAGTCTTATTAAGCTTCAGGACTTTTTGCCTGAGTGTCTCTGAAATATCTGTCCACTTGTAAGAGGTGACATGAGGATCTGGCCTCATCCACGTGATTCCTGCCCTGACTTTATCACTGAAACACAAACCTCTAGAGCACAATGGAGTTGTTGCTGTTTAGCCAGTCTCACTCCTGGTAATTGGTCTCACAGTTTCCCCTGGCTGCAGTACTGTTCTCTGCTTCCTGGCTAGGTTATTGTGTAGTATTGGTTTGATGTGTTCACTTACTATGCTACCATGCCAATGTGGCTGAAGGAACTTTCGCCTTCAGGAGTCCAGGATTGGTCTCGTGCTCCTGGAGATCTATCAAACCTAAGAGTTCTGCCAGGTGGAAACCATTTGATGAGTAATCTGGCATGTGTCTAGCTGAAATCCATGCAAAGGTCACAGCTCCCTCCTTTTCCAAGCCTATGTAGTAGGTCAGCTAAGATGCAGTTAAGAGCAAAACTTGTGTTCTGAGAAGAGTATCCATTTATTATTTTTTGTGAAGTCAAGCAGTTTAGGCAGAAATTCCCACTGCTTCCATCTAGTAAAAGTATACTGTGAATGTTCATATTGCAAGAAATAACCCAAGGGATGGAAGAAATAGTTCATCGTCTTCGCTGCTTTCTCTAAAGACCTGCAAATCAAGCTGCTGATTTCTGCTGCTTTAGCAGAAACCTGGAATGAGTTGTACAGCATTAGTGGAGGCACTCCATATTTGACTCTAATGCAGTTTCAGACAAAACCCAAATCCCAATTTCAAGCCTTATCTTCTCTTCTGATGATTCAAAAAGGAAACTGTAGTAATCAATTTGAATCTGGAGAAATTATTTCTAGGACTGGACCGTGTGAATTTACATTGATGTTTCACTTTAGTTACCCAGAAGTAGGTATTTTGAATCTGATAAAGCACCTATAAGCACCCTGTTGCTTTGTGCACAGAGGAACTCGATGATCTGGAACTGAAATTGGGAGTTTCATCTTTAGTACAAGTGGGTTGTCACCAGTTCTCTGTATTATAGAAACTCAAAAGCAATCAACACATGATTCTGCCTTACAAAAATCTTCAAAAGCTTCATTTATTTCCTGTGATAGTAGAGTGAAAGGGAAACCTCTGATAAAACATCCTGATATTAATTAATAAGTGAGAGATGTAGTCATGCTCTGCAGTGAGTACCCGTTGCACACACTTATGAGTGGAGGAGGCCTGACAGCCTTCTAAACAAGGCCGTAGCGATGGCTTACTTCCTTTAAAAAGAAAAAGGAAAGCTTTTAGAGAGCATCAGATCCTTTGACAGGACTTATGCAAAAGAACACAAGGGTGGGAGTGTTTCTGCCAGAAAATGATGGCAAAGGTGTCATCCACAGAAATGTTCGGTCCTTGATATGCTCCGCTCCTGATCTGCTACATGTTTTGACACCACTTAGCGTGAATGATGTTTATTTTGTGATCATTAGTTTCTCATTTGGAAATGAGAGGATAAGCAATAAGATGAATTTTATTTTGGTTCTGCAAAAATGCTTATAAATGGGATACTACGATCAGTAATGCATTCTGGAAGGGCTTGTGCTGGAGCTAGGAGCAGGCAAACACTGGGAGAAAGAGTGAGAGTGCTTGGCTTTGGTTTGATTACTTCAAGCAAAGTAATTTCTTAGGGCTGGAACCTGGATCACAGCACTGCTGGGTTAGCAAAACCCTGTGGTGCTCTATTGCAGATGTGTGGATGGCTCAGGAACAAGCAAGGGCTTAGCTCAGTTTTCTAAATAACTGATAAGTTGCAGCTTCTGATGTGACTGCATGACGAGCAGGAGAGTAAGAATGAAGCAGGTCCTGTAAGTTTTGCTGGCAGAACAATGTATTCGGTTGGCCATTTTGAAACAGATCAGGGAAAAGATGAAGAAAGGAATTGGGAATATCAAACACAGGAGAAGGCTGTGTTTCCTGATGCCTGGTGTTTGCTGGGGAATGGATTTTGAAAAGTGGGGAGCAGGTCTTGTTTTTATCAGGGTTTGTGCTGCTTTTCCTCTTTAAAATGATGTTACAAACTTCGTGACAGTGGTTGCAGCTTCTACAGAGCAAGGGTTTTACAGTTTGCAAATGATTCCACTCTGGTTTTAAAACAGGGATTTTGTGTGCCCTCAACACTTACTAACTGCAGCTGATTACATCTAGGAAAGATTAGAAATGTGTTCAGTTATTTCCTGGTGGTTCTTGACTTGTAATTTCCAAGACGGAAAGCCACTGACTTGCTAACATCAATGGCAGCACTGCTTAAGGGTATTTCTGGCCTTGCCTCAGAAAAAGCTCTTAGCCTCTGCTTAATTTTAAACACATACTTGGGTATCATTGATTTCGTAGTCTCCAATGGTATTCTTGTGGTACAAAGAGGAAGGGACTTACCTTTGGGTCTAGACCGCATAGCTTCTTCCTCGTGATGGGCAACATGGTCTAGTGTGAGGTGTCCCTGCCCACGGCAGGGAGGCTGGAGCTGGACGATCTTAATGTCCAACACAAACCAATCTATGATTCTATGAGGCATCACTGTAACAATCTGGGGCAACCTTCAGACAATTCTGAGCTTTATCTTTGCGAATCAGTCTTCACTTTAAAAAAACCTATTGTGACATCAGGTTTTGTCAGATTCAGTATGAACCAAGTGGAATTTTCCATCCTTCTGGGTAGGCAGAAAGAGGTGGAGAGAGGATGCAGGGCTGCACGTACTGCCAGTGGCACCCTGCGCAGGAGCATCCATCTGCTCATTCAACAGGAGTCAGACGTGTGAGTGCCTGGGCTGGTTCTCCTCTTCTGCCATCAGTCGTGTGAGTGAAGATCTAGTGTCTGGAAAAGACATACTGCTGAGTTACATCAAGGTAAATGCAGCTGCACCTCACTGGTTCCTGTTCGCACTGCAGACCAAAAGCGGCCACTTAAAACATCTAGATGCAAGAAATAACAGGTTCATACCTGCCATCTAGGCTGCTGTGTATCACAATGGTTTTATGTGGGCTTCTATTTTACTGCTAATTTACTACCTTTCTATAAAACACGTGTCACAGGTTTGATACAATATGGTCTGGTCCTGCAAATCTGTGCACTATGGTTGTGCTCTCAGTAAGCCAGCTTCAGTAGTAAATGTAGTCTGGTCATGGTTAGCATTGCCAAATTGAGCTTGTTGGCATTAGTTAACTTTGGGGAATTCCAGTGTGTCTCAGCATCGTTGCATCTGAATGGAATAGCTCAGCTGTCTCTGTGCCACCCTGCATCGTGCAATGAAGCAACAGCAAGGGGACAGTTCTGTTGCTCCTGCTTTATATGTTTCTAGAGTAGCATCCACTGAGTGAGCGCTGAAACTGAAGGAACAAGACTACTAAAAATCTTGTAGTACCCAGAGTGTTCTTCAGCCTTTCAATGAAAGTTTAGTTGCTAAAAATATAAGAAATCAGCAAGAATTATCTGAAAATACAGAGATCTTCATTGATTTGTATTTTCAGCTGAAACGCTTGAATTTCCGATTCCACTATTTCAGAATTCAACTGAATTATCCCTGCCGAGTGTAATCTGCTGAAACACCAGTAACTATAACATAAAGCAGAGGATGAAAAAGTATTTCTTTGAAGTTTTTTACCAGAGGAGAAAACCCCAACTTTTATGAAGTATCTTACACTGAGCCACAATGTGGCAGGGTCAGCTTTTGTGGGTGCAGAGGCGAGCCAAATGAGCCAACACCGTGAAGACTTCATTATCCAGCAGCAGCGTGCACTGAGGCATTTGCGGACCAGAAACTCTGTTACTTGCAAATAATCACTAACAGTTTTTGGGTTTTAAGGGTTTTGTAGTCCATTTCCAGTTTTATGGTCTGTTGTAGACCCACAGTTAAATTTAGAGGCCAGTTTGTTCTGGATAGAAATACCTGAGCTGGTTTTCGGGGTAGTTACTATGAACAGCGCAGCCTTAGCGGTGCGGGCTTTGACCACGGGGACTAAGGTATCAAGGAAAGCTTATACAGCTTACAAGCTGTAAGACCCAGCAGTTGTACTGCAGGTGATTTGGTAAATTTGGGTAGGTTTACATAGTTTGAAGTCTCATACCTCAAGACCGAAAGGCAAAACTAGTTCTACTAACCCCTTAACAACTAATCTGTTGTAATTAGGCTGCGGAGACAGTGATCTAGTACCTTCGAGCCTAGAATTCTAGTAACCAGAAAGTTCAGTATATTCCTTAGACTCTGAAATAGAAAGAAAAACTTGATTTTCAGGCATTTGGCAACTGTGGTTGTGGCCAGGTTTCCAGAGCGATCCACTCCAGAGAACCCTTAGAGGAGGTCTTGGAATCTGATGTTTTGAACAAATTCCCAAATGAGTGCAAAGCTTCAGTGGAAACCAGACTTTAGAAAACCTGGCCTGATGGTCAAAATGCTTGAGTTTGAAAATCTGTCTGTAAAGGCACTGCAAGACATTGACAGGCTTGCAGGAATGTTTGGCACTCTGAGCCAACAATCTCTTGTGTGTTTTCAAAATAGACACCCGGCAAAATTGTGCCTTTGGTGCATCACAGTTGTTTCTGAGTCTGTTTTTCTTTGAATTTCAGTTTAAAGCTTCGCCAGCAAGAGTGATTTTTTTTTTTTTCCTGCAGTAGTAGCCACAGAAGTAGTTGACCTGTATGCCTGAACTGGAGGGCGTTTGCTGTGCTTAGTCCTTTTCTGCGTGCTCTAATCAATAGACCATGCTATTTCCCATTGAGATACAAAAAGTGAGTGATACGTATCCCTCAGTAGGACCTTTTAACCACTGCTTTAGCATGAATGTAAAATACTTGAGAATATGAGTAATTACAATGATATCCTTTTATCTTAAATAGTAAGATACTACCAAAACACAGATGGAACTTCTTATTACGAAGGTTAAGAAGCAGCAGCAAGGATCGAAACTTGTTTGCTAAGATTCTTGTAGTGCAGTGTTCCTGGTAAAAGTTTTCATAGGTTTCTGCTGTAAAACGTGCCACGGGGCCTCTGTATTATCTCATTTTATCAGTGTACATTCTGAATAACTCCTGCGGGTTAGTTACTGATGTACTAGAACGACTTGAGATTAGCAGCTGAGTTCTGATTTACTTTAGGATGATGCAACGTAATAGTGAAAAAATAGGTAGTTATCAAGCTCCTTTATCATTAGCTTAAAGCAAGGGTAGCTTTGCTCGAATTTGTGCTGCTTTAAACTCTTTAAATCCTAAATTCTGTAATTAAGGCAGGTAAACTGCAGTGATATTTCCATGGATTGGCTCTTACATGTATGGGTGATGAATTGTGTGTGAAGAGGGAGCTGACAGTAAAAGTTTGATCCAAAAATTATCTGTAGTGTAGTTAATTTCATAACAGAATTATGTGCTTTATGGAAAAAAATTAGAAGCTTTCTTCCCTTTGTTTGTTTAAAATTATACTGAAAATCAAGTGTGTAGTGTGTGCTGAAATCTGTGCATGTCATATGGTTTAGTTTTAGGTAGTCATGCAATGAGAAGGGAGTTTGACTCATTGGTCCTTATAGGTCCCTTTCCACTTGAGATATTCTGTGTTATGGGAATACCACAGCAAATCAACCATTTTCACTTCAGATAAAGAAATCTCTAACACAGGGAAGATACACCAAGTCCCTCTATGCACATCTAATTACATTTATTTCTCCTATGTAATTAAAATATATGTAGATGTATGCTTGGCTTTTCCTTCTTGTGGTTTTGGTTAAGAACTCTCCTCCTCACCCTTGGAGGCTCCACTACCAAAACCACGCCAAGCAAACCAGATACAGCTGGAAATGTGTTTAGCAGTCAGATTCACACAGTGTTTCAGGATCCAAGAGTAGTCAGACAGAATCGGCTTAAAGGTCCACCTGGCCTGATCTTTGGCCTAATATTTTGAATGCCTACATTAGCCTGAGGCAACAAACTCCAACTTTCAATTTTATGTTGTATGAAGATGTGTTTCTTTTTGTTTCTTTGAAATCCGTGACCTGATAATTCCAGCGTATGTTCTTTATCCTTGAGAAATAACGAGTTAGCGTTTCTGTTTACAGAAACAGTTCTGAATCTATGGCTGTTCTGGTTGCCCTTTCCAGGATCTATTCTAATTTTACTATATCCTTGGGAAAGAGAGTAATCTGAGGTTGAGGGCTTGACTTACAATCACAGAAAAGTGAGACTTATCAGCTGTTTCATGATGCAATGTGTTCTGATTAAAGGAAAGTGTATATCGTCTTACAGATCTGCAATGAATCAGTTCCTGTTTGACATATGTCTTTCCTGGAGGGCTTTGTATGAACTGCTGGAAAGTACAATTCATCTGCCTGCTCCAATCTGCTGCTCGGAGTGGAGATAAGACAAAGAAGGGGAGATAGGTCTGAAGCAGATCTCTGAAGCCTGAGCCCTAATATGGTTTTCTGTTAGGGGAAGGAAAGCAGTTTTACCAGAAATAAGGATCTTTCAACCAGGTAGATAGAATGCATGTTCAAAAACCTCAAGATGTGCCCTTATTTTCACAGAGGTGCAAATTAGGTGTCAGCATTGAACTAGGACACTGAACATGTATCCCTTCACAGGTGCTCAGATGCACTGTAGAAGTGGTAAGGGTAGTTTTATAGCGTATCTTCATGTATTTAACTGTCTTTCTGTGTACTCAGAAAGGTAAGAAGCTGGAAAAGTTCTAAGACTGCTCTCTCTAGGGAAGTAGGGCTTCCTAAAGATGCTCAGGCTGAACAAAACTAGCAGGTACAGTGCAAATCAGAGGTGAAAAATGAAGGAACACCATCATTTTACAACATTTTGGGGGCTTTCTTTTCCGTTCAGGTTGCCGATAATGCAGAATGTGGCTGATGTTCTGGCAAGACATTAGTAATGTCTTCTACATTTATAGCCACAGCAATAACAGACACCAATGCACCTTAGGAAATATTAGTTGCATAATGCACTTGCCCAAAACAGTATTACTGTTGTTACTAATATTACTGGTTCCACTCGTCCTTCCGGGTATAAGCTGTGTGTCACCTTGTGCACTTGACTGCTGGAGTCTGCACTCATGAAGTGTCCCAAGACAAATATCATGTGGGTATATGTGCGACTTTGTGGGCTGCAGATATAAATAACAGATACAGGTTAGACTCTGTGGCCTAAACCTTGATGCTTTCACTTACTGGCCCAGCTTAATCTTCATTCTTTTCTGTTAAAAGGCTAGATCCTGCCTCCCACTTCACACCCAACCTCCCTCCTAATCTTCTCACCTCCAAGTAAGTGTAACTGTACCCTCCCTCTGGTTTGGCTCCTGCCTTTTGTCCTGGACCGAGCCCTCACTTCTATCTTACCTTCATCTGCTTCAATTCACACAGCATTAAGTTGGGGTCTGAAGGAAATTCCCACCTTGGCACAACGGATTAGAATGTGAGGGATAAATGAATGCCCTGAAATGAATTTATTGGAAGGAAGAGCTCAGGTTCTTTGTAACTCTTTTGTTCTGTCTCACAAATGGCTATTTTGGGTTCCTTTTATTTCCCATGCTTCCCAGCTCTGTTGGGCAGCGAATGTCAGTTACAGTGATCTCAAAACTTGTTATAGGATCAGGCACCTGGATCAAGAGGAGGACAGGGAGGAAAAACTACTTTGGCCAGTGTGGGTGATGAATTTACGCACTGAAAAGGCCACCTGTTGATCTTTGACTCATTCAAGGACAAAGTCATGTCAAATTCTAACCTGACAAATTCCTGGTAAGTGATTAAACCCTGAGACAACAGTGAATTTCTGCCTCTTGACACTGTCAAAACCCACAAGTACACTCATTCAAATTCTCCCTTTGATGCTTTGAGCTCAGAAGTAATTTTGATCAAAAGCTAGAGGAATTACCCCAAAGTTACACTAAAGGGCATTTTTTTGTTTTGGTCTTTAGTTGCCCTCAGAATCTTTGCTTACTGCTTGAGAGCTCAAAGACTTCTGGCTAAATTAAAATAAATGCATTCTATATTCCAATTTAACAAATCACACTCATTTGGACAGGGAATACTTTCATGGATCTTGTCATCATTTAAAGCAGAACAAAACTCTGGTCATGCTGAGCAAACCTGGATAGTGAATAGATGTAAATTTGTCTATTTTGCAGAGATCACAGATGATGACACCCTGCCAATGCTGAAGGTCTCTAAATCTGTAAATATAAATAGTTGATGCTTTATCTGCAAGCAGCAGATCACTTAATCCATTAATTTCTACAGAAGATTAGCATTTTTAGGCTCAGTGTTCACATGTCTGGCTAAAACCTGAATAAAGGTTTTGGGATGTTATGTTGATTTTATTGCCTCTGAGTTTGGGCAATTTTCAGCCTGAAACATTTTTCATTTGGGGGAGGCAAGACAGCAGCTGAAACAGCTGAAAATGTCAGCCAGAGCTGCTCCCCTAGCCCCTGACCAGCTCTGCTGGGAACCTTGGTGATGGTGTCCCCATGACTCAGAAAAGCATCTTCCAATTATATAAGTAGGTACTATTATTATTCTAGCTACACAGTGAGGCATGATTTCATTACAGTCTTGGAAAAGTGACATCTTGACCATTACTTGTGTGTTGGTCTTTGTGGGTCCCAACAGTCACATGGTCATGAAGCAAGGTCTGTGGGGCTTGAGCCATGGCAAACAACAAAGCTTCAGCGCATTAGTTGCTAAGCAAAGTGAAACAATTAGCCCTACTATCATGGTTTAAGCGCAGCGAGCAACTAAGTACGATGCAGCCACTTGTTAATTCATCCCTCCTCACCACTGCTCAGTGGGATAAGGATGAGAATCTGAAAAAGAAAAGGTAAAATCCTGTTGGTTGACATAAGAACAGTTTAGTAATTGAAATGAAGTAAAATATAATTGTAATATTAATAACAACAACAATATATCACTAATAAGAACTAAAAAGAGAGGATAAAAACCAAGAAAAATTTGAAGCACAACTCAATTGCTCACCACCCACTGTCTGACACCCAGCCCAACCCAAGCAGTGATCTGCCCCTTCCAGGTAACTCCCCCAGTTTCTGTACTGGGCGAGATGTGCTGTGGTATGGAGAACACCTTCGGCTAGTTCAGGTGTCCTTTCTCTGCTTCTTTCTGGCTTCCCGTGCCCCTCTTCACTGCAG
Organism: Amazona ochrocephala; assembly: GCA_039720435.1. Taxonomy (NCBI): domain Eukaryota; kingdom Metazoa; phylum Chordata; class Aves; order Psittaciformes; family Psittacidae; genus Amazona; species Amazona ochrocephala. The sequence goes on from CM077885.1 coordinate 29,153,779, forward strand.
AGCATGAGATTGAAAAGTCCTTGATCAGGGTAAGTGCTACTGAGCACTAGCTAAACCATCAGTGTGTTACCAGCCTTGTTCTCATACTAAAGCCAAAACACAGCACTGCATCAGCTGCTAGGAAGAAAATTAACCCTATCCCAGCCAAAATCAATACACCATCTTTACCATTTTAGGGTCATCCTGTAGAGATGATGGCTTATCAGGCTCAGTGCTGGCTGGTCCCTCTGGCCCAGCTTTCTGTAATCGTGCTTCAGTTGCTAATAAGACATGTGACTGAGGTAAACCAGTTGTTCTCCCTGTCCCTTCCCTATCTGTATAACAGGGGCAATGAGATTAGTGGGTGGCAAGTTTTATGTCAGAGCAATTTTTATTATCCTCCTTGAAGTTAGTTAGCCGAAGTGCTTGTGGTAGTTCACCGAGTCAACAAAATATGTCCTTTCAACTTCATCGTACACATTTTTTGGGCACTCTGTGGTGGACTTTGCAGACACTGGTGAGATGTGAAGGCATCGATGTGCTGACAGCATTTTGAAAACATGCCTCCAAAATGAGAGCAATAGTCAAGGGAACCTGTCCTCAGGGTATGTGTGTGCATGGTGCTGTACTCAGTGTTCCTGGTATGGCTGCAACAGAGAGAAAACAATCGCATGGCTGTATTAATTTATTCATTAGTATTAATTAATAGCATCTTTGTGGTCACAGTTTTGTGTTCTAATTCTGGCAGAACCCAGCTATGTTCACGACCACGGAAAACTTGGTACCGCTGAGCACCATCGGTGAGCTTGCGCTTCAGCAGAGCAAGCCTCAGCTCCTCCACGGCCATGTGAGCGGTCCCTCCCGGCGCAAGCGGGAGTTCATGCCGGATGACAAGAAGGACAACATGTACTGGGAGAAGAGGCGCAAGAACAACGAGGCTGCCAAGCGCTCCCGGCAGAAGAGGCGCCTCAATGACTTTGCCATGGAGAGCCAGCTGGTTGCTCTCAGTGAGGAGAACTCCATCCTCAGGACGGAGCTGCTGTCGCTGAAGCTGCGCTTTGGGCTCATCAGCCCAGACACCAGCACCTACCGGAGTCACTCCCTCCAGGATTTCCTGGGAGTTTATTTCAGAGGGCACAGAGCAGCCTCCCCGCACCTCGAGGCAGAGCCCTTTGCTGGGGAGCCCTGCTTCTTCACAACAAAGAGCTTTGTGCCAAAGGTGCTGGAGCCAGCAGACCTTTCCTGCAAAGCCTTTGGCCCATCCAATAATGTCCTTGCCTGTGACTCAAAGCCAGCTGCCATGGACACACCTGGCCTTCAGGAGCCTATGAGGCTTGATGCATCCTTCACATCCACAGTTTGCTCTCCATTCCCTAGTTACCACTGCCCAGATAAATATGCCTTCCATTTGCCTTTTTCAAGCAGCGCCTGCTTCTTGTGCCCATCCCCCAGTCTAGCTGAGGTGAGCAAAGGAAGCAGCACAACTGTCTCAGATGAAGAAGATGAGCAACAAGTGCCTAAAACCTTTCCTCTACAGCCATGCAGCCTGCCGTGCCCTTCAGAAGATCATCCGAAGGGCCAAAGCTACACTGCCCTACCTCACAAGCTCCGTATTAAGACCAAAGCCCTCAGCAGCTTGGAGGAGAGTGGCCTGGACTCCCACTGAGGTGGCAGAGAAATGGCCTGCTGTGGGACCAAGACCTTCTAAAGACATGAAAGGTTTGAAGGGGGGGGTGGGAGGAAAATATCTAGGCTTCAAAAGAGGGAAGTAATTTTCCTTGCTTTGCGTAAACGGTAGGGGAGTTTATAGGTCTGGGCTGCATCACTAGAACACAACTGGAACTGGCCACAGCGTCCATCCTGCTGGGTGGGACCTGCTGGAGCCAGCGCTTGTTGTGTAAGTATGACTTTCACACAGCTTCTCTGCTTACAAATCAAGCTAAAATCTGAGGCAGGAAGAGGCTAAGACAGTAGAGGTGGTACCCATGCAACACAACAACTGCTTGGGGTAGCAACTGCTTTAATTACCTTTGCTTCATTGTTGGCCTTCATCTTCACAAATGTGCCTGAAGTCTTAATTGCTTGACATGAGAAACTACTGATGGAAACAGTTATTCTTCATCTGTCCATGAAGGACATGGGGGCATGGTTTCACTTCTGTGAAAGAGGGAGGGGATGTAGAAGTGTGCAATGACCAGGACAGGGAGGAAGATGCCTAACGTGTTCTGCAGGTGTGTCCCCTAAAGGGGATATAACTACCAGCTGGGTTCCCTCCCGAGGCTTCACCCATGTGAGCTGGGTTGTGGGAAATGCTCCCTCCTACCGAATTTGTACACTGAGATGTGTTGGGAAGCTTCAGCAAAGTGGGAACTGGCTCTCAGGCTGGGGAAGCTCTTAGTTCCCATGTGGTGCTTCTGCTCTATCCCCAAGCATTCAAGAAGTGTCCATGCTAAGACATTTCTAGCATAACCTTCACTTTGGTTTTAGCTATTCCTGGTGACAAGGGTTTGCATCTGTCTGAGGAGACTGCTGTTTTCCAGATCTCCAGACTTCATTTGATTTTATCTAATGCATTTGGGTTCAGCTCCTTCGCCCTTTTAAAGCATTTTACACTCTTTTACCTAAGTGCTTGCTGCACATAGTATATGTACTCACATAGAATCATAGAATGGTTTGGGTTGGAAGGGACTTCGAGGATGATTTGGTTCCAGCCCCCTACCGCGGAGTGTCTCCTAGGATACTTGTCCTGCCCATCCTGCTTCTGACTGCTTAGCCTTTGGCAAAGTCTGCACTGCAGCCACGGTGAGTGTGGAGGAGGTGTGATACAGCTGGAGAACTTCAACCCATCTGCCCACATAGCTCACGGCTATGTAAGGCAGGAGGCATCTTGAGCTGTACCTTCATTCATTGAGCTGAAAGCCAGTTGAGCCTCAGCGAGCAGTAGCCTCAATAAAGCCTATTTCATGCTGTTCTTCAGTCACCTCAATTTACAAGCCAAAGATGGTTTTCAGAGATGTGTTCCAGGTATAGCTGTAACTTCTTGTCCTCAGTGATCCTTTCATGTTTTGTCCTTTTTCCTAAAGAAAGGAGGCTAATGTAGTTCTGATGTTTCTGTCTGTTAGCTCTAAACATCTTTTAACGTGTTGGACAAAACCAGCCTAATCTCAAAGAAAACAAGCAACTGCAAATTGCTCTCCTCTGCCCCAATACATTTTCATGCATAGACTCATAGAAAGCTGCATTGCCTGCTAAGCCCTGCTGGAAACCAGAGATAACACTGGGAGCCCAAGCTCAGGTCCTTGTGAGTCTCTTCTTTGCTGTTCTGCTGCTCATGGAACTACCCTGATCCTGTGTTGCACTATTCTCACCAGAATTTCATGGTCTAGACAATGAAGGGAATTGTCAAGAGCTGTTTTCCAGAGACCATTTTACAGCTAATAAAGAACTGCACCAATAATAAGGCTGTGTAAAAGGACAAACCATAATACCTGACGTGGGATGTAATAATCCCTCAAACTGGTTTGTAAAAGAGGGCCCTGAATGTGAGCTGTACAATGGTTCGTCTGAACTGTGGTGGTGTATCAACACGTTGTGCCTAATAAATCTGCTTCTAGAAGCTGCAAGATGTGTTGCCTGTCTGTTGGGACTGATTCTGCACCTAACTTTCCTCCTCAGGAACAGTCAGAGTGATGAACACATCCCGTGGAGACAAGTGCTGTTCAGCAGGAGTACAGTGAGCTGCGATGAAGGGCACAGGTTCAGCAGGCTGTGGGGAATGTATCTTTCTGATTCCTCTGTCCATAAATGTGCTTTCCTTCAGCTCACCACCTTTTATACTGATAACCCTCAGGGATAAACTTTCCTGCCAGTCCATCTCTTGTACTTTGCTGCTGAGATCAGTGCAGAGAAGTGTGCAGACCTTCATGCCGGCAGCTGCTGAGGCTGGACTCCCTGGGCTGCAGCATGAGAGGGGCAGCTTTACTGTACTCGCTGGCATGAAGGGAAACCAGAGTGCAGCAACCACTCTTCAGGTGTGAAACTTGATGCAATGACACTGTCAGATGAAAAGGAACCACAAGTGGTTTGATTTCCTGTCCTGTTCCCTCTGTCCTCTCTTCCCCTCAGAGCTCGTAGGGACAGCCCATAGCAAGAAGGCTGCTTGCAAATTACTTCTCCAGAAGAAATTGCCTCCCTTCTGCTCCTGCCCTTCCCTGTCACTGCTGGACCAGCTTTCCTCACCACTGTGCATGTGCCTGCAGCCATTTCTGGATGCAGCAAGAGATGCGGGTGCGCACAGCAGCCAGGCAGTGGCAGCAGAACTGCGGGTCGCCACCCTAAGTAGGATGGGTTCGGTGATGGGTTTGGTGCTCGCAGTGAGGGACGTAGCCCCCAGGACCTACTGTGAGATGACCCTGACGGGTTTAAACCTGCAGGCACCCGAAGGTGGCTTTCTGTGGGCATAGTTCATCTGAAGACAACTAGAAAATGAGTAACGCTTCCTGTTTGTTGTGTCTCTGCTGTGGCACAGACCAAGGGCCAAACCTGGAGCCTGCGTAAGCTGCCTGACCCTGTGGAAGGAGCGGAAGGGTGCATGAAAAGGTGTGAAGTCAACCAGTGCTGGCCCCATCCCTGGCTCATCTCACACTTTCTGAGAAAATGACTGTCATGTTTCTGGTTGGCATTTCCACCATCAGGAATCCCAGGTGACCTTGGCAGTGCCTGCAGCTCCAGCGTGCACAATTGGAGCTGGTTTGCGATCCTTTGAGGGCAGAGGGCTCAGTTTCCTTACAAATGCTGGTGAGGGGCTGATGCTGGTGCCTGGTGGGATGTTTGCTGCTGGAATCCAGCCTGGGTGGGCAAGAACGGGGCACGGACGATGCAACATCACTTGTCTGCATTCATAGTGATGCTCTGACCCTTGCGGTGAGTTGCAAGCTCCAGGCACTGGAGTTAGGGCTGTTTTTCATTGTTTCCTATGCTGAGAGATTGCATGGGGGTAGATTGAGGGACCTCAGGCAGCAAGAGCATTTCTGCCTCTTATCTCTTTGTGGCTTTATTAGCCACACAAGAGCTGCTCCTCACATGATCAGCCTGCTGTGCTCTGAGCTGCCTGGAACGCACCCCGTTTTCTTGCCTGTTGAACACTGCCCTTGTCTTTATATCCAAGTGCCTTCCTTACATGCTCTCCTGCAGTGGTCTGTCTTTGTACTTCTGGCATGCAGCCGTGTATGTAAATCCTCTGACGGTGCTTTGCACATCTTACCAAGTGTGCAAACTGGTCCTATTTCTCTTCCTTGCTTAACTACCCCATGGCTGTTTGGGCATCATCCGTGCAAACGTGGAAAAGTATCTTGAAACTCTGGATTTAACAGGAATGGTGTTAGAGATTGGTCATGAAATACCACCAGGAAAGCATGCAGGTTTCTTTGATGCCCCCCTGTATCTCTGTTACGAATAGGCAGAAACTGATGGTAAGAGCTCCAGTAACAGTTGAGTGCACTGAAAGTTGCATAACAGTGCCTTGGTACCTGTGGTCTTGGGCTTCCAAGGGACTAAATCCGACGGCAGAGACGTGCATGACCATCAGCTTCTTGGCCTGATTTATTCAATGAGGGTTTAGGGATGATGAGCTTTGAAATGTCTATGAGGTCCACTCATCCTTGCACAGCAAGGCCAGGCTGAAAAACAGCTGGAGAAATGGTTTTGAGATACCCACTGGCCATCATGTGAGGCAATTTTCAGCCTCCTGTGTCACCTGAATGGGAGCTTCATCCTGTGGCTTGCAAAAAGATAAAGCACGTGAGGAAACACAGCTCCTTTGAATACAAAACACCAGGAGCTGCTGTCTAAATTCCTAATGCCACCAAATATCCTTGCCTATGTGCAATAATGCTCAGCAGTGTGTTAAAAGGAAGCGATTATTAGAGGTATCTTGGGTGTGTGGGAGTCTATGTAGCTGCCTCGCAGCTTATATCTTTCTCTTATCAAAAACTCAGTCGTCATAGAATCACAGCCTGGTTTGGGTTGTAAAGGACCTTAAAGCTCACCCAGTTCCAACCCCCTGCCATGGGCAGGGACACCTTCCACTGGAGCAGCTTGCTCCAAGCCCCATCCAACTTGACCTTTAAATTCATGCTCAACTATGCAGGGGGGAAAAAAAGAACCACCAAAACCAAGATAAAATAAGCACCATTACATTAGCCTGTAAATGTGGCATAGTAAATGCGACTGGATAAGTGTGGATACACTAAGCTGTTCATCTTTAAGCTGGTTTTCTGATACCAATTCTGAAGACAACAGTCTTTCATTTCTTGCATGGAGCATTACTCATACTTGGTAAGTGTGCTAAAACATCACAGGGAACTGGCTGGGAGGGGTTGACAACTGCTTGACCTCAAACAAACTACTCAAATAGCAACACTCTAGGATGAATAAAGCCTGCCTGATTCTTATTTTGATTGCTTTTCAGACATTGAAGGTCTTCGCAGTTGTGGTGGGCTAGGGCTGGGTGTTGGGAAAAGAGCAGTTAACAAAACCCTGCACCCAAACTCAACCTCAAAACCTGTAGCAAGAAGAGAACCAAATGCCCCCACCACAGTTTCTGGCTCGCTGATGTAGGCACAGTCCCAGGGCCCTGGTGAGGAGGGATGGATTTGTTCCCTGATTTCCCACCCTCCCCTCTTCCAGGAATGCTGCAGCAGAGCTGGGTACTGAGCTCCGCTTCTCCAACATCACATAGGGTTCTATTGTCTTTATTTCTGGTTTGTGTCAAACCCACTTGGTGGCTGCATCAATTAGTGTGAACTGAGCCTTCATAGAACCCCCTCAATGCCATTTTTCTCTGTAAAATCGGCCAAATCTCCACAGAACTCAAGTCTTACCATGTTGAGTTGAACCTAGAAATTGTCTGCTATTTCTGTGCTGCTGCTCTATCCCTCTCTATGCATGGATCCAGAGCACCAGGGCTGGTTCAACACTGGTGCTTGCAGAGATGAACACTTACCATCACATCTGGTGCACAGTTGCAGCCGTCATAAAGGTGTGGAGGACAATATTGGATGTGCAAGTGCTGCTTTGGTCCAACAAAACTCAGCCTTTTTTGATGTTCAGCTGTATTGTCTGCTGTGGTGCTGCCTTCAGCACCCTGGGTGAGAGGGAAGGGCTGCCCAGGAAGAGGAGAAGCCTGACAGGGGGTTTCTTGCTTGCAGATGAACAAGCATCATGGTAAGAGGTGTGAGGTGTGCTGTGATTGTGCATGTGTACCCATAGACCTCTGAAAGGGAGAAAACACCGCTGTTAACCACATTGCTGCACAAGAGCATCAGTGGTAGGATACCGAGCACTTGAAAGGAGGTTCCAGTTATTAGAAATTGGAGGACCTGTTGTATCTTCAGGTTTAGCCCTTCCTGTGCTTGTTTTCTGCCCAGCTGGTTGGGATGAGCCACCATCAGAATGTGGGCTGGGGAGCAGTTCCTGAATTCAAGTGCAGGCTAAGAATGAAGATGTGATGTGAAGGGTGCTAAAACAATTTGCTGCTTTTAGTGCTCCTTCTCCCTGCAAGGCCATTTCCACTCATGAGATGCTCTCTGGAAAGCAGCTAGCTGCATTTCCCTATTGTCTCTTGTTCAAGTCTCCACATCTCTGCTCCTGCTCTTCCTGTTCTTGCCCTTGCAGCCAGGATGGAAGGTGATGGTGTGGACAGGACTCACCCTCCCTCAAGAAACCTCCCACTGAGCTCAGCACCAGGACTGCCACACCAATGGGTCCCTCCTGCAGCTGAGAAAAACCTTTCCAAGCAGGGAAGCAGCCTCTGTGTGTGCACGAGCCCATAGTAAAAGGACAGCCATCTGCGTGTAACCCAGGTCGATGCTCGAGGCCAGCTCCCCACTTGCGTGAGGAGGTTCAGCTCTAGCCACCTCCCTGGCCCAGGAATGACAAGACATGAGGCTTATGTCCAAGCCAACCGTGTGTACAGATCACAGGGAAGTTTTGCTGTCTGCCAAATAGTGCCACTCCTGCGTCAAAGCCCCTGGCAGCGCAGGGATGGGGTGGTGGTGGGTGAGGACAGGGCAGCTCTCGGTGCAGCAGCACACGACCGCTCTGGGCTCTTGGTGGGGAAATGCAAGCGATTTTGGCAAGTGGGGAACAGATGGAGGAGAAAACATGAGTGAAAGGGAAGGGAGTGCAAAGGTTGCATTTAAGGGATAACACTTGCCCTAGGAGGAAGAGGCAAATGTCTGTGCTCTTAAATAGCATTTGCTGATGAGGTTGTCTGACAGCTATTTGGTTTGGGTTTTTTCTTTAAAGATCAATTATGTCCCTGTTTTTCCACTGTACTTGTTCACACCTTGGTTGGGTAGAGAGTCTGATGAGCATCATTATGAGATGTCAGACCATCATCACCTTCCTGGTGTGGTAGCATTAGTTCACACCTCCCACACTCATTGCATTTCTTTAACACAGCAAGAAAAAACAGCGTGGCATGAGAATGAGATTGCAGCAGAAAAAGACTTTCCACTAAATAACCACAGTGCTTTGCCTAACCTCAGAATCAAACCGTCCCGTTCTTCCTGGTCCCTTACTTTCCTGAAAAGGCAGATGAGGGGATTTCTTGTCCTACTAAATCACACACATGGACTCCCGGCACGTTGCTGCGACTGAGAAGTGCAGGGCTCCAGCACAGAACAGGTCAGGTTGACCTGCTCCTTTCAGGCCCTGTGCCCTTGATGTGCCGAGGCTGACTTGTCCATGTTGCATTTGCTTTATATCACCAAAAAGGGCTCAGGAGAAGCCTGAGCTGCACTCATCCTTTTGGCACAAAGAAGCCATGTCCATTGCTGCCTGATGAGGTTGTCCCCCAGTTGCAACCAGCAGGTATCCCGGAGCTGAGCACCAGTCCTTCACATCTGCTGGACTGTGCCAATCTCCCAGGCACCCCATAAAGTCACAGGTAACTTTGCATATCTGCGAAACATCAGCCATTGACACGCACAGGCTGTGTCGCCCCAGGCCTCGCACAGCATTGGCAGGTGGAAGGCAGATTTTAACACGAGCACAGGTGAAAAGTGGTCATGGTCTGGGAGGGCTCTGACAGTTCTTTAACTCACACCCTCACTGAAAGCCCCTGAGCAATCACTGCTGCCATGGAACCTCTTCCCCAGCACTCGAACTGAGGAAAGGACCCATCCTTCTCCATGGGAAAAAGCTGATGGGTGTCGGAAAGTACCTCTGGGAAGGTAAAAGGGTGACCAGAAGGTGTCTTATTAACCACCAAGCAGCTTCTTCCCTGTTCGGTGGCTGTGCTCTTTGCTGGCAGGAGCAAGGTGGTGGGCAGTGATGGTAGAGCCCAGGTGATACCATGGAGCAGGCAGAAGAGCTGCCTCTGTGAGGATAGGCAGTGGCTCCAGAGGGCGGTTGATCTCTGCCTTTCCACTCTCCACCCTGATCTGCACTGGGGTGAGTTGGGGGAGAAAGATGCTGCTGCTCTGGTTTTTTGTTGAGCACAAAGGGGAGGTGAGGGGATTTGCTGGGCTAAAACCACTGCAGATGTGACAGCTGTTTTGTGGGCTGCAGCAATACCTGCTCAAGAGGGCTGTGCTCACCACAAAGTTACCCAGAGTCCTGCCCCTCTGTTAGCCTGTAACAGAAAAAGGTATAGGCTGAAAGTAAAGTGTTTGATTTTTCAGCTGATATGAGGGATGCAGAATAGCGGCCCTGGGTTGTGCCTCATCCCCTTGTTTCCCCTTTCAGGTCACAGGAAACAAAGGTGCAGCTCTTTGCTCTGCAGGACACTGGACCGTGGTTGCAGCTGCCCTGGGCACATGGTGCAGCCCATCCTTGAGTGTATCCCTGGGGAGGCAGCAGCCAGCAGTTGACCCAGGCCAGCAATGCTGCTGTTGGCTTGTTCCTCCCAGGCAGCCCAGCATCCGTAGCCCGGGTTTCTGGTGAGATAAGAACTTTTCTCTGGAAAGTTTCAGGGGAAATAAAGTGGCCACTTTGAGTCAATTTGAGAGCCAAACACCCTTTGCTTATCAGAGAGCTGTGGGAAAGTGCCCTGCAAGATGCCTCCTGCATCCCTGCAGCACCCCTGTGGCATCTCTCCTGCAGCCCTCCCATATTTCTGCACCACCCCTGCAGCATTTCTGCATCATTCCTGTGGCATCCCTCTCGCATCCCTGCAGCATCACATATTCCTCCCACATTCCTTCCACCACATCCTGTGGAAACTTCAAAAGGTCCAGGGGAGTTTCTCAAAAGTTCATTCAATTTGGCACAGTGCCTTTGGGGATTATTTGAGGGAGGGTTTGATGCTGAGCTTGACCCTGTGTGGTATTTCCCATGGCTCCTGCTCCTCTCCACAGGGAGCAGATCCTTCCTGTGCAGGTCTTGGGTGCATGGGCTGCAGCATCACGTGAGTGGCTTTTCTGCAAACCATGGCATGAAATTCGGGTGCTGGCTGAGCCATTGCATAGCTCTGTAGAGGTGAACCCTGGCTGGTGAGGGACCCTCCATCCATTCCTGCTTTGTGGTGAGATCCTGGCATGGGTGACAATGTCACTGTGATGCTGTTGCATTGGCTCTGGTAGCAGACACCATGAGCTTGTCTGTGCAGGGTTATACAAGAGGTTGTGATGGTGGAGAGGCTGTGGAGATGGAGAAGTGACCACATGCACCTGGGCCGTGAGGGTGGCAGGGAGGCAGCAGAGCACAGATAGGGCTGAGAACCAGGTAGTTCATTGCAGGGTTTCAGCATCATCTCCGAGCCCATGCCGCAGGCTGATGGTGGGGCTGTGGCTCCACTGTGGAGGCAGTGCTCTGCTGATGGTGTGGAAATGGTTGAGTTCTGCTGCTGGGAAATGGTGCTGGGTTGATGCTGAGAACAGGAGGTTGAAGAGGTATCTGAATGTGTGCCCTTGTTGAACGGTGCCCATGCTGCACAAGGGGTTTTTAGATGACTGTTTCCAAAGCAGATGGAGCACTTATCTCTCTATTAAGAGCCAAATAGATCAGGAATTGCTGAGGTGAATGATGAGAAGCAGCTGAATCTTTTATTGCTGCAGTTCAGGCTTGTTTCCAGCACAGAATGTTTAAAGAGCTGAAAAGGAGACTGATAAACTGTCTCTTACTAAGCAGCAATTACCAAGGCAGTTCTGGGTAAGTCCACCTTGCCACATGCCGGGAAGAGAGATGATTGGGAGCTACCAGATGCCAGGATCCCCCACTGGTAGCAGCGGGGACTGTGGGCTGAGCTACATAGAATCGTAGAATAGTTAGGGTTGGAAAGGACCTTAAGATCATCAAATTCAAACATGAAGACAAGTACAAGGACAGAAATGCTGAGGAGCAGCGCGGGTGCATCTGCAGTGCAAGGGGAGAGGAAGGGCAGTGGGAGGCCAAAGGTGGTGCTGGGAGGAAGCAACCACAGAGGGTGGTGCTGCAGGCGGGTGTTGATGAAACCGGGTCCTGGGCAGATCCCTGAGGTCAAGCTGAGCCTCTTTGTCTTCTTGCTCTGCTGTCGCCCAGCCCCAGTCTCTGCCTGGGGCCAGAGTCTGATCCCCCTGCGTCATTGCCAAGCTGGCCGGGTCCCAGCAGCTTTGCCAGGGGCCCTTTGGAAGCAGCATCTCCATAGCAAACGTGGGCAGGTGTCCAACCATAACAAACGCATTGCGACATCACATACAGGGTGCTGAGAGGCACTGTGGCATGTGAGGGTTCCTTCCTCTTGGAAAGCAGCCCCATAGGGAGGCTCATGAGCACCAGCCATCCTCGCATTGTTCTTGAGGTTGGCCCTTTCTCCCTGCAAGCTGCTGCTGCTTTCTTGATCCCTTTCTCTCCTCTCAGTTATCTTGGTGTCCCTTTCTCAGTGTGTTTCAGCTTTAGTTATGGCTCTGTAGTTTTGGGCTTTGGATATGGTACACCACGTGGCAGGGCTAGGGTTTGACTCTGCTGCCCATGGTGTCAGTGCTGGTGGCTGCCCATGGTGGCAAAGGTGTGTGGGGTTGAATGTACGTGGGACATCCTGTGCTGCCAGTGGGCGCTGGTGGCTATGCTAGGGAGAGGGGGATGCTCAGCATGTGTGGCTGCAGCTGTGCAGAAAGGCATTTTTCATAGAGTCATGGAATGGTTTGGGTTGGAATGGGCCTTACAGCTCATCCAGTTCCAACCCCCTGCCACGGGCAGAGATACCTTCCATTAGAGCAGCTTGCTCCAAGCCCCATCCAACCAGGCCTTGATTTACAGCATTTACATTTAAAAAGATAAATTGGAGAAAAGCTAAGGCGGAGGTGAAGTCAGAGCCTGTGCTGGGAAGTCCATTCCATTCACAGGCTTTTGGTCACACACTGGCTGTTGCAGCCACGGTGCACTGGGTGGCATGGAAACTTGCCTTTCAAAAGTAGATCTGAAAGCTTTTCATCTGGTGCTGCTGACATAATATAGGGTGCTTGAAAAAAACGTTGTTCGATTGAGCAAGCAGGTTCTAATCCTCTGCGTAGGTAACTCCACTCTGCACTAAAGAACTTGACTGGGGAACAATCTGGTCCAACCTGTCACTGAGGAACTTTACTTTGAAAGCGAAATGCCAGCTTGATTGAGTGGAAACATTGCCTGCAGTGGAAGGATTAATGACTAATCACGTTATTGTCATTAATTCTAACTCCAGTGCTTTCACTTTCAGCAGAAGTTTCCACTAATGATAGTATCAATTACCTGGAGATCAGCACCATCTCCTGTGCTCTGAGATTCAGGTATGCAGCAGGCATTCTCAGGCAAGTCTGTCTTGCTCAGGAAGTCTGGAGGGGCAGTAGATGATCCTCATCACTAACATCAGACACTGCACTATGGGTTGACAACCGAGGAGAGGAAGTTCAGGGATTTCAGTAAACGTAGTTTTTGATTTGGGGTGGAAAGTGTTGCCACAGAGGAAATACAAAGAGCTACAGCTTCATGGCAATGAGTGGCATTTATTCTCCTGAAACCAGCATCAATCTCAAAAGATACAGGTTGACTGTATCACTCAGGTTTAACAACGTGTCTTTACGTAATCTCTTGACGTAATTTCAAATGTATGAAATCATAGAATCATGGAATGGTTTGGATTGAAGGGACCTTAAAGCTCATCCAGTTCCAACCCCCTGCCACAGGCAGAGACACCTTCCACTAGAGCAGGTTGCTCCAAGTCCCGTCCAACCTGGCCTTGATTTACAATATTCACATTTAAAAAGATAAATTGGAGGAAAGCTAAAATCAAGGTGAAGTCTTCAAGTTTGCAACATCAATCCCAAATAATCTATGAAGTAGCCGAATTTTTAAACCTTTTAGAAAGCTAACATCCCTGAAGGGCCTTGCAAGCTGCAGTTCCTGGTAGTGTTTGTTTTCTGTTGGTTGGCAGTCTTTTATTTTCTGTTGGTTGTGTAATATTTGTATGAAATACTGCAGTGCTTTAAAGAAATAGTTTCCTCAATTTCTGCATTGTTGGCAGTTTTCCATAGTATGAAAATAGTTGTGGTAGCAGCGCAAGGAGTGCCTCAAGACAAGGAAAAGGCTAAACATAATTTATTAAAGAAACGTTTTTATAGTACTTATATATATTTTTCCTTCATCAATGGACAAGCAGTTCTGTGAGGACAGACTTTGACTGTTACGTTAATGCACTTTTCTTGTGCTCAGATGTGGGAAGTACACCCCATACATGCCTTGTTGAACCTGGTAGAGATGTGACTTTCTTCTTAGGCAAAAGACAATCTGGTGGGAAAACAACGTTAAGGATAAAACATGAGTCTGAGGCTTGCCCTTCATGAGATGCTCCCAAACCACATTGCCAGGTGGTGATGGAGGGACTGTGACTAAGACACTTGCCTGAAGCTGCCTAGTCAAACACTAGCACAACCCCTAGTTTTGAATCTGTTTTTTCCTCTCCTAAATCTTGCTGACTGTAATTTTTAATCCTGAACCTCTAAGGGCAGTAATCTATGTTCTGTGCAGACTTAGCTGTTCTCTCCTAGCTGATGTAAAGCAAACAAAGCTCCTTTTGAAATGGTGCTATTAAGATGCTGTTCCCCACCAAATCAACACTAGAGATCAGAAGAGAATCTGCCTTGCTCTTTATGAGGGTATGCAGCTGGAGCACAGCCCCACGAGGCTGCTACAGTCTGTATGTTAAGAGCATTGAATACAGAATTCAGGATGTGATTCCTGAAGATTATTAAAAATGTCATCTACACTCCCTCATCTCTAACCAGATCGTTCTTCAGACAGCTGAATAGGGAAGAGGTCTAAGAAATGCTGCAGGAGATCCCCTAATTCAACCTGCTCGTCATCTTGCTATTGGCCTTTGAGTATACATTTTTCTCTCTGCATAGGATTTTCACTCATGATCCACTGCTTCCCTTCTAGAAATCTACTTAGCTGACTATAAATACCCTTCCCCATCCTCCTGTGCACAAGTCCTTGAAAGAGCTGGCAGGCACTGAAGGAGGATTTGGCATGCCATTTGCTGTTACCGTGCATGTCAGGTATTGCTTCCAATTGGGCTTCCTATGGGTGTGTCTGAACGTCCCTCCTGCAACACCCCAGGTGGTTGGGCACTGCCAGAGCCATTGGAGGTAGGGCAGCAAAGGGACCACTTACCAGGAAGCATAACAAGAGCAGGAGAATGAAGCCAAGCAGGATGGAAATGCAGATGAGGATAATTGCCCAGAATTGTAGCCCTGCAAAGGCAAAATAAGAGCACATCAGGTTTCTTTGGACTCCTGTACATAGGACACAGAGGGAGACCTTGCCCTGGCAAAGTTCAGAAGTACTCTACAGTGCATAGGTGAGGCAATATTGCTGAAAGAGCATCTGGCCACCCCTGGCTGCAGGGCAAATGTGCCCCAGCAATGACAGGTTGGGGGGGACATAAAGAAACTTCAGTTAAATTGAGTGAGGGTCTAAGGATAGAATCATAGGATCATAGAATCATAGAATAGTTTGGGTTTGAAAGGACCTTAAGATCATCCACTTTCAACCCCCCAGACCATTACCCCTTGTACTATCAGTACAGTCCTTAATGAAGAGTCCCTCCCCAGCGTCCTTTTAGGCCCCCTAAGGGATCTACAACTTTAAATGTCACCTCAGCATGTGTCAGAGCCCTCAGATGGTTTCAGGGATGTTCAGAGAGACAAAGTTCTCTCTTAGCTGCTGGATAGACCCTTTTTGGGAAGGGGACAGGGCTGAGGATGTCTGCAAAAGCTGAGGTTTCTTTTGTCAGCATGTTTGTGGTGCATGGAAAAGCAACTGAGAACTTGTGTTTCTTTCTCCTGCGTACTGTTAGCTCTGGGGCTGTGGCTATGCTTGTGACACTGCACCTGGATTTCTCATAAATACTGCAATTCTAAACAAATTTTTGTGCCAGATCTTCAAAACAGCTTCCCAAATTGCATTGCTTTTGCCTGTCCTTCAATTCCGTTCTCCTCAGGCTGGCTGGCTCCGATGGTACCTTGCTGTTTGCTGCCAGCTTCTGGGCTCTTGCATGGGTCTAGTCTCCATTTCAAGGTATGTGATGCTAATTTCCTGTAGTTCAAGTATTCAGTATTCCCAAAAAGCACTTACCAGATCTTTCAGGCTGTTCATCTGTCTTGACTGGAGAGTAACCTGGAAATTAAGGGTAGGACAAGTGAAAAACAGAAGACTCTGGAGGTGATTAGAACAAAGCTAATAAGCATTCCCACAAAGTAACTGCAGGAGCTCTCACCTTCAACAGCCAGGCTCTGCTCTTCAAGTTCATAGCTGGGGCCCAGCTTGGTGAATCCATGTGTCAGGTGTTTCAGCTCCTCATACACCTCTTGCAAAGTCTTTGAGAAGGAGTCAGGTGTGAGCTTGCAGATGGAGGCAACACTTGTGTAAGTCTTCCCACTGACAGGCCTGGAAGATGACAGCCAGAGTCATCAGTATAGGAGAAGAGAAAAGTAGAGCAGGGTAGAGGCAGGGAGGAGGATTCATAATCAGGCTCAGGTTTAGATGTCCAAGCAACGCTTTATTAGCATGGGATTAGTTTCTGCAGTTTATGCTGGATGAGACAGGAACTCATGCAGCCTTGTGAAATCAACCACTGATTCAATCCCAGGTAAGGCATTTTGAAGGGGGTGAATCAGCTCTGGTTTTTTTCTTCCTCTAAAGAGGTGTTGGAGAAGACACACAGAAGTAGAGATTGGTTTTGGGCTGGTCAGTTCTGCTGATTGTTTTGCTAATGTGCTTGTTCAAATAAGTTAAACGAGAATGAATGTATTTGTTTTACTCTGGAATCGTTTATGCATGACAGTAGATCTGCTAGCATGGAAACAAAACCACCTCTCATTTGACAGGAACCTTTTGTGTTAAAGAAAGAGCTGACAGAGGGACTGAAGGTGCTTCCCGTGTGCCATCCAGAGCACACAGGTTAGCAATGAGGCATAAAGACCCTACTGTGGCTCTGAATGGCTCTTCTGCTAACTGCTCTTTTAGGTCTCAAGTAGGACTTACCCAAAGCTCTCAACGGTACAGCCAGCAAAGTAGTCCTTCAGGCTGCTAGTTCTGAGCACATCAAGCTGATGGGAAGAAACAAAACAATTGAGGAAAATTGAGTAAATTTAATATTCAATTTGGACACGGAAATCAAGCAGTTGCTGTTAGTTTTACCTCTTTCTCGATTTTCTCTTTGCTCACTTGGTACATCTGTGACCTGGAGTCCTGCAGCTCCAGGGAGTAGGGAAGGTTGGAGATTCTGAAACTTAATCTGAAGTTTTCTTTCTTGGTCTTAAGGGGTGTTTCATAAGTTGCTGGCTCAATTGCTAGTTCCAAGCCTGGAAATTAAGAAGAGAAGTTGGTATAAATTCTAGCAGAGAGAAACAGGGGTTTTTCTATCACGCAGCATTGACCTGCAGGCTTCTAGCTAGGAAAACATGCACATGAATCTGACAGCAAATTCCCAGTCTATGCTTTGACTCAGTCCTTCAGCAATGTAGTAGGCCGCTTGTTTCTGTGAGAAGTTGTATGTTTGAAAAGAGCTGAAAGGCTTTATCTCAAAATGTCTGAAGTTATGGTCAGCAGTTACCACTTTCTTTTCTCATCTGAGTAACACCTTGAGCCACTGAGGACTGAAGGGCTACGCGAGTCAGACTGAAGGACTGGCCCAAGGCAAAGGACTCTGACCTGAGTCCAGTGATTCAACTTGGTAACAGATTTATTCCCACACACATGCGTCTGATTGACCAGAAGTTGGGGAATTGTGAATATGCTATGCCAAAAGGGGTTGGTCTGGGTGGAAACTGGGCGGCTGTGATTTGAGATCTACGTACGGTCTACTGAGAACCCTTGCAGCTGGTAACTGCTTCCCAGCCATAGCCCGGTTGCGTTTGAAGTGCTGTCCTGAAAAACCCTTTCAACCACAGTTCTGTTGATGCTGGCTGCTGACTGGAAGAAGCACTTGCAGTCGACCACTATGGATCCAGCCCTGTAGACAAAAAAAAACAGAGTTTCTGAGATAAATACTCGGGTGATTACAAACCTTCTTAGTGTGGGAAGGGGTTTCCTGGAGGGTTCCTGCTACTGTATGTGTTTTAAGCTAATGTGGTGCTATTGGGAGATGCAAAACATACTATTTGGAGGCTTTTCCCTTTGACAGGGACAGCAAATGAAATACCACTACCTCTTCTCTCTGCAAACTTGGGTTATACTGCACGCATACCCTAAGATCAGCACTTTTTAAAGCCTTTACATGAGAGTCCCTAATCTGAGTTTCTTTCCATCTAGAGTAGGACAATACAGCTACACTTGAAGCCCACTTTAAAGCTAGCAGAATCCAAGTTGAAAGGAAGAATGCAGGGACTGCAGGGTCCTCATGAAGAGGATGGCAATCGGTAGTTACAGCAATCCTGACTGAGACTGAGAAAAATGACAGTCCATACCAAGTCAGGAAAAAAATCAAACTGACACATTCCAGGAAGCCTGGAAATGATTTCTTAATGCATAAACTAAACCACTTCCAACATGAGAATGGAAGGGAGGAATTCTGCAGAGGATAATGTCACTTGGCTACTGGGGAATGGTGCGGGTGTGGCAACCTTTCAAACAAGATCAGATTGTATTGCAGACCTCAGCCTTGTGATACTGCAGTTCAGGAACTGGTCTTGCAGGTTGCTCTGGCGATACAGTTGATTCACCTAAAATAAAAATGTCGTGTTAAATATTAAAGAGTTCTGGGTCTCATGGTGGATGCTTTAGGACAACATGAAGGCCTCTAACTTTGGAGAAACACCAGATTTTATTACAAGTTTTTTGCTAGTTGGATTTCATGGGAGTCGGTTTTCACTTCAGGTTATGCCTTCTGGTGATGGAGTCCGACTTCCAGCTTGGCAAGTCTTTTTGTCTTATCTAAGCAAGCTGCCAGTGTTAAACAGCACAACCTGCTGACTGACAGCTGTCATTTTGATCGATGTTTCACAGACAGCACAGACTCAGAACTCAAAGTGTGGAATGGTACAGCTTCATCTAAAAAACAAAACCTACTCCATTAGGGCTTTATCAGGTTCATATGTTGGTCAACTGGTGCTGAAGAGAATGTGTTGGATTCTCAGCAATAAATTATATGTGTGCTGACCTCTGAGCTTGTAGAGATTTGTATACACTTCAAGAGATGGGACTGAAATGCTGAGTGCATTTAACAGATCACCTAAACCTCTTGCATTTTGCAGTGCATATATTTGGCTGGAGAGAATATTTTAAGACCACATGTAACCTAACAAATCAAAAGTAATTCTAAGGCCAATCTCATCTTTTAGATTCTAGAAAATTCTGTTCCCAAATGTTGATTGATTCATTTTTCTAATTAAGACATAAATCTATGACAGCTGCTGTAAGAATTGACACTACAGACATCATGGTATTCGAGCTGCAGCTCCTTACCTTGTTACTGATGCTTTCCGCTGTTGCTTTGTATTCTGGAGTCTGAGAGTCTGGGTTAGTTAGGTCTTCATTGACTATTCTAAAGGTCAAACTGTAGCCTGATTTGGCTGGAGCTTCAATCAAGATGGGCTTTCTGGCCATAGCTGTGTCTGTGAGGGAGAAACCTAAATAGAAAAGGTAGAGTGCATTTATTTTTACATCTATCCATATCATTAAAGTAATACAGGTATAAGACAATTAAATTCTCCAGGAATTGTATGATTTAAGGCACAGAAATGGTTCTAGAATTGCAGCATCACGCTGTATTGGTTTTGTCAGTGTCAAAACTTGAAGAACACCACCAAACCATAGGGGAAGTGAATTAGTACTCAAGCCCCAGTGGAGTGGAAGAAAGAATGATCTCCATGTGATCCCAGACCTTATCTTGATACTGTTTATGGATGCTTACCATTGATGTACAGGCTGTTCTTCTCCAGGCTGTAGTGCCCCAGTTTGGTGATGCCATTTGTCATGGTGCTGAGCTCATGATAAACCTTTTCTCTGTCAAACGTGGCAAGACTGGCATTGTTGTTGTAGCTGCAGACAGCATCTATGCCTGTGTCATCCCTGTGTCTCCCAGACCTAAGTAAAAGTCAGACATGCTCTTTAGGGCACTGCTGATGTTTACAGAACACCCTGTGCAATTTGTATGACTAGGAGCGACTAGAATCTCACCTAAATCTCATCACTTTACATCCTGTGTAGACAGAGCTTATGCTGCTGCTTTTGAAAAGACGGTTAATCTGCAAATAAAACAAACCCAAAAGGTACAACTAAGAATTTGAAAGCATGTCCCAGGTTTAATGCAGGCAGATTAAGTTCATCACCATACCACAAAATGGGCAAAACCAGAGCCAGACTTACATAATAGTTGATAACTTTTGCTGTGGAAGTGAATTTGGGGGAACTTGGTGTGTCCAAATCTGCCGTGTACTGGAGGTTGGTCAAGGTGAAATTCAGTGTGAAAAGCCTGGATGTTGGTCTCTGTGCAGCAGTTGTGCTCAGAGCTATAATCAAAGGGGAGAAGGATTATGATCTTGGTACACAAAAAACTTACCTTCGCTTTCAAAGACATTCCTAATCCTAGCACAGTTCAAAGCTACTCTGAAGAATCTCTTCCCCTCCTATTTTCTGAGTGTACCACTCCTTTGACACCTTTCCCTGGAATAAGTTTGGCAAAACACTTACATGATCGCTCAAGTGGTTCAGTGTAACCTGGAAAGGAAACGAACAAGAAACACTATGTAGGAGAACTATGCACTTAAGGGAATGTAAGAGAAGAGGGGATGATTAAATAGATGACTTGGGAATGAATCATCAGAACCGGTCCCTGAGGGTGCGAATCTATTAAACAACTTACTGCTTAAGCAGAACAAGGTGCTTTTATAAAACTGATGACTACAATGAGAAAATGCATGTGCCACTGGTTGAATAGTGGAGGGAGAGAAACTGGGAGATAAGTTGATACGCAGGCGAACGACTGAGGTCAGGACTAAAATAACGTAACTCTTTAATGTCATATAAATACTACACTTTTAAAAAATATCTATGTGAAAATGTTCTTGGAAGTATACACTTCACCTTATGTACATGAGTAAGTTATGCAGTAGAATGCAGTGGGACTACCTTTTCCTTAAGCTCACTATTTTTACATTGAAGTGATCCCTAAAACCTGAGGTGGTCCCCCAAACTCCTCTGTTGCCTGGAGGAATGAGAAAATCAAGCACTTACCATTGATATAGAGGCTCTTGTTGTCCAGGTTATAGATTCCTAATTTGGTGATGCCATTTGTCATGTTCTTTAGTTCTTGGTAAACCTTAGTTTGGTTAAACTTGGGCACTTGGGAACCATTTCCATAGCTGCAGATGGTGTCTACTCCTGTGTTATCCCTATTCCTCATTGACCTGAGGAATTGAATATCATGAGGCTTGTGTTAGCTATTAAAAAAATCTGGGGTTTGTGTTTTGTTTGGTTTGGTTTTTTTCTTTTTTTTTTTTTTGTTGTTGGTTTGATTTTCATGAGAAGAAAAAAAACAAACCAAAACCAAACAAAACTCCCAAAACTCTTAATCTGCCCATGGTTCTCAGAGGAACTGCAGAAATCTCTGAGATACAGTATTATAAAGAATAACAAGTTCTTGAAAAAGGAAAAGAACTGTTATTAAAGTGTTAGTCAAACATAAGGAAATCCATTTTCTCAAGTTTAAAGTCAGTCTTTCAGCTGTATTACTTACCTGAATCCTATTACTTTGCAGCCAGTGAAATAGGGACCAATGCTGCTCTTCTGAAGCAGGGGATCAATCTGACAAGGAAAGGCCTTTGTGAGAGTGGGAAACCCAAAATACTGGGTGATTTCAGTGAAAAACAATGTGACTTGGGCTTACATAATGATGCATTATTTTCTCAGTAGAACTGAATTTAGCAGAACTTGGTGTCCTTAGGTCTGTTGTGAACCTGAGGTTGGTTATTGTGAAGTTCAGTGTGAATTGCTCCATTATTGGTCCTGGGCTTTGCGTGGTTGTTGACTTTGCCACTGTAAGAACAAAAATTACACAGATAAAATAAGAACAGGATCTTTGTAAGACATAGTACACTTATTATTTTTCTTCACATTTAGAACAGAAAAAAGATATGAACATGAAAACACACTTCAGACACTCTGCAATCTTCTAAACATTGCCAAATTGGGGGAAACAAAATCAACTTATGCCTCTGAGTAGCTTTAACATGTATCTGTTTTTAAATATACTTACATGACAAACTATGCAGCTCATTGTAATCTGAAAAAACAAATGGACAATTATTAGGTAAGTATTCAAAGAATATCTCAGCAGCACTAAACAAATGGAGTTTTATCACAGAAGATCAGGAATGGTTACTAAATTCATGACTGTTTTAACTTAGTGATTTGGGCAGGGTCTTTTTTTCCCTCTACTTTATCTGTTTTGAGAGGTGTATTTAATCTTCATTCTCATTTCAAAAGAGTCTGTGTCAACATATAGAATAATGTCTTGAGGTGGTCTCATTACCATCAATGTAGAGGCTCTGACTATTAAGGCTGTAGTGCCCCATCTTGGTGATGCTATTTGTCATATTGCTCAGCTCATGGTAAACTGTCACTCTGTTGAACTTGGGATCTGAACGCTCATCTCTGTAGCTGCAGATGGCATCTACTCCCGTGTCATACTTGTTCTTCTTTGACCTATGAATTTAGGCATTGGTTTAGGATATTTCAGCTATTATTGAGAAGTCCATCTTAACTTTCAGTATATAGTCAAATACGTATATAAAAAAAACACTCAGATGTGTTGAATGCTGAGAAATGGAAGCACCTTTTTAAGAAGCAGGTAATGCAGACTTTTCCTAGACATGGCTCTTACCTGAATGCCATTATTTTGCAGCCAGTATAAGCAGGGCCAATGCTGCTTTTTTGGAGTAAAGGGTCAACCTAGAAAATGAATAATGTTCAAGTAAAATGTCCTGAAGAAGTAAGAGATTAGAGCTATTAAGAGAACTGTGCCCAAGCAGGCCATCATTTTGCCAGACTTACATAATAGTACATGACTTTTTCTGTTGACTTGAATTTTTTAGAGTTTGGCATTGCCAGATCTGCAGTGAACTGGAGGTTGGTGATAGTGAAATTCAATGTGAAATTCCTTATTGCTGGTGACAGAGGTGGTGTAGTTGAATCAACAGCTGTAACAAGCAAGGCAAATTATGGCTTGAAAATACAATTTATCATCATCACTGCTAGAGGAAACACTGTAAATAAAACTCTCAGATATTCTAGTTGGCAACAGGGTCATAGCAGCTGCAGTTCCCTAACAGGCTCTCAAATTCTCTTAATGTTTTTATAAGTCTAGTAGTGCTCTCCATTAGTCCAACCTTCTTTTCTAG
Source organism: Amazona ochrocephala (assembly GCA_039720435.1). NCBI lineage: Eukaryota > Metazoa > Chordata > Aves > Psittaciformes > Psittacidae > Amazona > Amazona ochrocephala. Next base: position 29,176,614 of record CM077885.1, read on the forward strand.
CTATTGCTAACAAGCAAAATCTTCTTGCCCTTTCAATTGCTATTTGAAGGTACTTACATAGTCCAGGCTGAAGTTCATTATAACCTGTGGGGGCAAGAAAAGGCACAGTGTTTGAGAAACTGGCTTACAGCTTGAAAGGTCTGGCACACAGCAGAATAGAGAACTTGAATTGGTTTTGTCTGAAGGAGCCTGTGCAAATATTTACTAGGGAAAACGGATGAGTTTCTAAGTGTAAATGCACATTCATGCTGCTGCTTTTCTTAGCAGTCCACAGAATTCTCCCTTCCCTAGGGATGTTGAGAAGGAATTTACCTGTTTCCCAAATCCAATTTAACTTTTACATTGGCAATATAAGTATGGTATCAGTGAACTGGTGACCAGTTCTAGCGCTGTTCTGCAGAGGAGCACATTTCACAGTGCACCCTGGGAGGTCAATCCTTAAATTTTCTTGAGAGTGACCTGTGGTGTACTGTGGTATATTGTATTTGGCTAAGTTGAAAGGAATAACAAAGTGGAAAGACTTTGAGTGACAGTGGGTCCTCTGCTTTGGTTAACCTTGTTCTTGCTCTTTCTCCAGGTTTTTATTGCTTCTGTAGTTATGTAGCATCTCTATTCCTCTCAATATCAAATCAGCACTCAGAAGATGATTCCCTCCTGACATCAGCTCAGACACTTACCACTAACATAAAAGCTTGCTGCATCCAGTCTATATGGTCCTAGCTCAGTGCAGCTGGCTGTCATCTTGCTGAGCTCATGATAAACCTTGATTCGGTCAAATTCACTAGTGGTTGCATTGGCTCTGTATGTGCAGACCGCATCCATGGCAGTGCCCTCTCTGTTCTTCACAGACCTGAAAAATCACATGTTTATGGGCCTGAATGACACCTCTGTGCATTTTGCTTGAGTTTCCTTGCATGCTACTGTGGCATTGGAATACACCTGAAAATACTGTAAAATAGTGTTGTTAAATGAATCACCTCAAATTCTGGAAATTTAGTATTTTGCTGTTTCATACAATTGTAATTCTAACTGAAATGTGTTTTGAATTAGTCAGATTACCCTCTTTGTATAGTACAAAATTGATGTGAAATCAATGCAAGGGACTGGAGCACCTCTCGTATGAAGATAGGCTGAGAAAATTGGGGCTGTTCAGCCTGGAGAAGAGAAGGCTGCGTGGAGACCTCATAGCAGCCTTCCAATACCTGAAGGGGGCCTATAGGGATGCTGGGGAGGGACTCTTCATGAGGGACTGTGGTGAGAGGACAAGGGGTAATGGGTTTAAACTTAAACAGGGGAGGTTTAGATTGGATCTGAGGAAGAAGTTCTATACTGTGAGGGTGGTGGGGCCCTGGAATGGGTTGCCCAGGGAAGTTGTGAATGCTTCATCCCTGGCGGCGTTCAAGGTGGGGTTGGACATAGCCTTAGATGGCATGGTTTAGTGGGAGGTGTCCCTGCCCATGGCGGGGGGGTTGGAACTCGATGATCTTGAGGTCCTTTCCAGCCCTTACTATTCTGTGATTCTGTGATTCTGTAATTAGAGGAGATTATGTAGTAACTGCCCGATACAAGGGATCACAAATGCAGTGTAATTCTAGTTGGCACTCCTTAGAACTGAAGTTTCTACTGGTCTAGAAGGAAACAAAACCAGGAAGAAATTATATGTAAAGGAAAGATTTTTGCATAAACCTACTGTTAGCTAAAATTTGATTTGCCCTTTTCTTCTATAAGAGTTCCAGGATGTGCCTACCTTAGTACCACCACTGTACAACCAGTATAAACAGGGCTAAGGCTGCTGTTCTTGAGCGCACGATCAAGCTGCCAAAAAAGAGAAGCCAGTTGATGAGTCACAGTGAATAAATAATAAAACCAACAAGAGCATAGCCACAAGAAGAACCTGATTGACACTCACCAAGTATGTCAGAGTTTTTTTGGCAGCAATGAATTTTTTAGAATTTGGATTTCCTAATGCTGATGTGTAGAGCAGATTGGTCACAGTGAAGTTCACTGTGAAATGTCCCTCTCTTGCAAGAGGAGGAGCTGGAGATGCTGCTGCAAGAAAAGCACAAAATTTGTTGCAATGAGAAAAGAAATACTCCTGAACCTGCTAAAGCCAGGGATAAAGAAGTTCCTATGAGCTGGAATGAATGGGTACTGTACTGAACATCTCACTGTGGAATGACGATGCCAGCAACAGCATAGAGCATGTAGCTGAGGAGCAGATGAGGACTATTCAGTTCATCCAGATTCCTACAGAAGGCTGGTCTTAGATGAGCAGCCTGTAAACAGGTACCTGACCACCACAGATGGGGAGCTGAGGTTATCACCTCCTCCCCTTTTATCCTGGTGTGTACAAACCCTGATATCCTTTAATCACACTGGAAAAAATCTAGCTTTTTCAGCCTCAGATTCTTTTCACTTGCAGTGTTGTTATTGGAAAAGACTGAACTGCATGTCAACATCAATTATGATCTGGCCTTCCAAGAGTACAATTCTGTGTTTCTGTAAACAGGTATCCTCACACAGTTTTCCCCTATTAATTGTGATCTAATTCAAATGCTTCATGAGGCATGAATAGCAATGGCGCTTAATAGTTAATTCCTCTCCTTGTTAGATGTTTGTGCCTTATTTTTAATTCTAGTTCCATACAAAGGCTAAAAAGATGAAATATCTGGATATCATGATTTAACCCCAGCTGGCAACTAAGTACCATGTTTTCATCTCTATCTTGTATATTGACACATAGGGCATTGTCGGGTTTTAATTACTCAAAGTACTTACAAGGCAAGAGATGGGCTTCATGGTAATCTGAAAGGAGAAAGGACAAAAGCAGTGAATTGAATTGAATGTCTGTATAAGGGAATGATGCCACAAAACGACAACAGATTTGCTGTTTCTGAGCAGTCACTAAAACTATTTATGATAGTGCAGTGAGATGCTATTTTGAAGAAAGCTCTCTTGTAAATGGTGGAGGAAGACATTTACATGTATATTGATATTATATTGATATAATTTATATTGAAATTAGTTGCCTTTACTTCTTTTAAGGTTTATACGCTGCTTTGCATGTTTTGGTAATTTTTCAGATATTAAAAAAAAAAGCAAAACAAACCTGCAACTGACAAAACAAAACCTCTGAAGGTAAATGTGCTTAGTGTGAGGAGAAGGTGTAAATGATAGCGCATTGTGAATTACATAGCACATAGGTTGAGTCCAAGAATACATGTTGCAAATGCTATTCCATCTGCACACTCATCATTACTGTGCTTTAGCTACAAGACAACTATGGCCTATTAGGCAAAGAATATTCCCACATTCAGATGGAAATCAGCACTTTACCATTAATATACAGGCTTTCCTGGTCGAGGCTGTAAATTCCTAAATTGGTGATGCCATTTGTCTTGTTGCTCACTTCGCGGTAAACAGTCACTCGATCAAACTGGGAAGCAGCAGAATCTGTTTTGTAGGTACACATAGCATCTACTCCAGTGCCTTCAGTTTTTTGTGCAGGTCTAGGGAAATAAGGATGGATACTGTTCTGTTCCAGAATTCAACAGTCATGATACATACTGTTTTTTTATTATTTTTATTTAATTCAACCATATTGCCAAGAAGAAGGGAAGATGCACTTTTTTTCCCCATGAAAACATACTTGATCTTTCAGATGCTGAAGATATGAATTCAAGTAAATTTATGAAGACATTGTTGGAAAAAAGTGCAATGATTCCTTAGATTCCTTGAATCAAGCAATAAAAGTTGTAGAAGTGAATTAAGGGATTAGGATCCATTTGTGCATTATACTAGACCATGAAAAGGAAAAATGTATTTTCTAAATCTGAATTATTATGCTTACCTGAAAGCCATCATTTTGCAGCCTGTATACACAGAATGAATACTAGACTTCTGGAACAGCTGATTGAGCTGAAGAAGAATGAGAAAAGAAGTTAACCATATTCAGTTGAGCACAACATCACAAAGAAGAAAAATACATAGAAACATATCAAACTAACCAGAGCAATAAAGACTCTTGCTGTAGCATTAAACTTGGCAGAATATGGATTGCTGAGACTACTGGAGTACTGGAGATTAGTTATGGTGAAATTCATTGTGAACTTCCCAGTTCTTGGAGATTCAGCTGTGGCTGGAAGCAAAATCCAGGGAAAAGTGCATAACAGAATGGAATTTGTTCATGTCATCTTTATTCTACAGTCAAGGTGTAAAACAATCTTAGGACTTAACATAGATGTATTATACTACATTTGGGAAAAAAACCCAAACAACCTACTACCACCATTAGACAAGGCACAACAGATACTGTTACTTACATGTGATAGTACTAGTTTCTATACAGATTATAAACAATTTAATAGATTTACCGGGCAAAACAGGTCCTTCATTGTACTCTGAAAGGCAAAGATCAAAGATAAATATATATAAAGGAGGAAAAAATAAAACACCAAAAAAACAAACAAACAAAAAAAAAATAGAGAAAAAGTAAATATTTCAAATATGTGTAAAAAAATAAAGTACAATCCAACAATGTTAATGTATTGATTTGAATACTAAAACACAATAAGAAATAAGGAATAATGCATCAGTAAAAGGCACAACCTAAAAAAATGGGAGAAAAACAATGCAAGACCCTGTGGAAAAAAACAACAAAATCTCAAAAAACAACAGTTCCTTATTACTTGAATATATCAAGAAATTACCTCAAACCGCAAAAATATCAAATAATAAACAAACAAAACAAACAAACAAAAAACAAAACCAAAGAGGAAAAATAAGGAAAAGACAAAATATACTCACGGTTGACATAGAGGCTGGCCTTGTCCAGGCTGTAGGGGCCCAGCTGTGTGATGCCTCTGGTCTTGTTGCTCACTTGGTGGTAGAGGCCCACCCTGTCCAAGGTCGGGTCTGAGGGCTCCTTCCTGTACGCGCAGATGGCGTTCACCCCAGTGCCATCCGCTTGTGTCACGGGCCTGGAAAAAACAGCACTGACGTGAGCACCCTCCTCTGTACTCTCTTACATCAACGCCAGAACTTGGGCTTCCACAAACATCCCTCCTTGGGAATCGGATCTCTGCCTTCATAAACTGTGCACATGACACCCAGGCACTGCTCTCGGCTTGTGCTAAGTCTCTGGGGCTGTTAAGGATGGAGACAGCAAAGAAGGGCTTTACATTTCTTGGGAAAACACTGTCACTCGCAGAGGTGGGAGGACAAAAAGCCAAGATATAACATAACCAAAAAAGCATCTGGGAATGTGCTTTCCAGCAGGAGAGCATCAGGGAACAGACCTGGACTCCTAAATATAGGCAGGAAGAGGGAAAGATATTGATGGGCCCCATCATCAGATCCTGGGACATACAAAGGCACATTCAGCCACACTCCAAACCTGAAAGATGTCTTTTCACATCCAAGGAAAGTGGAGCCAATGCTGGTTCCCTGCAAAAGCCGGTCAAGCTGCCGAGAAGAGAGGTTTCGCAGTTAAGACGATGACATCGTCTTAGAATCCCTTCAAGCTTATAAGACTAAGAGGGGAAAGGCCATTGGTGTGCATGCACCTCTTACCAAGGTGGTCATGACCCTCCGTGTAGTGTTGAACTTTGTTGATCCTGGAGTCGCTAGGTCAGAATTGTAGGGGAGATTGGTGATGGTGAAGTTGATGGTGAAATGCTCGAGGGCTGCAGCTGTCGTTGGTGCTTGGCTGGGAGCTGCAAGAAGCACAGATGGTGAGTGACAAGGTGCAAGAGCCAGTATGTTAAAGCTCTGCATGGCAAATGCAAAGGTCTCCTGCCCACCAAACCTCACTCTGAGCCCAAGTCCCAGTGGGAATCTGTTGGACTCCCTGCATCTCCCAAGGTTCACAAACCCTGCCCCAATATAGTCCTCTGCCATTGAAGCCCCTCATGGTGCACTTGTTGCCTTCTGAGCACAGCCCTCTCCTGCAAGGTACTCACCAGGCAGGACTGGCTGTTCATTGTAACCTGGGAAAAAAGAGAGAGAGATTGAGAGAGGGTCAGTGGCTGGAGTGTAGTTATGGTACGAGCTGGGGGTGGCTGCAGAGAGTAACATAGGTCACCGTTGACGTAGAGGCTGTCCTTGTCCAGGCTGTAGGGGCCCAGCTGCGTGATGCCTCTGGTCTTGTTGCTCACTTGGTGGTAGAGGCCAACCCTGTCCAAGGTCGGGTCTGTGGGCTCCTTCCTGTATGTGCAGACGGCGTCCACCCCTGTGCCATCCGCTTGTGTCACGGGCCTGGAAAACACAGCACTGACGTGAGCACCCTCCTCTGCAGCTTCTCACCCAATATCTCCCAGGTCTTGGGACTTCCACAGCCATCCTTGCTTAGGAATTATATCTCTGCCTTCATAAACTAAGTGAGCATGGTAGCCAGCTCTAGTCTCTTAATGGGCTAGTACCCTGAGCTTTTGAGGAATCACAATGCCAGGTAGGGCTTTAGTTCATCCTGTTGGTTTACTGTCAGTGCCCTGAGACAAGATGGCAAGGTGAACAGGTATGACATAAGAAAGGACAGAATCAGAGAGTGGGACATAAAGCAGCAAGGCGCCTGGGAAATGAATCTTAAAGGCTGGTTTAGACAGAAACAGAGCAGGAGCCTCATGGGCCCCATCATCTGATTGTAGGACAGGAAAAGGACACTCAGCCGTGCTCCAAACCTAAATGACGTCTTTTCACATCCAAGGAAAGTGGAGCCAATGCTGGTTCCCTGCAGAAGCCAGTCGAGCTGCCAAGAAGAGAGGTTTCACAGTTAAGACAATGCCATCTGTTTACAATCCCTTCAAGTTTATAAGACTAAGAGGGGCAAGGCCATTACTATGCATTCACCACATACCAAGGTGGTCATGACCCTCCGTGTAGTGTTGAACTTTGTTGATCCTGGAGTTGCTAGGTCAGAATTGTAGGGGAGATTGGTGATGGTGAAGTTGATGGTGAAATGCTCGAGGGCTGCAGCTGTCGTTGGTGCTTGGCTGGGAGCTGCAAGAAGCACAGATGGGGAGTGACAAGGTGCAAGAGAAAGGATGTCAAAGCTCTGCATGGCAAATGCAAAGGTCTCCTGCCTAAAACCCCTCCTTCCAGGCAATGGTCTCGATGGGGATCTGTTGGACTCCCTTCTTCTACCCGGAATCACAAGCCCTGCCCCATATAGGCCTCTGCCTAACAGAAGAACTCTTTGAAGGACTTGTTGCCTTCTGAGCACAGCCCTCTCCTGCAAGGTACTCACCAGGCAGCACTGGCTGTTCATTGTAACCTGGGAAAAAAGAGAGAGAGATTGAGAGAGGGTCAGTGGCTGGAGTGTGGTTATGGTACAAGCTAGGGGTGGCTGCAGAGAGGAGCATAGGTTACCGTTGACATAGAGGCTGTCCTTGTCCAGGCTGTAGGGGCCCAGCTGCGTGATGCCTCTGGTCTTGTTGCTCACTTGGTGGTAGAGGCCCACTCTGTCCAAGGTCGGGTCTGTGGGCTCCTTCCTGTACGTGCAGACGGCATCCACCGCTGTGCCATCCGCTTGTGTCACGGGCCTGGAAAACACAGCACTGACGTGAGCACCCTCCTCTGTACTCTCTTACATCAATGGCAGAACATGGGCTTCCAGAACCATCCTCACATGGGAATCAGATCTCTGCATGCATAACCTATGTGTGCATGGTGGCCAATGTCTGCTCTCTGCCTGTGCTTAATCTTGGGGCTGCTAAGGATGGAGACAGCAAAGAAGGGCTTTACATTTCTTGGGAAAACACAGTCACTCGCAGAGGTGGGAGGACTAAATGCTGGGATATGACCTAAACCAGAAGAGCATCGGAGATTGCGATCAAAAGCAGGAGAGCATCAGGAAACAGACCTGGATTCCTAAATACAGGCAGGAAGAGGGAAAGATATGGATAGGCCCCATCATCAGATCCTGGGACACACAAAGGCACACTCAGCCACACTCCTAACCTGAAAGATGTCTTTTCACATCCAAGGAAAGTTGGGCCAATGCTGGTTCCCTGCAGAAGCCGGTCAAGCTGCCGAGAAGAGAGGTTTCGCAGTTAAGAAAACGCCATTGTCTTACAAACCCTTCAACTTAAGGGGCTACCAGGCACATGGCCATTGGTGTGCATGCACCTCTTACCAAGGTGGTCATGACCCTCCGTGTAGTGTTGAACTTTGTTGATCCTGGAGTCGCTAGGTCAGAATTGTAGGGGAGATTGGTGATGGTGAAGTTGATGGTGAAACGCTCGAGGGCTGCAGCTGTCGTTGGTGCTTGGCTGGGAGCTGCAAGAAGAACAGATGGGGAGTGACAAGGTGCAAGAGTCAGTATGTTAAAGCTCTGCATGGCAAATGCAAAGGTCTCCTGCCCACCAAACCTCACTCTGAGCCCAAGTCCCAATGGGAATCTGTTGGACTCCCTCCATCTCCCAGGGTTCACAAACCCTGCCCCAATATAGTCCTCTGCCATTGAAGCCCCTCATGGTGCACTTGTTGCCTTCTGAGCACAGCCCTCTCCTGCAAGGTACTCACCAGGCAGGACTGGTTGTTCATTGTAACCTGGGAAAAAAGAGAGAGAGATTGAGAGAGGGTCAGTGGCTGGAGCGTGGTTATGGTACGAGCTGGGGGTGGCTGCAGAGAGTAACATAGGTCACCGTTGACGTAGAGGCTGTCCTTGTCCAGGCTGTAGGGGCCCAGCTGCGTGATGCCTCTGGTCTTGTTGCTCACTTGGTGGTAGAGGCCCACCCTGTCCAAGGTCGGGTCTGTGGGCTCCTTCCTGTACGTGCAGACGGCGTCCACCCCTGTGCCATCCGCTTGTGTCACGGGCCTAGATAACAAAGCACTGACGTGAGCACCCTCCTCTGCAGCTTCTCACCCAATATCTCCCAGGTCTTGGGACTTCCACAGCCATCCTTGCTTAGGAATTATATCTCTGCCTTCATAAACTAAGTGAGCATGGTAGCCAGCTCTGGTCTCTTAATGGGCTAGTACCCTGAGCTTTTGAGGAATCACAATGCCAGGTAGGGCTTTAGTTCATCCTGTTGGTTTACTGTCAGTGCCCTGAGACAAGATGGCAAGGTGAACAGGTATGGCATAAGACAGCATGGAACCAGAGAGTGGGACATAAAGCAGCAAGGTGTCTATGAGAAAAATCTTCCAAAATGGTCTCTACAGAAATAGAGCAGGAGCTTGATGGGCCCCATCATCTGATTGTAGGACAGGAAAAGGACACTCAGCCATGCTCCAAACCTGAATGATGTCTTTTCACATCCAAGGAAAGTGGAGCCAATGCTGGTTCCCTGCAGAAGCCGGTCAAGCTGCCGAGAAGAGAGGTTTCACAGTTAAGACAACGCCATTGTCTTAGAATCCCTTCATGTTTATGAGTCTAAGAGGGGCAAGGCCATTGCTGTGCATTCACAACATACCAAGGTAGTCATGACCCTCCGTGTAGCATTGAACTTTGTTGATCCTGGAGTTGCTAGGTCAGAATTGTAGGGGAGATTGGTGATGGTGAAGTTGATGGTGAAATGCTCGAGGGCTGCAGCTGTCGTTGGTGCTTGGCTGGGAGCTGCAAGAAGCGCAGATGGGGAATGACGAGATGCAAGAGCAAGGATGTCAAAGCTCTGCATGGCAAATGCAAAGGTCTCCTGCCTAAAACCCCTCCTTCCAGGCAATGGTCTCGGAGAAGATCTCTCAGCCTCCCTGCATCTCCCAAGGGTCAAAAGCCCTGCCCAATATAGGCCTCTGCCCTTTGAAGACCCTCGTGGTGCACTTGTTGCCTTCTGAGCCCAGCCCTCTCCTGCACGGTACTCACCAGGCAGCACTGGCTGTTCATTGTAACCTGGGAAAAAAGAGAGAGAGATTGAGAGAGGGTCAGTGGCTGGAGCGTGGTTATGGTACGAGCTGGGGATGGCTGCAGAGAGGAGCATAGGTCACCGTTGACGTAGAGACTGTCCTTGTCCAGGCTGTAGGGGCCCAGCTGCGTGATGCCTCTGGTCTTGTTGCTCACTTGGTGGTAGAGGCCCATCCTGTCCAAGGTCGGGTCTGTGGGTTCCTTCCTGTACGTGCAGACGGCGTCCACCGCTGTGCCATCCTCATGTGTCACGGGCCTGGAAAACACAACACTGACGTGAGCACCCTCCTCTGTACTCTCTTACATCAATGGCAGAACATGGGCTTCCAGAACCATCCTTGCTTGGGAATCAGATCTCTGCATGCATAACCTATGTGTGCATGGTGGCCAATGTCTGCTCTCTGCCTGTGCTTAATCTTGGGGCTGTTAAGGATGGAGACAGCAAAGAAGGGCTTTACATTTCTTGGGAAAACACTATCACTCGCCGAGGGGGGATGATAAAAGCGAGGACATGATCTAAACCAGAAGAGCATCAGAGATTGCCATCTAAAGCAAGAGAGCATCAGGAAACAGACCTGGACTCCTAAATATAGGCAGGAAGAGGGAAAGATATGGATAGGCCCCATCATCAGATCCTGGGACATACAAAGGCACATTCAGCCACACTCCAAACCTGAAAGATGTCTTTTCACATCCAAGGAAAGTGGAGCCAATGCTGGTTCCCTGCAGAAGCCGGTCAAGCTGCCGAGAAGAGAGGTTTCACAGTCAAGACAATGCTATTGTCTTACAATCCCTTCAATTTAAGGGGCTACCAGGCACATGGCCATTGGTGTGCATGCACCTCTTACCAAGGTGGTCATGACCCTCCGTGTAGTGTTGAACTTTGTTGATCCTGGAGTCGCTAGGTCAGAATTGTAGGGGAGATTGGTGATGGTGAAGTTGATGGTGAAACGCTCGAGGGCTGCAGCTGTCGTTGGTGCTCGGCTAGGAGCTGCAGGAAGAGCAGATGGTGAGTGACAACGTGCAAGAGCAAAGATAGCAAAGCTCTGCATGAAAATACAGAGGTCTCCTGCTCAAACTGCCTCCTTCCTGGCAAGTGTTTCAATGGGGATCTGTCGGGCTCCCTGCATCTCCCAAGGTTCACAAGCCCTGCCCCATATTGTCCTCTAACTAATAGAAGAGCCGTTTGACACACTTGGTGCCTTGCAAGCCCAGCCCTCTCCTGCACGGTACTCACCAGGCAGCACTGGCTGTTCATTGTAACCTGGGAAAAAAGAGAGAGAGATTGAGAGAGGGTCAGTGGCTGGAGCGTGGTTATGGTACGAGCTGGGGATGGCTGCAGAGAGTAACATAGGTTACCGTTGACATAGAGGCTGTCCTTGTCCAGGCTGTAGGGGCCCAGCTGCATGATGCCTCTGGTCTTGTTGCTCACTTGGTGGTAGAGGCCCACTCTGTCCAAGGTCGGGTCTGTGGGCTCCTTCCTGTACGTGCAGACGGCGTCCACCCCTGTGCCATCCGCTTGTGTCACGGGCCTGGAAAACACAGCACTGATGGGAGCACTTTCCTCCGCACCTTCTTACCCAACATATTCCAAGTCTTGGGACTTCCACAGCCAACATTGCTCATGAATTATATCTCTGCCTACATAACCTATGTGTGCAAGGAGATTCTGCACCTCTCTTTTATTATGCTATTGCCCTAAAGCTGTTGAGGAACTACAAGGTCAGGTAGGGCTTTAGCTCATTCTGTTGCTTTACTGTCATTGCCCTGAGGCAAAAAGGCAAGGTGAATGGGTACGACGTAAGACAGGACAGAATCAGAGAGTGGAACCTAAAGCAGGAGTGAGTTTGGAAGAAGAACCCTCCCAGTTGGTCCAGGCAGACATAGAGCAGGAGCTTGATGGGCCCCATCATCTGATTGCAGGACAGGAAAAGGAAACGGAGTCACGTTCCAAACCTGAAAGCTTTTGTTTCACATCCAAGGAAAGTGGAGCCAATGCTGGTTCCCTGCAGAAGCCGGTCAAGCTGCCGAGAAGAGAGGTTTCACATTTAAGACAACTCCATCTCCTCACAATCCCTTCACATTTATGGGACTACCAGGGGCAAGGCCCTTGCTGTGCATTCACAACTTACCAAGGAGGTCATGACCCCCCGGGTAGTGTTGAACTTTGTTGATCCTGGAGTTGCTAGGTCAGAACTGTAGGGGAGACTGGTGATGGTGAAGTTGATGGTGAAATGCTCGAGGGCTGCAGTTGTTGTTGGTGCTTGGCTGGGAGCTGCAAGAAGCAGTTAGGGAGTGACAAGGTGCAAGAGCAAGGATGTCAAAGTTCTACGCGACAAATGCACAGGTCTCCTGCCTTAAACCCCTCCTTCCCAGACCGAGGCTCGATGGGGATCTGTCGGACTCCCTTCTTCTACCCGGAATCACAAGCCCTGCCCCATATTGTCCTCTGCCCTTTGAAGACCCTTGTGGTGCACTTGTTGCCTTCTGAGCCCAGCCCTCTCCTGCACGGTACTCACCAGGCAGCACTGGCTGTTCATTGTAACCTGGGAAAAAAGAGAGAGAGATTGAGAGAGGGTCAGTGGCTGGAGCGTGGTTATGGTACCAGCTGGGGATGGCTGCAGAGAGGAGCATAGGTCACCGTTGACGTAGAGGCTGTCCTTGTCCAGGCTGTAGGGGCCCAGCTGCGTGATGCCTCTGGTCTTGTTGCTCACTTGGTGGTAGAGGCCCACTCTGTCCAAGGTCGGGTCTGTGGGCTCCTTCCTGTACGTGCAGACGGCGTCCACCGCTGTGCCATCCGCTTGTGTCACGGGCCTGGAAAACACAACACTGACGTGAGCACCCTCCTCTGTACTCTCTTACGTCAATGGCAGAACATGGGCTTCCAGAACCATCCTTGCGTGGGAATCAGATCTCTGCATGAATAACCTGTGTGTGCTTGGTGGCCAAGCGCTGCTCTCTGCCTGTGCTTAATCTTGGGGCTGTTAAGGATGGAGACAGCAAAGAAGGGCTTTACATTTCTTGGGAAAACACTATCACTCGCCGAGGGGGGATGATAAAAGCGAGGACATGATCTAAACCAGAAGAGCATCAGAGATTGCCATCTAAAGCAAGAGAGCATCAGGAAACAGACCTGGACTCCTAAATATAGGCAGGAAGAGGGAAAGATATGGATAGGCCCCATCATCAGATCCTGGGACATACAAAGGCACATTCAGCCACACTCCAAACCTGAAAGATGTCTTTTCACATCCAAGGAAAGTGGAGCCAATGCTGGTTCCCTGCAGAAGCCGGTCAAGCTGCCGAGAAGAGAGGTTTCACAGTCAAGACAATGCTATTGTCTTACAATCCCTTCAATTTAAGGGGCTACCAGGCACATGGCCATTGGTGTGCATGCACCTCTTACCAAGGTGGTCATGACCCTCCGTGTAGTGTTGAACTTTGTTGATCCTGGAGTCGCTAGGTCAGAATTGTAGGGGAGATTGGTGATGGTGAAGTTGATGGTGAAACGCTCGAGGGCTGCAGCTGTCGTTGGTGCTCGGCTAGGAGCTGCAGGAAGAGCAGATGGTGAGTGACAACGTGCAAGAGCAAAGATAGCAAAGCTCTGCATGAAAATACAGAGGTCTCCTGCTCAAACTGCCTCCTTCCTGGCAAGTGTTTCAATGGGGATCTGTCGGGCTCCCTGCATCTCCCAAGGTTCACAAGCCCTGCCCCATATTGCCCTCTAACTAATAGAAGAGCCGTTTGACACACTTGGTGCCTTGCAAGCCCAGCCCTCTCCTGCACGGTACTCACCAGGCAGCACTGGCTGTTCATTGTAACCTGGGAAAAAAGAGAGAGAGATTGAGAGAGGGTCAGTGGCTGGAGCGTGGTTATGGTACGAGCTGGGGATGGCTGCAGAGAGGAGCATAGGTCACCGTTGACATAGAGGCTGTCCTTGTCCAGGCTGTAGGGGCCCAGCTGCGTGATGCCTCTGGTCTTGTTGCTCACTTGGTGGTAGAGGCCCACCCTGTCCAAGGTCGGGTCTGTGGGCTCCTTCCTGTACGTGCAGAAAACGTCCACCGCTGTGCCATCCGCTTGTGTCACGGGCCTGGAAAACACAGCACTGACGTGAGCACCCTCCTCTGTACTCTCTTACATCAATGGCAGAACATGGGCTTCCAGAACCATCCTCACATGGGAATCAGATCTCTGCATGCATAACCTATGTGTGCATGGTGGCCAATGTCTGCTCTCTGCCTGTGCTTAATCTTGGGGCTGCTAAGGATGGAGACAGCAAAGAAGGGCTTTACATTTCTTGGGAAAACACTGTCACTTGCCAAGGTGGAAAGACCAAATGCCAAGATATGACCTGAACCAGAAGAGCAGCGGAGATTGTGATCTAAGGCAGGAGTTCATCAGGGAACAGACCTGGATTCCTGAATATAGGCAGGAAGAGATAATGATATGGATAGGCCCCATCATCAGAACTTGATACATACTAAGGCACACTCAGCCACACTCCAAACCTGAAAGATGTCTTTTCACATCCAAGGAAAGTGGAGCCAATGCTGGTTCCCTGCAGAAGCCGGTCAAGCTACCGAGAAGAGAGGTTTCGCAGTTAAGAAAACGCCATTGTCTTACAAACCCTTCAACTTAAGGGGCTACCAGGCACATGGCCATTGGTGTGCATGCACCTCTTACCAAGGTGGTCATGACCCTCCATGTAGTGTTGAACTTTGTTGATCCTGGAGTCGCTAGGTCAGAATTGTAGGGGAGATTGGTGATGGTGAAGTTGATGGTGAAACGCTCGAGGGCTGCAGCTGTCGTTGGTGCTTGGCTGGGAGCTGCAAGAAGAACAGATGGGGAGTGACAAGCTGCAAGAGCAAGGATATTAAACCTTTGCATGGCAAATGTAAAGGTCTCCCGCCTTAAAGCCCTCCTTCCCAGCCCATGGTCTCAGTGGGGTCTGTCGGGCTCCCTGCATCTCCCAAGGTTCACAAGCCCTGCCCCATATAGTCCTCTGCGTAACAGAAGAACCCTTTGAAGGACTTGTTGCCTTCTGAGCCCAGCCCTCTCCTGCACGGTACTCACCAGGCAGGACTGGCTGTTCATTGTAACCTGGGAAAAAAGAGAGAGAGATTGAGAGAGGGTCAGTGGCTGGAGCGTGGTTATGGTACCAGCTGGGGATGGCTGCAGAGAGGAGCATAGGTTACCATTGACGTAGAGGCTGTCCTTGTCCAGGCTGTAGGGACCCAGCTGCGTGATGCCTCTGGTCTTGTTGCTCACTTGGTGGTAGAGGCCCACTCTGTCCAAGGTCGGGTCTGTGGGCTCCTTCCTGTACGTGCAGACGGCGTCCACCCCTGTGCCATCCGCTTGTGTCACGGGCCTGGAAAACACAGCACTGATGTCAGCACCCTCCTTTGTACACTCTCGCTGCAAGGCCAGGCCTTGGAACTTCCACAATCATCCCTGCTTATGAATCATATCTCTGCCTTCATAACCTATGTGTTTACGGCATCCAGGTACTGCTCTCTTAATGCGCTAGCACCCTGTAGGTGTTAGGATCTACAAGATCATGTAGGGCTTTAGCTCATTCTGTTGCTTTACCATCATTGCCCTGAGGCAAGAAGGCAAGGTGAACAGGTAAGGCATAAAAGAGGACTGAATTAGAGATTGGGACTTAAAGCAGGAGCAGGAGCCTGATGGGCCCCATCATCTGATTGTGGGACAGGAAAATGACACTAAGACATGATCCAAACCTGAAAGCTTTTGTTTCACATCCAAGGAAAGTGGGGCCAATGCTGGTTCCCCGCAGAAGCTGGTCAAGCTGCCAAGAAGAGAGGTTTCACAGTGAAGACAATGCCATCTTCTTACAATCCCTTCATGTTTATGAGACTAAGAGGGGCAAGGCCATTGCTGTGCATGCACCTCTTACCAAGGTGGTCATGACCCTCCGTGTAGTGTTGAACTTTGTTGATCCTGGAGTCGCTAGGTCAGAATTGTAGGGGAGATTGGTGATGGTGAAGTTGATGGTGAAACGCTCGAGGGCTGCAGCTGTCGTTGGTGCTTGGCTGGGAGCTGCAAGAAGCACAGATGGGGAGTGAAAAGGTTCAATAGCCAGTATGTATAAGCTCTGC
Organism: Amazona ochrocephala; assembly: GCA_039720435.1. Classification (NCBI taxonomy): domain Eukaryota; kingdom Metazoa; phylum Chordata; class Aves; order Psittaciformes; family Psittacidae; genus Amazona; species Amazona ochrocephala. The sequence goes on from CM077885.1 coordinate 29,192,574, forward strand.
ATAGCAAATGCAAAGGTCTCCAGCCCAAAACCCCTCCTTCCAGGCCATGGTCTCGGTGAGGATCTGTCGGACTCCCTGCATCTCCAAAGGAATGAGGCCCTTCACAAGCCCTGCCCTATATTATTCACTGCCTAAGAGAAGAGCTCTTTGACACAGTTGGTGCCTTCTGAGCCTCCCTCTCCTGGACTTGTGGATGTCAATGAAGAGGTTTTCTCAGGACCAGATGTTTGCCCTGGACTGGAAGAGGGGGAAACTGTAGTGTGAGGGGCAGATGTTGACTAGGAAGCCAAAAGGGATGCTTCCACTGGGGTGGCGGTGATGTCCTTACTGATGTACTCAAGAGTTGATACGTGTGAGCTGGTAAGAGAGGAAGTCATTGGCAGACAGGTTTTGGGCATAGCTGAGGACAAAGTAGAGGAAATATTCTCCTAAAAGGAGCACAGAGTGCTGAAGTGCTGTGTGTATTTGGGCCTCTACCTGGACCAGAGATGGATGTACCTACTAGGACAGTGGTAGGTGAAAGTGCAGTACCTGTTGGGGTAATGCTGACAGGAGTATTAGTGGATGGGCCAGCAGGTCCGGAAGAGCTTGTGTCAGTCATTGCAGAACCTCGGCTCGAAGTTTCTATTCTGCTGGTGTAAGCTGTAGTGACAGGAGGAGGTGTGTCCTTGGAAATCGTACTGTAGGTTTCCAGCATGGTGGTTTTCCTGCCCAAAGAACTGGCAACAAGCATGGATGTGCCAGTACTGGAAGCAGTGGAGGTTGATGGCAGAGAGGAGATGGGAGTAGAAGTCGCCAAAGTTGAGGAAATGCTCTCCTCAGATGTGCTCGAAACAGGGGATGTGGTGGCTGTAGTTGGGCTCGTGCCCGGAACAGAGGAGGATGTTGTTACAAGGACTGTGGTAGGTGATTCTGTTATCTCTGCAGTTGTGGAGGTGACAGCAGAAGCAGAGGATGTTCCACCTGTGCTGGGAGTGAGTGCAGTGGTAGTTTGAGCTGCTGGGCTCATTGTTCCCATGGTGCTGGAGAGGTGGGAGGAGGTTGTCTCTAAAGCAGAGGTTTGTGCTTGAGTTGAAGAGCGTAAAGCTGTAGTGACAGGAGGAGATGTGGCCTGGGAGACTGTGCTAAAGGTTTGCAGTGTGGTGGTTTTGGCGATCAAAGTGGAGGCGTCCAGGGTGGATGTGCCAGTGCCGGTAGCAGTGGAGGTTGTTGGCAGAGAAGAGGTGGGTGTAGAAGTTGCCAATGTTGAGGAAACGCTCTCCTCCGATGTGCTCAGAACAGGGGATGTGGTGGCTGTAGTTGGGCTCGTGCCCAGAACAGAGGAGGATGTTGTTACAAGGACTGTGGTAGGTGATTCTGTTATCTCTGCAGTTGTGGAGGTGACAGCAGAAGCAGAGGATGTTCCACCTGTGCTGGGAGTGAGTGCAGTGGTAGTTTGAGCTGCTGGGCTCATTGCTCCCATGGTGCTGGACAGGTGGGAGGAGGTTGTCTCTAAAGCAGAGGTTTGTGCTTGTATCGAAGAGTGTAAAGCTGTAGTGACAGGAGGAGATGTGGCCTGGGAGACTGTGCTAAAGGTTTGCAGTGTGGTAGATTTGAATCTCACATTGCTGGCATCAAAGGTGGATGTGCCAGTGCCAGAAGCAGGGGAGGTTGTTGGCAGAGAGGAGATGGGTGTAGAAGTTGCCAAGGTTGAGGAAACGCTCCCCTCAGATGTGCTCAGAACAGGGGATGTGGTGGCTGTAGTTGGGCTCGTGCCCGGAACAGAGGAGGATGTTGTTACAAGGACTGTGGTAGGTGATTCTGTTATCTCTGCAGTTGTGAAGGTGAATTCAGGAGCAGAGGATGTTCCACCTGTTCTGGGAGTGAGCGCAGTGGTAGTTTGAGCTGCTGGGCTCATTGTTCCCATGGTGCTGGAGAGGTGGGAGGAGGTTGTCTCTAAAGCAGAGGTTTGTGCATACGTCGAAGAGCGTAAAGCTGTAGTGACAGGAGGAGATGTGGCCTGCGAGACTGTGCTAAAGGTTTGCAGTGTGGTGGTTTTGGCTATCAAAGTGGAGGCGTCCAGGGTGGATGTGCCAGTGCCGGTAGCAGTGGAGGTTGTTGGCAGAGAAGAGGTGGGTGTAGAAGTTGCCAATGTTGAGGAAACGCTCTCCTCCGATGTGCTCAGAACAGGGGATGTGGTGGCTGTAGTTGCGCTCGTGCCCAGAACAGAGGAGGATGTTGTTACAAGGACTGTGGTAGGTGATTCTGTTATCTCTGCAGTTGTGGAGGTGACAGCAGAAGCAGAGGATGTTCCACCTGTGCTGGGAGTGAGTGCAGTGGTAGTTTGAGCTGCTGGGCTCATTGTTCCCATGGTGCTGGACAGGTGGGAGGAGGTTGTCTCTAAAGCAGAGGTTTGTGCTTGAGTTGAAGAGCGTAAAGCTGTAGTGACAGGAGGAGATGTGGCCTGGGAGACTGTGCTAAAGGTTTGCAGTGTGGTGGTTTTGGCGATCAAAGTGGAGGCGTCCAGGGTGGATGTGCCAGTGCCGGTAGCAGTGGAGCTGGTTGGCAGAGAGGAGATGGGTGTAGAAGTTGCCAAAGTTGAGGAAATGCTCTCCTCCGATGTGCTCAGAACAGGGGATGTGGTGGCTGTAGTTGGGCTCGTGCCCGGAACAGAGGAGGATGTTGTTACAAGGACTGTGGTAGGTGATTCTGTTATCTCTGCAGTTGTGGAGGTGACAGCAGAAGCAGAGGATGTTCCACCTGTGCTGGGAGTGAGTGCAGTGGTAGTTTGAGCTGCTGGGCTCATTGTTCCCATGGTGCTGGAGAGGTGGGAGGAGGTTGTCTCTAAAGCAGAGGTTTGTGCTTGAGTTGAAGAGCGTAAAGCTGTAGTGACAGGAGGAGATGTGGCCTGGGAGACTGTGCTAAAGGTTTGCAGTGTGGTGGTTTTGGCAATCAAAGTGGTGGCGTCCAGGGTGGATGTGCCAGTGCCGGTGGCAGTGGAGGTTGTTGGCAGAGAGGAGATGGGTGTAGAAGTTGCCACTGTTGAGGAAATGCTCTCCTCCGATGTGCTCAGAACAGGGGATGAGATGGCTGTAGTTGGGCTCGTGCCGGGAACAGAGGAGGATGTTGTTACAAGGACTGTGGTAGGTGATTCTGTTATCTCTGCAGTTGTGGAGGTGACAGCAGAAGCAGAGGATGTTCCACCTGTACTTGGAGAGACTGCAGAAGTAGTTTGAACTGCTGGGCTCATTGTTCCCATGGTGCTGGAGAGGTGGGAGGAGGTTGTCTCTAAAGCAGAGGTTTGTGCTTGAGTTGAAGAGCGTAAAGCTGTAGTGACAGGAGGAGATGTGGCCTGGGAGACTGTGCTAAAGGTTTGCAGTGTGGTGGGTTTGGCGATCAAAGTGGAGGCGTCCAGGGTGGATGTGCCAGTGCCGGTAGCAGTGGAGGTTGCTGGGAGAGAGGAGATGGGTGTAGAAGTTGCCAAGGTTGAGGAAATGCTCTCCTCCGATGTGCTCAGAACAGGGGATGTGGTGGCTGTAGTTGGGCTCGTGCCGGGAGCAGAGGAGGATGTTGTTACAAGGACTCTGGTAGGTGATTCTGTTATCTCTGCAGTTGTGGAGGTGACAGCAGAAGCAGAAGATGTTCCACCTGTGCTGGGAGTGAGTGCAGTGGTAGTTTGAGCTGCTGGGCTCATTGTTCCCATGGTGCTGGAGAGGTGGGAGGAGGTTGTCTCTAAAGCAGAGGTTTGTGCTTGAGTTGAAGAGCGTAAAGCTGTAGTGACAGGAGGAGATGTGGCCTGGGAGACTGTGCTAAAGGTTTGCAGTGTGGTGGTTTTGGCGATCCAAGTGGTGGCGTCCAGGTTAGATGTGCCAGTGCCGGTAGCAGTAGAGGTTGTTGGCAGAGAGGAGATGGGTGTGGAAGTTGCCAATGTTGAGGAAACGTTCTCCTCAGATGTGCTCAGAACAGGGGATGTGGTGGCTGTAGTTGGGCTCGTGCCCGGAACAGAGGAGGATGTTGTTACAAGGACTGTGGTAGGTGATTCTGTTATCTCTGTAGATGTGGAGGTGAATTCAGAAGCAAAGGATGTTCCACCTGTGCTGGGAGTGAGTGCAGTGGTAGTTTGAGCTGCTGGGCTCATTGTTCCCATGGTGCTGGAGAGGTGGGAGGAGGTTGTCTCTAAAGCAGAGGTTTGTGCTTGAGTTGAAGAGCGTAAAGCTGTAGTGACAGGAGGAGATGTGGCCTGCGAGACTGTGCTAAAGGTTTGCAGTGTGGTGGTTTTGGCGATCAAAGTGGAGGCGTCCAGGGTGGATGTGCCAGTGCCGGTAGCAGTGGAGGTTGTTGACAGAGAGGAGATGGGTGTAGAAGTTGCCAGTGTTGAGGAAATGCTCTCCTCCGATGTGCTCAGAACAGGGGATGTGGTGGCTGTAGTTGGGCTCGTGCCCGGAACAGAGGAGGATGTTGTTACAAGGACTGTGGTAGGTGATTCTGTTATCTCTGCAGTTGTGGAGGTGACAGCAGAAGCAGAGGATGTTCCACCTGTGCTGGGAGTGAGTGCAGTGGTAGTTTGAGCTGCTGGGCTCATTGTTCCCATGGTGCTGGAGAGGTGGGAGGAGGTTGTCTCTAAAGCAGAGGTTTGTGCTTGAGTTGAAGAGCGTAAAGCTGTAGTGACAGGAGGAGATGTGGCCTGGGAGACTGTGCTAAGGGTTTGCAGTGTGGTGGTTTTGGCGATCAAAGTGGAGGCGTCCAGGGTGGATGTGCCAGTGCCGGTAGCAGTGGAGGTTGCTGGGAGAGAGGAGATGGGTGTAGAAGTTGCCAAGGTTGAGGAAATGCTCTCCTCCGATGTGCTCAGAACAGGGGATGTGGTGGCTGTAGTTGGGCTCGTGCCCGGAACAGAGGAGGATGTTGTTACAAGGACTGTGGTAGGTGATTCTGTTATCTCTGCAGTTGTGGAGGTGACAGCAGAAGCAGAAGATGTTCCACCTGTGCTGGGAGTGAGTGCAGTGGTAGTTTGAGCTGCTGGGCTCATTGCTCCCATGGTGCTGGAGAGGTGGGAGGAGGTTGTCTCTAAAGCAGAAGTTTGTGCTTGAGTTGAAGAGCGTAAAGCTGTAGTGACAGGAGGAGATGTGGCCTGGGAGACTGTGCTAAGGGTTTGCAGTGTGGTGGTTTTGGCGATCCAAGTGGTGGCGTCCAGGTTAGATGTGCCAGTGCCGGTAGCAGTAGAGGTTGTTGGCAGAGAAGAGGTGGGTGTAGAAGTTGCCAATGTTGAGGAAATGCTCTCCTCCGATGTGCTCAGAACAGGGGATGTGGTGGCTGTAGTTGGGCTCGTGCCGGGAGCAGAGGAGGATGTTGTTACAAGGACTGTGGTAGGTGATTCTGTTATCTCTGCAGTTGTGGAGGTGAATTCAGAAGCAAAGGATGTTCCACCTGTGCTGGGAGTGAGTGCAGTGGTAGTTTGAGCTGCTGGGCTCATTGTTCCCATGGTGCTGGAGAGGTGGGAGGAGGTTGTCTCTAAAGCAGAGGTTTGTGCTTGAGTTGAAGAGCGTAAAGCTGTAGTGACAGGAGGAGATGTGGCCTGGGAGACTGTGCTAAGGGTTTGCAGTGTGGTGGTTTTGGCGATCAAAGTGGAGGCGTCCAGGGTGGATTTGCCAGTGCCGGTAGCAGTGGATCTTGTTGGCAGAGAGGAGATGGGTGTAGAAGTTTCCAAGGTTGAGGAAATGCTCTCCTCCGATGTGCTCAGAACAGGGGATGTGGTGGCTGTAATTGGGCTCGTGCCCGGAACAGAGGAGGATGTTGTTACAAGGACTGTGGTAGGTGATTCTGTTATCTCTGCAGTTGTGGAGGTGACAGCAGAAGCAGAGGATGTTCCACCTGTGCTGGGAGTGAGTGCAGTGGTAGTTTGAGCTGCTGGGCTCATTGTTCCCATGGTGCTGGAGAGGTGGGAGGAGGTTGTCTCTAAAGCAGAGGTTTGTGCTTGAGTTGAAGAGCGTAAAGCTGTAGTGACAGGAGGAGATGTGGCCTGGGAGACTGTGCTAAAGGTTTGCAGTGTGGTGGTTTTGGTGATCAAAGTGGAGGCGTCCAGGGTGGATGTGCCAGTGCCGGTAGCAGAGGAGGTTGTTGGCAGAGAGAAGATGGGTGTAGAAGTTGCCAAGGTTGAGGAAATGCTCTCCTCAGATGTGCTCAGAACAGGGGATGTGGTGGCTGTAGTTGGGCTCGTGCCCAGAACAGAGGAGGATGTTGTTACAAGGACTGTGGTAGGTGATTCTGTTATCTCTGTAGTTGTGGAGGTGACAGCAGAAGCAGAGGATGTTCCACCTGTGCTGGGAGTGAGTGCAGTGGTAGTTTGAGCTGCTGGGCTCATTGTTCCCATGGTGCTGGAGAGGTGGGAGGAGGTTGTCTCTAAAGCAGAGGTTTGTGCTTGAGTTGAAGAGCGTAAAGCTGTAGTGACAGCAGGAGATGTGGCCTGGGAGACTGTGCTAAGGGTTTGCAGTGTGGTGGGTTTGGCGATCAAATTGGAGGCGTCCAGGGTGGATGTGCCAGTGCCGGTGGCAGTGGAGGTTGCTGGCAGAGAGGAGACGGGTGTAGAAGTTGCCACTGTTGAGGAAATGCTCTCCTCCGATGTGCTCAGAACAGGGGATGTGGTGGCTGTAGTTGGGCTCGTGCCCGGAACAGAGGAGGATGTTGTTACAAGGACTGTGGTAGGTGATTCTGTTATCTCTGCAGTTGTGGAGGTGACAGCAGAAGCAAAGGATGTTCCACCTGTGCTGGGAGTGAGTGCAGTGGTAGTTTGAGCTGCTGGGCTCATTGTTCCCATGGTGCTGGAGAGGTGGGAGGAGGTTGTCTCTAAAGCAGAGGTTTGTGCTTGAGTTGAAGAGCGTAAAGCTGTAGTGACAGGAGGAGATGTGGCCTGGGAGACTGTGCTAAGGGTTTGCAGTGTGGTGGTTTTGGCGATCAAAGTGGAGGCGTCCAGGGTGGATGTGCCAGTGCCGGTAGCAGAGGAGGTTTTTGGCAGAGAGGAGATGGGTGTAGAAGTTGCCAATATTGAGGAAATGCTCTCCTCCGATGTGCTCAGAACAGGGGATGTGGTGGCTGTAGTTGGGCTCGTGCCGGGAACAGAGGAGGATGTTTTTACAAGGACTGTTGTAGGTGATTCTGTTATCTCTGCAGTTGTGGAGGTGACAGCAGAAGCAGAGGATGTTCCACCTGTGCTGGGAGTGAGTGCAGTGGTAGTTTGAGCTGCTGGGCTCATTGTTCCCATGGTGCTGGAGAGGTGGGAGGAGGTTGTCTCTAAAGCAGAGGTTTGTGCTTGAGTTGAAGAGCGTAAAGCTGTAGTGACAGGAGGAGATGTGGCCTGGGAGACTGTGCTAAAGGTTTGCAGTGTGGTGGTTTTGGCGATCAAAGTGGAGGCGTCCAGGGTGGATGTGCCAGTGCCGGTAGCAGAGGAGGTTGTTGGCAGAGAGGAGATGGGTGTAGAAGTTGCCAAGGTTGAGGAAATGCTCTCCTCCGATGTGCTCAGAACAGGGGATGTGGTGGCTGTAGTTGGGCTCGTGCCCAGAACAGAGGAGGATGTTGTTACAAGGACTGTGGTAGGTGATTCTGTTATCTCTGTAGTTGTGGACGTGAATTCAGAAGCAAAGGATGTTCCACCTGTGCTGGGAGTGAGTGCAGTGGTAGTTTGAGCTGCTGGGCTCATTGTTCCCATGGTGCTGGAGAGGTGGGAGGAGGTTGTCTCTAAAGCAGAGGTTTGTGCTTGAGTTGAAGAGCGTAAAGCTGTAGTGACAGCAGGAGATGTGGCCTGGGAGACTGTGCTAAGGGTTTGCAGTATGGTGGTTTTGGCGATCAAAGTGGAGGCGTCCAGGGTGGATGTGCCAGTGCCGGTAGCAGAGGAGGTTGTTGGCAGAGAGGAGATGGGTGTAGAAGTTGCCAATGTTGAGGAAATTCTCTCCTCCGATGTGCTCAGAACAGGGGATGTGGTGGCTGTAGTTGGGCTCGTGCCGGGAACAGAGGAGGATGTTTTTACAAGGACTGTTGTAGGTGATTCTGTTATCTCTGCAGTTGTGGAGGTGACAGTAGAAGCAGAGGATGTTCCACCTGTGCTGGGAGTGAGTGCAGTGGTAGTTTGAGCTGCTGGGCTCATTGTTCCCATGGTGCTGGAGAGGTGGGAGGACGTTGTCTCTAAAGCAGAGGTTTGTGCTTGAGTTGAAGAGCGTAAAGCTGTAGTGACAGGAGGAGATGTGGCCTGGGAGACTGTGCTAAAGGTTTGCAGTGTGGTGGTTTTGGCGATCAAAGTGGAGGCGTCCAGGGTGGATGTGCCAGTGCCGGTAGCAGAGGAGGTTGTTGGCAGAGAGGAGATGGGTGTAGAATTTGCCAAGGTTGAGGAAATGCTCTCCTCCGATGTGCTCAGAACAGGGGATGTGGTGGCTGTAGTTGGGCTCGTGCCCGGAACAGAGGAGGATGTTGTTACAAGGACTGTGGTAGGTGATTCTGTTATCTCTGCAGTTGTGGAGGTGACAGCAGAAGCAGAGGATGTTCCACCTGTGCTGGGAGTGAGTGCAGTGGTAGTTTGAGCTGCTGGGCTCATTGTTCCCATGGTGCTGGAGAGGTGGGAGGAGGTTGTCTCTAAAGCAGAGGTTTGTGCTTGAGTTGAAGAGCGTAAAGCTGTAGTGACAGGTGCAGGAGATGTGGCCTGGGAGACTGTGCTAAAGGTTTGCAGTGTGGTGGTTTTGGCGATCAAAGTGGAGGCGTCCAGGGTGGATGTGCCAGTGCCGGTAGCAGTAGAGGTTATTGGCAGAGAGGAGATGGGTGTAGAAGTTGCCAAGGTTGAGGAAATGCTCTCCTCAGATGTGCTCAGAACAGGGGATGTGGTGGCTGTAGTTGGGCTCGTGCCCAGAACAGAGGAGGATGTTGTTACAAGGACTGTGGTAGGTGATTCTGTTATCTCTGTAGTTGTGGACGTGAATTCAGAAGCAAAGGATGTTCCACCTGTGCTGGGAGTGAGTGCAGTGGTAGTTTGAGCTGCTGGGCTCATTGTTCCCATGGTGCTGGAGAGGTGGGAGGAGGTTGTCTCTAAAGCAGAGGTTTGTGCTTGAGTTGAAGAGCGTAAAGCTGTAGTGACAGGAGCAGGAGATGTGGCCTGGGAGACTGTGCTAAGGGTTTGCAGTGTGGTGGTTTTGGCGATCAAAGTGGAGGCGTCCAGGGTGGATGTGCCAGTGCCGGTGGCAGTGGAGGTTGCTGGCAGAGAGGAGACGGGTGTAGAAGTTGCCAATGTTGAGGAAATGCTCTCCTCCGATGTGCTCAGAATAGGGGATGTGGTGGCTGTAGTTGGGCTCGTGCCCGGAACAGAGGAGGATGTTGTTACAAGGACTGTGGTAGGTGATTCTGTTATCTCTGCAGTTGTGGAGGTGACAGCAGAAGCAGAGGATGTTCCACCTGTGCTGGGAGTGAGTGCAGTGGTAGTTTGAGCTGCTGGGCTCATTGTTCCCATGGTGCTGGAGAGGTGGGAGGAGGTTGTCTCTAAAGCAGAGGTTTGTGCTTGAGTTGAAGAGCGTAAAGCTGTAGTGACAGCAGGAGATGTGGCCTGGGAGACTGTGCTAAGGGTTTGCAGTATGGTGGTTTTGGCGATCAAAGTGGAGGCGTCCAGGGTGGATGTGCCAGTGCCGGTAGCAGAGGAGGTTGTTGGCAGAGAGGAGATGGGTGTAGAAGTTGCCAATGTTGAGGAAATTCTCTCCTCCGATGTGCTCAGAACAGGGGATGTGGTGGCTGTAGTTGGGCTCGTGCCGGGAACAGAGGAGGATGTTTTTACAAGGACTGTTGTAGGTGATTCTGTTATCTCTGCAGTTGTGGAGGTGACAGTAGAAGCAGAGGATGTTCCACCTGTGCTGGGAGTGAGTGCAGTGGTAGTTTGAGCTGCTGGGCTCATTGTTCCCATGGTGCTGGAGAGGTGGGAGGACGTTGTCTCTAAAGCAGAGGTTTGTGCTTGAGTTGAAGAGCGTAAAGCTGTAGTGACAGGAGGAGATGTGGCCTGGGAGACTGTGCTAAAGGTTTGCAGTGTGGTGGTTTTGGCGATCAAAGTGGAGGCGTCCAGGGTGGATGTGCCAGTGCCGGTAGCAGAGGAGGTTGTTGGCAGAGAGGAGATGGGTGTAGAATTTGCCAAGGTTGAGGAAATGCTCTCCTCCGATGTGCTCAGAACAGGGGATGTGGTGGCTGTAGTTGGGCTCGTGCCCGGAACAGAGGAGGATGTTGTTACAAGGACTGTGGTAGGTGATTCTGTTATCTCTGCAGTTGTGGAGGTGACAGCAGAAGCAGAGGATGTTCCACCTGTGCTGGGAGTGAGTGCAGTGGTAGTTTGAGCTGCTGGGCTCATTGTTCCCATGGTGCTGGAGAGGTGGGAGGAGGTTGTCTCTAAAGCAGAGGTTTGTGCTTGAGTTGAAGAGCGTAAAGCTGTAGTGACAGGTGCAGGAGATGTGGCCTGGGAGACTGTGCTAAAGGTTTGCAGTGTGGTGGTTTTGGCGATCAAAGTGGAGGCGTCCAGGGTGGATGTGCCAGTGCCGGTAGCAGTAGAGGTTGTTGGCAGAGAGGAGATGGGTGTAGAAGTTTCCAAGGTTGAGGAAATGCTCTCCTCCGATGTGCTCAGAACAGGGGATGTGGTGGCTGTAGTTGGGCTCGTGCCGGGAACAGAGGAGGATGTTTTTACAAGGACTGTTGTAGGTGATTCTGTTATCTCTGCAGTTGTGGAGGTGACAGTAGAAGCAGAGGATGTTCCACCTGTGCTGGGAGTGAGTGCAGTGGTAGTTTGAGCTGCTGGGCTCATTGTTCCCATGGTGCTGGAGAGGTGGGAGGAGGTTGTCTCTAAAGCAGAGGTTTGTGCTTGAGTTGAAGAGCGTAAAGCTGTAGTGACAGGAGGAGATGTGGCCTGGGAGACTGTGCTAAAGGTTTGCAGTGTGGTGGTTTTGGCGATCCAAGTGGTGGCGTCCAGGGTGGATGTGCCAGTGCCGGTAGCAGAGGAGGTTGTTGGCAGAGAGGAGATGGGTGTAGAAGTTGCCAAGGTTGAGGAAATGCTCTCCTCAGATGTGCTCAGAACAGGGGATGTGGTGGCTGTAGTTGGGCTCGTGCCCAGAACAGAGGAGGATGTTGTTACAAGGACTGTGGTAGGTGATTCTGTTATCTCTGTAGTTGTGGACGTGAATTCAGAAGCAAAGGATGTTCCACCTGTGCTGGGAGTGAGTGCAGTGGTAGTTTGAGCTGCTGGGCTCATTGTTCCCATGGTGCTGGAGAGGTGGGAGGAGGTTGTCTCTAAAGCAGAGGTTTGTGCTTGAGTTGAAGAGCGTAAAGCTGTAGTGACAGGAGGAGATGTGGCCTGGGAGACTGTGCTAAGGGTTTGCAGTGTGGTGGTTTTGGCGATCAAAGTGGAGGCGTCCAGGGTGGATGTGCCAGTGCCGGTGGCAGTGGAGGTTGTTGGCAGAGAGGAGACGGGTGTAGAAGTTGCCAATGTTGAGGAAATGCTCTCCTCCGATGTGCTCAGAACAGGGGATGTGGTGGCTGTAGTTGGGCTCGTGCCCGGAACAGAGGAGGATGTTGTTACAAGGACTGTGGTAGGTGATTCTGTTATCTCTGCAGTTGTGGAGGTGACAGCAGAAGCAGAGGATGTTCCACCTGTGCTGGGAGTGAGTGCAGTGGTAGTTTGAGCTGCTGGGCTCATTGTTCCCATGGTGCTGGAGAGGTGGGAGGAGGTTGTCTCTAAAGCAGAGGTTTGTGCTTGAGTTGAAGAGCGTAAAGCTGTAGTGACAGGAGGAGATGCGGCCTGGGAGACTGTGCTAAAGGTTTGCAGTGTGGTGGTTTTGGCGATCAAAGTGGAGGCGTCCTGGTTGGATGTGCCAGTGCCGGTAGCAGTGGAGGTTGTTGGCAGAGAGGAGATGGGTGTAGAATTTGCCAAGGTTGAGGAAATGCTCTCCTCCGATGTGCTCAGAACAGGGGATGTGGTGGCTGTAGTTGGGCTCGTGCCCGGAACAGAGGAGGATGTTGTTACAAGGACTGTGGTAGGTGATTCTGTTATCTCTGCAGTTGTGGAGGTGACAGCAGAAGCAGAGGATGTTCCACCTGTGCTGGGAGTGAGTGCAGTGGTAGTTTGAGCTGCTGGGCTCATTGTTCCCATGGTGCTGGAGAGGTGGGAGGAGGTTGTCTCTAAAGCAGAGGTTTGTGCTTGAGTTGAAGAGCGTAAAGCTGTAGTGACAGGAGGAGATGTGGCCTGGGAGACTGTGCTAAAGGTTTGCAGTGTGGTGGTTTTGGCGATCAAAGTGGAGGCGTCCAGGGTGGATGTGCCAGTGCCGGTAGCAGAGGAGGTTGTTGGCAGAGAGGAGATGGGTGTAGAAGTTGCCAAGGTTGAGGAAATGCTCTCCTCCGATGTGCTCAGAACAGGGGATGTGGTGGCTGTAGTTGGGCTCGTGCCCGGAACAGAGGAGGATGTTGTTACAAGGACTGTGGTAGGTGATTCTGTTATCTCTGTAGTTGTGGACGTGAATTCAGAAGCAAAGGATGTTCCACCTGTGCTGGGAGTGAGTGCAGTGGTAGTTTGAGCTGCTGGGCTCATTGTTCCCATGGTGCTGGAGAGGTGGGAGGAGGTTGTCTCTAAAGCAGAGGTTTGTGCTTGAGTTGAAGAGCGTAAAGCTGTAGTGACAGGAGCAGGAGATGTGGCCTGGGAGACTGTGCTAAGGGTTTGCAGTGTGGTGGTTTTGGCGATCAAAGTGGAGGCGTCCAGGGTGGATGTGCCAGTGCCGGTGGCAGTGGAGGTTGCTGGCAGAGAGGAGACGGGTGTAGAAGTTGCCAATGTTGAGGAAATGCTCTCCTCCGATGTGCTCAGAATAGGGGATGTGGTGGCTGTAGTTGGGCTCGTGCCCGGAACAGAGGAGGATGTTGTTACAAGGACTGTGGTAGGTGATTCTGTTATTACTGCAGTTGTGAAGGTGAATTCAGGAGCAGAGGATGTTCCACCTGTTCTGGGAGTGAGCGCAGTGGGTGTTTGAGCTGCTGGGCTCATTGCTCCCATGGTGCTGGAGAGGTGGGAGGAGGTTGTCTCTAAAGCAGAGGTTTGTGCTTGAGTTGAAGAGCGTAAAGCTGTAGTGACAGGAGGAGATTTGGCCTGGGAGACTGTGCTAAAGGTTTGCAGTGTGGTGGTTTTGGCTATCAAAGTGGAGGCGTCCAGGGTGGATGTGCCAGTGCCGGTGGCAGTGGAGGTTGTTGGCAGAGAGGAGATGGGTGTAGAAGTTGCCAATGTTGAGGAAATGCTCTCCTCCGATGTGCTCAGAACAGGGGATGTGATGGCTGTAGTTGGGCTCGTGCCGGGAACAGAGGAGGATGTTGTTACAAGGACTGTGGTAGGTGATTCTGTTATCTCTGCAGTTGTGGAGGTGACAGCAGAAGCAGAGGATGTTCCACCTGTACTTGGAGAGACTGCAGAAGTAGTTTGAACTGCTGGGCTCATTGTTCCCATGGTGCTGGAGAGGTGGGAGGAGGTTGTCTCTAAAGCAGAGGTTTGTGCTTGAGTTGAAGAGCGTAAAGCTGTAGTGACAGGAGGAGATGTGGCCTGGGAGACTGTGCTAAAGGTTTGCAGTGTGGTGGGTTTGGCGATCAAAGTGGAGGCGTCCAGGGTGGATGTGCCAGTGCCGGTAGCAGTGGAGGTTGCTGGGAGAGAGGAGATGGGTGTAGAAGTTGCCAAGGTTGAGGAAATGCTCTCCTCCGATGTGCTCAGAACAGGGGATGTGGTGGCTGTAGTTGGGCTCGTGCCGGGAGCAGAGGAGGATGTTGTTACAAGGACTGTGGTAGGTGATTCTGTTATCTCTGTAGTTGTGGAGGTGAATTCAGAAGCAAAGGATGTTCCACCTGTGCTGGGAGTGAGTGCAGTGGTAGTTTGAGCTGCTGGGCTCATTGTTCCCATGGTGCTGGAGAGGTGGGAGGAGGTTGTCTCTAAAGCAGAGGTTTGTGCTTGAGTTGAAGAGCGTAAAGCTGTAGTGACAGGAGGAGATGTGGCCTGCGAGACTGTGCTAAGGGTTTGCAGTGTGGTGGTTTTGGCGATCCAAGTGGTGGCGTCCAGGTTAGATGTGCCAGTGCCGGTAGCAGTAGAGGTTGTTGGCAGAGAAGAGGTGGGTGTAGAAGTTGCCAATGTTGAGGAAATGCTCTCCTCCGATGTGCTCAGAACAGGGGATGTGGTGGCTGTAGTTGGGCTCGTGCCGGGAGCAGAGGAGGATGTTGTTACAAGGACTGTGGTAGGTGATTCTGTTATCTCTGCAGTTGTGGAGGTGAATTCAGAAGCAAAGGATGTTCCACCTGTGCTGGGAGTGAGTGCAGTGGTAGTTTGAGCTGCTGGGCTCATTGTTCCCATGGTGCTGGAGAGGTGGGAGGAGGTTGTCTCTAAAGCAGAGGTTTGTGCTTGAGTTGAAGAGCGTAAAGCTGTAGTGACAGGAGGAGATGTGGCCTGGGAGACTGTGCTAAGGGTTTGCAATGTGGTGGTTTTGGCGATCAAAGTGGAGGCGTCCAATGTGGATTTGCCAGTGCCGGTAGCAGTGGGTCTTGTTGGCAGAGAGGAGATGGGTGTAGAAGTTTCCAAGGTTGAGGAAATGCTCTCCTCAGATGTGCTCAGAACAGGGGATGTGGTGGCTGTAATTGGGCTCGTGCCCGGAACAGAGGAGGATGTTGTTACAAGGACTGTGGTAGGTGATTCTGTTATCTCTGCAGTTGTGGAGGTGACAGCAGAAGCAGAGGATGTTCCACCTGTGCTGGGAGTGAGTGCAGTGGTAGTTTGAGCTGCTGGGCTCATTGTTCCCATGGTGCTGGAGAGGTGGGAGGAGGTTGTCTCTAAAGCAGAGGTTTGTGCTTGAGTTGAAGAGCGTAAAGCTGTAGTGACAGGAGGAGATGTGGCCTGGGAGACTGTGCTAAGGGTTTGCAATGTGGTGGTTTTGGCGATCAAAGTGGAGGCGTCCAGGGTGGATTTGCCAGTGCCGGTAGCAGTGGGTCTTGTTGGCAGAGAGGAGATGGGTGTAGAAGTTTCCAAGGTTGAGGAAATGCTCTCCTCAGATGTGCTCAGAACAGGGGATGTGGTGGCTGTAATTGGGCTCGTGCCCGGAACAGAGGAGGATGTTGTTACAAGGACTGTGGTAGGTGATTCTGTTATCTCTGCAGTTGTGGAGGTGACAGCAGAAGCAGAGGATGTTCCACCTGTGCTGGGAGTGAGTGCAGTGGTAGTTTGAGCTGCTGGGCTCATTGTTCCCATGGTGCTGGAGAGGTGGGAGGAGGTTGTCTCTAAAGCAGAGGTTTGTGCTTGAGTTGAAGAGCGTAAAGCTGTAGTGACAGGAGGAGATGTGGCCTGGGAGACTGTGCTAAGGGTTTGCAATGTGGTGGTTTTGGCGATCAAAGTGGAGGCGTCCAGGGTGGATTTGCCAGTGCCGGTAGCAGTGGGTCTTGTTGGCAGAGAGGAGATGGGTGTAGAAGTTTCCAAGGTTGAGGAAATGCTCTCCTCAGATGTGCTCAGAACAGGGGATGTGGTGGCTGTAATTGGGCTCGTGCCCGGAACAGAGGAGGATGTTGTTACAAGGACTGTGGTAGGTGATTCTGTTATCTCTGCAGTTGTGGAGGTGACAGCAGAAGCAGAGGATGTTCCACCTGTGCTGGGAGTGAGTGCAGTGGTAGTTTGAGCTGCTGGGCTCATTGTTCCCATGGTGCTGGAGAGGTGGGAGGAGGTTGTCTCTAAAGCAGAGGTTTGTGCTTGAGTTGAAGAGCGTAAAGCTGTAGTGACAGGAGGAGATGTGGCCTGGGAGACTGTGCTAAAGGTTTGCAGTGTGGTGGTTTTGGCGATCAAAGTGGAGGCGTCCAGGGTGGATGTGCCAGTGCCGGTAGCAGTAGAGGTTGTTGGCAGAGAGGAGATGGGTGTAGAAGTTGCCAAGGTTGAGGAAATGCTCTCCTCCGATGTGCTCAGAACAGGGGATGTGGTGGCTGTAGTTGGGCTCGTGCCCGGAACAGAGGAGGATGTTGTTACAAGGACTGTGGTAGGTGATTCTGTTATCTCTGCAGTTGTGGAGGTGACAGCAGAAGCAGAGGATGTTCCACCTGTGCTGGGAGTGAGTGCAGTGGTAGTTTGAGCTGCTGGGCTCATTGTTCCCATGGTGCTGGAGAGGTGGGAGGAGGTTGTCTCTAAAGCAGAGGTTTGTGCTTGAGTTGAAGAGCGTAAAGCTGTAGTGACAGGAGGAGATGTGGCCTGGGAGACTGTGCTAAAGGTTTGCAGTGTGGTGGTTTTGGTGATCAAAGTGGAGGCGTCCAGGGTGGATGTGCCAGTGCCGGTAGCAGAGGAGGTTGTTGGCAGAGAGGAGATGGGTGTAGAAGTTGCCAAGGTTGAGGAAATGCTCTCCTCAGATGTGCTCAGAACAGGGGATGTGGTGGCTGTAGTTGGGCTCGTGCCCAGAACAGAGGAGGATGTTGTTACAAGGACTGTGGTATGTGATTCTGTTATCTCTGTAGTTGTGGAGGTGAGAGCAGAAGCAGAGGATGTTCCACCTGTGCTGGGAGTGAGTGCAGTGGTAGTTTGAGCTGCTGGGCTCATTGTTCCCATGGTGCTGGAGAGGTGGGAGGAGGTTGTCTCTAAAGCAGAGGTTTGTGCTTGAGTTGAAGAGCGTAAAGCTGTAGTGACAGCAGGAGATGTGGCCTGGGAGACTGTGCTAAGGGTTTGCAGTGTGGTGGGTTTGGCGATCAAATTGGAGGCGTCCAGGGTGGATGTGCCAGTGCCGGTGGCAGTGGAGGTTGCTGGCAGAGAGGAGACGGGTGTAGAAGTTGCCACTGTTGAGGAAATGCTCTCCTCCGATGTGCTCAGAACAGGGGATGTGGTGGCTGTAGTTGGGCTCGTGCCCGGAACAGAGGAGGATGTTGTTACAAGGACTGTGGTAGGTGATTCTGTTATCTCTGCAGTTGTGGAGGTGACAGCAGAAGCAGAGGATGTTCCACCTGTGCTGGGAGTGAGTGCAGTGGTAGTTTGAGCTGCTGGGCTCATTGTTCCCATGGTGCTGGAGAGGTGGGAGGAGGTTGTCTCTAAAGCAGAGGTTTGTGCTTGAGTTGAAGAGCGTAAAGCTGTAGTGACAGGAGGAGATGCGGCCTGGGAGACTGTGCTAAAGGTTTGCAGTGTGGTGGTTTTGGCGATCAAAGTGGAGGCGTCCTGGTTGGATGTGCCAGTGCCGGTAGCAGTGGAGGTTGCTGGCAGAGAGGAGATGGGTGTAGAATTTGCCAAGGTTGAGGAAATGCTCTCCTCCGATGTGCTCAGAACAGGGGATGTGGTGGCTGTAGTTGGGCTCGTGCCCGGAACAGAGGAGGATGTTGTTACAAGGACTGTGGTAGGTGATTCTGTTATCTCTGCAGTTGTGGAGGTGACAGCAGAAGCAGAGGATGTTCCACCTGTGCTGGGAGTGAGTGCAGTGGTAGTTTGAGCTGCTGGGCTCATTGTTCCCATGGTGCTGGAGAGGTGGGAGGAGGTTGTCTCTAAAGCAGAGGTTTGTGCTTGAGTTGAAGAGCGTAAAGCTGTAGTGACAGGAGGAGATGTGGCCTGGGAGACTGTGCTAAGGGTTTGCAGTATGGTGGTTTTGGCGATCAAAGTGGAGGCGTCCAGGCTGGATGTGCCAGTGCCGGTAGCAGCAGAAGTTGTTGGCAGAGAGGAGATGGGTGTAGAAGTTGCCAAGGTTGAGGAAATGCTCTCCTCCGATGTGCTCAGAACAGGGGATGTGGTGGCTGTAGTTGGGCTCGTGCCCGGAACAGAGGAGGATGTTGTTACAAGGACTGTGGTAGGTGATTCTGTTATCTCTGCAGTTGTGGAGGTGACAGCAGAAGTAGAGGATGTTCCACCTGTGCTGGGAGTGAGTGCAGTGGTAGTTTGAACTGCTGGGCTCATTGTTCCCATGGTGCTGGAGAGGTGGGAGGAGGTTGTCTCTAAAGCAGAGGTTTGTGCTTGAGTTGAAGAGCGTAAAGCTGTAGTGACAGGAGCAGGAGATGTGGCCTGGGAGACTGTGCTAAAGGTTTGCAGTGTGGTGGGTTTGGCGATCAAAGTGGAGGCGTCCAGTGTGGATGTGCCAGTGCCGGTAGCAGTAGAGGTTGTTGGCAGAGAGGAGATGGGTGTAGAAGTTGCCAATATTGAGGAAATGCTCTCCTCCGATGTGCTCAGAACAGGGGATGTGGTGGCTGTAGTTGGGCTCGTGCCCGGAACAGAGGAGGATGTTGTTACAAGGACTGTGGTAGGTGATTCTGTTATCTCTGTAGTTGTGGAGGTGAATTCAGAAGCAAAGGATGTTCCACCTGTGCTGGGAGTGAGTGCAGTGGTAGTTTGAGCTGCTGGGCTCATTGTTCCCATGGTGCTGGAGAGGTGGGAGGAGGTTGTCTCTAAAGCAGAGGTTTGTGCTTGAGTTGAAGAGCGTAAAGCTGTAGTGACAGGAGGAGATGTGGCCTGGGAGACTGTGCTAAAGGTTTGCAGTGTGGTGGTTTTGGCGATCAAAGTGGAGGCGTCCAGGGTGGATGTGCCAGTGCCGGTAGCAGAGGAGGTTGCTGGCAGAGAGGAGATGGGTGTAGAAGTTGCCAAGGTTGAGGAAATGCTCTCCTCCGATGTGCTCAGAACAGGGGATGTGGTGGCTGTAGTTGGGCTCGTGCCCGGAACAGAGGAGGATGTTGTTACAAGGACTGTGGTAGGTGATTCTGTTATCTCTGTAGTTGTGGAGGTGAATTCAGAAGCAAAGGATGTTCCACCTGTGCTGGGAGTGAGTGCAGTGGTAGTTTGAGCTGCTGGGCTCATTGTTCCCATGGTGCTGGAGAGGTGGGAGGACGTTGTCTCTAAAGCAGAGGTTTGTGCTTGAGTTGAAGAGCGTAAAGCTGTAGTGACAGCAGGAGATGTGGCCTGGGAGACTGTGCTAAGGGTTTGCAGTGTGGTGGTTTTGGCGATCAAAGTGGAGGCGTCCAGGGTGAATGTGCCAGTGCCGGTAGCAGTGGAGATTGCTGGCAGAGAGGAGACGGGTGTAGAAGTTGCCAATGTTAAGGAAATGCTCTCCTTCGATGTGCTCAGGACAGGGGATGTGGTGGCTGTAGTTGGGCTCGTGCCCGGAACAGAGGAGGATGTTGTTACAAGGACTGTGGTAGGTGATTCTGTTATCTCTGTAGTTGTGGAGGTGAATTCAGAAGCGAAGGATGTTCCACCTGTGCTGGGAGTGAGTACAGTGGTAGTTTGAGCTGCTGGGCTCATTGTTCCCATGGTGCTGGAGAGGTGGGAGGAGGTTGTCTCTAAAGCAGAGGTTTGTGCTTGAGTTGAAGAGCGTAAAGCTGTAGTGACAGGAGGAGATGTGGCCTGGGAGACTGTGCTAAAGGTTTGCAGTGTGGTGGTTTTGGCGATCAAAGTGGAGGCGTCCAGGGTGGATGTGCCAGTGCCGGTGGCAGTGGAGGATGTTGGCAGAGAAGAGGTGGGTGTAGAAGTTGCCAATGTTGAGGAAACGCTCTCCTCAGATGTGCTCAGAACAGGGGATGTGGTGGCTGTAGTTGGGCTCGTGCCCGGAACAGAGGAGGATGTTGTTACAAGGACTGTGGTAGGTGATTCTGTTATCTCTGCAGTTGTGGAGGTGACAGCAGAAACAGAGGATGTTCCACCTGTGCTGGGAGTGAGTGCAGTGGTAGTTTGAGCTGCTGGGCTCGTTGTTCCCATGGTGCTGGAGAGGTGGGAGGAGGTTGTCTCTAAAGCAGAGGTTTGTGCATACGTCGAAGAGCGTAAAGCTGTAGTGACAGGAGGAGATATGGCCTGGGAGACTGTGCTAAAGGTTTGCAGTGTGGTGGTTTTGGCGATCAAAGTGGTGGCGCCCAGGGTGGATGTGCCAGTGCCGGTAGCAGTAGAAGTTGTTGGCAGTGAGGAGATGGGTGTAGAAGTTGCCAATGTTGAGGAAATGCTCTCCTCCGATGTGCTCAGAACAGGGGATGTGGTGGCTGTAGTTGGGCTCGTGCCGGGAGCAGAGGAGGATGTTGTTACAAGGACTGTGGTAGGTGATTCTGTTATCTCTGCAGTTGTGGAGGTGACAGCAGAAGCAGAGGATGTTCCACCTGTGCTGGGAGTGAGTGCAGTGGTAGTTTGAGCTGCTGGGTTCATTGTTCCCATGGTGCTGGAGAGGTGGGAGGAGGTTGTCTCTAAAGCAGAGGTTTGTGCTTGAGTTGAAGAGCGTAAAGCTGTAGTGACAGGAGGAGATGTGGCCTGGGAGACTGTGCTAAAGGTTTGCAGTGTGGTGGTTTTGGCGATCAAAGTGGAGGCGTCCAGGGTGGATGTGCCAGTGCTGGTAGCAGTGGAGGTTGCTGGCAGAGAGGAGATGGGTGTAGAAGTTTCCAATATTGAGGAAATGCTCTCCTCCGATGTGCTCAGAACAGGGGATGTGGTGGCTGTAGTTGGGCTCGTGCCCAGAACAGAGGAGGATGTTGTTACAAGGACTGTGGTAGGTGATTCTGTTATCTCTGCAGTTGTGGAGGTGACAGCAGAAGCAGAGGATGTTCCACCTGTGCTGGGAGTGAGTGCAGTGGTAGTTTGAGCTGCTGGGCTCATTGTTCCCATGGTGCTGGAGAGGTGGGAGGAGGTTGTCTCTAAAGCAGAGGTTTGTGCTTGAGTTGAAGAGCGTAAAGCTGTAGGGACAGGAGGAGATGTGGCCTGGGAGACTGTGCTAAAGGTTTGCAGTGTGGTGGTTTTGGCGATCAAAGTGGAGGCGTCCAGGGTGGATGTGCCAGTGCCGGTAGCAGAGGAGGTTGCTGGCAGAGAGGAGATGGGTGTAGAAGTTGCCAAGTTTGAGGAAATGCTCTCCTCCGATGTGCTCAGAACAGGGGATGTGGTGGCTGTAGTTGGGCTCGTGCCCGGAACAGAGGAGGATGTTGTTACAAGGACTGTGGTAGGTGATTCTGTTATCTCTGTAGTTGTGGAGGTGAATTCAGAAGCAAAGGATGTTCCCCCTGTGCTGGGAGTGAGTGCAGTGGTAGTTTGAGCTGCTGGGCTCATTGTTCCCATGGTGCTGGAGAGGTGGGAGGAGGTTGTCTCTAAAGCAGAGGTTTGTGCTTGAGTTGAAGAGCGTAAAGCTGTAGTGACAGGAGGAGATGTGGCCTGGGAGACTGTGCTAAAGGTTTGCAGTGTGGTGGTTTTGGCGATCAAAGTGGAGGCGTCCAGGGTGGATGTGCCAGTGCTGGTAGCAGTGGAGGTTGCTGGCAGAGAGGAGATGGGTGTAGAAGTTTCCAATATTGAGGAAATGCTCTCCTCCGATGTGCTCAGAACAGGGGATGTGGTGGCTGTAGTTGGGCTCGTGCCCAGAACAGAGGAGGATGTTGTTACAAGGACTGTGGTAGGTGATTCTGTTATCTCTGCAGTTGTGGAGGTGACAGCAGAAGCAGAGGATGTTCCACCTGTGCTGGGAGTGAGTGCAGTGGTAGTTTGAGCTGCTGGGCTCATTGTTCCCATGGTGCTGGAGAGGTGGGAGGAGGTTGTCTCTAAAGCAGAGGTTTGTGCTTGAGTTGAAGAGCGTAAAGCTGTAGTGACAGGAGGAGATGTGGCCTGGGAGACTGTGCTAAAGGTTTGCAGTGTGGTGGTTTTGGCGATCAAAGTGGAGGCGTCCAGGGTGGATGTGGCAGTGCCGGTAGCAGTGGAGGTTGCTGGCAGAGAGGAGATGGGTGTAGAAGTTGCCACTGTTGAGGAAATGCTCTCCTCCGATGTGCTCAGAACAGGGGATGTGGTGGCTGTAATTGGGCTCGTGCCGGGAGCAGAGGAGGATGTTGTTACAAGGACTGTGGTAGGTGATTCTGTTATCTCTGCAGTTGTGGAGGTGACAGCAGAAGCAGAGGATGTTCCACCTGTGCTGGGAGTGAGTGCAGTGGTAGTTTGAGCTGCTGGGCTCATTGTTCCCATGGTGCTGGAGAGGTGGGAGGAGGTTGTCTCTAAAGCAGAGGTTTGTGCTTGAGTTGAAGAGCGTAAAGCTGTAGTGACAGGAGGAGATGTGGCCTGGGAGACTGTGCTAAAGGTTTGCAGTGTGGTGGTTTTGGCGATCAAAGTGGAGGCGTCCAGGGTGGATGTGCCAGTGCCGGTAGCAGAGGAGGTTGCTGGCAGAGAGGAGATGGGTGTAGAAGTTGCCAAGGTTGAGGAAATGCTCTCCTCCGATGTGCTCAGAACAGGGGATGTGGTGGCTGTAGTTGGGCTCGTGCCCGGAACAGAGGAGGATGTTGTTACAAGGACTGTGGTAGGTGATTCTGTTATCTCTGTAGTTGTGGAGGTGAATTCAGAAGCAAAGGATGTTCCCCCTGTGCTGGGAGTGAGTGCAGTGGTAGTTTGAGCTGCTGGGCTCATTGTTCCCATGGTGCTGGAGAGGTGGGAGGAGGTTGTCTCTAAAGCAGAGGTTTGTGCTTGAGTTGAAGAGCGTAAAGCTGTAGTGACAGGAGGAGATGTGGCCTGGGAGACTGTGCTAAAGGTTTGCAGTGTGGTGGTTTTGGCGATCAAAGTGGAGGCGTCCAGGGTGGATGTGCCAGTGCTGGTAGCAGTGGAGGTTGCTGGCAGAGAGGAGATGGGTGTAGAAGTTTCCAATATTGAGGAAATGCTCTCCTCCGATGTGCTCAGAACAGGGGATGTGGTGGCTGTAATTGGGCTCGTGCCGGGAGCAGAGGAGGATGTTGTTACAAGGACTGTGGTAGGTGATTCTGTTATCTCTGCAGTTGTGGAGGTGACAGCAGAAGCAGAGGATGTTCCACCTGTGCTGGGAGTGAGTGCAGTGGTAGTTTGAGCTGCTGGGCTCATTGTTCCCATGGTGCTGGAGAGGTGGGAGGAGGTTGTCTCTAAAGCAGAGGTTTGTGCTTGAGTTGAAGAGCGTAAAGCTGTAGTGACAGGAGGAGATGTGGCCTGGGAGACTGTGCTAAAGGTTTGCAGTGTGGTGGTTTTGGCGATCAAAGTGGAGGCGTCCAGGGTGGATGTGCCAGTGCCGGTAGCAGAGGAGGTTGTTGGCAGAGAGGAGACGGGTGTAGAAGTTGCCACTGTTGAGGAAATGCTCTCCTCCGATGTGCTCAGAACAGGGGATGTGGTGGCTGTAGTTGGGCTCGTGCCCGGAACAGAGGAGGATGTTGTTACAAGGACTGTGGTAGGTGATTCTGTTATCTCTGCAGTTGTGGAGGTGACAGCAGAAGCAGAGGATGTTCCACCTGTGCTGGGAGTGAGTGCAGTGGTAGTTTGAGCTGCTGGGCTCATTGTTCCCATGGTGCTGGAGAGGTGGGAGGAGGTTGTCTCTAAAGCAGAGGTTTGTGCTTGAGTTGAAGAGCGTAAAGCTGTAGTGACAGGAGGAGATGTGGCCTGGGAGACTGTGCTAAGGGTTTGCAGTATGGTGGTTTTGGCGATCAAAGTGGAGGCGTCCAGGGTGGATGTGCCAGTGCCGGTAGCAGCAGAAGTTGTTGGCAGAGAGGAGATGGGTGTAGAAGTTGCCAAGGTTGAGGAAATGCTCTCCTCCGATGTGCTCAGAACAGGGGATGTGGTGGCTGTAGTTGGGCTCGTGCCCGGAACAGAGGAGGATGTTGTTACAAGGACTGTTGTAGGTGATTCTGTTATCTCTGCAGTTGTGGAGGTGACAGCAGAAGTAGAGGATGTTCCACCTGTGCTGGGAGTGAGTGCAGTGGTAGTTTGAACTGCTGGGCTCATTGTTCCCATGGTGCTGGAGAGGTGGGAGGAGGTTGTCTCTAAAGCAGAGGTTTGTGCTTGAGTTGAAGAGCGTAAAGCTGTAGTGACAGGAGGAGATGTGGCCTGGGAGACTGTGCTAAGGGTTTGCAGTATGGTGGTTTTGGCGATCAAAGTGGAGGCGTCCAGGCTGGATGTGCCAGTGCCGGTAGCAGCAGAAGTTGTTGGCAGAGAGGAGATGGGTGTAGAAGTTGCCAAGGTTGAGGAAATGCTCTCCTCCGATGTGCTCAGAACAGGGGATGTGGTGGCTGTAGTTGGGCTCGTGCCCGGAACAGAGGAGGATGTTGTTACAAGGACTGTGGTAGGTGATTCTGTTATCTCTGCAGTTGTGGAGGTGACAGCAGAAGTAGAGGATGTTCCACCTGTGCTGGGAGTGAGTGCAGTGGTAGTTTGAACTGCTGGGCTCATTGTTCCCATGGTGCTGGAGAGGTGGGAGGAGGTTGTCTCTAAAGCAGAGGTTTGTGCTTGAGTTGAAGAGCGTAAAGCTGTAGTGACAGGAGCAGGAGATGTGGCCTGGGAGACTGTGCTAAAGGTTTGCAGTGTGGTGGGTTTGGCGATCAAAGTGGAGGCGTCCAGTGTGGATGTGCCAGTGCCGGTAGCAGTAGAGGTTGTTGGCAGAGAGGAGATGGGTGTAGAAGTTGCCAAGGTTGAGGAAATGCTCTCCTCCGATGTGCTCAGAACAGGGGATGTGGTGGCTGTAGTTGGGCTCGTGCCCGGAACAGAGGAGGATGTTGTTACAAGGACTGTGGTAGGTGATTCTGTTATCTCTGTAGTTGTGGAGGTGAATTCAGAAGCAAAGGATGTTCCACCTGTGCTGGGAGTGAGTGCAGTGGTAGTTTGAGCTGCTGGGCTCATTGTTCCCATGGTGCTGGAGAGGTGGGAGGAGGTTGTCTCTAAAGCAGAGGTTTGTGCTTGAGTTGAAGAGCGTAAAGCTGTAGTGACAGGAGGAGATGTGGCCTGGGAGACTGTGCTAAAGGTTTGCAGTGTGGTGGTTTTGGCGATCAAAGTGGAGGCGTCCAGGGTGGATGTGCCAGTGCCGGTAGCAGAGGAGGTTGCTGGCAGAGAGGAGATGGGTGTAGAAGTTGCCAAGGTTGAGGAAATGCTCTCCTCCGATGTGCTCAGAACAGGGGATGTGGTGGCTGTAGTTGGGCTCGTGCCCGGAACAGAGGAGGATGTTGTTACAAGGACTGTGGTAGGTGATTCTGTTATCTCTGTAGTTGTGGAGGTGAATTCAGAAGCAAAGGATGTTCCACCTGTGCTGGGAGTGAGTGCAGTGGTAGTTTGAGCTGCTGGGCTCATTGTTCCCATGGTGCTGGAGAGGTGGGAGGAGGTTGTCTCTAAAGCAGAGGTTTGTGCTTGAGTTGAAGAGCGTAAAGCTGTAGTGACAGCAGGAGATGTGGCCTGGGAGACTGTGCTAAGGGTTTGCAGTGTGGTGGTTTTGGCGATCAAAGTGGAGGCGTCCAGGGTGAATGTGCCAGTGCCGGTAGCAGTGGAGATTGCTGGCAGAGAGGAGACGGGTGTAGAAGTTGCCAATGTTAAGGAAATGCTCTCCTTCGATGTGCTCAGGACAGGGGATGTGGTGGCTGTAGTTGGGCTCGTGCCCGGAACAGAGGAGGATGTTGTTACAAGGACTGTGGTAGGTGATTCTGTTATCTCTGTAGTTGTGGAGGTGAATTCAGAAGCGAAGGATGTTCCACCTGTGCTGGGAGTGAGTACAGTGGTAGTTTGAGCTGCTGGGCTCATTGTTCCCATGGTGCTGGAGAGGTGGGAGGAGGTTGTCTCTAAAGCAGAGGTTTGTGCTTGAGTTGAAGAGCGTAAAGCTGTAGTGACAGGAGGAGATGTGGCCTGGGAGACTGTGCTAAAGGTTTGCAGTGTGGTGGTTTTGGCGATCAAAGTGGAGGCGTCCAGGGTGGATGTGCCAGTGCCGGTGGCAGTGGAGGATGTTGGCAGAGAAGAGGTGGGTGTAGAAGTTGCCAATGTTGAGGAAACGCTCTCCTCAGATGTGCTCAGAACAGGGGATGTGGTGGCTGTAGTTGGGCTCGTGCCCGGAACAGAGGAGGATGTTGTTACAAGGACTGTGGTAGGTGATTCTGTTATCTCTGCAGTTGTGGAGGTGACAGCAGAAACAGAGGATGTTCCACCTGTGCTGGGAGTGAGTGCAGTGGTAGTTTGAGCTGCTGGGCTCGTTGTTCCCATGGTGCTGGAGAGGTGGGAGGAGGTTGTCTCTAAAGCAGAGGTTTGTGCATACGTCGAAGAGCGTAAAGCTGTAGTGACAGGAGGAGATATGGCCTGGGAGACTGTGCTAAAGGTTTGCAGTGTGGTGGTTTTGGCGATCAAAGTGGTGGCGCCCAGGGTGGATGTGCCAGTGCCGGTAGCAGTAGAAGTTGTTGGCAGTGAGGAGATGGGTGTAGAAGTTGCCAATGTTGAGGAAATGCTCTCCTCCGATGTGCTCAGAACAGGGGATGTGGTGGCTGTAGTTGGGCTCGTGCCGGGAGCAGAGGAGGATGCTGTTACAAGGACTGTGGTAGGTGATTCTGTTATCTCTGTAGTTGTGGAGGTGAATTCAGAAGCAAAGGATGTTCCCCCTGTGCTGGGAGTGAGTGCAGTGGTAGTTTGAGCTGCTGGGCTCGTTGTTCCCATGGTGCTGGAGAGGTGGGAGGAGGTTGTCTCTAAAGCAGAGGCTTGTGCATACGTCGAAGAGCGTAAAGATGTAGTGACAGGAGGAGATGTGGCCTGGGAGACTGTGCTAAGGGTTTGCAGTGTGGTGGTTTTGGCTATCAAATTGGAGGCGTCCAGGGTGGATGTGCCAGTGCCGGTAGCAGTAGAGGTTGTTAGCAGAGAGGAGATGGGTGTAGAAGTTGCCAATGTTGAGGAAATGCTCTCCTCCGATGTGCTCAGAACAGGGGATGTGGTGGCTGTAGTTGGGCTCGTGCCCGGAACAGAGGAGGATGTTGTTACAAGGACTGTGGTAGGTGATTCTGTTATCTCTGCAGTTGTGGAGGTGACAGCAGAAGCAGAGGATGTTCCACCTGTGCTGGGAGTGAGTGCAGTGGTAGTTTGAGCTGCTGGGCTCATTGTTCCCATGGTGCTGGAGAGGTGGGAGGAGGTTGTCTCTAAAGCAGAGGTTTGTGCTTGAGTTGAAGAGCGTAAAGCTGTAGGGACAGGAGGAGATGTGGCCAGGGACACTGTGCTAATGGTTTGCAGTGTGGTGATTTTGGCGATCAAAGTGGAGGCGTCCAGGGTGGATGTGCCAGTGCCGGTAGCAGAGGAGGTTGTTGGCAGAGAGGAGGTGGGTGTAGAAGTTGCCAATGTTGAGGAAATGCTCTCCTCCGATGTGCTCAGAACAGGGGATGTGGTGGCTGTAGTTGGGCTCGTGCCCGGAACAGAGGAGGATGTTGTTACAAGGACTGTGGTAGGTGATTCTGTTATCTCTGCAGTTGTGGAGGTGACAGCAGAAGCAGAGGATGTTCCACCTGTGCTGGGAGTGAGTGCAGTGGTAGTTTGAGCTGCTGGGTTCATTGTTCCCATGGTGCTGGAGAGGTGGGAGGAGGTTGTCTCTAAAGCAGAGGTTTGTGCTTGAGTTGAAGAGCGTAAAGCTGTAGTGACAGGAGGAGATGTGGCCTGGGAGACTGTGCTAAAGGTTTGCAGTGTGGTGGTTTTGGCGATCAAAGTGGAGGCGTCCAGGGTGGATGTGCCAGTGCCGGTAGCAGTGGAGGTTGTTGGCAGAGAGGAGATGGGTGTAGAAGTTGCCAATGTTGAGGAAACGCTCTCCTCAGATGTGCTCAGAACAGGGGATGTGGTGGCTGTAGTTGCGCTCGTGCCCGGAACAGAGGAGGATGTTGTTACAAGGACTGTGGTAGGTGATTCTGTTATCTCTGCAGTTGTGGAGGTGACAGCAGTAGCAGAGGATGTTCCACCTCTACTTGGAGAGACTGCAGTAGTAGTTTGAGCTGCTGGGCTCATTGTTCCCATGGTGCTGGAGAGGTGGGAGGACGTTGTCTCTAAAGCAGAGGTTTGTGCTTGAGTTGAAGAGCGTAAAGCTGTAGTGACAGGAGCAGGAGATGTGGCCTGGGAGACTGTGCTAAAGGTTTGCAGTGTGGTGGTTTTGGCGATCAAAGTGGAGGCGTCCAGGGTGGATGTGCCAGTGCCGGTAGCAGAGGAGGTTGCTGGCAGAGAGGAGATGGGTGTAGAAGTTGCCAAGGTTGAGGAAATGCTCTCCTCCGATGTGCTCAGAACAGGGGATGTGGTGGCTGTAGTTGGGCTCGTGCCCGGAACAGAGGAGGATGTTGTTACAAGGACTGTGGTAGGTGATTCTGTTATCTCTGTAGTTGTGGAGGTGAATTCAGAAGCAAAGGATGTTCCACCTGTGCTGGGAGTGAGTGCAGTGGTAGTTTGAGCTGCTGGGCTCATTGTTCCCATGGTGCTGGAGAGGTGGGAGGAGGTTGTCTCTAAAGCAGAGGTTTGTGCTTGAGTTGAAGAGCGTAAAGCTGTAGTGACAGGAGCAGGAGATGTGGCCTGGGAGACTGTGCTAAAGGTTTGCAGTGTGGTGGTTTTGGCGATCAAAGTGGAGGCGTCCAGGGTGGATGTGCCAGTGCCGGTAGCAGTAGAGGTTGTTGGCAGAGAGGAGATGGGTGTAGAAGTTGCCACTGTTGAGGAAATGCTCTCCTCTGATGTGCTCAGAACAGGGGATGTGGTGGCTGTAGTTGGGCTCGTGCCCGGAACAGAGGAGGATGTTTTTACAAGGACTGTGGTAGGTGATTCTGTTATCTCTGCAGTTGTGGAGGTGACAGCAGAAGCAGAGGATGTTCCACCTGTGCTGGGAGTGAGTGCAGTGGTAGTTTGAGCTGCTGGGCTCGTTGTTCCCATGGTGCTGGAGAGGTGGGAGGAGGTTGTCTCTAAAGCAGAGGCTTGTGCATACGTCGAAGAGCGTAAAGATGTAGTGACAGGAGGAGATGTGGCCTGGGAGACTGTGCTAAGGGTTTGCAGTGTGGTGGTTTTGGCTATCAAAGTGGAGGCGTCCAGGGTGGATGTGCCAGTGCCGGTAGCAGAGGAGGTTGTTAGCAGAGAGGAGATGGGTGTAGAAGTTGCCAATGTTGAGGAAATGCTCTCCTCCGATGTGCTCAGAACAGGGGATGTGGTGGCTGTAGTTGGGCTCGTGCCCGGAACAGAGGAGGATGTTGTTACAAGGACTGTGGTAGGTGATTCTGTTATCTCTGCAGTTGTGGAGGTGACAGCAGAAGCAGAGGATGTTCCACCTGTGCTGGGAGTGAGTGCAGTGGTAGTTTGAGCTGCTGGGTTCATTGTTCCCATGGTGCTGGAGAGGTGGGAGGAGGTTGTCTCTAAAGCAGAGGTTTGTGCTTGAGTTGAAGAGCGTAAAGCTGTAGTGACAGGAGGAGATGTGGCCTGGGAGACTGTGCTAAAGGTTTGCAGTGTGGTGGTTTTGGCGATCAAAGTGGAGGCGTCCAGGGTGGATGTGCCAGTGCCGGTAGCAGAGGAGGTTGTTGGCAGAGAGGAGATGGGTGTAGAAGTTGCCAATGTTGAGGAAACGCTCTCCTCAGATGTGCTCAGAACAGGGGATGTGGTGGCTGTAGTTGCGCTCGTGCCCGGAACAGAGGAGGATGTTGTTACAAGGACTGTGGTAGGTGATTCTGTTATCTCTGCAGTTGTGGAGGTGACAGCAGTAGCAGAGGATGTTCCACCTCTACTTGGAGAGACTGCAGTAGTAGTTTGAGCTGCTGGGCTCATTGTTCCCATGGTGCTGGAGAGGTGGGAGGAGGTTGTCTCTAAAGCAGAGGTTTGTGCTTGAGTTGAAGAGCGTAAAGCTGTAGTGACAGGAGGAGATGTGGCCTGGGAGACTGTGCTAAAGGTTTGCAGTGTGGTGGTTTTGGCGATCAAAGTGGAGGCGTCCAGGGTGGATGTGCCAGTGCCGGTAGCAGAGGAGGTTGCTGGCAGAGAGGAGATGGGTGTAGAAGTTGCCAAGGTTGAGGAAATGCTCTCCTCCGATGTGCTCAGAACAGGGGATGTGGTGGCTGTAGTTGGGCTCGTGCCCGGAACAGAGGAGGATGTTGTTACAAGGACTGTGGTAGGTGATTCTGTTATCTCTGTAGTTGTGGAGGTGAATTCAGAAGCAAAGGATGTTCCACCTGTGCTGGGAGTGAGTGCAGTGGTAGTTTGAGCTGCTGGGCTCATTGTTCCCATGGTGCTGGAGAGGTGGGAGGAGGTTGTCTCTAAAGCAGAGGTTTGTGCTTGAGTTGAAGAGCGTAAAGCTGTAGTGACAGGAGCAGGAGATGTGGCCTGGGAGACTGTGCTAAAGGTTTGCAGTGTGGTGGTTTTGGCGATCAAAGTGGAGGCGTCCAGGGTGGATGTGCCAGTGCCGGTAGCAGTAGAGGTTGTTGGCAGAGAGGAGATGGGTGTAGAAGTTGCCACTGTTGAGGAAATGCTCTCCTCCGATGTGCTCAGAACAGGGGATGTGGTGGCTGTAGTTGGGCTCGTGCCCGGAACAGAGGAGGATGTTGTTACAAGGACTGTGGTAGGTGATTCTGTTATCTCTGCAGTTGTGGAGGTGACAGCAGAAGCAGAGGATGTTCCACCTGTGCTGGGAGTGAGTGCAGTGGTAGTTTGAGCTGCTGGGCTCATTGTTCCCATGGTGCTGGAGAGGTGGGAGGAGGTTGTCTCTAAAGCAGAGGTTTGTGCTTGAGTTGAAGAGCGTAAAGCTGTAGTGACAGGAGGAGATGTGGCCTGGGAGACTGTGCTAAAGGTTTGCAGTGTGGTGGTTTTGGCGATCAAAGTGGAGGCGTCCAGGGTGGATGTGCCAGTGCCGGTAGCAGTGGAGGTTGTTGGCAGAGAGGAGATGGGTGTAGAAGTTTCCAAGGTTGAGGAAATGCTCTCCTCCGATGTGCTCAGAACAGGGGATGTGGTGGCTGTAGTTGGGCTCGTGCCCGGAACAGAGGAGGATGTTTTTACAAGGACTATGGTAGGTGATTCTGTTATCTCTGCAGTTGTGGAGGTGACAGCAGAAGCAGAGGATGTTCCACCTGTGCTGGGAGTGAGTGCAGTGGTAGTTTGAGCTGCTGGGCTCATTGTTCCCATGGTGCTGGAGAGGTGGGAGGAGGTTGTCTCTAAAGCAGAGGTTTGTGCTTGAGTTGAAGAGCGTAAAGCTGTAGGGACAGGAGGAGATGTGGCCAGGGACACTGTGCTAAAGGTTTGCAGTGTGGTGGTTTTGTCGATCAAAGTGGAGGCGTCCAGGGTGGATGTGCCAGTGCCGGTAGCAGAGGAGGTTGTTGGCAGAGAGGAGGTGGGTGTAGAAGTTGCCAATGTTGAGGAAATGCTCTCCTCCGATGTGCTCAGAACAGGGGATGTGGTGGCTGTAGTTGGGCTCGTGCCCGGAACAGAGGAGGATGTTGTTACAAGGACTGTGGTAGGTGATTCTGTTATCTCTGCAGTTGTGGAGGTGACAGCAGAAGCAGAGGATGTTCCACCTGTGCTGGGAGTGAGTGCAGTGGTAGTTTGAGCTGCTGGGTTCATTGTTCCCATGGTGCTGGAGAGGTGGGAGGAGGTTGTCTCTAAAGCAGAGGTTTGTGCTTGAGTTGAAGAGCGTAAAGCTGTAGTGACAGGAGGAGATGTGGCCTGGGAGACTGTGCTAAAGGTTTGCAGTGTGGTGGTTTTGGCGATCAAAGTGGAGGCGTCCAGGGTGGATGTGCCAGTGCCAGTAGCAGTGGAGGTTGTTGGCAGAGAGGAGATGGGTGTAGAAGTTGCCAATGTTGAGGAAACGCTCTCCTCAGATGTGCTCAGAACAGGGGATGTGGTGGCTGTAGTTGCGCTCGTGCCCGGAACAGAGGAGGATGTTGTTACAAGGACTGTGGTAGGTGATTCTGTTATCTCTGCAGTTGTGGAGGTGACAGCAGTAGCAGAGGATGTTCCACCTCTACTTGGAGAGACTGCAGTGGTAGTTTGAGCTGCTGGGCTCATTGTTCCCATGGCGCTGGAGAGGTGGGAGGAGGTTGTCTCTAAAGCAGAGGTTTGTGCTTGCGTCGAAGAGCGTAAAGCTGTAGTGACAGGAGGAGATGTGGCCTGGGAGACTGTGCTAAGGGTTTGCAGTGTGGTGGTTGTGACGCTCACAGTGGTGGCATCCAGGTTTGATGTGCCAGTGCCGGTAGCAGTGGAGGTTGCTGGCAGAGAGGAGATGGGTGTAGAAGTTGCCAAGGTTGAGGAAATGCTCTCCTCCGATGTGCTCAGAACAGGGGATGTGGTGGCTGTAGTTGGGCTCGTGCCAGGAGCAGAGGAGGATGTTGTTACAAGGACTCTGGTAGGTGATTCTGTTATCTCTGCAGTTGTGGAGGTTAATTCAGAAGCAAAGGATGTTCCACCTGTGCTGGGAGTGAGTGCAGTGGTAGTTTGAGCTGCTGGGCTCATTGTTCCCATGGTGCTGGAGAGGTGGGAGGAGGTTGTCTCTAAAGCAGAGGTTTGTGCTTGAGTTGAAGAGTGTAAAGCTGTAGTGACAGAAGGAGGAGATGTGGCCTGGGAGACTGTGCTAAGGGTTTGCAGTGTGGTGGTTTTGGCGATCGAAGCGGAGGCGTCCAGGGTGGATGTGCCAGTGCCGGTAGCAGTGGAGGTTGTTGGCAGAGAGGAGATGGGTGTAGAAGTTGCCGAAGATGAAGAAATGCTCTCCTCGGATGTGCTCAGAACAGGCGATGTGGTGGGTTTATTTGGGCTCGTGCCTGGATCAGAGTACATTGTTATAAGCAAAGTTGTTTTTGATTCTGTCGTTTCTGCAGTGTTGCTTGCGTTTTCTCCTTTGGTAGATTTTAGAATTTTTTAAGTGGTCTCTTATTATTATGTTTTATCGTAGACATAGAAATGCTCGTTGTTATGGCACTGATTTGCACCTTTTTACCTCTTCTCCTTTGTCTGATTGCCATTATGAAAAGCAGTATCCATGCTGGATTGTCACAATTGGATTCTTTTTGTCTTTCTTAACACTTTATTTTTTTATATGCCCTTGTTAATTTTTTTAGTTGGTTCAAAAGTTCTTCTCTCAGCAAATATAGCTAAATGACAATTCCCTAAACTCAAATTCTTTCCTTTCCATTGAGAAATCATATTCCTACTTGTCCTCAATTCTTTTTAGCCCTTCCCAGTTTTCAATAATTTGTGGAAAATAGGATGTAATACTCACTACTCAGTTATTACTATAACATCTCCTAGAGAACTTTGCGTTATTTTAAGGTTTTGGCTATATTTCACTGAAGGGACAGATCTCAGAACAGTAACAGATACCCAAACAGGTTAATAATGAGGTGAAGAAGAAAACTCTTCAGAATTCCAACTGCTTTCAAGCTCCTTTTTATGTATGTGTTTTATAACTATATTATATAGTTTTTTCAGGTTACCTGAACTGGCAGCACCTGAACATTTTGGTAGTCATCGACATCTACTTTATTGACTGATCACACAATGCCTGGGTCTTTGTCAGCCTAGAAGAATTACTCTCTTCCCTTGAGCTATTTGCAAATGTTCAAAATTATTCAGATTGCTTTTTTCTAAGGTGTGGTCATTCTACTCATAATCCTTTGCAGGAATCACACCCCATGCCTCCACAGTCAGGACCAGCCTTGTAAGGTTGGTATGCATCTCTTCTTGTGATGCATACCAGCCTTGCTAGGTAACACCTGTGCTTGACACCTACTAGGAAACTAATAGTGTTAATGTTTTGCCTCGGTGCTGTTACAGAGAGAAAATATGTGGAAAGGAAGAGCTACCCAGACCAAGCTATTCAAAATTTAAGGAATCATCATATTCCAGCATCCTAGCAAACAATTTCCTTGTTGTCTCACTATGCCAGATGGACCACTGAAGAGAAGAATTTGTCTGGACTTTTTCATGGAGATGTTCAGCTTGCACTGCTGTAAGATCTGAGCTTACTGTCCAGCCACCTGGAGCGACTTGGTTGTGAGCCACTTCCAGTCTAGAGGCTGTCTTGCCTTGTGAAGAGGGACTTGTGGGGTCCTGATGGACAAGTATTCCATGAGCCAGCAGTGTGCCCTTGTATCCAAGAAGGCCAATGCTATCTTGGACTGCATTAGGAAGAATATTTCAGTGGGTCAAGAAAGGTAATCCTCCCTCTCTACTCAGCCCTTGTGAGGCCCCATCTGGGGTACTGTGTCCAGTTTTGGGCTCCCCATTACAAGAGAGAAATGGAGCTCCTGGATCAAGTCCAGTGAAGGCTACTAGAATGATTAAGGGTCTGGAGCACTTCTTCTGGGAGGAAAAGCCTGAGGCACCTGGGCCTGTTGAGCCTAGAGAAAAAAGGGCTCAGGGTGGATCTGATCTATATGTATAAGTATCTGAAGGCAGGGTGTCAAAAGGATGGAGCCAGACTCTTCTCAGTGGTGCCAGGCAATAGGACAAGAGGCAAAGGCAAAAAACTAAAGCACAGGAAGTTCCACCTGAACATGAGGAAGAACTTCTTTACTGTGAGGTTGACTGATACCATTGGAATAGGTTGTCCAGAGAGGCTGTGGAGTGTCTTTCCCTGGAGATATTCAAGAGCTGTTTGGACACAGTCCTAATCACTGTGCTGTAAGTGACCCTGCCTGAGCAAGGACCTTGGGCTACATGACCACTGGTGGTCCTTTCCAACCTCAACCATTCTGTGATTCCATGACTGACATACTGTGCAAAGCAAACTAATAAACACTTCTCCTTATCATGACTTGTAGTCTATGACCCAGTGTTAAGCAAAGCACAGCTCTATACTTTATACACAAAAAAAATGCCTTGCCCTTTCCCTGTTCCTTCATCTTTACAGTCTTCTTAGATTCCAGACTCATTTAAGAGAGGCTCTAGCATTTCTGTGCATGTGAGGGCTTGGAAGGAATATCAGAAATAACAGGCATGATAATGTTGATGCTTGCAACAAAATAAAGCCTCCAAAGTTCAGAGGCAAGAGCCAATGAAGTGCATTCTTTATTAGAAGAAAGGATGCAGATCTGTATAAACATCAGGAATACTTTTTGTTTGTTTCCTTTTTTGCAAAATATGGGATGCTGGAATCCCTGTACCACGTGGAGTTCATATATTAAAGTCAATATTAAAAACTGATTAAATTCTGCCTTTTTCTCTGTACTATCTGAGGGGTTTAAGCCATTCCTGCAATGTTTAATAGATTTGTTATTGGTTTTTTTCAGAAAACAAAAGGAAGGGACCAAACACACAGAATTAATTTTGTCTTGTATCTTAATTTGATGTAGCTGCTAAGTCTGTAGCTTGGTATCAGTAATTTCACAATGTTCCCTTGACACAGAACAATGTTTGCTGTCTTTATAAAGAGATGTATGATTTCCTTTCAGGCTATGCATCCAGTTTCTGACAGAGAGGTCCAGTGATTCGCAGAGGCTAACCTCTATATAGCAACCAAGTCCTCTAGCCAGCAAACTGGAAGCACATGTTTGTCTAACAGTAATTGGATATATTCATGTGTAAGCAGTAACTTTGCACGCACTAAACTGAGTTGCAAACTAGAGAACCAAGGACATGATGCAGTGGCAAAAGGCAAACATTTTCACATCAACTGGCAAAGTGTTGTCCATTTAAAATCCTTGTGAAATCCTTGTGCAGATTTCTGTACAGCAACTAAGATGAAAACAGCCAAAGGCTACTGGGAGAGAGTAAATTAATCTAAATTCATACAATTTTTACATTATGCAAGTGTTTTGGAGTCTGCATAATTTAAAGCAATATTTAGTAACATTTAGCTCATGCATTTCCCCTCTAGTTCAGAATTAAAACAGCCTTAATTGCTTTTACTTTGAAACTAATATTTATTTTAGAAAATTAGATCTATACTTCTTTGAGTAACTGCCACCACAAAACTGCTTTTCTGTATAGAAATCAAGTAACTCAAACTCGAATTTTTAAAAATATCTTGAATTTTAAGATGATTAAATGCCTTCTAGATTTTCAATTCAGAGGTATCCACAAAGCTAACTTTCATTTTATAAGAAATATCATTTCAGTGACTTGTGCATTGCAGAGCCTCAGACTCAGAGCCTCAGTCGTTTTTTTGCCATTGAAAATGTCATTCT
The DNA here is from genome assembly GCA_039720435.1 of Amazona ochrocephala. NCBI lineage: Eukaryota > Metazoa > Chordata > Aves > Psittaciformes > Psittacidae > Amazona > Amazona ochrocephala. The sequence goes on from CM077885.1 coordinate 29,228,361, forward strand.
TGATTTTCAGTTACCATTTTTTCATGGGTAAAAAATATTTCTAGCTCAACTATTTTCTCAAAGCATTTATTATTTGGACTCTCTTTCCTGTTTTTATGAGTTTAAAACTTAACTGAGAATTGTATACAAGCAGTTTATAAGGTAAATATGAATATCTCACTCATTCTTTTAATAAAATATAAGAAATTAACTTTGATTGCTAAAAACAAATATAGGAGTTTATGTTCTGTCTTTTGCTAAGTGTTATATCCTCATTTATATTCAGCATATGTGTTCCTCTGCTATTTCTTCCTCTTAACTGATGAAAACTTGAGTAATTGTGTGTGCTAAAAAATGGCAAGGCGATGAGCAATGTAATCGTGCCCATCAAAAGCATAGGGCAGAGGGGTTTTCACTTGTACCACAAGGTAAAATCTGAATAGATTTAATCAACAGTATTGATTGAAGAACTTACACAGATACAAACAAAACACACTCTCTTTGGTTATTGTTTGTAATGGGAGTAATTTCATTGGAAAAATAGGTAAACCTTTAGAGAATATATTGAAAGGAGTTTTTCTGTTGAAGTAGCAAATAAATGAAACTTACCTGAAAAGCAGCATAATGCTATGATTACATATATAAGCTTCTGCTTACATCGAGATAAATTTGTTGTCCAATCCATCTTTTTTTCTTGCAAGATTGTAGTTTTACCAGATAAGTCCAAAATTCCTTTCAGTATCTGCTGAGCTCTTAGTAGCACGGGAATAACTCTCAGAACCAGGTGAAGAAGATGAGTCTGATGGTCAAGGTGAAATGCTCTTAAACTAAAGCACCTTGCATAATGCCAGCACTTTGTTGAGGGTTTGGTGAGGGACACACCTGCTTGTACCTTACAGCCCAAGGATTTTAAAATTAGAATATGGTGCTTTCCCTTTAGGTAAGGTAAATAAGAAACTCGCTGCTTGAAAAGGTCAGTGTGTGTTAATCTGAGCATGAAATGATCAGGAATGGGGACTAGTCTACACCCTTAAGAAGGCCACAAGCACACATTCACCTCTTAGATATTTAAGGTCAGGGTGGGCACATTACAGAAAGGAAGACAGTGGGTTTCTTGAGTTTGACATTTCAATATTACCATTTTTTTTTTACAGATAATGAGAAAACATTTCCTGATGCTATCTTGTGAATTGCTGTATATTAGGAAAGGCCCAATTTGATTGTCACATCATTGGTCACATCCTTCCTAGCATAAGGAGCAAAGATTATATTCACTGCTGTGATTGCAAATGGACAATTTTGCTTCATCTCAGTGGTCTCCTGGAATTTCTTCCACTGTGGCTGAGTGAGAGAATGGGCAGAAGGATTCAGGAGAACAACTTTGAGGGAATGCACAAAAGTAAACAGGCGGATGAAGTGGCAAAATGCAGTGAATTCATGTGCTGTTGTCAGTGGGTAACTGAAGTAGTAGATAACAGTGTTGTTTAAAGAAGGATTGCCACATCTATGAATTCAGAAGATCGTTAAAAAGCTTTTCAACCATTTTAGACCATCATCAATATTGAACGAAATTGACATTTTGTGCATCATGAAATCATGATTTTCAGTCAACACAGAGTATGAAAATATACAGGTATGCAGACTCTGCTTGACTTTGGGTTCCCTCCTGCCTGAACTCCTGTTCTGGTTTTCTTTCCAGAATCCTGATTCCCTTTCCTCTCCCACTTTTTCCAAACCTGAAATTTCTTGTTCAAGATGAACCCAGGGAAAAAAATAAAATGAAATCTTATCTGTGTTTTCTGTTAGATTCTAGTTAACAGTTTTCATTAACCCATATGTTGTGTTTAGGGAAAGGGACATCATCTTTTTAATACCTACTTCCTGATAGAGAGGCTTCATTGCCACTCAGTTCTAGGTTTAGAGTAAGATTCTTGTCTGTTTGACCAAGAAAGTCTCTACCATACTATTATATTTCAATCAGACGGTTTATGAGTATTAGTGAAGTATTGAGCTCGACTGGATTGAAAAATCACATTATATTTGCTGTGCTGTAGAACTTGTAGGGTTCAGGTGTGCTTTGAATATCCAAATTTTTTTCTTCAATGCTTGAGGTAATTTACATGAAAAATGTCCTTTTCACAGGTAAAGAACTAGTAAACACTGGCTAATATATTTATAACAAAACTAAAGTAAATTCAGTTTTCCTACTTGAGTAACTGAATAGTTCTCATGAGGCCTGGATTCATTCACATCAACATTATTTATCTGTAAAATGCAATTTGCATTTGTTTATATGATACAAGGACACTATAAATTGCTTGGTTTGTGCTGGTTGGATAACACATAGAGATTGAAAGTTCCTTTCAAAGTTTGTGACATTGCAACAAGCACCTATGTCATAGTCGGAGGGACTGACGTGTGTGTGTTCCTGCCTGGTTGTGCAAGCTGTTAGGTAAGTTGAACAGCCTTTGACCTTTCATCAAGCTAGTAAGGGAGAAAGAATTTGTGATTCACAATTCATTTCTTCTTGGTTAACCACTGTCATTAGCACGGTCTTTCTTTTGCTTACCTTTATGCATAAAAAGAGTTAAAAAATCAGAGGGGATGGGATTCATCCCAGCATGCTGTAGAGTCACTTGGAGAGCAGTAGCAAAAACCGTGAAGGTAAATCAAATTGCAACAGAAGAGTGTTGGGAATAATTCTGAGGTGTATGCAAAAAGACAAAAGCCCCTTGCTTTCATTTTGAATTCTAAGTACAAATAGTCAGTGGAGGCTGCTTATTGTTTTAGTCCACTGAGTATCAAAATCCTAGATGGGAGAGCTACACAGACATATACGTCAAGAGGCAGCCCTGATGCTATTGAAAAGTAATAGAGTTTGCTGGTGAAATGTACTCATGGAATAAGGTCCTATCACAAACTCTTTGTGATATAAAGGCAATAGCTGCCACATGGGATGACATGAAATCCATGTTATTTTCATAAAGTTTCTAGTATCGTTTCCAGAAGCCAGGATGATTTCCTTTTAAGCAGAATTCAAGTGTTTGTACCTCCTTGGTAGCGACACCTAGTTGTGTACACTCTTATTTTTGCACACGTAAATGAAAGTGAAGGGGAAGGCCTGACTAGTTTGGAAAGAATGCAGCACCTTCAGAAAGGCTGTTGGTAATTTCCTGCTATTTTAACCAGGAATGAGCTTTCCCGAGAGAACTTCAGTTCTGAAAGAGGGATGATTCTTGCACATCTGCCGGTGCAGCAATGGAAACCCTAGTGGGTAATCCTGAGTACTTTCCTAAATAGCTTGAAAAACAATTCATAATAAATTGCATTCTTTGACTGTTCTGTATTAGTGAATACTCATGAAACTATGATTGATTAATCATGTTTTACCAGTCTCTTTTGTAACTGAATACTTCCTTCTGGTGGTATTGATGAAGAACTGCATTTTGAATACAGACCAGGTAAGGGCTGGGGAAGGAAGGGATTTCTTCTGTTTCCGTACTAATCTATTTCCATTTACTTCTGGATTAGGGCATTGCTTAAGGGGTTTTTGTTACTGTCTGAGCAGAGGTCCTCTGAACACCTCCTTTGCCAAACTTATTCTACATCCAGAAACTAACTCTGACACAGGTTAACTGCCTAGAAGCCATAAGAGAAGATAGATGGATTAATAAAATAGAGATGGGCAAATAAAATAGAGAATACGGGCAATGTTTCTTGTGAGTGCATAGACAAGCTCTCTCAGCTGTTGAGGGGCAGAAATCTGCAGTCAATTTGCTACCACTGCCCTGAAGCCTGAGTGACTGGAGCATTCCTTGACATCTGCACAGAGGGAATACTGAATCTGCAATAGCAAACAAAAATAATTCCACAGCACAGAGAGTTTCTAAGGATTAATGTGTCAAACAGGAAAAGTTTCCAGAAAATCATCCCAAAGTCTCCCTAGCTTAAGGAATATTAACACATTCCAGATGACACCAGGGGAGAGAAAGCATCTCTGAAAGAAGATGATCTGACCCAAAATGAACAGTTTCAAACTACTAAATGAGAGAAAAGAAACAGATGATCACTCTTACTCAATAAACCTGTAAAACCTCTTACCTGCAGCGATGATGCCCAGCCGCGCAATGCCATCCATCCCTGCAGTGGCCATGGAGGTTGGTGTCCTCATGGAGCCAGTGAGGCTGGGCAACTCTGTGGGGCCAAGCACTGAGGGGCTCCCTCCAGAACCCCCTGTGGTCCCCACACTGGGCACCGTGACATCTGCCAGAGCCAAAATGCTGTCTATGGAGGAGCCCCACGTGCTGCTCCTGTCAACCGGAGGCACAGCAGGGTCAGCTGTGTGGTGGAGACCCAAGTCTGTGGCACTTGAGGAGCTGTCTGAGGCTGGCTGGGGAGAAATCTGTGGAGAGCTCACGCCTTCACCCTCTTTGATTGAGGACAGTGACACGTCGGCCGTTTGTGTCACGGTGGGCTTTGAGGAGTGGGTTAAGAGATCCATGGGCATTGCTGTGGTGTTGGGGGTTTGGTGGCCCACTTCATCTGAAGCACTTTGCCTAAGGAAACGTGGCCTGGGCAAACCTTTGTCTTCCAGGGTTGTTTTTGTGCTTGTTCCCAGGCCATGGTTCTCCTCTGAAGCTGTTACAAGTCCCAGCACTGTGGGTTCAGCCTCTTGCATCGTTCCCCCTATTGCTGCCGGTTCATTTGCGATGCGCACCATGCTGCTTGTACCTGCTGGTGAAATAAATAAGTCTCAATACTTATCAAAAATTAAGAAATGCATCTGAGGATAGCATTTTTATAATGTTTCAATTTCACATCCTTTTATTCTGTGGCATTTTAGCATGCTTCTTATTCTTTTGTTATCTTTTCCACTTTCTGAACAGAGGATCTGGATCTGTCTACTCCAAAGAGAGCCACTGTGTGTAGTAAAGCCAAGGCTTTTCCAGCCAGGAACCTACAATCCTTCTTTCCTCAAGCAATCCTCCAGGATGTAGAGTGGGCAGCCTATTGGAGGGAGCATTTCCCCTGCACTCAACAGGAGGCAGAGGGTTTCTCTGCAATAATTCAGGTATTCTAACTTTCTATGCTTTAAAATTTATGTAGAGTTTTGCTTCCCTCCTTTACCCCACCCAGTCTGAATTTCCAGCCCAAGGCTGTTGCTTTTGTCACCTAATTCTAGCAATTTAAGATGTCAGATATTGGTAAAACAGTTATTTGAACGTTTTTAGCTCTAACATTTCCTTTAACAGTCAATGGATATGTACCAATTTTAATAAGGATCCCTCTGCACTTCTGCAGCAGTTTTACAGATGGAGACAAAAGCCTCTGTAAATGATGCAATGGATATCGAAACCCTTTTTGCTGTAAGTTTCTTCTTTTACCTGTATAAGTTTCTATATAAGTTTTGCTATAAGTTTCTTTATATACAAAATTAGGTTTGTACACTTAGACTCAACCGCAATTTTCTCTTTTAGTGCTTGCACTGTGCTGAACTGGCTCAGGACAGGTTAGGTGAGCTGAAATTGCACACACATTGTCTTTCTTGCACTGAACTTTAAGATACAGGATATTTGCAGTCTGGGGTAAAACAGCCAGTGAAGATAATGGACCTAGTTTTTCCCTGTTTACCCAAATAATGGAATTTGGGCACAATCTCATCAAGCATTAAAATAGATGTCTTACTGAATTATTACTAGAACTTGGACCTTACTGCTACCCGAACCAAATGGATTCAGGTATTCTCCCTTTCGGTGTCCAGAGAGAAAAATAGTAAGGAGAGCTTCAAATTGTAAAAGGTGCAGCTTTGATTGAGTGTGTACATGACTGTATCAGTCACTATTTGTTCAAATGCCTTCACAGTTGCCCTCTCTAAAGGAGGTTAACCACATGCAGTAAACCTAACCTCTCATCACAGGACATACGCCACAGGCTGCTCAAGTTTTAACTATTTTGGACTTATTTTTCCCTCTTCTTCATTCTCAGAATAATGCACAATTACTGAAAGTATCTGAATTATGTTCTGCCTTGACTTCGTAGCTCTGAACTGTATGCACATATCAGGTACAAATGCTTTCCAGGAAAGTTTTTAATGATCTCTGCTACTATTAGTCCTAGCTTAAATATAGTTAGACATAGATGTGTAGATTTGACATGTACATACACATTCACAATTCCCTTTAAAAAAAACTTCCCCCATCATTATAAGAGCTTAACATTTTCCCTGGAGCATTCTATGAAATAATTAACACAAGGTGCACCCTACCTGTTGCGCATATGTTGAAATATAATGCCAAGACTATGAGTATATTTTGTAGGAAATACTGCATAGAGCAATGTTTCCAAGTCATTTTGTTGTCTTGAAACTACTTGTCCAAACGAGGGATTGCTTCAGGCTCCTTGCAACTCGGCTACGTCTGCAAGCAAGTTCCAAATGTTATGGAAGTAACTCAGGTAATGCAAGCATGTCGCTCTGTTAGCTGAGCTGCTGACACGCCTTAAAGTCCTGCTTAGTTTAAGAAACTGCTGTCATCCGAGTAAGAAGGTTGCAGGCCCAACGTGTTGATTTATACTTAGAAAAATGCAGTCCCGTTTGTGCATCCATTGAAAACTTTCATGAGGATCCGTATTGCCCAGCTAAGGCTGGGCATGCAAAAATTATTTGTGGCAACACTGGAGAAAAAGCATTTGAAATGGAAGGAAGGGAAAGAAGTGGAAAGGAAGGGAAGAGAGTTTGGTGGGCTGAAGATTACTTAGGAAATAGGCAATTTAAAAAATCCCTCCTGTGTAGTTTGAGATTCTCCAAGCAACCTCAAACAGTTCTTATACTTGAGGCAGAAATGTGCTAAACCCACACTACTAGAAGGGATGAGATGCACATCCCCGCCTCTTCTGCTGCTGTGCTGGCAGCAAAGGGATGAATTGAGATTATGGTTTCACAGGTGTGACCCACTCTGCCTCCTCATTTCCAGTGCTGTTGCACTGAACCCGATGTACTGAAACTATCCATTTCTTCAGGTGAAGTTCAGCTACCCAGAGAGCTGAGTCATAGAATCAGTCATGCAATCCCAGACTGGTTTTGGTTGGAAGGGATATCAAAGCTCCTCCAGCTCCAACCCCTGCCACAGGCAGGGACACCTTCCACTGGAGCAGCTTGCTCCAAGCCCCTGTGTCCAACCTGGCCTTGAGCACTGCCAGGGATGGGGCAGCCACAGCTTCTCTGGGCACCCTGTGCCAGCGCCTCAGCACCCTCACAGGGAACAGCTTCTGCCCAAGAGCTCATCTCAGTCTCCCCTCTGGCAGGTTAAACCCATTCCCCTTGTCCAAAACCCCTCTCCAGATTTCTTGTATGAAATTATAATCTGGAAAATACTTTGTGTTTGTTTCCAGAATGAAAAACACCTCAGTTAGTATTAAATTTATTATTTGACATGGGGAAGGAGTTGCTGTCTGGAGATCGTTCAGTAACAATCTCTGTGCAAGGGCTGTGTTTGTCTTTGCATCCTCACTGTGTATGTGCCCTGCTATATCAAACCAAACAGAGTCTCTCCTTGCACAACACTTGAGCCACTAGAGGCCATCCTATACCTCATAAACTAAAGTAGCAAAGCATATGGGAATAAAGGCCAACAGAAAGGAATGATAAAAGGTTAATTCAAGTCCAGATATTTTCCCAGCAAACCAAGCAGCTTGTTTTGGGAGAGCTTGCTCCTTTCTTGCGCCCTTAGGATTTTGCTGTGCTTTTTTGCTGAAGTTATTTGCTACTGGTGCTGCCAAGCTGCTGCACTGCACTAGACTCTGCTCCCATTAGCAGTGTAAATTCAATGGTCTTTTAGTTACAGCTGGTATTGGTTTAGTTTCATAGGAGAGTGTTTAAAATCTTTCCTGTCTGACCACACCATTCTTTCTGTGTAACTACAGATTAAATTCTATAGTGAATCTATTCCTTCTTGAAGTGGCTGCCAAAGGGTAAACACTGAAGTCATGCAGAGCACCTCGGGGCATGGAAGAGGCAAAGGAAAAGCTAATAAGGGACAGTCCTTCCATGTCTTCCCTCCTAGCAACATGCAAAACACAAAAGCCTTTGTAGTAGGAGCGGAGGGAGAGCTCAGCATTTATCACCATGCAGCAATAAAACACAAGGTGTTTGGGCTTTGTTGGAGCAATTAAAATGAAAGGGGCAAACATTTACCATGAGCAAAAAGTAACAAGGAACCTAAGCTCAATTGAGCTCAACTTTATAATAAGGTCTTCTGGTAGTATTTTACATCCGGTTTTTACAGGCTTGACTAAAAATTCAAGGCCAGTGCATGGTTCTTGTTTCCCCTAATGCATGGCTGGAGTAGTGGCAGATGCAGGTAGGCTGGGGACGAGGCAAAGCTCTGCTCTGTGAGCATCCCTGTGCCAGAGCTCCATCTTGAACACATCGGTATTTTACTTCAGTGAGGCTTCAATGCCTCCCTAATTACACATCCAGACATCCTTCAAGTGCTCTATTAAAGGAACCCGTTTAAATTAGGATCATACTGATGATTTTACAAATAATAAGATAAAGTAAAAGTAAGAAACTTAGACTCATAGAGAAGAGACAATTTATTGGGGGGTGTTCCCTCAGTGTTTTAATATGGTGATTCCTTAGCTCATGGCAAAACAGATGCTCAGATTTGATAGAACTTTGATGTCTTCTTTATACTCAACATGCCAGTCCTATAGTACGGAGATGGTGGGATGAATTATAGCTTTAAATATCAACCTATGCCTGGCTCTTCTCACAGTGCCTAAAGGCAGATTGCCAAGGTACAGATTGGGTGACACGCATGCTGGCATTGAACAGGCTGATTTTCACACCACCCCCTGGAATAAGCTTCATGTTTGAAGGTGTTTTCTTCAAGAATTCTGTGGTATGAATGTAGGTCTTGGCAAATTTGTTTGGAGAAAATATAATGAGGAAGACCAAAGGTTTGTTTACTTGAAAAACATCAACATAAAATGCAGCCTTATTGTTGTACAAACGGAGGAGGTTGGAGTTTTGTAGTTGCCATCTTCAATTCCCCAGTTCTAAACTCTTTAACTCTTTTTATTCACTTAATAACAAAAGTTCTGTCATCTGGAGGTTTTGTTCCACTGGCAGTTTTTTCTCCTGATTGAATCCGTAAACTTGACATCTTTTGCATAGAATATTCATTTTTTTTTCTTTTTTTTCCATTATCTGGAATAATTAATGCAGGAACACTTTGTCTAATGAGCTATAACAGCACAGTTCAAAATGCAGCCTTTCATCTGGGGCACCATTACATTAGCTGGATCCCTCCAGTCTGCTGCAATGAAATAGAAAATACCAGGTTGTAAGAACTGATGCACTAGTGATTCCAGGATTAGCCTATACATGACAAGGGCACAATAGAAAATTCAATTCTGTTCTGCAGTAGAGCTTAAAAGTAGGCTGGGATACTCTAAGATTAGGGGAATCAGAAAGCTATCTCCTTCGTACAGTAATGCTGTCATTAGGAATAGGTTTAAAGACAGCCCCATCTCCTCTCAGTTAGGACTTTAGCTTCTTAGGGAGTTTCTGGAGGTGATTTCTTCCATGTTTTCCCATGCAAACACGCTTAGATTAAAATATTTGTGTTTTCTACAGCTTTTGCAAAGGGAATAATAGCATTAGCCCTAAAAAGCAGCATCATTGTTGTACGTAAGGGGTAACACACTTGGAAGAGGACTGCTTTAGGACTACAGAGGCAAGAATTGCCTGCATTAACATCTGCCTTTAGCAGAATTGAATTAATAAACATATTTTTCAAGACAAATATCCAGCTCATAAGGATAATTTACTGCAACATCTATTTATTTTTGTGTCCTACGAAGGTCCAGTTCTTGCTGCAGAGCTGGGTTCTCTATTGAATGGGACTGGGAATGCTCAGCACCACCTCATTGTCCTGCTGTGATGGCCAAAGTGGTCTGTTCTGGCTGTAGGCATTACAAGTGTGTCCAGCTCAGCAGTGGCTGTGTTTGTAAAGGAAGTGTCTGCTTTCCATCGTGGTAGTTAACCAAGGGATTGTTGCTTCAGTTCTGAGAGTTTAATTGCAGAGGGAGCTGTGTCACTATCGGACGTGAGAGACAGTGTCCTCCTTTGTTCTATGCCCCTGCGCTTTATGGTATATGGATCTATTTCCCCTCATCCTTGAGTATTTGATACTGGTTCTTAGCTGAGTTTTTACTTGCTTTCTCATATTGACAGCACTCACTGAGATATACGTGTATTTTTTCTACCCTGATGCCCTGCTGTCTTGGGTTTTTTTCCATTTGATATCTTCAACCTAATTGTAAATCCAAAGAATATAATTTCTTTGAGAAGCTTAAAACTGGCATTACTGAGACAGCAGATATTCTTTACTAAGGCTGGTTGTGAACTTGACTTATTATTTTAGGCTTCTAGCTCTTTCATTACCTCTTATCTGAAAAGAGAGGGGAGATTTTGGGACCAAAATGTTACTGGTCTTAGAATGCGAACAGTGGGAACTTCCCTGTGCTGTTCTTCCCATCTTTTCTCTCATATCCTAGGAGGAATCATAAGTCCAAGAGCCAACCTGCGTATGGTTGTGCTGGGCCCACATTCACACCTGCACCACACAGAGCTCTGCTGCCTGCCTGGCACTGGATGGGACATATGCACAGAACTCGGTCGCACAGAAGCTTCAGGTTGTAGTTTGGCTTTGGTTCTGCATCCCTTCCTAGTTCCTCTGCCTATTTTTAACTCTCATGGGCTAAAACTAGAACTCCTTCAACGCGAACACGACTGTTTCAAGGTCTGGTTCAGCTCTGAGTGGATCTGATAAATGTGTTGCAATGGAGTGAGAAGCACGTTGGAGTATCAGCCCTGCCATCAGTTGATACCAGCATTGATGATCTGTAACAAAGGCTCACAAAGTGAGTGTACATCGCAGGCTGCAATGTCACACAGAGATTTGGGGGATCTAAGTAAAAAGCTGTTGATAATGAAAGTAGAAAAACCTGGTAGTGTACACCACCATGCAGGCCCATATCTCCCTTATCTATATCAGTTCTTTAAATCTGTGTCAGTTTCTTATGCTGCTTCTCCATGTTCTTCTCATGCCATTCTAAGGCTTGTCTTGGGTATGTGTTGTCCATATAGTTCAGCTGGTGCAAGTTTGAGAATGAATACAGAAAACCATGCATTCTCCAACTGTGAGGGTTCTGCTCAGACAATATCAAAGAAATTCCACTAGCTATGCCTTTTTTGATATTGGTGTATGGACTTGTATTTCTTGCCTCTTGCAGTTCTTACAATACAGTAGTTCCTCAATTACAGGCTTTAAAAGTGTAAGAAAACCAATTTGTCAATCTACCTGTTTTGTATCATTTTCATCTCTAATTTTGCATTTGCAGATTTCAAAACTGTGGGCTTTTTTAACCTCGTCAAATGAAATACAAAATCAGTTCAAATAAGAGTGCTCATAATGTGGGAATGATCCAAGAAAAAAGCAGGAAATGTACTAAAGGCTTCTCTGCAGTTTCTTGGTATTATTTACTTAGGGGATAAAAGCTGTATCAAAGGATGTTTGTTCCTATCTGATTGAACAGCAATCTGGCTTGTATCACGTTACTCTTGGACTCATAGAAACAGAAATTAGTCCAAGCAAATCTCTTCCCCCAGAGTCGGTGACTATGTTTCTTCTGTTGCAGACCACAAGCTTGAGAAACAATGGAGATAAAACATTCAGGTTCTGTATTATCCTTTATTTTGGCTAGTTTTATGTATTTACTTTGAAATTAGTCATGACAAGGCCAGAACACAATGCACTGTAGTGGTCAGGCTGACTAAAAAAGAGTAAAACAAATACTAAAAGGAAGACAATTCTCATGTTAGATGCTTTGACTTAATACACGAAGAAGTTTTTTTCTTTATACCTGGAGTGGAAGCATGAGATTCATTCTTTTTTCAGTCATTTTAAGAAAATTTGTTCATGTATTGATGCTATTAATATAAATATCATCTGAAAACTATTGTTCAGTTATGAAAATGAAACAAAAAATTTCTACAAGGAAAGGTATATGTTGGCCCAGTTTTTCCCTTCAGGGGAAAAAAAAAGTATCACAAAACTGCGATATAAATTCCTGTATTTGTCCTGCGTTAAGCTTCTGTTGAAACTTCTCATTACATCTTTGTCTTGGCTAGGATCTAAGGTTCATGAGACCCCAGGAAAGAAGCTGCTTCTACACATTTTGAAATAAAGGAGAAATAATCCATCTCCATGCTGCTGTCAGCAAATTGTTCAAGGCTTTTCTTCCCCTAGCCAAGGACCAGCTCAGCAGAGACTCAACAATTGTGCTGTGAAATGCTGGTGTACAAAAAACGGTCCGTAGACCTTTCCAAATGCTTAATGCCTTGAGCAGCGGGGAAAGAATCCAAATTTACAATGAATTTTGCTGGTGCCATCAGCCAAGTGAGCAAATAAATAAGGATATTTTATCAGAACACGTTTAGACCCAGTAAGAACCAAAGCAGGAGGCAAAAAATGTTCCTTGAGTTCCTTCGGGCCGTGACTTTGTACAGATAGATGTACTTCGTTATGTACGTGCTTCTGACTGTACTCATTTCCCTTTCCCAGTACATTTAGTGCTGTTATATGCGCTGCAGTGAGAAGTATTTAAAAATGTGAAATTCTTACATAAATATAGAATTATTGCAAACGGAGCGAACATGAATGATCGTTACAGCAGTCCTGCAGATACAAGTAATGCATCTGCCGCTCTTCTCTCCTGGGAGAAGGTCCAAGTTCTCTTACAGAGTTTGGGATACCTCAGAGAGGATCAAACCAGCTTTGATTCTTCTCAAAGAAGTGGATAAACCCATGTCTCTTAGTCTGGGGGCAAGTGCTCTGATCATTGGGCTGTCGCCGAAGGGAAGAGTAATAGGCGCAGCAGAGCAGCGGTTGTCAGTAAACAGGACAGGATTTCAGTGTCTAAATCCTGTGTAAATTCCATTTTCAGAGCCTCTGCTGGGAACGCAGCAGTGTTTGCAGTACAGCCCTTGAGAAGGGCTCGTTGCCTCTCTTAGGTGTGGAGGATTTGGCACAGGCCCAGGAGGGAGGAGGTTTTTTCCTTAATGCTCCAGTGACCATCTTGATGCCAGGGGAGTTACGTGACCAGTTCACTGACCAATTACTAAGAGATTTAATAGCAAAGGAGGCAACAGAAGGATTAGGAATCTTTTGTTATCTGGCTTCCTTATTCAGCTCTGGTTCTGTGGCTGTTCCTAGGCTTAGGTGAACTCATTTCAGGGAAGAACAACTCTGGGAAAAGCAAGCTAAAGATTAGTAGGCTTGTGCTGGCTGGGAGTTGTCTTTTCTCCTTGTCAGCAGATGATTTCTTTTGCCTGTAGGGATAGACCGTTTCAAGAAATAAATTGAAAATCCCTTTGGTTTCTTTTCTAACCTAATATCTCCAACTAGGACATCTTGGTTCCCTCAGTGTTAGACCTCTGGGGAGAAAAGATCCCTAACTCCAATTTCTGATTCCCCTGTGCACCATAACTGTGACAGCAAAAGCCCACGAAGAAATTGGGCTTGGCGTCCGGATTATACTCCTTTAGATCTAAGGAGAGAGGTATGTCAGAGGGACTTTCTTGGAAACATGACTGAAGGCAATGGACCTTCAAGGCTCCTTCAGTTCTGCCTCAGGTTATAGAAATGCTGTCGAGGACAGCAGAATGGCTCTAGGGATCTCTCTGGGTCTACATTCATGCTGCACCTTAGGAGACAGGTGAAAAGACCTTTCAGTGAAGCATCTCAAATAGCAAAGGCTGCAGTGAGACCTACGCACTGAGAGTGGCTCAGGTTTCTGCATTCTTTTGACCAGAGGACAAAAGCTATCATCAGAATTGTTTGTTCACAGAGGACCATTTTGACATAAAGACTAACGAAATAACTCTATTGTTGAGGTTCTTATATATTCGAAACACCTCTGAAAATTATGAAAGAGCTTCCCGAAAGCATATTTCCATGTCTATAGATGGTGTACTGGAAGGGCTGAAGTTTTAAGGCAGAAAACTTCTAATCTTTGTCTTCAAGAAGTTTATTTTTAGATAAAGATAGTAAAGATTTACATAAACAACAGTAGGACAACAGCCAGACAATGCTCTTACAGTAAGTAGGAAGATACTGGTAATGTCTTATGTTGAAACATTATCAGGGCCTCAACACGCAAGATACATTTTCTTTAAGAGTCTTTGTAGCCTTTATTTCAGATTTAATTACACAAAAGTAATTATTTTAATAATTTGGTACTCCACAAGATGCTGATGGCAGCCCTGAAATTGCCATCTTCAAGCAGTGATTTGAAACCCTCTGCTTCTAGATATTTCCATGAAACTTTTTAACTAACATGTCTGATCAAAATTTAAATAGTGATTTAGTCTTACCCTTAATATCTCTGCAAACAGTTTAAATATCAAACTTTCAAAAGTTTACTACTAAGTACTTTGAAGGAATTAGAGATGGGAATATTGTTCAAGGTTGAAAGGTTTAATCTGTTTGAATTGTCCCTTGATTAAAATACTTAAATACTCTTTCCTGCTTTTTTTTGGTGAACCAGAAGTATTAATTCATACAAAGATCAGCCCATAATAAAACCCTGAGGCCTTTCCTACAGCATCAGTGCAATGCTGATGTTTTCTGGTCACTTAAGTGCTGATATTTGCATCACGTATGGACAAATACTTACATAAAATTATTATGCAGGAAGGTTTTAATAGAAGAAAAGTAATTTGATTGCAAATCGACAGACTGACTAGCTCATGGTTTAAAAGAAATTATTGAGATAAATCCATTTCTTACCTGCTATTCGAAACTTCATTTGAACTAGCAGTGCCAGCAGCCATAAATGTCTCCTGAGATCTTGCTTGCTCTGAGCCATTCAAAGGGTAGTAATGATATTGCTGCTTTACATGGGAGATCGCAGAAATCTCTGGTTGGATTAGTTCAACAGTACCTACCTCTGTAGCACAAAAAGGATATCAAATTTGCATTCGTAGAGAAAAGATAATCTCCTTGATTTCGGAGAACTGCAGCTTGGAAGGGTGAAGCTGTGGTGTAATCTGTACAGAGGTTCCTTAGACACATTCAATGAACTGGGGACATGAACATCTGGGGCACATAGTAAATGTTTTGTTCTCTGTTGATCTTTGAAAAACAAAATTGAGGATATTGACAAAAGTTTTCTCTTCCATTCAGTGTTTGCTGTGTTCGCTGTGGAGCAAGAGCTGCGCTGGAGGCCAGTTGATGTGCTGTTTTGCCATACTGTGGAATTGCATGCCTTGCAGTGTGGGATGGCATCAGCTGGGAAGAGATTGGGAGATTGTGGGTTAGCTGCCCTGCACTGTGAATGGGGGGCACTACCCCAGCACTGGATCAGGTCTCCATAGGGGCCTCACTGGGCAAACTACCTCTCTCTGCCTTGAGACAAAGAAAGGGTGTGAGATACAAGGCAGTGGAGATGCTCCCAGTGTTACTGGTCACAGCCCCAGCTCGTTTTCATCGTAGTCATTGCTTGGTGGAAGAGTTGCTTGATTTGAAAGTGAGGAGCAAGAATGTGTTGCCATCACTCATGCCTACCCTTCCCTTCCAAGAACTTATGTGTAAACTTTGCAGAAGCCCCAAGAACCATTTCATAATCATATTAATTTACTCGGTTGATCTTATGAGTCCCTGATTATCTAAGCCATGTCTGTCTGGGTGTCATACCCCTGCAGTGGGAGATCAGCATTGATGCAGTTTTTCCAATGTGAGGAGAGGCTCTGCATTGTCTCCCCAAGGACCTGCTGGGTGGTTCTTTTTCTTCCTTTCAGACTGTAAATAATACAACTAAATCCTGTAACTGATTACATGTCCAAAGGACTTTTCTGACAGAAAATTGTACAAATGCCTGGAATTCTGTTAGATCATAATCCCACAGGTGAGATTAACTCTTTTAGAGATTCATTTCAAAACCCTCTTTGTAGAAAGGGCAAGTCTTACCCTAGGCACATGAGTGCTGTACCATGCTGTTGGATTTGTTAGTACCATGTAGTAGTGGAGGTCTTGAAGACAGATCCTGAGCATTCACTGAAAACCATGTCTCATGACCACAATTAGGTGTCTCAGTTTTCTAAGTGTCCCCCCTTTCTCTGCTGGACCACACTGAAATCCAGACCAAAACACCTTTGTATTCTACAAATACTGAAATTCAAGGCCTGATCTGGATTTGGCTGTGGTGCTTTAAACTCCTCAGTGATTAAATGGTTAAGAGGGAAATAATGAAGAGAGATTGCTGGATGGACAAATGCCAGCATAAGAAAAAGGTAAATGGAGAGGCATTCTGGTTCATTGCACAGGGGAAAGAATAGCACGTGTGGCATGAAGTTATATTGGATGCCTATACATTTGGGGTGTGGTGAGAAGCATTAATGTGAAGGTCAAGTGCTCAAAGATATGTGTGGATCCTGTGTATCTGCATTTTTTGCATTGCATTCTTTAGAAGGTTTTTTCTTTTTTGTTAACAAATGTGTCCTGATTTGGGTTTTTCTGCAGCCAGGTAGGTGTGCTCTCTTATCATTACAGGAACCTGAGGGATTCCCTTGTTGGGACCTCCTTTAAAGCAGTACAGGGACCCATTAACACACCTTTACCTAAAGTGGAAGTGTGATAGCAGGCCCTGCTGCTTTGCAGGTGCCTGGCTTATGCAATGCACACAGTGAAGCTGCGGCTGCTTGGAATGAAGGTGCAGCCATCCTGCCTCAGCTTAAGAAACTAGGCAGAGCAGACTCCCCTTCCTGCACCCAGCTCTTACCCACTGCAGCAGCAGATATTCCCTGCAGGGAGAGGAAAACCTGTAATCCCTTTTGGTCTCCATCAGCAGGAATGGCTCCAGATTTCACTGGAGATGCTCCAAACAGTGGGGAGATAACAGTACTAACATCCCTGTATGTACTTACATCACTGTATCACTGCCCTCATAGTTTATGCTCTATACAGTTTATGGCCTGACTTTAGACTCTTGCATCTCCTTGCAGACATCTCTGGAACAGTCTGATCACTGTGGTATCCACTTCTCTCTCTCCAGTAGAGAAATTCCTGCCTAATTGACCCTGCGTGTGATGTAATGTTAATATAAATCATCTTCAACCCAAATTCCTGGAAAAGTTAAAAAGTTAACTTTTTTTCTTTCTCTTTTTTTCTTTCAGATGTAGGGGAATCGAAAGGGAAATAAAATCTTTTTCAGGACAACACAGATGGCAAAAACACGCTGGGGAGAGGGAGCTTGGGAGTCCTCACTTCGCATCTGCTGTTCACCTCTGGCTTCCCTGGCTGAAAAGATCATAGGTGAGTTGCTTACCTTCCTCTTCACCAAACTTGTCACCTGGGCCATGAATTTCTTCCTGTGCAAGGAGCTGCGCACAGAAGAACAGGGGCTCTCTGCTGATAGATGCTTTGGTGCTGGGAGACCTCATCTGGAGAGGACTCGAGCCATTCTCCTTTCCTGTGACTTTGCTTGTTTAGCAGCAGGAGCAGAAGGCATCCTTTGAGGGATTGCTGCAGGTAGATACTTGTGGGAATGAACACAAAACTCGTGCGAGGTTTGGAGCCTGCAACATCAGCATATGGAGCATATATAGAAGTAAGCTGTGTGGCTGGTTTGCCATCACAATGCAAACAGGTATGAGTTTCAAACAGTATGGCCCCGTGAAGCTGTGACACTGACAGCACCTTTCATCAACTAAAGTAAGGTAAAAATGTCAATAATACTAAGGATCTTCTTGTCACGCACATCTATTTGCTACCTGTTTAATTGCGATAGCATGAGTTGTTGCTCTTAAAAAGAGAACTTGGTCTAACTAGAGCAAGCTTGAAGAAACAGCCTTCTATCACATCCAAGATGTCTAAACGAGAAAAAACAATTGCTGGTAGTAGAATTGTAAAATATTAAAGTGGTCTTTTTAGGTTTTCTCCTAACAAGAATTCATCCAAGTGCAAGCCAGCCCTAATATAAGCAGATTCAAATCATAGAATCATAGAATCAATAGTTAGGGTTGGAAAGGACCCTCCACACCCATCCTCAGGGCATCTCAAACTATTCAGCTAAGCAAAAGAGATGTTTCATTCCTCAGCTCTACCCAGCTCAAAGCTTCTCTGAGGTGGTCAAAACCATCATTCTCATGCATATTCCCCTTAGAAAATGAGGCTTTATTGAAATCTAAGCTTTTACCAGAATTGTGCTGGATTTTGCCCATTATAGTCTGAAGGCAAAGTCAAACATGCAAATAAAGCTGAAATATTCCATTTTAAAATGACAAGGACTTCACATTTCCATTTTTCCTTTCAAAATAATTTTTGCTATGAAAATCAGTACTTGATGTAACAAATTACAATAAGAATACGAAAGAAGCCTGTCAAAATGACAACAGAGTATTTCAAGTGACTTTTAAAACCTTTTTAAACATCTCATTTTTGTGCTGAATTTCTAAATAGGACATTTCACTCCACACTGCAATGAAAATTGAGTTTGAAATTACAGAATTTCCAAGGAAACAGACATTTCAGTTTCCATGTAGATGCAGTCTTAATGTACTTAAGGTCTCAAACCCCAATCTTTGATTGGGTAACGCCAAGTATTCAAAACCAATTTCTGGAGTCTGTAAGGTATCATGGATAGAGTACAGGATAGAGATGTTATACAGATATTTTATCAGTGTTGTTCTTAAAGCTTTGAAAACTTCATGCATTAAAAGAGACAATGTGATTTTATGGCAGAAGTGTTTCAAGTCCCCAAGG
This sequence comes from Amazona ochrocephala, assembly GCA_039720435.1. Classification (NCBI taxonomy): domain Eukaryota; kingdom Metazoa; phylum Chordata; class Aves; order Psittaciformes; family Psittacidae; genus Amazona; species Amazona ochrocephala. Next base: position 29,247,167 of record CM077885.1, read on the forward strand.
ACAGTTCTCATCTGAGATTATTGGTTTTCTTTCCCTTACTCCCTGCAGATCTGGCAGTGAAACTCAGTTTCACTTGGTGTGAACCTTTAGTTCAAAGTATTTAAGCTCAGATAAGATCTAAGCTCATGACTTCATCTTTTAAAAACAAGGCGCATTAGTGTTGCCACACTGCTTTAGTAAAAGGCAAAGGGAGTGCCTCCTGTTCAAGATCGGTTTCCACTAACGCCCAGCCAGAAGCAGTGGGATGCCAAGCTCAGCCAGCTTGGTGCACGGCACAGTTCTCTTCTCCCTGATACCTCCAGGGCATTTGGCCTGCATCTTCTTGACACCCTTTTTGCCTCACCCTGCTTCTTGTGCTGGGAGAAAGCAGAGGTCAGAGATGGTGATGCCCAAAATGTCTGAGCCCTATAATGGTCAGGGGGAAACATTTATCAAATTGAATAGAGAGGTGGGCAGAGCAGTACAGCCTGGCTGGTTTCTGCCCTTTCTTTCTTTTTGCTCTTCTTGGCTTTTCTGCCATATGTTCCTAACTAGTATTGCCCCTGCAGGCTTGCCTACAAAGACTGTATTTTCATTTGCATTTTAATCCTTCATGATAGTTTATTTTCATATTAATAACAGAAGATGGCTTCTTCCTTACATTTCTAAAAATCTATAATTGCATGGAAATTGTATCCACTCACAATATTGCAGCATGAAAGGTCTGTAAAGATTTCTTCATGTTTCACAGTTTGTTTTACTATCTCTAGGAACGTTTGTCAGGGAGTCAAAGCAAGATGAGGCACAAGATTTCTTCTCCACAGCCACACTGCAGGTATAAGGTCAGTGGGAAGCCCATGCTCCAGCCTCCTACAGGCACTCAAGACATCACATGGTGAGCTTTTCTGAGATGATCCTCTTGCTTTAAAGCGAAATACCAAAACTGCATTGTTGAGATGTGTGTTCATTGACTTGAAAGTGAGTGGGTATCCTGCAAACAGGAAAGCAAAGCTAAAAACCCCACACAAAGAAAATCTGGCTCAAGATATTATCTTGGAGTCTCCCGGAGGACTGAGAATTGAATAAGAATTGGTGAGAATTGGCATTGTCTGTGTTAAGTGTCTGTGGGAAGAGGGGGTAACTTTTTGGAATCTCACTAAATTCTTGGACACAAATAATATTGTATTAAGGAGTTTCCAGGTCAAAAGTACTTTGTCTGAGTTTTGATGGTGCTTGACATAAAACAGTTACTTGAATTTATAGCATTGCCTTGTTGTTATTCTGGTAGCAGCACAACACAGAGTATTTTGGAAGATCATTCTTTTTTCTTTTCCCATGTCATTCATTAGTGAATGTAATTCAATATTTTCCGTTACTCGTTTCTTATCTGAGGTTGGAGTAGTCCAAGCAGTCTCTTTTCATATGGAAATCTACCCAAGTTTTTAGCATTTCTTCTTGCACTCTTTGAACTTGATTTATATTTTCCAAATGAGGGGAACAAAATAGGATTGAACACACTGTTAAGGATGAGAAGGCACCATCACTAATGTAGTATATGACACTATAATATTTTCATCATTACATAAAGCCTATATTTAAATATCCTAACATCTTACTGCTTTTCTGGTTAGAACACTTTGCTGAGCATGTGCTTCTTAAGGAGCTTTTTAAAATGGCACCAAGTCCTCTTGGTTGATTTACAATGCAGAGGACCACGAATACTTCAAACTCTTTCTTCCCATATGCATAATGTTTTGGGACCTTAATCTGCCATCCCATTGCCCAGCTGATCTTTTTTCCTCTGCTTTCCTATCTGGGGCAATTCAAAATTCTCTTGCATCTAAATAATTTTCTGTAAGCCATAGTATTTTCATATCTATTGTTCACTAAATACAGGAAGCAATCCTGTGTCTTGCAGAAATTGTTATGATATAGAGCTGATAATCTCTTCCCTTGCTGAAAGTTTGCCTCTTAATTCTACATTTTGGGTTGGTTTTTTTTTGTATCTCTTAGCTAATTTCTAATCAATGAGAGAGCTTTTCACTGTGGAGCTACTTAACCATACAACTTGGACACCACCACATCGCTCTTATCTGAGTGGCTTTGAGCCTCCATCTCCTCATTACTGGTCCCTAGAGTAAAACAGGGGTAGCAAAAATGCACACGTGTTGTAGATCCATGCAGATAGAGCATATTTACATCCCTCTATGGAGAGCTCAACTTGCTGTTGCCATGCTTACTGTGTTCTTCAGGATTCCTTCAGCAGCTTGTGATTTGTTTTCCTGGGAGTGAGAGGCTTTTTGAAGTCTCTGAGACAAAGTGAGCAAAGAGGAGCATAAACATTGCTCCCTCCAGCTGGCTCTAGGATGCTCCTTCCTCCTCTTCCTCCTCTTCCTCCTCCTCCTCGGATCTGTCCATCACTGCTGCTAGCTGGGACTTGCCCAAAACCAATACCCCAATGCAGTGTAAGCGGTGTGCTCATGGCTCTGTTTGATCAAGGGTAAATTCCCTATATCTTTGGAGTGGCTTCAGGGGTGAGGCTTTAGGCTAAAAGGCTCATCTGTTTACCCTTCATCCACTTGTTATAATGTTTTTGTTCTCAGGCTGTTAACCACAAGGCAGTTTCAAAAGGATCAGTAGTGCCTCATGGCTTAGGGTTAAGAGCATTTTGTCTCTATAAACCAAAGACTTGATAAGTCAGGGTGTTAGCACAGCTCCTTAACCACAAAACAACATAGGTGATTGATGAGATACCAAGTATATGGGTGTAGGCTGAGTCAGGAGTAAGATTCAGTAGAGCTGGGAGGAAAGGGTTTGCGGAAGGTCACATCTTGGGCCCTTTCAGAGAACACAGGAAGATTCAAGAGAGGATGTGCATGGACAGCTGATTTCCCAAGGACCCCAGTGAAAGTTCTGCCAGACCAACAAATCATGAACTCACAGACTGGTTTAGGTTGAAAGGGGCTTTCAAGCCTGGGCAGGGACACCTTCCACTGGAGCAGCTTGCTCCAAGCCCCTGTGTCCAACCTGCCCTTGAGCACTGCCAGGGATGGGGCAGCCACAGCGTCTCTGGGCACCCTGTGCCAGCGCCTCAGCACCCTCACAGGGAACAGCTTCTGCCTAAGAGCTCATCTCAGTCTCCCCTCCGGCAGCTTAAAGCCATTCTCCTTGGCCTGTCCCTACGGGCTCTCGGCCAAAGCCCCTCTCCAGGTTCCCTGCAGCCCCTTTAGGCACTGGAGCTGCTCTAAGGTCTCCCCTTCAGGAGCCTTCTCTTCTCCAGGCTGCCTCAGCTCAGCTCTCTCAGCCTGGCTCCAGAGCAGAGCTGCTCCAGCCCTCGCAGCATCTCCATGGCCTCCTCTGGCCTCGCTCCATCAGCTCCACGTCCCTCTTGTGCTGCTGCCTCAGAGCTGGATCAGAACTGCGGGGGGGGGTCTCCCCAGAGCACAGCAGAGGGGCAGGATCCCCTCCCTGAGCTGCTGCTCACTCTCTGGGGGTGCAGCCCAGCACACGGATGGCATCCCTTCCCTTCAGCATGTCAAATAGTGGGAAACCTTGTCGTTTTGCATTTGGGTTGGTGGGGGACATGAACAAGAACAGCAAGAAAAGGGAACATGTAATCATCATCACTAAGAAATCTCATGATGCCAAGCTGAAGTGGACAAAAGGGCCTTTGTCAAATACACCTCCGTGGGAGGAAGGCACAGTTTCTGTGACCAGACCCAGCGTTAAATGTGGTTGTGTATATCCCCACCTGCAGCAATCCCAGCCCACGCTTCATCTGTTCCTACAGTGCAGAATATAGTCTGTGGTGTCCAGGATGTGTTTTTCCTTCTGATTAATTCTGACTTAGAGGATTTTCTTACCCCAAAAGACCCACCATTTACATTGAAAAGCAAGAATCAAGCCTGAATAAATCTCTTCCTTAGATGAGCGGATTGCTAAGAGAGGACTGGCCCAGCAGAACACTTCCAGTTTAAGTAACAGGAAAGATATTAGCTACTGGTCTGAATAATTGAGCTGACATGATTAGATCAACTTTCTGATGGTCTAATTGAATTATGTGAACTTCTAAAAGATTTTGTCAGTACGGCTGTTGAATTTTATGTTTGTACTCAGCCAAGCAGATGAGGCCGCAGATACAGACAACGTTTCATCCTCCCTGTGTGATTTCTGCAATTAATCTAATCATAGCAAGAGGTCAGCAAGGAATTTTTATATCAATTGTCAAAGGTTCATCTCAGCTTCTCCCCTGTTAGTGGATTCATAGAATCACAGACTGGTTTGGGTTGGAAGGGACCTTAAAGCTCACCCAGTTCCAGCCCCCTGCCATGGGCAGGGACACCTTCCACTAGAGCAGCTTGCTCTAATGTTATTAATCAGCTTTTTCCCTGAGCAGTCTAAATAACTAAGAGAGGGAATCTGCCTTTGGTCTTTATGGGCCCCAAGATGGTTTTCATTATCCCAAGGGGTGAGCTTCTAAGCCCAAGTTCATTGTGAGCTAAACATCAGCCCTACAATGACAGACCCCTTTTTTCTTGAGCAAAAAAAAGTGAGCAGAAGCACCTCTACTCCACCCCATCTTGAATATGGGGTGGAGTAGAGGCAAGAGCAAAGCCAACAAAGAGAAGGCGGATGTGCTTATGAGCTTATTCCACTAGCAAGAGGATCTTGGTCTGCAGAAAGGACGAGGTGCCAGGTTCAGCTGCCTTCACCTGAACTTTGTCCCCAGGCGGAACTGAAAGTGTCAAAAGAATTACAGCAGACAGGAAGTTTGTTCAGCCTGGAGTATCATAGTGTGGAGCGGAAGGCTTGGGAAGCTCTGCGGTAACCGGTGTTTGTGCTTGGATGAACTTTGTGCCATCAATTGCTTTTGAAAGCAGGATATTTACAGCCCCAGGAACCTGGTGCATGTGAGAGCAGAGTCAGAGGTTTCTCCTCCACCTCATACACTGCCCTGCCAAGCTGATGGACACCATCCCTCTTGGCCACCCAAATCTCTGCTGGTATATGCGACAAACCATATGTAGCTTCAGTAGCGGGGAAAAGAGCAGCTGCTGCTTCTTCTGCTGATGCTATTGCTGGGTACCACGCACAAGCCTGTTTTCATCTGCCCAGCTCTCATTGTAACTGCACATTTGTCTGCTGCAAACTAAGCCAAACTGCAGCCTGGCCAGAATGTAAAGACTGCTCTAATGAAAGCAAATGTTCAGGAAATGTCACTGCTGCCAGACCTTTCCCTCCTTGTGCTTTCTCAGTTGCAGCATCCTGCAGTCTGGCATTTGAAATCAGCCAAGACAAGGACCAGGCCCACGGAACTCTCGAAAACATCTGATACAACCCTTGAAAACGTGGTGGTGCATCAGGGAGGGGAGGAATCCTCTCCTGCACTTACACAGAGCCACGTGGCCTTTGAAGCATGAGATTCAGCTGGAATTCTTTAAATGCCCATAGCTCTTATTTATAGCAACACCATACCCAAGACAGGATCAATTTCCTATCATGTTTCTTCAATGTAAGGCCAAGAAGTCTTCTTTCTAGGAGCAAAGTTAGCATTTGGAACACTTAAATTAAGTGCAAAAAGTCCAGACAGATTTTGACAATGGCCTTGATAGCTGTTGCAGTTTGTCGTGGTTATAATCTCACTACCAGAACGTGGTATTAGAGCAGTGTGGAGTTGTATGGAATAGCAAATGGCAAAACCCTTCTTCAGAAAATGACACCCTGAAGTAAATGTAGTTATTTTCCTTTAGGAAAAAAGCCTGGATGGGAAAGGTGGAGCTTCTCAGCTTGCGTAGAAGCAATCACAGAACTTGCATTGCATTTCTGTTGAAATTATACCGTGGCATCACACTGGTAAAGACATGTCATTCCCAGGCACTCCATAATGATTCTCACCTTGATGGTAAGAAGCCAGCGTGAATCTTGAGACTTGAAGATCAACATGTTGAATAAATACAAGCAGATAAATTTATGTTCTCTGAACGTAGTAAGTTCCTCATTTTACAGCCACTTGTTTTCATGTGTGCAGAGGACACTCTATCTTTACAAGGCAGTTCAGGTTTTTACAGACTAACTGATACAGAGGTTCAGATGATTGAAAGGACATCTCTGTGTACCTAGAGGGATGGTCTTGGTGCAACCTCCCAGCACAGGCTGGGTCAGGGAAACATGCCAAACCACTTTGTTCACATCTACAACAGGAGATAGGTGCAAATGCAGCAGGTTTAGTCCCTCAGTCTTCTCTTCTGACAGTCCTTGGTCTGAACTGGATTGCCAGTGTGCCCAGAGCACAATCCCAGTCCACTGATGAGCAGATGCATTCCTAACTCCTCTTACCTAAAAATGATAACCAGGCACTGCCTGCGTTCCTGTCCTTTCTCATCCCTCAGGATGCCTCCAGCCTGGCTGTAATTCACTGTTTCACTAAGACTGAACTTTCCAAAGCTTTTTTCCATGTCAAGTATGTTCATGTTCGTCCTCCGGTACACCAAAGTTCAGGCTCTTTAATGTCCAGCTCTCCGTACTTACATGACTTATTCTACTCTCATTCCTTTTACATCTCTGCTCCCCCAGAAACACTGCAGCTCATTGCTGCTCCTAGGGTCTGCCTTTCATCTCCTCCTTTTCCCCCCTAACCAACTCTCCTACCCAGGTCAGCAGGAACACTGCAGCAAACAGCCAGTCTCCTCCAGGCCATGTCCATCATTTGGAAGTTGCCACTGCATGCAGCACCTTTCATCTCTCAAAGGCTTGTGTCCTTGCTAAAAAGGCTGAGTGGAGATGACTCGTTTGCTGACTTTGTCTCTTGCTTGGCCTTCCCCTGGGCTTTTTGAGCTTTCAGATAGGGATGCAGCATGACAAAGGTGACAATGCAGGCAGCATGCAGGCACAGTCCTGCTTCAGTCAGCACTTTTGTCAGTGGAGGTCACCTCTGCTCCAGGCTCTTAAAGTCAGATGTTGTCGGTTCCACGTCATTGGAAAGACCTCCAATAAGGCTAATGGCCTCCTATACCTGGACTTTGAGAGTTAGGAGGAGGGTCTGCTAGAGAGCATTCTTGTGCTCACAAGGCACTGAGCACTGTGTTGCCTGGACATGAGCATCTGACCTCTTTGTGCTGTGCTCCACAGCCTGGCTGGGTTGGAGCAGCTGCTCCAGTAGTTCCCATGCCAGTACCGATGGCTTTGGACACCTCCACACATGAGGAAAGCTTGTTTCACCCTGCCATGACTGCGCAGCTGTAGTGGCAGCAACCCAGCACAGCAGGTTCACAGAGGTGATTCTTGTATCTCTTCAACTTTTAGTTGTTGCTTGACTGTCCAGCTAGTATGGGGCTGCCTGTCCTGCTGAGACACCACAGAGGACACAGCCCTTGCTGGCTCTGCAGCAGCAGTCAGCATGATCATGGGCAGGAGCTGAGCAGCAGACCCAGGCAGATCTTGAACCCCACTCATCGCTGACCTCCTATTTGTGAGGCCATTGCCATCACTACAAAGGCTGGGTACCACAACCACCCATTAGTGAAGGGCTTTGGTCCTTTTCAGTCACCGGGTGCCAGCTTGATGCTCAGCTTGGTGATGGACAGCAGACTCCTGTTTAGTGGGGCAGGTATCCTCCAGCCCAAAGGACAGCAGTGTCCTACTGGAGTGGACTGTCCTGACACTACCCATGTGCAGCAGGCAGCTCTGGATCCTGATGAAGTCCTGCTCTTCCCTTAAATATTAATGATGATGTTCAGTTGAGCTGCCTCACTTCTGAGATCACACATAGGGCAACAGTCAGGCTTTTTTGCGTCTTCGCATGCCGTCTGCTCTTTCATCATGTACTTTGTAAAGGAGAGGCCCTTCCATTCAGGAAAATCATTTGATGAATAAACATACTGTTTTCCTGTGATGCCTTTTATTGGGATGTTAACCGCTCTAACTGTGAAAGAGAAAGAGGTTTAGTTAGTGTTAAGACATTTCTTTTCTAACATTTACAAGAGTCTAATTATTATTCCCCTTGCATAGGCAGACTCAGAACTTAAAGCATAGCAGAGACTATTCTCCTGTGTGGTGTGCACTGTCAGGAGTGTCCAATGAATAATGTAAGATCACATCGCCGTATTGAGCTCAAAGAAAACACCGAAACTTTGCTCTCACTTTCTGAGCTCCTGCTCGTGAAGGGTTGATTGTATTCCCATGGGAGCTGACTCTGCTGGGAGCTGCAAGCCTACAAGTGGAAGCTTTTCCATCACCATGGAAAGCTTTGACAAGTCCCAGGAGGAGCAGATTCAGCTGAAATAGGGCAGAGAGCTGCGTGTGCTGACAAAGTGATGTACACCTTGTTGCACAGGTCTGCACCTCCAACAGTCCCAAAGTGGTTCCTGTTCAGAGACCACTTCCTTTCAGGCAGCATCTGAATGTACTGTACAAAGTACTGAGGACCAGCAAACTCTCTGCAGGACCTTTATCTTCCCAGGGCTTGTTTGCTGCCCTCACCATGGGAACATGAAGTACCTGGTGGGTATACGAGGACTGTCTCTTCCAGGTCCCTGCATTCCCACAATGAGCCAACCACAAAGTATGGAAGCTACGAATTAAGAGACATGTTAGTTACAAACAAATTTGGAAACTGCTGATGTCCCGCTAAAACCAGCGTCCTGCCTCTTGTGATGAGCAGCAGCAACTGGCTGCAGGAGGTAGAAGAGAAGCACCATCGTGAATGGGCATAGGAAATCATGGAATCATTGGGTTGGGACCTTAAAGCTCATCCAGTTCCAGACCCCTGCCCTGGGCAGGGACCCCTTCCACTACACCAGGTTGCTCCAAACCAAATCCAGCCTGGCCTTGAACACTGACAGGGAGGGGGATTTCTCTCCAACTTTCTGTGTTACTGTATTAATTTCTTCTATCATTAGCTACCTTTCTTCTTCTCGTTCCCCGCTGTGTCTTGGTTTAAACCCATCCTTATTTAGCTGAGGGTAAGATTAGGGCTTTTTTAAGAAACAACCTCATAACACCCCTCCTACGGGCACTGCTGGGAGCAGCAGTAAGGGCCCATTCTCCCTGTCAGATACTCGCTAACAGATAGCATCACATTTGCAGAGAAGCGCCAAGGATTGTGAGCTATTCCTGAGGGAAGGGGATCCATTCTGCCCAGTGCTCAGTGTCAGTCCTGGCCCTGGTGCTGGAGGAAACAGAATGCTGTTCTCAGAAATATTGGTGCTCTCCCTGTCTCCTGAACAAGAAATGCATGTGTTTGGATCCAGCTCCATCAGCATTTCTTGTGCCAAACCATTCTATGATCCTATGAAATGTAACCTGCAGAGGGGTTTTTAAAGGTCCTGAACTGTTCACAAAGATGACAAACCCACAGGCATTTAAAATGCAGGACATGGAGCAACTTTCTTGCCCGTGCCGAAAACCCGAGAGCACCGGATGGGAGATGTAGGTCTGCACCAGGCGTTGAGCAGTGCGGCAGAGAGCCAGGGGAGGGCACCAGATGCTGCACAACAGCAGCCGAGGTGCTGCCGCATCCGCCGCAGCCGAGGCCAGTGAGGATGTAGGTGTTGGAGCTCAGCGCCTTGAGCGTGCACCCATCCCTGGCCTGCTGCACGCTGCTCCACTGCTGGGAGAACTGGAAGTGTCTGGCTCCGTGTCCAGCTATCCCAGATGGGACAACGTGGTGAGCCACCTTGGATGTGCCCGTGGACCTGGGAGGATGGATGCTTGCTGATGTAAGGGCACCCGAATTCAGGCTTGTGCTAAAAGCACATAGAATCAACAAATGGTTTGGGTTGGAAGGAACCTTCAAAGCTCATCTGGTCCAAATGCCCTGCAATGAGCAGGGACGTCTTCAACTACCTCAGTTTGTCCAGAACCACATCCAGCCTGGCCTTTGATGTCTCCAGGGATGGTGCATCCACCACCTCTCTGGGCAACCTGTGCCACTGTTTTACCACCCTCATTGTAAAGAATTTCTTCCTCACATCCAGCCTGAATCTCTCTCTTTGGTTTAAAACCATCACCCCTCATCCTATCGCAACAGGCCCAGCTAGAAAGTCTCTCCCATCTTTCTTATAGACCCCTTTTAAGTACTGAAAGGCTGCAATAAGGTTTCTCTGGAGTTTCTCCAGGCTGAACAAGCCCAGCTCTCTCAGCCTTTCCTCATAGGACAGGTGCTCCTATGCAAACAGGCTCCAGCCTGGGCACAGGTACGAGGGGCATTCAAGCAGGGAGATCCCACCTGCACATCCTTTGATAGATGACACCCCAGAGGCAGCACTGAGCCTGTAGAACCAGGGCTAATGTCCCCTTTCGGCAGAGATGATGAGCTGTGTGGGTAAACAGGTTTTATTTCTAGGCCTATCCATGCATCCCTAACTGCTGCTGGCACTGTATCCAAAACACAGCTCGGAAATCAGCGGTTCCACCCATCTACCCAGAAAACTGAGCTGTCAGCATCCCTGTCCCTGGGCTCAGGGGGAACATTACCTCTGGATTTGGTCCCTGAGTATTAATCACACTGATTCCCTCTTGGGCACTCTGCCTTAAATAACAGCAATAAAACCCCCAACATAATCTCAAGACCAGAACTACTAAAAGGACTGAGTTTCTGCACTGAATGTAGCTAGTTGTGATATTTAAGGGGCAGCTTCTATAAGATACTGCACCGTCTGGCCATGATCCAGGAGATAAATAAGCTGCTGTTTCATCTCAAGCCAGTGAATCACCCTCATCAAAATCAATAGGGCTGATCTCATTAACTGGGTAGATCTTGCAACTGCTTCTGCGTTCTCATCACTCTCCTATAATAAAAAGCTTGATGCAGCCGTTTTTTCAGTACTATGCCAACTCCAAAAGTATAAGCAATGTTAGCTAAAGTAATCTTTTTTCTACCTATCACCCTTATTGGCAGGAGGCTGGGAGGCAGACTGCACCTTCCCGCAGGAGAGGAGAGCAAGAGGAGCTCTCCTGCAGAGTGTAATCCTCAAAGAAGATTGGGAGTTTGGTTGCCTCCAGCAGTTTCTCACTGCGCTGTCAAGCTCAGAGACTCCACTGGGACTGCAGGAAAGTGCCTCTCTGAAAGGTTACGTGCAGTGGGACAGAGCTGCAAGGTGGCAGAGCAGAGAAAGGAAAGAAGGAAGGGAGAAAGAGATCGCCCTGGCAGCTCTATCCTGGAAAGCATTCACTTCTACTGAAGGCACAGATACACAGCAGCCCCCTTGCTCCTCCTTTCCCCATGGCCAAACACAGATTTTCTTCCTTGACCTGGTCTATGGAGCAGCAGCGTGGCAGCAGCCTCTGCCTTCCTCCTGCCCTTTTGCAGGCCAGCAGCTGAGATACCTGCCAAAGGGAGGGAAAACATCAATGGATCTGGATCCATGAAGTGTGCCAAGTGTGGGGGGAAAGGGAGGGCTTGCAGGGCAGAGTGACCGTGGACAGGCTGAACAGCATTAATATAGAGACTAAAATACTCTGTATGATGACAAGAGACATCTCTGGGCAGGGCAAAAACCTCCTGTTGAACTTCCAGGGGTTAGAAATATGCTAAGCTTTGGAAGGAGCAAAGAGTCACGGGTGTTTGTAAGGAATGGAAAAGCAGCGGATGGGTGTGATGCTCTGTTGTTGCAGAGGGACTACGAATAGCGGTGTAAACATCCACACACGCTCTTTAGAGTCATATTGCTTTTCCAGCACGGCTGCATCTGGCCTGAGCCTGGAAGCGTTTCCACACTGGGTAAGAAACAACCCCAAGCCTGGGAAAACCATTTCTGGCACATGCTGGTTTTCCCAAGGGTGGGCACAGCAATAGGCTTTGGCTTGTGAATCTGCCATGTCCAGACAAGCTCATGGGAAGAGGTGCCAGGAGGAAGCAAAATCCCCACAAATGAACAAAGCAGCTCTCTGCTCCTCAGTAGGGTCAAATCCTGGGAGGTGCGAAGGCAATGGAAGATGGAAGAATATGAATTTGGCTTCCCACTTTAACAGCTTGGTTCATCTATGCGGGTAATTAGCAGAAACAAGAGGAAAATATTGCTCCCTGGTTCTGCCCTGTGCCGAAAACGGGAGCTTTCCCTGCAGATGCTTCCGTGTGCTCCCTCTAATTGAGCTGGCAGTCTCGTTTGGGCTGACTCCAGCCCGCAGCAGAGGGAGCAGCTTTGTTGCAGCTTGGATGAGTCCTGCCAGCGGGACTCTTTGCTGCATCTTCATGGTGAGTGGGAAAGCAGCCCCGGAGAGGGACCTCAATGCTAACAGTGCTCTCCATTGTGCTGTTGTAATGAAGCCCGTGTGGCAATGAGGGCTCTTCCTCCTGAGCCATGCTGTCACAGAGGCACCTTTGCAATGTGCTGCCATCAGCAACAGCATCACATGTGTCTCTCAGGCTATTTTTTATGGCTGGAGATCTTCTGTAGTTACCCTGGAAAGGCTCAAACCAGAGCCAGAGATCCCCGTACTGCTGTTTCTGATGGGAAATCATCTCCACGTTCACCACCCTCCATCCTGCTGCTCTCTGGAGATGCAGCTTTGGGCTACTGCTAAAGGAGATGGGTAGTCACTTAGCACCACCAGGACTGCCTCCTGCTGAGCTTGTCACCACCTTGCCTACCGTGTTCCTACTGCTGGCACTGCAGAGGAGGCTGGGCCAAGTGTTTCTGGTGTGCGGCCTGAAAGCTACACTAAACCAGGAGTGAGTGACATCATCCAGGTGCGAGTCCAAGCAAACTACAGCCAGGCAAACTGTGGGTGGAAAAATCGTTGGGTGACTCCTTACAAATGCCTGCATAGCTTTCCTGACCACTGTCTCACTGCCGCAGGACTGCAGTCACCCTTCAGCATCCAGGGATGCAACTGCATTCAGTGAAAATCTCCAGCTCAGTAAGTTTGGCATCTCCTTGGCTGGGAACCAGAAACCATGGGCCTGGGATGCAGTGCAGATGCTGTGGAGGGATCACCCTAACTCTTCACCCCAGCTGGGGCTCAGCAGCATAGCAACTGCAGCATCTCTCATAGCAGGTCATGTTCTGTCTCTGTTGCTCCATCCCAGCACAACTGCCCCTACTCTGGAGGGGAAGAAGTAACAGCAAATGACAGGAAGATGCTGGGGAAAGAGGTCGCTTGAGGTGCACCATGACCAGCCCTGGTCCTCCTGGGCTTGCTGAAGGTGGGTCTCCAGCACCATGGTGATGTGCAGGGCTACACAGTATGTGCACAGAGGAGCACTGGGCACAGCCATAAGGCTGCAGCATCGTTGTGCTCTGCCCCTCATGGGCACTGGAGGTAGTCCACATCCCCTGCAGCCTGAGACAACCTTCATGTCATGGAGGCTGGAAGCCAGTATTTCTCCTCCCCACAAGTGAATCAATCTCACCACGGTTGGCTCTCCAGGAGTACCTGAAGGGAGAAGCAAGGACCTGGATGCACTCACACAGCTGTGCCTCTGGGAACCGCAACTGGGGACAGAGGTCCTGCCGCTGAGGCAGGGTGGAAAAGTGGTTTCTCTGTTCAAGCACAGCTGAGCAGGGAGCAGCTGCTGCTATGTGCCTTGCAGAGGCTCACATGGCTCTGCCCAGCAGGAATGCTGAGCCTTTTCCCCGTGCCACACACAGGGAATGAGCACAGCTTGGCTGTCAGATGCTTGCAGTAATGGAACCCAACCCATCCCTGGAACAAATGAGAATAACAGCTAAATGAGAGGCAGTCACTACCTGGTGCCAAACACTCTGCCAGCTGAGGAGGTGAAATGGAACCTGATGATAAGTTGCTCTCTTCAGGGCATCCAAGCACTCATGAAGCTCACAGATGAGCATGGAGCAGGGTGGTGAGAACACGCGTGCTGCTGGAGGGCAGTGGAGGATGCTCCAGGAGGGGTGGGCAGGCTGGAGGGCAGGAGAGCTGGGCTGGGGAGACACACAGGGTTCCTCTCACTTGGGAAACTGCATCCCCAGCTCCGGTGGAGTCAGTGAAAGAGCATCCCTGTCCATGGCCCCGTGGGCCTCCCTGCTTCCCAAGCCAGGACCCCAGACTGCAGCAGACTGTCTCATGGCCAGAGTTTGACCTTTCCAGCCCCAATTAGCTGAGAGAGGAGCCCTGCAGCTAATGAGCACATGAGGGGGTTTATCTCACCTAGCAGGCATGGACACTGCCTATAAAACTCTTGGCAAACGCAGCAGCTCGGTATTGATCTCGGGAAGGCCGAGTGCTCCAACGCATAAAAATCATGCAGAGAAATGTTCATTTGCTCCCATCTGGCTCCTGCTGCTGCCTAAAGCCCAGTGTCCATGAGACCAACAGCTCTCCGTGCCCAGCATGGTGAAGAGCCCTCATCACGGAGTAGGTGACATTTGTGGCAACTGAGGCTGTCGACAGTGAGAGATTGGGACTCCTTGGGGGTCTCTGCTCTGCCCTTGTAAGCTGGGATGTTTGAAAAGGAAACGGATATATCCTGGGATGTATATATAGATTGCAGTGGAAATGCCAGAGAAAAGAGGAGATAATGCCATCAGAGAGACCTCGAGAGATATACTAGATCCATTGAGGGAAGATATCTTTATTTTTCTTGATAGACTTTACAGGAATGAGGCATTGGGAAATGCTCTTGGTATCTGCCCCTTTTGGCTGGGTTTGTTTTAAATAAACCTTCATCTGGAGCATCTGATCATTCAAAAGAGTCAGCACAGAAGGCAAAAGGGTCTCAGTATCACAGGAGAGCATCTCAACCAGGGAGGCCATGGCACGGTGTGGTGGGAGTACCAGGCTTCCCAGCTGCAGCAGACCTGCAGGAGGGTGCCAGGGATGCTGCCTGGTGTCTGAGGGTTTAGAGCTGTCCCCATCCAGCCCTTCATGCTCAGGAGGTTTGAGCCGGTTACTTTTCTGCTTCCACCTCCTCAGAGCCAAGCATGGTTAGTGCTGCTGAACCCGCTGTACGTGGGATTAGGAGTGGGTAATTAGCCCTGAGCTTTTCTGCTGTCTGTACCTGCAGGAGGCTGGAGCAGAAATCTGAGTCAGACAACAACAGCAACTGGAAAACGCACCAGGCCTGGGCAGAATAATCAGTTGCTGGTAATGACTGCTTTTTCTTGCCACATCAGTGATGTCTCCCATTGTACTACACTCACTGCCTGCTGCGGGGTTTGCAGGGAAAGGACATTCTGTCAATCTCGGAGGCACGTTGCTCCAGTGGGAGATATTGCCCTTCTCACTTCGCAGGCTGGGGAGATGCCTTGAGCTGTAACCTGGCAGCCAGCAGAGATGTGGCAGAGGGGCACAGTTCCACCACAAGCAGTTTAAACAAACCTTTAATCTGTGATTCTGTCCAGGTTGATAATCCCCACGCTGGCACATCCAGAGGAAATGAGTCTTCTATCACGGCAGGCTGTAATAATAACATATAATGTTTCTTCCCTTGGGAAATCCTGCCAAGGGCACTGGAAATGTCTTGTGAACAAGGATGAATGAAGCCCTGCAATCCCCCTGTAAAGAAAGCTGATTTCTGCTTATTTTGTAGACAAGGTAAGGGGCACAAAAAGGCTCCCAGGAGCTCAGGAATGTCACCAACCAGGGAATAAAGCCCAGGAGTCATAGCTCCCAACCTCCAGGTTTAATTGCTAAATACAGCGGACTCACCGTTTCAGTCAGCTTCCATTGAGGATTTGTCCCCATGCTTCCCTTGGAAGATGATGAGGCAGTTAGGCAGAGCCATGTAGTAGCTTAAGCATCAAAAGAAAAAGGAGAGAGGTTTACAGAAGCATGACTTAATGCACATTTGCCTGTCAGCTTGGAGCATGAACACGTTCAGATATCACAAGTCAAGTAACTGATAACTGCTCATTTATTAATCTCTGGTAACTCAATCTGCCCTCTCAGCCCTAAGTGCTGAACAGAGATGATGCCCTCAGGAGCTGGAGATCAATTTAACGTGTCAGAAGCCTTAGTCCCTGACTCGCTCCTTAATGCCAGCGCTCCTAATAATAACTGTTGGACTGATTTTCTGTCACATAATGAACAATCCCAGCTCCCTTTCTAGAAGCTCTGGCTGCCACATTCTCCTGTGCTGGAGAAAGAGTTGTGAATATCCATGACATGAGCTCTGCAGGAGGGCACGTTTATGCCTGGAGAAGTCTGGAATTTGCACTATAAAAAGCTCCCACCCCCCTTTCACGCCAACACTGAAGTCCTCTGGGTACCAGTGCCTTCATCAGCATCAGTGGAGGAGAGCAGGGACTCAGGGGCCCCTTGTCTTGCTTCTTGCTCATCCTTGTTCCTGGGAGGTGCTCAGACACACTGGGCGAAGCCTCCTTATGAGAGGCAGTTCCAGCAAAGAGCTTATGGTTGAGCTGGACTGAAGAGCTGGGGGAAACCAAGTCCCCACATTGGAGCAGGATGTGGCTCAGGTCGCGCATCCAACCCGGCAGGGATGAGAGTCAAACTGAGTTAATAAACTCCCTGTCTAATGGCCCTGATGCAAAACCTGATTGCAGCCTGCTCCATGTGGTCTCATCGCAGGGACCCCAGTGACTCCCGTTGTCCCCCCCTCTTCGCTGGCTGCACTCCATCTGCCTGCCCTGGACTGGGACTGGCCCTCCCAGTTCCACCCCTTGGGGATTGATCCTCATTGGGAATTAAGAGCTTTGAGAGTGGAGGTGGCAGCAGCCCAACGCTGCCGATCCAGGAGGCTCTGCTTCATTAGCCCCAAAAGATTGCTGACCACGAACGTTTCAATTCTGGCATTGCAGGTTCTGCTTCTCAATAAAAGCAAAAAGCAATTTCTGAGAGCACAGTCAATAAAGTGGAACCGGCTTTATCACAGCTGGTTAAGAGCGGTCGGCAAATGTACCCTGTGGAGTAACCATTTCAGGCAAGCTGCTGTGTCTGAAAGCAGAGGTCCTGCCTGCAACGGACAGGCTGGGAGAGGGACCCTGACACATGCCAACATTCCAGCTCCAGAGGGGCTCATGTCTGGCCCCACAATGCATGGCCAGTGGCAGGGCTACCAGCAAGATCTGCGATGCTGGACACAGGTCCCCATCTCTGCAGGGTCACCTCTGCCACAATGCCCTGTTCAGCTGGAAGGAGCAGGGAAGTGGATGTTGCTTACGGGAAGGTGTGGAGCTGCCCCACTGATTAGGGAGGTGGGCAGCTCATCCGGGCAATGAGAAGCAGCTGGGCCAGTAGCTACAAATGGCTTGAGGGCCACAGCCAGGGCTAAGCTGGGTTCTTTGCCTAGTACGGGCTTTTGGGCTTCATGGATCAGCAAGGAAGGCCATGCACCAGCCCAGAGCAGGCAGAGATCCTTCAGGTACCAAAGGTGTTTCTTCTGATGGCTCTGTCAGAGGTGGCATAGAGGATGCCTGACTTTCTCCCTCTCTCTGTTTAGGGGGGACCAGTTGCCTGCAGTCAGCCCCATTCCTTGTCCAGCAGGTTCCTGCACCAGGTCCTTCAGCTGAGTTCTGTCAAGTACCTGGTAGGTGATGCTCTTCCTGCTGGAAGAGTTTGGGGCCAAGGGCAGGGGTGGTAAAACCTCGACACTGGCAGTTCCTTTGGTTTCTCTGCTACATATTCTCTCTTCTTTCAGTCTTTTCCCTGTGCTCAGTGCTTGCTTGTCCTCTGCTTCCCCCCCCGCCCCATTCCAGCTTTTGCTCTCTGCCTGGTTTGGTCTTGTCTTGCTCCCCTTTTGCTAATGGTTGTTGCAGCACTCACATCTCTCTCCTTCTCTGGGCCAGGAGAGGTCGGAGGTCTTTGGGCAGATAAGGAATAACCTAACTGGTCCTGGTTTACCTGACTGAAGCTGGTCCCATCTCAGTTCCAGACTGGGAAAAAGCAGGGTTTTACTTAGGACTTCAAAGAGGTGGGAGGTCTCATGACCAAATGTACCTCTTGTCTGCAGCTGAAGATCCTTCAGAAAGCATCAGCCTGGATTGGATTTGTGGTCCCTGTGGAGACCATTATCAGCAAGGTCTATGCCTTGAAGTCTCCCAGGCCCAGACAACTTGCCAAGAAGCCCCAGGGGAGACTAACGTGCTTTGTCCTCTCCATCATCCCTACCAGGATCCAGAACATCCTGGGCTACCAGCCAGTGGATGGGGACCAGAGCAATGTGCCCAAAGGTAAGAACTGTGACCTTTTGGCACACCGGAAGGCTTTGCAGTTAAGAAGCACCCAGCACCACGTGTGCTGTGAAAACACAGGGGCATCTGTGCTGGGTAGAAAGCTGGGAAGCACTCAGATGTATGTTTATTGTGTATGTGTTATGGTTGTGCCTCCTATGAATCCCTGCAGAGATCCAAGAAGCCCTGATCGACTCTTCTAACAAAGCAAACAAGAAGAAGTGGGATGACATAGATCGGGAGGAGGAGGAGTCCTTGTTGGTGGAACTGGAAGGGGATCTGTTAGAAGATGACTCTAAAGATCTCACATACAAGGTAAGAGCTTCAGGCTGCTGAGCAGGTTTCTTCCTCAGGGGCTGAGCAATTTGGAGATGATTGTGTTTAGCTCTTGGTAGACTGGGAATGTCACTGCACAGGTCTGCAGGGGATCATGTGCAGGGAGCTCTAAAGAGGTTTCCTTTACTGTACATCCTTTGAGGGCTGAAGGTGTCCAAAGAACACTGGAACATCAGTGTTTGAAAGGTGGGGGTGCTCCAGTCATCCCATTGCCCTTTGGTTGGTGTCCCTGCAAAGCAGCATTTCTGCCATCCTTGGCTATTTGGCTTGGCTACCAGCATTATTTGGAATGGGGCCAGTGTATCCTTCCTCAAACTGCTTCTTTCCTCCCCAGTCCTCAGACGCAGAAACAGATAGTGAGGAGTACGAGTCCCAGAATGACACTGAGACAGACCTGGAGTTTGAAGAGCAGGATGGGATTGTTATGCTGAAGGAGTCATTGGATCTCCAGGTGAGTGTGCCTGCTCCATGGCTGTGGACTCTAATACTGGGCTTTAAGGATGTACTTCAGTCCTTTCGCCCTTGGCTGCAGAAGAAGGTGTCCGTGTTTGCTTAGACTAATCTGAATTTCATGAGATCACTCATGGATTTTGTGCTGCCCTTCTGCAGAACTGCAGCATGACCATGCCCCTGTCTCTGCAGGTGGAGAACATAAAACCTGCCGATATTAGTGATACCCCAGAGCTGCTGGCTGCAAGCACACATCCAGGACCAGAGGATCAAGCTGTGTCCAGCAGTGAGGAAGATGCTCCAAATGTTGATAGTGGTGATGGTGATACCCAGAAGCCGCAAGCAGATGTGAGCAGTGGGGATGGCAGTGGGCAGGAAGCTGGTGCAGACTATGATGACAGCAGCAGTTTGTCACACTATGGGGTAAGGATTCCTCTGTGCTGAGCCATAATCCCACCCATCATCTTTTAGTGTGTGGCAGGAGAGGGCATGAGCTCAGAAGTGTTTCAGCCTGGAAGGATGTCCTTAGGCTCAGAGCCTTTGTGAAATAGGTCTCTGCTCCCTTCGCTGCCAAGTGAGCTAGGAAAGGGTTGTAGGAGCTGTAGCTCTTCTCTCTGCAAAGAGAGAATCCCCGTATGTTGTTGAGATGGGTTATGGATGGGTATGTTGCTGGATGTGTGCAGTGCTGTGTGCCAGGACCGCCAAATGCCAGTTGAGCATCTTGTGCTGGGACCCAGGGTGGCCACTTCTGAACTGCAGCCACTACCAGCAGGTCACCATGAGCCCTTTATGACTCACTGGCCCAGATATCTTCTTGCACTTTATAAATGGGGAGAATTGGTGGGAGAGTCTTCATCATTAGCAGCTTCACATGGGGTCCTTTACTGCTCAAGACCTATGTGTTGCCCAAGCACTGGTGGATACTCTCTTAATTCCTATGAAGCTGGTGCTTGGCTCTCTGGCTTGCAGGGAAATAGAGGGTGAAGAGAGTTGCTCAGTGGGTTGGTTTGTACTCACTGCCAGTGGTGGCTGGCCAGTGTGATGGGTGAGATCTGTTGTGTTTTCCAGGATAAGCAGGAAAACTGATCCATGGACCTGGACTTCTGCTGTGGCTGCAAGTGCCTGGTTCTCTGGGGCAGCTGTGTCCTGAAGTAAGATTGCTAAATGTTGATATTTTTTGAACTTTATAATAAAACTACCTTATTTTTCATGCTAATTGGGATGCAATTGGCTGTCACTATCTGCAGCTGGGAGGTTCTGCCTGTGCACCCAATGGCATGGACATACTGCTGTTGGGAGCCGAGGGTGTGGAGCTGCCAGTAGGACCTTTCTCTCTGATCCCTCCTCTGGAGGGGCCCTTTGTGGCTCCTGGGAGAGTGATGACTTTAGGAATGGGAAGGAGAGGGGTGTGGAGATGAGGCTCAGGCTGAAAGGAGCTGGGTGTCCATGTACTTAAGCATGGATGGCCACAGTGACTGGTCCCCAGACGGCTGCAGAGGCATGGGATGGTTGTCTCAGAATAACCTTCCTCCACATACATGACATCCCCAAGAAACAGAGGGGTAGCAAGTCTGTACCCTTGGGGCAGACCAACTAACTTCATGAGGAGCCCATGCTGCTCAGTGAGCATTTAGAGGTCTTCTGGTTGGGTGCTTCCCCATGCAGCCTTCTCCCTCTCTGGGTCCTACAGAGCCCTATAGACCTGAGCAAACTGCAGTTTGGTGTCCGGAAAGTCAAGTCAGGATTGGAAAGTGCCTGAATGCAACCTGGGGTGACTTGAGCTTCACCAGCCCTTGATATGTTGCCTGGAACAAGTCACAGTATCTGAAGCTGCAAAGAGCAGTAACTCCTCCGAATGTGAGTGTAGAAATGGGAACAGCTTGGGGTGTTTAGTGCTGTCGTTTGGGGCATGCCTGGAGGCTGTGCCTGACACACAACTGCCTTGAGCTGTATGAGCCTGTGTGTATCAGCTTGCACTAATGATTCTCTAAGTGTTAAAAATAACTGCGGCATCCTGCAGCAGGGGTGTTGTACTGAACAAGCTGAGGTTTTGGGCAGGTTTAACCTGGCTGCGCCAGACCAGTTCATGCTCTGAGCATGGCAGTGGATAGTCACTGCTGACTGCCAGCTTAGTAATGTCTGTGCATGTTCTCTGCCATGGGCAAAGCCTCTAAGGAAGCTTAAACTGAAGGGAAGGAGGTGTTGAGATGCCCTGAGGTTCTGTTCTTATGTTTCCCAACCCATATGGGCTGCAAGAAAGAATAAGAGTTAAAACCCATAAATCCCAGGGGGTTTAAAGGCAGGCAGTAATGAGGATGGAGGTGTCCTCCCTCCCAGGCCCTGCTGTGATCAGGGATGCTGACGTCTTTCTAATTGAAGATTGTTTCTTCTGTTAAAAGCGGCTCTGGGGCACACTGTGCTCTGTGCAGCTCTTCCTGCTGGGCTGCAGGGATTGTGTGAAGGGCTCCTCTGGCCAGCACCGAACCATTTAAAGGAAGAGACGTGTGTACCCTAAACAAGTGGTTGGATCAAGACCCTCTCCTCCAATTGCAGCCCTTAACCCCTTTCCTGGCACTCTAATGTTGATTTTCTCCATATAGAGCTGGCCAAAGCATTGGTCCTGGCTCCTTGCACCTGTGCTTCAGCGGAATGTGTCTTTGCCTAGGCAAAGACATTTTTCTCCCAGGTTACATCAGTTATTTGTGCACCATCAATGTACAGAGCAGTCCTGAATCATGGAGCTTACATAGTCATAAAGCTGCTCAACGGCCTTCCCCATGGCAGTGTCTCTTTAAATGCAGGTACGCCTCTTACCTGGCATTATCTGCAGCCACAATAGCAGTGGTGTCGTTACTGCTGAATAAGAGCAAGGTTTTTTTCTGAAGATTGATGAAGCAGTTGATGCTGCAACTCCTGGGTATTATATTGGGCTCTGTATCAGTTCCATTGCTCCTTGGTTGTGTTTGATAGCTCTCCCATTCTCTGCAGCCAGTACTTTGTAAAGCAGAGATTAATAAAACATCCTTTAGTGGCACATAACTAGGTAAGGGCTCTTTCTGAAATCCATGCAGGCTTTTCCTGCTTGCTTCTGAGCTTTAGTAGCACTGGATATGGAGATAAAGAGGAGTCTTTGTTCACTGTCTGGGTGGCAGGCTGCAGAGTGATTATGCCTTAAAATGTAGTGAGGAAGCAGCTAGCACTAAATCTGGTGCTCTGAGCTCACCTGCAAATGAATTCTGTGCACACCTGGCTGCAATGAGGGGCATGCCCAAAGCTTCCCAGATCTTAGGCCCTGATTTAGGAAGAAGACACATCCTCAAGATGAGTCATGGGTGAAGTAAATGGCTTGGTGGCTTGAGAACTAGCTGCAGAGCTGCTTTGTCCCAAGGTCATCATCCTGCATCCAGCCCAAGTGGTGCGTGTTTGTATTGTTGAGGAGGTGGGGGGAAGAGGAGGGAGCTGCTGGCTGTGTGTGAAGGCTCAGACTGGAGAGAGGTGGCTGTGGGAGGTGCCTGAACGTGACAGTGGCTGCTGGTGGCCTGATAGGTGTCCCCACTGCTGGGGGGTAATGGGTGGTGCAGGGCTGTGAGTGAGCTGCATGCAATACCTGCTTGCACGTGGGCTTTGTCTAGTTGCAGTATGGTAAGCACTGTACATCCCAGAAATGCAGGTTTGTGGCTAAAGGCTATTTGGCTGGTTCAGTGGTGCAGCAGCCAGCGTTCACCAGGATGGGGTGTTACAGAACCTGATGCTTTTTGAGGACTTGGTCCCTTTTTATATCAGGGGGAAGGGAGGGATGGGAGAGTCTGTTCTGCCAAAAGGCAAGAAACTGCCAAGGACTCCTGAGCATCTTCTCAGTGCCAGGAGCCAGGCAGAGGGAGGTGAGGAGCAGGCACTGAGCTGTAGGGGAGGGTTGTGGTGAGGAGCAGGTTCCCTCCCTCCACCTTTGCACACCCTGGAAATATCCAATCACTGCTTTTTCCAGGCCACGACCCTGCCTCCTCCTGCAGATCAGTGGGGCTGGCGTGGTGGGAACCATGGGATGCTGAGCCAAGGTCTGCACTTCCCATAACCGTGGGGTCCATGTAGTCTCTGTGGCTTAATGGGTGGACACCAGGGCCAGTCCCATCTCCTTGGCAAGGGCCACCAAAGAGCAAGACAGGTGCTGTGATAGAAGAGGATGGGGAGATGAAGAGAAAGTGAGGGGTTAATGCAGTAGTAGGGGGATTAATACACAATTGTGGCCCTGGAGGGAGCCTGAAGGGGTAAGTGAAGGTGACCCCCATGGTCAGGGTCCCCCAGAGAACATGTGGACCAAGCAGCCTGCAAAAGGCTCTACACAAGATTTATGACAAGGGCATTGAGTGGGAAACAAATGGCTTAATTGAGGCAAAAATGATCATAATTACCATGAACAAATCCAATTAGGAGCCCGGGGCAGGTTACCTTGGGTCTGTCATTGGGAGTATGGGTGTTGGGTGGTGCAGGATGGGCAGGGGAACAGGGTGGTGGGTGCTCCTCTGGGACTGGCACTTGTTAACATCTGCTCCTCCTTGGGCTGCTGGCTCTGTGCCCTGAATGGAGCCTAATTAGGATGGAGAAATGGAATTGCCAGGGGTGAGGGGGCTGATAGGCAGAGAGGCAATTGCTTCCTGCGGAGCAGCTTCCCAACAAATGCTGTTGCTGTCAGCTGTTCAAAGCTGGTAATGGAGAGGGTCAGAAACTCTATTCCAGCCTTGCTCCAGGGCTGGAAGGAGCATTTTGCACTTCCCTCCAAAGAGCAGAGGGAAAATTATCCTGTTTGTCCTTTAGAGGTGACTGCTTTGTTCCTCACAAGCCTGGGGGTTGCGGAGGGGGGACGTGCTGGGCTGTGGTGCCTCTGCCCTGGCATCCTGGAATGATGAGGTAAAATGTGAAGTGTAACTTTGCTGATGACAGAAGGCACTCACATACATGCACACAACTGTCACAGACCCAAAATGTTTCTTTCCAGCAAAATCATCTATATGAGTTGTAATTTTTGTTACAAATTTTTTTCCTCTTGGGAATATACGAATCCATGGCTCTTCCCATAGGGCTTCTCTTTCCTGTTCAATCTCCTGGTCCTCTAGAACTGGTTATTCACACAAGTCCAGCAGCAAGGCGCAGGTACTGAGCACCACCTCAATGTAATCCCCTGCCTTTTCCAGCCCAGCAACACCTTCTCCAAGTGATCCCAGTGTGAATAGCAAAGCATGAGCTTGTGAACCCCTGGAGATGCTGGGCTGTGGTGCTGTGCCTGGCGTGGTCCCGTCTCTGTCCCAGCAAAACCAATATCCCTTCCAATGGGAGAAACAGGCAGTTCCCCCAAAGCATCAGGAGCTCTCATGACCTGCCGCCTCCTTCCTCACAGGCAGAGGGGGAATTGGGGGTGCTCCTGCCCATTCTGCTCAGCCTCCTGCTGTGTCCACAGCAGATGCAAGCCCTCAGATGCGCAGGCAGATGACTGCTTGGTGCTGTCATCCATGTGAGATTCCTGTTAGCAGCTCACAGCAATAATCCTGGGTTTATCTTCATGCAAGAATGAGGGAGGCTTTCTGATGTGTCCCTGGGGAACTCAGAAAGCTGCAGGTAATGCCAATGGCCTGTGTTGAGGATCTGGCTCTCCTTTGCAATGCAGGCAGCCAGGGTGGAAGTGCGGAAGCTGCCCTAAACCCAGTGGGTTTTCCAGCTGCTGTTGGAGCTGCACATCTGCATGGTCCTGAGACAA
Source organism: Amazona ochrocephala (assembly GCA_039720435.1). NCBI lineage: Eukaryota > Metazoa > Chordata > Aves > Psittaciformes > Psittacidae > Amazona > Amazona ochrocephala. Next base: position 29,271,767 of record CM077885.1, read on the forward strand.
ACAACTCTCACCATACCTGCTTATCATTGAATGAACCAGATTGGGGAAGACCTTTTAGGTCATCAGGTCTGTCTGTTACCTTGCAAAGCTCTGCCCATCATCATTGCAGGGTAAAGTGCCTGGTCCTGGGGGACCAGGGAATTAATTCGTGACTTTGCTGGGGACATGCTGTGATTCCCAAGTGCACACAGGGGTTTGGAGGCAGGACTGCTGCTGCGCTCTGCTTTGCTTAGGGATGTGCACGGTAAAACCCAGCCAGGCTGCCTCGAGTTGCCCTGTGGGGGTTTGCAGTTGTCAGTAAAGGGCTTTTCATCAGGGCTGACCTCTGCTTCTGGCGGCTTATCTGAATCCAAAGATCCCTCAGACCAGCTAAGCAATGTTTAAGCCCTGAGCTGGGCACACAGACCCCATGTTGTGAAGGGGGCTGCATCCAAGTGTGTCTCTGGGAGCAGTTACCATCACTCCAGTGACAGCACTCCTGGCCAGCACCAAGGAAGTGCACCATTTCCAGGCCAGATATTTTTGGCTCATTTATAGTCTGAATGTTGAAGTTTTCCAAAGGCCTTGAGCCAATTTTTGTGCTGCTGCCTTTATTGCAGTCTCCTGAGCCGGAGCCAAGCACTGGTCACAGTTGGGTGGTGTGGAGAAACTGGCGCTTTACCAGATGCCACAATTGGGTTGACAACCAGATAGGAGATGGAGAGCTGAGGCTTGGATTCTTATTGCATGTCACACTGTGAGTAAAGTGGGGGAAAAATAGTGAGATCCAGTAAGCCAGGCCTCCCCCTGCTAATGGCTGCGTTCAGCTGAGCTGGGAAATGAGCTGCACCTCTGCTGCAGCAGCCCTCCTGTGTGTCTTTTGAGCTAAATCCCCTGTGAAAGCTCCCGAAAACAAAGCTGGGAAGGAGAGTGTGCTGCGGGCATTAATATGCACATACATTAGGTGTGTGACTCACACAAGAAAGGAGAGTAATTTTCAGGTCCAATTAGCTTCATCCGTGCACTCCCCAAAACTTGCTGTATTTATTCATATTTCATTTAAGATGCTGCCAGATACTGGCTTAGGAAAAGGGAAGGTGATAGGGGAGGATGAGAGCCAAGGACAGCTCCCATGCCAACCCCACAGAGGTAAAGAAGGGTGAGGTCTGTGCTGATGCCTGTGCTCTAAAGGTGGCACTGGGTATGGGTTCAGAGGGGACGCAAGGATTGTCTGAGTTTCTTTTGTAGAGTGCCCTGGATCTATCTGCATGGGAAGGGGCACTTGAAGCTTCAGTTCTGGGTACCAGCAGGGCCGGAGTGTAGATCACCACCCATCCCATCCTTGCTTTGACCACCCCTACTCCCCAGGGACCTCATCAGTAGCTGTGGGTGCTTCTGTGCCCGCAGTGGGTGACTTGTCCTCTTGGTGTGGTCCCAGTGGACTTCCTGCTCTGCTTATCTCATCCTCGCTGCTGTGCCCCACTTGCTGCTACCAGGGGCTGCAGGTACCTGCCCCTGGCTGATGTTCTTGCAGAGCATGGAGGAAGGACTGCTGGGACCTCAATGACTCTTCCAGACACCTTAGCAGCTCGTAGCTTTATCACCAAAATGCTTTCTCAGAAGGAGCCTGCAGGCAAGGGAACTTGATGCTCAGAACAGCTCTGTACAACAAAGGAAACACCCTGGATTGCATCTTCTACTGCATGTTCCAGCCAGTCCCCTCATCAGCTCCAGGGCTTCTAGAAGAAGAAGGAACTCTGAAGACCACCTAGTTTATCACCAGCAAAGAGTAAGTTTGTAATGCAGCTCATATAAGAGGCAGGAGCCCGATCTGCTGCCACCAAACCCAACCCTCCTGCCATTCCAGGGAAGTAGGTGGCTTCTCTTTTGTTCTCGCTCATGAGCTAGTTTTGTTCTTGGCTGTAGCTCACTTGCAGATCAGAGCCACAAAGGAACAAAACAACCTGGTTCTTGGTGTCCAGGCAGCAAAGAGGTCTCTCAAGGATGGTGATTGCATCCCAGGGTTGAAGAGCCTGAGGTGCACACGAGAAATGGGGACAGTGAGGGAGCAGCAGACACTGAAGGCAGGCACCAAGTGTTTCTTGCAGATGAAGCAACCCTGAGGCAGATGCACTCCCACCAGCCGTGCATCATTCATGCAAGAGTGCTCCCAATCTGATAAATCATATTAGAGAGACAAGAGACAATGTGGCTTTTAATTATAGAAACAATTACCAAGGATTAACGATAGCAGTGGTGTGATGGATTGTTGTTACTCCTAAAGTTTAATAAAGCTTCAGTAGTTTTTGTCATATGGGGAGAGCAATGAGACAACACTTCCTTGGGTGTTTGCTTAAGCTGCAATGCACCTTTGATGCTGCTTCATCCAGCCCTCATTCTCTCATTTGCACTGATGAGATGCATTTGGGGGCTTCCAGAAAATGCAAGGGCTTGACTGGAGGAAGCCTCTGTGAGATTCATTATGGGAAAGGATGGGGCTGAGTGAGGTGATGTCGCCCATGAGAGAGCTGCTGAGGCGGAGCAGGAACAGCTTGTCTCAGTGTCACCAGCCACTGGCCAGTGTGGATGTGTCCCACAGGCTAGCGTGGTCTGAGCAGAGATGCTGCTCCCTACAAAGCACGTCTCCTCATAGCCCTCTGGGTGGGTGCAGCAGCCCCTGATACACAGCACCAGCATCTTTATATCTGGGTCTTTCTAAGCAAAGGATCAGGTTGTCACTAATCACAGAATGGTTTGGGCTGGAAGGGACCTTAAAGCTCATTCAGTTCCAACCCTCTGCCACAGGCAGGGACACCTTCCACTGGAGCAGCTTGCTCCAAGCCCCATCCAATCTGGCCTTGAGCACTGCCAGGGATGGGGCAGCCACAGCTTCTCTGGGCAACCATGGCAGTGGGCTGGGACTTGATGAGCTTTAAGGCACCTTCCAACAAAAACTAGTCTGATTCTATGAAATTTTAAGCCATTTTTTATTGAAGCATTTCCTCTTTAAAACCTGTTTCCTAACCATGACACTTCTCTGTCCTGCAGAAGCCAAGTGCTTGGATGGACAGGTCAACAGCATTCAGCGCTGGTAGGTAATAATGTGCTTGTTAAAGAAAAGTTAGTTTCCCAAGTCTTTCTGGTTACTGAAGAATTCATCAGCTATCTTCCATCCCAAATTAGCCCTTGTAGACCCACCCATCTTATGAATCAGCTCTACCATCACTGCATATGAGCATAATTTGTCTTCTCTTTCAACACAGCAGCTCCCATCCCACTCAGAGGATATAGAGCAAAAGCAAGCAGCCAAAAAAAGCAAGACCCCATGTGCTGGACTCAGCAGAGGAGTAAAAGACAGGGCCTGGGGGAGTTTCTTAACTGGGTTCATATTCTGGACATGGTACATGTGAGGACAGGGAAGACGGAGAAAATCACTGAGGATTAGCATGACCCTGACCATGAAAGGGACTGAAAAGGGCACATCCAGCTGAGCAGAGCACAGCAGCGTGAAGAAAACCTTGCATGTCCCCAAGAAGAAAAGGGCCAGGGGAGTGATTTGTCACCACTGGACACAGCTGAGAAGGAGAGGGGCCAGGCAGCTGCCAGTGAGGAGGGAGGAGGGCAAGGAGCCCAATCTGGGTGCGGATGGTCTCCTCTGTGTGACCGGTGCTATGAGTTAGCTCCTACAAGCAAGGGGAAAAGCCTGATGGTGGCAGGGGACATGTCCCTGCACCAGGGCAGGTTTAGATGGAGCTGAGGAACAATTCCCCAGAGGGTGCTCAGGCATTAGAACAGGCTGCCCAGGGCAGGGCTGCAGTCACCATCCCTGCATGCGTTCACACACCGTGCAGACGAGGCCTCAGTGCCATGGGTCAGTGGTGGCCTTGGCAGTACTGGGGAATGGTTATAGAATCATAGAATGGTTTCAGGTGGAAAGGACTTTAAGAGCATCCAGTTCCAATCCTGCCATGGGCAAGGATGCTTCACACTAGACCATGCTGCCCAGGGCTCTGTCCAACCTGGCTTCATCCACTGGCACGGATGGAGAATTTATCACTTCTCTGGGCACCCCGTTCCAGGGCCTCATCACCCTCACAGTAAAGAACTTCTTCCTTAGATCTAACCTGAACTTCCCCTGTGTAAGTTTGAACACATTCTCACTACAGTCCCTGATCAAGAGACTCGATGATCTGAAAGCTCTCTTCTAACCTAGTTGATTCTGTGATTTCTATGACTTTTGGGGGTTTATTGCCACCATGTTATGTGCTCCACTCATGCAATTCTGTTTGGATTGGCTGAGGACAAGATTGCTGCACCTCCATCTCCAAATGGGAACCAGCAGCTCCCAGAGCTGTAAGCAGAAGCAGCCAGGGCTTGAGCTGATGAATTAAGGAGAGGAGAACCTGGTCTATTGGCATTAAACATGAAGATGCATGTCAGGGGCTTGGGGCAGAGAAGGCACCAGGGATGTTTCCATCTAGCAGGTGCAAATGCCGTGTTTGCCATCCGCAGTGCCTGGAATCCTGATCGCCTGCAAAGCAGCCCTAATGATATTTGGAAATGAGCTCGGAGATGCTGGGAGGGATTCGATGCCACACTGAGATACAGGCAGGCAGGAGGCACGCACGCAGGGAGGGTGAGGGGACGGGGGTGGGGAGCACGTTTCGCATGATGCAGCCAAGTGAAGGGAAACGTGGGCTGAATTTCACCAGGAGCAATTTCCTAGGGGGAATGGGGAGGAGGCAGCGAGCAGCCGCCCCCAGCTCTCTGGCAATGGGGAGCGCTGGGATCCTGCTGGGCACAGCTCTGGCATGGACCCCTGCACTTGTCCAGGGATGGAGAGGCAACCTCAGACCCTTCCAGCAGCCAGCGGTACCTCTGCCACACAAAGAAGAGAGGGGGTGAACCAGGACAAGGAATGGGAAGAAAAGCGCTGCATGGGCAGCTGCCAAATTTGCTCCTTGAGCAAGGATGGCATCGGCCACCTCCAAGTGGACAGCACACACAGTTCTTGCCATTACAGAGCCTTTGGGAAGGGATGTTCACTCTGGTACAGTGATGCAGTGCTGACTTCCATGTGTGCCCAGCCCTTTGGCACCCCTGAGTGCCCAGATCCCATAGAAACATATGGTTTGGGTTTGTTGGCAGAGCCGGGTGGCTGGGAGAAGCATCTGCAGTGTCCATGGCCAGCTCACTGCCGGCCCTCTCCCCACAGCCCAGCCATCACCTTCCCAAACACCCTGAGCTACAGGCAGCCCGAGGATGCGCTGCTGTTTTGGGCACCTGCACTCAGCTGCATTTAGAGCCTGAAATTTCCTCCTCTCCACTGCTTTTGGGTCAAGCAGGGACCCCAGTGCGAGGTTGCTCATAAGGGATGAAAGGGACCCCCCTGCCAGGTACCCCCCAACCCCACAGTGTCACTGCACCAATCCCAGCACACCAGGCTGCTCCCTGCCCCGCCAGTGGGTTGGGGGCCCACGGATGGTTCTGCAGTCCTGCTGGGCTGGGCAGCAGCAGCAAACCCCACTCTGGAGCTGAGGATCACAGTAGGAAGCAGGAAGCAGAGCGCATCTGCTGGCAGCAATTCCCCTGTTAATGTATCCCGGTACCTGGAGCACCCCCCTGGATTAGTAGGGCAAACAGAAACCTGGCAGCTGCCAGGATGAGACAATGAGCTGGGCAGTGGGAGGGGAATAAATCATCAGCAGATCATCGGTGAGGCAGCTCCTCACTCTGCTGTCGGATGCAGTGGAGCCAAGAGCCAAGTGTTGGGGGCGAGCAGTGCCCAAAGGTGAGCGTGGAGCACCCGGAGCACACCGTGCCAGGCAGTGATCAGCTCCAAGAACACAGGCAGGAGTTGGGACCTGGGTGCTGGGCGAGCACCTCTGCCCCCAGCATAGCAGAGCAGAGGTGGTGGCCTTGCAAAGGGGACCCAGTGTGGGCTGAGCCCCCCCCCCCCCCATGAGCATCCTGTGGCAGTAGGAAAAACAGAGATACTTTGCCTCATCCTTCCTTGGGTAGGGAAATACGTGCGCTGGTTTTGAGGGCTGTTGAGCGTGCAAAGCTCCTGCTGAAGCCAACTGGTGCTGGTGTTCAGTGGCTCTGCAAAACTGAGCCCCAGGTCTTCAAAGAGGAATTAGAGGAAATTCTCCTTCTATAGGAGTTTGTCATCTTGGGCCAACTTCAGCGTCAGAAGGGACACCTTGACCCACACATGGCAGAAGGGCTCTCTTAGGGCTTGCTAAAGGCAGCTGGGAACAAAGGAGGGTGAGTAGCCCACCTCTGGCTCCCACCTTCTCTCTGCTGTCACTTGAAGCCCTGGCAGTCAGACAGGGAAAAAGGTCCCTCTCCTTCGTGCTTGGATGAAAAGCATTTGCCTGATGGTGTTCCTGCTGAGGACGGCTCAGAACAGCAGGTATTTGGCCAAAGAAACTTTCATTGTAGTTCTCAAATAGTTATTATAAGTCACTAGGATTAGTCATCAGCTCAGGCTGCGTTTGCAGGGCAGGTACGTGTGTCCAGTGCTTTGTAGGTAAATACAAGGTGAGATGTCTTCCCTCAGGGGGTCATGCTCTGAAGCAGATCAAAGGTGCAGACACAGGAACATCGGGGTCAGGGCAGAGTGAGCCGGAGGAAATGGGCTTTGTAGGGGGAACATCACTGGCTCCATGCGGAGCAGGTCACACGCTGCTTGTGCTGTGGCTGTGACACTCTCCTGTGCTCCCCAAAGCCCAGCAGCAGGGGCAATGGGTCATGTCCCTCTATCTGTGTGCTGGAGTCATCCCCAAGGGACATGGGGAGGCTACGTTTTGGGTTGCTGAGAGGGGACCTGGCCGGAGCAGGTCTATGGGAGTGTGGGGTGCCAACCTGGCAAATCCCTGGGAGAGAGTTGCTCCAGGCTGGGAAGCTGCGGTTGGAACAGGGCTTCTCCTGCCCTTCCAGCCTGAGGGGAGGCCAATGTGGGGTGCTGTCCCTGGGGCATTGCTACCACAGGTCATGCAGTCACCCTCCACTCAGATATGAGTCTCTGCAAAGCCTCCAACCAGAACATCATGGGGGAAAAGGAATAATCCCCTCCATGTGCCTCAGGATCCATCAGGTACCCAGGGAATAATCACCAGGGCACGTTCCAGGCAAGGGCTCAGTTCCACCCTGGGGTGGTGAATCCCAGGGTCCATGCTGTCCCCAGCCCCTCTGATTTGCCTGGCTCTGTTGCAGGAGCATTTGGGAATGAGGGGGGTCTAAGCTGCCCTCCAGCCCTGCCCTGGGGATGGTACTCACCAAGCAAGGACCCTGGCATCCCTGAGCACTCACAGCATCAGTCTAGTGCTGAAAGGATGCTCGAGGAGGTCCCAGCCACCCGATTTCCACAGGGTCAAACATCAGCTCCTTCTGCATCCACCATATGTCTCGTGAGCCATCCACTGGCTCCTTCTAGGAGTTAATCGAGGTTTCCATTAGTCAAAATAGACGGCCACCAAGAGCCTGTAGCCATCACATGGCTCCCATTGCTGCATCCTTAGGAAGGGAGGTGGAAACAACTGGCTGTCACCAGAGCTGGCAGCGCTGGAGTGCTGCATCCAAGCTGGCAGGGGACCAGCGTGTCTGGCAGCACTGGGGCTGCCAGGGCCCTGGGCAGGCAGGGAGAGGCCCTGGCCCCTGGGCTCAGCAGGGGAGCTCCCATAGTTCTCAATGGGAGGGAAACTGGGGGCAAAAGGGAGTTTACCTCCCTGTTTATTGGATATACAGTTTTCTCCCTTGGCACATTTCAGCCCAAAACTGGGATTTTGAGCGTGTGCCAGAGCAGCTGTGAAATTTTTTTTTTCTCTCTTGCTTATTTTTTTTTATTTTTTATCATTTTGCTGAGTCTGTGTGAAAATGCCCCAGAAAGCACTAAAACTTGTCAAGATGCTTCCAGCACTGGCTCGTGCGGAACAGCACCTCCAAGGGCAGAGACCCTCCCCAGAGCATTGCATGGGACAGCCCCAGCCCCAGGGCGCTGCCACTTCTGTGCTTTTCCCCTCCAAGCTGTGGGGACAGGGACACCGTGACATGAGATGACATTTGTGTCCCCTCAGCACCCCAGATGCCACCACCGTCAGCAGGGAGCAGGACAGGGAGCCCCTGGCCCAATCTGTCCCCGTCTCCTGTCATAAGGTCCTTTATGATTAAATCCAATTTGAGTTAACTGGAGAACCAGATCTAGTTCAGGTTCTAGATGGCCCCAGATGGCCTCATGGGCTTCTCTGATGTCCAGCTCCGGGAAGCAGAGCATTAACCTCAGCCTTGTGCCTTTTCTTACTATCTTTGTCCTGTTCTTTCGTTAAAGCTCAAAGTGATGCTAAAGAGGCATCAAACCGACTGGGAGGAGGTGACAACCAAGTGCACCCGGAGGGGGAGCAGGGCTAAGCTAAGATCCACATCATGGGCTTCAGTCACAACCTGCCTCAACCTGGGCAAATCACTGGCCTGTGCCTTGGGTTCTCCCAAAGTAAAATAATGGTGTGAAGGGGGCAGAGTGAGACATAAATAACATGGTTTGCAGGTGAGAGGCTTAGGAGGGGACAAGGATGAGGTGGCCCCATCCAACCTGGGCTCCCCTGCTGCATTGCTAGCACTCTCCCCCCCCACCCCCAATGAACTCCAACTGCGGTCAGCAGGGAGGAGAGCATCTTCCATCAGATCAGATCAGATCAGTGCTTGGCTCTCAGCGACAGGAGCAGGAGCCACATGAAGGAAGCAATTCCCCCTGTCCCTTGATTAATAACACGGCAGATCTGCTGAGCGAGGGCCACACTGCTTAATTGACTCTGGTTTTGAAACAGCAGCTTAATAACTAGGTTCAAATTAGCCAGAACCACCTTTCCATCTCGGGGAATTGAGAGGAAATGTGGATTGTTCCGGTGTGCCCTTCCCCCACTGAAGCCTCTTTAAAAATACACCTCCAATAAACCAGTTGCATTTCTCACGCTTGGATTTGGGTTTTCATCTTTTGCTTAAGCAGTTCAGTTGTCGCTGGTTAAAACAGCCATGAAATTCCTTCACAGCCATGTAAATCTCCTCGCTTTAACTGCAGATCCAGAGATGAGGCTGGGAGGAACCTCGAATGGGAAAGCCTGAGATGCTTGTGCCTGCAATGAAATTATAAATCCACATCCCAGAGCAAACGAGCGGTAGGAGGCAGCCAGAAATCACCATCAGCAGAAGCGCCGGGCTGCAGCAAGGGATGGAAGTTGCAAGTGGAACCGAAAAGGCACCCAAGCTGGGAGAGCTGTTGGCATTTTTCCTGACAACATCCTGCACAAATGGAGCCAGTTCAGGCAAGAACATCAAATAGGGGGGCCCATGGCACTAAATCAGCCCGGAATTCAGTGCTGTGCCCTGCTTCTTAGCCCTGATTCCTTCCCTCAGTTTCCCCATCTGTAAAATGGAGGATGTGCTGCCAACCCCTGCTTGAAAACCGCTGTCGGATGCAGAAGATGTAACTGAATCGTTCAGGTGATGCTCGTCGGCTGTCACACAACAGATCAAGGGCAGCTTGTGTCCCCTGAGCCCTGTGACCCACAAGGCTAACGCCAGCCTGGACCAAGCAGTAATGAATAGAGAAGAGCAACATTTCTGTCCTGGAAGGATTTCAGCCCTAACGGGGGAGCTGGCCTCTCTCAGCCTCAAAACCTAATGAACCGCATCACCTGTATTTGTGGGAGGCTTCAGCAGGAGCAAAGAGGGGCAAGAAGAGAGAAGGAATGGCCGATGGTGAGCACAGTCTGTACATGGGATGTGGGTGCTGGTGGGGCTCACTGTGTTATTACCCTGTGAGCTTGGCAACTTCCCGGCTTTACTGTGGCTGCATGTGAGCTTGGCACTGCTGTGACGGACAACTGAGCCTGCTGGGGGGGGCACGAAAGCAATGTTGGGGGCCGTGTGGGTGCTGTTTGTCCCAGTTTCTCTGCTGGGGGGAGGAACTGGCCGTGCTGGCCCATAATCACCTTTATGGGGCGGCCCCCCCCAAGGGCAGTGAGGTGGACACCGGGGCCCTGTCCCGGGGCAGGCGGGGAGGATGCCAGAGGCTGGGGTGTGGCTGGGGGAGCCCAGGCAGGGTCGAGGAGGGGGGACCCGGTTATGCTGGCGCGGGGTGGGAGCCGCTGGCGGGCAGCCGGGGCTGGGGGGCCCCAAGGCGTCCGGAGGGACCCTTCCCCTGCGGCCACAGCGGGGTCGGGACCCCAGCGCACATCCCCGCGTGTGGCCGCGGGCTCCGCAACAGGGGCCGCATCGCCCCGGTCCCGGTTCCCCACCGCGCTCCGGGGCGGGGGGCGGCTCCACGCCCGCTCCGCACGGCCGGGCACGGCGGGGAAAGGCACCGCCCCCGGGGACGGGCCGGAGCCGGGCCGGGGTCCGTCCGGAGCTGCCGCCGCGCCGCCCCCGGGGCTGCGGCTCTGCCCGCGCCGCTGCCGCGCCATGGGCAGCCCGGGAGCGGGAGCCGGAGCCGAGCGGTGAGTGCGGGGTCCAGAGCAAGGGGGGGAGGATGGCACCGAGCCGGGTCGTGCTGTACCGGGCTGGACCGGACCCAGCCGGGCCAGGGCGGCCAGAGCCCTGCGGGGCGCACACGTGGATGCGGGGAGCCCTGCACCCCATGGGGCCACCCTCTGAAACCGGCTGCGCGGGGCCGCTGCCCGCCGCCCGGGGCTGCGAGGCCCCTCCGCTCCCCGCAGCCACCGGTGGTGCCCGGGAACAGGGGCTCAGCTCCGGCCGGGGGGCTTGGCGAGGGCGGCGGTGGCGGGCAGGGCTGTTGTCCCCCGTGCTGGGTTGGCACCGGGGCTTTAAATGGCCTCAAGCAGGCAGAGAGCTGCCCGGGGGTCCAGCGCGGACCTGCCCCGCTCCATCCTGTGCCGCTCGGCCCCGGCGCCCCAGGGGTCTGGTACCCGCAGTCAGGGCTGGGGCCGCTGCTCGCAGCCTTTCCCTGCAGACCCGAGTGAGCATCTGAGGTCTGAGCATCACCAGGCGTCAGGAAGGGTCTTCCCCCCCATGTCGTGTTGCTTCTGTTTTTCCCCCAGTCCTGCAGGTTCTTGCTCCTTACCACCCCAGGGCCCTGCCTGCCCCCTCCTCTCAGCATCCTTGATTTCAGGGCTACGTGGATTCTCCTGTCAAAAATCCCAGGGCTGGTTTAAATGCAAATGTTATCGGGGTTGTGTTTCTCAGGGAAATGGAGCAGGCAGCAATCGCAGCAGACGCGGCTCCTATCGCCGCTGTTCTGGAAGAGCAGCCTGCCTCTTCCTACTCCAGATCCAGAGTACTTTTTGTGCCAGTTTCTTAATCCACTTGCAAAGCGGATTGAGCTAAAACCTGCCAAAAGGTGCTCTAATTCCCCACAGCGTTCGCGCAAAGGAGCGACTGCAGAGGAGCAGCTGCTCTTTAAATCCGTGCACTGAGAGGAGATTTTGGGGAAGGAGAAATGAGCAGACAGGAGGGTAAAGGGTAACGGAAGCAGGCAGAGCGCCTGCAGAATAGGTGGAGAGCGGATTGGGGTGTGGATCCACAGCCTGGCAGCACCCAAGGCGCCAGCCCATCCCTTCGGAGTAAAGAGTGCCCTGAGAGGCTCAACGCCGAGGGCAGAGTGGGGCTGGGGACACTCAGGGGCCTGGAGGGGCCCAGCCTGGGCCTTTCAAAGAGCTCCCACTTGGCGCTTAGTTTCGTGGCTTGGTCTCGGCTGCCAGGGTGGTGCTGCTCACTCTCATCCTGGGGATACACTGCTTAAGGGCAGGATGCTGTCCTGTCTGGTGCAGGCTGTCCTGGCCAAGCTGGTTTACCCAGGTCCGGCCCCGTTGCTGGGAAGACACCAGGAGAAAAGCCACATCCAGAGAGAGAAAGTTCCTACAAACAATCTCTTTCAATCACATCCCAAGGAATTCAAGCACCCTGGAAAAGCAGAGTTGCCCAGCAGCTGCTCAGTGCATTATATCCATGTGTGTCTTTAAAGCTGGGGCCAGATTCTGTTGTTGGCCTTAACAATGCAGAAATGCAGGCTGTGAACCCCACAATATCCTTTGGTAAAGGGGAGGAGGGAACCTTGGGGCTTTGCACCCCAAAGCTCTGCCCTTTACCACTGCTTTGTCATCCCTTATGCTGCAGGATGGAGATGGGATAAGGTCCCCACACCCCGGGGCATGGCAAGAAATGTGGTGCATGTCCTCTGCACAGGAGAATAATTCAAGATGTGTTGGGGAGCTGCCAGTTTGACAGCCTGTGATTGATCTGGTTTAATTCAAGCTAATGTCTGTATCATCGGCGTTTCTGTGGCACTCATTACGGCAGAGGGGAGGGAGCAGAGTTGCTGCCTCTTGCTGCTGGAGGACTGGCAGTGCCAGGTGAGTTTTGGCCAGAGCAGATGGGAAACGTGGCTTCTGATCCCCGCAGTGTTTCTCTTGGTTTGCAAAAAACCCATTTCTCAGAGGTTGCAAAAACCCCACTTGAGCATCTGCGGCCTTTCCCAAAGCCCTTGGTCCTCAGCTGAGCTAAGACTGGGGGGAAGATGCTCTCAAACACGGCAGTGCTCAGTCTGCAGAACAGCACCCTGAGAGCAGGGAGTGTGTTCCCAACGGCTCGAGCAAGCGGCTTCCTGAAAGAGTTGTGGCTTTTGGGCTTAAAAATCAGCAGATTTGCTTTTGTCCTGCCCTGTTGGGAGGAGGGAGAGCTGGAGGAGCAGAGAAACAGGGACTGGGCTGCGTTTCACCCCTCTTGGGCTGCGTTTCACCCCTCTTGGGCTGCGTTTCACCCCTCTTGGGCTGCGTTTCACCCCTCTTGGGCTGCGTTTCACCCCTCTTGAGCTGCGTTTCACCCCTCTTGGGCTGCGTTTCACCCCTCTTGAGCTGCGTTTCACCCCTCTTGAGCTGCGTTTCACCCCTCTTGAGCTGCGTTTCACCCCTCTTGAGCTGCGTTTCACTCCTCTTGGGCTGCTCTTCCAAGCTGCCCCTTTGCAGCAAAGCGGCTGAGCAAGGGACTCGCCACGGTGGCAGAGCTGGGTTATCTCCCAGGCATGGCCATATCCTGCACCTCCTCCCGCTGCTGCCAGCCTCAGCCCTTCCCAGGGGATGCACTTGTGCCAATCCCTCGCTGAAGATAGCAGGACCGGGGGCTTTATTCCTGTATATTTTCATAGCGTTTTGAGCTCAGGAATGTCTGTTTTCATTAGCTGTGTTAATCCTGCATCACAAGATAATGCATCCCTCGCTCCAAGGCCCAAACCTAATCACTGCGCTTTCCCTCCAAGCAGCAGCACGGGCCCGAATTAAATATTGAATTTGAAGCCTGATGGTACGGATGGACAAGAGCACTCGGTGTTTAAAGGCTTTAAATTGATGCTGTTGGAATTGATATTTTTCAGCTCCCAGTTGTTATCTCGCTGCTGTCTCATCCCTGAGCATCCCACCAGGGAGCGGGTATCCCTTCAGTGGGACCCGAAGAGGCCATAAGGCAGGAAGAGCAGTCAGTGGCAGAGGAGCTGGGCTGCTCCATCAGATATAAGCCACGTCGCTGCTGTGTTCACATCCCTGGGACAGGCACGAGCTGTTGCTGTAGCCCTGGAAATAACATCAGGAATGTGAAGAACATGGATGGGAGCATTTTGTGTGGGCAGCCTGGGTGGGACGCGTTGCCAGCAGCATCTCCCCAAGTGCCAAATCCCACATCTCAGAGCAAAGGGACAGCAGGGCCAAGTGAGGCTGTATCTGAGCTTGTCCCCAGCCATCCCAACTCACCAGGTGGCTGTAAAATAACCCAACATGCATCCCCTGCCTCAGTTTCCCTGTCTGTAAGTGGGTGTAGTCCACAGACTTGGCTTTGTAGGTTGTGCACTCTCTCAGTCAGCCAAACTCCTGCTGTTAGTCTGTGTCTGAGCTGTCAAACAACGACTGAATTGCCTGAAAAGGGTCCAGGTGTCATCCTGCAGCATCTCTGCAGTCCCCAGGCAGGGGCTGCAGCTTGAGAGCCAAAGGTGCTGCCAATGGAGGTGCTGCTGGAGCCCAAAGGGCCATTTTGTGTGTCCTGGAAAAACCCCAGAATGAACAGGCGAGGGCAGAAATGTTCAGAGCAGATTTGAGAGGAGATGAAGGAAAGCAATAAAACCCGTAAGTGTTTGGAACAGATGCAGAGAGCTGCTCCGGCTCGCTACCGTGGTAGGAAATTGATTGTGCTTTGGGCATTATCAGTTGTCTTTTCTGGGAGGCTATTTTTGAAGTTTTTATAGGGTTTACCTTGAAAAACAAAGCAAATGCTTCCATGAGAGCTGGCCTGGGGGATGCAGGACCAGGGATGCAGGACAAAGGGGGGCTGGACCACAGCATCGCTCAGCTTTGCAGCATTCGCTGGGCTGCCATTGGCGATGGTCCCTTTTGGTCCCTTTGCTTTAAGTTGTGATGCTTTGGGGCTGTAGCTGGATCCCTGTGCTGGCCTGGGGATGCCTGGGGTCTGTGGGGTGTTGGAGGTGGGGGCTAAAGCTGGGCAGGATGTGAGTCCATGGCTGCTGTGGGTGGCAGAGCAGGGAACTGGTACTTGTCCCAAGCGGTGAAGCTGGCCACAGCCCCAGCACATGCCCTCCTCCTTCTGCATCATCTGACTCAGCCCAGCTCCTTGCTTTCCTGCTTTCCTCCCCCTGAATTTTTCATGCCACCATGAGCTCCACCGCTGTTTGCAGCCCCATCCATCATAGGGGCTTGTTTTTTAAAGCTGTGTCCCAGCTCTTAACAGCTTGGGCCTGGAGCACTGGGGCTCCTTGTTCAGCTCCCAGTGCGCCAGCCAAAATAGCAGCGGCCACATACTGTAGTGGAGAGGAACAAGTGTCACCGAAAATTAAAATGACAGATCCCAGCATCAGGGTCTCCGAGGGTTTGTGCTTTATTAAGCAACAGTGAGTTCATGGGAAAGGACTTTCACCCAGAGCACCGGTTGTGTCTACAAGGAAAGAGAACCAGGGACTATATTTAGGTTCAGCCGTGTGCTGGGGCAGCAGGACCAGGCACCATGGGAGGTGAGCCCTGTCCCTGCAGAGCCTGGGGAAGATACTGGGGGGATGTAGGCACCAGGAGCTGGGAATGGCTCAGCTTTGAGGTGCTGCAGAGGTCCCAGCCATGGTACTGCAGGGGACGAGAGCTGGAGGGTTCCCATTGCCGGTGCAATGGCCTGCTTGGGGTATTGCACACCCCAACCCATCAAGCGCATGTGGCCCGGCTGGAAAAGTCCCTCCGAGAAAGATTGATGCTGTCTGCAAGCTGTTCGTGCACAGCATCCATCCTGCCACTGGGTTAGGAGAAAAAGGGGGGGCTGTGACCCCGAGCGTGAGCTGATGCTCACACCCATCAGTCCCTACCCGATGCTATGAGGTCCTTTGTGCTGTTCTGCCTCCCTGAAATGTGGTTTAGTGATGATGAGGGTGATTTAATAGATCAATGTTTTATCTCTTTGCCTTAGGGTCTCCCTCTTTCCACCGCCCCCTCTTATTAAAAATTCATTATTTCTCCCAGATACTGTTGCTAGAGGGAGGCAGAAAGAAATGAAGGATGATCTTAGAAAGGAGGATGGAAAATATTTAATAGGAAAGGAAGAGAAGAAACGTTTGAAACAAATATTGCCCTTCTCACTGCCATGGGCACATTTGAGCCCAAGTGCTGCCAACAGACTTGAGGAGGTCGTGTGGGACTTGGGGTGAGCCTGGGGTCCTGCCTCTGCCTGGGGCTGTGGAACCCCATCACTGTGGAGGTGGCAAAGCCCCTGCTGGTTTCAGAGCGTGGGGACATTGTGGTTGTTTCTGCAGCAAATGCAAGCAGATGGGGGGCGGAAGAAGCAGAGATATGGTGGACCTGCAGCAGAGCAGCGGATGTGCCTGACCTCCAAATCATCTCCCATCTTCGGCATCTCCAGAAAGGCCTCCCTGAGGCCTCGCTCGCTTTTCCTGCTCAATTTGGATGCTGCTTCTGTCTGGGCAGATGGGAAGGTTCATTTGAGACTTAGAGGGGTTGATGGGCTGCATGATGTGGGACCAACTCACCTTGCCCTGCGGCACCAGGAGCTTTGGCTGCAACGTGGAGCTGTTGGGCAGCTGGATCAGCTGTAAAACAACCAAAGTCAGCGGAGCATCAGCATGCTGCCGATGGGGATGGACCATGGCTGAACTGAGTAGGACCCAGGTGGCTTGGGAAGGTGTTTTCCATCTTCAAAAGGCCTCAGGAACATGGTCCCTATAATGCTTCTTGCAGGTCAGTGACCATCAGAGGTTTGCAGAGCCGCAGCACCAAGCAGCTCTGGTTGACCATCCCGTCCAAACTCCATCAGCCAAGTCTCCATAGGGACTCTGGTTCATGGATACTCTAATACCTCAAATTAGGCTAGTGGTTTTGTTTCTCTCTGTGTGGAGCCCTGAGTTCTGTGTGCAGAGCCATACCCTGGCTCAGTGGTGCAGCCAGAGGAGCAAACCATGAGGGTGGTTGGTGCTTTTGGCCTCTTTTCCAGAGGGTCACCCGGTCTGACCTTCCCTGTGTGCAGGACAGCTGGGCACCACCTCTTCAGTATTGGCAGAATGAGCTATTTTGTATTTTTCCATTTAAATCTCATTTGAAGAAAGGTCCATCTGGTTCCCTTTGTGCTGCCAGAGGAAAAAGGCTGCTCCTGGGTCAGCTTTTTCAGGGTGTCTCCTCTCTGGAGACACAGATGGGGACTGTATAGCCAGGACCTCCATCTCTTCTCCTTTGTATCACAGCAACAAGGTGGGGTGGAGCAGGGCCCCCATAATTGAATGCTAATTGGGGGTGGAAAAGGAGCAGGACCCTGCAATTGCAAGCAGAAGATGGAAGTGACATAAATGAGATCTAAATTGTGACCTTTTTCCATAAGCAGGAGTATTAACTAGGTGTGACAAATGAGGGGGGAAAGATCCTGCCTTCATTAGTCCTGGTGCTCAGGGCTGGCATGGAGCTGGAGCCTTTGTTCTGCTCCCAGGGAGGTGCAGATGTGACGTCCCTCCATGCCCGATGCCCCAACAGCACGTCGCCCCAGGGGTGAGTTTGGAGGCTGGACCACTTCAAGGTACTCCATCATCACTTCAAGGGGGAGTTTCTCTTCTTGCCTTCAGGATCACTTTTTTGCACCAAACACCAGCCTTGTGGCAAAGGAATTTCCAGCTTAAGGAATGTCCTGCTGTGGTTCGACACCGCAGCCTTTCCCCTGCCTTGCTCAGCCCTGCACCAACATCTGGCAACCTCTGGAAATTCAGGTTGCTTGCTGGTCCAGTGGCAAACGGGGTCATGATCTGATGGATCAGTCTCATCCATCACCGGACACGCTCCTGTCACGGCTGCCAGGTTATTTTCCCATGGATTTCCGTAGGGTTCTCCCTGGGTCCTGGCTGTTGCTGGCCTGTGGGTTATGGTTCACACCAGGACGTGGGTAGAGCCACCAGTGTGGGGATCGCTTGATGCTGGACTGGGACCTAGTGATGCTGGGGTCTGGCTCAGTGACTTCCCACTTCCAGAAGACTCTGGAGAAACAGGTCTTTTCTCCTTTTACTTTTGCAGAAAGATGCTGTTTGAAGGCATGTCACTCAGAGAGAGGATTTCACTGACGATTTCAAATGAGCAGCCTGCGGCACCCCAAGAATGGGCCTTTTTTATTGTTCATATTTCAATAGCTGAAGGTCAAGCGCAAGCCTGGCCGGCTGAAAGTCTGATTGTAATTACACTAATGAGCAAAAGCCTATGGCTTACTGCTCCATGCTACACTCTCCCAAATGCCAGGCAGTGCAACACTGGCTGGCCAGACCCTGGACACTTGGGTTGTCGTTGAGGGGTTCCTGAGGTCCCGATCTCTTGTTGTATAATTTTATATATATATATGCAAAACCAGGCAAGCTGCAATGGTCTGGTTGCACGTCAGGCTGGAGCAACACTGAGGATGCTTCCCCTCTCTGGGAGATGCCTGCGTGCCATGTCCTTGGGGCTTGGGGGCGTTCATTTGGAATTTCTGTGCTGGACGCTGTGGAGAGGGGATTTACAGTTATCTCCTTGTGCTGTTTTGTCCAGAGGAGCTGAGATTGGCTGCGCTGGATGCTTTGCTGCTTAAACATTCCTGGTCTTGGATGCCGCAGCAGACCCAGATGTCGGTGCAGCCCTGGACCTGCAGAACGGTGAGTGCTCCCTAGGCTTGAGTGGGGTGAGGCAGGGTCAGCATCATCACTGCCGTTGCACCCCGTGGGTTTGTACACTTGGATGCTTGAAACCCAGCTCATTTTTGACTCATGGCCATCCCTGCTTGGTGGCATTCGCTCCCTCCTTGTGCCCACCTTCCTTTTGTAGCGTGGTACCATCAAGCCAGAGGTTTTTATCCCATGGAACAGCTGAGAAATCTCCTGCCTGTTGCCATGATCCCAAAATGAGCAAGAAGTAACTGAAGTGGGGACATAATGCGAGGCTCAGGGGCATTAAGCTCTGGTACTCACTCCGAGGTTGCCGGCAGACAGCAGTGGGGACACAGCCTTGGCTGCACTGGGATGCGTGAGCAGCATCCATTTGAAGAGCAGCAGTTCAGGGTTGGGACATGGGAGTCCAGCTCCATCCCGGGAGGGGGGCTCTGGAAACTTTGCCCTTGCTCTGCTGTCAGGATGCCAGTCAGGGAGTTAGGGGATCCAACCCTGCCATCCCTTTACCCTCCCACCGCAGAGACTTACGACTTTTGGGAACCTCTTTGGGGCTGCATATGGGAAAGGAGATGCTCTCCTGGTTCCAACAGCTGATGCCCCGAAGCTGTAGATGTGGGCACTGGCGCCAGTGCATCTCACTCCAAATGTCACTGTTTGCTGCAATTTCCAGCCTGGAGGAGATTGGGGGGGGGGTTTGCAGCTGAACCCCCCCCCTCCCGGGGCTTGGCTGGCCCTCTCTAAATCTGAGCAGTGAGGCTGAGAGGGACCTGTTCTGCACAGGGCTTGGGCAGGGCTCGGATGAGCCCCTGTACCCGTGCTCTCAAGGGTTGGTCTCACTCCCACCTGCAGGACAAGGTACAGGTTTGCAGTGTCAAACGTTATTCCACCCTGTACCGGCATTTTGCTTTCTGTGCTCGCTGCTCCCATGATCATAATTGGGCTGACAATAAAATTTCCAATGCGGCAGCTGTAGGCAGGTCTTAAAAAAATGCATCCAGCCCAGGTCTGATGCTGAGCAGAGCTGAAAGGAGGAGTGAAGGCTGTGGCTCCCCTGTGGGATTCCTGCTCCTAGCAGGGTTTCCAGCAGCTCAAGGCCTCCACATCTGCACCTCTCACCCTTCTGCACGGGCAGAGGTTTGCTCACAGAGCTTGTTTTCCCTCTGGAGAGCCAAGCAGTCGTGTCGGAACTGGGTGGTTTTCCACCCATGGCTGCCTCTCCTGCGCTGTCCTCAGAGCAGACCTGAGGTAAGGGATTAAGAGTAGACTTTGCCATCCAAGGTCCAGCGCTGGCAGCCACAGGTATCGATCACAGTGTGATTTATGTGCCAGCCCCCGAGGAGCTCAGGCCAGCATCACCGAGATGCTGAGCTTGATCAACAACCTAATGTATGAGGGCTGGCGTGCTGGACCAGGGGGACAAATGAGGTCATTTTGGGGCAGAGCCTGCAGGAAGCGTCTGGCTCTTGGGCTGCAGCATGGCGTAGCTTAGCCAGGCCAGGACCAGGGGGTGCTGCCCATGCGCCAGCCCAAGAGCTCATCATGGCCCCAAGCAGTGTCATCATTCAGCTTTCTGAAAGATGGCTAATTACAGCGTATGCCTTTCTGTTATGATTATTAATCATCCTGCTCCTGTACTTCATTTATTACAGAGCTGCCTGTGTTAGAGGAGCGTGGGCGCAGGGTCCCTTTGTGTGCCGATGTGGCACGTTCCGTGCTGCTTAGGAGCCCTTCTAGGGCTTTGCGCCTTTGGTTTCTGTAGGACATGGGTGCTCCCAGCGTGGGGGGACAGTGTGGGGTGCGTCCCCCAGCAGCCCCAGTGCTCTGCCTGGGGTTGTTCTGCTTGGCCAGCCTCCAGCAAGCTCCCTCTGTCCCCTTCCCCTTGGCTCCAGCCCGGGCACAGTTGGCTTCAGTGCTTTCCTCTGCCGCGGTTTTGCTCCCAGGCTGTGTTAAGTGATGAGCTCGTAAATCGGCCACGCACCGCGGGAGGCAGGAGGGGGAAGCAGCTGCAGGAGAAGGAGCAAATTCCCCTCTCTCATTTAATGATCTTTATTTGTGTCTCCGTAGGGGAAGGAGCCCTTGCCAGGAGCATAGCCCTGTTTTCCAAGATGCTCTGCTCGTAGCCAGGATACGTGCGTGCCTGACGGTCACGTCTGCACTGGCCGGGGCTGTTATTGGGCTCATGTTTTGTAAATCTCTCAGCAACGTCGTGGTGTGGGCTTTAAAACAGACGGATGCCAGGAGGACACTTCCCAGGGGCTCAGGTTCCCTGTCCCTGCTCCTAGTGCAGAAACCTGAGTACAGGCAAACCTTGGGCCCTGGGCTGGTTCAGACAGGGAGCTTTGGTTCACATTGAGAGCTTTGTTTCAGATGGGGAGCTTTGCAAAGCCCAGCGCCCCTGGGCTGTCTCCTGCCCTTCAGTGGGAAAGGAGGAAGGTGGTTTTACAGGGGTAGTCTCCTAGACCCAGGCTGCCTCTGAGCTCATTGTTGGGTGTTCTCTTAGCTGCGTGAGTACTAATGGACAAGGGTTCCAAGGGGGTTGTGGCCAGCAGCCGGTCCTGACAGCCAGTGATGGCAAAACATCAGAGGGAAGTCCTGAGTATGTGAAGCTTGTATTTCCCTTCCAGACCCTCATCGTCCTGCCCATGATGTTAATGGGCTTCTGCAGATTGAAAGTTCTCACTGTGAACTTTTCCATTTGCTGGGAAACCTCAACAAAATAACTCCCAGTGCCCATGTGGGGACCGGTGCCACTGCCTAGAGCCAAGTTCAACTCAAGTGTTTCCGACGGGCGCTAGTGGAACGCTCACTGGCAACAAAGTGGGTTTGGGTGCAGCTGAAGACAGGGAGTTAAGCTCAGCCTTAGCTCCCATGTGGTCCAGCAGATGCCAAAGTTGCTGAGATCTGGGTCAGATTTGCTCTAAGCCAACATTTCCTAGTAGCAGTGAAGATTCAGGTCTGGCTGGTGGTGCAGTCCAGCTGCTTGGGTCGAAGTAAGAGTAGAGCACCCACTTGTCCTGCTCCCCCTTCCTGGTTTTAGAGGAGTTATTCACCTTGGTAGAGAAATAAAGATGCTCATGGAATATTAAATACCTCCCCAAAGCCCCTGTTGCTGATGAATGGCTTCTGCACCTCACTCCCTGGTACATGCAGTGACCTTTTAGAAATGTTGAACGTTGTGGTTGTATCTAAATGTCTTCTCTCCTGGGAGCATCTTGTAGAGATAGAGATTCAGACATGATGTCTATCAAGAAGAAAAGCAGATTGCGGCCAATCTGTGGCTGCCTGCGCAGTATTGCCTGGGCCATGTGCTCAAGAATCATAAGGTTGTCTCTAAAAATAAGCGGTGGCTTCTTTTGAGTTGTCTCCTTGGCATCTGAGCTCATTAGGGAATCCTCGTTTCTGGGTTTTCACGGTGTTTGTGAGGGCTGGGAATTTCCACATGGAAGGAAAGTGGTCGTGGCTGTCGAGGACTCAGGATGGGGTGGGAAGACGGCTCCATGAAGACGTCAGTCATGGCTTTTGCTGGGTAGAAAGGGTAAATCCTCCCTCCGCTGAAAACTCACACAGACTTCCTGTTCCAGCATCGTCTCGGCTGGCCCCGAGACCTGGGGCTGTTGAGCAGGGGTTGATGCGTGAGATGTAGCAGCTGCCAGCCACCAAAATAACTCCCTTCTAGAGAAGCTTTTCATGTTTCTTAAGCAATGCCTTTCGGTCATGCTTCGGGACACTGCCCCAGCGGGAGCCTGTCTCCTCACACCCATCTCTCCTTTCAGCCTTTCTCTCCCTGTTTCTGTGAGTTGTCAGGACAATCAGTTTCTGTTTGAGCAGCCACAAGAGGGACACAAAGGTGTCTGTCAGGAGCACGGTCACCGCAGCTCCCACCACTGCTTCCATGGCTGTTGGGTGCAGTCATTCAGCTGATGATGCCCCAGGGAGCCACAGCATCAGGGAATTCTCCAGGCGTGAGCAGGGGACCCATCATCCGGAGCCTGCCGGGTGTCCTCCTGCCACCATGGGTGTCCCACCACCAACCCAGCTGCTCGGTTCTGCCCTGTGCTCCTCCTGCCCCAGCCTGGCTTTGCAGGGCAATGAACTGACCCAAACGAATGTGCTCTGGGTGCACCAAGAGCAGCAGAGCCGGGGGAATTTGTTTCCCAAAAAGACTCTGATGGGATTAGGAATAACTCTCTGCTAGATAATTCTCCATTAGGTCTGGTGATTGATTTTCTCCCTTCTTAGCCCCAGCTCTCTCCTCCTCTCCCCGTTTCAGCCGGATTATTCTTATGCTTGGTTTGCTAATTGCCTTATCTCTAGAGCCTCGTTGGAATGAGACAGACACATCACTGGCCTCCTCTGACCCTCTGAGTTTTCTGCCTTTTCGTTTATGCCTCAGCTCTGATTTAACCCCCTCCACTCCCCATCATAAATGGGTCATGTCTTCCAAGAGGGAAAAACATGCTGCTGTAACTCCTAGACCCAGGAAAGGTCCTAGGGATGCCTCTTCCCCTCCTCCGTGTCACCTCCATCCTCTCCATGGCCCCTGCTCTTTTCCAAGCTCAGTGAGGCCACAAACCTGCTGGTTTTGCAGACCCAAGGCAATGGATTAAATAAATGTGCAGGAGCCACAGATTTATTTTTGAGTGATGACACAAGAAAACTTGGAGGTGCAGCACAGGTCACCATTGGGATGTTCAGGGTGCGTTCAGGGTGCCCATCCTCCACTATAAGCCCATTCCAACAGCTCTGGGTGATTTGAGTCCCAGAAGAGCCATGGAGCATGCTTGATGCAGCTGTATTCCCATTCCTGGTAATCAAGATCTCATCTGGTTGATAGCCCAGGACCAAGGAGCACACGGAGCTTGTGCTGATGGTGAGTCCGAAACTTTCCCCTGAGCAATCCTGGTGAGCTCTACATGTACGTGTAGACAAGACCTTTAGTGCCATGGATTAGTGGTGGCCTTGGCAGTGCTGGGGTAAAGGTGGCTGCCTCTGCCAAGCTGCTGCCGAGCCGCTGGCGCTAAGCCTGATGCAGGCAGTGACTGGGACACTTGGCTGCCAGGGCAGGGTTGAGCACTGAATGGGCATCACTCAGGGTGTTTCCAGCAGCATTTGGCTGCTGTTGGTGTTTGTAGGAGCCCTCTCCTGTCCCGTGCCAAGTTTGGGACGTGCTGGCACTGGTGCGAGTCGCTGGCACTGCCACCTGCCTGTGATCTGTGCATTGGGGCCCTGATATTATCCCTCCATCAGTATTTTGAGGATGAGCCTTTCCAAAAGGCATGGGGGTCCCAAGATCACCACGCCATTTGCAGAAGGGTGACATGGGCTTGGCCTCGGGCAGCAGCAGTGGGTTCTTGAAGAAGGTCCCAGCAGGACCATTTTACAGCCTGAAAGTCAGGAAGAGTAAACCAAGACGTTGCTATGACTGAAGTATTTGTACTTGCACAATGTCAAAAGAGGGGAGCCTGGAAACGTCAATCTTGGATTATTTTCTGGTTTTTATTCAGAAAAAGGGAGAAAATGGCAGCTGAGGAGCAATTGTTCTTAGAGGAGGTGATTGTGCCAAGTGTGTGCACCAAAGCAGGAGCCTTTTGAATAGGGTGGAAGAGGCCTTGCTCCCTCCTTTTCTCTACAACGTGGTGATGCAAGGGAGCAAAACCCCACCTGCCCACCGGGTCAGACAGTGGCTGAGCATCGAGAGCCGGGTGGTTGAAGTGCACCAGTTCCTCCATGCGCTACCTCCTCCCTGCTGGGAGGCACCGTGCTGCCGGTGGCTGGGACAGACTGGGCTCCATGGCCTCACATCCTGCTGGGAAGGGAGGGGAGGAAGGGGCTGCTCCCAGGGGCTCAGAAGGGGTCAGAGGTGGTCCAGGCTTCCCTCCTGCCATGCCACAGCCCCTTGGGTTTTCCCGGCTCCGTTCCCCAGCCCTGCATGCAGCAAGCATGTTATTTTTAAAACTGAATTAAATGCAAGAAGAGCCTCAATCTGAGCCTTCAACTGCAGGCTTAATTGGCCTCACTCCCCAGGGACCGAGCTGCACTATCGGGGTAATGAGCTATTAATAAACAGCTCCGAGCTCCGCTCTGCCTGGAGCGAATGGGGATCACATCCCCCTAATTGTCACTGCAGGGAACACGGGGTCTCTGTCACTGGGGTGGCTTATCTGCGTGGAGATCTCATGGCAGCCTTCCAGCATCTGAAGGGGGGCTATAGGGATGCTGGGGAGGGACTCTTCATTAGGGACTGTAGTGATAGGACAAGGGGTAATGGGTTACAACTTAAGCAGGGGAAGCTTAGATTGCATATGAGGAAGAAGTTCTTTACTGTAAGGGTGGTGAGGCACTGGAATGGGTTGCCCAGGGAAGTTGTGAATGCTTCATCCCTGGCGGTGTTCAAGGCCGGGTTGGACAGAGCCTTGCGTGGCATGGTTTAGTGGGAGGTGTGCCTGCCCATGGCACGGGAGTGGGAACTGGATGATCTTAAGGTCCTTTCCAACCCGAACTGTTCTATGATTCTATGTCCTGGAGCTGGCAGAGACCCACATGGTCAGAGCTGGCATCAGCCACCGTGGCTCATGAGAGCTCCTATCTGCCTGGGTTTGCAGGGAGGGGGCTCATGCAATGCCTGTTACTCCCCCCATAGGCTTTGCTGAGGGTGTCAGGGCTGTGTCCAGCTCCACCGGAGCACCCATGGGGCAGCCGGGGTGGCCAATGCTCTGCTCCAGCTGCGGAGCAGGAAGGAGAGCCCAGGGCTGCAGCTCCCGCTCCCCGTCTGCTGGGTAAAACAACGCCAGCGGGTTCGGACCTTTGCTTAGGGGATCAGGTGGCCGGAATAGTAACCAAGAGTGGAATAGGGTTACCCCGGGCTCATTCATAATGAACACAGCACAGAGCTGGCGTGCTCCAGGCTGCCTTGGCACAGAGGCATGGGCAGGGAGGTGAAGGGGACAAGATGCAGCCAAGCATGGGAGACCATTATCCTGGCAGCGGTGCCTGGGCATATTTGTTTAGTGTAGGGACACTAAATAAGCGTTACGAGAAGCTGCAGGAGTTTTTTCCATGTGAGTTTGGAGGTCGTGCCTGGCTCCATCCTTCCCATCCAGCCCCATGGCAGAGCACGAGTGGAGGCTTCTGAACTAAGGGGAACCAAGCAAAGCCTCCCCCTGAGCCAGCTCAGGTTCCTGAGCCCACCAGCCAGGCAGAGCCCATTGCAAAATGGCCCTTGGCATGGCTGTGAGCAGCCTCCTTGAAGGCAGAGGCTGCCGAGCAGTTCCAGAGCAAGGAGCTCTGGTCCTCAGGTGTCATTTGAGGACCCCCCAATTGCTGGACACAGGGGTTTGGGTGCAAGGGGTGAAGCTTGAGCAGTGCTGGAGAGAGGGTTGCATGGCTGGTGAGGAGGGAAGAAGGGGTTGGGTTGTGTGGCAGGGGCAGCAATGGGGTCTCTGGTCCCACACTGCTGTCCCACAGCAAGGAAGGACGATGCTGCATCTAACCCCTCCCTGTTGAGAGGAATGATGACACCTCCCTCTTGGTTTGGTTTATTGGAAGAGAAAGGGGAATGTGTCTTGCCCCACCACCCCCATGGCCGTGGGTGCTCCCTCCTCCATGGCGTCTTGGCAAAGGGACAAGGATGGGGAATTCAGGTGGAAGTGGTGCCTTATCCTCTCCCTGCTGGGAGCTTCCCCCAGCAGTTCCCACCATGTCTCCTGGTGTGGAGCAGCAGCTCCTCCTTTATCCCTCCATCACCCCCTAAAACAAGCAACAGCCGCCTTACATTTTGCCTTTTCAGAAGCTTTTGGGCAGTGAAGACAATCAACTCTGCAGGGGTGGCTGCCTCTGTACCCCCAAATTGCCTTTGTTGGGCTCAGAAACACCCCACAGCACCCCAGCCAAGCAGCTCTGCCGCTCAATTAGGTTAATGACAGTGCTTCGTTATGGAAAGGCAGCTGAGGAGTTTGCAGGCCCTGAGAGGTGTTTCCAGGCAGCCTGGAAGATCTGGGGCACAGGAAACAGGGAAAGGGAAGCAGAGAAAAGGGAAAGCAGCAGCGAAGTGCTAATCCCTGGGAAGGAGGGCAGCCAGGCTCCGAGCAGGGTCGGTGCTAATCCTTCATCTGAGAAGATTGTGCTTATGGATGCTTTAATCTCCACTCCAAGAGGGCGATGCTGGGGACAGGGACAGGAGAGGTCCCTTTGTGCAATGCTGAGCATCCCCATGTCCTGCAGGACCTCACTGAGCCCAGGGCCTGAAAAGGATCTGTGCCGCTGGATGAGACCTGGACAGGGAGCAGAGCGGATGTGGCATCCCACCTGTGTTATGAGTTTGCAGGGCCTCTGGCTGCATCTCTTTGCTCCTGCACTGCCCTGGAGGGTCTGTGTTCCCCGTTATCCTGGGGCACTCATGCTCCCCATGCCTGTGTGTGCACTGTCAGTGGTACACAGCAGGCGTGAGCCAGGCAGGGGGCAGAGGCTTGGTTGTGAGTCTGCTTCCGTGTCTCCTCTTGCAGGTCTCTCCCCCTGCCTCAGTTTCCCTGCTCTCCTAACAGCACATGCAGGCAATGAGGCTCGTTCAGCCCAGCTTTGCACAGGGCACAATCACTGGGTCACACCTTAGATGCTGAGGGTCCTGAATGGCTTCTTGCTGGGGGCTGGGACTTCATCATTACCACGGGACACGGCTTGGGGAGAGTTTTCCAACCTCAGCCCACACGGGTGATCTGGGGCTGGGCAGGACTTTGTTGGCATCCCCCAAGCTCGCTGCTGACTCCGCATCTCTCCCTCCTCCAGGCGCATGGGAGAATGGTCATGAGCCCATAAGACCATGCCCTACACAATGAGATGTTGGCTCCTGGTCCTGGTCCTCCACCTGGTCCTGCTGAGCCCCCGGCGGGCAGCTGCCTGCCCTGCCCGCTGCGAGTGTGCCCCGCAGATCAAGTCAGTGGTGTGTCACCGCAAGCGGCTCACCTCCATCCCCGAGGGCATCCCCACCGAGACCAAGATCCTGGAGCTCAACAAGAACCGCATCCGCTGCCTGAACCCGGGGGACCTCTCCCCGTACCCGCTGCTGGAGGAGCTGGATTTCAGCGAGAACATCATCTCCAATGTGGAGCCGGGCGCCTTTAGCAACCTGTTCAACCTGCAGACCCTGCGGCTGCGGGGAAACCAGCTCAAGCTCATCCCACCGGGGGTCTTCACCAAACTGACCAACCTCACCCTCCTGGACATCAGTGAGAACAAACTCGTCATCCTGCTGGACTACATGTTCCAGGACCTGCGAAACCTCAAGAGCCTGGAGGTGGGTGACAACGATTTGGTGTACATCTCCCAAAGGGCCTTCTCAGGGCTGCTGGGCCTGGAGCAGTTGACCATTGAGAAGTGCAACCTGACCTCCATCTCTGCCGAGTCGCTCTCCTACCTCCAGAACCTGGAGGTGCTGCGGCTCCGGCACCTCAGCATCTCTGCGCTGGAGGACCAGAACTTCAAGAAGCTCTACAACCTCCTGCAGCTGGAGATCGACAACTGGCCGCTGCTGGAAGACATCTCCCCCACCAGCTTTCAGGGCCTGAACCTCACCTCTCTCTCCATCACCTACACTAACATCACAGCCGTGCCCGCCGCTGCCTTGAGGAACCTGGTGTACCTCCGGTACCTGAACCTGTCCTACAACCCCATTAGCACTGTGCTAAAGGGTTCCTTTAAAGACCTCATCCGGCTCCAGGAGCTCCACATCGTGGGTGCTCTCCTGGTGTCTGTGGAACCACAGGCTTTCTCCGGCCTGAGACAAATCCGGCTGCTCAACCTCTCCAGTAACTTTCTCTCCACACTGGAGGAGAGGACCTTCCACTCCGTCAACACGCTGGAGACGCTGCGGGTGGACAGGAACCCCCTGGCCTGCGACTGCCGCCTCCTCTGGATCCTGCAGCGGCGGAAGACGCTCAACTTCGACGGGCAGCAGCCCATGTGCTCCTCACCGCCCGAAATCCAGGGCAATGCCCTGCGTGACTTCCCGGACTCCGTGCTCTTTGAGTACTTCACCTGCCAGAAGCCCAAGATAAAGGATCGGAAGCTGCAGCACGTGACGGCCCGGGAAGGACAGTCCGTGTCCTTCCTTTGCCGGGCGGATGGGGAGCCAGACCCTTCCATTGCCTGGGTGTCCCCCCAGCACCGCATGATCACCACCCGCAGCACAGGGCGGGTGACCGTGCTGCCTGGGGGCACCCTGGAGATCCGCTTTGCCCAGGTGCAGGACAGCGGCACCTACATCTGCATCGCCAGCAACGCAGGTGGCAACGACACCTACTTCGCCACCCTGACGGTCAAGGGGCGCCTGAATGATGGCTCCCACTATGCCAACCGGACTTTGTACCTCAATGAGTTCAACGACACCTCTCACAATGACACGCAAGTCTTCTTGAAGTTTACGTTGGACCTCAAGACCATCCTGGTCTCCACGGCCATGGGCTGCATCACCTTCCTTGGCGTGGTGCTCTTCTGCTTCCTCCTCCTCTTTGTCTGGAGCCGGGGCCGCGGGCAGCACAAGAACAACTTCTCAGTGGAGTACTCCTTCCGCAAGGTGGATGGTCCCACCACCACCACCGGCCAAGGAGGAGCCAGGAAGTTCAACATGAAGATGATCTGAGCCTCTCCTGGTGGAGTACTCTTGTCTGCTGCCTGGCCATGGGCACGGCCGCAGAAGGATGGGGCCGGGGTGTGTGGGAGCACTGGTGATGTTCCAGGGCTGGCAATGGGGCATCGCTGTGCTGGGATGTGGCCGGAACCATGGTCAGAACCACATAGACCTTGAGGTTGGCGTGCGATGACCCAGCCCCATGGTGAGCCCTAGGGGCACAAATGGCTCAGGGGCCATCCCGGCTCCAGGGGCTCCCAATGTAGCCAACATCTTTGCTACCAACTATGCATTTCTCCAGCCAACAAATCGGCAGTGTTTGGACCTGGGAAAGAAAACTGATTCCCTTTTTTTCCCCCCTTTCCCTTTTTTTTTTAAGAGACTCTGGAAAACTTTCCTGATGGTGGTTTTTGGTTCTTCTCTTTTCTTCTTGTTGGGTTTTGGGTTTTTTTTTGGTCCAATGACTTTTTTTAAATGAATTTCCAAGAGAAAAGTCTCCCCTGGTGATGCGGGACTGGGAGAGGCACTGGGGGGAGATTGTGCTAAGTCGGGGTGCCCCCCAGCCCCTTGGCAAAGCTGGATCCCCAAAGGCACATCTGTGCCTGGAGAGCTTCCCATCGGCAAATTTAAGACACAGCATCTGTAAATGTGGGTGCCCAGGGATGCTCCTGCACAAGCAATAATAACCCCCCCATGGCTGGGCTCTGAAGAGGCAACAGCAAGAGAAAAAGGGGAAAAAAAGGCAAAATGAGGCCAAGGTCATTAAATGAGGAGGAGCAGCCCGCGGGTGATGCAAGGCCCTGTCTTTGCATCCGCCCAAGCCACTGTGGGAGCAGCAGGGGGGGGTCAGGATTCCTACAGTGCAAAAGGTGCTTTTGGGTCCATTTTCCTTGGCTTGCAAAGGCAGCAGCAGAGCAGGAGGTGGCTCGTCCTGTACAGGGGGGACCGTACAGCCCAGGAAAGAAGAGAGGAAGTCTTGGAGTGAGCAGCTCAGGAACCAACAGCAGAAGCAAATATCAGGAGAAGGACCCGGCTGGCACCTCCATTGTGTCCGCCCGGATCCTGCACCCTCCAGCGCTGAGGACCATGGGTCCATGTTCCTGGGCTCAGCTCCCTGCTGCCAAGGGGATTGTTCCCGACTTCCCATCCCACCCCTGCCCAGGGCAGCGCTGGCTTCAGCTCAGGGATAGGATTTTGGGTGGGAGAAGGAGCAGAGCTGGCACAGATATAAAGGAAGAGCCTGGATGGGACCTAGGTGGGTCAAGGAGCCCATCACTTCCTCCTCTTTCTCTTTCTTCTCCTCCCATGTGCACCCATGGGAGCTGCTGCACATCCCACCTCTGGCCCCGTTCCTGTGGGCACGTCCACCTACCTGGATGCAGGGCTCTGGGAGCTGGAGAAGGCAGTTGCCCATCTTCTGCTGGGCATCCCTGGGCTTTGGGGCTGCGCTGGAGGAAGGGGCTCCCAAGGGGTCAGGGCTTTGCTGCACAAGCAGCTGCTCAGATGCTCCCCTCTCGCACCAATGGGAGCCCCAGGGAGGAGAGGAGCGATGGAGCCAGTGGGTTCAGCACCCACCCTCCTCTCCAAGGTGCTCCCGCTGGTCACTCACAGGATCCAGCCCCAAACCGGGGGGGATGCTGCCCATCTCTCCCTTCGCATGCCCGGTGCCCCCCGCTCCCGCGCCGTGCATGCCGTGTCCCACCGCGGGCTCACCCGCGTGCCCTTGTTTGGTGTCTGGGGTGTTTCAGCTGGGGGGTTTAGGGGTGGGAAGCGGGTCAGGGATGGACCCTTGTGTCCAGGAGCAGAGGCAGGTTTGGGCAGTGCAGACCTGGCACTGTTTTATATGTACCAAGCATGTGAATTGTATTTGTGGGGAAAAGAGAAAAAAAAAGGGACTTCTGTGGCTTATTTGGTTTTTTCCCCACGTTTGTTCCCAAGTAAGAAAAGCCAAAATGAGCAGACAAAGCCCGAGCAGGGCTGGGAGCAAGCGTGGAGCTGGGCAGAGCCTGGAAAGGGCAGTTGGAGTCACTTGCACCACATGCTGGATTGGTGCTTTTGTGCTTCCCTGCCTGGTGCAAGCCAAGGGAGTCCCAGGATCCAGGCAGATGTTAAACCCCTGGAGTTCTGCTGGGATGTGCAGCCCATCGGCTGGTCATCAGCACCATCAGCTCCACAAACCCCTTAATAAACCATCTTCCAGACCATACTGAAGTCCCTATTTATAACTAATAAATGATTAATGCACATATGTTAACAAACTGCCGCTGCTATTAATCTATTATTAATTATTAATAGGGTGTTTATAAGGAAGCGCTTAAGCTGGAGGGTGCAAAGCCATCACCTGCCCTCCTGCTTGCAGGGAAATTGGGGTTGGGGGGTTAAAAGGATTCACATACACACAGGAGCGTGCACACATGCGTGTACACACACACACACAGAGCCAAACCCCTCCGATGAGACTGGAAAACAGGGCTACACCTCCCCAGCACCCAAATTTCCCTCCTCCCAGGCTCCGTGCCTGGCCTGCCCCATACCAACCCCAATCCCAGCTTGCCCAACGTGGGACTGGGCTGAGGGGTGGTGGAAGCAAAGCAACACTTCCATCCGCAGGAGAAGGGGGCCCTGGGCCAGTTCCCAGCTTCTGCACCCCAAAACTCTACACCCCACTGCTCCCCATGGACCAGGGAGGCTCAGACACCCACCTCACCAGCACAACAGAGGGTGGTTGTGGAATAACTGGGTGCTGCCGGTGCCCTGCACCTCCTGCAGCCACCATGGCAAGAGCGGTCCTGGGAGTAAAAGAGGAAATTGGGGTTTTTTTCTCATTTCCTGCATGAAATTTCCTCCATGGCACAAGAGCAGCCAGGAGGTGAGGGGTTGGGGTTGAAGTTTGGGCCAGTGCTGAAGGGCCTGGGTGTACCATGGCCTTGGGGACACCCGTGGGAGCCAGGGCTGAGCCCACCCTCAGCAGCCTCTGAGGGATGAGAGTTGTCAGGACCGAAGATGCTGAGGAACCAATTCAGGTGGTTTCAGTGCCCTTTGTCCTCACACAGGCCCAGCAGTACCGCAGGTATCACCCTGACCTACCTGGAGCCAGGCATGAGCACCCCTGCAGCAGCCACGCATTGAGAATAATGTTGGAGAGGGAAGAAAACACTGAAAAATGGAGACAATTAGGAAAAAAAGCAATTTTCCAGTGCATGCATTTAAGGATCATATCTCCCACTGGGAAGAGAAACCAATTTCCTTGCAAATTAAAAAGATTCCAGCTAAATAAAACTCCCCTGCATCAGTTCTCCAAATCCCACCCTGTGCAGCTTTGGGGGGGGGGGGGGGGGCGGTAAACTGCTCCACAATCCCTGGACCACAGACTTCAATTGCCATCAGTGTCCTGCTGCTGCTTTATCCCCCTGGGTAGAACAAGGAACCCACCCATGGATTCAGGGGTGCTCTGATGCTTGGAGAAGCAAATTAGCGTTTGCTTCCCAGTTCTGCAGGGCTTAGCAGTGTAAAATCACAGTCCTTTTAAAGGGCTTGGGTTGCTTTTTAACTTGGCATAGTCTTCTTTATTCTATGAAGAGGCATCAGGAAATCTGTGGCTAATATTCCTGCAAAAGGCAATTCCTGCCTGCCCAGTGCAGGGCTACTCCAGGCTCATGCCCCCTCTCTCTCGCTTGATGGGGTTACACTCATTGCATTAATTCTGCAGTTTAATTCCTAATGGTCTTGAAGGTAACATTACTCATTAGGGAAAAATATTGACTCTTCTAATGATTTTCTGTTGCTTAAACCAGTTTGTAGTACAGTCATTAACAGAAATCACTTACTGGGATGAGGGATATACATACACTGACCCCATTGCTGAGCACCGTCAATAAGCCCAGGATCCTGCTGAACCTTAAATACTCCATTTATATTCATAGAATCACAGTCTGATTTGGGTCGGAAGGGGCCTTAAGGCTCATCCAGTTCCAACCCCATGCCATGGCCACGGACACCTTCCACTAGAGCAGCTTGCTCCATCCATAAGATCTCATCTCCACCTCCCCCCTGGCAGGTTAAAGCCATTCCCTATGTCAGGAATGGACATGTTGAGAGAACAACACAAAGCCCGGCAGCGATGGGCCCGGCAGCAGCGTAGGAAGGACCAGCGCAGGGTGTCCTCTCCCAGAGCCTTGCACATCCTCCCAGAGCTGGTGCCGGATCCAAACATGACTCAGCCCCAACACCTATTTTTATCAGCTTTAGCACGCAGCCTCAGCACAACAGAAACAGCCCCCGGCGCACGCCGTGACCCGGCAGACACAAACTTCCTGGCTTGCGTGGGGATGGTGGGGAAACACAGACTGCGAAATACACAGCGAGGAAGCTATGACGCCGTATCCTGGTCTCTCAGGACATGGCTTTAGACTCACAGGCACCCACTGAGCCCCAAACCAGGCCCCTAAAGCCCTGGAGAGGTGCCTGCTCCCACGGGCACTGCATAGTCCAGCCCTAATGGTGAGAATACAGTGGATGTTTCCACCTTCGTCATGCAAATCCATGTCTCCCAAAGCCTGTTCATCCCCAGGAGAAATCCCTGAAGCTGGCTTCCATAGAGGGGCTCACCCACCTCCCCAGGCCCATTGCTAACCAGTTCCATGAGCTATTTCTGATTAGCTCAAGGGCTGAATAGAGGGGAGGAGGTATTAAAAGATTTTGGGGTGTTTTAAAGTGTTAAAAGGGTGACTTTATCCTAGAGGGGACAGACACAGATGGGGGGAGTTCGGCAGCTGAGTTGTGTCACTTCGTACTGCCTCAGCACCTGTAAAGCCTTCGGATGAAGACAAAAGTGGTTTCTAACAACGGTGCTCCTCTTGTGCAATGGCTGCAGGAAACCCCAGCAAAACCGCTGAAGAAAGCAGACAAATCCCACCTCTCCAATCCATCACGACCTGGAGAGCTGGGGATTAACTACGTAGTTTGGGGGGTTTTACTGTGGAAATCCCCCCTTCGATGCAGATGCCATGTGGAAAGCAGCTCTGAAGAAGGGCGAAGCATCCATGAGCAGCTTGAGGGACGCACAAACCCATTGCAGCAGGTTGCACCAAAGGCCAAGCCTCCGGCTTCCTTTAGCCTTACAAGAAGCAGGTTTTGAAAGAGCATCCTCCTGCGAGCGGGGCTGCAGAGAGTGGTGCAAGGAGATTCCCGGCAGTGCCATGGCAGGCACGGGGGGAGCCTGGGATGAGGAACGGGAGCCGCTGCGGAGCCGGGAGGTGGAGCTGGAGCCCCGCAGGCCCCCGCCGCTGCCGGGGAAAACTCAGAGGTAACAAAACCGCTCTGCAAACGGGGCTAAATAGGAGCTTCCCGCAGCACCCGCAGCGATGCTTCAGCCCGGCGCTTTGCCCCGTGCCAGAGGCAGGGAGACAGCCTCGCTCCCCCAGTGGGTAACAGGGGCTGAGCTGGGTCAAACAGGGGCAAAGCCTGGAGGTGCCCAGTGCCCGCAGCGAGAAAAGGAGCTCTTGAAATGCGCCGTGGTTTTGGTGCCGCTGGGGGTGGCAGCAGGGTCAGGGCTGCCGGTTCGCGCTGAGCATCGGAACAGGGAAGCGAAACCCCAGCGCGGCTGCGGACGGCTCCTTCCCCCTGCGCTCCTCCCCGTGGGCTCCTGCTTTTCCTGCCCCGCGCACAGGTCCCATCCTGCCCCACACACCCGGGCTGTGGGTGCCAAGGCTTTTACTGCTCTTGATCCACACCTCTCCCACCATCGTGTCCTCCCCGTGGCCACTCAACAGGGACCACAGGGCAGACATAAACCCGCGTGTAGAGACACACATGGGTCTGAATCAGTATGTGAAGCCCTGGAGGCAGCCCCCACCCCTCCAGAGCACCCCCAGGACCCTCCCGTGCAGCACCTGGGGTCCCTGGGCCACCAAATGCGCTGCCTTTTGCCCCCAAACCACACAGGCAGGGCTCCCCAGGCCACTGCTTCCCCTTTTCTTCTTATTCTTCCCCTGACCCGGAGCAGGAAGGAGCCAGAGCCCCCCCCGGGGGGGTGATTGCTGACTCCAGGCTCCATGCAGGGCCATTATGCAGGCACAGGGCAGTATGCGTGCCCGCAGCAGCAGCCTGGACCTGGGTACCAACATGCCAGACACCTCGAGGAACCACCCACCCCGGCCCCCCAACTCAGCCCTCATCTACAGCAACGTGGGTGAGTGATGCTCTGACCCCTCCGTCCTCCTGCCCCCCAGCAT
Organism: Amazona ochrocephala; assembly: GCA_039720435.1. Lineage (NCBI taxonomy): Eukaryota > Metazoa > Chordata > Aves > Psittaciformes > Psittacidae > Amazona > Amazona ochrocephala. The sequence goes on from CM077885.1 coordinate 29,306,781, forward strand.
CCCAGCTGGGGTGGTGGGGATGAACCCCACTGCTGTCCCCATTCTCCTCCACTGGTACCCAGCCATCACCCCTCAGGCTGGCACTGGGCATCTCTTCGGGGCTGGAAATGCGCAGTGAAGCATCTGCTGTGTCTGTACTCCCACCCCACACCATCTCCCACTTTCTCCCCTCCTCCCCCCTTCCTGGGAAGGTTTCAGACCCACTGTGTCTGTTCCTCCCTCCCCAGGAGAGCTGCGGGCTCACCTCACCCCCCGCAAGGCCTGCCGAGGGGAAGGAGCTGGGAGAACCCCCCCTCATCCCGATGGGACCCCCGTGCCTCCCCCACTGCCCAAAAAGCAGCTCCAGAGAGCGGAATCCCTCCCAGAGCCGGGGCCATCCCAGCACTGCCGGGTTGACCCCACAACATGGGGCAGCAGCATCCCACAGCCCCATCTACAGCGTGAGGAGGGGGCTCCCAGCTCCATCCCCTCACTGGACAGACCCTCCTGGGGACACAAGAAGCTCTTGACCAAGTCCCAAAGCCTGGGGGAGCCGGTGGCCCGGAGCAGCCTGCAAAAGTGCGCATCGCCCATGCCGGCGGAGCTGACGTTTGGGATGGCAGACGGGGAGCTGGGGAAGCTCCTGGACAGCCCGGACAGGGTGAGCAGGGTGGTGTTGAGGTGCCAGGAGGCGGCCCTGGCCCGGCTCTCAGCGCGCATCCAGGAGGAGCTGATGGGGCCGGAGGAGCGGCAGCAGCGGCTGCAGGCAGAGCTGGCAGGGAAGGGCTGGGCAGCGCTCAGCATCCTGGAGCGGGCGCCGTGCTGCGAGAGCCGGGATGCCTGGTACTTCCCGGTGGGCTTCAGTTTTGAGCAAGCGCAGGTGGTGTGTGCAGCTAAGGTAAGCAGGGATTGAGGGAAGATGGTCCGGGTGGAGCAGAGGGAGCAGTTCCTGTGGCTTGGAGGGGCTGCGGTGCTGCAGGCAAGTGTGAACCGGGAGTGTTGCCTGTTCCACGCTGGTGCTTCCCCTTTTTGCACCTACTTCTGCATTTGCTAAATGAGACTGCTGCCAGCACAGGCAGGGAGGGTGACAGCTCCCAAACAGCACGTCAAGGAAAATGGACAGCTGGGGGAGATGCCCTGGAACATGGTCTTGAGGAGCCAGCGTACACAAAGGAAGGGATGGAGCAGAGCTGGCTCCTCAGGCAGTGCAGGATGAGACCCATAAAGCAGTTTTGCAGCTCACCTGGGGGTTACACCCCACCTTGTTTCCCATTTCTTGCTCAAAGCCATTCTGGTGGGTGCCAGTGGGTTTGGAGGGCGCAGGGGAGCCCAGCAGCGTGGTGGTGGCCCTGAGCTGAGGTGCTGGATGAGGCACCCCATGGCTCCATCCTTGCAGCTGACCATGCCTTGTCTCTCCTTGCAGGTCCCCAAGCCATGCTGCACCAGCCTGGGGGTGCAGAGCTCCCTCGGGGTACACTGCAGCATCCAGCGCGTGATCTGCCGCTTCACCGACCGCCTCCCTTGGGAGCTGGTGCTCCCGGGAAGCCCTGGGGAGCAGGGTCGGTCCCTGCCCGAATCGGAGCCAGCCCGTCCTGCCGCCCATCCTGTCCTGCAGGTCCTCATCTCCCCTGAGGTTCCCTACCAGACCCTGGCAGACTTCGTGAAGGGATCCCATGGTTTGCACAGGACCTGCCCTGGGCACTACGAACGCCTGGCTTGCCTCCTCCTCCTGCAGGTGTGCATGGGGCTGGAGCACCTCCGGGCGCAGAACGTGGAGCAAGGGGATCTCTGCCTTGAGAACCTGCTGCTGGTGCAGTGCCCGTGTCCTCCCCAGAGCCAGCAAGGCAAGGAGGCATCCCCAGGGCTTTCCCTTCCCAGGCTGCTCATCAGCAGCTTCTTCAAGGTTAAAGATAAGCAAAGACCTTATCCTACTAGCCAAGAGCAGGACTGGACGGAGGGGCTTGCTGCACCACCCTGCCGGGTGGCAGATGAGCTGAATGTAGGCGTGCTGATCTACCAGCTCTTGCATGTGGACATCTCCCTGGAGAACACCAGGGGGTTCAGAAGCAACAGACTTCCTGAAATCCCCTCCCTGTCCATCTACTCCACGGGCCTCAAGCGTCTGGCCATGCTGCTTCTCCACAGAGATCCTTGCAAGAGGGTCTCTGTTGAGCAGGCACGGAGCATCCTGCAGGTCCTGCTCTGGGGGCCTCGACAGGAGCTCTTTGCCAGGACCAAGAAGACCCTCACCCTGCTCCGGAGCTGGGTGGAGGTGAAGAGGGCACTGCTGCTCCTCAGGTTTGTGGAGAACTCGGCTGGGGCAGCAGGGAGCCCTGGCCTCCAGGAGTGGCTTTGCTGCCAGTACTTCCAGGAGGTCACCGAGCATACGCTCTACCAAGTGACCCAGGCTCTCTACACTGCCTAAAGGCAAGCTGAAGTTTAGCCCACCCAAAAGGTCTTCTCAAAGCCAAAAGCCCATGAGGACCCGGCCAAAGCCACCAGCTCACAAGGAACCCAAGCTGCTCCTGGCTGGGTAAAGTCTGTTTCCAAACCCACTTTCCCCACAGCACAAGAATGATGAAGCTGGGACCAAACTCCCACCATGGCTCCCACAAAGCAGGATTTGTTTTTATACCCTCAACCAGTTGTGGTTTGATAGAGTCCCATTTATCGGAGCATCTCAGGAAAGATGACTGGATAGAAACCCCAGCATCAAGTGCCAGCTCCCAAGCAGAGTTGATGGAGCTTAGACTTTGCACAAACACCTCTCAGACCTCTCCTGTGGCCACGAGGCTTTCACTGTTTCAAAGACACATGTTACGCTCACCTGAATGCACCGTTAGCAAAGGAGAAATGCAATAAATACCTCGTACAGCCTGCTCTCTTTAGAAACAATTTGTGGCACAGTCACAAATATAAATGACATTTTAAAGGGGGGAATACAGCAGCCACACAGCTTCAATAAAACCCAGAGCTGAGCCTCTTAAATATGGTCCTTTATGTGCTTCTTTGACAGCATTACACACACCAGTAATGTATCCACAGAGAAACACAAAGCCAAACTTCCCTGCCCAGTGGTGATCAGCCAGAATGGCCTCAATGGTGTCTAGTAAATAGCTCAGGTCAGTTTATGGCTGGTGCACAGGCAACCAGGGCGCAGGGTTGGTCCCTGGCTGCATCAAGGCAGGTCCGTAGCATCTGACGCTTGGTATGAAGCACCATGTAGGATCCACACCCTGGTCCCCGAACCCATGCGGATGATGAGTGACTGTCACAGTGAAGCTCCATGCAAGGCCCTGTTTGGGTCATGCCAATTATTATTAATTAATTATTAATCCACCCAAGAGCATCCCCCATGGGCTGTGCACACAGCAGGATGGACCATCCCGGCCTTACCCACAGCTACTGCTGGGGCAGCCCCAGCATGCCCATGGACATGGGAGCCTGTGGGATGGCTGAATTGGGGAGGATTCCTCCTAGGAGTCCATGAGATCAAAACAACCCCAAAAGCCCCCAGTAAAACAGAGTTGTGACACATGAACCCCCCCAGGTGAAACCATGGAGCAGGATGCTCCCTGCTCCATCATTTGATGGGTTTCTGCCTCTGGCTCTGCCCGTGGGGCACAGGCAGGCAGCAGCCTCAACATCTGGGGCTGCAGACCCAGCCAAGACCACAGCACCCCTCTTTGAGGCTTGGGGGGACTGTTCCCCCCCCGGAGCAGCACCCAAAGCAGCGCAGCCTCCAAGGGGGGACCAAACAAGCTCCCTGGGCACACGGACCCGGAAGGGTTCACCACCCGAGCACAGCCGGGCCACAGAAACGTTGTTCTGGTTTCAGTATGGGCTTTCGGGCCAAAAACATGCGGGAGGGGTTGTCCAGGGTGAGCCCCAGCCCTGTCCCCACCGCCTCTCCTGTAGTATCTCGCATGGCTACAAGATGGCAGTAAAGCCCATGGCACGGCGGGGACCTGCCCAAAGCCACCTTGGGCAGGAAGACAAAGACAAAGCCTTCCCAGCTCAGCAGAGGGGCACCTCCGAGCATCCCCTGCACCCTGCTTCTGGTCACCCCCTCCCCTTCTGCCAGGAGCAGTCCAGCTCTGGGCAACAGCACAAGAGGGACATGTAGAGAGGCCAGAGGGGGCCACGGAGATGCTGTGAGGGCTGGAGCAGCTCTGTTCCAGAGCCAGGCTGAGAGAGCTGGGCTGGGGCAGCCTGGAGAAGGCTCCTGAAGGGGAGACCTTAGAGCAGCTCCAGCGCCTAAAGGGGCTGCAGGAACGCTGGAGAGGGGCTTTGGACAAGGGCCTGTAGGGAGAGGCCAAGGGGAATGGCTTTAACCTGCCAGAGGGGAGACGGAGGTGAGCTCTCAGGCAGAAGCACTTGGATTAAAGAACACATGCTGTCTCCATACAGATTACCACTCTCAGGCTGGTCTCTCTGAATGAGGTTTCAAATGGCTCAGCAGGTAACTTTAGCCAACCTGTGACCCAAAGGGGGTGAAGGTGGCATAATGCTTTGGGGTAAACAGAAGCCTGTTCTGCCTACCCCACATCTGAACCTGTTTCTGCCTTGGCTCTGCTACAGCAGCCCATCAGCAAAGACCTTGCACCTACCGCCTTCCTTGAGGTCTCCCCAGCCAGTGACCCAGCAATGAAACAGTGACAGAGAACAGGTACAGCATCCCAACTTACCACTGGAACTGGACCATTATTTCACTCTAATTAGGGCTTTTAGAGGATTACTGAACTCCTCCAAGCCCTGGCAGATCACAGCCACGAGCTCCAGTCAAGCAAAGAATGACCAACACCTTTCCATACCTGCAACTTTAATGGTGGGGGCAGTTCCAGAGCCACCTCCTCAGAGCGTGAGTCTAAAACAGCTTAAACCAGCAATAAAAAGTAAAATATAAACTTTTATTTAGAATTAAAGCAAATACTTCAGTATCACAAACACAATATTAAACTTCAAGAAATATACTGCTAATTTGGAGGGAGCATTTATTTGCACAACCACGACATGCGCACAAATCCAGAGAAAGATGTGGAGTCTGAAATTTTCAACATCTCACCACCAGAGCAGTTGGTCACAACATTTCATACAGAGTTATATATGTACTGTAATAGATGTTGACAAAATTTCTACAGAATCATCTTTATAGACAACAAGAAAGCTCTAAGAGGCAAACATTGCAATCTAGTCTTCTTCTGATGAGTCTCTCTCAAGCGTGTAGGCCATGAAGCAAGCATCTGGTCTCTTGGGGACAAGGGGATGCCCTGGTCTCACAATCTCAAAGCCCAAAAAGCTGAAAGTCCGGAGCAATGCAGCTAGGAAAAAAAGCAGAAAACAGTTCATTCACTGATGATGTACAACAGTTACAGTGTCCACCAAAACCAGCTTCGAACAATGCTCCCATCAACGGAGACAGTGCTGCGAGTTAACACCTACCTCTATCATCTCTGTTCTTGTGGAAACAAATGAACACATGATCAACTCTAAGCTGTTCTTCAGCAAACTCCAGAAGAACTGCAAAACTGCAAGACAAATACAACATGGTCAGCACATACAAGTAAGCACTTCCTTTAGAGACAGTGAGACCCCGTTGACATCGGCACATGAATTTACAGGCCTGAGGAAGAGGCTGGAGTGGAGACTCGCACCCAGAGGCGATCCCCAAGCCCCAGGCCTAACTCAAGAGATCTTCAGTAACACAGGTAACATGCTTTACTGTGGCAGCTGAACAGAGAACTGCAGGGACAGGCTCACAACCAGGCTGGTGTTCCCAGGGGATAGATGGAGCCACCCAACACCTGGGAGAAGGGCTTGAAATTACAGACCTTTTGGGTGGTTCTGACAGAACAAGGGTCCTCAAAGCAGGATCACTTAAGCTGCAGGCTCTTACACAAGAGCATCAAGACCAGCAGAGGAGATTCTCCCCCTCTACTGTGCTCTGGGGATACCCTCCCCTGCAGTTCTGCATCCAGCTCTGGGACAACACCACAAGAGGGAGCTGGAGCTGTTGGAGCAAGGCCAGAGGAGGCCACGAAGATGCTGCGAGGGCTGGAGTAGCTCTGCTCTGGAGCCAGGCTGAGAGAGCTGGGCTGGGGCAGCCTGGAGAAGAGAAGGCTCCAGGGAAAACTTAGAGCAGCTCCCAGTGCCTAAAGGGGCTACAAGAGACCTGGAGAGGGGCTTTGGAGAAGGGCCTGTATGGCAGGACAAGGGGGAATGGCTTTAACCTGCCAGAGGGGAGACGGAGATGAGCTCTTAGGCAGAAGCTCTTCCCTGTGAGGGTGCTGAGGCGCTGGCACAGGGTGCCCAGAGAAGTTGTGGCTGCCCCATCCCTGGCAGTGTTCAAGGCCAGGTTGGACACAGGGGCTTGGAGCAACCTGCTCCAGTGGAAGGGGCTGGCACTGGATGAGCTTAAAGGTCCCTTCCAGCCCAAACCATTAGCTGTTTCTATGAGCAAGCACAGTAATTAAGACTTCAAACTTCAGAACAGTGGAGGCAAACCAACGACAGTGAAGTGCTATTCCACCCTGACAGGCCTTCAAGATAGAGGCAAGTTAAACCAGAGCTGCATTTTAGCCAACCCACCTGTCTTTGCTCCCTTCAGGCAGAGCACCACTGGGAATTTCAATGTAGAGGTTGTTGTTGTTCAGCACTGCTCTCCAACTAATGTGTTTGGCATCTGTAAGCCTTGACTGGACATTCAGAATTCTTGTCCTGTTATTAGATGTTAGTTCTTCTGTTACATTCAGCCGATTATCCTGCAGCAGTGAGATGCGCATGGTTATTGCCAGTTCAGCTTGGAGAAGGGGTAATCCCATTGATAGGCTTGAGGCAAGAAACACATTCAAGCTCACCAGAGCAAGCTGCTCGTTATTGATACTCACCGAATAAAATAAATTAGCTGAAAGATTGTGATCCCTCTGACTATTCCCTCGCCCACCTGGGATCTTCAGGGGTGGGTGAGGGACATCAGGAGCACCACCGAGGCCCCGGACCCAGGTTACTACAGCAATTGAAGGGAACCCTGGAACTAGAAAGGGAGCACAGTTAGAGGTGCAAAAAGGGAGTGTTAGACAAAGGGATTATAGGAATTCAATGGTTTAAACAGTGATCAGATGGCAAGATTCAGAAAATAAAACCCAACTTAGGGCAAGAGAACTCCTCTCACTGCGACCTAAGCAAGTGGCAAGACAAAGGAGCCTCCAGACCAGGGATGGAACGCTGCTGCCATGCACCCAGACCCACAGGGTCAGAAAGTAGCTACTGCAGTATTTTGAGGGAAAAGACTAACTTGGAGATTAAAATACTCCCAGCTTGAAGTGAGCCGGGTGTATCTCAATACAAATGCTTGACCTGAATTCAAGAGAGGAACCATTCTACCATTACCATCACATACACAAGATGCCGTTTCCTCCCCCACCTTGTTCTCAGAGTTGGCACCAGTGTACTGCCCCAGCAAGCCAGGGGCCATTTTCCCCTGCGATGTATGTCCCTAATCACCTCAGACCTTGGCACCAGCACACTCAGCTCGAGGATCAGCAAGCTACATGAAATAGCCTCCCAGATGTCACTACCTCAAACGCTTTCACCATGCTCCAAAGCAAAAACCACCACTTTTCACTTTGAGACCATACCTGCACATTTGGCAAACCTACAAACCTTTCTACTGAATTCCTCAGAGCAATTTCACACTGCTTCAGTCTTTCAGGTTAGGAATGTTATCCTCTTATGATACAAAGCCTCTTTCTTGTATGCACGCTAAGTTTCTCACCATCCACATAAGCCTGCTTAACCGAATAAGCCTGCTACTGTAGCAAGAGCCATGGTGCCTGGCCCCTCCCTCTGCACCATCCTTCACCCTGCAGGCTCACTCTTGAGTTGCGTCATCTCAGCAGATGCAGCAATCGAGGCCCTTAGGGAAATTTTCACAATCATCCTGTCTGTGAGTGCCAGCAGCCATTTGCAAATCAGAATAAACATGTACCAAATAAGCCACCATTTTGCACAGTTCACACGAGTTTCCTCTTTTTCATGAGCTGCAGATTTGGGATGAATTAATCTGCATAAGAAAGGCACTGGATGGCCATATAGGTGAAATATTACACGCGGGAAGACATTAGTCAACAGAGAAACTGCAAAGGTTTATTTAAAAAATTAAATTACACTATTAAAGGAGCATTAAATCCATCATTTTGCGCTCTTTGAAAGGGTCAAAAGACACCTCCTCTTAATATGAGCACTAGGTACTTGTTTTCTCTCACAATGACCGCAGAGCCATGCATTCCCAATTACCTTACAAATAAACCTTTAAGCCCCCAGTTCAGAAGTGTGCAGCAGCAACCCTTGAGCCAATTTTCCCTTTTCCCCAATGAAGGGTGGTGCATAATGCAGGCTGTCTACACTTCGCAATCAATAACGCATTTCAGAATGATGCTTATGCGCACCTACACCTCTTCGAGGAAAAATAAGCTGTAAACAGCAGGGAATTATAAAAATGGCCCTCTAAAAATAATGCTGGAACTCATTTCATAGTCCACATACAAGGTCTAATCCCAGATCCCCTCACACAAGGCAGACTGATGTCCCAAGTGTCCATCACCCAGATTCAAGTATTTCCACCCCAGCATCTGTCGGGATTGCTTAATCTGTTGGTTGAGTTTTAAACCAGCAGCTCTCCTAACGCTCTTATATTCTACTTTAGGCTCAGCACCCTCGATTAGATTTCAAGAATATCTACGATTACATAAGGGGATAACAACCACAAATCCTTTGATATCTTTGCTTAATTATTGGTTTTTTTTCCCCCTCAGGGGTTAGAAGGCACCTCCAGACCCGGCCTCCGGCCCGGCTTTGTCTGCAGACTCCCTTCGGCCCGTCGGCTTGCTCGAGAGCCGCTTACCCGGAGGGCAGCGAGTTGGTTCCAAGGCTTCCTCCCATGGCTATGACAGCTCCAGGGAGCTCTCCCACAGGCAGTTAACGTGGCACAGGGCGGGAGGCAGCCGCAGGCACCCCCCGGGAGGGGAGGACGTGTCGCCCAGCACGGTGGTGGGTGACGCCGCACAGAACCCGGGGGCACCCAGCGCTGCCGCCGCCTTGGGCGTTCAATAAGCCCTTTTCTTACCCCATTCCCTCCCTCCCTTTTCTGGGGGGAGGAAGGAGGGAAGGGGGCCAGGCCGCAGTCCAGCACTGAGGCGGCGAGGGCCGCCCCTCCCCCTGCCGCCACGGAGCACCCCTCCCCCCGGCCACGGGGGAGGCGATCGGCGCTTGCAGGACGAGGAGAAGGGTGGGCCCTGAGGGGAAAGAAGAAGGCGGCGAGCGCCCAGCGGTGCGTAGGCTGAGGGAGGCCCCAGCCCCTCACCTGCTCTGTCCGGTACTGAGGCTCAACACAGCGGGCATGATGGTGCTTTTATTCCCCTCTTTCTCTCTAGCGAAGCAGTGACTGTTGAGTATCCGCTGCAGGGAGGATTTCACCATCCGGCCGCTCTGGTCCGAACCCCGAAACCCTCCGCTGCCTCCCTCCGGCCGCTCCCCAGGCACTCGTACACAAAATGGCCCCGCCGTCCCAGTGGGTCGTTATATACCCTCCGCAGGTCCCGCCTCTCGCCGTCGCCCCGACCCCGACTGGGAACAGCTCCAATCCGATGAAACGTCCCTCGTAAAGTCTCGCTTTCCATTGGCTGATGGGTGCTCGGGGACGGGGAGAATCGGCGAGCTCTTTCTCTATAGGCTGGCAGCGTGAGGGGTTCAGCATTGGTTAGAAGGGCTCGGGGCGGAGAGGAGAGGGGAAATGGCAGTCTCTGATTGGCTACACCAGCCGTTGGTGGGCGTGGCGTGGCGGCTCTCGGCCGCGGAGGCTCCTGCGCGGCGGCGCTGCCCTCACTTCCCTCAGAGCCGCCGGTTCGAGACCCGCGTCCGCGCCCCCGCCTGGCGGAGGTAAACCGCGGGGAAGGGAGGGGCTGGAGCGGCCTCGGTGCCGCGCATGCGCCGGGGAAAGCGCGTGGCCGGTAGAAGCGGGGATGAAGGGTCCGGCGGGGCGGTCGGTGTCTGTGCATCGCTTCGGGGTGGTCAGGCCTCAGAGCGGTGGAGGCTGCAGAGGAGCGGCAGTGGGGACCTCCTGTGGGGAGCGGGGGGGCATCGCCGCCCTCTCAGCTCCCGCTCAGTGCTTGTAGGCAAGATGCTGAGAGAAACTTGGGCTAAAACAATAACAAGAGGATCCTCCGAGTGCGGGAGAGGGGCCCTAAAAGGAGGGGCCCGAGTTGTGACTGGGGTTTGGGGTGCAGGGTTTGGGCTGTAGCCGTGCCCCCGCTCGCAATGGGCAGTTTTCCTCTGGCCTGTGTGTTGTGCTGTCTGGGGCAGTAATTTAGAGCTTTGGTTGCCTGGGGAATGGTTGCTGGTTGCCTTTGGAATGGAGAAAGGCTTTGTGTTGTACCTTCGCGAGGAAGCGAGCAAATCCCGGCTATTTACGGGGCAGAAGTTGGGCTGTAATACAACATAGCGCTCTGCTTTTCATCTGCAAGGATTTGGCGAATCCAAGGCTTGGGGGCACAGTTGGGTCTTTCCACAGCCCCATGGCAAGAGCAAAGTGTGGAGGAAAGGATGTGAGTTTGGAAGCTGGATGCTTCGCTTCTCTTCTGGATAATAGTGGTGAAAGAGTCATCCTTTTTGGGCTGGGGGTCGATCTTCAAAATTCATCTTAAAAGCAGCGGATGTGTACGAAGGTAAATAGGGTATAATAGGTTATAATTGCTGTGACAGGAGAGCTTTGTCTTCACCATTTCTGAACATTTCAGCCCGAAAACCGAGTCAGAAGCATATAACAGAAGTCAGAGCACATCCTAAACAGCGCAGCTTAGCCTATATGGAAAGAAAGCTCAAAATAAGGGTTTAAATTATAGTGAATTGAGTTTGCAGCCAGTTGTGCCTTGTAAATCAAATGGGAAAAGGTGTTTGTAGAGCCGAAGATCACTACTAAAGAAACATCGTAGTGGTTTTCTAAAGAGGAAAAAGTCAATGTAGATGGCTGTGTTTCTTTGTGCTTTATTCAACCCGTGCTGGGCACACCTATTTTATTGCCTTCAGATGCCATAGCTGCATTTGGGCATTTTATTATATTTTAAGGGTTTTTTTTTTTTGCTATCTTGCTTATTTGTATTTGCTTTAAAATATTCCCATCCAGGAGCTCTGAGTCCATTGATTGGTTCCACTTTGCACAAGGATAAGTGTCTAAATCCCAGCCCACCTTCTGTGTCCTGAAACTGCTCAGATTGACTATGATGGAACAAAGTGTATTGCTGAAAGAAAACACTCTCTGTTCTCCTACAGCTTAGATGAGAAGCTGAGCCTGGCCAGCAGCCAGTGGCTAGTCTGGGAGTTGTGGTAAGTAAGAGGCATGAGAGAAAAATCCCTTTCCTGCTGCAGCTACATGCACTTAGCTCCCAGAACACAACATAACTGAGACATTAGTGCTTGCTTTCACCTCGCGCTCTAGATTTGGTGGTTGATTTATGGAGGGGAAGCTGGCTGCCATTTAGTGCATTACCCAGAGACCGATTTGAAACAATGGGAGAGCTGCAATTCAGGAATATCCGGACCAAATGAAGCACATCAGAGAAGATTTAGCAATTCATGGCTTGGGTGTTGTATTAGAAAGGCTTTCCTGATGGGGGAGTGAATGTTAGTCAGTGGAAGGACTGCCTGAGCATTTTGTTTCATTATTTCTAATAATGGCATTTATTATTCATGTAGTAATCTGACTTTAATTCCTTATAATGGAACTGCATTAGAGATCACCCTTGCAGCTGCTTTCCTCTTTACTGTGGCACTGGGAACAGCTTTGCTTTTTGGATACCTGTCGTCTCTATGGGCCATCATCCTGTTTTACAGTGAGTGATCCAGCTGACGCTGTATCGCTCTGTAGTCTGCAAAAAGCCTAGTTGACCTGTTTTGCTTTTGTGTGTTAAATATGGTGTGGGATTAGTTCCAGCTGTGGTTTTGCTGAGATAGCCTAACTTCCAGTTTAGCAGTGACAGTGATTCATAAACCCTCACAGAGAAGCCTCTGACTCACAATTTCAGGATTACCAGCTGAGGAAGTTTGAGATGTTGCCATCTCCAGATCTTTTTTTACTTCTGGTTTGCCATGATTCCCCTATCCATGGCAGTAGGCAGGAGTAACTACATGTCAGTGTCTTAGTTACTCCAGCTGCATCCCTGGTTTGACATTTAAGGCCAGGTCAGACAGGGTTTTGAGCAACTTGAGCTAGTGGAAGGTGTCCTTGCCCATGGCAGCAGGCTTGAAACTGGATGAGCTTTAAGGGCCCTTCCAGCTCAACCCATTCTATGGTCATAGTCCAAACCCATCTCAGGCCTTGGCCTCAGTGAATGCTCCGTTCACACTGGGTAGTGAGCCCTAATAGCTGATGTGTGGGCATCAATTCCTGCTTGCCTGTGTCAGTTGTGGCACAGCAGCTTTCAACACAGAGGCAGAGAATCTCATCCATCAAAGTCCTGAGGTTCATCTCAAATCCTATGCTGGTCTCTGCAAATAGATTTTCAGAGGCCCCCTCATTCCACTGGCTCTAAAGTACCGCAGCCTTCCCATCTCTGAAAATTAGATGTTTCACAGAACCAGCATAGTCCCCAAAGTGGGAGGTGCAGCAGGGAACTCACAGCAGTTCTTTCCTGAGCTGCTCACTGAACTCCTCAGAGGAGACAGGCAGCAAATCCCAGTTGTTCAATGTTCTTACACAAGCAGGTCGTAGTAGTTAGGCTGGATGAAACAACCTGGGAAAATATCTTATACAGTCCAAGTTACTCAATAGCCAGACCTGTTAGTGGAGACAGTACAGAAGAAGCAACACAACTGAACTCGATGTTGGGAATCCAAGTTGAAGCTGTTTTGGGTTACGGAAGCCCAAGGAGTTTAATTTTCCAGAAGTTCCTTTTTTAGCTTATTTCAGCATGCCTTTCAGTGTCTTTTAATAAAAGAGGTCTCAAACGTTAGTCAAAAACAGTTAATGGTTCTCTGTCAAGTTTTTAATGTTTTTATTTTCTTGAAGATCGGAAGAAGACTTTATGGCAGCACAGGAGTAAGTTAAAGTCAAATTCAAAACTGATGGCTGATGTAAACAGATGTTAGAGCAAGAAATGGGCAGGTTAATGAAACTGAATGTCCTTCCTCTTCATTGTGTGTTTCCAGGTTTGCAAGTGTTTGTGATCAGATGACACGAAACTAGTGCTTAGAAAGATATAGAGGACCTGAAACACTCGTAAGACTTGCCAATTCTGAAGTCCTGCACGTTGATACCATGGTTGTATCACATCTTTTATTTCGAGAAGGAAAGATAAACTGTTTTGTTGCTTAGCTGATTAAAACGTAACTAAATGACATGGCTGCAAATGTTGGTGCTTCTTTGTGTTTTTCTGCCACTGAGGAGGCGATTGGAAAGGGGGATGCTGCAGGTGTCGTTGAAACAGCTCCCATGTCTGTGTTCTAGAGGAGTAACAAAGCTCCAGCGAACGTGAATGGGGGGGGGGAAAGATACTTGACATGTAGCAGAACTCCCTGTATATTTTCTGCTTGGCTGGATCATGCTGTCATAGCTCTTCTTGAATGTGGAAATAGATGTTTATGGCATTTAACAGTATCATGGGAATTAAGCTGTCTCTTATTTGCTGACTAGGGAAGTACAACAGAAAGAAAAACATGAGCTCTCTTTTAAAGTATGTACAGTCCTTACATACCATTACACACTTAGTAACTCCCCAAAAATGGTAAAAAATAATAAGAAATCAATTGAGCCAGACAATCAAGTTGTTCTGATTGCCTTTTATAGAATCGTAGAATAGTTGGGTTGGAAAGGACCTTAAGGTCGCCCAGTTCCAACCCTCTTGCCATGGGCAAAGACCATGTCACCCAAGGCTCTGTCCAGCCTGGCCTTGAACACTGCCAGGGATGGAGCATTTACCACTTCTTTGGGCAACCTGTCCCAGTGCCTCACCACCCTCACAGTAAAGAACTTCTTCATTATATCTAACCTGAACTCCTCTCTTTGAACCCATTACGTCCTGTCCTGTCACTACAGTCCCTGATGAAGAGACCCTCTCCAGCATCCTTGTAGCCCCCTTCAGAGGCTGGAAGCTGCTATGAGGTCTTCACGCAGCTTCTCTTCTCCAGGCTGAACGGCCCCAGTGTTCTTAGCCTGTCTTCATACAGGAGGTGCTCCAGCCCCTGAGCATCCTCGTGGCCCCTTCTCTCTGTTTCCTCTCCAGGAAGACTCTGCTCGTTCTTACAGTTGCAAGAGTTATCTAGAGATGCAGCCATGCACCAAAGCCGAACAGAAACTGAGGCAGAGATGTCCATCATGATGTGTTTCCACAGAAATCACTGTGTGTGATGACTTCCCCACTCCATAATTTAGCCACTTTTAGTCCCAGAGTAATTCAAACATTCATCTTGGTCAGCTCTGTGTGGAGATGAAGGACAGCAAAAGTTTGTGAGGTCTTTATCAAAACACTGGGCAGTGTTATTTCTAAACTTCGTAAGACCTGTAGTTCACAAGCACTGCAAAGCAGGGCTCTTATGTCAACCCATCTCCTTCCTTAGAGCTTTTGGTTCCCTTCCTTACAGGTAACGGTTAACCACCAGTTACCTAATTTTAAATACTCCCCTCACACAAAAAAAGAATCGCTATTTTGTGTGTTGGAATCTATTCTGATCTTTGTGGGACATGTAATTAGAACACTTCTGGCTGGAAAACTCTCCTCGTTTTCATTGTCACCCAAGTGAGAATGATCTGATTTGAAGGTCAGGTTTTCTGCAGACCCACTTGTGCTGGAAAGAGATCCTGCGTGCCACTGCCAAGTTAAGCCGCAATTCTTAGATGTTTACCAGCACAGGGAAGAATTTCGTTTCCAAGATCTTTGTGATATATTGAACTAAAGGAAAGCAGTCACTAGTTTGTCAGTAATGTCTGTACTTCTTACCAACAAATGTCTGTACTTCTTACCAAAGAAACTTTGGATCTCTGCTTTCTCACTTAAAACCAGCTGTCATGAAGAGGACTATATATCGATCACAGATGAGATAACAGATGCTTGAAATGAGTTAAAGTCTCATTACCTGATTCAGGGGCGTATTCCAACATTGTGTTCATCACCTGATAAGTGCTGAGTTGTTTTCTTTACGTTTGCTGGATCCAACTCATCAGGTTTTGCTGTTCACTTTCCATATGGAAATAATGTGGGGGAAAAGGGAAAAGTCAGAAGTAAGAACAGGAAATACAGTCAGGTAGGAAGTGGGTTAGCCAACAGCAGAAGGCCCAAGGTGCGGTCAGAGGATGCCACCTTGAGAGTTCTGGGGAAAGAAGTGTGCCTGAGCAGTTTGTTGTTACGCTTCTGTAGTTTAAGAATAATGCTCCACAAGCTTAGGCTTTGTATTGATTTTTCTTTGGGTTACAGACATATGGTCATGAGGAAAGCCGAGGTAGTTACAAAACAATAGCAAGAGACATTGCAACATCCTGGCTTCCATGGCATTTTCTGTTTCATCTACGTTGGGCCCAATGCAGCTCACATCTCCATCCCCTCCTCTCCCTCTGCTTCCCTCCCTACGTTGATGAGAGGTGATGGAGGCTCTTGCAAAGGGAGATCGAGCACTGGGTGAGAGCAGTGGGGTGCTGAGAAAGCAAGCCCCTCTGTGGTCACATTGCGATTGGCGTTTTGGCATGCAGCGGCTTGCTGGAGTTCTTCCATGAGCATTTTCTTTCTCTGCTGACCCCTTTCCCTCCCTTGCTTGCTGGAGCCTTTGTGTGGTAGATTTATATATCTTTTGCGTAGCTTCCCCTTTCTCCTACAGAATCGTTCAGCACAATCTGATGTTTCTTTGCAGGATGGGCCACTTTCACAGCCTCCGTGTTGGGAAGGCAGCTGGACAGCGTGGCTTATTTTCCCCCAGTTCCTGTTGTGCTTGGATCAGTCAACCTTAGGGACGAGGAAGTGCACAGTACAGCTCAGCTTTTGTAACCCCGCATTTCGTTTGGAAATGTTATCAAAACACACAGATGTCAGCAGGATGAACGTTAAGACCTGTGCAGAATCTGCTCTGTCAGAAACGAGCTCAGTGTCAGTTTTGCCTGCCTAAACATTTCGCCCAGCAGCTCATTAAAATGGATATATTCAAAGGAGACTCCCCCCCCCCATCCAGATTAGATCATTCCTGTGATAAGAGCATTAACAAGCATATTTTGCCGTAAATAACATGAACAAGCCTCGAGGGCAAGGAAGGTTATTTAGCCTGCAGTAAGTTATATCGCACACTTGTCCTTTATGGAATGAGGGAACCAGTTCACCTCTTTGCTGTAGCTGAGAACAAGCCCGACAACGGCCTCTGACCAGCAGAATGGGCCAAGTGGGGTTTCTTCCAGCTGTATGTTTGTGCTGCATGCTGCTTTATTTTGGGTATAATCCCTGTGGTTTCAGTGCTTAGCGCAGTCCCTGGCAGAGCTCATGCGGAGCTGTGCTAACAGCCAGGGCAGCCTCCGGGGTGTGCAAGAGGGATGGGGAGGTCCAGGCCTGGCAGACGTTGCTTTTGCAGGTTGTTTATTTGAGCTGCATGCAGCCTTGTGCTTTTGCCCACGAGTTATCTGTGAACCAATATTTACTCATGGCTCTGTGTACTGAGATAATCAGCAATCCCTTCAAGTGAGAGTGGAGCTGGACCTGGCTATCAGACCAGCTTAGCAGCTCGGGTTGTTTGCTTAAATAATACTCTTTAATTTCAGGCTGGTGAAAGGTGGCAGCTTGACAGCTCTGGGAAGCCTTAACCCACGCAGCAGGTAGAGCAATGGCAGCACAAGTTTTCCCTGCAGCACACCCACTCTGACCTGCTCACCCACTATACCTCTTCAGCCAGAAAAAGCCCTGGCATGGGGAGAGGACCCATGAGCTGTGCAGGCTTTGGCATCTCCCCACTGCTTGCTTTGAACATGACAAACCGAAATCTAAAGACAACCAGTGCTATCATGATATCTAGAAGGGATTGACAGCAAAGTGCTGTCATAAGCCACCAAGCTGCCAACGCAGTTAAGAGTGGAGGCTTTAAAATGAAGGCAGCTCTATTTCATTACTAGAATTTTCCAGTTTTCCTAAAGCTGCTTTAGGTACACATTAACTTACCCTGTCTCCTGTTTGTTATTAACTCGAGAAGAAGCTGAGATTTGAAGGGTTCATTGCTTACCCTGCTGGAAAGGCATGAGCTGGTGCAAAGCAGCATCACTTCTACAGCCGTGCTCCCAAAACCATCTCAATGCCTGTCCCAGTGTTGTCGAAGTAACTAGGCATTAGGGAAGCTGTTGATTCCCTCATGTCCTGCTGTGCGTAAGCCCAGCAATCCCACACAGCTCCCCAGACTTGACCCACAGAGCTTCCCACTGCAGAGGCAGGGCAGCCTAATCTTTGGGGAGTGCAAGGGCACACTTCCATGCAGAGCAAAGTGTGTGCTCATAACTCTTAATAAGACCAGTAGATTTTCTGAGGTGCTAGAAGATAAAGAGGTAGTGTAAGGAGGGCAAGAAACATTGAAATTACTGTTGAGGATTGGACTGATGACCTAGTTAGTTTGATTTCCAGCTTACAATGACTTCTACCAAGCACTTCAGGTGATGATCTGGAAACCTGCTTCAGAGGTGTGTGCAAAGAAAGGGAGCAGTTGGGGTTCGAGGAAATAAACTGGCTGGGCAGGAGTTAAGAACTACTTCTAAAATTGGGGGGGGGGGGGGAAGGGGAGGAGTATTTTAGCTACTATTTTGTTCCTCCAGACATCTGCTCCCCTTCCTTGGGTCAGAATGTTCCCACTTCAGATTGTCTAATGGATATGTCCTTTGAAATTGCAGTGTAGATTCCAGTGGTGCTCTACCTTCCCGGTGCTTCCTTGAACTTTTGTCCTACAGCACGTTAATTTCTTAGCTCGCAGTTCCTTGTTCCCTGTGACATTTCCGTGTTTGGCTTCACACACAGACATATCTTCGATCTCTGACTGCTGGCAAAGATCAGGCAGTGGAGGAAGCCAAAGATCATGCACTATGCAAATGGGCAGCCTCAGCCTGTCTTCAGACTCATTGAACTCATTAGGGAGGAAAAGGTAATCAGCTGTCCTTCAAGGAACAGGATGTGGCAGGAAGCAGTGAGAGTCAGCAGGTCAGTCCTTAACAGCTGTCAGAACAATGTGCACAGTGCAGCAGCTCTGGAGTTCTAAATCAACTCATGAGCTTAATGGGCTACTGCATGCACATTGAAACTGGTCCCTGCAGAGACCAGATTGCGGCTGCAGATCCTGCACCATACCTGTTACCACTTATATTCACTAGACAGGGAAAATAGGAGCTGTGTTTTACATATTTAAGCTTCCAAGGTCACCTCTCAGTCCTTGCAGCCCTCCTGCGCCCTTTGGAGGCTGTAACTTACAGTGCTTGTGTCAGTTGTGGACTGGGAAACTGAGGCAGGATAAAGGACCAGCCTCAGGCTGTACAGAGGCAGAGGTGGGATGAGAGCTGAAGAGGTCACTCACCTCTGCTCCCTTCAGGCTACCTCCTCTGACCTTGAGCCCTATGGAAAACAGATTGGGGGGGGGTTAGGTCACTTCTAAAAGTCTCCTTAATGTACCTTTGAAGTACTGAATATGTTCTTTTGAACCTAAATTATCTGCCCTTCTCCTTTCTCAACTCTCATTGATAATCCTCTCATTTGCTTATAAAAATATTTATGGGAGATTATTCTTTGGCAGCAATAGTTATGTTTAGTTCTCTTTTCTATTATGCTGGGCTTTGCTTTCAATGGATTCCTGATGTCTTGCCATTTGCTATTGTTAGGTTCATGTATTGTGGTGTTAAGATTTTAAATAGGTTCAGAAAAACCCTTGCTTGTTGTAATTGGATGCTTTTCCCCATGAACTGTTTTGGAGGTGGCCACAAGATATGAATTTATACAAAGCTGTATTTTTTTTTCATTTCATCATTCTTATGATGACATTGATTGATGCAACCCCACCTTGGGCCTCTGACCATCAGCACTGCAGCCTGGGTCTTTGTGCAGCAACACCAGTGTGATGGCACCGAAACTCTGGCCAACTGCATCACCACTCTGTGTCCCTGGGCCTTCTGAAACTCTGCATTTTAATGATGAGCCTTTCTGAGCCTCACATGTAAAGCAATGCAAATAAAGTTAATAATGTATAAGGCTTGATTAAGCCTTTACTGTTCCAGTTCAGGCTGTGACACCACAGGACAGGCCTGGGATGTTCAGGACTGCTTTAGGACTGGTGTCTCCATGTGGAGATGTGGAGGTTCCTGCTGACAGCTAGCAGTAGTTTGGTGTCCAGCCTTAAACATAAGCCATCAAGAAGTCTCTGTCATCTTCATCTTGGTGCTGAGCTTTGTATTGCAGCTAGTACTAGTTGCCATTGCAGAAGGCCATATAACCCAATGTTGCTGCCCCAGAAAAGGATCAGCTTTTCAGGAATCACTCCTGACACATGTTTCTAACCCGTTCATAAAGTCCTAACCCTTCAGTGACAGAGAGGCCAACATTTCACTGGACAGTCTCTTCCAATACCCTTCTGTCTTCGCTACCACGAAGTATTTGTGCTTTTACCCCTTAAATTCACGATTGCTATTCATCCTTCTGTCTCTGTGGACAAGATGGCAGTTTCTGTTCAGTCTCTCATTGTATTCATACAGGACACATTCAAGCTGTTTGGCCAGAACACTCCCACAGCAGTTCCAATGAGACCTTTTTTCCATGACCTCCAGGTATAACAGCTGTGACACATTTGTTTGGAGGGAACTGTAAGATCAGAAAAAACAAGCTGTTCTTAATTTTCCTTGAAAATAAGCTATTGTTGTAGCTCTCCAAGGTCCGTGCTCATTATAGCTCTTTGAAAAGTTACCAATCTCAAGGCGCACACAATTTAAGAGAAGTCAGCTCATGTATCTTCTTGGATTGACTTCCTCTAGGATGATCTCAAGAGCTCTTGACACAGCTTTGTGGGCACATTGGGTGCTGGGGCTGGGTTTAGCTTCCCAGTTTCAGAGACTTGTAGGATGTCTTCACTGATGGAGGCATAGGGCCAGGAGACATCTTCAGAGTGAAATCCAGACCTGGTGTCTGCACATGCTCCTAGGATTCTGCTTGTAAAGGTACAGTGCTCCATCCTCACAGCCTCCAGTGTGTCCCCTGCAAGGCCGTCCCCCATGCAGAGTGCTCTAAGAGTTATGAAGCTCCTTTTTAATCCCAGTTATATTTACTCTTAGGCGATTTTTTCCCAGTTGGTTCCATGCCAGCATTGTCCTTACTGCTTAAATAGGCAGCTCAGCTCTCTCTGGGGTGTTTTTATGTGTAGCAATCCTACCCCTTCTGACCTTTGTTTTGTTTGGCTAAGCTCCATGAGATCATCTTCTGTAGAAACTGCCTTTCTCCTTGTTATGCTTCTTGTCAAGGAGCCATCCAAAATCTTTCCCACACAAGCTATATATGTAAAGCGTCTCTCCGTGACCACATAAGTGCCATCACCTCTTAGGTAAGACCCAACTATTTATAAATGCATTTGATGGATACTGGAAAGGAGCTTAAAAAGCACACGCATTCAAGGAGAACAGGGAGCAAAAAGCTTGGCACATCTAACTGGGGGGTTGTAACTTGATGAGGACGGTTTGGGCTTAAGCCTTCACAAAAGGGCTGGTGGAGCATCACAACTGGATCCTGTGATTCATTTGGGTCTATGTTTTGATGTTCTGTTGAAAGCCTTCTTCAGTGGTCTGGCAAAACGCTGCAAACCAGCACTGGTCTAAACCACTGGCTCGGTAGTACGTAGGTGGAAGGAGTTTGGCAAAACCTTACTCTGCACCACAAAAATGTTGCTTAGAGATCTCCCACCAGGAGCCTGGGCCCGAGTTTGGCTCCTCTGTGCGGATCTTTGGTAAGGAGCTAAGAAACGTTTTTGGAGGGGTGAAAACTGGTCACTTGAAGTCTTTCTTTGCGCTCAGAGCTAGAGTCCTCTTGCCATGGCTCCCATAAGACTGGTGGTATTGCCCCTTCAGCCCTGCCTCCCTAGCAAGCAGCAGGTTCCTGAGGATGGTAGGTTTGGTGGGCACCCCTCAGGGAAGAGGTGCCAAAGGGGCTCAGAAATGATGCTGTGTCTGGAGATGCAAGAACAGCAAAGCTGCCAGACACAAACTTGCACCCTGCTCTCCTGCAGGTCCCAGAGATGGCCATTTAAAAGCTCTTGTAGCTGCAAAAGCCTGGAGCTCTTATTTTGTGCAGATCTGTGTTATAAAAACCAGTTGTTCTTCTCATAGCTGTGGGTAGGTTTGACACCAGAGTACAGGACATCTGGGGCTCAGACCCTGTTCTCCTTCCTCCCATGGGGGATGCAGGTGATGCTCAGAGCCAGGGAGCTTCTTGCCATTGACTGAAGGATGTTCTTCCTTCTGAAAGGAGCGGAGATGTGAAGGGAATTGAGGACAAAGAGGAAAAGGATCATGGTGAGGCTTTGTTTGACTTGGGGATCACCCTGCTTTGCTTTAGAGCTCAGGCTCCACTTCCCAGTCTCATGCTTCCAGACATGTTCAGCCCTCTTTGGGCTGTGCTGTTGGGGAGACAGTGCTGAGGATGCCCATGTCCACTTGCTCTCCTCTGAAGTCTCTCAGCATGAACATGGTACCAGCATCCATCCTCAGCTGTCTTGCAGGGTGTAGTCCCACTGCTGACTGGTGATTGCACAGTGGATGGATGGATGGGTGGGTGGATGGATGGATGGATGGATGGATGGATGGATGGATGGATGGATGGATAAGGTGCTCTTCCATGTCTGTAGGGTGGTTGGAGCTGCTGTGTCAGTGGAGGGGCTGGATCCCAGCAGAAGCCAGGCTGGCAGCACAAGGCTGAAGTGCCTTGGCTGAAGCGGTGCCAGGCTGGCACCATTGCAAAGCGACATGGCCTTCTTTCTCCCCCATCCTCCTGTCCACACGCAGAGATGATGGTGCCACACCAGCAGCATTGGGTGCTTCCCCCTAAACCCTCATGCTTGTTTCCTCTGTGCCCCTCTTCCCTCCCCAAACCAGCCCATGTACAGGGGTGAGGCTGTGCCGAGGCTGAGTAAGGGTGACTCAGAGCCGGGTTCAGCCATCCCCTGCCCGCGCAGGGAGAGGAGCTGGAGCGGGTCCCACCTCGTGGCGTTAGCATCTCATCCCCCACTCCTCCTCCCTGTCACCCCGCACCTCGGCTCCTCACTACCGGCGGGTGGAGCAAGACTAAACTGGTCTCTGCATGCACATCGCCTTTGTCTGGTGGGGATGAACATAAACTGCTGGAGGGAAGCATTTTAACGGTGAAAACCATGCGGGGCTCAATTGTTCCCTGCATCCATGGAAAATTACTCTGCTCACTCTCCCCTTTTACTTGAGCAGCTCCAAAACACGCTTATGGGGAGGGTGAGGAGGAAGGAGGTGAATGTGTCTTGGGGGTCAGATCTGCTGCTTTAGATATATATATGTTTTTTCTCCTGCCTCTAAATGATTTATTCCAAAAGCCTCTCGCCTTTGTGTCATTGGGAAAAACACACAGCAATCAGCAAGCGTTTTGGGACCAGCCATTTAGATGTCACCGGGAAAAGAATAGAAACGAATCCCTGACATCCCAGCGATGCAGCCCCAACCCCCATCCCTGCCTCCTTCCCATTCCCATCTGGCACAAGCAAAAGCGCATGGGAGAGGTGGCCATGGCAGAGGATGCTGGTCCCACTGCCCATGAGGGCTGTGGTCCAGCCCTGAGCACCCATCGTGCGTGAGCTCTGCTGCAGCGGGGGCACTTCCCTGGGCATGGACATGGCGCACATGCTTGGGCACAGGGTGACACACTGGCCATGGGCACCATTGGTGCCAGTGATTATCCCGTGAACCCTCCCCAGGAGCTCTGTGGGTCCGTCCATCCATCCATCCATCCATCCATCCATCCATCCATCCCCTCCACGGTTCTTGTCCTCTGGGGTTGACTAGGTGCTCTCCTCCTGCATTTTCCCCACGGATTTACTATGCCATGGTGCTCCATTTTTGTTTCTTTCTTTGCCTTTTTTAGATCCTGCCTTTTTTAACCCGAATTTCTGGCTCATTTGCTCACTTACATCCTTGATTCATTTCCTTCTCCTTTTTATATTTCCCCTCTCCCTCCACTCCCAGCGCTGCCCAGGTTCCCTCTTTAACTCCTGCTCTCATTCTCATTGTGTTTTCTTTGTTGTGATAATGTTCTCAGGTGTAAGAAAAGGCTTTCACTGGCAGTCAGGGCTGCCTGGGCTCACTGTTTTAATTCCCTGTGCAAACCCTGCCTTCCCTCACTGCTCTGCATTACCCCTGTGCTCCCTTCTCCAGCCGATCCCTGCGCTGTGAGACATGCACCAGCCCCACCAGCTGCCTTCAGCTCTCTGCACTGTGGGGATGGAGATGGGAAACCTCAGGGCAGAAACCTTCACAGGACCTGGCTCTGTGCTGGATTTGTCCCAGAAAAACAGGGAAGATGGGAGCGGATGCTGTAGGTCAACTGAGAAATTGCTGCTGTTGCCAATCACAAGCGGTGGGTGCCCAAAGGAGGAAGACAGCAGCAGGAATGATGTATTGCAAAGGGGATTAAGCTAAATACACGGAAATTCTAGGCTGGGTGTCGAGGAGGATTTCTGGTTAAAGGATGTAGCAAATCAGTGGATCATATCTTGAGACAACAGAAAAACCTGTTGTTGGAAGCTGAGCTGAACACGGCTCTGGAAGATACTGTTGTATGGTTGTGGATGGTGGATTTAGGGGTAAATCTTGCGACAAAAATCCAAAGTTCTCCCAAAAACTCACCTAGGAGTTCCTGCAACCCGGCTTAGTGAATTAATTACATTTTTTTTCATGTGCACAGCAGGTATTATTCCCTCTATTGACAGAAAGGGAAGGTACAACACTGCGAGGCGGAGGGATTGCTCCTGGTCAGAGCCCACAGTAGGTCCAGGCTCGGTGCTCGGCCTCGCTCAGCCTGTGGCTCTGCCCCAGACCCTCCTGCATGGTTTTCGCCAGCCTCTACACTTCAGCCCCATCCTATTGCAGGAATGCAAAGGGCTGCCCTGACAGGCTGATCTTCTCTCATCTGTGGTGTGAGCTGGTGCTTATCTTCAAACATCCCCCTTGCATAGGTATTCCTGGCACCGGCAATGCTTTTTGCACCCAAGAGTCTTGGGTTGGGCTTTTTTGCATATGTTTTCGCCTTTTCAATTCGTTTTCTTATGCTTTGAAATCCCTCCTGTGCACCTGGTGTCTTTCTGAAACATGGTGAGAGCCTTTTTCCCAATGGGGGAGGAACAGGAGGCAGGCTGGTTTTCATGGAATCATGGAATAGTCTGGATTGAAAGGACCTTAAAGCTCATCCAGTTCCAACCCCTGCCACGGGCAGTGACACCTTCCACTGGAGCAGCTCCAAGCCCCTGTGTCCAACCTGGCCTTGAACACTGCCAGGGATGGGGCAGCCACAGCTTCTCTGGGCACCCTGTGCCAGCGCCTCAGCACCCTCACAGGGAACAGCTTCTGCCTAAGAGCTCATCTCCATCTCCCCTCTGGCAGGTTAAAGCCATTCCCCTGTCCTGTCCCTACAGGCCCTCGCCCAAAGCCCCTCTCCAGGTTTCCTGGAGCCCCTTTAGGCACTGGAGCTGCTCTAAGGTCTCCCCTTCAGGAGCCTTCTCTTCTCCAGGCTGCCCCAGCCCAGCTCTCTCAGCCTGGCTCCATAGGAGAAGCTTCATCCCAGGTACTTAGCTGTGGCACTGCAGCCTGGGGCTGCCCATGAGATGCTTCAGGGATGTGACATGAGCCACCTGATGCCGCTGCAGTTCCTTTCACTCTTTAGTACTCAAATTCAGGTTTGTTGCAAAATCCTGGTTCTTCCAGCAACTGAGAGAATGAAGGGAGCTGGAGGCATCTCCTTGTACAATCAGGGAGCTGCTCCTGTCATTCCCCTCTATTTGTTTCCTTTTTCCCCCCAATACTTTGTGCTTTCAGCTTTCTCAGGGCTGCCCAGGACAGAAGGGAACAACAATCAAAGCATTTGTGAAACTGCGGCTGAGCTTGAGGAACTGCAGTGACCTCCAGTCCCTTCTCAGCTCTGAATTCCTCCCCTCCCTCTTTTCCACATCAGTATTTGGGAACTGATGGACACCCCACCAAAGGCATCTCCAGCAACTGGTTCTGTGGCTCCTAAGTATTGCTCAGGGTCCCAACTCACTGGTTTGCTCGTGGCTGCTAAGAAGGCATGGGAAAGCTGGTGTGGGGAGGCAGGGCTGGAGCCAAGCTCCTCTTAGGTGTGGCTCCCAAGGCAGTCTCTTTTGCAAGCAGTTGCTCACTCGCCTCCCCGCTGCCTTCCCCACAAACCCAGCAGCCTCTCCCTCCTCAGTATTGGAAATGATTTCACTCAGAAATCAGGAGTCATGGAGCTGAGGTCATGGGATCAGTCAGTTACGTGAGGGGAAGCAATCCCACAGCATTTTTTCCATATGAATAATACCAAGAATCCCTTTTAGGGCACACAGTGCATCCCGCCACGGGCATGGCTACACCGAGAGGAGTGCACAGGGCAATAAAGCCGGAGTCCCTCCAGGGAAACTGGAGGAACGCTCCCTGGCAGCGGGTGGGAGCAGGGGGGTGCCGCTGGTATCAATCCAAAGTAATCCTATCAGTTTGGCTGGGGTTAGACCAGAAGTTGTGTCTACATCATGGACATGGCAGCCTTGACAGTTTGACATCCCGCATTAGGAGCCTGAAGGACACTTGTAATTTAAGCTAATGGGAAATTTCATGGCTGTATGAGACCAGTGACCTTCATGCCCGGAGGCAGGAACAGGGGCAGTAGGAAGAAGAGCGGCTGGAGCAGAGTATAGGTTAGATCCTCCCGTCCTGTGCTGCTGGGAGTTCTCTCACTGTTTCCTTGCTACACCTCCGCCTTCATCTCATTTGTAAATCACCCTTTGCACAGCCATTGTATCCCAAATTGGCAAAAGTTCCATGACTTTACTGCTTATGCCTTTTTCTGGCCTGCTTCTGTCCTGTAAATTAAGTCAATGATGAGCTTGGCACGAGATCTGGAAGTTTTTCCCAGCAGGATCAGTTTCTCCCCTTTAATTAAGCATTACAGGTTCCTCATGAATCCTCATGCTTTTATGAAAAGCCTTACCATAGTAATTACTGGGAAATCTGTTTTGATGTGCAGATCTGGGCCCCGCTTCTAACCTTGGATGCAATTGCAAGGCTCCTGTAGATCATTTGACTTTACTGGATTTGCATCTTCCCTGCAACTGCAAGTCAGCGAGTGCAGCCAGGCTGAGCGGGCAGCGCCACTGCTCTCGAGTCCCACAGCGTGGACCCTTCCTCCAGGCAGGTTTTGAAACCCTTTCCCAAAGCATGTCTTCACTTGTCCCCTGCTGCATCCCATGGCAGTGAGGCCCACGACTCCTTGATGTGTTTGGGCAGAAGAGCTTTGCTGGTTTGCAGCCTGTCACTTGCTAGTTAACATCTGGGACCCCAGTTTTTGTGCCTTGTGAATTGGAGAGTA
This sequence comes from Amazona ochrocephala, assembly GCA_039720435.1. Lineage (NCBI taxonomy): Eukaryota > Metazoa > Chordata > Aves > Psittaciformes > Psittacidae > Amazona > Amazona ochrocephala. The sequence continues at coordinate 29,333,381 of CM077885.1, forward strand.
ACTGCTCCCACTCCAGAGCTCTCTCAGTTTTCTGTCTCTCTTCCAAGCTGACATTTCCCTCTCTTCCGTCTTTCCTCATGTGGAAGCTCTGCCATATGCAGTTTGCTCCCACACCCAGCCCTTCGTCTCACATACCTGTGTCTTTTCAGAGGTGACCTGAGCTGCTGTCAGCAGTCAAGATATGGGTGCACAGGGGATACCTGCAATCACAGGATGGGTTTTTCTAGCATCAACTCTGTACCAGTCACAGCAGCTCCCTAAGGTGCCTTTTTGCTGTTGTAAACCCTGAACTGACATTTGCACAGTTACATCCACAGTGACTCTAAGATGCCTGAGCAGTGTTAGCTCATTAGAACAAGGCCAGAGGAGGCCATGGAGATGCTGCGAGGGCTGGAGCAGCTCTGCTCTGGAGCCAGGCTGAGAGAGCTGGGCTGGGGCAGCCTGGAGAAGAGAAGGCTCCTGAAGGGGAGACCTTAGAGCAGCTCCAGTGCCTAAAGGGGCTGCAGGAAACCTGGAGAGGGGCTTTGGACAAGGGATGTAGGGACAGGACAAGGGGAATGGCTTTAACCTGCCAGAGGGGAGACTGAGATGAGCTCTTAGGCAGAAGCTCTTCCTTTGAGGGTGCTGAGGCACTGGCACAGGGTGCCCAGAGAAGCTGTGGCTGCCCCATCCCTGGCAGTGCTCAAGGCCAGGTTGGACACAGGGGCTTGGAGCACCCTGCTCCAGTGGAAGGTGTCCCTGCCCATGGCAGGGGTTGAAACTGGAGGAGCTTTAACGACTCTTCAAATCATTCAATGACTCTGTGATTCATTTATGCCTCTTATTGCAATAGGTTATTGCTTTTTAAAGAACCAGAGTATACGTGATCATGCTGTCTGGCACCCCACCCCTCTTACTAACAACCATACGGAGCACTGACCAGCAAAAGGTAAACTGGAAGGAAGGATCAATGGCCCCGGAATGGATGTTTTGAGTGTTTGAGTGGAATAGGGAGATGCAGGTCCAGACATCTGCACAGGCAGGCAGAACTCCACCATGCAATGCCCATGTCAGCATCAAGGCTCCATCTCTCCTTCCTACACCCTGCGCAGGGCACCCTGCTTGTCCCCAGCGAGAACAGAAAGGGCAGTAGGGAAGGGGAATAAAGGACAGAAATTGCCTGGAAATCTCCTCCGGTTCCTTGAGCACAGCAGAAGTCATCCCATGGGATGGTTTGAGCAGCACCAAATTTCAGCTGCTGTCCTGGTGCCTTGTGCCGCGCACCAGCACGATGCTGTGGTCCAAGGACAAGTCAAGTGTGTATCACTGGGGTGGGATGGTTTCAGACGTGTTCTCAGGGAGGTGTCTGAAAGTTGCTTCGAAAACCAAAACCAAAGCAAAGCTCTGTGCAGTGTTAGCTTATGTAAAGCATCTGCTTGGCAGGGACAACCACACACGTCCAATCCCACCGTGGGTGTCAGATCATTTCCATCCCCTTTCAATATCGGGTTTTTTGCCCGTTATTCCCACTGCTCTGCCTACTTAGTCCTATTTATAGAGCGCCTTTCATTGGCGTCTGTAGGCTTTTAACCTTTATTCTTGGAAAATTATTCACTTCTTGGACCTGCCATGGAGCAATTACCAAAGCTCCTCCCAGGCCTGACTTTAAAAGAAATTCCCACGAGGCAGCCCAGGGCTCCAAACCAAACCCCGGCTCTGCCCTGTGCCGCGATCTGCCTCGGCTTGTCCCGCAGCTCTCAGCCTGGCTCTGTTGTTCATTCACCTGCAGAGATGCTTTGCTGCCTTTGATGCTTCTCCAGTGAGGTCATTCACCTCCAAGTGCAGGAGCAAAACACTCCAAATGGGGCTCTGGCGCGGGGCTGATTGGTTTCTGCAGGGTTCTTCCTCATTCTCTTGCTCATCACCTGTTTCTGTCTCTGGTTCTGGTCACTGTAGGAGGGAAGAGCCCAGTGGTGACTGTAGAGCACTTTGGGGGTGGTTGTTCCCCCAGATGGGGATAGCTTCTGTGGGCATGGAAGGGGGCGGTTTCCTCTTTGCCCCCACCAGCATTTCTGTAGCACCCCCCTTGCAATATGTAGGGCTGGAAAATACCAGTGCGTTGTTCAAGGTGTGTGTTCTGCCTGGATTCCAGTAGTGGGGGGGGTCCATCCAGCACTACAAGAGGCCAAGGGGGATGGAGATGGTTCTTCTATCCCATCTGTGAAGGGGCAGAGGTAGTTGAAGGTGTCTTTTGCTCTCCTTGCTTTTGCTGTTAAAATCCCTGCATGTCTAGAATACGGAATCATTATATGAATAGATATGATGATATAATAGAATGGATATGTTAGAATATGGCATCAGCTGCATCACTGCAGAGTCCTGAGGCTGACCTGGCCACCGCGCTCTGTTGTGATGAGATCTGACTCCTTCCTGAGATGCAGAGAGGCCTGAGCATAGCAAACATCGTGTTTGGAGATGGGGGCTGCTGGCGCTGAGTCCTGCAGCATTTCCTATGGAAAGAAAACCTTCGTGGTTTTGAATGGCCAATTTGGGGCCTAACGTGGGGCTGGAGGAGGAAATTCTTTGAGGCTGTTGTTTGCATTTCACTGGAACAAAAAACCCCAGAGCAGAAGGACTCAGCTGGCTTTGCTTTCCTACCTCCCAGTGAGAGGCAGGCTGGGCACATGTGGGGCGAGGAGGAGGGAGGGGAACTGGTGAAACCGTGGGTAGTCGTGTTTCAACATTTGTCTTGGAGCCGTCTCCCAGGCGTTTGCATCCCTTTAATGAGCTTCACTCCTCTGCCCCTGAGACACCACTCGAGGGCAGCCGCGCTTCAAAGTCAAATCCCTGCCCCGGAGCTAGGGAAGGACGAGGCAATTCCTGCCCAGCACCCTGCCAGCTGCTGTGCCTGGGGTTTCTTCCCAGGATGGAGCCTACACCTGGATCCGAGTCCCTGGTCCTTTAGTTGGGATGTACAACCAAAGTCACACCGTCTGCAGCGATCACCTGAGGAGCCCCTAGGGAAGAGATGCAAGGGTCCAGCTTGGTTGGCAGGGACACCGAGCGCCTTGCTGCTGGGAGGAGGCTGTGGAGCCGCTCATCTCCTGCTCTTCTTCCCACGCACGCACCAGTGTTGCCATTCTTCAGGAATCCCATCGTCATTCTAAGTAGCTGTTACTACCAGAGCCTGCAGGCTCCTGCCTCAGTGCTCCCCGGCTGCGCACGCAAGCAAACATCGGCATGCTGCCATTTCCCGTGCGTGTCCCTGCACCTACCTGCCCCATTTCATTCCTTTGTGCCTTTTTGCCAAGAAATACCAGACTGGTGGCGTAACGATCATGGGAACCAATTCAGTCTGCGCCAAACTCCGCTGCTGTGATCCAAGGCATGATCATGGAGGGCTCCGTCCTGGCGCAAGACATGGCACGGGCTGCTGAAACCGGCGGGAGAAGGAGGTTGTTTGGTTTCTTCAGGAAGGAGAAGGATCAGGGCAAGGCTCAGTACTCACATCCCCATGTGGCGTTGCTGAGAAAACAGCACGAAAAGCAGGGCAGTGCTGCAGGCTGAATGATTGCTTAACCCGGGAGCTGGAGGTACTTGTCCAAGTCCCTTCAAAGACCTTTCCCCAGCCAAGTGAGCAGGAGCCCATGTGCATTCAAGGCTCCTTGAATCTTGTGCTCTGTCATCCATTCAGTAATTCTGCCTAAGCTTGTATTAATCGTGGCGAGTTGGTGATTGCAGCCTGGCTTTTCCAGGGCATTTGCTTTCTTCTGGTGATGGCAGGGAGCTGTGAATGAGCATCAGTCCCAAAGACAGGCCCTTTTGGTGTCAAAGAGCCACAGCTCCATAACTTCCTCATCAATCTAGCATAACCCTGTGGATTCAGAGAAGCTGCCTTGGATTTACACCAGCAGCACTCCTGGCCTGCAACAAAAGGTCTCAGGCAAAATGGATAAAGGCACTGATGAACCAGCCACTGCCTTCCTGCAGGAAAACCAGGAAGGGAAAGATTGTGACCATTGTGATATTATCCCCAGGCTCTTCCAGCACCCCTTACCCAAAGCTTCACTTCCCTCTTAAGCTCCTTTTTGCCTCAGTTTCCCCTCATGTGGCTGTTTCAGATTCATAGAGCAACAACCCCCAGCAGTGGCCCTTTGAGGGACAAACATTTCCCTATTCCCAGATGGCACTTCCAAGGACAGTTCACCTGAAATGTCATGTTCCAACGCAGTCAAGTACTTGTATTCTCCTCGGAGGTACCAACAGCTGTAAAGCTTCGAAGACAATAATGATTAGCCCTAAGCAGTGCAGGGCTGTGAGAAAATGGATCATGGAACAATTACTGAAAGCAGCCGAGACTTAAAGTCGCGTTTAACGGGATCCAGCATCTTCTGTTCCCACTGACCTGAATGCTGCTCCTTCTGCTGGGCAAAGGGAGCGAAAACCTCTGAGATTTGTAACTCTGAGTATTGAGGTCACACGTGGATTAAAGTGTGATCAGCTTTGGCTTTAATGTAGAGCTGCTCTGAATGAAGATCACAGTGGGATCAGTGTTCCCAACGACTCAGCGAGGCGCTGGGGTTCTGAGGTGGGTTATGGGTGTTAGTCACCCGTGTGTGATCCCAGCGGCTGCACTGAGCGATGGGCTGGAGCCTTCCGCATGGGGGGATTGCTGCCTGCAGCACATCCCTGTGCCATGCTCGTCCCAGCTCACACTCGGATGTCACAGCAAGGAGCACCCTTTCTGTTGCCTCTTCTGTTCTTTGTGAAGCTTATTTCATAGAATCACAGATGGTTTGGGTTGGAAAGGACCTTGAGATCATTCAGTTCCAATCCCCTCTGACACGGGCAGCGCTACCCAACCCCGCTGCAGAGCCTGGTGGTGTGAAGCCACAGGAGCATCCAGCTTCCAAAGTGCTCCAGGCTTTCAGTTAGCTGCACCTCCACAAGGAGATTGCTCAGCTCAACATATCTAACGTTTCCTGTGATGACAGATCTTAATTTGACAGGAGAAGCACCGCTGGCAGAGAGAAGACATCGCTTCCTGTAACTTCCCAATCACTTCTTCATAATGCCCTTACCAGTAAAGCGCTATGGTTCTTGCAGTCACGTGGGGAAATGATCTGTCCGGTTGATGCTGGTGTGCTGCTACCTCGAGGTAAGGAGGCAGCAGCTGTGTTTCAACACACAACCATTGCACAACTGTTCAGGATGGGAAGAGCTGATGTATGCTGGATCCATCTGAAAGAGGAAATTTGGGTCAGCAGAATATTGTTATCAGTGCTGGGACGTGGCCAGGTTGCTATGGGGACATTTGTGCCTTTCAGGTTTTGATCCTGCAAGGAATCTGGATGCTCTTTCACCCCATTTCCCCAAGAAATGGAGTTTCTGTGATCCTCTCTTCCAGCCGCCAGCCCTGCTAGCCCAGTGGCAACCTCCAACCACATCTAAGAGAAGGGTGGAGCGCTCCAAGACATGAAGCACCTACAACAAGCCCGTGCAATGCCTGGCCTGAGCGCCACGTGCATCTCCAGTGTTTGTTTAGTGCCGGTGCTGCCAGGCAGCACGTTGTGGCAGCAGGAAAGGGGGAACTCACCTGTGTAGCCCTGGATGAGCCAGTCCCCACTGCCACCCACAGCAGTGTGAAGGGATGATGCCAGCGTGGAAGTGACTTGGCTCTTGCTGAAGCAGGGACCGACCTACAGAGAAAGGCTTTGCCCAGAGAACCTGCGCTTTGCAGACAGCATCCAAATTCTCATCTCCAAAATCAAGAGCCCAACCCTGCCCATGTGAGGGGTTGGGAGATGAAAGCTTCAAGGCCTGGAAGCGGGGTTTTGATTCCCAGGCTTTGGGAATCCGGGTGGGCGGGTCTGGTGGAGCCAGGGATGAAATCCAAGGGCAGACCCACAGCCAGCCCAGGGAGCCAATGGGTTTGAGCTGAGAGCCAGGACGGTGGGAAGCCCACCTGCACAACCAGCTTAAGCTTTTGCCTCCCCCTGTACCCATGGCAGGAGGAGATGAAGTCGAGCTGAAGCAGCCATAGCAATAAGGACTCTGGGGAGATTGGGAATTGCACAGGGAAAAGGGAAATTCATCCCCAGAGCTAACCTGTGCCAAAAATAATCAGTGACTAATTTAATGTCTTTATGAGTGCCTTTCAACTGCAAGTTATTAAAGACAGGGGGAAAGAAGATTGTGTCCTGGTGGGAGGATAAATGAGCGTTGCCATAGAAGCGAGGGGATGAGGGAATGCTGCAGCACAGCTTGGTCCGTGTGGACCACAAACCACGAAGCCACGGCAGAGCCTTGGGGGTGGCCGGTGCACTGTGGACAGATACATCCCTGTGAATCCAAGGCGAGCTGACAGCCTGGGAAGTCAGGAGAGAGAGATTCATGTTATGAAGCCAAAGCCAGAGAGTCAGTATTTAGCCTGGACACAGAGCACAGCCCATGTGCAGCGGAGCCTCCATCGTCACCAGCAGCTTTCTCCCCTCCTGGTCTCACAGCGGATTGTATTTCCCCCTCTCTGAGCCAACCCCATCCCAGAGACACTTTTATCCGCCTCAGGGCAAGGGAGAAGCCGGGATTTGGGAGGGGGTTGGAGGAATTAGGAAAGAATTTGCCTCTGGGAATCTCTTTCCTCCATCTGCCTGGGATAAATTGGCCAATGGAGGCTTTGCAGCTTGGTGGGAAGCTGCTCAGGGTTAAACATGTGGAGGCAAAAAGACTTCTGGCCCTTCCCAACTGCAGGAACTGCGTGTTGAAAGGTCCTGGAAAGGGTGAGGAGCGCTCCTGTCCTGTGGCCCCACGCAGGGACCAAGTGAGAGGACTTTTTCCCTGAGCCCTGTGCATGCAGATGTTTTCCATTCAAACCCAGGAAGGATCAGCTCACCCACGGGAGGCAGCAGAAAGCTGAAGATCCTGCAAGCTCATGGGGAACATGATTAACTGGGAGAAGAAGGGGGTTTTATTTGGCCTGTTAATGATTTTCTGCTTTCATTACATCCCTATAAAGCAAGCATGCCTTGCCAGTTAACAGCCCTGACCTTACTGGAGTGGGAATGAAACCGGGAAAACTCCCCTTGGCGTGTGTGTCCGCAGCCCTGGAATGGTGTGGGGGCCATCTTTACGGCTCCATCCCTCCCTCCATCTGCATTCAGCTTCTGCAGCACTGTATTTACACTGCAGCAGGGTTCATGGCGTGCTGGGTCCTGCCTCTGCCAAAGGGGGGAATTCCCTACCCTGGAAAGCAGACAACTGCTCCCAAGTTCATTTGCTGCGTGGTCTTAAAGCGGGACCATGACACAGTCCCACCGGCTGTCCAGAGCCCTGGGAAAAGGCTGCATCCCCTGGGGGATGCTGGTACCCAGTTTATTGCTCCTTTAGATCTTGCAATCAAAGACCTTTCACACCTCTGCTGAATGAAAATGGCAATACTGCAGACATGAAATGTCACAATTTCGGGGTTTTTTTAACCTGAAGCCTTTCAGAAGTGGCTCTCCATAAGAGATGTCCTCAAAGCAGGATGCCTCCAAGATGTGCCAGGCTGGTCCAGGTAAGGACCATGTGGGTAATCTTGCACCCAGTGGTCCTTTTCAGCCCCCCAAAAGAGAGATGCTTCACCTCCTCACCACCTCCCACGAGAGGGAAGCCGCAGTGAGGACCACATCGCTCCCTGCCTCCCCTAGAGGTGCCTGTGGATGTGGGACTCGTGGGGACTCGGCTGTAGGAACAGGTAGCACAGGGAAACTGGAGGGATCAGAGAGCAAACACCCACTGGCAAAAGGTGGGTTTCAGCAGCACTGCTGGTCCCAGGGGATTGCTCCTCCTCAGCTGCACCTTCTTAACCGTGCCAGGCAGGTTTCTGCTCAGCCTCTGCATCCCCATCTCTAACCCAGGTTGGGGAGCAAACGGCCCCTTCTCCCCTCTTTGTGCTCCCCAAGGGGGCTCACAGAGGGACGAGCCATGTCCCAGATGCCCTTGAGAGCCGCATCCCCCTCCAGCCTCACTAAACAGCCCCTGCTCTCGGTGCTTGGGGCTCAACTGCCTTTTGTGGGGCTGCAGCAGGGTGGGTGCTCGGGCTCCCGGTGATTGGGTGCTATTTTGCTCCGGCACCGTTGGGCAGCTGTTGCTGTATATTACCCCAGAGAGCCGGGGCCAGCCAGGGTTGGAGGCAGAGCAGCGCTGGTGGCGGGCCCCAGGTAGGACTTTTGGTGGCTTTTAACCCTTTTGGTGGGACATGGGGGAACCCATGGGCACAGCCCATGAGGAAGCGCTCAGCCCGGTGGCTCCAGGGCCCCCGGGCTTGTCCCGGTGCTGCCATTCCAGCGTGCACAGGGAGAGCAGGGCGGGCGAGGGGACTATTTTTGGAAGCTTCTTTGATGTGAGTCAGCGCTTGAAGCAACCTCAGGAGCTGGTACAGGATCAGCCCCGGCGACAGCAGCACAGAGCTGATCGTGTGTTGAGTACCTGCGATTGCGTCCGTTTAAGAGAGGATCTCACATGCGGTGCATGTGTCTGGGGGAGCAGGAGCACAGGAAGAGCCAGGGAAGGGATGGATGGGTCGAGTCGAGCTGTTGTATGGGATGACAGCGTGAGCCAAGGGCTGGAGCAAGGCTCTGCGGCTGTCAGGGACCAGCCCTGCCATGGGCAAAATGTCCCTGGCATCGGTGGCATTCCCTGCTCTGCTTGGCATAGGCAGTGGCTGTGTGCTGGGAACTGGTCCGATAGGAAGCCTATTCCTGTAAGTGACATGCTGGCTGGGGATGAGGATCCCACGTGGGCTGTAGAGCCCCAAAATGCATCCATCTCCTGCCAGGGCATGGACCCCCATCTCCCATCAGGAGAGGGACAGACCCAGACACGGGGCTGGTCAGCTCTGGGGCTGAGTTAATGCCCATGGGGTGCTCAGCACAGGGGGTGGATGGCTGCCTGCCGGGGCACAGCGTGGCTGTCACTGTCACAGAGCCCTGCAGCCATCACAGCAAAGCTTCTGAATGTGCCCTGGGGCTGGAGGTGGTTTGGGCTCCTCCGCCCAGGTGATGCCCTAGGGATGGGGGCACCATCCCTGCACCCCATGATGGGAGCTGAGCTCCGATGAGGGCTGGGGACCAGAGCAAGGATGTGGTGGGACACTGTGTGCTGTGGGACACTGCCGCCCAGCACCAGGGCTGCTGCCCACTGGTTTTATCCCTCTCGGTTTAGTGCCATGGCAGCAGGTCCCAGTGAGGAGAAAGACTTGGGATGCCCCGAGGCCACCGACGAGCTGCCCGGGCAGGCGGGGAGCACTCAGAGGCAGCCAAGGAAGGACAGGAGCAAAGGTACCTTTGTCCTCACCTCAAGGCAGTGGCCAGGAGGTGCCGAATGGGGGGCTCAGCCTGGCAGAGGTGGCTCTTTATGGCACCATCAACTCTTGGGGCGACATTGGGCATCAAGGGGCACCTGCGTGGCGCTGACCCTGCAGGGGCACTGGTAGTAGCCAGGGTGAAGAGCAGAGAGGCTTGGGCCCTCCTTCATCTTCCTTGCGTTCGTCTTTGTGAATTGCTGCGTACATCAAAAACACATCAGGCACTTGGGGGAAAGAGCTCTTTAAGGAAAGGTTCTCTGTCTTTGGGCTTTCATCAGGGCTGGGAGCCCTCCAAGCCAACAGCAGAGAAGGGACCATCACTAGAATAAAACCAAAGGCTTTGGGTTTTCATTTCCTCTTGAAAGCAAAGACCTTTCAGACCATGGCTCCCCAGCCAAGAAGTTTCCTCTTATTCCTTTGTTTTGCTTCCAATACTGTGTCTTCGATTTCACCTTGGGAACTGGTATCTTTTCTCCACGTTCATTCTTCCACTGGGAGAAAATAAACTGAATCTGGCTCAAAGGGGGACAAAAACTTCCTCCTTCTGGTGAGGACTTGCAAGGATATGGCAGCCAGATCCCAGCACAGAGAGGGCTGTGCTCAGAGATGCTGAGGACTGAGGCCACTTGGTGCTGGGACCCTGTTGGTGCATCCTCACCCCATGGCTCAGCGCAGACACAGGGGCAGAGAAGCCCCCAGGGGGCACGTTCCCAGCCCTTCATTGCATCAAAGCACTGGGGATGCTCTGGTTTTCTCTCCCATCCAGGAAAGCCCCAAGAGCCATCCCTGAGCTTCTTTGGTGACGTGAGGTCTTCTTTGAGATCTGATTGCTCCATGGTACCTGGAGCTTGTCCTGCTCTCTAGGCTATAGCCTGAGCTGCCTCCAGCCTCGTGTTTTCAGGGTGTCTGTAGGATGTTTGTGCACCTCGGCTGGGGACGTCACCACCCCCTTTGGCTGCAGCTCCCTTGGGATATCCAGGACGGTGACATTTGGGGCTCAGCAGCCACAGACCTGCCCAGGGCTCCTCTTACTCCCCAACCATGCCAGCTGCTGGGACACCCCCAGCCCCTGGCCATTGCCACCTCCCCAAACCCACTGCCTATTGATCCACATTGTGCTTGTCCTTAACAGATGCTGAAGCACTGGTGAGCAGCGACGGGGAGAGTGGCAGAGCCCATGTGAGTGCACAGTGTCTGGGGGCTGGGGGGGGGAACTGTCCCACAGCACCATCCAGGAGGGCTCTGCAGCACACATCCCGGTGTCACCGAAGGCTGCATCCTTCAGTTGTCACTTGCGCTGATCCTTGCTGGTGGCAGCTCTCCATTGTGGCTCTGATGGCAGCAGCCAGCAGCCAGCCTGGCCACCAAAGCCCCTGTCCCCAAGCAGCACCAACCACAGACCCCAGCGCATGGTGTGCTCCCTGTTCTCCCAGCACAGACGTGCACCATGTCCCCCATCCCTCCCGGTCATGCTGCTTGCTTTCCCCATGGGCCCCTGTGATGCTCTGACAGCCCCAGCCATGCTCACACCCCTCCCCGCAGGGGCTAGAGGAGGCGAGGACCCAGCTTGGTGTCTCTGAGCAGGATCTGGACGAGCCTGAGCTGAGCATGCCCGAGCCAGCGCCGCTCGGTGTGGACAAGAAGCGGGCGGAGAAGGTGGGAGCCAAAAGCAGCGCTGCCAGCCCTCCAGGTAGGTGTGCAGGGAAGCCCTTCTCTGCCCCAAGATGGTCAGCCTGGCCCCCATGGCCACAATGGTATCAACTCCTCTTCCTCCTGGCTGCCCTGCCCTAATCTGCTGCTTGGGGGGGAGCAGCAGAGCCCGGAGATTGGCAGAGGTATTCCCACTCGAGCCCCAGGATGCTGTGACACTACCGGGGCCCAAACACTGTAGATTGGGCCCCCATGACCCTTTTTCCCCCACCTCTGCGGTGCAGACACCTTTCGGTGCTGGTCTCTGCAGCTCCTGCCCCTGCGCCTGCCCTGGATGGGCTGTGCAGGACCATGTTAAGAGCCCTTCCCACCACACAGCTCAGAGCCCTTTGCTGTTTCCCAGTCCCTCAGTGACACTGTTTTGCGGTCCCCAGTCCCCAAGAGCCTCCCGGTGCAGAGGAAGGTGGAGCCCCCCAGCCTGGACCCCGCGGAGGAGCCGCTCCTCTGGGAAGGGCTCACCCTCAACAAGTGCATCCTCGTGGCCTCCGTCATTGCCCTGCTCAGCGTCACCTTCCAGGTGCTTCAAGGTGAGCCGGGGGCCGGATGGAAGGGGATGGGGTGGTCAGACCCCGCTGCCACCTCCTGCCTCCTCTGCCCTCCTCTCTTCCAGCTCCATGCTCCAGGGAGGGAGTCAGCCGCGGCAGGCAGGACCCACCACCACCTCCCCTTCACGGTGGGTTCGGATGCTCTGTGCTGCCCTGATCCCCTGGATCCAGCCTGAGATGGGGCCGTGTCCCAGGGTGGGGTGGCTCTGGGACCCCATGTCAGGGACATGACACCCGAACAGCCCCATCCCATGCTGACCGTGGTCTGTCCCCCTCCCCTCACAGAGGTGGTCACCCCCAAGGAAGAAGAGGTCCAGGAAGTGGTGACTGCCCAGCCTGTCCAGCCAGAGAGCAGCATGTTGGAGGACGATGATGGTGACGATGACGGTGATGATGACAGCGATGCTGACAGCAACCTGGTACGGGTCTGGGTTGGGGGGGTGAGCATCTTTAGACACCTCCCAGGGAGGGAAAGGAGCAAGTTGGGAAGAGAACCTGAGGAACCATGGAGAGGGGTCCCTGTCCCTTGGGCTGCTTCACCAGTGCCTGGTCCCCTCTGTTCCACCCCAGGCAGAGCCCTGGATCTTCAAGAAGTGGTTTGGCCGCTCAGTACCAGGGGATGAGGATGAGGATGAGGATGAGCATAAGGATGAGGATGAGCGGAAGGACGAGGATGAGCAGAAGGATGAGCAGAAGGATGAGGATGAAGAGCCCACAGAAGAACCCACGGATGTCCCTGAGGTGACACCAGCTGTGACACAGGTGAAGAAGAGCCGGGAGAAGAAGCCGGAGAAGAAGGAGGAGAAGGCCCGGGAGGCCCGTGCGGCCCAGGCGGAGCGGAGCAGCCGGAGGGAGGCACGAGCCAAGGACCGGGCGCAGGGGGACAAGCCCAGCAGAGCCCCCAGGGCCCCCCGGGAACCGGAGCAGCAGCCCCAGAAGAAGCGGGGCCGGGAGGGGAGGGAGAGCCGGCGGGAGCGGGACGAGCGCCGGAGGGAGGGGTGGAAGGGACGTCCCGGCAGAGCCGATGACAGCCGGGAGAGCCGGAAGCGGGACTGGCGGCAGCAGAAGGGCAGGAAGCCCTGGGAAGATGGCCCAGTCCGGCCCAGGGAGGGCAAAAGGCGCGACTGAGGCCGGGGAGACCAAGGGGCTCGGTGATGCTGAATCCAGTGGGATCCAACCCCAGCAATGCCCCCGCAGTGCACCCTGCTGCTCCCTGCCTGCTCTCCAGAGACACCCTGGGCACAGGCAGCAGGTCCAGGATCACCCAGCAGCAGCAGAGCAGCCCTGGAGCCTGGCACTGGCCTCCTGGGGGCTTTGGGCCCCCCTGGATTAGATACACAAAGGCAACCTGAAAGGACCACGGGAAGGAGCTTCTCTCCCCCCCGGCCTTGGTGCGGCTTCTCCATCCCCACCCAAAATCTCTCTTGCAGCCCACTTTCCTTGTGGTCCAGAGGCATTGAGGCAGCACAGTGCGCACAGGGATCCCAGTGAACAGAGTTTGTCTCCAGACCGTGTAGCTCTCAGTTCATGGCTTTATTCAAAGCAAATCGAGAGAGAAATTACATTCTGGGTGAAGGAAGCCATCCTCAGAGAGGTGCCAGAGGAGCAATCACCTCGCCGGGCCCTGGTGCCATCGCTGCAGGGTGGCACGAAGCTTTGCTGGTAGAAACCAGGGCTGGAGAGCCCATCACCAGGGGCCCCTTCAGGCCTTGCCTTCACAGAGTCGCTTTTAGGAACGAAACCCAAGTGCAATATCACGCAGCGCTGTAGCAACTACAGGAGACGTTCACAGCCCCAACCCACGGCAGGATTAAGTATGCGCTAAATCAGTGCGGGTTAAAATAAACTATTTTCATTTTTAATAAGGTGTGGTGGTTAAAAAAAGACAAAACCAACCAAGAAAAGCTCTTGTCCTGGTTATGTTTGTGTGTTTTCCGGGACCCCATCCCCACGTACAGGGGCTTGGGGTTAACTCAGGTCCCCGCATGGGCTGCAGGATGGGGCCGGTTGCAGCACTGGAGGGGATGAGCCGGGGGGTCTGGACCCTTGGACAGCCCTTTCCAGGCTGAGCTGAGAAGATGATCTGGGAGCAGCCGTGCTCTCAGTGCTGGTGCTGGCGGGGACGAGGAGCAGGTGCCTTGGCAGCCGCTTGTGCCTGCTCCCATTAATGGTGCGAGCAGGCAGGAGGAGTAACGGGATCGCTCCCTCCCTCACCCCAGAATGGGGTCAGCGCAGGGCAATGCAGAGCCCCGAGTCTCTGCCAGCGCCTCCCCGTGGCCCCAGGGCGCACGGGGACGGGTCCCAGGTAAAGGCTGATCCCTGAGAGGGGATTCTGCCTCTTGTTCTGCTTTCGCAGGTGGAGCTGTGTGGGCAGCGAGGCCTCAGTGATGGGCCAGAGGATGCTGCAAAGCGAGGGGGGCTTTGAGAAGGCAGCAACTGCCCTGTCCGGCTGCTACAGGAACACAAGGCAAGGGGTAAATCAGCATAATCCTAGCTGGCTTTGCCAAGTTTTGCCATCCCCTGGTGACCTGTATCCAGCCCAAACCCCACTATGGAGTCAGAGCCACGCTGCAGCTTGGCACCTGGGGCATCCCCAGCACCAGGAGCAGGCACAGGGTATGCCAGCCTGCAGAGCAGCCCCCAGGGACCAGCACAGCCACAGCTGAACCCACAACCAGAACAACACTAAAGAGCGAAAAGGACGCGCAGGGAGCTCCCATCTCGGCGAGAAGCACCAGCTCTGGAGCTGCGAAGGCAAACGGGGAGTGGGGAAGAGGCTGAGGGCGGGTGGGTGCCTCTTACCGACAGCCACACTCCTCTGCCACCATGTTGGGGAACTTGCGGACCTCCAGCCCCTCCGCGGAGAGGCTGATGATGAGCTGGTCCGAGTATCGGACGGGCACGCAGCAGGGAGCGCGCTGGAGGGGCGAGCCCCGCTCCTGCATGCCCAGCAGCAGCACCGTGTGCGAGTAGTAGCTGGGGACGCGGGTGGAGAGGGGCAGCCTGCAGGGACCCTCGCAGTTGTTGGCCATGTAGACGGTGGGCATGACGATGAACTTGCGGTCGCGCAGGTCGATGGTCAGCTCCTGCAGGCGGCAGTGGGCCTGGTGCCGCGCGCTGCGGTTCTGCCGCTGCACCCGCCGCCGCTCCTGCCAGCGCACCCGCACCGTCTGCAGCGCCTTCAGCAGCAGCAGCGCGTGCAGCTTCCCCGAGCCCGGCGGCTGCTCCCTGCCCGGGCCCTCACCCGGCCCCGGCGGGTAGTAGCAGAAGCTCAGGAGATGCTGGAAAAGGCCCATGTTAGCTTGGAAAGCCGGGATGTCCCTCAGCTCCTGGATCAGCGCTTCCAGCTTGCCCATCAGCAGTTGCAGCACGGTCCCCTCCGGCTGCCAGTCCCCCAGGTGCTGCTCCAGCACCGCCCCACTGTCCTGGGGGAAAAGCAGCACCGAGGGCTCCTCCGACTGCACCAGGCGCTCCAGCGCTGCCTCCTCCGACAGGTTGAGCAGCTGGTGCGGGAGGGTCTCCATCACTTGGAAGTCCAGCCAGTGGTGGGAGCTGGGCTGGGCGGGCGGCTCGCCGGGGGGGCTCAGGACCTGGTGGATGAACCGGGTCAGAATTCCCAGGAACTGCCTGCTGCCGCCGGGCGCTGGGGATGAAGCGTTGGCTTGGCTCGGCACAGTGGGGGGCAGCAGCTCCTCGGTCCCGGCCTGGGGTGGGCTGTGGGGAGAGCACAGAGAGGGTCACAGGGTCCCGCCAGGCCCCGCCCCGGGGTAGAGGGGCTGGGGCTGCTCCTCTCCCCCCCCCGGCTCGCAGTCCCATGGCTGCAGTGAGGGTCACGGACCTGAGCTGTGGGTATGGAGCCACGTCCACCACCCCATCTGCAGAGAGGTAGGAAGAAGGGGCCAAAGCCACTTCCTCCTCCTCCTCCTGCCGTGACCTGGCCAGCAGGAGCAGCACTGGGGTCATCCTGGTGAAGCACTTGTCATCGGAGCCGAAAAGGAGCTCCTGGGCCTCTGTAGGCGGCAGGGGGGCGCCTGGTGGGGAGAACAGCAGTGAGGACCATGGCCCGGGGTCCCCCGCGTGTCCCCGCAGCCCGCTGTTAGACGGGCTTGGGCACGTCCCAGCACACAGAGGGCACAGACTCCGCTGTCCCCCCCTCCATGGGGGTCCGTGTCCCTACCTCCCGCTCCGCGCTGCCTGAGGGCCAGGGAAGCCTTGAAGCGGAGCTGCTCGCTGGTGCGGGTGACCGATGCCACGGCGGCTCCCAGGGCCAGGTACCGCGTGTCCCCGCCGAGGCAGAGGCTCTGCGCGGCGGCGGGAGGCGCAGGGGTGAGACATCGCGGGGGGCACCCGGGGGACTCCTCCCTCTCCTCCCCGCTGGTGGCCCCGGGAGCAGCGGAAGCAGTGATTCGGGACCCCCGCGATGGAGCCCCGGAGAGAGCGGCGGTCCCGGGGGCCGAGCATGGGACCGGCTGAGACCCGGGATACGCCGGGGGAACAGCTCCATCTGCAGGCACGGCTCGGCCCCGGCGGGAGGGAGCGATGCTGGGGGGGGGGGGGCAAAACGGGAACGGGTGGAAAAGGGCCTGGGAGGGGATGGAAAAGCGGCTGGAAGGGGGTGGAAAGGGGGGTGGGAGGGAGAAGAGGGGGAAAGGATGGAAAAGGGACAGTGCGGGTATGGCAATGAACTGGGGAAAGTAACCGGGAGGGGCAAATAGATTGGGCGGGGATGGAAAAGGGACTGCGAGTGAATGGCAAAGGGAGCGGAGCGGGATGGCAAAGGGAAGCGGGAGGCGGGAATGGAAAAGGGGTTGAAGGGGATGGCAAAGGGACCATGAGGGGATGGCAAAGGGAGTGGAAGGGGATGGTGAAGGCGCTGGGCCCGCAGGGCCGAGTCCCCTCTCCCTTCCCTTCCCTTCTCCCCGCCGGAGCCCCGGCACCCACCTGCTCCCGCTCCAGCCCGGTGCCCGTGGCCAGCAGCTGCTCGCGGTGCCCCGGGCGCGGCCGGGGGCCCGGGTAGAAGAGCAGGACGGCGAAGCGCAGGGCTCCCAGCGACCGGGCCACCTCCGGCTGGAAAACCAGCTTGAACCAGAGCTGCGCCGGGGCTTCCCACCGCACTGCAAGGGAGAAGCAGCGGTGGAGCCCCTGCGCAGCTCCCCCGGGGAAGGGGCTTTGGGACCAAGCACCAGCCCGTGTGGTGGCCGGAGCATCTGAGGCAGGAGCTGATGGGGTGGAGGGACACAGCAAACCGGGCTGTGACCCTATGATTGTATGAGATCCCCATTCCCACTTTCAGGAGGTGTCAGCAGCGGCTGCCCCCCTCCCAGAGCGGCTCTAGCAGATTTTCATGGGCAGATCCCTATGGAAAACTCTTCTCCTGTGACATCTCTCGTTGCATGGGGACTCTGTGGCCACTGGTAGCCAGCAGCACTGCCTGGGGAAGAGCCACTTCCCGGTTGCCTGGCTTCGGTATAAGGCTGAAGCTACACGAGCCAGCCCAAGGCCCCTCAGCAGCACCCAGCATGAGACCAGCTGGGGACACAGCACAGCAGGAGCAGCCAGGGCTGTCTCTCCGACCCTCTCCTCTCTTCTCTCAATCGGAGTTGCAATGGGATCCTAACCTGAATGAGAAATGCTTGGTATCCCAAAAGCATAGAATCCACCAAGACTATGGCCCCTCGGTGTCAGTGACAGGCACGGACACAAGCCATCATCACTACTAAAGCTTCTTAAAAGGGGACCCAAGAAGACATAGAATCACAGAATGGTTTGGGTTAGAACAGGCCTTAGAGATCATCTAGTTCCACCACACCCCCACCACAAGCAGGGCACCTTCCACTAGGCATATTACTGCATTCACTACTTCCAAAAGGAACCCAACCCCATGCATGCAATTTGGTGCCTAAATCCCTGCTTAAGGCAAGCAAACAGCATCAGCCTCCCCGAGCCCTGTGCTCAGCCTTAGTGCAGGGATCTCCCACCGACCTTCCTCCAGATGCAGCACGAGGAAGCGGTCCTGCCCCGGCTCCAGCACGTGTGCATGGATGTGCTTCAGGGGATGGAGAGCAGCATCCGCCTCCTCATCCAGGCACAGCCCGAAGGTCTCCAGAGAGCTTTGGTCCCAGCTGGTGTGCTGTCTCAGGAGCTTGATGAAGCTGCTCTCGTAGTGGGTGAGAACCCCCACCACCTCCAGCTGCCCCGGGGTTAGCCCGTCCTGGTCCATCGTCACCCTGCACACGGGCCCCTCCAGCCCCCCGAGCGGCCACGGGTGCAGGCTGGAGCTGGTGCCCCCATCCTCAGCCACCCCCTGGGGACATGTTGTTCCCGGGTCAGGCTGTGCAAAGGGGCGAGCAGCAGCCACTGGCCTTGGTCTCCCCATCGAGCTGGGTCTCACTCTGTCCTCGGCACTGGCGTTTTCTCTCTTTCTCTCCTCTGCTCCAAGTCCCAGCGCCTCCGGCAGCCTCAGCTCCATTTGGTCAACTGGGGAAAGTCTTTCTCCAGTGCTCCCCTTTCTTGGAAGTGCTGCAGAGGGAAGCAACAGCACCAGGCACAGGCAAAGCACCCTCAGAGCAGCCTCCATGGTCCTGCTTCAGCTACTCCAGCACCTTCAGAGCCGCTCACACGCATCCAGAGCACTGGGGCGGGAGGGAAGGACGGCATCTCCCTTTTAAAAGCCGGTGGCCTTGAGTTGACAATGCACAGCGCACCTCCCTTGAGAAAAAGTGCTGGAGAGGAGGGAGGGATGCTTCAAAGAAACCTTTTTGTTCTATTTTTGGGTTTGCATCCATATTGGAAATGTAAACAGAAAAAAGAGGAAAGCTGTTTCTCCCCCTTGTAGGGATGCGCGTCCTTGACTTCAGATGTTTTCCAAAGGAGGATGGATGTCCAGACCTGGATCTTCTTGGGGACTGGGACACAGCATTCCCATCAGCGGTGAAACACCAGGAGGGAAGAATTAACCAGGAAGAAGGGGATAGAGGCAGAGAATGGGCAGAAACAAAGTTCATGCATGGAAAGTGCTCTCTCTTCGCTGGTACCTTGCATGCGGCAGGTTAGAGGCTGCCCAGGCTGCTTCAGCCTCAGAAGGAGAATCTCACAGGGTGCAGCAGCACCCTGATGACTTTGAACACTTCAGAGTTGACTTAGAAAGTCTCACAACACACCTCGTGTATGGACTTTTCCCTCTCAGATGCCAACGCTCACCTCAACAGTTGAGGTTACCCACCCCACCTGCCTAACCCACCCCAGTGAAACATGTTCCCCCCAAGGTATCTCTTTTGGCAGCTGAGAGCAGCGGGAAATGTACCTGCCAGAAGTCCCAACGCGTGTTCAGAGCCTTCCCTGGGTTCCCAAGACTTTGTAGTGCAGAGCTCAGCACATCACAAACAGACCACGCAGCTGAACTGCAGAGGGACAAAAGGCACCCACCACAAGGCTGAAGAAGGCAGCCCTCTCCTCTGCAGGAGCTGCGACAGGGACACGTGCCTGGCAAAGGGGGCACCTGCACAAGCCCATTCAAACATCAGGCCAGCTCAGCTCCAAAGAGCATCCGGCACTGTGGTGAAGCCAGCAAGGACGCACAGGGTGGGACTGAGCAGGATCTGTGTCAGGCCAGGAGGGGTGATGACTTTGATTTCCCATCAAAGGGGCACGTGGTAGTAGGGCTTTGGCGAGCTCAGCCTCCCCAAGGCCTGCGACGCCAGCCAGGCACTGGCCAAGGGCACAGACAGGCCAAGCAGCCCGGTCCCCTGTGCTGCTGCTCCCCACCGAGCACTCGGGTCCTGCTTCAGTGCCCCCCCCACTTCAGTGAAATGGATCCTGGAAGAGAAAAGAGGAAAAACCTCAGAAATTCGACTTTTAAATGGCAACCAAATGGTTGTTTGGAGGAAACATCAAGGACAAATAAAACCAGAGAGCAAAACCTTGGCAAAACGAGTCTGCCAGTGGGACATTTTACACGTACAGTAAAAACCAGACATGGCAGCAAGTGCTCCATAGCGGTGCAGACATTTAATGAATTACAATCATAAACTAAGATTGAACACCACTGCAGTTCTTTGACTCAACACTCCCAGAGATCCCCACCACCACCACGAACCAGAGCACTGACACTTTGAGAAGCCATGTTCAGTGTGATAACTCCAGCGAGCTGCAGCTGCGTTCCGGAAGGGAGGAATCCGGCTTCAATTGAGATCTCGTCTGGTGCTTTTCAAGGCCTCCAAACTGACTGCCTCGGTGGAGAGGGTTCCAGCTTTCAGCTGGCAACACCTGAGTGCTCTGGCACCAGGGGGAGAAAGGCAGTTTCCAAAGGCAGTGGTGATCACCACTGCGATCAGTGGTGACCCAATAATGGAATCCTGCCCATCTGCCTGTGACAAGTCTCCCCATCACTGAACAAAGCAACTCAATAACAGATTTCAACTGATTCACTGGCTGGGAATTTCTGGGATACACATCCAGCCACAGCTGTGCTGTAGCTTTTCAGTTAGGAGGCAAAGTGCCTTGAGATTTCCAATCCTTTGTCTCTTCTTCGGAGAATTTCCAACATGAAACCAGACTGGGAATGTTTGACCTAAGGGCTAAAGGAAGTGAACACATGGCAGTATTTTAACCAAAACACGGGAAAACAGGAAGGAAAATTGAAAAGCTTTTAATGAACCTACAGGATTTAGTCAAATTTGCAGGTGTACAAACCCGAAACAGTTCTCTCAATCAGTCATGAGCTGTATATAAAAAGAGAGGGGCTGGAGGAGTCCAGGAGGGGCTTCAGTTGGAGGGAGGTGGAGGGGGGATAGTGCCCGGCCCCTCTGTGGGGAGCGGTGGCCTCATCATGGGTGGCAGAGGAGCAGGAGGGGGTACACCGGGGGCTGGTGGCAACTGTGGTGGCACTGGAGGCGGTGGCACCGGTCCAGAGGGAGGCATAGGAGGTAGAGTCATGCCTCCTGGAGGAGGTGGTGGCATGGAGTCAGGCAGAGGCGGCCGCGGGGGCAAGCCGTTCATCAGCGGAGGTGGAGGAGGCCGCTTCACAGTCGGGGGCCCCGGAGGGAGGTTTGGAGGAGCTGGGGGCTTCTCCATCTTGAAGTGGAATTGAAGGAAGAACTGGAGAGGGGAAGAAAGCAGAAAAGGGAACAATTAACGCTCAGGACAGCTTTGTGCCATCACACACAAGACAGCTGCCCTCTGTGTCCAGGAACACAGCTCACATCTCTCCTGGCCCGGTAGCTGCACAGACCACAGTCACTATTCCCCCTTGGCAGCATTCCTGACTTGCACTGGTCTTGTCTAGTACTTAACTCCACTGAAACATGCTCTCAGCACTAAGCTCTCTGTGATGGGTCAGTATCCCCCGCTCTGCATCTGCCCCGTCAGTACATCCACACCACAGCCAGGAGCCACACAGTGGGCACAGTGTTGCATGTTTAGGCACCCTTCCGCTGCTGCTGGCAGCAACCAAGGATCTGCCTCCCTGGTTCAATCCTCACAAAGACTCCTCTGTTAGCAGTTGTCACTGCACAGCTGCATTCATAGAATCAGAATGGTTTGGGTTGGAAGGGACCTTAAAGCTCATCCAGTTGCAACCCCCTGCCACATGCAGGGACACCTTCCACTAGAGCAGCTTGCTCCAAGCCCCATCCAACCTGGCCTAGAAGGAATGAAGATTCAAGCATCAAAGCTGGCACAGATGTAACTGATGCACACTCTTCCTGCATCACCTTTCCCCCCAAGCTGCTCTGCCATCCCTCTTCAACCTTTTTGCACTGCTCCAGTTACCTGTTTGGTTTCTCTGTTCCAGTGAGTCCAAAACTTCCCTTCTGCTTTGTCGATTTCTCTGCTTGGCACCTGCAGCAAAAAAGAACAAGAAGCTATTATTAGCACCACCAGATTAGCTCAATGGCCCTTTTTAGCCCCAGAGCCTGCAAGATAAGCACAGTTATTCCAGGCCTTTGTGAGATGTGCTAGTCTCGGATGTTATTAGATAGAGATGGGGGCAGGAAAGAATTAAGTTACATCCCTATCGGTCAAGGACAAGTGTGTTGGCAAAAACCCCTCTCTCAACATCTGCACAAAGGCTGAGGAGCAAAGTCCAGGCGGCTCCTTTCTGTGCTGAGAATTCAACAGCTCCCCAGAGCTCAGCACACAGCCTAATTTTCATGCCAGAGTCCTCCACCAATTCTCAGTAGGGTTTAAGGACTTCCAGTCATGTCTTCTTGACCCCCTCTCCGCTCCATTAACCCTCTGGAGGCTAGAAAAGAAGTCTACAGTAATGGTCACTGGGAATTAATGCCTTGAAAAACATAAGAAGGGAACTTCCCCAACAACCAGTCCCAAATCTTACCTTGAAGGCTATGGTTTCATAGGGCTCTGCTGCCATCAAAAGGTATTGCCAGCGTCTATCAGGGGGCTCAATCCTCTGCTCATAGGCTGACATGAACCGGTGACGAGGCATGATGCTTTCTGCAATCTCTGGATAATCAATCTGTTGGGGTGTTGTTGCAGCATTAAGGAGATGCCCAGGACAGGAGGACATCCCCTTCCCAAACCACCTTTGTACAAACCAAATCCCTCAACTATGAAGCATATTGAGAGATCAGTTCTGAACAGATGCCACCAAAGGAAACAGCCTGACAGTGACAATGTGGATTTGCCTGACACAATCAGCAGCAGAGCAACAGGCAGACAAGGCCTTCTTTTTCAATTATTACTAATTTCATGAAGCGTGCCAAGAACTGTTTGTTCAGCAGCACTTTTACTCAGATAATCCTGACACCAAGAATTTACCAGTGCCCTTACCTGGAAGAGAAGGCTCTGCTGGCCTGTTTCTGGGTCTCTCTGTTTGGTCACTGTAAAGAAAAAAAGCTCAGTGAACAGAGCGGGGTTAGAGCAACATTATTTCTGCCCTAGGAAACACAGAAAGCTTTCAGCAACAAAATATTACAACATTTTTCTCCCATTTATCAAACAAAATGCCACATTGTTTTTAAGCAAAGTCTGTGTTCACTTTAAGGCCCCTCATCACAAGAAGAAGACACTGAGCTGCTGGAGCAGGTCCAACGATGCTGTAGTGTCTGGACCACAAGTCTGATGACGAATGGCTGAGGGAACCGGGTTTGGTCAGGAGGCTCAGGGGAGACCTTCTCACTCACTACAACTACCTGAAAGGAGGTCATAGTGAGGTGGGGTCGGTCCTTTCTCCCAAGTAACAAATGATAGGACAAAAGGAAATGGCCTCAAGCTGCGCCAGGGGAAGTTTAGACTGGATATTAGAGACAACTTCTCCACTGAAAAGGCTGTCAAGCACTGGAGCAGGCTGCCCGGGGAAGTGGTGGAGTCACTGTCCCTGGAGGTGCTTAATAGACTGTAGATGTGGCACTTAGGGACACGGTTTAGTGGTGGCCCTGGCAGTGTTAGGTTAATGGTCATTTCCAACCTTAATGATTCTGTGATTCTACTAAGGAACTCAACTGAAACTCAGCTGCTGAAGGGCAAACACTGTGCACTGCAGAGCAAAGCTAGGAGGTAAAGAAGCCAAGGTCTGCACTGAAGGCCAAACCAAAACAATGAGGAGTTCAGAGAAAACACTTGAGCTGTACATGCAATGAGTGATTTATGAGCACTACTGAATGATAGTACAGCACAGTAAAATGAGAAGAGAGATTGAAACATCATTATCTCCTGCATGACTTCTACTGAGAGCTAACTGAAACATACCGATCTATTATCAAAATGGTTCTCGCTCGACTGTCAGCAATAAAGAGATGTTCCTTGGCAATTTCAACAACAGCCATCAGGAGATGAGCCCGTATCTTATTCATAGCCAGATCTGCTCAGAAAACTAATGACTAATTCACATCCCCAGCAGCGCACTCCATCAGCTGGGGCAGACATTGGGTGCCCCCCACAACAGACCCCCCCCGACAAACCTTTATAACCTGGTCTGCCAATTTTCACAAACTTCTTCACTTCCACTTTGACTTTTTCCGGCGCGGGCTGGGCAGGGGCCTCCTTGGCCTCCTTGGCAGCTCGACGGGCCCTGCAGAGTGATTTGACAGGTGCCAAATTGAACAGGTTAGCCCCACTTGTTTCTAAAGGATGCGCCATGAACAGCTTGAATCCCTTCCCATGGAAGATTCAGTCCTTCACAGAAAGCATGCCAGGCAACCCTGCTGTTTCTCTTCCACATGCACCACTACAGGCCAGTTGTATCCATGCCCCCCCTGCCTAAAGGCTGTCATCTCATTTATCTTATCCTCCCCCAAGCTGACCCTGGATTTGAGAAGACTTCTTGAAACAAAAAAGAAGAAAACCACACAAGCGACTCATCTAATCCAAAGCAAACTTTGGGTTTCTTCAAATACAACTTCTGTATTCACAAACCCAGATCCTTTTAACTAGACCCAGACAATTTGCTTTGAAAACTCTTTCTCCCCCTTCCTTCAGAAATCCCAAAACTGGCTTTGAACTTGAGCTCGAACTGGAGCTTGTCATGTTTTGGAGCAGCTCTAGGCTGTTCCCCCTGGCTAATGCCAGGCTGTTCCCTAGGAAACAAGCACAGTGAAAGAGCATTCAGGCACAGTGTGCTACTGGATAATGGAGTTGAAGATCTGCAGATGTGCACCACTTATGTTTTAAAGCGCTTCAGCAATGGAGAATAAAGCTACACTGGAGAACAACTTACAGATTGGTCTGATGCTTCTTCCCCTGGGTATGGGCTAAGTAACTTCCCTGCAATAAAAAACAAGGAATAAGAAAGTTAAGTGAAGGCACATCCTCCACTGATACTTGTCACAGAGGAGAGACAGCATCACACGTTGACAAGGGTATTTTAACCCTTAGCAGAGAAGGAATCTTGCACAAAAATCACGGATTGCTCTCAACTGCTGAACGGCCATGAACAGTCAGGCTGAGCACACACAAGCCACCACCCCCCAGCATCTCCTCAGCACTCAGCCATCAGGCACATCCCAGGTTCTTGCACCTGAAGCTGTGTTATACTGAAATCCCTGCTGCCAAGATGCAGCCAGCCAGCCTCTCAGCTCACCTCATTGTTGTGCAGCGTCAGGCAGAGCTTGCATTCATAAGAGCCCAAGTGATTTTTCATAAAATAAGGGTCCTAAGAAGAGAATTGTTCAAAAGTTACACGCAGAACGCATGGCAAAACAACAGGATAACCAAAATATTGACCACCTTTTCCTGCACTAGAAGAACTGGGTTCACAGACTGAAATTACCACCACAATACTGCTTTAGGACTATGAAAACAGAAACAGTTGTTAACTGGTGACAGCATACCCAACTGCAGGCAGGAAACAGCAAAATACCAACCAGTCCCGAGAAGACTGAACATAATGTAGCAACAGCAGCTTGAACACAGAGTGCTGGCACCTCTGTGATCAGCCCCATCACAAGTGCTCCTCATTCGACTTCCACATTATCAGAAACAGAAATACTTCATTCCAATCCACAACCCCCACTAAATCTCACACCCTCCAAGCTGTTTCACTCAGGCAAAGCCCTAAATGCTTCCCCACAGCAGCCTGCACGACAGAAGCCCCATGTCTTTTCTTTCCTACACACACAAGAGGCCAAGGCTCACCTTGTTGATGTCGATGGTTTCCAAAGCCAACTGCCGGAGCCTTTCCCTGCGGTCTCGGTTACTTTCTGAGGCAGAGGCTACGCCTCCGCTGCCCGTTTTGCCTCCAGGCCGATGTTGAAAATCCATGATGGGGACTTTTGTGCTTCAGCTACTTATGGAGAAAGTCTGGGAGGACGAGGAGAAGCAATGTGAGTGATAAGTAATGCTCTTCCCAACCTGGAGGTCTCCCCACTATTTAGACCCACCAGCAAGGATGGGAGATGAGCACAACAAACCGTGCCCTAGACACTCGCCACTTGATGCAGTGTCAACCACAGCAAGTCTTGTACCACTGGCTCAGTAAGCAGGGAAGTAAAATGATCCAGGATAACAATGTAATATTGGTTAAATATTAAAGGGGGCCTACGAGAAAGCTGGAGAGGGGCTTTTGACATGGGTAAATGGTAACAGGACGAGGAGGAATGGCTTTAACCTGCCAGAGGGGAGACTGAGATGAGCTCTTGGGCAGAAGCTGTTCCCTGTGAGGGTGCTGAGGCGCTGGCACAGGGTGCCCAGAGAAGCTGTGGCTGCCCCATCCCTGGCAGTGTTCAATCCAGGTTGGACACAGGGCTTGGAGCACCCTGCTCCAGTGGAAGGTGGCAGGGGTTGGAGCTGGAGGAGCTTTAAGGTCCCTTCCAACCCAACCATTCCAGGACTCTCTGAACAAGCCTCCAGAGGCTGCTGCATCTTCTCAGCCACTCTTTCTACACATTCTCCCTCCAATGCTCAGCTGGGCCCAACGAAGCTCTGCAGCCCCACCAACAGCCCCCTCCAAAACAGGAGCCTCCAACCCCCACCACGACAGTGAACAGCCCCGAGCCTGCCAAAGCCCCTCTCTCCATAGGCTCAGCGCTGCCCCACCACCCCCCAACGCCCCAGAGCCACCCTTACGCACCCCCAAGGCCTCCAACCCCCCCAGCAAGGCCACGGCCTCTGCACACTGCCCCCAGGGCCCACATGGGGTCCCAGCCCCCCCCCTGCCACGTCCCTCCCGCCATAGACAACTCCCCCCGCCCCCGTAAGGCCTTTGCAGGGACCCCCCCGCCCCTCAGCAGGGTAAAAGTCACCCCCAAACACCCCCCCGGCAAAGCTCAGCCCCTCTCAAACACCCCCCAACCCCTCAACAAGGGGTTAAGGTCCCTCTCAAGCGCTCCCCAGTGAGCGCCAAAGCCCCCCCCCACAAACACCCTCCAACCCCTTGGCAAAGGTCAACCCCCGCCCCCCATTCCCCCCAACCCTCGAAGCCCCCCACACAGCCCCAGGCCAAAGCCCCCCCCCCAGCGCCTCCCAGCACCTCAATAAGGGGTCAAGCTCCCCCAAAACCCCTCACTGACACCCAAAGCCCCCCCCCAGCGCCTCCCAACACCTCAACAAAGGGCCAAACCCCCCCATCGCCTCCGCGCCCCCCCAGGCCCGTACCGGCCCTCTCCGCTCCCGCTCGGTGCATGCGCGATCCCCGCTCCGCCTTCCGCCGCGAGCGGTTCCGGGGCGGGCGGGAGCGGATCCGGGGCGGCCATGGGGGGGCCGTGAGCGGCGTGGGGCTCGCCATGAGGTACAACGAGCGGGAGCTGCTGTCCCTGGCCCGGCAGCCCGCGGAGAAGGCGGCCGAGATCCTGATGCGGGTGCCCAAGAAGGGGAGCGGTGAGAGGGGGCTGAGGGGACGGGGAGGAACGGCGGGGAGAGCCGGGCTTCCTGGGCGGGTGGGACACGGAGCCCTGGGTGCGTTGAGTGGGCAGCACTGGGGGTGCTGGGAGGTCGGACTGGGGCCGTCCTGTACCGGGTGGGGGGCTTGGGGGCATCACGGCTGGTGAGGCCCGTGATGGGGCAGGGGATGGGAGGAGGAGGCTCTTCCCTGGGATATCCCAGCGGATTTCCTTGCGAAGCCGCACTGGGGCGTTGAGAATCGCTCCTTTTCCTGGGGCGTCCTCTCCCTGGAGACCTGGTGAGCTTTGTCCCTGGGTAACATCAGCGCTGACGACCCCAGGCCGGGGGGCGGCGTTTGGGGCCGAGGTGGCTGCACCCTGTGCCTGTCCGTGACCCGGTGCTGTGTGCTCTGCCTGCCCAGGAGCCGCTTGAGGAGCTGCAGAGGGACTCTGTCACCCTGGGGCTGCAGCTCAGGCTCGGGATGGACCCTTTCACCCAGGCTGGGTGCTGTGAGCTCCTCTAGGAGCAAAGGTCTGGGCTGGACCAGGGCATCCCCATGGGTTTGGTGGGATCAGCACCGTGCTGGGCGCTGGCAGGGGTGGGGAGGGCTTCCCTCTGCCCCATCATGCGGAGCACTGGCCCCTTCTGCCCGCCTCAGCACCCTTTTTCTTTGCAGTGTTGAAGAAACGCCTCGTGAAGCTTGTTGTCAACTTTCTGTTCTACTTCCGGACGGATGAAGCAGAGGTCGGGAATCTGCTGTGTTCTCCTTTGGTTGCGTACAATCCCAGCCTGGTTTGGGTTGAAGGGACCTTAAAGCTCCTCCAGCTCCAGCCCCTGCCATGGGCAGGGGCACCTTCCACTGGAGCAGCTTGGTCCAAGCCCCTGTGTCCAACCTGGCCTTGAACACTGCCAGGGATGGGGCAGCCACAGCTTCTCTGGGCACCCTGTGCCAGCGCCTCAGCACCCTCACAGGGAACAGCTTCTTCCTTATAAGTCATCTTAATCTACCTTATAAAGGCTCCTCCCTCTCTCTTCTTTCTGAGTTGACTGCATGGGTTTTATACAATGGTACTATAAGAGGCTGCCAGAGCCAGGACAGAGCACCCACGTTTCCTCTTCCATCAGCTCAGTGAGAGCTCGTAGGGGTGAGGAGCAGCACTGCCATCTCAGCCCTCCCAGGTGCTTCTCCTCTGAGCTTGAAATGAATCTGTTAAACATAACTTGCCCCAGAGCTGCAGAAGGTGGAGTTTGCGATGTTTGTTTGTAGGACTGGGCCAGGCTGTGAGGGGAGGCTGAGACTTTGCTCTCCTGCGAAAAAGCATCAAGCATTGCTTTTTATCTCAGGAAGTTTATGTGCAGACAATGCTCACTGGTACTGGGATGCTCTGGTGGCCGTACCCTGTCAGTGCTGGTTTTCTGGGCATGCAGAAGCCGTGCTTGGGTCTAGAAGGAAATAGGACTGCGGGATGTGACCTTTGGGTTCTGTTTCCAGCTTTGCCACTGCTGACATCTGGTGCCTTTTAGTGAGTCCCTTGATAACTGTTGCTAAAGATTCTTTTGGTGGAAAATGAATACAGAAGTGGTATAAAACAAGGCATGTGAAGAGAAGCGCTGTGTGCATGCTGGTGCTATGGACAGGAGCTAGAAGGCTTCTAGTGGTGGTTTTAGGCTTAGTCTGTCAGGACTCTTTCACCCTCAGAAGGGCTGAGCTCCGCTTTCCAGCACTACCCTGTCCTCTCTGCCCAAGCACAGCCACTGCCTCACTGGCGCTCATTGGCCGTTCCCCAGGGAGGTGGAGATGCTGAGCAGCCTCTGGCCCATGTCCCTGTGCAGGCTCAGGTCTGGCTCCTGCACTGCTGCAGGACGAGGCTCTGAGGACAGAGCCCATCTCCTCCACTGCCCCCAGCGCTGCTCTGCTCTCTTTCCTGGTGGTGATCTGTAAGCACGTGTGTGTGCTCTGATGGAGGGGAGAGGATGTTCTTGAATGGATCAGAAGAGCTCAGCAGCTAGGTGGAGGGCGCTAATGTAAACCCGGTGTGCCAGAAATAGGGAATAAACCAAGTTTGTCAGTATCTCCCCTGTGCCCTGTTTGCCTCTCACAGTTTGTTTAGCTTGGATAAAAGAATTTGCTTTATGTGGGTTGCCTTTGTGGCTTTTATCGCCCTTTGGTTCCCATGTCCTTGCTCTGTGCGCTAGCAAGCAAATAGCACCTACCCTTTGTCTGTTTATCCTGAGCTGTTCTAGTTCATCACACACTGCTCTTAACCCCCTGCAAGGCTCCAGGACTGCCCGTACCGAGTGCAGTGTGAGTTGTGCTGTGTCATGTTAAATATTCAGCTCAGTTTGATTTACTGAGCAAGGAAGTAAATCTTCAGAGTCTTCCCATCACAGAAACAATGCTAAAGCCCGTGTTAAATCTGAGCACGCAGAGATGTTTGATACCTCATTAATGTACACAAAGTGTTCCAGGTAGGACTAGCACAGTGAAGCATGCCTGCAAACACCAAGAGGTTCATTAAAAAACATGGAATTCCCATGTAATTGGAGTGAATTGCTTTAAAAGTAGCATCAGGTTATGAAACTCACTTAAATGGCACTCAGCAAACTGTGGATTCAAACCACTTGTGCTGGGGGACAATGTGGCTTAATCCCTCTCTCTGGGTCTTTTCCAGCCCATTGGAGCTCTGCTACTGGAGCACTGCAGGATCACCAAAGAGGAGGAGAACGTCTTCTCGATCAGTGAGTTCTGTCTGTGCATCTTTGTGGCTCCTTTATGACAAATAGTGTTGTGTAAAAGGGAAGGTTTTGCTGCTTAGTTCCTGCTTTTCCCTCTCTTGCTGTGGTGACAGCAGGACCAGTGCTCCTCAGCCTTTTCCTCCTCAATGCCCCTCAGCCCTTCTCCTCCTCCGCAGCTGCCAGTTACTCCTCTGGCATTGCCATCCCCCATTAGTATGTGGTTGCTGGCTGAAACAGCCTGTGTGACTTGCACAGCTGCTTGCGGGGAGGGAAGCAGTGACACAACAGACAGCCCATGGCTTGTGGAAGTCTCTCTCCGGGAGGGTTTGGTCCTGACACATCGCTGCTTCTGTGCTACTGCGTTTATCGAAACACAAGTCAGCCTCAGCTGAACCATCTGCCAGGCTAATCTAGCACCAGTCCTCCCGTCACGCTCTTTGTCCTTGTGTTGATAGCCATGGCTCCAGCTGGCCCGTAGTGTGTCGGCCTTTGTAAGCAGTCTTTCATCCAACAACTAATCATTGTGTGAGAGGTATGTGGCAGAAAGAACAGGATGTTTCTCCAAGGCCATCCCCATATCTTTTGGCCTGGTTGTCAGGCACAGCTGCTTCTCTGTGCAGAGCCTTGTCTCCCCTTTCCACTGGGAGAGGTGGTGTTCTTGCTGGCTGCAAAGCACCATCAAACAGCCTGAATGTGCTGGTTTCTCTGAGCACCAGCTCCAGATTTCCTGAGGTTTGTTGGTGAATGAGGTGAATGAGGGGTCCTGGAAAAGGAACCGAATGCAGTTGGGGTTGAGTTGTGTCCCTGCATGGCAGCCCTGAGGGGTCTGGTGCAGTCTGACCCAGTTATTTCTCAGCAGCAGCCTGGATCTCTGTGGACTGTGTACTGAAGAGCAGAGCTCTGAGGACAATGTCATTAATTAGATGTCCTCATTCTGTCTTGGTGAGGAGCAGAAGTTGCACAGGGACTTGCTTTCTGCTGTGCTTAGTACCAAATTCCCCAAAGCCTCAAGCAAAGACAGGTCAGTGCCTTCTCTGAGTACATTTAACTTCTCAGATGGCTGCCCTCTGAATAGACCAAAATTGCTTCCTCGGGGCCATTTTCCACTCGGATTACTAAATCTGGGCAGACTGTTTGCAAGGAGGCTCAGGGGGCTGCAGTCAGCCATGGCCGTGTTGGTCTGGTTCAGTTCTGAGCTGCTGCTCTCAGTGGGGGAAGTTGCTCTTTCCTCTCCCAAGTCTTTGGCTGCTGACAGAGGCCCGGGGCCAGGCAGGAGCCACCCAGGGTAAGGGAGCGGGGCCAGAGGCCTGTGCTACCGGCTTGGTTCTTGGTTGAACAGAGACGTGAACTGCGACCTGGCTGTTGCTGTGAGAGAAACAGTGGAGCATCGGCAGCGCTGCCAGGACCTCCCTGAAGCCTTTTCCTTGTCCCTGGCAGGTTTCATTGAGGAGCCCGAGAGGAAATACTGCTTCGAATGTGACAGTGAGGAGCAGTGTCAGGAGTGGATTGAGGCACTCAAGCGAGCCAGGTAGGCTGAGCCACCAGTGCCAGGGCTGCCTTGTTGCTCTGTGCTGTTTGTTTTCTGGGATGGGCTTGTGGTGAACCCGGGGAGGTAAAACGGTTGTTTCCTCCCAAGCCAGCTTCCCTCTGGCTCTAAATAGCAGCTGAAACTTCACATCCTGTCCTGCTCAGCCTGCCCATGGTCTGTTCCTGTCTTACAGCTATGAGTTCATGAGGAGGAGCTTGATCTTCTACCGGAACGAGATCCAGAAAATGACAGGGAAGGTGGGTGAGTCCCTGGAAGTGGGCTTGTCAGGTGGTGATGATGGCTTCAGACTGGAGCAGTCTCTGGTGTTGCTGGCAGCTGCCCTGCACAGGGCTCTTTGCTGCCATGGGCATGAAAGATCCCGTAGTAAGCCAGAGCCTGAAGCCATGGTCTCAACAGCCAGACCTGAGTCTTCCTCCCCTGAGCAGCCTGCATTGTGCCCAGCTCCGACCCTGTTCCAGGGGTGGAGCGGGCCCAGGTTTGTAGCTCAGGTCTGGCCAGAGCTGCCTGTGACATGGTGGGGGTCCCAGCACACGTGGCTCGAGATGCTCTCACACCCCTGCTCGAGGTGATGCAGGTGGCTGCAGCTCACCTGTGTGCTCCTGCACCAGCATGGCCTTGAACCATGCGTGCTTGTTCCCTGCGTCCTGGGCTGGGGGACATCCGGCCCTGCAGAATGGCTGAGGGACAGTCCTGGCCTCCGTGCTTGTCTGTGTCTCACTGCTGCCTTCCCTCTGCTCTTGCAGGACCCCCTGGAGCAGTATGGGATCTCGGAGGAAGCCCGCTTCCAGCTGGGAGCACGCAGGCAGTAATCCCCTCTCTGGAGCTGAACTGGTGCCTGGCCCCAGGCTCGCCCTGGAGGGTCACCCCCAGCTCCCCTCCCCGGGGACAGCAGCAGCAGTTCCCCGCAGCAGTGACCAAGGGACTTCTTAATTTATGAGCCACATAATTTTGTATGACTTTTTGAACACGGAATTCTTTGCACATTCCCGCTTGCCCCAGCTCTGGAGGCGGCCAGGCTTAACTGCTGCACGGGTGGGATGAGAGCAGAGGAGGCAGGGACTGAACAGAGCTGCAGCGCCCGCTGTTCTCTGCTGCTGGGGCAGGCCCTGAGCCAGCTCCAGCCCTCCTCTTCCTCCCCTCCTTCTCCTGCAGGGAGCTACTCAGCTTTTCTGGCTCAGGATCTTCCTGCAGTCTGCAGGGGTTGTTCAGCGCCTGCTGGCAGAGGATGCTCCACCTGATGGCATTTCTGTGCTTGCAGGGTTAACCCTGTCACGTCCTCTCCTGCTCATTGCAAAGCCATTCCATGCTCACCAAGCCTGATGGTGCGGAGGAGCTGGAAGCCTTCCACTAACAACAGGAGAGCTCAGCTGCAGGTGACGGGGGGTAACATCCCCTGTGTCAAGGCAGCCACTAGCACCGGCCTCTGGAGTGGTTCTCTTCTTTCTCCCTCCTCTGGGCAAGTTGTTTCAATTGCTAGAGGCTGGAGGAGCCCATGCTGCAGCCCACTTAGAGCACTCCACAAACGCATGTGAAGCAAAGCTGAAAGCACAGGGAGCAGAGAGCAGGCTGAGCCCCATGGGGGGATCCTGCCTGGGCCTCGCTGTGCTGTTGTGCAGCTTCCAAGAGCAGGAGGCCAGGTGGAGGTTTGGAAAGATGGGAACTGCTGCACTTTGGCCGGAGGTTGTGGCTGCAGGCCCTGCAGAAGTTCATCTCGGGGAGCTGGGCAGTAACCCTTCATCCCCTGAGCTGCTGCAGCGGTCCTCCCCTTTGTGAGCATCCGAAGAGAAAGAGTGGGGCACTGGAAGAACGGGGCACTGTGCCACAATCATGATGAGCTGCCAGGGAACAGGGGCTGCCATCCCTGGGGCTTCTGCAGTGAGGGGGTGTCAGGGACCCTCCCTCCTCGAGGCTCTGCGCACAAAGGGAAGCTGCGCAGGGATGGAAGGACCCGCACCCCGGCGCTGCAGGAGGCCCAGGTTCCTGATGCCCGCAGCAGCAGAGGATGCAGCTGCCCTGGAACTTGATCAGGAAAACCTCCAGGAAGCCCCTGGGGAGGTCCCAGGTACCATTGTCAGGCCCTTGGTGACAGAAGGGATTCAGCTTGGGCAGATGCAGCACACGATGAACTTTGGGGGTTCCTCTGGGTAGCAGGAATGCTGCTGCAGCGAACAGCACAGGGTGAGCGAGGGGCAGCCTCTGCCGTGCGCTGGGCTTGGAGGGGAGTTCTGAGCCTCTTCCTCTGGCTGGGAATTGATGCTGAAACCAGAGCCTGTAGTGCAAGCCTCAGTGACCTGGCCTGCCCTCATCTCATGCTGCTGGGCACCGGGAGGGTGGCAGATGTCACTGATGCTTTCCATTCAGTCTCAAAGCCAAGGTTGTTCCTTTCCCTCCCCAGATACTCCCTTTCCTTCCAATCATTCCAGGTGCTCGCTCCAGAAATTGCCAAAACAAGCCGAGGGGCAGCTGGCCTGCACAATAAGCTGAGGGCACGATGAGGTGGAAGCAGAACCTAGGGCGGTGTTGAAGACAGATGGCAGCTCTAGCGGAAGCAGCAGTGAGGGATTAAAGGCAGGGACACAAAGCTTGTGCTTTAGGGAATTGGTGTCCTCAGCTGACGTTTAAAGTGCAGTTTAATCCTCACAAGCCTCCTCTGCTTTACCTCGGTGCAGGGGCACGTTCCTGATGTGCTGGTGGGTGCGCAGCAGCTTCACTGGGACAGGACCTGGTCTGGTCGCTTGCGAGGACGGATGGGTGGATGCAGCTCCAGCTGCAGCCTTGGTTCGCCAGCCAGGAATGCTGCTGCAGCGCCGCTTTAGGGGCAGGAATCCAAACTGAGCTCCCCGGGGTTCAGCATCTGTGAGTTCATCAATGCACAATGCCGATCCATACAGAAACCCTGGGAATTCTGCCACATTCCATCATTTCCAGCCAGCAAGCGGCTGGTGCAGCGGCTGCTCATGTCCTGCCCTCAGGAACGGCCCCTTCTCAACCTTGTGCCTTTCAGCTCCTGGCAAAGCTGTACCTAAAGATGGGCATTTTATGTTAGGGGAACAGTTGGGGGTGCAGGAGATAATCCCAGCCCCTCCTTAAGAGTTAATGACATTTCTGACCTGAATGTGACACAAATGCTGTGAAACCTTCCATGGGCCAGTGGCCGGCCCGTAACTTGGATCGACTTCTGGACTAGCGCAGGAGAGTGGGAGACCTTTCAGGAGGACGGTGCTGCCGGCACCTCGAGCACATCGACTGCATGGGATCTATAGGCAATTGGTTGCTTTTCCTACCCTGGTCACTGTGCTTTTGTATTCAGTGCTGCGTGCAGGCTCCTGATGGTGTCCTGAAGCCGTTGATGTGGTGTACAGCGACATTGCCAATAAACACTTGTTTTGATCTCGGTGGTTGTCTGAGAAACCAAAACCTTCCCTGGGGAGGGGGGGCTGGAGCGAGCTCTGGCCTCAGCCCTGCACTTCGGGGCGTTGGAACAGGCTGCCATTGCACACCGTCCCTGCAAGCGTCCACACGCCACAGACGAGGCCGCAGTGCCATGGGGCAGCGGTGGCCTTGGCAGTGCTGGGGTATGGTTGGGCTGGATGCTGACAGGCTCAGGCAGGGCCAGGTCCTGCTGCTGCCTGTTCACGGCACCTAAAACCCCATCTCAGGCCGGGAGCTGCGTGAGCACCGGGTGCAACGGGGCCTGCAGCTCATTTTGAGGCTCCTCCACCCATTTGTCTTCAACAGCATTTGAACATCCATTTCCTTCCACTGCTGGAACCATTGGCTCAAAGGGTCCCCAGGAAAAGAGCACCAGCATGTTAAACCCCATGAGCTGGAGGCACTAATTCAGGCTGGGGGGGGGAATACGGGGGGGGGAACACAGCTGCTGCCGCCAGATAAAGCCCCATCCAGAGCCCCCATCTCCTCGCTGGATGCTGGCAGAGGCCCTGCTGAAGCAGTGAAACGCCACAACAATACGGTGTATTAAAATACAGACACTTTAATATAAAGACCAAACCTCAAAGCATCGTTTCAATTACAAATCAAGGTAAAGACACAAGAAATGAAGTGGAGGGAGGGGAGAAAAGAAAAAACCCCTAAATCTGACATGGGGGAGCATTAGAAAGGCAGGGTGGAAATATATATATTATACATACATATATACAGAGCAGAAGAATTCATTCTAGTTCTATGGAAGAATGAAAGGAATGACAGGACAACTGACCGGTATGAACCAAAAATCCAGCAACAACAACAACGAAAGATAAATTAGGGGAAGTTTGAGCTTTAAATAATTCAATTTAATAGACTAAAATGATAGAAACTAATTCCTATTCACTAGGAAACATCCCATATCACTGCCCTAAGAAAACGGGGGGGGGGTTAAAAATCCACTGCAAAATGGACTTCATTAGTAGTTAAAAGTTAACGAATCAATTCCTGAGCAACAGCAACCTCCTCATCCTCTGCTTTCTCTATCCAGGGCCCACTCGGCAGGGGCAGGCTCTCGCTGCGGCCACCTCCAAGTAGAACAGAGACCTAAACAGTGGGGGTGGCACTTGAGACCGATGGCTGCAAAGACGAAGGGGTCACAAAGGATGGATCAGCCCCGTCCGCCTCCTCAGCTCTGCAAACAGCCCCTTGCAAAGTGATGGGGCTGCAGCAGCAATGCGAGCGGGTGCGCCTCGAGCAAACCAAGGGGTCCCGAACATGAGAACTTCAGGGTTCGCATCCCAAAACTCGGCATTTAAAGATCGGATTTTGGTTTGAAACATGAAAAACTGCAGAAACGGGGTCAGCAGCAGCAGATGCACTGCGCCAGGGTTTCCCTTTGTTTGTGTCTTAGGTTTAAACCCTGAAGTTCCCAAGAATGGCATCTTTTCTTGCAATAGTCTAAACAGATGCTTCTATTCTAATGCATAAGGATAAAGAAAACACGGCACAAGAGCACCTTTAAAACGGCAATCCATCGTTCAATGAAAACCCGGTGTGCAAGCGATGGAGCAAAGGAACAGGAGGAAAAACCTCTGTAACAGCCATGGAAACTGAGAAACTCCTATGGGGAGCGCAGAGCGGAGCTCCCAACCCCTTCCCTTTGGCGTCTCCTCCGTGCCGCAGGGACAGTTCACAAAACCACTGACACACCGAATGGTTTCTGCTCCCCAAACTGTGACTTTCAAGCCCGTTCTTGTTGGTTTGCAGCCCACTGCAACAACATCCACACCTTCCCCAAGGGAATCATCACTTGGAGCTCCCACCACGCTTTTGGCTCAGCAAAACAAGGAAAGCGGAATGTGTCGAGAGCTGGGTGGGTCGGGAGGACTCCCTCCAAGAAATAAACACAAGCCGTAACGCTCAGGTTTCCAACCCCTGTATTAAAGACTGAGTTCAGCACAGGAAGGGGCTGTACCGAGGACTCGATCCACCAAAGCCTCCTCCCATCGCATCACGTCGCTCCTAAGGAGCATCTTCTGCCACGGGAAGGGACAGTGACCCCGCGCTGGGGAAGCACCTTTGTTACCGTGCCTGTGATCAGCACCAGCTCCAGACCGGCTGAGGAAGGAAGGACCATGGGGGGGGGGGGTCTGGGTCTGCAGGGGGTCACCATCGGCACCCAAGAACTGAGCCTCCTCTTCCAGCAGCACCTGGAGCAGGGCTGGGAGCCAATGGCAGAGCGAGGGTGCAGGTCCCGCAGGGCCTTGTGCCAGCGTCCCCATAGGGTGACAAAGAGCACGGAGAGCCCGGAGGAGATGGGCTGCAGGGTGACAAAGAGCACGGAGAGCCTGGAGGAGATGGGCTGCAGGGTGACAAAGAGCATGGAGAGCCTGGAGGAGATGGGCTGCAGGGTGACAAAGAGCACGGAGAGCCTGGAGGAGATGGGCTGCAGGGTGACAAAGAGCATGGAGGGCCTGCAGGAGATGGGCTGCAGGGTGACAAAGAGCATGGAGGGCCTGGAGGAGATGGGCTGCAGGGTGACAAAGAGCATGGAGGGCCCGGAGGAGATGGGCTGCAGGGTGACAAAGTGTGGAGGGCCTGCAGGAGATGGGCTGCAGGGTAACAAAGAGCATGGAGAGCCTGGAGGAGATGGGCTGCAGGGTAACAAAGAGCATGGAGGGCCCGGAGGAGATGGGCTGCAGCACAGCCACCGTATCCCACCAAACCCACCACCTACCCCACAGCGATGCCAGCTCCGCACCCATGGATGCTCCCTGGCCCCGCAGCCGCCCCTCTGCTGAGGCCCTTCCAAGTGGAAACCAGAGCAGTTCAGGGGAGCAGAGGCTGCTTCCTAAATACAAAATCCCCGTGGAATGAAACCACCCCGGCCCCTGGAGCTGACCCCGAGCTGCCGGTCCCGGCCTCCGAACTGCAGCCACCAGTCCAGATAGAGTCAGAGAGGAGTTTGGGATGGGAGGGACCCCTGAAGAAGCAGGTTGAAGAAGAGGCACCAAAGCTCTCAGAAGGAACCTCTTGAAGGCACCTACACACACACGGCCCCGTGGCCAAGTGACACTGGAGCTTTGGAATGTGATTCAGACGCAAGGGAAGAGCTCACCAAGCCCAAAACCCCTCTGCTCAGCAGACTGCAAACAGAGACGGTACCTGCTCGAGTGTACGTTGGGCTAAAGGAATGAGAAAGCACTCAACCCCGGGATGAAGTAACTGCGCTGGGTGAGCTCCAGGCTGAGGAGTGCCAAGCCCTGGGGGTTGGAAACCTCTTGACTCAAAACCAGTGACCGGTGGCTCCCTTTATGTTCAAGTGATGCAACCTCCTTGCCTGGGTGCATCAGCGACTGGAGGTGCAACCACAGGTTCAGTCCCTACAAGCTGACCTTCATCCCCACACGCACACCCCAC
Source organism: Amazona ochrocephala (assembly GCA_039720435.1). Lineage (NCBI taxonomy): Eukaryota > Metazoa > Chordata > Aves > Psittaciformes > Psittacidae > Amazona > Amazona ochrocephala. The sequence continues at coordinate 29,371,368 of CM077885.1, forward strand.
CGGCCAGTCCTGGCACGGGGGAATTCAGCTTCAGCCCAAGCCCAGCCAGCAGCAGGGTGAGCACAAACCAGGCATCGGAAGATACAGCGGTTGCTGGCATTAGGAAGCAAGGAAATGAGATGGAAGCACAAGAGTATTTCTCTGTTTCTCTGCTCAAGGAGACATGAGTCCCTGCTATAGGAAGAAACTAGCTGGAGATGGTGCCACGTTCATCCAGGATGTGCTGCATTCCCTGATGCTGGCAACTTCCCCTTCCTTTATGTCCTCCAGCAACATCTTCCCACCTCCTCCCTCATCCACACGACAAGCAGAGCGATGGGGCTGCTGGTGGCCCTCATCCCCCAGCTCATGGAGGAGCTGCTGCTGAGCGATGAACCCACAGCAAAGAGCACGTTGAGCTCTGGTGCCTCTGGAGCCTCCCAGCCTGGTGGAGTGAGCCAGGAGAGCACCAGCCAGAGGCAGCAAATCCCCAGACAGGAGCAGGGCACAGCCAGCACTGGGCGCAGGCTTTGCTCAGCACAAGGCTCAGGAAGCTCCTTCCTTCCCCTTGGCAACGCACGTGCTCCAAGATGTACTTGAGCTTCCTGACAAGTCCCTGGCAGCAGCGGCACGGAGGAGAAGGAACTTGTGTGACAGCCACGGGCCGAGTGGACCCGGCAGGATGTGGTAACGCAGAAGGAATTCCTCTTTGGAACTGGCTGTTTGGCTTTGACTCCTCACAAGTATCTCCAGTTATTGAAAACAGGCTGCAGGCCGCTGGCACAGCACTCCTACAGGAGGGTCACGAGGGTCTTCTTCTTGTAGCCAGCTGGATCAGGTCTTAACAGCTCCAAGCTATTCCTTCAGCAGCCCCACAGCAAGATAAATGCTCTCCCCTTTGGCAGACAGAGGAGAAACAGGTTGAACTTGGCCAAGATTATGGCAAAGCGAGAGAAGATCGGGGAGTGCGGAAGACACCACCACAAATCCCTTGGCAACATCTCTCGGATAACACAACACTGAGACAGCAGCCCCAGAACCTGCCTGGTTCCCATCTCAGCACTGCTCCCCACGAGCGTTACCTCATCAGGCACCTTTCTGGAAGCACATCCCAGTGGGATTACTACAGGGATTTAGACTGTAGCTGCCACACAATGCAATTACACAATGCCAGCTGTAACCGTGCCTGACAGTTCCATCTTGCTCCCAGACACTGACTGCTGAATTGCTGCAAAGCTCAGGGCAAAGCTGAAGGGGAGCATGAAAGGTCCAAGGAACACCGAACTTGGTCCCTTGTCAGAAAAGGATCTGAGAAGCAGCAGTTCAAAGCTTGGATGTCCTCATCTTTCTCAGCAGGGATACAAACGATAGGGGGGAGATAAAATTAAGGCGCTGCCCCTCCAGCAATTGCTCAGGCACAGCCTACCACGATAAAGCCTTCAGAGACCGAGCACGATGCCACCTGCTGGGAAGGATGCTAAGGCAGCTCGGCAACTTCCAGTCACCCAAGGAGCTGGAAGAAGCTGGAGCTGCCCAACTCCCAGCTGCAAAACATCTGGGTTACATTGTCTTCCTGGATTCCAGGACTTAAACTGTGTACGGCTTCTACTAGAAGCTACTGGATGCTTCTCAGCTCTCACCCTCTGAGCATCTTTGCCCTTTCCCAGGTTTCCATCCTGCTGTTAGTGACTCAGCAGGGCGCATCGCTGTCAAGTCCTCTCCCACACGCAAAGCAGAAATGATTCCAAAACATCCCTAATTTCCAGGGCTATCAATCCCTTCCCTTTCCAGCGAGTAAGGCGGCGCGCACTCCGATCAACAGTCTCCGCGCACAAAGGCTGCCTCTGGAAGACACACTTGGGAATCACCGGAATAACTGCACTTTGTCCTAGATCTCTACTAAGATTGCCAGGGATGAGGTACAGAGGAAAGGGCCTCACTGCGATCTGTAGGAGCCTGCAGAGTTCAAGGACCACTCTGGAACGTGCCAGCACGGCGCTCGCAGCCGTTCCTTGTGGAGCCAGGCAGCAGGAGCAAGCACACAAGGGAGCGTACAGGGCAGAGGTCTCGTGCTCACTTCAGACCCTGAGGCAGGAGTTAAGCAGCCACGAACATGTTCTTTGTGACCATGGGATGCTCCGGCCTTGGCAGAGCCCAAGGCCGAGGGGACTGCTCGAGGTGGGAGACTCCACAGGGAGCACTGCAGACCCGGATGGGATTCCAGGACAGCAAGCACTCCGATGCAGAGCAGTCAGTGCTGCCCCTCGGAACACGGCGCTGGCAGGAAGATGTTCCCCAAAGCCTAAACATCATTTTGCTGTTGCAATTCCCCTTCCTTGACTGTAGTTTCCTTTAGTGGTAAATGGTCCAGTCTGAACCACAGCTCAGTGTGATCTCTACTGAATGGATCATCCTCCTCCTCCCTCTGTGCACTCGAATAAATAAGTTTGTACACGTTTACTGTGCATTGTACAATCTAAAAATAAGTGAAATAAAAGTATATGAAATTTATATTTTTCTCCCCACATCTCTATAAAATACAGCTGCTGCTCGGAGCAGCCCTTTCTGTACACAGAACACCAAGCCACAATACACGAACTGCACCAGCCGGGTCGTGGGGCAGCACATAGGCGAGATCTGGGTGTTTTTGTGAGCTACCATTCAGACCTACTTAAAGCAAGGAAATACAAAAGCAAAATGCACTTTGTCCATCAATGTACACGGCTAATCCATTTCTGACTCAAGTATCAAAACCCTATTAACAAAATAACATCGTACTTGGAACAAAAACCAGCAAGCTGAGAAAAGCTGCTACCTGCACCAGGACAGAAGCCCTATGTTCAGTCTTCCCAACACTGTAGCAAGGGCCTGACGGATACCAGTGATCACACGCCCTGTTCATATGCCAATGACATCCCAAAACAAGGTACCAGCCTAGCTACCAAAATTCACAGTGACTCGAGTGCCACCAGCAACGGCTCAGTGAAGTAGTTTGAATGGGGCAGGACTTGGAATTTCTCCTTTCAAAGGTGCCTGAGCTGGTGGAGCTCACCTGGGCCGCCCCAGAGACTCTCAGCTGCCACCCCAGAGGGGAGCCCGAGTTCTGGTTGGTAATGAACACAGTTAACCCCCCCCCAGTTAACAGAGTTCCAATTCAAACAAAGCTTTAGTTAGGAGCCTGCCTTTCTCTGCAGCTCCCACTGCTGCAAACCAAACGGCTTTTGGTATATGAACAGAGCACGGGGAATAAATAAACTGCAGACCCTTCTGAGAACTGGGTTTGGCATTGCTCAACCCTCCAAATTCAGCACCAAGGATTCAAACTAGAGGCACAGTTCTGACGGATGAAATAGCACCGAGAGGAGGCTCTTTACATCTCTGCTGGTGTGCCAGTCCTTTATTAATCAGAAAATCCAATAAGAAGTTGTGTTTATGATTCGAGGTGGAATAAAAGAAGTCCAAATCGTTTTCACTTTAAAAAAAAGATAAATACTTTCTCCAAACGATCAACAATACAAACTGGAGCTGTAAGCATTTCTTTTGCCTTTTTTTTTTTTGTCTTTTTGCCTTTTTTTTTAACTCAGATTCACAGTAAATCTTTTCTCTGTCGTTTAGGTCTTTTTATGGTTTTATTTTGTCCAGTAGTAAGAGAGTAGAAACCCCTGCACAGGCCAGGTGAGCACCTTTCAGTGGAAGCCGAGTGAAGTTGGTCCACGTTGTCCTTGCATAGGTCGCATTGGGTTGAGGTAGAAATCCTAGTTACCTGCACAACAGGAGGAGAGGAAGAGACGCATCTAAATAAAAGACGAAACTCTACCACGTGTTAGATGTGTCAATCATTTCTACATTGCTCCAAGACCTTGCCAGGCAGCAAAGGAGGAGCAACTCTTGTCCCAACTGCGGTTAGACAGAAAGGATGCCCCCAGGAGCAACACGCAGCCCCACGGCACATTTTAAGCTTTCATAGAATGGTTTGGGTTGGAAGGGACCTTAAAGCTCATCCAGTTCCAACCCCCTGCCACAGGCAGGGACACCTTCCACGAGAGCAGCTTGCTCCAAGCCCCTGTGTCCAACCTGGCCTTGAACAGCGTAAGCACATTGAACTCTGTCCTCCTGTGAAGGACCTCGAGGCGGGGAAAACAAGTATCCCCCCCTGCACATCACCTTTTCCTAGCACACACTAATCTGCTTTGTATTTTGTATTACCCTGGGAGAGAAGCGCTTTGAGAAGCAAAGCTGTTTAGCCCTCAATCCCAGAGTTCAGCCTTGGTTCACCAAGGACTCTGAGCACCGTAATCGCACCAAAGTCAATGAACTGCTCAACTGTTTGAGCTGTGTTCAAGAGTCACACAGAGCAGGACCACGGCTACGGTCCATCTGTCATACACCATCTCCTGGTAGCAGTACTTTTGTTGCTTTGCTCCACAAGCCAGCTTTGTCTTCCAGCTGCTTTGCTCCGTACGTCACTTTTGTGCCTTGCTTACTTTGCTCAGAACCATTCTGTGATAGGGCCCATCACATGGATGGCAGAGTCCAGCCAAGTACAACCTCAGTTCCAGGTAAGACAACTGCTTTAGCACAAGGCTTTCAGGCTGTTCTCACCTGAGTCTCACAGATACAAACCCCTCCTTGCCCCTTCTCCCCCATCTTGTTTCTATTCAGGGTCTTTCAAGCCCCTTCCACATCACACTGCTGCTCTCTGCTGGCACGCAGGGACCACGTTACTCAAAAGTCTTCCTCAGCCTCGCTTCCTTGTACAGAAGGAGGAGTTAATACTTACATGCCTCACAAAAGCCTAATGAGGATTTGTTTGTGTCTGCGGAGCAATTTGATGATGAAGACACTATACACAAGGCACAGTCAAAAGAATCTCTCAGGTATACATTGTAATTGAGTCATATGCTTTATAAGTGGCAAAGAGTATCCAACCATAAATTGTACGTAGCTTTGGTATCAGAGAACAACACAACATATAAAGACCTGTAAGAAAAGCACGGAGCAAGCTCTGGGGCCTAACAGACCGATTTCACTTTGCAAGCACAAGCTGTTACATCAGGATGCCACAGAGTATTTCCATTAACAGTACCCAACTCTGTAGTGGTGCACTTTATTCTGGAGTTGCTCTAAAGACATTTAAACACGTGCGTCAGTAAAAATGCACACAGTCTCCAGAGCCCTCCTCTCTTCTGCGGCCCCAGCCTTTATGAAGCACGGAGCACAGTTAACCCTGCACATCCCTGTGTTCTCATTCACAGTGTACTCAGTAAGCCAGTGATTGCCAAGTGAGGATAAATAGAGCATCTGGTGACTTGGTGACTCTCAGCCCTTGCAGGCAAGTCCAATAAAGTGGTAGCACAGAGATAAATCACAACCCTTTGCTACTTGTGGTTGTGTTTGCCATTGATGCAGGGGGCACACTGAGTGCGATGCAAGACCAGTTCATTTGCTCTGCAAGACAAAGCTGCAGCTCGCAAACTAGAGATTTTTAACTCTGTGATTATTTAGAGCAGTTGTTATTGAGTGGCAGTAAAACCAAGACCACCACATTGCCACAAAGAGGCACAAAGCAGCACCACCAGGCAGCCTAACGCTATGCGGACGTGGACTTGGGGAGATGCAACAGTCTGTGTCAGAAGGCAAGAAGAAGGGAGGGGGGGAACAGGCAACAACCACTTGCAGTAACTGTATAAAACCATACTTAAAAATAGACATTTCCTCCTGATTCCTGATCTTCAAAGTAAACATTTTCATGAAGTGATCTCAACCTGAACATAATCCTCATGTCAGACAAGACAGACCAGAGTTACGATTGTGAGCGCTCCTTGTCGAGAAATCCTGACTCCCAGAACAGAGAGCATTAAGACTCTCCATCCTCTGCCATCAGATCATTTGCTTCCCACATTTGAGAGGCTTTTCTTCCCCAGAGCCCATCCCCAACCTCTCTCTGAAAAGCAAGAAGCATCATTCAGCATCTTGTACAAAACTCCTCTTTTGTTTGATCTAGCCTTACCTTACAAAATAAGAACTGTTAGCTAAGCAAGCTCTTTATCGTGGCTTAACCCCAGAAAGGTGCGAAGCATAAGGAGGCTGCATGCCAAGTGTGACCCACAGAGCGGCCGTGCCAGCAGCGTTGGACTGCGTGATCATGGGCGCGGACTGTGCCAGTGCCAAACGGGGCAGAGGCGGGTGATGGACTGTAAAGGAGGGGCGGGAGGTTTTGTGCTGGAGAGAAGCTAGCTTAATAGACAAAGAAGCGTTAGCAGGTTGGACAGAAGCAGCAGAAGAGGGTGGCAAAAAGGCTTCACCAGGTGGGATGGATGGCAGGTTCTGCAGAAGCACAGGCTCGGAGTTAGAAGCGAGCAATGGAGGAGGTGGGGGCAATGAAACGTTAGGAGGGGGATGGAAAACAGATTGCACTGGCGCTCTGTTGAGGTGCTGAGCAGATCTAGTCTCACTAGATGTTACTAAATTAGAGGAAGGGGGTGGGAAGGATGAGGATGAGGTGCTGGCAACAGCCTGCAGAGGGTTTAAGCTTAGCACTGTGCTGCTAGAGACAGCACTGCTGCTGAAACTGGCTCCAAATTGATGAGGAGAGGAGGCAGAAGGCACCGCATGGTTAAAAATACCTGCAAACAGGAGAGAAAAACTCAGCTTCAACAGATGGGCTTTGTACAGTCTCAAGTGACAAGAGAAACAAAACCAAAAAGAAAAAAAAGCAAAATCAAAAGTTACAGCCCCATACAAAAATATGCAGCATGAGAAGGTAGCAAGCAATGAGAGATAATGGTGCAGGCCAGGAGGTACAAAAGGTTTCACTTACCTTTCCTACTGCCAACCTCTAAATGCCACGAGGAAAAATGGTCAGACCCAAGAACTGTCAGTTCTATACCACACAGGTTGACTTTTGATGAGATTACGTGGTCTTTAGAGTTGGTTATCTGGAGACTCAAATTGCTGCTCTTCCCTCCCCACCCTCCTGCCTTCCCACTTACAGGAAAGCAGAGGGGAGGGTGTATTTCCAGCAAATCTACGTGCTGAGAGATGTGAGAGTTAGGATTTCCCGACATGGTGCCTGAATGATTATGGACAGGTAAGAAAAACTGCCTTGGACACTTAGTAACGGCAGGCTCAGACTATCTTCTAGTCCTGCCAGCTTGTCTCCGGTTTGGGCCACAGAAGCCAAGCCTGTGCAGAATCCCAGAAGTGCAAGGTGCATATGGCATTGCCCTTCCTGGCAAAGAAATGCTCTTCATGTCCATTCAAGAGCCAGAATGCTACGCAATTCCCAACACCATCTCCTCTGAAGAGGCACTGATGTTTTGCTCTTCCTGGATCATGCTAATTCCATTCAAGGCCTAATCTCAACCTTTACTCAAGTTGTCAAGTTAGAGATCCCCAACTTGGTACCACGACAAGTTAAATCTTTTACCTGCAGGCGGACCCAAGCTGCTTCCAACACAGCAACATCTGAACAAGCATACATTATGAAATCACAAAGTCTGGGTGCATTGTTTCATTAAAGGTGATACAACAAGCTCATCTAGTAGACAAAGCTCATGAGATTTCACTGTGGGGAACTGAACTCATCCTAGCATTTCCGAGAGACAGAGGAGACTGCTTATGTGGGACAGATCTGCTTCGCATCCTGCAGAAATGAAAGGGTTTCACCCCTGGAGAGGCAGTGTCAGACTTTCCTTTAGGCCCTGTCTTATACCAGAGAAAGAGTTCTGCCTACCTCCAACTGTTCCACCTGTAACCCCAGGAGAGAAGTTCCCCATAGTGTGAGAATTAGTCAGTCTGGTTGCAGCTGATGACACGTGGACCAGACTGGCAGCAGCTGGCATTGAATTAAATAAGGACTGCAATACTGAGGAATTTGTCACCGAGTTGAGGTTTGCTTGCAAGGCCATGGGGCCGAGGGGGAACTGTGATCCAGTGGTCAAAGTGTTTAGGAAAGGATGGTGCGTCTGAACAGAAGATGCTGGGTTGCCTGCTGAAGAAACAGCAGTGGAAAGGCTTTTACCATTCAGAAGGCCACCAGAGGAAACAGCAGCAGAAATGAAAAGGTTGTGGCCGTTTTTAAACTCCACATCTCGGTCCCGTCCTTTGCCAACCTTTCCGTTATGCTGCAAAGAGTTTTTGTCTGAAGAACCCCCAGTGCGGATGCTGATCTCGCTGATCTCTTTGCCTTTGAGCCCTGCCCGATTTAAGTCTTCTCCTTTCGTGCCACTGAGGCCTTCGAGTTGCCTCTTGTTCAAGAAAGGATTCGTTTCCGATACCCCCACATCTTTGCTTCGCTGTGACTGGAAACCCAGGGTGCAGTTGGAAGTTGTCACATCTGAAGCCTTATGCGGAAGAGAAGCACCATCGATAAAGCTGTGTAAACCCATGTCACTTGACAGTCCACCATTGTATGGAAACCCATTAGTGGAGTTTGTACTGGGGCTGAGCCCGTCCGCCCCGGAGGAGGGCATGGCAATGCTTTTCCTGGGGTGTGCCGTGATCTTGGCATCCATGGCAAAGCTATCCTCAGTGGAGGGCCTGAAGGCAAACAGCGAATTCTGGCTCAGAGATGAAACCGACTGCAAGGGACTATCTGTGGTTTTGGTCAGGTTGATGTCAGATATTGGTGAAAAAGTAGATTTCCATTTACTGCTATTCATGTTCTCGTTGCTTTGTGCTTGTTTCCTCCCAGCTAAGCTGCCACCTAGTTTGGGAGGAAAGTTGTAAGTGTCAAAAACCATCATTCACTGAATCTGTTCGTTAAGAACAGGGGTTAATTTTTCAACCACACAATCTATCAGTCTGTAATGCTATTTGGCATCCAAAGGCAGAAATATTTGTGAAGTCACCTTCAAGTTCTTAACATTTACTTCAATGCTCTGAAGAAGTTTGAGAATCACAGACCTTAAAGCTCCTCCAGGTCCAACCCCTGCCATGGGCAGGGACCCCTTCCACTGGAGCAGCTTGCTCCAAGCCCCTATGTCCAACCTGGCCTTGATCATTGCCAGGGATGGGGCAGCCACAGCTTCTCTGGGCACCCTGTGCCAGCGCCTCAGCACCCTCACAGGGAACAGCTTCTGCCTAAGAGCTCATCTCAGTCTCCTCTCTGGCAGGTTAAAGCCATTAAAATCATTGATATGCCCCAGCCAAGGGAAATCATGTCCCAGATCTGTACCCGTGCCTCCTCACTAAACTTGATGCCACATGGGATGCTGAGCTACTTCTTCCTTCATCTTTGTATTACAGATCCATTCCCAAACCTGAGTGAAAAACCCTGCTCACAGCTCCGGGGACTTGTGATTACAGAAAGAATTAATCCCAAATCTGCGCTGGCAGAACTGCACTCTGCTCAGCAGCACAGAGCACAGACACTCCTGCTACTGACAGCTTCAGTCAGAGGCAGATACCCATGCCCAAGCCCATCCATTACAACTAACATTCCTCACACCTACCATTTTCAACAGTCTTCTGTGGAGATTTGCTTTCCAATGAGATTGTTGCAATTTTCCTCTCAATTCTAGTGGGAAAAGAAAAAGATTATAGCACTCACTGCAGACCTTTTGTTGCACATCCACTCTGGTGTCTTCCTCATGCTCATGACTTAACAGTTGATTAGAGTACAAAAAGCCGAGGCACCTAGATAGCTCTATGTTACTAAAGGAGCTTAAAAGCATTCAAAAAAGCCACCACAAACTTTGAGTAGAAGCTATGACAGAATTACTGCTCTTTGCCAAGATTAGTGCACATTCGGAGCACTTCATTGTTGCTTTTGTTTCACAACAAAAGCAGGCTGTTGCTCCTGTTTCTATAATAGTGGTTACTTTTCCAGCACCTTAAACAAGGGAAAAATTGTGCCCCACAGGCAGGCAAAGGGTGATGAATAATCGGTTTGCAGAGCAATGTATTAACCAGCAGTTTGGGGCAGGAAGTAAAGAGTTTGGAATCAAGCTGAAACTGGGAGTAAGCAGGAGACAGACCCATAGTTAAAGATTACACACGCAGCCTCAGTGCTGCCACAAAGCAGTGGAGTAAAAATGCATTCCTACACCAATTCTTCCCGAGGCCGGGCTGCCAGCCTTGCAAACACAGCAACAGTCCCCACATTCAAGCACTACTTCCTAAATACCTTCCCTATTCACAGTTTCAGCCACATAAGAGGCTTGGCATCACGGAATCAGCCTCCAAGCAAAGGGAACAAAGGTGGCTTAGCACACCTCTCCATTTAGAGCCCCATTACCAGCTCCCAAAGAAATCTCATCCTGAAACCTTTCCCTGGGTATTCACCTGCTGCTGTTGTGCTCATCTTCAGATCCCTGCTCTTCATCTGACGTTAGAGGGGAGTAATGAATGCCATTGGTCTGAAGCAGGGGCTTTTCCTTTTTCAGTACCGGGGGCTGGTCATTGTCCTGGTAAGGAACAGGAGAGTTCTTCAGGGAGTTTTCAGGAGAGGAAATGGCTGTTATTTCTAAAGGCTGGTTAATGTTATTGACCTGGGCAAGAAGGAAAGAAAGCAGTTACAGATGAGAGTATCCCTTTAAAAACAAAGCATCTTACTAAGGGTATTAAAACCAGGCTTAACTTGCTCAGCTTTAGGATATGGCAACAGCTGCTTGTTTAGCAGTGCTGCTGCCCACCACGCTGCACTAAAACCTGTGATGAAAGCTTAAATATAGCAGAAAACCAGCTAATTGTCATTCTTTGTTGTGTTTTAACACAGAAATGAAAACACGGGGTAACCACATTTCTTCTCAAACCACCACTGCAGGACCAGATGAACACAACTTGTATAGCTGGCTTAATTATGCAAGAATGCCATATGCTTCTGGCACTCGGAAGCTATTTAGTCAGTCTTAGTTTAAACTATTTTCAAAATATTTAACCTAGAGCCTAAAAAAAATCAACTTCACTGCAGAAACAATGTCTGTGTCGGGAGGGAAGGTATTACTTTTCATTCTCAAGGCTCTGTCAGCAAAGAACTCCTTGAAGATGTTCTACCTAGACAGAAATAGCTCCCCAACTTTTCAGCAATCCCCTGGCCTCTCAGAAGGGCCATTTTCACACAGGATCTTCACACCAGGTCTAGCTACTGTAACAGCCTGGGAGTACACCAAAGAACAGCTGAAGCTTACTCCCAATGCCAAGAGCCTTCCCAAGCCCTTCTCTCTTGCTAGAGCTCTTCCTTTTCTGCCCTTACCATGGAGTTGATATTGAGCGGTGAACCCGACGGTTGCGTAAAGAGTCCAGACACAGTAGGTAAGGATTTGCGTTTAGGGGAGACCCCGGAGTTCCCGCTGAGATTCCCCGTGGAGGATCTCTTCCGCCGGCCTCGCTTCTTCCCATCCTGCGCGTGTGCTTGGCCACAGTCCAGCCGAGCGCTCGTGGGCAGAGGACTGTGCTTGCTGGAAGGGGATTGTTTTACATGTCCTGTATTAGGAGAGATTGTAAAGATGATTCTTCTCTTGGCCTCGTTCTCAGGATCTGAAAACGCTGCATCAGACTGAAGATCCCCCTTTGTTCCTTCGGCAAACATCTTCTGAGCATCTGCATATTGCAATACCCCTACCAGGCTCTGGGATGTGCCATTTAACCTGGGGCTTGTTGAGTGCTGGTGAGCAGGGGAGTTTTGCCCCGAGTTCCTTGACTGCATCATTAGCAAAGGATGTTGTGGAGTGGAACTCCGAGACCCTACTGAGTTAAACAGACTCCCAGAGTCGTCCAGAGCTGCCTGATCAACACTATGGTTAAGATGGGCTGGGCTGTTTGTAAGATTTCCATTGACTGCCACGGAGCCAGAAGAGTAAGAAAAACCTGTTGGAAGGGAAAGTATACATCATTGCTTCTGCTGAGCGACAGTTCACAGTGCTAGATTTCTGGGAGTGCTTTCAGCTCTACCTCCAGGAGATCAGCAGACACAGGAAACTCAAAGCTGCTTTTTACACAGCGCAGTTGAGAACGTGGCTCTGCAGGCTGGTGGCTTCAGTTAGGGATTACTGATTTGCTCTACTCTTTTGCCAGTTCAGGAAAATTCATGTGATATGGGAAGATATCCCATGCTCTACCTCTCTTTTAAAAGGGAATTCAAGCGTAAGCTGAACTATTACACCTCTTGAAATCAGGGCTTCTCTACTCTCGATTCCTTCCTATCGTCAAGGAAATAGATGGCCAAATTCAGTCTGTTTCCTTCCCCCCAAAAAGAAGGGCCTTGGTCACCCGCACAGCTCACCTCCTTCTCAAAATTAAACAAAAGGCTGTGGCTTAGGAAGTGACAGGGGATCTTCAGAGACACAGTGGCAGAAGAATGCCACAAGAGGAAGGCTGGAAAGGGAATGAAGTCTTTGTCATGGTGTATCATAAATGGGTTCAGCGCTCTACTAAGGCCTGTCTCTGGGCTGTCTAAATGGAAGGGGCAGAAGGGAACACGGTGTTGGTTTACAACAAATGGGTTTTTAAATACTTCACTGATTGTACAGAAAACTGCAGCCAAGCCCTCCCTCGCAAAACAGATGCTAGAAACAACACAAGCCCCTAAAGGTGGCAAGCATCAGGAACACATGCACTTTCTGATGAGGGATCAATAACTTCTGGGTGCTAGAGCCTACTTTTCCTGGTCCACAACATTTCCATATCCTGAATAACTAAAGGCCACAGTTTCATCAGATGAGCAAGTTCAGAAGCAGTGTCTGCACTCAAGCTCTCTCTATCCTCTCCCATTCAATCTTTCTTCCAACCCAGTGACTTGTGCCTTTACAACTGCTCACGAGGCACCAGTGTGACCTGCACCACAACATTAATTTTGATCTTAAAACCTCACTCTGTAAAATGAAACTTCTTAAGCCAGATCACCAGCTCATAGCAGAGCTACACAACACTTTACTGGTTTGCCACATCCTAAAGGTAGGAATCTCTTAATCCACATAGATTAATTTGCAAAAAGCAATTATTAATGCACACCGAAAGATGCTGCAGGGCAGTTAAAGGCACAGCAGACCAATCCTTTATGCCAGAATGCATCTAAGCTGTAGGCACATGCTGTTTTGTTACAAAACCTGACAAGGAATGCTCGGGTGTGCTGTCCCCGCAGACAGGGCACCTGCGTGTAGGTAAGGCTGTTACCTGAGGTAGCCAAAGCCAGTGGCTTGTTTCCAGCAGCATTGCTTACGCCATTATGAGAACTAGCACCAATCTGCTTTTCAAGTGTCGATGAGTCTCTACTCTGGTGAACTGGGCTAGGTGTGCTTCTCTGGGGAGAGAAACAGGCGTTTTAGTACAGGAAGGATACTCAAAAGTCAACAGTTTAAACCAAATTCACATGCATTAGTAGATGGACCAAATGCTTCTACTTCCTAAATGGCCCAGATTTTGCTTATTTTGATAAAAGCATCAGTCAGCATCTTACAGGACAAAAATAAATACTGGGATTAATTATACTGTACAGTATCCAGCACACAGCAGATACCATGCAGATAGAGGGAGCGCAGGCTCATCATCCCAGGAAGCTGAGACTCTGGACAGCACTGCAATCAGAGTTCACTGCTTCACAGGCAGCCAGAAAGGAAACAAATGGTTGTACCACATCTCCAAGCCAGTGCACACAAAGTTCCCCAAAACAACCCCAAAGTGAACGTGGAATGCATCAGGCTGTGCTCTCTGGTACACAAGCAGGGTTTTCCTAAAGCAGGCAAAACAACTGTGGTGTGGTTGCCTGAATAAGCTGTGTGCTGAAGTGAAAGACGCCACCCAGAGCTAACACTGTCTGTGAGGAGACACAACTTCTGCTCACAGCTGGGCAGACTCTAGCTCTGCTACAGCTAGAAGTCTTCAGCTGGAAAAAGATAATGGAGTCAATACTATGAAGCAACTCCAGCTTTCCAAACACGGGACCGTAAGGCAAGTGTCTGTGGATGGATTCTAGATCCGCAATGCTAATGTGAAACCAGCAAATGCTTCTCGGCTCTCTGCTGTAACACTTCAGTGACAAACATCTGGAGGAAACTGGACCAGGCTTTTTTAAACTCCTCTGCCACTGAGTGGTACAGATGTAGCAGGATTTCAAACAGAGATGCCCCAGGAGTTCTCTATCTGCTCTGCTGCTACAGAGCTGTCACTCACACATCAGGTATTGCAGCCTCAAGGTGCTACTCGAGTTCATCCTGTTATAGGCAGCTTTAAGATGACCAAACTGAGGCAGAAGGGTTTGTCTCCCAGGGCCATGCAAGCAGGCAGGGGTTAAGAACAAACTGACACGTGTGATTCTCTGCTTTCACTGCCACACACTCTCAGATTCTGTGCCTCTTCCACCCAGCTGGACATCTAAGCCTAGGATCACTTTGTGGCAGGCACTTTACTTTCCTTCCTGGCAAACACCACCACCCCACAGTCACATGAGAGGAAGAACCTACAGAATGACCAAGAGCCAAGAGGATGCATCCCAAGAGCAGCCTCCCCCAAAGCATCACAGCCAAGATTAAGAGCCCACTACGGATCCTGGTGCACAGCACCCCCTTACTCCCCACTGTGATTTTAGTTAGGGTTGGAAAGTGTTGACAATCCCTTACTCACCACCTTCTCAACACGGCTAGGTAGGACTACGCTGGCCAGAGGGATACTAACAGGGAGTTTATTGGGCTGCACTGTGCTGAGAGGAATACTGATAGGTAAGCTGGTGATAGTTTCTCCATTACTCACAGAGGTTCTCTCTCTCAAAACCTGTAAATGCAAACGAGAAAGTAACATTCTTAACCACATGCTGTTACTAAGACTTTTTAAACTACCTGTAACCTGCTCATTTATATCCCCTCCCCGCTTTAAAGAATGACAGGATGAAAAGCAATGACTATATAGCAACGACAGGGCATGTATGGAGCAGCTTTGTTACCACCATCCAACAGCACAGAAGTATGCAAATTCAAGCTACTGCTGGCCCCAACCATAAGGAAAAAGATGCCTTAGGCAAGCTCATTTCCCAGTGTTGTTGTTAGAGCTCTGTGAAAAGCAGAATTCACATCTTGAGGCCCTCTGTACGCAGAAAATGTAGTAGCCAAAAATACGTCCAAGGTATCCTCCTATTAGAGGGCACTTGCTTGCTCGGAAATAAGCACCAATACAATTCATGGCTGGAGTAATTACATGGACAATTTTGTGTTATTTCTCGTTTTATAAGTACGAAAGAAACTACTTTTCAAGTTCAAGTAGAGACACACCAGATCAGAAAGAACTTCTACTGCATCACTGGCGCAGTCCATCTACAAACCAGTGGCTCAGATGTAAGCGTGTGTTCCATGAACACAGTATTCTCTTCCTCTGGCCAGCAATATTTTGCTGTATCACACCTACTGTATTCTGTGTTATTTCCCATGCCAAGCAGAGCACAGAAACGAGGGTGTCTGCATTCCCTAATTTGGCCAACTTCCTCCTTGTTCTACCAGGTGCAACATCTCTGCACTTGAGCACAAGCAGCTCTCTTACCTTCTCGCCTGCAACTGGTAAGGCCGCTGGGGAAGAGGGCCGAGTTTCCTGTGGACTCAGCTTTATGCCATTTGAAATACCAGGGCTTGGGTATGTAAGGCCATTCTCTTTGACGTGGTCAGCTCTGGAACACAGAGGTAGGATCATTAGACTACAAAAGTGAATGACGTCTCTTTTGTAAGGAACTCCTGTACCAAACTCCAGGCACTGTCAATACCACCTTATTGCCCTATCAGCTGGGTTTCTGGAAACAAAACTTTAAATAGCTTATTAATCTTCACTTTTAAACATATTCCACAATCCCAATAAACCACTGTAATTAAAACAAGCAATTACCCCTCCTTGCCCAACCTAGGAAGTGATCACTCTCACCTCTGTATCTCATTTGCTGTTGCTTTTCCATTGACTCCATGGTCTTGATTCAAGTGTCTCCTTAGTGCTATTTTAGCTGGGGAAAACCTGGTATAGTCAGGTAAGGACAAGCTTGTCATCTTGTCTGCCTTCTGTCTGCTGCTGTGGTTGGGGGTACATGGAACTATTTCTTGGTCCAGGTGAGAGGTTGTGTACTGAGGGGTGTTCTGCTTGGAAGAGGGCCTGCTGAAGGCGTTGTGAATTTCATACGGAGTAGCATGGCCGTTCATGGACAGTTCAGGGCTCATGCCATTGATGTGGGGCATAGGAAACTTGGAGCATTCCAGCTCCAGTTGGAACCTGCCATGATCAGCCTCCGGTTCACGGCTCAAATGGGTTTTATTGTGTAGCTGCACTGACAGGGACTCATCAGACGGCGTGTATGATTTCAGTTGCATAAGCTCCTGCTGTCTTTGACTCTTCTCAAGTTCCACAATGCTGATCTTTAAACGAAGAAGAAGACAATGATTAAAGACCACACTTAGCAATTCTAGCACATTATGGAGCTTTGCCTCCATATGTTTCTCAGGAAAAGCAGCCCTATTTCTGGGAACAACAGACCCAAAACTCGAGAAACAGATTTCAAGATGCTGCCCTGAGCTTATGACCAAAAGGCATAGGAAAGGGCTCAGAGCTTCTCAGAAAACACCTTTCAGATCTTAAAAGCAAACATAACATATCTCCAACTATACAGACAGTATGGAGTAACTCAGTATTGCCAGTCATGGAAGGAAACAGTCACTCCATGTCAAAGTACCCCACAGCAAAAGGAAAGTTCTTAGACACAGGAGTGTAATTTCTTTTCCCTATGGGAAGTGACATTCTGTGGGAACTGATTCCTGAATCAAGACATCAGAGCACACATGCAAACAAGCAAGACCTGCTTGTAAATGATACTTCATGGTAAACCACGATTCCTTCTTCCACAGCATTACCAAGGAATCAGGTCATAGAATCTACTTCCTTTAAAAGTTATCCATATCTTTTTCAAGTTGACTAACATACTCTATTAGAAAGATTAATGGAGGGGGGGAGGAAACCACCTATCTTCTCCTTTAACACCATATTTAGTCACATACCCTTAACTGCCCCATTGCTCAAGAGCTACCCCACGTTGGTGGCTCTGGGTTTGTTTCTTGCCCCCTACCTGCAATTCCAAACAGTGCTTTTGTTTCTCGGAAATCTGGTTCTTCAATGCCTGCTTCTCTTTCAGCAAGTTCTCCAGTGACAGTGTCGACCAATCCAGCTTCAGTTCCTCACACCGTGCCTTAAGCTGCAATGACAAGGGATAAACAGATCAAAAGACAACTTTCTCCACACCACCCAAGGTGCGAGCTGAAAGCCATGCACTTCCAATTGGATGTAAGCAAGAAGCTTCTTAACCCACTGAAAACTCCTCTCAGCTTAAGCCAGACACCACCTGTGATCCCCACATGACGTGGCAAGATGTGACCTGGTTCTTTCTAAAAGAGGTGTTACCACCCACCCTGCCTAACCACTTCCACATCCAGATTTCCCCCTCACTTACCTTAACAGTTTGAGTTGCCAAGATGAACAATGCAAGAGTTAAAGCAAGCGCTGGACAAACCTCTTGGCCACAGAGATCCAGATTCAGTTGCAAGAACATACACAGGGGCAAAGCTGTTTACGGGACACAGCTGAGGCCACAGTCAACTGTTGTCACCTCAGCACCCAGAGGGAAATCAAAAAAGGACCATCTACGTTCTTTCCCCCATCATTCTGCCCTCCTACAGAGGGGCTATGGCAGCTGGATGATTAATCAATTGTAAAGATCCCTTGAAGACAGGGACAGCACTGGGCTCCTGACCTGTCCTCCTCACATAAACAGCACCATCACCCTGCTACTCAGACACAAGCATTGTACGCACCAGCTGTAAGCTCTGGTTCCTGAGTTCACTGTTATCCTTCTCCAGCTGTTTCGTCTGTTCTTTCAGTTGCTGATTGTGAGCAGAGATCTCCTTCTGAGCCTGAATCAGGTCATTGTATGTTAGAGCTTTAACTCCCAACTACAAAATGAAGAGCGAGAAGGAGAAAGAGATCATTCAATAAGGTCTTGACATCCTAATTCCAGATGATTGTCACACTCAGAAGTGACATTGAGATCTGCAGAACTTATGTGGCTTACAGGAACTCCCCCAGCACTCTCCAAGGCACTTTGTCATTGCTAGGAGATAACAAGGAAGGATAAAAGTAACTTGCTTGGAGCTGCTGCTCCAGTAACTCAAACTGAAGACTGGCCTTTAGCTTCTTGCCACCCAAAAGAACACTGCTTTTGTGGAGAGCCACCACATTCCCTTCTGTTCTTTTGAACTTGCGTTGGCAACACCGAGTTTGTTCCACCAGCAGGGAATACATCCTTCACTAAAATACCACAGTGCTCACGGCCTGTCACCCCCTGCCCCTGGCCACAACAATTTCAACAATGAAGACAAAACACAACCAAAGAGTGACACAGATTCCACATTCTTTAGCATGATTCACTGCAAAACAGGGCTGCAGACCTGAGATTACTCTGGTCTTATTTTACCAAACTTGTCTGCATGCGGGTGACTAACAAGCATCACTTCCACCAGATCAGGGCTACCTCATCAAGCTTCTGCTGAAAAAGACGTTTGATTTCCTCTTTCTGTGCCTGGCAGTGGGTGAATAACTGCTGTGCTGTCCCCAGCAACTGAGCGTTCTTTTCCTGCAAGAGAGAAGAGGGAGAAAATACCCTTTCAGCACCAGGTGCAGCATGGTCTGTCCTAATGAAACCATTACGTCTAGTTTCTGTAGTGCATTGGAAGTGAAGCGAAGCTCAGAGAACTGTATGAACTAATCTAGCTCTGCCCCAGGTATCCATGAGCCTATCCTACACAATGCTCATGGAAGGCACACAGTAACTTCAAATACACTGTGGGGAGAGACAGGAAGAAAGTCATCAATAAGCCAAACCACTTGTATTTCCAATGCCAGAATGGCTCCAGTGGGCCACATGACCCTTCCACTCACAGCACATTTCCTGCCTGTAATATTCCTTAACTAGATACTTCCTTACTCATGTCACGGTCATGCACTGCATGAGCAGCAAAGGGCAAGGACAGGACTCTGCTGAAGAGCCTCATTTATTCCATTCCCAGATAAAAGATCAGTGCAGCAAGAGCAGCAAGCTTTGGAGACTGACACTTTTCTCCAACTTTTGCTGCTGAGGCCGAACAGGAACTGTGCAGAAACTGAGCCATCACTCCAGAAAACGTGGAGGACCAGGGCAAAAAGCACCTCGATCTTCCAAGCAGGGGAGCAGCAGGGCTGGCAAGTTCCACCTGTGTGAGGAAACACAGGACCTGGCACACAGCTCGTGCTGCCTCTCACGCCAAGGACTTGGGAAAGCAGCTGAATCACTGCAATGCTAAACAGCCTGCCACAAGTGATGCTGAAAAAAAGCCTTTAGGCTGTCAACAGCGGTTATTTCATCCAGCCATTGCAAGCAGCAGGAGCTGGCAGCTCCATCTAAGGGTAATCTGGTGAACTAGCATCTCACAGCATCTTCAAGTCACTGGCTGGCTCGGGTTGGAAGGGGCCCTAAAGCTCACGCAGTCCCAACCCCCTGCCACGGGCAGGGACACCTTCCATTAGAGCAGCTTGCCCCAAGCGCCTTCCAGCCTGGCCTTGAACACTGCCAGGAATGAAGCATTCCTCTCGTGTACTTTAAAACCATATTACAGAAACATTTTTCTTGTACTCGAAAAACCTTCACATAATAGAGAGTCATTGAACGGTCTACACGAGAGCACCGCATCCAGCAAAGTTCTGCTCCTGCCTTTGTGAAGTTTAACTTGCCATAATTCTTATGCTTAATTCCTCATTTTAATGTCTTCAAGTATGCAACAACTCTCAGACACCAACGCGAAGTGATTACTTTTCCACACTCAATTTACACCTTTGGTGTATGGCACAGCTCTTGCACACTATCATTTCTCATGCTGTTTTCTGGGCAAGGAGATCAGTTAACCAGTAACAAAGAAGCAGAAAACTACACTGCTTAAGGAAAAAGCTGAAAATTCAAAGTGCTGTGAAAACAAATGGAAAGCACCATTGAAAAAGTCTGCATAAACATCACACCAGCATCAACCAACAGTCTGTAATGAACGGGGTGGCACAAATAAGCCTCTGTCATCTGGAAGAAAAGAGTTCCCCTTATGGAAAACTCCATCAAACAAGGCTGCGGCTTTATGCTGATGCCTTCAGAAAGGTCACAGAGCAAAG
Source organism: Amazona ochrocephala (assembly GCA_039720435.1). Classification (NCBI taxonomy): domain Eukaryota; kingdom Metazoa; phylum Chordata; class Aves; order Psittaciformes; family Psittacidae; genus Amazona; species Amazona ochrocephala. The sequence goes on from CM077885.1 coordinate 29,391,492, forward strand.
GAAAGCTTCCATGGGGACTACCAGAAGCTGGAATTGGACAGGAGGGAGAGGTTATTGTTGAGTTCTATGGGGAAACGCTCCTCCACAGAAGCAGCAGCAGAGTTGCTCTCATCAGGGCTAACTTATAAAGCAATTGAATTATTCAGAACTGAAGTAAAGCAACACAAGCAGCAAAGGACTTTAGCTGGAAATCTTCTCCCTCTGCTGGGGAGATGGCTCCATAGCAGAGCCAAACACGCTTCACAGCGCAGGAGTTTCTTTGCTTTTCCATGTAATACAGCCCACGACTTGGTAACTTTACACTTTGCCCACCAGTGCAATCTTAACACATTAAGATTCTCAATAGCGTGGATGCTTCATTAAGTCTCTTAAGTCAGTGATGACAGTTTGGGGCTTTTTTAATCCCACAATTCAATTTATTACAGGTTTAATGAGCCATCCTGATGCTGCAGTTCTCAACTCATTTAGGCTTTCCTACAGCAGGAAAACAATAGATGTCAAAAAGCAGAAACTTCAGCTCCAAGAAATGGGTATCTGTGTGTTTTTCAAGACAGTCCCCATTCAAAGTTGCTACAATCTTTGGCTAGATTAAGCTCAGCTTAATTATCTAACAGCAGTTTGACTAGCAGGGTGCAGGATGCAGGGAAGCCCCTCAAAGTGGAGGATAAGGATGAGTTCAGGCAGCACATACTGCTGGGGGGTGACCACCACCTCTCGCTCCCCTGGGACATTTAGAGAAGAAAAGCAGCTGCCAGTCCCAAGTGGGAGAAAAGGACAGGGTTCAAGACACCAACTTCCTGCATAGGAACACATGCTTCATGTCAAGATCAGAGGGAAAACCAGAAACACTGAAGTAAGTCTTATTCGATGGAGGGGCAGGAGAGGGAAGAGGGGAGGTGCATCTCTCCCACTTTGCAGATGGGAAATTTAAGCACATGAAGACTGAGTTAGCAATAAACTCCCCACGTTCAGCCTAAGCATTACTCTGGTAGAGCCTTTGTAACTGGTGTTACTTTAGAGCCTTTGTAACTGGTGTTACTTGCACACAGCTCCAAGCCCCAGCATTTTCCACGCCCATCCAAGGCATCCGGCAGCCTGGCAATTTTGTTTAGAAATGTTAAAAAGGAGACTGACCTTTTCCTGCTCCAGTAACTGTTGCAGACTTGCTTTATACTGAGGAGTTTTCATGTATGCCATGAACTGCATGTATTGGATCTTAAAAGAGTCTGCAAAACAAACAAGGAGATTATATGTTACAAGTGAAAGTAAGTACAACGCTCCTATTTACCTGTTTGCTTCCTTGACACCTCTCCCCACTTTGCCCTCTCTTGCTTTTTATCTGGACTGTAAGACTAAGCCATTAAAGATCAATTTAGAGCATGCTGAAAATCCATCCTCTGATGCCAGCAGAACTCCAGGATCCATTAGCTCCTTCTAATAGGTATCGCAACAGAAGTCATGACAATACATTCAGAAACCAGAGGAAGACGATGGGTGCTAATGGTGTTTGCATGATGAAAGAGAAGATGAACATCTTTCATTATTTCTACTCACAGTGCATTAAAAGAGATTAGCTGTAAGAGCCAAAACCAGCCCCCAGCTCAGAGGGCTCATCCTCCCAGCTTCGCAAGGACAGGCCCTGCTGTACTCTTACTTCCATACACAGACGACAAGCTCTACAGCCACATTCACTCTACCTTCCAAGGAGCATTCACTTATCACTGCCCTCCTATCTCCAGTCTCCAATTACACAAGGAACCTCCCTTCTCCCCAGTCCTCACCACTAGGGCTCTTGTCATCATAAAGCCAACCACATGATTAAGCCCAAGCTGCTGCAATCACAGGCAGCCAAAACAGCTAATGGATGGTAGAGACCTTTGCAGCAAGGTTTACTCCAGAGTAAACCAAGGTTACTCCAGAGTGTCCATCTCCCTGCTCCGACACATACACCAACATAAAATGCTCCCCTAAATCACTTTTTTTCTCTACAATAAGAACACAGTCATAACTGTAAGACACCACAGCAAGAGAGAAGTTTAGGACATCACTGATGCCCTTGGGCTCTACATAGACAGGAAGATTATATCAGACTCCCAAATGATCCTAGACTGGCTAATGCTCAATGCCCCGAAAGGGGGGGGAACATACACCACCAGGAGTCCCCAAAAAACACTCTCCAACTTTTTCCCCAAATCAACTCTTGCACATGGAATGTTTTTTTCCAACCACACCACCTCTGTGACCTCAAACTCAGGCACGATCTCATATACTTCTCTCTAAGTTATGCAGACAAAATGGCAAGATGCTCCCCAAGATTAAAGAACAAGAGAATGGTTTCATTTAAAATAGTTACTTCTGAGTAGACACTTCCATTTAAAGTTATTTTTAATTCCTGCTAAACCCAAGCTTATTTCCTTTTGTGCCAAATATGAGCTGAAACAATGCCAAAAACCAAATACAGACCAAGACTTCAGCTTCAGCAGCAAGCAAGAGAAGAGGCCTTGTGGCAATGCCAACAAGGGGAAGAAGCTAACCCCCCCTCCTGTTCAATATACAGCTTTCCACAGTGGCTGTCTATTAGCAGCCCTTTGATGTTCATGTTTAGAAACCACACATTCACATTCACAAATCTCACAGTAGAGGTTCCCATCCCAAACAAGTGACAACATTGTAGTCTCACCTAGCAGCTTCTGTAGTGCAGGTGGGGTAGGTGTCACCAGTAGCTGGTTAGATGAATGCCGTTGCACTTTAGGAGGTAGTTGGTAATATGGACTATGAGGTGACTTGTATGCATCTGAAGAGAGAAACAAAGATAACCTTTCAGATTATGAAAGCCGAGTGTTTCTGGCACTTTAGCACTGGAAAGCTCATCATTTATAACGTGAGATCCAGTAACTTAGCTAGATCACCACACTGCAATAGATTGTTTAGAAGGACATCTACAATTTACCCTTAGAACATTAGCAGCAGAGACAAGCTATAGACCACAGCTCAGCAACAGCTTCTGGCCAAGCATCTACAGACAGCTTCAATCACCATCATCTCACAGGGAGCTTTACTTTGGTGGCAAGAGAGAAGTTATGACACAAAATCAAACTATGCCTAGCAATAAAGGAAGAATAACCTTCAAGCATGCATTCAGAGCCTCAGATCCTTCTCTAGGCTCATGTGGCAGGGGGAGGCTTCTTCCACTGCCAACTTTGAACTCACCCTGGGGAGAGGATGAAGATGTCTGTGAAACAGTTTGAGCGTGCAGAAGTTCGAGTGCAGTTTGGTTCTTCTTGGTCTTGCGCTCTGTGTTTGCAGTGTTCATTTTCTTGGGACGTCCCCGTTTCCTGCCTGCCATTTTCCTCCCTTTTTTACTCAGCTTCTTCTTCCGGGCTTTAGAGGGAGATGGCTTTTTAACAGAATTTGCTGCAGCCTTTTCTTCTTCAGCACCAGAATCCTAAAAGACATTTGGAAGCCAACCGCTCTTTAAGCCATTTCTACCTACATGCACAGCATTCCTTTGAAGCAAGCATTAATAACTTCGATAATTTCATGAAAGGAAACTGATGTACTGCAGTTAAATAACTGGCCAGTGAAGTAGACTTAGTTGGGATAAGAGCTGTCCCTAACACCCAAGGAGTTGTACTCATTCTCATCTGGACTTACTCATAGCAGAGAAGGAAATCTGTAACTGTTGTCTAAGAAAAGCTGATTATTGATTACACTCTCCAAGTGAATTTCATTAAAATCTCAATATCTTTTTGTGCATGAACAGTCACTGCATTTCCAACAGCATTATGCAACTGAATGAGAAAGGAAATGAGTCTTTGCAGGAGAGACTCAGCACACTTTGAACTCTATTCAACGGGTACGACTCAGGGAGAGCTCTGCAAGCTAGTGCTGAAGGTAAGCGGGTGGACACCAACTGTTCTATTCATCTTGCAATACCTTTTCTCCAGAATTAGTGGTACAATACCCAAGTGCAGCTTTTATTAAGTCACTCCATCATATTTGTGTCCACGGCAACAGCTACACCAGTTTACCCATTCAGATAACACACTCCCCACAGAACCAGGTTTTTCCTGACACCGGTGATGAATTCATGCACAGCTGAAGAGAAAACACATTCTTCTCTATGAAAATGCAGGATGCCCACCTTATTTTCTTGAACCTTCGTTGGAGTAGTTGTGTTGCTCTTGTTTTCTCTTTGTTGTCGACGTCTAGCTGCCTCTTGTTCCTCCTGGAAAGAGGTTTTCAAATGAAATATTAAAAGAATACTCATTTGCTCCTGTTTCTCGCTTTTGAACACACACCACTGTGCTTCCCACCTTAGCCTCCCCCAAAAGCCAGGTGTAAGCGCTCTTGGCACACAGTGCCCCATTGAAAACACCCCAAACTTTTCTCCCCAGCAAGGGAAAAAACTTCCCCTGCCTCAGGCAACACTCAGTGGGAAAGGAAAGATAAGAGCAAGTAACTCCTTTATAATGCATTACCCTCTATAATGGGTTTTAAACATGCAGCCACAGGGCAGAAGAGATTAAGCCCAAACCTCCTCCTTTATTCTCATCCTCCCAATCCCATCCCCCAGATCACACACTGGTTTTGGTTTGGAGGGGGCGATGGTGGTGTTTTGTTGGTTTGGGGTTTTAATTTATTAAATATTCCAATAGCTTTCCCTACATCCCCAACATTCCATGTGTTGCTACATCACTATAAAAATCCTGCATGACTTGAAATGGCAAAGCCATTAAACATCACCTAATTCAACTTTAGCCAAGTCTGTAGAGGAGACTGAAAAAACACAAAGCAGCAACTTTAAGGCTTAATTTTCGGTTATCAGTAGGGGCAGGGTATTCCAAAGAGCTCATTTAAAGCCTTTTCCTATCTTACAGGGGAGGTTTCATTTGCGTAACAATTCTGGCAATTCCATCACCCCTTCAGTTGAAGAGGTATAAATGGCACCGTTTCTTCACCATTTAAAAGCAGGGAAGTTCCAAAGTACAGATGCCATCAAGAAGTCTTTTTTCCCCAACTTTGAATTCAGCAGCCTGAACTAACCCCATCTCAAAGCTCCCATTAACCTGTTTTCCTGAGCAAGTCAGTTGGAAGACAAACATTCACCTCAAGTTTGAAATTAAGCGGCTTCACTTAATTCTCTAACTGGGAATAGCAGCCCCATGGCTTAGTTCAGATTAACACAGCCCACCACAGTATCAAAAATCCTCTGACATTAATTCCACACTTAACAGGAGAGACTGCAGCAACTGACCACACATTTCATGTCTCAAACAGTGTGCCCCAAAGTAACATCTCAGAGCACTCTTCAGCTTCATTTTCATGCAGCTGAACACTGGGACAGATTGAAACTATCATTTCTTTCTTTAACTTCAGCTCTTTAATGAGTAAATTGCTCTTTATTGAGACAAGGAGGCACAAAAGCACAAAATGTAATCAGTTCTAAGTAAGTGTGATGTCTTTGTAATGGAAAATAACTGAAGTGCTTGAAGGTAGTTGACATAGTTTTAGGTCTTTATGACCTTAGTACAAAAAGTGTAAGAAAAACAATAGGAAAACAGGACCTGGGGATGAGGAGTACCTGGGACTAGCAGATGTCCAGGATGGGAGCAGTTAAACTAACTGATAAGTAGAAGAACAGAATGCTTGCTATGTTTGTGGTGTTAATGAACCCATTAAGCTGGTGTAAACATCTACTGCCGAGTTATCTGGGACTAGCAGATGTCCAGGATGGGAGCAGTTAAACTAACTGATAAGTAGAAGGACAGGATGATTGCTATGCCTGTAATGTTAATCAAGCTGGTGCTTCAGACTGCCAGCAGTGATGAAGATTGTTGGAAGAAGTAAAGGACTCTCAAAGACCACCACCACATTTTTGTATGTATGCAGGAAACCTTCTGGAAAATGATGTAATTCATGTGTAGCCTCATGAATATGTATGGATGCCAGTGACTATATTAAGGATGGCCTGTGTGGCAAGAGGGTGACACACGTTAGGAGGAGCTATCCCCCGTGTCTCCCAGCCCGCAATAAAGAATACCTGCTTGTCAGCTTGAAAACTTGTGGTGAGTTTGTTCCTGGAGTATTCTCCGAATCATTACAGACCTCCGCTGCAAGGTAAGAAAACCTCTGGCTGCCCCATTAATTCTCTATTAGAAAGCTCTTGAACATGATTCAATTAGTGCTTGATGGCATGGGATGCTCCACTTCAATTAGCTCCATGCCCATGCTCCTTGCTTATCAAGAAAATCTGATTTTCCACCGATTCTGTACATCTTTAACAAGTGACCAAATTCCCCATAGCAGCTGCTCTGCTTATTTTGAGTTTTCTACCCAAAAAAAATATGACTGAAACTTACCCTGAGTTTTGGATTTTTGAGACTAGAAAAATAGTTTTCAAGCTGGAAAGAGAAAGATAAGAGAGTCGTTTTCAAAGTCACAAGAGATGAATACAACATATCAGCATAAAACAAACACAGAACTGCAGCAATTCTAACTGGCTGCCTTCAGATAAGCTACAGCAAGAAGCCATTTACATTCCTTCTTTTAAATGACACGGACACGTTGTGTGGCAGGATGTAATCCAAGCCTCAACAAGGTTTTACCATCTTCACCGCTGCCTATTCTTGGTTTAAAGCTTTGTGTCATGTATCTGCACTCAGCAGAAAGTTATCTTCAATGAAGCTACTTCGCTCTTATATGCCACTAAAATATCCATTTGCACTTCAGGTTATTCTTTTAACAAAAGCATTATTAGACTACAGCAAACTAGGAAAAAAAGTCTTATTATCATACTGCAAAAAACCCCAGTGTGGGAATAAACAAAAAGCTGACACTTCTATAGAGTTGTTTCTGTTTTCTTTAACTGAAAAAAACCCCAAACCCAGTGAATGCATCACTATTGTGAAGGAGCTTTGGCTGGTTCTACAGCAACTGACAGTTTAACTAAAATGAAGATTTACTGCTTCATGATCAAACGAAATGCTCTGTACACCACAAAGCAAACCGAGGAATTAAAGACTCACGGAGTCTTTACTCAGGGTGGAAGCTATAGCACAAGACCACAGCTCTGCATAGTTGTGTATTCTGGAGCATGAGAAGGAATTACACGTGTAAACCTATGGACCTTCAATGATTTAACAGACTGCCAGACTACTGTCCACCATTACACTGTGCAAGATGCTGCACTGAAGCAGCCAAAGGCTACCAATGGTGTGTGCTACAGGTCTGAATATGCAAGGAAATATGAAAACAATTCCCAGACACATGGAACTGAAGTTGGCATGCTGACTCCAGAGCAGCTAAAGCAGCCAGAGAGTCACCAGCCTGTATTTATACTCACTATGGTTCGGTCAATAGTATGCAGGTAGTAAGAAACTGGTTTCCCGGTCCATGACACAGACCCTTTCAGTGGTGATAACTCCACGACCCTCATTATAGTGCCAATATCTGCAGGAAGAAGAAGATCAAGTTAGGGAAGCAAAGCTCGCTCAGTCTGCCACACAGTTCTACCCAGCTGAAGCCAAACCATGCACCAGTAAGGCATGTTTCTTCAGAGACCACAAGCCATTCTAGAGCAAAACTCTGTTCTAATGCACGCTTTTAATAAACAGAACTTCCCTGTGTTTCAGAGACAACTTTACAGGAACCCAGCGAGCAGACATCTGTGCTAACAGGATTTAATTAGACAGAACCGGCAACAGAACATCATTAGATCCAACCCGTGTAAACTGCAACTGTGCTATATTGGGACTGGGGACAAACATGGTTTGTATTTGTTTTCTTGCCTATATTTGTTTTGTTCTCTAGAATGAATATGTATGGGATGTGCCTAAGCATTTCCATAACCACTGAACACTGAGTGAGTGGCACGGCTGTAGAAGTTATGGCACACTCCTAATTAAACAGAAATTACCCAGAAGAGCCAAAACACAAGGTTTAGGATTCAGCAACTTCCACCGCTATTTTAACCACATTTTAATACTTGCGTTGGTTTGCCCCGGCTCTTTCCACATTTCCACTTCTTTTTCCAGAGGGGACTAACCAAGGACAAAAATGGTATTGAGAAAAAAGGTTGCCTGCTTCCTAAAGTCTTCTCTTTTCCACTATATTTTATGAACTCTTTACCTGGTCCGACTTTAGATCAAGCATGAGATAGACAGGAAAACCACGAGACTCAAATCCTACTTGCGCACCAAAAAACCCCACTGAATAAAAGTATCCTTAAAACCCGTGTAGGGCAGCAGCATAAAGCTGGCACAGGAGACTGAAATCACCTCTCTGCATGTGAAGATACTGGATCCACACCTCTAAGTGGATGGCATTCCCTGAAAGTGCCACTTAGAAGAGGGCACTAAGACCAGAACAAGTCCCAGGTCTAGCACATCCCATGCATGTTCATTAGATATTGGCACATCCCAAATACAGCATGGTGACAGAATGGGATTAAGACCTAAAATTCATTCCAATAATATCCTCTCATTACTTGTAGCATATAAAGGTAATTTCTTTTCAGGACCTCTTATCTGAATCCCTGGAACACATTCCTGTTAGTGGAAGCTATTACCTACTCTTATGGTAAGCAACCTCTTTCACTCAGACCTTCATTAGCTATCTCTATATAATTTCAACATCAACATTTCCATTAAGCATTAAATAACATGTAATATATATTAATACATAAAACTTCAGCATCCTAGAAAACATTTCACATGGGCGTGAAAGCTCAAATAGGATAAAGAACTGGCTCAACTGATAACCATAATCAGGGCTTTTATTCGGTGAGAAGTAGCACACTTTGCCCCCTTTGCCTCCCCACCTAGCAGAGAGACGTAGCAAAATGGTCACAAGCCAGGGAAGAAAAGGCTTGAGAGGCCAAAACCCCTTATTTACATAGGCAGGTCTCCTAAATGAAGCCTCAGAAGTGCCTTCTTGTATTTCATCCAGTTCTAGTGTGCTGTACTAGAGGCAGGAAGCTTTACTTAAGCGCTCTTTGTCCTGTTAGCAAACTGACAGGCTGATCTCAGCTCCCTGGAGGTTTGAGGGTTTCCAGGATTACCATCCCACCTTCTTAACTCGTTTGATTTTCAAGTCCATGTCTACAAAGGAGTGCCAAGCCAGGACCCAAGGGTTAATGAGGTTCCCAACAATCAAATGCCACAGAGAAGAGTATCAAGCAGGAAGGAAATGGGCAGGTTTGCGCGTCTGCTGCACAGGACATTCACAGCAACTCAAGCTTCATAAAAATAACTCACAATGGGGCTACCTCAGTGAATGCCTTAATGACAGTCTTCAAATTACTGTTCTTGAAAAGCAGTTTGCCATGAGTGTCAGGCCAAGCACAGAAAACACAGCCTGAGATTTGTAAATCTGTGCGTTACTTGCCATGTTCGCATAAGGAGGGGAGTAAGGCTGGGTTTGAACTTAGGGAATGCTTTGCACTGGACACAGTAAATATATAAACCCCAGCTTGGACCATTGGTTCCCTTGACAAATTCAACAATAAAAGCTGAAAAAAGGTCAGAAGAAAAAACCACCACCACAGGGTGTTGGTAATCCCCAAACCTCATTGAATGGCAGTTCCCATGCTTGCAAAGGACAACGCTGGCACGTATCGAGTCTACTAGATTCGGAAGGGAAGGAGAACTTTTGTTGGCAATAAACCAGACACAGCAACTGGGTGTTTATGGGCTAGGTCTGATGGATTTACAGCACAGAAGACAAGGCATTCAACGTTGAACGTTTCAGCTCCTAAGCCTCACAAATCACGACTGGTGGGATTAACCTGTCCAAATTCCGACAGCTACTGTATAAGGAACTCACAAGCAAGTTCATCACTGCAGGTCTTTGTAGTTAAAGACATTCATCACGCTCCTGAAATCCTTATTTCAACACTTAATTTCAACCTCTTCAACTGTAAAAGATGCCCAGCCAGGGAAACATTGTCATTACATCTAAAGGAGGAACCCCATAGAAGAGCGGTGGTTTGTTCCAATGTTGGGTGGGGGGTTTGGTTGATTTTATGTACATGTCACTTTGGCATGTGTGCTATCATAATACAACACTTACACAACCCTCTAAAACACAGCCCAACCCCACTACAGACATGTCCAGAGAACGAATACACCATAACTGCAATGTAACAACAAAAGGGGCAATCATACCACTCAAGTTTCGACTGTTAATTCTAAAATTCAGAGGTGCAAAAGGTTTTGAGGACACAATTCTTCCACCTGGAAAAGAGGAGGAAAACCAAAAAGAGAGCAAAGTCAGCTACTGTTTCTTCTAGAAATAACTACTTCCTAAATCTGCCCCAGCACAGAGCCCTAAAGAGCAGCCCTAATCAAACTACCACTTGTATATCATCACTAAAAGAAAATGACTTGATGCTCATTCTGATGGCACGCAACAAAGTCAACCTCTTAGTCCTGCTGGGTAGCTGGGAGGGGATCTTTAAGGATCACTACAAAATGACACATCTTAAAATGCTTCCAAAAACAGAGCACGTTAATTCTCAGTGGCAATCTATGGAAATTTCAATTAGGAACACCACGATCTCATTCCCATTTGGTGCCTTTTATACACAAGTCCCCAAAGTCCTCTTATTTAAAAGGCTGCTCATCTCCATTTTGCAGCTATCCGGGGTCATTCAGCCCAGAGCACAGAGCCCCAGCACCCTCTGGGAAGAGAAGAGCTTTCTTCCCTGGGTAAAAAGCCTTCCCCACCTTGCCATTTCTCTCCAGCCACCACTAAACAGCAGCTAAAGTGAAACACAGATCACCCACTAAAACTAAAGAAGACAGCTTAAGTTTGGGGGTTTTACAGATTGCAACAGAGCCCAAAAGCCACATTCTTCACTTCTGCACGAAGCTGTACCAGGGGAAGCCACAGCTTCTTTGTTCACGCCACAGAGTTTTCTTCTCAGAAATAGTAATTTTTGTTATTTCTGCCATAACCAAATACAATTGTTACTTATCCACGTGGTTAAGAGGGAGGAAAAAAAGACCCCTCTGGCAGTCTAAGGGTCACAGTGGGGTTACTGGGCATCCCGGGTCACTTTTGTCTGCAGTGAGACTTCTCAAAAGACACACAAGACACCAGTGATGGTGCTCCCGTTTTAATACCGGTTAGTGAATATGCAGTACTCAGTGTGACAGCTTTAAATAGGATAACCCAAGAACTGCATCCAGTACACAGCTACAGAAATACTGCATTAGATACAGAAAGCCACCTGCATCCTAGGCTGCATCAAAAGGAGCGTGAGCAGCAGGTCCAAGGAGATGATCCTGCCTCTCTGCTCTGCTCTCATGAGACCCCACTGGCAGCACTGGGTGCAGTTCTGGTGTCCTCAACATAAGGACATGGAGCTGTTGGAGCAAGTGCAGAGGAGGCCACAAGGATGCTCAGGGGCTGAAGCACCTCCCCTATGGAGCCAGGCTGAGAACACTGGGGCTGCTCAGCCTGGAGAAGAGAAGCTGCGTGGGGACCTCAGAGCAGCTTCCAGTGTCTGAAGGGGGCTACGAGGATGCTGGAGAGGGGCTCTTCATCAGGGACTGTAGTGATAGCACAGGGGCTTTGCAGTCTTGGCTGCTGCATGCTCTGTCAGCTCCCGTAACAGGTAAGATAGCACCAGCAGTTCCCCCCACCCCACAGAGCTCTGCAGAGCCTTCACACACAGAGCTACCTCCAAGCAATCAGGGAGGTCAAAGTAGATACTAAAATAGGAAGTAAACAGCCCAAGAAATACCCATGGGGTGCAGATGCTTGCTGCAAGGCACAGAACAACACCCACCAACCTGGCTTCTTTAACTAAGGCCTCACCACCACCAGCTCCTATAGCAAGCAGGAAAGCAATGGAAAAAGGTTTGAAGTTCTTTGTTACCTTCCTTCATGTTTGCAAATCGCTCCTTCAGTTGGTGATCCACCTCAGGACCAAAGGCAAAATTATTCACAAAAATAACACTGCAAGATAACGGGACAGTTAATGAAGAGGGACAGGCAAATGGCACAAGTATACCCTTACCTGCCCCCACAACCACAGGTCACAGTCATTTACAGCCTCTTCTGGAACTGAAAAGTGCTGCTTGTCCCTGTATACAGCCACTTCCAGCTAATAGAATGCTTTCTTCTTGCATATAGTACCTTACCTTTAGCACTCGCTTGTAAAAGCTGTTAAAGGCATCCTGCTCTGTGTTCCTCGCAGCACACAGCTGAGTTTTGTACCAGGAGTTTCAGCATAAAAACAATGTGCAAAATGTTTTCACCCCTCTGTCATGGTGAGATCAAACAGCTCACTCTTACCGTAGTTAATCCACACATGAAAAGCAATGCTCCAACACAACAGACCCGTTTCACCCCAGTGCCTCCTCACGTGCGTTTTAACTATTATAGCAAAATACCAACATGCATTGTCCCTTCTAGCTATAAATTTACCCCTCAATGCAAACAGACACCTCTCAGCACGTTTTCCCTATCCCAAACCCAGCTGCACCCAATGGAGGAGTTGCATCTTTCTGGGTTAGATTCAGTGAAGGGGATTTGTTCCTGAAAAGAACCCCAGTCACACAGCAACAAAGAAAGGTGCCCATAGGCAGAATCCCACAAATGATAAAATGGTTGGTGAAGAAACAGAGCACATTTTTAAGAGCCTGGGCCTAGTTCAATTGTCGCTGGTGCCCATTTCCTACCACAGAAACATAGAATGGTTTGGGTTGGAAAGGACCTTAAGATCACCCAGTTCCAACTCCCCCTGCCATGGGCAAGGATGCCTCACACTAGATCATGTCACCCAAGGCTCTGTCCAACCTGGTCCTGAACACTGCCAGGGATGCAGCATTTACCACTTCTCTGGGCACCCTTGGCCAGTGCCTCAGCACCCCCACAGTAAAGACCTTCTTCCTTAGATCTAACCTGAACTTCCCCTGTTTAAGTTTGAACCCATCACCCCTTGTCCTATCGCTACCGGCTTGCAACAAGAGCCCTCAACATCTCTTGGAAGCTGGGGAGCATCCTGCACATGCAAAGCACCAAAGCCATTCTGGCATATTCTTTCAACATAAAGAACTAAGTTCTTTGCAAGAGGTCTGTCTGAAAACTCCCCTCCTAGCGCCTCCGCACATGAAACATGTTCAACGAGGACAGTGAGTTAAAGAGTGGCAGCCAAAGCTATTAAAAACCACGGATGAAAAAATGCTTCTACATTAAGTGAAAAAGAGAAAATGTTATTCTTGCTCTGCCTTGCTCTTGGAAATTCGGGAAACCCTGCCTGGCAAGTAAGGCTAGCAGGGGTTTCTTCCTCCTCCTTCCCACCCTCTGCCAAAAAATGAGGCCTTGCAAGAGAGCCAAGCATATTAATGGGACTAGAAAATATCCAGGGAAGGAAGGGAAAAAGATGAAGCTTGCCAGATCCATTTTTCTAGTGTTAATTTTGGCACCACACTTGTATGCACAGGACACAAGTACAGGGGACCCCGTCCACCTCGCCTTCAGCCCTCGTTTCTGCACGTATTGCTAAGCCACAGGGACAGTTCCTGCAGGAATCCTGCGTACTGCACAGCTTCCATGGCAGCACTCAAGCACGTACAGCCCTGTCCTGGTACAATCCCAGCCTGTCCTCTGAGCCTGGTCACCAGTGCACGCTCACGGGAAGGGTGGCTCTTGGCTTACTGAGACTGAGATGAGCTCTTAGGCAGAAGCTGTTCCCTGTGAGGGTGCTGAGCGCTGGCACAGGGTGCCCAGAGAAGCTGTGGCTGCCCCATCCCTGCAGTGTTCAAGGTCAGGTTGGACACAGGCCTTGGAGCACCCTGCTCCAGTGGAAGGTGTCCCTGCCCATGGCAGGGATTGGACTGGATGAGCTTTAAGGTCCCTTCCAACCCAAACCAGTCCGTGGGTCTATGATTGGGTGGCTCCAATGTGAACTCATCAGACAATCTGCATCTCTCTAGATGGAGCAGATGCTGAGCAGTTGACACACTCGGAACAAACACCAACACCTACCAGTTGTGAGCAATAATCTACTCCTTTTTGAACTTCCATATCACAGAGCGAAGCGATTGCGGATCAGGCGGCACACCATTAGCTGCACACCACACAAAATAAACATCCACCAGCACTTCTGCGTGCAGTTAGATGTAGTTCAGCTAAAAATAAATCAACCAAATTCCATTTGTTCCAAGGAAAGCTGCACAGACAGCAGAGGAGTGTGGATTTGGAATCACGAGCAACAAAGCAAAACCCCGCTATGCATAGCTGGGCCAAGGCTGTCCACAAATTAAAAGGCACCTCTAGAAGTTGAACTGAGGTAGAGAGCAATGCAGAAGTCATCAGCCAGGCAGACGCCTGCGTGATGGGGTACTCTTAAAGCAGGGTGTTGGAAGCAATCCATAGATTGCCACAATGCTGAGGACTTTCAGAGAGCCCTCTTGGACAACAGTCTTCATTCCCCCACACAACAGGGTGGCCCAGAAGGTCACACAAAGACCTTTTCTGTTCTGTCCATGAGGCTGAAAATGCACAGCCTTTAAAAATGCAGAGTATGTTATTGCTTCAGCCAATTTACTCCCTTTTTGCTACGTCAGAAAGGAGCCAAATCCTCTGTACAGATCTTCACAGAAACAAACCTTCAACACAATCAGCTCAAATGAATTCCCAGTTTAAGTCAGAACGTATCGCTTGGGTCTTTTGCCTCTTTTTTAATGGAACATGAGCCTCGCTGTATGCACCAATAGCCAAATAACCAGTGTTTTGCCAGAGTCACTGACTTGAACTACAAGGATATGCAAAACAAGCAAGAGGCTGATACTTCTCTGTAGAACCAGAATTTATCTTGGATACACCCTTGTATGTAATACCATGGGACAGACATTTAAACCCATTCTTCTAGTCAGAAAACAGGCTCTAAAGAGGCCAGTATAAAACTTGGCAGATACACTTCGGCTATTTGCTATGGAAATTCTATATAAGAAGCTGGCCAGCCTCCAATTTCCATTATACAAACTCCCAGATATTCAGTTCATAAAGCAGCCTTCAACTGCTGTACTGTACCTTGTGTTTGCAATTCTCTCTCTCCATTCTTCTGAGAGGAAGTCACCTCTTTCCAGCTGAAAACAAGACAACACAAAAGCACACACACGAGTTAACATTGTTCCTTTCTGCTCCGTAGCGAACACGTTGTACTAACTCAGGGGTGCTACTGAAGTAAGGCCAAATGAAGGCTTTAGGAGATGCCCAGCAGATGAAGCACTCAGCTCCTCAGGTCCTGGAGGTGGCCTCCCTTTCTGCTCCCACACTCGTCTGCTCCCCTGCTATGGGATGAACAGGGAATGGTCTCCAGGTACCACCAATGCCCTACAAGGACAGTGCTCCATGGAGAAGCCAGCAATACCATACAGCACCCGCAGCAGAAACCAGAACCTCCTCAAGTCCCTTCTGAGCCCCGTGGTTCGCTCAGACCCCTCAGAGTGGGAACCAGAGCACAGAGCCACGGCATGGTGCCCACTGCAAACCCTGGCTTGGAATTCAGGCTCCTGTTGCAATAGAAGGCAACCTCTGATTTTCCTGTGCTACTAAATCTAAATCTCACATGCTTCGAACACTTTGATGCTGGGAATCAAGTAACATAAAGGCCTTATTTGAAAAGAACTCTAGTCATGACTTCAGCACCTTTCTGCTGAAACCCCATCAAGGGCCAGGTTAATACCCACAACTCCACAGCCTTCCCACCATTAAGCCACACTTTGAAATGACAGAGGAATCTATGGGTTGTTTTGCAGTGCCACAAGTAAGGCAGGAGAAAGCTTGGGGGAGGAAGATAAGAGGAGGAGAGAAAAAACAATATGCAACTGTGTAATTAATGATGATGACATGCTTTGAAGGGGGAGGTAAGATGATGGCTTATATCAGAACATCAGGAACATCAAAACAACACCACAAAGCGACTGCTCTGGACTCCCTTTTCTGTATGGAAAGGAGGGAGCACTTCACATGCCAGCACCTAGTCTTGTTTAGTGACAACTCAAAGAGAACTGTGATGCAGACATGTTCCAATAACTTCTAAACCTGCTGGCTGAGCCAGGATACCTGTCTCAGAGAAGCACTAGAGCCCGATTTCTTCCACTGTAGCCTCCTTTTCCCAGCAGAGCAGCCTGATGCTCTAGCGGAAGGTGTCCCTGTCCGTGGCAGGGGGTTGGAGCTGGATGAGCTTTAAGGTCTCTTCCAGCCCAAACCATTCCATGACTTTAGGATTAAGGAAAGCATCGACAGTTCTCGGGCAAGAGATCAAGAACTCTGCAAAGAGCCTTAATTGTTAGAAACTAATGCTGAAAACAGCAGGTTAGAATAACTAATGTTACTCAGAATTATCTGTTCCGCCAAGCAGGTAGGCTGAAATCAGATTTTACACCAGAATTACTACCAGTGTTCTCCCACCTGCTGGTAGGGGATGCATGCTTTGCTATCTCTGCTACAGTAAAACCAAAGCAGTGCTGAAGAGTGAACAGAGATCCAACCTAACAACGACCTACTAGGTATTTCCAAAGCGGAAACTCAACGCAACATCAGAACAGTTCTAAAGAACACAGAGTTTTTCTCACCTTATACATAAAAACATTTTCTCTGGAGCTCTAGATGCCCTATTTGTGAATCACAGAATCATAGAATAGTTAGGGTTGGAAAGGACCTTAAGATCATCCAGTTCCAACGCCCCTGCCATGGGCAGGGACACCTCCCACTAAACCATGCCATCCAAGGCTATGTCCAACCCCACCCTGAACACCGCCAGGGATGGAGCATTCACAACTTCCCCGGGCAACCCATTCCAGTGCCTCACCACCCTTACAGTAAAGAATTTCTTCCTCACATCCAATCTAAACTTCCCCTGTTTAAGTTTGAACCCGTTACCCCTTGTCCTCTCACTACAGTCCCTAATGAATGGAGACCATCTCTAGATTATTTATGAGATAACTTTGTCTCAAAGTCTTATCAATCTTGTAGTAAATAGTGTCATAGCTGTGTAACCAAGAGACAGTAGAAGAAAACCCACATGTAAGGCAACTATACTTATTTTACAATCATTTTTGCCAAGTCAGCTGCTCTACTGCACTCCTCCCCACCACTGGTCTCTAACGTCTACACGAGGTTTTCAAACACCAACAGGAGAAAGCAAAGAAATTGGACAATAATAAGGAAGTGTGATTATAAAGCCATAGTTCAGCAAGAGAACAAAGAACCAGCGGAACCTGAAACTGTTTGGAAATCATGAGCTGCATATAAAGGTCTTGAAATCTAACCTACATGGCTGTTATGCTTTATTTGGATCCACTCACGCTACACATTTGTCCTGCCAGTGTGGTTAAGAGCATGGTTATAACCAAAATCTCTGTGCTTTAACCCAATATAACACATGGCAACTGAACGCTTTTTTCCTCTGTCTCCTTTTGCAAGATATAGCATTTTACAATTTAAATGAACCACAGTCCTGTTTCAACCCATCTATTTTTGTATTGGAACACTACCCTAGCTCATACTTAGCCAATAGTTGAGGGGAAAATCTCACCAGGAAAAATACTGGCGTACAGCAATAACCAGATGGTCAACTGTGGTGGGGAGAAAATCGGTTGTTTTCTCCCTTATGGAAGGAAGACAGCAATTCCTGGAGCAGTGCTCTGCTAGAATCAAACCAGAGCACAAGAGCTACCTGATTGACTACTCCAGTTTCTTCACTTACTGTACTTGGGGGGCAGTGATTACTAAATGATGGAGTAAAAGGAGGAAAATAGGACCTTCCTCATCAACTGACAATGGGAATCCAACAAAATTCCCCCCAAATCCCAGTCAACTCTGTGCTTCACAGTAATTATGAGAGCAAAACAACAACTGGTAAGGAACCTCCAAGGCCAAGGGCTGCAACAGCTAAACCAGTAGAACATGGTCCCTTATGGTCATGGATGGAGAAGGTGGCATGCCAGTGCAAAGCAGAGGTGACAGCCACAGGGGCACGCTCAATCTCTTCCCACCAGTGTCCCAACCCCCATCCTGTTGCTCCTCTTGCTGCGAAACTTAATCTCCTTAGTGAATAATGAATGGAAGGGACCATCTGTAATGCAGATATTTTCATCTGATTAGACAATGCAGGAGTCGTGCTTTATCTAAAAGGATAATTAGCTCAGTGCAATCCACTTCACAGAGCTGCCAGCCTGCATTAGTTCTAAAGTTAGAAACCAAACCAGGTTTCTCTTCAGGTTTTTCTAACAGCTAAATGTGCTCTGCAGAGACTGCAGAAATAGGCTCAGCAGCATCTGTGGCTCTTCCTGTAACTCGAAGAAAACTGGCAGGTCAGAGCCTGGGGGAAGCAGCAAGAGGTACATTCATTCAGCACGTAGCAGAGCAACAGCTCCTGAAGGTCAAGCCTCAGTGGCATGGAGGAGAGCTCCGCTCCCAGCCCTGCACTGCACTGGGATCTCTCCGGTAACGGCTCTGTTTGACCAGTTACACCAAGCCATAAATTCACACGCAGAACGTCTCATTCCAGCAGCCTCCATGCAAACACTTGGCTCACAAAACCCACTCGTTTCTGCCTGGAAAAGTACACAGGGTT
Organism: Amazona ochrocephala; assembly: GCA_039720435.1. NCBI lineage: Eukaryota > Metazoa > Chordata > Aves > Psittaciformes > Psittacidae > Amazona > Amazona ochrocephala. The sequence continues at coordinate 29,410,087 of CM077885.1, forward strand.
ATTTTTAGGTTCCTGTTCTCTTCAAAAATAACCGGAGGCATGAATCCAAACCTCCAAAATGTGGCATCATTTCAAAGCCACAGGGGACATTTGGAGGGCTTTTCAAATACCAAAACATGGACTTTCCCGCTGAAATAGGGCATTCAAAACTATCTGGGACAAAGAGCTCTCCTGCCCTTTCCTTAGCTGCAGTGCACTGGTGGGCAGTGGTAGTTTTTAAGTACAGGTAATGCCAGGAATCCCCACAAAGCAGCAGCTGACATCAGGCAACAAGAGACAACTTCTACCTAAATCACTGCTTTTGCTCAGAAAAACAAGCCAGACAGAGCACCCGAACTCAGTCAGAGACAAGGCTGCAAGCTTACAGATGCCAGGCTTCTGTTGATTGATGCACAACAAAACCCACCTCTAATCCACGGGCTGACCCATGGAACATTTGCAGCCATTAGAAGCTACTGGGGTTTCCTCTGAGCTGGCAGCACATGGGTCATAGGCGTCCAGCCAGCAGCAATCCCAGCCTTTAGCAATGCTGACCTGGGGTTTCCTGCGCTTCTTTTGAAGACTCGGAGATGGACCGAGCCTTGGGTGGCATGGTTTAGTGGGAGGTGTTCCTGCCCATGGCAGGAGGGTTGGAACTGGATGATCTTAAGGTCCTTTCCAGCCCTAACTATTCTATGATTCTATCACTCTATGTGTGGATGATCTCCACCAACTGCTCAAACAAGCTTTCATGGAACAGGGGAAGGTATTCCGCTATAACCTGAGTAAGCAGCACCAAAGCAAACCCCTGTCATCAGCAGTCCAACATGTGACTGCAGCTACCACCAACTTCCCTTGCAGAGACCCACTCTAACCTACAACTGGAAGAATCCCAGCAGAAGAGTGTAACAGGCCACAGGCACTGAGGACACACTGACAGCTTTCACTAGCCCTGAAAGAACACTTAAGCACTTTCTGCTCCACGGCAATCAGCACTGTGCCCTAGATACCTGGAGATGGCTCTGATTTTGAGACCACGTGAGGATGTGTATGGTTAGAAACCATGAAAACCCATCTGCCTCTTGTGATACCACTTGATAATTGGCTGACTGCACATGTGCAGAAATTCCCCAAGAAAGCCTCTCTAATTACCTAGGCCTAATAACCTTTGAGAAGTCTCCTGTTTCCTTCAGTCAAGTTTTCTTGAAAAGAAAGGGGTAAAGCTAATCTTGGAAACGTCTCAGTTCCATGGGGACAGAAACAAGACAGTCAAAGGAGTTGAAATCAAGGTCTGGGGGCTGGAAGTGGGACGTTCTAGTCCAAAACGCTGAAGCGGTTGATGATGATGGAAAAAGCCCTGAAACAGTTCATTCCATCTGAATTCAGAAGACTAGCAAAGAATACTGTTATCCCTAACCCATCAGGAATTGGACATCAACAGCCACACGACCATAGCACAGGGATGTAAATACTTACAAGTTGAAACATTAGCATTGAATGTAAAACCTGAGGAAGATTCTTATCAGAGCATTACTCTCTTGGTTTCATTTGGGGTTTTTTCCAATTAGAATCATGAGACTCCACAGTTCATAATTTAAAATGAAACCCAGTTCATTTAACAGGATTATGAGATACAGCTATCTCCAGTAGCCTGAGGTCAGGAGACTTACAGGCCAATGTATGATGAGCAACCTGCCTCCCGCTCCTGTCATGCCCCCAATGGATCTTCTCACTCCAAAGCTGCCATGATGACCCATCACCAGCAGCTGGAGCTCTGCAGAAGCCTCAGGTACCCAACCTGCCTCAGGACACTCTGCTAGAAGCTACGGGAGAAGTTTTGCACACAGTTATTATCATCTGAAAGTGACTCTCAGTGATGATTTGTTTTACTGAAGACATCTGCATGTACATGGTTGCATATTTTGTATGGAACCAAGTCACAAAAGAGACTTTATTTCTATGACTGTGGACAAAGTAGAGTGGAAATACACCTGGAGGGTTCATTTCAAATGTCATCACTGGCTCTTGCTCATCAGAATTCACATGTCCAAGTTCAGAACTTCCAGCATATCCTGGTGGGGAAGGCAAGGAAGCGATTCTGATGGTTGCAGAGCTGATAAGCGCAATCAACTGCTTCCTCACCAGAACAGTGCTAGCTGAAAGACAAGACTTTGGACAAGCAGCTGGTCCCCTTTCTGTGAGAAGTCAAAATCCATTTGTATTGGTAACCTGCAGAAGGCTCTTGGCTGTTACACAAAACAACAACCCAAAGCAGGATCTATTGCTGCCTACATACCACAACCTTTCCAGCAAGGCAGCTGTTACATGCAGAAGTCAGAGCCACCATCCACATCATTCAGTCAAAGCTGCAGTGGGTTCTAAGACTTCTTGCCACAGGACTTAGGCCAAGCTTCCCTCCCCCAACACTTTGTGCAGGTTGCCCAAGGAAGTGATAAATGCTCCATCCCTGGCACTGTTCAAGGCCAGCTTAGACAGAGCCTTGGGCAACATAGTCTGGTGTGAGGTGCACATGGCAGAGGGGTTGGAAGATCTTAAGGTCCTTTCCAACCCAAACCATGCTATGATTCTACGACTGCCTAAAACATCAGAGTGGAATTCACAAGCTAAGCTCTTCTGGTGACAGACTAATTCAATTCGTGCTTATTTGGTCTACAACATTTGGAATTTTGGGACTCCCCGAAGCATTATGAAGGAACAAAGTTGTTCTCCAGAAAGATAAAGACACCATGCTTTCAATTTCATGCCTTCCAGTGTCTCCTAGCTGCATGTTGTTTGCTCTCTGTTTAACCATAGTCACATATAGAAGACATTGTCTAAAGAGTTACTGAAGAAAATAAACTGCTTGGCAAAAGCTTTGGGTGTTTGATGGAGCAATAAAAACCAAGTAAAATCTGCCCTGTGTGGCTACATGTAAAGCAAAACCTATTTCAAGCATCCCTACAACATGGTGCTGGAAACAACTTTCCTCAAGACAAGAAGTGCTCCAAGGGTTCAACTCTTCCCAGAAAAGCAGAAAAGAGAAGGTTTACTCCAAACCCCTTTCAGAAAACAGAATTATAAAGCCAAAGAACCTAGCAAAAAAATAAATAGCTTTGTTTCACCATAGTACCAGACTCTGTCACTCGGAATGCACAATATGGAAATGCTTGCTGCCTACGGCAATCAATATGCTTTCAATATTTGAGTCCAAGTTCCTATCCTACTCTTTAAATTACACAGCTCATAAGCTGAGTATCTTCAGGAATAATTCCTTTCATGTAATGCCAGCTGGGTGACACAATGGAAAAATGCCATATGGCCACTTCATGAAAAGTAAAGCGTTCGCAGTGTTTCCACAGCAGGAAAGAGTTAGCAGCCTAATATCAATCCTGCTACAAACAAGTCCCACAGCAGGCCCAGCATCCCTCTGAAGAGAATCATGCTCTTCAGCAAAGGTATCCCAGGAAGAAAGTGCAAAGGGCAGGTGGCACCATCGCCTTCTCCAGCCTGCTTCCTGAAGGGAGAGTCGTAGCAACCTTCCTTGCGAGGTAAGCCCTGTAAAGAGCACCAGGGACCCCAGAAGACACAGAAAACTGGGAAATAAAGGCTGGCCACTTGATCCCACACTGCTGGAACACCATGTGGTTCAACCCATCCCAGTAACAGAGCAGTAATGGCTCTGTACAAAAGGGAAATGAAGCAGCACTTCCCCAAGCACTTGCTCGCACTTGAGCTGCAGTACTCATGGCTAGCTGCAACTCTGAGCAGGAAAGTGACCCAACTTCTCCAGGCAATTAGGAAACAACCCTGATCCATCCAGCCCCTTCTAGACCACTAGGAAGTGGGTTCCGATTGTACTATAACTACGTACATTTCCTCACTGGGAAGTGATTAACTAGGGAGCAGATTTTCTTAATGACATTTAAGAAGGGGCGGGGGGGGGGGGAAGGAAAAGGGGAAGGAATGACACAAAGCTCTGCACATGCTTCACATTATCATTACAGTGTAGAAAACACATCCACAATGATTAAGTAACATTCGGAAGAAGGGGAAAGCTATTTCAGCATGTGTCCCCGGCCCCAAGTAGAGAGATGCCCTGTGATGATCCATTTACTCCTCCCTGCTCTAACTCCACCTGCAGAGCACCCAACTGCAATCCTTTCCAGATCAGAACCAACCACCCACCACCTTTCCTGAGCCCACAACCCACCCCCTACCCCCCAGTGCAAACCATCTATCTCCAACTGGTCCTGGAGCTCTCTGCTTTAACCTCAGCATGCTGAGATTCATCCAGAACTCAACCCCATGCTCCCCAAGGCTGAAAGCACTGCCCTCCCATCCCCTCCAACCCCAGGTGACAACATCTTCCCCTTTTGTTTCTAGCAGGAGATTTCAGAAACCCAAGGAGGAGCTGCCACTTTCAGCAGTCTGCCATGGGGAGAGCAGGGAGGGGAAGCGAAAGGATATTTAACACAAACCAAAGACACATGGCAGCCCCAGTTAAAACGATAACGTTTTAGAAGAATAAATCTTCCCAGTGCTTCTGACCTGAATGTGTTCCCAATAACACCATACCACATGTCAGGCGAGACAAAGAGAGGGCCCTGGGAGGGTGTCTTGCAGAACACCAGCCTGGGGGTCAAGCTAAAAGCCAGGAAGCACATCTGACTCATCCTGGCTGGTGAAAGGCTGAAGAGGGCTCTGCAAATTCTGTACATCAGCATGGATCACAAGGCTGAATTTCACTCACTGTGTATTCTGCATGTTTTTTCCCATACCATTTCATCCACTTTCTGAACTCTCTGTCCATCGTCTAGAAGAGGAAGGAAAAACAAAACCACCTATTAGGACATCTTGTGTTACCATTCACGTCACAGTAAAAGGAGATGCAGCTCTGACAGCGTTCATAAACCCCCAAGGCTTTTAGTTCCGTTGATTTGGGGTTTTCTTTACCATTAACACTCAAAAGAGAGGCAGACAGACAACTACTACAGTATATTTCCCTTAAAACCCTTTGCTTCATCAGGGCCAAGCCAATGCTGGCATCTTCTCTCCCCTCTTTTCATCAAAGTTACATGTTAAAAACAAGGCAAACTGAGTTGACACTGCTCAGCATTAAAAGTGGCACAACCTTAAGTAGCTCCCATGTTGTGGTACATAACCCACAGTGAGTAGGAGGCACTGAATGCAGCCCAGCCTAAGCCCAGACAGCAAAGGAGCAAACAGGGTAAAGACAGGTCTGCTAGGGTGAATGAGAAAGCAGAAAGTGGCGTGCAAAGCATTGCAACAGCAAACAGAAGCAGCATCACCCTTGCTGGAGCAACCAGGAAGAATGCTTCAAACTACAAGCAGCTTCCAGTACCTAAAGGGGCTATGGGAAACCTGTGGAGGGGCTTTGGACAAGGGCCCATAGGGACAGGCCAAGGGGAATGGCTTTAACCTGCCAGAGGGGAGACTGAGATGAGCTCTTAGGCAGAAGCTCTTCCCTGTGAGGGTGCTGAGGCACTGGCACAGGGTGCCCAGAGAAGCTGTGGCTGCCCCATCCCTGGCAGTGCTCAAGGCCAGGTTGGACACAGGGTTTGGAGCAAGCTGCTCTGGTGGAAGGTGTCCCTGCCCGTGGCAGGGGTTGGAGCTGGGGGAGCTTTAAGGTCCCTTCCAACCCAAACCAGGCTGGGATTTTCCATGAAACTACACCTAAACAGAGCAGGGCTGCAGAGGATGGAAGGCTGCTACTGCCCAGCCAGCTAGCTGGCACCACTTTTCCATTGCCCAAATACAGCAGAAACGAACCAAAAAACCCAGACATGGAGACAGCTTGATGCCTTACAAAAGCATCTTCACGTTTACAAACTCTTGTCCCATTCTCTATACAGTGACAATGTGCAGCCTTTCCTTTAGAGTGGCAGCGAGGGTCCAGCTACACCTATACATCACATTTAAAAATGAAACTCAAGTGTCTTGGAAGACTGAAAGACCTCTGGATCTTCAGGATTTGACTCCATGTATGGGAGGGCCCAGATCTGGAGGTAGCAGGGAAAGGAGATAAGGGAGAGAAGCACAGCAGGAATTCTGGCTTTACATCTAGGAGATGGCAGAGACCTCCATCAGCAGGTCAAGCAAACCAGTGCTGACAGCTATGGTTTAGGATTCTTTACGTTTCAAAAGCACTCCAAAGCTTAGCAGGATAAATCAGAGAAATCCTCCATATTTCCATATGCTGTATGGGCTTACATTTTACTGGGTTATTTCAGACAACTTCACTAAAACAAATCCATCACACACTTTCTCTGTAGCTGAAGCTTTTCAAAGTCATCTGCATTCATTAGCATTGTAACCAGAGACGTGCAGCCACAGCCAATCTTAACTAGAAACTTAATCCAATCCCCTCCACAAATGGTTGTGAGAGGTGGGGAGGAAAACTGGTGCGTGACACACAGCACAAGGCAGATGAGCTGAACACAGGCGTTCTGACACTGCAGCAGCTGTGCCGATGGTAAGTCTGACAGGACAGTGTCTATAGCCAGAACAAGGCAGAGGAGTTTATTCATCCCATAATCTTATGGAACCCTGGTGTACTTCTGAGGCCGAAGGTACTCCAGGAGTTAATACTCTTAACACTCAATTTGCAGGCAGGTTTTTCCTATGCTACCCGTTTTCACTTGAAGCCCTTTTTGCACAATGCCATAAAGGGGTATTTGTGCAAGTGAGGATTTAACTTTGCCTCTTTAACACTAATCTTCACATTTCCTATAAACACAGGCCTTGCAAGTGACTCCCTAATGAAACCAGAACGCTCACGCAGTGCTCCAGTTGGAAATTTCCACTGGGTCATTGCAGGGCAACCAAAATGGAGTTTGAGATCCTTCTCTGATCCTCTTTGCCACTGTGCTCATGTAGTTTTGCCTACACTACTGAAAAAGAGGATCAGGGATTTACTTCTTCTCCCCTCCCTTCAGAAGGTATCATTTCCTAGGCTGTACAGACTGAGTCAGCTTGTTTTAACAATACGGAAGCATATGCTACTGCTCAGTCTACTGAAGAAAGTAAACTTCTTATGGTAAGGCATGACTAACCTTTATTGTTTGCCCGTAGCTCATTTGTCTTCCAGGTTTGCCTTGGAACCAATTATCTTTGTGTCCCCCCTTTGGCACAGAACTAGAAGTGTGAAGAAAACTGCCTGTCTGACTAAACATTCTGGTTTTCTTATAGTAAGACTTCATTTTGGGGCCTACTGAGCAGTTACTAACCAGATGTCCTTTAACCAGAGGTCTCATTAACTGCCTAATACAATTTAATAACTAAGCTGAACTTCAGCCTTAGGACACCAAAAAGGGGCATCACTGTCGAAAGCAGAAGCTTAAAACCTTTAAGACCTATTTGTTGGGTGAATTCATCCCTGGATTTGCTTAATACCATGGTCTCTGGAAGCCCTGTATCAGTCACTTCAGACACAAAATGAGTGCAGGTTTACACTACACTTCGTTTTAAACAGCTCCTGGATGCAAGAAGCAAAATAAACTGGGAATGAAACTCTGCTTTTCTTCCTGCACAGCACTTAAATGCAATCCAGAACCACTGAGTGAGCCTTCAAATAAGACATATGCACACAACCCACTTCAAAACCAACCTCACCTCAGCATACTTGGCTGGAATATCAGCTTTCTCCACACCGTAGTGATGTTTGCAGTTGGTGGCTGCAGCCACTTGAAGCACCACCTGACCCACACCTGCAGGAAAAAACCACAGCAGAGAACAAGTTTCAGTAGAAAACCACTGCAAGGGGAGGAAGAGCTTTTACTGGGAAAGGCAACAGGAAAAAGAACAGGATATGTGTGGGACTGGACTTCAGGGTGCAATTTCAAGTCCCACTTGTGTCAGACAGTTTCCATGTGAACTGAACTCTCGAGTGAAAAGCACATTCAAGGCACCGTCCATTACAAAAGCCAGTCCCATTTCCCCCCAAGATGTGAAATACTAAGAAGCTGGTTTTCAGGAAAAAGGCTTTAAATTCTACCTAGAAAGCAAACAGAGCAATTACACTGCTCTTACAGAAAGGGATTTCCAGCATCGTAGCTCTGAGGTTTACATTTTTCAATATACTGAGTACTTCTTATGATAACAGAATCATAGAACCATAGAATAGTTTGGGTTGGAAAGGACCTTAAGATCATCCAGTTCCAGCCCCCCTGCCATGGGCAGGGACACCTCCCACTAAACCATGCCACCCAAGCCACTAACCCAGCCTTGAACACCGTCAGCGATGGAGCATCCACAGCTTCCCTGGGCAACCCATTCCAGTGCCTCACCACCCTTGCAGTAAAGAATTTCTTCCTTATAGCATCAGGCTACAGCACTCACAGCAACATCTGCACTGATAATTGCGAATGACTACTTTTAGTAACTACTATAAGCTCAGTTTTACAAATTCACACAGGTTTTGTCCGCAAATTTCATATGCATTTTACCAAATCTTCAGGCTTTACACTGCAATTCACCATTTAACTAATTGAACAAGCAGTTGGATAAGCACAAAGCACACACTAAAGCAATGTCACTCCACATCTGTTAAAGCAGTCACTTCAGATTTTCTTTCTTAAACCATCCAGTATTCATCAATAGTAGGCTGATGCATCCCTTTTTGTCTCTGGCTAACACAACCCCTGTTCTTGTCTCACCAGTGCACTCCATCATTCTGCAGATGACCACATGGGAAAGGAGTGAGCTGAAGAGGTTGGGCCTAGTTGCATGGAAACATATTGCTGGTTTGCATCCCGGCAGGAAGCAGCACTGGTAATTGAAGGGGTGGAACTCCTGCATGTAAACCATTATCACTATAATGCTGTCTGGCACAATGAGAACTGGAGTGCTGACAGGGAGGTTTGCTGTTGGGGGTTTCTGGGGTTTTGGGGGTTTTTTTTGCCAATTCCCATTTTGCATACGCATGCAGGTTTGATTCACATGCAAATATAGATGTGCACATTTCTGCAGGGGGGAGAACAGGAGCAATCAAAAGGTCTGAGGCAGAACTGTTTCACTGTTTCTTATTTAAAGAGCAAGGAGGAAAACGACAATCAAGAACACTCTGCATCTTTAGACATCCCATGACAAATGCAGCATCAGAAGCGCCCTGGTTTTGGTCAAGAAGTTATTAATCTTGTCTTTGGCTTCTCTTTTTACAAGAGCTCAACTCTGTTGTTATTTCAGTTTGCCCAATGATGATCCATACCTCCATCAGTTCCTCCTGGCATCACCCCCAACACTAACGAGCACAGCCACAGCATCCTGGCGGGGTTTAGCCCTGCGGTTCAGCCACTGCTGCACACATGGAGTTATTGGAATGGCACTGAATTTATTGATAGAAATAATATGCTGTGACAGTGTTTTCATTTACACTGCACTCGGTGCTGCATGGATCACAATTTACAAGAAGTTCACTCCTTCAGTACAAACTCAACAGCTATTTCTCTGGGTTTTAATTCAATCCAAACATCACAAAAGTCCAAGGGTCGGAATTTAAACCATTCCTTTCACACAGGCTTTTCAGACTGCGAATTTTTATGCTGCTGCTCCACCTCCAAGATGACAGTGGGGAGGTTTGCAGTAAATACTTGATTTTATTTCTGATGATAGCAGGTAAAGGCATCTAACATTTGAGCTTGTTAATCAACAGCACTACAGGGCTTCAGATACGATCCTTAACCTTCCTGAACAAACAATTGTGAGCATCCACATTTTCTACCAGATGGAGAACAGTTCGCCAGGTCTGATGCCTTTCTAAAGGTCTCATCTGGACGTAAGTCACTGAAACAGGAAATTTCAGACCTAAGTCCCACTGAGGAAGTAGAGGGTCACAAACGAAAATGAGAAATATCACTGAAGATCTCTGACCAGAGATGTATTCAGTTTGAGGGGGGAATGGCAGTCCTGCTGCACTGAAGTTTAAAATACATTTGGTTTTAAACAACTGAATGCATTTGAAACATTTCTCCCCAAAGCCCTGTATCATACCAGCAACAAAACCAAAACAGACTTCACTTAAAGCTTTACTACCCATCCAGTGGAAGGGGAAATTCTTATTACTCCTTTCCTGCTCTGAACCAGATTTTAGCAACAAACAACATTATCATCTTACTCAGTACATCTCTTCCACATGTGCTTGAGTCATATCTGCTTTCTCTACCAACTAGAAATATCTATTTCCTTTCAAAACACTAACCTCCTCACAAGATGTAGCTGGAGATTGTAAGCTAGATCTTGTGGGGTCTCATAAGGCAGCTGTTAAAGCCAACTATAAAGGCTTTTCACACACTGAAAAGTATGTCAAAGGGGAAAAAACCTGCCTAATTTTCAGCTCCTACACCAAGAGCTTCCCACTGGCATGGTAAGGGTCAAGAAATCCCATTTTCAGATATGAAAGGCATAAGGTGAGTCCACTGAAAAGAGATGAACCCTTAGAAATCATAGAATCATAGAATAGTTAGGGTTGGAAAGGACCTTAAGATCATCCAGTTCCAACCCCTGCCATGGGCAGGGACACCTCACGCTAAACCATGCCACCCAAGGATCGGTCCAACCCGGCCTTGAACATCACCAGCGATGGAGCATTCACAGCTTCCCTGGGCAACCCATTCCAGTGCCTCAGCACCCTTACAGTAAAGAATTTCTTCCTTATATCCAATGGCACTGCTACTGTTATCTTTCAAGCATCATTTTTACTATTGTATAAGTGTACCTGCCAATAGCAGCAAAACCCAAGAGTTTTCTGTAACAAGGGTTTATTGCATCGGTAGGCCGACAGCTCCCTATCAGCAGAGAGTGTCTGGGATGTCTGCTTGGTCTACTTAATCCTGTCATAAAAAGCAGGAGCATCATTGGGGATTATCTAGAAAAGGTGCTTATCCTGTAACACAATCCTCAGTCCTGGTTTACTTTCCAAACATGAATTTCACTTTTCTTTTTTTTTTAAATAAAGGGAAAAAACAGCACACAAAAGAGAAAAAGAAAATCCATTTCAGTTATCGGCCACTTACCACTGCCCAAGTCAACAAACAAATCATCCTCTGTCATTTTAATTTCATCTATCATTTGGGCCACTAAGTCAAAGGAAGTTTCTCCGTAAACCTCTGGGGAAAAGGGCTCATAGTTGTTCAGTTTCTCAGGATCAGTCACCGAGTGGTTATACACCTGCTGCAGGATGTGCCGGAGGAGCCCGTTGGAGGGACGAGTGTTCAGTTTCATCGGTTGGGTGGTTCCCTTCCACTAAAGGGAAAGAGCAGGAAGCAGATATGAACACAACGTGAGCACAAGGAAACATCACCACAAGGCTATATTGGCGTAATGCAGAATAGAGGCAGAGGAAAGACTCTCTAACAGGGCCTGCTGTGATAGGATGAGGAGTGATGGTTTTAAACTGAGAGACACTCAGGCTGGATGTGGGGAATAAATTCTTTACAATGAGGGTGGTAAACCCCTGGCACGGGTTGCCCAGAGAGGTGATGGATGCATCATCCCTGGAGAGACTCAAGGCCAGGCTGGATGTGATTCTGGGCAACGTGACCTAGGTGAAGATGCTCATTGCAGGGGAGTTGGACTAGATGAGCTTTGAAGGTTCCATCCAAACCACTTATGATCCTACCACTCCCTCTCATTCCTTCCATCACAAGCTGGTCTGCTCTGCACAGACAAAACCAGTGAACACCACTACAGAAATCACACAACACAGACTGCTCTGCATTTTGTCTCACCTCAACTGGTAGGTGATTTTAAATATACCTGTTGGAAATAGGTGGGAAAGGGGAAATTAAAGAGATACAAAAATCAACAGGCAGTGTAGTGTAAAGTTTAATACCAAATATAGTTGGAATAGGTGTAAAAGTCTATCCACTCATCTCTATAGGTACTGATCACCACTGAACTGATGTTGACTGCACTGTCCAAATAAGAACAGTTCCTGTTGCTTTCAGGAACTGCAGGATGGGAGGGATCTATGTACTCAAACAGGGAGTGGCAGGAAAGAGATGGAAATCAAGCTTCCTTTCTTCTCCAGATAAAACCCTGTCCTATCCATAAAAGGCGTTTTTAAAAGGATCCCTCTGATAAAGAAAAACAAACAAAAAAGGGACAACTCCAGGATCCCACCTGAACACTCCTCTGCTTGAGATTCAAATGGCACAGTCAAAACGAAACCCATCAGGTTTGGGATTTCAGTCAGTAACGGCAAATGCTGATTAGCTTCCAATTCTTAGCTACTACCCAACACACACATGAAGGCGCTGAATCCGAACAAGCACAAATCTTAGGTAGTTGTAGGCCCATAAAGCAAAGGAAAGCCTGGCAAAAATAGCCTTGCTCCCTTGTTTGAAATGCATACTCCAAAGAATTCCCACAAGCACAGCAGAGAAATAAAGCTCAAACAGAAGAGTAACATTCATTCGCTGCTCGTGTTCTGCTTCTCCATCTCAATCTTTTATAGGGGTAAGAAAACCTAAAAGCTTATCAAGTTGGTCTGAAATAGAGTACATTCTAGTTCGGCCAGTGATCCCACAGAACAGAGTAGATGAACTGAGCAGCAAGCAAGGAAATTCCTAAGCCATTGACCACGTCCACAGTACGTAAGAGAGTTCATATGGATAAGTAAAGTACCTATAAGGCACAGATTTCCCTGCATAAAAGAAACTCTATACGAGAAATTCCTTTGAAACATCTAGACATTAAATGCAGAGAAACCTTTTGCTCCTCCTGAAGATTACTGCTACTTCAAAGTGCCAAAAAAATGGTGCTGGAAGCAAGCACTAAGGAGCAACAGGTTAAAATCTGCACTTTGGAGGGGAAAACTCTTATTTTTCTCTTTTCTTTCTATAAGAATGCCCCTCCAGTAGTAACTGCTCAAATGCCCACGTATGATCAAGAAAATAAGGTTTAGTACCAGACTTACTAAGTCCCCCAAAAGAATGGAAGTGCTCACTACTGGTGTTGCAACTGCCTACCACACACCACCCAGCCCTAAGCCACTGCCCTCCTGGGTGTTATTCACTGCTTGTGAATTCCAACCAGCTGGACAAACGCGATGGTGCGTAACAAAGGTAAATACATACCAACTGGTGAATGCTATCGATGGCTCGGTTGTACTTGTCACAAAGCCTCTGCATGCTCTCAAAGCTACAGGGGGAGAAAGAACACAGGGTCAGTTAAAAACAGAGCTCTGAGTAGGTGGTTATTCAGGGCCTGTCTCTGGCAGAAGGTAAAATTACACACACGGCTTTAGGACTTTGTATACAGTTTCCTTTAAAAACATTCCCCAGTAGTCCAGAAGAAGAGGAGAATTCCTTAATTAATGGAAAAAAGACTGAACTCAAAGTATGATTAATTAGGAAGTTTTATATTCTCCCAGACCATTATTTCTTTTCCATACTCTCAGCTGCACAGAACATCTGTAAATTCCTCTCCTTCGTTCCACCATCTCTCCAGGATAACCAGCCCTAGAAATTAACTCTGGAACTGAAGCTGCAGACAGAGCCAGGACACAATCTAAAATGTCACCCACCAGGAAAGCATGCTGATTGCTTCACAGCCTGCTTGGGATTACAGTCAATTCAGGCAGATGCCTTAATGACAGAAGCTGAGAGGATTAAACAAATTCATCTCAGGCCAGGGAAGAAAAGCTATTACTAGGAACATCATCTGTTAAGTAATCAGATCCACAAAGCAGCAGCAAAAAGACAGTGCAAGGAGTTACAGGAGGAAGACAATGAAATCATGGCCATCCCTAAACCCAGAGAGGGGTGGGGGACCAGGGGCCATCTCAAGGAAGTTGCTCCTCAGTCTCTTGTGATCCTCATTACTGCTACACTCTACAAGAACTGCTGACTTCCACTTCAAGCTTCCAACTGCCCCTGCTTGTTTCCATGTTAAGACAAAGCAAGAGGCTGAAATGGCATTCTGTAAGCACAGCACATGCATTTCGTTCACATCCATGAGGCAGTCTATCTGGTGAAGTAACTTTTCTGGTGACTTTTTCAAAGGCAGTATGAAGACAAAAGCCATTTACCACAGTTACAGGTTTATGACTTCCTTGGAAAGCTGCAGAAAGGTGAGCAGGCTGTGACTTCTGGGACCAGATGGGTTTCTCTTCCACCGCTGCCAACCGCACTGGTGCTGCCTAATTAAACGTGCCCAGCGCGGATGCCAGAACTACAGAAGTTACAGCATTGCAGTCACTGTGAGTAATCCACAAATCCCAACCAATGGATCTGATGACAAGGGATGCTTGACCCCGATTTCTCCTTTTGAATTTGTCAAGAGGAAGAGAGGGAGTAGCCAGTCTTACAATGAAACAATTAAAACATAACTAAGAGAGGAGGAAGCAATACCATAGATCATGATTCAAGTCTGGTGCTCAGAGCAAGAGCCCGTGATTAATGACAGTGATTCAGTTTCGTGATTCAGTTTCATCTGTAAAGCTCATTCTGTGAGTTCAGTCATGCTGTGGACTTGAAGAAATTCAGTCTTTCCCATGAAAACAATGAAGGAGGGTTTTGTAAGCTGCAGTTTGAGGGTCGTCTCTTTCTCCAGTCTCAGTACAGCCAAGTCAACACAGAATCTCAGACACAGATACACCTCAGGTCAGACTGCCCCTCTCAGCCTCAAGGCAAATGCCACATACGCTACATTCAGTTTCAGCTGTTTGTGGAATAGGTACTAAATGTAACTACAAGCATCTTCAAATTACCTCTTACTCACCAGAAGACCAGTATGAATTGCCTTTTAATTTAGCCCCTCACCCAAAGAGCATCCCACTTGCACTGAGTCTAGAGGAGGGATGGGGAAGGTTATCCTCCCACAGGCACGATGCTGACTGACAGTGCCATTTCCCAAACAGGAATTCTGAGCTATTACAAAAGCAGAAACCTCAGTGCCATTCAGATTCCTAACACTGGACACAGTCCAACAGCGCAGATACCGATCATTGTTTCGGAGTGAGTAATTCCAACGTACACCAGAGCTCAACTCTCTACTGTGTGGAGTTTCCAATTATGTCCTTAATCCAACAGCCTTTGCCAATGTTGCTGTTACACATTTCCTACCAAAATAACTCTGCGGAGTCTGAAGCCAGTTCTAAAAGAAAACTGCAGTTCATAGTGTCTAAGAATAACCACTTACAAACTGATTCATTATAAACCATGCTGACCTGTCCTCCTGGTGGGAAACAAACAGTCCTCTCACCTTTTTGTATCATAGTCAATTAAAACGTAGTTTTCCATAGCAAGCTTGAGATCTGGGATTTCTTCACAGACCCACCTGAAATGAGAAAAGAAATGACAACATCTCCAATGAAGTAGAACAAAGCAATCTGCCTCAATTCCAGACTGGCACTGCTATATGTTAAGCCAGAATACTGCAGCAGAGCTGAAAGACCATGCTGTTGTCAGGAGTAAGGAAGACATCCCAACCTGATGATCGGAAAGCTGCAGGAGTTTGTATTTGTGTTGAATAAACAGTAAGGTCCCATCGACACTGGCACCAGTATAAAGCTCTTGCAATGGCTCAACTTCAAAACAAGGTGATAAATGTAGTAAATGCATGTCAAAATGCTGAAAGCCATGGCTGATGCTAACCTAACATAAAACATAATGCAAAAAGAATGCTGATGCCGGAACAAGCTTTGACAAAGCTGAATTTGGAGAAGATGCTTCCTGCAGCACCCCAAAAGAATGCCAGCGGTCACTGTAAGGATATTCTCCTCCATGTAGTGCTCGAAACCACTTTTACACCTTAAATAACCCAACCCAAAACAGATTTTAGGAAGTTATTTTGATTAAAAAATCCCTTTGACACACCGAGTCAGTAAAACCCTGTATGGAGCTGCCATGAGAAATGGACAGTGCACATCCTCTTGCAGTGCATCTGACAACGGCATCTCACAGAAGAGATCTTCACTCTTGGAAGGTAGGAAGAGTAACTCTTCTCAAAGATAACTTAAAAGCCACATAAGCTTTGCACACACCTTCCTCCAAAAGCATCAAAGAAACCTCAAGAAACCCCAGAGCAAATCACTGGATGAATTCCAATATGGACGGCAGTTTCTTCTTCGCTCACCTGGATACATGCTTCACTGTATAAAATCAGGGAAGAAGGAATAATGACTAGAGCTCCAACAGCTCTGGTTCTGGTCATTTTTGGCCAGGAAAGGCTGGACCAGATGATCCCTAAGGTCCTGTCAAAGCTGGTACTCCAGGACTTCCCTAAAAAAACGTTAGGGCTCTAATCTCCACAAGCGTTTTCCTCTGGAATTACAGGAAGGGGCACTCAACAGCCCATCACCTACCACTGGCTTGAAGAGACAAATGCAAATGCCTCTGCGCTCTTTTACCCACCGCTTTCATAACCACACGGCAGTTACTTTGCAAAGGCAGCATGAAAGCCCTCTAACACACTGTGTGTGCTGCAATCAGGCTTAAACATGGTTGTGAAACATTCCTTTGGCTCAACTGCCTGTGCTGGGAAATGCTCAGACTTCCTACTCTACATGTTAGTCTTTCACCTTTATCCTCCCACTTTCCCTGCATTGGTCCCACTCCACCAGCAGAATGAAGAGGACATCATTCCCAAATAATGTCAATTCCTCAATGCTGCGACATCACAGCAGCAAGGGGAGAGGGAGAGGGTTGGGAAGAAGATATGCAAGCCCAGAACTTAACACATCATGCCAATGATGCTTTCTTAACCTTGCTTTTCTCAAGATCAGGTACACACTGCCACAAGCACCAAAGCTGAATATCACTACTCGTTTTTAATCCTGTTCAAAAGAGCACAGAATATGGCAAGTTAAAACAAAGTCCACTTGAGAAGGAGATGTGCATTGCAACAACAGCAGTTCAACGCAGAAAATAACTTACAGCTGCTCATTTCCAGTTATAACTGCTGTCCTCCTTTATACCTTGTCTCAAGATACCCAGTCACTGGGATGCAGCAAGACAGAGGGAAGGGTTCTAGCCACATCTGCCTTGAACACTTACCGAATTGTCTCAATAATTTCGTGAGCAGCATCATGGTGTTTGTCCTGAAATAGAAAGAAAACACGTTTTCAAAGAGACATCTTTGTGCTGTTTATCCCAACATTACAGGAATCACAATCCTTTTAAGAATACAGGTGGGGAGCATACTAGCAAAGGAGGCTTTCATTGCCACCCAGGCCATTAAACCCATCAAATGATCCGTCTCACAACAATATAAACGCTAATGAAATACATTTCTCAACTTTCTAGGGACTAGCAGATTGACATGAAGGAACTGTCATTCTACTTATTTCTTTGTCACTTCCTGAAATCAGGAATTGTGTAGCTGATACCCTTGGTAAGCAGTGGGTACTTGACTGCAAGTTCCACAAAGAACAGCTGATTTCATGGCCCTAGCATCTGGTACGTGCTCCCATCTCCATATGGACACCGAGTTTCTAGCACAGCGAATGGCTTTCTAAAATAAAACATCAAATAAACAGTAGGAGTGGAGATCAGCGTAAGAAGAAACACCCTCACAGCACACACACACACACAAAGGAGGCCCAAATCATAGCATCCCAAACCAGTTTGGGTTGGAAGGGGCCTTAAAGCTCATCCAGTTCCAACCCCCTGCCACGGACAGGGACACCTTCCACTAGAGCAGAAAACCAAAACATTGCAGTTACTACATCCAAAAGGAGAAACGGCAAACATAAAAGCGGTGAGGACACCTGGGATCGAATGCAGGAAGCTGGGTGTTAACCCTGGTTCTGTTTCATACCAACATGCGATGCTGTGCATCGCAAGCCACCCAGAACACACCTGGGGCTCTGCTTGCTCTGGTCTCTGGTGTTCACCCAGGATGCGGGCTGGGAAAGCCCAAAGCCAACAGAAACCAATCGCACCAATAAACCCACACAGCTGAAGTTCTGAATGCCAGGTAAGTCATTCTAACAAGAAATGTTGGCCCAGAAAAGAGGAGCAACTGAGCTAAACTCTGCTCCTCACCCTTGGCACACACCTAGAAGTAAAAGCAGACAGGAGAGGACTTCTCTTCCTTTTCATTCCTTGACTGTGAAGTATAAAAATACCCCAAGAGAGCGGCTCACGCACAAACATCCCCTATAAACCTTCATGTTTTGCTACATTATCACAGCAGAACCCCCTTGGGCTGATCCAGCTCTCCCAGTAAACTGTGTTCCTGTATAGTAAGAATGCTTTATCAACATAAGCACATTAGAGCGGAAAAGTGAATTCACGCTTATTCCGGCATAACCGTTTTCTCTGAAGAAGTTATATTCTTCACTGATGGCATTGGACAGCTTCAGCGCTACCAGAACACACAGAGAAACCCCTTGCCCTACAGGTCTACATGAAAACACCCCATAAATGTCCAAAGCTGCTTAATCAGCAGATTCCTTTGTCTTGAGTAAAAAGTGAAACAGGAATGTCAAAAAATAAGAATAAATCCCAATGCACATTTACAGATCATCCCATTTAAGCGAGTGGATTTACTAACACAACCTCATGTGGAAATGCGAGCCAGAACGGGCCTTAGTTTGTGTCGTTATCCAGGAATAATGAAGTTGAAAACAGTTCCACATTGACTGCTGCTAAACTTCTCATGTTGAAACACTTACAAAGTTTACAGTACTCTATAACCAACGTACTTTGTCCTAGTAGACAGGCCCCCAAGATCTCATGCAAGTCAGAAACGATCTAACATTGCTTCAAAGTAGACACAGCCATGGAAAATGGAGGGGGAAAAAGGGGGAAAGAGATCTAAAGGAAACGCAGAGCAGTTTCCCTTTCTTTAGGGAAACTTTTAGTCCCATTTCAACATTATGGTTGGAAGATTTAATAAGAAAAGACATTAAACAGCACCAGTCATCACATCTGTATTCATGCAATTGTTTATGACGTTGATATAGTCTTCAGCAACTCAGAACACAAGCTGAATAGAAACCTCACCAAAACCACAGACTCTGCTCCCACCAGCATCAGCCTTTGTCCATCATCCTTTCAAGCAGATGCACTGGGTTTGGCCAGACACGCAACTGAGCTCAGCACAGCAGCTTGAACCTGGAGCCTTTTACAGCCGTGTGGGTGAACACCGAAACCAGCAGGCTGGGAAGGACTGGGGCAATTCCTGATGGCTCTGCCGCAATCACTGCAGTCTGACAAACCTACACCCGGCTCAGCCAACAAAGCACACTCAGAGATCATAGGCCTGGGTTGGAAGAGACCTCAAAGCTCATCCAGTTCCAACCCCTGCCACAGGCAGGGACACCTTCCACTGGAGCAGGGTGCTCCAAGCCCCTGTGTCCAACCTGGCCTTGAGCACTGCCAGGGATGGGGCAGCCACAGCTTCTCTGGGCACCCTGTGCCAGTGCCTCAGCACCCTCACAGGGAACAGCTTCTGCCTTAGATCTAATAAAGATGGCCTCGAATTCAGACACATTTTGGGGTTTTGGGGCCTTGAAGGTTGGGGGTTTTTCCCTTTTTCAGGCTGCAGGGACCCATGACCAACACCAGCATGCCAGCTACACCTCTAATACAGCAGGTTATACAAGCCCGTTGTGTTATACTTCGGCAAACGGGGACCCATGAGAGCACAGTTTTACACTGCATCTGCGTCCATACTCATAGCGCTTTGTCAGTAAAATATCCTGGTAAAGAGCCTCCTACAAACAGCCTGGTTATCAACATGAAAACCTGCACAGAAGCCTTTTGGATGAGCGTCAAGGAGCGTATCTAGTCTGCCTGCAGTCACGAGATGATGCCACGGTACTCTGTGTCATGGAGTTCCATTCATCCTCCAGCTCTGCTCCAAGCTGTTCTCCCTCCCTCCTCCCTTACACACTGATGTGAAGCATACTACGTGCTGCTCGTTGGCCTGGCTGTACTTCTGCAATGTTCTTGTATTTATGTAGTCTGAGAGGCCCTCGGAATCTTCCGAGCCACATAAATGGAATCTATTTCATGAGACAAGACCTTATCTCTTTAATGTGGTCTATGCACTACGTATTTAAAGTAAAAAGTTGCAGTCTGTAGTAATAATTGAGAATGCCCAAAGCTATTTCTAACAAGTTTATTTATTAAGAAAAAAAAGCTAACCACACATTGAAAGCCAGTTCTTGCAGTTAGTCCTTGCAGTTAGTCCTTGCAGTTAGTCCTTGCAGTTAGTCCTTGCAGTTAGTCCTTGCAGTTAGTTCTCCAAGCTGAACTTTATAATGAGGAGTTCTTATTTTCAACCTAAAAGTTCAATTTAAGATTGAAACGTGAGCTCCCAGAGAAAGTTCAACAGTTTTTGCCAAGCCATCTCCTTGGGAAAAGGATGGAAAGAAAGCAGACATTTTTCCAAAAGTCACTTACAAGGGACTCCTTTCTGTGGAAAACAGTGGAGAAGAGGCAGCCAGAACAACAGAACAGCTTCCCAGTTCCGATTCGTACACCAGGTTTCTCCGTTCACATGTTACTACAACTCTAATCACAGGAGTTAGGAGTCTGAAGCCAGAAACACACCCACTGCTATTACTTGCAGTACACTAGTGCCCAGAAGCCCTACCAGCATGCACGACTCCTGGCACATGCCGTGCCAAGCAGAGCGAGTCCTCCTGCAGAGATCAACGAGCTGCATTAGCGGTTTGGCCCTTTAGGACACGGAAATTAGGCCAGAGACCAACTTTTAGGAGTTTGGTCTTTCCCTTCTCCTCTTCTGAAGTCTCCCATCCCGACTGCTCTCAGTGAGGACCTTTTCCTGCAGTTTAGGCTCAGCGATCTAATTACAGTGGGATGAGAAGCAAAAACTGGATAAATAACTTCCCTGCACGCTCTGACGTTCAAGTCAGCCCATGCTCTCTGTACAAGAGGCATTTTGTATCTTGCAGCTATCAAAGTGCTACACATGGTTTTAAAGGCCAAATAAGACCTTTCCAAAAGCTCTTTCCAAGTACGTCTTTTCATGCAATCATTATCATTATTTTGATATCATTATCATTATTTTGATATCATTCTGCATTCCTGCACTTTATCCTAAACTCTCGGGTGTATTTGTACAGGACTAGTTATCCCACAATGCAACAATTCAAATCTAACCTAAAGCAACAGACTTTAAGCGTTATGTTTCTTCCTCAAACACAAAGAACTTGTTCAATTAAATTGGGCAGCCGTCATTGCCCGAAGCAAGGAACAACACCCTAGTGCCCCTTCCAAATTTACACCTTTCTATATTTAGGTCTTTCTTAGGCAATCTTCGGGGATAAGAGTCATTTGGAGGTTGGGGGGTGATCGCTGTATTTCTAAACTTCATTTCCCCACATGCAAAGTGGAATCCTTGTGAGCTCCCATCCATCTACAGAATAAAGGCAGCAAAAAGCCCAAACCTGAGAGGAAAACAAAGGGTTTGAAAAATCTGAATGTGGTCTTGTGAAACAGAAATGCAGTTCATGCCCTGTCCGCACAGCACCAGACACAGAATTGTAAGACCCCTTTACCCACTCTTCATAGAAAGGAAGGGTTTTGTGTGTAGCTTTGACTGCCCACGACTCAACTGTCCCACAGCAAAAGCAGTTCTCCCCTTTGCAGGGTCAGCTGAGCGTTTGACCACACTTCCTCCCCTAAATGAGCCCAGGTGACCAAAGCAGAAACGTGCAGATGAACTGCAGGCAAGGGTTTGCAAAGCAGGATGAAGAGATCCCCCACTGGCCACCAGCTGAATCCAAGCAACCCCGAGAAAACAAACCCTACAACAAGCTAGTTACAACTAAATCAATGGCAACACTCATGTACCTTTTAATGAACGTCTTTAGATGCTATTCTACTTCCAACACTTTAACCATGTAGCGCTGGCTCCCAAGTATAAGCATGGATCCACTCAAGTATTAACAGAAGTCATTTTGATTTGCCAATCGATTTAACTCACAAAACAAAAGAGGTCAGTCTCACTAGCCCCTGGTTTTAAAGAACAGCTTGGCTGCCTCTCACAGCAGCTCTCTCCCGAGGCAGTTGTCCATAAATCCCAAGGAGAGGATGTTACAGCTGGAGACAAGATGGTTAGCAGAGATCAAAAAGATGGATTAGGAAAAGCCAATCAATCTTGCAGAAGGCTAGTGGGACAAGTGCCTCTTTAATGTCCCCTCGGTTTCCTCCATCTGTGGAGGATGATAAGCATTTCTCTAGACACCCAGAAAGGCAACATGAGCTGCTGCAGCTTCCCCACAGGAACCAGGGAAGCATGCAGCATCCTGCATGGCACATGGATGCCCTCTCACAACTGCTGCCTTCAGCCTGTCAGGAGTTTGCATCCCTCCTACCCCAGGGTTTCACTTCATTTACACCTTGTCTAGGAAGATTCCCCACTATCAGCTCTACATCCAGAGCGTGTCCATATTCAATACACCTGCAAACAGTGGTTGACAAGAGCTTATGGAAAGCCAAAACCAAAGCACTTCCAGCTGCTATAGCAGCAAAGAGCTGCCTGCAGGCCAGCTGAACAAAGGGAGAGATCTCAAGCCCCGCAGTCCTGCTTTAAATCACTTCACATTGTAGGGTCTTTGCCTTGTGCTCAAATGCTAGTTACACTTTGAGGAAGGAAAAGGCAAAGTGCCCTGTGCAATATTTCACACTGTATAGCTAGACTTCATTTAGTATCACCAGATGTCATCCCAAGTCAAGCTTGTGTGATTCAGCTTCCACAGCAAGAACCAAAGCACAAGCTATCTTATCAAGTGAGACAAGGGCCAAAAGTCTTCTTTGCAGCACTCGATTACTGTTGTTCCTTTAATCAAGAAAGTACAAGGACATTCACAAGCATGCCTATATATTAGCATGTATAAAAAGAGCTCTCCTGCAGAGAACAGCTTGCGTCCATTCTTTTCCTCCCAACCTCAAGAGAAGTGGCAAGGGAAGCAAGAGCCACCAAACTGCATTTTGAAGCCCATCTCCCACACCGCCAAAAGAGCTGACAAGTTGGATGTAGTTCAGTATTTCCTAAGTTTACTGTCACACAAACCTAGATGGAAAACACGGAGGGCACTATGGCCTCCTTATTGGCTACATATGGATTTTTAAAGGAAAAGCAGGTTTGGCTAGAGAACCAAGATACACCAGAAGTGTTAACAAAGGAAAGAGGAATTAGAAAAGAAGATCCAAACAGCTCCAGGTAATCCTTCTACAGCATTTGTAGACAAGACAGTTGTGGATGTGGTTGCAACAGAAACTCGCACTTTCACTGGGATATCTAAACCACAACAAAACCCTTTTGCCTCTCCACATAGCAATTCCAACTGTTGCTACGGACACTGCACAAATGGAGGAGGGAACTGTTCCCATGCTAGCACATAGGAGGGGCCGTGTAAACACATTAACATGCAGTCACGCCGCAGGAGTGTCTAAGGCAACATCCACATGGACCAGTTACAGCAGGATGACCCACTGGCTTCAGTCTGTGTAAACCAGACAGAGCCCAGACATAAGAAGTAGTTCTCTTCCACAAAGACAGCCTAGTTACAGAAAGTGCCAATGAAGGACTCCAGCGTGTGCTCGCTCTGAGACAGGGCAGGCTGCCGGGCTTTCACTTCACTCAACCAGCATCTCACAGGCACTTCAAGCCAACACAGCTGCCTGCTGCCCTGAAAGCCACCTCCTGCGCTGGGCCAGCAGTGCCTGTGCACACACGCAGCAACGTCAGGGAAGGCTTAAGCTAAAATTCAGCCTTTTTGGAGTTTTGGCTTAGCTACCTTTCAGTTCACCCCACACCAGTGTACAAACATGCTGCTATAGGCTGAGGGCAGCTGAGACCCAACAGCAAGGGGACAGAGATGGCAGGAGTTATTGCTACTTGTGGAAGTACCAGTTTGAGACTTGCACCTCACACAAACCACCACCTGTGTTAATAAAGAAATAACCCCCTTGTGCAGCAATAACTGGAGAGTTGGGGGAGCAGAAAACAGCCACACACATGCCAGAAACAAACCTTTATGTGAAACCTAAGCTAAGGGTTACCGCTGGTAGAAGTGAATACCCTGTCCCAGAACTGCTGCTGTTGAAAGCAGCTCCCACCTCTCTCCATCCTGGAGTCTTCCCTCTCCTTGTTGGGTGCTGGGAGGAAACTCTTCAGCCAGCATGTATTCTGTGACTGGCTGATCCCCACCTCCTGCAAGGACAACTGGCCAGTCAAAGCAAAGCATCCAAGGCAACATCATCTTAAGCATCCACTTTACGTGCTGTAAAGATAACTCAGTCTTGGACAGCCCAGAAATGCAGCTCCTGCTAAACACAAATATTCCCCATAACAGAAGTCCCCGTACTCTTTCTGAAGCTCACTGAGCTCCTAAAGATGTTTTGCGAGGTGCAAAAGAAAAACATGAACGATTACAACCTTCCCCCCCCAAGCTTTAACTTGCGTCCCAGAGCTAATGCAAGCTACATCCAAGGGCCAACCATCCCCAAGAGCTTCCAATTCAAAGGTATCTAACCTACCCTGCAATATTACAATGTATTCCTCATATGTTACAAATGAGGATTGGTTCCACTAAGCAGGGAGGGAAGCCAAGGCGGGATCAAGGCGGGCTCCCGGCCCCAGCTCCAGGGGGTCAGGGGCCACCCTGCCCAGCACCTCATCTCCCAACACCCAACAGATACACCAACGTGAGGGAATCCCCTGCAACCCCATGGAGATCCAGCTGAGGAATGAAAAACCAGGCCGAAGAGCTCACGCTTTGTACTATAAACACTAATAATATTACAGAGCATTAAGAAGGAAGGGACAAATTAATGCCAAAGCCTCAGCAAACTGTCCTGCACACTCCACAGAAATATCAGAAAGTTTCTCAGTCACAGAAACTGTGTTAAAACCCATTAATTTTTCCTAAAATTCATTCAGAACCTTCTGCAGGGCTTTGGCTTTTTCACGTTTCCAATGCTTCATTCAGCTGTCTTCAATAATCCCTTACATTTTCCATCCATCACTAAATGTTCTGTCAGGGTGGACTTTTAGGAAACTCTCATTCATTCATGAAAT
This sequence comes from Amazona ochrocephala, assembly GCA_039720435.1. Classification (NCBI taxonomy): domain Eukaryota; kingdom Metazoa; phylum Chordata; class Aves; order Psittaciformes; family Psittacidae; genus Amazona; species Amazona ochrocephala. The sequence continues at coordinate 29,435,086 of CM077885.1, forward strand.
GAAACAAAACCAAATACTCAGAACAGGAACTTTTCTGTTATTCATAGATCCGTTCCTATCTATGAAGCCATCGTTTCCTGCTGTAAAATACACTCAACCCTCTTCCTATGCTCTAAAAATAGCAACCGACTCAATTTGATATCTATAGCAGCATGTGGTAAATATCATCATATACCCTTTTATTTCTTGCTCCTCTTCAGAGTTTGTTTTGTCTTCTCTTTAATAATTGCTGCAAAAGTGAATATATTATGTTCACAATTCCTTATACGAACAACTTCTGCTTCTGTGGATCCTTCTGTTAGGAAGGAGAAAATAAGTGAAAAGACCTTAAATACGTTGAGAAACTTGCAGATTATCACTGTGATAAATACTCTGGAGGGGACAGAAAAGCACCCCCCCTCTGCTCCCTGTCTTGATCACTACAGTAAAAGCCTTTAATCAGGCAGCCAAAGGTTAACTCAAAGCAGGGAGAAAAAGAGCAAGGCAGTATGAAAGAGGAAGAAGAAAGAAGGAAGAGTGCAGAAGAAGACATATGGACGTCTGGGGAGAAGGGTGATTAAATTTCCCATAAATCTCACATACCAAGAGGCAAGATATTTTGCCTAAATTCCCAAGAGAAACACAGTTCAGTCACGTATCTGAGCCTTGAAAGGATAACCATCTCCATATATATTAAGGCTGCCATGAAGGACAAGAGTTGGAGTTGCATGTGGTGGCACGGATTTCCCTTGGCACACTAAAAGCTTTCAGTGCTGTGTCCGCCTGTAACTGATGGGCGAATTTCAGGTAGATAAATTTGAATTGCCTGAGCTGGAACTTTGGCCAGGACAGGAACATTAATCCTCACTCATCTGCTGATAGAACAAAAAAGCAATCTTGAACAGCTCCTCTGTCCTTCCACAGTTACCTTTCAGGTAATTGAGTTATATGAAGAAATAAAGCCTACTGTGGTGCTAAGATGCAATACAGGAGAACAACTTTTTCTCTTCCTACAGAAATACCAGGGGAAAAACGCGTGTGTTAAGTGCACTCCTGCTTTATATTGTATCCAACAGGCCAGAGCTTTGAACAAAAGCCAGTCTGAAAACTGCACGAGTACCGATTGTCACCCATGGCAAGTTACACTTCAAAGGGTAAAGCCCAGAAGAAAACTGCTCTGTAATATCAGGTGCTGCACAATTAAAGGCTGTATGGTTACAGCCTTCCTCACCTTGCAAGGCCACCTCGCCCCCCCAGCAGCACACTGCTGGGTTCCCTTTGGCAGGTAGGAGAACAGGAAAGGAAAGACGATGCAACTGTGCCAGCTCTGTCATTTGCTTCTGTTTATTTGCTGGGCAGCAGCAAAACCCGAGGACTTCTGAAATGACCGAGTCAATTATTTCCCAGCTTTACATTATTCACTCTTCCTACTCCGCGGGTTTTTAGAACCGGGTGTTGAGTAATCGGAAGTCCCCTCAAGTTCTCAAACCTTTTTCTTCACTGGAGAAGTTTCTATAAGGACTTAGTCATCCCCACAAACATTTCCCAACGAGCTGCATTGACAGCATCGCTTAAAGCAGAGAAAATCCCCTACCCTCTGCTACCGCTGAGGAATTTCTGGGCAATTACTCAGGGTGTGAGGAGGTTTTGCCTGGCAAAGTCAGCTCAAACAGTTTCCTCCGCTGGCCACCCCCTTCTTTGTACCGGCGCTGCTGCCCTGGGAAGGCAGCATGAGTCAGATTACAGAGCAGGGTGGAGGGGGGGCGGCTCTGAAAACACTGGGACATTTCTTTCCAGCCCAGATATCTCCAGCGATCCAGTTCCCAGAGCCACCCCGCACACAGCTTCTCAACAGAGGGGCTGCCGCCACGCCGAGGAGCTGCAGGCATCCCACCTTCTCCCAGCAGCACAAGCTGAGCCGAGGGAAACGCCACCCGCACGTGCAAAACGTGAAGCTGTTTTCCATCAGCTCATCCCACCGGACATGTAACGGTGAATGTAGTAAGGCAGGGCTGGATTTGTACAGGGAAAACAGGCAGAGCAAGCGGCTGGGGCAAGGCGGCACAGGACCACCCTCAGCAGCAGCCTGTGCCTCCAGCATGGTTGGTACAACACTGAAAGGACCAATTTAGGACCTCCCTAAATTGATCTTACCATACTATGCTATGGCACTGAACTCCAGCAGCGGCTCCCACACCTGCTTCACTGTCTGAGAAGTCAAAGCTCACTGGCAGAAAACCTATCCCCAGTAAAGCTGAGTGACACACACACAAAAAGCATTAAATTCTCAACCAAGGTTTGTTCTTCATCTCTAGCACTGATCTTTAATTTCAGAGGTGACACTCCCCGCTGGGCTGTGATTTTCATTATCACTGCCTGTCCTTGAGCTCTTCGTGCGCAGCGCATTCCTTTGGTGACAGAATGGTATCAGCAATATCACCAACCACAGAGATAGGAAAAACCCCACACCACACACTGCACCCTTCCACCTGTACAAAGTCCAGGACTAGCCAGCTTGTGGCCCATCACTCAGCAGCAGGCACACACACGTACACCTCTCCCACAGCTGAGAACAATGCTCTGACAGCACTCAATAAGCCAATGAGGATATTTTGGCCATTACAGCGGAGTGGAAAGTCAGCAGCAAAGAGGAGGAACACAGACGTACCAATGAATTATTCAAGCCAGACTTATTGTCACAGTTGCTAATTTGGAGGCTTAAGCTTCAGCAGCTCACAGCAGAAGTACCTGCACAAAGCACAGCCAGGACTGTCCCCTGCTGGGACAGTCAAGATGCTGAGATGTCCAGGCTGGAAGACGGAAACAAAACTGGCACATAATCCTACTGGGATGCACTGGGGTTTGCCCATCACCAGCCTGGCTGCAGGAGGAGCTCCCGGCCACTATCACAGTGCAGACACTGAACCCTTACAAGTCAAACGGGAAGGGGGAAAACACACTAAACCCCAACACACAGAGGTTTGCACTTATCTCTGGGGGGAATGCTATTAAGCGGGCGAACAACGGGAATGCCGACCAGGCAGAGAGCAAGGGAAGACAGGCAGATGTTTAACGCTGAAACTTGAAAGGACTTGCACACTATTTAACATGACAGGCAGCGAGTCATGCACAGCCATCCATGGGGTGAAGGACACAGTGCCACAACAGCACACACCACCCAAAGCTAACACCAGTGCCACCCTCCTCTCATCACCTGGCTGTGCCTCCCTTTTGTGCTCTGTCAGTCAGGGCTGACGCTTCCTTTGATCACTCCTGCACACCCCTTTAGTGCTAACCCATAGGAGAGGTGGTCACGGTGTCCTCTGACCGATGAACGTGCTGCCACAAAACAGGCTTTTCCACATTCACAAACTCCTCCATCACAACAGGGTGCAGTTTAGCAAACACCAATTTGGGTGACAATCATCAGCCTCAGCAGGTCTGAAGCCTCCTGTTGCTCAGGTCTGTGTGCATGCAGGCCCTCACTGGCGCCAGGGGTCTTGCAGCAGAACTGTGCCACATCAGACTGGGACTCATCCAGATTAAAAAACATAAGAACCAAAAAACCCCCAAACAAAAGCACGAAAGAACCACCTCCCCCCCCACACCTTTTCCATAGAATCACAGCCTGGTTTGGGTTGGAAGGGACCTTCAGGTTATCCACTTCCAACCCCTGCCACAGGCAGGGACACCTTCCACTGGCGATGTGTGGTTTCCACACACACAGAGCAGGCTGGGACTTCTTCAGCAGGAACTGTTGTCGGGAGTTCGAAGTGCACCCTCAGACTCCGCACAGATTAGGCAGAACTTATGGGGTGAAAAATCTCCATGTTTAAGCCTAATAAATACTCAGGTTTAACTACGGTAAAAAGTCCAAGACAAGAGAATGAACCAACTTAAGGACAATTCTCTGAAATCAACCTAAACGTCTGCAAGCCCCAGAACTACTTCCATCAGCTCTAAGGAGTAAGTACCAAGCTGTGCCTATCAATAAGTGAAGTATGACTACAAATGCCATCCCCTATTGGCATTAGCCTATTTAAGACCACCTAGACCCGTTAACCCTGCTTGCTCACCCATGCGAGGACATAACATACTTCCTTTATTCAGGCCTGTAGCTCACCCAGTATCAAAATTCAGGTTTTTAATGCAGTACCAGTGGTCCCCGACAGCCCAACAGAAGCAAAAGACAGGGCAGGTATGTGGGAGTCAAGGAGTTAAACGGCACACAAAGGAATAAACTCACTTCAGCTCTGATTAAGCAGGGCACTCATAAAAACAGAGGTCAACATCAGAAAATATTTTGTGAGTCATGAGGAGAGATTACTCACCATGCACTATTCAACTTACTCATCACAGTGTGCTACGGACAGAACTGCTCACCATGTATTCATTAGGAAACCGTGGCCTTTCCTTTGAGACAGGGAGAAGGCGGGGGAAAGAGTCATACTTTCAGTTTTGTATGTAAGCCAGTGGGAGGCTGGATCTGCAACACCAATGCTCTCTCCTCCCACAGCCCTAATTAGACTCGTAGGGAAATACATGTTTCACATCAGCCTCCCAGGCTCTTTTAGCATCCCAACAAGCAGCAGTTTGTCAGCAGAGCTATTATGCGAACTCAGCAGTCTGAAGAGACCCCACTTTTCCTATTATACCTGAAATAAGCAGCAGCCCTGCAACAGACACGTTATTAATCCAGGCACCCATTAATACAAGACATTAGACCCACAGCCTTTTATGCAGCAATACAAACGCTGCTAATTTAAGATGTAGTAAGAGCACAAAAATAGCCAAGTTACTCAACGCAGGGTTACATCACGCAGAGGTGCTCATCAGGCAGCAGCCTACAACCCCACTCAGCCTCTGATGTTGGGAAAGATAATTCCAAGCCATTCCTGGCACCCGCACCAAAAATAATTAGCCAGGGCTGTGAGCTTCCCCTCCCCTTGCTCTCCAGCTCTCTCTGGAAAATAGATCGCATAGCAAACAACAGGAAGCAGCAAGAACAAATAAATACACGCTAAATAAGACTGCTTGAAGTGGATTTCCCTCTCCCCCACCTGCTATCCCACCTTGCTTCTTAGGAAGCCAGAAGCAGACAGAGTGGTGAAACTAAGAAATGTTCTGCTTACGTCAAACAGAGCTCTAAAACCACAACGGTACATAGCGCCTGCTGCCAGCCCAAGGCTGAGCCAAGGAGGGAAAGAAACTCTTCAGTTAACGGAGCACAATGTCAGGAGGCCAAATGCTGCCGTGCACCAAGAGGAGGATCTGTTCCTAACACTCCAGAGTTCATGCGCTGCTCCAAAGGCCGGAGCCGCAAGCAGCACACGTGTATGTATGTGTGTGTGTGTGTGTGCATGCCCATGCACGCAAGCGCACGCTTCTCTAACGTGCAGTGCGATCTTTCCCCCAAAACTGCCAGGCCGGAATATTGATCTGCTCCGGATGAACCATCCCCCCCCCGTGGAAGAATTCACCGCACGGAGGGGCCGGTTTCATGGCAGGATGTCGGGGTGGTGCGTGGTATTTCTTCACACACCCAGGCAGCACGTGGGGATAAGCACCCCTGCCCGCTGCATTTCTGATGAAAGGAAATCTAGGGAGTCTGCCATCTTCAGAACCGGCTGCTCAAGTTTCCCCAGAATTAACCAAATCCTTGTTTCCCATGCTGCAAACAGCATTAAAATGCACATTTGAAGGAGGGGCGGAGGTTGGTTTGGTTTTAGGTGGTTTTTTTTAAGCCTGTAGGAAGTTTCATGAATATAAATAAACCCAGTCCTTCCAGATCAATCCCCAACCTATGTAATCTTTCACCTACACCTCACACAACCCGCTCGCAGACGCCGAGTTAATATTTGGCCACATGAAGTAAAACTGAACTGGCCATCGTTATTACTTTCAGTTTCTGTCAATTTAAGCAGAGCGCGCGCCCGGGAACTCACACACACACGAATGACAGAGCTGCCCAAACAGGAAAGGCTGCGTTAACCAGTGGTGTCGGAGGCTCCATCGGGAGCAGCCGATGAAAACAGCACAGCAGCGTCCATGGAGGATGTTTTGGAAACCACAGATACAGCAACAGCATCGAGAGGCAGGCAGGCAGCAGATCCAAACACGCAGCCATCTCCCCTGCCACGAGCCGTGGATCTGTAATCAGTCACACACAAGCGCGTTTCGGCTGCCAAGCGAGCCCCGACATCAGCAGTATCGGCTGCCCCAGCCCGTGTGTCCCAGCACATTCTCCCCGTGAAGCAGCACACGTACGAGAGCAAAGCCTGGAACACAACAATCAGCAGCACGCAGGCCAAGTGCAATACAGGCACAGAGCGGTTTTCCCTTTTACAAACTGTTCTCAGAGGTGCTACACGCAGCCGGGGGGAGAAATCGTTCAGGGATTGGCACGAACCCCACACGCACACAAACCCCATCCTCTCAAGCCGGTCACCTCTGCGAGATGGTCCCTAATCTGAACACGGACATTGTTATCAAGGTCACGCATCTCCCACCCAGGGCTCAGGAGAGGCAGGGAAAAGTCAGGCAAGTTAGGAAAAAACCAGCGCTCCGTCGCTAAAGAGGGACAAGTGACATTTTATTTGGAAGCATGAGGATTACGGCTGACTGGAATCCTGCTCAGCATGAATACAAGCGGAGCTGCAAGGGCACTCGTTGGAGGGAGGCGTTAAGCAGCAGCACCGATCCCTTCTACCACGCACCACAGGCAGAGCCCGGCTCCCCTACCCACAATTAACGCTCCTCCTCTGCCCGCTGCCACTCGGGGACTGGGTCCGGGGGTCCCCCGAGCGCCCCACGGCACCGGTAACCGTGTTCGCCAGGCAGAGAGCCCTCGGATTTGCAGCGGCTCTGGTTATTACCCAGCTACAGGAGCCGAGCTCAGGAAAACACGAAAACTTTTCATTAACCAGTCCTCCTCCTCCCCGCCCTTAAGTTTAGTCGACCAATTATAAAAAGAAATTGGGGATTTGACTTGCAGGCGAGCGGCAGCTCCGCGGGCCGGGAGCCCGGCAGCCCCTCACCCTCCGGCCCGCGGCTGCTCCCGCCTGGGAAGCGCTACCGGATAAATAACGCGGATCCCTCCCGCTCGCAGGAAGGATTAACGCATGGATCGGGCAGTGACAGCGAGCGCTCGGGGAGCCGCGGCGGGCCGGCGGGGAAGGAGAAGGGGCCGGGGCCGGGCCCCGGGGGCTCAGCGGGGCCGCCGCGGGTGTCCGGGCCCGGGGAGCGGGCGGCGCTGACAGGGGCGCGGGGCAGGTGCCGGTGGCGGGGCCATACTCACGTAGACGGGCAGCGGCCAGGGGTAGACGGCGGGCTCGGCTCCCACGGGCGACTTCAGCCGGAGCTCCAGCCTCTCGCCCATGTCGGCAGCCGGAGGAGAAGGAGGAGGCGGCGACGGCCCCGCACCATGCTAGAGGGGCCGGCCGGGGTGGGGTGTGGCGGCCGGGCCCGGCCGGGGGGCGTGTGCGGGGAGCGGCGGTGGTGAGGGGAGGGGGGGGGGGGGGGCAGGGCCGGTGCCGGTGCGGGCGGGGGCGCGCGCTGCCCTCGCCTCCCTCTATTGTCGTTGGCGGCTCGCGGGGCTCCCCGGCGCCGCCGCCATCTTGGGCCGGCGTGAGGCGAAGCACAATGAAGGCGCCGGGGCCGGGCCGGGCCCGACGGACGCGACAGACGCGGGGGGGGTGCGGGGGGCGCGGCCTCGCGCTCCCTCCCCCTGTCCTCAGCTGCCCTCCCCGCGCGCGCCGTGTGCGGGGTACGGCGGGGGGGGGGGGGGGGGGGAGATGCGGGACCGCGCGTGACACGCACGCGGTGGTGAACGGCGCGCGTGCGGCCGTGGAAGGCCCCGTGTGACAGCACGAGGCTGCACACGGCACCCGTGTGAGCGTGCAAGGGTGCATGTGACAGCGCATGGCACCCGTGTGTGAGTGTGCAAGGCTGCATGTGACAGCGCATGGCACCCGTGTGTGAGTGTGCAAGGCTCCATGTGACAGCGCATGGCACCCGTGTGTGAGTGTGCAAGGCTCCATGTGACAGTGCATGGCACCCGTGTGTGAGTGTGCAAGGCTGCATGTGACAGCGCATGGCACCCGTGTGTGAGTGTGCAAGACTCCATGTGACAGCGCATGGCACTGCAAGGCTGCATGTGACAGCGCATGGCACCCGTGTGTGTGTGCAAGGCTGCATGTGACAGCGCATGGCACCCGTGTGTGTGTGTGCAAGGCTCCATGTGACAGTGCATGGCACCCGTGTGTGTGTGCAAGGCTCCATGTGACAGTGCATGGCACCCGTGTGTGTGTGTGCAAGGCTGCATGTGACAGCGCATGGCACCCGTGTGTGTGTGTGCAAGGCTGCATGTGACAGCGCATGGCACCCGTGTGTGCATGTGCAACGCTGCATGTGACAGCGCATGGCACCCGTGTGTGCGTGTGCAAGGCTGCATGTGACAGCGCATGGCACCCGTGTGTGCATGTGCAAGGCTGCATGTGACAGCGCATGGCACCCGTGTGTGTGTGCAAGGCTGCATGTGACAGTGCATGGCACCCGTGTGTGCGTGTGCAAGGCTGCATGTGACAGCGCATGGCACCCGTGTGTGCGTGTGCAAGGCTGCATGTGACAGCGCATGGCACCCGTGTGTGAGTGTGCAAGGCTCCATGTGACAGCGCACGGCACCTGTGTGTGTGTGCAAGGCCCTGTGTGTGCATGTGCAAGGCTGCATGTGACAGCACATGGCACCCGTGTGTGCGTGTGCAAGGCTCCATGTGACAGCACATGGCACCCACGTGTGCATGCAAGGCTCCATGTGACAGTGCATGGCACCCGTGTGTGTGTGTGCAAGGCTGCATGTGACAGCGCATGGCACCCGTGTGTGAGTGTGCAAGGCTCCATGTGACAGCACATGGCACCCACGTGTGCATGCAAGGCTCCATGTGACAGCACGCAGCACCCATGTGTGCGTGCAAGGCCCTGTGTGACCACGCGCGGCACCCATGTGTGCGTACAAGGCTCCATGTGACAGCACACGGCACCGTGTGTGCGTGTGCAAGGCCCCATGTGACAGCGCTCTGCACCCGTGTGTGCGTGTGCAAGGCCCATATGTGACAGCACATGTGTGTGCACAGTGCTCGTGTGCCTGTGCAAGGCTGGAGCCTGCGTGCGACAGCGCAGCATGTGCGCAGTTCACTGGCGCAATGGAAGGAGCCCACGTGCCACGTGGCTGCTGGTCCAAGGTGTGCACACAGGTGACAGCGTGGGCTTCCCACCGGGTCACAGGGCAAGGCGTGTGTGTTGCACGTGGGTGACGTGGCCGGGGGTTCCCGTTACACACGGGTGAGCATGCCCAGCTCCACACGACCCTGAGGAGGAGCTTTACTGGGATGGGGCATTGTGAATCCATGGCCTTGCACCGAGGAGCACCCCTACGTGTGCACCCATGCACCATCCACCCGCTGCAAGCACCAGTACCAGTGCTGCCCTGGTGCAAGGGGAGCAGTGGTGGGGAGGGAGCTGTTGTGTGGCAGCTACCCTTTACCACATGGTGTAACCTGGTAGTAGTGCTGCTGTGCTGCACCTCAGCATGGTGGTGGGGTGGGTGCGCCGACCAGGACCTGAGACACCATCCTGAATCTCTGTACTGTCCTGAATGACAGCACTTTGCATCTCTATAGATGCCAAGCACTGGCCCCAAGCGATCCTGGATTGTGGTTTGCATGTCTTTAGGTGCCCAGCTGGAAGCCCGGTGATAAAATCAGGCCACTGCTTGTTCCCTTGGAGCTTTTTTGGTGCTAATTCCCTTTGTCTGGGGACGTGGGGCTCAGGGACACCTGGATGCTCTGCCAACCCTGCCCTGGGGTGCAGGCGCTGCCACCCTCCTGCTGCTCAAGGAGCCCTGGAGCACTGTCCCCATGTCCCCATGCATGGTGGGGGCCCAGCCCCAAGGTGGCTTCCCAAAATGAGCTATGGCTTCCAAGCCCTGCAGGGCAGCTGTGGTGGCGATGTGGGAGTCCTACCCACTGGTGACACAGGGGTCGCCTTGCCCCGTGCTGCACCTCGGCAAAGGGACAGTGAGTGCACCCCAACACGCGGTGATGGCTCGGCACGCACCCACAGAGCACCGGGGACTCCAGTGGGGTGCACGTGTGTGATCCCTCCTGAGAAATACCCATCCCAAAAGGCAGGGCCATGACAAAGGTGGGAGCAGGACCCAGGGAGTTGTAGGCACCACATCATAGAATCATGGAATGGTTTGGATTGAAGGGACCTTAAAGCTCCTCCAGCTCCAACCCCTGCCACAGGCAGGGACACCTTCCACTGGAGCAGCTCCAAGCCCTGTGTCCAACCTGCCCTTGAATGCTGCCAGGGATGGGGCAGCCACAGCTTCTCTGGGCACCCTGTGCCAGCGCCTCAGCACCCTCACAGGGAACAGCTTCTGCCCAAGAGTTCATCTCAGCCTCCCCCAGGCCTCCCTGTGGAAGGGGCGATGGAAGGGCCCCAATGGCTGATCACATCCTGCATCCCACAGGCTGTGGGCAGCAAACCCACTGTGAAACCCGCACGGGGAGCCCCTGTCCCCCGGCATCACCAGCTGCACACACCAGGGATGCTGGAGTCTGCCTGCCCCGGAGCCAGGCTTCAGCCCATACCTCGGTGCGATTGCATCCGCTCCCCTCCTGCGCTGGGCTGCAGCTCCAGGACCAGGCATCTGCAAAGTCCTTTGGGATCCTGCTCCCTCCCCCTTGGTGACGCACAGAGACACCGATGCTTGGGCTGAGAACTGCATCCTGGAGCCACCGCATGCCAGCGCAGGAGGTTTCCAGGTGAGTTTGGTGCATTATTGAGCACCTCTATTGGCTGACAGCTCGCTGCCTCCAGCCGAGGCACGGGGCCATGCGCTGGAGCCCTGCAACGTGTCCCTGCTCCTGTCACCATGGCACGTGGCTGCCTCGTGCAGAAACGCTTCCGAATCGGGGTCCAAACTCAGCCACTCTCCTGTTTGTGTCCTTTTCCCCCTTGAACGTCCATACATGCACAAAGCTCCATAACTAGGAATGCTTTGCTAAAGAAAACCCGAAAATCATCAAGTCAGCGGCGCTTAAACTGCTCTGACGGCCTCTTAAATAATCAATTCATCTTTAATTAGCTTACCACAAAAACTCCATTAAATTTAAATAAATAGACATGGCAGGAGTTCTCCAAGGCACAGCAGGCTCCGGTTAAAGAATTCTCTTTGAGTTCGTTAGGTTGCTCTTTAATCAGTTTGTCGTCAAAGTCCTTGTGTGGCCCAAGCAGGCTCCTGGGCTGCTAATAAAGAGCAATTGAAGCTACGAGAGCATCCCGGATGGATCCAGCCCGCGCCTGGCCATGTGGCTGCAGTGGGCGCATCGGTGCCAGCGCTGATGTCCTCTGTTGGGCAGGTTGGGTTTGGAAGTCCTGCCCTCACTAGGAGATCCTTTTTTCACTCATTTCTCTGGGTTTTCCATGCGGCAGAAGAGAGGGAAGTGAGCAGGGCAAGGCTTTGCTTCCTGCCGGCTCAGCGAGCTCCAGTGGTCCCCAGGAGATGGGAGCAGCCCCCTGAGAGGAGGAGGCCGCTCTGTCCCCAGCTCTGAAGCTCTCATCTTTGGGGTCATCTCTGCCTCCTCACCCCGTGCATGCCCCCTGCTCTGCCCTGGGTGCTCAGGGCATCGGTGACCTGCAGTATCACCCGCTCCAGAGCCACGATACCGGCTTCGGAATCAGCAGCTCCTGGGTTTTGCTGCTGTGGAGGATGGTGGGGGAGAGGCGTCTGCCCCCATCCCACAGCTGCTGGTCCTGCTGCATCCCCGCTGCCCGTCGGAGCAATTCAGAACCCTTCCTGCATCCCGCTACTCCTGCATCCCACTGCTGCTCCCACAGAGCTTGAGGAGCCCGGGGCAGGCAGCAAGTGGAACGGGCATCCTGGCTCCTCTGGGTATGGGGGACACAGGGAAGGCAGTGATGCACCCAGGGCATCTTACACAGCAAAGCTCCGAGCTTGCCCTGCACAAGTCACGTGCAAAGGCCCCTCCTGAGCTCATTGCCATGTTGTTATTCCATGTGGAGCTGTGGGATCACATCCCTGCAGTGCTACATCAACACGCTCATGGGTGATCAACAGTGCGAGTGCTTGGTGGGGTGGGGGCCAGCGTCAAGGTGCACATTGGCTGCTCCAGAAACTCACCTTTCCAGCAGCTCCATCCCAAGTATTGACCCAATGGAGTTGACAAGAACACATCGGATCACACAATGGGTTAATGCAAGTCTGTTCCCTTCACATTAAACACTCCAGCTGGAGCCCCTGGAGCAGCCAGCAGGATGCCGGTGGTCCATAGGCCCAGGGGATGGGGTCGGCTCCCTGCTGTGATGCCCCAGCCCTGCAGAAGCTTCCTCTCACTGTGATGCCCACATCTTTCTGTTTATTCCTCATGTGGGCTCTCCTGGGACGGGGCTGCTGCTGCCCTTGGTGGGACATGGGGTTTCCTTCTCTCCCCCTGAAGCCTGGAGCGTGGCCAAGCTCTGTTCACTGTTTCCTGGTAGGACCAATAAAACCCAGGCTCTGCAATGGCTCCCATTGCACAGCTCGTTTCATGGAGCAGCTACGGTTTAACCCCAGCTGGAATTGCAGGTCTCAGTCCTTCAGCCTCCCGGTGAAACAAGGGCACCACAAACAGGAGCTCCCCTTCCCCTCCTTGCACAATGGCTCATGTGCAGTATTCTGAGCCCTGTTTTAATTTCCCAGGGTCAATCCTGCATTGCACCCCGGAGCTCCCTTCCACGTGATGGAGCAGCATCTGTCCTCTCCATCTGTCCCAGCAGCTCCTTGGGCCAAATCTCCCCAGGGATGCTCCGGCTGCAGTTGCCACAACAACAAAGTGCTGCAACAGTTTCCTCTCGGGATGCAGAAGCAGCATTGACATCAACACCGGGGATGATGTCAAAAGGCAAAAGGGGAAGGATAAAGCCCTTTGTGGTTGTGAGTGACCCCAGGCTGGTCCTGGAAACCGTTTGAGCCCTATCTGAGGGCTTTTCCCCCCATCAAGACATGGCTGCTGGAGCCACCCTCACCCAGGGATGCAGGGATGGGGGCACTGTCGCTGGACATGAGGAGCCGGGCACCCACATTCCCCATGGAACAAGATGAAATGAGCCAGGGGTCTGTGACCCTGCTGCCTGCTCAGCCCCCCTGAGCCAGACCCAAACCCCACTGCATTTAATGGGATGTTTCCACTGGAATAACCCCACTCTCATCCCACCTCCAGTGTGCTCGGTGCCCTGTTCCCCTCATGCGATGGCTGCGTGTCCCTCGCAGGCTCCAGCGCTCGTCCCTGGTGTCCCCACTGCCGGGCCATGGGGCGCCCACTGCTGTGCCCATGGGTGCTGTGGCTGCCTTGGCACAGGGGTGCTTGGGGTGATCCTGTTAACTTCAGTGGGGTTTGGGTTGGGTTTGGGTCTGGCCCTGTGGGGCTGAGCAGGCAGCAGGGTCACAGTCCTCAGGCTGTGGCCCTGGGCCCTGCACTGATGGGGTTCAACCCAGCAACCACACATCCTGGGAAAGCACAAAGCTGTCTGGGCTGGAGTTAAACCCCAAAGGGGTTCCCATCACCGCAGGCACAGAATGGGGTCTCTCTGGTACACGCAGCCCCCTGGAATCTGGGAAGCAGCATCCCCACACTCGCTCCATTGCTGCTGGAAAACCCAGCTGAGGCCAACGGGGCATCATGGAGCAGAACTGGGGTTCTCTCCGGGGCTGCTGAGCCGCAGAACCCCAGCGCAGGCTGGAGCTGGGCAATTCCATCCTGGCTCCTTCCCACTGGACCTGAGGGGGCTCCATCAGAGCTCTGCTTTGCCACGGAAAAACAGCCCTGAATTTGACCCTTTTGGTTCTGCTGCAGTTTGGATCACCTGGTGCCACAGCCCTGATGTGCGCTAGGAAACGCCAGGCCACCGGCATCCATGGGGGGAACCCTCTGCCATGCCCGCGCCAGCCTGGCATCCTTTGCCATCGGTATCAAGCAAGGAGTTAGATGTGGCATTTCTGAGCACAAGGCCGCAGTGTCCAATCCTCAGGCTCCATCCCCGCCGTGTTCATCTCTGCAGCCTGATATCAGAGGGGTCAGTGGGGGCACAAAGGCGCTGGAGGGTTGGGGACAAGGGGACCGCGCCAGCTGCACGTGCTCCGTGGGGCCGGAGCAGGCGAAAGCAGCAGCAGAGCCTGAATGGTCCCTTGTCCCCGCAGCCCTGGCTGGCCCCGTGCCTGCTCCGTGCCTGGCCCCCGGTGACACCGCCTGCCCCTGCACCACGGCTCAGCCAGCACCAGCGCACAGCACCCATCACCCAAACATGAGGCACCCATCAGCAAACATGGGGCACCCATCACACCCACCACAATATGGGGCACCCATCACACCCACCACAACATGGGGCACCCATCATCCCCACCCCGACATGGGGCATCCATCCCCAAACATGGGGCACCCATCCCCAAACATGGGGTACCCATCACACCCACCCCAACATAGAATCATAGAATCATAGGATAGTTAGGGTTGGAAAGGACCTCAAGATCATCCAGTTCCAACCCCCCTGCCATGGGCAGGGACACCTCCCACTAAACCATGCCATCCAAGGCTATGTCCAACCCCACTTTGAACGCCGCCAGGGATGAAGCATCCACAACCTCCCTGGGCAACCCATTCCAGTGCCTCACCACCCTCACAGTAAAGAATTTCTTCCTCAGATCCAATCTAAACCTCCCCTGTTTAAGTTTAAACCCATTACCCCTTGTCCTCTCACCACAGTCCCTAATGAAGAGTCCCTCCCCAGCATCCCTATAGACCCCCTTCAGGTATTGGAAGGCTGCTATGAGGTCTCCACGCAGCCTTCCCTTCTCCAGGCTGAACAGCCCCAATTTTCTCAGCCTATCTTCATACGGGAGGTGCTCCAGTCCCCTGATCATCCTCGTGGCCTCCTCTGCACTTGTTCTAACACTTCCATGTCCTTTTTATGTTGAGGACATCAGAACTGCACACAATACTCCAAGTGAGGTCTCACGAGAGCAGAGTAAAGGGGCACCCATCCCCAAACATGGGGCACCCATCACACCACCCCAACATGGGGCACCGATCACCAAACATGGGGCACCCATAACCCAAACGCGGGTCACTCCCTGTCCCCGACAAGGGGCACCGCACGCGGGTCTGTGCCCCCACCCCCCGGCAGGTCCCGCCGCATCCCCCCCTGCTCTCCTGGGCCACCGGCGCCATCTCGCGGGCAGGGACGGGCAGGGACGGGCGGTGGGAAAGGAAGGGAGGGAGCAACACGAGCGCCCCACCAGGGGCACCCCAGAACGGTCACCTGGGGACAGGACACCGTGATGTACAGGCGCGCTGGCACGGTCACCCCATCATGGGCATCCTACCAAGGACTCCCCAACACGGGGCGCCTCAATATGGGCACCCAAACACGGGGCACCCCAGCAAATCCACCTGAACACAGACACACTGTCACAGGCATCCTGTCCAGAGCATCTCATCATGGGCAACCCCAACCCCTGTAGGGGTACCCCAGCATGGTCACGCTAGCACAGCACACTACCACGAGCACCCCAGTGTAGGCACCCATCACCCCAGCTCATACACCCATCACCCTGCTCGTGCCTGGACCAGCAGCAAGGGATGTGCCATATGTCAGCCCCTGGCCTTGGCTGGGCACCCAGTGAACCCTGCCTGTGTTGGGTTTGGGGATGTGGAGCTACGTGGCCCTGGGATGGGTCCAGCACCGTGGTCCTGAGGTCACCCCATGCTGCAGCAGTTGCTGAGCCCAACCTGAGTTCAGCAGAAAATCCTACTTTTGCCCTTTTGGGGCTGAAAATCACCAATTCCACGTTTCTTTCCCCCGGTTCAGATTGCCCCAAAACAGCCATTAACGTAACGAGAACCAAAGCTCATTGAACCTCATAGGGATGGAGTGTGGGCAGCGGAACCCATGGAGCACTCCAAGTGCTGGGACAGGAGAGCTCTGCAAGACAGCAAGAAAACACAGACATGCTGCCTATGGAAAACCAGGATCAAACCCTGGAGGTGCAGCTCAGCTCCATCAGGGATATGATGACCAGGCTTGTGTTCTCCCACTGACAAACACCAAGGCTCAGGAGCCCATCAGGAGCAATCCCATGGCATCCCTTAGGGATGCAGCTGGGAGTGGGAAAGCTCCTTCCAGGGAAAGCTGCCTGCAAACGCACATTAGCGCAAACAGGAGGTGGCGTTGGTTATCCAAACAAGTAGATCTGAGCCACAACAGCGGAAGAGGCAGAGGTTCAGAATATGAAGGGCTTTAGATATTCCCTATGGCAACGATTAGGGTTGGAGCCACGCTCTTTATTAAGGGTGCCCATAAGGGAGTTTCAAACACTGAAGAGTGAAGAAGTTGTTACTGGCCCGGATGTCTAAGGCTGACTCAAGCCAGGCCATCCCAGAAGGAGAAATCCTTGGATACCCTGTAAAGGAATCAAGTCTGGGTCCACATTCATCTGTAGGACACTCTCCCCATGTGCTGGGTGCTGCTGCACTCCTCTACCCATTTGCCCCTTCCCCAGCATGGGGTTTATTACTGGTGGTGGTGGTGAAGCTCATTGTGGTGCTGCATCTCCTGGGCTTCCACGCATGGCCCTGCTGGTGTGATGTCCTGTGATGGTATGACAGTGTGATGTCCTGTGATGGTATGACAGTGTGATGTCCTGTGATGGCATGACAGTGTGATGTCCTGTGATGGCATGACAGTGTGATGGTGTGGCAGTGTGATGGTGTGGCAGTGTGGTGGCATCACTGCCTGTGGGCCTGGGCTCTAATGGAAGAATGGTTTGGGTTAAACCAGGGCTTTTCACAAGGTTTCTGGTGGCCGCAGCTCATCCTCACCCCATGTGCCCAACACTCTCATGATCCCTGATGGGTGTCTGCCCAGAGGGTGATGTATCCCCCTGCAGATGGGTGGTTCCTTGGAACAGGAGGGAGATGAGAAAATGTCAAGGAGCTGCTTTCCTACCCCACTTTCATCTCCAGAGCTGGATTCCAGCATCTGGGAAAGCAGAGGAATAAACAGAGAGGAGCTTGCAAACAAAAGGGAGATGTGACATTGCCAAGATCTCCTTGGGATCTTTGAGGCGCTGCACAGCGGGTGGAAGGAAAAGGATTTCTGTTTGCTTCCAGTGGATTTCCCCCTTTGTTCTCGTCTTCAGATTCTGACTTCCAGCTTGTTTTTGTTGGACCCTGGCAGGAGAACGGAGCCCATGGGTTTGTTTTTGCTTTATTCAGGAAGAGCTGCACACCTCAGCCTCTATGCATTGGGTTTCCCTTCTTAACGGAAAAAGTCAAAGGGTTACAGTTATGTTCATAGGAGTCCTCATGGTATAGATAACGCCATAGAATCCCAGACTGGGCTGGGTTGGAAGGGACCTTAAAGCTCCTCCAGCTCCAACCCCTGCCATGGGCAGGGACACCTTCCACTGGAGCAGGGTGCTCCAAGCCCCTGTGTCCAACCTGCCCTTGAACACTGCCAGGGATGGGGCAGCCACAGCTTCTCTGGGCACCCTGTGCCAGCGCCTCAGCACCCTCACAGGGAAGAGCTTCTGCCCAAGAGCTCATCTCAGTCTCCCCTCTGGCAGCTTAAAGCCATTCCCCTTGGCCTGTCCCTACATCCCTTGCCCAAAGCCCCTCTCCAGGTTTCCTGCAGCCCCTTTAGGCACTGGAGCTGCTCTGAGGTCTCCCCTTCAGGAGCCTTCTCTTCTCCAGGCTGCCCCAGCCCAGCTCTCTCAGCCTGGCTCCAGAGCAGAGCTGCTCCAGCCCTCGCAGCAGCTCCATGGCCTCCTCTGGACTCGCTCCAGCAGCTCCACGTCTCTCTTGTGCTGCTGCCCCGGAGCTCGATCAGGACTGCAGGGGGGGGTCTCCCCAGAGCGCAGTAGAAGCGAATCCCCCCCTTGACCTGGTCCCGAGTCCCGACCGAGGTCAGTGACCTCCCGGCCCCGGCGCTCGGCGCTCGCTCCGCGCCAGCTTCAAGGGACGCGGCCGGGACGCGCCGGCACCGCCGGGGCCAAGGGGAGGGACCCACAGCTCCCTCCCCCGCCACGTGGGACCGCGGGAGCGACGGAGGGGGCGGGACCAGGCGGGGAGGGCGGGGGTTAGTGACAGTGGCGTGCTGTCATTGGTGGACGTGAGTAGGCGTGGCCTAGACGCACTGGGCGTGGCAGACGCTGGTGAGGGCGCGGGGGCGTGGTCCGGCGGCCGGGGGCGTGGCCGAGCCCTCAGCTGACCGGGCGCCATTTTGTCAGGCGCTGTGAGGCCGACTGGAGCGCGGCGCCGGGGGCTAGCCCCGTCCGTGCCCCCCGCGGCCCCCCGGCGATGTGAGCAGTCCGGGCCCGCTGCTCTCACTCGGCTCTCGCTGCAGGACGCGCCGCGGCGGCGCCTCCCCGCCCTCGGCTCCTCAGCTCCGAGCGCAGGCCCCCGCGGCCCGGCCCCGCCGCCGCCATGGCGCTGAAGATGGTGAAGGGCAGCATCGACCGCATGTTCGACAAGAACCTGCAGGACCTGGTGCGGGGGATCCGCAATCACAAGGAGGACGAGGTGAGCGGCCCTGGCTCCCTCCGCGGACGGCCTGCCGGCTTCTCTCGGCGGGCCCTGGCGTGGCCGGCTCCCCTTGGCCCCGGCCTGGGCCTCCCCCCCGGGCTGGGCCGCCTCATCCCTGCGCGCTGGCTGTGCGGTCCTGCCCCTTCGGGGGGCTTAGGCGTGCTGGGAGCCGTTCTCCCCGCAGAGGAGTCTGGGCCAGGCCCAGCAGCAGCCGGTGCCTCGGCCAGCCCGGAAAGGGAATGATGGTCTGGGGAAAGTGGAAGCAGGAATCAAAAGGAGGAAGAGGACGCTGGGGTGTGGGCCAAAAGGGAGAGTCTGTGGTAGGGAAGAAAGCTTTAGGGAAGGAGGGAGTTGAAAAGGAGGGTGAGGAAGGGTCATGCTTGATACTGGCTTTCCTATTTAGTGTGTTACTGTGGTGTTAAGATCTCTGAGCTGTATCTGTGTAACTCAAAGGAATTCCTTCCCGGCTCACTACTGTCAGGTGCTGTAGTCAACTATATTCTTCATTCAGGAAGGCTGAGTTCAGTCGTTATTCGGCTTTCTGATTATTCATCTTGTATACCTTGTGTCTAAAATGTGCTCTCCTTGTCTGAAAGCTCAGGTAGGGAGAAAACAACTGGATGTGTTGGTCTATTATTGTCTCTTGTATTAGAGGCATGTGACCAGAAAATTAGTATAGGTGAAATAATTAGTCATCAAGAACATGTTATGATTTCCACACTGAAGTGTCACATGTTAATTGGGAAGTAACGGTCACTAATCATAACGGAATCGTTTATGTTCATCTTTGTGGCGTTAGAAGCTTGCTTATGAATGGGTTGACAGTCACGCTTTGCTGGAGTATCAGTGAGTTACTGTGGAGCTGGTGACAGCCTCAAAACCTAAAACCATTTGTAGACAATGATGTCTCTTCATCTAAGTACAATATCCAAATGGTGTCAGTTATTAAAAGTATCTGAAATAGTTGTAAACGTGTAAATTAAACACTTAATTTGGAAAACTGTGATCTCCATCACTGATGCTGCTGGGCTGAAACACCAAACACAGTTTCCAAAACCCCTTGGATGTTCAGATGGCTTTTAGCCTCTTTAATAAATAACACCTTGCCCTGTGTTTAGAAAACGTACATTTTTATTACATTATATTCAACTTACGTGTATTGATTTGGTGACAGAGGAAGGTAGTGCTACTGTGAAACATGCAGTGCCCTGCAAAAATGTGGGAGACTACATGGGGAAGCGGAAAAGGTGGGTTCATATGAACACTTAATGTCTTATCCTCAAACTGGACCAGGTGAACAGTGTTTCTACAGAGCACTTCCCCGTAGCATGCTTAGACCCAGTTTGTGTGTCATGCTGCTTTTAGTCAATATGCTTTATTCTTTTGTGCATAAGACAGAAAATGTTTTGTCAGCTGTCAGCCCTCTCTCTGAGCATCCCCCTGATGAAAGCCCGGGCCTTGGTAGCATTGTTTCTCTTGGAGGAGGGTTGAATGTACTGTTCTCATTCCTAATGTAATTTTGTTCCATAGAGCTCCTTTTCCAGGTCTTCAGAAAGAGCACAAGTGCTGTTACCCTGATGAGCAAGTTCCTGGGCAGCATAAACCATGCCAAGTTTGTTCTCAGTTTCTGACAAGAAATAGTTAAAGCATACTGGCTTTGATCTCCTTTGGAGACAGGAAAAAATACTCCTCAGACTATTTAGTAGACTCTGTGTATTTGAAGGAAGCTGTCATGTCCTAGGCACGCTCCCTAGGACTCAGTGAGGGCAAAGCAAATGTGTTACCTCTCGCTGTAAGAGGCTGATGTAAATTACAATAGTTGGACAGTAGCATGACAGTATTTTAAATGATGATAGCTCTTTAGTTTGCAGTGGAAGCTGTGAGATACTAAGGCACATAACTGTAGGGATAGTTCCTTTCTATATCCTTGTGTGCACAGCAGAAATTAAAATGTGAACTTCAGGATGTGTTTGGCTCATCAATAGATGTTGCAGTGATGAAATGTTCAAGAATCCTTCAAAGGTTTTGCTAAATCACATAGAGTGGCTGCAGACAGCACAGGGCTGCTCCTTTTTCTAGCTCAGGTAGCTGAAGAGGGCTCCAAACCTTCTGCTGTCAAGATGCTGGGTGTTGATTCAGTGCTTCCCAGTCAGTGGTCATGGACATTTACTGATTTTTCAAGTGATGTTACAAAATCGGAATGGTGTTCTAGAGGAAGTAGCTGCAAAAATTCTTCCTTCTTTTCCTACAGTGCTTCCGTTGTTCATTGCATCTGTTGCATGTTGTTCCAATACTGTAGTTGTTCAACGTTTGTGGGTCTTAGGATAAGTGTTTAAGCTTCAGACAGACCTTCTGTCATATTCAGAAGGGCAAATTTGTTTAAAGCAATTGGCAGCATGCTTTGCTGGTGAGGATATTGGCTGTTGGTCTCAGCTTAACAGAGGTACTGCATGAAAGAGGTGTCTCTGGAAAGGAGGTTGTTAAAATGACATGGAAAGAAATGAAGGCATGATCATTGCTTTGACTTCTGATTTAGTTATGCAGAATGTTAATTTTTGTTGTATATGTTGGTTCTTGTTTGGGATTTAATCATGTGGATGTTCTGCCATCACTTTTCCCCTCCTCTTTCTGGGCAGTCTCTCCTGGTAGATAGCAGGTACTAAGATTTATTCCTTTCCCAGTTCCTGCTCAGGTAGCATCACAAACCAGTGTAGTTGCTATTTCACTGACACATCAAGGATGTGTGTGCAGTGCAGGAGGCACCAAATGGTTGTCACCATTGGGTTTCTCAATGCGCCTTTTGAACAGACCTGCTGCATTCTCCCTTGCTGGGTATGTGTTCACCGTGAATTGTTGGGATTCTTATGTGCGCACCCCAAGGCTGGTTGTGAAGTAAATGGAGCCCTACAACTCTGAGTGTCCTCCTCAGCTCACTGAGGACTGAGGAGGCTGCCTGGCACTTTAGTTCACATGCTTCTTCCAGAGTGTTTAATCACCTTTTGGAGACCACTTTGCCTTTAGTTTCTGCACTGTATCGAAAGCTGGCCCATTTATTTTGAGTTTAAAACACTGAAACTGAAATTATGGCCTTCTGTAAGATGGGAGGTAAGGACAGGAGTTGGTCAACACAATCACTTTTCTGTGCAGATGTACTCTGTCCATTTTCCAGTCTTCTGGGGAAAATTGGAGCTGCTTCATCCTTCTGCAAAGTAAATACTAGTGTGGAAGGAATGAGGTAGCACACCAGCATTAGATCTTTTCCTGGTTTGATGTGTTGCGTTTACTTTCCAACGCTCTGTACAGATGCTTTCATTCCTGTGGTGCTTCCCAGTGCCAATTCAAAGTTTAAGGGAAAGCCGAAACTGCCAGGAGGACTTGGCCTTCACTTCTGGTATCTCATTCTGTCTCTTTCCTTTGGAACATGAATCCTTTTGCTAATGAAACTGGTAAGCCTTTTACCTGTTATGAGGTGGGTTTGTGCTCTATGGCGTAACTTTTCCCCACTTTGGATCTACTTTTTATGGATCTGCCGCACAGCGAGCTCAGGAGGGGAATGGCTTGTACCATAGGCTGTTAGAAGTATAATGGATTTTTTTTCCAAGATATTCCAAACTGAGAAATGATTTCTGTTTAGAGATGTTCTCCTGAATGTGAAGTAAAGGAAGGGATAATCCTTTCATGTTACTTGACTCTTCCATTTGCAGTTAAGAAGTTTGGTGTTCCCAGCCAGGAAGCTACTGTCAGATGCTGTGCTGGGAGGTTCCTTCAGAAAACTGAAATGCTAAAATACAGAAACGGAGATGTTAAATGAGTGGTGCTTTGTATTGTTCAGATCCTCTGTGTTTCAAGTGTCTTTGATTTACTGGAGGACGCTTAAGGAGGGAGAAGGGGTTAAATAACATCCTGTACAAAATGTCTGTGCACTTCTCCTAACTTGGGAAAACTGCCTCCCTCTGCTGCCAGAGGATGTGCTGGTGTGTGCCGCAGGATTAGCCCTTCACGCTTTTGGTAATCAGTATTTTCAGGAAAAAGGGTATTAGAAAGTCCACATCTTCTCGTGCGGAGTGTTTGGTGATAAGTATCTCATGGCTGCTTTGCATTTAAGGAGATGCTTTGTGTGGAAGCAAGTCAGAATAATGAAAGGAGCAATCAGCGTTTCTGCTTTGGAAAAAATAATGATTACTTTCAGTTACTAGTAGCATGCTAAATAAGAGGCATGTTGCATGTCCAGGCTGTGAAATATGTATTTCACTGCCCAGAGACTGGTCTTAACCAAATTGGCAGCATGTCCTCGCTTCTTAGCAGCTGCTACTTAAGGATAGTGCACTCCTATTGCTGAAAACACTTTACCCTAAAGAAAGTGCTGCCGCACTCCACAGCACATTCCAGCTACTTCTCTGAGCTGTTTTCAGATGAAATGGTGACATAAGGAGTTTTGAGGAATCTTTTAAGGTCACAAAAGTCTTTTGGGTACAAAAGGCATGAAATGAGGCTAAAGACCATCTAATGCCGTGGTCTTCTTGACCTTGAGCCACTGTTGCAGTATTGATATCTAATGGTAAAGGATATGGAATGGAACGTAATACGGGAATTGTGAGGAATGCTAAAAAGCTTGTTGGTGCCCAAGAGTGAAAATCCAGCCCAACTGATAAGCAGTGTGTGGTTCATTGACAAGAGACAGTTCTTTCAGCCACTGCTGCTTGATCAGTTACTGCTTGTCATATGTGTGTTAATATCTTTGAAGGGAGCTCATTATTCCACCCACTTTCAAGTGGCTCTGGAGTTGCTATTGTTAATTCTTTGAGCGTGTGAATCACTGCAAAAGACAAAGTGGGATATAGAAACAATACACAAAGGAGGGTTGGATAAGGACCTCACACCAATGTGTAGAAAAGCAGAATAGTACTGGCCTCCAAGGTAGCAGGGCCCGGGGTGCCAGTGCCCCTGCCTTACCTGCTGTGTCACGGAAAATGAAGGGCCTGGAGCCATGAGCTTCAGCCAAGATGTGGGCATTTTCTTGTATGATTGCAAGCAGATTGCAGCTGTGGCTTTGAATTAGTGCTGCCTTTCATTAGCTTCTTGCCTTCTCCTGTGTTAAACATTACTTAATTGGCTGTGTCACAAGTGGGGCTAATGCTTTGTTCCCGGTCTGGATTGTTTTGTAGCTGCCTCTTCTGAGGGTTTGAAGGGCTCCAGACATTGCTTTCTCACATGGGTAAGGCAGGTCTGGGGGAGAGGAAGAGCTTTCTGGTACCCCCTCCTAAGAAATGGAGTGCCCATTCACTGCACATTTTGTGGGGCTGGTGGAGGAATAGCCAGAAAAATCAAAGTAGAACAAAGATACTAATGACATTTCTGTTCTGTGGTCATCTTCAGAGAGTTGTTTGATGCTTTTTGATGCAGATCTTTGTCCCAGTGCAAAGCACATAAAATGGGGTTTTGTGTGATTTCCTCTAATGTTGTCAGTGCCCACAAAAGTGACTGAAAAACCCTCTTCCTCTGTGATGTAGGTTAGCAAATATGTCTGGTGTACAAAGAGCACCTTTACGTTCCTCATTTGAAAGTGTTCTTTTGGTAGCATGTCCCGTTTCTGGCGCAATGTGAAGAGCAGTGAGGGAAGCATTGAAGGGCATATATCAGAAAGACCGAGTCATGAGACAAGTTACAAAGGAGCATTTGTGTTCCTTAGGTTATTAAAAAGCCTGATCATTCATGCTGAAAAATCAAATGCTTCATTACCTAAAGGGGAGTCTGCTTAAATCCAGGTGGCTGGAAGTATAAAGATACTTGAGTAAAAGGTGCAGAAAATAACATGTAGTGTTGGGAGCTCATAAAGGTGGTTGAGTGCTTTTAAATAAGAAGCATACATTCAAGAAATCTGAAATACTTTTGAGTCCTGTTGAATCCTGACACGTAACTGGGTATGCAAACATGTTTGGTTCATACCATTTACCTCCCCAGTTGCTGGCTGTGGGCTGATCAAACAGAGTCTGGAGACCTCGTAGTTGAGTGCTGGGGTTTGTGTTACCTGTTTCTATTATTTCTTTTATGAGGTGGATGTTCAAACCTGTCAGCTTTCACCAAGGTGTGTGTTGAAGGTGTATAAAGGGAAGTAGGCATCAGTGTGGGTATGTTGAAGATTTCTTTTGGTGGGCTCAGTTCCTCTTGGCAGATTCACGAGTCATAAACTGTTGTCACCTCCAGCTATCACAGTGTGAGTAAGCTTCAGCTTTGAGAAGTGTAAGTTTGTTTAGAGTGAGAAGTATGATCATACAGCAGGGAGTAGGTGTACAAATTTATCCTAATTACACAAATATTTGGTACTGAATTTAAGAAGTCAGTGATGGCCATGGAACTTCTCTTTCTTTGTTGTCCTTCCTACCTTTCCATGACTGAAAAGACCTCGTAGCTTTGTGTAAATGAGTGTTCCATCTTTGAGATATTTTCAGTGTTATGTTTTGATATAGGGTTCATAGATTGTCAAGCATCTTCTTTTGGGATGCTTCCTTCTGAACTATAGTTCAATCAGCTGAGTCTTGGAAACAACCGCTACTTGAGTTCCTTAGAAGGACGTGACTATTTCCTTACACGTGCCACAAACCGCGTGCTTGTAACAGGGTCTGCCTTTATCAAAGCCTGACACTGAGAAATTGAAAAATCACGGAATCCCAGACTGGTTTGGGTTGGAAGGGACCTTAAAGCTCCTCCAGCCCCAACCCCTGCCATGGGCAGGGACCCCTTCCACTAGAGCAACTTGCTCCAAGCCCCATCCAACTTGGTCTTGAACACTGCCAGGGATGGGGCAGCCACAGCTTCTCTGGGCACCCTGTGCTAGCGCCTCAGCACCCTCACAGGGAAGAACTTGTGCCTCAGGTCTAATCTAAATTACCCTTTATCTACTGTAAAAGTACTTGCAGAGCTTTTTACATTAGTAAAATAAATTAGAGTACATCTTGTGTTTGCAGGGATCCGATGCATCTTTCTGGTCCTAAAAGTTGTCTGCTCAGAGATGATTCAGATAGCACAGGCCCCTGAGGATTGTTTAATTGCCATGCAATTAAATTAACAAATACTGTGATCAAAGTGGAATATTTATATTCGGGGGCTGATCAGACTGGAAATACTAATGGCCATCTCTAGACCCTTGCTGATGATACTTGCTTACTGGTGTCTGCTGGTCAATTTGGGGTTTGCTATTTAATACCCACTTTTTTGCTGCATAGCTGTGCTCTGGCTCACAACGTAGGTGCTTTGTGTGAATATTTCAACTGTTCAGGGTCCTGTGAAGTCTCCTGCAGTGCCTTACAGTGCTGTGGTGGTTTGTTTGGGGCTGTTTAGTGTCTGCTCTGAAACTGGAAGGTGCACACTACTTGGATAACATCTCTGTGAATTGTTAAAATGAGGTTCAGAGGTTTTCATAGGTTTATAGGCTGCATCGCACTGAGTTCCTGTTGGTATGTGGAACTTCGGGAAACAGTCAGAAAACAAAGTGTAAATTGATTTTTCACATTCCTCCAGCAGTGTCATTTGGCAAAAGGATTCTCGTTATCTCACTTTGGTTCTAACTGGCAGGGGACAGTGGGTAATGCATCATGGTTCTGATAAATAATACAGGTGAAGACTGTATTATTTATCTATGTATTTAGATATATATATAGCTGCAAATGAAGTGGCTGTGGTTCACCTTCATGCGTCCAGTGTTTATCACTGATGAGAACAGTGCATTGGTCTGCGGTCTTAAGGCTACCTACAAGATGAGTGAATAAATCCCTGGAAAGCTGTGTTTGGTACCCAGGCCAGCAAAGACATGTCGGAACATCTATAGCAATGCTGTTTCTCAGCAGCTGAGTGGAAGATAAGCTTGGCTTTTTCATAATGCCTTTCAAGTTGTAACATGTTTTCTGGGTTCTGTATTGTACCTGACTACCCTCTGCACCATTTTATCTTGGCTGCTGCAAACCTGCTGAAATGAATGCTGTGCAGCTTCTCAGTTACGGCTTACACTCTGTTACATGCTTACCTGCTTCACTTGATTTATGGTTTTAGTTAAGGTGGTTGGGAGATCACTACGGAGTGGGAGTGTGTGCTGTGCAATTAATTCTCTTTGTATCCAGTCATGGGGTACCCTTAACAAAGGATCCTGTCACCTTAAATAGCCTTTTCTATGGTATTTAAATAATGTTTTTAGATATGCATGACTGAAGTTACCAGCTACTATGCTTTTCTCTTAACACTGCATCCAAGTGGAAAGCAGCACGTTTTTGCTCTTAATTGTTAATACCAAACAGTGCGTTTATGCTCTTAATTGTTACTTCAGTTGATTTAGTGTGTTGTCATGGCATGATGCTGGTGTTCCACGTACTGTAGTTAATTCTACATGTATAAATTCTGTTGGACTGGTTCAGTGGCATTTATTGATGTGAAGTACTGCTTTTAGGAGGTGGCAGCTGGTCTGTGCTGCGCTCGTAACAGGATCTTCTGCTTGAAGCGCAAGCTCAAGAGTTGCTTCACCCCCACAAGGTGTGTGTGGTGTAACTGCCTATTGCGTTAAGCATTATGGTCGTGTCCCAGGGCTTCTGTTCCATAGGGAGGATTTCTTGAGATTCTTTGGGGAAAAAAAAAGGGAAGGGCAGTTGTTGGAACACTATTCACTGGAACAGTGGTATCTTACCCATGTGAGATCATCATGTGCTTGTGCTCAAGGTTGTTCCATGGAGCTTGTCTCAGTCCAACAAAAAATGATAAATCCTACATTGCTTAAAACAAGCATCATATTTGGGCTTATTTCAGTCATTTATTTTTATGTTCTACTTATTCCAAACTTTTTCTGGTTTAGAATGGGGTAGTTACCCATTTTTATCATATCTTGCTCCTTGTGGTGTTCACTGTTGATCATCCTTAATACACTATGTTTGACCCTGACAGTGCAAGAGAAATAGGGATTAATGTTCACTGACACTTTGCTGTCATCTGAGTGGAAAGTTCTTTGCAGTTGCAGTAAGTGACAGGTTTGAATCTCAAATCAACAGCAGCCCATTCCATAAATTGAGCCTGGATCCTGACAAGGACTTTGGTGGAGGATTCCGCTATGTTTGGCTTGCTGGACTTCATTCACATATTGCTTGGGGCTTTTTGTGAGCATCTCTGAAATCCCAACTTCTGTCTTGGCCAGAGCTTGGAATAAAGTTTCAGCCTTTTTCAAAGTTAGTTTGAAAACATGGCTTGGGAAGTGAAAAATCCTATAAATGGACATTTTGACTTCTCACCGTGACCCACTTTTCCCTTCCTCTGTTTCAAAGGGATTGCGGCTTTGATTTGTGATACCTTCATTCTTATTTCAGCTACTCACACTCACTCAAATGCACCTGGTTTCTAGGTGAGGTCTTGGAATGCTTGGAGAATTTGGACTTATTTTAAGAATTAGCTTGGTTATTTTGTTAATGGATATAACATATGTACTGTATCTGCTTGGTGGAACCACTAAGAAATGACAGTATTGACTTTGTGCTGTATTCCCAGTTTGTTTGGTAATCACTGCTCACATCTGCATGGGTTTAGCTGCCCTGCTCAGAGTGTGTTCCTGTCATCTTCCTTCTTCTGCGGGTTATGCAAGAGAAAACCACCCAAGTGCTTGCTGTAGTGTTTCATTAAGGAGCCTTTTCCACTATGTTGGGAAAGGCTCCTTTCGCGCTTGGCAGCCTATCAGGAATAAAAGAGCTCCTCTCAGCTCTTTTCCCATGTTATCATATTGCCCTTCAGCTTCTGACTGCAGTCTCACAGCTTTGCCTGCACTGCCATCCTCCTGAGAGGGGTGTTCATCCCCTTAACGGCTCTGCTGCTTCTGGCTGCCCCGGGAGTGAAAGGCTGCCTTAGGATGGCCTTGCTTGCTGAGAGCACTCTGCCTGGGGGATGTCCAAAGGTCTGTGAATATTGTGACTTCCAAGTGCTCCTCAGCTGACTGGCCAAAATGTAGGAGCAATGGAGTAGGCTCCTGGCAGGACTTCAAATAACACTGTCACAGAATGAGTGAGGAATTGGTAGTGAAGAAATATACTGATGGTCTTTTCCAGCATAGTTGATTCTGTAATGAATACTGTGAGCGCAACTGTACTGTGAAGTATTTTCCTTTTGCATTCCTTTCTTCATGGGATCACAAAAGGACGAACTGAGCCAGTTATATACTGGGAAATATTTATTTTTAATTACCACACTAAGCAATAGCTGTATTTGAAGGATTTATGCCAAAACTATTAGTAAATCAATGCTGGGAAATTACAAGATACCCGCATTTTGTTCTGTTTCAGTGTGTAAATGGGTTTGGTTTGGTTTCTCTCCGCATACTGAGTGACTTGCTGTGTGACTGCCATTTCTTGTTCATCACATGAAGTGGTTGTTCTTCCGTTTAGTGTCCAGTCTGGCTCTGGTGAGCAGCTTGCAGGCTGCAGTGTGGGGTGAAAAGGCTTTGGTGCAGCCCGTGTCCAGGGCTTTGCAGAGGTCAGTGATGCCACAGGCCAGAGCCCAGGGAAGAGCTTCACCAGAGACCCACACACACCTTCTTGTTTCCTTCGTATTTATGTAGATGGTAAATGCGGCAGTGAATCTGGTTGGGGTGGTTGGGTTTCAGATTTCAGCGTTAGATTAAATAGATCAGTTTTCTTCATATTGCTCATTCATGGCAGTGCTACTCTAGAGAGATTAGCAAAAAGTTAATACCTGCTGATCCTTTAAAGCTTTCTATATATAGAAGAGTCTTTCATTGCTTGTAGCCTTTTGGGATTTGACGTACAGCTGTTTTGGAAGGACTTCTTTCTGCTCTTCAAAATCCCTGGAAACGGTTGCCCAAGGAAGTGGTAAATGCTTCATCCCTGGCAGCGTTCAAGGCCAGGTTGGACACA
The DNA here is from genome assembly GCA_039720435.1 of Amazona ochrocephala. NCBI lineage: Eukaryota > Metazoa > Chordata > Aves > Psittaciformes > Psittacidae > Amazona > Amazona ochrocephala. The sequence goes on from CM077885.1 coordinate 29,464,601, forward strand.
GGGCTTGGAGCAAGCTGCTCTAGTGGAAGGTGTCCCTGCCCGTGGCAGGGGTTAGAACTGGATGAACTTTAAGGTCCTTTCCAAACCAAACCAGTCTGGGATTCTGTGTCAGGCTCACTGGTAGGGAAGGGTTTGCCTGCAGGCTGCTGGGGCCATTGAGTGTGGCTGCTGACTCGGAGCCTGTGTTCAGCTGTGCTGGACTGGATGTTACTGAGCTGTTCTGTTTTCTGGGGGTTTATGTTTTGGGGGTTTTTCCCTCCTGGTCACACAGTGTTTTGCATTCAACTTCCAAGGGCTCACGAGGAAACTTAAGCTAATGTTTAAATAGCTGGGAATAGATACTGTGGGAAATGATGATAATGCTTTTTGGTTATGGACATGAAGAACCTACATGTTAGTGTTCGGTGCTGTGAACCAGAGCTGACCTTGCTCACCAAGATGTGGCAGCGAGATACAGTGGGGAAGGATTTGGTGACACTGTTCCAGCATGCTCCTCTGTGGGCATAAAATATTGAAGGTGAGGTACAATGTATTTGTAGATCAGTTGCATGTTGTATACATCGTTTGTTCAGCGTCTTGGATCAAGTACTTCTCTTCTACTCTCAGAAGTTGTTTTTAGTTTAAACTTCCCATGGGAGCTGTCTGGACCTGAATCACACTCAGGTAAAGGGTTTAGAATCCCAAATCTTCTGTCTCCACGGAGGTGTCACCTGGACTCTATGCTGTTAAGTATTTCGGGGCAGGGCCATCTCTGGTTTTGGCAGATGTGACCCACTTGCCCATATCCAGGAGGACATGTGGGTATCTCATTAGAGGAAAGATGTGTTTGGTGTTTAGCACATCTTCCTGGCATGAAAATTCCCATTGCAAATATGGTATTTCTATGCCAAATACAGGCATTTAGGAATATCTTGAATTTCTTCAAGTATATTCATTTCCTGCTTTCTTCCATCAGTCGTGCTGAGTTGGGTTACACTGGAGAGCGGGGAAATGGGTCTCAGTGGAGCTCTGTGGAGGTCAAAAAAGACGTTCAGTAGGTATCTCAGGATGACAAATGCGGTTCCACATTGGACAAGGGCCTGTAGGGACAGGACAAGGGGGAATGGTTTTAACCTGCCAAAGGGGAGATTGAGATGAGCTCTTAGACAGAAGCTGTTCCCTGTGAGGGTGCTGAGGCGCCGGCACAGGGTGCCCAGAGAAGCTGTGGCTGCCCCATCCCTGGCAGTGCTCAAGGCCAGGTTGGACACAGGGGCTTGGGACATGCTGCTCTAGTGGAAGGTTTCCCTGACTGTGGCAGGGGCTTGGATGAGCTTTGAAGCCCCTTCCAACCTAAACCAGATTATGAGTCTGGCTGTTGTGGGGTATGTCTGCAGTGCCATCCAGATACAGTGTGCCCCAAAAAGAAGAGTAACTCATAGAGTGTATTTTCATCGGTCACCTTCAATTTGTGGGCTATGAACAGTGTTTGACATAGGTTTTTTTTCTAGACTTGCAGTGATCTCTGACTTCCATTGAGGTGGGTGACCAGTGTGTGTTCCAGGGATGGTGGTTTTTGTTCAGACCCCACAGTACGCGATGGAACAGGTCTTTGGAAATCGAGTTGTGGACTCAACAGTGTAATTCTGAGGGAGAAAGAAACCACTGAAGAGATATTTCAGTGTGCTTTTGTTTTTGTAATAGAATTGTGATGTTTCTTGGTAATGAGTTTCATCAGTCAGTAGTGTGTGTGAGATCTGGCGCTTGCACGTGATGAGTTCTGCTGTTTCTCCCCACTGACGTGCTGCCAATCTCCAAGACTGGTAAGTGAGCACAAATTTTTGTTTGTTTTTCCTTAGGCAAAATACATCTCCCAGTGCATTGATGAGATCAAGCAGGAGCTGAAGCAGGATAACATTGCAGTGAAAGCAAATGCAGTCTGCAAACTTACATACGTAAGTGCCTGTCTGGGGTATGCTGTGATCCCATCTTTGGTTTTGTGTTGCTGACTGGGAGCCGGGAGCCAGTCTCTGGTCTGAGTGCCTGCTCTTCTCAGACTGGTGCAGGTGAAGATGCTCCCACATGTGCCTGACAGCAGAGGCTGCGTATTCCCATCCCGTTCATTCTGCTGGTGCTAGGATTGGTGCAGTTGTATTTTGTTGAGTTAGCTCAAGAAGCTGCTCTAATTTAAAACCAATCCAATTTTAAGAAGTTGTTTTCAGCTGAATTGTTTCTTATCAAATAGTTGCCTGAGACCTTGGGACTGATTGTTTCTCTTTATGCCATCCTTTGTCAAGGAGAAGAAAGCTGTTAAAGAATTACTTTTGTGCTTCTATTCTGGGTTTTAGTTAAAAAAAAAAAAACCCTGGAAAGAACCCTTTCCTACTGATGTTCATATCATTGTGTGTTACCTGGAATTAATGCAAACTGTGTAGGTCTTGTTTCTGGAACATCAAGGCTTGTTTCCCTTACTGTGAGTGGAGCAGAGTGTAACATTCCATGTGAGCTTGAGAAATCCTGTAGTACTATTTTTGGACTCTTGTTACATCTTCACTTTTGTGAGGTGTCTTGACCTATTTTCTTGAGCCTCTTCTTTCAGAAGGTTGTTTGTTACCTTTGTTTCTCTGCTCACAGTTACAGATGCTGGGCTACGACATCAGTTGGGCTGCTTTCAACATCATTGAAGTCATGAGTGCATCAAAGTTTACATTCAAAGTGAGTTCTCTGTGTAGCTGCAGCTGTACCAGCCAAGCTGTGTTTGAATGCGTTGGGACATCATCTTTTGGTTTGCTTTCTTAAGTACAGAAGGGAAGCAACTGTCTTTGTTTCTAGTACATGGGTAATACTTGGCCTGCTTGGCTAGGCTTTTTCTACCAGATGTTTGGCAATACCTAGGTATCTTTCGTGAAGAAACGGGGTATTTTTATGTGAAGGCCCCCCAAGATACCTTATAGCAGGTGTATTTTATTTTGGAAGAGCTTTATAATGTTTCTTGAAGAGTTTTGGTCATGCTTTGTGTTGCAGACCTTTTTCACCAAACAGGAAGGAATGTTATTGTCTAAGGAATAGTTTCCAAATTGGGCTTTAGTACCAGAAAGTCAGGAGTCAACACAGACAAAATAAATGTAATGTTCTCTGTTCCTTCTACTGACAATTCTAGCTTATTTCTTCATCTTTGGGGTCATTGAATCTCTATCTTGTAACAAAGTAGAGAAGGTAAAGCTAGTTTTATTATCTTTAAGATAGATGTATTATCCCTGGAGATGTTGCCTGTCTGAGCTTATTCTTTCCTGATATAAACCCCCTTCTCTAGAGAGCCTTGTCATGCCTCCTGTTATGCAAACCTCCTGCTGATTGTTCATCTTTCTATTAATGGTTGTGAAGCTGTCAGTTGTTGCTCATCTAGACATTGGCTAACCTGACTTTACAAACGTTGCTTTTCCTCTTTGCCTTTTGCAGCGCATCGGTTACCTCGCGGCCTCTCAGTGCTTTCATGAAGGGACTGATGTCATCATGTTGACTACAAATCAGATCCGAAAGGTGAACTTTTTACTTCAGTCCTTGTTTTTATCTTGCCTTGTCTCCCTGGTTGTATTTTCAGATCTGTATGAAGTAATTTCTCTTTTAGGAATATAAAGGTGTTTGAGTAGAATTCTGTTCACTTGGGTTACAATCTGCTCTCATTCCATAAGCTGAAGCATTAATGAAACACTTCAGAGCTGCCCGTACACTTTCCTTGTGCTGTCTTACCCCAACTCTATATATAATATATATAATATATAAAATATTATACTGTTACTACTATTATAGCGGTACTATTACCAGGCTCTTAAGCAGCTCTTAAAAGAACGTAGTGGATCAGAAAAATTGCTGAAGTAAAATGAACAGTCATCTTGCTCCACAGATGTTCTGTCTGTGAGGGTCTGTTTTCTTTTGGCAATAAGCTTTTGACACCTTTAGTGTTACTGTGTGTAAAAGTGAAGAGTGTATGTAAAGTTGTATTCTGTATTCATGTACCAAAGTGTGTTATATTCATTCTCATAGAGCTTTGTGACTTGGATTCTTCCTGAGTTACTGGGTTGCAGCATTCTTTTTTCCTATGCTTCAGATTACAGATCTATTTCCAAAGCTCTTAAGTTAAATTTTCTAAAGTATCACCGCTTTAAAACTTGACTGATCCAGTACAAGGCGTGCCTGTGTTTTTACCATCTAAGTAGTCAGAATATCTTACACTTGCTTAAAAAAGATCAGTAGGGCGTCATCCTGTACTTTCCTAAATAACTGGTGCTTTTCCCTTTATCTTTTAAGCCATTCTGCTCTGAAAAGTGCATATCTTTAATAATGTCTGACCATTTTCTTTATTATGGAGACTATTGTACTGAATTTCAGTCACTCACTGGGCTTCTCCTTCCTTTCGTGCTTTGAGTTTTTACTTAAAAGCATCTTTATGCTTTTTTGAGTTTCATTGGCCTAGCAACTTTGTATTTTAAGGGCTTATCAGTTCCCAAAATCTGTTAAAGCTGGAATGAACTACAGTTTTGTTGCTCCTGAAGAAGCAGATTTCGTTATTCTTAAAGTAGGATCTGATTTCCTACCACCTGCAAAAGGTTTTATAAAAAGGTGCAAATGACAGAGAATCCTGAAGGCCTGACCCTGCTTAACTCTCCCAAAGCAGCCTCCATGTACGCACGAACCTGGGCGGATACTTGAACACAGTCAGATATGGACATTAATATTGTTAAGAGTCTGAAGCTTAGAAATACCTGACACAAGATGTAGGATTATGCAGGGTACAAATAAGCCCAAGGAGACTTGACCAATGAGATGGATCTCCCACACAGCTTGTCTTGTGCTTTTATGGATGGTGCTGCCAGCAGCTTGGAAGGGAAGTAATCATCATTTCTCTAATAGATGAAGCTGTTCACTCACTGTTAAGTGTTCAACAAGCTAGTTAGTTCAACAAGGTAGTTGGGCTTTGACCTGGCAGGGTTAGTATTTAATACCAGGTTTGTAGGACTTTAAAGATGTTCATGATTATGTCAAGAGTTTTAAAACCTTATTTCCTGTCCTGAAATACCACTAGAGGAAGTTGTCTCTAGTTGCTCTAATGCTGCAGTATCCAGCTGTTGTTTAATTAGGATTAATTATGCCCATTATTAAGCCCAGGCTGGCTGCATATTACAGGTGTTGGAGGCCACTCCTGTTAAGAGATGATATAAATCGTCCTGTGAAGTAGAGCTCTGCTTCATGTGTATTGAGTGAACAACATTGGACTGAGAAAATTGTTGCTCAGCATCCTGTGTGATCTTTAATATTTGAGCCTGTTTTTCCTTTTCTAGGATCTGAGTAGCCCTAACCAGTATGATACTGGAGTTGCACTGACTGGCTTGTCCTGTTTTGTTACTCCAGATCTTGCCAGGGACTTGGCAAATGACATCATGACACTGGTGAGTTGATAAGATTGAAATCACTTTTTCCTGTCATTAAAGATTGTGAAATAGTTCAAATCTGGTAAATAGCTGTTACATTTAGCGTTGTTCCATGTGAAAATTGGTGCTTTTTCCTGTAAAGGGGAGCCTTTACAGACTTGGTTAGCTCAAGAGGATACCTCAACTATTGCCGTTATTTCTGGTGATAACCGACACTGTTTTGCTCTACCCTCGAAGCTGAGTGTTCAGAAAGTAGTTGAGTCTCCCAGAAAGAAATTGTGAGAGCAGAGTGGACATAAGGACCTTGAGAAGAACTGGAAACACAGATTTGCTAAGAGCCTGACTGCAATTGTTTCCTGAACAGATGTCTCATACAAAGCCTTACATCAGGAAGAAGGCAGTGTTAATCATGTACAAAGTGTTTCTGAAATACCCAGAGTCCCTCCGTCCTGCATTTCCTCGCCTTAAAGAGAAACTTGAAGATCCAGATCCTGGTGAGTGCATTTTAGGGAATTACTTCTGCTCCAAAGCATGTACATACATCTGCTTTTGGAACTTGTGGAGAGAAGAATACATGGAAAATGCTGTAATCATCTTTTGGGTGCTGGGTGGCCTGTTTAGTAGGTAGATGAGCACATAGAGTTTTGACAGGTGTTGCCATATTAAATGTCCATTCTTTAAAATGCTTTTAAAATTATTACTTCAACCATGAAGCTATTGAAGCTGCATTAGTGGATTAACTTTTTGTGGGACAAAGCTACTTAATGGTTTGTTACTTACCTTGGCTATTGAAAATACTTCAGGGTTTGGGGTTTTGTTAGGGAGAGGTAATGAGGCCGATCCATTCCTCTGGGGTGTTTAGCTGCTCTCATTCTGGGGGCTCTGCAGTAGAAGCTTCGATTACAACGAAGGTGTTGATGAGATTTCTGCTTTTCCCACCTCTCTTTTCCAGGTGTGCAGTCTGCTGCAGTAAATGTTATTTGTGAGCTGGCTCGACGCAATCCCAAGAACTACCTTTCCCTTGCTCCCCTCTTCTTCAAGCTGATGACGTCCTCTACCAATAATTGGGTTCTCATTAAAATTATCAAACTGGCAAGTATTCTGGATGGGTGTTTGCAGGATTGGGGCTCTCACTGAAACACCTCGGGTGCAAAAATAGATTTCTTGCTTGGAGGTATAGTTACCGTGAAATCCGAATAAAAAGAAACCAGGAATATCTTCTGACGTTTGTTAACGTAACCCAAGAGAGAAAAATATTTCCGTATAGCTTGGTTTAAATATAATGAGCTGCGCTTGAAACTGTGTTTTTATCCTGTTTAAAAACAGCTATTCAATCACTTTCTTGTCTGCACTTTTTTAAATAGTTTGGTGCTCTTACTCCATTAGAACCTAGGCTGGGGAAGAAATTGATTGAGCCTCTGACCAACCTCATCCACAGGTACGTATGGGAGATGTCACTGCTTGAGCAGCTCAAGCCACTTTCTGACTATACTCCTAGTCTACCTTTAAGACTGATTCAGAGCAGACCATCCAGCAGCCTTGCATCCAGATACATAAAGAGGGTATTTTTAGCAGTGACTAGATACAAGTTCACCATTAACAACAGGAATATGGACTGTATGTCTTCAATCCTGCTTCTGCTTTCTCTCTCCAATTCCCACAGTAGTCATTCATTTTGTTGTTTGTGAGGACTTAACCGTGTTCAGTTTGATCTCTGTTCATTCATTTGGGATCTTGTATCACTTCAACACAAGGCAGACTGCCCCTGACCATCATGAAGTGCACAGGGAACAAAACTGATGGTCTTTGTTTGAACATGCTGGAGTGAATTATCCAGTGTGGTGAGTGACCTTCACGGTATCCTTGCTGACGTCTGCCTCCAGAGCTGTTTGCTCGTTGCCTCTGCAACCCTCACATCTGCCGTCTGCTCCTTTGTTACTTGTGAGGTTCACTGTGTTTCCCTCTTGTGTAGATCAGGATTTCTCAGTAGCTCCGAAATCCTCAGAATTGCACTGTGTGTGTGTGTTCAGTTGGCAAAAGTGGTCTTGAATTTAAGTTTGGGGGTAAATCATATGTTGAAAGTGGGTTACTCGCTTATAGGGAGGAGCAGGTGTGTATCTGGACACCAAAGGAGTCTGCTGCTTAGATGTGACTTGTTCCCTTTGGAGAGGGAGACTTGAGGTTCTTCATCTGCTGCCGTGTCAGGAGTTTTTGACCTTGCACAGAGAATTTAATTTGATCCTTGGACAAGATTGCTTCAGTGCTCAGCAGCTGGTGCTGAGGTTTGGAGTAACCACTTCCTTCCCTCCTCCCTGTGTTACAGCGCTGGTACTTGCTGCTTCTCCAAGATTGGTTTTTAAACATTCAGTTTAAAATGAACATTCGGTCCTTCCCCCAGCAGTTTTTAAGTGAGAAGCATTTCATCTAGTTTGAAGGTACATGGAGCAGAATACTGCCCACCTCTTGTGTGACTAGAGGTGCTAACTAGGTCCAGGATACTGCTGACAGCTCTTCAAACTGTGCCCATTTTATTCCTTATTTAAAATACTTGGTTTCTGTTTCAGCACTTCAGCCATGTCTCTCTTATATGAATGTGTGAACACCGTAATAGCAGGTGAGAACTGAAGTTTGTAACTTAGAAACAAACCATGATGAACTTTGTCATCCCTTAACACCATCTGTAAACCTTTTCGAACTCTAATGTGTTTTATAACTGAAATAAGTCACCTGGCAAACGTTGATGTATGTTACTGCATAACTGTCACTGAAATCCTTTGTTACCAGTCAAGGCTATGTTAATACAGCTACATTGTACTTACTAAAGGCTGAAAGAATGAACAGTGGGTGATTATGTGCAAGCTCCTAGATGTTGCTAGAACTTGAAGGTAAACCAGCAGCATAGTTTAAAAAAGACTGATGCTTCATGGAAATTTTGACCAAGTTTTCTTATGTGATGGAGCAGCACACTTATTTTTGAATGCTCCAATTTCACAGCTTAAAAACCTGATGTAATTCCTTAGAGGAGGTAATTGGAATCATTGCTTAACAGCTTCAGTTTCTGGAGAAGGGATGTGAATTCCATAATGGGGAGTGAGAGAGAAACAAAGCTAAAAAGGGATAACACAGCATTGCTTCTCAGACTTGGCACTTTTCCTGTCTTAGTGTGGAACTGGAGGGTTATTGACACCCACGGTTGGACCATTAGCCTGTCTCTTGTGTGTAGTTTGGATAATGATGCAGGAACTTGCTGTACTGGGTCAGTTCAAAGAGGAAAGGGTGATCTGTCACTCTGCAATCATTTCATTCCTCGAGGGAAATGTGAGATGACATGATGAGGGGAAGAAATACCATGGAGATTCATTCTGTTGTGGATCAGTGTGTGCTTCCCTGAGACACAGCAGGGTGATGCTGTGGATTAAAGGGAAATTCACACCCTCAGTACACCTCAGGTGCTGTCATGTAAAGCTCAGATTCAGAAGGTGAGATGGGAAGCTATGTGCCTGCATTGGAGCAGCACCTTGTGCCTTCCAGCTCTCTTCATGACCCAAAACCAGAGCATCCAATCCACGTTCTTTGAAATGGAGCCCTCATTATGGACAGCAAAATGCCACTGTACTTCTTAGTCACCAGGGCCAGCTCAGCATTGGTGTTGCCGTGGCTGTGCTGTATGACAGCAGCAGTTATCAGGGTAACAGCACCTCTGCTGCAGAGCTTTACAGACATCCAACGGAATCAACAAGGGGACCTGATTTATGCCTCCAGTCTCTTGCTGGCTTGATTAAATCTAATCACATCAAACTCCAGGATCCGTTGCTGCATCCCATTACAATATGGAAGTGCCTGTGTAGAAATTCAGCTATACAGTAGCTGATGACACATTGACAGTCTTGACTGCTACATGATAGCAGTAAACCAAACCTTAATGAGAGCAAGCTTAATGAAAAGCAGCTTTGACCTGGCTGTTGCAGCCGTTCATACCTTCACACTCTTATTCTCTGCTCTGCTGTTATTACTGTCAAAGAATATGACACTATAGTTTGTGTCCCAACTTTCTTCCCCCTAAAAATCCAAGCAAACAGAGAAACAACAAAATCAACTGGCATCTTTCCTTGTGAGCTGAGCTGGCTGTTGACCTTTAGTGCTGCATTCATTCACTACACAGGAATACTAACTGAAATGTGTGCTTCTGTGTTTCAGTTTTGATCTCTCTGTCCTCCGGGATGCCTAATCACAGTGCTAGCATCCAGGTACAGCGCTGGGGTTTGGTGGGGGCTGTTTGTTCTGCTCTACTGTGTAACACCAGGTGCCATGGGGAAACCGGATCGTGTTCCTCTGCCAGAAATTAAAGCAGTAGCTCCCTGAAGCACTCTTGCTCAGGTGGAATTCTACAGACTGAAGCATTTCCTATATAAGTTCTCTATTTCCCTTTACTCTAAAATGAAGATTCTTCTCATTTGGAGTTTTCCTAACTCTTATTCAGCTGCTGCTTTCAATACAATCATGCAGGAGTTCCTTTTGTTTTGAAATCAGTTAATGCAACAACACCCTCTTACCTAGAGGCCTTGGTCTTGGTCAGAATGCTTCCTGCTGTATTGAGTGCACATTAATGTCTTTTAATCAAGACTTTTAGGTCTTAGAGTAAGCACAGTGTGGTCTTTCTTTTCCAGCTTTGCGTTCAGAAGTTAAGGATATTGATAGAAGATTCTGACCAGAACTGTAAGTATGTTGCATGTCTTTATGGAAGCTTTTAGCAACCAACCACTGGGGAGAAACTGCAGCGGTCTTAGAGACACGAGCTGTTCCTTCAAACAGCTTGTTCAGTGGCCTCCTGCCCACTATGTTGTGAACGATTGCTGGGATTTTGAATGTGGAGATGGTTTTTGATAGCGAGCACTTCTTTATAATGAGCTTTTTTAACAGCAAATCATATTATTGCTGCTCTTCGTGGTCTTGTAAATCTAAATCAGTTCTCTTTCCCTGCTTGGGGTTTTCCCTTTGTATGAACTTGCTGCTTGGAAAGTAGCGAGGGGTATTTGGCAGTGTAAGTATAATAGTAAAATGCAAACGTGAGTGCTTAGTTATTTTAGTGACTACAAAGAGCACTGTGAAACTCTTTCTGGTACAAACCTTTTACCTGCCATCTGAATTTTTCCCACTGGGAATAGGGCTCCTACTTAATACACCAATCTTCAGTGCATGTTCGTTCGAGGATGCCTAGTCTCAAGCCCTGTAGTTTCTATCAAGTATTTTTAAATCACTGATAAAACTTGAGGTGCAGGATGACTGTGATTAAGATTATATATGTAATTATGTGCCTCTATAGGGGATTATGAAATCACAGACTATATTCTGTGATGCACTGTTTCTCAAAAGTGCTTTTTCTTACCATAGATATTTATTCAAGTGTATTTCAGCCGAAGCACGTGGTATCAAGATTTCATGCTCAACACAAAACAGTGTTTCTATATTTGGAAAGAAGTTTTATTTTGTCTTTCACAGTGAAATACCTGGGACTGTTAGCTATGTCCAAAATCCTGAAAACACATCCTAAGTCAGTTCAGTCGCACAAGGATCTCATTCTCCAGTGTTTGGATGACAAAGATGAGTCTATCCGACTCAGAGCTTTAGATCTCCTGTACGGCATGGTATGTTGCTGCGTGTGTTTCCTTTCCTCTCCAGTCCCTGTGACCCTGTAGAAGGCTGGTGCTTAAAAAAACCATGCAACTTTCTCCTCCCTTCTCCCCAGTAGTCTTGTGATAACAGCTCCCTGATTGTTTCTGGCCCTTATGGTAAGCAAAACATCTGGCACAGCATGGTCTTGCGTACTTGTACTGGCTCTTCTTTAACAACAACATTGGAAAGAGATTATCAGGTTCCCTTTTCATTGTGACCGAAGCTGGGGCCTAGAGGGGTGGTTCGGATTCCTTGTTAACACATGACACAGGCCCACAAAGTGCTAGGAGGTGCTTTAATGAAATTAAAAGGACTTGACAGTATGGGAAATGGCTGTTGTGGTTCAACCCTTCAATAACTCTTTAACAGGTATCAAAGAAGAACTTGATGGAGATAGTGAAGAAACTGATGATTCACGTGGATAAAGCAGAAGGGACGACGTACCGAGATGAGCTGCTGACCAAAATCATAGATATTTGTAGTCAGTCCAATTACCAATACATCACAAATTTTGAATGGTCAGTGGTTTTATGTGTCATTTTTTGAGGTCATCAGCAATGGTAACACTGGATTGACTGCTGTATGAAATTGCATCCCTTTTACTTCTTGTAGGTACATCAGCATCTTGGTGGAGCTGACCCGCCTGGAAGGCACACGGCATGGGCACCTCATAGCAGCTCAGATGTTAGATGTAGCCATCAGAGTTAAAGCTATTCGTAAATTCGCAGTTTCTCAAATGGCCATGCTTCTGGACAATGCTCATCTCATAGCCAGCAACACCCAGAGAAACGGCATCTGTGAGGTGCTTTATGCTGCTGCTTGGATATGTGGGGAGTTCTCTGAGTAAGTGCAAACACAAAACCTGACACACTTGGAGTGGCTTCTTTCAGACAGATTCTGGTCACTGAAACGTGTTTTTGGGAAGGATAGTTCAGAATATGCGCCGTAACGCTAACAAAGTGATTGCTTGTTTCCTGCTCCTTTAGCCCACAGACCATTCAGCTGTTTCTAGCCAAGATGGATACTTCACTGTGAATATCTGGTCTTTTTTTCTTGTCTCTGTAGTCCTGCCCACTTATTAGGAAGGCATAGTTGGGGGTATAAGCTGCAAGAGCTTAAGACTTTGAAGGAACTCCTTAATCATTAAGGTCTAATCTTGCTTGTATCAGAAGGAAGATGTCCAGTCATCATGTGTCAATCAGTTTTTACTCTCCTCCCTGTTTTGCCCTTACTGAAAGGTTTTTGCAGAACCTTCCTGAGATTTAGAAGTCATTTTTGTGCTCAGAACTTCTCTGTACCCACAGTAGCACAATTTTCCTTGTTCTTATATCAGTGTTGTCTTTTAGTTTAAATAGATGGGTTTTGTCTCTTGGATGTGTGAACATACTCCCTGTTTTCAGTTTGATCACATTTTCAAAACCCAAAATAATCTTCTCCATGAAGACTGACAGGTTGAAATTTCTCAGTTGCTGTCTTTCATCTGTCCATTCTGTCCTTACAGGCACCTCGAGGAAGCAAACCAAACTTTAGAAGCAATGTTGAGGCCTAAAGTGACAACTCTCCCTGGCCACATCCAGGCGGTTTATGTGCAGAACATGGTGAAGCTGTATGCATCCATCCTGCAGCAGAAAGAGCAAGCTGGGGAGAAGGAAGCAGCTCAGGAAATCACGCAGCTGATGATTGACAGGTTGCCTCAGTTTGTACAGAGTGCAGACCTAGAAGTTCAGGAGAGGGTAAGAGACCAAAAGTACTTTGGAATTGATTGTACCACGTCCCTCCTTTCTCTGAAGAAGATGTGTAATGTTCTGTGGCCATGCACGTTCTATATAAGCTGTTACCGATGGCGTGGCACGTGAATTCTGTGCTTGTGTAACTGTGAAGGGAAGCTCTAGAGCTGCAGTAGGAATGGTGGTGACATTTCAGGTCAGAGCCCAGGTTCTGTTCCATTCAGTTCAGTGCCACCTCTGAAAACTGCAAGCCTTTCACTTAGAGCAATTTAAATTGAAAATGAAGCCAGCACGTAAGGACACAGGAAGGGCACAGCCAGATGAGGGGGTTAACAGGGATTAGTTTCCATTTGCCCTAAACCTGCAGTTCGTGCTGCTTCTCTTAATTCCCTTAATGGAGTAGAACAGTTTCTCTTCTGCTGACTTGCATTGCAGTTTGATTTCTGGGGGGTTTTTGTTCAGTTTGTTGATATTAGTTCTCAGATTACGTCTGCTTTTGTTTTTAGGCTTCTTGCATCTTGCAACTAATTAAATACATTCAGAAGCTACAAGTAAAAGAAGTACCAGTAGCTGAGGAGGTAATAGCACTGTTTGCTGGGGAGCTGAACCCTGTGGCTCCTAAAGCACAGAAGAAAGTGCCAGTTCCCGAGGGGTAAGGTTCCTTCTCTCTCCCAAAGCCTTATTTAAACCTTTAAACTCTTAAATAATAAAGGTAAATATATAATGAGGAGCACTGAAATACTCAGGGGTACTGAGGCAAATAGTTTGTTTATTGCAATTCTTCCCCAGGTTGGACCTTGATGCCTGGATCAATGAACCTCCATCAGACAGTGAGTCTGAAGAGGAAAAGCCCAAAACAATTTTTCATGATGAGGAACAAAGGCATTCCAGACATAGACAGCCAGAAATAGATGAAGAGGAACTGGCCAGAGTGAGTGCCTGTTAAAATGCTTTTCCCTACATAATTCAGTAGTGATGTTGTAAGCAGTTGGAGCTGTTGTGGATTCTCTGTGTGCCCAGAGCCACTCTGCTTTCCACAGCTCAGGGAATCCGATGATCTGATGTGAACAAAATACATGTATTTGAATACAGGTACTTTTTTAGGCACTGTGGAATACATCTGATACAGAGTTCTCTTGGCAGTCCAGCTTGCCTAGCTTGTCCAGATGGAAACAAGATACTAATAAAGCTTGGCTCTTGTGTGGAGTTCTGAGCTCTTGTAAAAACGTGAACTGTGGTGTCTGATGCAGTTCATTTGAAGCACAGGGCCTTGAGGATGGACACTTGTGCTGGGCTTTGCAGCTATTTGGTATTTTACACACCTCCATTAGTGTACTTCTGTTGTTCTGCGCGCTCTGTAGCAGCAGAAGCAGCAGCAGCATCTTTGCTTGTGGACTTCAGCAGCCTCTGTGTATTCCTGTAATGTGACTGTTCAGTGGTGGTACCACCTTTCCTGCTCCTGATCTTTTCTCATCATAAAGAAAGCTCTTTATTGATAAAGAGCTTCACTTCTTCCTCTCTTTGCAAAAGTGAAAATGGAAACGTCTGAATTGCCATCAAAATCTGGTCTTTGGGAGTTACTATCTCTATCTTGCAACTACTATCCTCTAGTCTACGATTAAAAAGCAAAGAAAGGGTGTTCTAAGGGCTGTTGGTTACAGTAGTAAAAGTACCTGTAGTTGTATCTGAGTGTGTCTTGTAACTCAAAACTGGTTTATCGTACACAAGCCACTATGCTGGAGTCTTTTTGCAGGTACATATGTATTGTTGCAAAATTACAGGGAGATTGCAGTTTGCACTCTAATGCCTTTTCTCTCTCCTTGCTTACAAACAGACATTCTAACTACAAATCCTCTTCTGTTTTAGCGTCGAGAAGCCCGGAAACAAGAACAGGCAAACAACCCATTTTACATTAAAAGCTCTCCTTCCCCACAGAAGGTGAGTGAGTCCAAGTTAAAATGTCTTGCTGGCCTGATAGAACTGTGTGAAGGCTCAGTGGATGTTGGAGTTGCAGCTTCCCTCTGGGACATCCTGATTATTCCCACTACAGTTCTGTTCGCTTTTAATAGTGTGCCGACTGCATTGACTGCCTGCTATCTTTATAAATGGGTTTGTGTTAAGAAACTCATGAATGACCTAATGTCACAAGAGCATTCTGGGAATCTCTGGGAGATGTTCAGCTTGGGAATAAGGAAACTTTAATTGTCCCAGCTCCCATTACACAGTAGTTCGGAACAGTCTGAATTAACTTGTCATGGAAAGCACAGAGTTTAGATGCCAGCAAGGGCTCTCTAAAAGCTGTAGAGAATCACTTCTCTATGCCCTTGTGTCACAAGTTCCTGTGCAGGTAATTTGTCCCAGCGCTGGGTTCGAATTGCTGGGCGCCTCATTAAGAGCAGTGCACGAACCTGCTGTGTGTTTTAGAGATCAAAAGGTCATTGTGGTCTCTTCTTAACATCTTTTTCAGGGGAAGAACCTGCTTTATTCCCTGTATATGCTATGGACTTTCTCATTTTCCTCAACTCAAGTTTCAAAATTTACCCTTTAAAAGTTATTAGAAATAAAACACAAACCAAAAACTCTTCAGAGGTACAACTTCAGGGCAGTAGCAGGTTAAAAAACTGTAGCTAAAAGCGAGGTCTTCTATGATAGCTATCAACTGTCTTTGAAATACACTCTGCTGCCACACAGGATTTAGTTCGGAGCTCTTCCATTCCTATCCTTTAACTTAACTTTAAGGATTAAACTGCTTGCTGTTTTGAAATGCATCTGTTTATACAGCTTTCTATCTGCCGGTGCTCAGAATGTAACAGGTTTTCCTTCTCCCAGCGATACCAAGACACTCCAGGTGTGGAACATATTCCCGTGGTCCAGATTGACCTTTCTGTCCCATTAAAAGTTCCAGGTAAGTGCAGCTAATCTTTAATTACTGAAATTCAGTTAAGCAGAAGTGATGATTCCTTCTTAGGAGTTCTTCCTTAAGTGTTTAAGGACAAGGAGCAAGCATGCTTTCATTAAACTCTTAAATGCATCCTCTGAACTCACACGTGTTGAAAATAGTACTTTCCAGTCGAAGTGCAGCTCCTGTCAAGACAGTATTAGCAGAAATTCTGTGATTAAATATATTATGCAGTCAAGTGTGTAATATCTGACATAACCACTGTTCTGTGTAGGTAACAGTCACCTTTAGAATGTCTTAAAGTGCTAATGAAGGTGATCAGGAGACATTAAATGGAGTCTAATGGTAGAGATAGCTATTTTAATATCGTGTTTCAAGTGTCAATAGACAGTTGTATATCTAATGAGTTTGGTATAGCACTGAGAAGCCGTTGACAGGGTGCAGTACATCACAAGTGAGGAGTCCTAAGTGCAGCTGTTTAAGGTTTACATAGTAAAGTGTGGAAACATGTCAGTATTAGTACAGAAATGGTACTAATTCTATTTAAAGTATCATTGTTTAGATGCAGTTTAATCCAGTTAATGTGGATGAGAGTCAGGGACCTGGATAGAGCTCTGTCCTCATTCCAGAGAGATGGAAGTACAGCTGGTGGTAGAGAGGCTGTGAGATGAGAGGGAAGCATGACACGGGAGCATGATCCTTCTAGTTCTGAGAAGCTAGAAGTGAGGTTCACTCCTGACATACTGTTTCAGTGATCAGTGTCCATGTGGACTGTAGCCTGAAAGCAGTTTGGCTTCCTCTGCAGGAATGCCTATGTCTGACCAGTATGTGAAACTGGAAGAAGAGCGAAGGCATAAACAGAAACTGGAGAAAGACAAGAAAAAGAAGAAGCAGAAAAAGGAGAAGAGGGGTAAACACCATCGCCATAACTCCCTGCACACAGAGAGTGAGGAGGACATTGCTCCAGCTCACCACGTCGATATCATCACAGAGGAGATGCCCGAGGTCAGTTGTTGTGGTCGGTGGGCAGAGCTGTGGGGTTTATCTGTATGCTCTTCTTGAGACAGTTTTCCCCCCGAACTGCCAGCCAGTCTGTATTGTTGCAGTTCAAGAGCTCTGATTTCTTGTAAGCTGTTTAGGAAGTGACTGATTGAGATGATCCTCAGCTGTCCTTTGCAGCAGCAGAAGTGATTGTCTCTTTGTGCACAAAAAGACAAAAATTGTCACTGAAGCTATTTAAAAAGCAACCAAAAAAACCCCAGATGCAACAAAACAAACAATATGCATCTCTGCTGTAAAAGTAACTCTGTCCAAATAGTGACTTCATTTGTTATGCTCTGCTGCTTCACTTTGACATTAACTTGCTGTCTAGTCAGCAGGTTTGCAGCTGATTGTAATTAATTGTGCATGCTAATGATGTCATCTGTGTTTGTTCCTTAAATTTCCTTTAATCAAAACCCAACAGCAGCAATTCAAATCCTGCAGTTTATGAAGAATAGTTTTTTCTGTTCTAAATTAATCTTGTAACCAGATGCTGCATTACAGTGCGTTGTTCCTATAACTTACTGCGTCTGACTGCAAGCTGGCCTGTTCCAGGGTTAATCTTAAACTGGTTTGGGTGATGCCCCATCCCTGGTAGTGTTCAAGGCCAGGTTGGATGGGGCTTGGAGCAACCTGCTCTAGTGGAAGGTGTCCCTGCCTCTGGACAGGCTGGATAAGCTCTAAGGCCCTTTCCAACCCAAACCATTCTGTGATTCTATGATGTAAAGCTTTAGTTCTGAAGTTGCCTGTGGTTTGCTGCTTCAGTGGATAGTATCTTTATCTCTCCTGCAGAATGCTTTGCCCAGTGATGAAGATGACAAAGATCCCAATGATCCATATAAGGCACTTGATATAGATCTGGATAAGTAAGTGACAGTTTTGTATGTGAATTTATGTAATTGCTAACCGAAATGCATGAGGGCAGGTCTGGGGCTGAACAGGCAAAGGCACTGTGTATCTACAGTCCTCTAGGTGAGAAGACTAGTGTTGCCATGTCTTGGATGTAACCTCAGATGATCACCCAGATGTGGGTTCCCACTGCAGCATAGCTGCTAAAAGCCAATCTGCTGCAGTAGCAGGGGCTTGGGAAGGGCAGGAGAATCCTTTTGTGTACCTGAATGGACTTGGAAAGCCCAGGCAGTGTGGCTGGGATCAACTGTGAGAGAGTTACTCTGAGCTTTGGGGGTAGCGTTGTCTCTGATCTAACCTGCGCTGGCACCGAGTGTGACCTGCTTTCATCTGTATTCATCTCATTCACTGTGAACATGGCAAGACTGTGTGCTCTGCGCTGTGATCATTTGACCAGTAACAGCCAGTTCATAGCATCCCCATTTCCCTGTGGACAATGGATGATTCCACTGTTAAAATGTTGTTCTAATATGATTGAATGAACTGCCCATCATAACTTTGACCGGAGTCTGGTCCCCCTTCAGCTGCTGGAGTGGTTCACATATGAGGACCCCAGGCTGCAGTGCAGCAGACTCCGGGTCCCTGCATGCCGTGTTGATAGCAGTGGGCTGTTAAGTATTGCATGTAGAGGGGTTTTAGCTGATGTTGTACAAAATCACCACGCTACAAATGATTGCTGATCTATGGTCCATGGATGCCTTCCTAGAAGTTCCGAGGCCTGTGCAGGCACACGTGTGCATGTGTGGTACCTCTCTGCTAGCTTTAAAGTCTGTACCATTCGCTGCAGTTCTCAAACCAAATTCTACACCTCAACAGTGTAAACACTGAGCAGAGCAGTTTCTGAGCACGGGGCTCCAGGAGGCATCTCTGGACTTTTGTATTGCTTCCATCCATTCTCCTTCCATTTTGTAGGAGTCGGTGTGCTCTTCTGCCATGTTTTCTCATGTCTCTGTCCTCTCTCTTTCTTTCTGTGCTTGCACTGCTATGTCTGTGTCACGCTCACATGCAGTCTGGTTTCAGGGAAGCCTTCCAGGTAAGAACATGTCGCTGTAAGTGGTTGACCTTTGTCAGGTTGGCTGATTCCAGTGGACAGCAGAAAGAATTGAAGGGAGGTGAAACTGTTGAAATCACCCTCAAATTTGTGTGAGATCATTGACTTTCAATAGCAATCCCTGTTCTGTGCAGGTGTACGGGGGGTAGCTTAAAGATGAGATCTGTTTAGTGTTCACACAGGGCCCATCTTATCCTTACAATGTCTGTTTCAAAGTAAAAATGCATTTGGCCTGGTTGGTTCTTGAAATATAAGCGAAAGATTAAGGCAGATGAGGCCACTAGAAATATTCCTGAACTGCTTTTGCTGCTCAAACATGAAAATTAATGTGGAGTAGAAGCTGTAGAAATAGAAGAAGAGGCAATGAGTGAACTTCTCACTGATTTGTGGACAGTGTTTGGCAAGAATGGAGAAATTCCCGTGGTGGTTTTTTTCCCCCCAAGTAACGGGTTTGGGACACAGTGAAAATCTGAACTGGAAACGGGTATCTGAAATTAAACACAACTTTTAAAATGTAATGGTAGAGATTCATACCATTACCTTCCAAAATGGAACAATTTCTTACTTCAAACAGTAGCAACAAACAACGTGCCCTGTTTGAGCCATACTGTCATTCCACTGCTTGAATTTCCTCGCTGTTGCAAATGCTTCCTACTGGTGTTGCACATCTTCACTCTCTCTTTGAGAGTGGTCCCACAGAAACGCAGCACGACACTATGTGTATATAGGTGTTACTCTGCCTGGAAGTCTGTAGTTAGAACTTTCAGGAGCAGTCAGGTGTCAGCGCGAGCTTGTCTCTGTCACCTTCAAATTGTTTCTATGAAGTTCTAATCCATAAGGGCAGTGTCTGCAGTTACGTGAAATAACTTCAGGTACAGAAGGATGTGCCCATTGAAGATTTTGGGGGCTAACTCATAAAACAAAGCATGCCTTGTCTTGGACGCCCAGCAGATAATCTGAGCTAAGGGAGACTGCTTGCAGAAGGATAATGGTCTCTTTATTTTTAAGACCCTTAGCAGACAGTGAGAAGCTGCCAGTGCAGAGGCACAGGAATGTTGAGACCCTGAAGTCACCGGACTCAGAAGCTCTCCTAGTAGAGAAGAAGAGCAAGAAACCCAAAAAGAAGGAAAAGAAACACAAAGAAAAGGAGAGAGAGAAAGGAAAGAAGAAAAAGGTAGTACAGGAGGAAGAGGAAAAAAGGGTAATTTGCCAAGGCTTACATTGTCTTAAAAGTGGTGTTATGGGCCGTATTTACTGCTGTGTTCTTTGTTGCTTAGGAGTAGTCACATTTGACAATTCAAACAGCTGAATGTTTTCAACCTTCTGTTAATTTTTTACATCTGTAAAAGCAGGTATTTAAAGATTCCTGTTGATAAAAATAACATTTATTTAGCCTTCTGAGTCAGCAGAATTCAGCCTTCTGCAGCCTACGCAGCAGATCTGCCAGATCTAATTTGGAAGCAGAGCTTTCTGATATTTGGTCTGCTCTTAAAATGGGGAGCTCTTTGGCAAAACATCAGGAACTCCCTTTTGTTCTCCATCCTATCCCACGTATACTCCAGAACCTTTCAGTTATAAAAACTTGATGGTTGTCAGCTACTCTGAAGACTTGAAGTGTCCTTCTTGTTAACTGCTCTGCAGAGATGCACTTCTCTAAGGTGCAGCCAGTGTGCTTTGAATGCCTGTAGATACTGTGATCTGTAGGCGATTTGCAGTTACTGTCAGCTATGTCCAGGTTTGGAAGTGTCCTCAAAAGCCTAAGTTGAGCTTCTTGAGTTGTTTGCTCCTGAATGTAGTGCAGATCTGTATGTGAGCATTGTGGAGTGATGCATTACCAAGAAAACTTCAGGGTTTAATTTAATTGATGACTTTATTTTTGTTGGGAACAATACCAAAACAACCATAATGGCTTTGTTTTCTCTTGGAATTCAGGGGGAAGACTTGGATTTCTGGCTCTCCACTGCTCCACCACCTGCTTCCACTACCCAGCCACAGGTAGACATGTTGCCACATTGCAGGAAGCCTTCCCTTATGCGTGCATCTTAGCTGGGATATGAGTGCTCTGTCGTGCCACGGGAAAGAAGGGAAAGCTGGGCTTCATCTCCTCAACTTACTGCTGCAAAGCAATGACATTTTCTCTCCCCAGTTTGCAGACACTGTAATGGGAGGTTTCAGGCCCATTCTGCTGTGCCGGTCAGTGGATAAAAACACAGATGCAGCTACAGGCTTGGTGGATTTTAATATTATTAGTGAGGTTTAATGTTAGGTTACACTATGGTTTACCTAGTGTGAGCTAGACACAATAGACAAGAGAGACACAGTCTGAAAGCAAAAGCTTAATGAATTTTGATGGGAGGTTTTAGAGGAAGGGACAGGGAATATAAGGAGATGGATTCCTTGGAAGAAGTCTGTTTAATCTTGTTCTCAGGTGATCATATTAGCTGGCTTTCAAAGACATGAAATGAAGGCTTGATACCATGTTAGTCTAATGTAATTTCTGAAGTAGCAATTTGGGGGAGGCTCACTGTTAGGTTTTCTTTTGGTGTAGGATTCAGTTGTTCCATTAGTGTCCTAATCCTTCTGCTAATCTACTCAGAGTGAGCCTGAAGTGGGTGCTGCCCTTGTGGCTGAACCTCAAGGGATAAAAAAGGAAGAAAGGGAAGAGCAAGATGAAGAGGAGGATGATGAAGGAAAGGTAAGTGGTTTAAGTTGCTGACACCCTTAGCCATGTTCTCCTAGTGTTCCTTAAAAGAAGCACATTGGAATTACCATCAGCATCATGTTCATTATAATGACCACCTGCAGATGGGCGGCAGTGGAATGTTGCATCCTTGAGGAGCTTTAAATGCTTCATAGGAAGAGGTTTGGCTGTTTCTTGAGCTGAGGGTCAGGTCACAGTTTTAAAGCTGAGCTTCCAAACTGCTGAAGAGATTTGGCTGCCTCCTGATCCCAGGCTGCTTTGGGTTAAGGTTGTCTGAGAAGGAAGCAAATTAACTGGGACCCAGCACGGAGTGATGGCTGGGGTTTAAGGAATGGGAGCTCTGGTTTGGGTTTCTGCAGTAGTAGAAGGCTGCAGAGAATGAGACTCTCGAGTTGAAAGATCGGTAAGAGGGGTCATGATGTAATGGCTAGAAATACAGGGTTTCTTCAAGGGTTTTTTTGTAGTTTCTTGTTTTTCTCGACAGAAATCCTCCAAACATAAGAAGAAAAAGCACAAGAAAGAGAAAGAAGAGAAATCAAAGGATAAAAAGAAATCCAAAAAGAAGAGTCATCACAGCGAGGAGGAGACGACCGAGTCAGTGCAGAATGGAACACTAGATGATGAACCACTACCAGTGAGTTCCTGTGCACTGGCAGCCCTTGCCCGGGGGGGAAAAGGCAGGAGCTAAACTGCTTTGGGAGGAAGAACAACCACAGCTCTTTTCAGAACAAATAGTTACAGTGCAACTGTTATTTCTTTCTTGTTTTTCAGCCTATGTCCAGTTACCGCCTTCTTGCTGAAAATCCATACATTAAAATGGTGAGTGTTTTGATTTTCCTTTCCAGATGGGACATGGTTTAGTGGGAGGTGTCCCTGCCCGTGGCAGGGGGGTTGGAACTGGATGATCTTAAGGTCTTTTCCAACCCTAACTATTCTATGATTCTATGTCTTCTCTTTTTGCCCTCTCTTAAGAAAAAGAGAGGGTACCCTGGGGATAGTATAGGGCTTTGTGTAGACACCATTTAACTGCAGAACTGTTAAAATCCCAAGGGGCAGAAATAAAACAAAGCTCCATTTCTCTTCCTTAAGTGGGTCCTGCTTAGGTTTTTAAGTTGTTATTTTCTCACTACTTAGCAGCACTGCAGAGCTGATCACCAGTGTGCTTTCCATCACCCTCTAGCTGTACCAGATGACCTTTATGAGGCTTGTTTTCTGTGGTGCTGTGCTGTTTGAAGTTGCTGAGTCTTTCTGGTGACTTTTTTCTTTCATTTGCAGACTTACGATATTCAAGGGAACCTCCAGAATGACAGTCAAGTTACTGTCTCTGTTATCTTCGAGAACAAAAGCACTAGCTTCCTTAAGAGCATGGAACTAAATGTCCTGGACTCTCTGAACACTAAAATGCTCCGACCAGAAGGATCATCCGTACATGATGGGATACCTGTGCCCTTCCAGCTCCCCCCTGGTACGCAGCTTTGCACAGGGTTCTTGGAGTATGTCTAGTCCTGCACTGCCCTCCTGTGGAAAGAATTATTCCTGCTACTTGCTGTTTTCCGGAAGGACTCTTGCCTGAGTGTTCCTTGGCTTTCTCACAGTTCACTGAACAGGATAAGCCTCCTTACAGTATGGCTGTAAATGCAGGTGGTGCTGTACAGCGAGCACAAAGCCTAGCGTAGGGCTGGGACTCGGAATGTCTTGAGCTATTTTGCAGGTGTCTGCAGGCTGGCACACCTTTTGAACATGCCAGCATCACCAGGAATCTGCAATTCAGAAGGAGTTTGCTATGAGATTTAAAAGGAAATGAAGTTTATGGGTTCATGAGCCATTAGAATCTGCTCTGGATTTATTCTCAAGCTATTGTTCCACTGTTTTAATGGCAGAGGCTATACGCAGTGAAAGTTTGTGATAATATTGTGTTTATTTGGATGCCCCTAGGAAACATTAGATACAGATGAAGGATAATGGCTTCATCCCTAGTACAGTCAAATCACTGACATGCTCTGACCTTCATTTCCTTTGAATTCTGACCCAGCTCTCACAGGTCATCTGGGATTTAGTGGCTTCAGCGTGTATTTTGATCCCCCACAAAAAGCAATTGGGTATTTTTTATTCTATAGAAGGCAGTTCTCAATACAGACTATGTATACTAATAGAAAAACAATTGAACCTTGGAATTCAGTTTAGTTCTGACAAATACTTAGCTGTATATCTTTCCAGTTACACAGACAGTTGAAGTCTGTTGCCACTGCGACATACTTTGCCCAGACATTCACTCAATTACCTCCACCAAATGCCAGCTATCACTGCTGCTTTCCAACAGCCAAGAGCTAAGTGCTGAAACACAGTAAAGTCCCAATAGGATTTGTGCATCTAACTCTTCCGGCTCCATTGAAAACTTCAGACTTTGGTTCAGAAATAGTCAGTACATAAAGCTTAGCTGCTACTGATGGGTTTATTCTAACCGTTACTTAGAGATGGAAACCATTTTCTGACCTGACTTCTCCCTCTCCTCTCTTCATGCTAGGAATCTCTAATGAAGCCCAGTTTGTGTTTACACTTCAGAGTATTGTTATGGCTCAGAAGTTAAAAGGAACACTGTCCTTTATAGTCAAAGTAAGTGCAGCTTTAAACTCTGTGCTTCTGCTTCCTTTGGAACTGCGTAAGGGAGCTTGACTTGGGTGGAAAGCACTGCTTTAGAGCTTTTTTTTTTAGGCCTCATTTCATCCCTGCTGCACCAGCCCATTCTGTGATGCGAGAAGTATTTTTACATGACATCTCGTGCAAAGAGTGTCCTGAATACAGTGTAAGCATGTCTTAAATTGTCATTCCTGGCAGTGTGTGAGCAATGCAGCCTGAAACATATGCCACATTGTCAGCTACAAGATCACTGCAGTGGTGCATCTGCTGGGGAGAGGTCAGCCAGCTAGGGAGAGGTACAGCCCAGTCTGTTTCTTCTGATCTCAGTTGTCCAAAGATCAGTTGGACTCTGCTACCTGGTACAAGGCCGGAAAAATTAGAATTAGGTATAGTCAATAAGGATGGAAACCCAGCCCAAGAGTGAGGTGAGCTGAAGGCAGTGTTTCATGAGTATCAGCCTGTACAAGATTATACTGGTTTCTGATCTTATTTCAGTACAATCTGTTAATGAGGGAGCTGCGTGAACAGCTTGAGGGAAGTGAATGGAGACAGTTGTGGCTACTTCTGGGTCAGCCATGTTCTTTGTTTTAAGGGTTTCTTTAAAATAGTCCTATTTTCAGTACCTGAGAACCTGGGAGTGATTAACTTCTTATTTTGCTTGGGAAACAGTGAACTGTAAAGCCACATCTCCAAGTGTTAGTTTAAACTCAGTCTGCTCAATATATTTCAGCAGAGGGCAATCAAAAATGCAGCCCACTCCCTCCAGTTGTGTCCCTTACCTGCTGTAGGGGTATGTATCAACCCAGCTACCCAAATCATTCCTCTGAATGGCCTGATCTTGTAGCGTGATGCTTGTTCTCAGCCTGATCCTTCAGGCCCAGCCAGGGTACATCAAAGGGAACTGAGCCCTAAAGTCTTCCTTGGTGCCTGTTTGGTAGGTGGGGGTGGTGCCTCCTCGTGCTGCCTCAGGGCTCCCATTCATCTCCTTTCCTTTGACCTGTTGCAGAATGATGAAGGTTCAACCCATGAAAAACTAGATTTCAAATTGCACTTCAGTTGCGCTTCATACTTGATCACGACGCCTTGCTATAGGTAAGTGCCACTTAGGGAGCACACTGGTGCTTTTGCCACCCATGTGAAGCTGAGCTTTGGCTGCAGGGCATCTCTGTAAGATACACAGCATGCTTTTGACTTTGGCTGCTTGTGATTGCTTTGGTTACAGTTTGGTTATCTTATATAACAATGTCTGACTGTCAGAGTATGTCCAGCAACTTACTTCAAGGCCTTATTCCTTCTGGAGAAGGAGCTGTGTGCCCTGTAGGCTGGCAGAGGTCCTGTGGAAGTAGCTCTAGTTGGGGTTGCTCCAATCTGGAGTATGGTTCCCACATTTGCTTTAAACCCGTTTTCATAGAGCTTGGTAGTTATTAGACTTCTGCATCCTGCGATGTCTCAAGGTCTGCATGGGGTTAATGTGGCAGATTTCACTTGAATTTCTAGTTGAAGTGTTTACTTTCCTTCCTGTTTTGCAGTGATGCTTTTGCCAAGCTCCTAGAGTCTGGAGATCTGCACATGAGCTCCATTAAAGTAGATGGAATTAGCATTTCTTTCCAACATCTACTGGCAAAGATCTGTTTTCATCACCATTTTTCAGGTGAGCCTTGATGCAAACCTTCTGCAAAATGCCCTATTCTCAGATTCCTGCTTTGCTTGCCGGTGCAACGCTCTGCGGCCTCAGCAGTGACAGGAGGAGGTGATGGCCAGATCAAATACATTGGGGAGAGGAGTTTTCTCCAGTCTTGTAATAGATCAAAACATGCAGTGTTCTTCAGAATGAGCACTGCTTCTGTCCCTGTGGCTTTCCTCCAGCCCAGTGAGGCACGTGCCAGGTACCACGGGAGCAGCTTGCTTATAGTCAGGACTGTAACTATTCTCTGAAGGCTGTGTTTGGTCTCCAGTGCTTCAGCCTCCCTCTTCCCCAGTGTTTTGTTTCAGGAAAGGCGAGCTGAAGCTATTCCGTTTTGGACTTAATAATTAAAACACAAGTACTGGATGAAGCAAAACAAATGGCTGTTTCATCATGCTCTGGTGAATTCTTTAGACGTTGCCTCGCTGAAAGTAGTTTTGGGGAAGAGATCTACATTCTGCTCAGCATTTTTGCTACAAAACGGTTGCAGCTTACTTAAATGACTAACCTCATGATTGTGAAACACCCCTGATAGGGGCCAGGAGGAGCCAGGCACATACATCATCTTAACCCTGACTTCCTCCTCTCCTCCCTCAGTAGACGCTCCTGTTCCTTGAGGCCAGGCAAAGCGATAGTTCCTCTTCATGGGAAGCCAACCCTATATTAAAAGTTGTCCCACTAAATGAGAATTCCTTTTCTCTTTGTAGTTGTGGAACGCGTTGATTCGTGTGCATCCATGTACAGTCGTTCTATCCAAGGCCATCACGTCTGCCTACTGGTAAAAAAGGTGAGAGCATTGTAACACTGAGACAAGACCGGAGAGAAGCTTCCTTGGCTTAGGGACAGGGAAATCCTCATGTCTGAATCCCCTGGGGGGGACACCATGGGCAGATGGAGCAGTTTGCACTGAGCTGCTACCACACTCGTAGCTCCCAGTGGGCTCTCTGTTGCTCAGCACATACCCGGTTGGTAGTAGCAGCGCTGGTGGCTTCCCCGAGCTGTCCCCAAGGTGTCCTCTCAGCTGAGCCTGCCCTGATCCTGTGCAGGCTTCACTGGTTGATCCCAATCCCTGGGCTTGGCTGCAAATGAAATTGTCCCCTCTTAGAAAAGGAACCAACTGATTTCTTTTTTCTTTTTTCTTTCCAAGGGAGAGAACTCTGTATCCATAGACGGGAAATGTAATGATTCCACCCTGCTTAGCAACTTGTTGGATGAAATGAAAGAGACATTGTCCAAGTGCTGAATACTCCTTACAAAATACTCCAACTGCAAGAAACACACCTAAAGTGTAAAGCCGAGCAGACCCAAGTGTTAAGTTTCTCCCTCGTACGCATGTACTATCCTGGGGCACGTGCTTTTCAGTTAACTCCACCATTGTTTGCAGTTTAGACATTTTAAGGCTGTATGTTACCTTTTTATTTCCAAACTTTTTACAAACTGTGGTGTTAACCCTTTCTAGCCCAAAGAGACCCTGGTGACATGACTGGAGGAGGGAGGGAGGGAAGGGCGCTATTTATTCAGCAGCTCATGATGATCCATCCCATAAACTTTGCTGTCTGCGTGGGACAGTGGCCTAAGCAGAATTTCATCAACAGTAGCACAGTGTTGCTTGTGCTTATTGCCAGGGGAGGTTGACTTGATACTTAGCCATGGAATGTGTCTTCAGGGCTGCTGTAGTTGATGTATATTTCTAGCAGAGGCTGGTGCTGGACCTGAAGGCCTCTTTTGGTTTTTTATATATATATGATTTATTATTATTATTATTATCTCAAGATCTGTTGTGATCAGCATATAAACATCCTCCATCTCCTTGAGCTAATCCGGACGAGCCCTGTGAGAACTGGGATGTTTGACTTTCTGTTTATAGTAGTTGCCTTGAGCCTTAACCTTCTTTTAGTGACAGCTGAAAGAGTAGAGAGTGACTGCATGGACAGGCTGGAAGTGTCACTGTTTGCTCCTCTGTTCCCGTTGGCCACCCCTGCAAATGGAGTCTCTCATGCCTGTGCCCTTTGAGCAGTCTCTGATGATGTGTTTCATGAGTCCACTTCAATTTCACATTCCTAGGGTGTAGCAAGAAACTGGAAATCCAAGGGGGTCTGTTCCTGCTTTTGTGTCATTTCACTCACCAGCTGAGGTTGACCACTGCCAGGTTGGAGAAGCGTGCCCACGTGTGTAATCCTTTGTGCTCTGAGCAGTTTGGAGGTACAGCCCTACTCCCCCTCTCATCCCTGCAGCATTCCACAGCCCTGCCCTTGCAGTGCCTGTGGATTGAGCAGTTCAAGTGTACCTGAATCCCTGCTGGGGGCAGGAGGAGGTGTTGGTGAGGAGCTGCAGGCCTGCTCTGTAGCAGGTTCTTCCTTCAGAGGGAAGAAAGGGAGGGTCCACAAAGTGAAGCCTGTTCTGCACTCTTGGAATCTTGTGGAATCACTGACCAGAAGGGGATGTTGCTGTGTCCTTTACCGCGATGCTTAAGTGATGTCCTTCTCCAAAACACCTTGCTTTGTATTTTATCCTCCCACTGTCACTGGGCTTACTTTTGCCACTCCACACCCAGCAAACTGAGAACACACTTGGAACGGTTTTGCTTTGAGCCCCAGGGCAGAGAGCTGTGGGTTGCTGTCACCAGGAGGGTCCCCAACAAGGGTTGTGTTGGTCTGTGCCTCTCCAGCACCACCACCACGAACTAAACCCCATGCAGGCCACAGGATGAAGTGTTGATCATCTCTCTGTGAATGCCCTGTACATCTTCCCACATGAGGGTGTTCAAAGGCTCTGGTTTTATTTCTAGGACCAGCTTCATGTCCTGACCATGCTGCAGGAGCTTGTTTTCCCTGCTGGCAAGGTGGTTTAGTGTTGGTCAGCCTCCCCTAGTGAGCCCGTTGGTGTATTAGAAACTGAACCTATTACAATTGTCTTCAAGGATAATGTTCCTCAGTTAGTGTTTGGGGTTTTTTTTAATTCATGGATGAAAACTGTCACTTTAGCATGTAGAGTCTTCTCTTACAGGATCCTGTGCAGTGATTCTAGACTTTTGAAACTGTATGATGTGTTACATTCACAAATTGATTTGCTATCGACATTCCCTTAAAAACAACAGAAAGAAAACGAAACCAACATACCACAAGCTGCTGTAATGATTTTGTGTCGAGATGATCCAATAAACTTTCAAAACAAAGTTCACTTTTTGGCTTTCGAACTCGTCCTTTGGTAAAACCCTCACAGTTTGTATGGACCCAAAGCCCCGACACGGCTTTATCCCAGCTCTGAATGCTCCTGTCTGAGGAATCTCACTCCAGTAGCTCGGGAGGAGGTAAGGACCCCCCTCTATGTCCCAAACACGAAGGATGTGGAGCTGTTGAAGTGAGTCCAGAGGAGGCCACAGAGATGCTGCGAGGGCTGGAGCAGCTCTGCTCTGGAGCAAGGCTGAGAGAGCTGGGTTGGGGCAGCCTGGAGAAGAGGTCCCTGAAGGGGAGACCTAGAGTGATAATAAAGTAGGATAAAAGGAAATGTATTCTATTTCTTCTTTTTTCTCATAAGAAAATAGGGTAGAATAAAAGAAAATGGAGTAACAAAAATAAATAGATGGAAAGACAATCAAGTAAAGTAATAGAATAAATGGCAATAAAATAGCATTATAAAAGAAAATACAGTGAAATACACTGGAATGCGCTCAAACACCAACACGCAGCCTCTCCCCGACGAGGCCTCGCTTCCTGCCCCGCCTCCTCCTTCCCCGCGGGTGGTGCGGCCCCTTTAAGAGGAAGTAGTGCCGGCTGCCGGCCACCGCGCGCGGAGAGGGGCCTCGCGCAGGGCCGCCGAGTGGTGCGCGCTGGCAGGGGGCGGGTGCTGCGGTTCCACGAGGGGAGAGGCTTCCGCGCCGGCACCGCTGAGCTGCGAGCGGGCAGGTACGGGGCAGCGGGGGGGGGGGGGGGCAGGAGCCTGTGGGGGAGCAGGGCCTGGGCCGGCCTCGGGGGGCGGCGGGCAGGTCCCCAGCCCGGCTCGGGGGTCCTACGCGGGGCGCGGTGCCCGCCGCTGTCCGTGCTCCCGGGGCGTTGCGGCCTCCTCAGGCCCGGCCGTGAGGGGAATCCTGACCCGGGGCCGCCAAGCCCCGCCGGGCTTTTGGTCCTCTGCGCTTCTTCCTTGGCGAAGGCGGCGGCTGTGGCGGCCCGTGCTGAGCCCCTGCTGCGGCCGGGGGAGGTTCTGCTGCCTTACGTGTCCTCAGCAGAAACGTCTCCAAGCGGGACTCGTGTTTCTTTCCCCCTGCCCCTCTCTGGCCATGCGAATGAATGCTTCTACTGGGGGTAAAGGCGAAGTCCTCAACTTCAGACTTCTTCATCTTTAGTGCCTGGGGAAATGGGGAATTCTCCGCCTTTTTCCTCCTCGTGGGGAGCTGCGGCTCAGCTCATGAGGGGGAACTTGTGATGGTTCAGGGCAGATCCTGCTCCACTTCTGCCTCTTGTGAGCGCAGGGATGCGGGGCCACACAGGAGCTGCAGTGCAATAACCTCAGCTCCTCCAGGGAAAACTGTTCCTGTGGGGGGAAGGACAGGCGCTGGCGAGCCTGCTCCTTGAATCCTGTGTTTGGGTCTGGGCCCTCACTGCAAGAGGGACATTGAGGTGCTGGATGGGGCCAGAGAAGGGCACCGGAGCTGGTGCAGGGCCTGGAGCACAGTGTGATGGGGAAGGGCTGAGGGACCTGGGGGGTTCAGATGGAGAAGAGAAGGCTCAGGGGGGACCTGATGGCTCCCTACAACTGCCTGAGAGGAGGATGGAGCCAGGAGGGGGCTGGGCTCTGCTCCCAAGGAACAAGGATGGGACAAGAGGAAACGGCCTCAAGCTGCACCAGGGCAGGTTTAGATGGAGCTGAGGAATAATTCCTTCCCCAAAGGGTGCTCAGCATTGGAACTGCCCAGGGCAGGGCTGCAGTCACCATCCCTGAAGTGCTCACACAGCGTGGAGACGAGGCCTCAGTGCCATGGTCAGTGGTGGCCTTGGCCGCGCTGGGAGCGGTTGGATTTGATGCTCTCGAAGGTCCTTTCCAACCCGGTTGGTTCTGTGATTCTATGAGAGGAAAGGGCAGGAAGTCATCCAGAGGGAGGGATGTGAAGTTGTCCAGCGCACGGTGCAGATGTTTGGAAATAGCATCTCTGTCGTTGGCTCTGGTGCTAGTGAAAGGCACGATCCTCTCCTGGTGCTTGGAGGTGGGGAGCGGCCGCACTTTCTCAACTTCCATCCTTTTCCGGCCTGGAAGCCCTCCCCAGCTTGCAGGGCAGGGGGGATTTCTGCTGGGAGATGTGGAATTTCCCCAGCCACCTGTTTATCACAGTCCCCAAGGGCTTCATCCTTGCACTCTGCTTCCTTTCCAGGCGTTAGGCTCACTTCCAGCGCTGTGTTTATCTGCTGTCACTCCTTGGCCTGTGTAGTCCACATTTCACATTCGCTTTCTGCCTTGGTCACGTACTTGTGAGCTCGGGCAGGAACCTCATCAAATCCCCAGAAAGGGAGGTGAGGCGTGCGGGGAGCTCCTGGAGCTGTGATGGCTCTTGGGTTACGCTGAGGAGCTGTGTCCCTGGAGCAGGGAGCTCCCTGTGCCTGGCTCCCCTCTCAGCGCCTGGGATGCTCTTTCAGACCCGGTACTTGGGGCTGTGCCATCGTCACAAGTGGATGCAGGCTCTCCTCCGCTGAGGCTTGGGGAGCTTGAAGCGACCTCAGCATCTCGACCAAAGTCCTCATGGCTTCAGTTCTGCCCTGGTGTGGGAGCTGTTCGCCAGATGCTTCTTTGTCCACACTCGGCTCCACCGTGGTTCTTTGGTCGTCGGGGTGTGAAGTACCCCCTGAACCGAAACAGTGCGGTTTAGCCCATGTGTTGAGGTGGGACTGTGCTGATGCGTGCCTTGTCCTGTAGCTTGTGCTGCTGGGCCAGGGATCTGTATGGACACAGCGTCCATAAGGACACACAAAGAAGTGTTTGCCTTGTCAGCAGGGAGAGCGTGCGGGGTCTGAGGAGAGAGGTTACAAACCCAAACCAGACCTGCGCACAGCAGTCGAGCCTGGGGAAGGAGTTGCCTTCGTCTCCTGAGTTTTAGTTTCTTATAAGACAGGAAAGTATTTTGTGAGCCATAAATGCTGCTGTAAGTGGATCCGTAGCTGGCTTTGCTGGAGCTTTAGCAGCTTCTCTTCAGAAATAGGTAATATCCACCTAATGCTTTCAATAAAGAGGGTACCTGAGGCCATGTCTTTAGCCTCCCTTCTCCAGGTGCCCCTGGAAAGCAGTTACCTGTGACTCCTGTGTTAGCGCTGCTTGCTTCCCTCTGGAGCTGAGCTTGTGCTAAAAACTGGGTGAATTGGTGCTCTGAGTGTTTGGAGCAGAGAGGAGGAATGGAGGCAGCGAAGGCCTGAAAACAATCCACTTGTGCAAGCAAATCCATCACACCGCAGCAGCTTGAACTGCTCCAGAAGAGCCTGGGCGAAGGCTTTGTTGGTGTTGAGTCAATTAAACCAGAAGAGGGGGGGCTGAGATGAGCTCTTAGGCAGAAGCTGTTCCCCGTGAGGGTGCTGAGGCGCTGGCACAGGGTGCCCAGAGAAGCTGTGGCTGCCCCATCCCTGGCAGTGTTCAAGGCCAGGTTGGACACAGGGCTTGGAGCACCCTGCTCCAGTGGAAGGTGTCCCTGCCCATGGCAGGGGCTGGAGCTGGAGGAGCTTTAAGGTCCTTTCCAATCTGAAGCATTCCATGAGCTTGAGAAGAGGCAAAAGTGATGCTGCTGGGTGCCGTATGTGCTGGGAACTGGCTGGGTTTGGGTGAATCATGGCCCATGCACTGGCTCCGAGGGAGCCCATGGAACAGAAAATGAGCTAGAGGCCTCCCAAATGTCCCACTTTGAAGCAGGAGCCGAGTCAAGCCCATGGCTGCACTGAAAGGCAATGTAATGTTTATTTCATCTTAACTGCAGGCTTCTCTCGGAGCTGCTCTCTGGGCCTTTGGGGGTTTTAGCTTCTTCCTTCTCTTGCTGCGTGGCAGGAGGTCTTACAATGTGGTTAGTCTTGAGGTGATAGTTAGCTCCACATCAGTGGGCTTATTCCTTGCCTGGGGACATGTAATATGTCAGGTTACTGACGTATCTCCTCGTGAAGGGGAAGAGCAAGCTTCATGGGCATCTGCTTTCAGCAAGAAACAATACTGCTTTTCTTCTGAAAGCATAGCATTAACATGGGGAGAAGAGGGATTGGTGGTGGGATTAGCCCTGCTGAAGGAAGGCTCGGCCAGCTCGTGCTCCAGCTCAGTCCCTGGGTGCAGGAGCTCATAGACCCAGTGCCTCCTGTGACCTGTAGCCATGCTCTGGAAGTAGTGCCTCTGCTGCAGGCAAAATTCATCCTCAAGACCCGTGGTACCTTTTCCTTGGGTGGGGGCAGATCCCAAAGTTAGAGCTGATGAAGCTGGTGTTGGTTCAAAACCATCCCTGCCCAGTGAGGACAATAACATGGAGCCTTCAAAAGTGGGAAGAAATGCCATGGTCTCGTGTGAGCTGTCCCTACCTATGGCAGGGGTTGGAGTTGGATATCTTAAGGTCCTTTCTAACCCAAACCAGTCTGGGAGTCTGTGAAACACACCACTTACAGCTTGGCCTCACAAATATCACACTGCCCCTTACAAATCCCAGCCTGGAGGACAGAGAAGGGCCTTCCAAAGACAGCCCCTGAGACCTCGGAAAGACAGAGCTGCTCTCAGCGTGCCACCACTGCGGTGCTTTATCCTGGGAATGCTTCTCCATGCAGTTTAACCTGGAGTCTGGCCCTGCTTGTCCCTGAAGGCAGCTCTGCCTCATGCGGTCACTTTGGTGAGCCCCATCTGTGGGAACCTGCCAGCAGAGCTGCAGCTCGGGCACTGCCATGGGTGCAGATGTCACCTCGGAGGCTGCCAGGCCCTGAGCTGTCCCTGCCACTCTGCAGGCATCTCTAGGCCTTTTAGACTATAAGGCCTTTGAATGGAGCCTTTTGAACTGCAGCATTTGCTGTCTGAGCTTGAAGAGGAAGCAGGAGGAGAGATGACCTCTTCCAAAAGGTACTTTCTCATATGGCTTTTCCACCCTCTGGGCAGTGAGGGGATGTCTGAAAGGCTGGGGAGGGGGGGAACCCACGCTGGAAATATGCTCTTGTGTGTAGAGTTTGAAGAAGATTCAGCCCCCCCATCCCCTGCGAGAACGGGTTACCCAGCCCCATCAGTGCCCACTCCCCTCAGTACCCCCCATAATGTCCCTCCTGTTGTCTTCCATGGTCTGGATCTGAATCCTGAGCTCAGAGTGGAGCACTGAGCTGCCTGCTCCTCCTCCTTGTGTGGTGGGGAGGTGCCTCTTGCTGCATCTTGCTTGTGAATAGCCCATGAGCCCATCAGTGGCCCATCAGCTGCCTGATGGGCTCTGCCAGAGCTGCTGCTGGGGTCTTCTAACCCAGAATAGCTTTATTTAACAAGGCTTTTCCCTTTATTATAGAAACTAATCTGGCTTTAAAACTGGTCTGAACGCCTTTTAGGGGAAAACCAGGGTACCAATTAAAGCCCAGTATAGCTATTTTTTGGTCTTTTATTATGCTGCTGCCTTTTCTTATGCATATGGAGATGCAGATAGGCTCTGGTTTGCATGGCTTAGAGGCGCGCAAAGTGACTGTCCTGCTCCTAAGGAAGCAGTATGGTATCTATACAGTTTCTTACTTGGGAATTTCCAACTTGTTCAACTCATTTAAATTTCAGGGGTGGGGGATTGCTGGTGATCAGCAGAACTTCCTTAGAACTGACAGTTGTGGTACAATATAAAGGGCTCTTTGTTTGCCTAAACCTTGGGAATTCAGCATTTGAAATGTGTGTTCCTGAGGGGCTCTCTGGAGTTTGTTGCAGAGGCTGCTGTAAAGCAGCTTCCAGAAGGAAAATGTGGGTATTGTCCTGTGGAGCAGCGGGATGAACTGGCCCTGCCTGGGGCTGTAGGTGCGGCAGGGACGGATCCGCTCCCTGCTCCCTCTCCTTTAGCTTCAGAGCAGCCAGGAGCAAGCATGGAGAGGGAAACAAAAAGGCGATGCTGGGGGTGCCAGCAGGCAGCTTCTGGCTCTCCTTGTGCAGCAGCGGGGAGCGATCTTGCAGGAGAAGAGGCAGAAACACCACGACAGAGCTTGTGGAAGGCAACGATCGGCTTTTGGCAAAACACTGGCAGCTCCTGGGCTGGACTCGGTGCCAGACAGGAAGCCGGTGACGTGGAAGTGTCTCGCCAGGATCATGAATGGCCGGGCGTGCGCGCTCAGCCTCTGCTCCGTGCCCTGCCCCGGCTGAGGTAAGCACCGGCACAGACCTTTGTGCCTCCGATCATGGAACAGTCCCGAAGAGCAGCCAAAGGCCTCGTCCCGTGGAGGTGAGCTGCCTTGGGTGTTGCCAGGCTGGCTCCGAGGGCACAGAGCCTGCCTGCCATTTGTGCCGCTCCAGCCCTGCTCACCGTAATTGCTCTGATCCTTGCTGTCCGTATTCAGATCTCTCCTTTGATCGTAGAAAACCAGGATCAGCTCATCCGAAACAGCACAGAACGGCTGTGGGAAGGTATTTGTGAAAGGAGGGTGGGGAATTATGGCAAAAAATGTGCATGTATGTCCATCTTTGCTGGTTTTTTCTGTTTTGAAGTCACTTTTTGGGTGTGCTCTGTACCTTGGTTCTTTCTGGAAGCACTCGATGCAGCTGATAGATTCTGGCCGCTTTATCAAAGTAGCATGGGTGGGTTTGTGTCCTGTACTGAAGGTCTGGCTTGAGCAATGCTGTTAGCAGTAAGGACACTGAAAAGTGCGCTGGGGGGGAGGAGGAGGCTCATCGCTCCCTTCTCCCTTCAGTGGGGATGGTGTGGCTGCACAGGCTCATCACCAAGGGCTGCAGTTAGAAGCAGGAGGCTCAGGCTGGGCTTGGTGCGAGTGCCGAGCAGCAGCCCCGTGTTGGTATCGTCTCAGCCGGCAGCAGCATGGCTTCCCTAAAAGGAAACCAGAGCCACCACTTCTCTGGAGGGGTGCGTTGCTCACTGGGGTTTGCTCAAGGGCTTTCTGAGCAGCACCGCGGCAGGATGTGAGCCCGGCGCTGGGGTCACTGGGAGGGAAGTGGCTTGTGTCTGACCCCTCCCCAGCCTGCAGGAGCCTTCGGATTGCAGCTGCCCGGGAAACAGGACTTGGGGGTTTTAACCTCTGTTGGAAAAGGAAGCTCTTTGCCTCCGTGCCTACGAGCGCAAGTTGCAGAGACATGCTGAGCAACTGCAAGTCATCTGCCGGGGCTTGAAGCGCAGGTAGGAGCTTGCCGACGTGCTGGTTTTGGTCCCTGGCTGAGGTTCAACCCCTGCACGGTGTTAATGGTGAGGGGAGCGGTGGGTGTTGTTCAGGCAGGCTCTGACGGAGCAGTCATGGGACTCCTGGAAGAGGGTTTCAAGCCGTGCTGCTGCTGCGGGGGGGGCAGGATCCAGTGGGAACGCTGCTCGCTCCTGGAAAGCCTCGGGATGGCTGCGGCGTGCTGCAAGGGAAGAGGCAGTTCCAAATGTTTTAGAAGAGGTGACTCTTCCATTCTTTCATACCCTCTCTCTGCATGTAAAAGTAACCAAGAGACTGCTGGGGCTTCCTCTACCCAGAGCTTGGTTTAACGTGAGCCTAGCTTGGATCCGCCATTCCCAGCTAGGGAAGAGGAGCAGCGGGGTGATACCCACAGCCCTGCCCTGGCTTGCCATCAGCAGAAACCAGTGTCGGGACTGGAGCTGGGGCTGCCCGGAGTTAGGGGAGAAAGAGAGCTTTTGGGGAGGGAAGAGGGGACCCAGCCTAGACACCCTGCCTGGGCTGGCAGGTTTTCTCCTTAACCAGCACAATTCCGAGCCGTTCCTTGGTGTACTTGGGAGCAGTGGGAAGCTGGAGGCTTGTTTGTGCTCTGGACAGCCGCAGCGTGGTTGTGAGCTCGGAGGGGTGGCCAGGGTGCTCCTGGAGCACCGGTGCCATGTGCTGTAATCTTGGCTGGCTGGAGGGGAGGAGTAAGCAGAATGTGCTGCAGGTCGGTTTGGGGGGGATTCTTCTGTTTTATCTCATCTTTGAAGTTTGCAAACACACTCAGGTGCCTTGCGTGTCCCAATTCCTCATTGTTCCCAACCTTTCCTTTCTCTTCTGTGCAAAGGCAGCGTCCCAGTGCTGCCCGAGCTGTGACTCCTGCCTGCGGAAGTAGGTGTTGTACGTGTGATATCATCTTCAAGCAATGGCAGGGATGCTTTTGGTCTCTGGGTCTTCTTTCTTTTTTCTTCCCTTTCTTTTTCCTAGAGCTGAATGTTTCTTTTAGCTCAGTTGCAGTCAAAAAGCATAATTAAATAGGTTGCATCTGCTTGAAGTCTCAGCTACTCATTTTGCTAATGCCTTCAGGCAGATGCTGAATCGTCTGAGAGACAATTGCTGCGGTGTCGAGCTCCCCACTTCTCATGGGTGATGTCTCTGTAGAAAGAGGAAGTTGTTTGTAGGATGAATACAGCCTCGGTACCAAATAAACCCCATTCAAAGTCCCTCCGCCCTGCTCAAATGGCAGTTTCTTCTGGGCTGTGGTCAGTGGTTGCTTCTTGATGTGCAGTCACAGGCCAGCACCGATGTGAGTGTGGTCACTGCGATCAGACAGATCTGACAGGACATAGGTAGGAGCAGTTGTCCATGCCAAGGATGCTGTGGGAGCTCTGTGCAGGCGATGCTCCTGCTGCTTGATGGCTTCTTTGTTGGAAAGGACATTTCTCCATCTCCAGCATAAGGAAACCATCGCGTGTGAGTGTTCTCTGGGACTGATTTCCTGCTGGAACTGGCTGCAGGCTCAGCACCTGCACTCCACATTGCCAGCGACTCGAGGCTGATCCGCCCTTTGCTCCGGACGTGGCACCGTGGCCGGGTGGGTGCAGTCCTCGGGTGCTTCCTCCCACTGGGTGCTGCAGGATGTGGTGAGGCTGTGACACAGCTCCGGGTAACCAGAGCTGTTGTCTGCGCTCAGATGTCCCTCTGTGCAGTTCACTACTTCCTCTAACCATGTCTGTGGTGTGACCAAGCACCTCCTAAAGACACGTTAT
This sequence comes from Amazona ochrocephala, assembly GCA_039720435.1. NCBI lineage: Eukaryota > Metazoa > Chordata > Aves > Psittaciformes > Psittacidae > Amazona > Amazona ochrocephala. The sequence continues at coordinate 29,502,413 of CM077885.1, forward strand.
GGGGGGGTGTCCTTTTTTGCCAGCCACTAGTGGTGTCCCTCAGGGCTTGGTGTTCGGGCCAGTGTTGTTTGATATCTTTATTGATGATCTGGATGAGGGGATCGAGGGCACCCTCAGTAAATTTGCAGGCCACACCAAGTTGGCTGGGAGTGTTGATCTGCTGGAGGATAGAAAGGCTCTGCAGGGGGATGTGGCCAGGCTGGAGCCATGTCTGTGGCCAGTGGGATGAGATTCAACAAGGCAAAGCGCTGGGTCCTGCATTTGGGCCACAACAACCCCCTGCAAGGCTCCAGGCTTGGGAAGAGTGGCTGGAAAATGGCCCTTGGAAAAGGACCTGGGGTTGCTGATTGATGGAGCTGAACAGGAGCAGCTTGTGCCCAGGCAGCCAAGGAGCCAACAGCATCCTGGCCTGGATCAGCACCAGTGTGGCAGCAGGGCCAGGGCAGTGATTGTCTCCCTGCACTGGGCACTGGTGAGGCCGCACCTCGGATCCTGTGTTCAGTTCTGGGCCCCTCACTGCAAGAGAGACATTGAGGTGCTGGATGGGGCCAGAGAAGGGCACCGGAGCTGGTGCAGGGCCTGGAGCACAGTGTGATGGGGAAGGGCTGAGGGACCGGGGGGGTTCAGATGGAGAAGGGAAGGCTCAGGGGGTACCTGATGGCTCCCTACAACTGCCTGAGAGGAGGACGGAGCCAGGAGGGGGCTGCGCTCTGCTCCCAAGGAACAAGGGATGGGACAAGAGGAAATGGCCTCAAGCTGCACCAGGGCAGGGTTAGATGGAGCTGAGGAACAATTCCTGTCCCAAAGGGTGCTCAGCATTGGAACTGCCCAGGGCAGGGCTGGAGTCACCGTCCCTGCAAGTGCTCGCACACTGTGGAGACGAGGCCTCAGTGCCATGGGTCAGTGGTGGCCTCGGCAGTGCTGGGAGCAGTTGAACTTGGTGGTACTGAAGGTCTTTTCCGGGTTCATTCTGTGGGTCTGTGATTTTTCTTCTTTGTCTCTCACACAGCAGCTTAGGGGTCACAGCAGTTCTGGGCACAGTGGAACCGTGTGTGCAGTGAATTCACCTTCCTGCCCAGGGCGGATCTCACTGGGCCACATTAAAATGCATTTTCAGTTTCTCCCAACGCATGTTGTGGCCCATGTTGCAACAGGAGGTTGGATCTCTGCTCCTCCACAGAAGAGGTGACTGAGCCCATTCCCACAGGAAAAGCAGCACTTGGGAATGTTGAGTCTGGTCCGAGTGGGACAAACTGAAGTGGTTTGGGTTTTGTGCCTTGCTCTGAGAAAACAAGAGGCCTTGGGTTAAATCTTTTTAATCTCTCTCCGGAGAAGAGATGCTGATTAGCACTGCGCAGCATCTGTTAGAGGTGGGCTGAACTGTGGCAGCCGTAGTGTTGACCTTCAGTTTGGAATCTTCTTGGCAACATCTGAGGAAACTATTTACATATTCAAACTATGGCTTCATATTAATCAGAGTAGATTTCTGCTTGGTGAAAGGGATTCGTTTGCTTGCTTTCTTAGAAAATCATGGAAATTCTTACTTGCCAGATTCCATAAGGCATCAGCTTTATTTAATTTCTGTTACTTTCCTTATTCCTCTGCCCAGCACATGTAAAATAATATTCTTGGTACACATAGTTTTCTGCCTTAAGCTTCCATCAAAGACCAGCTTGACACAAATTATACAAGGGGATGGATGTGGGAACAAAGGAGGTATAATTAGCTACAGATAAACAGAGCTGTGTTTCTCGTCAGCATCCTTTCAGATCTCAACTTGTGTCTCACCCTCTTGGAGCTGATTCTTTTCCACAGACTAAAGAGGAAGGCGAGCTCTCAACCAGCCTTCACCTTGGAGCAAGCTCAGCTGAAATGAAGAGTGTTTCTGGCCTGCTGCACCTGGAGAAGAGGCTGTGGCTGCTCTTAGAGCTCCTTTTGTTTCGGGATAGTCTCTCTCCGGGTGTCTGAGCTGCGACTTCTTCTTCCTCTTCTTCTCTTTCTTGTTCCCCTCCACCCTTTCATGTCCTGTCTTTAGCACCGCGCCAGCACACACATCTGCTCAAGCAGCGGCTTTGAGTACGTCTGTCAACAGATGTGAGCTCCATTTGGGTTGCCATAACCTTACCTTTTAGGTGGGCTTGTTTCCAAAGTGGGGGAGCAGAGGTGAAAAATCTGATCCAGAAAAAACCAGCTTGTTTTGCCCTTCTTAACTCTTTGGTGTATTGGAGCTGAGGAGGTGGTGGAGTTTCTCCTTGCTCCTGTAGGGTTTGGGTCTCGATGGGGTGAGCTGCAGCCACAGCTCTTCCCTATGGGGCTGATTTTCTCATCCCCACACCAAGTGCATGGGGAGACCTCGCAGGGGTGACTCCTGGCACCTCTGACGGCAGAGCTGCTGCTCTGCTGCAAGCTGGGCTCTAAAGAGAAGGGGGGGAAAGAAACCTGGCACTGGCTTCCCCCCCTTCTCAGATGTGGGGCGAGGGCCCAGATGGTATCCCAGATCTCTGCCTATGGGATTTACACAAGGTTTCCTGTTGAGAGAGCTGCTCCTAATCGCTGCCCTTCTGTGCTACATTACAGATCAGGACCAGATGAGCAGAGGAAGGTTTCTGTGAAGATCAGAGTCGCCCCAGCCCTGCCCCAGGAAGTGGCCCAGCAGCGCTGCATCTCTGCCTGTCATCGCTACGGACCTGGAAAAGAAAGAAGAAGAGAAGAAAAATGTCCCATGCTTTAAAGCAAGTGTTCAATAAAGACAAAACCTTCCGGCCCAAGCGCAAGTTTGAGCCGGGGACTCAGCGGTTTGAGCTGCACAAGAAGGCTCAAGCCTCCCTCAATGCTGGCCTGGACTTGAAAGTTGCTGTCCAGCTGCCACCAGGAGAGGAGCAGAACGACTGGGTGGCCGTGCACGTGGTGGACTTCTTCAATCGCATCAACCTGATCTACGGCACCATCAGTGACTATTGCACAGAGCAGTCCTGCCCCGTCATGTCGGGGGGACCCAAGTACGAGTACCGGTGGCAGGACGAGCACAAGTACCGGAAACCCACAGCCCTGTCTGCTCCCCAGTACATGAACCTCCTGATGGACTGGATTGAGGTACAGATCAACAACGAGGACATCTTTCCCACCAATGTCGGTGAGTTCAGTTCTAGTTGCGGCTGGGAGGAGGGAGGTCGATGCAGAGCCTTCTCCTTTGACCCCTCGGGTCCCCTTTCTAGAATCATAGAATCACTGAATGGTTTGGTTTGGAAGGGACCTTAAGCTCATCCAGCTCCAGCCCCCTGCCACAGGCAGGGACACCCTGCACTAGACCAAGTTGCTCCAAGCCCCATCCAACCTGGCTAGGAGATCTGTTCCAGGAGATGCTGTTACACAGGCCAGCCTTGTAGCAGAGCTATTTCCTCTTGTGCTGCTCAGAGCCTGGCAGTGTAATGAGCTCTTCCGAGCACCCAAGAAACTTCAGAGCTCTTCTGGAGTGCTTAAACACCCAGAGCTGCATCAGATCACACTTGGAGCCATGCATACCTCAAGTAAAGCCAAGCTGTGCCTAAGCAGTGAAAACAAGAGGCTGCTCTTAGAACAGTCTCTGCCACGACTGTTGAGCAGCTGACGCTGGCCGTGGGCCCCTGAAGGCCAGCTCTGTCAGAGCTGATTGCCAGGTTGGGTTCCACGCGCGTGCTCTGCCTCGGCCGGGTGATGGTGGCCACGTTTCCGTAATTAGGCTCTTTGTCGTTACAGGCTGGCGGTCGCTGACTCTGCCCTTTCAAGCTCAGTGCTTCCTGGCGTGTGCTCGGCTGTCGGTTGCAGCTGGGGGGATGCTGACACGTGCATGGAGGGAGGGGCAGTGTTTCATCTATTGCCAGGGTGATGGAAAGGAGAATTTGGCCTAAGCCACCTAAATCTGCATATCCAAACGCAGCTTTGTGTGCTGGCTTTGGGGCAAAGAGGTTGGGGGTTTTGTTTATTTTGTGTTGAGTAAGATGGGAGAATTCAGTATTATCTAAAGCATTAAGGAAATATAATTCATCCCATTCAGAGTCCCCATCTTCTGGGATGTGAAAGACAAGATGCAGCAGAGCTCCCACCCTCCTGCCCCAGCATTTATCCCATGGAAGCCCTGATGGGATGCAGTTCATCTCTATGTGGGACACGTCTGCCACACAAGTGTCCAGAGGGCTGTCCCATACGTGCCACAATGCTGCTTAAACCCGGTGTTGGGCAGGCAGAGGGGAGAGCAAGGCCACAAACAGTCCTTCAGACAGCTGAGGCGCTGAAATCCTCCCCCCTGTTCCTCCTGTTGCCCCCACAACGGCTGCGTTGTCTTTAGCTAGGACTCTCCTGCGAGTCTCTCTGGGGACTACAGGCAGGGTGTTTGTTGTGCTCAGGGAGGCAAGACAAGTTTCCGACAGCAGGAGGGTTGTGGTTCGGAGGAGGTTTTGACTGTAGTTGTTGTTGCCAGCTCAGTTTTTACCAGATTCCTCACCCTTAGCACCAACTGAAATGCTGCAGCTTTTGTGGAGCACTGAAAGGGTTTAAACTAACCCTTGTTCCTCCAGAAACAACCTGCGTGGACTTTAAACTGTGATATGCTGCCCTGAGCTGGCTGGTGGGCTCCCCTGCAGGGCCCTGGCTAAAGAAATCCCAAAGGACTGATCCTTTCACAGGGACCTGAACATCTCTCATTTTTAACCAAGGAGCTAAAGACACATCAAAATAAGAGAGAGCTGTGGGGAGTTAACAGCACTGACTCTTTCTTCTGGGAAGTTGTTTGGTCCTATCTTGTGTTTTGTGTTCTATATATAAACACGAGAAACGGGAGTAGAAGAAAACTCTATCGGACTGAAGCAGCTGCTGGGAATCTGGGAATCTCCAAGGCCAGTTTCTTACAGCTCTCAGTTGCTTAAGAAATCTGTGCTTTGAAAACCCTGATGCAAGGCAAAAGGAGAGGGGAACTGGAAATTCAGAGCATCCCCGACTGGTTTGGGTTGGAAAGGACCTTAAGATCATCCAGTTCCAACCCCCTGCCATTGGCAGGGACAGCTCACACTAGAGCAGCTTGCTCCAGCCTGGCCTTGAACACTGCCAGGGATGGGGTAGCCTGTTCCAGTGCAGGGACAAAGCCCTTTTGTCTCAATCTCTCTGTTGCATCAATTCATTTTAGCCCCAAGGAACCAGATTTAACCTGACTGAAAGTTTCTCCTGGTGATGTTCTCCCTCCCAGGTACTCCCTTCCCCAAGAACTTCCTCCCAGTGGTGAAGAAAATTCTCTCCAGGCTCTTCCGGGTCTTTGTCCATGTCTACATCCACCATTTCGACAGGATCACCCAGATGGGGTCGGAAGCCCACGTGAACACCTGCTACAAGCACTTTTACTACTTTGTGAAAGAGTTCAACCTGATAGACACCAAGGAGCTGGAACCACTGGTGAGTGTCCGGGTGGGCTCAGGGTACACGTTGGTCTGTCGGGGTCTGGGGCAGTGCAGAAGGGCTTGGCTGGTGGTGGAGGGGTCAGTCTGGTCTCCAGACCTTCAAAGGTCTCTTCCAACCCATACCATTCTATGATTCTATATGAGGGGTGATGGTTTTAAGCTAAAAGAGGGAGGTTCAGGCTAGATGTGAGGAAAAGCTTCTTTCCAATGAGGATGTTAAAACACTTGCACAGGTTGCACAAAGAGGTGGTGGATGCACCATCCCTGGAGACATCCAAGGCCAGGCTGGATGTGGTTCTGGGTGACCTGATCGAGGCGAAGATGTCCCTGCTCATTGCAGGGTTGGTCTAAATGAGCTTCGAAGGTCCCTTCAAACCCAAACTATTGTATGATTCTACCTTGTCAAAACTGGTTGCCCAAATTCAGGACATCAATTGGCCTTTCAGCTTGACTGTGAGGAAACGGAGTCAGGATGTGCAGGGTGGTTTGGGTACGGGATGGGAGAAGTTGACTTGTTCTCCAGCAGCCTCCTTGCACTTCTAGCAGCTGGCTTGCCTTGTTTGTGTGAGCCTGACGCTGTTGGCCATCCAGGATGGGGATGTGCTTCCTTCCCTGTGCTTGCCTTCCCATGCTGAACCAAAAGCAAGGGCAATGCTACCACCTTCACAAGGAGTCTGGAGGATGGAGAACATGACCTGGTAGACCCAGGAGGTGGTGATGGTGTTTCCAAAGCTGTTAGCAGCAGAGCAAACCTGCAGAGCCACTGGGCAGTGGAAGGTGTCCTGTGGTGCTGGGGAATGGGAGTGGTGGGGGGAACGCGGACCTGCCCAAACCGGAGCTCTTGGGAAGTGTCACCGCGTGGCTGACTAACCGAAGGTGAGGTTTTGTCATCCACACCCTCCCTGTCAATCTGGATCTTCCTTCATGGTCCCTTCTCTTTTCTGTCCCTTTGACAGAAGGAAATGACCTCCCGGATGTGCCACTGAGCTCAGACCTTCCTGCTCCCACCTCGGCCTCTCTCCCGAGGACCCCGAGTCCCGCTCCTGCATGGGAGATGTGATTCAAGGGGAGAACAGAGACATTTTGTTAACAAATTATATATTTTTAATGAGTTTCAATGTCAAACTGTGATACTGCAGGAATATTTTTTTAAAGATGCTCTAGATAAACTAGTTTTTTATAGTAATTTCTATTGAAAAAAGAAAAAGAAAATATTTGGGGCCACTTGGTGGGAATGCTCACCTTGGAGCAGGGAAGAGCCACCCTGAGCTGCCTCCTCCTCATGCCCTCATGCAGCAGCACCACATGAGCCAAGTCAGATGCTTCAGATAGAGCCGTGTCCTGTAGCTGCTGCTGCCATGGAAGCGGTACTTCCCTCCAGACACCCAATTCCCATCCCTGAATGGTGTATGTGGGGTGGATGTGGATCCCCTGGGGTGCTCTTTGCTTCCAGCACCTTTTCCACTGGCTGTGAGTCCAGTTTTTGGACAGAGCTGCTTTTGTGCTCACTCTCTGCTTGGCATCCTGTCCCCTCCTTGCTTTCCCTCAGTTGGATTTGGGTTTCTTCCGTGGCAAGACCGGTGCTGCTGCTGCTAAGGGAGTGCTGCAGCTCTGCTGTTGTTAATCTGCTGTTGCATCTTACAGCAGCTCTGAGCTGAGCTTCTCCCCGTGCCCAGCCCAGCACAGGGCTCCAGGCTGGCAGCCTCAGGCCGAGCAGACCTGTGCCTCGTGGGGATGAGCAGAGGGAAGGCGCCGGGACAGGCATGGGGAAGTCTTCTTCTCAAACACCTGCACTTACCATCTCCCTGCGGTACGCTGACTGCCGAGAGGAGCTGAGCTTGCACCCCGGCCTCACTGCCTGCACATGGGCCATTTTCTGCTTCCCGGTAGGGTACGGAGCCTTCTCCCTCTTCCCCAGCAGCACGTCCCCACTCAGCTGCACACATCTCCTAACCAAAGTCTCTGGTGTGCAGCCAGAGGCCATGAGCCTTGCCTGCTGCCTGCACAAGCTGCTCTGCTGCATGAAGAGAGCTTAGCAGTGCCCCGAGGTAGACCTTGGGGAAGTGGGAGTCAGGGTTTACAGGAAGAGAAAAGGTTTCTATGACCAGTGACCAAACTGTACCACTAACCGCTTCTTCCTTACGCAGTTTTCCTGTGTCCTGGAATCTGTACATACGTGACTATCATTGGGACACTCGTACAAATACCACTATAGTTCTCTGAAATGGAACCAATAAATTATGCTGTATTTACGTATCCCATTGCTGGATGTCTTGTGATGACTTTCTATCAGCAAAACAAACACAATGTGTTTGGACTCCTCGGGAAGCACTGGAGAGCTGTTTCCTGCGGTTCCTAAAAGCTCCTGGCTATGTGCTCCTGGCTCGGCTGCCCTAAGGTTTGAGTCCTCCTGCTGTCAATTTGCCAGGTCTGGGCTGCTCCGAACCCCACACGTGTTCCCAGGGCTGTGGGGCAGAGCAGGCGGGTGCTGGAGCTCAGGCACTGGGCCAGGCTCGTCCTAACTTGTCTCTGCAGTGCCCCTGGACCCATGGCTGAGCTGTTCTGCTCTCCCAGCAGTAAAGCCTGGGTGGCTGTGGGCCTGGGGGGTGAGTTGGAGCTCACCAGCACACTGATGGGCTGTTCGAAAGAGCCCTGGGCAGAGCTCTCTTGCTCAAAGCTCTGCATTCAGGGTCTGCAGGTGACTTTCCTGCCCAGAAGAAGAGTTAAGGGGCTCCACAGCCACAGCTCCTGCCTGTACCAGCCCTGCCTGCAGCAGCAGGTCCTGCCCGCTCGCCTGCATGGCAGAGGTGCCAGGGCCCCTCTCGCTGTGCTTTGTGGGTGCAGCTCAGCTGGAGCCGCATCACCCTGGCTGGGTGCTGCTGGAGGGTGCAGTGTGGCTGCCCGGTGCTGTGGTCAGAGCCCACATCAGAGCTGGGCCCCACCTCTGCCCGTGCAAGTGCAGCATCCGCAGCCCCTGGTGTGCAAGGCCGCATCCGGAGCACAAACTGGGGCTGGGACCCAGTGCCAGGTCTGTGTCACTGCGCATCTGCTTTCCCTTTCACACCAACCTCAGTGAGCACCGTGTGCACCCATCCCACTGCCACCCTCGGGGCTGCAGGTGCTGCCTTCCTCTGCTCTCCCTTCCCTGTTGGGAGACGTCTGCCTGCTTTCATGTGAGACATCCCAGCCGGGGCAGGAGGAGCAATGATGAGGAACTCCCCGTGCCCGGCATGTGAGCTTGCAGCCTGAACCCCCCCATGTGCTGCACTGCATCCCCAGAGCACAGCCAGCAGTTGTGGGAGGTGATCCTGCCCCTCTGCTCTGCTCTGTGAGACCACGGCTGCAGCACTGGGTGCAGTTCTGGTGTCCCCAGCATAAGGACATGGAGCTGTTGGAGCAAGTGCAGGGGAGGCCACGAAGATGCTCAAGGGCTGAAGCACCTCCTGTATGGAGCCAGGCTGAGAACACTGGGGCTGCTCAGCCTGGAGAAGAGAAGTGGAGACCTCAGAGCAGCTTCCAGTGTCTGAAGGGGGCTATGAGGATGCTGGAGAGGGGCTCTTCATCAGGGACTGTAGTGACAGGACAGGGGGTGATGGGTTCAAACTGACACAGGGCAAGTTCAGGTTGGATGTAAGGCAGAAGCTGTTCCTTGTGAGGGTGCTGAGGCGCTGGCACAGGGTGCCAGAGAAGCTGTGGCTGCCCCATCCCTGGCAGTGTTCAATCCAGGTTGGACACAGGGCTTGGAGCACCCTGCTCTATCAAGGTGTCCCTGCCCATGGCAGGGTTGGAGCTGGAGGAGCTTTGAGGTCCCTTCCAACCCCTCCATGATTCCGTGGTTCTGTAAAAGCACCGTTAGGGGGAAGAGCCGCCGGGGCTGCGCAGGACGCAGCAGCGCAGGACATTGCCCAGGCAGGATTGCAGAGCCCTCCCTCCTTTACCGGTGCCTCCCGCTCCCTGCTCTCATCTCCCTGCACGGGGCCTTTGTGTCTGCTCTTCGCGAGCCGCAGGCCCCGGCTGAGCCGGTTCCGCCGCGCCGGACCCGTCGGTCCGTGCATCCCTCGTGTGCCCGGGTGCTCCCTGGGTGCAGAGCGAGGGGGCACCGAGGCTTTGGGAGCCCCAAGCAGAGCACCTCTGCCGATCTCCTGCATTGCAGGGCTGGGCCGAGCGCGGTGCCCAGGGCTCCCCTCTGCGGGGCTGACCCCATCCCAAAAGCACAGATGGGATCAGCGCCGGAGCTGGAGCGGCCGCAGGAGCTCGGCCACGGCGGGGGCTGCGGGGCCGTATGTTCACAGGGAAATAAATATCCCTCCTCTTTGGCCCGGAGCGGGGTCACCGCTGCTCCCGAGGAAGGAGCGGCTCTCCCTGCGCCCGCTTCCCGCCGGGCTCCTCCAGCCCCTGGGGGTGCAGCAGCTGTGGGGCCTCAGCTCCCGTTTTTGATTCGCTTTCATTGCCAGGATGCAAACCCTGCAGTGAGGAGCCGCAAGGGAAACCGAGCACCGAACCGTGGAACCCCCGCCTGGTTGGGGCTGGAAGGGACCTCAAAGCTCATCCAGCTCCAACGCCTTCCCCTAGAGCGGGCTGCTGCGAGCCCCCCACCACCGCCTGTGCCCCCCCCTCCTCGCTCTGTGGCCACATCCCACCACTGCCCCCAGCAGAAGCTCTGCCCTGGGGGGTCCATGGTGGGGGAAGCCCCGGGATGTGGCTGCAAAGGAGGAGCTGGGAAACCCACACGGGGTTTGCCTGAGCCCCTTCCCTGCAGCCGATGAGTGAGGGGTTGGAGCCACATCCTGGGGATGCCCCGCGGTGGTGGGGGGACAGCACTGGGGCTTTGGGGGTGCTGCAGCCCCAGATCCTGCCCTCTGCAGGGTCAGAGCTGCCCCGGGGCTGTGGGGCTGCCCCTGGGGCAAGGAGGGAGGTTGGGGACCCACCGGCACCTGAGCCAGCGCGGCCGGATGCTGCGTGAGCTTTGGACATGAGCGAGCGTGTCCCATGTGTCCCATGCCCCCCCCCCGGCAGCAGGACCAGCGCTGGGAGAGCCGAGGCTGCGGGTCCTGCCTGGCAGGGAAGTCCAGGGGTTGGGAGATGGTGCCGCATGGAACGGAGCCCGGGGAGGCAAAGCAGGGGAAGAGCGCACGGAGAAAGGGTTTATGGGGTTTTCCTTCCTTCCAAGCCAGGGCAGCAGGTCGGGGGGGGGGAAAGCCCTGCACACCCCATGGGCTTTCCATGCCCTTCCCACTGCTCTTGCCTGCGTGGGCTGTCCCGTGTCCCGTGGTGGCTTTTCCAGCTCTTCTCCCGCTCCCTCTGCTCCCGCTCCAACAATAGCGGCCTTCCGGCACGGCCCTGCTCGCTTTCCTGTTTTCCCTCAGCCGTTCCTGGTGCGAGGGGCACCATCGGCTCTTGGAGACCCCATCCTGGGGCACCCTGGGGCGCAGGGACTGCTGATGCCGGGGGCAGGGGCTCCCCGTGCGGGTCTCACAGGGGGTTTGCTGCCCACAGCCCGCGGGATGCAGGATGTGATCGGCCATTGGGGCCCTTCCATCGCCCCTTCCATAGGGAGGCCTGGGGGAGGCTGAGATGAGCTCTTGGGCAGAAGCTCTTCCCTTGAGGGTGCTGAGGCGCTGGCACAGGGTGCCCAGAGAAGCTGTGGCTGCCCCATCCCTGGCAGTGTTCAAGGCCGGGTTGGACACAGGGGCTTGGAGCACCCTGCTCCAGTGGAAGGTGTCCCTGCCCATGGCAGGGGTTGGAGCTGGAGGAGCTTTGAGGTCCCTTCCAACCCAAACCATTCCATGATTCCATGGTTTTATGGAAGCAGCCCCAGGTGGGCTCCAAGGGGGATTTTTGCCGGACCCTGCATGCACCGAGCTGTGCAGGAGGGGGAGAGCCCCACACATGGGACAGCACCAGCATGGTCATGTGTGTGTGCATACATATACGCATGTGTACATGTACATGCATGTGAGCCATCCCTTGAGCAGCCGCATGGCTCCACTGCAACACACCTGGAATGGCTGCTCCTGCATGTGTGTGCACACATGTGCTGGCTGCACATGCATGTAGGGCACCTCCTGCCTCCTGCTTTGCCCTTGCACACGTGTGCGTGTGCTCTTGTGCATGCCTGGTGGGTGCACGCATGGGGAACACATGGATGCTCGCTCCCTGCTCCCCCAGCCGGAGACCCAGTGCTCTCACCGTGCCTGGCTGCAAAGAGGATGCAGTGAGCGTGCAGAACATGCAGTGGGTGTGCAGTGAGCATGCAGTGGGTGTGCAGTGAGCATGCAGTGGGTGTGCAGTGAGCATGCAGTGGGCATGCAGTGAGCATGCATTGAGCATGCACTGAGCATGCAGAACATGCAGTTGACATGCAGTGAGCATGCATTTGGCATGCAGTGAGCATGCAGAGCATACAGTGGGCGTGCAGTGGGCGTGCATTGGGCATGCAGTGGGCATGCAGTGAGCTTGCAGAGCATGCAGCGAGCGTGCATTGAGAATGCAGAGCATGCAGAGAGCGCAGCAGCACACAGGGAGCATGCACCAGGCGTGCAGCAAACATGCCGAGGTCACGCATGGCCACATGTTGAGCCACAGTGCGCACCAGGCATGCCCCAGCCATGCAGGGACACGACACGTCCCACACGCAGAGCACACGCGTTGCACACGCAGCGAGCACGCAGCCAACGAGCAGCACACACGCGGTGAGCGCTCCAGCACCGCGCGATGCCGGGGACCCGCAGGCTGGGCGAGCTCTTGGCCACCCCTCGGTGTCCCCCCGGGTGTCCCCGGGGGGTGCGGGTGCCAGCGCTGCGCCCTGTCATTACCGCGGTGACCTACATGGCAGCGTGCGCAATTTGGGAGGCATCCGGATGCTCCGGAGTCACCCACGAGGGCCAGCGCGCCCCGCGGCCCCGTCCCTGCCCCGCGTCCCTCCCCTACCTATGGGAGCCAAAACCCTGTGACCCCCCCCCCCCCCCGGCCCCCCCATCTCTGCCCACTGGGGAGGCCGCAGCAGCAGCGCTGATAAAGAGCGGTCCAGGCTGCCCGGGTGTCCCTGGGCAAGCGCCAGGGCCTGGAAAAGCAGGAATTGGGTTGGATTCGGATGGGATCGGGTGAGCAGGAAGGGGGTTTGGGCCCCCCCCCGCGGTGTCCCCGCACCGCAATGGCTTTGTGGGGCTGTGAGTCCTGCACTGGAACCCCCCCAAACAGGGGGAGGAGGAGAAGTTGGGGGGGGGCTTGGGGGGGGCTGTGACGTGGGGCGCAGTCAGCGGCTGCGACGGCGTCGGGGCCGCAGCCAATGCGCGGCGCGGGCGGTGAAGTCATGCACCGCGGTGCCGCCGCCATTGGCCCCGCACAGCACCACCGAGCTGGGCTCAGCCCCGCTGGCGTCACGCGAGGTGGGGGGGACACGGGCACCACAGCGGGGTCAGCCCGCAATGGGGGGGGTCCCGTTCACTGCGTGTCCCCCCCCCCCCCCCCGCCACCACCACTGGGTGCATCCTGCAGGGCCTGCGGGGACAGGGGGATGTGACCCTGTGTCCTGCTCCCACCCCCCCCCATCCTTGGAGCAGGCCTGGACGTGGGGCTGAGCATGGCCCCACTTGTGCCATGTGTGGGATGGGGGGGTCAAGGCCGCCCCCCCCCCCGCCCTGAGCCTCAGGGACATAGAAAGTGAACACGGAGCTGCAGTGTCCTTGTCACTGGGTGCAGGGGGGGGTCCCCAAGTGGTGTCCCTGGGGTCAGTGTGGGGTGTCCGGGGGTGTCCACATCCCTGTGCCGAGAGTGGGGGGGGGGGCGGTTGGGGTGCCAGGGGGATGTTATTGCCCCCTGGTGCAGGGGGGGTGTCCCTGTCCCCGGCTGCAGTGCACGGGGGGGTCCGGGGGGTGCCCCTGTCTCTGACAGCAGCACAGGAGGGGGCCGAGGATCAGGCTGGTCCCTGGACAGAGGGGAGCCCCAGTGCAGCGCGGGGTGCCCGGAGCGGGGGTCGTGTCCCCGGTTCAATACGGGGGATGCTCGGGGGGGGGGGGGCGGGGGGAGGCCTCGGGGGGTGTTTGTGTCCCCGTGGGGGGCTCGTGCTCCCGGTGAGGGGCCCGGGGGGGGGGATGTTTGTGTCCCCGATGTGGGTCCGGGGGGTGTCCCCTTCCCGGGGCGGGCCGGGGCGGGCCGGGGCGGGCCGCGGCCGCCTCTATAAAGCCGTCGGGGGCGGGAGCAGCGCGTCCCCTCCTGGCGGCGGCGCGGAGCGGAGCGGGCGGCGGTGCGGGCTGCGCTGCGGTACCGGTACCGGCGGGGCCGCGCCGGTGAGCGCCGTCGGGGCGGGGACCCGGCACCGGGGGCTCGGTGCGGGGCCTCAGCCGTTTGACCGCGCTCCTCTCCCGCAGGTCTCGGCCTCCCCCCGGGCTCCCTCCGCCTCCCTCCCCACTGCCCGGTTTTCCCCCCCCCACCCCCGTTTCTCCCCGCAACGCCGCCCCCCGCACCCCCCCCCCGCAGCAAGATGGTGCAGAAGAAATCAGAGATCCCGGGTTTCCACCGCTCCTTCAAGGTAAGGGGCTGCCCCCCCCCTCCCGGGGGGAGCACCGGGGAGGTTCCGGGGGGGGGCTCCAATGACAGAGGTACGAGCAGGGCCGGTGCGGGCCTAAGGGGGCCGCATCCTGCGCCTGCAGCGCCGCAGCCCCTGCATGGGGGGGGAGGGGGGGACGTTGGCGAGACCCCCCCGACGGGGGGAAGCGCCGGTGCTGCCGGGGGACCCCCCTGCCCCGGGGGTCGGGGTGCTCCGGGGGTCAGGTCTGCAGCCCCCCCGACCCTTCTGTCCCCCGGATGGGTGCTGGGATGCTGCAGGTCCCCCCATGGGGTATGGGGCGGGCTGCACCCATTCACCCTCTTCCGCAAGCGGGGTGCAGGCCCGGGGGGGGTACGGGGGGCCGGGACGCGTTGTGCAAGCGTCTTGTGCGAGGGCCCGGTCCTGGCAGCGCGGCCCTGGGCAGCGGCTGCGGCTGCGGCCGGGGGTGTCCGGGGTCCCCCCTACCCCTGTGTCACCCTCGGGGGCTCTGTGCGGTGCTGACCCCGCTCCCCGAGCGCTCGCTCCCGTCCCGGCTCTTGGGATCTTTGTTCAGTTTTGGCTCCCGGCGCTCCGAGGGATGCTGGGAGCCCCCCCCCCCCCCCCCCGAACCCGGCTCGTTTTAGCTGATGCCTCATCCTGCTCCAAAGGCTTCAGGCCGGGGTTTGGCTCTGTCCGCACCACCCCCTCCCCCGGGGTGGCTGTGGATGGGGACGGGGCTGGGGGCACCTCGGGTGTGGGGATGGAGCCGATGCTCAGCGTCCGCCCCGCACCTCCCATCCCCCAAACCTTTTGTGTCGGTGCTGCAGTAGCTGCCAGGGCCCTGTGCCCCCCTTTTCCCCTCTCGCTTCCCCCCCTGTGCTCCCGGAGGGCCTCATCCTGCCCGTGCTGCTGGGGGGGGGGGGCAGCTGAAGGGCAATGCTGTGCTCTGGAAATCCAGGGGTTTCTTGGGGGGGGGGGAGTTGGCAAACGGCTGCGGAGGAGCGTTCTGCCCCCAGGGTGATGCTTGGGGGGGGGGGGGATGCTCCTCGTGTGTCGTCCCCCCCCCCATCCACCGTTGTGCGGTGGGGACCCCCCGAGGGCCGCCCCGCTGTAAACACGCACTCTCTGGCCGGGGCTGGCAGCCGGCCCGGGCACCGGGGCACCGGGGCGGGTTTGGGAACGCGGCCGGGAGCTGCCGCCTCCACCCAAACACATTTCGTAACCCTGGAGAGGATGGGGCCCTTTCCCCGCCCCGCCGGGCCCCCCCCCGAGGCTGCTGTGCCCCGTGGTGGGGCGGCGCGGGGGTCCCCATGTCCCCTTTGGGGGGCTGGGACTGCAGTCCGCGGGGTTGGGGGGGGGGGGCAGGTATCACCGTTCCCGTGCCCATCGCCCATCCTGGGAGCGGGGGGGGTTTGGGATCGGGACCGATCCTGCTGGCCCCGGGTGTCTCACAGCCTGATGGGCGCAGCACTCACTGGAGCGGGGCTGAGCGGCTCCAGCCCACTGTGACCTTGCGGGGAGCTGGGAGGACGCAGCGCCGTGGCTCTGGAGCCCATTCTGCCCCTGTGGCTTTTCCTCCTCCCCCCTCGCTGTAGTTCAGGTCCGGGTGGAGAATTGGGGCCGGGTTGGTGCGGGCGGCCCCGATCCCTCTCATCCTCCCCCGTGTGCGGGCCGCTGGCCTGGGGGCAGGACCGCGCAGCGCTGTCCCCATCGGGAGATGTGGTCAGACCTTTCCTCCTCCTCCTCCCCCCGGCTCCGCCGTGTGCCTCCAGCAGCACCGTGACCTGGTGGCGCACAGCACCCTACCCCGATGGGGCGGGTGAGCAGGGTGTGTGCCAGGCTCCGGAGGCTCAGCGCTGGTGGTGGTGGATCCAGCGGCTGCTGCCGTCTCAGTCCTGTTCTTGGTCCCCCCCCAGGGACAAAACCCCTTCGACCTGGAGTTCGACCAATCCACCCACCTGGAGCCTGTCTTCAACTTCGAGTGCCCCCCCCGTCCCGGTGAGCTGCGGGTGCCCCCCCCCCCCCCCCCCGGCATGTTCTTGGCTCTTTTAAGTTCCCTCGAGGGTTTTGGGGTGCCCCAGGGGTGGCCGTGCTGGGGCAGCCATGGGCGGACGGGGCTGACTCAGAGCGGTGCCTTTGCTCCGGCGCAGACATGCCTTCGAGTCAGCCCATCGACATCCCCGACGCCAAGAAGAGGAACAAGAAGAAGAAGCGCTGCAGAGCGACCGACAGCTTCTCGGGCAGGTTCGAAGGTGAGCGGGGAAGGGCCGAGCCCTCTGCTGCCCCCAGCTTGGGGCAGTGCGGGGCCGGGAGCTCAGGCAGCCTCTCCCCTGCCAGATGTTTACCAGCTGCAGGAGGAGGTGCTGGGAGAAGGGGCCCATGCCCGAGTGCAGTCCTGTGTCAACCTCATCACCAACAAGGAGTACGCGGTGAAGGTAAAGCTCCGCCGCTGGCGCCGCGCACCCGGCGCCCTCCCTCCCCCTGCCTCAGTTTCCCTTCCCACCCTCCACATCCGGCTCCCACTGCCGTCCGGTGCTGGCCCAGGACATGGGCTGGAGCGGTGGGAATAGGGCAGGGCCGGGCTGGTGGCGCGTTGTCCCCTGCCAGCACCCGGCGCTGGGACCTTGGCCACGCTGCTGTCCTGTGGGGCAGAGCAGGCAGGAGGTTCAGTGAACGCCTGTGGCACGTCGGGGGGCTCGGGACAAGCAGGGGCGCGTGGGGCTGGCGGGGCGGCCGCCTCCATGTCCCTGCAAGCTTGTGGGTGCTGCAGGAGTGACCCAGCTGCTCTGGGGGTCAGGGGGGTGCGGGGGCCATGGCCCTGCACCCCACAGGCTCCCAGCCACGGTGCGGGGAGCTGGGATGGGTTCTATGTCAAAACGCAGCTGAATCCAAGGGGATTGTGGCTTTGCCCACCTCCTTTGGGTGCCCCGGTGGGGAAACTGAGGCAGCAGGGAGGGCGCACGGCAGGCTTCTCCCCTCTGAGGCTGTGTGTGGGGACCCCCTGCCCGTGGCACATCCAGGGGTGCCCGCACCCGCTGGGGCGCAGGGCCCTTCTCCAGCACCATGGCTCAGCGCCGGGCCGGTGTCACATGGACCTCGGCTTGGCTGCGGCCCGGGAGGGAGCGGCTTGGCAGCGCGGCTGGGAACAGGGAACAGCCTGTTCTGCTGCCTTAACCCCTTCGGGCAGCCCCTGCCTGCCTCCCCCGGCCCCAGCGCTGCTCCGTGGGTGCTGTGAGGTGTCAGTCCCTGCGGCGGTGCTGCTCCCTGAGCATCCCCCGTTTCGCCTTTCAGATCATAGAGAAGCGCCTGGGACACATCCGCAGCAGGGTCTTCAGGGAGGTGGAGATGCTGTATCAGTGCCAGGGGCACAGGTACCGTGGGACTGGGCTGGGCTGGAGACACCCATGGGCTGCCCCCCCCGTGCTGCTCTCCCTCCCCGTGGCCTTGGGAGCAGCTCGGGGGGGGGGATGTGAAGCGGTTTTGCCATGGAGCTGAGCAGGGAGCGAGCCAGGAGGGTCTGCGAGCAATTAGGGAGCAGAGCAGGGCGCCGGGAGTCCCTCTCCCCCCTGGAATGCAGCGGGGCCCCAACCCGTGTGGTTTCAATCACTGCAAACCCGATTTCGTTGTCCCACGTCCTCACCCGGGATCCGCTCTATGGGGATCCAGCAGGGTCTCTATGGGGATCCAGCAAGGTCTCTATGGGGATCCAGCAGGGTCTCTATGGGCATCCAGCAGGGTCTCTATGGGGATCCAGCAGGGTCTCTATGGGCGTCCAGCAGGGTCTCTATGGGGGTCCAGCAGGGTCTCTATGGGGATCCAGCAGGGTCTCTATGGGGATCCAGCAGGGTCTCTATGGGGATCCGGCAGGGTCTCTATGGGCATCCGGCAGGGTCTCTATGGGCATCCAGCAGGGTCTCTATGGGGATCCAGCAGGGTCTCTATGGGGATCCAGCAGGGTCTCTATGGGCATCCAGCAGGGTCTCTATGGGCATCCAGCAGGGTCTCTATGGGGATCCAGCAGGGTCTCTATGGGGATCCAGCAGGGTCTCTATGGGGATCCAGCAGGGTCTCTATGGGGATCCAGCAGGGTCTCTATGGGCATCCAGCAGGGTCTCTGTGGGGATCCAGCAGGGTCTCTATGGGCATCCAGCAGGGTCTCTATGGGGATCCAGCAGGGTCTCTATGGGGATCCAGCAGGGTCTCTATGGGCATCCGGCAGGGTCTCTATGGGGATCCAGCAGGGTCTCTATGGGCATCCAGCAGGGTCTCTATGGGCATCCAGCAGGGTCTCTATGGGGGTCCAGCAGGGTCTCTATGGGCATCCAGCAGGGTCTCTATGGGGATCCAGCAGGGTCTCTATGGGCATCCGGCAGGGTCTCTATGGGGATCCAGCAGGGTCTCTATGGGCATCCAGCAGGGTCTCTATGGGCATCCAGCAGGGTCTCTATGGGGATCCAGCAGGGTCTCTATGGGGATCCAGCAGGGTCTCTATGGGGATCCAGCAGGGTCTCTATGGGGATCCAGCAGGGTCTCTATGGGGATCCAGCAGGGTCTCTATGGGCATCCAGCAGGGTCTCTATGGGCATCCAGCAGGGTCTCTATGGGGATCCAGCAGGGTCTCTATGGGCATCCGGCAGGGTCTCTATGGGGATCCAGCAGGGTCTCTATGGGCATCCGGCAGGGTTTGGGTCGCTGCCGGGCTGATGCCATTCATCCCTGCAGGAACGTCCTGGAGCTGATCGAGTTCTTTGAGGAAGAGGAGAGGTTTTACCTGGTGTTTGAGAAGATGAGAGGAGGTGAGCGTGGTGCTGGGGTTGGGGTTGGGGTTCGCAGCAGGATCCCCCCTGAGCCCCTGCTCTGTTCCTGCCCACCCGCAGGCTCCATCCTGACCCACATCCACCGCAGACGCCACTTCAACGAGCTGGAGGCCAGCGTGGTGGTGCGGGACATCGCCAGCGCCCTGCACTTTTTGCACAACAAAGGTGAGCGGTGCCCCCCCCCCCGACCCCCCCCCCCCCCGGGGTTGCTGCTCCCCGCATCCTCCTGCCCAAGGGCTACTGCTGGCCCGGGGCACGCAGGGTCAGGCCCAGCCGCATCGGTGCGGAGCCTGTTCCTCCGGTTCAGCTGGGACTTGGGGCCAGCGCCTGCCCTGTGCCGCGATGCAGGCGGTAGTTTGGGGTGGGGAGGGGAGGGTTCCCTGCGCCACCCCCAGTGCTTGCAGCATGGAGGGGGGGGGGGGGGCGCCCCTCATCACCGCTTTTTTCCCTGCAGGAATTGCACACAGGGATCTAAAACCGGAGAATATCCTGTGCGAGAGCCCGGATCAGGTGAGTGCGGAGGGGGGGGGATGGGGGGGGTCCCCATGGGGGGTGCGGAGCATGGCACGTCCAGGCATTAACAGCTCATTAGGGGGTGGCGCAAGGCCGTGCACCCCAAGGGGTCACCACTGCTCCTTCCCCCCCCCCCCAACCAAGGTCTCCCCAGTGAAGATCTGCGACTTCGACCTGGGAAGTGGCATCAAACTCAACGGCGACTGCTCCCCCATCTCCACCCCGGAGCTGCTCACCCCGGTAAGCGCATGGGGGGGTTGGTTGGCAGTGGTCCTAGGGCACCCCCCCAGGTACCCCCAGGCTTTGGGCATGGGGCTCATGCAGACCCCCCCCCCCCCCCAATCCCATTGCTCCGGGGGCTGATGCTGTGTGTCCCGGCCCCCCCGCGGTGCCGAGCTGTGGTTGCGTAATGCGGGGGGGCCGGCGGGGCTGGCGCACGGCCCGGGCTGCTGCGAGCCCTTAGCAACAGCCACCGGCCCCACGGCTGCGCTGAGGCTGCTGCAGGGAGAAGTGGGGCGGGGGGGGGGCCAGGACTGCCGCTGTGATTGCTGTGTATGTGAGGGACAGGGGGCTCCCCCCCCCCCACACTGTGGGGTGCTGCTTGCTTGCAGTGCAGGGTGGGCACCCCAAAGCTTGTGGGGTGACCCCTGTGTTGCACAGAACCGTCCCCACTCTGCAGGGGGGCACTGAGCCCATCCGTGTCCATCCATCCCATCCTGCCCCCCCCGCTGCAGAAATCCCCGCTCCCCTTATCTGCGGCAGCAGGGATACCCCCATGCAGGGGATTGCCCTGCACCCCGCTGTTTTCGGGGTGCTCACGTGCCGGGGTGCACAACGGCAGCGGTGGGGGCCCAAACACGCTGCCTGCCCCCCCCCCCTTATCCCTCCTCATTTACCCTCCCTCTGGGGCAGGCTCTGCGCTCCTGAGGTGCCCCAAACCCGCCCGTGGTCAGCGAGGGCAGGGGGGCAGCACCGTGGTCCCTGCGGGGTTAAGCCTGGCGCTGGGTGCTCTGAGGCTCGGGGTTGTTGGTGTGTGTTTGTGTTGTCTCCCGTGGTGCCATCAGCTGCTGGGGCCTCTCGCTCTGTGACAGCCTCATTATCTGCTGCCTGCAGCTTGCTCCTGCCCTGGTCACGAGGGCTGTGTGGGCTGCGTGTGGGTCATGCGTGCTGGAAAGCCCCAGAGTCCCTGGAGCGATAGGGGAACAGGGTTAACTCCTCCAGCACCGGATCCCTGCCTGCTCTCCCTGGGCTTTGCCAGCGTCAGGCAGGGAACAGGCAGAGCAGGCTCGTCGATGGGGATGGGACGGATGCTGCCCCGCTGAGCCGGTTGGGTGGCGGTGGTGCTGGGAGGTGTGGGTTTGGCTTCCCTGGTGCTGCCTCAGGGGAAGCCCAGGAGGAGGGGGCTGAGCTCTGCTCCCAAGGAACAGGGGATGGGAGCAGAGGAACCGGCCTCAAGCTGCACCAGGGCAGGTTTAGATGGAGCTGAGGAACAATTCCTGCCCCAGAGGTTGCTCAGCATTGGAACTGCCCAGGGCAGGGCTGCAGTCACCGTCCCTGCAGTGTTCACACCCCATGGAGACGAGGCCTCAGTGCCATGGGTCAGCGGTGCCCTTGGCAGCGCTGGGAACGGTTGGATTTGATGCTCCTAAAGCTCTTTTCCAAAAGAGCTGGTTCTGTGATTTAGGCTTCTTTTGGGGTGGCAGCCCCACTGTTGGGTGACCCCCAACAGGACAGGTCTGCAGTGCTGGGGAACCCATCAGTGGTGACCTGCCCCACACCCTGCGTTTGCACCCTCATCTCAGGGGGTGCATCCCTATAGCTCTGGTGGGATTCCCCCCCCAGTCCCATCAGTCCCCATCCTTCTGGACCCCCGTGCGGGCGCTCACTCCCACCTCTCCCCCAGTGTGGCTCTGCCGAGTACATGGCCCCGGAAGTGGTGGAAGCCTTCAATGAGGAGGCGTCCATCTACGACAAGCGCTGCGACCTGTGGAGCCTGGGGGTCATCCTGTACATCATGCTGAGCGGGTACCCCCCCTTCGTGGGTCACTGCGGCTCCGACTGCGGCTGGGACCGGGGCGAGGCGTGCCACACGTGCCAGGTACACGGAGCGCCGCGGCGGTGCCAGAACTCCCCTGTCCTTTGGCCGCGGCGCTCCCGGCTCAGCCCCTTTTCCTTCTGCCCCCTCCCTGCGGCTCCAGAATATGCTCTTCGAAAGCATCCAGGAGGGCAAGTACGAGTTCCCTGACAAGGACTGGGCGCACATCTCCTTCGGAGCCAAAGATCTCATTTCCAAGCTGTTGGTGAGAGATGCCAAGAAGCGGCTCAGCGCAGCCCAGGTCCTGGAGCACCCCTGGGTGCAGGGGGTGAGTGCTGCTGCCCACCCCCCCTCCATCTCTGCTCCCCAAAACCGGGGTGGGGTTCACCCTCCTATGGGGCGCCTGGCTCTGATCGGCTGCGTTTCGTTGCAGTGCGCCCCGGATAACACCCTGCCGACCCCCATCATCCTGCAGAGGTGAGCATCCTGCAGGGTGGCCCTGGGATGGGGGGGCACATCCCAGCCCCCCGAATCCTGCCTCCTCTCCCCAGTCGCTGCTTTTGGGGGGGGGGGCTCTGCCGTAGCTCTGGGCAGCGGTTGCAGTGTGTGGTTGGGGTTAAAGCCAAGCCGTTGGTGCCTGACCGGCCTGGCGTGGTGTGCATGCGGAGAGGGGCGCCCCAATATTTGCCCCCATTGCCCCCCCTGAGCCGCTGCCTCCCCGCAGGAACAGCAGTGCCAAAGAGCTCACCTCCTTTGCTGCCGAGGCCATGGCCGTCAATCGCCAGCTGATGCGGTGCGACGAGGATGAGGAGGATGAGGCGGAGGAGGAAGCACGACCCATCATCATCAAAGCTACCTCACGGGCCATGCAGCTCTCCCCCCCCTCCGAGTCCAAGCTGGCCAAGCGGCGGCAGAAGAGCAGCCTGGCCAAGGCAGTGGCCACCGGGCAGCACCTCGTGGCCCCGCTGGTCCTGGTGGCCGACCAAGCCTGAGCTGCGTCCCCCAGACCTGCTGTACCCTGTGTCGTCCCCATCCTCCTCCTTTGTTCTTTCTCTTCTCCCCCCCCCAGGCCCCCCCCGTTCCTGGCTGGTGACAAGATCAGGACTCGTCCCTGTGGCTGGTTTCCAAGGTTGTGCTGATCTTGTAGGCCTGGGGGTGGGAGGGTTTGCTCAAGGTGTTTCTCTTCTGTTAAGGTGTTAAATCGAGCATGAGGTTGCTTCACCCAGGGCACATTCAAGGACATCGGACAGACACACGGACTTTTGTTTCCTGACTCTTGGTTTCTCCTCTGACATTTCCCCCCCCCCTCCCCATCCCGACACCAAAGGACTCTTTGTACCCGCGGCTGCTTTGACGATTTCAGCTCGTTTCATACTGTGAACAAAAGACCCTCGGTCGCGTTTTCAACAAGGGCAGTTGTGTGTGAACCTGCTCCCTCCCCTCGGAGCTGCAGGGCTTCCTCCCACCTCGGGGGAGATCCCACGGGACCCCCATCCTGGGTGCAGGGAGCCCCTGCCCCCTGTGCTATGGGGGGATGCGATGGGCGTTGTGCAGGGAATCGCTTGGGCCGGGGGGAGATGGTGCCCGCAGGGGAGCAGCTCCGCATCCCACCGAGCCACCCTCTCCTCAGCTTCCAGAATAAGCTATTCACCCCCTTTTCCTTCCTTCTCCCCTTTAGTTATTGTTGGTTTTAAACTGCTAAGCTGTGCTTCTCTACAGGGCACAGAGAAATGTCTTCCTTTGCTCCTGTGCTCCGGATGGTGGCTCCTGGGGATAAGGTCAGAGCCAGGGGGATGCACAAGCGTTGGGCCATGCTCTTGTGCCGGGTCGGGTGTTGTATCCCTGTTTCTGGAGGGGCTGCTTGCCACTGGATGTGTTTTATGGAGGTGCAGAGGGAATGAGGTCTGCAGGGTGGCTGGAGCAGCCCCAAAATACCCCTCTGGGCATAGCAGATGCTCCATGGAACGCAAAGGACACCCTTTAAAGAGCTTCGGGCTGGCCCTGAGGCTGCCGTGGCCGGAGGGGCTGGGGGTGCTGAGCACCCCAAGGTGCTGTGCTGGTGGGTGAGCGGCTGAGCTGGCGGCAGCACCGCTGGGCTACAGTGTAGGGGTGCAGGCAGTGGGAGCTTGGGATGTGGCGCTGGAGGGTTTGGGGTCAGCAGCAGCACCAGGGCAGTGCAGGGTGTGATGGGCGGCCAGGGAGAGCTGAGCATGCTCGTGTGCGTGCATGTGTCCGTGTCCATGTGTGTCCGCGTCTGCATGCGTGGCGCTGCCCTTTCCTCAGAGCTTCGGGGAAGGAGGAGGGGATGCAGCACTTGCGATGCTGCGTCGGGACAAGGCCCTTGGTTGGTTGCTGCTGCTGCGTGGGGCTGGATCAGGTGCTTGGAGCCCTGCTGGCTCCAGCTCCTCCAGGCACCCCCTGCAGCCAACCCGCTCCCCAGCACAGGTCGTGCCACCGTCCCCATGTCCCACCGCGAGGGAGGGCGTCCCCTTCATCAGCATCCTCCTTTCCCTTCCCATCCACTGCTTTGAGCTTTATCCTTTGAAAAAGCAGCCTCGGTGCATTGTGTGCGCAGGTGGAGGCTTTGGGAGCTTCCTTTGGGCTCTTCAGCTGAGGACAGTCACTGTCTCCCGAGGGGGAAAGTTCTCCTTTTGATTTTAAAACTGCTGACAGCAATACTATGCAATATGTGTTGGTTTTTGTTTCAGGGAGGTGTGTGTGAGTTATCTTGGGAGATGATGCTCTGGGGTGTTGATGGAGTTCGGGGCAGGGACTTCCTTTCTCGCCCTTCCACCGAGTGGCATCTGTGGGTCAGGGAGGGTGCGTTTCCCCTTCTCCATCCCCCCCAAAAACTGCCTCGCACTTGCAATCTCCTCTCTCCTCCCCCCGGTCCCACTGTGCGGGGTTGGTGGTGAGGGGACCGGGATGCCCCGGAGAGGCCTCCTTTAAAGCGAGACAAAACGAAATCCATCTTGATTGTACATTACTTTTTATAGCTTATTTTGTTTTATCAGTTGTAGATAATTCCTTGTTGTCTTATATTAAGAAATACTTGAATGCTGTACAGTGTGCGATGCCTCGAGCTGGTGTTGTGAAAGCTATCGGTGGTGCTGCACGCCGCAGCCTGGGTTCTTGGTTTTAAACTCGCCATGGGAAGGGGATGGCAGGGGGGTGGCTATAAAATCTGTTCTGTTTGTTCCTGCCCCCCCCCCCATGCCTTTGTTGGCAAACTGAGCTCCCCCCTCTTCCCATGTGTGAATCCTTTTAGATCTATACATACACCCACTGTTCTGAAGGCTGGTGAGTGGCCTGGGTGACCCACGCATGTGGGAGCTTGTCCCCATGGGTGTTGCGCTGGTGTGTTGGCATTGAGGGGATGCACATCCCGGGAGCATCGAGCTCAGCCCAGGTTTGGGGTCGTGTTTTGGCTCCGGGGGTCGGGTTGGTGGTGGAGCTGGCGCAGGTGGATGGCGAGCTCCGGTCTGTGTATGGAGAACCTGAAATGCCTCAAGAGCCAGGGGATGGGCTCTGACACACCTCGATGCACCCATGGGTGCCTCGCACCGCACTGGGCTGGTTGGCGAGATGCTCGTGCCAGGGCCGGACATCCCCTCCCTGCCACCAACACCTTGGGGGGGGGGGGGTGCTTCCAGACAGATGCTCCCTGGTCCAGCACCAGCTCATCCCTCTCACTATCACCCCTGTTCCTCCTCTTCCTCTTTCGAAGTCTTCCCCCCTTTCCCTTCCCCCATAGAGCATCTGTCTTGGAACCCAACTTCAAAAAGATTATTATTAGTTCTTTTTTAGGCTGGAGACTTTAAGCGTTTTGGCTTCCTCTCCTTCCCCCCCGCCCTTCCTTCAACTAACTCCACTTAGAACTGGTTAGAAACGTTTACTGTGAAGCTTAACTTTGTTTTTATGAGAACAGGAGAAACTTTCTCTACTTTACAATGGAAGAAGACTGCCAAAGCTGGGTTGCCGAGAGTCCCGTTGACGCACTGTTGGTTTGTACCAGCGCAGCCTCTGCCCGGGGGCTGACTGCAACCTGAACCTGACCCGGGGGAAAAGAAACCTGCGAAAAACCACAAAAAAAGTTAAAACCCGAGAAAACGAACAAGTTAAAAACACAAAAAAAAGACAAAACCATAAAAACAAGCACTTTACTGGATGTACCAGGTGACCTGATACAGCTGAATTGAAGTTTTCCTTTATAACAATTGTTGATTCCAGAATTTTGTATTCTGTTTTGTAAGACTTTAATAAAAATGCATTGACATCTATAGGGTGAGGCTGTGGTTGCTGGGGGAAAGGGAGGGGGTAATGACATCCATCCCAAGGGCTCTTCCCAGTGTCGTGTTCCCAGCTCCATCCCAATCCAGTGCAGGGCTCAGGCAGTGCCGAGATGCCAGGAAAAGGGCTGGCAGTGGCGCAGGCCCTGACTCCCTTTTCCCAGTGGGGTGCTGCAAGCTGCTGCATCCCCACACGGGCACTGGAGGGTCACAGTGCAGCGCTGCTCCTGCTGCCCTGCCACCCTTCCGAGCCACCTGGGGCCCATTCCCAACCTCAGCCATCTGTTGGGGTGTGGAGGGGGAAACAAGCAGGGAGAGGAAAGCATGGGGCGGGATGGGGATGGGATAGGGGAAGCAGTAGGGAGTGGTGATGAGGAGAAGGGCTCCCGGAGCCCTGCTGTGCTTTGTCCTGTGGGTTGGGAAGATGCTGTTGAGGGTTTTTTAATCTACTTTGATTTTAAAGGTAGTTTCTGGGCTGGTGAGTGACTTTTCCAGTCCTGGGCCTTGCAGATGGAGCTGTATCCCTCCGGATGCCATCACTGTGGCTGTGGGGGACGCTCCGCCTGGTGCTGTCCTGGCAGCCTCTGTGTCGTAGCACCCCCAGTTGTGAGGATGGGGCTGCTCCTGGCTCTGGACATGGGTGAGTGCAGCTCTGAGCTGAGGAAGCCCCAAAGTGGCCAAGAAGTCCACTTGGTAAATAGTGCAGCTGCTTCCTGCAGCATCTGGATCTGCACAGGGTGGCTCTGGGCGGCTCCAGACCTTAAAGCTCATCCAGTTCCAACCCCTGCCTAGAGCAGGGTGCTCCAAGCCCCTGTGTCCAACCTGGCCTTGAACACTGCCAGGGATGGGGCAGCCACAGCTTCTCTGGGCACCCTGTGCCAGCGCCTCAGCACCCTCCCAGGGAACAGCTTCTGCCTCAGAGCTCATCTCAGTCTCCCCTCTGGCAGGGTAAAGCCATTCCCCTGTCCTGTCCCTCCAGGCCCATGTCCAAAGCCCCTCTCCAGGTTCCCTGCAGCCCCTTTAGGCACTGGAGCTGCTCTAAGGTCTCCCCTTAAGGAGTCTTCTCCAGGCTGCCCCAGCGCAGCTCTCTCAGCCTGGCTCCAGAGCAGAGCTGCTCCAGCCCTCGCAGCATCTCCATGGCCTCCTCTGGACTCACTCCAACAGCTCCATGTCCCTCTTGGGCTGTTGCTCCAAAGCTTGATCAGGACTGCAGGGGGGGGTCTCCTCAAGGCTGCTCCATCCAGTCTCCCCCAGCCTGTGTCTGTGCTTGGGATTGCCCTGACCCAGGGGCAGCACCTAGTACTGGCCGTGTTGAGCTTCACGATGTTCACCCAGGTCCACCTCTCCAGCCTGTCAAGGTTCCTGTCAAAGATGCTGTGTGGGTCCCATCTGTCAAACGGAGCTTTGCCGCAGAGGACAGTTTAGTTTTGAATCTCTATAAAATTGCTTCATATGGTCCCTCTTTCCCCCCACCCCTTGTCACACCACATCGAGAAAGCACCTGGTAGTTGGAAACCATCTCGGAGCACGTGCAGAGAAGAGCAGCTCTGAAAATAACCTAGTGCAGGGTTAAAATAACCTGCGCTGCTCTGGTGCTGGAGCATCAGCCCAAAATAGGCTCTCCTGCTGGGAGAAGGTGCTATAAATAAGTCTGTGTTGATTTGCATTGAAGAAAAGCCCCACAGCAGGAGCAGCAGCGATGCCACCCATGCTGGCTCGATGGCACCATGACAGTAAAGGGGCCACTGCAGAGCCACCAGGGTGGCCTTGGTTGATGTAGCAGGTCAGTGGGGCTTTGGGTGATGCGGTGGCTTGTTCTCCGCAGGATTCTTCTGTTCTCAGGGGAATGGCTTTAACCTGCCAGAGGGGAGATGGAGATGAGCTCTTAGGCAGAAGCTCTTCCCTGTGAGGGTGCTGAGGCGCTGGCACAGGGTGCCCAGAGAAGCTGTGGCTGCCCCATCCCTGGCAGTGCTCAAGGCCAGGTTGGACACAGGGCTTGGAGCAACCTGCTCCAGTGGAAGGTGTCCCTGCCCATGGCAGGGGTTGGAGCTGGAGGAGCTTTGAGGACCCCTCAAACCCAAACCAGGCTGGGATTCTATGAATTCCCATCAAGGCTCAGGCTTTGCCCAGTGCAAGGAGTTGGATGCTGGGCACTCCCTGGCTGCACCAGGAACTCCGGTTGCCTGGCAAAGGTAGGAAGTGGCAAATAGAGAAGCAAATGCCTGGGTACTCCTGATTGTACCAGCTCTTTGGGGCCGATCAGCCATTCCCTGGCAGTCTGGAACACAACAGTTGTGCGACTGGTGGAACCCACACTGAATTGAGGCCAGGGTGGAAACTCCTTGGTGACTAAAGCCACACACCTTATCACCCTATAAATAGTGATCCCAAGATAGGACCTTTTGAGCTCTTTGTTTCCCTGGGCTGTTAGTTCTGCTCACTGATACTCAACCCTTTGCCTGTTGAGGAATGCTGAGAAAGCTGATGATATACTTTCACTGACTCCAGGGAATCTTTTTAACAGGATCCTTTATCTATCATAGAATCAGAGATTAAAACTGGATCCAGCTGCACCTACGCTCCCTCGGGAGTTCAGAAAGTGAGGGGGGGCCAATCTGAACCTCAGTGCTCAACAGGAGGGCCTCCCTTACTTTGTGCCTCCATCCTCTGTATCAATCATCCTTAGCTCAATTTAACCTTGATGTTCCTCATGCAAGAACAGAGTGAGCCCTGCCATTGAATTCTCAACACATGCCTTTATAAATCGTGTTAAAGCTGCTCTTGCTAAAACCTTTGATGGTCGCTCTTTGAGTGACCCTAAACCACTCATCTTTTCACAACAGACTCTCGGCAGCACCCCTGGACCTGCCCTGGGATGAGGCTCCAGGCCACCCCTATCAGAAACCCAGTGCCCAGCCACCCACTTGGTGCATGCAGCAGCCTTTAGCTCCCTCTAATGTTTATGGCCCGAATGAAGCATCCGAGCACTGAGCAGGGAGGGGGCAGGCGTCCAGGTATCACTTTTGTGATGCTGAAATGCGTGGAAGCAGCTTGGCCAGCAAGGGGGTGTGAGCGTGGGATGTGCTAAGCAAACGGGGTGAAAGACAAAAGGATGCAGCGTTTTTAATAGGGAATCCATCTGTATTTAATGCTCGGCTGTTACTAAGATTTCATGGAAAAAGAGCTGCTCCTCTAAAGGCTTCTCCTCATTCCTGCAGGCACAGACCAGATTCTAGAAGGCAGTGGCAGGACAACCAGCTCCGAACTCCAGAGCTGTGGCTATGAGGAGTTTCCCAACGTTCCCCATGGGAAGTGTTAACACAGCTTTAAAAACTGCAGCAGAAACCTGCCGCACATAAGGCAGCAGGTATTTGATAACGTGATACAAAGCCAGGCTGGAAGCTCTCAATCAAAACCAGTGGTGTAACAACACCGCTGCAATGTGCCACGGTGGCCATAGCGGCTGATGGGTGAGATCCCTGAGCTATACAAGCGTCGGGAAGCTTTGAATCAATACAAACAGCCTGTCTTCGTGTTCCAAACGATTACACAAAGGCACAGAGAACAAGGGGCAGACAGGACATCTCCTCACTGAACATGTTTGAATCAAGGACGTATCTGCTCCCATGCGCACGCACCTCCAGGAGCTGAGCAGAGATCGGGGGGCGGCAAACAGAGAAAGGGGGAATGCAATTACCCTGAGAGGCATAAATCACTGCTCCTGCCTCCCTGCGCCATTCTCCGCCTCACGCTGGCGGTGGCCATCGGGGAGCACCCGGTGATGTGTGACAGCCGCAGCGCTCCAGGCGCGGGGTCAGCAGCGGCCCGTAACTCCAAGCTATGTATTCCAAGGCATTGCTAGGCACAAAGCAGGATGTCATGGGGATGGCGGGGGCTTGGGTGGCTGCTGTAGAGGAAAGGCTGCTTTGTGAGGGCAGGAAGGGAGCAACCTCCATATCCCCCTTTCCCTCCCTCACACCCTGTGCTGCACCCCCTAAAACTCTCCCCTTCACATCTCCATGGCCCAAACTTCCCTCGCTCCTCACCACTGACCCCCTTCATCCCCATAAATCCCAACCTTCCCTCCATGAATTGCCCCCTGTTCTTCATCCCCCCCCAAGACTGCTCTCTGGGCCTCCCCCACCTTCATCCTCCCTGGAACGACTCCGCTCCTGGGAGGGCCACTCATTCCTACAACAGCTCCTCGGGGATTGCTCCCCTTGTCCTCCGCCCCCTTATTGCTCCTCAGGGGATGGCTCCTTCACCGCCCATCATCCCCTTCAGGGTCTGTTCCTTAAGGGATCACCCCCTTCTTCCTCCTCAGGGATCTTCCACTCTCACCCCTCAGCGATGCCTCCTCACCCCCCTCACTCCCTCAGGGATCGCCCCTCTCCCCTCATGCCCCGCACCCCGGCGCGGCTCCGCCTGCTCCCGCCACCGCCCCACGCCCTCTCCCCGCCCCGCTCCGCCGCCGCCGCCGCTGCCGCTTTCCCCCCAGGCCCGGCCGGCGGCGGCGCCGCGCCGTGCCCCATGCGCCGCTGCTGCCCGGCTCTCTGCATCAGCACCAGCAGCCGCCCCGCCGCCGCCATCGCCATCGCCGCCCCGCTCCCGCCCGCCGCCGCCGCCGCCGTGTCCCGCCCGCCGCTGCTGGTGCTGGTGCTGCTGCAGCGCCGCCCCGCGCCGCCCGCTCCTGCGCCTCCGCCGCACAAGATGGCGGCCGGTGGCAGCGGCGGGGGCCCCGGGGGCCTTTCCTCCTCCTGCCCGCAGCCGCCGCCGCCGCCGCCGGGCAACGGTGCTGCCGCCGCCGCCTGCACCAACGGCGCCCCCGCGTCGCCTCCGGGCCTCACCTATAACCAGTGCGGCGCTTCCAACCCGGCGGCCAGCGGCGGAGGCGCGGGGGGCCCGGCGGCGGCGGCGGGGGCGGTGGGGGCCGGCGGCGGGGGGGCAGGCGGGCCCGGCGGGGCGCTGCAGCGGGAGCCGGTCTATAACTGGCAGGCGACGAAGCCGACGGTGCAGGAGCGCTTCGCCTTCCTCTTCAACAACGAGGTGCTCAGCGACGTGCACTTCCTGGTGGGGAAGGGCCGCGGCTCGCAGCGCATCCCGGCGCACAGGTGGGCCGCGGAGGGGACCCGCGAGCGGGGACCGGGGCGGATCGGGCTCCGGGGCGGCCTGCGCTAGGCCGTGGGGTGGCGTGGAGGCCCTGCTGGGGCCCTGCGAGGTGATCGGGGGTCCTGGGCCCGGGGGCAGGCCGTGGGCTGGGTGCTGGCGCGATGCGGTGGGAGGGAGCGCGGTTCGGGCTGATCGGCTCCGCGGGGAGCTTCAGCCGCGTTTCATCCGCCGAGCGCCGGGGAATGCGGCCTCGGCGAGGCCCAGCTGCCCTTGCACCCCACGGCGGGATGGAGGGAGCCGGGCTGTTGCGAGTCCGGAGCTGGGGCCGCTTCGGTTTGCTCCCGCACATGTCGGGAGGTGTCTGTGCCCCGCGGCGTGGTCCCCTCCCCGTGGTCCCCTCCCCGTGGTCACCTCCCCATGGTCAGTCACCCCGTGGTCAGTCGCCGTCACCTCAGATCTCTCCCAGCCCTCGGGTCATCGTGGTGCTCCTCCGCAGGGTTACCAGCCCAGGTGATGGGGCTGGCGTTGGGCTGGGAGTGTTTTCCCTTCAGGGTGGGTGCGAGGGGGGAAAAGCACTGCGGGAAAACCCCAAATTACTGGAGCACGCTTGGAAGCAACCCTTGGTTTGGTGGGTAGTGGAGGAGAGGGGGAATAATCTCCAAGACGGCGTGATTTCTGCTGACAGGAGTAGGGATCATTGGGGTGGAAAGGAAAGCAATGATTTGAGAAACCAAATCTCTGCCACAACGTTTTCCTTTAAAGATAACCTTTATTGAGTCTTTTTTCTCTGTCTCTTGGGGCGTTAATCCTCTACTGTGAAGCAGACACCGTGATTCTGGAAGAGCTGTATTGAGAATGCCATCTGGGCGTGAGGGAACCAGGCGAGCTTGATGTCGAAGGCCGAGCTTGCGAGTTTGCAGCCCTGAGCTGCGCACTGCCTGAGAAGCTGGGATTGCTTCCACCCGGATAATGCAAAACCCATGTGGCCTGTGCATGTTTGGCTGCTTCTCGGGGCAGCTTTGGGGAATTGGTGCATGCCATTCACACCCCACAGCTCTGGGAGGTGCCCCCCGGGCTGCTCGGCCGTGCCAACAGCCAATGCCAGAGCCTTGTGCTCAAAGCCAGGACCTGCTGTAACTGGGGGAAGGCTTGTTGGTGTGCTTAGAACTGATGCTTGGCAAAGGGAGCCTTGCTCCAAACTGCTTCAGACTATTGCTTTTCTCCTAAGTGCCTGTGTTCCTGGAAGTTTCCCCTTCAGGTTTCCCTTTTTCTCTTGCTTTCCGATCAGAACTCTTGTTTTAGGCTGGTCTGAGTGCTTAGGGTGTCAGTTCTGCTGGTTTATAACTTGAAGCTTATTTAGTGTTTGGGTAAGCTTGCTCCTGTGCTGAGAGCTAAGCTTGCTAGGTGGGGGTGGGGAGGGGCAATGTTCAGTGGGGGTGGGGAGGGGCAATGTTCAGCCCAGAAATAAATGGAAATAAATGAAGCTTTTTTGGGGAAAAAAAAAGGGGGGGGGGCAAAGAAAAAAAAGGCCCAAAGTGAAATTCTGCTTAATTGCTTGGAAATCCATCTGTGCTCTGGGTGGTAAAGACAGATGTCGTGGCATCCCACTTACACATTGTATAGACTTTAGTGAAACTTGCCTAACTGATGTTACAGTTGGGATACTCCGATGATTCATGAAGTACAGTGGTTATTTTAGAAACAGAGAGCTCAAAATAAACCCACCCAGACCCCTTCTGTGCTCAGCTCTCCCACAGCAACCTGACAGCACAAGGTATTTTGCCCTGGAATTGGTTGGATGGGGCTTGGAGCCACCTGATGTAGTGGAAGGTGTCCTTGTCCATGGCAGGGGGTTGGAACTGGACGAGCTGTAAGGTCCCTTCACCCCAAACCAGGTTTCCAAGTGTGGCAGAGCTGGAGGTTCAGGTGGGTTTCAAAGAGAGTGCCAAGTTCAGCAGTTCACCTGGTGTCTCTAGTCCTTGTGCTGGAAGCAGCACTAGATAACTCCATAGCAACTAGGAGCGCTCGTTCTGTGTGTGCAAAGCCCTGTTTGTAGATAAATGGGGTAAGTGGTTGTGCTGGGTTCAACTGAAGGTTCATCTATCCAAGCATCAGTCCTGTGAAGCATCCGAAGCCCTGAGATCCGATGTTTTCCACCTTCAGGAGGCTCCAGGTGCCATGGAAGTTGCTTGCCGACCCTGCAGCAAACTGTCTCTGGGCCTTCAGTTTGTTTCTTCTTGCTGCTGAGTCAGCCATAGGGATGGAACAGCCTTAAGGTTTTTCTTTAAGGTCAAGGCTGGACCGAGCAGGCTGCCTCAGCGCACACGTGGCCAAGGTCAATGTGTGGATTAGGCTAAACATGAGGGAAGTTTGGGTTTTGCTTTGTCTTTTTCCAGATTTGCTTCATTGGGAACAACGTGAAAGATCAGAAACATCTAAGCCACATCAACCAGGAGCTGCATGGGTGTGATTAGTGAAGCTTGTTAATTGGCCAGAAAACATGGCCCAGGAGGGAATAGGGGAAGTGCGTGGTGATGCATCCCTGTGTATGCTCCAGCCTGGGAGACCTGCAGCTTGGGCACAGGCTGCGTAGGTTTTTGGCTGCTTGTTTCCAGGGCTCTCTTCTGAGCTCATCCTCTCTTGGATGTGTACTGCTTGGTAGCACCTCCAGTGTTGTGTGCTGAGGCGTCCCACTGCACAGCTCCTGCCGCTGGGTGTAAAGGGCTTCTCCTGGGGGTTCTGAACCTGCCTCCTGCTCGTTTCGCCTCGTGTCTCTAAGTCCTCATGCTGGAAGGATGCAGCCAGCAAACGATCATCATTCGTTAGTTTCTCATCACCTATGGTTTTACCAAGCTCCAGTACATCGTGTGTTGCTCTATTGCTGTGCCAGCTCTTCTGGAACAGATATTTTAAGGTTTCTCCACAATGGAGCAGATGGAGAAGGAAGGTGACCATGCACCAGTGGATAGTTACGGTTCTGGAGTGATTTATTTTATTCTTAATAGATCTTAGTTCCTAGAGAGGAAGCAGGACTGGGGTATACAGGTTAAAGTGGGTGACAGATGGAAGTGCCAAGGTGAACAAGGAAGCAGTGAAAGCTGGTGAGTAGGAAGCTGTAACTAGCAGAATAAAAGACATTTTGTTGCTGACCTTCAAAAGCCTTTGGGGTCAACTTTGGACCCTCATGAAGACAAATGAAATTATTGACCTCATGGAAGTTCCTGTGACTCTTATTGCTGAA
This sequence comes from Amazona ochrocephala, assembly GCA_039720435.1. NCBI lineage: Eukaryota > Metazoa > Chordata > Aves > Psittaciformes > Psittacidae > Amazona > Amazona ochrocephala. The sequence goes on from CM077885.1 coordinate 29,536,370, forward strand.
AATGCTGCTTTTTGAAAGACTTAAGAAGATACCATGAAGAAAGAGGCATTTTCTTGCACTGCGTTCCCTTAATGTTTTAAGGGAACTTCAAATTTGGAGTCCTGTGCATCTCTCTGGCACCTCCTGCGATCCCTTTAGAGCTCAGCAGTTGAAACAGAGTCAGACTGGCTTGTCCTCGAGTGAAACAAAGCAGAAACTGGAGAGGTTCTCTTAAATGAATGCCCTTTTCAAACAGCTTCTGAACGCTGCTCATGGAGGCTCTGCACTGGGCTGGCTGTGAGAAGGGAAAATTCAGAGTGCAATTAATACATGTTAATTTTTAGTAGCCAACAGTGCCCGTGGTTGTCTCCACCATCACTGCTCCCGTAGGAACAAGGGGTTTTGTTTCAACTGGCAATTCCAGTGTTGTGGAGAAAGGTTTTTGATGTGTTCTGGGCATTTTTCTGCAGAACTTTGATGCAAATATGCATGTGTGTGTTTTCTGTAACCGCTGTGGTTTGTCCTTCGCTCTCTTAACCCATCGGAAACAATTCAACCCCACTTGTCAGCCAGCCTGTCGCAGCCAACAGGCCTGGCGCATCCATGGGGCTTTGCTGCACTGTGTCCGTGGAAGGCTTCCTCGGGATGGGAGGGGAGCGAAAAGGGAGAAAATGAAGACTTTTGTTGAAAAGGAAAAGAAAAGGCTCCTTTGTCATTTCCTGCTGCAGCAAAACCAAACTGAAATGCCCCTGCAGCGATGGGCTTTCCTCGGGGTGCAGCTGGAGGTTTCCATCTTGTGCCTCTGTCCTGGGCAGGTTCTTTCCCTGGTTCTCAGTGTTTCCCCGTTGAAGTCAGACTGCTGCAGGGAGAGCCCCTGAATTTTCCAGCTTCTTCCTTTTCGTGCTTGGTTGGAGAAGTGGTTGCAGGAATCGCTTCGGTAGCCTCGTCTCCTCTGCTGCCCACACTGCTGAGCTGTGGCCTTTGTGGCCTGTCCTGAGCTTCAGGGAGCTGCTTGACTGCAGGCACCAGAGACAAGGTGGCTTTGTTGGGAAGAACTTGCCTCTGCCTTTGCAAACAAGGAAAGGTCTCCAGATGGCTTTTCTGAGCCATAAGGCAGGTACAGCAGCTTAAATATACACGGGCCGCCCAGCAGCCTGGTTGTGCCTGTGCTGCTCCTAAAATAGGAGTTGGTGTGTATCAGCAAGGGATATAATCTTGTTTACATGGGAGCACCGGGATGTTATTTTCGGTCTCAGACCTGGTTTGTGGGAATTCTTGCTTCCTATTTTGTAGGGCTGATAACACCTCTTGTTAGTTACCACCCAAACTCCCAGCAGGGATGGTGTGCACCTAACGGTGTTAGTTTATTTCATGTGAGGTTTTCTCTGCCTTCTAGGCTCAGCCCAAAGCAGGTTTTGCATGGAAGCAGACAGCAGTGTGCCTGGGGAAGGCAGCTCCTGTGCTGGGTGCTGCAGGAGGTGCTGATGTGCACAGCTCCCAGTGCCATTGGCATGGTTTGAGGGCTTGCTCTGCTGTCACCAAGGATGGGGAGAAGGGAGAGGGATGGGTAGTGCGTAGTGACAAATGTTCCGTCAGTGTTTTCACTATGTGACTGTGGGAATTACACCAAGACTTGGGCTCTGTTCACTGGAAGAACTTGAATTCCTTAACTTCATTGTGTTTCTTAGCTTCTCAACCTCATGAGTATGAAGATAGGCTGAGAAAATTGGGGCTGTTCAGCCTGCAGAAGAGAAGGCTGCGTGGAGACCTCATAGCAGCCTTCCAATATCTGAAGGGGGCCTATAGGGATGCTGGGGAGGGACTCTTCATGAGGGACTGTAGTGATAAGACAAAGGGTAATGGGTTCAAACTTAAACAGGGGAAGTTTAGATTGGATATGAGGAAGAAATTCTTTACTGTAAGGGTGGTGAGGCACTGGAATGGGTTGCCCAGGGAAGTTGTGAATGCTTCATCCCTGGCGGCGTTAAAGGCAGGGTTGGACAGAGCCTTGGATGGCATGGTTTAGTGTGAGGTGTCCCTGCCCATGGCAGGGGGGTTGGAACTGGAGGATCTTAAGGTCCTTTCCAACCCTAACTATTCTATGATTCTTTGATTCTATGAATGGTCCATAGGCTCCTACAGGGGCTCTGCAAAGCAGCCACATGTATTGTGTTCCTTGATGCGCAACCTGTCTTTGGGGAGCCGGTCCTGTGCTGCATGCAGGGCTCGGAATGAAGCTGCAGCTTTGGTACTGCAGCAAATGAACAGGAACCCTGAACTCCCTTCTGTTGCAAAACGTCTTTGCTTTAACGCTAGGAACGATTTGCTTTCCCCAAGGGTGGCCTCAGGGAATAGTAACCAGCCTGGGATTTCTGGGGGAAGTGGATATGATTTAACATAAAGCTTTTTTGCTTGCCTGTTTTTTAATGATAGGTTTGTGCTGGCTGTGGGCAGCGCAGTCTTCGATGCGATGTTTAATGGTGGAATGGCCACAACTTCTACAGAGATTGAGCTGCCTGACGTGGAGCCTGCTGCCTTCCTCGCTCTGCTGAAGTAAGCTTCTAACATCCAGGATAACTGAAATGAACAGATTTGCTGTAGAAAAAGGCACTTTTCATGAAAGCAGTGATCTCTTTTGTGGAGCGGCGAGCGTTGCGTTTCCAGATAAAACCCCTCTTTGTTGATCTGCTCTAGGGTGTTTAAATGCTGCTGTTAAATCCCTCTTTTCCGGGGTACTCTAGACTGGGTAGCTACTGCAGACAAATATCTGACTTGCTGCATGGTTTGGCTTAGCAACAGTTAAATGAATGTGTCCTCCTGCCCCTGATCTGCTGTATGGAAAGACTAAACTATAAGTATATAATTGTGTAAATGTTTAGTTATATATATAGTGGCATGCAGATGCAGCAGTAGGGAGGTGTTCTGGTTAGCACATGCTGGCCATTGTAGTTAAGTTGGTACTCACCTGTTCAGAAATTCCCATAAACTCTCCTTCGTGAATTGGTTTGATGTGATCCAAATGCTATTTGAGAGAAGTGGGGAAAAGTATTCCTCCTCAAACTCTCAAGTTACAAATACTTGGAGCTCATTTAGCTTATGGGCAAATGAGCAAGTTGTAAGAGGTAAGTAAGGCTTGGAATTGGTGTCAGCCATTCCGTGTGGTATCTCCCCTTTTGTGTGTTTTATTCCTCTTTTGAAGAGCTGGTTTTGAATTTACATTTACAGCGTGTGTTGTAAGTCCTCGTGCTGGGGGCAGGAGGAGGAAGGGGCCATAACATCCTATTCACTGATGTCTTTAAGCTCTGCTGGTGCTCTGTAACATCCCACAGGGATCCTGAATGTGTGCTGAAAAGTCATTGTCCCCTCTCTATAGGATTTCTGTAACCTGTTTCCAGTCCCCTGCTCTTGACATGTTCCCCGCTCGCTTCCTCTTGGGAGCACTGACTATGTATGGCTTTGGCATGCTTTTTGCTTTACCTTCAAGAAGTGCTTTGGTCATGACTGTGCTATCTTAGAAGATGTAAGAATTGATCTTCTCTAGAATGAAAAGGCAGAAATAATAGGAAGCCCCCTCCCCTTTGGCTCATTTTAAACCAGACACCAGCGCTTGGGGAATCCCTGTAGTTGGTATCTGGCTCTTTAGCCAGGTAGATCTCTGGAGTGCACAGTTAGCATCTATCTTTAAAACTTAGGCTAATATACTGAGTGAATTTGAAGCAGAGTCATGGTGTTTCCCTGGCAGTGCTGAGTTTTCAGCGCTTGGATAAACAGCGTGATCTTGGAAGAGATCTGTTTTACACAGTGAAGCACGTGGGGAGATTAAAGTGGTTAATTTGGGTGGATTTCCACAGGAATGTTTCTGTTTTGTGCACGAGAAGGTGTGTGTGTATCATCACAGTGCCTCTAAAGCTTGCAGTCATGCAGGCAGTCATGCAAGTAGTCATGCTGTAGTAGCTGCGCACATGGTCCAGTGACGTACTGGATGCTTAAATCTGGAATCAAACTGTCACTTTTAAAATGCTCAAAGCTTAAATGTGCCAAAGGAAGTTTGGGTGCTGCGTTCCAGTAGGAAGCATACCAAGTACATGGTATGAGCTTTCCCAGAGTAAAACCAGTCCTGCTGAGCTGAAATGGCAGCTGATCCTTACGTATGTCTCTGGGCTTGGTCCAAGCCATGGCCTGGTGCTGTAGGATTAGGAGCTCATCAAGGGACAAAGTGCCCATCCTGAATGTTCAGCACGAGGTCCCTCCTGGGCACTAGATTGTCATTGTGTGTGTGGGCTTTAACACATTGTCTGCCGAAATTGGGCAGGAGATACTTCTCTTGTTGTTCTTATATTCATAACCCAAAGAATACTTTTGATTCCCTGGGGTTATAATCTAAACCTTCTTTTAAATGGATACTACATTCTTCCGCAGTTTGAGCCTCTCCTGTTACCCCTCAGGACACGGTTTGGACTGTCATAAAAACCAACACTAATACAGTCACTGCAGTAAATAGAACTGGTTGTTTTACAGCGACTGTGTCCTTTTAATCTTGTAATAAACAGGATTACTTGGTGAAAACAGGACTGGTGAAAGGGGTGTGTGGAGAACACATTCACGAGCCTGTGGCTCAATGCTGTTATCAACAGATGCTCTAGAGCAGCACAAAAGCTGCTTTCAGCAGCAATGAGAGCGCTTCCCTGCCTCTGCATCCCCCTGTTTATGCTTCCCTGAATTGCATCCTGGCCTTCTGTAGCTAGATGACCAGGAGCTCCACTGCTGCTCTGCAGCAAGTTCCTCCAGACAGGAACACTGCCTGGCATCCCCATGGAAGAGCCCTTCTGCTGCCTGAAGTCTCCAGGACCAGCCGCTGCACAGCGTGTTGCTGTGCCCCCTTCAGAGGAACCTAGGAGGGGAAACTGCAGGAATTTCCCAAATAGCCGTGGAATAGGAATGCCAAGCATAGCTAACACACTCAGGATTAGGCCTCTGTGCTTCCTGGCTCTCAGATTGGCAAACGCTTGGCTGGTTAGAGGAAAAACAGTAAACAAAACCTCTGCATGGGATTAGGACATCAAGTGTGTAACTGCTTGTACTGAACTCAGCCTGTTAGGTCCTGTTGTCTCTCATCAGCATGCTTGGGTATGAGGAGGCTTGCTCAGGCTTCCTATGAAGACCTTTGTTTTTCCCTGCAGTATGAATGTGATTCCTTGTTTTGGCCTAACGGTGAAGGCTGATGCTTTGCTTGCGGCGTGGCAGTCCTTGTGTTTGCATTGCACTTAACTCTTGCTTTGTGCTGAAGTTAGATGGTGTACTGCACGTGAGCATCTGGATAATGAAGTGGAGCAGTTCACTGTAAAGTGAGGAGATGGGAAAGTGGGGCACGGAGAAAACACCTCATTGGCAGTGAATGTATGTTTGAGTGCTTTTGATCACTGTTGCATTAGTTTGTAAACCAGCTTGTCTCCTGAAGCAGGCAGGATTGAATTTTTGTCCTGTTTCGTCTAAATGAACAGCCAAACCCATTCATTTTAAGGGGGATGCTTGGCCAGAGGCTGTTCCGGCCTAGCCTGAGTGGCAGCCTAAGCAGCTCACTGGTAGTGGGATGCCGGGCAGTTCAAGGTGCTTGAGCAGATACCCCAGCTCTTCATTCATTGAAAGTTACACTGGAAAGAGTGTTATCTCAACCAAAAAGCTTCTCCTTGGTAAACCAGAGTCAGTGGAAAGGCTGTGAGAACACTTCCATCTCTCAAGCGCAGGCAACGGGGTCAGGATGATGGGCAGAAGCACAGACATGCTGTTAGGAATTGCAAGGCGTTTTTACCTTGGTACCTTCTTGGCTTCACCAGAGCAACGTTTGTTTGAATGTTTTCAGATTTCTTTATTCAGACGAAGTTCAGATTGGACCAGAGACTGTTATGACAACGCTTTACACAGCTAAAAAATATGCAGTTCCAGCCCTCGAAGCTCATTGTGTGGAGTTCCTTAAAAAAAACCTCCGAGCAGACAACGCGTTCATGCTCTTAACACAGGTGAGTGGGGAGTCCATGAGCAAGGTCCGTCCCCATAAGAAAACAGAACTTTTGTAAGTGTTCCGGAGATGATAATTCAAGATGGAGCAGTTCTGTGTCATTCTGAGTTCTTCCTTACAGGATTTCAGTGCTGACGAGCAGGTTCTTACAAAGAGCACTACAATACAGCAGATGATGCTGCTGTTTCAGATGTGCTTTCTGTTTCGGTGTGGCTGGCAATTCCTTCCAGAGTGTGAGCTGGGGAAGAAATTAACAGGGTGGAAAACTTTCATCTGCCAAGAAGGAAAGTGGAATGAGGATTTTCACGTGTCCAGGTTCAGGACTGGTGTAATAAGCTTTCTCTGTGCAAAGCTTGCTGCATCTAGCTGGTCAGACAGTCTCTTAAAGGGTTTTTTTGCTATACTTTCCTTGAAATGGGGGTGAAAGAAAATGAATGTCCTGAGTGCTTCAGTTTGTTTTCCTAGGAGAGGAGCAGAGTGATTTCTTCCTCAGCCTGTTCCAGCTCACCCTTCTGCCATACTGAAGGCATGCAGACCTGGAGATTCAGTGCAGCTCTGGGTTTTGACTGAGGCCAGTTGCACATCCTTATCTGTGATGATCCGGTCTGTGACTGCTGGACTACTCCATCTTCTATTTGACTCCTTTAAGCAGCAAAGTACATGCCAGTGTTTATTACTTCTTATTTTGGAGATCAGACTTTACATGCAGGTGGATTACATTAGCATCACTACCCTGCCCATTTCCGAACCCCTCTTTTCTTTCTGATCCCTGCTGGCAGCTGATGACATACCACAGTGCTGTCACCGGTGTGTTGCAGTGCTTTAGCATTGCCAGGGACACCCTGTTCTGGGTGGTGTAGGAATGGGGAGCAAATAGGCATTGTGTGTGCGAGTTTCATTCCTTTGGGAAATAGGGACTAGCTCTGGAGGATCTGCCAGCTCAGGGAAGCTGCCCTGGTTTCTGATGTTAAACCTTGCAGAGGGGTTGTCACAGCTGCCCTGACTTGGGAACCAGGGCACTGTGGCTGTGTTCAGGTCTGGCTCTGAAGGGGTGTCTTGCCTAGCCCAGCATATGTGTCTGCTGGCTTTTGTCCTCTTTGTCAACAGTACAAGCATCTTTCAGGCTCTGACTGTAGTTACTGTGGCAGTGGCAGTGTCTCACAGAAGCTGAAGCAGTGGCGGCCTAAAGCAGTCGCTGCTGAGCTCTTCGCTTGTTTGCTGCGATTAGGCTTGGGTTTTATTTGACTTGAAGTATTAGGATCAAGTCCTCAAAGTAGTTCCACGTTACACTACACCATGTCTTGGCGGTCCAGGAGGATATGAAGTGGTAGTGAAATTATTATGTGATTGCGCTTTAGTTGGGTAGAGAGATTCTGAGCAACTGTCCAAGCTTTGTGTGGAATAGTAACCTATTCTGGGGGGAATTCCTGAAGGTAACTATATTATGAGTAGCTGTTTCTGTGCAAAACATGCAAATGCACAGAGCGGGCTGGGTACCCCATGGGGTTTTGCACATCTCCCTTGGATACAAACAATGTGCCTGTTAATACATGAGATCAGTGTGACCATGTTCTTACAGAATAAGCTGCCTCTGCATATTCCTAGCGGGAGCATGCCTGGAGTCATTGGGCAAAGCTTTCTTCTACATACAAGAAATGATGTAGTAAGGACTACCCATGGTCAGTATGGTGCTGGAGAGCACTTTAGCTGCCTTAAGTGCTGTGATGGTAGGAGAAAGACATGCCTGAAGACCTGCACAGCTAAACCAGAGCTGATGCCAAACGCAGCTTTTTCTAGTGTTTGCCTTGTCGTGTTTAACTGCTTGTGAAAGACAGCTGCAGGCCAGTGAATTCCTGATGCAGTCAGGCATGGTGTTGCTAATGAAGACAGGCTCTGGGAGAGAAGGGGGGGTCCTTACTTCATATAAACTTTAAAATACCTTTTGTGCTAATGACTGCTTCTTCATTACTAGGCAAGACTCTTTGATGAGCCTCAGCTGGCCAGCCTTTGCCTGGAGAACATAGACAAGAACACGTCAGATGCCATCAATGCGGAGGGGTTTACAGACATTGATCTGGGTGAGCTTTCCTCCCTCCTCCCTTTACGTGCTTTCCTCTCAAGTTATTCCAGGTTAATACTTGGCGCTTCTCTTTTGTGGCTTTGCTGTTCTGGAGCAATCCGTTGAACAGTCTCTGGCACTAAGTGGCTCAGGACAAGGCGGTTGCAGAAGAGCATGCTGGCTTGCAGAAGTATCCTGGGATCTGCTTACTTTGGTGTAGCTTGAGTTTCTGGGCATGATACAAAGCCCACTTCCTCTGTTGATGTTGGCAGGTTTTGGGTGGGTGGAACTCCCCTTCTTTTGTGGAGTTGGCATTGCTCCCTGAGTCAGGTTTTGGAGCTAGAAAGGTGTTGAGTGTTTGGAAGCAAGAACTGGCTATTTTAATGATCAGATGCAGTTTCCAGGCTTGCTGGGCACACTTAATGAACATTAAAATGTAGACTTTAACCTTCTTCTAATGAGCTGGACTGTGGAGGTAAGGCACAGGTAACCTTCTGGCTTTCATGCTGCTCGCTTCGTCCAGATTTGATGTCAAGTAAGTTGCAGTTCATTCTACTGCACTTCCATTAACATGCCAATTAAATGAGCACTGTTTGCTGCTCCAGTGAGTTACTTGCTTTTGGAATAAATCTTCCTCAGAGGCTGCAGGCAGCACTTCTGGGAGATGCTGGTCTTTCAGTTGCTTCTCTTCTGCTTACCTTGGCTGTACCTATGGTAATTGTGGCTAGGTAAAATGGGCTGATGTGGGGTAGTGCCTGAAGTTGTCGCTGTCCTGCCTTGCAGACACCCTGGTTGCGGTGCTGGAGAGGGACACCCTGGGGATCCGGGAGGTTCGTTTGTTTAATGCAGTGGTTCGCTGGTCGGAGGCTGAGTGTCAACGGCAGCAGCTTCAGGTGATTCCGGAGAACAAGCGGAAGGTTCTGGGCAAAGCACTCTCTCTTATCCGCTTCCCACTGATGACTATTGAGGAGTTTGCAGCAGGTAACTGAACAAAGGTGTTTCTGGCAACCCTGGTCTTTGCTTTCTGTGAGCTACAGAGTCAAATAGATGACAGTGGGTTTTCTCTGTGTGTCCTGAAGTAATGTGAGATTATCCCCGTTCCCACTGATCCACAAAATCACCCGTGTAAATGCTGTTTTCATCCATGCTCATTCACCCTTGTTTTCAAGACTGCGGTGCTCCATCAGCTGGGAGCAAGTCGGATCGTAGCTGGCTTTGGTCTCACTGTATGTTTAGATGGTTACTTTCTCATTCATCCCAGAGCAAAGACCTAAATGCGTTCAGGTGCTTTCCCTTGTAACCATTCCAAGCGTTTAAGCTACACAAAGCTAATGGAGTTGCAAATAATTGGTGTTGAGTGTAGCATGCTCCCAAAGAGAAATGAGGCTGTTTCTCCCCATCCTGTCTGCTGCCAGCTGTAGTCCAGGGCTGGGTTGGCCTTGTCTTGCTGCTGCTGCTCAGGAAAGAGTCCCGTAACAGAGAAACTCCCCAAATGTTCTTGGAGCTGAAGGTGTTCTTCAGTCTGTTCGCAGCTTGCTCCAAGCCCCTGTGTCCAACCTGGCCTTGAGCACTGCCAGGGATGGGGCAGCCACAGCTTCTCTGGGCACCCTGTGCCAGCGCCTCAGCACCCTCACAGGGAACGGCTTCTGCCTACGAGCTCATCTCAGTCTCCCGTCTTCCTGGGGGGAACCTGTTAATTTTGGCATATTTGGGTTGAAGCCTTTGAGCTGGGAATGTCAATACCCCTCCCCATGCTGTCAGTCCAGCTTGGATCTTTGCTTCGTCCTCTTCCTTTGAGGATGTTTTCTCTGCTTTAACCTATACAGATGAGTAAAAGAAACCCCAGACCTGGGAGGCTGCGCTGCTCAGCTCTCCCTTAAACAAGGGACTACCTTGGAATCGCTTCAGTTTTGCCCTTTTTCTGGGTGACTCCGTAAAAAAGAAGGCTTTTTCCAGGCAGTGCTTTCCCAGTTCCTTGCGTAGCCTGGAATTGAACATGGAGTTTTGCATGAAGATGTTTTAACTGGCAAATGTGTCACTCCCTCCCCTCAGAGCAAGTAATTTGAAACACTTGAGGGTTGAATTGCAGCAACGCAGGATGAGTTCAGACATGATCAATGGTGGCTCATTTTTGCTGAGCAAAGTATCCCGAAGCTCATTTATCTGTTAACAGTCAACTTCCTTAAATCCTTTCATCTCTACCTATTGCAGCCTTGGGCCACATTATGTCTGCATAACATGTGCTGAAAGTTTTGGACCAATCAGTCCAGGCATTGGCTTGCCACATTAAAGAGCTCTTAATGCTCTTGTTTCTCCAGTATGTAATAGTTTCTGTTAAAGGCCTCTTGCAAATAGAGGTGCAGAGCAGCTTTGACTCTTCTGCCGAAGACTGATTTTTAGCTGGTTTCACTTGTGAAGGTATCTGAAGTCGTTTCCAAAGCTTGAATGTAGCATCACTTTGGAAATAACCATCTGGTTCCTGGAAGAAAGATGGGAACGCTTTGCTGAAGGCACTGGCATTTTCCCCTGGCTTCTACAATAAGGATATCAGAAAACCTAACCCAACACAAAGCAGGGTTTAAATGCCCAAGGGAAGGAGGGAATCGAAGCAGGGGGTGAGCTGAACCACCTTTGTCTTGACTGAAAAGCACCTGATGGTGACGTTCCCTCCCGCTTCCCCTCTTGGGCTTTTGTGATGCCTTCTCAGTAGTGCTATAAAACCCCAGTGTAGCTGTATGAAAATCCCTGTCTCACCAACATTACCATCTCCTGAAGGAGTGGGGGAAGGATTAGCTGCCTGGTTTAGGTTTTTACCTCAGTCCTGTTAGTCAAATGCATTTCAGCTCTGCAGAGCAATGGGTTGAGTCTGCTTCATGAGCGTGCCCCATGCAGGGACTCTGCAGCCCGTGTGCACGTCAGACCCAGCAGCACCTTCCTGTCTGGGGCTGAACTTCCCACCACACCAGGGAGATCCCGTGTGTGATGCGGGCTTGACCCGCTCTTAACTGCACATCACGTTTGCCTCTCCATGTAAATCCCCAAAGGATCCCTTCTGGTTTCTGATGGTGTCGCTGCTTCCGTGCTCCTTTGCAGGGCCTGCCCAGTCGGGAATCCTCACGGACCGGGAAGTGGTGAGCCTGTTCCTCCACTTCACAGTGAACCCAAAGCCGCGGGTGGAGTTCATCGACCGGCCGCGCTGCTGCCTGCGGGGGAAGGAGTGCAGCATCAGCCGTTTCCAGCAGGTGGAGAGCCGCTGGGGGTACAGTGGGACTAGTGACAGGATAAGGTCAGCTTCTCTGCTCGTTCTGCTGCTGATAGATTGGTGTTTACTGAGCTTTGAGCCTACTTTAGCCCTAAAACCCGCGAGGTTACATGCTGAACCGTGACTTCCACCCTGTAAACCCTGAAGGGAAAGTGATGGTGGGCAAAAGCATTGCCTGATGCATTAACCTGCACGTGCAGCTGCAGGCTGCCCCTTTGCTTCTGTATTGGCAAAGGTTTCCATAAAACGGGGCAGCACAGGACTCTTGGGGGGCTATTCCTCCCCTTTTCAAGTGGCTTCCTGCAGCTGCCTGGGCACGTAGTGGTTGGAGGCACCACACAGCTCGTGGCTTCCTCCTGTGCCTGGATATGCCAACTAACCAATGCTCCATCAGGTTGTAAGTAAGTGTAAATGTGGCTTGTTGAAGCCCCTAAATCTTGCCTATTTGAGGGGGGAATTAGGATAAAATGCTTGCTGTGCCTGCTTTTCTGCTCATCTCTAGTTTGTTTAGACCTGAGCTTATAGAGAAACAGCAAAGCCCAGGCATGATGGCAGAGACGTGGCGGTGTGGTGTGGGAAATGGGGGTTTGCAGGCCTTGTGTGGCCAAGTGGTTAGAGCAGGACAGGAGGTAATCAGCCTGGGATAGTTCCTGGTTCATCTTTGTCTTAGGTAGAAGGGGGACTCGCTTTAATACAGTCCTTCAGATTTGTAAGCCTTTTCATCAGTGGTTCTCTTGCACATGGATGCAGCTGTTGGTTGGATCTTCTGATCCATTCACCCCCTATGGGAGATGGTAACTGGAAGGGCTGCTACCTCCAGACACTTACTGCTCTCAGATCTAATGCTCAGAGACCTTTTGGAGCTTGTGCTTGACTCTTAAGTTCAATTGCTGTTAGCACCAGGGTCAGCCTTCAGCAAGCCTTGTGTGCTGTGTCAGCACCGAGTAGCTCACGCTGGTTGCAGAGCAGTGGCTTCCAGTTTGGTCTTCAAACACCCAGGACTCAAAGAGTTGGTGGATGGGTTGTTGGCTGTTTGGCAGGCGCTGAGGCCTTCTGCTACCTGAGAGCTGCAGTGGGGCATTGGGGTGAATATCCTTCCCCTTGCTGCCTTAGGCCGGAGGGATTCCTGCATTCAGGAGCCATTGAATCTTCTTTCCTCCTCTTCAGTCTCGAGTGCAGCTACATGCAGCAAATCCTCAGAAGCACATTAACAGTTCTCTTCCAGTGCTCAGCAGTGAAATACCTAACGACACTTCCAATGGTTTTTGCTGTTACCTTGCTGGAAGGCCTGCTGTCACTGTGAGGGCTCCACGCTCCGCAGGCCACCCTGCCTCTGCCTGCCTGGGGGTTTCGGATGCTGATGGACCACAGCCTCGATGTGCTTTCTGAGCCTGGACTGCGGAGTTAGGGATGCGATTGTGCACCTTGGTATTTGACATGAGCAAACTAAAGTGCTGCCAGCCCATTAGGGCAGTCAGAGGTGGAAGCTTGCAGGCTGTGGTTTCGGGAAGGGATTTCACTTATAACACTTTAAATGTGTTTGATTGCATTTTTGGGATGAAATTCAAGTGAGTGAAGATATTTGTGCATCATCCTTGTGCAAACCAGTACAGGAGTAGCGGCTGGTCTGACTTCCCTGATCTGTTCCTGCAGGTTCTCTGTGAACAAAAGGATATTTGTCGTTGGGTTTGGATTGTACGGATCCATACATGGACCAACAGATTACCAAGTAAATATACAGGTAATTCTGTCTTCTACGTTAAAAACCCTCGCTGCTGGAGGGACCCATTTACACTTTTTAGTGCATAGGCAACATCTTAAGTTAGGAGGATGCGTATTTGTTTCCTAGATTGGGCGGCTGGCAGATGTAGCGAGGGCCAGATGGGGCACTGGGGATAAGAGGGATTATTGCTCTCCCTGTTACGCAGCCTTCCGTTGCGTGCGTCACTGCAGTATCTCCAAAGTCCGCTTGCTCTCCTTTGAAGGTACATCTCTAAGAGCTGTGACACGAGCTGAGAAGCTCTGTGTGGTTTCCCACACTGAGCAGGCCAGGCCAAGCCTGCCCTGCGGGTGCTGCAGCAGAGTTGGGTGCTGCAATAGTCCTTGGAGTGTCTTTTGGTCTGAGCTGTGCAGATTGAGCGGAGCAGCTACAATTCAACAAGGGAAGAGAAGAAGGCAATTGCTGTGTCTGTGCTGGGCCTGTGCAGTGCTGACATGCAGCCTTATGTTGTCAGCATCCTGTTTGGGATGATGAGTAGGACGGAGGGAGATTCAGTTGTCCAAAGTCCATAGTGATCTTGTTCAAAGACTGGGGCAGCTTATCTTGTGTGCCTTGATCTGGATGTGCATCCATAACCCCAGTCTGGATCACTGGAGAAGAACCGTCTCCAGGGAAGTTATCCCAGCACAGCCAGGCTGATGTGCTGCCACACCATGCTGTTAATTCTTCTTTGACAGTCAGGGTCTCATTGTGGTGCCCCTTCAGCTGTTGGAGGAGAAAGGCAAGTGAAGATCTAAGCACAGGATGTCAGCCTGTAGTCCTCGGACAGGCTTTAGGGTAAGGAGGGATTGTCTTGTGCTGTCTGGGACCCAAGCCCACCGTTGTTCTGTGTGATCACTGAAGGCAGACTGAAGTAATGGCTTAGTGCGGTCGCAATGGGGCTGCTCAAACTGTTGAGCCCCTCAGAGTGGGTCCTGTTCAGGGCACCATTGAACCAACCGCAGATTCAAAGTGAACGTGTGTCTTACAGATCATCCACACTGACAGCAACACGGTGCTGGGGCAGAATGACACCGGGTTCAGCTGTGATGGATCATCAAACACCTTCCGGGTCATGTTCAAGGAGCCTGTTGAGATTCTACCCAACGTCAACTATACAGCATGTGCTACTCTAAAGGTACCACGCTGGGGTGTGTGGGTTGAAGAGACAAGGTGGGAGCATGTGAGAGCAGGCTCTGTCGTTCAACAGGGCTCTTGCTCTGTGATTTTCAAGGCTTAACATGTAAGCTGTGGCTGCCCCATCCCTGGCAGTGCTCAAGGCCAGGTTGGACACAGGGCTTGGAGCAAGCTGCTCCAGTGGAAGGGGTCCCTGCCCGTGGCAGGGGTGGAGCTGGAGGAGCTTTAAGGTCCCTTCCAACCCAACCCAGGCGGGGATTCTCAGGTCTGCTCTGTCGCCCTTCAGCTGGTGGTGTCATGAGCATATTCCCCAGCGGCACTCAGAGCTGGTTTTGGACTTGTCCCGCAATGAGCAGGCTGTGTTAGAGATGAAGTGCTGGGGTTGGGTTTACACTGCAGACAAGCTGCCAGTGCAGTGGGTCTGTAAGCCAGAGCCTGCCTGCAGTGGCTTTAAGCAGCTGATATTTAACTGTTGAGATCTGGTTCGATGCGGTGTCACGGTCTGATAGAGATGAGAACTTTGCCCCGAATTCCCGAGGTGCAAGAAAGAGCCGGGCACAAGAGGGAAGTGCTGAGGCCTCCTGAGGTGGTTGTTTCAGGCCGGGCTGTGAGGCCAAACCTCTCGGGTTGAGCCTGAGCAGGGTCCTGTGAGCCCTCTCTTGATGAGTTGTGTCTTCCGCGACCATCGCAGGGTCCAGATTCCCACTACGGAACCAAAGGACTGCGCAAAGTGATCCATGAATCGCCAACAACGGGAGCCAAGACCTGTTTCACGTTCTGTTACGCGGCTGGGAATAACAACGGCACTTCTGTGGAGGATGGACAAATCCCAGAGATCATCTTCTACACATAGTGCAGCTGCGGAGCTGGCTCTGGACTCCTCTGGTCTCTTCCCCGTGACCTTCCAAACTAAGTTTCTGGCTGAGTTTGACCACACCAATTGGAGCCACACTAGCCAAAGGTCTCAGTAAAATCATTTCAAAGCTCATGTTTTGCCTTGTGCTAGTGATTCTGCTGCTATCACGTACCAGACTAACTGGTACACCAGTACCATTTGTAGGTGTCTGTGGCTAGTCATCCTTCACTTCCCTGGTTAATCCTAGCTAACACCATGCGTTTGTTGGACTGTAATGAATGTAGATGCTTTTCCACCGGTCGGAAGCATGGAAACGGGTGGCTCTGGTTGTGGTGAGACTTGCTGTGAGGAGATAATCCTGCGTAAGGACACACTCGAGGGCTGCGTGGCCGCATCCTCTGCTGCTCGGCCGCCGCACGAAGGAAGTTTTGGGAAGCGGCTTTTTCCCTGAGGCTTCGCTGTTTCAGCCCTTCAGGGTCTTGGGGGAGACCTCAAAACGGGAGAGACTGCGGCGTCCTCGTGCTCCTCTCACTGCTCTGTGACAATCCTTGGCCTTGGTGATGGTGAGTGGAGCTCCTGGCGGAGCAGGGACAGGGCTTGGCCCTGCCCTGGGTGCAGGCAGGGTCCTGGGGGTGCTTTCTCCGAGCTCCACAGCACGTCCCAAACAAGGGGTGAGCCTCAGACACCCCAGGCAGGGTTCAGGGTGCCCACAGTAGCTGTTACTGTGCTGAGTCCTCTGCAGGCAGCGCCGGGTTTGTCTGTTGGAGCAGGGGCGCTGCCTGCCCTGTCCCTGTTCCTGTGATTGCTGCTGCTCTCATGCACGTTCCAATGCAGTTTCTCTCTGTTCTGAGCATGGCTAAACCTGCCCTGGGCCACGTCGGATGCGCAGGAGGCAGAGGCTTGATGTGCAAGCGCCCCTTCCCTGATACCACAGCGGATGGGCAGGGGTTTACGGAGCAGTTTAGGAAAACATTGAGGAATATCTCTTTGCCTGCGTGTGCTTGCAGAGCCCAACTGCCTGGAGAGGCGCAGGAGGATGGGGCAGTTACAGATGTTGCCCATCTTTGGGGTCCTGAGCTTGGTCATCTTGAAGATGCCCCCTCTGAGCTGCTGAGGGCCGGCTGCTCCCCCCCCCAGCAGGTACGACTGTGGCTGAGCAGGGAAGCACTGTGCTGCTGGGAGGGACGTGGGGGCCTTGTCCGTGCCCTTGCCCTTGCCCAGCCTCATGGTCGCTGCCCACTGGTGAGGACCATGGGCCTCTTCCCTCCGCTGCAGAGGAAGCTGTCATTGAAGCGCTGCTTCGCAGCACGGTCGGAGCCTTCCCGAGGCCGCGTGGGACTTTGTGCAGCGCCGGTGCTGCCTTGGAGCGGAGGTTCCTCTTCGCAAACCTCCCCCTTGGCTCCGGGCATGCGCTGGAACTCAGCGGGCAGCGGTTACTCCGGCATTGAGCTGCTCGAAGCTGAGACCTCGTTGTCCTTCGCTGGTGGGAACAGCTCGGGGCCTGCTTGCTCTCCGGGGCCGTGTCACCTCCTCCTGCTGCCTGCGGTTGGGCTCTGCCCTCGGCCTGTGGCTGCCGGGTACCTCCAGCAGCAGTACTGCCAGGAACACCCTGCACCTCCTCACCAGTAGCTAGTAGAGATGTCAATAGTGTGTTACGTTCGCTAGGAAGACGTTGTGCGATGTCTGTTGTCGGCCCGCTCGAGGATTTAGGATGTTTCTGATATGGCCAGTACTTAAAACGGGAAGAGAACCGGATGGGTCCATGGCTTCGTGATTGAACCTGACTGTGCAATGCAGACGTTGTGAGATTGAGTCCTGGTCCAGGCCCGCTCCTTGTCGAGAGGGAGGTGGCCGTTGGGATGCTCAACCCTGGTCCTTTTCCCAAGGGTGATGGGAACTTCACTGCTGGCACCCGAGAGCTGCGTCGGGGCCTCTTGTACACACGTGGCAATAGTGGGAATTGTTGGAATTTGGCAGCCTTGAAAGCTGCGGTTGTGTCACACAGGTTCTCTGCCCAAAGCCATCCTCCTGCCGTCACCCGTGAGGCAGGTCTGGGGCTTGAGGCGGGAGGAGCCAAACCGAACTGCACCCGAGCAGCTTCTGTTCTTACGGCTTTCACGCAGCTCAGTGCAATCCCGGCTTCTGTAGATAGGTGAATGTAATTCCGTGTTGGCCATGCCTGTGCCCAGAAGTATGAGACATCCCGTTGTGCCGCGTCACCTTCCGAGCGGAGCTGGGGCTCTTCCCGCTCCAGCGCTGTATTGATGAATGTATCGACGCTCTCGTTCCGTGTTCACACTCTGCTTTTGGCCAGCTTCGTGATCTGTAAATAGGAAATCAATAAAGACATTCGCGTTGTCTTTACAGGAGCGTTGTTATGATTTGAAGGGAGCAGATGGGGGTGTCAAAGGGAAGGTGGAGGGGGAACCACATCCTTCATCCCCCGCCAAGAGCATGGGATCCTCGGCTTCCCCTCCGTGTCGGAGCTGCCCGGTGAGTGCTCTCCTATGGGAAGCATCCATCAGTCGGGGCTGGAGGCTTTGTTGGGAGCAGCCGAGGGCTGGGGCCTGGGACCTCAGCCTGGCCCCTCCAGGAAGCTGGAACTGCCCCCTCTGTGCCAGCAGCTTCCCAGCTTTGACATGGGAACATCCACTGGGAGCCACGGGGAGAGCTGCAGGAGCCATCCCCCAGCACGGGAGGGGATGCAGCTGGAGCCAGCCACGGAGGCGCTGAGGACCCGGCTGCCGGTCCAGGCTCCCCTGGGAAGGCGGCGCTGGGCCCACGGCCCCGCGCTCAGCAATGAGGCGCAGAAGCGGGGGAAGGGTTTTAAAGATTATTTTTTTTTTTTATTCGATTTTTTTAACGGTTTTTATTAAAAAAAAAAAAAAAAAAAAAAAGCCCCTAAATCCTATGGCTTCCGGGGAGCATCGGAGAGCCCAAACCCGCCGCTCGCTGCACACTGTGGCTTAAAGCAGAAAGGAAACTCGCCATGGAACGCACGCCCTCGCGTACAACCGCGGTGCTGGGGGGGGCTCTTTGCTGCAGGGCGCTGAGTCCCGGCGCTGAGCCCCGGGGCTGCTCCGTCGGGATCCGCTTCCGGGGACAATTTAAGGCGATTTTGACAACTTCGTTGTTCGCCCCCTTGGGGAGTGAGGCCCAAACGCTGCGCACGGCCCAGTGCTGCCGCTGCTGCCCCTCCCCTGGGAGAAGCCAAAGCCAGGGTCAATCCCGAATTCAGGAAGAGGGGCCACGGCGCCGTGCCCCCCCCAGGGCCCCCCTGTACAACCAGGACAGGGTGACCCCAACCCCTGACTTGGGCCCTCCCCCAGAGATGGTCACTTTGGACAAACAGTTTGAAGCAGCCACAGATGGTCCCATTCCCCCCTCCCCCCCCCCCCCCCAAAGCCTCAGCCCCTCTCTTGGGGCAGAACAACAGGGTTTTGGTAAAGAGAAGTGTGCCCTCCCCCCACCCCCCGCAATGTGCCATGATCAATGCACACAACAGCGCACGGGTCCATCACGTGGGGAAGCTGCAGTGCCCTGGGGGGTGACGAGGAACAGGGGGAGCGCGTGGGGTGTCCGTGTGTGTGTCCCTGTGTGTCCATGTGAAAGTTGGAACAACTCCAGCTTCCCCCGGCCCGGTGCAGGCAGGACAGAGGCGAAGCCACGCGGCAGCTCCATCCACCCCAATGCCCTTCGCTTACCCTGTGCCTCCTCCTGGGGCAGCCCCAAAGCCCAGACCCGTGGCAAAGGGTCGGTACCACCAAAACGCTGCCCCTGTCAATAACCCAACGCTGCTGCTGAGGCGCATCCAGCCCCGGCTCCTGCTTCTCCTCCGTGCTCTGCCGCGGCCCTTCACGGGTCCCTTTGGTCTCAGCCTGGCGGCTCCGGCAGCGATGCTGGTGCCCGCGATCGTGGCCCCGCGTCCCCCAGCCCCGCAGGCCCCGGACTCGCCTGTATTGCTCACAAAGTGCTTCGTGACGTGGTCTGTAAACGCGATTCCTGGCCCCGGCGCTTCTCACCGTACCGAGCGCTCGGCCCCCGGGGGGGAACCCACCGGGGCCACGGGGCGAAAGCAAGAGCAGAACGCAGGAACGCTGCAGCTGACGGTCAAAGACTGAGGACTCCGCACTCGGCACCGAGACTCACTTTAAATTAACTTAAAGAGACAGAGAAGCAACAGAAAAAAAGGGAAAAAAGGGGAAAAAAAAGGAAAAACGCAGCTGCGCTGCCCCTGCGCCGCGGCTCTCACATCTCCTGCGCTCAGTCTGGAGGTGAGCCCCGTTTGCAGATGAGAGCCTCCCATGGAGCCGCTGCTGGGGCTGAGCCTCCGCTGCCCTGCCGGGGCTGAGCCTCTGGAGCCTCCGCTGCCGGGGCTGAGCCTCCATTGCCGGGGCTGAGCCCCCACTGCCGGGGCTGAGCCTCCACTGCCGGGGCTGAGCCTCCATTGCCAGGGCTGAGC
This sequence comes from Amazona ochrocephala, assembly GCA_039720435.1. Lineage (NCBI taxonomy): Eukaryota > Metazoa > Chordata > Aves > Psittaciformes > Psittacidae > Amazona > Amazona ochrocephala. The sequence continues at coordinate 29,555,900 of CM077885.1, forward strand.
CCCCACTGCCGGGGCTGAGATTTTTTAATTTCTTGGGTTTTCTCCTTTTTTCCTCTTTTTTTTCCTCTCTTTTTGCCGGACGCGGGATCTGCAGCGGCTGCGCCAGGGCCGCCCCCAGCCAGGGCAGGGCAGAGCGGGGAGGCCCTGCTCCCCAACCTGGGGCGCTGGGGGAGCACGGCCGGCTCGGTCCCCCCCCTCCGGCCCCAGCCAAAGCCAGGGGCCGCCGCCAGCTCCGCGGGACAAGATCCAGCCACGGCCAGAGGGAGAGGAGCCACCGCGGCCCCGGCGCTCACTTGCGACGCTTGGTGGTTTTCCTCTTCCTTCTCTTGAAGAAACAGCAGCACCTGGGGACAGGGGGGACATTGGGGACACGGTCAGCGGCTGGGCCTGGACACGGTGGTCAGCGCAGAGCTGGGGGGGGGACAGAAAACCCTCAGTGAGCCCCATGGGTGCAGAGCTGCGCCAGGAAGTGACCCTGGGGCTGGACCTGGAGCACCGAGATGGTCACAGAGACGTTGGCCATGGCACACAGTGCCGGCCACGGCAAACGCCAGGGGCTGGAGCTGGGGCCGGTGTGAGAATGCATCTGTGCTGGGAGCCCCAGGGCTGCGGGGTTGTGGGTGCCCTGCCGGGCACCCCGCAGGGGTTGCTTGCTGCGGAGGGCACCTGATGAGGCATCGCAGGGCAGCTGCAGAACCATCCCCAGCCCCAGGGGACGGGGGCCGAGCCCTTACTTTGTATCGTCTGTCACCTCCACCTCGGTGGGGGCTGTGATGGGCGCGTTCGAATGTCCTGCCGTGGGGTCATCCGTGTTCAGCTCTCCGTTGGTGGAGCTCATCACCTGGGGAGAGACGAGCGTCAGCGTGGGGCAGCCCATGGGGCGCGGGCTGGTCCTGAGCCTCATCCCCAGCCCCAGGAGGCGGCACAGCCCCCCTGGTCCTGCTGGGAGCACGGAGCCCCCCATGCAGGCAGCAGGAGGGTGCTCAGCCCCGGTGCTGTGCGTGCCCAAGAGCTCCACGGCACAGAGGGGTTTGAGCCTTCCTTGTCTCCAGGAACCCATGAACCTACCATGAGAGGGGCAGCCAGCTCCAACCTGCCCCGAGACACAGTCCTGGAGCTCTGTTAGCTCCAAGGAGGCTTTGCCATGGTTGAGCATCTGGACACAGTTTTGCTCCCCAGCCCCACGCCCCAACAGTGCTGGGCCCTGTGGGGCTCAGCCCAGTGCCCCGAGCTCCTGCCCTCTTGCTGGGGCAGCGGGGCCACGCGTGGTGCCAGTTGGAGCCCCAAGTCACCAAAGCAAGGCAAAGGCACCTGGGGCTTGCTTGAATCCCCCCTCCTGTGCCCGCCGCCCCCAGGCAAGGCCAGCAGCAACCTGGGGATGCACCAGAGCATCACCAAGCTGGCGAGGAGGCTCAGCCGTACCCATGGCCGAGCTGCCATCCGACAGCCACAGTGCCCAGCCAGGGCACGGCAAGCTACAAAAGCAGGTCCATCCCCTGAAAGAAGCCCAGAGCCCCCCCTGCGTCACCAACACCCCCTGCAGCGCGGGCGCAGGCAGAGGATGGGGTGGGAGGGTGCAGAGCGAGAACTGCAGGGAGCAGACGCCATGGCGGGGGGGACGCGGCTCGGGGGGAGCAGGGCAGAGCACAAGCTGGACCCACGGTCTGCCCTGGCAGCAGTGGGAGCCGGGCCCATGCCTGGCACCGAGCACCAACAGAGCCCCAGTGGAGCAGCAGAACGAGCAGCAGCAGCAAGGGAGGAAGCAGAGATGAAGGAAGCAGCACAGGCCCAGCCGGGGGGGGCCCAGCGTGGATCCACCATCCACATGGGCTTGACCCCACCAGCCCAAGTGGGGCCGAGTGGCGGCGCGAGCACGGGGCTGACGGCGCGAATGCAGGACCGAGGCGGGGAGATGAGGACGAGGAGTGCCCAGGGCAAGGGAGGAGAAGCCGGGCCCGAAGCCATCGCTCCCATCACGGAGGCACAGGGAAGTCCCCATGTGGGATGAGGCCACGATGCCTGGCACTGCTGGCGGGCAGGGCCCGATGCCCACCCTGCTGCTCGCACAGCTTCATCCACCTCGAACCGCCCTCCGAGTCCCAGCGGCAGCACAAGGCAGCCCTGGGAAGCAGTGCCAGGGGCCAGGGCAGCACATGCTGCAGCTGAGGCCAGGCCTTGGGCACGTGTGGCTGCGTCCCTGGCAGGGCCGGCAGACACGAGGCACAGGTTGGGCTCTGCTCCCCCCCGCGCCCGCCCCTGCCCTCGGCGCGTGTTGCATGTACCTGGACGGACCCCCCGAGCCTGCCGGCTGCCAGGTGAGCTCCCAAAGGCTCCTCGGCAGGCTGCCCACCGGCCTGAGGATCCCACAACTCCGTCCCCTCGGGCGGCTGCTTGCGCCAGGCAGGAGGAACAGAACGGAAAGAAACAAAAGAAAAGAGGAAGAATGGGGGAAGAGAAGGGAGAGGTGGAGGGAAAAGGGCAGGAGAAGAGTGGCAAAGGAGTCGAGAAAAGTAAGACATGCAAAAGCAAAAACGTGATCGGAGCAGCTCGAGTTTGTGGAGGGCACTCCCAGAACAGTCCCTGCGGTGACACTGGGGGTCCGCAGCCCCCCTGCCACGTCCACACACACACACGCACCCCCCAGCAATGGGGCTGGGCTCTGGGTAGGTCCTCTCCACGCCAGGGAGGGCAAACAGCCCGCAGAGCGCGGCCAGCGCCATGCAGAGATGCAGGGGGAGACGCAGCCAGGCCAAGGTGCCACCGGCTGCTCCCCTGTGACCGCAACGTCCCAGGGCCGACGCTCTGCTCCTCGAGGGCCCCCAGCTGCCAAACCCTCGCCATGGGGCGCCTGGCACAGCCCCGCGGCTGCTGGGGGACCCTGCACCCCCAGCTTGGACCCTGCTCCCACTTGGTGGGAGTTTGCGCTTTGCTTTTCCAGTGCTATCAAGAAGGGATGCGGAACACGGCATTTCTCAGCTGCTGCAGAGCAGAGAGCAGACTTTCCTGGGAGCAAGCTCCCAGGAATGACACAGAGGAGCTCGGAAGATGTCACCCTCTCCCAATGGAAGCACAGCCCAGCCATGGGCCAGTGGGAGCCAGGGCTGTCCCAGGCTGCCCAAGCTTGGCCAGGAGCAGCGAGGGGCACCACTGGGCTGATGCATGGACTGGGTGATGAGGACAGGGTGCTGAACCCTCAGCTCCAGGTGCTCTGCTCCCCTTGGAGGTTCAAGGCAAGAGGACGAGGGTCTGTACAGGACTGCTGGGGACACGCATGAGGTTCTGCTCTTGATGGCAGCAGTCCCACGGCCATGTTTCTGGCTCCAGGGTAGGACAGTCCATGGCACCAGAGAAGGGCTGGGGGCAGCCCAGCCCCTTTCCCACACTGATGCAGGCAGGGAGCTGCCTGCACAGCTCTGCCCATCTCCTTGCCCAGGGCACAGCCAGCCCTGCTCTCCAGCAATGGGCCAAACGCTGCCAAGCTGCAGCACAAATCCCCCTGAGGCCGAGGCAGTGCTCTCCCTTGTCCTGTGTCATCACACCGATGAAAGTGGCACCACGAAGATAGCAACAAGCTACTCCCATAGGGACACTGGGGACATCGTCCTCAACGCAAGGTGGTTCAGCCTGTGCTGTGCCCTCACTCAGCAGCCAGTGCCAAGCCCTGCAGCTTGCCCAGGCCTGGCGCTTCTCCACTGTGCTACAGCCTCCCATGGCTGCTTCTGCTCAGCTGCCTGGCCCCAGACACTGCCCTGGTCCCTGCACCAACCCCATTCCTGCAGGGAGGAAGGCCTCCTGCAGACAGCACTAGGGGGGAGAAGGATGCTCCAGGCCCCGCTGGGTGCTGTGGGTCGGTGGGCAGGAGCCCGCACTGTGCTCGCCCGCAGTCCCGTGCCCCATGGGGCAGCGCCGCTGCTCACCTGGTGTTTGGTGTGTGGCTGTGCTTTGTCTCTGTTCGGGGGCTGCACCTGCACCTCGCTGTGCATCGTGCCAATGGGGGTGGGCTGGGGACAGGACAAGGACAACGTCAGCCCCAGCACAGCAGCCCACCCACCACCCCGTGCCCCTCAGCTGAGCAACCTCTGGCCAAATATGCACCGCATCCCAGAATCGGGGCCTGACCCCAGCCCCAGCAGCTCCACGCTTGGTATTGGGCTGCAGTGAGCTCATGGAGGGCGCCCATCGCAGAAAGCGAGGTGCCAACTCGACTGCTGGGCTCCCCTTAGCTCCAGGAGCCTCCTATTTCTGTGTCACAGCTTTAACTCCTTGGCATGGCAGCCCCAGTGGGGAGTTGATCTCTTGGGCACAAGTAGCGCGTGGCAGCGACAACTGCTGACCCGCTGCTGCCTCCGACCATGCTGATCTCCCACCACCTCCCCATGCACCCTGGGCCCCAGCATCCTCTGCTGCTCCCACTCCCTCACACTCACCAGTGGCTTCCCTGCCCAGTCGTATTCGTAGTCGAACACGTAACCGTTCCTCTCGAACAGGTCTGTGAAGAGCTTCCGCAGGTAGTCATAGTCAGGCTTCTCAAAGAAATCCAACCGCCGCACGTAGCGCAGGTACGTGGCCATCTCCTCTGCGGGGACAGAGCGGGCTCAGTTGGGGCAGGGGGACCAGGCGCCAGGCCAGCGTGTACTCTGGGGCCAGGCCATGCAGAGTGCCCTCACCTGGGAAGTTCTCACAGAGCACCTCCACTGGAGTGGCTCTTTTGGTGTCACCGATCTTCTGATACCTCTCCTTTAGCGTGTCAGCCTGCAGAGACAAGGAGCAGTCAGCACAAGGGCCAGGCATGGCTCAGAGAGGGGCAGGCACTGGGTGCTATCAAACCACAGATGGTTTCTTGCTCCCCCTTTTCCAGGGAACAGCGAGAGCCCATTCCCAGGGAAACCCCTCACCCAGGGCAGGTCTGGAGGACAAACACCAGGGAATGCAGTTCCAAGACAGCCACTGTGGGAGCAGCTGGGATACCCACAAAATGGGGAGGAGGACGGTACAGATTGGGGGACATGGCACAGCAATGGCCTGGCACAGAGCTCAGAACAGCACAGCACAGGCCTGGCACAGAGCAGCAACCCCTGCATCTGGCAGGATGCTGACTCCCCAACACCCCAAGGGCCACTGCTTCCCCCCACTCCCTGATGCTGCCCATGCCAGGGCAGAGCCAGACCCACAGGGTAGCCCAGGGACAGCAGGGGGTGGTTGTTACCTTGAGGCCTTGCCAAGGAAGGCTCCCACGGAGGAAGTACATAAACATGTGCCCTAATGCTTCCAGGTCATCCCTGCGGCTTTGTTCTGCATAGAGAAAAAAAAGAAACATGGGCACGTTCCCACTACAAACACTGTCCCTGCCAGACCCTGCAGCACCCCACGTCCCCTGCCACCATCCCAGGCTGAAGAGCAGGAGAGGCATTTTGTCCCCAGCAAGTCCCCTTCCCTCTTCCTTTTGCCCAAGAGGCAGGGCTGGCCACACGCACCTTTCCCAAGGTGGGTGTTGATGCTCATGTAGCGTGCTGTCCCTGTCAGGCTCTTGTGCTCTCGGTAGGGGATGTGTTTTTTGGTCTCGGGGTCAATATACTCTTTGGCCAGGCCAAAATCGATGATGTGGATGGTGTGCTGCCGCTTGCTGCCCGGCCGCCCCACCAGGAAGTTCTCTGGCTTGACGTCTCTGTAGATCAGGCTTTTGGTGTGGACATACTCCATCCGTGTGATCTGGGGGCAGAAGGAGACATCAGCACCATGGCAGAGATGCACTAGGTGTCCCGCACACCTCCCTGCACCCTTTTCTGATACCCTTGCCCCCAGCCAGCAGTCCTGCTCCTGTCACCCTGGGTTGAAAGGATGGGCACAACAGACCCTCAAGCCCTGGAAGACAACCTTAGTCCAGCTGCATCTGAGACACACAGGGAGAGATGCTTGTTTGTGCTGCATGGGGGTGAGGGAGTGCTCTCCTACAGCAGGGAGGGGGAGAGGTATGGACGAGGTGGTGTAGGATGTGCCAGCAGGCAGGGTCTCCTGCAGCCTGTCAGGCACTCGTACACCCCTCCTTTCCATCTCCTTCCCTGCGGGGTCCCCACACTGCCCAACCAGCGCAGGGTGGGCTGTGGCCAGGCTGGGATGAGCTGTGTGGAGCTGTGGGTGAAGTGGAGGTGCTGTGCTCACCAGCTGGATTGCGATCATCAGGACAGTCTTGAGCGTGAAGGTCCGATCACACAGATCAAAGAGATCTTCTAGGCTGGGTCCTAGCAGCTCCAACACCATGGCATTGTACTTCCCACAGGGGCCAAAGTAGTAAACCTGAGGAATTCCTTCTGCAAGAGACAGAGCAGGGGCTGTCAGGGCTTGCAACAGGGCTGAGCAGCGTGGCAACATGGCCATGCTGGGACAGCTATGCCATTGCTGGAGCTGGGGCAGGGGGCTGCAGATGGGGCTATGGCTCTGCACTGCTGTCCCTCCCAGCTTCATACAGCCTGGCTCTGCTCTTGGCTGGAGGGCAAAGGGAGCAGCTCCATCTGCATCCCTACATCCGCCCGCCTGCCACGGGGGAGGTGGGGGGGAAAGAACCCAATAAAAAGGGATCAAAGATTAGATGTGGCTCTGGGTAAAATCAACCTCCCCCAGGCGAGCAGATGGGCAGGAGGTGCTGAGGCGGGGGAGCGAAGGGGCAGAGTCACATTTAAAGGAAGGCTCTTTCCCTGCAGTGTCACCGTACCTGCATTGCCGAGCTGTTTGTAGAACCGGTACTCCAGGTGCAGCTGGGGGGCCCGGGATTTTATGGGTTCCTTGGAGGAGAGAAGGAGAACAGTTAAGGCTGTTGTAGGGAGCAGGATGCCAGGGTGTCAGACACCTCCTTCACAGGCTGGTAGCACCTGGACTAAAGGCATTTGGAGTTGAGAGAAACTGGTACAAAATGGGATGCTGAGAGAAAACCAGTCCATACAGGAGCCAGATCCACCCCCCTCTCCAGAGAGATATGGGGGGAGGGCAGACGTTAATGGGTGTAGGTATAACTGGGGATCATCCTCTCCCGGAGGTCTCTCTGCCGCTAGCACCAGCTGAGTGCAGGCCCAGGCCACAGCAAAGCCTGGAGAAGCAAAGCCCCAGGTCCAGATCACCCCACCTGCAGTGACATGCGCTACTTTGCCTGCCCTCAATTCCTGCAGCGAGCACAGCTCCTCACAGCTACCCCTCCACCACGGATCCAACCCACCCTGCGCCAACAGCCTGGGTACCATCACCAATCCCTCCCAGATGGCCTGAACATCCCACCCCCACCGCAGAGGGACTCACCAATTTGATAGCTACGTATTCGTTCGTGTAGAGGTTCTTTCCTGCAGGGGGAGACACCAAAAAGGCAATTGAAAGCAAGTGAGCCTCTGCATCAACCCCACTTCACAGCCGGCACAGGCCTCAGGGGCTGCAGAACACCCTGAACAGGTTCGGCAGCTCTCACAACACATAAACAGGCCTCAAGGAAGCAGCCAGAGCAGGAGCCCACTGTGGGGAGTTGCAACATGCCTGGTAATTACCCCAGATGGGGTACATGGATTCCTCTGGGATGGGCAGTGCTGCTGGGAGGGGGCAGCATCCCAGCCCAGACCTGCAGGGATGTGACTGGCCAAGGCAGGAGCAAGGCTGGGCTTGATGTTTCTCCCAGCCCCAGCCCTGCATGGAGAGGGGCCAACCTGCTCTGGGAGGGTTGTCCAGAGTTGGGGATGCTGCTCTGTTGTCCATGGGACCACACAGAGGGTGGCAGGAAAGAAAGACCCCCCAGGAGCACTGGGGCAGCTCAAGGCTGCAGCTGGCAGGGGTTTGAAGACACCGTAGGTAGGTGGAAATCCCTTCCCCAGGCCTGGGGTCACTCCTAGGGATGGCACAAACATCCCCCGGAGCATCCTCTGGGATGCTCCCACCCACCCCAGGGTGCAGGGGAAGCCAGGAACAGACCCGTGGATGAGGGGGAGCTGAAGGCACTGATGTGCTGCAGGGAGGGTCAGATGAGTGCCTCCAAGCACCCAGGAGAGCTGCAAGGGCAGCCAGGCCACCCCAAAACCTGGCAATGACCTCGTAGAGCGCTCAGCACCCTCACAGGACTTTTCACCCCCGTAACTACAGGAAGATTGAGCTAATGGTGTCAGCACATCACCCTGCTCCCCCAGGGTGGGACAGCCAGGCAGGGGACATAAGGAAGGGATTACACCCATCAGTACAACTTCTGCCCCACATCCATTAAGGCTGAAAAGACTAAAGAGGTTTGCAGAAACAGCTCTGAGGGCCCCTTGTGCCCTTCAGGGCCCCGGGGAGACGGGAGTTAAGGCAGCAGGTTCCCTGCAGGGCAGCAGAGCTGCAGCCACACTGCCAGGTGCGTGCGTGGCTGAGGGAGCTGCATCTGCCTGCTCGGATCTTCTCCAAGCAATTTGCTCAGGGCACAAACTCCTCCTGGCATAAGATTTCATCCGCTCTGACTGCTGCTCTGCACCTGAAGCAGCAATAAATCCTCGCCGGCTGACATCAGAGCCAGCTGCTGAGCGCCAGAGTTGGTGGCAGGATTACGGGAAGAGGGATGAATGGGAGATATTAATGGAGCAGCTCCTCCCAGGGGCAGGCTCTGCAGCCAAAGAGGGGCTCAATCCTGCTGCCTCTTGTCCCATCCCTTGGTCCTTGGGGGCAGAGCCCAGCCCCCTCCTGGCTCCATCCTCCTCTCAGGCAGTTGTAGGGAGTGATAAGGTCCCCCCTGAGCCAGACTGAACCCCCCAGGTCCCTCAGCCCTTCCCCATCACACTGTGCTCCAGGCCCTGCACCAGCTCCATTGCCCTTCTCTGGCTCCGCTCCAGCACCTCAATGTCTCTCTTGTAGTGAGGGACTCAGAGCTGAACTCAAGATTCGAGGTGCAGCCTCACCAGTGCCCAGTGCAGGGGCACAACCACTGCCCTGGTCCTGCTGCCACACTGGTGCTGATCCAGGCCAGGATGCTGGGGGCTCCTTGGCTGCCTGGTCAGTGTCTGGGTTTTCCTCCTCTCCCAGCCCACCCCAAAGCACCACAGAGGAACTGCCATGAGGCCCTGCTGCAGGCAGAAGGTGCTGGCCTCACTCCTGAGGACACAGGGAGCTGACAGAGGCACTGCGCTGCAGGCACGGGAGCCACCAGCCATGCTCTCATCACCCCTGCTGCCATCAGCTTCCTCCTGCCTTGTGCCCTGGCAAGGAGGCAGCAGATGGGCAGGGGGGACTGTAGAGGGCCGCAGGCAGGGGGTGCTGCCAAGGGGACAGGGACTGGCACTATGCTTGTGCATCACCCAGCATTCCAAGACCAGGATGAACATGGAGGGGCAGGAACCCAGCATGGCTCTGGCAGCCAGGAACTGCTGCCCAAGTCATTCCTCTGCTGGCTTCCCACAAAGGCCACAAACCACGTTTGATTTTGGACCCCTCTGCCCCTAGGATGACACTGGTTTTGATCCAGGGCAGCTGAGCTGCAGCACCTGAGGGACAGAGCAGCACCCACCTGCTTCGGGAAGACAACCTCATCTTCCTCCATGCCCGAGCCCTGGGAGCTGAGGAGGCACCTCCTGCCTTTTATTATATTGAAAGGCAAATGTCCAAAGAAGATCTGGGAGCTTCTAAACACTGAGCTACAGTTTGCAACCAGCCTGCCTTGAGGAATGAATTCCCAAGGGAAAACTGAGTGTCCAGCAACAGCTGGAGAGCATTCCTGCTCATGCCACCACTTCACAGCAGGATCCCTCTGGTCCCTTGCCATTCATCTGCAGTTGGAGGAATCCCTCCTTTCTGTGAGGTGCTGAATGCATTCCTCAGCCCTGATGCAGCTCAGAGGCACACCTAAGGAAGAGAGATGTGATTTTAGGAGAAAAGCCACATAGCTGTGGCTTTCACTGCTGCGATGAGATCTTTTGCTCAGTCCTTTACCATGTTGCAGCCAGGCACTACAAGAGTGTGACAGGGCAGAAAAACCATGTGAAGGGACTAGCAGCTTCCCTTGCTGACGGCAAGGACAAACCCTCACAGCAAGAATCGACCGTTGCAGAGCCCCAGAGCGAGAGCTCATCCATCCCTTCAGCCACGAGCAAATAGAGCACACTGCTCCCAAGGCCCTGCAGCAGCTCTGCTCTGAGCAACCCTGACTGATGCTCCTCAGATCCCAGTGAGACTCGTGTCCACCTCGGTGCTGTCCTCACAAAGCAAGGGGGAGGCCAAGGCAGGGGGTCCCACTGACCCTCAGCATTGAGCACATCAAACAAAGAACAGCCCCAGCTGTCAAGTGAAACTGATCCCACTTAGAGCAATTCCTGGGTCCCTCTTCAACACCGGGAGAGACAGATCCTGCACTGCCGAATGCAGGAACCTCTTGGCTGGATTTTAAACAGTGTTTTCCCAAGCTCTGCAATTAAGTGGTGATCCCATGGGAATTTGGGATCGGGGCAGCTCAGCCTGGCACCAGCCAGTCTGCCAGCTGGGAAGAGCTGTACCATTAACTCCCTGCAGACAGGGGCAGCCCAGCGAGGTGGGAAACCTCTCCCCACACTCCATACAGTACCTGCAGCCCCCCACCTCCTGCTCCTCCTCAGGCAAACACCCTGCCCAGATCACTGTGTCCCCGCAGGGGTAGCACTGAGCTGGGTTTCAAAAGGTGCTGCTTACCATAGCACAGAGCAACAAGGCAACTGCTGCCCCAGGCTCCCTCTGCCCAGGACACGCAGCCAAGTCCAATGCTCCATTGGCATGTCTCATGTGCATTCCTGGGGACATCCCGACCGCACTGCCGGGCACTGCAATCTCTCCCAGCTGCCTGATGCCAACCCAAGAGCTGACAGCTTGCTTCTGGGACAGGAGCAACCTAGTCACCCTCCAAACAAGAGTCTGCTTGAATCTGATAGACCTAGTTCAGCGTGGAAAGTGACCATGGAAGGAGTTTGGGTTTCATTCAGCCCTTTCTTTCACTGGCATAGAATTTGAGGAGAGTCTCTGAACACCCAGTTTTAACAACTGGAGAGTTCACCCATGGTAAAACACTGACTCTTCCCCAGCAGAGCCCACCTCCTGAGGCACACGGTGCAGCTAATGAGGACACAGCAGCATCCCATGGAACAGTGCTCGCTAAGCATTCCTGGACTGAGGGGACACGCATCCTGGCCTGCATGGGCCAACAGACAGGACTGAGCTGTAACACTCTCCCTGACAAACCCAAGAGTAGCAGGTATGGGGAAGAGATGGGAAGCATGTCTGGATTTGGTCCTTTGGTTCTGACAGGCTTTGAAAGATTGAAGACAGTATGAAGGGCTGAGGAAATCTGGGAAGGAAGCAGGGGCTACCTGCAATGTGCAAGGCTTCAACACTGGATGGCCGGGCAACACCCTTGGTGCTGATGGTCACAGGCACCCTCCTGCTGCCTGAGCAGGATGCCAGGGCCCCTGAGAACAGAAGATGACCCTTCTCACCTAGACGGAGCTCTCCGAAATTGCCGCATCCAATCTTCTTGCCGACCCGGAAGTTGGGACCCACCATTAAGACTCCCGAGTTGGTTCCAGCACTCCGGCTTCCATGACTGCTCCTTCCTCCACCTGCCTTGGACATCCTTTTACCTTCCTCCAGCTCCCCTTTCCCTCCTCTCTTATCAAAATCCATAAGTTTGTGATACCCCGGCCTCTCCACGGTTACGCTGCTGCCATACAAATCCCAGAGCTGCCGAAAGTTGAGGGCTGAGGAGGACAGAAGCAGGGCTCTTCCTGGTTAATACACCATTCCGGGGAGCAGTGGGAGGGCGGGGTGTGGAGGAGGTGCAGGAGGCGGCCACACAAGTGTGCTGGGCTACTGAAATGTTAGTGCTTCCCAAGGTCCGGCCGGGATTGTCATCGTCGCCTGTTACAGGGAGGTCTTTGGTGGAGAGAACATCCTGCGGAGAGGGTCCTCCCAGCGCGGCTCCTCGGGCTCCCAGCTGCAAGAGGAGAGGGAGAACATCAGCATAGGAAAACACAGAGGCAGAAGACAACGGGAGGCTCCAGGTTCCTGCCCCCAGAGCCCCTCCAGCACCTTCCCTGCGTTACACGTAACCCACAATGATGAAGGGTGCTGCAGCCAAGGGGTGGGAGAAGCTGGGGTAGCAGGAGCATCACAGGGGGCCTCGCATCTAAGATGCGGGCATAGCTGAATTACAACCTGGCCAGGGCAGGAGGGGAACCACTTCATCACCAGGTAAGAGCCAGGAGAGTCACGTGGGGAGAACCGTGTCCCCATGGGGAAGGGCTGATGGCAGCAGGGACCTTCAGAGGTACCAGCCAAGCTGCTCAGGGCCAAGCTGCTGCTGGTCAGACTTGAAACACCCCCACCCCAAGAGGAGAGGACAAACAGAACCATGGAATGGTTTGGGTTGGAAAGGACCTTAAAGCTCCTTCAGTTCCGACCCCGTGCCACAGGCAGGGACACCTTCCACTGGAGCAGCTTGCTCCAAGCCCTGTGTCCAACCTGGCCTTGAACACTGCCAGGGATGGGGCAGCCACAGCTTCCCTGGGCACCCTGTGCCAGCGCCTCAGCACCCTCACAGGGAACAGCTTCTGCCTTGTATCTAACCTGGATTTCCCCTGGTTTACCTGTAACCCATTACCCCTTGTCCTATCACTACAGCCCCTGATGAAGAGAAGACACACATAACCCTCTGCACCATGACACAAACCACACCAGGCGTGTCCTTTCCTATGAAGTGAAAAGAGGATATTCTGAATCCTGCTTGTGCACAGCTGAGTCACAGCACTGCCCCCAGCATCAGCCTCCGCTGCAGCAGGGCCAGGACCTTTTGTGCCAGCGATGCTGGGAGAGGCCCTGTGCTTAAGGCATTCCCCCTTGTCCTGTCCCTACAGGCCCTTGTCCAAAGCCCCTCTCCAGGTTTCCTGGAGCCCCTTTAGGCACTGGAGCTGCTCTAAGGTCTCCCCTTCAGGAGCCTTCTCTTCTCCAGGCTGCCCCAGCCCAGCTCTCTCAGCCTGGCTCCAGAGCAGAGCTGCTCCAGCTGTCGCAGCATCGCTGTGACCTCCTCTGGACTCACTCCAACAGCTCCATGTCCCTCTTGTGCTGCTGCCCCAGAGCCGGATGTTAAGACTCAGGTAAAGTTCAAGTGGGGAACGAGGCTTTCCTGTGGGATGTCCCCTTCTTCCCCTACAGGCTCCATTCTCCAGGCCAGCACCTCCGGAGCATTGCCAGAGCACAGCAGCCTGGTGTTCCAAGGCCATCCACAGCAGGTCAGCCCCTGGGGACCACCTTGGTCCATCCTGGCAGAGGGAAACTGAGGCATGCTGAGCCCTCCAGCCTGCCCAGAGCCGGGCAGCGCGGGGCAGGCAGCAGCCTGGGTTCCACGCCAGCAGGAAGCGGGGTGGGAGCAGCTCTGGAGCAGGGTTTCCCTGCGCTTTGTTCTCCCCAGCCCTGCGCACACACGGCCCACACGTGATATCCTGCTCATTCTTTACTCCCTCAATGGCTTCCGCTCCAGGTTTGGTGCATGGCCATGCCCTCCTGCCCCTCTCCTGCTTGGCCTCAGGCAAGGACATGCAGGAGCAAGGAGCTGCCCAAGCATGGCTCTCCCCAGGCATTTTGGGAACCAGCATCCCTGGGCCGTGGCTGCAGCCACATACAGGGCAAGGGGAGGCAGTGCGACGCGCAGGACACGTTCCTTCACATCCCGTTTTGGGTTTGAATCAGACCTTTATGTTCCTTCCCAGGGGATTCCAGGCCCAGACTGTTTGCATAGAGTCAGGCGGCCGCCAGCCAGAGCCCAGGGCGCTCCAGCCCCCACGCTTGGGGTTATTTTGTTTTACAAGAGTTATGGGCCCGTCTCTGCAAGGGAATTTCAGACAATGGAGCGACACAGAGCCCTAACCGAAGGGAAAAAAGAAAGCCTGCTTCCTGCGAGCACTGGGAGGCTGCACAGTCCTCCCCCGGCCCGATGAACGCAGGCACGACTCCCCAGCGAAGGCCAGCTTTGGGAGCAGCGCTGCTGAAAGCTCCAAAGCCCAATTCCAGACAGCTGGGCCAGGACAGCCCCCAGCTCTGCGCTGCAATCCCTGCTTCGCCAAAGCGGGGCGGGCAGAGAAGCAGGAAGCCACGGCTGTGAGTCAGGCTGGGGCAAGCGATGCTGCTCCAGGCTCTGCCACCAGCTTCCCCCCGGGGATGAGCCACAGGGAGCTCAGGGCTGGCAGGAATCTATTTCTGCCACCAAAGAGCACCCAGGAGAGGCATCAACTCACTGCAGCTCAGCACCAAAGCAGGACTCACCACCCAGTGACTGGTCAGCTTTTCCACTCTGCGCCGTAAAGAGATCTCTGGCCTTTAGAATTGAGAACAACCTAATTAGAAACAGGAACCTTTGGTAAACTCCCAGGACTCCCACTGCTCTGGAGCAAACAGCCCTGCAAAACCTGTGTTTGTCACAACACAGCAGCCTCTGGATGGGCACCAGGGCCCCGGACTGCCCTGTCCTGCCAGCCCAGGGGAGCAGCACCATGGGGAAGATGTCCCTGATAACAAACAGTTGCATTTTTGAACAGGAATCTTCACCCAGAAGGTCACATCGAGGCAAGCAGCCTCAGAATAGCACCTTCGAGGCTGGATTTGTTGGCCTGGTATTAAATCTGCTGCAAGATGAGAGTAAGAAGACTTCTTTCTCTCTTTGGGGGGAAGGGAGAAGGATGAATAAGACAAGAAAATACAAAATTAGCCTGAAATTTGGTAGAAGACATTTCAAAGCAAGGTCTTAAGCCAAATGAGTGAGGTCCTGTAGTGTCTGCACTGCAAGTACTTCAAGCCCGGGAGCCTGAAAGGGAAATAAGCTGCAGCCAAGTGCAAGTGGCTTCAGCAGCTCCCCAAAACAGACCCCCAGCCAGTGAGGGGGCAAACCCATGGCCAAGCAATCGCTGAAACCCAAAGGGGTTCATGTTGGTTTTGATGCAACATTGGGTTCTTTCTACTTGCCACCTGGTTCGGAGCACGCCAGGTCTGTTCCAGTCACATCTCCAGGCTCTTCCCTGCAGTCAGGAGGTGAGAAAAAGGGATTGGGGATGGTTTGTTAAGTAAAATGAAGCAGCAGCTGTGATTCTGGCTCTAGCCCTTGTCTCTGAGACCTGGAGACTGCAGTGTCGAGGCTCAGGAAGC
The DNA here is from genome assembly GCA_039720435.1 of Amazona ochrocephala. Classification (NCBI taxonomy): domain Eukaryota; kingdom Metazoa; phylum Chordata; class Aves; order Psittaciformes; family Psittacidae; genus Amazona; species Amazona ochrocephala. The sequence goes on from CM077885.1 coordinate 29,571,050, forward strand.
TCCTGGCCACATCTGCAAGTATAAAATGCTTGTACATCACCATCTGGGGCATGTTGTTCTAGGCCCTTTCTACACATCCTGTGCTCCTGCCCAAAAGAGGTTACAATTAAACAGGGCAAGACAAAAGAGGGGAAGAGGAGGCAAAAATAGCAGCCCAGAGCAGGGAATGAAGGTCAGGAGCAGGTCCATGGTGCTTCTTGGAACAAAGTCCAGGTGTCCTGGACCAGCCAGCACCCTCGGGATGCTGCTACCAGCCACAGAGGCTTGACCACAGCGAGCCCTTATCTCCAGAAGCCTTTGGGTTGGTTACTTGAAGCTGGTTTCCCCATGTACTCCGTGCTTTGTGAGCAAGAAATACAGCTGCATGCAGATGAAAGAAAAGCTTCTTGAGAGCACAAGGAAGAAAAGCCCTTGACACTACACAGCTCCAAGTACAGATCACTGCCAATTAAAAGCTAAAAATAATCCCAAATACTCTGATGTCCCAAAAGACGACCCATCAGCTGGCTCCCAAACCCAAAATGCAGACCAAAAAGCAACCAGTGGCCTTACACAGCTGAAACCAAACCCCAATACATTTTAAAACTTGAAGAGACAGATGAAGTCTCAGCTTGCAGAGATCAAAAGTCTGAAAACAAAGCAAGATCCAACATCTTTAAAGCAAGTACAGATGGTCCCAGATGACAGCTCCAAAGGTTTGTAGTTAGAAATGGATTCCAGTCTCTAGCGTGGCAGCCAACGCTGGTCATCCCAAACAGGGACATCCTGTGCCACGACAGAGGGTTCCCAAAATGAAGGGCATGGAAAGCCTCGCCAGGCTTCCCACAGGAGACCCCTGTCATGGGCATGGTCCAGTCGGAGGTGGGAGTGGTGGTACTGGAGGGACACAGGGCAGGAGGACCAGGGCATCCCTAAACAAGCTCCCTGATGCATGAGTGCTTCCTAGTGCACGGAGACCACTACAGGGCTGCTGGGGCTCCTCTGCATCCAGCCCACCCTCTACACGAGGCCTCCAGGGACCCAAACAAGCAGGACAACTCTTGGTACTCATGCATGGCTCTGACCAGGGGCCTTCCAGGTTAAGCAGGTGCACGAGGGAAACAACTCTTCTGGGGTGTGGGAGCTATAAAATGAGATAGAGATGGGCGGGGAAAACAACCCCAACCAAATAGGCTCATTCCAACCTAATGCTGTGAACTGTAGTGGTACGAAAGGTGCTCCTGAGATGCAGGTTTGGGCCCACATCTACATCCTCCATGGACCAGGCCACCATTCGCACGTGCAGCTGTGGCAGTAGGGAGCAGAGGAAGCCCACACAAGCTGCAGGAACAAGACAGCAGCTTGTGAACAAAGGCTGTTCCAGCTGCTCCAAAGGACAAGATCTGGCCATAAAGTCACCTTTTCCCACCAGCTTCGCTCTGGATCAACAGGAAAGGAAGAAACCTTCTGGATTGGTGCAGTGCAGCAGAAACCTGTGGTCTGCAGTGTCCTGTGCTCTACAGGGCTGGTTGGGGTTCTGTCTCTGGGCTGAAGCTCCTCACTTCTCTTTCAACATCTGAAAGCTTCAAGGAAAAGCCTGTCGACACAAAAGGGAAATCCAGTGGATTTTCCACGATGTAAAAATAATGCTGACTTCTCATACCCTGGCAGTTTTGTGTTCAAGCCACATCTGGCCAAGCCCAAAACCACCAGGATTAAAAACCAGAAGTAATTCAAATACTACTAATAAAGCATTTGTGTTTTTCCCCCCAGAGCTGTGCTGGATTTCTCCTCCTGGTTTTCTCTTCCAGCTATCACATCTAGGAAGCTTTTCTCTAAATTAGAAGCATTCCCTTGTTATTGGCTGTTCCCTTTCCCAGGAGATTTTTTAGACACTGTGAACTTTGGTCAGCTCTTAACCTACAACAGATGAAGCTCCAAATCTCTTCTTTTCTCCCAGCTTCCAAACACAAATATGGCTTTTTAATGGCTTTTCAATATATCTTCATTTAAAAAAGGTTTGTGCCACGTTGTCCCCTCCACAACACCACGAGCAGCAGAGTTTCACCCTCGCAGCAGAGACCTGCTCCTGCTGTAGGGGAGTCACAACTCGGAGGCCTCACCAGCGCTCAGCTACAGCAGGCCCTCACCACACGAAACCAGTCCTGACCCACATGGGATTTCAGCGAGCTCTTTGGAGGATACCAAATGACAAAGTCAAACCCACCAGCCTGCTTTAAAAGGAAAGTCTCAGCTGTTCCTCAAACCCAGCACCACAACGGTGCAGCTGGTGCCAGGCAGCCGACCATCCTCTTGCTGCCCAAAGAGCCGCATGTGCTCATGACGCTGTAGTGACCCCAATCCAACTCCAGCCCCAAGAAAGAGCGGGAGCAAAGCTGAAACCTGTTCTCTGAACATAATGAAATTAAGTAGTAAAAGGGGGGAAAACCACCAGTAGCAGTGTTTTCAGTTTCTAGTGGAGCCCAGAAGGCAACACGCTGAGAGTCTGTAGGATCTCACGTGAAAGCGTGAATTCCCTGTTGTGATTTTAGAACAGTTCCCTCTCTTTTGAGATGGGCATGGAAGAGCCACACAAGCCACATGATGGGCAACATCACAGAATCATAGAACAGCTCGGGTTGGAAAGGACCTTAAGATCATCCAGTTCCAGCCCCCCTGCCATGGGCAGGGACACCTCCCACTAAACCATGCCACCCAAGGCTCTGTCCAACCCAGCCTTGAGCACCGCCAGGGATGGAGCATTCACAACTTCCCTGGGCAACCCACTCCAGTGCCTCACCACCCTTACAGTAAAGAACTTCTTCCTCATACCCAATCTAAACTTCCCCTGTTTAAGTTAGAACCCCTTACCCCTTGTCCTATCACTACGGTCCCTAATGAAGAGTCCCTCCCCAGCATCCTTATGGGCATCCCTGGACCAGCAGGCAGGTGACTTCGCCCTGAAGTCTGAACCACTCGCACCGCAGCTCGGTGTGCACAAGAACTCCCTTCTGGGCAGGAGGCAGCAGGACACGTCTGTTCCAAGCCTTATGAAGAAGCAGCTCCTGGCAGCAGCTCAGCAGTAATTATTTTGCACCAAATTTTCTTAATGAGGAAACAGGCCCCTCTGTAACCATCAGGAGCGGGACCGTTGCAGTGAGTGTCTGCTCCCTGCTTGCATAAGCAGAAATGGAAATCAATGTGCTCTGGATAGTCCAAATTGAGAACAACCCAGATCCTCCATGGTTCTGAACACAAACGTGCTTGCGGAGTCACCAGCTCTTCCAGGGCAGGTCCTGAATTTCTCAGTAAAAGCAGCCACAAAGAAAACTTCACAAAGCATCTCACCACCGCTGTGAGATGCTGAATGCAGAGCCACAGAAAGAACGGGGCTGGAAAAGACCTTTGAGAGCATCAAATCCAACCGCTCCCAGTGCTGCCAAGGCCACCACTGACCCATGGCACTGAGGCCTCGTCTCCACACTGTGTGAACACTGCAGGGACGGTGACTGCAGCCCTGCCCTGGGCAGTTCCAATGCTGAGCACCCTTTGGGGAAGGAATTGTTCCTCAGCTCCATCCAAACCTCCCCTGGTGCAGCTTGAGGCCGTTTCCTCTTGTCCCATCCCTTGCTCCTTGGGAGCAGAGCCCAGCCCCCTCCTGGCTCCATCCTCCTCTCAGGCAGTTGTAGGGAGCCATCAGGTCCCCCCTGAGCCTTCTCTTCTCCATCTGAACCCCCCAGGTCCCTCAGCCGCTCCCCATCACACTGTGCTCCAGGCCCTGCACCAGCTCCATTGCCCCGCTCCAGCACCTCAATGTCTCTCTTGTAGTGAGGAGCCAGAACTGAACACAGGATTCAAATCTCACTCTTTTTGTTGGATCCCTGTTTAAAGCAGTTACACCTGGATGGAAAATATTAACCACACTTCACCAAGGAGCCGGAAATATCGTGATGGAAACTTGAGGAGCAGCACAGGAACCAAGCAAAAAGCTGAAAATACTTCTCTAGGAAAATTAATAATAGTAAATATACACATGCTAAATTAAGACCAGATTTCAAAACTAGGCTGGAGAAGATGAAACACAGCACAAGTAAAACACATCCATCCAAGAACCAAGTGCCCAAGAGAGTCGATTCACATTTTTGGGCTCAGCCACAAATTCAAACTTCCAGTGACAGAATTCCTAACGTCTACCAGAAAACACACTGAGGCTTTATCAGAGACTCCAAGAGAAGCAGCTTTAGGGCTGACTTTACAGAGCCCACAAAAGGGGCCTGACTGTACACCTTGATTTACCCCCTGTGTAAACGCACTAAGCCCCAGGGCAGCCACCTCCCTGTTCTCAAGCCACATCCACCTCCGGAGCCATTCCCATGGTCCCCACGCTGAATGCACACCGTGTGGAAACAGTGGCAACATCAAATCTCAGTGGGGTTTGCAAACCTCTGCTGGAACAGCAAAACCCATGGTTGCAAGAGGGACTCAGGCAGCAAGATACCCATCCACCTCCTACCTATCATGCCACTGCGACGTTCCCAGCATCTTCTACCTGCTCTCCACTCCAGTATCCCCTCTCCAGAACCAGCAACAGCTATCCTCAGGGCTGCTGGGCCAGGAGACGCTCTGGGACACAGCTGGAAGATGGCAAGATCAGCAAATAACCCAACCACAGCCCCAGCCTGCTGCCCACTGCTCGTATGAGGGTCACTATGGTGTTCCTGGTCACGAATGGAGCAACTTCTGTCTGAGAGAGTGCAACTTGCTTTGCTGTTACTGTAAGAGGGACGCCGCGGGTAACACGTGTAAGCAGGGCAGCAAACCTGGTTCTGAACAACAGAAAAGACACAGGCTCACCTCTGCCCCTGCGTGAGTGAATTCCCCGCTTCTGCAGAATCTAGAGCATCAGCTCAGCACAGAACAAAGCCGATAGGATGCTGAAGTGGTTTCAGTTCTACTAACATCAAGTCAGTGGTACTGGAAGAAAGGAAATTACAAAGGCAAGTCTCTGGCTGGGAGACCTTTAAAGGACAGTAGTCAGAGCCCCAGTTTTCCATCCCTTCCAGCAGCCATATGCTCCAGCGGTTTTCCTGGGACACATCCCAGCCAGGATGCTGACATTGCCTTTCACCACGAGAGCTGGATTCAATGGGGCAGCTCATACACGGAGACATTTGAACCGTGGCCTGAGCCAGCAAGTCCCTCGCAGGAGCCGGGTTCTGCAGCTCTCCGGTGAGTTCCTGTTTGAACCAAACAACACACCCGCAATGCAGCAAGCTCCGGTTCCACACTGGATCAAATCAAACCCAGAGCTGCAAAGGAACTAGCTGCCTTCCAAAAGTCCCCAGCAGCCAGCCAGCACAAACCTGTTCACCAGCGCCGTGCCTTCCCCTTCTACCGCTCTCCTCTCCACACGTTTACCATGCCTGACGGAAAGAGCAGAACCTGATTCTTTTCCAACCAGTCCCATCCTGCCCAGTTCTTGCACCAATTTCACTGTCACAAGTGCACTTGGGAGGGAGCCTGCAACTGTTTTGTTCCTACAGTCAAGACCCAAGAATGGCATTTACTCCACTTGTGCCCAGAGCATGAAGCACGACACCATCCCGCTCCAACCCCTGCCATGCGCAGGGACACCTTCCACTGGAGCAGGTGCTCCAAGCCCCTGTGTCCAACCTGCCCTTGAACACTGCCAGGGATGGAGCAGCCACAGCTTCTCCGGGCACAACCTGTGCCAGCGCCTCAGCACCCTCACAGGGAAGAACTTCTGCCTCAGATCTCATCTCCATCTCCCCTCTGGTAGGTTAAAACCATTCCCCTGGTCCTACCATTATGAGCAGCAGCATGAAGATCCATGCCTCACCACAGCAGGACAAGGCTCTGAAGAAAGCCCAGGCAGAGGTGTTTTGGTGTGCACGAGACAGAGGGTCCCACTGGATGGTGGGGTGGCTCCTCACAACTCTGCACTCCACCGCTGTGTCCCACAGGCTGGGCAGCAGCAGAAGGGCAGCAGAGGACCCAGGAAGACACAGCCATCCAAGCACTGTCTCACAGGGAGCCACTCGAGAGCAGAGGAAGAATGCAACCCTTTCGAAGATGTCCTCAGAGATCCCACAGTTTTGAATTCCAAGTGTTCTTCCTTCTGGTGTTGCGAGGGATCAGCTGTATCTAGAATGAGGGGCTCAATATCTGCTCTCCAAAGGATAAGGGACATTTCCCAACTCCTTTCCTTACAAACAAAGGGAAATTCCGGGATGCATGTCTCCCTTCCCCTTCCTTTCCCCCTCAAGCCCAAGCTGGGTGACCGTCTCAAATCCTTCCATCCACCTGGAGATGATTTCCTCCTGGCAGAGGAGCTCCACTGAGCAGCAGCATGGTGAGCCAGGCATTCTCCTCCCCAGGAAGCAGGACACTGGAGTGACACACTCAGCACTTGCTCCTCCCCAAGGCCTTTGGACAGGCTCTTAACCTCAGGAGCAGGAGCCTGGGACAGACTGCCCTCGGTCACTCACACCACGGGTCTCCCCACAATACAGCGTGGAAGTGGCCAGAGCTGCCTCAGCATCACTGAACAACCCAGTGTGTCCCCACTTGCTCCCAAATTCTAGGGAGCAGAAGATCAATACTTAGCAGAGCATTAGCTCTCAGCACTTCCAGTCTCCCTCCCTGCAGCCCCAAAGCAGGCACAGAACAAGCTAAAGCACTCCCGGCACTCACCAATTAATAGGCCAGGGCACAAAGCTGCTCCTACATCAGGTGGTGCTCACTCTTCTGGAACCACCAAGCCTGCAGGCAGGACATCCCTGCTGCCCAAACTGGAGCCACACTGCACGTCCACAGCAGACTTTCTCTGAACCACAGCTTCCAGGAAAGCCCCATCGTTACCCCTCTGTCCACCACAGTCCAGGCCACCAGGGAACTCTGGATGACACCAGGTATCATCCTGACCACATCTGTCACACCACATGGGACAACCCCCAGGAGCCAGATGGCTCCAGGGGCTGGGCACGTCTCCTTCCCTTAAAGGGGTAAGCAAACCCACAAGGAGCCCGGCTCAGCAGATGGGATGTGTACATCCAGCCCGGCTGCCAAAGGCCTGTGCCCTGCAAGGACAAGAGGTGTGCCAGCAGGTTCCCTGCTCCATCTGGGGACTGTCACTCTGCAGGGATCTGCTTGGCCCCCGGTCATGTGTGTCACTACCAAAGGCTTTTCTATCAGCAGGATCTGGGCTGGCACAAGCACTTTGAATAGTAGGATTTTTACTTTTCCCCCCTAACCCATATCCACTTGACAGAACCAGGCTGGGGAGCAGCTGCACGTCTGGGGTGGCCTTTTGCAAGGCAAGGCGGTGAAAGATGGGGTGCCTGCATCCAGTTCTCTCTCCACCCACCAAACTACAGCTAATCCCAGCTGCCCCAAGGTCACATGGAAGGGGGAATAATGCCACTCTGCTGTCCCAGCAAGTAGCACCCTGGAAAGCCCTGGTGCAGGGTGCGTGTGGGGGGTGTCATTCCCACTGGTGACAAGGGCTGTTTCCATTTCTGGGTTGCAGAGCTGCAGCTCTGCCAAGCTGAGCTGTCCCACATTCAAGCAAACACCATTTCCCCCTCTGCTTTCTTCCCCAGGCTGCTCGAAGCTCCATAGGTTTCCTCTCCTCAATTGACTGGCAAACCTTGAGAAGGAGGGAGGGAGGGAGGGAGGAAAGGGTGAGCTTCTGGGGGGGGGGTCACAGGGAAGCCTCTCCTCAGAGAGCTGCCAAAGTCCTTGTGCCAAGCACCAAAATCACCCAGGAGCTGGTGGCTGCCTCAGGTAGCTGCTACCAGCTCTTCACCCCAATGGGGACAGTCACCACCTTCCAGGACCACCAGCAGGACCCACAGCCCAGACTGGGAGGGGAAAGAGTAGCACCAGGCAATTACTCTTTCCTGCAGAGTAACTGGGGCAGAGGGATGCTCTGTGGCATGACAGGATCCATCGGCTTACACGCAAGAGTCAGCAGCGTCTTCTGAGAAGCAACGAGCAATCCATGAATCAATCCTCTTCCCACCCCCTCTATTACAAGGCCAAGCAGCTCAATCCATTCCACATTTTTCCTTGCAAGCTCCTGAAGGCACAGAAGCAACCTGCTTGTTTTAGAGACAGGGAAGCAAAGAGTCCATGAGCTCAGAGAAGAAGAGGGAGGTGAAGAAGGGCAATTCCCAACTAACTGGAGACAAATTCCTAAGACCTAGACAAATACTCCTGGCTTGCAGAGAGGAATGAACTTCAGAACACAGGGGTCAGAGACCTACAGCCCATTCCTGGTCATGCCACAAACTGTTCAGGGTCTTTCCCTCCTCCACCCCGCACATAGAGGATCAGACTCGCAACCCTTTATTAAGCACTGTGACAGCTTTGTGGATTAAGGACTCAGTGTGGTTTGCCACCAAGCTCCCCACTCCAAAGGTTGTTTCTCATCTGCCCTCTTTGCCCACCTGTGTGTATTTTGCACAGGATCAGATAGCCAGGACGGAAACAGGGACACCACAGGAGCAGCTACAGCTAAAAGGTGGCTACAGAGGTGCTGTGGACTGGGAAAGGAAACTTAAGGGCTCACCCAAAGGACTACTGTCAAACAGGCAGATCCAGTGTGACCTCACTGGTTCCCCCTTTACCTTACCTGCTCAAGACCTCCTCCGGGCCCTACACAAAGGGCTTCATCTATAAAGTCAGAGGGCTCACCCACGTGGAGGAACAGGCAGGATACACCCCCCAGGAGGACCCATTCCATCTTCCTGCTATTAATATCCGGAACATGATTTGCACGAACAAAGTGTCCCTTCTCCCTCATTTCTGGGCTCTCACTTCTCCGATTTGTCCCAGAAATCCCAGCCAACACACGTCCAACCTGCTCTAGTGCACACTGCCATCCAAAACCCCAAACTTGCCTTTCTTTGAGTTAATCACTCCTGAGTTCAGCTCCCATCACCTTTTCCAGCTCCCGCAGACAGGACACGGCTCCCCTGGCTCCCTCATTCGTTATGCAGCCAGTTTGTGGGCTTAAACACATCAACACTCATGATGGAAACAAGCCAAGACTTCCTGCAGCTGCACAGTGCACAGTGTTGGGTGCCCACTCACAGCAGCCCCTCTGTGGCCCTTCAAAGTGGGAACACAACCCCAGAGGGGCTCTGAGATGTGGTGCAGACACCACCAGAGCCTGTGGATCGGATGGACACAGCTCAGTTGTCACCACTGAGTTATCACCTCCATTACAGATGGCACGAGGTACCTGCAGAACATACAAAAGGAGGGGAGTCTGTTTGCCACCCTCCTATATAGCGCCTGATCCCCTTCTGAGCTGGATGGGGCACTGACAAAAGCCTTTGCTTCCCCAGCACCAAACCTGCGACAAAAAGCCAGAGCTGGACTTGCCTCTCCCTCACGTGGCTACAGGCTGGGACTGAGGGCTGCCTACAAGCCTTCTGCTACACTGGGAGGAGAAAGTCCTCAGCCTCTCAGAGCTGCACACAGGAGCCCAGGTGAAGCCTTCCCCTTGGGCTGGCTTGCAAACAGCCTCTGATTTGGCTTCAAGAAAACACATGTTCTTTCTGGATCTAAGCATAAAAGAGTTAAACACGGCCAAAAGCATCCAACCAAGAGCACAGGAAGTCAGGGCAGAGGGTTACCACGTAGCTAAGGAAGCCCAGATTTCACATCCAGACCCAGGATTACCAACCTGCCCTGCTTGCAGAGGGGCTGTCTGCTCTGCCTGAGGCACCTATGGAGCTGGGAACAGAGGAGCAGGCTCCTCTCCATCACCATGTCCTCATGCACCACAACCAGCCCATACAGCCACAGAGAAGCCAGCACAACCTGAGCTGTGACATGCACCACCAGCATCCCAGCGCCCAGCCCCACAGAGCTGCTATCAGCACTGACCAGCAGCAAACAGGCTAAGCAGTGGTGTGTGTGGAACACTGTGAGAAGCATCACCCAGAAAGGTGAGAGAACAGGAGGAGACACAAGCACCTCATTGAGCAGGTCACAGAATATAAGAATCAATGAGGTTGGAGGAGACCTTTGAGAGCATCAAGTCCAATCCCTTCCCAACACTGCCAAGGCCACTACTGCTGTTGGGTTCAGAGAAGGGAAATCCTGCCATTAGCAGGATGCACTGCAGAGGATTTCACAGCTCAGGACCTCTTGCCACCAGAGAAAGCAGAAGCAGCAGAGCATTTCTTGTCCGATAAGCTGCCTTCATCACAGAGCTCCTGCCAGCTCCAGCCCAGCTGTGCACAGCAGCCCTGGCTGGGAAGCACCTCTGAGCCTGTGCCTTTAAAGCCCGGCTGCAGCGGGCGCAGGACCGGCTGCGAGCAGCGAGCAGTGAGCAGACACACCCTGCTCCAGCCCAGCACACAAACATTTCCTCTCGCTGCTCCTGCGCTGCGGCGCAGCCTCAGCCGCTGCCGGACCTGCCAGAACAGCAAGGCAGCCTGTCCAACACAGACCTGCAAACACAACTGCTTCCTGAACCCCCCTGCTGCCCTGCCCCCAGCAGTGGGCCTTCTCCCCTCAAGCTTCTTCCTTAAATCAAATATTTAGAGTCTAACAGGCATTCCCCATCACAGGCACAAGTTAAATATTGGCCCTAAAACAACAGCAAGTGCCTCTAAATGATTGTGGCCGGAGAAGCATCGCTCTGGACTTTGATTTCTGGCTCTGCACAAAAACAGGAGCAAAGCACTGAGTGTCACAGTTTTCTCGCAGGAGAAGTCAGATTTCAGGCTCTGCAAGACACCTGCCAGGACCACAACCAGCAGTGGGAACTGTCCCCTGCTTGTGCCTAACCACACTCCGGGTGCCTGTCTGCTGTCACCGAGCCAAGCTCACTGCAGTGCATCCTCTGCGCTCTGCACAGGATTATTTTGAGTCTCGTTTCCAGGTCTGCACTTATATATACTCAGAGGGACACCAGAGAAGGCCTGCTGGGAAGCATGGGTGCCATCCAGACTGCAGTGATGGCATTTGTATGTGCTGTCCTCCCCGCTCTGCCTGCTCCACCACCTTTCTCCCAAGATGCCCACCTTCCCGTGCCTGGCAAAGCGATGTTTCCAGTGCAGATGATGCTCTGGGCTGTTCCTCCTCTGCAGACAGCTCAGCTCTTGCAAGAAAATATCTCAGCGTGATAAGAGCCCCAGGAGTCAGAGAGATGTCAGAGAAAGGAAAGGGCGAGGAGAAAATACAACATGCAGTGAGGTCAGTACACCTGACGCATGGCAGCACTGGGCTCTGGGACACTGTGGGCATTTTCCATGCGGAGCAGAGCTCCCGTTGACTCTGCAGCAGAGCTGGGCCTGGCCTCACCCCAAAGCAGCCCTGTGATGCTGAGCCCACTGGCAGGCAGGACTGCTGCATTCCCTCCCTGCTCACACAGCTCCTGCTGAAGGCAGGCCTGAAACCACCTGAAACCAGAGTGCGATCCAGCACAACAGGACTGCCCAATGTCTCTCCATGGCAAAATGCCACAACAGATTTACCCAGAGAGCTTTAGGTACAGAAAGGTTCCTGCAGCACAGACAGCAGGAACAGAACAGCATACTGCACAGTAACCCCCATTCACAGGGTTTATTCTAGGCCCAGTTAAGTTCAGTATGGTGTGTGTTAGATAAGCTTCATTTCACCCTCCTGGAATTGGTGCCTGCAGATCTGGGGAGCCTGAGCAGCACTTTGCTCAGCTCTCCCTGCTCCAAGCTGCAGCCTGGGAGACGGCAGGGACCTGAGCAGTGGAGAGCCGCTCCCTGGCAACATCCCCTGCTATTGGGTGAGATGGAGAGCGTGACAGTTTGCTCTGCCTCTGTCTGCACCCTTCCCTGCACCGAGAGTCCTACCACAGCACTTCAAGCTGGAAAATCTGCTGAGGCCTCTGACAATCTTCTCCCGATCAGGCAGACACCCCTGTGAAAACAGCCTGGGTTTAAAATCAGCTGCAAGTTGCCCTGGAGGAAATGTTAAATCTCCATCTCTCCGAGCACTTCCTATTCCTTCCCCAACAACCAAAGACCACTGAGCGACGAGCTCCAGCAAGTCTGTGCAGGAATTCCCAAGGCTCAAGGCAGAGACTAGTCTCTACCTGTCAGCACCAACACCTCTGGTGCCTCGTCCCACAGCACACTGACCCCACACCCACCAGCGCTGACTTCTGCTCCTCAGCTGCTGGCTGCCAGCAGTCCCTTCCAACACGCATGTCATACCTCTGCTTCCAGCGCTTGTCCCAGGTCACATCCTAAATATTCTCTGTACTTGGGAACAAAAAAAATGAGGCTTCAACTCAAACCTGCATTGCCTTCAGGGTACGGAGAATCAGCATAGTTGGGGGTGGGGGGATTCCAGCAGAGCCTCAGCCTGCCCCTCGCCCACATGTATGGGACAGAAGGTGCTGGAAAGCACCATCCCCTCCCGGCATCAAACTGGGGAAGCAAGGCAAAGAGCATGAAGTCTGCCAACAGCCCATGCTAAAGAAAGGAAAAGAGAAAGGGTTTCTGGCTTTGTTGTCCATACCTCAGTGCCATCTCAAAAGCAAAAAGCAGTGAGATTTTCTACCTGAAAATATGGGGCAACAAGAAGTCTGTAAGAACAGAGCTTCTGAGCAGGACAAAACCATCACACCTCCCTTCTGGCTCTGAATTGGATTAGCACTGACCTTTCAGAGCCCAACCAACAGCAAGACTTTCCAGCCTCTGGATTGGGAAGGGGATCAAGTCCCCAGAGCCACGGCCATGCTCCCAGGGGACCTGCGACCCCCCCAGCAGAGCTGCAAAGCTCTTCCAAAGGGAAGTTTCACAAAATCCAAGTTCGAATCAACCTTAACACTTGTTTACTAAGTACAGAACATCCCTCTTGGGCTGACAAAGCCTGCCCATCACCAGTCAACTGTCTCATTCACTGTTTGGAAAGCAAAAGCCAGGCCTCCCTCATTAAAAACCATTACATAAGGTTAAATAACAAAGGGAAACAGGACATGTGGGCATGTAAAAGTGAAGAATCACAAAAAGTAATGCTCCTCTCCTCCAGCCTCTTGGTGCCTCTAACACCCCAAAGAGCCCAACCAGCACCTCATGTCCAAGGCCTGCCTGCAACAATGTCTTGGCTCATCCCAAGCACTGCTCTGGTGTTCAACTTACTGCCACCTCCACCCCACAGCCACCAAAGGGACGTCAGCCCTTCCTGGCTCTGTCCCCACTGGCGGGGCTGAATTCTGCTGCCTGACACTGGAGAGGAAGCTGAGGTCTTGAACCCGTCCCAGGCCTGAGGCTCAGCCCCTCCGGACCTCGTGGGCCAGGACTCCACTTCCCTCACGTCACCATCATCACGCAAGTTCCCTCAGCAGACGAGCTCATGGGAGCCCGTGGGTTTCTCACAGCTGAGCCAGCCAAGACCCTCCTACAAGTGAGGATGTTTATGCTGCAACACGTTAAGCGACAAGGTCTGACTGCAGCAGAGAAGGCAGATGTCAGCAGGGGACTGCCTGGAAAATGCAACTGTCACCAATCTTCCAGCAGAACACAGACTGCATGGGCACCTGGGAAAGCTTCCTGGACACATGGAGAATGTCTGTCTGTCTTTATGGAACCAAAGAAGCCAATTTAAAGTCTTGAAAGAACTAACTGGATTCTCCACTCCAAGAGCAAACTCTCCTTAGTGTAGGCCACAAAAGAAATCATGGATACCTTGCTCATGTAGCATTCAAACATGTGCGAAGTCTGACCTACAAGCTTCAGCTTATCTGAAGAACCATTTCCTAAATGACACAGCGTGGGCTCACCTGGAGTGCACCCATGTGCTGCAGGGTTCCCTGCAGGAGGCAGGAGACACACACTGCACTCGCACCCTATGCTCTGCACCCCAATTCCCTCTCTGTCCCAGCAGGACTGAGGGGAATCACAGTTCTGATCCGAGACCAGCCTTGAAAAGGCAGCCCCACGTCTCACCCTGGCAGCTGATGTGGTAGCGAAGACAAGGCAAGAGAGAGCCAGGAACATCTCGGCTCCATGCATGCTCTGCAGGAAGCTTTTTTTAAAGGCAGTTATTAAGAATAATGCATCACCAGAACATGCAAGGGAGGGGCTGGCCAACAGGAAGGGCTGCAGCCTGCACAGGCGTTCAGAATTCCCCAGGAGATGGAGGGCAGCTTAGTGGGAATGTGGGAGCCAGGCAGAGAGCCCCAAGACTCAGCTGGCCTAGCAGAAAGTCACCTTTACACCCTCCTCGCAGCCAAGTCCTACTTCTTTCTCTACAGCAGCAGACCAGCTGGAGACACAGAGTGCCCATAGGAAGTCTAAACATCCAGTGAAATGAAACCCCAAAACTATTTATAAGCACACAGCTTTTCTAACAGGAAGGTAACCTGTTCTCCAGCAGAATCCCTGAGCTGCTGACACTGGCTCCTGCTCCTCCCTTTCCAGCTCACAGGGTAGAGTAGGACCAAAGCATTCTCCAAACCACGCCACGTCTGGTCTGGGCCCGGGAAGGAGGGTCAATTTCACAGCTTCTCACCGTGCCCAGGACAAGCCAAGTCTGCCAGTCAAAGCCCAATTACAGGGCTGTGGGCAGAGCTGCTCCCACAAGCTCCGAGGAAAAAGCCACTATAAGCACACGAAGGAAGCTCCCGCATTGGCACCAGAGTCTCCCCTCTCTCAGCAGCTCTGTGAGAGAAGAGGGTTTGACTCCTGATGCAGCTGGAAGTCACAGGAGTAGCACAAGGCAAACCAGGCCACTGAATCCTGGTACCAAACCTCACCTTCACCAGCCCTGCTGAGCCAAAGGAGAGCATCTCTAACACAGCCCTGAGCTCTGCACCTCTCCTGTACACACCAAGGAAGGAGCAAAGCATAGTAAGGCTTGCTGCTCACCCAAGGCTTCCTCACCACCTCCAGGAAGCCTTTAATGCTAGTAGTGCTGCAGCTCTTCTACCTGAAAAGCACAGATAAACAGCTTCCTACCCAGACTGGCTCATGCAAGCACTGGTCCTTCTAGCAGGCTGTAAAGCCCTCAGACTGGATGCTAGGCACATACCTGGATGGAGCAGCCAAAGCAAAAGCTTGGTGTTCCAGCACAGCTCATCAGGGCTCCTCCTGGCCAGGAAAACCACGGGGGGCACAGGGAGAAAGCTACAGAGCACCATCAGGCCTGAGTCCAGTAAAGATGTTTACTGGCAGCTGCTCTCAGACATCATCTCTTCCAGCCCAGTGGGGCTGGAGGGGGTGGGAGGAAAAACACTGATTGTCAGTGAGCACAGCCCTCATGTCATTCCCATTGATCCGCTGAGTCACTCCCGTATGAACGGTTTTGACCACACTGGGGCTGCACAGGAGCCTGGCAGGGGAATAGAGAGCATGAGGTGATGCGAAGCCTCCCCACGTACGGACACCAGCAGAGACAAGCACTCGCAGGGCAGCACCCAGAAACCTGCTGCACTGCAAGCGCCAACTTCCTCCTCTCTGCTCGCTCTGCTCAAGAGTGCTGCAACAACGAAAGCAACCCCAAACCCACTGCAAGGGCAGAGCACAGAGCTCCATTCAGTGGGTCCAGAGAAACTGCTGCACAAAAGAAAGTCCCCCCTGCAAACCACCAACTGCAGGCCAGTTGTTTTGATGCAACTGCAAACCAGAGCAGCAGCTGGTTTGGCAAAGAAACAACACAACTGATTGATAAGGCCTTACAGATTTGTAAGCTAATGAGAAGGAGATCAAACCCTGAGCAGACAGACATGGGAGGGCAGCTGTCCCTACAAGCTAAGGAAACAATTCCCTCCAGGGAGAATCGGGGGCTCCAAAAGTGCACAGACCACCACAGACAACACAGAAGCTGCTACCAGCCAGGCAGAAGGTTGGGGTTAGACCATCCTCATCCACACAAGACTACAACCCACCCAAAGGCCCAAAAGGTGCCAAGCAGCAACAAGACCATCACTAAACAATGTTCTTCCCTACCGCACCGAATTCAACCAAACCCAACACAGCTTTGGCAAGTTCCTTCCAGCAGTCGAGCCCATCCCGCCACAGGATCCCCACGGAGGCCTCCTGCCCTAATTTACAGCAATTCCTTTTCAGACACACTGGCAAACACCAAACGTTGTCTCCAATCTGTTATATAAGGCCCGATTTTGAAAGCTCTGTGCTGGAGATGGGGGCTCACTGCGTGTGGCAGGGCAATGGGACAGTCCAGCTGGGAAAGGGCCATGCACACTCCTCAGAATGCACCTCCAGATGCCAACCACTTGTTGGACAGAAGGAAAACAAAGGGATTAGCTCATGAGGCAACTTCCAAACACACCGGTGCAAACCACTCACCAGCCTGCAGCTGTTTCACGCAGGGTTTCACCTGGGTCCCTGTTACCTGTAGTTTGTTCAGAACAGGTTCATTTCATGGCTACTTGAAAGAGGTTTAACGAAGGTTGGGTTTTAACTCCAGAAACACACAGCAGGTCCCCGTGCTGCCCAGAGCCATTCGTCAAAAGAAAAGGCATCTTCCCAAATACCCCAACTTCACATCCTTTGCGCCCCCCAAAAGCCTCACTCAGTTCCCTCTGCCAGTCACCAAACAGGAGGCACAGGCCTCTGGTAGCCCGGCTCCACAGGAGAGCTGCTTCTCATCTGCAAACCCCTCTTCTTGGCTGCTTTAGGAAGGGATAAAGTCAGCTCCTGTCTGGTGGGGGCAGAAGGGGGAGGGTATTTTTCCTGTTTCTCACATTCATCCTCACCCACTTTGCTAAAGGGAAAAAGAAAAGCTATTTTAAATACCAGATTCAGCACAGCCCCTTTCCCCAAATAAAACACTTCCCAAGCCCTCTGGAAAGACGAAAGCCACATACAAAGGAGCCAACATCCTGCGAGGCTCCGGCTCCACCGGGCAGGGCGCAGGCCCGAAGAACACAACCGGGGAAGGCCCGGCCCCATCCCTGACACCTACCCGGCCCCAAGGGGGCCATGGGAAAGGGGGGGCTGCGGTCCCCGGTGGACCCGGACTCCTTCCCAAGGGCCATGGAACAGGCACCGCGGGCAGGAAACGGAGCCAGGCAGCGCTGGGCCCTCCGGCCCGGCCCTACCCGAGCCCCACAGCCCCTCCAGATCCCCGGGCCCAGCCTGTTTCCCCCCTACCCCCACCACCCCCGCGGCCCCCCCAGGCCAAGCCTAGGCCTCCCCACAGCACCTACCTCGCCCCGTTGCCCCTCCTGCCCTGCGGGCCCTGCCCGGCGCCCACAGCCCCCCAGCCAGCGCCCCGGGCCCGGCCCCCGCCAGCGGCACCGCCCGGGCCGGCCCGGCCCCCCCCCAACTCCCCGGCACTGCCCGGTCCCGGCAGGGGCCAACCGCAGCAACAGGGCCCGGCCCCGGCGCCCCGCGGCAGCCGTTACCTCGGCGGGCCCTCAGCGGCGGGCCCCGCTGCCGCTGCCCCGCGGCCGCCTGCCCATGGCGGCGCCCCCGGCCCGGCTCGCCTCACGCCGCCTCTCGCCTCCCCTCACCACTCCGCCGCCAGCCGGCCACAACGCTACGCCATCGGCGTAGGCTCCGCAAGCACCCATGCGCCCCCCGCCAGGCCGCCGGCGTAAACGCCCTTCCTGAATACCAACTCCGAAGCGGAGAGGCCCGGCGGAGCCCGGCGCAAGCGCAGCCGACGGGAGGGTGGTGGCGCAACGGCGTTGGCGTAAAGCGCGTTGGAGAATAGGAGGCTTGAGGCGAGCGACGAGAGGGACGCTTTGCGGCAGCGCGGGGGGCACTTTACGGCAGGACCGCGCTTCGCGGCTGCTGGCGGAGCCGCCGTTTAACTCCGCGGTGCCCGGCGGTGGGGACCGGGCCCTGCCCCGGTGTGGGTCATGGAGTGAACCGGGCTGGAAACGACCTTCGAGAGCATCAAATCCAGCCGCTCCCAGCGCTGCCAAGGCCACCACTGACCCATGGCACTGAGGCCTCGTCTCCTCGCTGTGTGAACACTTGCAGGGACCAGCCCTGCCCTGGGCACCTGTTCCAATGCTGAGCACCCTTTGGAACAGGAATAGTTCCTCGGCTCCATCTAAACCTGCCCTGGTGCAGCTTGAGGCCGTTTCCTCTTGTCCCATCCCTTGTTCCTTGGAGCAGAGCGCAGCCCCCTCCTGGCTCCATCCTCCTCTCAGGCAGTTGTAGGCAGCGATCAGGTCCCCCTGAGCCTTCTCTTCTCCATCTGAACCCCCCAGGTCCCTCAGCTGTTCCCCATCACACTGTGCTCCAGGCCCTGCACCAGCTCCGGTGCCCTTCTCTGGCCCCATCCAGCACCTCAATATCTCTGTTGGAGTGAGGGGCCAGTGTGGGATGTATTGACCCAGGTACAGGGGACAGGCCCTGACACATGGCCCAGTGCACCACTAGAGCAGAGCCCCTGTGTGGGTGCAGCCCCACGCTGTTCAAGATCTCCATCAATAACACAGACAGTGGGGTTGAGCACACTCAGCGATCCCAAGGACAACACCGAACTGTGTGGTGTGGGCGACACACGAGACGGAAGAGATGGGATCCTATACAGGCTGGAGAGGTGAGACCATGTGAACCTCATGGAGTTCAACAAGGCCAAGGCCAGGAGAAAGAGCTCAATGCTGGTGCCTGGGAGGTGGGACCCTGTCAGCACCACCCACACCTCTGCTCTTCATGCCCTTCATTAAGACATAATAGCAGCACCTTTTGTAAATGCTTATTGGGCACCTGTAAGAGTACAAAGCACATTGTGCTGCTGTCATGCCTGTCCCAGCAGAGGATGAGCTTCAGCCATAAACATGCTGTTCTTTTAAAGGAAAACAAACCCAACATCAGGTGGGAGATACTGGAGGAAAACAGAGATTTCACCATTTCCCTCTGCCAGATCACTGTGGTTACCTAGGAACAGACACACTTCTCTGGTGCAGCCAGTTCTTCTCATCAAGCACAGGATGAGCATTTATTGTCTTGTGATCAGGAGAAAAAACACAAACCTCAGAGCTCCACAAGTGACAGGAAACATCGCACACAGACACGCCACGTGCCACCGAGCACAACCAGGAGCCAGGTCCGGGTTAATGGTGTTAGAAATCTAATGTGAACACTTAAAAATGTACAGAATCCCCCCCAAAAAAAACCCACCCCACCCCAAATATGCCATGGGTAGTTCAGGCAGAGTGTTGTCAGCTTTCTGGAATTACAGTTCCTGGCACTGAAGAGGATGGAGGGGGGATGAAAGGAGGCAGATCCCATTCAAAGAGGTTCATCCAAGCTTTGTGGAGATGTTGGCAGTGTATACGAATGGGGCATGAGTTCGGTGTCCGGCTCCAACCATTTTAGTGGGCTCCTCTCTGGCATCAAGCATTTTCAACATGACTGGAGATGGGTGCTTCAAAACAGCTCCAAGGGATAAAAAAAGCCAAGGAGAAGCAGGATGCGGAGTCCCCAGCAATGCTTCTCCTCTTGGTTCCTCTGAAACCTCCAACCTCGCACACTAAGAAAGCACAGACACCAACTGCTTCTGAAAAACTTTGGCAAGAGGCTGAGGATGGCAAAGGGCAGGGCTGGAGGGAGCACAGCACTCCAGAGCACCGTGTTCCAGCTTCCAGGCATGGCCAGTCTTGGTTTAATGAGCCCCATTACACCCTCCTCGCTCCCCTGTAGTGCAATCTACTTCCAGGGAATTAGTCGCCAGGCAGGTCTCCTACCATTGATGGCAAAGCAACAAAGAACACTTCAAAATCACACTTGACACAAGACAAAGGCACCTAAAAGCTTGACAATGGGATCAGGTCGTGTTCTGGTAAGTTCAAGCACATTGCACATTCACAAGGAAAAAGCCCTGGTGCTGTGTTCCCAGCTCACGGAACACCCAAGCACGAGGCAGGGGCTGCAGCAGGGTGGTGCTCTGCCCTCTGGGTCACGGTCGCTTTGGCCCTAGTACCAAAGGTGTCACGCAGCCTCCGAGCTGTTCTGCACTCAGTATTTACAGTGCGACATAGGAAAAGGTAATAGAGCAAATGGGAAGTTTGCAGGGGCGGTGGGAAAGGGAGAGTGCTCCTCTGTGAACTATTACTTCTTTAGATAAGGCACATAGAAAGACAGTTTTCAAAAGATCACTTGCAAATCAGTTCCACTGAGGCAGGACAACTTCCCTGGCCTTTTCCAGGGGCCAAGGTTGTTTTCCAGTTACTCAGTGTGACTACAACATCTCTGGCAGCCTGTTGGTAGCCTCCGGGTCTGACCCACAGGGTGCCCAACACCTTCCAAGCCTCTGCAATGGACCATTCAGTCCTTTACAGGACTATTGGCCAGAACTTTCAAAGCCAAAGACTTTGAACTCTCACTTCCTATAAAAAATATTGGGAATTGACCTTCCAGTTCTGATGACTGAAAAATAATGACATTCACAGCAAGCTGTTGAAGGGGAAGGAAAAACTGCAGGATCTGCAGCAGGACCTGCTGCCTGGATGGCTGGAGGACATGGGGGAATTGGATGGCTCAGACTCCAGGAGTCCTGATATGCATGCACAGAGCAGAGATGAATGATGAGATGGATGCTGCCCCTCAGTGAAAACAAGCCCTGCCAACAGCACTACCCTCTCTCAAGCTGCTTCTTGGAGAAAGGCAAGAATCAATCTCTCCCTGCTCATACATGGAAGGGAAGTGCTGCTGGCTACACAGACACAGACCAGGTCTGCCCAGTAACACCAGTTACAAGGACTAACAAGCTTTCCTCTGCCTACCAGACCCTGCTGTGTGTTTGGATTTCAACTACATCAGTAGAAAGCAGAATTCAAACTACTCATTGTAATAGAATTATCCCCAAACCACAGTGGGGGCCCAGCACTGAGATCAACAATTATCTTGCATCTGGGGGGGAGCTCAGAAAACAGGGTGTCCCAACAGGGCAAGATGTGTCTTGTAGGGCATTCCTTGGGTCAGCACGAAACCTGGATGCACATTAAGTGGAAGTTGGATGGTGCAGAGATCTTGTGCTGCCTACCTGTGATGGAGTGACCATCTCCCAGGCAGCCAGCTCCAAAGCCCAGCATCAGCCAGCTTCTCAGTAGCGTTCAGTGGCCTTTGAATCAGGCTTTCAGCAAGCAATCATTAACCAAATGAGATGAACCTGCACCTTTGAAGCACACAGATCCTTTTGGCAGCAGGGAAAACAAGACTTCTAGCATAACAATAGTCCTAGCGAGGCAAACGAGAACGATTGTGGAACATCAGAACAACGCTCACCCACAGCAAGCACTGTTATCTACAGGATTCTTCACCAGAATGTGCAAGCAAACGAGGCTGTAGATATTACAATACCTTCAGTATCACTAGTACCAAATAATTTGGGTGTTGCATTTCCCTTAGAATGAAAAATTCCAGAGTATTCATCCAGGAGAGTAAACACCAGTTGCTACTAATGCTCTGATTGCATTTGTTAAGGACGACTCAGGTAATGGTAGCTGATGAAGACTGAGCAGGGAAAGCAGAAGGAGCAGTTGTGATAGTGTTTGCCATCGTGAGGAAGTGAAGCCTCTTCACATATGGTCACGAGAGGATTCCCTCAAGCAAGGGCAGGGAATGGTTGGTTCCTCAGTCTGCAACGAGGCAAATACTGGTAATTCAGCACAAACAAAAGACTTTCTGATAAGGCCATGCAGTGCTGTGGAGGTGGCAGGGGCCGACAGCATCTATCTGCTGCAGAGATGAGAGGCAAAAACCAAGAGTCCCCCAGGTGACCGGGGTGCTTGAGGAGGAATGCAAATGATCTTTCCCAATAACAATAATAAAAAAGACCAAAAAGAAGAGAATCCAGGCAGTTTGCAGCTCGTGCTGCTTAAGGCCATTGGTTTCCCGGGGGATAGTTGGGTACTGTGGGATACTCTGGCAGGCTGCTCCCGGAAAAATTGCTGTACTGGGCCTCCCTGCTGGGGGGGTTCCTCCACGTGCCACTGTTCCACTCATCCTGAGCTTTCTGAAAGCTTCCACCAGCCCCTCGGTAGATTTTATGTACCTAATGGATGAAAGAGAGAGCAAGAAGAAAGTCAGCAACACGCACCCACACCTCTTCTCAGAAGAGCCGCTTTGGTACTGCAGCGTGGATTTGCTTCTCTCTCTGTAAAGAGCTGTATTTCCATGGCACGAAAGCACTAAAACTGTAATAATACAGTGAACAGAGGTGCAAATTGATAATATCAACCCAAGACTTGAACCCAGTTCAGCTGCAAGTGTGGGATTCAGGTCAGGGATCCCACAGCAAGGCCAGTGGGCTGAAACCTCTCTAGAACTGACACTGCTGCTTCAGCAGGGCTTCCACCTTTCCTCCTCCTCTGCCATCAGCCTAGTGAAGTGCTCCAGACCTACCTCCAAATCCTGCTGAGAGAACTAAGGACCGCTTCCAATCCTGCCGCCCATTGCCCACTGCAGGCCATCTCAAGATGCTTCACCTTTACCATCAATGACCATCCTAATAAGCAATGAAGCTTGCTTCGAGTGCTGTGACATGGTGACAACATCCAGCCCCAGCTGCTTTGTGTTATCTGGACTTGTCCTCTAGATGAGACACCAACTGACTGCAGTATAAAACCTTCAAAGCAGTGATGCCTTACGGTGGCTGCTAAGCTGCCTGTTCACATCATCGTGATACAAAGTGCAGACAGGCCAAAGCAGAGACACATATAAAGCACCTACCCTTATAATGCTGATGAGCATTGCAACTGCTGACATCGTGAACATGATGGCAGGAAAGAGCATGAACACAGCAGCTGCAGCACTGGTGCTGAAGAAAGTAATGGCTGCCAACCATCCGCTGGAAGAAGCACAAATAAAGGAACAATATCATGATAGCTCTCATTTTAAAGTGCCCTTATCACCAGAAAACGTGGTTACTCATACCCAGAAATTACAAGGTAGCTTCAGAGCTCTTGAAAATGAAAAGAACAATGAAGAAAATGGAGAGAATTAAACAGAGCTCAGGTAGGTACTTCTCCAAGCCCTCGAACCTCACTTGCCAGCACTCTTCCCTAACCCAGCCTCAGCCCTGGGGACAGCCAGCTGCACAGACTTTGCAAAGAGCAGATTTATTCCTAAGGTGCTTTTGGTTGTGCAGAGGTCATGCGTCCAGAGACCAGAACCGGGATCAGGGAACATGAGGATCCTATGATTTACACTGCATCTCTGCTTCTCTGATGGCAATAACCAGGCAGGGCAACTGGAGAGCACTGGAGAAAACAAAACGCTATATGGAGTGCTTGGACTTTCTCTTGTAGTTCCAGCAGCAATTGCTCTCAAGTGCCTACAGACAGGAAGTTAAAATGCCAAACAATTATAACATAACCAGGGACAGACACTAAAGTGCTCCCATTTATTTTAAGACAACTCTGACAATACTTCCTCTATAGGCCAACTGTGAGTCATCACACTGCTCACCATGTGCTGTGAGCACACTTGAGGGCAATGCTAAGAGAGGATCAGATAAATCTTGCCATTGGCTGGTTAAAAAGGAATGGACATTGCAGGAAGATGCTAAAAAGGACAAGCAGGTAACAGATATCTGAGTTCTGTCAATACAGCAATGAAAACACAATTGTGTACTCCAAGAGCGGATATAACTATGCCACAGAGGAAACCTGAAAGCTTCTTCCACTTCACCTTGTACAGACTCCCACCAGTTCCTCAAAAGTTCATGGAAGCAGCCCACAGCCTGAAACTCTCAGGCCCGGGAGCTGAGTGCTGAGCTCTAGGGCTGAAGGATGCTGCTTACCAGGCTCCCCAGCCGGAGAATCCGATTGCCTGCAGGAGCGTGAGGATGAACTGTGCACCGAAGATGAAGAAAAAGGCCATGAAATTAAAGGAGCTGTCTGATCTGTGGAGGAAGAGAGGAAATTAGTGAGGGGGAGACAGGCACCTCACGTGGCTTCACACCAGGTGTCTGACCCCATCACACACAAAGGTGGCACCTCAGAAGAGGTCCCTTTGCAGCTGTGTACTTGGAAGGCTACTCCTCTCTCCCTGGCAATGAAAGCACACAGACCCATGAATCATCAGTGCCTCATCTCTTCCAATAAGCCTGCCTCCTGCAACAGCTCTCCCAAAGTAATTGCATATATGATGACACATGAGGAGAGACAGTCTCCAGCAGAACAGAGTGCCTGAATCATTTCCCTGACCACACATCTCAAGTCAGCACAGCATGATAACCTGAGCAGCAAAACCACTAGCAGGACGGAACAAGGGGGCTGAATACTGGCAGGCAGTTTCCCCATATGCTCAAAGTGATCACCGAGCATGAGAATTCCAGCTGGGAATGCCTCAGTGGGTGCTCATCATTGCATTTATACACCATTGAGTTAATAATCCAGCACTGGGACATAATAGGAGGAAAAACAGCCACAGGAGAAGCTGGTGGTACCCTGGCTGGGGAAATGCAGAAGCAGGCTTTGACATCTTTGCAGGGTGCACATCTTCAGGATGCACACGAGAGGATCCCAAATATGTGAGGTCCTTTAATTTATGCACGTGTAACAGGCAGATGAACATGGACACAAGGCAGCTGACCAGTTACTTTGAGGGTCTCTCTGTCATGGGTGCACTAGGCACTGTCCTCTCCTGCCCAAGTTTGGGCTCTGCCACTGAACTGCAGCAGAACATCTTCATCCCATTATCCCAGCTATGTCAGGCACATCTAAGACTTCCAAACTATCATTTTTAATGGTACAAACGATTCCCATTTGTCATGGTTTAAGCCCAGCTGGTAACTCAGTACCACGCAGCCGCTTGCTCACTCCTCCGGCTCCCGGAGGGACAGGGAAGAGAACAGAAAGAATGTAACTCCCATGGGTTGAGATAAGAACAACCCAGTAACTGAGGTATAACACAAACCACCGCTGCTACCACCAATAATAATAATGATAAGGGAAATAACAAGGGAAGGGAATACAACCGCTCACCACCCAGCCCGATCCAGCAGTGATCTAACCCTTCTGGGTAACTGTCCCCAGTTTATATAGTGGGCATGATGTGCTGTGGTATGGAATACCTCTTCGGTCAGTTTGGGTCAGGTGTGCTGCCTCTGCTTCCTCCTGGCTTCCCCTCCTCCCTGGCAGAGCATGAGACTCACAAAGTCCTTGGTCAGAGTAAACATTAGTGAGCAGCAGCTGAAACCATCGGTGTTATCAGCGCTGTTCCCAGGCTGAAAGTCAAAACCACAGCACTGCACCAGCTACTGAGGAGGAGGAAAATGACTGCAACTGCTCAACGCAGGACACCATTCTCTCAGGAACTCAAAGGGCCCATGATTTACAGAACAGATTTACAAAAAACACTTCAGTTGCTTATGAGGCAGCTCAGTGCAAGGGGGAATTTACAGAAGAGCTCCAACCATTCCCAGCTCCTGCTTAAGCCCTGAAAGTACTGAGATCTTTATGATTTTATTATCATTTTAACATTTATTAGTATTCTAATTCTAGCCCCTGCCGCCTAAAGAGATGGGGAAGTAAGGACCCCAGGTTGGAGAGACCAACCAGTGGACCCTGGCTAGTATGGGACAAGTGGAAAAGCCTCCAGCCACTCCGAGCCAGGTGTGTTGGTCAGAGATGCTGGGAAAGAAATCTGCCATTCCGGAGTATCCTCATGATCCCACCCTTCAAAAATCCCACCTCAGCATACAGCAATGTGAAAGAAATACTTTAAACACGGCCTGTTCACAGGAGTGCCTATCGTAATCCAATTAACAAGGATTAGGCTCGAAGCTGAGCCTTCAAACACTCTTGCAACTACAACCTGAAAAGGCTGGAGAAGCCTTCGTTTGGAAGGATCCGTGGGAATTAGTGAGAACACCCAGAAAAGGTGATTTCGGCTCCAGCTTTCTGGCGCAGATTTGCAGCAGCTTTGCCCTAGCACCAAAGCTCCGCAGCTGCTTTCATTTTGGGTGCAGATGTGTGACAAAGGCTTTCCAGAAGCATCCTCCCAGCACGAGGCCCAGGGTGGCATCTGCTCAGGACTGCAGCAAGTGGCTCACTGTCCTCAGCCACCACTAGCCGTGATCCCCCAGTAACCTGCTGCCCCACTGCAGGGGTTTGCAAGCCTCTTCTACAACTGATGTCAAAGATCTCTGGGCTTGCCAGACTGCCCCTAGGCCTTATTCCTTTTTTAACTGTAGAAATCTTCACACAGAATAACCTCAGGGACCTTTCAGAATTCAGCTGCATAAATGCATGCAAACAACATCGAAGAAATCATTAGAAACAGTCTCCTTGGGAAGCCCAGAGGATGTCAATGGGGAGGAGTGATTTCTCCCAGGCTTCAGAATGGAAACTGCTCTTTGCAGCACTTGGAGGCACTCAGGTTTCTGAACCAGGGATAGGGACAAAACGCCAGCTCCAGAGGCCAAGAGTTCAGAGCTGGTACTTTCATGTCTTAAACCTTCCAGAGTAATCCAACCCAGGGGCCTTCCATCTGCACCAGAAGGAGCCCTCCCCTGTGCTCCATGAGGCAGTCACTGGTGTGTTAAGTCCCACCAGCACAAACGCCCAGTGCTGTTTGCATACAAAACATAAATTCAGAAGAACATTTAAACAACTAATTCAGCATGTACTAAATCGATAGGACCCCACCTGCCAACTCCATTTCTGTCAACTGCTTCTGCTGTAATTTAAAGCAACTCCTCACGGTATTTGGTGAATAATCAAAATCCAGAGTATTCTGGTAATGGGGAACCAGAAAGAGCTTCACCTTCAGAGCCCAAATCCCTGATTGGGGTCTGGGGTCTGCTGGTGTGACATGGGGCAGTTCCCTCCCTCCTCTGTGCCTCCTCTCTCTGTGT
Source organism: Amazona ochrocephala (assembly GCA_039720435.1). Lineage (NCBI taxonomy): Eukaryota > Metazoa > Chordata > Aves > Psittaciformes > Psittacidae > Amazona > Amazona ochrocephala. The sequence goes on from CM077885.1 coordinate 29,597,834, forward strand.
CAGGCTGGAAACTGCTTGGGACCTTCCTGGCTCTGACAAGCATCATGTATTGCCATGTGAATGATGCCTTGTGATCCACAGCAAGATGAGCAAATGCAAATGTTAGTAATTAAAGTGAGAATGTAGCATGGCTTTAAATAGCTGTGGAGTTTCAGAAGGGCTCGCTCCAGGGAACTGCTTTTATCTAGAAACCAAAACAGCCAAGCTCTCAAATACCTAGAGACGAACCCCACCAGAGTGCTCAAAAACTAATAACTTAATAGCTTGCCATCAAAATAAACCTCAGTGAAGCTTTAACAAATTAACATCTGTCTTAATGCTACACTGATATGAGGCTGCTGCAAAGCTTGAGGTAGTCAAGTAAAATCTGAGTTTCATCCTCATGAAGTGGCAAACCACTCACTGCTGCCCACCTCCAACGGGAGGCAGGTGACCTTCAGTCCTACATCTAGGATTGGGAAGTAGCCACGTTCTTCTTCAGTTTGGAAGTAAACAGGACATTCAGACATCAAGTCCTTAACTTCATCCCAGAGACATCCACAGGAGCTCTCCCCAGTGACATCTCTCTCCCCCAGAGGAAACTGAAACTGAACCTCCTCGTGGGCCCCTACTCACCGAAAGGCTTTGTAGGCAGGTCGGAACCAGCAGACGTAGCCACAGGGACTGAAGAGGATAAGCCAGAGGATGGCCAGACCAAAATTGGCTCCATAGCCTCCTCCGATCCACCATGCCAGGCACGCAATGATATTCACTACTAGTGTGATGCAGTAAACTGTAATAGGGACAGACGAAAGAACATGAGTTGGGCAGTTCCACATCTTCATGCAAAAAGGAAACAAAACCCCGGAATTACAATAGGAAGGGTCCATGCTGCAGTGGGAAACGCAAGCTCAGTAATGCAGCTGCCCCAAGGGAGCCTCAGGATCCTGCATGATCCCAGGAGCTGGCAGCAGAGACACATCCATTTCCTGAGGGAGTGCTGCGGCAGAAGGATGAGGAAACTCTTTTGGGACCTGCCAAAGGATGGAGAGCTGGGTAGCAACCAGTGTGAGCAATACAAGACTCAGGCAGGTATTATTATAAGGAAGAAATTCTTTACTGTGAGGGTGCTGAGGCACTGGAATGGGTTGCCCAGGGAAGCTGTGAATGCTCCATCCCTCACGGTGCTCAGGGGCAGGTTGGACAGAGCCTTGGGTGGCATGGTTTAGTGGGAGGTGTCCCTGCCCATTGCAGGGGGGTTGGAACTGGATGATCTTAATGTCCTTTCCAACCCTAACTATTCTATGATTCTAATATGACTTATGAGCAAGGTTCAATTTCCACTTGGAGCAAAACCCCTTTATGAGAGGAGAGGGGTGTAAAACACTGCCCTGCACCCAGCCTCAATGTGACTTTGGTCTCTGTGCTTGCTGAGGCTGCCTCAAGAGCTCTTACAGAGCCAGCACGCTGCCTTGTGGGCTCACTCTCTGCTTCCCTCAGCCTCTGAGGAAGCCTGGAAGTTAACTCCAGGGCTTGAAAGTGCTGCTTTGAGCAAGGGAGAAAGCAAACTCCAATTAGCTGAGTACATGGGACCATAGGGGTGGCTTAAAGGCCTTCTCACATCTGTGTTCCTGCCACTTGGATAAAAAGGAATAATTGACAACAGCCCCCAGAGCAAACCAGCACTGGCCTAAGTAGACATGAACAAAGTGATGCTGCTCCCCCCTTTCCCTGAAGCTGATCATCACTGCAGATGGGGGCTGCACGCTTCTGAGCTTCTGCAGGTGACCTCCATGCCAGAGGCTCTCTGTTTTCCTCCATGTGCTTCTCTCAGTACTCCAGGGACTCCCTGCAGTGTCCTTGCATCCCCCAAGCTCTGCCAGTGTCGAAGAGGCTTGGCACAATTACAAGCTCCTGCTTTGGAAAACAGATGACAACTCTTAAAGACTTTGTGGTAACCTGGGAGGGTGCTGAGGCCCTGGCACAGGGTGCCCAGAGAAGCTGTGGCTGCCCCATCCCTGGCAGTGCTCAAGGCCAGGCTGGATGGGGCTTGGAGCAAGCTGCTCCAGTGGAAGGTGTCCCTGCCCATGGCAGGGGTTGGAACTGGAGGAGCCTTAAGGTCCCTTCCAACCCAAACCAGGCTGGGAGTCTATGAACCTCTATCAATTAGCACACAAAAAGAGAAATGAGAAGGCAGAGGGTCCAAGACCCTTGGGTCCCACTTGGTGATGAGCTCACAGTAACACTTTAGGCCCTGGCCTCATTTATTCAGTCAAGATTAAATCCCTGTATTCCTCTCACCCATGGGAAGTGCACATGCTCCACCCATTCCTTGCTTCACTGCATGTGGTGCTCTGCATCATGCCTGCGCATCATGGTCCAGCCTGGCCCCTCCTCCTGACTTCTATTTCCTCCTCTTGGCACAGACCCACCTGCCCCCAGCAGCCGTGGGACTGCTGAACAACTACAACATTTTGTGGTTGTAAATTAATATTGTAACAGTTGGGAGGCTCTAGGGTGAAAACACTGATCCCAGCTGCTGCCTCTGACATACACATTACATGAGACTTAAAATCAAACACTGTTTTACTACAAAGAAAACTTCTCCTGAGTAGCTAACAAGGCTTTTTATACGCAGTGGTTTAGATGTACCTAAATATTGGGGGGGCAAAGAAAGGATTTTAATGATTTACATTTCATTTACACAGTAATCAGCTGTAATTCTCCACATCTTTTATTTTCAGAAGTCATTTATTCTCCAATAGTTACTTAATGAAACAACCAAACCCTCCAAGCCAGGAGCACCTAGAAAGCTTGAAGGAACCTGTGATTCCCCCAGGGAGCAGTTTGTTCTCCAGCAGTGGGAGCTCTGGCACAGGTTTCCTCAACTCACCATCCACCCTCATAAGATGCTCACATCCAATTCATGAGCATTCAGCCTTCTAGCAATGACTTTAATGTTTCCATCTTCAACAGCAGCATTTGCTTCTTTACTGCCTTCCTTCCTATATGTCTCTCTCCATCCTATCCCAAAAAGTCAGGGAGACCCCAAAAGGAAGCATGCTGCAGAGGGGAATTTCCCACTCCTGGTTAAAATGCCAGGTCCCCCCAGCCATGGGCTCGTGTCCCAAATGGCACCTTTCCAGCCTGCCATTAACTGGCATGAGGAACGCTTTGTCTAGGGAGAGCTGCAGACAAAGGCAGCTTTACAGCATGCAACGTTTCAGCAGTCAGTGTGAAGGGACAAGCAGCTTCTTCAGGCAAGAAAATTACAGAGCTCATTTCAGCCTCTCTAAATAACGAAAAAACAATGGAGGGATAGATTATTCCATTATTTATGCACCCAAATCTCTCTCGCACACACATCCTATGCATCTGGAATAAAAGCCATGCCACCAAATGCGTAGCTGGCGGAAAACAAGCTTTCCTTCAGTCAGAAGGGTAAACAGGATGACAAGCATTTGGGGGAGAAAAGATAAGCAAGGCAAAAGGATTTTTAATCTTCCAAAGCCTTCCCTGTGCTTTGCAAGATCTGCCCCACCATTTTTCATCCCATTTCATTCCTTGGAGAAGAATGGTCAATTTTCATTACTGGCTTCTGAACAGCTAAGCCTGACAACACAAGCTTAGAGCCAGGTCTGCTCAGACAGAGTATCAGCAAAGCACCAGCTGTGACCAAGAGGATCAGCACCCTTCTCCAGCAGGCCAGGGGATGGTTTGTGGCCTTGGATAGCTAAGGAAGAGACAGTGTATGGCTAGAGACACTGCTTCAGTTAGGAAGGAAAACCTGTGGATGGCACAGACAAGCGGGAATTTACCCTTCCCTATAGCAAGCATATGGGCCACATTTTCTTGCCTAAAATTCTCCTACTCATCTTACTTTAGGTGAATTGGGAGTTACTTTAGGAGGGCTATTTTGGGGGAGTAAAACATCACATTAACAAAGGTATTAGATGCGGTCTGCTTTTTTCGTCCTCAAATTTACCAATAGACTTTTCTAGCACCCATACTCTCTCCAACAGCTTCTCTGTGACAAAGACTCAAGGCACAGCACCTTAAAATTTGGGCCTAAAGTTGTATTGCAGTATTCTAAGAGGAATCACCGTTTCTCAACAACTAATTGCAGTCAAAACTTTAAAGCATGTAAGTCACTGAGATCTATGGGGTTTTTACTACATACGTATGTTTTCCCAGCACCGGTTTCTTATTCGACTTACAGATCCATATGTGGTAGATTCTCTTCACCAGAGACTGATAATCGATGGGAATTTCATCAGCAAAATTCTGGTAGAAACACGGTTTCAGAGGGATGAACTTGGGGAGCGGTGGGAAGTTATTCACCTTTTCTGCAACACAGAACACAGAAGTCAGCTGAATGCAGGAACATTCTGAGGGATGAGCAACATCCTCTGCACCATCCCAACACACCCCCTTGAAACCTCAAGTTGAGGGGATGCGCAAGAATCAAGAGAAACCATGGCCAGCTCTGGCCATTCACGTTATTCCCTGCAGCATGTTCATCCTCACCCTGGGGACCAAACCTCTTGTTCTTCCTCAGTAGTGAACAGGACATTTAAACCAGTACACGCAAGGCTTGGCGTGAGAACAGAAACGAACTAATAAGTAACGCATGGATTGGATACCTTTACACATCAGTGTAAAGTTGTGCCAAATGTGCTGCAAGACAAAAACCTTCAAGTAAGCCCCAGGAAGAGGTTCCTCAGGAAGGGGGAGACACCAGCGACATCTGGGGAAGCAAACTGCTCAGAGGTGCTGAGTTCCAGCCTCAGCAAACCGAAGCAAGAGGAAAGGTTGGCAACTGCCCAGACAAGCAGACTGACCTTCAGACACAAGCTCTGAGCAGGTAGGTTCGGAGGTGCATGGATCAGGCCCTGTAATAGCTATGTCCCTATAAGAGTAGGAAGGGGGCCTTTGGGAAGCATCTCAAACTGGAATTCAGCACTCGGACATCATCCCGTTCAGGGAAGACAAGACAGGTGTCAGGGATGATTTTGTTGTGGCAAGGCTCTTTAAAAGTCAAGTTTTTCTGTCAGGTTTCCCCAGGAAAAATAAAATACATGGACAAAACCTAAAAAAAGCTTTGCATGCAGATACAATAAATCAGCAAATGCTGACAAAAGGGAGATGGTGGAGAAAGCCTTACCTTGGAAAGAAATTGGGGTTTAAAATCAAGTAATTAAATGCCTATGGCCTCTGTATTTAAGCTGCTGTCAGCTTCCAGCTAGATGCGCAGATTTGGGGCGTATACATGCCTGGATGTGTGTTTCTACATGTTAGGGAATGTTTGCTCTTGCCTTCCAGTGCTGATTAAAGTCTGATTCCAGGGCATGGGGACTAATTGTCTCTAGTCTACTTCAGCCCCAGTAAACAGAACTCAAAACAACCAGAGGAGGAGATGAAGAATGTCCTGGGAAAACCTCCAAATGGCACAGAAGACAAGAGGAAATGTCTGAACAAGAACTGTCAGCACAAGAGTTCCCCTTCTCTTGCCATTATCTCTGTGTGAAGGGATGTTTTGCAGGAGCAGCTCCTGAGCCTCATTTGAAGGTTGGCAGGGAAGAATCTAAAGCTGCTTTAGGAAAGAAAAGGCTTTTCTTCATGCAAAGGACAGGCATATTTTCACACAGAAAACATGAGGAGGAGAACGCCCACTGTGAGTACATCAGAACTAAATATGGAATCCTGGCTGAAGTCACCAGCCCAGTTTGGCTTTTCAGTAGACTTTTCCCTATAAAAATAAACATGAAGTCTTCTGTGGCTCCTCACCCATCTCCACTCAATGCATTTCACATTGAAATTCCTCCTGAAGTTGGCATTAGTTACAGGTTAACAGATACTGTTGACCCCATCACAGGTAGTGCTGATGTCCATGGCTGCTTTCAAAGTCCATAGGAATTCTTGGTCTTCTGAGCACTGATCTTCTGTTTGGTATAAACACCTAATGGGCTTTTCTCCTGGACTGTCTGTCTCAGCAGCCTAGAAAAGGACATACAAATGCTGGATCAAAGGAAAGGAAGGGGCACAGCTTTTAAAGCTCTCGGGGGAGGTCAATATGACCAAATCCAACTGACAGAGCTGGGCTTGTTATGCCTGAAGAAGTCTCCAGGGAGACTTTAAAGCAGCTCTCAGAGCCTAAAGGGGCTACAGGAAACCTGGAGAGGGGCTTTGGACAAGGGCCTGTAGGCACAGGACAAGGGGAATGGCTTTAACCTTCCAGAGGAGAGACTGAGATGAGCTCTTAGGCAGAAGCTCTTCCCTGTGAGGGTGCTGAGGCGCTGGCACAGGGTGCCCAGAGAAGCTGTGGCTGCCCCATCCCTGGCAGTGTTCAAGGCCAGGTTGGACACAGGGGCTTGGAGCAATCTGCTCTAGTGGAAGGTGTCCCTGCCCATGGCAGGGGTGGGGACTGGATGAGCTTTAAGGTCCCTTCCAACACAAACCAGTCTGGGACTCCGTGACTCTAAGATTAACTGAGCAAAGGACGAGCAGATTTTCCACCAATCATCTTTCTTTAACTTTTTTTCCTCCCTCCATTGCCATATTTTGAGATCTCTTACCTGCCACTTCTATTAGCAGTGCGCCCTAGTGAAGTTTCAGACAGATAGCAACAGATCTATGGGAGAAAGAAAACCAGGTCAGCACAATACCTAAAGGTGGCCAACAAGAAATCTGGAGAGGGACTTTTTACAGAGGCATGCAGTGAGAGAACAAGGGGAATGGCTTTAACCTGGCAGAGGAGAGACTGAGATGAGCTTTTAGGCAGAAGCTCTTCCTTTGAGGGTGCTGAGGCACTGGCACAGGGTGTCCAGAGAAGCTGTGGCTGTCCCATCCCTGGCAGTGTTCAAGGCCAGGTTGGACACGGGCTTGGAGCAAGCTGCTCCAGTGGAAGGTGTCCCTGCCCATGGCAGGGGTTGATACTGGATGAGCTTTAAGGTCCCCTCCAATCCAAACCATTCCATGGTTTTAAGTCACTAACCCAAAGACCCTCCCAGAACCAGGAGCATCGCTGGTGCAGTTTAACAGATTGTGAGCCCAGGGTTCCCACTACAAATTGCTCACCCCCAACTGCCCAAAAGCACAGTGGAACCTCACAGAAAGGATCATGATTGCTCCTTGTTCATATGAAGCTCCACCTGGTAGCATCTCATTCAACACAACCCCACTGCCAACCACTTTTAAGCCTTGTTTTATTCAGCAAACAACTGTGCTCTTAGCAGTACCTGGCAAAGGCTGAGGATGAACAGAGAGCCACTGCCTAAATATATGTACCTTCTGGCTGCAGCCAGACAACAAGCTGAGACAGACAGGTGTGGGTGGGACCCAGCAAAGCCCATACACTGGAAGAGAAATCTGCACCAGCTCACCAGACTTAATGCCTCATTTAGGTGTTGAGATGATGTGTTGGCTCCTGGCTCTCTGTGGACCTTCCCACTGCTGAATCAAACAGACAATCACTGTTAGCAAGGGAGTCGACTGTTAAAAAAGAATCAGCTGGGACACAAACCCCTTCAACCTCATTATTTTCATAGCTCTGCACAACCCTTCTTTTAAACTGCAGATTCATTCTTCCCGTCACCACCACTGAACATGACCATCATTCTGGAAGAATCAAATCATGCAGAGTTTACTCAGCATCAGCCGTGTTGCTGATTTTGGCAGAGCTGACCATACAGATGAAAGCTGCAAAGGTCTGTGCTGAGCTTTGATTCTACCCCTTCTTCATAAGGATAAAGACATCACGTGCCCCTACCTGCAAATCCCAGAATTCCACAAACCAACCCCCTCATCCAGCACTACAGCAGTGGCAAGAGCTACCCAGAATGAAGGAAGTCTAGACTGAAAACTGCCCCTACAAAAACACTACAAACACTCTACGCTGCTGCCAGCACCGAGGTCAGAATAGCTGCGCTGTATCCAAAGCCCCTGGGATTTACAGCAGCTCATTCCCCTTTCCTGCACCTCTGTGCCCCATGTGTGGTTTGGAGGTTGCAGAGTTTACGCTGGCACAATTATATTGTTGGAGTTGAATTTACTTTCCTTTTTAACTGAGCTACCTGAGCAGTCCTCGGTGGAAACAATGGCACTCTGATGAGAAGTGCCACCTATACAGGCAGCTTATTCTTCCTGTAAGTAGAGATGCAGTTATATATAAGCTTAACTCTGTCTACAGAGAGGGTAACACATTATTTTGCCTGTACCAGTTTAAAGCAAGCAATAGAGTGTGGACGGGATTGCTATGGCACTCGTGAGCTGCTCACGGTAGGGCACTCCCTGGGGAAAGCCGCAGCCTTTGGCTTTCATACAACACAGAAAATTTCCCTGTGTAGCCTAAACAACTTCAAGCCAAGCTCCAAGGGTAAGGTCCTGGCGTAAGGAAATAGATTCACAGCAAATACAGGTACATACACGAGTATCGCTCACTACACATGCATTTGTGCACGATACCAACACATCTAAACAGGCTCTCTATTTACTGGATCATTTTCTGTTTAACCGGGAATAGAGAAAACCCAACATCCTGCGCTCCAGAGATTTCTTCATCTATAACCCACTATGAGGAATGAGGGAAAAACCACACATACCCCCAGGAAACCAGTGTGTGAAGTGAGCTTCCTTTGCCCACTGTGCTCATGCGCAGTCGATGAATAGCTCTAAAGTTTACAGGCCAAGGCACATGACTCACAAAAGCCCACTGGAGACAGTGGGAGCTTTGCTTCCCCAGTGTTTCAAAGACAAAACTGCTCTGTGCCATCTTAACAGACAGCACTTCCCTTTTAAACCCAGCCACGTGTGCAAGCAGCAGTTCTTGTAGGCAGACAATGACACGATGACTTTGAGTGTGAGTTTTGCGTGAAACACATTTCAGCAGCTGAGATTAGGGGAAACTCTGTGAGGGAATGCCCGTGGCAGCCTGTTGAGGCACACGATATGAATGCATGGATGTTGCTATTTGTTTAGTCTGTCAATATCACAGTAAATAGTCTCCTAAAAGAGAGGAAGGCGGTAGGAGAAATACATAAAGGACAGACCAAAGGGAGAGTTCTGCCAGGGAGGTGGGAGAGCTGAGCTCATTCTTGCTTTGCCATAAACCCACCTGGTGACCTAAGACCAGATTTACAGAACACTGGCTCCTCTCTTGCCACCTGCAGCCAAACTCATCCCAACAGCCTATGCTTTCCAAGCAGCAAAATTCACCAGCTTCTCAAGTCTTGCTTTAGGCTATTTTCTGTACTGCTTTTATGTTTTCATTCTGGTACGATGAATGTGGAGAGGTCAAGAGTTTCTATGCAGATCTGTTCCCAAGGGTTTAATCCAGAAGCAAATCCAGGGGCAGGATCTGTACATAACAGCAACGGCAGAAGAGCTTGCCAACACTCCCTCGTAAGACAATGATTTAATGATTAGAGCACAAGCATTATAAGACCGGGGCAAAACACACATCACCTGAAGTGCTTCAAGCTAGAGAGAGCAACCACCAGAGCCAGGCTTTCAGAAAAGCAAATGCCCTAAAAGCAAAGGCAACTGCAAGGATCCGGGAGACATGGATTTGAAACCACCAAGCTCAGCAGAGAATGAGCTCAGCCTCCAGTGCTCCCAAGACAAGCCAATGCCTTACTCATATTCCTCTCCAGGTGCATTTAAAAACAAAGTGGTGACTTTAGATTGGATATAAGGAAGAAATTCTTTACTGTAAGGGTGCTGAGGCACTGGAATGGGTTGTCCAGGGAAGCGGTGAATGCGCCATCCCTGGCGGTGTTCAAGGTGGGGTTGGACAGAGCCTTGGGCGGCACGGTTTAGTGGGAGGTGTTCCTGTCCATGGCAGGGGGGTTGGAACTGGATGAGCTGAAGGTCCTTTCCAACCCGAACTATTCTATGATTCTATGTCCTGGTTTTAAGAGAAAAGGCGGGTTTTGAGCCTCATTCAAATGCCCAACTCTTATTAGGACAGCCCAGAGAGCCCAAGGCAGCAGAGGTCACACTCTACAAGACACCAAAATGCTTGGCTCAGCTTTATGAGCCTAGACTTTGTACAGCTATGGTAGCACTGCTGCAGAGAAAACACACAGGAAACAATGAAGTTAACAGGGTCAGTGTCATCCCACATCAGCCTGACACAGAGCTCCCTGTCACCAGAGCCTCCTGCCTGCACAGGGTATTTTGCTGCCTCCCCTTCCTGGAGCTGATGGACAGAAGCCTTAATAAGGTACTACAGAACCCACAGCACACAAATACTGACTTCGGTACAAGTGCTTCCAGAAGCAAAGCGTGACGGCTCAGGGTCAGAGCTGCAGAAGGCTCAAGAAGACAGGAAGCACAAAACACTCGTGTTCGGGACACAAGCCTATTCCAGCACCACTTGGAGTGGCCTCACACTAAACACCTGGGCTGCAGACAGCAGCACCATGAGCTCCATCACTCACATGAACTTCCCCAGCTGGAGCCCTGTGAGTGACCCGGGTTTACCCAGCCTTGTTCCCTCGGGGCCCTGGGTTCTGAGACCCCCCCACGCCGGCCCCGGTGTCCCGGCTGGCTGCCTCACAGGGCCCGGCCGGCCTCCCAAGCACCCTCAGGAGAGGATGGAGCGCAGCGGGGCGCTCCCAGCGCCCGCGGGGTCGGCAGCAGCCTCAACATCCCCGCCACCATGCTCGGGGGGGGGGGGCACGGGGACCCCGGCGCCCTCCGCGGGGCCGCCTGCAGCACCGCCGGCACACGCTGGCCCCGATCGCTGCTCCCACCGGAGCTGACCCCAATCCCGCTCCTCGCCAGGGCTGTCCCCGATTCCTCCCCACACAAGCGCCATCCCCCAAGACCTGTCCCCGATACCTCCCCAAGCAACCCCTCTCCCCTACCGCCCAGCTCCCCTCCATCGCCCCTTACAGCTGTTGTCCCCAGCGCTGTCCCCTTTGCCCCTGCCCTGCCGGGACCCCCCCCCAGCAGGCTCCGTGGCAGAGCTGAAGTAACTCTGCCACCGCCCGCCCCTTCTGGGGCAGGCCAAGACACCGCGACCCCAGCGCTCCCCCAGCTCCGGCTCCCCCCCGGCTTCCCACGGCCCCGGCTCCCCCCATTGCCCCCCGACGCTCGGCCCCAAACCGGCGCTCACCGCGCTCCCCTCCAGCCGCAGCGCCCGGAACCAGCTCCCACAGGCTCGCCGCGGGGCGCGCTGGGAAACAGAGTCCCGGCAATGGCCGCCGGGCGGGCGCGGCCCGCGGCGCGGACTACACTTCCCAGCGTGCCCCGCGGCACATAGCGCGTGAGGGAGCAGCCGGGAGGGGGCGCGGCTGAGGCTGCTACGGCGGCCGGGAGGGGTGCGGTTTGTCACGGGCGGGAGCTGCGGCCGAAGGGGCCAATTCTGTGCGGGGCTGCACGGAGAGACACGGAGTGAAGCGGGGCGGAACGGGCCTGCACGAGCATCGACTGCTCCCAGCGCTGCCAAGGCCACCACAGACCCATGGCACTGAGGCCTCGTCTCCACGCTGTGTGAACACTTGCAGTGACTGCAGCCCTGCCCTGGGCAGTTCCAATGCTGAGCACCTTCTGGGGAATTGTTCCTCAGCTCCATCTAAACCTGCCCTGGTGCAGCTTGAGGCCGTTTCCTCTCATCCCATCCTTGTTCCTTGGAGCAGAGCCCAGCCCCCTCCTGGCTCCATCCTCCTCTCAGGCAGTTGTAGGGAGCCATCAGGTCCCCCCTGAGCCTTCTCTTCTCCATCCGAACCCCCCAGGTCCCTCAGCCGTTCCCCATCACACTGTGCTCCAGGTCCTGCACCAGCTCCAGTGCCCTTCTCTGGCCCCATCCAGCACCTCAATGTCTCTCTTGCAGTGAAGGGCCCAGAACTGAACACAGGATTCGAGGTGCGGCCTCACCAGTGCCCAGTGCAGAGGCACAATCCCTGCCGGTCCCAGGTCCTCATCACCCCATCTCCTCTGTGCCACTTCCCACCAAGCACAGAGCCGGGGGTGCTGCCACCGTGCTGGTGTCATTTTCTTTCCAGGTACACAGCGGGTTTGAGACAGGATTTGCAGGCAGCACCCTCAGGGACACGAGCACGGAGCTGCTCCTGAGCCGCATGCGGGCTCCATCTCCAGCAGCATTACAGCATCCAGCAGTTAGCTCTCGCCACGGCGTAGCTCCAGGGTTAGTTATAACCGTTCATAGGGTCATTACATTATGTTTGAGCAAACGCTGAGGCCTTCACACCCCACGTCTGCAAAGTGTCCCTAAAATACAGCTCTTGGGGCTCACTGCTTGTGTTCAGCCCCTGCTTTGCTGGGGTTTGCTCCCCAAAATGGGCACAGTGGCACTGGCTGCAGTATGGGCCAGCTGGGCAAATGTTGTGGGAGGAAAGGGTCGGAAAGGGTCAGGAAGGGTCAGGCCTCCTGGCTCCATCCAGTGAGAAACATCGTCCAGGGAGACCTTAGAGCAGCTCCAATGCCTAAAGGGGCTCCAGAAAAGCTGGAGAAGGGCTTTGGACAAGGGCCTGTAGGGACAGGCCAAGGGAATGGCTTTAACCTGCCAGAGGGGAGATGGAGATGAGCTCTTAGGCAGAAGCTCTTCCCTGTGAGGGTGCTGAGGCGCTGGCACAGGGTGCCCAGAGAAGCTGTGGCTGCCCCATCCCTGGCAGTGCTCAAGGTCAGGTTGGACACAGGGGCTTGGAGCACCCTGCTCCAGTGGAAGGTGTCCCTGCCCGTGGCAGGGGTTGATGCTGGATGAGCTTAAGGTGCTTCCAATCCAAACCATTCCATTATCACAGACGCAGACAGCTATAAACCAGTAGAGGTCACTCCGCCTCAGTAAATCCGCGCTACTGGAAACGTGGCCAACAGTAACGGGGAGGTAGTGGGGGGAAGGTGATGGAGAGTGGGATGGCAAAACCCAAGAACTGGGATACTGGGCACCCAAGTCCCCCCAGTACAGGCAGCTCCATTCCTCGCTGTGCCCCATGTGGGACGGACACACTCGGGTGGTGCCATCCTTCCGCCTCTTCGTGTTTGGTGTTCCCGGGTCCTGCAGAGTCCGTTCATCCGCTGATGCTAACGCTGGAACTGACAGTTCATTTTTCACAAACATGGTTCGTTTAAGGAGTAGCTCTTTGCAAGGATTTTTTAAACAGGTTTCCCAAGCTTTATTTATTTTATTAAAATCAATAAAAATGGTTATTTTTATCTCCATGGTTATTTTATTAGAAATAAATAACCATGGAGAAATGTGTTCATTGCTGTTCCCATCTCTTGGTAGCAGCCAGGTTCATATATAAACTCTGCACTTGGGACCCGTGAGGAGGATGTGTGCTGACCCTGGGAATGGCAGAACAGCAGCCGTTGTGGAGCTGGTGAGGTGAGGCTGAGGATTTACTGACCCTGCGAGTTACCTGCAGGTACAAGGATTCCTTCGCATTGCTCTGCTCTGCAGCTCCAAACAGTTCCCAACAGCTCCTGACAGTTCAACTGCTGCTGTTGAGGGACTCAACTGCTCTGGATTTGTACAGGGTGTGTGCACCAAGGTGAGGTTTTGAGGGGAAGCAGAGGGAAATCAGGATGAGCTTTGCATGTTTAACACCAAGAGGTACCTTTGAACTGTCTGCATCCTGATGGACAGGAGTCCTCGCATTCCAGTCCTAGCATCCTTTTGTCCAGGGCGTGTATCTTCCTTCCTTCCCTCCTAGGCCCCTGGGCACTGTTTGAATCCATGTACCCTCTGCCCCAAAATGTGTCCCCAGCACAGCCAGGTGGTGGTTGAACAGGTTTCCAAGATGAAGCTCTCCTGGATCTTGGGTCTCCCTTGGAATGCTTTAGCTGGAGGATGATGCGCAGTGGTTGGGAAGCGCTTGCAAGGGCTCTGAACCCAACGCACACCCATGGCAGACAAACCCAACCTCTTCCCCTGCTCACATCAGTGTGTGCCTGGCTTTAAGTGAACCAATAACCATAGAATCGCAGGCTGGTTTGGGTTGGAAGGGACCTCAACGCTCATCCAGTTCCAACCCCTGCCATGGGCAGGGACACCTTCCATAGAGCAGCTTGCTCCAACCAGTCTCACCCTTTGCTCGAGTTTGGAACCTCAGTCACTGTTTCCAACATTATCATTTTGTTACCTGCTAAAACAGACTTTATTTAAATTCCTGTGAATTCTGTGCAGTACACATCCATAAACCTATAGAATACACCTCAAAACAAAAGGGTTGGGTTTGGTTTGTCCATACATTATATTACTTTTTATTTAATGTCATCAAAAATCCAGACAACACCTTTGTCCTTAAATAACCATTTCTCCCTCCCCTGCCCTCCCTTCCGAGCTGACTGGTCCCAAAGAGGACATTTTATTTAGTTCTTTGCTTTTCTTTAAAAAAATAGAAATTACAATCTTACACGACAGAACATTCCATGAGAACAGAAGCATCTGCCTACAGCTAGAAACAGTTCCATAGAACCTGTTGGGATCTACAGGTAGGTGGGTGTGGAGGGTGCTGAATGGAACAAAAAGTGGTTTCCATTCCTTCCTTTCATTCATAGAGATAAAAAAGAACATGAAACCGACTGAAACTTTAGATAGTTTTCTCTTTTGCACCAACATTCACAAGAATATATTATATATATATATATTTTATCCATTTTTATACACAGTGTGAGGGTTCTGGAGGTGGAAATGCACACTCAGCTAAACTGCCAGAGCAAACAAACACAAAATGAGTCTTCCTCTGGAAAAGAGCAATCCCTCTTGCCGAGGCTGCCCCCCTCACAGGAACCACTGCCCAGCGCCACCAGACACCAAAGGTCTCGTGGCCAGTGGGATGGCAACGACCCCAAGCCACCAAGGACCTGAAGCTGGGGGTCTGGGGGCTCCCATCCATCGTCTCCCCCAGCCCCACGCAGCTCCGGTGCAGGGAGAGCGGAAATCTCCCTTTTCCAGGCATTTCCACCCAGGGTTTTCCATTGCTCTTTCCCTACAAGCTCAATGCCTGCCTCTGCTGAGCCACTGCTCTTGGTGGCACAGGGGGAGCGGGAGGGACCTTGGCACAGCCACCATGGCTGAAAGCAGGGGCTGCAGCCCCAGAGGTGCTACGGGGGTCCCTGTGATCTCTTCCAACGTGTGCCACCCATCCCAGGCAAGAGACAAGTCAGTTCCTTTAAAGAGAACTTCAAAGTGCAGGTTCCCACAGTTTGGCAGGTTGAGTTACACATGTTCAATGCTTTGAGTCTTCCCGAGATTCCCCACAGGAATCTCTTATTGCTCAGAATCCAAAATCTCTTCCATGAGATGGATGCTGTGTCGCGAGCCAGAAGAACCACAGGTAAGGGCTCTGTCTTTTCCCGATTTAAGGTGCTTTCTTGATTTCTTTGCCAGATGAAATGAAAACAGTGACACTGACCATTGGTACACGTTGGCTGACGAATGCTGAGGACATAAATAAGGGTGTGTGGTTCCCCCCCCCAAGCATTTCAAACCACCCGAGGCTGTTTCCTCCAAGGGAGTGCTGCTGTCCTGAAGAAACAGGGGACGAGAGCCCCTTCCTCAAAGCACACTGGTTTTGTTGAGTGCTTTTCCCTGCAGAGAGGAGCCGGGAAGGGAACGGTGCTGTCAGAAATGATGCTTCAGGAAAAGGCACAACCCTCCAGAGGAACAAGGCAGTGCTGACTTCTCACTTCTGTCCAAGCTTTTAGGATCCAAGAGGGCAGGGAACAAGCACGGTGCATCCCCACCCCGGCGAACACTGCGCTGGAGAACAACACATTGGCACTCAGCAGCCTTCACCAGGGACCTGGGCTCCAATGCCTTTGGGAGAAGAAACAAGGCTGACCAACTCCAATATGCTCTGAGAAGCAGTTCAGATGGTGGTTAGCAAAACCAGAAAGCACAGAGCTCTATGTGGCGGGTGGCAGGTGCCAGGGAATAGCACGGCCTTATATCAAAGCAAAAATCCCACTGGTTTCCTGGTGAGCCTTTCCTGGTTAAGGTTGGTCCATGGTTTTCCATAGGTCTTTAAACTGAAAACATGAATATCCCCTACATGGCTAAGAAAGCTGCTCGCTTAGTCAAAGGGACGCAATTATGGAATTGAAGGTCTTCAGCTCACACTTGGAGATGATCTGAGCTGCCAGAGGAGAGGGTTGGACACATGAGGAATCAACATGAAGCAGGGATGGGGCTTGGGATTTTAGCCCTTTGTCAGCAGAAACTGGGGCCGCCTCGGAGCAGGTTTTTTCCCTGTAGCTTTTGGCATTTGCTGTAGGATGAACAGGAACAGGGACCAAAAACCACCTGCAGAGCCTGGCCATGGAGTCCATCAAGTGCCCCTGCTGGCTGTGGGCTAGCGCAGCATCGCCTCATGAATCCATTCCTTCTTCACCTTTTGAGCCTCCCAAGCTCAGAGCAGCAGGTCCTGACCACACCAGGGAAGGAATAAGGACCCTTTGCTTCCCCTTGACCCCAATGGGCAGTTTCTTCCCCTAAAGAGCTCCCAGGTTCTGCTAAACAGAGAACAAACCCCAACATAACAGAGCTCCTTGGAGTGAAAGCCTGGGTCCAACTCAACCTGCAACAGCAGCCATGGCCATGCTTCCAATGGTCCCAGCATGGGAATTGGGGACCTGGCTGTGGGCTGGGCAGAGGAAAGGCCACAAAACCTCCTCTGGGTGCTGAGCTGTGGGTCTTGATAAGAGAGCTACACATAAGAGCCAGCACCAAAAGAGCCCCTGCCTGCTACGATGTGCAGTCAGGCACCGAGCCCCAGTGCCTGCACCACTGCCTGCAGCTGCCTCCCGGGTGCAGCAGCCAGGAGCTGGGGTTTGGCCACAGTCCCAAGGGCAAAGCCCCTCCTCGGAAAGCACTTGGGATGCAGAAGGGTGGCAGGAGGCGGGTGGATGCGCCGGATCAGCCCCAAGCTCCAGCTGGATGGGCATTTGGGAGAATGCTGCGGCGGAGGGCACGGAGACCTGCAGAGCTCGTTTCCCTTGAACCAGCCTCCTCCATGGGAAAATCCTGCGCTAAATCCCACTCCAAGCCACAGCCAGATCTTTCTCACCCAAGCTCCTGAGGTCACCCCATGTCCTACGGGCTCGCTGCACCCATGGGAGAAGGAATAAAGCAAAGGCTCTGCCTTCACCCTCTCCTTGGCTCCAGCTGGGAGCTCAAAGCTGCCATCACCGACCTGGCTCACTCCTGGCCAGCCAAGTCTGCGTTGCCCCTTCTTTATCCCACGCTTTGTGCTTGGGTAATAAAAAAAACCAAATAAAAACAACAATTACAAGTAAAAAACAAAAACCAGAGCTGGAGGAAGCAGCCAGGACAGCGGGAAGGGCCGTGCCGCGAGCGCGGCGGCGCCTGCTCCCTCCTCCCGTGCTGCCCGGAGGAGTTGGTCCCTTACCACTGCCAGGAGCATCTCCTCTCCCGAGCAGGGGTTTCACATTCATTTCACTGGTATGGCAAAGTCCGTTTGCTTTTTCCTTCAAGGTGCTTTACATTCAAGAGCTATTGCAATCCACAGCGAGGAAAAGGGCTGGGACATACCCCAGCCCCTGGGGTTCTCTTGAGTTTGATGATTTGATTTAAATAAACTTCCCCAAACCTCTGAAGTTTAGCTGGTTTCCAAATTGTGGGGAACTCGAGGAGGGCTGGTGGCTCCCAGCTTTAGCTCTCCCGTGGGTCACTGTACTGAAGCTCCGAGTTGAAGACCTCCTTATAGAGGGGTGGGAAGTTCATGGCAGTCTCCGGGTGCAGGAGACGGAAAAACTCCAGCTTGTCCAAGTGCAGGTTGCAAATGGTCTTCATCAAGGGCAGCTTGGAAACCATCTGCAGGGGAAGGAGGAGCTGGTGACCATGGGGCTCCTGGCTAAAATCCTTTCCCTTGGGAACAAGCAGGTAGGTTTGGGGACCACTGGCACCGTGGACAACTTCCAGTATTGGGCAGCCTGGCAGCAATGTGGCTTTGCCCCCAAATCCACGTCTTTCTACAGGACAACCAGACCCAAGGAGCCCTCAATGTCCCGCTCCCCATCCCAGCTCCATCCTGCCCAAAGTGGTCCTGAACTGGCTCCTTTTGCTCCAAACCCCCACTGCCTGACGTGCTGCCAGGTTCAGTGGCATGGTGCTGCCTGTGGTGAGGATGCCTCTGCCTGCACTGCTACGGAGATGCATGGCCTGTGGAAAGGGAAATTCTGCTCCTTCCACAGGCCCCAGGGCTCGCTGCCCAAAACCACCCATGAGCTCATGAGCTGCAGCACAGCCGCCTCCACCAGTTGAGACACCTCCCCATGCCCAGACCTGGCTCCATGCATGCATCACCGCTACCTTCGAGAGCTTGTCCTCAGCGGAGTGTTTCTTCTGGATCTCGTGCTGCAGGGCCACGTAGATCTTGTCCTGGAGCTTCTGCACCTTCTTGGACTCGGTCAGCCAGGGGCGATCTGCAGGAGATGGCAGGTCAGAGCCACCACGGCGGGCTCCCCAGCCTCCTTCCCTTAAGTCACCCACCAAGGAAGCAGCACTGAGATGTATGGGGCCTCTCTCCCCGCCTTTGGCACGAGGCACCCCCCCCTCCCCGGCTGCAGTGTCCCCCCATACCCGGGGAGAGCAGGACGGCGGCGGTGAAGAGGGCGAGCTCCTCATCTGATAGCTGCAGGCGGCACAGGGTCCTCCCCAGCTCAAAGACAGCACCGATGAGGTCGTCACAGCCTGATGGGGGACAGCAGGGAAGAGGGGGACGTCACCCCCGGCAGCACCCGAGGCTCGGAAAGCTTTCAGAAGATGAGATGGGTGAAGGGGGGTCCCCACCAGGAGGTGCTCAGCATCGCCAGGGCGGAAAGCGCATCCCAACCATGGCACAAATCAATCCGATCCCAACAGGGGTGGGGGCAAACGCAGCAGGGTCTCAGCCGCTCCTGCTCACCCGCCCAGCCATGGGGATGCTGCCTTTCATCCAGCCCTGTCCGGGTGTCAGAAGGAAAGGAAAAGGGGAGGGAGAGCCCTAAGAGGCTCTTACCGAGGGACTTGAACATCTGCATGCCGCCAAACTTCCCCTCGAAGAGCACGGTGTTGTTCAAGGGGTTGAACGCACGGATCATGCGGATCAGGAGCACCTCGAGGCAACCTGGCATAGGCAGAGAGAGCGCAGACAAGGGCAGGGCATGGGGTTTCCATCATCCCAGGACCAAATGTAAGACAGAGGAGAGCCCCCAGGGCAGGTTTGAAGTCCCGATTGTTCATTCCCAGGAGCAGAACGAAGATTTCCAATAAATCCAGGTTGGGGGGTTTGGTTTGGGGGTTGGGTTTTTTATGTTTAGGTTTCCAATTGTGACCACAGTATTTCACCAAAGGGAAACATGATCCATCATTTGCAGCCGGCCACAGAGATCCATCGAGGTCACGGTGGAGCACCGAGAGGGGAGAGGGTGGAAACAAAAGAAAACGGAAGGAAGAAAGGAAAGAATGAGTTAAACTCCAGCGTGTTGGGCACAGCCAGCTCTGATTTGGGATACAGCACCTGCTGGGATGCTGGCACATGTCTCCCTGTGCTGGGTGAGGCTCTCAGCTCCCCAGCCCTGAACATTTAGAAACTGGGAGGGTTTTCCATTGTTTGAGGTGTTTTGGGGCTTCTGCACATTGAGCTCCGTTGCCAGACAGACTGGGGGGGCACGGCTGTGCGCTGCTGTTGTGCTCCTCTTCCCCATCTCTTGCCAGGAGAAGAGGCCAATGCTTTCCTCTTCTCCCTCCCAGCACAACTTTTCCAGGTGGGAAACCAACTGTGCTCATTTCCATCCCAGTGTCTGAGTGATGTTTAGTTGAGGGCGCCCATGGAGAAAAGACTCTGCCTGGAGCAGCCACTCCCCATGTCCCTCTCTATCCCATCACCTTTGAACATGACCTTCAACTCCTTCCAGCCCAGTACCTGCTCCCCAGGCATCAACGTCAAGCCTGGAGGCAACCAGGGCAGCCAGGGATGAGACATCCTGAAAGGAAAGCACTAGCCAAGAGGAAAGATGGGATGTATATATCCTTCTAGTGCCTAAAGAGGCTCCAGGAAACCTGGAGAGGGGCTTTGGACAAGGGCCTGTAGGGACAGGACAAGGGAATGGCTTTAACCTGCCAGAGGGGAGACTGAGATGAGCTCTTAGGCAGAAGCTGTTCCCTGTGAGGGTGCTGAGGCGCTGGCACAGGGTGCCCAGAGAAGCTGTGGCTGCCCCATCCCTGGGAGCGCTCAAGGCCAGGTTGGCCACAGGGGCTTGGAGCAAGCTGCTCCAGTGGAAGGTGTCCCTGCCCATGGCATGGGTTGGGAATGGAGGAGCTTTAAGGTCCCTTCCAACATAACTCATTCTATGGTGATTCTGTGATGTGCCTTTGGCACCGTGGCTGCTGCTTGGGAGAGGTGTTGGGGCCATGAGGGGTCTGGCAGGGACATGAGGGGCATGGCCGGGTCCCTGCTCTTACCGGCTTTCAGGAGGATGATTTGGTCATTCTGGCAGAGCTCCATGAAGCCATCGATGCGCTTGGCGAACTCCACCACGTACTGGATGGCGTTGGAGATGTGCAGCGAGCACTGCTGCCACATGGCCTCGCAGCTCTGCCGGACAGCGGGGACAGCCCTTAGGGCTTGCTGCCACCCCATCACCCCGGCTCCATTGTCCCCCCATCCCACTGCACGGGGAAGGACCTGGACCCGGGCCATCCATGGTGGGTGCTGGCAGGAGGACACCCAGGATGTGACTGCCACCGCATCCACCTCCCAGTATTGGGCTTTGGCAGCTCCTAGAGCACTGATTGACCCTCCTCATCCACCCCTGCCTCAGCACAGCGCCGGGGGACAGCAGTGGCCCTTGCGGGGGGCTGCTGCAGTGCTGGGGAGCCGTGGGGGCCGCAGGGCAGCGCTCACCTTGCTCTGCAGAGCACGGACCTCCTCGGGGGAGTAGAGGCTCCACGCCAGGCGCTTGAGCTCCTCTGTTGTGTGCTGGCACGTCTCCAGGTGGGACTTCACCACGTTCTGGGCCACCCGGTCTGCAAGGTGAGGGCAGTGCGGGGTGAGCCCTGGTGACCCCAACACCGTCCTCTCCTGGGTCTCCTTGGGAGCTGATGGGGCTCATGTGTGGTGTCATGGGGATATGAGGACAGATGGGGCTGTTCCCGAGGAACACTTAGGGGGAGCTTCGGTGTGCTGAGCTCCATCAGTGCTCAGCCTGGAGGAGGGACGTGCTCGGGGCTGCTCTGAGAGCCGAGGCTGGGTCAGCCGCTTGTTGTGAGTGTGCCCAGGTCAATGTGGGCACCCAGGGCTGCATTCATACCGCAAGGCGCCCGCGGCTGCACCCAGCACCATGCCCAGGGCTGCACACCCCAAGGGTGCCCAGCATCGCACACCAACACTCACCGATCTCGAGGACAGAGATATCAGCAGCCAGCTGAGCACCCTCCAGTGCGCCGTGCGCGAACAGGGCTGGCTCCAGCATCAGCTCGTAGATGGACTCCTGCTTGATGAGCGTGGCATCGGCCACATCCAGGCTGGACTGGTCGGGCGAGGGCTGCGCCGAGGCGAGCAGGTCGAGGTTGTAGTAGGTGCTGCTGCCATCGGGGGTGAGGGGGAAGTCAAAGAGGAGCCCGTCTGAGAGCGTGGAGATGTCATCCAGGTCCGAGAGCCCGCTGCTGACACTGGTGGTGTAGACGCGGCTCAGAGGCTCAGGCTCATCCTTGGTGCCACCGCTCTGCTCCTGGCTCTGCTGGTGCTTCTGCACCTCGGCGTAGAGGCTGTCCCGCTGCTTCTTCGACATGCGGCCAAACTTCACCGCTGCCGGGAGGAGAGAGCAGCATCAGAGCAGCTCCCACCCCGCAGAACATCGGCCGTGACCTCCCCCCTGCCCTGGGATGGGGCCTGGCTCCCGGAGGAGTGTGTGGTGTCGTAGAATCACAGTCATGGCATGGGTTGGGTGGAAGGGGCCTTAAAGCTCCTCCAGTTCCAACCCGTGCCATGGGCAGGGACACCTTCCACTGGAGCAGCTTGCTCCGAGCCCTGTGTCCAACCTGGCCTTGAGCACTGCCAGGGATGGGGCAGCCACAGCTTCTCTGGGCACCCTGTGCCAGCTAACCCATGGCACTGAGGCCTCGTCTCCACCCTGTGTGAGCACTTGCAGGGACGGTGACTCCATCCCTGCCCTGGGCAGTTCCAATGCTGAGCACCCTTTGGGAAGGAATTGCTCCTCAGCTCCATCTAACCCTGCCCTGGTGCAGCTTGAGGCCGTTTCCTCTTGTCCCATCCCTTGTTCCTTGGAGCAGAGCCCAACCCCATCTCACTGCAGCAAGGAGCAGGGGGAAGCCGCTGGGGCAGGACTCACCATCGCGGGACATGCCGAGCGCCAGGCATTTCTGCAGGCGGCAGTGCTGGCAGCGGTTGCGGTTGGTGCGGTCGATCAGGCAGTTCCGCTGCCGGGAGCAGGAGTAGCTGGCGTTGTTCTGCTGGCTCCTCCGGAAAAAGCCCTGCACAGGACAGGGATGTGTTGGGAAAGCACCCGGAGAGACACCCACCCCATGGCCACACATCCGCCGGCTCCCATCTCCAGGCAGCCCTGGGCTCACCTTGCAGCCTTCGCAGGTGATAACGCCATAGTGGATCCCTGAGGACTTGTCTCCGCAGATCTTGCACGGGATCACCTCGATTTGGGCTGCGGCGGAGGGGAAAAGGAGGGAAAACCACGGTGTTGATGATGGTCACCACTGAACTGAGGGAGGGAGAGGCTCTTCCCCTGGGACAGCGGGGAAACTGAGGCACGAGAGCCGGAACTGCTGCAGCTCAGCCCTTCCCACAGGGATGCTTGGGCATCAGAGAGACCCTTCACAGGGTGTGGGGTACCAACAACTGCTCCACCACCCTCTCCAGCAAGAGACAGGTAGAAAAGCCTTTTGCTCTACACGGCTGTTTGGGGACCGTTCTTCCTGGGACCCCGTTTTGGAATCATTCCCTTTATTTTTCAGTGTGAGCACACTGTGGAGCGCCCAGGACAGGGACATCCTTGGCACCATCCCCATCCCATGGCTCTCCTGATAGAGGTCGGGCCCAAGCAGAGGGTCCAGGGGTCCCATTGCCCCCCTGGCAGCAACTCTGAAACCCAGGGCTGAGATAGCCATCACCAGCTCAAGGTCCCGGTCCCCTTCCCCCCGCAAATCCTCTTCCCTCCCGCTTCTGCTTCGCTGGCACTGAGCTGCTAATAGGCTTCGTCCTCCTCATTTTCCAGCTGCCCCAGATCTGGGCTGCCTCTGCCCGCCCTACACACACCGGGGGGGGCGTGGGGCACCCCCGGGACTCGTACGTGCCTCTCAGCATCTCTGCACCCTCTAATCCCCGCTCCGGCCCCAGCCGGCCTCATCCTGGCATCACTTTCGAGGGTGCTGGGCAGCCACGCCAAAATAACCCCTGCAGCCAGATTATGGTTATTTCAAATCTCCTGGGCCTGTGCAAATCCTCTGCTCGGGTAA
Organism: Amazona ochrocephala; assembly: GCA_039720435.1. Lineage (NCBI taxonomy): Eukaryota > Metazoa > Chordata > Aves > Psittaciformes > Psittacidae > Amazona > Amazona ochrocephala. The sequence continues at coordinate 29,621,274 of CM077885.1, forward strand.
TTCCCTTCTGCCTCTCTTCTCCCTTGGGAACGGCCACTTCTGGTCATGGTTTGGAGGTCGCTGCTGGCGGGGGCCACCTCTGCTGGTGACAGACCCAGTGCCGGGCCAGCAATGGAGCCAACCATCACCCCTGGGTGCTGCAAAGGAGAAGCCCTGGCTGCTCACGGAGGCTGGGCTGGGTCACACAAGCCTCACTGTGCAGTGGCTGCCATCGGTCCCCCAGCCACACGGGGAAGGGCTCATCCCAAGTGTGGGTGCAAGCAGAGGGATGGATCCCTCCTCCATCACTGACTCACTGCTCAGCTCCTGCCCCAAATGCACTGAGTGATTTTTGGGGTTCACCCCTTCCTCCTCAGGCTGCCAAACTGAGCTTCTCCCAGGAATGTTGTCCCTCCCCACCCCAAGGGGGTCACATCCCACCCTGTCCCTTCTCTGCCTGCGCCTCTGCTGTAGTTCTGGGCCTGGGACAGCAGAGGTGACCCCCCCAGGGTGGGCAGGGATGACCAGGGCATCACCACAGCCACACCAGTCCCAGCACCCCCAACTGCACTGGCACTGCAGCCCAGGGTCAGCCCTTTGGGGTGGGATGGAGGCACCAGGAGGGGGATGATGTGCGGCCACCCCCATCTCACCACCCAGCTCTGATGACTGAGGGACCCCCCAGCTCCCTGGCCCCTGCCACCGCCTTCACCCCTGCTGCTGGAGAGGGATGCAACCTGCAAACCATGGCGACCACCGCGCACCCCAACACCGGGGACGGGCTGGAGGTGGTGGCACATCGGGGGGCACAGGGTGATGCTGGTGCTGGTACCACCCCCAGCAGGAAGCGGCGTCGGTTCCTTATGCAATGTAATTGCAGGCGCGGGTGAGGCACCGCGGTGACACCGCACCCTCACGCCTGCGGCCGATACCGCCGGACCCCGCAATTACCGGCACCACGCGCCCGCGCAACAGCCGGAGCGAGCGTGGCCCTCGCACCCATGGCACCCAATGAGCACAGACCCCGAAACCCGCTCACCACCTCACAAAGATGCCAATGCTGTCCCTGCACCCCTGGCCCAAGCAGAGGGGACGTCCCTAAGAGTCCCCTGTAGCCAGTGCGGCAGAGCTCAGGGTACAGGGGATGATGCTGTTCTGGCTCCTCTGGAGCTGAGCATCACCCCTGGGTGCTGTGAAGGAGAAGCCCCCACTGCTCACTGTGTGCCCGCAGCCTTTGGGGCTCTAATTAGCATCCTGCTAATTACACACTGCGCTGCCACCGGCACCTGACCCGCTCATAAGACGTTCGCCCCAAATAACTGCTGTGGGGCTGCGGCCGTAACCCCGGCGTGGTGGCAATTACAGCCCAGAACAGCGTTTCATTGACGCTCTGTTTGGGAGCACGGGGTGAATCACGGTGCCAGCTCCCTCAGTGTCCCCTCACGCCGTGGCCACATGGCCCCTGGGGTGGCCAAACACCACCCTTAGGCAAACCCAGCAGCACGGGGAGGGATGTGGGTGCTGGTGGGGTGGCCTCCGCACCCCCTAAATGTCACCAGGATCTCACATCACAGCAAGCCCCACACACCAGGCACAGCTCCCTCCCCACTGTGCCTCAGTTTCCCCACTGGAGCTGGGCTAAAACAGGGGCCAGGGAATAAACCAAAAGGGTTAAAAGAAATAAACGATCCTCTTCAGCCGGCAATTAAATTGTCCCGGCCGCGGTATTTGCTCTCCTCCCACTGTAAACACTTCTTGCCCAACTCCTGGCCCTTATGTAAGTGGCACCATGGCACCGTCCAGCCACCGGCTCGGCTCTGATGGTGACAACCGGCCCCTGGTCCGGTGGCCCTGTGGCTGGAGCCATCCTGTCCCACTGACACACTTTGTGCCCGTGGCCCCACGCGCTTGTGTAACACCGCAGCCGTTAACCTTTCCCACAGCCACACCGGGATGGAGCCGCGCTGCATCCTGACCTCCCACCCTGGGGATGGGACCTTTGGGGCATTTTGGGGGTGATGGTTCAGCCTGAGGACACCCGTTTGCTGCCCTGAGCTGTGGGTCTCTGTGGAGGATGCGGGTCCATCCCTGCATGGTCCCCCAGGGCCCCTGCCGCCCCCTTGCCTCCCATGACAGACACCCTCCTCTCCATCACCTCCTCATCCTCTTGTGCCCCAAAACATGACAGGCCCTGCACTATCTGACCGGGGGGGTCTGGACCCCCGCTTTGTGGTGCAGCAGCCGTGGGTGGCCCCATCTTCCTCCTCCTCCTCCCTATCGTGCGCCTCAGCTGTATGATCTCACTGCTGAGGGGGTCACCCCAAAGCCCTCAGCACCCTCCCGAGCCCTGGGACGTGCTGCAAGCCCACTGATATGAGGAGCTGCCCCCGACTCCACCAACTCAATGGGGATGGGGTGTCCCTTGGCTGAGGGGATGGAAAAAATGGGGAGGGCACCAGCAGGTCCCTGCAAAGCCTCTGCACAGACCCCCAAGAGCCCACCCCCCTCCAATCCATGGGGCTGGGGTCAGGATACAGCCACAGGAACAAACCCATGCCTGGGACCCGGGTGCCCCTTGCTGGGGAGCCCCGCTCTGGGTGTTTTGGAGGTGGCTCTGTGCCCCTGTGGCCATCCCTGCCGCAAACCCCCCTTCGGCTGCCAGGGCAGAGCAGGGCCAGAGCTTCCCCAGTGCCCTGGCTCATTACCCAGTGAACCTGCTGGGAAAGTAGGTCTGTGCCCCATCCTGCTGCCACGATCGATGCCGCAGGACAGGCACCTCCGGTAATTAACAGCAGCCCCGCAGCCCTCCCTCACTCCCCAGCCCCAGCCAGGGCACTGGGATGCTCTGATGCTCCACCACCACCATCCTGTCCCCTCTGGCTCAGCATCCATACCGGTGCACCCAGAGCAGGGGGATGAGGATGAGTCCAGGCTGCACAGGGACATGCAGGGACCCATGGGGACAGCAGGGACCCACGATGCCATTCCACCTCCCCATCCCTGCCCCAAAACCCAGCTCTGCTCCCTCTTCCCCTGCAGCAACCTCTGCCCCGGTTGCTGCTCCCCACTGCACCCACCTCCAGGAGCCTCTGCGCTTCCCCACAGCAATTAGGCACCGTTGTATTTCGGGAATGGTTGGCCGTGGGGTGAAGGAGGTGCAGAAGGAATGAGTAAGTGAATCAAGGGAACGATCATTCCTTTACATCTGCTGTTGGGTTTGCTTTTAAACAGGCTCCCGCACTGTAGCACCCCGGGGTCCCCCAGCACCCCAGCACTCTGCAGCCAACTCTAGCAAATCCCATCCCCATCCATGCACCCTGTGGGTGACCCCAGCTGGGCTGGGGCTCTTTGCAGCCAAAGCTCCGGCCCCAAGGGCACCGGGGCTGTGCAGGCAATAAGGTAAACGTGAATTACCCAACCCCAGCCCCACTCTGGGTGATGCTGGACGTGGGAACCGGTTCCTGCATGGATAGCAGAGACTTCCTGGAAACTTCGGGCCAGGACTGGGCTCAGCCGCTCACTCCCTGCCCCAGGCGACCCCATGGCCACACAGCGGTGGCTTCACAGCCGCCTCAAGGAGCCGTTTGTTTCCTGCCCTGTGGGGCAGTGCAGGACCCCAGCTTGGAAATCACAGCAAGCAGCTCACCACAAGCAGCAGCAGGCGATGAGGGTCTGCACGGCCACCTTGCTCCTGCCCTGGCTGCACCGGTTCACTGCCTCACCCACCGCGCAGCACGGCACCAAGGCCACTGGTGCAGGATGCAGCCCTCTGCACGTTGGCTGGCACAGGAGGCACAGTGGTGGGGATGGGGACCTCCCATCAGCGTGGGGTGCGCAGGAACTGGGCTGTAGTGAGAGAAACCTCCGGCCCCACAGCTGCATCAGGGGAATTATCTCCACGGGGTAAATAAAGGCACCGAGAGGGGCTCTGCCCACCACATCCAATAAATCAAGTGTGATTTCGACAGCAGCCGTGCTTTAAATAGCCACTGCCAAGTTCAAAGTTAAACGTGACAGGGAGGAGGGACAGGCAGGGATGCTGCCAGCATGGCCCTGGCCAAGCTGCAGGGTGAACCCATGGGGAAGGGACCAACATCTCCCCATCACTTTGCTCTCCCCCTCCATGTGCTGCTACTCCCCAGGGTTATGAGGGTCAAGGATCCCAAACGCTACCTGGATCCCTCAGGACCCCACGCTGCCGGCAGCCACCTTTCTCCACCACCCTTCTTTCCGGGACACGAAGGACATGGACATCCCCATCCCATGGGACCCAGGATGGATGCAGCCGTCGTCGTGCCGGGCATCCTCGCCCGCGCCAGCGTGTGCACGCTACCGAAACGGGCAGGGAAGCTCCTCCTCCACCCTCTCTGATTTTTCCAATGACAGATCTAGGTCACTAGGACACGTCGGGAAGGCGGCCGAGCCACCGCACGCTCCGAGCCACGCCGCTTGCAAAACAAGCGAGCGGGAGGGCTGGAAACCCTATAGGATTATACAAGGCAAAGCCTCTCGCCCGGCCCTGGCGCAGCCGCTGTGCGGGGAAGGACAACAGCAAGGAGCTGCTGTGGTCCCCGGGGAAAGGGGCAGAGCCGTGGCCCTTTGGGGGGACAAAACAGAGATTGAATTCATTTGGCGTTGTCACCAAATGTGGCACTTGGGCGAGAGATGGGGACCCTGTGCCAGGCGGGACTGCGGGGAAAGCACCTGATGGGGGGAATGGTGTGAAATCGGGGGGGGGGGTGGCCTTAATTTGGGGCAACACGCAGTAATTTGGGGGGGAGGAGAGACATTCATGTAAAGAAAGGAAAAGTTCACCCAGCTGCTAAGTAAACCCAGTGCTGGCTGCGCAAGTGCTATGCAGGAGCCAGGGTTATCCATCAGGCAGGCGTTAATGCTGCCCTCCATACTAATAAAGGTGAAATCCCTGGATGTCATGGGGTGGGAAGGGGGTTTGGGGGCTCACCTTACCCTGGCCCCACCATGACATGAGAGTGCGGCAGATGGCAGAGTCGCAGCACCCACAGCTGCACCAGGAGGGAGGAAACCCCATACGAGGAGCTTCAGGAGGTACGTCCTAGTACATACAACCCCCAAAATGTGCCATTTACGTACACACACCCCCAAAATACACCTAAGGAGGCGCAGAAGTGGTTCCTGGTGGGGTGAAGGGCTCGGGCAAGGCAGGTGACGACGGAAAACAGCGATGGAAATCCCACCCTGGGGTGCAAGGTCCCAGCCTTGCTCCCAGCAGCTCCACTGGGAACAGGCACGGGATGCACTGGGTCCGGCCACCACTGCGTCACAACCACCGGGCCAGGTGGATCACCCCGCCGGAGCCTTCCTCCCTCCATCCTCTTCCCATCCGCCTGGTTTGCAAAGCGGAGGGATGAAAAGTAGGAATCATCTTTATCATGACGGCTGAATCCAGGCAGGCACTGCCGCGACTCACCCCTTTCCCTGGACAAGGGGCACCCAAAATCGCGACTGGCTTCCCCCTCTCCGGTGGCACCGGCCCGGCCCCAAACCATCCCCCAAAGCAGCGGGAAGGGGGAAAAGGGGGAAAAACAACCATAAATCCAGCCCTGGTGGGAGCAACATAGTGGAGAGGAGATTAAGGGGTTTAGTGCGAGGAAAAGCTTAAGAGCGGGTTTAAGCCGGCGTCGGAAAGCGAAGCAAAACAAACAATTCTATTCCTAATGAAGGGGGGAGCGGGACAGAGCCCGGCGGGGTTGATGCGGGTCCCCCCGTGTCCCCGGCGGGGCTGATGCGGGTCCCCCCCCGTGCCCCACCGGGGACAACTTCTGCCGCTGCCTCCCCGCAGCCGCCCCCCGGCTCTCCCCGCACTCACCTCGCATCGTGGCCAGCGGCGCTCAGGACCGCGGCGGGGGGCGCATGGGGCGGCACCGGGGGTCCCTGCAGCCGGGCGGGGGGCGGCGGCACCGGAGGGGGGCACCGGGAGGCACCGGGCGGCACCGGGAGGCACCGGGCGGCTCTGGCACCTGCCCCTCCGCCGCGCCGCTGACCCACTTCTGCCCGAGCATGCGGCCGTTCACATGACGAGCCCGCTCCGCCCCCCCCAAATCGGTTTCACTTCCAGCCCCACCTCCTGCCCTTCCTCCTCCTCCTCCTCCTCTCTTTTCCTCTCCTCTCCGTCCCCCCCCCGATCCCACCGGGCCGGTGCTCAGCGCTGCACATGGGCGCTGCGAGGGGTCCGCGCGGCCCCGGATGGGGGGACACGGCTCTGGCACCTGGGGGGGGGGTGCTCGGTGCTGCCCGCCCCTGGGAGGGCGCTGCCGGTGCCGGTCCTGCCCCGGCTCGCCCAGGCACGGGGCCCGCTGCGTGTCCCGCTGACTCACTGCGCCCTTGCGCGGCTCCGCTGTTCCCCACCGGGTGCCCTGCTCGGCTCTGGGACCCCTCAACGCGGAGGGATAGGGCGGGGGGGTTCGAGAAGGTGCAGACACCGGGAGCTGGGGGGATGTGGGAAGCGTGGAGACCCCCCGAGCAGCCCCACCGTGGCCCAACATCAGGGTGTGGATGCTGAGGTCCAAGGGGTGTCTGGACAGGTCTGCGGGTCGGGAAGCGTGCAGTGGGAGCAGTGGGAAGGTTTGGAGTTTGCAGAGAGCCATTGCCACCCCGTCCTTTGGGGTGGGATGCACACGGAAGGCTTTCGGGCCTGGGGTTGTAACTTTGGGATGCTCCAACACACTGCTGTGATAAATGTAAGGAAATGATGGCTCTGGACCATGAAAGGAGATGTTGAGGTGCAATGCCAAGGTGTCAGCATGGACAAAGCCCCAGGGCTGCGGTTTGTGGTGAAGCTCTTGCACCAGGTCACCAGAGACCCATGGTGCCACACGGCAGGGCGGAGGTGGTTGGTCTGTGTCATGGGCTCAGAGTGTGAGGGATGCCCTCGAGTGATGCGGCTGAGCACCCAGGGATCATACAATGGTTTGGTTTGGAAGGGACCTTAAATCATTTAGTGCCAGTCCCCTAATGCCTGGGTCCTGGGGATGGTGGTACTGGCCTGGGGATGTACTGCGTGTGCAGAGGGCATCAGCATCCACTATGGACATGGATGGAGTGGTGAGGCGCTGGCACAGGGTGCCCAGAGAAGTTGTGGCTGCCCCATCCCTGGCAGTGTTCCAGAACAGGTTGGATGGGGCTTGGAGCAAGCTGCTCCAGTGGAAGATGTCCCTGCCCGTGGCAGTGGTTGGAACTGGATGAGCTTTAATGACATTTCTAACCCAGACCATTCCATGATTGTATGATTCTATGGAGACAGAAACGGTACCCACCACCGCCATCACATGTGGCATGTCTCCCTGGCCTCCCCCTGCCCTTGCAGATGGGCTCTGCAGATCCCCCACAGCCCCAAACCTGTAAATTAAACCCTTTAAGCGCGGCTGAAGGAGGTGATTTCAACCCGCGTCCGTCCCAGCGGCCGGGGCTGAGCCGGGGGACGCTGCCGGGCTGGTGGCGGAGGGGCTCCCCCCGCGCTCGGAGCCACCCCCCCGCACTGTCAGCGGCAGAGGGGCAGCGGGGCTGAGCCGCGGTGGCACCCGGTGCGCTCCCACCCGTGTGCGAGCTGCGCCCCGCTCTACCCCGCAGCGGGAGCGGCGCCGCGGGGCGGGGGTCGGGGCGGGGGCCGCGCCGCGCTCCAGTGCTGCTGTCGGACGTGATCTCGCTGATGGCGGCTGGGGACGGGTCCGCTGCTGTCGCCGGTCGGGTTCGCTCCTCTCCTCCCAGCTTTCCGCCCGCCTCCCCCCGCCGCGCTCCGCATGGATGGGCACATGGACGGGACGCGGGCAGACGGCTCGCCTCGGTCGTCACCGGCTCCGCTCCCAGCGCGGTTCTGCGGGCGCAGCTCCAGGCGGACCCTGGAATCCCACCCCGGCTCCCACCTCCTCCGGCTCCCGGGAGCCCGCTGCCTGTCACCGGCGGTCACGGCCGCTGCCTGAAGGAGGTCACCCTCATTAGCCCCATTTCACAGATGGGGAAACTGAGACCGGGAGCAATGCGGGGGCTCTCCGGGGCCCTGCCGAGCTCGCCCCTCCCACCAGGCGGTCGCCAGCTCGCCCAGCACGGCCCCAGTTGCCAACGCTGGGACAGTCTTGGCCAAACCGTGCCAGAGCGAGAGCAAAAACACACCCCGAGCACCCCGGTGCAACCCACAGGGATTACATAAATGGCACTCACCACACCTGCAGTGAGCAATGCCAGACCCACGCACGCTCCGACACTGACTCCTTAACCCTTCACACCGTGGAAGTCCTGGGGACAAGGAGATGCTGTGGGGTCACTGCAGGTCTGGGACTCAGCCCCCTGGTTTTGGGGGGCACCGGAGGGGAGGTGTGAGGTTACACCAGAGCAGAACCCCCTTTATCTTGTCCAATGTCTCACCCTGCGGACTCAGCCAGGTTTAAATTGGGGTCCTGGACCCAGCAAAGCCAGAACTGAGGTGGAGCCAGGTCATTGGTGGTGACAAAGAGAGGAGCAGCCTCCCCTCCGCTTGCGCAGGGCTGGCTTGGATGTGGCAGCACTGGAGGTCACTGAACCACTCCTAAAAAGTCTCCCCCTCCACACGGTGTGATGTGGAGCCCGGTGCTGCTGCGCTCGCAGCCAGCTGGTGCAGAGATGCTGACCCCAGCATCAACCGGTGCCATTCCCAGTGATGGAAAAGCAGCGAGGCCAGAGGGTCCAGAGCTGCTGGTTGGTGCCAGGGTGCTGCCAGGATCGGGCTCAGTGCCTGGGACATGGCCCTGGCAGGGTGATGCCAGGGGATGTGTCCAGCGGGGCTGGATCAGGCCCATTGCAGCGGCTCCAGCAGCCGCAGGCATCGGCAGCACGGGAAGGAGGTGGCCACTGGGAATGAATAAGGAGCAAAACCTCTGCCAGCCCTTTCCTTCCCCTCCTCCCTGGCCCAGCCTCGCTGCTGACTCTGTGGTCAGGACCAGCACAGACACTGGGTGCTGCCAGCCCGTGGCCACCTCAAAGTGGCAACCACTGGCACAGCCCCACCGCCAGGATTGGCCCAATGAGCCCCTGGCTGGCCTGGAGGAGAGCAGGAATTTGGGATGACACCACTGCACCTTAATCACTGTTTGCTCTCACTCAGCCCCACCCAGCGAGAGGGGAACCAGCATCACCCCATCCTGCATCCGCAGACATGGCGACCACCCAACTCCCATTGGGGCTGTACTGGGCTGCCCTGTGCCTGTGGGCCCTGGCACAGCCACTGGCAATGGCCACGGTGGTGGCTCTGCCATGGGCCCCCCCCATGGGCACTGCCAGGTCGCTTCTCCTCACTGTGACTCAGTTTCCCGTTGGGAAGGGCTGACCTGCCCGGCTGGGAGCAGGTCATGGGGTGAACCCACTGATGGGGGCCGCAGCGTTGGTGCCCCCAGACCTCATCCTTGGGTGCCAGTGAGGGGACGTGTCCCATGGCAGCCCCAACCCCAAGGCTGGGTGGGGGGGGGGCAGGCAGCAGGATCAGGGGGGCTGCAGGGGAGCTGTGGTGGTTGCACCTACCAAGCATCACTGTGCCCCTGGCTGTGGGGTTAACACCGGGGAGAGCTCCACCACTTTGTCCTCTCCATGGCACCGGTGTCATCCTTCTTCCCAGCCCTGCTGCCAAAGCACAGGACGAGGGTCCCCCCCATTGCACTGGATGGGGCCGGTGCCATAGACCCCTCAGATCTCTCAGACCCCTCAGATCATGGGGGGCCAGACATGGCTCTGCTGCCTGTGCCAGCCCCTGCCCGCTGCTGGATCTGGCATGGTGCTGGGCACGTGGACCTGCAGAAGCAGTGTGAGTCAGTGCCCCACAGCACTCGTTATGCAAAGGCTGACACAGTCTGTGGTGTGGGGCTGGGGCACACAGTGGGTGCTGCTTGGGCACACAGGGCAGGTGACTGGTGCAAAGGGGGAAACCGAGGCAGCCGTGGGGTGCACCCCGAGCCCACTGCCCCTGTGGGGCTCTCCCTGTGCCCATTGGGGCCATCGGCTGTGGGTCTGGTGTAACCAGAGCCCCCGGGCTGGCCTGACCCGCTCGCGTAACGCCTGCCTGGCGCTTATGCAATAGCTGCTGCCATGAGGGACACCCAACGCCACAGCAATTACCTGCCCCTTCGTCAGAGGCAACGCGGGATAATGAGGCTAATTGGAGCCGCGGCCATGGAGCTGCCGCTGGGCCAGGGAAGGGGCATTCGGTCTCACCCAGCACCCCAAGGGTGGCCCCAAGCAATTAGTGCTGCTGAGCCTTCGTTAGGTGCTGGGGGGGGGGGTGAGCAGGGCATGGACCCTGCTGTGCCCTGGGCAGTGCCTGTGGGTGCCTGTGGGATGGGATGGAGCATCACCGTGCTGCCAGGCTGGAGCGTGGCATTGCCAGCTCCATCCCAGCAGCCTGCAGCACAGTGAGGGGCAGTGTGCTGGGTGCCCTGCAGCATCTGCCCTTGGGGGGGTTCCTCCGGGGGGGGGGGGGCTCAGCCTCCATCGAGCCCATCATCCCGCTCATCACCCCTCTGGGGTCCCCGGAGGAGGGGGGGAGGCTACAGGCAGCGTTTCCCCAGGGCCAGGCTGCAGAGCCCCGGCACTGCTGATTGCACAGATGATGCCTGAAGGAGGGTCCTGCCCCCCCCCACCGCCCTGTGCCGCTGCCTGTCCCTCCCGGCCACCCCGGGTACTCAGCCTGGGGGTAGGTGGGTACAGAGGGGCTCCCCAGGCATCCCCCAGCCCTCACCCCCGGCTTCGGCTCGGCACCAGCTCGGGCACCGTGCGGTGCTGCCGAGTCTCCAGCGTCGTCATTAGGAGATAAACAGGAAAGAGGAAAGGGGCAGACTCCGTATTCCGCCGCTCCCCTTGAGACAGATAAAAGCGGAGTGGGGGGACGCGATGGGGGCTTTTTTCCCACTTGTTTCTGCTGAATCAAACGTTTTTCCTCCTGCTTAGAAGATTTCCCTGCTCCCCCGTCTCCCCCCCCGCTCCCGCCTTAATGAGGTTTTGCTGTAAAAGACTCCGAACCTCCACCGTGGCCTTGAGTTAATCTCCAGGTACCTTCAAAGCCGGGTTGTTCCTGCCCCCCCCCCATCCATCCATCCATCCCCCTTTGCCTCCATCTTTTTGAACTTCCCTGCCACAAAAATACCGGGTTTCGTGTGATGCTGCAGGCAAGGGGGGACGGGGGATAGAGGGGGGCACATGAGGGGGGGACATGGACTCCAGGGATGGGGCAGGGATGTGGGATGGGGGCTCCCCAGGGGTGGAAAAGCAGCCTGCCTTGGGGGGAGTTTAAACTGGGGTGAGAAGGGGATATTTGGGGATATTTTTCACCCTAAACTGGAATATGGCGGAAATAACAGTCCTTGGGGAGCTGAGGTGGTGCCCAGAGCCCTCTTTGGCACTGACAGTGGTCCAGGGACTGGTGACACTGGGGCATCACTGGGTGCTCAGCCCTGATCACAGCGGGTCCTAAACCCCAGCGAGGGGAGAAGCGGGACTGAAGCACCCAAGTTGGTCGAGCACCGGGGGTGCTGCACCCACCCAACCGTGCTCACACTGCTCGGCTTCCTCCTCCTGCCCACTGCGCCCTTACCTGGGCACCCCGCTCTGGAGCCGATCTGGAGGCTTTAGCACAAGTTAATCTCATCAATCCCTTAATTCCAGGGACCGAAATAGGAAAGATCAGTAGGTCAGTGGGAAAAGCTCTTGGCCAAAGTTAACGTGTTAATGCGGAGAGAGGGCGAGAGGAAGAGCAGGGCCGAGAAAAGCACCCAGGGATCTGCTCCGGTCCCCGTGAATCCCGCTGGGAAGCTGTTTGGGGGATGCAAAGCACCGGTGGGCCGGGGAGTCTCTGAGGGAAGGGGAAGCTGTTCTGCCCCGTTCACCCAAACAACGTCCCCGGGAGGATCTTGCTGCAGTTTAAATCCCGGCCCCCAGAGGCGAGAGGTTCCCTATCACTGCGCTGCCGAGCGGCTCTAATTAGGGCTTGGCAGGCTCCAGCCTCAGCCCTGAAGCACCTTTTTGGCTGCTGCTCTGGAAAAAGCCTTGCCAGAGGACTTAGCTTTTAATGCAGCCAAAGCCCAGGTGAGCTCCCACCGCTGCCTGCCTGCCCTGGGTGTGGAATCATGGAACCACAGAATCGGCTGGGCCGGAAAAGCCCTTTAAGCTCATCCAGTCCAACTGCTCCCAGCACTGCCAAGGCCACCACTGACCCATGGCACTGAGGCCTCGTCTCCACACTGTGTGAATGCTGCAGGGACGGTGACTCCAGCCCTGCCCTGGGCAGTTCCAATGCTGAGCACCCTTTGGGGAAGGAATTGTTCCTCAGCTCCATCTAAACCTGCCCTGGTGCAGCTTGAGGCCGGTCCCTCTTGTCCCATTGTTGTTCCTTGGAGCAGAGCCCAGCCCCCTCCTGGCTCCATCCTCCTCTCAGGCACTTGTAGGGAGCCATCAGGTCCCCCCTGAGCCTTCTCTTCTCCATCTGAACCCCCCCGGTCCCTCAGCCGTTCCCCATCACACTGTGCTCCAGGCCCTGCACCAGCTCCAGGGCCCCGCTCCAGCACCTCAATGTCTTTCTTGTAGTAAGGGCCCAGAGCTGAACACGGGATTCGAGATGCAGCACAATCACTGCCCTGGCCCTGCTGCCACACTGGTGCTGATCCAGGCCAGGATGCTGGGGGCTCCTTGGCTGCCTGGGCACAAGCTGCTCTTGTTCAGCTCCATCAATCCGCACCCCCAGCTCCTTTCCCATGAGCAGTTTCCAGCTGCTTTTCCCCAAGCCTGGAGCCTTGCAGGCGGTTCTTGTGGCCCAAATACAGGACCCATCTCTTTGCCTTGTTGAACCTCTTCCCATTGGCCACAGACATGGCTCCAGCCTGGCCACATCCCTCTGCAGAGCCTCTGCAGGTCCCAGTCGCAGCTATGGCCCTGTGGGCAAGAACCCCCAGCCCTGCAGTGCTGGTGCACCCCAAGAGGGACCAGCCCAGAGCCTTTCCTGCGTTCCTGGCTGCTTTCCCCTGGGCTGGGTGCTTTCGGGCAATAATATTGCTATGGGAGCAGTTTCCTTAAATCCATCTTTGTTACCGCAAGCAGCTTAGCGCCAGGAACTCTCTTCCGCCCTGTTCTTTTAATACGATCCCAGCTTAGCAAAGCCCCAGGCTTAGCCACTGCCCCTGCAGTGCAAGTGAGGAGAATTAAATAATATGAAAGCAGAAAACAAAGAGCTCTGCTTGGTTTGAGCAGCTGGAGGGGGGGGGGGGTCATGGGGACCAGCCCTGCGCTGGGGTTACCTGGGGAGGGAGATGCTCAGGTGGAGGATACAGGCAGCGGCCCCTCTAGGGTGCAGGTTTTGTGGGTCAGTGGGTCAGGGATGCTCTGATGCTTTCAGCCATTGCTCCTGCTGCTAGGGAGCCTAGCGCAGAGACACGCTCACCCTAAAGATTCCCATTTTCCAGAGTTTTCCAATCTCAGGCTCTGCCACAACCACTGAGTGGCTCTGGGGAGCCCATTGCCCTTTGCAGAGGCAGCATCACACCAAGGAATGGATCTTTCTGGTCTTTCCCACCCAACCCACAGCACCGGTGCCAGGGATGGCGCTTCCTGGCTGCCTGTGCTGTGCCGATGCACTGGGGGTTGTTGCTCATCCTCTGGGATAAGCTGCGGCTCCATCACCAGCACTCGGCTCACCTTGGACTCCGCTCCCGGTGTGGCGTGAGAGCCGCTGGGTTGCTGGGGAGACCGGTGGTTTATTTACCATCAGGGCTGCGATAAGCAGCGTGGAAGGGGAGGTGAAGCACATGGTGTCCAGTGTGCCTGACCCACTTTTCCAGCGCCTGGGCATCGCTTGCCCTCGGCTATTGGATTGCAGTGGCGGAGGCGCAGGGAGCCTCGCTGCTTGCCGGAGCCACTGTGCTATGAGGGTGTCCTCGCTTCTGAACCCCATTTTCTCTGGGCTGGGTGGGAAGAGAGGAAAAGCATCCCTAGGCACTGCGGGTGCACCACGGCTGGATGCAGGGCCACGGGGATGGGGACAGAAACGCGTGTGAGCGCTCACTGGGCCGGCTCCTCGCGCCCGTCCTTGGCCGTGGTCCCCGCCGTGGTGTGTCCCCCGCCGGCGCTGGCACAGTGGCCCAGATCTGCCATTCCGCATGGCTTCCCCCGCTGTCCCCGGGGCCGGGCGCCGGCAGGCATGGCGCTCGCTCTGCGCCTCCCCGTAATCCAACATGACTCTTCCATTAGAGACGAGATGCCGGCAAAGAGCTTTTCAGTGTAGGAATTAACTCCTTCTCCCACCCTGGAGCTCCCAGACCTGGAGCTTCGCCTCTGTCTCCATCACCCGCATGGCCTGGGGTCTGCAGGATGCTCTCTGCCATCATCCCCAGTTTGGTGATGGGTCCCTGTGGGAGCTGGCTGAGCCCTTGCACAAGCATCCCCATCCTCCTCTGAGGATGTGGGATGAGAGCAGAGACCCAGCATCATGGTACTGGAGGGTGTTGGAGAAGCTGCTCCACAGGCCCCCCAAGGCAGCAGGAGGGGCCCCAGCCTGGCCATCCCTGGCCCCAGCTGCAGCACCAGCCAATTCCCTTATTGATCTCCTCTCCTGCTGTTAATTATCAGCTCTAATTTAGCCTGATCAGAGCCGTGGCTCCCTGCAAAGGGTCTGTCTCATGTTGGTCATCACCCCACGGGGCACTGGGGCTGCTGGCAACCGGATGGGACCCAAATGGGGAGCATGGGGGGGTTTGGGGTGAGCATCCCAGCCGAGGGATGCTCCGTGAGCAAGGGGACCTGGAACTTGGCTGGGGGGATGAGTGCAAGCCAGGAGCCAGCATGTGACCCCCCCAAGGGCACAGATGTCCCAGCTTGGAGGTGTCAGCATCTCACATCCAATGTGACACTGCGGTGGGGGGCAGTGGCAGGGACTGGTGGCAGCCAGCTCCAGCAATAGAGGAGTGTGGGGTCAAAACACAGCACAGGGACCACTCGAGGACCACCCCCTGCCCCATGGACACTCACCTTCCCGTGTCAGGGCTGTTGCTCCTGTCCCTGCTCCCCTGGAGCCGCTAAGGGGAGGTGGCAGTGGTCCTTGGTCCCCTGCTTCAAGGACAGGCTGCAGCATCCTTTCAGAGAGGGGAGGCAAAGCTGATCCTGACTGGTGCTGGCCCCTGGGGTGCCCGGCCCAGCCTCCTTCTCCTCCCATTTGATGGAGGAAACGATGGGTGAATATGTCCCTTGGCCACCTCTCCCATCAGCGTGCTTGGAGCTGGGTTCTGTCTCTTGGTGGAGGTCAGGATCCAACTCATATCCTGTATCATAGCCCTAGAAGGTGGCCATGGCTCCCTACACAATGCCTGAGGGCTGGCTCATCCCCAGGGTACAGTGGGGAAACTGAGGCACAGAGTGAAGTGGGGACTTGCAGGACGATGGGCTCTGCCCAAGCAGAGATAGGGGCTCTGGAGCATCATCTGAGCCACACCAGTGCTTGAGCCCAGTCAAGCTGCAGCCTCCCTGTCCCTGCCATGGATCTGGGGGCTCTGCTGCCCTCCCAGGCTCCATCTAAGGGGGTTTCAGAGGCAGCCCCCCCAGCAGTCCCCCACATGAAGGAAAGGCAGAAGCTGCTCGAGCAGGTCCCCAGCCAAGGAGGCTGGAGGAGAAGGGGCTGCTCTAGGGCAATGTGTTCTTGCCATCAGCTCCATCACTGCCCTGTCACAGGCGGCTGCAGGGCCTGGGGACCTGATTTGGATCAGGATCCTGCGTTATCTCCCCATGGAGAGCTGAGCTGGATCCCAGCACCCCAAAAGCTGTCACCTCCTGTGCCACCACTTGTCCCTGCAAGAAGGGCTTCCAGCATGGGGGACGGCACTGCAGTGGGCAGGGAGGACAGGATGGGGATGGCTGCTGTCCCTGTCCCCATCCCTCATGATGGACCCCACACAGTGCTTTGGGACATTCACTGAAGGCAGTTTGGGAGACCACGGTCTCCAGCTTCCCCCTGGAGCAGAGATTCCCAGCAGGATGTATCTGCTCCTCCTGCCCTGCAGCTGATTGTGGGGTATTGCTGGGGGACTCTTTGGCTGCGGATCAGAGCATCATCACCCTTCTTCCACACTGGACATCTCAGACTTCACAGCAGTGTGGGGATGTGGTGGCAGCTGTGCAGGAAACCCTCCCAAAATCCGGGTGCAGAGCCACCCATGGAATATTCAGGCTGTTCAGTGCAATTCCTGGGTTGCCATTGAAAGCACCATGAATATTGCAGGCAGGCATTAAAGTTTGATGGGTACCATGCTCCAGCACAGCCCATGGACACCGTTATTGTGGAAAGCCCCTCTGCTGGGATGGGGCACACCTCTGCTGGGCTCCAGCAACGTTTCCTTCTGGTTTATCCCCAAAACACGTGGTGCTGATGGGCTGGGTCCCAGAAGCGCTCCAAGAGCAAACGGACCCAAATCGTGGAATCATAGAATATTGGAATGGTTTGGGTTGAAAGGGTCTCATCCAATTCCAACCCCTGCCACGGGCAGGGACACCTTCCACTGGAGCAGGGAGCTCCAAGCCCCTGTGTCCAACCTGGCCTTGATCACTGCCAGGGATGGGGCAGCCACAGCTTCTCTGGGCACCCTGTGCCAGCGCCTCAGCACCCTCACAGGGAACAGCTTCTGCCTAAGAGCTCATCTCAGTCTCCCCTCTGTCAGGTTAAAGCCATTCCCCTTGTCCTGTCCCTGCAGCCCTTGAAGCTCCCCACCACATCCCCAGGATGGAGTGGCAAAGCTCAAGGCAGAGCCGCAGGAGGGTGCAAGGTCCTGCAGCACTGGGGCCAAGCACAGTCTGTGGCCACCCCATCCCAAAGCTCAGCTGTGCTCCCACTGCCCCAACAGCCCCATAGCCTCACTCTGCAGCCTGAGCGATGCCCACCCCAGGCACAGGAAGAGGTTTTCATCTCCCTGAGCACCTAGGAGCGATTCATCCTCCATGTCATGAGCTTTCCAGGTCAGTCCTCACCCAGAAGGGACCATTCCCTTCTCCTCCGCCTGCTCTCATAACTCGGCTCTTCCCGTGTTTATATAAGAGCGACATCTCCCGCAGACCGGGGAGAGAATTGGCTGGGGAGAAATAATGAGGATAATTCAAGTCATTTGGGAAGATGAGGTTTGCGAGGTGCCCAGCGTCTTCCACCTTTTACATGTTGTCTCTAATCATCCGCAATCTCGGATGGCCATTGATGGAGCTCGTTGCTGTGGCGACGGATGAATAGCCCTGGGATTGTACCATGCCAAAAAAGTGCTGTCCTTCCATCAAAACAACAACAACAACAAAAATATCATTTTGGTCAGGAAATTAAGCAGTTTGCAACCAAATAGCAGCGTCTGAAAGGGCTCCCGCCTCTCTTCTTGCCTCCCGGCTCCCACCATCACGGTGGGGTTGTCAGGAACATGCCCAGCGCCCCGGAGAGTCCTTTGTGCGCGCTGGCCAAGGAGAAGGTGGTAATTGCAAGGGGGTTTCTAACCCACTGAGCCTGTTAAAAGGATTCTGTACCCCCCTCGCAGCTCTCTTCTTCCCCAGATGTGTGTCACGCAGGCAGGGAGCGCGGGGTGCTGCGGCCGGGGGCTGGTGCAGCACTAGGTTAATGTGTTACCTCTGCAGGGGTGGACCAGAAGAGGGAAGTGGTGATGGGTGGCAGCCGGGCAGGCGGTGGGGCTCAGGTCCTCCTCCTCCCCTATGGAAGGGGCGACGTGCGGAGCTCCAGACAGGGAGCACTGGGCTCCTGCTATCGTCAGCCTCCGTGGTTTTCCATTTGATCATGCAACATCTCCATTTCTCCCATGCAACACAACCTGAGCCCAGGCACTCCCCTTCCTTCCCCACTCCTCTGGGAGCACCTCCCGGGCTGGCAGAGCCCCTCGGGACAAGGCTGCCTGGCTGGGAAGGGGGATTTGGGGGCTGCTCAACTGCAGTAACCTTTGCTCCAAGCCCCTGTGTCCAACCTGGCCTTGAGCACTGCCAGGGATGGGGCAGCCACAGCTTCTCTGGGCACCCTGTGCCAGCGCCTCAGCACCCTCACAGGGAACAGCTTCTGCCCAAGAGCTCATCTCAGTCTCCCCTGTGGCAGGTTAAAGCCATTCCCCTTGGCCTGTCAGTGTCCCTCTTGTCCTGTCACTTGTCCCTGTCAGGAATGGATCCTGGGTTTGGGTTTGCCTCTGCGGGTGGAAGCACCTGACCCTCCTGATGCTGTAAACCACGAGCAAAGCTCCTGCCACATCCCAAGGCCCACACTGTGGATGTTCTCCATGCGTTGCCACACTGGGCCAGGGCACATTTTAAACAAATGGCCTCGTCCTTGCGGCATCTTTGATGGTCCCAAATGCCACCTGCCAGCAACGATGTAAATGGTGTAATTCAGAGCCGTGTGACCCCGACCCTCATCCTGCAAGAGCATAAGAAACCAAATACTCTTAGGGCATGTGTCCAGCGGGCAGAATGGGAGAGCCGTGGGTGCAGCAGGGCTGGAGCCAGCCCCGGTGTGTTGGGAGGAGCAGGGGGAAGGAGGGATGAAGACATGGAGAGAACACATTGTACACAGGACCCTAAGGATGAGAAATGGGTCAAGTTCTTGTGGCTCCAGCTCCCCTTTGGGTGAGAGCCTCAGGGCAGAGCGTTGCTGACCATCCCCAGAGCCCCGCACCATCCCAGGGCTCTGCCAGAGCCAGATGGAGCCACATCTTGGCTGCAGCGGGCTGGGGAGATTAACTCTGCAGGGAAAACAAGCTCAGCAGACGCTGCTGAGCTGAGCCCGCCGGCGCGTCTGCGTCTGCATGCACACGCATGTGCTGCGAGCGTACATGGGCACGCATGTGCAGACATGAAGTACTTGCGTGCACGCAGACGTGCTTGGCCGAGCTGATGAGCCAGTGTCTCATCTGAGACGGGCAGGCAGAGCACTGGAAATGTGTCCTCAGCCTTTAATTGCGCTGCTTTGATAAAAGTGATAATTGGCCAGAAATCAATAGTGTTTTGCTCCTGTTTCTCCCATCCTGTCTCACCCAGCCCTCCCCTCTCTGGATGCGTTGCTCCCATTAGTGGAGTGACATTTAAAGGCTCTGCCATAATGGTTAGATAACCCAGGAAGAGAAGATGCTTAAGAGAGGGCTCATGCAGCCAGGCAGCGGGCAGAGGTGGAGGCAGCTCCTCTCTTCACTGTCGTGGCTCAAGGGCAGATGGAGGTGATGCTCCAGAGCATGTCCGGGTGCTGTGGCAGTGACAGCATTGGGTGACTGCAGTGGTTCTGGGGGAGAGGGAAGAGTGGAGCAGCGAAGGGACAAACTCAGGTTGTGTCAGCCCGGAGCTCCCTCCCTGATGCAGAGCATCATAGGACAATGTGTATTAATCATAGAAACCAGACTGGTTGGGGTTGGAAGGGACCTTAAAGCTCCTCCAGTTCCAACCCTGCCATGGGCAGGGACATCTTCCACTGGAGCAGCTTGCTCCAAGCCCCTGTGTCCAACCCGGCCTTGAGGACCCTCACTGGCCAAGAGGGGCTCCAGTTCAGAGGGGCACTCTGGGACCACCCAGGGCTGCAGGGAGCAGGGGATGTCTGATCAGTGATAGGCACACGGGGGGTGTCCGATGAGTGATGGGCACACAGGAGGCGTCTGATCAGTGATGGACACACGGGGGGTGTCCGGTCGGTGGTGGGCACATGGGGGGGGACCGGACGCACGGTGATGGGTACATGGGGGGCGTGCAGTCGGTAATGGGCACATGGGGGGGTTTCCGATCAGTGATGGGCACACGGGGAGGTGTCCGATGAGTGATGGGCACACGGGGGGTGTCCGGTCGGTGGTGGGCACACGAGGGGTGACCGGACGCACGGTGACGGGCTCGTGGCCACGCTGCCGTGTGAGACTGTCGCCACCTGGCGGTCACACGGCCGCGTCCTCCAGGCCATGGGGATGGTGGGAGAACATCCAAGAGCATCCGGAGCATCCAGGGCATGGCCGTGGCTTCCAGGGGTTTTGCCCCCGGCTGCTTCCCGAGCCGCAGCACAGCCGGGCCATGGGTGCTCTGTCTGCTGGGGTCTGTGCTGGGTACCCCACGATCCGTGAATCAGAGGTGAATCAGCCCTGTGACAAGCTGGGTCACAGCAACACATGTGGTTAAAAACCCCAGCGACAAGCAGGGCTTGGTGAAGAGCGGCAGGAACGGTTCGCAGCCGGGAATTCCGTCCAGCTGGAGACACCCAGAGCATCATAGATCCATGGAATGGTTTGGGTTGGAAGGGACCTTAAAGCTCATCCCGTTCTAACCAATATGATCTAACCTTAACCTGCCCCCTCTCAGTGTATCACAGCAGAACTGCCCGAGGGGCACTGCTGCCTGCCAGGTCAACCCCATAGACAGGGTACAGGGTCCTGGACCCAAGAGCTGGGCATGGGCATCCCCAGTCCCCCTCATACTACCTGGGGTAGAGCTGGCTGCATCCTGCCCCCTATAGCTGGGGAGGGCAAAGAGCATTGCCCCACCGCTCCTCCACAGATGGGGACATCCCGAGTCCTCCACCCTATAGCTGGGGCCCCGCCAATGTCTCTCTTAGCCCCTATAGCTGGGGAGGAGGAGCCCCGCTCCCACCCTGATAGTCAAGGAATATCCATGTCCCTGTAGCCCAGGGTAGAGGGGTCTCTCCCCCCTTCCTATAGCCTGGCTCTGTGTCCCAGTACCCATAGCGGGGGCTGCGGATCCGCTCTCTATAGTGGAGCCTGGCTGTGTCCGCTGCCCTATAGCGGGGCACAGCCGTGCCCCAGCCCCATCGCGCGGGTCTATCCCAGCCCTACAGCCGGGAGGCCTCACCCCCGTCACTATCCCACACCCCATAGCCCGGCCTCCCGGTCCCGGCCCCCCTGTCCCGCCCGGGCCGGGCCCTCCCCGGGGGAGGGCGCTCGGGGGCCGCGGTCCCACGGCCGCGCCGCCATGTTTCGCGGCAGCCCGCCCTGCCCGCCGCCCGCCTGAGTCTCCCGGCGGCCGCCCCGGCCCGGCCCGGCCCGGCCCGGCGGCCGCCCGCCCGCCTCCGTCGCCGGTGAGTGGGGCCCGGTGCGGCCCAGTAGCTCGTCCCGGCCCGGCCGTGCGCCGCGCAGGCCGCAAAGCCTCGGCCTCAATTTCCGCCGCCGACGGGGAGCGGGGCGCGGGGCCCGGCCTCGGAGGGTGGAGGCGGGGTGGGCACGGAAAGATGCCGCTGGGGCAGCACCGGCCTTCGACCGGGCAGCGCGGCCGGGGGGTGCCGGCGGCTTTCCGTGGCCGCGGGGCGGGTTAACCCGGCTCGGCCCGGCCTGGCCGGGGTCGCGGTGCGGCGGCGGAGCAGCGGGGCAGGTTCGGCTTCCCCCGCGGCTCATTTGAGCTGGGTTTGCGGCCAGGCCTTGTGGTGCCCGGCGCCCGCTGCGGGTCACCCCTGGGCTGGGGGCTAAGGGAGAGCGGAACTCGCCCGCAGTCATTGCTTTCTTTCCCCAGGGACGCTCAGCATCAGAAGCAACTGAAACCTCGTCCGTGCGTGGCGGTGGTTACCTTCCGTTTACCTCCGTGGGGATTCAGCCTGCCGGGTCCTGCACAGAGGAGGCTCCCTTGGCTGCTGGTGCCGAAGCAGAGGTCGGTTTGGGCTGAGGAGGGCTCCTCTGGTAATGGCAGCACTGGCCTGAGCTCTGCAAGCGGAGCCCCCAGTGCAGAGCGGAGATTCCTATCACCAAGCTGAGGAGAAGGAGGAATAAACCAGAACTGATCGGCTTCCATCCCACAGGAGCGCTCCTGGGAGGGTAATTATTTCATGTTCTTGTTGTTTTATTCCCTTGGTGCAGCAGGTTTTGTAGGAGCGTGAAGGAAAGCAGCAGAGTGAGCTGCGATGTGGTGGGTACTTTGTGCATCCCACAAAGGGGATCGCTCGTGCTCCCAAGCTGGAGCCACCTACACCTGCCACGGTCCTGCAGTTGTCCTCTCCCCTTGTCCTCTGTTGAAGCAGGGCCAGCCACAGCCACGTTGTTGGCACTAACATAAGCTAACGTAGTTGGCACTAACCATAAGCTATCACTTATGGTTCCCATTTGAAGGGGTGCAGTGCACTTTGGCTGTGTAAATGCCATATCATGTGTGGCTGGAAGGAGCCATTTCCTGGGTTTGGAGAGAGCTGCATGCGATCCAGAGAGACATTATTAAGTTTGATTTTAAAAGTAGGTTTCACTGTGTCTGCTGCTTCCCCTGAGAAGGTGTTCCAGAACCGCATCTTACTGCTGGGAAGAAACCTTATCCTTATTTTCAGCCTGACTGCGCTAACGTTCCCCTTAGCCGCCAGCATATGTCGGGAAGTACATGAGTATGTCAGAACAGAGAGTCAGTGGGTTCGTTTTGCAGCGCTTGCATCATCTTCCTGAGCACTAATAAACTAAAGCGGGCTTGAAATGAAAACAAATGCCACAAAGTGCAAAATGGAGCTAAGGAGGCTGTGTGCTGGCCGGTGGGGTGGCACTCTTTGTTCTGGTGTTTGCAGGAGTCCTTAGTCGTGCTATGGTGGCACTTCTGGAGCACTGGGAGCTGATTCCTATTGGCTTTTTGGAGTGGTTCAAGGCCCCGGGACCCAAATCCTGCGGCTGCTTTTGAGCTGGGGGTATCCTGTGTCAGGGGGCTTGGATTGCGTTGTTGTGCACATGCAGGAACTGGGCTCCCTCTGGATCCTTTGTGCTCCTTCCTGATCGGCTGCAGCGTACAATGACCAAGCGCTCTGGCCCTAACAGCTCTCTCATTTTTGTTGCTGTTTGTAGCTCGGCACCTCGGAGGGTCCAGGATGGCTCAGGAGACGAACCAGACCCAGGTGCCTCTGCTGTGTACCACAGGCTGCGGATTTTATGGCAGCCCCCGGACCAACGGGATGTGCTCCGTTTGCTATAAGGAGTTTCTCCAGAGGCAGCAGAGCAGTGACCGGATAAGCCCCCCAGGTAGAGGATTTTTGTCTGAGTAATCTGTCTTAAATGGGTGCAAACTGTGTCAAGGAACAGGCCTAGAGCATGGTGCTGGTGCTGGTGCTGGCTGCCAGCAGATTTGCTCCTAGTGAACTCATGTCTTGCCCTTTTTGTGTAGACCCAAGCTCCTAAATCAAAGAGCCGAGCCTTTGGGCGCTTCTGTTCCCTGTAAGGGGGTCAGTTGTTTCCTTCCCAGTCCCAGCTGTTTGTGAAGCTCCATCCCAGGCAGCACCTTGAGTAAACTGAAAAACTTCATTGTGCTAATGGTGATTTTTAGCTGTTTCCTGCTCCCTCAGTTACACACTGACTGCCGGGAACCACTACAGATGCCTGGAATGGAATCTTATTTGAGAGCTCTGTGTCATTCTCTTTTCTTAGGAGGGCTGACAAGCAAAAGCAATGACATGAAAGCTTTGTTTCTGGCAGCTAAACGTAGCTGACATATCACCTGGGAGGCAGCTAGGTGCACAGAAAGAATGCACTTGCCATCGTTAGCAGGATGAGAGTCTGTGCAGATGCCTCATGTACAGATTTTGCCCTAACAGTGAGAAACCCCTTCTGGAGATCTTCCAGTTTTGTTCCTGAGTGTGATAATGGCTTTTCCTGAATGACCCACCCAAAATATATATTAGAAACAGAGCTCGTGTGGCAAAGAGCTTTCAAAAGACCCTGACTTAGATCCTTGGCTGACTTCAATGAACATGCTTCTGTTGAAGCCAGTTCCTCTCAGCAGATGAGGATCTGGTTCTTGTACCTTGGAGAAGTTGCAAAGTAACGCTGGGTTCAAGGTACATTGGGAGCTGCAGCACTTTCATTTATACTGCCAGGATATACTGATTTATACCGACATTTATAGTGATTTATGCTGATGCAGCGTTTGATTTGCAATGCAAAGAAAGGGAATAAAAGAATGCTGGAGGTGTCATGGGTGGCTTAAGTCAGGTTGTACCAGGTATTAGCAACTATACAGTAATAGGAGGCGTTCAGCACACCTTAGCAAGTCCTGTGATAAACCCTCATCCCTCAAAAGGGAGCTCATGGATCCTGGAGCTACACAGATCTCCATAAACAAGACCTGCAGTTCTCTGATAGAAGAACTCATTCCTGATCTAACGGAAGAGTAGCTAGCTGCACTGGTTCGTGGCAAGGTCTGTCTAGCCTTGATGTGTTATCCCCATAGAAACCTATGCACAGATTTGGGAGGGAGAGTATAAAAATAGGGAAATTAGGAGTGGTTCCAACAGGGCTGCATCCTCCCAGCTCCTGGTAAGGAGCAGGAGGTGAAAAGCCTGCTGAAAGCGCGCATCCTGCTTTCTCCTTGGCTGTCCAGCACCCGAGGAACTTGCTGACGTTTTGCAGAGTTTACCAAGACTGTTACCTTATCTTGTAGCATCCAGTGGTCCCAACAGCAGCCCCGTGGCTTCGGATTCAATTGCAGGGCAGCATGTGGAGGGAGACTCCAGCCCTGAGGATGCAAAAGCCAGGTAAGGGCATAGTGGGGGGGGTAGATCCACAGCCATGCTGAAAACCAGCTCTGGGACACAAGGGGTAGGTTCTCATCCTTAGTATGGCCAAGGGGATGTGTGAAGCAGGCTGAGTCAAGCACTGTTGTGACCTTGGTTTATCTGGAAGATTGATATGTCCTTCATGATCATAAAATCCCAGACTGGTTTTGATTGGAAGGGACCTTAAAGCTCACCCAGTTCCAACCCCTGCCACAGGCAGGGACACCTTCCACTGGAGCAGGATGCTCCGAGCCCCTGTGTCCAGCCTGGCCTTGAAGGCTGCCAGGGGTGGGGCAGCCACAGCTTCTCTGGGCACCCTGTGCCAGCGCCTCAGCACCCTCACAGGGAAGAGCTTCTGCCTAAGAGCTCATCTCGGTCTCCCCTCTGGCAGGTTAAAGCCATTCCCCTTGGCCTGTCCCTACAGGCCCTTGTCTCAAGCCCCTCTCCAGGTTTCCTGGAGCCCCTTTAGGCACTGGAGCTGCTCCAAGTTCTCCCTGAACCCTTCTCCAGGCTGAACCAGCTCAGCTCTCTCGGCCTGTCTCAGTAGGAATGCATAGAGGATGCGTAGTCAGGTTCCAAAGGGTCGGAAGTGGCAGCCTGGTTCTCTTGGAATCAGTGCACGTTGTCACTGGCTGTGTTAAACTGTTCCATTTTAAACAAGTCCTAAGTGAGAGGACCTGGTGATGATCCACTCTGGAAGCTGTGACAGCAGGATTAGGGACCTTGGTCACAGTTGATAGGAAGGAAGATAGTACTGCATTAAGCTCTACCGTTGCAGTCCTGACTCATAATTCTGTTTCCCTGTCCTTGGACTTGTTTGGATGGGCTGTTGCCTTGGCTTTGAGATATAGTTGGATGGAAGAGGAAACTGAGATCATCACAGATTCATTCAATTTCATATTTTATTTGGCGTATTAAGAACTTTAATCCCAAATCTCAAGGGGAATTTGCCTGCTGTGCTCCTGAGCTACCTCTGAGTATAATGAAATTACCTTCATGGGTTGAAGGCATCTCCCATGTAACTGTTCATCAAAGGAAAATACTTGTATTTGTTCCGTGGTTTATTTGGTTGGTGCACATTCTCCCAGTGCTCAGACTCCTGTGACCCATCAGATGACGGCCATGAGCATATCCAGAGAAGAAAACAGCAGTGAGACAGAAGAGCTCATCAAGACAGAAGAAGCCTCATCAGCATCTTCCTCATCAGGTAGGCTGATTGGTTTGGCCTTTGCACAAGTCTGAATGACACCGATCTCACAAGTTGGTTTGAGCACCAAGTACCATACTGGCCACTAATGCCAGGAGAGGGTTGTTACCTATAGGTGCCCTTTGCAGGAGAGCTAAGGAGAGAACTGTTTCTGAGGCAGGAAGGAGAGAAAATGCCGTGCCTGAGGGCAGGCCGATAGAAATTGCTTTGTGGGCTGAGGACTGAGTAGCTGCCAGCCCTCGACTCTGGCAGGAGGATAATCTTCCATGACGCCTATCCTGGTGAATGGCAGAAAGCCCGGAGCGGCCCACAGCCTGCTGCACGGCTGTTGTTGGCTGCAGTTCCTTGTCATCTCGAGGGAGGGAAGGAGACGGATCCAGCAGAGTCCTGGGAGAGAGGAGATGTGCTTGTGACGGTGCAGTTGTCACCCTGTGTGCTGGGAGGCATCCCTGCCCCTCAGAGGGGAGTGTAAACCCTGTTGCTTCGTTTGCGAAGTGGGTACCTTGAAGTGGGAGAGGAGCTGGGGTGTCATTACCCAGCAGGGTACATCCTCCACTTGATGAGTTACAGGGTGAGCCATTGTGTTGCAGCAGAGCCGTAACCAAGTGACACTGCAGTGGAGACACCTTCCCTTAGTTCAGCTGACAGCTTGCTAGCAGTGAAAGCTAAAAAAAACCCCAGGAGTTTTTGGTTGCTGAAACCCCCCCAGGCTCTCATCACTGCATATGACTGTGCAGTTTGGATTTGGCACTCCCTTCCCTGCAAGCCCAGGGGACAATTTACAACAGGAGGATGAGAGACTATTTGAGAGAAGAGGCGTGGAAGACCTGCCCCTTTCTTCTGATTGTGTGATGTACAGAAAGTTGCTTAGGGTCAGATCCACAAAGCACTCCCTGCCTCTGACTGTCTCCTTAGCCTGTTGTTCAGAGCAGCCTGCACTGCAGGTGTGTATCTGCTAACAGTTGGAGCTCCTCCCTCCTGTTGGCTTCTGTAACCTGCTTAGGTACTGTAGGAAATCCTGCTAAGCATCAGTGACCTTTAACAATCTGGCTTTCAGAGCTCAGTTTTCCTTTTGGTAGATTAGAGGCAGCGATGAGTATCTGCGTAAAGCATTCACAGACCTACATATGAGGAACACTTACATAAGAGTCAGCCAAAATAATTAGTAGTGCTTACAAGGGGTTAACTTCTTTTTTAACCCCTGCAAAGATTAACTGTAGGCTCAGCTGAGTGGTTGATTACTGTACATCAGCTAAGCTGTAGTGACTATCCAGACGCTATGGCAAGCATAGGGTAATTCTACTTTTGTCAGCCAGAGCTAAACAGCACTGTGTTACCATATGTATGCCTTAGCTAAACCATAATGTCTTCTTGGTGTTTCTGAGCCTTGGAATTAAGGAATTTGAAACAGAAGGTAAACAAGGGTTGTGTGAGGTGTAGATCTTGGTGGAGCAGGGCAAGTCTCCTGTAATAGAATGAATGGGTTGCTTGGTTTAGCAAGCAGGGTAGTACAACTGTGGCCTCTGTTTCAGGTACCCTGCTTGAAACGCCCCAGAACACAGCTGAGGGCAAGACAGCCTCAGAAAAACCCAAACAGAAGAAGAATCGCTGCTTCACTTGCCGCAAGAAGATAGGGCTGACTGGTAAGAGCCTGACTGTGGGAGGACTTGCCTGTGGCCCAGGTAGTCCGGGTTCATGGGCCTGCAGACAGAACTGCCCTCGCTGTGCTGCTGCCTGGGTTCAGAGGGTCAGTGTGGGTCAGTGCTTGCAGATACCCCTCCAAGAAGTGCTTCACATCCACAAGACATAGTGCTGCAAGGGACAGGGAGGAAGACTCCAACCTGTGGACAGGACAGTGCTGTCTGAGGCAGCAGCATGGGGAATCTGCTGCTCCCTGCCAGCCCTTGGGTACAGGGTTGGGGAACTGGATGGAACTGCTTGGCAAAAGCTGCTCCTAGCAGCAGTGGCAGTGCTTGCTGTGCATCTAATTCTGATCCCACAAGCAAAGGCAGCGCTCGCTGTGTATCCCATTCTGATCTCAGAAGCAGAAGCAGTGCTCACTGTAAATCCAGTTCTCTCCTAGGAGCAAAAGCAGTGCTCACTGTAGATCCAATTCTGTTCGTCTTCAACTCAGTGGTAACGTTTTCATGATAGTAACAGGGACTGAGTTAGACCCAAACTGAAACTCTCACTCCAAAACTCATCCCATTTGTTAATGTACTGTTAGGTTCCTGAGAGCAGGATGGCTCTTGGCGTTCAGCCTGGAAAGCTGAAGGGAGAGGTGCTGAGATAGTCTCAGGTGACTGGTATCAATGGGAAAACTGCCCCTGGAAAACGAAGCAATTAACTCGGCTGTGGTTTCATAATGAAAACATCATTCCCCTAAATTGACTCTGGCATTCAGTGTTTCCCTGGAAAAGGGGACCCCCAGAGCTGTGCAGGTCATGCTGTTTAGTGGAGCACTCAGCTTTCCTGGTGTATCAGCAGCCAGGGACTGCAAATGTGCTTCTGTTCTGTTGGTGGAAGCTGAGTCTGGCCTGGGAGCTTTGCCCAGGGCCTGGGCTGGGGATCCCAAGCTTGCCTGGAGCTTGGAGGGCCCTGTCCTAGAATAAACGTGGGTTTCTAAGCCTGGAACTGGGTAGGGTTCTCTGCCTTCAGCTCTGCAGGGAGGATTGTTTTCCTGGATTAGTGGTTCCTTAAGAGCTTCAAACCGGGAGAAGTTTCCTCTCCTTTGGGATTCAACTTGCAGAGAACTTGTGAATGCGGGGCATTAAGGATAAAATGGCTTGTCTCAGATAGGAGTAAACTGGCACTTCGTAGCAAGGGGTTTGGGGTATTTACAGCCTGTAGTTGGGAAGCTGCTGCTCTCTGCCTCCGTTTCCTGGTGTGCTGTGGGGACAGCAGCATTTCTGCACAGCCTTGTCTCCAAGTGAAGCGATTCAGTTGTGGATTTTGAAGCCTAAATAGCTCAAAAGTGATCCTCATGAGGTTTTTGCTGCTTGCTGGCTTACTGCTGGTCAGCTCAGATGCTGCTGCGTGATGCCTGGGGGGGTGGATCAGCAGTCTGGCACTCTGCAGTCCTTGGCATGTCCCTTGTCCCTGGGGAGCGTGGAGAGCAGCTGCTGCGGGAGCGGTGCCCCTGCTGTGACAGCTGGGGCTGACCAGAGGGGAGCTGCTAAGCCAAAGGAAAGCAGCCACTTGTGGTCACCCCCCACACCAAGACCCTTTGAGCAGCTGGGGACAGCGGCCCCCTCCCTCGTCTGTCTCTCTTTGTGCATTAGTGAGGCTTCCTGGCCTGGCAGGAAAGCACAGGGGCCCTGCTGCCTTCCTGTGTGGCTGGATGCGGGCTCAGTGGCTTTGTCTTTCTGCTCTTCCTCCCTCCAGGCTTCGACTGCCGCTGCGGGAACCTGTTCTGTGCCATCCACCGGTACTCCGACATGCACGCCTGCCCCTATGACTACAAGGCAGAAGCTGCTGAGAAGATCCGTAAGGAGAACCCCATTGTGATCGCTGAGAAGATCCAGAAGTTGTGAAGGGGGCTGAGCAGCTCGAACTGCAGCCAGGTGGCCTGGTGCTCCTCCCCTTCCTCCCAGCCTTCTCCTCTTCCTCCCAGCGCCATCCGTGATGTGATGGGGACTCCAGCAGCACACACGAACCAGCACCCAGACATGGGGATTCCTCGCACCTCCTTGGCAGACAGTTAGTGTTCCTCCTTTCCCTTCCTGCCCATCTGACAGCTGCAGCTCAGCTGACCTGTTCCCAACCAGCTTCCCAAAGGAAAAGGGACTGTCCTGCCCCGCCACTCCAGCGCTAAGACCTTTGGACTTGTCTTCACCGGGGCGGTTTGTGCATGTGGCAGCCAGGCTCTGCCTTTCCCTTCAGCCAACAGCTCCGAGGCCCACAGACCTCCCAGGACTTGCAGCCGGAGCCCATGAGCAGCTTCTGGACTTTTCCCTCTGTCCCAGGCTCTTTTTGGCGGATGTAGAACTGGGAGCTGGGGAATCCCAGCAGCGAGGCTGCCTTCTGCTCCCTGAGAGGTGTTTGGTCTCAGATGCACAAAAGATGATTCTGTAGTTTTAATGCTCTAAATACCCCTCCCCTCCCTTTGCGACACTGTCGTGGCAGCACCGAGGTGGTTAAGCAGCAGAATACTGGCACAGTAAAGTTATTTTGTGGCTTGAAGTGATGTAGATGCACTCCTGGCGCAGATCAGGACCTTTAGGAAAGTGCTGCTCATCGCCCTGTGCCTCTGGCAGCAGGGAGGGAGCCTTCCAGGCTCCAGGGCCGTGGCTGGGCTGCAGGATACCCTTGCCCCAGCCTGCTGTGCTTCAACACCCCCTGAGTAACCAGCAGCCGCTTCCCAAGCGAGGTTTGCTGTCACCTCTCCTCTGCTCCCTGCCTTCTGCCTTCCACGATTCTTTCTCATCCGGGTTGAGCACAAAGCTCAGATCACCAAACCTCTGCTTTCCTCCCTGTCCCTGTGTCCCTTCCTCCCCCGTGGGCTGTGCTGATCACTGTGAGAGCCTTTCTCCCTGATGAGTGCATCGGCTTGGGAAACCCTCCAGCTGCGCTGCTCTCTCGCCTTGCTGCATGTCCCCATGGGATGAGAGGCGGGGCCAGATCCACGGGAGGATGCTCTGGAAGCTGGACAGAGGGATTTGGGGCACAGGGAAAGGCATGTGGAGGGCTGCAGAGCGTGTGGGAAGTCACAAGGAGGGGCTTTGGGAGCCCAGAAGCGCAGGCTTTTTTTCCTGAAAGCCCATGGGGAGCAGGGAGAGTCACTTGGGGGGCTCTGGACCCACTGAGGCTCATGCTTGGGATGCTGGAAGACTCAGGGCGGGCTCTGAGGTGCAGGGGAAGGCAAAAGGAGAGCTCTGAGGTCCAGTGAACAAGCTCAGAGGGCTTCAGTAGCTCAAAAGGCACAGAGTGGGTAGCACTCAAGTAAAACACATGGAGAGCTCTGGGCTATTGGAACCGTGGGGCTCAGGTACACAGCACAAGGCAGGCAGTGGCTCTTGGGGTGCATCAAAAGCCACCTCCAGGTCATGCAGCGTCTGCACCATCCTGGGGGGCTCCTCCAGGGGAACAGAGGAGTGGAGCTGTGGCCACAGAGCTCTCAGCAGAGAAATCCAATGGTTCTTGGGGGGAAAGCAGCAGCTTCTGCCCCGCTTGTGGCTATCCCGCTCTTTGGAAGTGTTTCCCTTGCCATCAGCTCGTACAAGGGTGTCAGAGCAGAGCTGCAGAGGTAGCGCCAGCAGCTGGGGGAGTCATGGCAACTCCTTCCATGTGCTGGTTTCCTCATGGGAATTCTGCCCTGGTGGGGGCGGGTGCATTGTTCCCAAGATTTCATGTTTCCTCTTTGGTTTCTGCAGCAGCCGCTCTCCAAGAGCTTCCCTGGGAGGATTCAGACCTCTCCAGATGATGCAAGTCCCTGGCAGCGCAGGTGGGGGATGCCTCTCACCAGCCTCTTCCTCATGGGTTTGCCTCTGGGTTAATGCCGGCGTCACGGCTGGAGCACACGCGTGTGGCAGCATGTTGCAGCGTGGGGATGCGCCCGGGGCCAGGGGCGTGCGGCCAGGCTGAGTCTGGAGGCTGAGCCATCGCTCTTGAGGAGGCGGAAAGCCGTGAGGAAGGGCGCCCATCCCTCACCTTGCATCGCAAGGGGGTTGTGAGTCCCAGGGAGGGGAAGCAGCTCCTGCGGGTTGAATCACACAATCAGCCGGGTTGGAAGAGAGCTTTCAGCTCATTCAGTCCAACTATTCCCAGCACTGCCAAGGCCACCACTGACCCATGGCACTGAGGCCTCATCTCCGCGCTGTGTGAACCCTTGCAGGGACGGTGACTGCAGCCCTGCCCTGGGCAGTTCCAATGCCTGAGCACCCTTTGGGGAAGGAATTGTTCCTCAGCTCCAGCCTAAAATACAACAGGAAAGCCCACGTGGCAAAAGGCAGCCACCTGCTCCACCACCCACCTCTTCCTTTTTGTCCCCTTCCTCCTCTT
Organism: Amazona ochrocephala; assembly: GCA_039720435.1. NCBI lineage: Eukaryota > Metazoa > Chordata > Aves > Psittaciformes > Psittacidae > Amazona > Amazona ochrocephala. Next base: position 29,652,956 of record CM077885.1, read on the forward strand.
AAGTGTAAATATTAATACAGTCTAGTTTGCTTGGATGTGATTTGTTATGGATTTGGATTTGTCACATGCTGGTGCCGGCTCAGCCCTGGATTCTTCTGGAGTGGCTGTGGGGCTCTGTGCCTCAGTTTCCCCATGGATAATCATAATTACGGAATGGTTTTGGGTTGAAGGGACCTTAAAGCTCCTCCAGCTCCAGCCCCTGCCATGGGCAGGGAAACCTCACACTAGATCATGTCCTCCAAGCCCCTATGTCCAACCTGGCCTTGAACACTGCCAGGGATGGGGCAGCCACAGCTTCTCTGGGCACCCTGTGCCAGCGCCTCAGCACCCTCACAGGGAACAGCTTCTGCCTTACATCCAACCTGAACTTGCCCTGTGTCAGTTTGAACCCATCACCCCCTGTCCTGTCACTACAGTCCCTGATGAAGAGCCCCTCTCCAGCATCCTTGCAGCCCCTTCAGACACTGGAAGCTGCTCTGAGGTCTCCACTTCTCTTCTCCAGGCTGAGCAGCCCCAGTGTTCTCAGCCTGGCTCCATAGTGGAGGTGCTTCAGCCCCTGAGCGTCCTCATGGCCTCCTCTGGACTTGCTCCAACAGCTCCATGCCCTTAATGTTGGGGACACCAGCACTGCATGCAGCGCTGCAGCGGTGGTCTCGCAGAGCAGAGCAGAGGGGCAGGATCGCACCAAGAGCTGCCGGTTGTGCTCTGGGGATGCCCCGCAGCACACAGGGGTTCCGTGCTGATGCAGTAACTGTGCCCGGCGCTGGCAGGGGACTGCAGTGCCCTGACTGCCGGTACACAAGCTGCATCCTGGGGCTCTGCAGTTCCCCATGGCCCTGCAGGGCCAAACCACCCCTCGGTCCCCGCTGGTTGCTGCTGTGCCCGCCCGTGCTGGCGGGGTTGGAGCGGGACCCTCGGTGCTGGTGGCCATGGGATGGGGCTGACAGGGGTTCGGGCTCGGGCCTACGACCTGGGCTCCACCAGGCTCCTAGGCCTGGGCCTAAACCAGCACCGCCGCCTGCGTCCACGCTGGGGCCGGGCTGCGCTGGCATCAGCTCGGGCAGGGGGAGGGGGAAGGGGAAGGAGGAAGGAGGAAGAGGAAGGGGAAGGGGAAGGGGAAAGGGAAAGGTCCGCTCCGGCCCCGCCGCCATGCGGAGCCCACGGCCCCACGGCAGCCGCGCCGTATCCCCGGCAACGAGGGGGGAATGGCGTCACTTCCGGGAGAAGAGAGGCGGGGCCGGCTGGCCGCCGTGTAGCGCCGCCCCCGCCTCGGAGGTCCGCAGCGGCCGCGCGTCCCTTGGGCAGCCCCGAGCGCGGGGCCCGGGCGGGCCGCGGCGGAGCATGGCCCGGTACGGGGCGGGAGGGGCGGTTGTGGGGGGCCCGCGAGGGGCGGGGTGCGTGGGGGTACACGGAGGGGGGGCCTGCATCCGTCGGGGGGGTGGGGGGGATTATGTGGGGCCCACACCGCTCGAGGGGGTTCCACCGGTGAGGGAGTGCGAGGAGAGGGGGGGGGTCCTCCACAGCCCCCCACGGGTCAGTGGTGGAATGGGGGTGTCGGGGCTGTCAGTGAGGGGGGAGGCCCATGGTGGTCGGGGGGGGGGAACCCACCAGGCAGTGGGGAGGGTCCTGCATGGGTTAGTGCGTGGAGGAGGAAGCCCATGCGGGTCCGTGTGTGTGGGATTCCCCCACCAGCCAGTGTAGGGCAAGAGGCCGGTGTGTATGGGGGGGGCAGGCCTGGCAGTGGAGGCCCACACTGGTCAGTGGGGAGGGGAGGGGGGAGCACACACTGGTCGGTGCAGGGGGTCCCATACGGTCACTGTGTGCTTGGGGGGGTCCCGCATGGTCACTGCGTGCTTGGGGGATCCCGCATGGTCACTGCATGCTTGGGGGATCCCGCATGGTCACTGTGTGCTTGAGGGATCCCTCATGGTCACTGTGTGCTTGGGGGGGTCCCGCATGGTCACTGCGTGTGTCCCACTCAGGTTAGTGGGTGCCATGTGGATCCCCCACTCTGGCCGTGGGTGAGTGTTTGTGTGTGTAGTGTGGGTCTGACCTCAGCCGGTGTGGGGTGTGGAGCTGGCCCCATGGGGCGCGGGCTGTGGGGCAGGCAGGGCTGTGTGTCCCCAGCCGCACGCTGCCTCCCTCTGCCTGTGTGGACGCACACCCCATCGTGCCCATGCAGGTCTGCGGCCACTGCGCGCCCCGATGCGCTGCGGGTGCCAAGGTCCCATTGGCACGGGGGGTGCCAAACACAAGGGGGGAACAGGGCTGCTGGGTCATGTCCAGTGTGGCTCCAGCCCCGGCACCACTGTGGATGTCGCCAGCACAAGGGGGATCCAGATTCAGCCCCAGCCTCTGACGTGCAGGGCTTGCAGTGGGACCGGGGCTTGGGGCATCCCTTCTGAGTATGCCCCACTGAGTATGCAGTGTTCAAGGCCAGGTTGGACACAGGGCCTTGGAGCACCCTGCTCCAGTGGAAGGTGTCCCTGCCCGTGGCACTGGATGAGCTTTAAGGTCCCTTCCAACCCAAACCATAGAATCTGGGATTCCATGGTATTTCCATGCCACATGCCTTCCCCTCACGGCTGGCGGGAGGCCTCCCCCCTCCACCCTTTCCTCCCCTTTCCTAGCCCTTGGGAAGCAGATGGAGTGAATTCCTGGGGGTGTGGGCTGGTTTGACATTCCTCAGCTCGAGCCTGTGCCCAAACTTGCAGAAAATAGTTGCTTTTCTTTCCTCCCTTCTCCCCTTTTCCCCTTTTCCCTCTGGACCTGGGTGCTCCTGGCACTTGCCTGTGCTGGCATCCCGGGGGGCCCGGTGGGGCTGTGTCCTTTGTACCGCCAACTGCCCGGCTGTGGTGGAGTGTGTGATCTGCTCCCGCCGTCCTCTTCCCCCTCCGCATGGAGCTGTGTGGGCTCGGAGGTGTTGAAGGCGGCTTCTTTTGGGGGGGGTGCGTGGGTTCAGTGCGAGCGTGGGGGCTGTGAGCAGCGGCTCTGTGTGTGTTGGGGGGGGCCCTCAGCTCGCTGCGTGTGTTCACTGGCACATGGGTGTGCTGGGAGCTGTGTTTGTCCCCATCCGCGGGTCAGGGGGTGCCCGTTGCAGAGCCCTCACTCTGCCTGTCCTGCCCGCAGGCCACCGCTGCTGCCCGTGGACACAGGGATGGCGGCTGCCGCAGCCCCAACCAGCGCCGTGGGGGGACTGCTGGCGGCAGCCGAGCCCAGGGCCAGCTGAGGACGGGCCTCCCCGGGCCACCGTTGTTGCCGGCTTCTCTCCAGTTTGGATCCTCCGTCGCTCCGGGTGCAGCTGCCTTTGGCCTCGCCGCCGTCATGAACGGGCTGTCCATCAGCCAGCTCTGCTGCCTGTTCTGCTGCCCGCCTTGCCCCAGCCGCATCGCCGCCAAGCTGGCCTTCCTGCCGCCGGAGCCCACCTATGCCGTGGTGCCCGAGCCGGAGCCCGTGGGCAGCACCAGCACCGGCTCCCTGCGTGGCGGTGCCGCAGGCCGCTGGAAGCTGCACTTGAAGGACCGGGCGGACTTCCAGTATTCCCAGCGGGAGCTGGACAACATCGAGGTGTTCGTCACCAAAAGCAGCCGAGGGAACCGTGTCGGCTGCATGTACGTCCGCTGCGTGCCAGGAGCCAGGTGAGTTGCCTGTGGACGTGCTGCCCGGCGCTGGTGCTGGGGTTTGACCCTGGCTGGTGAGGTGCTGGCAGGCATGGTGCCATCCTGCCACTCCTCTCCTTCAGCTGGGGGCCACCTGCTTGCCCTGGCTTGACCCAGCACCTCGCTGGAGGAGCTGGCCTTGCCACAGGGGTTTGGAGGCATCCTGGGCCAGCTCAGCTCCCAGGACCGGTCTGGCTTGTGGCAGCTGGGAATGGGGTTAAACAGGGAGCAAAGGCAAAGCCAGAGGCTGTAGTGATGCTGGGGCTCCCTGGGCTGTCTCACAGATTCCCCCCTGATGTCATGTCAGTGACATAATCATGGAATGGTTGGGGCTGGAAAGGACCTTAAAGCTCATCCAGCTCCAACCCCTGCCACGGACAGGGACACCTTCCACTGGAGCAGCTTGCTGCTCCAACCTGGCCTTGAACACTGCCAGGGATGGGGCAGCCACAGCTTCTCTGGGCACCCTGTGCCAGCGCTCAGCACCCTCACAGGGAAGAGCTTCTGCCTAAGAGCTCATCTCCATCTCCCCTCTGGAAGGTTAAAGCCATTCCCCTTGTCCTGTCTCTACAGGCTCTTGTCCAAAGCCCCTCTCCAGGTTTCCTGCAGCCCCTTTAGGCACTGGAGCTGCTCTAAGGTCTCCCCTTCAGGAGCCTTCTCTTCCCCAGGCTGCCCCAGCCCAGCTCTCTCAGCCTGGCTCCAGAGCAGAGCTGCTCCAGCCCTCGCAGCATCTCCATGGCCTCCTCTGGACTTGCTCCAGCTGCTCCACATCCTTCTTATGTTCTTACAATGCTCCAGTTGTGAACTGAGCATCTGTGCCTCACCCCTGTGAGTCTGTAAAATGGGAAGCTGGAGATGGGTGTGGGATGGAGACCTCCTTCCATCTGCTGGTGGCTGAGCACCAGGGGTTTGCCTGTGGAGAGGAGGGGACTTGGAAGCTGCTCCCCGAGCTGGTGGCACAGCTTAGGGGTTCATGTGCAGAGGGAGGCCAGGTCCCCAAGCCTGCAGCACCCAGCTGAGCCCATGGCACTGGTATCCTCCCAGGAGCAACACACTCTCCAAGGAATAGCATCTGCAGAGACCTCTGCATGGGGGAGCCCGGGCTGGATCTGCCCTCAGCTTGCCAAGGGCTTCAAACCCATTGGGTGGGCTTGGGGCGAGAGCAGGGGGGTGCCTTTTGTGGGGCTTGGAGACCTGCGTTACAGGAGGCCTCTGCAGGCTGCCTGGTGGGGACATGTGCTGTCCCCCTGCCCATGTCACAGGTCCTTGGAGAGAGGAGTCTGGTGTTGGGTTTGCTCTGCTTCCACATCCGCCTGCCCATGGCGATGCTCGGCACTGGCCCCACTCCCAGCACAGGTTGCAGGGCTGGGGGGGGAATCCAGCCCTCCCAAACCCTCCAGAGGCATCAGGTCTCTCATTGTGCTGTCACCACCTTCCTGCTGGGGCATCCAGGCTGGGACATGGAGCTCTCTGACCAGCTGCGGGGCTCGGCAGATCCCTGAAGCCCTGCAGAAGAGAGCCAGGCTTCCATCAATACGCGATTAGTTGTCATTTTTAGGATTAACATTGTTTTTCCTCTTATGGTGGATATTTCTTGTGCCTTGTCACTCCCACAATTCACTTCTCTCCCAGCGGCTGGTGTCTTGCCAGGCTCAGGAGAGGCAAAAAAAATCACTGTCAGAATTCTCACTTGAAATCCCCATTGGGCAAACAGCCCCAAGTCCGGAGCTTTTTACCAAAAATAGACTCCAAAGCTTGAGCAGAATCTTTCTGCCTTCAGCTGCCTGTTCTTGCCGGGCCCCCGGTGCTGAGGAGGGTGGGGGTACCAGTGGTTGGATTGGGGCTGTTCTGAGAGCCCTCAGTGGTGGCCAGAGAGGTGTCAGGGGTGTCCTGGGCTTTGGGTTTCAGTCTCCGAAGCAGATCTGTCCCTGAGCTGCTGGTGGGAGCAGGCAGAGTCCATCGCTAACCCTCCCTGCCCGTCTCTCCCTGCGCTGCAGGTACACGGTGCTCTTCTCTCATGGCAATGCTGTGGACCTGGGGCAGATGAGCAGCTTCTACATCGGGCTGGGCACCCGCATCAACTGCAACATCTTCTCCTACGATTACTCAGGCTACGGCGTGAGCACGGGCAAGCCCTCGGAGAGGAACCTCTACTCCGACATCGATGCCGCGTGGCAGGCGCTGCGGACGCGGTGAGCGGGGCAGGGGAAGGGACAACGTTCCCACTGCTGCCAGGAAAACCCTGGGCGCCGGCAGCCTGGAAAACAGGAAGTCTCCCAGAAAGGGAACCCAGGCCGCTTGTCACAGGAAGGGGTGGCCGGAAAGCAGCTGCAGGGGAACCCAGAGGGGCAGGGATGCTGCTGCGCTGGGGCTGGCACAAGCTGTGCTCCCCATCCGGCTGCTTCCAGGCTCTCCCCTGGCTGTGCTCAGCCCTGGCTCCCCAACCAGGCTTAAGGTGAAGCCCTGAGACAGGTTCTGCCTCCTCTGTCCTGCCTCTAACCGGGCCTGGCTCGCAGTGTGGCCCAGGCAATGGGGGCTGCCCACTGCAGGTGGGGTCCACAGACCTGCCCATAACACTGCTACTGGCAGGAGTGAGCCTTGACACCCCGCACAACTCATCTGGCAGCTCAGCCCCAGTTGCTCCTTGGTCCTGCTGGGGGTGCAGGGCAGCTACTTTGTGCCCCACTGTGAGGGGCTGGGGTAAGGCAAAGGGGACAGAGCCCCATTCCCCCACCCCAGGAAGCTTTGCAGGGTGCTGTGACCAGAGCAGGATGATACCCTGGGCTGTGTTTCTCAGTGATGTGACTCTGGTGCTTGGGTGCTGACCTGGACCCTCCTCTCCCAGGTATGGGATCAGCCCGGAGAACATCATTTTATATGGCCAGAGCATCGGCACGGTGCCCACAGTGGATCTGGCATCCCGCTACGAGTGTGCTGCCATCGTGCTGCATTCACCACTCACCTCTGGCATGAGAGTCGCCTTCCCCGAGACCAAGAAGACCTACTGGTTCGATGCCTTCCCCAAGTGAGTGGCCTGAGGAGAAGGGACAGGGGTCAGCTCTGCAGGGGCAGTGTCCAGAACAGCTCTGGCCATGAAGAGGGGTTATGGTGAAAACCAGTTCCCTGTGACAGGCTTGAACATACCCATCGGCATCCTCTTGCTTTGTGTTTGGTCCCCTCTGGGGCATTGTAACCCTCCCTGGGGTCACCATGCCCCAGCCTGAGGGCCGTATGTTCCCCTGGTGGTGTCACCTCCTGGCCATCCTGTCCCAGTCTTTGCCTGCCAGCGTTGGGCCCCTTGTCAAGTATCACAAGGCCCAGGGGTCCCTCTCTCCCCCAGGGGTCATCCCTTGGGCTTTTCCCCCTCTGCAGATGTCAGGGCAGTGGCAGGGAAAGGCAGTGCTGAAGCAGGACAAGCTCATGCTTCGCCTCTCCCTTGCAGCCTGGCCAAGGGGGCCCAAGGGACAGTCCCAGAGCCGGAAGCTGTGGCTGAGAGCCCCCAGCCCACGCTCTGCATCCCAGTGGCCTCTTGTGGCCTTTGGGGCCGTGCTGGGAACAGCTTCGACTCAAAGCCTGGCACGGCTGAGCTCGGAACAGGGAGGGTCTGTGCTCACACTGTCCTGCAGCGGCCTCCATCGCGTCCCATGGGGCTGTTGTCACTGCTGTCTGCTCCTCGTCTTTCACACTGGGGGAGATCTTGTCCTGGAGCTCCTCCTTGGCAGCAGTTCCATGTCCTAATGCTCTGCTGGGATCAAAGAGCATTTCCTGGTCCCTCTCCCCAAGGGGATGTGTTTTGGGAGGTAAGGGGGGGGAAAGAGGAATGGGAGTGCCTTGATCCCTATACTTACCCCTTCTCATCTCTTCCCCACCCACCTCGTTGGCAGCATTGAGAAGATCTCCAAAATCACCTCTCCCGTCCTCATCATCCATGGCACAGAGGACGAAGTCATCGACTTCTCTCACGGCCTGGCACTCTTTGAACGCTGCCCCAAGGCTGTGGAGCCGCTGTGGGTGGACGGGGCCGGCCACAATGACATTGAACTCTACAGCCAGTACCTCGAGCGCCTTCGGAAGTTCATCTCCCAGGAGCTGGCCAGCCAACGCACCTAGCCATGGGGCAGGGGACAGGCCGGGGGGGGGGGGGTCCAGGCTCTCACTGTCCCTCCCCAGTCCCTGCTGCTGGAGGTGCAGTGAGTTTGTACAGCCTCAGCTCCAGGTTCAGGAGAGGGCAGGAGGCCCTGGAGTGGATGGTGCATTCCCTCTTGGACACGAGCACAACTCTCCTCCCTCCTGGTGGCACCACTGGCAAGAGACGGCAGCTCCCTCCTTCCCCCTTCCTCAGAAAGATGAGAGCCCATCAGATGGCGTATCCTTGGCTTTGGACATGTCCTCATCCCCTCTCCTGAGCCAGCGAACTCCTGAATTCCTCCTGGCTGCTCTGCTGCTCTGACTATAGCAATAAGGCGAGTTGGGAGGGCCGGGGGGTCCGGCCTCCTCCCTGGCATCGCTGCAGGGTGGGATGGAGGACATGGCAGTTCCTGCTCTGGACTGAGCTTTCCCAGGGGTGGCACTGGGGTGCCTGGTGGTCACCCGGTGGCTGGGGCAGAGCCGTGTCCCCAAGGGGAGTTTGGGGACCCGGAGGAGGTGCCCCCTGCCCCACACCCCCTCCAGCCTGGCTCCGCTCTGCCTTTACAGAGCGCTCCCCATGTTCAGGTCACCCCTGGAAACCTCCTCTGTACCCTCGGGAAACGGGGCGAGGGCACCAGGCACTGAATAAAGAGCAGAGGTTGAATGTTTTACACGTGTGTGCCCTTCCCCTGGCTATTCCTGAGCTGGCTTCCCTGTGCCCCAGCCCCCGGGGCTCCGGCCCCTTGGCTTTCCATGGGCTGATGCCTCTGCTGAGTTGCCAGATGGGGATGGATGTGGGATGGAGCCCATTTTCTTCCCTCTTGTCTCTTTGGATCAGGCTGTGGGGATGATGAGGGCCCATTCCCTATAAGCTCTTGTCCTGATTAAGGGATCCCATGGGAGCAGAGGTGGCCTCAGCCTCCTAGGAAGCTGTGGCATGGGGACATCCCTATGGCCGGCTGGTGTACCAGGGCCACTGGGGCGAGGGATGAAGGATGCTCCTGAGCTGCAGGGCAGCTCTGAGGGGAGCAGACCTTGGTTTTGACCTGCTCTGTGCCCAGCTCTGCTCCAGTTGTGATTCCTGGTGTGTGTGGGGTGCATCCCGGGGTGTTTTGTCCCACAGAAGAGCAGAGTGCTGGGCTTTGGGGTCGATGCCTGCTCTGAAATCACCCCAGGAAGAGCTGTTCCAAGTGTCCGGGTGTTTTCCTGCTCCCAGGACATCCCTTGCCCCAGCCCAAGGAGCAAAGCATCACTGCCTCTCTCTGCCCCCCCAGGGGCCCTCATGGGGCTCCCAGGCACCAGTTCCCCCTCCCTGGTGCAAGGTCGTGGGGCTGGCGGCTCGTGAGGAGTGGTAATCTCCTTAGCCGGCTCTCGGGGGGGATCAGGGGCCTTGTGGTGGGGCTCAGAGCACTCAAATGCACCCATTGGGATTGGGAGCCGGAGGTGGGGAGCACAGGACCCCCACAACCTTCCTCTTCCCCTTGGGACCAGGGCAGGATGCTCCAGTGAAGGTGGAAAACCCTCCCTAGGTGCTGGGGCTCTGCAGGAGCTGGAAGAGGATTTGGGTGTTGGGGCCTTTGGTGGTGTCCCCCCTTTTCCAGGGGTTCAGGAGCTGGGATGGGACACCCGGCTTCTCGCTGAGCATCCCCGCAGCCCTCCCCATGCAGCCTTCAGCTCCCATGTGCAGGAAGCCAAAGCCCCCACGGCCACCCAGCCTGGCTGCCCGATCAGGGCTGGAGCAGCCCCCGGCGCCCTAATCCCTGCACAGAGACGTCTTGTTTGCACCAAGAGGATTTTTATCCTCTTACTGCTGCCTGTTTCCTGTCGAGGAGCGGCTCTGCCTTCTCAGGGGGACGGCTCAGAGGTTCGGGGGGTGCCGGGGTGCTTTGAGGTTGTGTCTGCGGCGCCTCGGTTTATGAACAAAGGCTGAAGGAGAGAAATGCTCAGCCTGATGCCTCCAGTTTAGACCCAGCTCTGGTATATGGGATCCCAGTGAGCTCGCTGCCCCCTGCGTGGGGGGGAGCCAGGGCTGTAATCCGGCATCCTTAGGGATCAGAGCTCTTAGGGTCTGGATGCTTTCCTGTTCCTGACCGAGGGGCTCAGGCTCTGTCCTCACTCAGGCACGAGCAGCTGCAGCGAGGAGGAGAAGCACTGATCTGTACACGAGGTGCAGGGTCCCCATAAAGCACGAGGACATTTTGGGGCGCAGCATCCCCACCAGCGCTGCCAAACTGGGCCATGAGCCACCAGGATGGCATTTGTGTCCCCACCGCTGGTGCCGTGGCTTGGGAGCACCAGGAGGGGACGGGGAAGGAAAGGGGCTGAGGCTGGTCCTGGATGGGGGGACTGGGAAAGGCAGAATCCCGCCTCAGTGTCCACAGTGTCCCTCCGGCAGCCAGAGCAGGGCCAGGGCAGGCAGCAGCACAGGCAGCTCCTGCTCCCATCACCGTGGCAGCAGGGACATGGCTGGGCTGGGGGTCCATGTGTGTGCATGTGCGCTATGGCTGTGGATAAGGGGACAACATCCTGGACATCACAGGAACCCTACAGTGGGAAGGATGGAATCCCGCTGCCGTGTGCCTTCAGCAGAGGCGTGATGCCAGTGCAGCCAGGCCATGGGGACGTGGGGCTCACCAGGTGACTGCCCAAGAGGGGTTTAAGTCTCTTAGGGGCATAAATGAGGCTTTTGATGGCCAGGGCCTGTGTGCCACAGTCATGAGACCCCATTCACAGACCGAGCTCAGTCATGGGACCCAGAAAACTGCATTAAAACATCTTAAGGAGCTTTTTTCCGAGCTCTGCTCCGTTTTTTCACGTGCTTGTCATATGAATAAGGACAGTATAAAAGGGCAGAGGGGAAGGAGCCCATCAGTGGTCAGGCTGGGGAGAGGGGAGGGTGCTGGAGGAGGGATGCCAGGGTGAGGGGCTCTGCATGGCACCGGCTAAGATGGAGGGAAGGGGACAAGGAACGACAAGGAGAGGAGAGGACGCGCTGGCAGCAGGTGAGTGAAGCAGTGACCTCGGGCTGGTGTGGGGACAGCGGGGACAGCTCTGGGGGAGCAGAGTCCAACTGTCCCTGCCCCTGGAGCAGCAGCGGCGCTGGAGCATCCCCGCTCTTCCCTGGTGAGGGGCAGCGAGTGTGGAGTGGTGCAGTGGGGAGGTAGGAGCGCGGGGGCACCCAGCACCCTGCCTGTGGCTGGTGGGGGACAGTGGTGGTGGGTGCCCAGCGGTCCCCGTGCTGGGAGTTGAGCTTGGGCCTGGCCTCTGGGCGTGGATGGACCCATCCAGCTTGTGCTGTGCACATACACGTGTGCACATACGTGTGTGCCTGCAGATGTGCACACACCATTCCCGCTTGCACATGGGCACACGAGCACACACATGCAGGCTTGCACATGCATTCGCATCCACACGTGTGCACACACACACACACGGATGGATGAGCCTGCATAGGTGTGCACCACCACGCTGCTCTTCTGGCACTGAGCTCCTCACCCCCATGGTGGGGGTTTCCATGTGCACCCCCCTGGGGAAGCCAGGGCTGCCCCTGTGTGTGTCTCGCTTGCACCCCACATGTCCCAAACCACCACCAGGACAGGAGAAGCAGCGTTGAGGCTGCCAGGGAGCTCCATGGGCTGCAGACGTGGGGCGGGCAGGGGACCCCCCAGCTCCCCCAGCCCCTTCCCTCCCCTCCTCTGTCTCTCCTCTGCAGGAGCACTCGGCAGGAGGAGTGCGGGGCGGCCCCTGCCCCTGTGAGCTTCCCTTTGTCATCCTATGCCTGAGCGATGCCTGGAGGCTGGGACGGTGAAGGGAGGCCCACGGGTGCCACAGCCCTGCGGTGACCACGCTTGGACAGGACACGCAGGACCACGCATGTGGGGCCAGGGGATGAGTCCTAGTGGGGCTGGAGCACCCTGGGGGGCTGGAGCATCCCCTTGGAGGAGCAGAGCATCCCCTTGGGTGCACAAAGCATCCCCTTGGAGGGGCTGGAGCATCCTTCCCAGGCTGGATGATACCCAATGGGTTGGGACTGGGCAGTGTGGGATGCAGCAACCACGCCATTGCCCAGGGATGCCGATGGGGAAGTGGGGTGTCATGGGGCACCCCTGGCCATGGGGGGCTGGGGAGGGAGTAGGATGATGCAGCAGGGCCAGGGAGGACTCCTGTGGGGGATATGGACCATGGCAGGATACATGAGGATCATGTACCAGGATGGGATACCAGGAGCATTGGGACAGGCCCATCCCTATGAAGAAACAACCTGGCATGAGGACATCTGAGCAGCTCTGAGGAAGACAATGGGAAAATTCCCACATGGATGCCGATAAAATCCAAAACCCCCACTGGGGGGAGCAGAAACTTACCCTGGGAGATGCTTTTATAGTGATGTAAAGCAACAAGCAAGAGGCGAACGTCTGCAAGGAGGGAGGCTCCCGCCACACGAGCATCTCCAGCCAGTTTCATCTTTTTTGGCTCTTTTCCCCCAAAAAACCTCAACCCAATTCACCCAGCCACAGGTTTATCACAGGGTGGGGATCGCAGGGGGGAGGCAGGGACCCACTTTGCCTGTGGCTGGGCCTGGGCTGAGGGGTGGGGATAAGCTTTTGGGGCCACCCCCCCGCGCCCTGGTTGCCCCAAGGCTGGATCCATCCTCCTGCCCTGAGGAACAAGCCAGGAGCATCCCCTGGGGCAGGTCTGGAGCCGTGTTTCTGGGCTGCATCCTCTGTTCAGTCCCAGTGTGCTGGGGAAGCCCATCACAGTGTGAGGTCCCCAGTAACGGGCTGTGGTGGTGGTGGGTGCAGCCCTGATGTGGTGACATCCCTCTGCCTGGCTCTCCCCAGGCAGGAGAGGGGCATCCACCAGCACAGGCCTCGCTCCTGACGGGTGCTCACATCCTTAGGGATGCTGGCACACATCCCTCTGTGCCGCCCTTTGTCCCATGTGGGGACTTAGAGGTGCTGTGACAACGCTGCCCGAGGTTGTTCCTCTCCTTAAATCTCGTCTCCTTAATCTGGGGCATTTGGCTGTTGGATGTGAGCCACGCTGGGGAGCACAGCATCAGTCACAGCTCAGATCCACCTGAATGGGTGAATTTGGGGGACTCTGCTCTCAGAGGACCCTCACCTGGTGTGCGCAGGGACCCTGGGGACCACTTCCAGTGCTGCTAACTGGGAGCTGGGTGTGCATCCCCGTTAATGGAGCTGCCTTTCCCGCATGGGGAAGTGAAAGCCTGAACCCATTTCAGGCAGTTTTTCCATGTGGGGTCCTCCAGGTCAGGACAGAAAGGAATGGTTTATATTATTTGATATTATTTTGGTTTATTTTGCCAGCTTGGGAGCTGAGCGAACACGGGGTGAGAACCATAAGGAAGGGAAATGCCATCACTCAGTGTGTGCCTGTGCACAGTCCTCTCCCTACAGCTGAAGTTATGTAAAATAGATTCATTTACATCACAGAAATAAAAGTGCTTTCTTTTTTTTTGGGGGGGGGGGGGGAGAAACAGCTTCTTGCTTTTCCAGCCCTTGTGGGAGGTAGGAGTGTGTGTAGGGATGCTCAGTGTGAGCCCCCCCCCCAGGTACCTACCTACTAAAGCACCTCGTGTCGGCTCCCGCTGCAGGAGCTGCTCATCTCCTGTGGCTCCTGCTTTTCGGTGTCCCTGTGCTGGCAGCTGCTTGTCCCAAACCTGACAGCACCAGGCATCGGTGTCCTGCTCACCCTGCCCTGCAGTTTGGCCGGGTGCCGTGGTGGGCTCCTCTTGCGCTGTCCTCAGCTCCTGGACTCGCGCTGCTGGGGGTGATGGGCAGCAGCATCGCCCTGTTGTGATGCCATGAGAATAAAGGGGTTTGTCTTTTGGTTTTGCCACGAACCATGGCTTCTGTAATCCTTCCTTGGCCTCCTCGGGGCACAGGACAGCTCCTTCTGTGCCCTTCTTTGCATCGTTTAGCTGGCGGCCTGCGCTGTCCTATCTCCCATCTCTCCTTTCACAAGGGATGAGGCTTTCCCAGATGGCCCCTTCCCTCCGGACCGGAGCTTCTGTCTCCACTTCACGGGATCTTTCCTCCAAAGGGCTGGGTCTTTCGCTGTGCTCCCCAACCTGCTGAAGGTGGAGCTCTGTGCCCTGGAAGCTCGAGGTGGAGGCAGTGCCTGGTGGTTCCCAGGAGCTGCAGATGCCTCTCCCTTGCCTGACCCCTCCGGCCAGCTCCACATCAAACCGCTGTCACCACGTGCCTCAGTTTCCCAGTGGTAAATATGGGTGTGGTGATTGCCTGAGGAATCAAGGAATGGGTTGGGTTGAAGGGACCTTAAAGCTCCTCCAGCTCCAACCCCTGCCATGGGCAGGGACACCTTCCACTGGAGCAGGGTGCTCCAAGCCCCTGTGTCCAACCAGGCCTTGAGCACTGCCAGGGATGGGGCAGCCACAGCTTCTCTGGGCACCTGGTGCCAGCGCCTCAGCACCCTCACAGGGAACAGCTTCTGCCTTACATCCAACCTGAACTTGCCCTGTGTCAGTTTGAACCCATCACCCCCTGTCCTATCCCTACAGTCCCTGACGAAGAGCCCCTCTCCAGCATCCTTGCAGCCCCTTCAGACACTGGAAGCTGCTCTGAGGTCTCCACTTCTCTTCTCCAGGCTCTACAGCCCCAATGTTCTCAGCCTGGCTCCATACAGGAGGTGCTTCAGCCCCTGAGCATCTTCGTGGCCTCCTCTGCACTTGCTCCAACAGCTCCATGCCCTTATGTTGGGGACACCAGAACTGCACCCAGTGCTGCAAGTGGGGTCTCAGGAGAGCAGAGCAGAGGGGCAGGATCACCTCCCTCGACCTGCTGGTCATGCTCCTGTTGATGCAGCCCAGCACACGGCTGGTTTCTGGGCTGCGAGCGCACACTGCAGCCGGCTCATGGTCAGTCTCCCATCACCCAATGCCCCCAAGTCCTTCTCCTCAGGCTCCTCTGAATCTCTTCTCCGCCCAGCCTGCCGCTGTGCTTGGGATTGCCCCGACCCAGCCGCAGGACCCTGCACTTGGCTTTGCTGAGCTCCATGGTGTTGGCATTGTTCACCTCACAAGCGAGTCACCCTCTCTCCGCATCGCCTCAGCGACACCGCCCCCCCGCGGCCGCCATTACCCCCGCGACGCGCTCCCGCCGCTTCTCCTAGCCCAGCCCCGCCCCGCGCGGCGCTCAGGCGCGCTGCGGGCAGCCCTGTGCGGGCAGCGGCGTCGCGGGGGCCTTGCTGCTGCGCCTGGCAGTTCCAAGATGGCGGCCGGGCCGCTACCGGCGGTCTGAGGCGGGAGCGCGTCGCCGCCTCCCGCTCCTCCGCTCCTACCCGGCCCCGCGCCGCGCCCCGCAGCCGGCGGGATGCTGCGATCCACCGGCTATTTCCGCGGCATCGACTGCCCGTTCCTCAACTCCGGGGGGCCGGGCGGGGGCCCACCCTGCCGCCGGCCCTACTGCCACTTCCGGCACCCCCCGGTGGCGGCGGCGCGGTGCGGAGCCTCCGGCGGCCCCGTCTCGGGGCTCGCAGTCGGTCATGGCGCAGGTACGGCCCCGGCCCGGCTCCCTGGGCCGCGGTACCTCCTTCCCCTCTGCTTGTCGTTCTCCCTGCTTGGCCTGGGGTTGGTCCCGGCCCTGCGCCGCTCCCCACCCAGTCCCCAGCCCGCAGCAGCGGCGTGGCCTCCCCTGGCAAGGGCAGGACCGTGTCCTTCCTCCTCCTCACGCCCGCCCGGCCTTCAGGGCCTGAATCTGCCTCTGACTTCTCTAAATCCCACCTGCCCCCGGGGCTCTGGTGTTTCCTCCTCAGACCCCTCTCGAGTGCCGTGTATCCCCATCACCCAGGTGGGTCCCCCTTGCCTGTGCTCAGCCCTGCCCGTGCTCTGCGCCCTTGGTTGTCACCTCTTGTTGCATCTGGAGGAGGGTCTGAAGGGGCTTTTCTGCCCCATTTGGTATGAGAGAGATGGGTGTCTCCTGCGCCTCATCATCGGTGGGATCCTGCAGTTGCTGTCTGACACAGGGGGGATGATGAGCAGCTTTACAAAGTACCTGCTTGCCTGAGGACACCCTGTCACCAGGATGGAGGCTGCAGGAGGGCAGCTCTGATTTGATCCCTTTCTTTGTCCCTCCGGGCAACCTGGCTCACGTGGCAATGAGGTGTCAGAGCAGCCTTGCAAACCACTGCTGGGAATAACTGTGCTGTCCCATCCCTTCAGGAGGTGTATGGATTTGGGGTGCGGGAGGAGATGTGTTTTCTAGCCCAGTGCTGATGAGTTGCCCCGGGGGGGCTGTGGTGAGCTGGAGCCCCTCCTGGTGAAGACTGGAGTAAGGCATGGAGTGCTGCCAGGCTTCTCGAAGCTTGGCTACCAAAGAGCTACTGAGCTATTGTTCTCCTCAGTTCTTCCAGCAACTCCTGTTGTTTTAGTTACATTATTTGCTCATCTCTTTATTTTATTTGGAGAGAAAAGCTTTTATTCTTCACCCTGGAAGAATTCATAGAATAGAATCATAGAATAGTAAGGGTTGGAAACGACCTCAAGATCATCGAGTTCCAACCCCCCTGCCATGGGCAGGGACACCTCCCACTAAACCATGCCATCCAAGGCTATGTCCAACCCCACCTTGAACGCCGCAGGGATGGAGCATTCACAACCTCCCTGGGCAACCCATTCCAGGGCCTCACCACCCTCACAGTAAAGAATTTCTTCCTCATATCCAATCTAAACCTCCCCTGTTTAAGTTTAAACCCATTACCCCTTGTCCTCTCACCACAGTCCCTAATGAAGAGTCCCTCCCCAGCATCCCTATAGGCCCCCTTCAGGTATTGGAAGGCTGCTATGAGGTCTCCTTCTGTTATCACTTTATTATTTCAGCAGGTGTTGTTGCTGGTATGTGTGGTCTCTAACAACCTGAAGTTGTCAAAATAAAGCGCAAGTTATGGCTTTTTTTATTGTGTTTGCTCAACTTTGGGTTATCCAGAAGTTTGGAATTCTGTATGGCTCCTGGTTACCAGGCCAAGTTACCACAACTGTGGTTTAGTTTAAAATAAAGGAAGCTTACTCAGGCCTGTCATAGGCAGAAAGATGTCATGTTAGAAAGACAAAAGTTTTCGCCTCTTTCAGTGTTCTTTTGCATTTGAAAAGGTCCCTGGGACCCTTCTGGATGGTTCTGTAGGTGCTTGATGCAATCCCCTTTCGGGTTACTGTTCCTGTTTCTCTTTAAATATCTATAAAGAGTCAGTTTTGGAATCAGACTTGCTGATTTTGGTCTGAAACAGATGCTGCTGTACTCAATAAAACGGGTGCTGGTTTTGATTTTCGAAATGGGGAAGTGAAGGTTGGTCTTCAGTAAAACCTCCTGGTGCACCTGGAAAGTGTGTGCAGTTTCTAATAGCATCTGAAAAGTGGTAATGCAGGAGTTGAGTGTGACTGGCAAGAAAGAAACCATCTCAATGTCTTGTTAGGCCTGGCTTGGGTGTTAGTGACTCAGGAGGACTTGTGTTTTGGGGAGTGAGAGTGGTTCAATTGTGGTGTTATGGCTCTAGCCAAACAAAAGCTAGAGCGTGGCCTGGTGTTCCTGGGTGGAAATGTCTGCCACTTGTGAAAGAAGCAGGATCGTGAGGCTTAACTTCCATCCCGCTGCCTCCCACATCCCACCGCCGGCTCCATGCCTCTTCCTGCCCTCTTTCCCAAACTCTTGGCCTCTAATGTATGACACAGCTGTCGTAAAGAGGGATCCGTAAGTTCCGCCTCTGCTCAGTGTCGGATTTGAGCCATTTTTGCTCTGTTGGTTTCGATTGAGAAATGGAAGCTGCTGCAGAAGGGCTGCCTTTCAGAA
Source organism: Amazona ochrocephala (assembly GCA_039720435.1). NCBI lineage: Eukaryota > Metazoa > Chordata > Aves > Psittaciformes > Psittacidae > Amazona > Amazona ochrocephala. Next base: position 29,670,567 of record CM077885.1, read on the forward strand.
AGGACTCTGCTGGCCTTGCGAAAGGGGCCTGATTTCTATAGGAGCAGAAGAGGCTTTGGCAGTTATTTTGTAAGCAGTGCTATGGCTTAGCTTCAACTGAAGGGTTCAAGTCAAAGAGCTCCTGTCTTTTCCTCTGTCTGTCTGAAGCTCGCTTAGCCTGGAAGGATGTATTTAAGATTTACACTAGAGGGTGTAGTAGTTTAGCTGGCAATCAGGCAACCATCTTCTTGAGAGCAGGTTCTCAGCCAACAGGAGTTGCTCCCTGTCAGTGAAACTGCCTGTCTTGTTTTAAAGTAGCCTTCTAACAGTGCACTTGGGCATATTTGACCTATTTAAACATGTCACTCAAGAAATAAGCTTTGAAAACATAACTTTTTTGCCAAAGCAGGTGAGTATCTACACCAAGAGTTATAGTTTTCTGGTGTAGTGCTTAGGAAAAAGGATAACATCTAAAGAACCAGCCTTCTAAGCATATTGATTCGAGGCTGATGTTGGCTTTGATGTTTAAGGATCAGTGTAGCACTGGCAGTAACCCCAAAACTCTGATTAGATCTTCTGTAGCCTTGAAAGTAGCTCCGAAAACTGAGGAGTGGAGCTGGCCTTGCCAGGCTGTGTTGAGAGGAGGCTGTGGATGCGTGCCAGATGGAGCAGAGAGGTGAAAAGAGGAATTATTGGGACATAGCACTGTTCCCCTTTTCTTTCTTCCCCCCGCCCCCCATTCCAGACTTGCTGAAGAGTGTACTGTTCAGATGTGCATAACAGATGATCCTTATTTTTAATACATTTCTGAGTTCTGGAATATATGATACTGGAAATCTATTCCCGTGTCTTTACTGCAGGTATCTGCCTGCATGATGAAAGATTGTGGCTACCGGGGGGCATGTGGAAATCCAGGGCTGGCTGAAAGCTGAGGAAGGTGCTGGGATGGCAGCATGCATCCCTATCTCCGCAGCAGTGTTGGTGGGCTGGGAAGTGGGGTGTGAGCCTGTGGAGGACTGGGAATCTGAGGATCGCAGATTCTAATCCTGACTTGGCTGAAGTGCTTTTTCCAGCTACAAAATGACTATACCCCACCTGCTTCAGAGCAGGATGAAAAGATTATCGAATGTGTGTGAAGTGCTTTGAAAGCGTGCTGTGTGAGTAGGAGGGAAGAACTGCCTTCCATCCTAAAAGCATCTCTTCAAGAGCTATAGAGGAATAAAATAGGGCTCTCTTTAAAGTCTAGGTCCTGAGTATGCTGAAAGACATAAAAGAAGCATAATATGTCTCTTCATAAGTATCTTAAGGAACCCAGCTCTTTGGTTTGATGGTAGCTGTCAGGAGATGCATGGGAGGTGGATGTTTTCTTCAATCCGGAGCAAAAAGCTGCATCCAGGTCGAGAGGTCCAAGTTCATCTTTGTCTGCTCTGATCCTTGTGTCAGCGTGAGCTGGGAAGAGCAAAGCTTTCAGCATCCCAGCTCGAAATACTGGTGTGTTTTAGCAGTTGCTAGGCATTTTTCTGGTATCATCAAAGGTGGTGGAGCAGTTTTCTGGCTGTGTGGGTTTCCTATTTGGGTGGGCAAGGCTTTGCTGGTGGCATCTTTGAAAGGTGTCTGGATGGGTTTGTCTGGTACCCTGTGAGCTTCACTACCCAGCCCACAAGTAAGCTGCTGTAACACTGGTTGGCTCCTGTTGGTCCAGGTCAGTTGCAGAGAAATCCTTAGGCTTATCTCCCCAGCTTTACCACTGCTCATCCTGTCGCTGGTGTAGGAAGACACTTGGCTTCTCCCTTCTTCAAAGTCTTCATTTGAAAAGCAACCACGTGGGGTAGCTGTGACGTGTATCTAAAATGCTGTTCCAAATGGTATTTGGTAAAACCTAAAGAGGCTCTTTAAATGCTGAACCCCAAATTGAATCCTCCTCAGCCCATGTGGCTCTATGGGATCAAGGCTGTTGTCTTCTTCCCTGGTCAGATTCCCCATACAGCACATTACTGAGGGGTTGCACATTAAACTCAGACATGTTGGGTGGGAGCAGCCTCTCTGTATTGTCTGGGATTGCCTTTACATTACTTAAATTGCAGTGCAGGTTCACGCTATGTGTAGAAAGGAGGAGAAAAAAAGTCTTTATGGACGCATTTTCCTTCTCGAGCTTCTTGTAGGAAAGAGCTTTTATTGCTGTATTTGCCACAGGGAAATGGAATGAGCAAAGATGGAAATGTATTAACTGCCTTCGTTATTTCTTCACTGGGAGAGGAAATGGGGTGGCTGAGTGTTGGGTGCTGTAGCATGTGATTGCATATACTGCTTCCCCCCCCTCTTCCCCCCCAATTTTTTTAGGACAGTAATGACCAAAGTGTCACCCGTGGATGGTTTTTTTCCTTCCCAAGTTCTGAAATGAAGAACAGAAACCCCCCGTGATGGTGAGGTCGGGCCATGCCTCCTCATGGCAATCAGTGTGATGGCTTTCAGCGGCTGGGGATTTCTGGTCACGTAACCTGTCAGTGGTGGCAGGTTTCCTGTGGGTGCTCTGCTGCAGCTGCTCTGTGTGTTGTGATTTCAGTGTGGGCTGATGGGGCACTGCTGAGTTCTGCTCTTTCTGCAGGTGGGGAGACTTGGCCCTGAGCTTGCGTGAGGCTCCTCCTTGCTCCGGTTACAGACATCTGGAAGGCAGCGGGAGGTGGGAGCAAATCCCTGTCAAGCCAGGAGGATTTGGAAGGGTAAAGGTGCAGTGACCTGCCTGGGTGTTGAAGGCGCTGGAGTCCTGCCTGTGTGTGAGCTGCCTGCTCCCTGCCTGCCATGGGAGCCCTTTGTCTCCTCTGACAGGATTTCTCTCTCCAGTGTGGAATGTCTTACCTGACATTTAAACACTTCCTCTGATTTTTCATAGAATCATAGAATCCCAGCCTGGTTTGTGTTGGAAGGGACCTCAAAGCTCCTCCAGCTCCAACCCCTGCCATGGGCAGGGTCACCTTCCACTGGAGCAGGGTGGTCCAAGCCCCTGTGTCCAACCTGGCCTTGAGCACTGCCAGGGATGGGGCAGCCACAGCTTCTCTGGGCACCCTGTGCCAGTGCCTCAGCACCCTCACAGGGAAGAGCTTCTGCCTAAGAGCTCATCTCAGTCTCCCCTCTGGCAGGTTAAAGCCATTCCCCTGTCCTGTCCCTACATCCCTTGTCCAAAGCTCCTCTCCAGGTTCCCTGCAGCCCCTTTAGACACTGGAGCTGCTCTGAGGTCTCCCCTTCAGGAGCCTTCTCCTCTCCAGGCTGGCTCCAGAGCAGAGCAGAGCTGCTCCAGCCTCTTGATCATCTCGGTATCTCTTCTTTCCTCCTCTCATCAAGCACTGCAGAGCTGCGTTAGCGCTGAAGAAGTGGAAAGCACAATTCATTGTTCCAGGGTTTCCCAAACCATGTTCCCGGTCCTGGGCGAGGCGGATCAGAGGCGCCAGCCCAGTGTGGTGGCTCACCCAGTGCCAGCAAGACAGCAGCGCTGGGTGCAGGCAGGCACAGGCAGGCACTGACAGGCAGGGCCAGGTTGGGTCATCTCCATGCCCTGCAGCCTCCTTCCCTGTTGGAACGAGTATGGAATGCGGGGCTGGAGAAGTGGGATAGCATTGGGCTCTGGCTGGGAAGTGTGTTGCTGTGTGGGCTCAACAGGGTCTCTCAGCCCGACCCTGGGGATCGTTCTTTGGGAGACCGTTGCATGTGCCAGCTTGTGTTGCTCAAATCAAGTGAAAATCAAAGTGTACAGTTGGGAAAGTAAGATCAAAAGATCCCCCAAGCTGATCATAGTAGTGCTGGGAAAGAAGGAAACAGTCCAAAAGCCCCTGCAGACACTGAGTAAAACCCAGGCCCATTTGGGAGTAAATGAGGGTGAAGGCGGGACTTGGGGTTGGGAAGTCCTGCCCTAATTATCTCTGCAGCCCAGGAGCGCTTTGTCAGCACATGGTCAGCAGGGTTGTGCCAGAAGCCTTTGCCGGAGTGTCTTAGCAGCACCACGCAGGTGTTAAAAGCCTCAAGTACAGCATGAACAAATATCTGCAGTATTTATTAACCACGGGGAGCTCAGGTAATTCTTTGAAGTCTTTGACTTAACTGTGGAGCGAACTTGTGTTTTTGTGCAGGACGTGAAGAAGCAACTGCAAGAGAAGGGCTTTCTTCAGAGAGATTTTCACGTGTTCCTCATTCATTTAACGTGAGACCTTGGTCCTCAGGCTTGCATCTGCCTCTGAAGTAAAGGGAGGATGCAGAACTCAGCTCTGCTTTGGGAGGGTTTTGTTGCACCAGGATTTTCATTGCCCTGTGAGATACAGCCTATTTATGAAAGAGGGGATCTGTGCTGAGGAGCAGGCAGGGTGTTGGGTTTGCTGCTCAAGAGCCGGAGCTGCAGGTGGCTGAGTTGTACAGGACCTGTGGAAGTGTTAATCCCAGGTTTTGAATTAACTAAAGCTGGCCAAGTGTTAAAACCTGTGTAAGTTTTGGTTCTAGCCCTTCATAAGTCACAGCTGATATTTCGTAAATGGAATAGGGCTTGAAAAGCGCCTTTCTTTAGTTTTGAATATTGTTTTTAAAAGTGTCTAGTTTGTATTGAAATACTGAAGTTTTGGGGTTTTGGGGGGTGTTTTTTGTTGGGATTTTTTTTTAAACTGAAATGGGAATTCTTCACCCAAAATAATGAAAGAAAAGAGTCAGGTGTTGAGAAGATAACTTATCTTGAGTGAGCCAGATGGCGGCTGAAATGAAGGGACTGGTGGGTGAGGTGAAGTGTTACTGCTTGTGGCCACACTGGGCAAAGGAAGTTCTGAAGGTGGAGTTGAACAGAGGGGAAAGAAGACACTTTTCGTGTATATTGAGGAATAACTTTAAAGCTAAAATGAGAGAGGGAGTGGAAAAATCTCCAGAGAATCCAAACATTGATATCCACATTAAAATGGTGAGACACCACTTCTGACATGCCACTGGTGTTCTCTGCCTACCGCTGTTGTGTTAGCACCAGGGTGGGTGGGACTGTACATCACTGTGGCCATGCAGGAATGTAAATGATGGCTTTTGCATGGGCCTGACCGTCGTATTCTGGCTTTTGCAGCCTCATATTTAACTGGTGTTGCTGTGTGGAGCCGTGGTGGTCCCAGCTGTCCTCCAGGCCTATCTGTGAGGGTGAAGCCATTATGTTCAGTAGGCTTGAGAGCCTTTTAGATGTCTCTTCTGCTGTGCCAGAGACAAAAATGAGCAAAGGTGTGTTTTCCTGGATAAAAATGGAGGTGTTGCTGTCTGAGCTGCTTTGAGGGATGTGCCCTAACGTTCTCCTACCTGAGTCGTTCCCTGGTAGTGCTGCCTGCTTGGAGAGGCATGGTCCATGCTGGAGCTGGATTGAAGCACTCGGGCAGGTCCATGACTCCTCTCTGGCCACAGCATTTCAGCAGTCCTGGGAGGCTGAGCTGAGCAAACAGCTTATGGCTCATACAAGGATGGTGTCTGGCTGCTCTTGTCCCTGGGTGAGACCCACCCCTCCCTGTGCTGGTTGTGACACTAGCTGGAGAACCCCCTGGTCAACCCTTTCAGCCCACAGAGACGGCCCTTTGGTGGCACCGAGCACTTACATTGGTCAACAGCGCCTGGTGAAACCATACCCTGACCTAACGCAGGCTTTGTCACAGCAGGTTTAAAAATACACAGTGTGATGGATGACTGTTCAAAGCTCTTTCAGCCTTGCTAATATAAGACTTTCTTTTCTCATGTTTGCTTCTTTTTTTCCACTGAAGAAATGACTGTGTTGGTTCACGATGTACTTTGTTGGTGTGGTATCAGATACCTCTCATGGAGTAACAGAAGTTGGGCTGGTTCAGCCTGTAGATGGGAAGGCTCCTTAAGGGGAGACCTTAGAGCAGCTCCAGTGCCTAAAGGGGCTGCAGGAAACCTGGAGAGGGGCTTTGGACAAGGGATGTAGGGACAAGACAAGGGGAATGGCTTTAACCTGCCAGAGGGGAGACTGAGATGAGCTCTTAGGCAGAAGCTGTTCCCTGTGAGGGTGCTGAGGCGCTGGCACAGGGTGCCCAGAGAAGCTGTGGCTGCCCCATCCCTGGCAGTGCTCAAGGCCAGGCTGGACACAGGGGCTTGGAGCACCCTGCTCCAGTGGAAGGTGTCCCTGCCCATGGCAGGGGTTGGAGCTGGAGGAGCTTTGAGGTCCCTTCCAACCCAAACCAGGCTGGGATTCTGTGAAATGGATAGTGGGGAGAAGCCAGCTTGGGCTAGAGTGACTATAATACCTCTCAAATCTTGCTTCCCTCATGTTCTTAGGGCAGTGCAAGGTTATCAATGCTTTTTATACTGAATTTTTCATTATTAAATTTACTATTTAAAGGAGAAAGAAGGAGCAAAAAAAAATATGAATCATTAGGATTGGGGTTCTATTTAAAGTTGAAACATTTCTCTCAGCTCCTCTTACCTGCCCTCCTAACCCATTTACTCTGGAGAGTTATTTGAAATGTACTATGTTAAATCGCTGTGATTTATTTCCAAGCGGTTGGATATTATTGTGAAACGGTTTGTTGGGAACTTGCTTTGGATGCTCGCAGATGAGCTCTGCGCCCAGACCTGCCATTCCTTTTGTGCTCATTCCTTCTGGAGCGCAGCAGAACTCAGCCTCCTGGTGAAGCCTGTCTGAAACATTTTGTTCTTGAAGCCACCGTCTCTTCTGCAACGCATTCAATCAAAAGCTTAAAATAATTTTCCAATGCTAATTTTTCTGTAATCACAAAGGTCCATTTGCTGAGTGCTGGCACTGCAAACACAGGCAAGCTGTTAAGCTAACAAAGCTGCTCTGGTGACTGGCGTTAACATAAAAATGCTTTTCCTTTTCTCCAGAGAGGTCTCCCAACAGCTTTCACCTTCCCCTTCTCCCAGTGAATGGATCTTTTGTTGCCAGGTCCAGGTGACCCAGGAAAATGGGTGGCATCAATGGTAACTGGGCTTGAAATGTTCCCTGTGCTTTGGCCTGTGCTGGTGCCTCTGCAGCGTGGCCAGCAAACCCTCCTGTTCTGAGATCCTCATTGCTGTAAGTGTGAGAGTATCTAATGTTTGCTTCCCTCTTGTTTAGCAGCAGCCACTGCTCCTTAGCACCTCTGTTACATCTGGAAGCAAGGTAGTTGTCATCCACGTCCCCCATGCATGCAAGAGCTTGACTCCTCTTCCAGAACCTGCAACCAGTACCTGTCACACGTTCAGGCTTTTCTGCATTTAAAGCATCTGAAATATGTGTTCTGGTAGGGTGCTTGGAGAAAAAAAGCCATCTTTTTCTTCAGAGTGATTCACTGTGAAGGAAGTTTGAACATCAAACAGGTGACCTTGGACTGCCATTACTCATTTTGATGTCAGCCTTTATTTACTGCCTTTCTCTGTTGCACAAACTAGAAGGACCAGTGTACAGCAAGGAGTTGTCAGCTTGCAGAAGCTGTAATAAAACAGCTCCACCTCAGAGCTGAGGCCTCGTTTTCCAGAGCCAACAGGACTGTAACGAGGAAGAAAACCAATCGACCTTAATTTTTGGGAGAATCTTGGTTTATGCTTTCTTTGTACTTTGGGCTGAAATGGCTGATTTAAGTGCAATGCATTTTGGTGTTTTCTAAAGTAGTTCTAGGTTAAATAAACTGTTCAGTGAAGTTCTTTGTAAATGATTAATCACTTATTCTGTATAGTGTTGATGTTAACTTCACCTTTTTGTGTCTCAGAAGGACCATTTCATATGAGGTACATTAATATATTGAAAGAGGTTGTATTTTAAAGTGTCCTGAGCAGTTTAGTTCACAGTCCTGTAAGGAGTTGTCCTCTCAAGTCTTGTGATTCTCAAAGGACAGCATCGACTCAATTTTACATCCATCCACAAAGTTATTTCACTGCATGGTGCCTCTCTTGTTGCTTCAGCAGAAGTACTGCAGATATATTGTCTATCAGAATAGCAAACCTGGTGTAGTTCATCTTGTAATCTTTCTTTACATCGTGGGTATTTGTAGTAGTGTTTGAAATGGAGAGGAATAAATGCAGAAGCTGAAGCTTTTTTGACTCTTGTATCCAGGTTGTAAGAAGGGGTGTGGGGTGTACCTGGGTCCCTGCCTGTGGAGCACTGGGCTCAGTTACCTGGTGATCCTGTCCTTTCATTTCCCCTCCTAGCTTCCTGGGAATACAATTAGGCATTAGAAAAGATGGCCTCGTTGCAGACAGCATATTTGATTTCTTTGGCTTTGGAGACTTGTATGTCTGTGGCTCTCCATATATATATGTGTGTGTGTATATATATTTAAATAAAACCCCCTTCTGGTTGTGTTTCTATTGCATTATCTGCAAATGTATCATGGCCAAAGGTGACAGCCCTGATGAGTGTCACGGAGCCCACTTACACAAGTGGCTTTCATGGGAAAGGTAGCCTTTGATCAGCGGTGGTGGGTAATCCATCAGGTCTCTACACACCTACAAAAGAGCTCTTTCTTTCATGCCAGTGTCTCAAAGCCTGCTGGCATTCTCAGAGATTCTAATGTATTTTTACATCTGGTCATTCCATTGAAAGGAAATGTGCAATTAGGTTTCTGCTACAGATGATCTGCAGAGCATCAGACACCAGGTCTGCGCTTAGGTTATCTCTGTTTTCTCTGTATCCTGATAGATTTAAAATGGTTTGCTTTTCTATGTGGACAAGATGTCTTTTATGTAGTTTGAATTGGGTTTTAGTGTGGGAGTGTTTGGTTTTTTATCTGGGAAGTCTTCAGATCCAGACTCTACCCTTGCCTCTGTTTCTTTACAGACCACCTAATACTTGTCTCTGCACCACAGTTCCGGGCTTTCAGCTCTTCCCTTAACAATGCTTGTGCTAAATTTTAGGTCTCCATCTTGAGTTAGAGGGTAATAGCTGACTCCTCCAGTCTTCACTGCACTGGCTTCTCTACCACTATGGAGTTGTGTGCCACAAAGGGGTAAGGAATGAGGTGGTGGGTATGGAGGACTGTTCTTTATCAGCTCTTAGGCTAATATTTACACCTAATTGTTCCAATAATCTATTTACATACACTAGCCTAGATGGTGCTGCTGTTTGCATCTAGGCTTTTTTCCCTTGTTACTTGTGTTTCTTCATGGTTTCTTTTTCTAACTGGGCTCTGGGTATCAATCTGTCTGTTCACCCTCCACTGAGATGCTCTGGTTTGCCACCTTCTGCCATGCTGTGCTGGGTGTAATGGGGGTGAGCAGACATTAGTTTTGAAAGTTAGTTTGTGGCTTGGCTCGAAATCGCTTTGCAATAGGTGGAGGGGGAGGTAGTTATAGAAATACATCACCTTGTTCCTTTTTGCCCACGTTTCTGGTCCTGGGCACAGCTCAGACCGTCCTTTGGAAGCTGGTGCCATCAGGCTGCGATTGCCCGGGGTCCCTGCTCAATCAGCAGCCAATTGGTTTGGAAGAAAGTCTTTGCAAACCCAAGGGGCTAAAAGGTATTTTATGAAACCGTTGACTTTATTTTAATCCAGTCTTCTATTACTCTGCTTCCTTGGAGGTTGGTTCTGCCAACTGGGAGATGGGCTCTTTTCTTATTACCAAGGGAGCTGTGCAGTCACGGATCCTCTTAAAAAAGCCCCCAATCCAAGTAAAAGCTCTGTCTTGTGGGAGTGGTAGAAACAGCTCTGTAAGCACTTTGTTTCTGGCTGTTACAAGAATTCTGTCATCCTTAGACCTGGCAGGTTGGTTTTTTTCCTGTCTTTTATCTCTCTGCTTATTGTCTTGTTCTTCTGCATACTCAAGCTGGAAAGCCAGTTTTACTACTGGCCTAGCAAAGAACAAAAAGTCCCTGTGGCACAGCAGCATCCAGAGACACTATGATAAAACGAGGATTGAAATCTGTTCCAAGTCAAAGAGCAGCTATTAACTCACCTGTCGCTTCTCTTGGCTTGCTAAATGCTGAGTTCCTCTGTTACTAATCTAATTGTTCGAGGTGAAGGTACTTTCCTGCTTGTTCTATGTCACTGCACGTGCACAAGTGATGTCGTTTTCCCTTTCCACCGGGAGCTGGGAAGGTGGGAGAGTTTGGGATGTCATGGCAGCAAGTTGAGTGTGTTTATGCTTGTGACAGCTGCTCACTTGTCCTTTTCAAGACGAGTGTTTCCAAATGAGCTCTGGTTGACTCTCCATTGTAAGCTGTCCCTTGGACGGGTTGCTTTGGCATTTCCATATAGTTCTGTAGGGCGGTCCATCACTCGCCAGAACATCTCCTGTAGAGCTGTGCAGCGTGGTCAAAGCATATCCTCTGTTCATAGTACTAGAAACGCCAGTGTAAGAGAGGCCACCAAAGGGACTTGTCTGAAAAGGCAGATGTCAGGAAAGAGAAATGTTCTGGGTGTTTGATATTCCCATTTTGGGGTTGTTCTGTGTGGTTGAGTTGTGTTGCCTGTGTACCTGTAGTTTTTTTCTTGCGAGCAGCACTCAGCTTGTCAGCTAAGACAAGGTAAGAGTGGTTTTCCTGCAGCTGCCGTGAGAAATACGGAGCTTTGGCGAGCATCGAAAGCTTTCAGTGGGCTTTAGGCATTGGCATCACTAAGTGAGAACCTAATCCACAGTTTTCATACTGGAATTCTCTTTCCTCCCTTGGTTGCGTCACTAAATTAAGCCGATAATTCCGCTCCTACTCAGCTCCTCTTGGTCCTAATACAAAGAGTATTCTTTGGTGCCCTGAAGAATATTGAATTTAATAGAGCTTTTCCATGAGTAATAAAAGCACTTTGTTAATAGATCTTTAGCCCTTAAGACCTGGCAGTAGTTTGTAAAATCTAGTCTAGCCACAAGCCTGCTGCTGAGCAGAGAGCTTCACTGGTGGCTTTAGGTATCAAACATTTGTTCTGTGGTGCTGAGGGCATGGCTTTGGGTGTCTCTTTCAATACTGGGTTTTAATGAGAACAGACCTTAAAAAATGACTTCTGAAAGACTTTTACCCCAAAGAAAAATGTACCTCAGTTGCTGGCAATAAGTTCTGTTTTCTTTCTCTTGCCTAGAGCGAGGCTATGATCCCTACAACCCCGACCTGCCCAGGCCCTCGCTGGAGGTGGAGGATGATGCTCTGGCTGACATGACAGATGTGACACCCGGTATTCTGGAGCTGGAGCTGGTCAACAAGGCCATTGAGGCAGTCAAAAACGAAGTGGAGAGAGAGCAGAAGAAGTATGAGGAGCTGCTAGAAACGACAAAGGAGTTGAGTGCTTCAGAGGCCTCCTCGCTCATTTCAAATACACCTGTGTCAGCTGGTGGGACACAGAATGATTCATTTGCCTCCTTAGAGTATAATCCAGGTAGCTACAACTTCAGTAATAACTCGGACTACAACCCTACTCCTCTGGCTGCTGCTAGCCGGTCAAGTAAATACACTTTAGATGCTTCCCGATCTAAAGGGAGCTCCTTGGAATACGTTCCCAAGGCTTTAATACAGAATAAAAAGTACAGTAGCACTGTCACTAACAGTAAATATGTGATTGATGACTCAAAGCCTTCTACAGACTTGGAATATGACCCACTTTCAAATTACTCAGCGAGGCTTTTGAGCAAAGGTACAACAAAGGGGTCCAAAAGGGGTAGGGTGCCCAGTTATGAGGAGTCTTACTCTCCTTCACAGAAGAGGCTCTGTGAAGATCCTGATGATGATGAAGTGTGTGCCAGGTTCTCTTCCTCTGAGGATGAGGCTGATGTGGAATATAAGGCAACTTCTGTTAGTTCCCAGTCAAAAGCTGGTTCTGAAAGTGAGTCAAGCGATGGTTTATCCCACAAAGAGCAGAGCACCAAAGTGGATGACTTTGCTTCCCAGGATAGCAAAGAAACAGCAGTGCAGTATGGCATGGAAGACCATCCAAGTTCACAGAAAAACCTTGCTAAAAACTTACCAGACAAGAGTGCAAAAGCAGGGAAATTGTGTGCTGGTAAGAACAGCCATGAGATTGAGCATAGAAACAAAGACTCGAAAGACAAAACAAAAAGGAAGAAGTCAGATGTGAGTAAAACCCCTGGGCTAAATGAGTTTGGTAAGAAGGAGAAAAGTAATAAAAGTACAGAAAAAGACAAAGTGCTGAAAAAAGAAGAAAAATTAAAACCCAAGAATGAGGAGAAAAACTGCAAAGAGAAAAGCGTCAAAGGGAAAACTGATGGGGCTTTAAAGAAACCTGAAAAACACAAGTTGGAAAAAGCAGAGGGACTTAAGAAAGAGAAATCCAAGTTGGGCAGCAGTGGTTCAGGGAAAAGCAAGAGTGAAGGTGGCAGCAAAGGCTCTAGCACAGAGAAGCTGGGGAGCAGCAAGAAAGACTCCAAGCTGAAAACAGCTGATGTGAAAAATGGCAAAGAAACCTCTGGTCATAGAAACAAAGAGAAAGGGACCAAGGCTCCGGCAGTGGAGCGAAAGAAAGGAAAGGTCAGTTCTGTAGAGCAAGGAGATCCAAAGAAGGGTCGGAAGCAGCAGAGTTTGAGTCATGTCGATCTGTTTGGTGATGAGAGTGGAGATGATGATGACAAAGGCTGGCCTTTGCCATCCAAGTTACTTGACGTCAGCTCAGACTCAGATGGTGGTGACTGTGGTTCAGATTCAGAGAGTGAAACCGAAGGGACAAAGAAAGTGAAACGCTCTAAGTTGTCGAAGTCGTCATCATCTTCCTCAACATCTGATGACATTGATTATTCCATCCTTGAGAAAGACTTTGACTTTGAGTCAGATCCGATGGAAGAGTGTCTCAGGATTTTCAATGAATCGACAGATGTGAAAACTGAAGACAAGGGAAGGCTGGGGAAGCAGGTAATGCTGGTGTGGGTTGCTTGGTTCTCTCACCTCTGAATGTGGAAGGATTCTGGTTTAGTTCAGTGGTGTTGCTTATCTTAAGTAGCTGAAGAGGGCTATGGAGGGAGACTCCATCTGTTGTGAGACTCTCACCCTTGTCATAACTGAGTTCTCTTCAGAGTTTGTGCTTGAATTTACCTGCTGCATTAAAAGCTGCTGTAAAATGGAAGGGTTCCATTACCTTTTGCTTGGAAGGTTGTGTGGATAACCCTCAGTTACTTCTGCCTCCATCTGGCCTAAGAAGCATGGTGGCCTGGATGATTGGAGAAAAGGCCTCAGAGAACAGGTTGTGGATGTTTCAAAGCTAAATTTGCTAATCTGGGCAATGCTTTGTTGTTGTTTAAGGAACGTAGTAGTAGGAAAAAGCAGAGTAATGTGTTGGTGCAGGTAAGTCAATTTAGTTGGCACTGGACACTTTGGAGACTTCCCAAACTGTTTCCTGTTTTAAATGCATATTGTAGATGTTGATGAGTGTGTCTCTCCAAGGAATTACTGAGTGGGTTCAGCTGCAGCTGCCGTGCATCCAAAAGGTAATGGAGGTACTGGGATGCCCTCAGGGCCTGCAGTGTGTTCCAGTTGAGGTCCATTCAAACACAGGAAGATTCCTTTTGGGAAGGGGGCTTATGAGGATGCTGGGGAGGGACTCTTCATTAGGGACTGTAGTGATAGGACAAGGGGTAATGGGTTCAAACTGAAACAGGGGAAGATTAGATTGGATCTGAGGAAGAAATTCTTTACTATAAGGGTGGTGAGGCACTGGAATGGGTTGCCCAGGGAAGTTGTGAATGCTCCATCCCTGGCGGCGTTCAAGATGGGGTTGGACATAGCCTTGGATGGCTTGGTTTAGTGGGAGGTGTCCCTGCCCATGGCAGGGGGGTTGGAACTGGATGATCTTAAGGTCCTTTCCAACCCGAACTATTCTATGATTCTGTTATTTAAGATCACCATGACCTGGCAGTGTGCATTTGCAGCCAGAAAGCCAACTGTGTGCTGTGCTGCATCCCCAGAGCATGAGCGCCAGGTCGAGGGAGGGGATTCTCCCTCTCCACTGTGCTCTAGGGAGACCCCACTCCAGTTCTGATCCAGCTCTGGAGCAACAGCACAGGAGGGACATGGAGCTGATGGAGCGAGGCCAGAGGAGGCCATGGAGATGCTGCGAGGGCTGGAGCAGCTCTGCTCTGGAGCCAGGCTGAGAGAGCTGGGCTGGGGCAGCCTGGAGAAGAGAAGGCTCCTGAAGGGGAGACCTTAGAGCAGCTCCAGTGCCTAAAGGGGCTGCAGGGAACCTGGAGAGGGGCTTTGGACAAGGGATGTAGGGACAGGACAAGGGAATGGCTTTAATCTTCCAGAGGGGAGACTGAGATGAGCTCTTAGGCAGAAGCTGTTCCCTGTGAGGGTGCTGAGGCGCTGGCACAGGGTGCCCAGAAAAGCTGTGGCTGCCCCATCCGTGGCAGTGCTCAAGGCCAGGTTGGACACAGGGGCTTGGAGCAACCTGCTCCAGTGGAAGGTGTCCCTGCCCGTGGCAGGGTTGGAGCTGGATGAGCTTCGAGGTCCCTTCCAGTCCAAACCATTCCATGATTCTGTGATTACTGATCTGAAGGAGGGGCAGGGTGAGCGCAGGAGGAACCATGGCACTGCATGGTGGAAAAGCAGTTTCTCCTGGCATGATGAATTGTTGACTGTCATTCTAAAATCAGCAGCAGAAATGAGTGCTGGTTTCAGGCTTTTGTCAGCTGGGTGGGTGAACTTTTCCATTCATGACCTTCCTTATGGGGAGGCCAAAGTCAGGATCTGCAGTGTTGGGAGGAGAGCTCCTCTTCTGAAAAGGATAGCTGGACTGTTAAAGCTTTTTGCTGAACCCTCTGTTGCAGTCGTGTGTCTGACACGTGCAGAGGGAAGTCTGTGTTGCTGACAAGTAAAGACCTATTTTGTACTCCTATGGAAAGCTTTATTAGAAGAAACTGTACAAAGCAGGTCAGTGGAATGGTTTTCTTCTGAACTATTAAGCATTACTTGATTTCAGTTGATTAAAATTCAGCTGTTCTTTCTTCAGTGTTTGGTATAATTCCCAGCTAGGAAGGGGCACTTTAGTTTTAGCTTTGCTTCTCCGAATTACTCAGGTGAAGTGAAAATAGCTTAAGGGCACCTAATCTATAGTGGGAAATCCTAATCCATTGAGAGCCTTCCAAATACAGGGCGACTCAAAACGGGCTGGATTCAGAAAGTGCTGAACCAGGGGCTGCTATTCGCTGCAGACAGTTAATGCTGACACACAGCTGGAGCTGCAGTGTTGAGCTGTCAGCAGCCACATGTATGTCCTTTGACATGCTTCACCTTATATCCCTGCCCTGAATAATTCCTTCTGGTTTGGAAAGGGAGGAACATGCACTGCAGCGGAGGGGGTCCCTGTTTGAGAGGTGGGTGTTTGTAAGTAGGTACCTTCTTCACTCTGCATTTCTGGTGGGTAGGGGATTTTCTTTTCCACTGTTTATGGAATGATTCTGTAGATGGAGCCACTGTTGTTCGGTCTCAACATGCTAGTCCAGAGGGAAGGTATGTGTAGGCAGCATGGTACATTTCCACCTGGAAGCATCACTGTGCGAGAGAGTTTATTAGGGATGTAACTGAATTAACAGACCGAGTTCCTAGAGAGTGAAATGATTCAGTGGTGATGGACACAAGCTCAGCCTTAGTGGAGTCTGAGCTCATCCCCACATCCCGCCCTCAGCAGTGTTGCTGAATTTGTAAGAGGTTGGCAGGGTTGCCTCTGCTCAGAGCTTTGCCAGGGATTGTGTTGGAAAACCCAAAGCAGGATTGGCTGGAGAGCAGCTGGAGGTTTGCAGAATACTACCTGAAAGGAGGATGGAGAGAGGAGGGGGCTGGTCTGTTCTCTTAAGTAACAAGGGATGGGACAAGAGGAAATGGCCTCAAGCTGCACCAGGGGAGGTTCAGGCTGGAGATAAGGAGCAATTGCTTCCCCAAAGGGTGGTCAGGAATTGGAACAGGGCGATGGTGGAGTAGACGAGGTCCTCAGTGACATGAATTAGTGGTGGCCTTGGCAGAGCTGAGCAGCGGTTGGACTTGATGATCTTAAATCAATAATGATCTTTAATCTTTAATCCAACCCAGCTGATTCTGTGGTTCTAGGAAGTGTGTTTTGTATGAGTGAACAGCTGAATCAAATTCAAAGCCTTTAAAGTCTGTCCCAAAAGCCTTTAAAGTCCAACTCCCTGCCACAGGCAGGGACACCTTCCACTGGAGCAGCTTGCTCCAAGCCCCTGTGTCCAACCTGGCCTTGAACACTGCCAGGGATGGGGCAGCCACAGCTTCTCCAGGCGCCTCCCAGCCAGCCTGAGATGTTTGCTTAAGAAGCATCTTTACTTGGAGAGGGGCTGTTACTTCCTCCTGGGTTTCTGGCCATACAAGTGTGCGACCTGGGCATTTGTCACCACCGTCTTTCTGCAGGTAAGGCTGTGGATAAAACTGCAGGGAAACATTTCCCCAACCGTGGAGTGTGGGCACCATGGTTTTTTCAGGGCCTGCTTTGGCAGCACATTGTACAGGGGCAGGAGTGAGTCAGCTCCCAGGTTCTCTCATTAAAAAAAACCCAAACCCCCCTGGATTTTAAGATGCCACAAAAGGTGAGGTGTGAGTGGCTGGCAGAAAGCTCTTCAAGTCTCATGGCAGATAGGGACTGTTGTGAGTCGTGCCAGTGCTACTCCAGTGCATAGCTCGTGGAGCGACTGCTGGGGGGAGAACTGTGCTGCTGCTGCTTGTTGGCTTCGTTGATGGCTCTCAGGTTCAAAACAAGGTTTGGTGTAGTTGTTCAGCAGCTGACCACATGTTCTCACCTGCCACCTGCAAGGACTTTCGGGTAACCCAAAAGGAGACTTTTCAGATCTCATTGAGAGGGGTCTTCAAATCTACTCAGTTTTGGAAGCTTGTCCTTTTGTTTTCCAGCCATCCAAAGAGGAAGGAAATGAAGAAAAGACAGAAGACAATTTAACTACCTTGTTTCCTGGCCAGAAAAGGAGGATCTCTCATCTTGTCAAACAAGGAAATGTAAGTGAAACTGTCAGAAGCAAAAGTTTAGATTCTGTAAAGTGAGGATTTTCTGTCCTGTTACAACGCTGGCAAATGATGCAGCCCAGGTTCAAGCAGTAGTGTGTTAGTGCTGGAATCCATCGTGTCAGTTCTTCCCTCCCCTTTCTGATTTCTGAAAAGGATGGTTAGGCATGTTACACATAGCAGCAAAACTCTGATAACTTTCATAAAACCAAGGGTAAGCTGTGGAAGAGTAAATGGGTTCTGCATCTTGGCACACATTGAGATGGACTGAGAGCTTCATTTTTATCTAGTATAGCTTCATCCAATCACTGGAATAAAAACTAGCTGGACACAAGGTCAGTCTCTGTCTGCGGTACTTTCCTTTGTCTTGTAAACCTGAAAGATAGCTGTATGAATTTTGTCATGTGTTTGAAACCGTTACCTTGGATCTGTTCTGAATCAGCCAAGCCACAACAGTGTCTTGTTTGATGCTCTTCTTTCACAACTGTGAAAATACTTAAAATAGGTGAAAAATAGCAAGAAAAAGCCAAGGAAGCCATTCTGATTTCTTTTCTTTCTTTCCCACTGGGATTTTAATTTGTGTTTTCTTTGAGGGTTTAATGTGTTTCCCTCCAGGTGCTGAGTACAGATTAGTCAGTTTTATGTTCTAGCAGGATGAGAGTGGAGACTACACACCAATTAGAGCTGGGGAGTTCAAATTAATTGTTCTCCCTTTCTTCCCTGCCTGGAAAAGGTTTCCTTTAATAATTTGAAGCCCTGAGGTCAACACAATGTGTTTTATTTAACTAGATATCTTCAGCCAGTTCATGTGTTTCGATAAGGACCCTTTCTTCCCAAGTGAAGAGATAAGAGGCTGAAGCAAATGGGTTGGAAATTCATTAACTCAAATATTTATTGTAAACGGGTGCCTTTTAGACATGTGCAAATCTTTCCATACATTTTCTTAATGTGACAGCTGATCCCAAAATGCTTTCCAAAGATGTGAGCCCCAGTGCAGCCGTTGCATGGGCAAATAGAGCCGATCTGGTGTGCTCAGCAGCAGCTGCTGTGAGCACGCACTGGGACCTGTGTTCCCTGGATAACCTCAACCTGGTGCTGCTGTCAGCTCTGCTCTGGAGGTGCTGTAAGACCTGAGCTGCTGCTTTCACACGCAGAGTTAAGGCTCCTGCTTTGCTGCGTCGCTCCAAGTTGAATGCTTGTTCTGTCTTTGCTTGTGTTTTATAGCTCCAGGACTGAGCAAAGCAGAAGGGGAGGGAGGTGAGTTCTAGTTTAGTTGCTGGGGGAAATGGTGGGCCAAAGGAATTGAAGGTGAGGCAGAAAATGAGTGTCCTGTCCTGCTCAGAAGTCTGTAATTACACTTTAATGGCTGACTGCATGCAGTTTGGTATCCAGAAGCTGGTGTCAGCATCAGAGACAAGGAATGCAGGAGGTGCCAGCTTGCCCTCAATTTGTGGTCTCAGAAACGCCGGGTTACACATGGACTGTGCGAGTGCGCCCTTCTCAGAAGAGGTTTTGTGAAGGAAGGTCTGTTTCTTACAGTTCAAAGGTTATTAAGTAGTGTGGAGAAGTTTGTACTGATGCTTCTGTTGTACTTCTGCTAGAAAACTTCTCTCTTTGCTGACATAATTTCTGGCACCTTTCCTACAACCTAATTTTGGACATCCAAGAAAACGCATGTGGAACTTGTTTGCGCTGGTAATGGCTACAGCAGTGAAATGCCTCCAAGAAGTAGGCAGGGGCAGAGCCTGTGGAAAATTCAGAGCTCAGTTTATGTAATGCCCTAATCCCATAAATAGATATATGTGAGCAGTTACAGGAACTAGAGCCCCAAAACAAGGCTGCTAAGAGGTTTGGAGCTCCTATAAGGTGAGGGTCGATGGCTCTTCAGCATGGGAAAGAGAGGGAGTGAATTGGAAAACTCAAGTGTCACGTAGTAAAGGGGAACGCAGAGGAGTTGGTTGATTTTTCATTGCAATATAAACTAAAGGAGCGTGCAGTAGGCAGCGAGGAGCTAGGTTCATTTTCTAGTGTGCGGCTGTAGAGCTGAGTGTGGACAGCATCCAGAACCTGAAAGGAAGTTGTAGTGAGGTGGGATTGGTCTCTTCTCCCAAGTAACAAGCGATAGGACACGAGGAAATGGCCTCAGGCTGCACCAGGGGGGGTTTAGGCTGGAGATGAGGAACAGTTCCTTCCCCAAAGGGTGCTCAGGCATTGGAGCAGGCTGCCCAGGGCAGTGCTGGAGTCACCGTCCCTGGAAATGTTCCCAAACCAGGTAGATGAGGCCCTTTTAGTGACATGGATTAGTGGTGGCCTTGGCAGGGCTGGCAATGGTTGGACCTGATGATCTTCAAGGTCTTTTCCAAGCTGGCTGATTCTGCGATTCTAAGTGGGTTAGGCGCAGGGATGGGGACCATCATGCCATTAAGCCAGCAGTCCAAATACCACTTACCGATTTAGGAACGTGCCAGAGCGCTGGGAGGCCTTGCCAGAGGGTGGATCATTAATGTCATGGTCTTTGGTGAGTGCCTGTGTTCTGGAAGGTGGTTGGGATCTTCTCTCAAAACCCTGTATTTGCTGATGGAGAGGAGTTGAGGAAGAGAGACCTTTCTTGGGTGAATGGAAGCCAGAGGGTGGGACTGAGCAGGCGAGCGTGCTGCCTCTCAAACCTTTCTGTCTGTGCAGGCCGAGGTCCCGAGCAAGCCCGTAATCCGGCCGTACCGTCCCCCCACGGCGCAGGAGGTGTGTTACCAGAGGATCCAGCTGGCTCAGCAGCAGGCAGCACAGCTGGCTGTGGCCGTGCAAAAGGCCTCTCTTTCCTTGCCAGGAGAAAAGAGGAGGATTGCTCATGTGCCAAATGTAGCCCTCCCTGCAGCAGCCAAACAAAGTAAGCCAGCAGCGTTATCTGTGCTCTCTGTCCTCTCCTTTTGCCTGCTAAAAGACACTGACTTCTGTTTAAATTTCTCCTGAGCCGATGTGAAACTATCAGGAGCTGTGGAGCATTGGCCATGGCTTGACTCTTTCCTGTTAGTGACCAGTGGAAGGTCTTTACCCTGAGCTATTCCATCCTGGTGAAAAGCAACAGACTAGATATACAGCCCCGTTCCTTCCTCTGTCTCACTCGGCCTCCGTCACTTCAGCCTGTTCTGTTTCTTCCTTGGTGCACGTTTGCTCATTTGCTCTTCCATTTAAGCCTTCAGAGATGGCACGAACAGGAGGGAAGTACTAATTAATGCTCATTGGTATCCCTTTGTAGTTGGAAGGACTCAGAGGTGACGTGATGGGCAGTTAGTGAGTATAGCTGACAGGGTTACCTCTTTAAACTCTGCTGACTCAGTTACCCCAAAACAGAAATGAAGCACATTTCCTGGCAGAAGGTTCCTTCATCCTTGCCTGGAAGGTGGCAAAATTGCCCAATTTGTATCCCTTTGGAGGCTTCCATTTGAAAAAAGCACAGCTTGCAGCATGGGCCTTTTATAGTAAGTTCTTTCTGGCTGCTTGAAGCCCAGTGGCAGGGTTTTACCTTTTCTGTTTCTTACAGGCCTTGTGAGTAGTAAGACGTCTGCTGCTGGCAGGAGTGTTACGCCTTCCAATGACTCTGAAGCACCCACCCTTTCTCTGAAGGCTTGCACCTTAGCTGGGATGGCTTCAAAGACCACCAGCACCATCATGCCGAAAAGGATAGCACATGTTCCCTCCTTACAGGTAAGAAAGTGGAAATCTCTCTGGTCCTTCCCTATTGAGGTTTAACCAAGCTGCTCCAGACTTGGCTCTCTCTGAAGAGCAGTGTTTTGATTAGGTTGATTAAAAGGGATTGTTTCTTTCTGTGGTTTTCCTCGATAGCATTGTATAAAAAATTAAACACTTGAGGGGCAGAAGCTTAAAAAGATAGAAATACTTAAGTGCTGCTCTGATCTCTTTGAATATTGATCACTCCTCTTCAGTCTGAGCCTTCTGTTGTGCTCTGTGCCTAGGTGTGGAGCTGTTTGTGTCAGAGACTTGAAGCCTTTCGTGTTCAAAAGGCATGGCTGCCTTAATGGCCTTCCTGGGCTTTGTGGGCTGTACAAAGGAAGGTGGTTATGAATAATGGCCCGCAGTGACCTGTATAGTTAAAATGTGATCATTTAAGCTTCATACTGCTGTTAATATTTGGGGAAAAACCTCTTTTTTGCTTTCCTTTTTCCCCATGAATACCTGCCTTAGCTTTTGGGTACTGTTGCTATGAGTTCCTTAGCACAGAAGTCCCTCCTTTCCCCATGAGCACTGGGGAGCAGGTTACTCACTAAGACAATTCCAAATACAGTTCCTCATGTAGCAGCAGTGATGGCATAAGCAGCTGTTCACTGGAATGGATGGCAAGGAATGTCCTGGTTAATGCCAGGGCTTGATTTAAAGATACCTTTATTGGTGATATCTTGATTCAAGATATATCATAACTCTGCCTATTTCTGGAGGAAGGAAAAGTCGCTTTCTTCCTTCCCCACCCAAAAAGGCACCATGGTAACATAGAACTTGAAGGTAATTACAAATAAAAGAAACAACTGAAAGGATAAAATATTTACCAGTGTTACAGGGGTGTTTCAAGGGTGTCATATGGGAAAATAGATATTTGTAATGAAAAGGACCAAATCCCTGTGAACAGGGTATTAAAGTGGAAGTCTCATGAGGGAAGTGAGCACTCTTCCCATTGAGATAACCAGTTGTTACCCCTTGAACATGCTCATATCTTCCATGGATCTTCCATATTGCAGCAAGTGGTTTCGTTTATGGGTATCTCTTGAGTGGGATGGAGACTGACAAAACAATTTGGGTGCTTTAGAGGTGACCATACAATTTCTTCTCTGGAAAAGAGGCAAATTGTGTGATTTGAGGGGTGCACTGATGTGAAATGGAAGACTGCAGTGGTGGTTTGTAACTCAGTCCGGTGTGCAGTGTCCGGTGTTCTGGTTTTATGCCCCAAGAATATGTAATTCAGTTTAAGGGGGAAATCTTTTCAGGAGCATCATGATTTGCATTAAAATAAGAAGAAAACCCCAGTGCAAGAACAGGAATCCTACAGGAAGTGTGATGATTTAGTTGGCTGCTAGCTTGGCAGGAGTGGTTCTTCCATTCGCTCTTCACACCCAGAGCACCAAAAAGAAAATCAAGTCTGTTGTGCACATAACTGTTGTGTGTTCGTGTCTCCAAAGCGTGGTGCTTGGTGCCATCCTAATCTTGAGCCTGTTAATTCAAACGTCATCATTTTTGTGGTCTGGGATGCTTGCGTGTGTAAATGTAGTATTGTGACTAATGCCACTGGGAGTTCTTGAGTGCTGGATGAGTTGTGTAATGAGACATGGTTGGTTTTTGAAGTAGTTCAAATACTGAAGGTGGCACAAAAGCTTCAGGTGGTGTTTCTAGTACCAAAAATGATGCATGTACCAAAAATGATGCATGTTATGTTTAGCTTTGGGCAGGTTTTCATAAAGGAAATTGTACCACTGTTAATAACAGCCCAGGAAACATGACAGTCTCAAAGCAACGTACTTCTTAAACCCTGAATAGCCTCTTTGTCTCTCCCTGTCTCATCTCTAGAGCACCAGCTTACAGAGGCCTGTTATTCCCACAGAATTTGGTGCTAAAGTCCCAACAAACATTCGTCAAAGATATCTGAATCTCTTCATTGATGAGTGCCTGAAATTCTGCTCCTCCTCCCAGGAAGCATTTGACAAGGTCTGTACAAATGCTTGCTGCTTATGAATCAAGTCCACAGCAGTGAATAACCTCATCTGCCTTGGCTAAGACCTGAATTGCAACAAACCCAGAACAGAACTGCTATCCTCCTGTAGAGGAGACTGGCATTAAATAATTCCAGAGTGGATCACAGGAAGTGCAATTCCGGGGGGCGTTCCAGTAGGAAATCCCATCTTTCCTTTCATTCAGAAAGCATTCACAGTCTGTTTAGTAGGGGAATAGTAGGGGAATGTGTGTTATGGTCTAGCTGGACAAAAAGGCCTTTAGCTGTGGTACAGCAACAGACACCTCCTGGAATCTTAAGTGTTCAGCAGTGATAAGTGAGATAGATGTAATTGGTAAAACTTGCTGCTTATGAAGGTTTTCAAGGAGGCTTTTAAGGAGCCCTGTAATAGTAGAGAATAGCATAGTAGGATTTCCAAAAGCTGAGTTGAGAAACTAATCTGTTTTATTGGAAAACTTTGGCCGTTAATGTTAGTTGGGTAAATATGGGACATGGTATGCTGTGTTTTGTAACAAAAGCAGATGCCACGAGGGTTTCTTTTGTGGGATTTCGCCTTCACAGCTCTCTAGGAGGAATGTTCCTGTTGCCTCCAAGGAATGACTATTTGTCACACTTCCTTTCTTGCCCGTTAAGATTTTGCATTGCCACTGAAGTGGAGAGAATGGCCTTTCCCTGGCAGTTCCACAACTGCTTTGTTAATCTGTCAGGGATGGTTTCACATGAAAATGCTTCTTCTAGCACTTTGCTTAAAATACAGTTATTTTTTTCCTCTTAGTCACCTAAGCAGGCCCTAGAGTCATCCTTGGATTCTGTATTTTAAGAGCCGAACGTTTTTGTTCTCCAGCAGCAGCAGTGGGAAGACAGTGTGTAATAATGAATTGCACTGTTTGCAGGCCCTGTCAGAAGAGAAGGTGGCTTATGAACGTAGCACCAGCCGCAACATCTACCTGAATGTGGCAGTGAACACCTTAAAGAAGCTCCGAAGCCTGGTGCCCAATTCCCCCACCAGTACAAACAGTATGTACCACATTTGTGGTTTACTATTCGGGGCCCTGCTTGGGTTAGAAGCCACCGAGAGAAACTTGTTGAAAAGACAGACCCATTTCTCAGAAGCATTATGCTGAAAGGCAAACAACTCCAGTTAGCTTTTTATAGCCTGGCAAGCTTTAATGGGCCTTCAAGAGGCAAGTCCTACAACGCTTTGTTGGCTGTCTGAACCTAAATGGAGATAATGCCACATGGATTATTTTTTCTTAGCACAAGTTCTTTAAAATGAAAAGCCCCACTAATGGAGTAACTTTCACATGATGCCTTCAAAGTGATAGACTCGTCCATCACCGCAGAAATCTGTTACACACATTAAGCTTCAAGAGAGAAACGAAGAGGGTTAAGACATTTCATTATTGGCTCTCGAGAGGGTACATTAAACAATCAATTTGTGCTGTTCTTGTGAAATTTTTTTTTCCCCTGGTCTCTTCCCTTTTCTCCCCTCTGTCTTCATTACCTTCATGGCCATTAGTCAGAGCGGCTGAACTTGGGAGGCTGGCCTTTAGGAGAGGCCTGCCAGTTAATGATTAGTAAAAAGCACCTCTCTGCCATTAGCTGATGTGCTGAGTATATTCTAGAGCTCTGAAGCTCTTTTCTAAAGGAAGTTGAAAGATTCAGCATGGGAGTCTGGTCTTCAGGGACCTGACAACAAAGCTGCTCTCTGCGGGTGGGTGATGCCACCAGGCAGCACATGACCAGGTTGAGTTGCTTTGTGCTTAGTCCTCTCTTGCCTTTGGTCAGTAGGAGGCTACCTATGCAGCGTAAGCACATAGAGCTACCAGAGGTTCCAAGGGGAGCTGTAAAAATGGCCTTGCTGCCCTTAAAAAGAAGTTGCTGTGAGCTGACAGTGCAAAGAGAAAGCTCCCCATAGTGCTGGAATGAAAATGCTAGGCCACCACCTCACACACAGCAATTACTGGAGCAGAGCAAGAGTTCCAGAGGATAACTGCAGTCCTCCTTTTACTGATGTGTAGTGCCCCAAACTCTAGGACTGAAGTCACTTAGCTGGTTATCTGATTTCTGTCCTGTTTTGCTGCTTCCCTCTTCTCACTACAGAGACAAGTAACAAGAAGGTGGTGTCCCATGAAGCTGTGCTGGGAGGGAAGCTTGCTGCTAAGACGAGCTTTACTCTAAACCGGTCAGGGAGCTTGAGAGCAGAGGATTTGACAGGTAAGACCCTGCTCCTGCGAGGCTGTAACCTGTAAATAATAGCTGGAGGTATAACGCTGTGACTGGGGAGAGCAGGGTCTGGCTGATGTGTGAAATGCTGTGACTTGCTGAGGGCCTGTAGGGACAGGACATGGGGAATGGCTTTAACCTGCCACAGGGGAGACTGAGATGAGCTCTTGGGCAGAAGCTCTTCCCTGTGAGGGTGCCGAGGCGCTGGCACAGGGTGCCCAGAGAAGCTGTGGCTGCCCCATCCCTGGCAGTGCTCAAGGCCAGGTTGGACACAGGGGCTTGGAGAGAGCTGCTCTAGTGGAAGGTGTCCCTGCCCATGGCAGGGGGTTGGAACTGGATGAGGTTTAAGGTCCATTAAAACCCAAACGATTCCATTATTCTGTGATTTATCTGCAGGGCAGCGTTAGGAATATTACCTGATTGCTGTGCAGTGCTGCAGTGTCAGTGAATGTCACACCGCTGATCAGCACCTTCTTGCTTCCCCGCTTCAGGCTGCAAGTTCACTGATGTAGCCCTCATGGCTTTGATGTAGCATCAGTGGCTGCTCAGAGCTGCCTCATGTCTTTTGGGTATTACTGACTTGGGCTCTTATTTCTGTCTGGATTTTACTTGAACTTTCTTGCCCTGAAGCAGTTCTTCACAATGTGTCTATCAGATGAAAAGCCAAACTTTCAAATACCTCCTCCAGCTCTTCAGGGCTTACTTTCACGTTTATGAATGTCATAGTAAGGTCATATTGTAGCCAAAGGGTTGTGCCACAAGCATTATTCATGGTGGTTCAAATCAGTTATGGGTATTTTGGTTGCCAAGAGATGCAGGCAACTAGTTGAGGAGATCAGAGAAGAGGCAGGCAGGCCATGGGGCAGAAGGAATTGACATGGAGAAAGCTTAAAAGGGCCTGTATAGCTCAGCTAAGCAACATCAAAGAGTGCACAGCAATATTGGAAGGGTTTAACATAGTGGCAAAAGAATAGATATTGAGCAGAGGGCAAGAAGTTATAATTGTTCTGTGAAATGAAATGAGCAGCCTGAATTCAACAACAGGAAGAAAGCTTCTGATAATGAAGTTTTTAGCTAGCTATGGGTGGCTTTTGATGGAGGATTCTTTGGGCTCTGTTCCATATTGCCAGTTAAGGCATGTAAAACAGTAAAATGGAAAAGCCTCACATCAGTAACAAAAAAGCCCCTTGGAGGAATTTGGTTTCAGCGGTGTTTTCCAGATGTAATGCTAGGTGTTGAAGGGGTTAAAGAGCAGCTTGTGCACCAGTAACCAGGTCTTAAAAAATACTGCCCCGACACTTATTTCCCTGTCAATCCTGAAAAGAGGCAGAGGAAGCAAGTTCAAAATAGTGGGAGCCACTGCCAGGAGGCTTGATGGAGCAAACACCAGTAAGAGAAACAGCCCTTCCTTAAGTGATGTGTCTTCAGCATTGTCTTTGTGTGCAGGGGCTGCCTTGTACCGGCGACTGAAGGAGTATCTCATGAGTGAAGAGCAGCTAAAGGAAAATGGTTACCCAATGCCTCACCCAGAGAAGCCCGGCCGTGCTGTCCTCTTCACTGCAGAGGAGAAGAAAACAACTGACTGTAAGCTCTGCTGGCTCTTTCATTCTGCCAGGTTTGCTAGATACATCACAACTGGGGATGCCTGTCCTGCTTGCAAGTGCTCTTTATGCGTAAGCATGTTTGTGGTCCTCATGTGCTCCAGTTGTGATGGGGCTCCTTGGGTGTGACCTCTGTCTCTGCCAGCCAGCCAGTGGCAGAGGAGAGGAGTGTGGCTGCAGGAGTCTGCTGTGTAGGATGTGATTTCTGACGCAAGGTTTATGGTTAGTGGCCCATGGGGCTCTGAGGCTGAGGGAGGTTTCTGATTGCTGCCGAAGAACATGGGTTGATCAGGTTGCCTCCTTGGACAAGTCACCTTCATTGCACTATCTTGGAGGCTGCCTGCTGCTTTTGCAATGGAAGTGGTTGGAGTAAGGCTCCTGCTCAGCATCTGATGATGCTCCCTGTCTTGCAGGGGCAGGATTTTTGTGTGTCTCTATGCACACTGAACTGCTGCTACAGTGGGATGTGGGCCAGGCTGGTTGTGCATCATGTCTCGCTGGTTTGGCTTGCATAGGTTTCTTCTTGATCTGTTGACAGCACTGGGCCAAGTAGTTTCCAAAAGCCCTGTTTGCAACAGGACAAAATGATCCCCCCAGGTTTCCTCAGCATAGGAAAGGGTCTTCCTCTGTCCGGACTTTCTGAACTCCTGTAGCAGGATTTATGCTTCTCAGACTGATTAGAGCAGGCTGTGGTGCAGTAGGGATAAAACAGATACTTGGGCTGTATTTTGAGGTGCATTGCCACACTCCTCTGAGCATCTCTTTGGAGAGACCTTGCTGAAGTGTGTTAAGTGCTCATCCATGTTAACACCTTGTGTCTACATT
The DNA here is from genome assembly GCA_039720435.1 of Amazona ochrocephala. Lineage (NCBI taxonomy): Eukaryota > Metazoa > Chordata > Aves > Psittaciformes > Psittacidae > Amazona > Amazona ochrocephala. The sequence goes on from CM077885.1 coordinate 29,697,838, forward strand.
TGTCCTGTGGTTGCTGAAGCAACCTGTATGAAAGCTCTCTTGCATTAACACTGTCAAGTACTGTATTTGTCAGAGCCCTTTTCTCCAGTGAACCAACCAGCTCCTTCTGGGGCTTCTGAGATTATATTCCTGGTTCGGTTTCTGTAATGTCCTGCAGATGTTGCAGGACCTTTGAATTTGCCCTTAGTAGCTGCTGCTCGTCTGTTAATGCTGTGGCCATGGTTAGTGGACAAAAATGGGTTAGACCTGTGTTATGGAGAGCTGGGAATGTGCTAGCAGCTTAAATGCCCACACTCAGGGAATTGCAGAAATCAGTCAGCCCTTTTTCTGTGGCTTTTTGCATCTCTCTTCTCTGAACTGTGGGCAGGAGAAGCACAGACGACAGGAGGGAGAAGTCTGTAACTGCCCCCTTGGTGGAACAGGCATGTCTGGGTTTAGGTGCTGGATAATCCTTGCAGAAAAGCTGTGCCAGGAAGAGCTAGGATGTCATTTGGAAGTGACAAGGCACAGATCCCCTGGAAACCAGGCTTCATTAGCTCCCCTGTCCAAGGAATGACTTATTTATCCTGTTTCTTAAAATAACTGTATTGGAGTACAACATAATTTGCTCTGGATGGAGAAATAATGCAGCAAATGTTAATGTGAACTGTATCGAAGCTGACGTTGCGCACCAAAAACTGCAGGGGGTCTGTGAGAAGTGTTTGGGAGGGCAAATGCTACAGGACTGCAGTTCTGCAGGGATTGTTGTGTCTTTGTGGGAGTTGGAGCACCATTTGGAATCCTTTCTAACAGGAAGAGTTGTTTCACCAGTATTTGGGACTTCAGTGATCCCGATTTACTTCTGCTTTGGCCAAGTTAAACAGGTGAAGGATTTCTAGTGACCTGGCTCTTGCTTCTCTCTTCTCTTAAAGCCTCCTGCAGGATTTGTTGTCGCTGTGGCACCGAGTACATGGTCTCAGCCTCTGGAACCTGCATTCGCAAAGAGGAGTGTGTCCATCACTGGGGAAGGCTACGCAAGCAGAGAGGTATAGCAAAGCCCTTCAGAGAGGGCTTAGTTACATGCTAGCTGTGCTCCCGGCTCCGAACAGTCTTCCTCGAGCACATCCTGCCTAGGGATTGAGTTGCTGTGGAGTGTTTTGTGGCTTGTCACGCTGCCAGGTGGTGACAGTTCCGAGTTTTGTCACTGGGTGGCCCTGCCGCTGCTGAAATAGCCTTGCAAAGAGCTGCTGGGGAGTAGTGATGTGGTCCTGAAAACGTACCCCCGGGGCTGGAGCAGAGGTTGGTCATCTTTCTGGTTCTAAAGAGTAAAAGGAACAACAAACCTTCCTGTGCCAATTGAAAAGAGTCAGCCTTTTCAGGAGGCTGATGGGGAGCATGAGATGTCTGTCACTGCCCAGGAGAGTTTGCTGGTCATTTACAGCCAGACACTAACCTGGTTTGAGCTCTGCTGTGGTTTTCCATCACAGCATCCAGGCTTGTAGAGTTTATCTGCCCGAGTATGGGAAACTTATGCGCTTTAGGTTGCTATGTGTGAATCCATACTAATTTTCCCCTTTTGTTTGACACATTATTGTTGCTGTCCTCATCCCGGGTATCTCTGCATGTGAGAGCTAAAGTTTAGATCTCTTGCTTAGCAGGACTCTCCTCTTTGACTCTTATCTCTTGTTCTTTCAGTGCCAGGTGGATGGGAAACTCATTACAGCTGCTGCTCAGGAGCTGTGGGTTCACCGGGCTGCCAGGTTGCTAAAGTAAGTTATTGAGCAACCCCTTTTTGTTCTCAATGACATTTATCCTCTGCTTACAGTGCTGATGGCTGTGTGATTGTTGCTCATGCCTTTAGAAGAACGGTGTACTTCTAAGAAGTACTTAAATGCTATGCAAAGGTAGGAGAATTCAGTGTTTGGCAGGAGGGAGGAGTCCGAGCTGTCTGGACTGAGGTGGTTTCATCTGTTCTGAGCAAATGTCAATGGATTAAGCTGCCAGCCAAAGCTCAAATACAGACTTCTTTAAGGAAACATTGAGGAAATGAGAAATGAAAGATTTCCTTGCAAGGAGCAGTCCTGGGGCCTTGATAACAGTGTGCCAAAACCTTTTTCCCATTTTTATCTTTCCCAGAAGCCCATGCTAAGTAACTTTCTGCTATGGGCCAGATGATCTCGTAGTTTTCTGTTTACTACATGCCCTTTGTTGTCTTAAGGGGAGGAACCTTCCCAAGGAGCTTATTGTAACTCATTACTTCTCTTGAGGAACAAGAGGGGGAAGGGATCCCAGCACTACAAAGCAGAATGAAAAGCCTGCTCAGGGATGGAGTTTTGGCCCTTTGATATAGCCGAACAGGGTCATGCCCAGTGCAAGAGGCTCCACATGTCTAAAGCATCTTCTTGTCCCACTGTTGTAAAAGACCTCAAGTGACACAGGGCCAGCAAAGCTGGCTGTAGGTTCTGGAGAGGTGCGTGTCCTTGTTCTGGCCAAAAGCTAGAGCTGGGAAGTGAATTCTGGGGCAAAATCCAAGCTTTTTAAATAGGAAGAATTGTCTGTATGGACGCTATAAAAGCCTGCCCTGCACAGCATGAAGTGAAACATGGATAGGATCAGGCAAGCTGCTACTTCTTTTTCGTGCGCAATGAGGATCTCTTTTTAATGGGTGTTCCAAAAACCATCCAGCAGAGAAGTTGGGAGAAATTGATAGGGCTATAAAAATATGACTGCTCTGCATGTTTTTGCATGGCTGTTGTAGACCATGAACCCTCATGGCCTTTTAAAAAACACACAGTGTCTCTAGTAGGTTCCTAATGAGTGAGGCATGATGCCAGTGCTCTGGGGCTCAGGCATCCTTTCACATCTTCCTCCTCGTTGTTGTGCTGCTGCACATGTCTATGTTCTTCTGACTTTCTTGGTTTTCTCATCAAAATGAGTGAATTTCACAAGATCCTTTGGTAGATTTAAGGTTGGAGTCTGTAGCCTGCTCAGAATGAGGGTATACAGTGAGAGATACTGGGGAACACAGTATCTTTCAGCTTTAAAGGGCCTTGAAAAGAGTAAATATTTGTAATAAGAAGCTGTTCTAAGTAGCTGGTTGGAAAAGCAAATCAGTGTCTTCTTCAAATACATTGGAGATGGATGGGCCTGTCTGGATTAGGCTGCAATTGGCCAGTGTGGCAGCAGATGGCAGGATGGAGCTGTGCTCGTACCTACTGCTCCACAGGAGCAGATAGGGCTGAAGCTACTGCAGGAGGAGATGGGGCTGAAGCTGATGTTCTTTGTGATAACTGAGTCTGCTTCTTTGGTCAGAAAAACGCAAGCAACTTCTCTGCCCCCCTGTCAGCAAGGAAGAATCGGACAGCTGAGAATATCTGCAGACGGGTTCAAGGCCAGGTTGGACACAGGGGCTTGGAGCAAGCTGCTCTAGTGGAAGGTGTCCCTGCCCATGGCAGGGGTTGGAACTGGATGAGCTTTAAGGTCCTTTCAGCCCAACCCATTCCATGATTCTGTGATCAACTAGTGTAGAAAATCACCTTTTTTCTTTCCTTTACTGCCCAGTTCTGTTGTATGACAGAGGGAGAGCGGGGCTTGAACTGCAAGGGAGAGAAACATTTACTGTCTGTTGGCCTGGTAATCTGCAATTTCCATAGCAAACCAGATTCATGGGCAGCTATGGCCTCTTGTTCCTGGGAAGCAACTAACTATGAGGCCTTTGGATAAAGGGACAGATTGGATTTGGTGTTGTCTCAGCTGCCTTGTTAATGTCGAATGATGCAATTCTCTGCACTGTGGCTGCGCCCGTAGTGAAAACTTGTGCAGGAGTATATGCAAAGGTTCTCCATCTCATTACAGGTTTCAGCTTTACAAGTGCCTCAGTTCCTCATCTCTCCAGTCTTTCTATCCTGAGACAAACAAGTACAGTTTGACTCCATGTAGGGTGAGATCTGTGAGAAGCACGATGAAGGAGGCTGTACACAGGCTGCTGTGCGCAAATACATCGAGATTTAAGGATAGACAAAACTTAAATGAAACAAAACGCCCTCCTGGAAGCAAGGGAGAGACACCTCTGGGTGTGGTGCTGCAGTTTAACCATGTTAGTGGGTAAAAGGGCAGTCACAGCCTCTGCCTTGCCCTCCATTGCCTCTTCCTGCCTCCCCTGGCGCTGTGGGGCAAGGAACCGGATCACTGCAATCCTGGAGTTTAAAGCTTAAGCCAGGAAGGCTTTCAGGCTGACCAGGTAGGGTGGATCTGCGCCTGCAGAGAGCAGGAGTGCCTATTGCAGCAGTGGCTTAGTGTTGCATTGGCTTAAGCCACTCATGAAGTCACTTCCTGAGTTTTCCTGCTGGCTCAGGGAAGCTCTTCAGTGCTGGATCTTGTTGATCCTAGAGCTTTAGCTGGGATAATGAAGGGTGGTTGGAAGGACTCTCTCTCTGTTGCCTGAAGTGTTGGTAGGCAGCAGACCCTGTTTGTTTGTGAACTCTCTGGTTTTGGAATGCAGTGGTATTTATTTGTATGCACACATAGATGTGTGCTCTTTACGGGCTGTGATACATCCAGTGCTAATACTTGAATGAGGATGTCTGGGATTAGGATCCTGCACCTGGGCATGTCTCAGCCTCAGGCTAGCTGGGAACCCAGCAGCTGGAGTTAGATCAAGGTAAGACTCAGTGTGACCCTTCCTGGGGAATTTCTTTCTGAATTCAAAGTTGAAAGTCCTTAGATGAGTGATGTCTTGCTCCTACTCAGTATGATGCCAGTAGCCCTGGTCTGCCTTTGGAATCAGGGTTGCACGTGGCTGTGTTTGCTGTTGTGGTGAGCTTCTCTGACTGGCAGGCAGAACTTCCACCTTATTAACCTCTAGAACTGATAACATAAATACTCCTGTGTGAGTGGACTTTGAGTGGGAGGTTCTGTTGGAGTGGATCTTTTGGATTCTTGTTCCTACCATCAACAATTGTCCATCGCATCCCTTTTTTTGTTGTCTTTCAGCAACACGTCCATGATGGGAGGAAGGAGAGCCTTGATGGCTTTGTGAAGACTTTTGAGAAGTTGCCTACAACTGATGGCTACCCTGGAATCTACGCATTAGACTGTGAAATGGTGGGTTCCTGATGATAGGAATTCCCTTTTTGGGGTAGGCTGAGGGTGTGGTACAAGTGGCTGAAGGAAAGCTCTGTTTCCTTCCCATCTTCTTTCCTTTCTGCTGTGGACTGTAAATCATAGCGGTCCTGTGCATTTAAATTAGCTCTTATTGATGAGTTTTAGCAATGTGTGTTTCACCTGGGGACTGTGAGCACCCTTGAAAAGCTCTAGCTAGCTGGCCAGTACTGAGCAGTGTTTGCTGCCTGGCCTGGCTACTCTGGATGTGCTGCATTCCGGGAGTACTCCGCAGTCCTCCAGGGAATGGCTCCATTGATACCACTTGTCTTCATGTCTGCTCTGTTGCTTGCAGTGCTACACTAAGCAAGGACTGGAGCTGACAAGAGTAACAGTGATCAACTCTGACCTGAAAGTGGTATATGACACCTTTGTCAAACCAGACACCAAGGTGGTGGACTACAACACCAGGTAAGGATGGTATTCCTTGGGTCCCAGGTCTGTGTTCGAAATCAGGAACTTAGGAGGAATGGCTGGGAGCACTTGTTGAGCCTCCACTGACCACCACTTCCTAATGGCTGGGACACTTTGGCCCTGAGGCATGTTCCTTTAGTGAAGGGAGCCCTCCCTTCTGCTCTCACTCTGCAGATTCTCAGGTGTGACAGAGGAGGACCTGGAGAACACTAGCATCACCCTGCGGGATGTCCAAGCCGTCCTACTGAACATGTTCAGTGCAGATACCATTTTGATAGGGCACAGCTTGGAAAGTGACTTATTTGCACTAAAGGTAACTTGCATGTCTTGTATTTATGCCTCCCTCTACTGCTTTCCTGACCTGGTGTGTGTTAGATGTCTCCTTTAAATTTAGGAGCTGTTTATTTCCAGGAGCCAGGAGGACACAATAGATCTGTCTTGTCCTGAGCCAGTGTGAAGCTGTTTGTGGTGGAAAAGCAAGGGAGTAGGTCATATGCATCCCTCATGGCATTACCATGAAGGAGGGTGAACAGACTGTTGGAAGAGAGAAGAGAGGTTGGAAGGACTGATCCCGAATCATTTGCCATTCACCCCTGCCATACAGTCAAGAATCCTTTGATGGTGTCAGCATCCTTTGACTGTGACCCTGGCTTGAAGATGTGCTCAGGGTCACAGCATGAACAGGGGAGGCTCTGGAGTCCTCTGTGACCTCTGGATGTCCACAGTAACTATTTTAGAAACAGGACAAGCCACTTTTTTGCCTCTGCCCCTGGAGATAATCCTCAGTTTCTCTCCCGATGTTGAAATGTCTGTTTTCTCCGAGTGAGGTCCTCTGCCTGGTTTGCTGTGATTTGTGGTGTTACTTAGATCAGGCTGTTTTGACCTTTCATCTCTCTTGTTTCCTGCCTGGCCCTTGTCAGTCTGCCCTGCACATCTCTCAGCCGTACCTGCTGTCCTGCACGGGAGGTCTGTCCTCTGCCCTTGCACTCTGAACACAGATCCCCAGGGGCTTGGCCAGGGGCACCAAGAAAGCGTGCAGCGGGAAGGAGCTGAGTCTTTAGTCTGTGCTCACAAGCCAGAGCTTCCTCCAGCCATTCTTTATCACGCAGCTGCTTTGATGAAGAAGCTGTGGCTGCCAACTCATGGCAATGGTTTGGAAGCAGGAGGTTTTAATGCCTGCAAAGCGCTTTACCTCTCCATGGCACCCTTTATCCCAGCCTCTCAGAGCGTTCATCATCATCATCAAAAAATTATGTACAGTTTTAACAGTACAAGATGACTTTGTTGGCCTCTTAGAGGCATGATTCTCTCTTAGTGCAGACACTGCCAAGAGAACGAACCCAAGAGCAATAAAGCAGAGTGTGACAGGCAGCGGCATGTCAAGTCGTAATGTCTGAGGGCCGTGGCAGTAAAGTCGACATCTCGCTAATGGCCATGGCAAGCTCCAAATGGTGATAGCATTCCCATTTTGATTTAAAGCTATATTATCCTATTTCCCCACTCTTCCTGATCTCCGTAAGTAATTATCATTGGGCCTGGGTGGGTGCCAAACTTGACTGCAGTCGAGGAGAGATTATCCTTAGTGTTGGCAATTCCGTACTCCAAAGGGTGTAGCAGGTTGTTGCTGTTAAACTCCATCTGTTCTCAGGCATTACAGAGCTGGGCTGTGAAACTATTAATGACCAAGATATGGATTGTCCTGCAACATGAGCTGGTGCATAAGAGTCAAGGCAGAGGAGGGGACTGGATTATCAGGGTCCTGCCTGAGTCATCCCATGTTGAGCCGGGCAGAGCTGTCTTTCGTTCAGGCACACAGGTCTATCTCTGCGTTTTACTCCTGTACCTGCGATGTGGGACTGCATTCATCCCCATCCCTTTAGCTCTCGTTGAACTTGTGCCAACAGAGGATTAACCTAATTTTAGCCTGAGAGTATGAAATTAGTATTTAAAGAAAGCCATCTTACCCTGTGCTTATGGACTATTGTCAAATGTGGCCTTCTGGCCCTCCACAGGGCCCCTTGGTGCAGGGTAGGTAGCACGTGGACCGGTTCAGCATCTTCCTCCCCCATGATGATGCTTCATACCTAGAGGATGGCAAACCTCTTGCCTCTCCTATGTGCCCAGGCACTTTGACCCAGCTGTGGGACCAGCCCAGGCCTCCCTCCCACACACTGTGTAGTTCCTTGTGCCCAGAAGTACAGTATCTCTGTGTCTCATTTCATCCTTGCTTAGCTGGCACTGGTTAAAAACTTCCTGTTGACTCATTGATGACGGACTGGAGGTTTTCAGGTCAGTTTGCACCTTTAAGTTAGGCCTTTTCTGTAGGAGCAGTGTGATGTGCAGTGGGTTGAGTACAGTTTTGACTTGTATATCCTTCCCACAGTTGTCCACATCTTGAGAAACAGCTGAAAGGCTGTTACAGGCTTTGTGGGGTCAGTTGGTTCCTTGGCTTGGTTTTTCATTGTAAAAGACACTCGGCGCTGTGCCAGCTTCTCCAGGCCAGGGGATTAAGAATTGGCCTGGCCTGTCATTTGGTTTATGCAAATTGGAGTGGCCCTGAATGTCTGCTGCTGTGAAGGTGCAGTTAGGCAGGGCCTTGAGGGCAGGCATGTTGGCTGGCAGAGCACTGGGAAGCCCGTGTGCACGCATCCTTCAAGGGGGAGTCATCTTTGATTCACCCAGAGCCTCTTGCAAGACTGGTTGGGCTGGAGCTTGGTGACAGCATTACACAGAGCCCAAGAGCCTGACCAGTCGGAGGATTGCTTTAGCATGGTTAATCCTAAGGAGTGTCCATCCCTGTGGGAGAGGGAAAATAAGCATGTTTCTTTCCTGCTCCCTCCCTCCAGCTTATCCATGGCACAGTGGTGGATACCGCCATCGTCTTTCCCCACCGCCTGGGTTTGCCTTACAAACGGGCTCTCCGGACACTGATGGCAGACTACCTCAAGCGCATCATCCAGGACAATGGTGAGAACAAGGAGGAGCTCAGAGTGGGGGTCTCGTGTCCCATCCCATCGGGATGTGGTCTCCTTAGACCTGCCTTTCTCTGCTCTCCCCAAGCCCCATCCTCTTGCTCCTAATACTTTTTTGCCCCGCACAGTATTTGGTAGTAGCTGTGAATGGCCAGCATACAAAGTCTCTACCACAGTTTGAGCCCTGTTCTGAGGGCCAGCAGCACTTGCTTCTTCCTCTCTGTGCTAAGTAGAGACCAAAGAAGTGGTGCGAGAAGGCCAGAAGTAGCTCTGTCAAGCTATGTCATGCCCTCCCTTCCCTCTCTGGCAAACTGAGGTTGACCTTCCTGTTTGAAGCATGGCATGTTCCTTTTGGTCTTCCTTGAGCACCTTGGAAACATGCTGCTGAGGAAATTGAGGCCTCTCTGACCAGCTACTCCATAGCCTGTGGTCCTACAGACTAACAGGACTTCAGCCCTTAGTTTAAACAAGGGAATGGTGTCAAGCTGAAGTCCAGCAAAGCATGTTTAGTGGAAGTCCATCACTATTGTTCATGATGATCACAGACACCCCCGTGGTTGCTGTGGCAGAGAGCAGCAGCATGAGGCAGGACGTTGTCCCAGGAAGCCTTGCTCTGTGCTGTCAGCAGCCCCTGTGAAGCAGAGGGGCTGCAGGGCTGTGGTGGTAAGTGCCATCCTTGTCATTCTCTCCTCAGTGGAAGGGCATGACTCCAGTGAAGACGCCAGAGCTTGCATGGAGCTAATGGTCTGGAAGATCAAGGAAGATGCTAAAGTGAAACGATGACTTGCGCTTTCTCTCTCTCCTGTCCCTCCTCCACCTCTTTGAAGCAGTGCAATAAATACTCAGAGTAACACTGTCCACCTGTACGCAGCAGCATGCAACCCCAGGCTCCCCGTGCACTCCCAGGTATCTATGGGACTTCAGGACTCCTGCTGGCACTGCTGAATGGCACCAGCCTACTGCTTGCAGGTCCCTCTGTCCAGATAGTGGCTGTCAGATCCTCTTTACTCCACCTGAGGGATGCTCTGTGGTACAACTGCCTTGTAGGCAAGGCAAGGTGGTTTTGAGTAGCACAACCAGAGAAAGAACTGCTTGGTTCCTAGAAGAAGCTTTTAGAGGTAGGTCAGATATGTGCAGAAGGATCTTTTTGGTTCAGTTAAAAGTAGATCTTTTTCCTTTTCTTTCAAATGTAACATAAGTTGCCTCTGTGCTCTAAAGCTGGTGGATTCCCACAGTGTTTGGAGATGGGGGAGACAGAAGAAGGCTGGGCAGGAAGCTGTAAAGTGAATGGATTGCATAGTTTGTGTGTGAATGGCGAGCAAAGGGTGCTGATTGCTGAGGATCAAGCCATGTGGGAGGAGATCCTAGTGCAGTCCTACTGTGGAGGAGAAAGCCAGAGCCACAGGAGACAGAGGTTATCTCTGAGAGCATGTGGTGGGAGCAGCAGGTCAGAAAGGAATGAGATGGGTCCAGGGGAATTACTGCCTGTTGCAACCCAGGTGATCTCTTCAGTGAGGGCTGGTGTCCTGGTGCTGCCGTTGCTGCAGAAGGGGCAAATCACCAGTGTCAGCCCTTGGCCAGAGCTCAGGGAGCTGTATGTATGGTAGTGAGGCAAGGGACAGAGGGCTTGGACAAATCGGGCTCCCAGAGCCAAGCAGCAGCTTGCAGCCTTCCAGGGGAGGAGACTGGGAAGAGCTGGCATTTGCAGGTTAGAATCATAGAATCAGCTGGGTTGGAAAAGGCCTTTATGATCAAGTCCAACCTGAGCTTCCCGCATGTCTCCAGTGAGCTTGGCTGTAGGGATCAAGGTTTTTTGGGAGGACCTAGGTGTAAGATTGCACCTAAGGGTGGCCCTGCAGGACTGCCCCCCCGTCTGTCCCTGAGAGCAGGGACTTGGGGCAGGCAAGAGCAAAAGCAATAGTAAAAATTACTCTTTCAAACCAGTTTACACATTGGTTTAGAGAAGAGCAAAAGACCCAGAAGCTCTCTGACCCCTTGGACAAAAGCAATTGTCCAGAGCATGGCTCCATCGCACTTGCGGCGACTGGGGCAGGAGCATGGGCGCACTGGTGGCTCTGGTTGGGCGAACAGCAGAGCTGCTTGAAGTGGTCCCTGATAGATGTGGTTCTGTAGCTCAAGTCCAGGCAGCAGCTCAGCCCCATTCTTAGCACAGTGACTGCCTCATCAGAACAGTCACTGCTTCCCAGCGGTGGCTGCTGATGGCCCTGGCATGGGGGGGCTGCATGGCTCCGGTGACGCGGGAGCTGCTGGGCTGTGGTTCCTGTTGGAGCTGGGTCTGGCTCACTCCTCTGGACCCACAGGCAGTGCTGGGTGGCAGTTTGGGGGTGTGCTGTGTGTCCCCAGCACATCCTGTGCCCTCTCCCACCTCCATGCCCAGTGTGGTGGTGGGGAGGAGCGTGGGTTGGGGGGTGCTGGTGTGTGCACAAGCCCTGGGAGGCTCTCCCCATCCCACTGCTGTCCTCAGAGGTGAGGATGTGGCTTCCAGGGCCTGACCTCTGCCATGCCCTCCTGAAGGGACCAGCAGCAGTGGGGACTGTACAGGTCGCTGTTACTGCTGAGCCCTCCTGAGTTGCTTCTGGCAGGCAGTGGCACAGGCTCCCAGCCTGTTTGTGATCCCAGCTTTCAGGCTGTGCAGCTCCCTGCTGCTGCCCAGTGCTCCGTGGGGCACATCACATAGAGTGTGATCCCATCCAGCTCTCCTTTGCCATGCGTTGCAGCTGCCTCCTTCCCTGTTGTGGGGCTTCCATGGGAAGCAGCCTTGGGACACCTTGTCTGGTCCTCCTCTCCCATTGCCTGCGGGGAACAATCTGTTCCTGCCCAGGCTGCATGAGAAGTTCAGGGCTTCCCACCCAGGCAGGGAAGGTTTGTTCCCGCTTCTGCCTCTTTTCCTTCTTCATCCCTGTTTATCTTCCCCCCTGGCTGCAGTGTACCTGGAGCAGCATCCATTTACCCTGCAGCCACGTTAGATCTCAGAGCTGGCTCTTGCCTCCGGGTTCCCCCATTACTCGACAGGCGGTCCCAGCTCCCAGCCCTCTCCCACACCTGCCTTCCCTGGAAAAGCCAGCACGTTTCTAGCATGAACCTGGTGTGCTGGCGTCCTGCTCGGGGAGCCGATCGCTTGGCTGGATCCCACCGCCTGGCCTTGGGAAGGCAGCGCAGTGCTGCAGGGTGCATTCCTCTAGGATTGGGTCCTGCCAGCCCAGGGGACCTCACTCATTCCCTTCCCTTTCCCCACAGTTCACTTGGGACCCCCTAAAATGAAGCTTCTGCTTCCACCTGCGCTGTCACTGTGGGTCCGAGCGAGTGCTGGACCCCTGTAACACTGTAAAACCAGAAGCTTGTGGTTGCTGAGAGGGTTTTGGGTTGTACAGAACTGTTGTAACCTGTAACTTTTGTAATTGTTTTTAATAAAAGGGTGTTGACTTAAATGCACGCTCCTGAGTCTGGGTCTGCTCCGCCTGTGGCCGAACCAGAGAGGAGGGATGCTGGAGCCATCCCGGAGGTGAGGAGGACCTGGGCCAGCTTCCCTGGAGCATCCCTTTAATTTGCTGACAGAGCAAGGGGAATGGCTTTAACCTGACAAAGGGGAGACGGAGATGAGCTCTTAGGCAGAAGCTGTTGCCTGTGAGGGTGCTGAGGCGCTGGCACAGGGTGCCCAGAGAAGCTGTGGCTGCCTCATCCCTGGCAGTGCTCAAGGCCAGGTTGGACACGGGCTTGGAGCAAGCTGCTCCAGTGGAAGGTGTCCCTGCCTGTGGCAGCGGTTGGAGCTGGATGAGCTTTAAGTCCCTTCCAACCCAAACCAGGCTGTGACTGCAAGAGAAGACAAAGCCTGGGGCCGCACGTGCCAGACCCTCCGGACAGTCCTTTCCCCCCCCATGGTGCCCTGAGCCTGTGGGCAGCAGCGAGGCAGCTCCTGGCTCATGGCTCCAACCCAGAGCTGGGCTGGGATCCCAGGAGCACCGGCACCCACGGCAGTGTCCTGCTGCCGCAGGAGGGCCCGCATCAATCTCGCAAATGGGGCAGGCATTCAAGTGCCAAGGGAAGGAGCTGATTCAGCACAGAGGAAGAGGTGAAGGTAAAAAGTTCAAATCAAGAAATAAGAGGCTATTAGATGACCTCACTGGCAATGTGTTTTATTTAACGTGCTGGTGATGGCTTGGCAATGGCAGCGGTTACTTGGGATGCTATAAAAGTCACAGCTGACCCATGTTCTCAGCCACCTCTATGGGCCTTTAGAGGTGCTGGGTGTACTGAGCTTTGGCACTCCCCTTCTGACTGACACCTGAGGGGGCACCAGCCATCAGGGCCCCCCCGTGGGGCCCAAACCAATTTGCTTTCCTGCTTTTCCAGAGCCTGGAGGGTGGAAAGGAGCCTCCGTCCTCTCTGGGTCGTGGCTTGAGGCAGGAGGGAGCAGCGCTCACCCAGCCTCAGGCAGCTGCAGGGACCGCAGACATGGGTGCCACGAGTGCATGTTCAGTATCGAACTCGGAGGTCTGAGGTGCTTGGTTTTCCCTGGAAGATGTCATCTCCTGGGGTTACTGCTGGAACTGGGACATCTACCACGGCTCCAGACCCCGAAGTGCCCTGTCAGAGCAGGGGGCTGCGGTGCTCATTCCCAGCCCTGAGCTCGCAGCAGGATGAGGTGAGTGATGCTGATATCACTGCAGTGACCGAGGTCCTGCACCCTCCAGACTGGGGAGCTGGTGCTAGCGGTGGGCAAGAAGCAAGATCACCACCCGTGCCCAGCCCTGTCCCCTTGCCAGCACTGTGCCCTGGTCCGAGGTCGCTGCAGGGAGCAGAGGGAGAGGGTGCGGAGCAGGAAGGGGACTGGTTGTGCAGGTTTGGGAGGTGGGGGAAGTTTTTGGGTGTTGGAGGCAGGTGCTGGGTGCCAAGGGCATCACTCACTGCTCCGTGGGGCAGTTCTGGTCCAGGGGCTGGGGGGAGGCAGCAGCTGTGCTCGGGAGCAGGAGTATCCTGGGGTGCATCGGAAGCAGTGTGGCAGCAGTTGAGGGAGGTGATTGCTCCTCTACTGACCCTGGTGAGGCCGCACCTGGAGCGCTGTGTCCAATGCTGGGCTCCTCAGGACAAGAGACAAGGAGCTGCTGGAGAGGGTCCATTGAAGGCCACAGGGATGCTCAGGGGTCTGGGGCATCTCCGATGAGGAGAGATTGTGGGAGCTGGGCCTGGTTGGTCAGAGAAGAGCAGACTGAGAGGGGATCTCATCAATGCAGATCAATAGCTCAAAGGTGGTGCCAGCAGGATGGTGCCAGACTCTTCCCAGTGGTGCCCAGCGACACGACGAGGAGCAATGGCCAGAAACTAAAGCACAGCAAGTTCCACCTCAACATGAGCAAGAACTCCTTTCCATTGAGGGTGGCAGAGCCCTGGCACAGGCTGCCCAAAGGCGCTGTGGAGTGTCCCTCTCTGGAGCCATCCCAAACCCACCATGGACACGTTCCTGCGTGCCCTGCTCTGGGTGGCCCTGGTTGCACTGAGTGATCTCCAGAGGGCCCTTCCAACACTGATGATGCTGGGATTCTGTGATCGCATCTCCCAGCCTGGACCAGAGCTTGGGGCATCAATGGGACCCCGGGAAGTGGCGGCTGGAGCCCCAGGACGGCACATGAGGCTGTTCCCATGCTGAGGAGCAGCCCCTGTCCCGCAGGGAACATTTCTAAGTTATTATCCCTGTTTTCCCTGAACAAAAGGGGCTTTGTGACTGCTCAGCCGGGTGGAACGGGGCACTTGGAGCCGCTTGGCCCACAGGCAAAGGGAAAAGGCCAGGCTCAAAGGTTAACCCTTCCTTGCAAGAGGCTGCGCACAGGACCAGGGGCACCCAGAGCAGGGACACACTGGGACGGTCACCGCAGCACCTGGAGGAGCATCCTCTGCCCTGGCGCTCAGTGCATTGTGCTGGGGGGGATCTCAGCTGATTGCAGGGGCCATTGATTGGTGAAATGTCACCTTCAGTGGCTGCGGTTGCCAGGGTGACCTCGGCCATTCCCCACCAGCGTTATCGGTTCTGGTGCCCCGAAGCTGCGTGTCCCTGTGTGGGGACACCAGGGCACGGTGTGGAAATCCTTTTCCTCCCTATGGAAGCAGCAAGTGGCTCCGAAAGCCTGGGGGGAACATCCAGGTTTGGGGCCCAGGGCTTGGCCGTGACCAAGTGGCCACTGGCCCTTCCTTGTGCTGGTGCTGCCATCAAATTGGGTCTCTGTGGGGCAGAGGATGGGAACAGCAGCAGGACATGGCAGGAAACGGCTGGAATGATGGAATTCCTCACAGGTGCTGCTCCAGGCGTCAACTCCATGGGAGCTGCCAGGGAAGAGCAGGCACGAAAGGCAGGTGATGGGCTGGGGGTGGGAAATCCATGGCAATCTCATGGGTAAACTCCAGCTTGTCCAAGTGCAGGTTGCAAATGGTCTTCACCAAAGGCAGCTCGGAATCCATCTGCAAGGAAAGGAGGTGCTGGGCTCAGGGTGCAGGAACAGAGAAATTCCATGTGTTTGGAGAGAGGGGCTGGGATAACGTTAACCCAAATCCACCCCACTGCTGCAGGTCCGGTGCTGGCCAGCATTCCCAGTGGGGACACGAGGACATAGGGACACGGGAACACAGCGCTGCTGCGTTGTGGATGGACCTAGAAGGAGCTATTCCCAACTGCTCAGGAGATGCTTTATGGAGAGCCGGGCCAGTGCTTGGGTAATTGCCTCCGGGTTTCTGCAGTTAATTGCGGTAAGCAATTAATCCGCCGATGGCTGATTCAGGACCACTGCAGCGGGGCTGCTGTGCAGGATGAGTGCGGGGCGGGATGGGAGAGCAGGGGGGCACGGGGCTGGCTCTCATCTCTCATGTGCCACCACCAACAGAGCAGCCTCTGTCCCCAGTGGGGTTTGCAGTCACCGAGGGACTGCTCAGAGGAGGCCGTGGTTCAGCCTCCTCTTCCTCCCTCCTTCCTCATCCTCCAAGGCACGGAGCTGCTGCCCGGGGCTGTGGTGGGGGGACTCAGTGCTCCGCAGTGAAACCGAGTCACCCCCACCGCAGCCCAGCTCCGCCTGCTCTCCGCCCGCGCCCACGGTCCTCCAACCCCGTTTGGGATCGCCGTCCCCTCCACTGGGAGCCCCTCGGCCGTGGCACCGCGTCCCCATCCGCTGGTGCATCCCACGGGGACGGCTCCGCGTTGCTCTGACCCAGCCGACGAATCAGGGCCGGTTCGGAGCTGCGGCGCGGGGAGCCCCGGCAGCGGGCGGGGAGCAGCGGGAGGGCAGAGCCCGTGGCCGGAGGTGTGGCCAGGGCTGTCCCCGCGGTCCCTGCGTGGGGCAGGAAGGCGGCAGCAGGTCCCGCTCGGCGCGGAGGTGGCGGCAGGAGCTCGGTGGCGGGATCGGTGCAGGTACGCGGGGACCAGGGGCAGGCGGTCCCATCCTCCTCCTCCTCCTCACGCTTTGGGGCACCCGTGGGTGCCGGATGGACCCGAGTGGGCTGCGGGCGCGGTGGGGGCTCTCCTGGGAGCTGCATCTCCCCCTGTGGGCCTCGGGGAGAAGGGGGGGAGCCCAGGGCAGCCTCCCCTCTAACCATGGGCGGGAGCACGGGGGAGCGCTTCGGGATGGGGAGATGCTTTTCCACCTGGAGTCGCATCAAAGCAGGGGGAATAAACGGGGTGAGAGGAGGGAAACTCACGGCCCGGGCATGCGCTGGGAGCTGGGGATAAAAACCACCCTGAGCGGCTTTAATGAGCCGTGATCCACGGGGCCGGAGCGCGGGGGCACTTCCTGCGTGCCGAGGGCAGGAGGAGGCAGGAGCCGGGTGCTGCTGCTGCACCCACCGCCCGTTGCCCATCCGTGGGCTGATGGCTCTGTGATGGGACCGAGCCTGGGGTGATGCTGGAGCTGCAGCAATAGGGGGCTGGCGGGGGAGCGGGGGTCCCTGGGGTGGCTTCGGGGGTCCCTGGGCTTGGGGGGGTGGCCCTGGGGTGGCTTTGGGGTGGCACCGGCTGAGGTCCCGCAGGGATGCTGCAGTCACAGAAACAACAGCAGCACTCACAAGCATCGGGTAGGACCGTCCCCCCCTTTTCCTTTGGCTGTGGGAGTTGGGGGGGCAGAGAGCTGCTCAAAGCAGCGCCGGCCGTGCTGGGGCTCCCAGGGAACCCAAGGGCTCTCGCACTAATCCCTGTCCTGAGCAGCAACGGAACAACAGCTCCACGTTTGTTTGGAGCTTTGGGATCTCAGCGCCCACAGAAGCCCCGTTCCAGGGCTACAAATCCCCACGTGTTCCACCACCCCAAACCCTGCGGGCACGGTGCCCGTTGCCGCTTAAAGCGGGTTCAGTCCCTGCAAACCTCCACGAGCCTAAAACTCCGCTTTTGGGGCTGAGAAAGCCCCACTTTGGGTCTTGTAACACCCAGCAGCCCCAAGGGGCTGGTTCACAGCCAAAGCGCCCCCGGGACCACGGGGCAGGACGTTCTCTGCCAGGCCAGGAGTGGCCGGTTCATCCCAGGTATCGAGCTGGAACATCCCATGGGTTAATGAATCACCGTTGGGCCAAGCGAGGTGTGGAGCAGCGGCCAGAGGATGTCTTTGTGCCTTTGGCTATTGCTGCCACTTTCTGGTCCTGGGAAGCTCCCTGCTGGGGCCAGGGCAGGATTTGGCTGCCAGCCTTGGCACCCGCTTCCAGCCTGTTCCTGCCGATCCAAAGTGCAGTTATTGAGGCGATGAGTGGGGTTTGACGAGAGGTTTCTTGGAACTGGGGTTTCTTGGATATCTTTGAAAGTTTCTCCAACTTTGAATCATTCTTTGTCTCTTTTTCCCTCTGTCTCCTTGCCCCTGGGCTCTTGGCGAGCGGCTGTTTCCTTGCTGCCTTTGCACAGCACCCAGCTCCACCAGCATCCTCCTCAGCCAACTGCACGTGTCTAATTAGCTGTTGTTTCATTTGGTATCACCTGGAGCAGGGCTGCTGTGGAGCTGATGAGGAGGGGGTAATGGTATAATGGGGATTGTTACTGGGTACAGTGGGGCTCAGAGATGCCCAACACAGCAGGTACATGGGAGAGAGTCTACTTTAGCCTGATCCTGAGCGTGGGGGATCTTCTGAAAGGATGACCACAGACAAAACTAAAGTCTTCCATCTGGATGAGACTTAGGACAAGGTTGGACCCTTCCATTAAAGCCATCACACTGTTTGCTGGTTTGGAAGCAGAGAACCCAGGCAAACCTCTTGGCACTCGCCACTCTTGGCCTCAGCTTTGATATTAATAGCCTGGAGAATGATCAGAAGATGCTCTGAGCGATGGGTCAGGGCCCTGAGGGCACTAATGTGTTAATGGCCTTGAATAGCCTCACCTCTCCCGTACCCATCCTTGGGGTCTAGCTAAGCTCAGCCTTGGGGCTCAGTCCAGCCCAAGCTTTGTTGTAGGTGGGTCTGTCTCTAGCTTGGCCACACACCCGTACCTGGCAATGGGCAGGAGCATCCCAGTGGGATCTCATTGCTTAATGTTGTGGTTGTCCTTGTTCTAGATCCTGGCAGTGGTACCAGCATGGCTGAGCAGGACCCAGGCTGCCTGCATGGAAAGAAGGAGCAGCCAGGTCAGTGTGCAGGGAGCGTGTTGTGGGGTTTTACCTTCCTTTAGAAGTAGGTTTGGGGTGGATGGGCTGGAAGGAGAGACCATGAGCGGAGGGGGGTGGCTGGGATGTCCCTTGGCAGCGTCTGAACGGGGATAGCAATGATTCAATCAGGAGTGGACCAGTGAAGTCCTGTTACTTGCAGGGGTTGTCCTTCACCTGGCCTGCTTCTACCATTACACCAACACCTGAGCTCAGGCAGCCTGAGGCTCACAGGGGGACTGTGTGCAGCAGTCCCACATCTCTGGAAGCTTCTGCCCTCCTGACCCCTCTGGCCACGGATTCCAAAGCTCCAGCTCTGTCCCATTTGTACCTCCAGCAGGTCTCAAGCTGTAGGTGCACTATGGAAAGCCCATGCAACCAGCATCAGGTTGCCATAAGCCCAGTGGCACCATCACTGCTCCTTGTGTCCTTGGAGGCCAGGGCCTGGCTCTAATGAGAGGTGGTGAATATCCGCTTGCTTTTCCAGCTTTCACCTGGGAGGTGAGGGCCAATGACCGGAACTACCACAAGCAGTTCAAGAAGAGATTTGCCTTCTGCCTGAGCAAGCAGAAGTACGCGGTGAGTCAGCCTCATCTCCACATGATGGAGACTCACAACACAGCCCTCAGTGAGCCGTAGACACAAAGTCAACCAGGTTGGAAAAGACCTTCAAGATCATCGAGTCCAACCGTTCCCTCAGCACTGCCAAGTCCACCACTAACCCGTGTCTGAAGAATGAAGAGGATCCCTGCCCCAGATCCTCTTGAAGCTGACAGAAAAGGGGCAGATTCACCCTGAGGAGACTTTTTAGTCCGATGGTGCAATAAAAAGAAAGATTTTCTTTCTAAAGATTTAATTCAACAAAAGCAGATTTTCCTTTTTCTCAGCTAAATAATGACCCCACCGCTGGAGATGAAGCAAATGGGTTTGTTTGAATTTTATACAGCCCTTTCCTCTAATAAATCTCTCCTTGTTTTCCACCGTGGCTTTGGATTTTTGAAGGCATCTCTTATACCGTGGAAAGTCCTAAAAGCACCAGAATATCCTGGATTTCCTGTAGTGAGATGGTTCAGTGGACTTGGCAGTGCTGGGGAACTGTTGGACTTGATGATCTTCAAGGTCTTTTCCAACCCAGTTGATGGTTCTGTGGTTCTCCATGGCTGAGCTCCCACTGGGGCCTTTCTTCCGCAGGGCAATGCCATTAAGACAGCCAAATACAACGTCTTCACCTTCCTACCCCTGAACCTCTACGAGCAGTTCCACCGAATGGCCAACATCTACTTTGTCTTTGTCATCTTCTTACAGGTGAGATGGACACCAAGTGTGTGCAGGGCTGCCTAGAAAAGGAAGGTTGCCTGGTGGTTGGTCTAAAATGGTGTCAAGGATGCTGCTTGTCAGTGGTGCTCATTGTCATGAACTCAATGAGGTCTAACCTCCGTTAAGTTTGGTTACATTAAACTGATTGGATGTGGATGGAAAAGAAGACCATCCCTAAACAGAAATCGTACCCTCCGAATGCCCCACATACATTGCACACTTTAAAAAGACATGGACAGTCAACAGCACGGTTCTCTGCAGACAGACATCTGCATTTGAGTCTTCTTAGATGGGTTCCTTAGGTGCTGGCTGGGGAGAGGAGCTGGGAATGAGGGGGAGTCACAAGCACCCCAAAGCGGGATGGAAGTTGTATCAGTGGTGTAAAGTTCTCCTCCTCTAGACCTTCCCTGTGATCTCCACGCTGCCCTGGTACACTCTGCTGTTCCCCCTGAGCTGCCTTCTCATCATCCGGGGTCTACGAGACCTCATCGATGACATTGTGAGTATGGGATGGAGCAAAAGGCTGTCAGAGCTGGGGGCAGGTCCTGGGGGAGGTGGGCAGCAGAAAGGGCCCTCTTGCTGTGGGTGAACTGAAAAGCTTGGAAGTTGATGTCATTTGTTGTTCCTGAGGTACCATCAACTCTGCCATGTCCAGAACGCTTTGTGTTTTCCTTTAGGAAGCATGGGACTGGCCAGCTTGCTTTCCTTGGAGTCTAACCCCCCTCCCCCCATCTTTATATCTTAACCAATGGTTATATTCCCAGGGTGGTCTCCAGAGGTACCTTGGGGGATTTTAGCCTCTATGTTCATCAGAAGATGTGTATCTTCTGGTTGCTTCAGAAAGCAGACTGCAGCATGTCCTTGCCCCATGTTTTCAGCTGGCATGGTTTTGTCTGGCAGGGCCGTCACCAAAGTGACCGAAACATCAACAGCAGACCGTGTGAGATTCTGTCTGGGAAGAGGTGAGGGCCTTTGGGAAGCTGTACCTATGTTTTCCGGGTCTGTGTGGAGCAATGGATCATCTGAAGTGCTGAGCCACCTTGAGCACAGCAGCAGAGAAAGGTTTTGGTGCAATTGCCCCTGGCTCTGCAAGCTCCCATCACCTCCCAATATCTGCTGCAGGTCCAGCAGTTGCCCTGTAGGGATGGATCCTATTCCAGTCACTGACAACAGATCCGACAAAGCCCTAATTTGCTGTGATATGCTGGGAGGAGGGTTCCTTGGCCACAGAAGTTTCTGCAGGTCTTCATATCTAACTCATGGAGCCGTATCATAGCTAAACACTGGTCCAGGGAAGGACCAACATTGCCCATCCGTGGGCAGGGGGCTGAAAGTCCCTGCCACCCATAGGAACATGGGATATGGATGTAACAAATGGGTCCTGTGCTACCCTCAGTGCTCAGCCACCCTTTGGCTATGCAGATGGGAGGCCCCCACTGTGGCAGAGGAGCCAACAATCTGGAGACCCCATTCACGCAAGAAGCTGGTCCAGAGGACAGAAACAGCCGCAGCCTCCATTCCCACTGCTGCGCAAGGATAAAACCTCCTTCCCCTCTAATTCTCCTGCAGCTTCCGCTGGCAGAAGTGGCGCGACATCCGCGTTGGGGACATCGTCCGCCTGCGGAAGGAGAGCTTCGTCCCGGTGCGTGCTGCCCCGGAGCTGGCTGTGCACCAGGGCTGGGGATGCGCGGGCAGGAGGGGCTCAGCCAAGTGCTCTCTCACCCTGTTTGCTCTTCAAGGCCGACATGCTCTTGCTGTGCAGCTCGGAGCCCAGCAGCCTGTGCTACGTGGAGACCACTGACATCGATGGGTGAGGAGAGGGGCAGGGGCTGCTGTTGCCATGAGGAAGAGGGATGGAGACATGGAGCCAATGGCTGCGGTCTTGGGGACACCCCAGTGTTGGGAGGGAGAGGTCAGGCACACTGCAAGTTCAGTAGAAACCATTGGATGTGGCCAGGCCACCCTGCATGAGTGCTCCGTGCCTGGTCCCCATGTTGCTTTCCATTGCCATCCCTCATGTAATCACTTGATAATTAATGGTTGACTGAGTCCCATGGGGCCAACAGCAGAATTAAGAGCTCTATCACCCCACAGTGGTGGTAGAGTTTTCCCTCTCTGGCTCTTGTTCACAGAGAGACAAACCTGAAGTTCAGGCAAGCCCTTCTGGTCACCCATCAGGAGCTGGTGAGGGAAGAGAGCATGGCTGCCTTTGATGGTGAGTCTCCCAGATGGACAAGGATGCAGCATTCCCGCCGGGATGGGACGGGCTCAGCCGACAGGCACCAAGGACCATCAGTCCAAAGTGAGGTTGCACTTTCTCCTGCTGCAAGGAGTCAGACCTTGCATGGAGGCCCTTCCCCAGCAAAATGGCACATTGGGGTTGGGCATCTTCCCCCTGCCCTGGATCTTGATTTCCCCACAGGAATCAAGTGCTTGGCTCCCAAACCTGAGCTCTGACTGCGGGTGTTTTCCCCTTTGGTCCTCCACAGGATGCAGATTCCCCTCCCAGAGGCTCTGTGGATGGAGCTGTGTTTGTACCTCCTCTGGTTTTATAGCCCAATAGGTGCTCACACCCTCCTCCAGCTTAGCTTGGATTTGAGCCATCCATATCCCAACTGCATCTGGAGAGGCGCCGACAATCCCTGAATCTCCCCAGCACCCCTCTATGGAAGGGGCAGGCGTGGGGGGTGAGGGGAGAGGAAGGTCCTTTCGCTTCCCTCAAAGCCATTACCTGAATCCTGCCCTCTGCTCCAGGGAGAGTGATCTGTGAGGAGCCCAACAGCCGCATGCACAGCTTCACGGGCACGCTGACCTGGAGGGGAGAGACCTACCCCCTTGACAGCGAGAGGATCTTGCTGCGAGGCTGCAGGCTTCGCAACACCGACGTCTGCTACGGCTTGGTTATCTACGCAGGTGAGTGCATTGTGTCACGCATCCGCTCACCTTGGTGGCCTCTTGCACTCTGTGGCTCAGTGCATCTGAGAGCTTGGACATGTGGAGCTGTTGGAGTGAGTCCAGAGGAGGCCACGGAGATGCTGCGAGGGCTGGAGCGGCTCTGCTCTGGAGCCAGGCTGAGAGAGCTGGGCTGGGGCAGCCTGGAGAAGAGAAGGCTCCTGAAGGGGAGACCTTAGAGCAGCTCCAGCGCCTAAAGGGGCTGCAGGGAACCTGGAGAGGGGCTTTGGACAAGGGATGTAGGGACAGGGCAAGGGGAATGGCTTTAACCTTCCAGAGGGGAGACTGAGATGAGCTCTTAGGCAGAAGCTCTTCCCTGGGAGGGTACTGAGGCACTGGCACAGGGTGCCCAGAGAAGCTGTGGCTGCCCCATCCCTGGCAGTGTTCAAGGCCAGGTTGGACACAGGGGCTTGGAGCACCCTGCTCCAGTGGAAGGTGTCCCTGCCCATGGCAGGGTTGGAACTGGATGAGCTTTAAGGTCCCTTCCATCCCAAACCAGGCTGGGATTCCATGAATAGCTGTGGGAGGAAAGGGACAAGATTTGGTGTAAGCAGCACTGCTCCAAGTGCGCAGCCATGGTTTGATTAGCCACTGATTGAGGGCTGCGGTCCTCTGAAGCCTTCAGAGGCAGGGAGATGTTGTTATGGAGGAAACCAGAATCATTTTGCTCAAGTCAAGCTTCTGGGGGCTCTGGATGTGTGGTTTTACTTGTAAAATGTTTCTCATGCAGGATTTGATTCCAAAATTATGAGGAACTGTGGAAAGATCAAGCCAAAGAAAACCAAGCTGGACCACATGATGGACCGGTTGGTGATCATAGTGAGTGTGGTGCAAACACCTCCTGGTCTGCCAGCCTCTAGAGTCTTCTCATGAGAGGATGCTTGCTTGGGTGATGCTGATTTTCTTAAGATTGCAGTATTTTGCTGAAGATATCTTTTGTTTAACGTGTGATGGGCAAATACCAAGTGATGCTCCCAGGAATTGGCAGCTGCCGGATCTGGGGCGGTCTGCACCGTGGTTGTGTTGCTTAAGCTGTGGGCAGCTCTGAGTCCTCAGCTGTAGAGCAGCCCCTTGGATGAGGGCGCTGTAGAGTTCAGGATCTCCATCCCTTCCTGATCTGCTTTACTAATCCATAACAGTGCAGGTCCAAGGAGGTGGCTTGAGCCAAGGGACCTTCACAGAGCAGATGGAGGAAGGGAAAGGAGAAACCTTTCCTCCACGGGAAGCAAAGCAGTGTGGTTGTAACTGGATGGCTCTTACTCCTGCTCCTGGTGGTTGGACATTATCACCCCTCAGAGTGGCCACTAGCATTCCTCTGCTTGCTGGTACTGCAGCAGGAGCAGCCCATGTCCATGGGATGGTGTCTGAGGCAATTAGGAAGGTGGGAAAGTTGGGTTTTGCTTTGTGCGTGTGTGTTATGAATGTGTCAAGCTGAAATACGTGCTGCGATCCCTCATCCTGGCCTGGGATGGGTTCTGAGAACCAGCTTCAGGCACAAGGACGCCTTTCCACAGGCTCACAGCTAAATGAGACAAGCGGTCTGGAAGAGGCAATGGTTGGTGCTAGGAAGGAGTCTGATGGGCTCTGTGATGGTGCATTCTCATCCTGGCTTCTCATCTCAGATCTTCGTGGTGCTGTTGGTCATGTCACTGTGCCTCGCCATTGCCTCTGGGTTTTGGGCCAAGATGTTCCAGGAGAAGCACAGCTACCTCTCTGCTTTCTACAAGCACACAACCCCTGCCCAGCAAGCCTTCTTCAGCTTCTGGGGCTTCACAATCCTCCTGAGCATCATCATACCCATGTCCATGTACATAATGTAAGCTTGGAAGTGGTCAGAGATCAGTACCCCACTCCCTGTCCTTGGCCATCATCTGGCACCTTGGTTTATAGCCACAAAATGGGGCTGCACAAAAGATACGTCTGTGACCTTGAAGAAGTCATTCCCATGTGTTCCTTTAGCTGTAAGAGGGTAAGGATGGATGGGGGGGGTCTTACAAACGCTGATGATGTGCTTTGAGATCTTCTCAGAGGAAAGCCAGAAAAGAGATGCAAAGACACGTTTCTTCCCCATGTCAGATTCTCACGTGCCCCTGGGATGTGAGTAATGAAATCTCCTTCCCCAGCATAAGTTTTCCTCTCCCCAACTCCCTAGGTTTGAATTCATCTATCTGGTGAACAGCTGTTTCATCAACTGGGATCTGGAAATGTATTACGCTGTCAAGGACATGCCAGCAAAAGCCAGAAGCACCAGCCTCAATGATCAGCTTGGCCAGATCGAATATGTCTTCTCGGACAAGACTGGCACCTTGACGCAGAACATGATGAGCTTCAAGAAATGCTGTGTCAATGGGACCGTCTATGGTAACTTCAGGTGGAAGGAAGTTTGTGGGGATTCACAAGTTAAGTGAAGCTTGAATTGGCTCTTTGCTGCCTTGCTGGGAAGCTCGAGGCATGTGGGTTCATCTTGGTGCTCCAGCGTGTAGACAGAAGAAGAACTTAGTTTCTGTTCAGCCTGGAGAAGAGAAGGCTGCGTGGAGACCTCATAGCAGCCTTCCAATATCTGAAAGGGGGCTATAGGGATGCTAGGGAGGGACTCTTCATTAGGGACTGTGGTGATAGGACAAGGGGTGACGGGTTCAAACTTAAACAGGGGAAGTTTAGATTGGATATGAGGAAGAAATTCTTTACTGTAAGGGTGCTGAGGCACTGGAATAGGTTGCCCAGGGAAGTTGTGAATGCTCCATCCCTGGCAGTGTTCAAGGCCAGGTTGGACATAGCCTTGGGTGGCATGGTTTAGTGGGAGGTGTCCCTGCCCATGGCAGGGGGGTTGGAACTGGATGATCTTAAGGTCCTTTCCAACCCTTACTGTTCTATGATTCCATGCTGTAGGAATTTGGCTTGCTCTCATCACGCGTGTTACCAGTGGTTTGCAGGGGCCACACAGTGCATGGAGTCAGGAGATGCCCCAAACTCAGCTGAGATCAGCTAGGTCTTTCCTGATGAAAACAGGGAACCTGGGGTTAGGAGCCCAGCGCAGCTACGTGGCAAACACATGGTGTGAGTAAGGTGGATCCCACCCGGAATAATGGGCTGATGCTGCCCAGGACAGCGCAAGCAGAAGAGCCATGGGGTGATGGCCCAGTGAAACCCATGGATTTTTATTTTCTATGAAGGTCATGGAGGGAAAAAGGAGGTTTTGCTTTTCTTTGCATCGGTTTCCCGGTGAAAACCAGCTTGGTTTCCAAATTTGGGCACTTTGAGGCTTTTGGGTGACCTATGCAGAAGGCAAAGACATTCTCATTCCCCTCATGTTGTTGCATCACAACCAATGCCTATAATTGCTCAGCTAGAGCTGAGTTTTTAACATGAAAAATTGTCCAAAGTCTGAACAGTCCAAGAGCCAAATAGTCAAACCTGGTTATTCTGTGAGAGCCTGGCTTATGACCAGGCTGGGAACTGGTCCCTTCTTGCCAGACTCTTGAGCAGTGAAAGGAGAGGTCCCTGTCGATAAACTGCTCAGACACACACACACAACCCCAGGGATGCTCCTGTGAGCTCCATTAGTTAAACTCTTTTTACTTTGGCAGGTACGGGCACAGGCCATGAGGACAAACAGCCATCGGTGCGTAACTCCCCCCTCTCATGGAACATGGGGCCAGATGAGGCTCCTTGCTGGGGCCAAAGCCATAGCACACAATCTGCCTGGGAACAGCCCCATGTGCAGTCCTGGGGCTCTGGCCGCCACCTCCCGTGATCCCATTGATGCCCCAAGCTCTGGTCCAGGCTGGGAGATGTGATCACAGAATCCCAGCATCATCAGTGTTGGAAGGGCCCTCTGGAGATCACTCAGTGCAACCAGGGCCACCCAGAGCAGGGCACGCAGGAACGTGTCCATGGTGGGTTTGGGATGGCTCCAGAGAGGGACACTCCACAACGCCTTTGGGCAGCCTGTGCCAGGGCTCTGCCACCCTCAATGGAAAGGAGTTCTTGCTCATGTTGAGCTGGAACTTGCTGTGCTTTAGTTTCTGGCCATTGCTCCTCGTCGTGTCGCTGGGCACCACTGGGAAGAGTCTGGCACCATCCTGCTGGCACCACCTTTGAGCTATTGATCTGCATTGATGAGATCCCCTCTGTCTGCTCTTTGGACTAAACGAGCCCAGCTCCTACAATCTCTCCTCATCAGAGAGATGCTCCTGAGCATCCTTGTAGCCATTAGCAGCACAGCACAGCAGCACTAGCAGCAGGCCCAGCCATTTGTTTTGGGTTCCTTACAACCCAAACTTCCTTACAACAGGGTCCCACGTTGTAAGACAGGGACATGTGCTCCGTTGGGCTGGCGAGTTTGTCGGTCCTCAGCTGCCAGTTAAGGACAGGGGAACTGGGGTTGTAAACCAATGCAGGTCTGGTTTTTCATTTGCTTTTTATTGGCAACCTTTTTATACTCAGCAATGCAGAGATTGACTTACGAGCTCTGATCTGGATTGGACCACACCAGCACAGAGCTGCTGTATTGCAACCAGCAGCATCCGCAGTGCAGAGCCCTGTGCTCAGTCTCTTGGGTGCCTGCAGCCTCCCTGTGCCTCTTGCAGGGCTCGGGGGTGACGTGGAGCCACCATGAGGAGAAGAAGGTGGACTTCTGCGATGTGACCCTGCTGGAAGCCGCCCAGCGGGACAATGACCCTGTGCTGAGGGAGTTCCTGAGGCTGTTGGCCCTCTGCCACACCGTCATGGTGGAGGAGAAGGGCGGTGGGTTGGCTGTGGTGGATGTGATGTGCTTGGAGTGGGGTCAAGCTGGTCCAAGGCATTGAGGCCATGGAGGCTTCCTCCATCACTTAGAAAAGCTCTGCTGCGTGGGGAGCAGGGGGTGTGAGCGCGCCTGTACGTTTGGGTTTGTTGTAAAGCTAATTAGTGGGAACAGGGTCCATCCCTGTCCGGGATGGTGCAGGCTGGCATCAGCTCACCATGCTCTTCTGGTCATGCTGGGACAAACTGGTCACAGTGCCTGCTGCATGATGAACCAGAAAACTGGGGTCATGCTCTGTGGCATCTACAGGAGTTGTCTTTTCCTGGGGCAATGAGCAGAAGGGATGAGACAAGTAGGACTGAGTTCCCCAAGGGTGGCGGCTTGGACTTTAGGGTGTCCATAGATAATATTGGTGCTGGGCAAGAGCAGGGTGTTTCAGATGTCCAAGAGTTGCTTGTCTGGGAGCCTCCTTGTCTAATCCCAGCTCCTCTTCCGCAGACCAGCTGGTATACCAGGCAGCTTCACCAGATGAAGAAGCGCTTGTGCTGGCAGCCAGGAGCCTGGGGTACATCTTTCTGGCCCGAACACAGGACACCATCACCATCAGTGAGCTGGGGAAGAAGAGGGTGTACAAAGTGCTGGCCATGCTGGACTTCAACAGCGATCGCAAGAGGATGTCTGTCTTAGGTGAGTGGGGCAGGGTGTCTCAGGGGGTCCCTCCGGGAACATGGAGGGTCCTTTCCATTCTCAGCCCTACAAGGGGTGGCAGTGGGGTGCTGTGATTGATTTAGGATTGACAATCCTAAGGATTGTCCTGGTCACCCCTGTGGTTTTGCTCTCCCTCATACCTTGGTGTAGGTAACCAAGAAGGGTTTAAGCAGCCAAGAGATAGTGAGTAAAGCAGAGGAGGTGTGTGAGGACGTGACAGCCCTTGGGGCCTGATCCTGCCTTGTGATAGTGTAGATATGGGGAAATTCCTGTGCTTCCTACAACCACAGGTAGAGAAGCACCAGCGTGCACTGTGATGCCTTCTGCAGCAGGGCCATGGCATGGGGACAGCGATGGGTGGGATTCATCACTCTGGGGAGCTAAGCTGTCATTCCCCTCCCTCCCAGTGCGAGACCCCCAGGGCAAAATCCGTCTGTACACCAAGGGGGCTGACACGGTCATCCTGGAGAGACTGCAGAAGAGAGGGCCCAATGAGACCTTCACTGAGAGGGCGCTGGATGTGAGTCCCACGCCAGCCTGGGGTGGAAAGGGCTGGTCTCCCTGCTGCTGGCTTTGGGCTGGGTGTCCTGGAGGCCCTTGCTGCCCCTTCTCCATCTTCCTTCAGGATTTTGGTCCTTCTTCCTTTCTTCTGCTCTAAGAGCCTCACATGGGTCTATGGGACAGGGGCTAAGAGGGCATCAAACCCACCTTCAGTGTTCGTGGTCATTGCAAGGATGCTTATGGGGATGCTGTAAGATGGGAGTGAGCCAGACCCCAGAGGGAGTCCCTCAGATCCTCCGGCTCTGCCCATGGGAGCATCGCGGCTGGGCTGGCACGATGCCCTGGTCCAGTGGTTGAGGGAAGGGAGACCTGATGTCTCCTCTCTGCAGCACTTTGCAGAGGAGACACTGCGGACTTTGTGCTTGGCCAGTAAGGAGGTGAGCGAGGTCGAGTACAGCGACTGGAGCAGGAGGCACCACGAGGCCAGCGTCCTGCTGCAGGGCCGTGCGCGGGAGTTGGACGCGCTGTACGAGGAGATGGAGCAGAACCTGCAGGTGGGATGAGGCTGGTGGTTGTGAGGAACCGGCCGTGCTGGTCCCGCAGAGGGCAGGAGCTTGGGGTTCAGCTCTCTGGAATGATGGGGTGAAGTGTCCGACCCAACACCCATCCCCTGGGAGGGAGCTCCACCCCAGGGGTGACTTTGTGACATGCACTGGGTTATGTGTCAGGTCATGTCCACCCTCGGCATGGACTCCTGGTTGGATCCAGGAGTAATTCCCACCTCTGTATTTGTCCTGCCCCAACTCACCCTCCTTCCAGCTGCTCGGGGCCACAGCCATTGAGGACAAGTTGCAAGATGGAGTCCCTGAAACCATCCAGATGCTGAAACTGGGCAACATCAAAGTATGGGTGCTGACGGGAGACAAGCAAGGTCAGTGGAAGCAACCAACACATTTTGGCTTCACCTCTAACCACAGCCAGAGACGAGACCCTGGGACGGCAGCAACCAGGTCCTGCTGTTCCCTTTAATGTACAGCACATGTCCCACACATCGTGGGGAAACTGAGGCAGGGGAAGCATCTGCGATGGCACAGAGCTGGAGCAGAGCCCCCAGTGGCTGCTGCTCACCACGGGCTCTTGGACCCAAAGGCTGGGGGCTGCCCTGGGGTGGAGGGGGCAGCACCATTGGCCACTGACCCGCGCGTGTTGCAGAGACGGCTGCAAACATTGGCTACGCGTGCAAGCTGCTCACGGATGACATGGAGATCCTGGAGGAGAAGGAGATCAGGTGAGGAACTGTGACCTCCTGGCTCAGGATGTTGTTGTCGCTGCCGAAGATCCCTGAGGGCACAGGATTTGGGCAGAGCTCAACTCTGCCAGAGATGCTTCTCCTTCCCTGTCCCAGCCTGGGTGTCCCCAGTGCTTTTCCAGGCTTCCCATCTGTTTCTGCTCCTACAGCATTGTCCTCATTGGCAGGCTTTGACCAAGCTGCCTCTCCAGCCTCTAAACCACAGGGACAGAGGCTGATTTCTGAGCACAGTGAGCCTTTGGGGCCCCCTCTATTCCCACCACTGGGAATGTCTTCCTGGAGCTGGCTTTACAATGGCAAAAGCCAACTGTGGGCCTCAGTCCTCAGCTCCTACCACCCCTTCCTCACACAGTGAGATCCTTGAGGCTCACTGGGTTAGCAACCACAACTCCAGCGGCAGCGGGGAACCCCAGTCCAGCAGCCGCCTCTCCCAGCAGCGCCCCAAGGCTTCACACCACAAGAAGAGAGCTATCATCATCAGTGGGGACTTCCTGGTAAGGTGGCACTGGGATGCTCTTTGCTCTGTCCAACCTGTGCTGGTTTTGCCCTGGTGCTGGGTGGCACCGGGATGTGATGGGTATCCTGCCCAAAGGGTAAGAAAAGCCCATTTTGGGCTGGGGAATGAAGAGGGGAGAGTGGGACAGCTTTGTACCCATCACTTGGTGTTGGGGGGCTTCAGTCACACTGGCCCAGCTGGCAGGCTGGCATCAGCTCCCCAAGCTCCCAATGCTCTCCTGGTCATGCTGGGACAGACTGGTTTCCTGATCACAGCGCCTGCTGTGTGATGAAGAAAACTGGGGGGCACTTTCATGTGGCATCTCCAAGATTTAAGAGGATCACTGAAGAGATGGGGGGGTCTCACGGTGTGAAGGCTACGGGTGAGGTCCCAACCACTGTGCTCTTCCCTAAGGACAAAATCCTCCGCACGGGAGAGGTGCTGAAGGAGGAGCGGAGGCTGTGGCGGCGGCTGCCTTGCCGCAGGGCTGTGGGCTCAGAGCAGCAGGGCGGTCTGCTGGAGAAGGCCTTTGTGGACTTGGCCACCAGCTGCCAGGCAGTGATTTGCTGCAGGGTGACCCCCAAGCAGAAGGCCCTCATGGTGCAGCTGGTGAAGAAGCACAAGAAAGCCATCACTCTCGCCATCGGGGATGGGGCCAACGATGTCAACATGATCAAAAGTGAGGCTCAGGGCAGGGGGGAGTGCGGGTTTCAGCCCGCTCATCCCACTGGTGGGGAGTGATGGTGCTCCATGTGCCATGATCATCACCTCACCAGCTCCTTTGAGGTGAGGAGCTGGGAGAGGAACCCCCATGATGCTGTGCTGGGAGGGTGGGAGAGGCACAGGACCACCTAGGACAAGAGCAGGGTGCACCACTTGCTTTGGATGAACCTTGACGAAACTTCCAGCCCCCCTCTGTGCAGCAGGCAGAGACATCCCTGCCCTTCTCCAGCAGCCCTGACATGGGACTGAGCTCTTTGCTCACCCAGCCATGCCTGGCACATCGCTCCTGCAGGATGTGATGAAGGGGCCTTCTTCCCTTTGCCCGTCACTACTGGATTCACCCTCTGCTCATCAGCCTAGGGGCAATCCACAGGGAAATCAAGCACCCAACTCCCGAAAACCTCCTCGCCTGCCTTTCACCCCCTCCTGTCCTCTGCAGCCGCTGACATCGGGGTGGGCATCAGTGGGCTGGAGGGCGCGCAAGCCGTGCAGTGCAGCGACTATGCCCTGGCGCAGTTCTCCTACCTCCAGCGCCTCCTGTTCATCCATGGCCGCTGGGCTTACCTCCGCATCTGCAAGTTCCTCCGCTACTTCTTCTACAAGACCTTTGCTGGCCTCATGGCCCAGGTCTGGTTCGCTTTCCACAGTGGATTCACGGCTCAGGTGAGGAATGCAGCCACTAACAGGGGTTGCATCCATCCCATGGAGGGCTGCACATCCCTGCTTCAACCCCTCTGTAGAGGATCCCATGCAGGCCTTGTGCCCGGTGCTGCCTGATGGGCACATCCCCACCATGGTCTCCTTTCTCCCTTGCCCTGGGGTTGGACTGTCTGATTCTTGGGGGCTGCCTGGCTGAGTTACAACTGGGTATGTGCCTTTTACCTGACTGGATTGGGAAAAGCAGCCTGTGGAGGTTTGGGATGTCCTCATGAGCTGCAGCTCAGTCTCAGAGAGATGCAGGGAAAGATCCCATGTGCATTTAGCTGGTTTCCTCCAAAATGGGAGCTTTCATCCCAGAGGCCATCAGTGGGACTTGACCACCACTGTATGGCTCCAGCCACCCCATGTCCAACTGCAGCATGGTCCCACAGGCCACTGATTGCTGCAGACAATGTGGGGCTGATGCAGAACTTGGGGCAAGTCCATGGGGATTTCCCCAGAGTTTGGGTCTCTTGGACTTGCCCCTGCTGCCTGGGCATCTTTTGTGAGTCCTTTCAAAGCACCACTGATCTCATAGCTGCTTTCTTTTCCCTTCTAGCCCCTGTATGAGGGTTGGTTCCTTGCACTCTACAACATTTTCTACACCGCCTACCCTGTGCTGTCCATGGGCCTTTTGGAGCAGGTACGGGTTCTTTGGGCTGCATCCAGCCCCTATGCCTGGGGGCTGCATCCTCAGTGGGTGTGGATCAGCCTGGCAGTTGTTCCACCCCATTTGCATGGCTCTTTATGCTGGGACACGGCACCAAGCAGCTCAATGGGCATCTGGAGCTTACCAGCAGTCCTCTGTTCCCAATCACCCCAGAGCAGCCACGTGTAGGGACCCACAGCAGCATTCCTGTAGAGTGTGTTGTATGGGGTGGGCCCAATCCTGCTTCCCAGTGTGGTGGGGAGGGTGATGCTTGGTGCTCTCTCGGCAGGACGTGAGTGCCAGGAAGAGCCTGGAGTTCCCTGAGCTCTACGTGGTCGGGCAGCAGGATGAGCTCTTCAACTACCGCGTCTTTGGCATCACCCTCCTGCACGGGGTCAGCACCTCGCTTGCCAGCTTCTACATCGCTTTCTGGGCCTTCAAGGACCATGTTGGCAGCAAGGCTGTTGGTGACTACGAGTCCTTTGCTGTCACAGTGGCCACATCAGCGCTGCTGTCGGTCCTCCTGGAGGTGAGCACCCATCTGCCCTTCGCTGTGGGGCCCCATGGCAGATGTTTAGGGACCGGGCTCTCTGACACCATTCCCAGGAGCTTTATGGCTGGGAGATGATCTCCCTTGGGGCTGGGGAGGAATCTGGGACAAGTGGCTGAATGGAAGAGGATCCTCATCAGACACTGTGTGCTCTGCCCTTGTCACTACAGATCATCCTGGACACGAAGTTCTGGACGGTGTTGTCCTTCGTGATGGTCGCTGCCAGCCTGCTGCTCTTCTGCCTCTTCTCCTTCATGACCCAAAGCATCGATGCCTTCAGGATAGCCCCTGCCATCTTCTGCTTCCCAGGTGAGATGCGCCGGGGATCCCCATGGCTCTTCCCTGCTCAGCTGGGGCAGCCCAGCCTGGGCCTGGTGCTATGAGCTGTTTCCCACCTGGTAGATCATCTCTTCATCACAACGTCTTGATCCTGCTGTCTCGACTTTTGACTCCAGTTTAGGTGCCATCTCCTCTTTAGACCCTTCAACACCTTCATAGGTGGGGGCCTGTCCCCCAACAGTTGTTCCCTCTGTGCTCTCCACCTTCCCTACTTAAGCATCACCCACCACCTTCTTGCACTGACAGATGCCACCCGGAATGCCCTGACCGACCCCTACATCCTGCTCGTGGTCCTGCTGTCCCTGGTGGTGAACACTATCCCCTCACTGACCATCCACCTGTACCACACCGTGACAGGCAGAACCACCATCCAGCAGGTGAAGGCTGATGGGGAGGGCATGGGGAGGGCTCTGGGGCTGGCCAGGGCACTGCTGGTGGTGGGAAGGGTGATGTTCTGCAGGGAAGCCACCTGGGACATGTCACCTCTCCTTGGTGGCACCACTCACCCGGTGGTGGCTTCTCATGACACTGGTGCCCAAGTCTGGAACTGGCTTCCAAGACTCCCAGGACCTGCCAATTAGGAGGCATTGGAGTCTGGAGCTGGTTTTGGTACCACCCCCCACCTTCATAGGGCTCATTCCCATGTGGGTTATGGGTTATACCCTTCTAGTGGTACAAAGAGGTCCCAGATAAGAGTAGGGGTTGAGATTGTGCTCCAGAGCTCCAGGAGCTTTGAAGACCTCAGGAGTGTTCCTATGGTGCACATCCCCTTGTGGCAACTCACGTCATGGTGGAGCCGGAAGCCAAACCACGTCTTGGCGGAGGGCATCCCTGCATGCCCCCCCTTGGGGTGAGGGTTTGCCTGGGAGGTGGCCACAGCCCTGATCTCCTCATCTCCTTGCAGAAGATCCGCCTGAAGGCCAAGCGGGCGCCGGAGCCCTCGGTGGAGCTGCGCGCCCATGTCCCTTGTGGCTCCTTCCACCGCCGCTCCAGCTACGCCTTCTCCCACCAGGAGGGCTACGCCGGGCTCATCACCCGTGGGGACAGCCTGCGGGCCGGGAATGCTCACCCTGGTCTCCTGCATCCGGAGATGCAAACCCCGACTTTGTCCTCCCTCCCCAGCCCCTCGCTGTAGCTGCCCTGCAGCATCAACCTCCCCCTGTGCTGGGATGGGAGGTGCTGTCAGGGTGCATTTCCCAATCTTATTTAGATGGGTTTGAAGCCGGGGCAGCCCCTATGGATGTGGAGGGGCTGGACCAGCGTGGGGGCTGCTGCTCCAAGCGCTAAACTTTGGGACATGTCCTACCAGCAGCTCTATCTGCTTCACACAGTGTGTGTTACAGCCCGTACAGAAAGCGACCAACCTCTGCCATGCACATCAGGCTGGTTCTGGTGCCCGTGGCTTTCACATGCATCAACCCAACAGATCAGCCTGGCTTCCAGCAGCCACTCCTCATCACTCCCCACCATCTGTGAGGGTGCTGAGGCGCTGGCACAGGGTGCCCAGAGAAGCTGTGGCTGCCCCATCCCTGGCAGTGTTCAAGGCCAGGTTGGACACAGGGCTCGGAGCAAGCTGCTCCAGTGGAAGGTGTCCCTGCCCGTGGCAGGGGTTGGAGCTGGAGGAGCTTTGAGGTCCCTTCCAACCCAAACCATTCCATGATTCTATTCTCTCCACCTCCTTGTCTTTGCTATCCCCACATGAGGCGCGCACAGCGGTGGTGCCTGCTGTGTGCCATGCCCCGCTCCCACAGGACTGATATCCCCATCTCCGGGGACAGCTTGTGCCCACAGGCCCTGGAAGCACTATTGTGGGGAGGGCAAAGCACTGGGGTGACATTCACCAGTTCTGCCCAGAGGGATGGGAGCTGCAGGGCTCCACAGTGGGGGCATCAGCAGGAATTGCTGGAGAAGCTGGGTGTGAACAAGTGGTTGGTGATTGGATCACCCTCTTTACTGCTCCGATTTCATAATTAAAAGAACTTCAGCTCTTCTGTCCCGTAAATCTCTGCAACCCCACCAAAAAAGCTGCACAGAAAGGTCCTGTGGTCCATCTGTGTGTGCCACCGGCGCTTCGCGACCTGCCAGCCCTTGTGCCAGGGCAAAACGCACGGTAGGATGTGATATTGGGATCAAAAGAGAGGCAATTCCATCAGCCGTGGGGGCTTGGACCCGCCTGCAGCACACACGACCTGATGGGTTTGTTTAACAAGTGCTTTGGCATCATCTGCACCGAGTTTGTGAGAATTGAAGTGTTTATTTTGGGCTCTGGCCAAAGGCTGCTGGATGCTGCCAAGAAATAAGTCTGAGGCTTCCCCTAGGAATGCTTTCACCCCTGCAAATACCACATGGAAAACTATGGGGGGGAAGGACGCTTTCCCAGCTGCCTGGGCGTGATCCCCAAATCCACTCCCTGATGCTCTTAGGGCAGGTCTAGGGCAAGGAATGGAGTTGGTTGAAAGGGGGCTGCTCGGCGCTGCGTCGCAGGGAGCTGCCCCACGGGACACAACACTCACGCCATGTGAATGACTAGAAAATAATTTATTGAAGAAACAGAAAGCCGCAGAAATACAACACAGTCATGACCAGAAGAGGATGGACAAACAGAGAGTCATTCCTTTTTATTTTGTCCTCTTTTCAAACCTGTCAATAGGCTGGAGTTGAGTTTCCGGATAACTTCCCCTGCGCGAGTCATTGCGAAGAACAAGGAACGAACTCCAGAGCACACAGCACAGTTTGGATAAAGTGCCTGACACATAAGACTTTTTTTTTCTATTATTATTATTTTTTCTTTTTTAACGTTTGCAAATAGCTTTAACAAATATAGTTGCAAGACACAGAGGAGCAACAATTGCGTTTCGCTGGAGAGCAAAACCTATCCCATGAGAGTAACAATAAAGCAGCAGCAAAAAGAACCCAACAGAAAAATCAATGTCATCAGAAGGAAAAAGTCGTTTAAAAACTCAAGAGATGAGGCCCTCAGTCTGTGTGGGATGAGGACGAGCGTCACCTATTGCTATGCAGATCAATGAGCAGTGTTTTCTGGAGGTGGCTGGACTGGCAAACCTGAGGCTGCGGATTCTTCCTGGATGGGTTTATTCTAATTTACTTCTTTTATTTTTTTTTTCTTTAGAAATTGAAGGGAAAAAAGAATTTAAAAATAAAAAAAACAACAGAAATTTTGTTCTTTGCATTTTTAATTTCTTCTCTTTCAAAACCCCAAACAAAGACAAAAGAGGAACCGGATCCTGCATGGCAGTGCCTGGAAGGCCAGCCCCAGAGCCACTGCCTGCGCCGCCCCGGCTCTGCGTGTGCTCTGAGACAAGGGATAAGGAGCACAGGCGCCAACCCAGCATCTCCATGGTGGCCAAGGGGGGTTGAGGACAGATGTTTTGAATCATAGAATGCCTTGGCTTGGAAGGGACCCCCAAAGCTCATCCAGTCCAACCCCCCTGCAATGAGCAGGGACACCTTCACCTAGATCAGCTTGCCCAGGACCACATCCTACCTGGCATCTTCCCACCTGGACTTCGGGTGCTCAGGAAATGGGACATGATTTCTTTAACAAAGCCGTTTCTTGGCATGAAGAAGCGTCAGCTCCTGGCCCACCCTGTGCTGATGTCCTCAGAGCAGGAAAAGCTCAGCTCTGCCTGTGCCGTAATAGGGTATAACCCAGCCTGGAGCCCCCCGGAGCCCAGCGGGATGGGGACAGCACTGCTCCACTGCTGATAGTGGGTTTTCAAAGCACAGAAGCCATCAGTTGAAAACTTCCACTCAACGTGGAACCAGAGTGCCTGGGGTAAGGAAATTATCTGAATTCCTGAAAACTTCCACAACCGAAGCAGGACATGGTGTCCAGGCTGAACCAGCAGGTCTCGGTGGGAGGTCCTGGGTCCCCTCCTCTTCCTCACCCTCTGACCATTTGCTCTCCATTGCCTCTGGGGCCCCTTTTCTTCTCCTGCTCTCCACAGCACAAAAATGCTCTTCAGGGGCGACCCTGGTTGGGAGAATTGTCTTTAGGACAGAGCTTGGATTGTCATTACCTGCAGAGAAAAAAACATCTTTGGTATCACGGCAAGTTGCTCCTCAAGGCATTTTGGTTGATGTGAGCAGCAGGAACAGCCAGATCTGCCTGTGGTTGATCCAACAAGTCCTGGTTGGCTAAAGGACAGGGGAGAGCACTTGGCTCTTGGCTTCTCCAGGGTTTCCCAAGCCACTTGGCTCATGATCCGTGATGGAAACGAGCTGGTTGCTATAAGGTCCAAGGACTTGTGACTGTGGGTTGCATCCAAGCCTGGTGAGAACTTCTTGTAGTTGGAAACGAGGTATTTGCCTCCAAGCACCAAAGCTTCTCACGCTGGAAAAGGTCTTGAAAGAGGAAATGGGACACGGGGGGGGGGGAAGAGGAAAAGGGGAGGGGGCGGGGGATGCAGAGCTCCCCAAAGGGCAGGAGAGTTAGTAGGAGATGAATGGTGCTGCTGGAATAAACATCATCTCTTCCTAAAATCCAGGTACTTGGTCGGTGGGTCCCATGTCTACCACCACCACCTGGTACTGAGCATCTCACTGCTGGCCATGAAGAAGGCAAAGGCTGCAGGGACACCGCATTAGACAGGAGAGGAGATTAAAACCCACCCTGCTTTGCTTCTGGGGGCCACTTTGCTGGGGCCTGAAGAGGTTGAGATCTCTTTCCTCACAGTGGGCTGAGCTTTGAGGCTACTTCTAGTGATGGAGGCAAAGGATGGGATGCTGAAGAGGCTGAAGAGGGCCAAGGAATCAACATGTTAAGGTAAATGCTTTGGTAATGGTAGAGAAGCAGAAATAATTAGGTACCTCTGCCTCCTCCAGGCTTCCATCACCCTGCTGACCTCCAAAGACATAACTCCTCATTGCCTTTAAGCAAGGAGAGGAGGAGGAGCAGGGCGAGGAAGGAGCAGGGGATGCAGGGGGGCTCTCTGGAGGTTGGCAGAAAGCTCCCTGGCTGTCTAGGGGAGGCAGGAAAACTTCCATCATCCCCTGAGACCTGCGGTGGGCTGGGGTCCTCCAAGACCTCTTCCAATGGCTGGAGTCGTCATCTTCTTCCCCCTTCAACCAGAGTGGATGCATCCATGCAGGGCCAGAGCTGAACTGAGTGGCACAGGGAAGCCTGGCAGGGCAGTGCCTTGTGCTGGGTGCTGCCTCTGACCTAAATCACATCCTTGGGAGGAAAAACCTCAGAAACAAGTCACTCCAGCCCATTCCGGAATCCAGTTGGGCATTGATGCAGCACCATCTTCGGCACCTCTGTCCAGGCAGAGGCAGGTCTGTGAAGTCACCCCAAGGGATGCGGATTTGGGAGCAT
Source organism: Amazona ochrocephala (assembly GCA_039720435.1). Classification (NCBI taxonomy): domain Eukaryota; kingdom Metazoa; phylum Chordata; class Aves; order Psittaciformes; family Psittacidae; genus Amazona; species Amazona ochrocephala. Next base: position 29,736,305 of record CM077885.1, read on the forward strand.
CATCTGGAAAGGTCTCAGACATGGGGTGAGGTTTTGGGGTGTCTGGGGGCCACTTCCCTTGTCTCAGAGCACACGAGGAGCCCTGTGGCTTTGCCAGCTCAGGTCATGGTGGCTGATTGTCTCTCCTCTTGTCTGCACTCAGGATTTGACCCACAGAGATGGATAAAGCAAACAAAAAACCCAAACCAAGCAAAAACCCAAGCCCAAAGCACACCAAGGAGCCAGCACTCGTGGCATGGGTGGGATGGGGTGCGCACACGCTGGGGTCCCGTGTCCCACACATCCTTACTCTGTGTCCCTCCCTGGGATCCTGTGGGCAGCCCCCTGCTTCCCACGTCAGCAGGAGCTGAGGGAGGAAAGAGGCAAAGGAAGAAACTGAGGGGGATAAATGGTGACTCTCCCGTGGTTGCGTGAGTTGGAAAAAACCATGATCCATGCAGAGACGTCCTCATCAACCGAAAACTCATGGACAAAAGAGAAGAAAGCAGTTTGTCCCCTCCCGCTCCCACCCGACCGCCCCGTCCCCCAATAATTAGTACATTACTTCAAGAAAGAGTATATTTTTTTCATGCATAAATCAAATTCTCATCTTTTTTTTTTTTGTTTTTTCTTTTTTTCGTCGTTTTGTCTCCTTTAAATTACATTTGAACACAGAACACAGATAATAAATACTCTCGTACGACATGACTCAGAGAAAAGGAACACATCAGAACGCAAAGGTCTCGTCATCGTTATTCGGTTTTGCTTTTTTTTTGTCTTTTTTTTTTTGAAAAGGACGTGTTTTCGTATGAAATCTGTAAACTCCAAGGGTCCTTTTTTGGCTTTTTTTTTTTTTGGTTTTTTGGTTTTTCGAATCTTTCTCTCTTTCTGCCTCTCTTTCCATCGTGAAACTATCCAGCTTTCATCTCCTTAACATTCAATACGTCTCCCACTGAACTCGTCAAAGAAATAAGAACATGCCGTCTTCTGCAAAATTATAATTTAACAGTATAAAGCTTCAAGTCACAAATTCCAAAAACTAGCTAAGTAATTTTTTTTTTTTTTATCACATAAACTATACATTAAATATTTTGAGGTATTTCAGAGAACATTGTCAAAGGCTTGTAAGGTCTGTGCTGGATGGAAAAGAAGGCTTTCTCCTGCATAGAGAACGTCTTTGGTATCACAAGCCATGTGGGTATTAGGTAGAAGATGGGTGGCATGGCCACGGGGTCGGGCAAGAGCTGGCCAAGGCAATTGTGTGGAGAGGGGACAGGAAAGCAATGGGGATACGGATGCTCTGGCCTGCTCTGTCAGGTTGCCCCGCAGGATGGAGCACCTTATGGGGGTCCTGGCTGGGCTCGTTGTCACCAGGGGGTTGCTCTGCACAATTTGGTCCAACTCAAAAGGAGCCACCTCGGCTGGAGCCTGAACCAAGTAGGTACAATTCAACCCAGGATTTCCCTAAACTAGACATTCTGGAGACTGCTGTGGACAAGCATCTTCTCCGGCACATCCTCCTGCTGCCTTTTGCTAACGCTAAGTGGTGGAGTGGTGTGGACCTGGCTGTGCCCATCTCCTCCAACAAGCCAAAAATGCCCCTGCGGCGACTTGGAAATGGTTCGTGCTGAAAGGTGTCACAGCTCCAAACTGTTCCCCTAAAGGAGGGGTTTGGAGAAACCCCATGCTGAGGCTTCCCACCAGTTCTGCCTTCGTCTTTCCAGACAGAAGTGCCAGAACCCTCCCTGTGCTACCAGAAAGGGAAACTGAAGCCCAGGTCTGAGCTGAGGGAGGAAAAAAACCCCCACGATGAAGCCCATGTCTTCATCTCACGGGCTTCTGTAGAGTCCCCATTCCAGGCTGGGCTGGCAAAGAGCATGGAGCAAACCCTTTCCCTGGGAGCGATGCCCAGTGAGAAGGGACCCAGACACCCAGTCAGTGCTCCTGGGGCAGGAAAGGCTGGATGGGGGGACCCTGGGGACCATGCCAAGTTGAGGGACACAGGGATGTCTGAGAGAGGGATGCACACCAAGGAACCAACACCTTTCACGCAGCAGGCGACAAGGGGGATACTTTCTCTTCAATTAGGACAAGGGCTGGGTTTCTTTCCTTCATCCCAACACCCAAAGCCTACAGAGATGCCAGAATCTGTCCCTTGGAGAGCTAAGGTAACAGTGAGTCTTTAGGATCAAAGCAGAGGAGCAAAGAAATGGCCACACACCTTTGGTACAAGAAAAAGGCACTCATCTACCACGCTGCCATCCCAGGGTCGCTCACTTGCCTTCTCCCTTGCTCGCTGGGGACTGCACAGGGCTGGGGAGAGGGGATTTGGGGGTGCTGAGGGGCTCTCGGCCAGGGTGAAGGGGGGGTGTTCGGCCGGCTTGGCCGCGGGAGCAGGGAAAGTGGCATTTCCAGCACAGACCAGACAAGGCAACAAAATCTTTGGTATCAGACGTGATTTTCAAATCACAAAAATTGAAAACTCAAGTGAGGTAGCCTTTATTCTCGGGTTCTCACTAGAAATGTCTTTGCATCCTTGAGGGCCTGTGGCATTTACTCTTTTTTTCTTCCTTTTTTTTTTTTCCCCTTTTTCTTTCTTTTCCTTTTTTTCCCTTTTTTTTCTTTTTTTTTGTTTTGTTTTGGTTTTCCATGTGTTTTTTTTTCTCAATTCCCAAACCAAGGCCCCCTTCCTGGCTTTTCAGCCCTTGAATACTACTCGATGGTGTTCAGGAATCCACCACCATCGTCACCATGTCACGACAAGACAAGAAGAAACAACATCAGGGGAAAAATCAGTGGCGGTGAGTGGGGTCCTGGGGGATGAGATTCGCTTGGCCGTGAAGCTTTTTGGGTTGTGGTTGGCAAAATACGCTGCGGCACCTGCCCCTTCCCGCTCCTTCCCTCTCTCCATCCCTCTCTTTCCAGCAATAAACTGGCTTAGTTTGGTGTCCAGTCTGACACCCCCAACCCCTCCACTGCTCACCTGCCCCAGGAGCTCTTTGTTTAAAGATATCCCCTAAACCCACCTGTGGCCATGGCCGGTCAGGGCTTCACGTGCAGGGGTTTTCCTTTCTCTCTTTTATTCTTATGTAATTTCTTTCCTATATATATGATATTTTTAGGGGGGTGTGTGGTTTTGGGGGTGTTTTTTTTTTTGGTGAACATATACATTTCTTTTTTCTTTCTCCTTTTATCCTTCTTTTCAACAAGGTGCCTTCCTGTTCCACAACTGATCGCTCTCAAAGTAAAGTGAATCTAAGAAACCATAGCGCTAGAACACAGATGGTACTATTTTACCCGCATAAATTCAATAGTGTCCCTTTTGGTTTTTGGTTGACGGTTGGTTTTCGGAGGATTATCTCTTTTCCCTCAAGCGGTGGGGGGGGAAGGAGGGGACCTCGCCCCCCTCTCCATCCCCAAGCCTCTCCCAGCGCTTCCCTGTCCCCTTTGGACCGCCTGCTCCTCCTGAGGACACCCCAGGCTGGCAGGGAACCGGCAGGGTGGCTGGGCCGAGGGCTGATTGTAAGGGTTTGGCCTCGTGATTGCTTTTTTATATGGCACAAGTCACCATCGAGAGCTCGGAGGAAATGACCATTTTGAAGCGTAGTACCATTGCTCCAGAAATTCCCGTTTTAAGGCAGGTTGTAAATTGGCACAAAAAAAAAAAAGCAAACAGCAACAAAAATCTGGTGTCTTTTTTGGTAAGTTGCCGGTCTTGGCGTTGAGTTGGTTGGTTGTGGTTTCTGTTGGTAATTCCTTTCTTTTGGGTTGTGGGGGGTTTTTTTCTCCCTTTTCAATCTCACCGGGGAAGTTTTCCCCCTTCTCACACCCAGGGATGGATTTCACCACCAGATCCCTGGGATTTTTCTTTTCCCACTGTCCACCGACACTGATTCCCAAGGAGGGGAATTTTTTGCGGTTGGGTTTTTTGGTTTTGTAATTTCTTTGGTAACAGTGATGAAGAAGGGGGATGGGAGGGGGCAATAGTGTTTGTTGAGGGGTGGATGGTGCAAGACACAAAGCCAACAGATCTGCTTTGTCTGTGTCCATTCCTCAACCGAAAAGTGAACCAGAAATCCAGTGGTGAATGTGGAGCCAGTCACCAGGAAAGATCAGATCCTTCGCTCCAAGTCTCTCCTCCCGTCTCCTTTCAAACAATTATTATCTTTAAATACCCGATTTCTGTAGCTAAAATGTGCTTCTTTGACCTGCTTGAGCGCCAGGCGACGCGGTGCAGCCGCAGTCCCCTCTGGCTGTGGCGCCAGGGGATGCTCGGGTGCATGGAGGCGGGTGGCCACGGCAAAGAGTCTCCTTTGCCGTGGAGTTCCTCTGGGAGGGATCCGGGGAGGGGTGCTCTCGTGGGTCAGGGTGCATGTGTGCATGGGGGGTGGGTAGGTATGGGTGCTCTTGGGGGTGTCCAAGGGGAGGGTTGGAGGAAGATGCCCGTGGAGGAGACCAGGGCTACAGGAATGCCCTCAACCAGGTTTCCAAACCCTTCAAGGGAGAGGAATGCAAGGGAGTGCGCCAATGGCAAGGAGGGTCTGGCTGCCTTCGGGAACCACCTTCCAGGCTCAGGGGAGCATTTTCCCTGCACGTTCCCCTGTGAACCAAGGGGGGATTCACCCTGGCTCAGTGGGATTGTGCCAGAGCCCAGCCCAATGACTCCACTTCTTGTATCTCCCCCACCTTTACCCCTCCACCGTGGGAGCCAAAAGGGTGGCTGTGGCACAGATTGAGGTTTGGGTAGGGTCAGGGCATGTCCCTCTCCCCAGCGACCCTGGTGGGCAGGTGAAGACAAGATTCTGTGGTCCTCAAGGACCAGGGATGCATCCAAACAGCACCTCGCCCTCTCCCTCCATCCCAAGTCATTTCTTGTTCCACACAGGTTTCCTCCGAGCCCTCCCAGGTATGGAGCTGATCTGGTTGCAAACCCTTTCCCTGCTCCATGAGCTGGGAGGACACGGCAGCAGGATGTGGCATGAGGCCGATGTCCAGGGGCGATGCCTGGCTGAGGGTTTGGGAGGCTGATGGACCTGCAGCATCCAAAAGCACCCACCCTGGTTGGCTCGGGACATGCGTGTGAGTCTGGGGTTGGCTTTGTCATGAGGAGGATGTCCAAGAAGGGGCAGGGAGGGCTGGGGGACATCATGCTTTGGAGAAAGTGCTTGTAGAAGAAGAGGGGACTCCAGGGTTGGTGCCTGGCTCCTCCTGCCAGCGGTTCATACACCGCCGGCGGGCATTCATGAAGAAGTTGCTGACGGTGTTGAGCTCCAAGCCCAGTTGCTGCGAGATGGTCATCTGCATCTCCTTGGATGGGCGCTTATTCTCCTTGAAGATGGCGATCAGGGTGCGGCGCTGGAGGTCCGTGAAGACCAGCCGCTGCTTCTTGGGCTGCAGGCTCCTGTCTTTCTGCTGCTCTTGCTCTTTGCGTTTGCAAGCTAGATGTTCAAAAGAGAGAATAGGGCCATTAATCGGTGCTCACCACCCTGGCCCACTTGCAGGTTGCTTGGCTGCCTCACAAAATCCAGGCCCTTCCCTCCAGTAATCCTGCTGGCTTGCTGCCCACAAGTCCCTAGGCTATCTCCCTCCTCTTCCTCCCTGTGCCTCCTGAGTGTCTGCTGAGAGGGGACAATGGCCTTGTAACATCGCTATGAGGAAAGCTTGGGTGAAGCCCATCATCTCTTCAGATGCCCAGGAGAGGTCTCAACATCTCCAGCTGGGACTAGAGATCGAGGTAGGTCCTGGGCTGACAGCCTGACTACTGGGACCTGCTCCATCCCTAAAGTTTGGGGGTCATCCATCAGCTTCCCTCACCTCATCACCTCTGTGCGTCTCACTGGAGTACTCGGGGAAGTGGTGTCTCTTGGCCATCACATCCAGCTGCCAGCTTGGAAACACAGGAAGAGCCAGGGACAGGGACATTATTAAAAGGCCAGTCTGCAGCCGGCGTGTCCAAGAGCAGACAGCCTGGAAGGACTGTTCGTGGTTCCACCTGCTCTGGGAAGGAGTCTTCCTGCCTCCAAAGGCTGGAGAACACCTGAAGGACCAGGAAATTCAGTCTCCCCTGTGTGTCTTTGCTGCCAGATCCTTTGGCACACGTGTCAGGTTGAGCCAGCACCAAATCAAACCTTCCCTACAGGTTTGGCTTGAGCCAAAGGTCAGGACAAAGGTGCTGTCACATAGGGATGGGCTGCATAGAGGCAGGAAAGGTCCCCTGACACCACCATGCTGCTCGCAAGGGATGGGGGGAGGTGACTATTCACCTCTTCTTATATACAGGGATTTTAATTGCAGGAATATCAAGAACTGGTGGTGGAAGTGGTGAGAAAAGGTGCCCTTTGCCATGATGTTTTCTATCAGAGATATAACAAGTGAGTCTGTGCAGTGGTGGTCTATACTCAAAGCAGGGCCAACCTTGAAGCTGCTGAGGTTAGATCAGGGTGCTCAGGGACTTGGCCAGACACATGTAGGCACTGCGGGAATGTAAGATGCCTGTGGGAAGGGCAGAGCCTGGGTCTGGCCCTCAAAGGCTGGGGACAGATGGAAAGCTCAAGAAAGTGAGAGTAAACCAGGGACTAAAGACTTTCCAAGGCAAGAGTCACTCTTGGCCCGAACAAGCAGCAGTTTTCAGCCTTTGGGGTTTCTTGGTTAGGATCTTCCAAAGGATTTTGCTGGGAGGGCACAGGTCCTTCAAGACATTGGCTGTTGGAACCTTGCTGGATGACAGAGTTCAACTTGCTTCTCTCAGGTACTTCCAGGAGCCTCTTCAACCTGGTGCGCAGACCTTGGAGGGGCCAGAGGCCAAGGCTGGAAGCTGATGCCACAGTGACAGGATGGCATCTTGGGTCCACACAACAGGTATTCACCCCAGGCTAACTACTTTCCTGCTACACAGATGCACCTCCTCAGCCAGGCTGAGTAAAAGCGTAGGCAGCTGTGGAGCCTAGGAGTAACAGGAGGATGTTTGAAGTGATTTCTTCCCCACTAGAGAACGAGCAAGGTCTTCTGATTTTTCTTCAGCTGGCCTGCACTACAAGTCCTCTTTACAACCCCTTGAACTAACAGAGAAGGATGATATCCACCCCTTCCACCCAAAGCTGGGGACATCTAGAGTTCAGTGAAACACATAATTAATGCAGTAAATTTAGCCTGGTTTCCCCAGCTGCTGGGGCCAGTCCTTGCCCCATCCCCAGGCAGGTGGCGGAAACCATCAGTTCTGGTCCCACTGGAGCAGGGGAAAAAGGAGGCACCAAGCAACCACACTCAGAATCAGTCTCCTTGGTAAAGATGGTCCGTGGAGAGCCTTCCCCTCCCCTTCTCCCCCCTCGGGCAGGTTTGGCTGCAAACCATCATCCTTAGGGACAAAGGACAGTCTGAGCCCTGGTTGTGCCGGGGGACCCTGTCCCAGGGGTACCGTACTCAAACAGCCAGCAGAGAATGGGTTAGTGGAAACCTACCCTATGACCATCAGATGCTTGCAAAAAGAACAAACAAAAAGAAGGCTTTATAGAAAATTTGACTTTTTTTTCCAGACATGAATTAAAAAATAGATCCCCCCCAAACTCCCCCCCAACCAAGCAACAAGCAGAAAGTCCACACACATACACACACACAGAGCACGTGCACATTCGGAGCAGCACAGCTTCACCCACCCACCGCGAGCCCTCCCAGGATCCCCTCAGCATCCCCCCGGCATGCTCAGCTCCAGCCCAGCGCTGGTGGCACAGGTGGGACCTCATGTCCATGGTGGGCACCTCGCACGCTCCCTGTGAGCAAGGCTCTTGCTCTGCATGGATGGCACTTATCTGGATCTACCATATACACACCAAGCACATACAAACATGTGCAGGTATCTGTAAATACATCCACCCCCCACATGGAACTAGCCAGCTGATGTGCTGGCCCAGCTGCAACCCTTGAAGCCACTGGGATCCAGGTTGGCCGCTTGCTCCCCTGCCTGCTGGCACCCATTCCCACCAGCAGTGCTGCACAACCAGCCTGGGCCCCAGATTCCAGCTTTCCAACCTCACATTCCCTCCCCCCTATTCCATTTTTAGGAGTAATTATTACAAACCAGTCTCCCATTAAGAACTCAAAGCTCCAAGGCAAACACTAACCATCAGGGCGTTGCTCGTGTGATCCAGCACTAAAACCCAGTATTGCTTAACCAGAGGTGACACCCTGCTCCACACCCCCGATTCCCCCCTCACTTTGGACCTGGAATGCCGCTGCCGCCGGCCGCAATCCCACATTTCCTGTGCTCGTTTGTTTATTTATTAATTCCTTTTTCTGCTGACGCAGCCCAACACCCCTCTTCCCCACTTCAATCTAATTACAGGTCCGCACAACAGGGATCGATAGTGACGCTGCTCAGATCTATTTACGACGACCATCAGCCCCCCTAAGGAGGATCTTTTTCCTATTCCCTATTCCCTATTCCCCATCCCCCGGGCGCTGCTTTCCCGCTGTGTCTGTCCCTGTGTCCCCACAACCGGTGGGAGCTGGGGACAGGGGGCAGCCAGGGGCATGGCTCTGACTCCCCCAAGCTCAGTGTAGGTAAGGGGTTTCCTTTGTGCTTCAAAATCCCTGTTTTCCAAATGTTAAGGTCCAAATGACTCATCCTTGGCTTAGCGCTGTTCTTCACTCACACCCTTCCAGCGGCTCTGAGGGGATGTGGACACGCTTCAGGCCACTTCCACCCCTGCCTCTACGTTATCCCCCCAGCAAATGCCCAAGCCACGGGGTTTATTCCCTGGCTTGCCCTACTCCTCCTGGGACACAGGAGATCCTGGCAGCACCAACAGCGGGAGAGATGGATGGGGGTTCCCATGGCCAGGGGTTTGCTCTGTGGGCCAGTAAGGGGTTGTGCTCACCCACGATGGGAGGTTTTTCTCTCCTCTCTCCATCTGTCCCCAACTCAATCCACAATGCCTGCACCCCTGAGACCTCCACAGCTCAACCAGGCTCGGCCGACCAGGGCAGAAGCGTCAAGGAGGGAATGCCACAGCGGGACGGGATGACCGCACAGAGCCCCTTCCCTCCACACAGCAGCCACACAGTCCTAGCAGCATTTCATCCCCAAGGTAGCTGACCTGGCTGCGGAACAGCCGCAGGGAGCGAAGATAAGGAGAAGCCTCGGGGGGGACAAAAGCAGGAGGAAAGACCTCTGGAAGCAGAGGCATCCCACCCGCTTTTCCTGGAGGATTTCTGCTGAGGGCTTCTGCCTCCCTGGAGACTTATGTCAGAGGGAGAGCGTTTTCCTTGACTTAACCTTGACAGCTCAAAGCAAAATATCTCCCAAATCATTTCTAAAGGGACATAATAGAGACAATTAAATGGCTGCTCTTCAGAAGCTGCGATTATGCCTCGCAGCATGAACTCCACGAAGCATTTAACTAATACCTGATGGCTTTGCTGGCTTCTGCAGCCTGCCAGACCCCGGGTTCTCTATTATACCCGCAAACCTCTGTTTTCTCAGCCCCAGCGTGCTCTCCCTCTCCATTCACTTGCAATACAACCTGTAATTTTCTGCCCACTTTGCTTAAGTGCTGGTGATTTGTTGAAATCACAAAAGACAGCCAGGGGCTTTCAGAGCCGGTGCTGGCTGTAAGCAAGGTTAGGGGGAACAAAAAACCACCGGCTTTTCTCTTTTTCTCCCTGTCAAATCAGCTCACCACGGTGCAAGGGGACCAAAGAGCATTTAGGGGCTCAAAGTGAAGCGGAGGAAGGGATGGAGAGAGGGTACGTGGACGTGGTTGGCCAGGTTGGTGCAGGTTTCTCTGGCGCAGTGGCAGGATGGGCTCCTTTCACTAGTGGGTACCGGGTGGGAAATGTTGGCGCAAAGCTGGCTTCTCCCCGTGCCTTCAAGAGGAGTCTAGCCCTTGGGCTGCCTCAGTTTCCCCCTCTCCTCGAAGAGGCAGAGGGATGTGAACCTCTGTCACAGAGAAGAGGGGCTGTGTCCAGGGTTGCACAATGGGTGTTACTGGTGCAGACCCTGACCCAATACTCTGGAAGGTTTGGGGAGCTCCGAGCAAACTGGGATGAGCCCAATGCCTCCCACAGCAATGCAGTGTCTGATCCTGAGCTGAATTAACCTCATGGCAGCCACTTCCCCAAAACTGGAACAGAGTCTGGACCAGAGAGCAGGGGGTCTGCAAAGCAGAAATCCTCTGGTCCACAGCTGGGCCAATGGGATGCTCAGAGCTAGGAACATTTAGAAACTGAGAGACGTTTGTTTGACTTCTCTATATTGAAGGAAAAGAGCCCAAAGAGTTTTGTCACACATAGGCATCTCCGGCAGAAATTCAAGTCTTCTCCAGCTGGGAAGACTCAGTGCTGTCAGGAGAATCCCCAGAACCCAATGCAGGAAGGACGAGCTCGCAGATCAACACCAAACTTTCTTTCTGCCTTTTTTAAAAAGCCCATTAGATTCCAAAACCTGACAAATGCAGAGGCAAAGGGGATACAAACAGCGTCAACCACACAACCGCTGGGCAGAGCCAGCACTGCACTGCCCATCCCTGCAAACGCCACCCTAGAACGGTGCAACCCTGTGATCCCCCAGGCTTCAGCAAAAAGCCCCCAGCCTTCCGGGCTCCAAAACCTGTGGGTGGTTTGACCACTGTGGTCCCGAAGCATCATTGAAGCCAACTTTAAACCACACCAAAGTAAAAACTGCCCTGCACTAATGCTCAAAAGCCATTCAGAGCCCAAGAGATGCACTTCGGGGCTGTGCTGTGTCTGCAGAGCTGCAACCTCAAAGTCCTGCTGGGTCAGAGTGACACGGTCTGGCCAGAGGTCCTGGCCCCACACATGTCCTGCCTCAGTGGGGACAGGCTTCCCCACTGGTGTCCCTGCATCCCGAGGCCGGGGAGAGCCCCTGGTCATTGGTATGCAGCCAGCACGCTGCAGGGTGAGCAGCTTCCCCAAGCCCAGCAAATGAAATCTTCCTCTGAACGCTGCAAATGAGGAGATGAGATGAGACAAAGCGCTCGCCTCTGTGTTGCTGGGTGCTATTTTCCTTCCCTTGTAACGGGTTTCAGTGAGTTGTTCCAGTGAGCTGCTTTGGTCAACCCAGATGGGGCTGCGAGGAGTCACCAGGCACCTGCACCAACCTCCCCAGCCCATTCCCCAGGGGCTGCCAGAGGTTGGCAGGAGGAGGAAGGACTGGAAATGAAAGCACAAGTCTTTGTTCCTCCACTCGGTTGGCAACGGTTGCTCCCTAGAGCGGGGGTCAGCTGGAGGAGACCAGCAGAGCCACCCAAACCTGCAGCAAAGCGGCCGATGCCTGCCCCAGGGGATGCCTCTTTCCCCTCTCGTGCACTTCTCAAGGTCTGGATTTTCATGGCATGGCACTTTCAGCTTTCCCAGTGCTGAAGCAGATGAGCTGGTCTGGTCCGAGGGGGGGGTGCAGGGACACAGAGAAGCGGTGGTGGCTGCAGGTGTGCTTGGCTCCATCCATCCTCCCCTGCCCTATTTTCCTTCTTGTCCTTTCCAGGTAAGCTGCTCCCAGAGACAGTCCTGGGCTGAGGCAGCTGCATCAGCCCCCTCTCATGGATACAGCAACGAACCATCTCAGATGAATTAAAGATGTGGGTTTGTTGTTAAAAGCATTTCCTCTCTGCAGAAGTTTGATTTTACACTTGCATTTCCAGAGACCCAGTGCCCCGCTCTACTCTCCCAGCACTGGGGTGACTCGAGCTCAGCTCCCAGCTCTGCCACCACATCTGCTGGCAAAGCCACTTCCCAGATCTGCCTCATTTCTTCCCTTTCTAGGCCCTTTTCTGGAGCAGGGTCAGCTGCTTCTTATTGTCCCAGTGGAGATCACTGCCAGCATAGCCCAGGACCAGCCCAGCTGCCTGGTGCGAGGCAGGGCCGGCAGATGTGCCCTGGGAGTCCTGCCGGCTGCTCAGCTTTCCTCACTGTTCTCCTGAGTCATCCTCACTTAGTGTGACGAGGCCAAATTGGTGCTAATGAAGTGCTGGAGTCAGGCAGCGGCAGGCAGGAGGCAGCAGCGCCGTGAGGGATGGCAGCAGCAGGGGAAGGCTGTCGAGGGCGGCAGCTGGAAACCCTCCTAAGCCCTGCAGTAAGTTTTCCTTGGAGACATCAACACTTGCTCCTGCTCAGCTGTGGCGCAGGAGCCTCAGCTCTTACCAGATCTGGTGGGAAAAAGGGAATCTGAGGTTCGATTTGCGCCACAATGACAGGGAGAAGAACCAAGTCATGCTGGACAAAAGCCCACGGCAATGGATCCTGTGCAGTCCATCTCTGTCCTTGCTCCTCCACACAGGAAAGGAGCAGCAAGGATCTGCCTTTGGCATCAGGCACATCACTGAAGGACTCTCGTTCCTGTTGGGCTCCTCCTGCCAAGCTGCCGCTGCCTCCAGCAGCTCCTAGATCCAGCGGGAACAATACACACATTCAGCCATCAATGGCATGTATTTCACCAGGGCACTTGTTGCTCCCAAGCTGCTCTCGGTGGAGAGATGGTGCCCAGAGAGGGCCCAGAGCCATTATCAGCCAAGGAGCATTTGCTGAAGAGAGGGGAAAGCAGTGGAGGGAAAACCCAGCAGTTTTCTGCCTTTCCTGCATCTGGCCTGGGGTGGATTTAACTGGGTGTGGAATGGGATGCTCCTGCTCTGTGGCGCTGTGAGAAATGGGAAGATGAGCAATCCTCCAGGTCCGGGGGGTCCAGGTTTGCTGCACCAGAGCTTGGGACCCTCTGAAGGCAGGCGGGAAGCCCAAGCAGGGACACGAGTGGTCTCAGGCTATCCCTTAGCTCCAGCACACGCTGCAGGAAGCAGCTTCCACACTCGAGCCCTTCCCTGGCGCCAGGCCCCGCTCCCGAAGGTGCTGTTGCTCTCAAGGGGGCTTTCAGCCCAATGGGGTCTGAGAGCAACCCCATTCCCAGCTATCCGCACACGGCACAAGGCTGCCCATGGCGCAGGGCACAGCCAGCAGGGAACACGTCCCCGAGCTGGTCACCATGCACTGAGGACGGCTCTGGGGACCCCATTCTGCCCAAGGAGCCAGGGGCTGCTCAGGGTGGGGGTGACCTCAGGATGGGGGTGACCCGACGAGGCTCAGCCCAGCACCAGGCCCAGGGTGACACCGATCTCCCTTCACCAAAGAGCCCCCGGGCTGGGGTGTGAGGGCGGCGGGGCCGAGGTGGAGCGGAGGGACCCGGCCCCGGCCACCGACTCCCCGCGACGTCCAACGCACCCCACTGCCCGCCGCCATCTTGGAGCGCTGATCGCGCCCCCACGCGGCGGGTAATGGTTTGCTCCGCGCCCCTCTCCCGCCGCGCTGGCGCCCCCCTTCGGTGGACGGGGCTCATTCCTCCCCCCCCCCCTTCGCCGCAATGGGCCGTTCCCGCCGGCCCGCTCCGCACACTGGGTGCGCGGAGGTGGAGCGGTCCAACCGCGTCCCGGTGGGGGGTGGACGGACTACGACGGACCACGACGGACCAGGCCATCGGCGGAGCTGCCCCATGGCTGCCCCCACTGTCACCCCATGCAGTGTCCTATCACCCCCCCATCACTGCCCCACGCACTGCCCCATCACCACCCCACAAACAACACCATGGTTGCCACACCATCACCGTGTAGTGTCCCATCACTGCACAATGACTGTCCCACTGCTCCCCCATGGCTGCCCCACTGTGACCCCATGTAGTGCCCCATCACTGCCCCGTCGCCACTCAATCACCGCCCCATCTTGCCCCACAGACCGCCGTCACCCCCACCCTGGCCAAGTCCTCCCCAATACCTGCTGCCCTCGGGGAGGCTCAGTCGGTCCCCCCACACGCGTGGGGCTGACACACTGCAGCCGGCGCTAAGCCAGTGGCTCTTAATACACCACTCCAGCGTTATTAGTTCAGCTCCCAAGGCATTTCCCGCAGTAATTGCACTGATCTGCCAGGGATTACGCGCTGCCGCTGTAACGATGGATGATGTTTTAATTCCAGCCGGGCCCCTCGGGGAGGACAGGGCAGGGACCGAGACCCCCGCGCACCAGGACAGGATATATGGGCCAGGATGGATGCCCCGTAAGGGGCTTTAGGGTGAGAAGCAGCCGGAAACCTGAGCCCCACTGTGCGACCAAGCGATTCCCTGGGCAGGGGACACCAGTGATCCTGGCTGGCTGCGGTTCAGCATCCCCCTGTGGCCGCAAAGCAGCCGGGAAGGCTCCTGAGTGGCTGGGGAGGACCGTTCCCAGCTCCCAAATCATTGCTGTTGGGGGGGGAATGACGAGCCCCGGCTGCGTCTGCTCCCTGAATCCTGCTCCCCACTCATCTTCGACTGTCCTGCAAGGAAGGAAGCTCCTTCTTCCCTGCAGGAAACCTGGGAAGGGGATGGAAAGGGGATTTTTACAAGGGCCTGTAGGGACATGCCAAGGGGAATGGCTTTAACCTGCCAGAGGGGAGACTGAGATGAGCTCTTAGGCAGAAGCTGTTCCCTGGGAGGGTGCTGAGGCACTGGCACAGGGTGCCCAGAGAAGCTGTGGCTGCCCCATCCCTGGCAGTGTTCAAGGCCAGGTTGGACACAAGGGCTGGGAGCAAGCTGCTCCAACGGAAGGTGTCCCTGCTCATGGCAGGGGCTGGAGCTGGAGGAGCTTTGAGGTCCCTTCCATCCCAAACCAGGCTGGGATTCTGCGATTCCTCCCATCTGAGCACGGTGAGGAAATTTCCCCCACAGCGTTACCTTTAAAAATGACCCCCACGCAAAGCTGTTCCTTCTGGTAAAGCAGCAATTAATCACGGCAAGTACAGGATGGATTTGTAATCAGCTCCCCGCCTCCCACTGCCCCCACTTCACAGCCCTGGGTATTTTTCCTACCCCCGCCCCTCCCTGGCGTGGGGATGGGGCCAGCGCAGCCATTGATCCTGCCCAGTCGATTGTATTGAAACTCCCACGAGTGGCTTTAACTGCGTGTTGGATATTGCTGGCACATCACTTTGATGGCTACGTGACCGGCGGGGAGCTCGCGGGAAGGTTTGCAGGGAGGGGGGTGAAGGGGAAGGGGCTGTGGGAGCAGGGATTGATCCCGATGGAGCTGGGTTGGTCCTTAGGTGGGAGCTGCCGGTCCCAGCGGCTTCTCCCCTAAGGTGGGAGAGTGAAATGTAATGGCACTGCTGGGGACTGGGGAGGGGGGGGGGGGGTGGTGAAGAAAAAAGGTGGAAAAGAAAGAAAAGAGAAAGGGGAAAGAAAAAAGAAGAAAAAAAAAGAGAAAAGAAAATGAGAAAGAGAAAATATGAAGGAGGGAAGAGAACAGAGGAAAGAAGTGGAAAGGTAAAAAGAGAAAATTAAGAGGAAAAGGGAAGAGAGAAGAAGATGGAAGAGAGAAGAGAGAGAAGATTAAAAAGAGGAGGAGGAAAATGAAAAAAAGAAAAAATAAGAAATAAGAATAAGAAAGAAAAATAAGAAAGAAAAAAAGAGAAAGAAAAAGGAAAAGAAAAAGAAGAAGGAATAGAAAAAAAGTTGGAGCTGGCTGGAACAAAATCATCGTCCAGAGAAAGCATAAACCCTCCATAAACACCACTGGAAAAGCTCCTGGGGCCAAGGGGAGACATCTGAGCACCCCGATTCACCCCATGTCCCCCCCCCGAGAGTCCTTTTCCCAGGGGAGATGATGGCGCTGCAATGGCACCCTGGGCTGAAGATCCCAGCTCTGCCTGTATCACTTAAGCAGCATCTTCTCCTGCAGAGAGCAGGGCCAATGCTCCTCCACTCGAGGCACCCGCCAGTGGGGCAACTGCCTCATGACGGTGCCAAAACTCATAGCAAATACGTAATTTGGGGGTTTAGTTTGAGCTGTGGAAGGCAGAGGAATGGCTGGGAATCACTTATGTGGAGCGGAAAAGGGCTGGGTTAGTTCTGGGGAGATGCTATCAAATTTTCTCCAGGAAAAGCAAGCTGGTTTGAAGCCATTATTATTTCGAATAAATGCCCTGATTTGGAAGAATCATCTTTAAATGTCTTTATTTTAATCTTGGTGTGGAAAGCACCTGATGATACCCTCACTCTTCAGTGCGTTTTTGCCCTCACCTCCTTTTGCCTTGTTTCTGACCCATTGGAACCAAAACCGGCTGCAATGCAGACACGCGTGCAAACACCCACCTCACCGCACCGCACAACGCATGAAATGCGCATGACATCAAGCCCTAAATCAAGCACGATCCCACTTCTGGCTGCCTCTGTGTGTGAGTGAGTGCTTTTGGGGGGTCCAGTTGGAGCCCTGTCATAGAGGAGCTCCCCTGGGAATATCAGGGTAGAGGTTTGCTGCCTTCTGAGTGAGAAATGGCATCAAAATCCCGACGCTCGTTCCCAGAAAGAGAACTAAAGGTGGGCATTAAGCCATAGATCCATTTCCAGAGGCCTCTTGTTAAATCCTTGGGTCCCTCTGAGCGACTTCAAAGCCTGGCAGGGCAGTGCCACCATCCCACCCTCCCTCTTCATCCTCACCCTTTGTGCGCTGAGAGGGAGATGGAGAAGGGGTCACCCCACCCTGGGAGGGCTTTGGAAGCATGAACCACCAGAGCATCAACCCCATCATATTTATTCAAGCATCACATTTGAGCCAAACTGGGTCCGATGCTGGTCCATCCACCAAGCAACCACTGAGCAAACCCCATTGGAGATCCATCCCCCATCCCGGGTTGTCATTTTTCTGGTGGGGGATGCAAATCCAGGGCAAAACCAAAGAGTAGGGCCCGATCTCTGGAGAAATTTCCAGGATGGGAAGCTGCATGCAGGCACCAGTGCCATTGCTCCGTGCTGCTGCACTCCCCAGCCCTGCGACAGGGTCTCTGATGCTGGGTGGTGGAAGCGGCCTTTGCTGGCAGCTGAGCAGAGCCGTTGATGTCTCTGTCAGCCCCTGATACTATCACCCGTCAGCAGCTCCCAATACATTAGCAATTTTATCCGTAATGGAGAGAGTTTGCTCATTACCTGCTCTTTATCTGTAGCATGACTCCCACAAAGGGGCATCCCTCTCTGGAGCTCATCTTCCAGCTTAAAGGTTTGGCCTTTTATGTGGCATCACTGAGTTCCTTGGCTTTAATAACCCAGTTCTGAGCATCTGATGCCGGGCATCATGGTGGGGGATCCTTGGGGAGACCATCAGCCCTTTGAGGACTGCTTTGGCACAAGCTGTATCCCTTGGTTTTGCTCCACTTTGGGTTTTTATGGGCTCCCTGACAGTCGAACCTGAGGCACCGGGTTCCGGCTGTGCCCTCCCAGCATTCCCTAATCCTGCCAGACCTCAATATTTAGGGCTCCCTGGATTCATGCCAGAAGCGGGAGACATCAATTCACCCTTGGATCTGGGTAGGAGACCAACAGCCCCCTGCTCCTCTTGCTGCCTCCTCCTGCAGAGCCTTGGGCTCAACAGAGCTGGGTCAGTTACTGCTGCCTGTGCCAGCAGCAGCCGAAAAAGCTGCAGTTTGTCTTTCTTTCATTTGGTTTTTTGTCACGATGTTGGGGTTTTCCTCATTGCTGTACACACAGGTGGTGGTCAGTCCCAGCATCACACAACCTGCTTTCCCCACAGCAGGCTCCTGCATGGGGATTTTCTGGCTCCTTGTCCCAAGATAGGCAGAGCGAAGCCACCCTACCCTGCTGCGGGTGATGGGGTTTCTCGGACCCCAAAGATCGCTCCTGCTTGGTGATTTGTATACGGGCAATTGCGGAGATGCAGAACCAAGGCAAGAAGTCCAGGTCTCCCAGTGAGGCATTGTCCAGCGGTGGTGGCATCTGCCCTTCCCCAGATTAGAGGCCAGGCAGCAAATTAAACCCCTCAGCTCCCCAGACTCAGCTCACAGCAACACTGAGTCCTCCAGCACAAAGGAAACAGGGCACAGTTTGGTTGGAGCAACAAGGTCCTGCAGTGCAGATCTTGGAGGCAAAACCCCAGGGATGAGACAGCAAAGGAAAGGACCATCACTGATCCCAAACGAGGAGGGAAAAAGCCAGTACCCACAGCGGGATGGGGCCAGGGAATAAGAGCATCGTCTCTGCAGCACTGCCCATCTCAGCCCAACACCTCTGCCCACATTCCACCCCTTGTGAGTGCACGCGGGTGTACATGGGTGCACCTCCCCTTACCATGCAGCACCTCCAGCCCTGCATTTGCCCTGGTGAAACGTTGCCATATCCATTCCTTAACTTTATCTCCTGCAAAGCACCTTGAATCCCATTGAATCCCTTTTAAATGATTTCTGGATCTCCTTGCCTTGCCCCATAGAAACCAACAGTACTTGGAGCGATGGCACATATCGCTGACAGAATAGATATATACGCTAAGACAGAGTTATTAAGGTCATTCTTGAAACCCTACCTCTATCCACACAAATATGTCTTGATTTTAATATTAGGCCTTTATTTTCTGAATGTCCTGGTCCCTTTTTCCAGCACCAGAGAACCCAGGTTTCCTTTTTGGTTCACTGTCTTTTAACAACCCCGAATGATTTAAAAGCCCATCATCTGCTTTGCTTGCTGGAGATGGTCTTAAATCATTTGAGGTATTAACGAGACTTTTGATTTTCTGTTCCATCAGCAAAATCTTGCCACTTGATGGCCACGGTCCTGCACAGAGCCAGTAAGAAATGCACTCAGCTGCCAAAAACTGCTGCCGGCTGCTTGCCAGCCCCTCACTGCCCCGGCACATATCCACATCACTCCCTTTGCACCCATCCAGAATCACTTTTGGCCGAGGATGGAGGAAATTCTTGGCTTCAACTTCCCTTTTTGGTCAATTTTCCAAACCAGGGGCTGAGCTCAGCCCCTCTGCTCTGCTGCTGGCGCTGTGCGGGAGTAGGGCGCATCCCGGGTTGGTTGGACACATCCCAGGATGACGAGACACATCCCAGGTTAATTGAAGTCTCAGCTTGATGCTGAGCCATGGGATTTGTGCATTTCAGCTCAGCTCCTAAAAGGAAGCTGGGGTAGAGCTGCACCACTGTGTGGATGTGGGGAGAGGGTGGATCAAAGCTGCCTAAAGGCTTCATCCATACTCAGGGTGCTGGGCTCCCCCTGTCCAAGCCTTCCCAAGAAACCTCAGGAAATCACGCAGCAAGGAAGAAATCTCTTCCCCCATCCAACAAGGCGTTGATGCTGGGAGGTGATGGGTCCGGCTTCTGCTGCCAAGAGGGAGGCAGCAATTCCTGCGGGAAACACAGGCTGTTCTACGGCAGCAGCATCCCAAACTGCACCCCAAGGTGTGGAGCAGGAGGTCTCTGTGTCCCCACCAAGCTGCAAAGCCCCAGCCAGCCTTTAGAGCCATGGTTTGGTTGAAATCAAATGGATTTTTCCCTCTTATCTTGGTGTTGCTTTTGCATTGTCACACTGCCACAAGCCCTGCAAAGGCTTTGCACCAGGAGACGCATGTGCCCAGGAGGTTTCCATAGGGGATTTCTGGTTCGTCTACACCCAGGGAATGTTGAAGGGATGCTGGGGAAGGTGAGGTGCTGTGCCCAGGGCAGGGTGGGATGCTCCCAGGGCAGGAAAACAGGCACCTGGGCCCTGCCTCTGGTCTTCTGCCCTCACCATCCCACCCCTTCCTCTGCTCTGGCAGACCCCGGGTTTATCCACAGTGGCGACATTCACTCTGCAGCACCAGGGCAGAAAGCCCTGCGATGGGAGCATGGGCAGAGCCTCCCCTGTGGTCACTCCTGGGGGTCGGCTGCCCTCTCCGGCTCCCCAACCCTGCAACCGCATCTGAGCAGAATGAGGAAATATTGGATTTGTTTTCTGAAAGGGAAAAAGAAATCCAATATTCTGTCTGTGATCCCAGACTCCGTGCCTGGTTATGGCAGGAAAACGCTGTAAATCTCCCCTTTCCCCACCGGCGGCGGAAGAAAGACTGATTTTCTTTTAATATTCCTTATTTTCTCTCTCGGTTTAAGGCCCATCATTTTGCTCTGCAATCTCTTTGTTGACCAGGGCTTAAACCTGCTCTCCCGGCTCTCCCGACCCCAGGAAGTCGCCTCGCACACCCTTCCCAGCAGCTCCCAGGCAGCGGCAATGAGATTTTAATAGATGTATTTTCAAATTAGTTCTGGGCCTTTCAAGACTTATCAGTTAAATGAGGTTTTTCAAATTGATTCAAAGGTCACTCTGAGAGTTTTCTCTTCTCTGTTATCTCTCCCTTATGGTTTCAGTGGCGATTGACAGGACAGGGAAAGAAAAAGAATATCACCCCCATGTTGCACACCCAGAAAAAAGAAAAAAGGAAAGAAAAGCCAAAAAAACCCAACAAAAACCCACCCAAAATGCACACCCAACACCGAGGCGGTGGCACGAAGGGACCCGGCTTCAGCTGGGGATGATGAGTGAGGAGTGGAGGGATTTGGGGAACCCCACAGGCACGGGTGGGTTGTACCCGGTGAGGAAGGGAGGTTGTTTCCTCCTGGGAGGGGGGAAAAACCCTGATTTAATGTTTAACCGACGGGAGGTTTATTGGCCCCTTCTGACGCGCAGATTAGGAGCAAACACACACGAAAAAATAGCCGCGGGCGGAGCGAGGCGGCCCCGTGCGCTGATAAGGGCGCGGAGCGGGGTGCGGGGCGCGGAGAGGGGTGCGGGGTGCGGAGAAGGGCGGGATGCAGGCTGCGGGATGCGAGGCAGCTCCAGGAGGGCGGCTTCGCGGCGGTGGGCAAAGTTGCCTGTTATTAACATGCTAAAAAGATAAAATAACAGAAAGAGTTCGTATTTGATGAATTTAAGAGCAACAAAAATCCAGCGGGGAAAAGGGGGTTTCTCTCCATTCTCGCTCCGTTTCTTTGTGTTCTCCTGAACGGGCACTTCGCCTCACCGGGACATCCGGACTCTCGTTTCCCACCATTTGACGGCGGCGAAATAATCCTCTCCCTATCCCACAAACTCCCCCGCGGCGCCCCGCGGACACGCGCGGATCGAAAGCGGGGAAACCAGCCGCGATGTCCCGACGCTCCCCCTGGCCGGGGCCTCGGCGGGTGCCCGGGGCCGGGGTGGACCGGAGCCGCCTCGGTGCCTACCGGTGTGGAGGAGCCGTCGTTGGGCGAAAGTCGTTTGAAAGAGGCTGAAATTGAAACAAAACTAGTGGAAAAAGGAATATATATATATATATATTTATAAATATATTTGCCGCTTTTTACGCGGCGCGATCTCTTCCCTAATTGTGGCATTTCGGTGTATTAGCTCGGGGTATTCATTAGCGGCATTAATTATTGGCGTTGCCAAAGCTCGCGGGCATTTGCCGTGGCCCAGCCCCGCGATCGTGCTCGCAGTTTCAGGGTGGTTTGGTGTTTTAAATAACGACGGTTCGTGCTGCGGAGGGGAATTGCTCGGGAGAGAAAGCTCTGGGAAGGAAAGGAAAGGAAAGGAAAGGAAAGGAAAGGAAAGGAAAGGAAAGGAAAGGAAAGGAAAGGAAAGGAAAGGAAAGGAAAGGAAAGGAAAGGAAAGGAAAGGAAAGGAAAGGAAAGGAAAGGAAAGGAAAGGAGAAAAAGAAAAGAAAAGAAAGAAAAAGAAAAGAAAAGAAAAGAAAAGAAAAGAAAAGAAAAGAAAAGAAAAGAAAAGAAAAGAAAAGAAAAGAAAAGAAAAGAAAAGAAAAGAAAAGAAAAGAAAAGAAAAGAAAAACAGTGAGACAGAAATACAGAAGGAAAGGAAAGGAAAGGAAAGGAAAGGAAAGGAAAGGAAAGGAAAGGAAAGGAAAGGAAAGGAAAGGAAAGGAAAGGAAAGGAAAGGAAAGGAAAGGAAAGGAAAGGAAAGGAAAGGAAAGGAAAGGAAAGGAAAGGAAAGGAAACACAGAGGAAAAAGTTAAACACGAGAAGAAAACAAAAACAAAAGAAAGAAGGAAAAAAATAAAAAAGGAGACAGACAAAAGCGGGGGAACTGAAGGAGAAAGAAAAATTCAGATGGGAAAGGGAAAAATAAAACGCAAACGCAAGAGAAGGAAGGAGCGGGCTCGGGGAGATCCCTCCCGGCCGCCCCGGGGCGCGGGGCTCGGGGCGCGGCCGGGCCGAGCAGAACCAGCCCCTGGGAGGAAAGCAAGCGGGGACGGGGCAGTGGAGCGCACACCCGGGTTAAGGGCGAACGAAGGCGGAGAGCGGGATCCGCCGTGTCGGGAAAGGGGCACAACGACGTTGTCTCCCACCCGAGAAATAATCACGAGGGAATTGCCCAGCCTCGAGTGTCGGAATAAATCCGTGGTGGGGAGGGGGTATCCACTGACGGGGGGCTGTGGCAGTGTGGGAGAGCACCCACTGACATGCTTGGTGGGCTGGCACCCACCAGCCCCCGGGGACACACGGGTATGGGAGAGCAGGAGCCCACCCCTTTCACTCATCATCCCCTGGGGCCGGGGCCTTTTTCTCCCCCAGGACACCGAGGGACCGGGGTGGCTGCTGCGGGGGGGTTCGTAGCCTTTTTCCGCAGCACAGAGATCCCCAAAGGTGTCACTGTGGGAGCCTCCACAACCCACGGGCCTCGTGGGGGGGGTCACGAAGTTTGTAGAGCTGCATCTGGAACGAGAGGGGGGTGATGCGGCCATGACAGCGGGTCGCGGAGATGGATGGCCCGAGGGGACGGGGACGGGCACCGCCAGCTGTTGCCCAGATGTTTCCCCGTGGGACTTCCCGTTTTGCCGAGCCCCGAGGGGCGAGAGGAGCCGCAGGCCCAGGGTTGGATAATTAATGGTTCATCTGCGAAAGGAGTGGAGGGAGGGGGGACGGGATTGGGAAGAGAAGGAAAGCGGGAATTGCTATTTATAGGGGCCCGATGTGTTTATTGATCCTCGGTTTACTGTCTCGGACTAATATATCAGACGGACTCCTGCAGCCAGGATGGGCCGGGACCGGTACCAGAACCAGGACCAGGACTAGAGCTAGAACCACCCTCGCCCCTGCCGTGCCCTGCTTCTAACACTCCTTCTATTCCTTGCACTGGGAAGGGAGCAATCCTGACCAGCGGGACAGGGGTCCCTTGCCTGATTGCCGGGGCATAGCAGCCCTCCGGGCCCCTCTAGTTCCACGCCGCCCCAAACCCGTGGTTTCCCGAACGGACGAACAGGCTCGACCGGCAGTCCCAAGGGGTTCGGGTTCGGGAGGATTCGCCTGCATCCATCGGTGAGACCTGGCACGGCTCCCCCATAGCGCAACCCCCTCCCACCGAACCCCACTTCTAGGGGTTCAACCTGCCCGACGCCGGGGCAGTGGGGGAAGAGACGGCGGGAGGAGTGAAACGAAAGCGGGGCCCAGCGGAGCGGCAGCGGGGCCGGGGACCGGGAACAAAGCGGCCGGGCCGGGGGAGGCCGCGGGGAGGTCGAGGCGGCTCCTCCCGCCCGGTGTCCGGGCCCGGCCGGTCCCCTGCAACGGCCGCGGCCCGGTTTCAACCGGCAGGTTCATGGGGGGGGGGCAGTTGGATCGGGGTGGGTTTTGTTGTGGTTCTGGGTTTAATTCATTTCCTCTCTTTGCAGGAAGCAAAGAAGCCAACCGTGTCCCCAGGAAATCTGGGGGTTTCATTTCCATAGATAAGACCTCCGAGGCGCCCCCGGGGCCGAGGGAAACTTGGCTCTGGGGAATCAAAACCATTTTGAAGAGAATCAACCTCTGCCGGCGTCACGGGAGGAGCGGAGCGATGGCAGCGGGGGCCGAGCCCGAGCCGGGCAGGGCCCTCTCTGACCCCCCCCATCCGGCTCCGCATTTTTCTTATCCCCATTACGGTTATTATTTCAAATTTTGGCGAGTCAGAAGCCACCACCCGCTGCTCAATTAGCCCGAACAACGGGGGCATTAAACGGCCGATCGCGGCAGTGTTTAAATCTTTATTTACCAGAACCTTGTAAAGCCAGGAACAATTTGCATTCTATTAACTGCTTTTCAATAGGGCATCGACTGGAACTAAAAGATGCCACTACCCTGCCCTAATTAAAGAGCAACTGAATTACACTAAATACATATGAACGCTGTTCTCCTCCATAAATAACGGAGGGCTTCTCGTCCTGCCGAGCGCCTGGCGGGATAGACAGCGCTCGGATGCGTTAAAAAGAACAATAAAATAGATATAAACGCGTGGTTTACACCCCCACGGGCACCACAGGGACGGCACGGAGGAGCCGGGGGAAGGACGGGCCGGGGAGGCTGCAGGGACCGGGGGTTGCGGGTCAGGCCGGGCAGTGCCCCCCCCTCAGCTCTTGTCCCCGCGACCCCTGCTCACCCCCCTCAGCCACAGCGCGGCCACGCAGAAAAACCGCTTTTCTCCAGCAAACCCGCGGCCCAGCGCTGGGCTGAGGCCGAATTTGCCCCGCCGGGAGCGGCCGCGGGGAACGGCCGCGGGGAACGGCGGTGCCGCCGCTCTGAGCTCCGCACCGGCGGAGCTGCGGGACACCCGCTGCCGCCTCCCCTCCGGCTGGGAACCGGGGCCACAGAGCGGGATTCGCTCCCTCTTCCCGACGGCTGCCGGTGCCGCGGAGGGAGCAGAGCGCAGCTCCAGCGCTGCCTCCTCTCTCCAGCAATCCCCAGCCCGCAGCCAGGCTCCCGGCGTCAGCGACCGGGCAGCGCGGGGACGGTCCGGAGCTTCCCCTGAGCGAGGCTTCGGTACCGAGTAAAGAGCTCTATGAGCGGCCGCGGCTCAGCCCGCACACTCGGGCCGGTGGCTCTCCCGGGTTCACGGGGGACAACGGGCCGGAACCGAGCGAATAAACACCGCCGAGGCTGGAGGCAGCCGAATGGGGGGGAGGGAGCACCGGGAGGATCCCGGGATCCCCATCTCCTGCCGTCAGGAGCAGGCCCGGGGACGGTCGATTCGCCTGAAGTAATATTCACCTTGAATATAATTCACTTTACATATTATTTCCTTCCCTTTCTACTAAAGGCTTCAAATCGGTAACACCCGCCCCAACCTCAGCTTGCAATGGCATCCCGAGAGCGAGAGCTCCCCAAGCGTGTCCGCGGCACCCCCAGACCCACCCGCCCAGAGGTGTGGGGTAGGCGGCCGTGGCCGCAGACCGCGCCGTGCCCTTACCGGCCAGCCTGAGCGCCGACATCCTCTGAAATTCCGGCTCCTGCAACCATTTCCACATCCTCCGGAAAGTCTCCCGGCCTGACTTGAGCTTACTCCAGGGCTTGGGGTTCCGCAGCAGGTCCGAGAGGGTCCCCTGGGAGCGGCACAAGATCCTCTGCGCGAAGATCGCCTGCGGGATGCTGTAGCGCTTCAGCTCGGCCGTGATCCGCTGAGCCACCTCCTTGGTGTTGATCTCCTCCACCTGCCCGGAGCCGCCGGGCTGGGAGCCGGTGGCCGAGGCCTGCCGCTCCCGCTCGCCCAGGAGGGCCCCTCCGGGCTGGCCGTGCGGGTGGCCGTGCGGGTGCATCCCGTTGAGCGGTGGCATCATGGCCGAGCTGGGAGCCGCCAGCCCCCGCGCCAAGTGCTCCTCGCCCCGGGACAGCATCGCGGCGTGAGAGTCGAAGCCGTTGGGCGAGAGCATCTTCTCGTTGGGCAAGTGGCCTCCGGGGCCGTAAGGAGCCAGCGGCTGCTGGGCATTGTGCAGGCTGCCCAGGCCGTTGGGCAGCGGCGAGAGGGGTTGCCCCATGGCCGGCATGTCCTTGGGGTAGTGGCTGTAGAGGTTGCCCATGGAGGCCAGGCTCCGCTCGTCGCGCATGAGGGTGAAGCTGCCGCTCACGTTGCCGGCCAAGCGCTGGTGCGGGTGGTGATGGTGGTGGTGGTGGTGCGGGTGATGGAACTTCTCCGAGACGGTGGAGATGGGCGGCAGGTGCTGCAGGGGAGTCAGGGTGGTGTAGGTGCTGCTCAGGCTCATGCCGGAGGGCGACTCGCAGGACATGCTCATGGCGGGGTGCAGCGGGGCGGCCAGGCTGTGCTCGGCGCGGTAGTCACCCCCCTCCAGGATGGAGGCCATGCCCGAGACCATGGCGGGCCGGCCGTGCGGTACCAGGTTGCGGTGCGAGCCCTGCCGCCCGTGCGCAGGGCTCAGCAGCTCTGCGGGCTGCGAGTGCGGGACGCCGTGCAGGCTGCCCAGGTTCTCCATCGCCAGCTCCATGGTGGCCGCCGGGCTCTGCCGCTGCCTCTCCCGCTCGCTCGCTGCCTTCCTCCCACAACCCCCCCCCGCCACCTCCTCCTCCTCCTCCTCCACCGCCGCCGCGTCCCCCCCCCCTTCCTCGCTCCCGAATTAATTCAGACTCCGCGCTCGGGGATCGATCTCCCGCTCCCCGCGGTCAGGCCAGCATCATGCGCCGCGCCCGCCCGCCCCAGCCCGGCTCGGAGCGCTGCGGAGCGGGGCGCGGTGCGGGAGCTCGGGGCGGCTGCAGCGCGCCTCGGCCACCGGCTCCCGGCAGCCTCGCTCTGGGCCGCGGCGTGACGTCAGCACCGCCCCGCCCCCCCTCCCTCCCCCGCTGAACCGAGTGTGTCCCCCCCCAACCTCTCCCGGTGAGAGCGGGGGGGACACGGGATGGGGGGGGGGGGGGGCAGCGCGGAGCTGCCGGCGGGGCTCGGAACACGGCGGGACAGCGCCGAGCCCTGACCCCCGCCCCGGTGAACCCCCGCCCCGGATGACCCCCCTCTTACCAGGTGCCCCCACCCCTGCACCGAGGTGAACCCCCCCCCAATGCGCATCTGGCGACGCTGCACGACTGTGCCCACCTTGCCCCGCACATCTGGCTGAGCCCCCCGCTCCGATGCGCCTGTGCCCGGGGCCCCAACACCCCCCTGAGCCCCCTCCGATCCCTCCCAAGGGCCTGGCTGCCCCCGATCACCCCAAACACCCCACGCGCGTCCCTGGGTCACCACCCGGCAGGCGCTGCCGGCGTTCCAGGGCAGTGGAGGGGACTGGGAGGTGTAGAGGGGGGCTTTAGCACGAGGAGGGGGGGCGACAGGGACACGCATGAGACAGCATACGGTGCTGCGCTGCAGGACCCTGGGCAGAGGTGGTGGGGAATGGAAAAAGGAAAGAGGGAAAGAGAAAGGCAAAAGGGAAAATACAAATGGAAAGGGAAAGGGAAGGGGAAAGGGCTAATGGAAATGAAAGGGAAATGGGAAAGGGACAATGGAAATGGGAAAGGGAAAGGGAAGGGGAAAGGGAAAGAGGAAAGGCAAAATGGCAATGGAATGGAAAGGAAAAGGGAAAGAGAAAATGGAAATGGAGAAGAAAGAGGAAAGAGAAGGGGGGAAGGTAAATGTGAAAGGGAGATGGAAATGGAAGGGGAAAGGGGAGGGGAAAAGGATAGAGAAAAGGAATAAGAAAGAGAAAGGGGAAAGGAAAAGGAAAGGGAGAAGGAGAAAGGGAGAAGGGCAAAGGAAAAGTAAAGGGAGGAGAAAGTGAGAAGGGAAAGGAAAAGGAAAGGGAAAGGGAAAGAGAGAGGAAAAGGAAAGGAAAAAGGAAAAGGGAAAGGAAAAGGAAAGGAAAAGGAAATGAAAAGGGAAAGAGAGAAGGAAAAGGTAAAGGGAAAGGAAAGGGAAAGAGGAAAGGGAAAATTGAAAGGGAAAGAGAAAAGGAAAGGGAATGGGAAAGGAAAAGGGAAAGGGAAAGAGAAAGGGAAAAGGAAAGGGAAAGGGAAAGGGAAAGGGAAAGGGAAAGGGAAAGGGAAAGGGAAAAGAAGGCAGACGGAATGAAGAGGCAACGCCAGCCGGGCCCAAGCCCAGCCTGGGCCGGGCCTTCATCCTTCCCAGGGATATTTCCTGCCGCTCGCTGCCCCGTCGCCCCTAAACGGGCTCCCTCCGACCCCGAACGCCGGCGGAAGCGGCTCCGGCGTTTCCCGGCCTGCTCCATGCCCCAGGCCGGGCCGCTCCGGTTTCCCAAGCTTTATTGAAAGACCGAGCAGATGAAAACGAGCCCTGCGGATGGATCCTTCCAGCCTCAGTCCCCGGGCGCTGCCCGGTTCCAGGCGGCCCCAGGCGGCCGAGGCGGGTCCGGGAGCTCCGGTGCTCCGGCAGCGGCAGCGGGGCTGCAGGTCCCGGCTCTCCGGGGCGGGAGCCGCGGGCCGGTGCTCCGGGTGTCCCCGGGCTCCGCAGTGAGTTCAGCAAAAATGAACATCCCGTCCAACCGCAGCGCATTTAACTCAACCCAGCCCGTCCATCGCATCCTATCCCACCCATGCCATCCATCCCTTCCCATCCATCCCATCCCGTTCCCGGGAAGCCGGTTAAGTGACCAATACAATAAAATAAAGCCTCGCCAGTTCCCGAGCGCAGCGCCGGGCGGTCACCGTGGAGCAGATGATGCACCGGGAGGAATGGGGTGGGGAGGGGGGAGGGAGGATCCCTTCGGAGGCTTTTCTGCCCCTGTTATGCCCCCATACCACGGTCCAGCCAGGATGTGGGAGGAATCCAGCCCCGCTCCCAGCTCTCATCCCTGATGTGGCCCTGCCGGGAAGGGCCGCAGGCCATGAAAGAGACCCTGAAATCCAGAGGGAGCCGCATCCCGATGGCTCCAACGGGGATGTGAAGTCCCCGATATCCAGGTGACAGGCCGGGAGAAGCTTCCAGGCAGGTAATGGGACATGGAGCCGGGCAGGGATAGACAGAGGGGCCTGGAACCGAGCAGGAATGGGCAGCGGAGTCCGAAGCCAGGCAGGGATGGGCAGGGAGGCCTGGAGCCGGGCAGGGATAGGCGGGGGTATAGAGCTGGACGGGGATGGGCAGGGGGAGTACAGAGCCAAGCAGGGATGGGTGGGGGGGTCTGGAGTAGGGAAGAGATGGTCAGGGGGGTCCGGAGCCGGGCAGGGCTAGGCAGGGGTACCCTGAGGCCAGGCAGCGCCAGAAGATGCTGAGGGGGGGGTGTCGAGGTGCGCAGCGAGGAAGG
This sequence comes from Amazona ochrocephala, assembly GCA_039720435.1. Taxonomy (NCBI): domain Eukaryota; kingdom Metazoa; phylum Chordata; class Aves; order Psittaciformes; family Psittacidae; genus Amazona; species Amazona ochrocephala. The sequence continues at coordinate 29,765,069 of CM077885.1, forward strand.
ATGTGGGGAACAAACCAGGGATGAAGCGGCCGCGTCTGGAAGGGTTTCATTGAGTGTAATAATGGCGATAGAGCATCGACCGGCCCATCGACCGCCCATCGATAGATCTATCCCTGCAGCTGCCCGCGCTCCCGCCGTCCTGCACAGCGTCCCCGGATCGGGCTTACGCCTCCCCCCGCTCCCCAGCACAGCCAGGCCCGCAGCACCGGGTCCCCCTCCCGCCCCGGGGCAGGCGCTGGACTCTGCCCTCCGCGGAGCTTTGCACCGAGCAAGCAACAAATAAAAGGAGAGAGACTTTTTAGTAATTAGTGCGACATAATTGAGTAATGCGGTAGCCCCACGTCCGTGTCCCCGCCCTCCCTCCCTCCTCGGCTCTTCCCCGATCGATGCAATATCATTAGGCGAGAGTCACCAAAACCCGCGGGGCCGGGGGAGCGGGGCGGCTGCGGGAGCTCCCCGGGTAGGGCCCGGGCCGCTGCCCGCTTGTGCGATCCCGGAGCCCGGCCGGGTTCGCTGCCTCCGTGGCGGCCCCAGCCCGAAGGAAGCCCCGCGGAGAGCCCAGAGGCTCCGGCGATGGGCCGGGTCGCAGCGCGGGGAAGAGGCCCGGCCTCCATTCGCCAGCTGGATGCTATTGATCCCTTCCCTCGCCTCCTTTTTCTTCCCGAGCTCCCTCTCCCTGTTTAATTCCCGTCCCTCTGCTCCTCCGCAGCCGCCCGGGGCAGAGCTCCGAGAGGAGCCGGGCAGTGGCGGCACCCTGGGGCGGGGAGTGCGGAACGAGGGTAACAGGTCCGGGGCAGCCTCCGCCGGTCCCGCCCCCCCAACCCTTCCGGCGCAACCGAGGGCTTCTTTTCGACGGGGCGAGAGGGCAGAAGGCGCAGCGGGGCGGGCCCAGCAACTGCCCCCAAAGCCCTTCCGCCCATCCCAACACTGCCCCTCGGGCGGAGCGGGGCTCCCGGGGCTGCCCGCACTTAGAGACGCGACCCCGCTCCCGGCCGGCCCGGGCAGGAGGCCGCGGCGAGGCCGGGCGGGCAGCCCCGGAGCCCGGGGAAGGCTGTGTCGGGGCAGGACGCGGCGCCTGCTTCCTGCCTGTACCCCTGCTTTTGTCCCTGCCTGTACCCCTGCCTTCGTGGGCCGTACCCCTGAGCGGCTCTGCGGTTGCTTTGCGATCAAATCTATTTTATGTTTATTTTTTTATATATATATTTAATTTTTTTCCCCCACTTAGGAACAGCTCGAAAGCACAAACGACACCGCCAGAAGTACATCCAGCGGCGCGGGCAGCGCTGACTGCAGTCGGCTAGCAGGTACAAGGCAGGGACTAAATAAACCAGTTTATTTTGCCGGGCAGGGAAGGAGAAGGAGGAGGTTCCGCGCCCCCCGCCATAGCGATGCCCCTTTAGCAGCCCAAGTTCCTTAAAGTTCTTTAAGGCTTCAAAATAACAGCCCCATCGCCTGGCAGGTGAATTATTTAGTGCCTATAGATTCCCCGCAAACACTTTCATTTCGGTTCCAAATCTTCCCCAGCCCAGCTTTTGCCTATGAACGTCTCGATTTTACAACAATCAAGCGGGAGGCAAAGAGCGTGGCAATTTCTGCTAATCGATTTTCCATACAATGGGCCCCAGATGATGTTTTAAAATGTGAGAAACTAAAATGTGTTGGTTTAAATAAGACTTCTGCAATCAATAGCTTTTTAAAAAAGAGACTTTGATACCGGTTCTTGAAGGGGATTCAAACGCTTTCGCTTCCAAAACAAAACAAGGAAGGAGAAAAAAAAGCCCCCAAAATACCCCCCCCCAAAAAAGCAGCCACGCTTTAAAGTTCTGCCCGGATTTGGGGTTATTAAAGCGGGATTTGGGGAAACCCACTGCGGGGCAGGGGATGGGGGGGGGGGGAGCTCCAGGACCGGAGCCCTCATCCCCGCCGCTCCATCAATCTCCGCGGTAGCTGGCGGGGGTCGTGCTCTGTGTCCGTCTGTGCCCCCTTCCCCCCTTCACCCAGGGTCTCCCCGGCTTTTTCGGGTTCAATTTCCCCTTCTCCGCTTTCCCCGCTTGGTGCCGGGTTTGTGGCGCTTCGGGGAGGAATCCAACCGGGAAAAACTCCGGCCCTTTCCCCACCGACCTTTTCCTCTGCTTAAAAGCCACCCCCCTGGGCCCCCCCCCGTGATCTGCGCCCTCGGCGGCTAGTTAAAGATAATTTTAGCCGCAAGATCAGGCCCTTTCCCCGCCGCTCCCCGCTCCTTTTCCTTTCCTTTTGCCGGATATAAATATATATCTATTACTTTTTTGTTGTTGTTGTTAATTTCCCCCTGTGAAAATTTCCCCCCACCGCAGAATCGGCCCCGGAGGCGTTTAAAGAGAGGGACAGCCCGTGGGGACTGGCAGGGAGCTGCCCCTTCATCCCACCTCTGCCCCCCGCTTTCCCCCGTGCTCGGCCGGTGGAGCCGGGGCCCGGTGGGGAGCGGGGAAAAGCGGCAGCAACGGGGGTGACATGAAGCTGTGGGGCGGCGGAGAGGGGACAGCGAGAGAACCGCCCCCTCCACTGCCTTTCCGGAGACTTTTCTCGTTTACACCGAAACTTTGGGCCGCCCCGAAACTCGGCAGCCGGGAGCGACGGGGCCGCGGCGGGGCGCGGGGCCGGGGTGAGTGGGTTTGTCCATCCAATTCACCCCGGGGAGGGCAGTTTGAGGACCGGAGATTGCTCTTTTCGATGTAGCTCTGTAGCTTTTCCCCAGACAACGCGGCCCCGCATTGGTCCGGCGCAGCCCTGGCAGGAGCCGGGAGACCTCGGGGCTCAGCATCACCCCGCTGCGGCGGCCGGGCCGGGTGCCCCCCGCTGCTCCCAGCTCCGGGAACACCGGCGTGGGGCTCTGGGAGCCTATTTTAACCGCAGTTTGTTTTCTAAACTTCCCGGCGGAGCAGCCCTGAACTTTACACCCTTGGAAGCGGCGCGGGGAGGGCTCGGCCCTTGTATTTTTTTTCCCCTTTTTGGTGGAAATGCGGCGAAAAGTGCGCGGGTTTCGCCCAGCTCCGAGGTGAGAGATGGGTTTTTTTCTCCTCCTGCCTCCCGTCCCCTCTCCGCCTTTCATCGGACTGGCCGGGCCGTCCCTAACCCGGCCTGGGGTGCGGGTGGATTAACCACAACGTGAGACATGCAACGACTTTGTCCGTGCTTTGCGGGGCAGAGGGTCCCACAGACTCCCGAAGTGACACCACCCCCAACCCCTCGCCTCTGCCGTCTCACACTTTTCGGTCTTTGTGCATTTCAGGGAGCCTCAAACCCGAGTCTCTGAGCACCCCAAAGGCTCCCCGAGCGCTCCCGGGGAAGTCCGGGATCGAGGAGCCGGGGCCGGTGCGTTGTGAAGCACCGAAGGAAGGAGGCGAACCGGGCGTTTTCCGCAGCGCTGCAGCGCGTTCCTGCATCTCACCGTGCACCGACAGCACGCGAATTCACGGGAGTTATTTATACATAACATATATTAAAATTTATATAGAAAGAGGCAGTATTTATTTGATATATATGCCATATAGATGTAATTATTATTTTCTCTGTGTTTCCCGCAGGTATTTTCCTGGCGCCGCAGGGCTCCTTCTGGCTCGGGAAGCGGCTCTGCTTTTTCGAAAGATCCCGTTTCTGGAGACTTTTCTTCTCTCTCCCCGCTGTCTGCTCCGGCTCGGCCGCACCGCGGAGCGGCCCAGGGCGGGGGGGTCTGGGCCCGGAGTCCCCCCGGTTCCAGGGGCTCAGTCCCCGTAACAGGTAATTCTGCTCCCTGGGCAGCGCGTCCTGCGGCAAGACACAGGGAGACATCGGGGGGACAGGCAGGGGTAGGCACAGGCAGAGGTAGGGGACAGGCAGGGGAAAACAGGGGTAGGGCCAGGGAGGGGACTGGCAGGGGTAGGAGCAGCCAGGGGTACGGGACAGGCAGGAGCAGGGGACAAGCAGGAGGCAGGACACAGGCAGGGGACAAACAGGAGACAGGCAAGGGCAGGGGACAGGTAAGAGCAGGGGACAAGCAGGGGACAGGCACGGATAGGGGACAGGCAGGGGCAGGCAGGGGTAGGGGACTGGCAGGAGAAGGGGACACGCAGGAAACAAGCAGGGGTAGGGGCAGGAAGGGATGGGGATCAGGTAAAACAGGAAAGAAGCAGGGACAAGGCAGGGATAGGGCAGGGATCTGCCGACCAAGCAGCTGCCCTGGGCTCAGTGCGGACAGGCAGGATGGGGGAGCGGGGGGGTACGGGGGAGCTGTCTCTCGCCCACCCCAGCGCGCTTGGGTCATGGTGTGTTTGTTACTGAAATAACCCAAAGCGGCTCATACTCACCCAGGGCTATTACACAAACACACAGAGGCACACAGGCACAGAAACACACACAGAGCGCTGGCTGGCCATAGCCTGTACCCACCGCACCGACCTGTCCAAGGGAAACCTGGAAACATGTGAATCCACAGCCCCAAACACACCCCTCCTCCTACCAACCCCACACCCCTGTGGGCACGAAGCTGCCTCCATGGCAAGTGCCATCCCAAGAGCAAATGAAGCAGTGGTACCCCTTTCCCTGTGCCCTCCTCTCCCCCGCAGCAGTAATTGCTGCTGTATTTATCCAAACTAGGAGGGGGTGGCAGAGAAAGACTTCTAAGAGTAATTTTCCGGGAATTCTCCTTGGTGTAATTGTCCTGATAATAAATCCGGACGCTTAGCCCTGTGTATGAATTGCTTTTTACCATTTTCATTTATTATTGAACACAGTGGGGAGAAGGGGAAACGCAAAAGGGCTCTTTCTTGCGAGAGGGAAGGGGTGAAAGGGGCCGAGGAGACCATTTCTCTGCAGATCCGGGAAATCTGGATGTGTTCATCGTCGCGTGGTTTGGGGTTTTGTCTTATTTTCTCCCCTTAATACTCAGTCTGTTTCCGCACCCCACGCTTTTTTTTGGGGGGTATTGAAAACTAATTAAATAACCCGCTAGCTAACACGTTAAATTAAGATCCACTCTTGGATTTAATGATGTCTCCGGAAGAATTGACGGCAGTGTGAGGACAGACTGTCGATAGATTCCTTCCCCTGGTTACACTGTATAAATGTGATTAAAACAGATCTCAGAGAACGGTGATCTGACATGGTGCCCACACAGAGATGGAGCCATCAGGGCACCCATGGGTCTCTGGAGACAAACGTCTCCCGAAGTAGGTGCTGAGTGGGGAGACGAAGGATAATGCTGCTGCTCCCAAGGGTTGTCCATAGAGAATGAGAAACAGCCCCACAACATGATCCAGGTTGGAGGAAGACCCTGGAAAAGGCTCATGCCTCTAGAGAAGGGGGAAGCATCCCACAGCCCATGTGCTGCATCACCCAGCAGTACTGGCCAAGAGGTGTTCCTTCATCCCCAGCCCTTGGGGCAGTCCAGGTCAGCCTTGTGCTCTGTGGATGGATCCAAGCTCAGCCTTGGCTTTGTCCTGGCTCCAGCAGTGCAAACAGTGGCTGGGATGGTGAGCATACACCCATTGCTTTCTGCTTAAGCTCTCAGGTAAAGGTTACCTTAGCATCCAGGCTGAAAAAAATCAATGGCTGATACAGCATGAGACTCAGAAAGACAACATGCATCTATCACTTAGGGGTTCGATGGGCTTAGTATAGTCTTGTCAACAAATGATTGTTTAAACAGAATATCTCAACTGTTTATGGCACCCTTAATCCATACATTTAAGCACCACTGTAACATGTCCTGAGCATAGATTGCTCTGTAGAAACCTCTGTTGTTAGGTCCAGAGCTGCAGAACACTTAAGCATGTGCTTAAGTCTCTTAGACTTCAAATTAATCATGTACTTAAGTGTTTTCCTCTACTAGGCCTGGCCCAAGAACAGGGTAATACCTGTCATGATGTTAATGGATGAAGTTTTTGTTTCCTGCCCTTCATTTACATAGTGTATAAAGGGCTAAATGCACCTATGCGTCCTCCAGACACAGCGTCTTCTGGCTGATTAATCCCGCTGGTGCACAAACAGACCCAGTGTCACCCAGCCCGGGAGGTTATTTCAGAGCTCTTCCTTCTCCCCTGGGCACTGGAGTCCTTGATGTGGCATTTCATAGCAACCTTCCAGCATCTGAAGGGGGCCTATAGGGATGTTGGGGAGGAACTCTTCACTAGGGACTGTCGTGATAGGACAAAGGGTAACGGGGTCAAACTTAAATGGGGGAAGTTTAGGTCAAATATAAGGAAGAAGTTCTTTACTGTAAGGGTGGTGAGGCACTGGAATGGGTTGCCCAAGGAAGTTGTGAATGCTCCACCCTTGGCAGTGTTCAAGGCCAGGTTGAACAGAGCCTTGGATGGCATGGTTTAGTGGGAGGTATCCCTGCCCATGGCAGGGGGTTGGACATAGATGTTCTTAAGATCCTTTCCAACCGTAACTATTCTATGATTCCATGACTTCAGGGAGGTCTGGGCCAGTGGAACCAGTGGTGGTCGGTGAAAACCCCCCAGGGACTGTGAATTAAATGATGCAAAGGGAAAGAAGAGAGGATCAGATGGAGAGGGCTGCAAAAAAAGATGCAAAAGAGAATGAAGAGGAAAAAGAGGCTGAAAAAGCATAACAGAGCAACAGCTATGATGTCCATGGGGAGCTGAGCAGGGAAAGCAAGGTGCCAGCTCAAACCAGGCTGGAGACTTGCTAGGGGAGACTTGCAACCCCCCTAGTCCTCCAGCCCAGCACAGCCTGGCCCTGTGGACCCACGGGTGCTGCTGGAGCCCTGTGGCTGATTTCTGCATTTGATCTCCAACTTCAAGCCAAGCAGATGGTTAAATGATGCCCTCCCTGAGTGGTCCTGCTGGAAGGGACAGGGGTAAGTCCTTCTGAAGATACCACCTTTCTCTTCCTGCCAAATCTGTTCCCCAAGCTCAAACCCAGCCACAGGTGCCCAGGGAGAGCATAGAATGGTTTGGCTTGAAGGGACCTTAAAGTGCATCCAGTTCCAACCCCCTGCCACGGGCAGGGACACCTTCCACTAGAGCAGCTTGCTCCAAGCCCCTGTGTCCAACCTGGCCTCAAATCCTTACCATACCCCCATGAAACCCATCCTAGCTGGAGATAGGGCCTGGGCCACTTCTTGTGTGACCTTCCTTATCGTTCCCTGAGCAGCCTTGATGCCAGAGCAGTTCCTGGAAGAGTGGGGAATCCTGAGGCAGGGAGGACCACAGTTCTGCTCCCTGTGGGGACACCACGATGGGCTCCATCTAAGGGTCAAACACATGCCCCATTGCTTTGGGATCCAGTGGCCCTGAAAGCAAATCTCTTCAGAGGCTGCTGCACCTGGACAGCTGGGGGGATGCAGTTGGGAGAGCAGGAGAGCATCTGCCCCAGCAGGATATTGTGCTCAGGATCAAGCCCGAAGGTTTCCGTGGTGGTGAAGATCAGGAATATTTTCCCAAGATGCTGCTCAGCCCTCAGGGACATGGAGAGCTTGTCAGATATCGAGCAGGCTCGTCAATGTTGCAAGCTCTAAGTCAAAGCAGAAATCAGTTAATGGTCTTCTCAAGCTGTCCTCTTGGCCTGCGGAGTCCTCGCAGAACCTGGGGCAGATGGCTTGTGAGGGGCTGATGTGCTGCTTAGTCAAGTGTTCATTCAACAGCCATGACGGTGTGTATCAAACCATATACCTGAAAAATCACAGTTGGAAGAGGAAGCAGTGCCCTGGTTTGAGGGAGTGACGCTATTCATCAGAATCCATAAGTATCTACTTAAACCTCCATGGGAATGTGGAGAAGAGTTTTGGGACCTGAGGTGGTTCCTCTGTGAGAATTTGAAATTCTTCAGTTAGAAAAAACAAAAAAAAAGGCAAAAAATTAGAAAAAAAAGAAAAGAAAAATCAAACCCATTGCAGACGTTGTCAGTCAAAGCAGGAGTATTTGACAAGCTTGAAAGTTGCAGCTAAATTTAAGCTTGGGCGCTTTGTCAAGTTTCCTTTTAATGTGAATGAATCATGGTTTAAAAACAAAAGTAAAACCACCCAGGGCTGGGAAAGGAAAATGGCTCTCTTGCAGAATGCTGAAGCAGGACAATCTGATGACTCCAACTCTCTCCGTGTGGCCAATGAAATGGTTGAAAAGGGAGATTTAATGAAGCGGTTGGCTCCTGCGGGAAAAAGACTCATTTGGATGAAGCAATGCTGTTCTGATTTTCCAGACTTTTGGAGTATATCCCTGATGTCTGCTTGGTGGGAATGGGTTTTGGGTGCTCCCAAACCCAGAGCCCTGCACTGACAGGGCTCTCAAGCTGCCATCCCTGTCCTCCAAGGTTTGTGTCCTGCCTTCCTCCAGGTGAAAAGTCAGTGTAGGACAAGCAAATTCCAAAAGGCAATTGCAGGAAAATTACAGCAGCAGAGTCAGAGCGACTCTTCATGGCAAAGAACTCGGCTCCTTTTGTTACTCTGTGGTAGGATGGAGCCCACAGATGAAGTTCAGGCCTACCTGGATGCTTGTGTGTGAAGTCTGAGCTGGAGCTCATAACTGCACCTGCCTTGGGCTGAGTTGTGTTCAGTTCTATCTGAAACAACATTTCTGGGTATTATAATTTACATTAAGATAATAGAATGTCTTTAAAGCTAATAATACGCATGTGTTCTGATGCTTTTTCCTTCGTCTGAAGGATGCAAGGTGAGATGAGTGTCCAACTTGCACACAGTATCTGGGGGCCATATCAAAGACCCATCTGTAGTCCGCTTCGATGCAATACAAGTACTCGTTGACTCCCCTTTCCATCAGGAATGGGTTAGTGAGCTTCTCTGCTGCAAGTTGACCCTGAACTGTTGTGATAGAAAGACCCAGAGTTGTATGTTAGACCCAAAAATTAGACAAAGAGGTGACCTGGAGAACACCTGACCCAGTGATAATATGGATATATGTGTGTGGGGAACCTGGAGATTAATTGAAGTCAAATAGGCTGTGCCAAGGGCTGAGCGTTGGGATCATAGAATCATGGAATGGTTTGTGTTGGAAGGGACTTAAAGCTCATTCTGTTCCAACCCTCTGGCACAGGAATGGACACCTTCCACTAGAGCAGGTTGCTCCAGGTGCTGTACAACCTGGTCTTGAACATTGCTAGGGATGTGGCAGCCACAACCCTGGAAATGTTCAAGGCCAGGTTGGATGAAGGTCATCCAGGTTGGCTGGATCAGAAGTCCATCTTTGGTGAGCAAGCATCAGTCTCCTGCTTTCTGTCCGTGAAGCACCTTTGTGTGTGAATTACCTCCTGTGGTAGTTAATAAAAGGAGTTGGCTTTGATGACGCTGGAGAAATTTGGCTTTTCCTGGCTTTCAAGGGAGCTGACCTGCATTTGTGGAAATGAGGCCACCTCACATAGGTGTCTCAGTAGGGGAAGTGTCCACTTGTGAGCACTTGTGGTTTAGTATTAAGCCCTCTGTCCTTCAGCTGTGCAAACATAATCACAACATAAGAGTTGAAAACTCTTGTACAAAGACTTTGGGATCTAGATACAACATCGTCTAGGGACCATAGTAAAAGGCATTGTTAGAAGACACACACACACGAGATGCATGGAGCTACAGCGGCAGGCATTGAGAACAGGATCAATATCTGTACAGTAAATACTCAACAGCACCTGGGAAGCAACCACCCCACCCCTGCTCTTCATCTCATTAAAGAGATGGTCAAAGCCTGAGCACCACTTTTAGGATGAACTGTTGGAGGCTACGGACATGATGTTGTTGGGGAGGCTGCTGGAGCGAGAGCTTCGAGGCTTTTGTGGCAGTGAGATCTGCCTAATGAATGGCTCTTTGGAGGGATGGACCTTGTCTACACACAAAATTGCAAGCCAAAATTGGTCTTGTGTAGACACCCCTAAATCATTTTAAAGCAGGTTGGTATTGGTTTGTATAATTCGATTCCTTTACCAAAGCGAAGCGAAATCGATGCAAATGGGGTTGACATTGATTTCAGTACATCCGCACAAAGGTTTTGCCCCAGTTTAATGAAATCAGTTTAAAACCACACCTTTAGCTAAACTGGCATAACTTTGTGTCCAGCCAAGGTGAGAGGGAAAAGGAGAAGGGAAGAAAGCGCCGTCATCTACCCTAAAAAGAGGCGAGGGAGAAGTGTTTATGAAGTGCATGTGCAGGCAGCGAAGCCTGTTCAAGCAGGCTGCAGTGGCACAAAGTGATAAGGAATGGGTCAATATAGTTTTCTCAAAGATTTTTTTCCTTAAAGAAAGGTTAAATGTGAGGTGATATTGATTTCCCTTTTCTCCCCATCGCTCCTCTCACCACCCCTCCGGCCCCTTCCCCTCCTCCCTGCCCTTTCCCCACCTCCCCGCATCCCAGAGCCATCCTTGGAGGAGGAACTGCAGCCCAAAGTGGCCAAGTGACCAGGGAGGACCACAGCGCCGGCCACAGCACTGACCAATGGGCGCCCAAAGGAGCCCTCGTTGCTTAGCAACCCGCTGCAGAGAGGGAGGCAGAGAGCGCAAAAAGATGGATTTTCAGATTGCAGCAGCCAAGCAGATCAATTCTGCAACATGGGCTACAGTGGCCAAGTGGAATCTCTCTTGCTCCCAGCAGGTATTGATCCAGCCATGCTATAGGCATTGAATGAGCTCTAATAAGTCCTGAGTAAACAGGAACAAGGACTTAAGTGATAGCCCAGCAGTCAAACATCAACTCCCTTTGTCTTCTTCTTCCTCTTCTTCTTCTTCTTCTATTTTTTTTTTCTTCCTAATTGCTGAAGGGTTTGCAAGAAAAGGACAATAAACTTTATTGATAGAAAAATAAAGAGTCAGAATATCACTTCATTTGCAGCCTGTGAGGGTTTGGAGGGGGAAAGTCCCTGCCTCAGATATCCAGGTTGGCTTTGCAGAGTGCTGACCCATGGGCACACGCTCTGAACCTGGATTCCTGAGCTTACCTGGGCATGCACAAGACCCAGTGGAGAGATCCTTCACACTGCGTTTTGCCAGGCAAGGGCTATGAGGAAAGGCATGTGTCCGGAGATGCCCATTTGAAGCTGACATGTAGATGAGCACATTCAGGAGTTTGGACTCGGATGATGTTTCTCCTCCAGATCTCCATGGGAGGAAAGGAGAGATTAAACATCCTGGCAGGGAGATGAAACCCTTCAGGAAAGGGGCTAGGAGCAGCAAAATTCCTCCTTTGTGGATTCCAGAGCAGGCAGCAAAGCTGGGTCTGAATGCTGCAGAGTCTGAAGGACATGTCCAGAGCTGCAGGATGCTCAGGAAGAGGAAGGGAGCAGACTTGGCCTTGGCTGTGAGAGTGGTTTTGTTTGCTGCAGGGAGATGCCGGGGCTGAGAATGGAACCAGGCAAGGAGTCTGGAGTGATCCAGGACTCAGATGTCAAAGGGACCCAGAGCAGCATTTGGGGGACATAACCAAGCTTGAAGGATTTGCTCTTGTGGGAAGTGTGTGGCTGAGAAGGAAGAGCCCGAATAAACTCGACTGATGAAGACATGGTTTGGAGGGTCCCAGACACTCAGCTGGGGCTGTGCTTGTGCAAAAATCTCTGTTGCTTGGGGTTTCCCATCTGTTCTCTACTTGGGGGCTGCAGCGACCAACCCATTGCAGGCAAGAGCCTGGAAAACAAGCACCCCATGGCAACGTGAAAACCTGCTGCACTGTCCCTATGCCCCGTCTACCCCCCTGCGTGTCGCTGCTTTGCTCCATGGTCCATCCCCATACCTCCTCCTTCAGCATCTCCATCCCTGCTTCTTTCCCCAGCCTTCACCTCCCTGCAGAGAGGAGCCCCACGGGCTCAGAACCCTCCAGTTCTTGCTCCCTGTGCCTCAGCTTTACCTGTTCTCTCCTCAGCTTCCTCAATGTCCTAAATTTCTACCTCCAGCTCCGGGTACAGCGAAGCCTCCAGCCGCTGCTGTCTCCCAAAAACTGCTGCAGTTGATGCAGGGAGGACAGGGATCCCACCCAAAGGGCTGGATGCTGCTTTCTGTTCCCTTGCTGGCAGTTCCCAAGTGACACCAATTGAATAACTGGAGCTGTTCTGGATTTATGCCTATTTAACCAAGATCCCAGGCCAGGTCTACCCACAGCGATTAGAGGACTGGGGAAATGAGAGCTCTTTGCTTGCACTCTGAGTTCTCTCATCCCACATTTCAGCAGCCTTCATCACAACAGGGTTGGTAATTAATTGATCTGATACTAAGGTGGCTGGCTCCGGTGCTCACCCCAGCTCCCCACTGCGGTTCAACACCGGTTAAACCAAGTGACTCCTTGTATCTTTCAGGTGATCCACAGCGAGAGGCAGCAAAAGGGAGGTGGGCACCTGCGTGCACAAGCGTGTGGGTGCACGTGCATGTGTTTGCAAGTGTGGGTCTTAGTTAGTCCAGAGGTGGGAGAAGGAGAAAACAGATGAGCACTGGCCCATCCCCAAAGATATTTCCCGTTTTCCAAGAAGAGAGAAAACGCAGTCTTTTTTTCTGAAGGTTTCTGCATTTCAAAGTAATATCAGCAGGGCCTGAAGCTTAATCTTCGTTACCCAGAAGGCTGTAGGAATCAGGCAAAAGGAGAGAAAAAAATCGAATCGATATGGCAGTATGAATTTATTCCCAGGGGAGTCCAAGGCACCAATATTTTCTCTCCCCTCCATTAAAGAGATAGCACCCGCCCAACACAGACACCCCTCATATGTCCGTCACGGGAGTTACGCTGCAGCAGTGGGTATGACGATGTTGGAGGGGTGCGTGTAAAAATCATGGGAGGTGAAATGGTATCACCCAGAGGGCTGGAAGGAAAACTCTCAGCTACAGCAAATGACTTCTTTAATTTGCCAGTGGCTTCCTGTATCCTTCGCTCTGCTTGATGCTGATGGCTGGGGATGCAGGGAGAGGGGCAGGGATGATGAGGGGAAGAGGCACTGAGCAGGTCCCAGGGCTGCTGAGCTGGAGATGTGGGATGATCAAAATACTTTGTGGTCCCTGTGGTGCCAGGACTCACCTAAACTGGATGTCTTGTAGCTGAATCACAGCTCCCTTTATGGGGGGTTAATAGCTACAGAAGGAACTCATCCTGACCACAGATCTGGGCTGAAGGCAGTGGGATGCAGGGTTCTGGGAAGCGTGAAGCCCCTGTGGCCCATGGGATGTGGGTGTCCTTTCCCAGCATATGCAAAGATATGGACGGCTGTTGGTGGAGACCAGCGTGGTGCCAGCTCTCACCTTGCTCCTTTGACATGGGTAATTGCTCTTCAGCAATGACATGGGGAGATGTTGACCCTCCAGGGCCAGCCCAACTCCATGTCCCTGTTGGTGGTTGCTTTGCTGTTGGCATCTCCCTGAGCCCTTTGGCCAAGGTCTCCTTGGGAGGAGCAGCATGGCAACACCAAGGACACCAAGGATGGGGCTTGGAGCAACCTGGTCTAGTGGAAGGTGTCCCAGCCCATGGCAGGGGACTGGAACTGGATGAGTTTTAAGGTCCCTTCCAACCCAAACCATTCCATGATTCTCTGACTACGACACATGGTGAAACTTGCCTTTCAACCCTGGAAAAAGCTACTTTTGCAGTCGCAGGAGGGGGGTGCACCCTTCTTACCACACTGCCACAACCGAGCCAGCATCTCCATATTCATACAGGGAGAAATAACCTTCTTTTTCACTCGTGCCACCCAAAGCTCAGGCTTTTCCTTCACAAACAAAACCCAGAGGAGCCTCAGGGGCTGCATCACTCTCGCATTAAATCCACTGGAGCACCCAACCGGGTGCAGCTGGGGGAGCTGTGTGTTGGAGCATTCCTTGAGTTTTGGGGTGGGCACCAGGGCCAGGGGCTGTGTGGGACTGGGACATGGGGCAGACAGCTCAGGGGGGATTTATGGCCTCTGGCTGCACGGCTCTAACCAGAGCTATCAGCTTCCCACCACAATGCGCCCAATCGTTTGAAATCTAAAACAAAATGTAAAACAAGGAATAATGGTAACAAAAAAGGCTTAATTAATTGAAGTAAATTGCATCACAATAGTGATTTCTCAGTAACATGGCTAAGTGCCCCATTATTCTGATTTCACTCAGTATTCATGGATGCTAAATAAATCACAGGCCCTCCACTTACAGCCTGCTGCAGAGGGGCAGGGGGATGGAGGTCCTGCCATCTCCTCGGTCTATATGTCGATAACCCCAGCACTTCCCGAGTGTCCACCTTAAATGGCAGCCAGAATTACCATCAAAATAAATTAATTATTCAGCTGTTTGGGGTTTTTTTCTTTGTTTTTTTTTTTTTTATTTGTTTGGTTGGTTTTTTGGGATCTTTTGGTTTATTTTTTTCTCCTTTGCCTTTTTTAATTGTATTTTTTTCTTAACCTTTGTAAAAATTTCCCCTGGAGCTTCACTGGGAAGCTTCTCCCCCTCAGTGATGCCTTGGTCTGTTTATCAATATCCTGTTAGTACCAGTTTACTTGAAGGCATTCTTTTTCCCACTGGCATCCCCACACGTGGTCACTTTGGCTTAGCTCAGTGCCAGGGCTGGCAGCAACCTGGGCATCGTTTGGCAGCTGTTTGTTGGAAGGGATGGGTGAGCTGGCACCCAGCGCCTGAGACCACGGTGATGGCCAGGAACAGCCAATAGACTGCGTTGAGAAGTGCTCACGGGAGCTCAGCAAGCACTTGCTCATGGCTTTGCTCTTCCTGCACATATCCATGCTTTATTCAGGGCCAATACCGCTATGGAAGCAGATTGGATCCTTGCTAAGTGCCAGCCTGAAGCAGCTTGAACATGATGAACTGCTCTTTCGGGTGGTTCCATGAGATGTCAAGGTGGAAAGACGTCCCTAAAGCTGAGGTGAGGAGGAGGACGCTGGACCACAGCCCTACAGGCACATCCCTTTGATGCATGGAATGGAGTCCCACATCCCGGCATCCCCAGCATGGACCCCATTGTAGAACCGGCAGTGGCTTTGTTCTCCTGCCCTTGTTAATCAAGCTGGGCTGGGAAGCGCTTCAGGATGTACCAAGCAAGTGCAGCCTGGAGGCATCTCCTGGAGGAGCCTAATGAAGGAAAAATACCTATTGGGTGCTGCAGACCCATCCCTCCTCCCTGCTGGAGCAGGGCTTGGTATGACCAGCATTGATTTCAATAGCAGGTCAATGGAAATCAGCACAGGGGGGTGTGCAGAGACGCTGCGACAAAGAGCCTTCCTCAGCCTGCAGCTCAGTGGGATCCCAGCCCGGGATCTGCTCGCAGGATCTCATCAGTGTCCCCATTGTCCCTCTGCACAGAGGATGTGATGCTCCACAGCCAGTGCTGTGGTGTCAGCACTTGGGCACAGCCAGAGAGGGAACGTTGGCTGTTCCCTGTCTCCTCTTCAAGGCAACATCCCCCTCTCTTGTCTCCAAGCATCCCCTGATCCCCCATTCCCAAATCTCAGCTACAGCCAGCCCAGCCACCTCACCACTATGCAATTCCTATGGAGTGGCTGCTGCTGTAAGGGGACCAGGAATCAATTAATCAATCGCAATCAAGATCCCAGGGTGTAATCATAATTAATATTCAGCCCTGATTGATCCTGTCATGGTTTTGCTGTGTTCACGTGGGCTGGGATGATAAAACTGACTGTTTAATGGTGCACTTGCAGATCCCTTCCCGTTCCCAGCCCTGCTTAGGGCTGTCACCTCTCCTGTGCAGGGGACAGAGGTGACCTCCCAGGAGACCCAAGGAGCTATTTGGGAAGGGGAACAGCACAGTGGGGCCTCATGGGGGGCTGGCTCCATTGGGAGCAGGGTGTGTGTGCACAGTGGATGACAGCGGTGCTCAGGGTGGGCCCCCTTGTCACGCTGGAGGGCATCAGGATGACACCCAGCAGGGTGTCACCATGGGGTGGGTGTCACCACAGGGTGCCACAGGCAGCACTAGGGTGGTCAGTGGCCCATTCCCCAGCTCATGGCCCTCAGCTGTGCCCCAGATGCACAGCTCTCCATCCAAGTGGAAACCATGGGAGCCGGCAGACGCTGGCTGGGAGCCCTCTGAATGTCACAAACACAGTGTAACTAGACTTGGATCAATCCATCAATGCACAGCGGTGGTTAAATAGTGCTGTGCTCACCTCCCTCCAATTAAACTATCATTTCTGATAGATCCCTTTGTGTCTTCGTCTCCCTGCCAGGCTCTTCTGGCCGAGGGCGATGTCGATGGCTCAGAGGGTGCTCCCTTCTACTGCTGCAGCCAGGTCCATGCTGGATTCATGGGATTCAGAGGGATGTGGATATTCCTTCATAGCCCATGCCGTGGGCTGGCTGCTGTGCTCTGGAGCCCAGGAGAGGACAAGCCCTGGGGACCACCTGCAGCTTCATCGCAAGGTGCAGATGGGAGAGATGGGGATGCTGATGCACTGCTCCTGCATCCTGCAGTGTGCAGGAACCGGAGCACCCACTCCCCAAGCTGCTGGGAGCATTTTGCTTTGTGCCCCTCCAGGGAACAGGGACCCCATGTTGGAGGTAGCACCAGCTCCAAGCCATGACCCCAGTTGCAGGTTTGGGCTGCTTCCT
Organism: Amazona ochrocephala; assembly: GCA_039720435.1. Lineage (NCBI taxonomy): Eukaryota > Metazoa > Chordata > Aves > Psittaciformes > Psittacidae > Amazona > Amazona ochrocephala. The sequence continues at coordinate 29,781,572 of CM077885.1, forward strand.
CTGCACCTTCCTGTATCACCCAGGGAAATGCAGCAACTGGGGCTCAGCCTGACTGTGAGTCTGGTCCCTCACTGGGAATTCAGGGTATGCCCCAGCTCCATCCAAACCCCTCTGAAAGCACAGAGCTCCCCAAAAAGCACTGAGCTCCCCACTGCCCCATAGAGCTTTGTCCTTGCATTAGCAGCTTGGTGGAGCTTCTCACCAGGATGCCCAAATTCCTTCTTCTTTCTCCCTTCTGAGAAGGTGCTGGGCTGGGAGGGGTCTTGCCAGGGGCTGGGAAGTTGGGAAGCACCCAGGGAGCACAGCGGCAGCGGGGCCTGGCAGGAGCCCGTAAAGCAGAGCTGGGTATTGATTTCCCATTGATCCCATGCAACCGCATTCTGCAGCGGCTGCTGTCCTACATTTCAATCCCACACCTTTGCCTCTGACTTTAATGGGCTTCATCACGGCCCCAAAGCTTCATTTAACCAAAAAGGGAAAGGAGCTGGCAGGCAGCTGCCAGAAATCAGAGCAACCTTTTCTCTGGGATACAGCTGTATCCCTGCATCCCTCCCAGCTCCAGGGAGCAGGGGACAGGTTCCCTGGGGTATTTTGGGGGATGCAGATGCACCCGCAGCCCTTGTGGGTCCCAAGCCTGATGGGAGGGTGCTGCGGATGCTGATGGCAGCACCCAGCTCTCCAGCCGCTCTTCCACCTTCAAGGTCTCTCCCTACCTTATCCTTGCCGTACCTGCACAATTCCATCTACTGAACAAAGGGCTCCGACTGCTGCCGGAAGGGCAAAATTAAGCTCCACCTTAACGAGGCTCTGCATAATGATGTGTGTGTGTGTGGAAGCACTGCACCCCCCCTCCAGCTGTGAGGTTACAGGCAACGCGTCAACACCCCCTGACGACTGGAAGATGAATATGGAGGAGCTGGATCCAGCTGAGGATCCTTGGGCGTTCCTCGAGCATCAATCACGGCGCCAGCAGCCCCGGCACCCGTGCACGAGCTGGGCCAGAAGTGATTCTGATTTATCCTCTGCACCCCTCCCTCCCAATTGCATTTTTCAGCCTCCCTGTTGCTCAGATGAAAGAAGATGCAATCGTTCTGTTATGTTTAAAGCACACGGCCAAGGCCCCCGGGCTGCCTGTGCATGGTGGGGGGAGACCTTCAACCTGTTCATAGCAGATCGGTGTTGAAACAACCCGAAATGTTTGGGCCCAGCTCCTGCAGGAAACCCAGGGGATGGGCGGCAGGGAGCTGGTGCAGGCAGAGGGAATACAGAGGGAAGAATCTGGGGACAGGATCACCCGGGAGTATGGATGGAGAGAGCAGGAGGTTCAGTAATGCTGTGCTCCAGCCAAAACCCTCCTGGACAAGAAATCCAAGAGATGAGAGAAGGAATCAGTGGTAAAGAGGAATGGTTGGTGCTCAAGACCTGCTCAGGCAGGTGGCCCTGGTAGAGGCAGTGCAGTGGCCTTCCCTTCCTTCTCCTTCCTTTCCAGGTTTTCCTGGACTGTGCAGGTGGCAGACACTGATGTGGCAGCTCCAGCTGGTCGCTATTCCAGCAACCAAACCGTGCGTCTCCAGAGGCTGACAGCAGCTCAGGGAAACCATGGCTGGGGACAGGAAGGACCTGGGATCAGAAGAGATAGAGGACCTGGGAGCAGGAGGGAAGGACAATCTGGAATAAAGAGGGATGGAGGACCTGGGATGAGGAGAGATAGGTGACCTTGGATCAGGAGGGATGGAACATCTGCTATCAAGAAGGATGGAGGACCTGGGAGCATGAAGGGATGGAGGACCTGGGAGCAGGAGGAGTACAGAAATAAGACGCTGGGACGTGCCCAAGAACACCTCAGGCTGTCCCTGTGGCAATGGGCTCGCAGCCCATCTCCACTGGCCCCTTCCAGGTCTCACCTGAAGAAGCCTTTTAGTGCTATTTTCAATGAGAGAAGCTCAAAGCCAACACCAGCCTCTTCCAAAGAGCCTCCATTGCCATCCCATCCTCCCCCTGCTCCAAGGCAGCTCGGAGGGGCCGGGGGAGCTCTCTGCAGAGCCAGCTCAGCATCTTCCAGTCCACGTGCCTGCTCCCTCCCTGGGGCAGAATCTCGAAGCCGTGTTTGGGTTTGATTTATGCCAAGGTAAAAAACTAATAACATTTTCTCCAATTATTAACCAGTGAGGTGTGAGAGGGGGACACGAGCTGGGAATTAACTCCATGACCTTTGGGGGTAGGCTTTTACCTCCCCGCCTCCCTCCACTCTCCAGCCCAGTGTGCTTTTACCAGTCCTCTCAGCAGAAACAGGGCTGCTGCTGTGAACAAGCTCCCAGCAGACATCGCTAAGGCTGCTGAGGGTGTTTGGATGATGGGATGATGGGGATGGCACACGATGCCCAGGCTATTTGGACATTTCAAGTTGTCCTGACCCCATGGGTGTGCATTCATGCACCCCTACTCTTGAATCCAAAGGGTCTCTCTGATGCCAATCAACCTTCTTTGCTCTGCTCCAACCACCACACCTTTCTGGATGCCTTTGAGTATGTGACTGCCATACGCAGGTCCTTGGTCAGGATAGGGCACCCCAACCATGTATCTGCTCTTACACAGCAAATGCCCTAAAAACAGGCATAGTGAGCAGGAATGGGTGCCCCACAGCTCCCTAGACGCACTTGGGCTCCAAACCAGGATGGAGACCAAGCCTTCCTCTCTGCCCTTTGGTTTTTGGCTTCTGCTCTTGCCATTGGATAGACGCCCAGTTTAGGCATCTAAGGAGGCTTTGGCAAGAAGGCTGCTGGACAGCAGAAAGAAGCCTTTTTGGACTGCTTTTCCCACCCTCCTCCTTGAAGACACCCCCTGAGTCAAGGCGCAAGGCTGGAACTCAAGCTGCCTCCTGAAGAAGGGCTGAGAGGCCCCGAGGCCATCAGGAGAACGAAAAGTTGGCCTTGGGAAGTTGGAGCATCTCCGGCGCAGGCGTGTTCTCGCCTCCCTGCCCCCTCCTCTGCCTCTCCCTCCCTTCCCGAAAGCAGCACTGCGGCAGCACACACCAGCAAACCGATCAAGGCAGAAGGACTGATCAATAGGCATATTGAGCACTTTGCAAGGTACGGTGATTTTTGCGGATTCAGGGCTAACCTCACCCCAGAGCTCCAAGCTATCGCCTGTGCCCCAGCACCATTGCCCCCAACAGCAGCTCTGCTGCCCCCTCGCAGCTCCGGGCTGGCAGGAGCACCCAGGCTGCTCCCAGGAGGAAGCAGAGACCTTGAAGGCTCAAGTCATTGGTGGCACTTTTGGCTGGAGGTAAAGGAGGGAGTTAACAGATCCCAGGGGCATTTCTTCACAGTGAGTTCCCAGAATCAGAGTCCCAGCCTGGTTTGGGTTAAAGGGACCTTAAAGCTCATCCAGTTCCAGCCCTGCCACAGGCAGGGACACCTTCCATAGAGCAGGATGCTCCAAGCCCCTGTGTCCAACCTGCCCTTGAACACTGCCAGGGATGGGGCAGCCACAGCTTCTCTGGGCACCCTGTGCCAGCGCCTCAGCACCCTCACAGGGAAGAACTTCCTCACACCTAATCTGAATCTCCCCTCTTTCAGTTTCATAACACAGTGTTGGGGATCATCTCGTTCTGGGAAAACTTGTGGGGTTCAGAGTCTCTTAGAGAGGTGCATCTGAGCTGGGAGACTCCCAGGGATGTGGATGGATGAGCTGGAGTCATCATGATGATGGGAAGAGGAGATCTGAGGACAACGATTTGTAGCTCATGGGGCTGAACCGAAGGCAGTGGTGGGAGGGGGGAACCTCCAGGAGTTGGTCCTTCCCTGCAGTGCTTGGATGGGAAGGGCAGAATGAGGAAGGATCTACTGAGTGCTTGGTGGCATTGCAGGAGATCTGTCTGGAAGAGACCTCTGGAGGTCCTCAACCCTGGCTGAGTGTTCCTGGGTTGCAGGCCCAAGGAGAAACCCATGGGACATGCTCCTGGCTTGGCCAGGCTGGCCAAGAGCCGGCTCAACATCCCAGGGGCTGAGGTTTTGATGGAAAAGGATCTTTGCCTTTAGCATCCTCCGGCTCGATGACAGCCCACAAGGGGATGAGTGGGGAAGGCAGATAGCCCAGAGTGGCTGATAAGGTGCTTGGGAAGATAACACAGAAATCAAACAGAACCTCATGTTCAGAGCTGCTGCTTTAAACCTGTCCCAACCCCTTCACTACTGAGGCACGGAGAGCTATTACACCTTGCAAGGTAAAAATAGCACATTTAATGAAGCTGGGAAAAACGTCAATTGTATTTTGTTGGGGTTGCAGAGACCTCGTTTCCACGTTCCCCATGAAAATGTGGAAGAGCTGTGAAAGCCCCACACGGTGATATGCAAAATGCACTCGAAGGAAGAAAATCAGCAGAAAGCAAACAAAACCTGAATGTTGTTCCACACCCCCAGGTTTGACCTTCATCGCTCTCCCGCAGCACAAGGTTTCAGAGCTTGATCACCTAGAACCCCCTCCCCCAACTGTCTTTTAACACTGCTGATGTCTTAATAGAAATTTGCCATTTAAGCAGAATTCTGTTCCAAAACTGAGCGTGTTTGGGAATGGGTGGTGGAGGGGAAAGGAGATGAACCAGGGCTGCTTCCCTTTGCCTGGGGCCATGGGCCGCTCCAGGACATGCAAATGCAGTTTAGGTGGAAGGGATGGACCTGCCTCTTCAATTTTATCTTTGATTTAGGAGAAGGGATAAGTCTGTATCTGGGGAGGAAGGAAATGTCTTTGGGTACTTTAACCTGGATGGAAGGATGCGTCCGAGCCCCTGTCCCAATGCCAGGCTGGAAGGACAGTGCCGGTATGGATTTTGCAAGGGGGAGAGTGAGGGATGCTACCTAACGCCATTTCATTTCACTTAGCAGCGCTCGGCTCGCATGGGCTCCAATACCCCCATCTGTCACGTTCCTCGTTAGGGAAAATCTATTTTAAAAATCTCTAATTTTTATTTTAAAGTCTAATAGAGCTCGGTGGTAATTTTCACTTTAAATAACGATTACATGCTTCGGAGTACAAGGCGTGCCTGGGCCAAGCAGCCCTGCCAGTGCTGAGGAGCAGGCTCTGGCTGCTCTCTTTATTCAGGGCAGGATCCAAGCGATGGTGCTCGGTGTTCCATGAGTGCAGTTCCTGTTTGCACCTCTTATGTGAGTCCTTTTTATAGTTAGAACAGAATCATAGAATCAGAGTGGTTTGGGTTGGAAGGGATCTTAAAACTCCTCCAGCTCCAACCCCTGTCATGGGCAGGGACACCTTCCACTGGAGCAGCTTGCTCCAAGCCCCTGTGTCCAACCTGGCCTTGAGCACTGCCAGGGATGGGGCAGCCACAGCTTCCCTGGGCACCCTGTGCCAGCGCCTCAGCACCCTCACAGGGAAGAGCTTCTGCCTAAGAGCTCATCTCAGTCTCCCCTCTGGTGGGTTAAAGCCATTCCCTTGTCCTGTTGCTGTACTAACTGAGAAGGAAGGATTTGGGACAAACTTTTTATTTGGCTGCTCTGACCCCAGGCCTGATGCTGATCAAGTAGAGTCCGTGCCATGAGCTCCATCACTGCTTGCAGCTCTGCTCTTAGCTAAGGAGCATCTCAAACGCAGAGCTCAATGCAGCATCTCCCAGCAGTGCTAAAGGGCTCCCACAAGCACCCTGAGAAAGCAATGCAGAATGGGTTTCAGTCCCTGAGGTTTCTGACCCTGCCTCCCGCCTCCTCTCATCTCCTCTGCCCTCTCTTGCTCCCTGCCCCTGCTATTTCCCATCTTCCTGACCCCAAACCATGACCCATGAACATCCTTGTGCACCCTGGAGAAGCCAGGCTGGCTCCACAGTGTTAAGCCCCTTGCAAAGCCCTCTGCTGAAGGTTTTCCCATGGGACCTGCCGGTGTGCTCCACAGGAGGATAGTCCAGCGGCTCAGCTAGCGGAATTGTCTTCCTTGAAGTATTGCCTATCCATCCAGGATCTCCTTGTCTGATCCAAGCAGAACACAGGGCAAGAGCTGAGCTCCGCTGGGGGCTCTGCAGCAAAAGCCCTTGCAGGAACTGGAAGCTTCGCTAGAGAGGACAGAGCACGCAGGGAGCATCCAGAGGATGCGCAGGGAGGGAGGGATGGGAGGACACACCGAGGCCCTGCTAACCCACCCCAGCAACAAGCAGAGAAAGAGATGCAAGGATGGAAAATTCCCCTTCATAATTAATAAATGAAGAATATTGTTGTTAATCGATGTAGCTGTGAAGAGAATATCGATCCCAGCCGCATGCTATTTTTTGTGCGGCTTAGATTTTTACACCTCATTTAGAGGCAGGTCTCTCTGGGGACCTCTTAACACCAAAAGATATTTGCAAGAGTCCAAAGTGAAGGGAAGAAAAGGGGGGAAAAAGATTAATTATTACCCGAGCTGGAGAATTATGTGTGTGTCCCGTTGTGGCCAACTGCAGCACTGATTTGAATATTTGATTAATAGCAAATTGCAGCCGCAGTTGATAACTTATCTCCTCGCTGGCTATTTAGTAAACAAGTGGGAGCCATTAGAAACGTTTTTAATATTAATCCCAGGAAATTATGTTTATGAAGGCAGTGGCTAACCCTTTGCATGCAGGATGCTCTGCTCGCTTGCCTCATCCTATCCTTGGGTGGTTTAAACCTCTCCATGCCTCGGTTTTGCTTCTTCAAGATGAATAAATCCCGAGCTGCAAGTGGCACTGGTGAAAGCACTGAGCGAGGAGCTCTTGTTAGCACTGAACCTTTAATGAACTGCCAAGGAGATGGTTGGGGATGAGCGTTGGGAACTGCTGGGGGGGTTCTGCAAGACCTTGGCCTGAGGGTGGGCTTGCTCCGGGAGGGATTCCATGCTGGCTGGTGGCTCGTGGCTCTGGGATGGTGCAGAGCAGAGAGCTGTGTGTCTGTGCCAAAGGACACGCAGGAGGGAGATGGCCGCAGCCTTTGGCACACCTGAAGTGTTGAGAGCAGATCAAAGAGCAGCCAAGAGCAGGAGCGCTCCTGCAACCCTGCTGCTGCCTCCCTGGTTAAAACCACATCAAAGGCAGCAAGAGGTCCTTGGGACACTGGGAGCCACTTGGGGCAAGGCAAGAAGCTGCAGACCGGCTTGGTCTGGCTTCAGCGAAGCATTGTGCAGCCCACTGTGTGTGCCGTCAAGGCAGGGTTGGAGGGAGAGCGCAGGATCAGCTCCAGGAGATGGGGAAATGAGCCATGAAACCTCCAGCACAGGAATCAGCAATGGCTCCTGCTGCAAGGCTTCGGGAGAGGGTCAGGGAAGGGAGAATATAATCCCTAAATAGGAGAGCCTCTGCTGAGCAGGATCATGCCAGATCCTGCCCTATGCATGTCCTGCCAGTGCTGGGTGCAGGGAGGATTTTGGGGTTTATGAGATGTTCGGAGCAGGTTTGTTCATTTGGGTCGAATTTTAGCCAGGGAGAGAGGGAAAAATGTGTGAGAAAAGCAAATAATTAGAAAATGCCAAATGTTTGCCTTTCCGATGTCCCCAAAACAAACACGGGGAGAAAGGTGCCCAGAAAGGGGAGGTTGAGCCTGCCTGAGGTGGGATAAACCTCAGCATTCAGGCACAATGTGAAGAGGGATCCAGCTGGACTCCATCAGCAGGAGGGGTGGGATTCACCCAGCAAGGCACGGGGAAAGCAGCAGCCCCATGGTCTTTGCTGGATGTGAGATGGCAAAGGGCATCCTTGCTCCAAAAGGAAAAAACCCAGGGTACCACTTAGGAGCTAGGGTGTGGGAATGTGCGTAGGGATAGACACGGGGTGAGGTGGAACAGGATGGAACAAGACCCACCAGGATGTCCCCCCCTGCAGGGTGCTCCCAAATGAGTCTGCTTCTTCACCCATCTGCTTGAAGGACAGACCTGTCACCTCCAGAGCCCCAGCTCAAAGGGGACTTGGATGAGCCATCAAAGCAGCGCGCCCAGGATGCTCTCCCTCCTCCACGCTTCAGCAGGGCTCACGCATTCATCTCCTCCTTCGTTCGTGATAGGCCCTGGTGCTGCAGATCCATGCAGATCAATGCAAAATTAATTAGAGTAATCAACTCAGCTGTACCACAGAGATCATACAGGCAGGGTTTTAGGTGACTAATTGGTGGAAGCTGACAGCCAGTGTCCCCGGTGTCTTAGAGGTATTAACACTTTTTTCTCTGTAGATTAATTACCTTTTTCCACCTTTCACTTGATGGGTCTGTCTGTGCCGTGCTGTTAGGGGGAGCAGCAATGGAGGCCAGGCCTGAGGAGCATCCCATGGAGTGCAGTGCCTGGATTTGGGATGGGCAGGAGCCTGAGTTTGCATTTCCAGTGGCAGCTTTCACACCAGCAGCCTGGTTAGGGAGGGACAGTTGTCCCCGTTCCCCCTGCTGAGCCTCCACTGCACCATCTTTGGCAAAGGCTGACATCCCCATCATGAGCCCGAGGCTATTATACAGGTTAAAAGATGGGTTTGTTCTGCAGATACCAACGTGGGGTCTCTGTGGTAGAGACCTAATGAGACTTTAGTGCTGCTGGCATCCATGCTGGAAACAGGGTGAACGCTCTTAACAGCCAGGGTAATTAATCACCACCAGTTATCTAGTGCTGGAGATGGGTTCTCCATCACTTGGAGACGAAGTCGCCATTGGGCACCTTCCTGCTGAGTGTGCCCTGGCTCGGACAGAAATTATGGCTTGAGAGATGAACATGCAGTAGTCCCTTGTGCTGGGCCTGACGGCCTTCAAACCACTGAGCCTGGGTGTGGGAGCAATGGGGGATCTCCCCTCGTCTTCAACAGGTGGATCGGATGGGTGATGATGGGTCAAACCACACGAGTGACCGAAGATACTGCTGCCTTAGTGAACCATGTAAAAGACATTGGAGGAAAGTGGCAGAGTCCTCCCCCTGGCCCAGGACTGTCAGGACTGAAAACCCCATGAGTGGAGCCCTTTGGTGACACTTGTCCCTTGAATCATGGGAGTGCTGGTGGAGGGGACCTACACTAGGTCAGGTGAGCAGCTTCTTTTCCCAGCGGAGCCTTGGGCTTTGGCTGCCCAAAAGCAAGGTGTTCAATTCAGACTGGTCACCCATATTGATGCTGGCAGAGAAGGATTGGCACCTTCAGAGTGCTATTTGTCCCTTCTGACGGCTGGTGTCCGATAGCCAGGATGAATTGTCCTCTTGAGGAGGCAGCATCTCCCCACCAGCCACCCTGGCCACCACCTCAGTCTCATCCCGCTTAGGTGATGGGAGATGGATCTTGGCATCATTGATCAAGGGCTCAATCTCAGAAGCAGGTTTTATTGGCAGAGAAAACAGAGAGGAGAGCTAGAAGTACAAGTCAGGGAAGCAGAAGCATCTCAGCCCGGACGGTGCATGTGGGCACGGCAAGACCAGCTCTAGTGCAATGGTGCCACTTCTTTGAATGAGCAGGTAAGGGGAGTCACCAGAAGCTGATATTTCTGTTACAGGAGCATCCTGAGTGGAGGTTGTACCCAGGGGGAGGCAGCACTTGCTCCAAGGAGCTCAGCAGCATGGACCGATGGCCACCACCAGGAAGCTCTGGAGCTGTTGGCCAGTTAGCGACTGCAGCTGAGCTGATGCCTGCCTCCAAAACTCATCACAACATTTCTGTCTACTTTTCTCAAGGTAATAAAAAGCAAAACTCTGTACTTTTCCTGCAAGGAAAACCACAACTTTTAAGGAACACTGCCTCCCTTTCATGCGGCTTCAGGAAGCCCCCTCCAAAAATCAAACTTCCCAGTGTCCTTGCTTCCCTGGGGAGGAGGCTAAGGGTGATTAAAGGGCTTGTGTGCAGAAGGCAGTATTGTGAAGCCGTGTCCCACAGCAGCATGCCTGGGATGGGAATCACCTGGGGCATGATGGGAATCACTGTCCCAAGTCAGGGTAGGCAGAAGGATGCTCCTGCCTGGCTGCGTACCCCATCCTGGTACCCAGTCCCTGGTGGCACCGGGTAAAGTCACCCCACCCCAGTGGGCTCAACACCTCCATCAGACACCGACTGCACCCCACACCGGCTCTGGCATGCCAAGGAGTGAAGATTCACTCCTGGCTTGAGCCAGAAAGGCTGCTGTGAGTGCGGGGACTCGGCCACTGCCTCCCATGGGGGCAGAGGGATGAAGGAGAGGGATTATTCACTACTCAGCTCCGAACACCGAAGCCAGCACTTTGGAGTGCTTTCATCCCTGAAAGCTTCGGCGGGGAAGAAAGGCAAATGGACTGATCCTCAACAGCACCATAAGTGCTTTCCTTTTTTAACAAAGCATCAGTGAGACAGGGGATGGAGCTTGGGATAAGCAGCACGATGGACTCGGAGCAAACCCTGCACAACCCCTCCCGCGGTGGGTTATCGGGATTTGCCCAACCTTACAAATAAATCTTCCCCCGTTTCCCTTTATAGGGCCTTTCAAGCTGTATCCCCCAGGTCCTCATGGAGGGTAATGAACACGCAACGCATGGCTTAGAGCTGCTTGAATTATTCATTGGGAATAATATTTGTTGCCCTTTTCTTCTCGTGGTGAATCAATGGTGATTTATGGCAGAGGGTCCCTGTTATTGGGGGACTGTTTGCTATGGGGAGAGCAGCATTTGCAAAAACTGGGGTATTTGCAACCCTCTCCCTGGATCCCAGAGCACAGCAATCCTCATCCCAGCCTGGAGTCCTGTGTTCAGTGCTGGGCTCCTCGGGACAAGAGACAAGGAGCTCCCGGAGAGGGTCCAGTGGAGGCCATAAGGATGCTCAGGGGTCTGGAGCACCTCTGATGAGGAGAGATTGTAGGAGCTGGGCCTGGTTGGTCAGGGAAGAGCAGACGGAGAGGGGATCTCATCAATGCACCAGAGGGACGTGGAGCTGCTTGACTGAGTCCAGAGGAGGCCACAGAGATGCTGTGAGGGCTGGAGCAGCTCTGCTCTGGAGCCAGGCTGAGAGAGCTGGGCTGGGGCAGCCTGGAGAGGAGAAGGCTCCTGAAGGGGAGACCTTAGAGCAGCTCCAGTGCCTAAAGGGGCTGCAGGAAACCTGGAGAGGGGCTTTGGACAAGGGCCTGTAGGGGCAGGACAAGGGGAATGGCTTTAACCCGCCAGAGGGGAGATGGAGATGAGCTCTTAGGCAGAAGCTCTTCCCTGTGAGGGTGCTGAGGCGCTGGCCCAGGGTGCCCAGAGAAGCTGTGGCTGCCCCATCCCTGGCAGTGTTCAAGGCCAGGTTGGACACAGTGCTTGGAGCAATCTGCTCCAGTGGAAGGTGTCCCTGCCCATGGCAGGGGTTGGAGCTGGATGAGCTTTGAGGTCCCTTCCAACCCAAACCAGGCTGGGATTCTATGGTTCTTTTTGAGGGAATTGCAGTTTTAACACAGCTGCCACTGAACTGAGCAATTCTGAAGAGGTTGATTCTTCCTTTCTGCTTTCCCCCCTGCCAAGGATGAGGACCCCACCTTGGACTAACACTAGAGCAGCTCCATGGACAGGCCTCCATGCAGACCCACTGAGAAGCTTTGGGAAAAGGCCCTTTCTTAGCCCCTTTTGTGGTGCAAAGAGGGACCTCACAAGGCGATTGCCTGTGCTCAGAGCTGGCAGAAGCAGCACCCTGGGTTTAGATTGAAAGAAATGATCTGAAAGTGAGCTCCATCACCTGCAAAATGCACTGAAGATCGGGGATTTCAGACCAGCTTTTCCTTCAGCAACATTTCCTGAGAAGTAAATCTTGGCTTTCGGGTCTGAGATTTGGACCACCCCACCCCAAGAAGTCCAGGCTTCACAAACCTCCATGTCCAAGCTCCCTATGCAGACCCCTGGCTCCCAACACCCATCCTTCATCATCCACCACCTCAAAGTGACAGCAAGGATGTGGCTATCACTTGTCAAGGTGGCACAGTGTCATACAAGCGATAGCCTGGGGCTGGTCCTCAGGAAGAAGAGCCCTAATGCAGTTTTGACAAGGAAGCCATCAGTTAAGTGCTCCATGTGTGCATCTCCCCCCCTCTCTATTGTTTATTATTGGAAGTTACAAGTAGCTAAAGACCTCCCCAATTATCTGGGAGCCACTTAAGTGCAATTGAGCACCTGTCACCCACTCAATGGGCTGCTTTGCCCTAATGACAGGAGCAGAGAAAAGCTGCAGGTCAGCAGTGATGGGATGCTGGCAATGTACAGCTTTGCAGTGCCAGCTCCCAGCACTGAGAAGGGGGGAAAAAACACCCGAGGAGGCACAGGAGGAAAGGAGCCAAGACAAGTGTCCCTCTTGGAATGGGTGGGAGATTCGATGACCACGGCTTGAGGGTCGCCCCTTGGTCCATGGAGCTCTGCAGCTTCCAGCATCCCAGGGGTTGTGAAGCAGGTCAGTCCTGTAAATAGGAAGGAAAAAATCCAAGGAATAATTCACTGGTCATCAGCCAGCATTAAAAACATGATTTATCTGTGCTTTTTTATTTGCTTTTGGTGAATGGCTGCCCGTGGTGTATGTATCACATGCTGGGGGCGGTTCTTGGGCTACTGGAAGAGGTGGAGGGGTTGCAAACCCTCAGACACAGAACCTGAACCTGTGGGATGAGCCCTTACCTCTGGGTAGTGGGAATGTGGCTGTATGTCCCATAGAAGGCTATTTAAGACAGCTTTAGATTTGGGATGGTGACAATGATTGCTTTTGAGGCTACATTTTGATTTGATGAATTTCTACGTAATATAGGTCAATTGTATAGAATAAAATGGGTTAATTGTATAGAATAGTGGGGGAAAAAACCACAACCCCATCCCAGCAAAGCCTGATGTGTTGTATCCCCACCATAAAGGGGAAGATACGTGCCTAAAACATCACAAAGATCCAGTTGTAAGAGGCTGCGCTCAGCTCTGTGAAACAAAGCCTGGCACCCATTCCCCAGCAAACCAAGCCTGAAACCTGCCTCTGGCTGTGCCTGAATGCGCAACTTCAATTGGGAATCGCCTTCTTGGGAAAAGCAGAGGTTTTCCTGCCCATGCACAAACATCCTTGCAGGCAGCTCTGGCTTTGGATGCGGCTTTTTGGAGCAGGAATGGGAGAAGAGGCTGGTGGAGCCTCAGCTTGTCCCCTAGCAGTGATTGCCAGAACTGGGGCACAGGCAGCGGGGTGTCCTCAGGGAGCGGGGGGCTGGGAAGTGTGGGAATGGGGGAGAAGGCTCCAACCTGGAAAAGTTCATCGATAGAAACATTAAATTAAAATAATTTGCGTCAATTCTGCTGAGTGGCTGTTAGACCTAATTGTTATTGGCTCATCACTGTAATTATTGAGGCTCATACAGAGCTCGGCTGGAAAAGGAGTTGGGTTTGGGACACCCCCACACAACGTGTCCCCCCAGTGCCACACAGGGCTGGGCTGGGAGGGGAAGGACAGTAACCCTGGGCCCCTGCCATGCAGGGCCAGGTCAGCTCCTTGGTCCTTGGAAATAGCCCCTCTGATGGAAGTCCCCATCGGAGCACAGGGGGGAGATTTTGGCTATTTTTGGTGGCCAAGAGAGAGGAAGAGAAGGCGGAAGGGAAGATGGAGAGGGGATGAATGAGGGTGAAACCGAAGGATGACAGGAATGGAAAGGATGAGGAGGTGGCTCAGGAGAGACCCCATAGACACTGCCAATGCTATTTGCTCGGTGCGGTGGTGTGTAATTTTCTCTCTTCCTTCCTCCAGCCTTTGTTTCTGCTGCCAGCGCAGACCCCAAGCAGCAAAGGAGTCTGATCAATAGGAACACGGTGTTTGCATGGATCATACATGCGAAGAGCACGTTCCTGGATCAATGCTGAGGTCTCACAGAAGGAGAGAAAGGGAGGGGAAAAGAACCCCCCCACACACTCTGTCAGGATGCGCATCGCCACAGGATGCACCGTTTCCATGGTGATAGGCTGCTCTCCTGCCACCCCATCCTCTGCAGAGATGCTGGGGACCCCACTCAGCACCCCAAAGCACGGCAGCTCTTCTTCCAGGCAATGACAGGTGATGGGGCTCCAGCTCCCTCAAGGCCATGGCGATGGGGGTCAACCCCCCACCCCAGTTGTCTGTCTGGGATGAGGCCCCTGCCATAACATGCCATAGGGTGTCACCATCACAGCCAGCAGCAGAGAAAATCCTCATCCTGTTTTAACTCCTTCCAACAGGCCACAGCTGAGGCTGCAGCTCCCAACCATCCAGTGCAGGATTCCCAGCCCCACCTCCTTACCTGCCTCATTCCCCGGGGGCTTGGAGGAATTAATTAGATCAGGTCTGAAAAGTGCTTTGGAAATGAGAAGCACTTGAGAAAAGTGGTCAGAAAACAGAATGGTTTCAGAGGTTGCCCAGCCAAGGATGGACATCCCCTGCTTTGTTTCCATGCAGTGAAAGACACCATGGCCATGTATCCTACCAAAGAGCCCCAAACCCCTGCACTGCGGTTTGCCCAGTGTCCCACCATTCACAGTGGGCTTCACCTGTGGCTGCCTGCACAGAGAGGCAGGAGGCTGCCTTTGCGGCAAAGCCAGCCAATAACTCTCAGCCAATAAAGTTATCTAAGGGTAATCATTAAGCCCTTACGAGCGATGCAGCTTGTGTGGAGCTGGGGGAGACAGCAAGTGAGATGCTGCTGCAAACGTCCTTGCTGAAAGCGGCTGACCTTGGCAAAGCAGCACCACGAGGCTGTCTCCAGACCTCCTCCCAATCCGCGCATGGGTGATGGTTGTGAGGCAGGTTTCCTTGTGAGGAACCAAAGAGATCATGGTGGCAACCACGGCCCACCCATTCTTGAAGCAGTTGCATCCCTCCTGCAGCAAGGAAGTGGCACAGGGTGGTGGGAGGAGGGTGGGTATGATCTGATTTGGAGCATACAGAATCACAGCTGGATTAGAGCCTTGAGAGCAGCTCCTGAGCATCGCCAACCTAACCCTGAAGTTGGGCAGTTGTCCTCCACGAGGGTGAATCCCACCCTTGGAATCACCAGGGCTGCCACCCACAGCAGCTGCCCTGGCTGCTGGCAGCTTGTGGGCAGAGCTGGCTTCAATGCATCTCTGTCAGAGTTTGCCTTAGCACCGGTTTGGCCCCTGCTGTTATCATAGAAATCATAGCATCCCAACCTGTTTTGGGTTGGAAGGGACCTTAAAGCTCATCCAGTTCCAACCCCTGTCACAGGCAGGGACACCTTCCATTAGAGCAGCTTGCCCCAACCCCTGTGTCCAACCTGGCCTTGAACGCTGCAGAGATGGGACATCTATTGCCTAAAAGACTTTTTTCTCATGAACCACAAAGTGGATTTAAGAAGTTGGCTGTGCAGGAATTAGGGCTTCTGGCTGATAGTTTGGGAAGCATCTGTCTCCATCGTCTGTAAATGAGTCTTCCACAGGAGACTAATCAGATGGTTAATGCAGCCGCAAATGAAATCACACATCATTAACTATTCAAACCAAGAGATCTGTAAAGGATCAGCCCAATAAATCCCCCCTGCAGTGAGGGCAGGGGAGACAGAGAGGGGCTGGAGTCACCCCTGTAGTGCCATGGGCTGGTGATGGAGATGGGGAGCACCAGGGCCACCTTGGAGCACCAGAAGCTGTGCTCTGAGTGTGAGGTTTGAACCAGCCTGAGCAGCATGTGGAGGAGAATGGTTTTGATGAGCCAAAGCCCAGCTGGTGTATTTGGAGCAGAATCAGAGATATTGGTCAAAAAACACTGGTTTGGGAATGATGAGGGGTCAGTAAGGCCAGGTCCCATCCCCTGCGGCAGGTGCCTGGTCCTGAGTCCCTGGGGAATTGCCTTTCCGAGTTTCCTAAAGCAGCCATGTCCCTGGTCCCATGAGTGCTGCTGACCCCTTACCTCAGGGCTGGCGACAAGCATCACCTCCTCCTTGTCACAACCCCAGCCTATCCATCGCCCCATCCTGCAGCTCCAGGACAGCCCCATTGCACCCATAGGCGCAGGTGGAAGAAGGGACACCTGGGGCTGGGGATGTGCTGGGGACATCCTGGGAGAAGCAAAGCCCATAGCAGGATGCCAGCTGGAGCAGCACTTGGGCTTGAAGCCTGGGTGAGAGGCTGGTGTTTTGGAGCTTGGAAAAGCAAGCACAGTGGGCAAGAGCCTTTTCTCCTGGTTTCAGTGTCCCCAGCAAGCCAGGAGTGGCTCTGGGGAAACCACTACCCCCATGGGAGCCTCTGGTCCATAAACTGGGAAGTTCACCATGATGGCATAGGAAAACAAAGGGAATTTTGGTCTCACGTTGACAACCACCGCATCCACATAACAAACCTGGAGAGCAAGGGAGATATTTACCCCTTCAAAAGGGGTCAGCACAGAGGTTATGTAGCATCTGAGCCCTGCGGACACCACGGGCTGCCTCTATCCACAGAGCTGCGTTTTGCCCTTAAAGAGTAATCCCTTGAAGATGACTTTAGTGCTGGAAAAGGGGAAGAAATGGAGGGAGCGTAAGAGCCTGCGTGCGGGAGGAGTAAGTCCTTTGTTGCCTGGAGCTTGTTAAATCCATACATTGAAGGGAAGAATAAATAAAAAATCAAATCTCTACTTCTGAAACGCGTTTCTGTGGGGAGCTGCTTCCCTGAATCTTCCAGACCCGGCCTCTGTCAATAAATCAATAGCTGATGCAGGTTGGCTGCAATCAGCTGCAGGAGAGCAAGCATGTGATGGATGGACAGGAGAGAGGCGAATCTAAGAGATAGGGCAGAGGTGATGCTCACCTTGAGCTTTATTGTTTGCCACTGAAAGGCGAGGTAGTGTGGAGGCATTAACCAAAGAACTAACAGAAGGAGCAGTAGCACAAACCAAAGCCCTGTTCTCCTGAAGAGCCTGCAGTGCCTTCCCTCTGGCTTTTACCCTGCATCCTATGGTCTTCCTTGCCATGCAAATGGCTCAACTGAGGTGAGGAGAGAAGCTAGATGGTGCTCTAAATCGGCTGGGAAAGAGGGATACCCCTCAGGCCCCTGCACAGATGTTCCTTGCACATAGAATCATAGAATCATAGCATAGTAAGGGTTGGAAAGGACCTCAAGATCATCGAGTTCCAACCCCCCTGCCATGGGCAGGGCCACCTCCCACTAAAAGCTTTCCAGTTTTGTGTGCTAGGGGAACCTTGTTGCTCCTGCATGGAGAGGAGTGAGGTGTGGGAGAGGAATGTGGAATTTTCACAGCCCATTTCCTGGTTTTCAAGCCCACCATCATCAAGCTCAACATCAGGGAGGGGACAACTATGTTATGGAAGGGAGGACTGGATCTCCTGGGTTTGGAGTTTGCTTTGGGCAGCACAGACTGAACATATCCCTTGCTCCCAGCTCACCATGGAGATCAGCCTGGAGAAGCGATGGACTTCCATGAGTCTGTCTCATGGAGAAATGTTTTTCCTTCTGCCGCCCTCCTTCTGCCCCAAAGATTCACTCTTCCCTCCCCTGAACCTTAGGAGTTCTTTAGGACCCTCAGCACATCCATATCCTTGGGAACAGATGCTAGGGGAAAGCTGGTAAGAAATGAGGTGACGCCTCTCATGCTGAACCACTTCTTCTCTTCAGCTTAATGACATGTTAAGCTGAGGCCGAACTGGCCATCCTATGGATAGGTCCTCCAGGTCCTCCAAGTACATGTATGCTTTGTGTCTCAGAGCCCAGAGACGAGGAGTTCCAACACAAGGAAAGAGAAGGAAGAGGAGTCCCTATGGTTTGCTTTGAGCAGACTTATCATTGGAGCTTTGCATCATTCTTCTGTTAGGAAAACAAGAAAAATAACCATTTCCTTTCTTCTCCAGGCTGCTCCCAATCTTTAGGGCTCTTCATATGCTCTTTACTGTCCCCACATATGGATACCAAGCAATCCCAACCTTAGTGCCTCTCCTCATACATCTCCCAGAGCAGGAGGGGACAGGAGCATCAAATATGGATTGACAAGGGACTATAATGATGTGTTCTGATTTCTCCTCTGTTCCTCACTTAATCATTGCCAACATCCGATTTGCCTTTTTGACTGCAGCCAAGCATTGAGCTGACATTTCCAGAGAACTACCCACATTAACTCCAAGAGCCCTTCCCTGAGCAGTAATAGCTAATTTGAGCCCATGGTGGTATATAGGTAGTTGAGGTTGTTTTCCTCATGTACATGACTTTGCATTTATCACCATTGTGTTTTATCTGCCCTTCTGCTGCCCAGACTCCTCATGTCCTTAGATCCTCCTGCAATCATTCCCAGGCATTCTTTGTGTCAACTACCTCAATAATTTCTGCCTCCCGACCAAACGTTGTCACTGTATTTTCTTCTTCTTTCCCAGATTATTTAAGACCATGTGGATCAGAGTGGGTCTCAGCACTGATCCCCGTGGATCCCACAGGGAAGTCCTCCTTGAGGGTCGGTCTCAGACTGAAGGAATGATATCCAGACACTGCCTGGCTCCATTCCCAGTCCAAGGTTCCCCAGGAGAAGCAAACTCACTCCTGGCCCAGGACACAGGATAAGAAGGGGTCTAATTTTGAAGAACATGGACGTGAGCAACAACAGATCCCATAGGATAACCAGGAATGTTAAGGAAGGTCCTTCACTCAGACATAAGGCCCATTTAGATGTTGTCTTCAAGCCCTTGTTGCTGTCCTACATGGGCATGTCTGTGCTGAGGTCAGTCTGTCTGGTTCATCCATTCCTGGGCTGGGATCCCATGTGAGAAATTGTGTCCTGAGAGCCCCATATTCCCTGGCACAAGCCTCTGTCCTTCCCTTTCTACTTGGAGGTTTGGAACAGCAGCATGGAGTCTGCCTGTGTTTGGTTGGTGAAGGCAAACATCTTCCTAATCCATGCATCTTTTCCCTAAAGCTGGATCCAATTGCTCTCACAGGTCTATATAAAGAGAAGGGACTGGGATTTTTACCCCTACCCATCTCACGAATGAAAGCATCCCAATTCATCTCCACTCCTGACCCAGTCACGGAGATGCTGTATCGCTTCCCCTTGGCTTTCAGTCGCACCATGTGGCAGCCCCCACAACCAGTTTGCCCAGTAACCTTTGCCATACGCCTCCCTGCGTGCCCCTTGACATGGGGAGAAGAAGGTGAATCCAGCTTTGCTTTGTTCCTCCCTTTTCAAAACAACTTGGAAAACAATAGCCAAAAATAAACCAGACTGCCAGGGAAGGCTGAAGGGAGAGGACTGTGCACACTGCTATGGCAACTGCAATCACTCCCTGCCCTGCTGTGGGAGGCAGAGCTGCTCATTTGCCTTTATCTCCCAGAAGATTGCCTCAGCCCCAGCCCAAGGCATGCACCAACCCAGTCTCACCTTGGGTGGGCAAACTGGCATCTCTCCCTTCAGCATGGCTGGCAGGGCAAGGAAAACTTAGGGGTTGCAAGCTTTTGGAGCTGGTGGAAAGGAGAAGGGTTGTGGGTTTGGTGCCTCTCCATCCATGCAATGGCTTCGTGTGCACGGTCACAAGAAAACAGAGATTCCTGAAAGTAAACCAGCCAAAGGCAGATGAAGAGTGCTCTTATGGCAAAGGCACGGGCTGGATGCAAGAAGATGAGATGTTTAAAAGGATTGAGAGTGAACCTCAAACCAGATCAAAACGACAACCACCACACGGTGTAAAACCAGCCCAGGCTTCTCCAGATCACTTCAGATGCCTCCAGGAAATTGTTGGTTGAGACTGAAAGTAAACGAAATGGGTGAGATTTGGTCTGCCCAGTGACCCTGCCTTGCACACAGGCAGTCATCACCCGTTTGTGTCCTTGGCCAGCCCAGCGCCATCTCCTCCAGACGCTAGGGAAGCCCAGATGTCACTTACAGGCTCCTTCCCTGAACTGGATAAGGAGATATATTTGGGTGCATTTTGTTGGTTTCCTGCTGTGGGTGCCTTGATAAGATCATGCTGAGCTTTGCATGGAATCCCAGCCTGGTTTGGGTTGGAAGGGACATTAAAGTTCATCCACACCTAACCCCCTGCCACGGGCAGGGACACCTTCCACTGCAGCAGCTTGCTCCAAGCCCTGTGTCCAACCTGGCCTTGAGCACTGCCAGGGATGGGGCAGCCACAGCTTCTCTGGGCACCCTGTGCCAGCGCCTCAGCACCCTCACAGGGAAGAGCTTCTGCCTAAGTGCACCTTTGGGCACCCTAATGGTGCCCGAAAGCCCACTGGCAGCTGGTCTGACTGGAGGAAGGGGATAATTTAAGGACACTGCAATTCACCTGGCCCATACAGGTGGAGAAAGGCCATGTTTCTAGCTGTGATAAACTTGGAGCTGCAGCATGAGGCCCACTCATGCGGGCATTGAATCATTTAGAATCATGGAACTATTTAGGTTGGAAAAGACCTTTCAGGTCATTGAGTCAAACCTGCATCTCTGCAGGTACATCAGTACCAGCTGCCTTGGATGTTGCAGGATAAGGGTTTCCTCAAGGATAACCCAGGGAGGCTTGGTGGCTTCCTCATTGTCCCATGTACAACTGTCCCATGTGCAACTGTCCCACATTGCTCATCACCAGCAGGCCTGGCCAAGCACATGTGGCACATCATGCCAGCGGGTACGGAGCCCCTGGGTGCCAGCAGGGAATAGCGCACCCTCCTTCTTCCTTACAACTGTGTAAGTAAGGCAGTGGCACAGTTCTGGTGGGGAATGGGCTTTTTTGTTCTCTTTTTATCCATGCATCGACATCACCTGGGTCAAGACTGACTCCTCCATGGGACAAACACTGCTCCAGTCCTCCAGAGCTATACCCTGGCCCCAGACAAATTCCCTACCGATGTCACCTCCTCCCAGCTGTTCCAACTGCAGCAGAAACCCTCCGGTGTCTCCGCTTCGCCTGGGCTCTGCTGCCTTCCCTGCTCCTTGGTACAGTATCTCCCGGCCCCCTCCCTGCTCCTTGGGCTTTGTCAAAGCACATTTCCCAATTAGAGGATAAAAATATTCCATTCCTGACTCCGCGCGCTATCGATTTTGCCTGTAGCTGTGGAGGGGGCGAGGGCGAGCGCGCGCGGGGTAGGGAGAGGTGAAGGGCTGTAGGCACCAAGTGCAGCTGCCTCCCCCCTACCCCTTTATTATTATTGTTATTATTCATCACTGTGCAAAGCACCGAGCAGGACTGGTTAGCTCAGCTGACCACTGATAGAGAACAGGGGATCGATACCTAATTGACACAGCCTGGGCAGCCAGAGCAGGGATTGGAGATGGGGGAAGGCTTCTGGGAGGAGGGAGGGGAAGAGGAGAGAAGGAACAAAAGCCAAGGGAAGGGAGGAGAGGCAGGGAGAGGGTGGGAGGAGCGGAGGAATAATGAAGGAAGAGGCAGAGAGGAGAAGACGGAAGAGGAGGAGGGAGGACAAAGCCCCAACATGAGCTCGACCATGGGTGCTGTGGTGCCACACGGCCCTTGATGCCTTGTGCGCCACAGGGTCTGTCGGGACCAGGAGGGGTGACAGTGTGGAAGGGACCTCCCGCCACACACACAAGTATCTAAATCCTCTTTAGAGGATCCCATTTTGAACGCAAGATGTGGGCTCTGTCACTGCTGCAGGTGTGTGTGCACCTTCAGCATCACAGCAACAGCAAAATGCCCTGTACCAGTACTGCTAAATTGCTCCTCCTTGCCCACTGTAGCCAGGAGCATGAGAAGCAATGAACATTGCTTTGCTGCCGAAAATACCCCAGCAAGACCCAAACAGCACATACAAAATAATCTGCTGAGCTCGGATCTTCTCTTCCACCACCTCATGGTGTAACTCCACCTCCCTTGGATGGCTGCTGGTGTACCTACCTACACAGTAGATAGGGTCTAAACACCCCAGACCTCAGTTTTCCTACCTCTGGATAGCTTCTTCCAGAGCTGTTTGGAGAATGAGTAAATCCTCATCTAATGAGGACTTGTTGTGTCTCACATTGTTAATCTGAGTCCTCTTTCTGCCCAGCAAAGCCCTGCTATGGGGATGACAGCTCACAGAGCCCAGTCTCACTAAGGACCCATGTGTCACCTGGTGGCTCTGGTCATTCCCATCCCTTGAGGTGAGGAGCTAGTCCTGACTGCTCAGTGGAGCCTGTAATGCCCTGTTTTATGGGAAAAGCCCTGAGTAGGTTGGGGAATGCACAGCGGTCAGGCAGTCACCCTCTTGCTTGACTCAGCTTTAGTGAGGTCCCCACTGGAGCATCTCACTGGGCTAGGCACCAGATTTACAAGGCAAACGTAGGCAACCTGGAGAGCCATGGAGGGAAGGAGCAAGAGCAAGGCATTTGGAAGACACGGTCTTTGAGGAAGAGCAGGTAGAAGGCAGCGAGTTCATGTGCTCCAGAAGGCAGCAGCAGCAAGCCTAGTAAGACAGGACAGTGGCTGGCTTCTTCTTCATCCCTATTAAGGGGAGGACAGGAGAAGCCATACAAGGTTGAAGGTGGGCTCGATGGCAGGAGCCAATTTCTGAGGTTTTTGGTGGCCAGTGGTGGCATCAGACACAATTGTTAAAGTTGCTGAACTTCTCCATGCCTTGGCTGCTCCAGAGGAATGGGCAAGAGCTGCTTGGGGCCTTTAGCTGGGCCAGGAAAGGAAAAGCCAGAACATGCCTTGATCTTCAAAGTCCTTCAAATGCCAACAGCATGGGCTGCTCTTCACTGTGAGCTCAACAGGACTATCAGCCCCGGAGGCGGAGACAGCAGGACTCCTTGAGCAGAGGGCTCTTTGCCCCTGTTTGTACCACACGAGGGATGACCTTTCCCAAGCCAGGAGCTGACTTTTCTTTCTCTTTCATTTTACTCTAGAGCCTCCCAGCTCTCCCGTCCATCACTTCCAAGAGGATACCCATGAACATGAGAGTCTTCAAAGTCCTTCCTTTTGCCAACCACCACCAGCACCTCATGCCAAACAACCCAGCTACCCAGGGAGAGGCCAATGGCCTTGAGCAGAGCCCTACAGGACTTTCAGTGGGAAGAAGAAGGACTTCCCAGGAACCTCTCCATGTTCCAGAGGGTACCAGCCTGGAGACACACATCTGCCGCTTGGTCCTGGGAGCTGTCTGGATAGGAAACACTGAGACCGTCTTCCCATCCACTCAGCCGATCCCCGCAGACGGGAAAGGCAGATATATTTAGCTTCTCTTGGCATGAGCCAAAAGGAGCATTGAAGGGAGGGATGGGGTGGTGGGAAAACAGCACTTTGATTTTATCTGTTCTTTTTATGGACTCTTAAAGGTACAGGCTGGCAGTTGGTCCTTGCTAAGACATGGGGCCCAACAGGCCGTGGCATGGGGAACCTCAACCCAGGGCCCATCCCATCACTCTTGATCTATCACACGTCAGCCTTAAAAGGATCTTCTCTGTCTCCTTAAACAATGTATGACTGCTGGTCCATCGTTCCCATTAATGCATAAAAAATCATTAGGCATTTCTATGGAGACCCATCGCCATAAACACCAGCTTCCAAATGCACTCTGGCATTAAGCGGCCAAAGTAAACTGAGGGCGATGGCTGCAGTAATACCCGCTCATCACACATCCCCATCCCAGCCCTCCCCCGTTCCCTGCCGTCTCTCTTCCCTCGATCAATTTTATGGTGCTTGCCTGGGGTTCATTAATGGTTCCGGAATCTCTCGGTGCCCTGTTTAAAAATTCTTAATTAAGCAAGGTTTTTCTGTTTACACTTGAACTAATTACACTTTTAAACCCGGCAATAAAACATCAGCTCTGGGCCATTAGGGCCTGCTGCGGCCGGGCAATTCAGGAACTGCCATGCTTTGCAAGGAGATAGGAGGGCTGGAGATGCAGCCGTTCTGCCTAGCTTCAGTCAAGAGGACGCCAGGAGCTTCCCCTGGTACATGGAGATGGGGGCCAAGGGTTCGAGCAACCAGATGTCCCGTTTAGGTCTTCCGTGTTTCCTCCGATGTGCCTTCCCCAGATAAGGGCTGGCAGAGCGGCGAGATGCAGATGTGTCATCTTCCAATGCTCATCGTTGTTTGCCACGCACAGGTTCTCCATGTGGCTGCCCCTGTTTCTCCAGAGGCACGTTGGCAGAGTGGTCCCCAAAGGTAATGAATGATGGAGGCAATGTAGACCTAGAGAATGGGCCCACGTGGAGGATGTAGGCCTGGGATGTTGGTGGTTGGGTTGTCTCCAACAGCCCAGGCTCAAGCACTTGTCGGTACTGGTGGAGATGCTCTTCCAAGTGGCCAAGGAGCAGAGGGATGGAGCAGAACTTCTGGTATACGTCCCCATCTGCAAGGGAATGTGCCGCAGCCCAGTGGTGGGAGCACTGCATGGGAGGAGCTTGGACTCAGCTTCTCACCACTGCAGGAAACGGTTTCTTCCTGCCCTCTGCCTGCCTCGGGCTTTTTGTTTCCATCCTTGGGGACAGGAGTTGCTGCTGCGGTGCTGAGTCCTTGAGGTGTTGGTTGAGGGCTGATGCTGGTGAAGACCCTTTAAGCAAGTAGTGCAGCTGGTGGTGGACACAGCCTCACGGTGATAGGGAGCTGCCCGCCACCACTGTAAGAATGCTCAGAAGTGCCCATGAGCACAGCAATAAGAGACACTCAGAAGCTGTTCTGCTCCATTCAGGGCCAGGAGGCTCTGGTCATCAGCTCATCTCCCACCGCAGTGGTGGCTTTCCAGATACGAGCTCCAAACTGGCATTTCCTGCCTTCTTTCTGTTCCATCTAGAAATAACCTCTTTCCACTAGGAAAGCACATGGGGCACGGTGAAGATGGGAGTGGGGATAGGGTCGTTGAGAACCTTTGGGTTGTATCTGCAGTAGTAATATGGAGGGGAGGATGACAGGACAAGGTGCTGATACCTGCATGTTGCCATCTCTTGGGGGAGGCTCTTGATGCCCAATGGCAGATGAAGGCCACCAAGCCAGGCAGCCTGGTGCAGGTGCTCAAGGACCACACCAAGAGGGGGGAAACCAGGTCCTGATGGTCCAGACTTTCTCCCCTTAATAGAGATTGACTCAAGCTGAGACCAGCCAACTCATCCCACTTTAACACATGGGCATGGTGGGCTCCAGACCCAATGAAGCCACTGCGCTTGGCCAATGTGAGGTAATGCTTCATGAATGGCAGGAATAGATCATCAGGATGCCCCGTGTCTGGGACCATTGTATTTTACTTGAGTGCCTGCAGGCATTGAGGGGTTGGGGAGACACTGGGAGGATAAAAGGGGCGTTCAGCACCCTCCTGCTTAATCCTTCCCACCCCTGGGGTGCTGAGCAGGGCCCTCCTGTGAGAGCTATTTGGGAGGGATAAATCTGCCTGGCTAATTTGGAGCAATATTTGGGGGAGGATTTACAGCAGGGAAAGAGCCAAAAGAGATGGGGAAGGGAAACATGGTCCAGAGCATGTGGGGTTTGAAACAGGGCGAAGGAGGATGAGGAAGGAGGAGAGGGATAAAGAAGTAAATCAATACAGGGGGACCACATGGGGACCATGGTCCTTCACGTATCTCTTTCATCCCACACTGGGGTGTCCTCCTGGCACAGGGGAGACATGTTTTTGGGGCCAATGTCACTTTGCCCGGCCAGGTTTCCTCTGGTCCTTGCCTCGCTTCTCTACCCTGTTTTGTCTTGCCCCTGAGTCTTCTCATAAATGTCCCACATCAAGGCCTGGAGGAACGCTGCAGCTCCTGGCAATGCCGGGCAGGATTCGTTCTTGGGGAGGCAGGAAGGAGGGAACTGGAATGCTCCAATCCTGGCAGCCACCCGGAGAGAGCAGCAGGGATGAGTGGCTACAGGTCCCGCTTGCCCTGAGGACAATAAGGGGGGAAAGGAACCATCCCCATGTGTCTCCGGCAGCAGTAGCGCAGGAACCCACTGCAGGGCTTGGGCTGGACCCAGAGCTCTCTGTCCCCTGCAGCAGCCATGACCAGGGGTGTGTGCATCTGATGGGGGCCTGCAAAGGGCCAGGGGGGTGGTCAGTTTGCTGGGGTTAGGACCCAACCCCCCCTGAGCACGGCCCTGTCCCCCCGTGCTCATCCCTGGCCCACACTTGAGACATCTCTTGGTGCTCCTCTACCCCAGGGGCTGGGTCTCCACCCTGGAACCCCTAAAGAGCCCCTCAGGGTGGGCAGCTTCCCACCCCCTTTCACACTCTGCATCCTGCTTTTCCCGTTCCCATGGTCAGCGTAAGGGCCGGGCTGCAGCTTCCTCCCCGTGCTCTGCCCTTGTTTCCATTTTATGAGCTTTTTCTTGCTATAAATATGGGTTTGAGAGCCCATTTATCAGGTCCTGCAGCTCTGGAGTCAGCCTGCCGAGCTGCCCATGACAGGTCAAAATTGACTCGTATGATATTAGAATTGCTATTGATCCCTTCAGCACCTCGCAACGCTCCCAGCTCCATGACCTGGTGTCAGGCTGGGCAGCCCCCCTCCTGCCTCCAGCAGCCCCATGCATCCTCCTGCCTGCTCTCTGGTTCATCCCTCTGCCTCTGGCTGGGATGGGATCCCTCAATCCCTCCCTCCTGACACCCTATGGCGACCCAGGCATCGTGTCCTCCCATGACCATGGGCTCTTTAACCCTCCATCACCTTCCCCACGATGCTTCTTTGGGTGATGCTGAGCAGGACACAACCTCAGAGCTGCTCTGTGCACAGCGCTGCGTGAATCCCAAAGGGAATTCAGCCCTGCTCTGGGTGAATTTCATGGCCCTCAAGGAATTTCATGCTCAAGGACATTGGGGCTGGAATGGCGCTGTACCCCAAAAAGGCCATCAAATCCTCCGTGCCTCAGTTTCCCTGCCTGCAAAGGGAGCATCTTCCCCTCTCCTTTTCCTGCAGATTTCCACACTGGAGGCAGCTGAAGACTGAGGCTCGAGGAGCTCTGTTTCCTTTCATCAAAATAGGCAAACGCCACCATCAATTCAAGCTGAATTAACCTGGTTTCTTCCATCCCGGGGGGGTCCATGCGGGTTCCTGCTGTGCTGGAAGCCCTTCAGCAGCTTCCCAAAAGACGGTGATTTTTATCCCTATGTTCCTTTGATTTCCTACCAAACCTTCATCCTTTTTTCCCTGTTTTCCCCTGGAGGAGGAGATGAGGGAATTTGCTTTCCGGCCCATCTCATATAGAATGAAGGGCATCGAAGGAAAAGAGAAGGTGACAGAACCAAACCATGAAGGAGAAGGTCCTTGCCACTGACATATCACCCTGTAATGGCAGGATGCTGTAGGCCAAGAAGCACGTTCATGGAAGACAAACCATCCATGACCATGCACGGCCAAGACACCAACCCTCAAGGCTGGGGGGCATGGGAATAGCTGTGGCAGGCTGGCTGCAGGTGTGGTGGTGGTGTGTGGTCATTCCAGGTTGGAAGGGGCTTGGAGCAAGCTGCTCCAGTGGAAGGTGTCCCTGCCAGTGGCAGGGGTTGGAACTGGAGGAGCTTTAAGGTCCCTTCCAACCCAAAACAGTCTGTGGTTCCATGATTCTGTATGTAGTCAGCCACAGCTGTGCATGGGAATGTATGATTCAACATGGTCGTACATTGTCCTGTGTGATGGTGAATGGCCATGCATGGTCACACATGGCTGCGGTGACATCCAGAGCCTTATCTCTGCGCCCATAACCTGGAGCAGGGCTGGTTGCCAAGGCCACGAGGATGCCACCAGCTCACAGCTCCCGGGTGCAGCGTTATGAATGACCAGATTGAATCCTGGCTTTCCATGGAGTTTATCTGGAGCCAGGGCGAGGACCTGATCAAAGGGAAACTCTGCATTCTCCCGAGCAACCCAGGATTAATTAATGTTTGTCTGGAGGATGCTAATTAAGCCTGTTTAAGAGAAAGTTAACTTCAATGCTGTGATCCAGTTGATATTAAGAAGCTGCCAAGGAGGCTGGAAGCAGCTGATCTAACGTCTGGCCAAAGGCCTTGTATTAGGACCTGCTCAGTATGGCCCCAGGGCAGGACCCGCCTGCCCCAAAGATACCTCCAGGAAAGGCCATTCCCCTCTTGTGCATCCCATCTGCTGTAACACCTAAAAGGGACAGGAGAAGGACAAAATCTGACCCAGTTTGGGTTTATCAAACAGGACCAAAAATGCATTTTGGGTTTTTTTCTGGTTTATTGGCAATTTCCCAGGCAAGAAATTTGATTTGAAATAAAGATCCTGTTGAAATCGTTGGTGAATCAAAAGGCAAAGCAAAAACCCAATTGCTCTGGGTCAGGCAGCACATTTGGGTTTGATTTTGAACTTTGAGCTATGTCTCGAACATTTTGAGGTCAAAATGAAGGAAGTTCTTCCCAAGTTGCTCCGGTGGCAGAGCTGGAGGTGCTGGGTGCTGGAGCTGCTCCATGGGAGCTGGGGCTGGAGCCCAGCATCACCCTGGGCTGCTCCCATCACTCCAGGGGTAGAGAGCAGGGCCTGATCCTGCTCTCCTGGGAAGTGCAGGAAGCTCCCTTTAGGACCCATGGTCCCCAGTCACTGTCTATGGAGCTGCAGGAGGGGTCCCAGCCCCTGTTGGCAGCAGCTCCTCATCCTCATCCGCAGCCCCATCTCCTGGGGCAGGGCGACATCCATCGAGTCAACAAAAAAATCTCCTGGCAGCTCCATCTCTTCCCCCCCCCCTTAAAGCAAACATCTTCATTACAGCTCGGAGTTGTTTAAATAAATGAATTAATATTGACAAACCATCAACGGGGCTAATAAATGATTAGTTAAAGGCATACATACATCACATTACGGTTAGCATTAGCCGAGGCTTAATTACTTGTGGAGAGGATCCCATTAGAGTAGGTGCTACATCGCCGTCACCCTTCTGCAGCTCTGAACCCCCTCGGGGCTTCCACTGCACCCTCAGCCCCACTGGGACTCCCCATGCCACCACGTCCATGCCAGGATGGACGGTACAAGGCAGAGGACACTTCACCCTGCTCTAGAGGAAGGTGTCCCTGCCCATGGCAGGGGGTTGGGGCTGGATGAGCTTTAAGGTCCTTTCCAACACAAACAATTCCATGGTTCCATGGAATGGAATACGTGGGATATGGCCCATCCCACAGCATGGCCAGGTCTTAGCAGCTGGGGCAGCGTCCATGGCTCTTGGCAAGAGAAGCTCGGACACTGGGTCAGCAGCATGAGGTGGTCGAACGCCCCAATCTCTGCGGCCTGTGAAAAGAGACACCGACAAATCAAATAGGCAATAAATACTAATAACAATAGAATAAAACTTCCAGATTTATTGAAAACTGCTCCGTGGCAGCAGATTGCGTTTTTCCATTATTTACGCGGCTGCTGATTTTCCTTAAATATTTAATGCCCCATGGATTTTTTTCAAAGTACAAATCTGACCAATTTCTAAATTTAAAATCCATTGCACAGCACAGCACAGCGAGGGCCTGATCCTGCCAGCTCCCTCAGTCCCTGGAGCTGGGATGGGGCCAATGCTGCGCCCAGAGGTGTCCATAGAGGCTCCTTCTGGCTGGTGCTGTTCTGGGTTGCACTCTCTCCATCCTCAGACACCCAAAGGGGCAGATGGGCAAAGCAAACCCCATAAAGCATCCTAACACCTTTCCAGCACATCCCCTGTGCCACCCATCCCAAGGACACAAGGCCACAGTGCCAGTCACCTCTGTGGTGGCACTGCGGTGGCCGTGCCCCTCTGCTGTGGGGGCAAAAGCCAAACAACCCAAAAGGTGGAAACCTGAGATGAAAGGCAGCATGTGTGAGGCTGCATCCATATGCATTTCGGCTTCGAGAGGTTTGTTAGGACTAAAGAGGCCCTTTCATCCCCTTCCAAGGTGTTGTAATGTATCCCCAGCTGGCTTTCATCTCCCCCTGATTGATACTCAGGGCTCTAATGAGCTTGACGGGAAGAGTGGCTGAGGCTGGAGGAGTTGGGAGGGAGGAGGAAGACCCCTCTGCAAAGGGTTTTGAAACACTTTCCGTGTTGCAGCTAATGAGGGGATCAGGAGAGGAGAGCTGGAGTGCAGCGCTGAGTGCCATGGGCATCCATGAAGGCTGATGGGTGCAAGTCTCTTCCTGCCATGGGGACATCAAACACACACAGTCCCCAGCACACCTCTGCCCCACAGCCAAAATCAGCATTTAAAGCCAAAGGAGGACTTAAACAACCTCCCTTTTGCTCTTGTTCCCCATGACTGCGTTTGTCCCCACACCAGCAGCACCGGCCCTATTGGCCCTTCTCCCCCAGGAGGCAAAGTATTGTACCCCTCTCCTTGGGGTGGACAAGGGGGAAAGGAACCCCAGGAGAGTTCACCATGCTCCTGGGGAAGGTTGGATGCTCAGCACAGCCGATAGGCATCACCCTGCCTCCTCTCCCAGCATCCTCCTCCACCACTCCCAGGCTGAAGATCTATATGAGCACTAATGGGGCACCGCTGAACCCCCACCTCACCTCCCTCCTCCTCCATTCCCATTTATGTCACCAAGGTCAGCTTGATGGCAGCCCTGGCACTGTTCCGTGTGCTGCCGTGGGGAGCTGGGAGCACCATCCCCTCCATCCTGTCCTGGCACACCAGTGCCACCGCCTCATGATGCTGCGGTGGAGGGAGAGCGCTGCCTTCTCCAGGCTGGGGCTGCATCTTTGTGCCATCACTGCAGAAATGGTCTCACTTCAAACCCCATCAGACAGGGCCCACATTGGTCCTTGTTTCTCAGTGGCCCTTCGAGATGGGATGGAGGAAGGCTGCTCTGGTGTGGTGGCACCGCTGTGCTTGCTGAGCAATGGGGTATCCTTGCAACCCCCTGTACATCTCCACAGGGCACAGATCCTGCCCTCCCTGCAGGCAGCTCAGCCCCACACCAATGCCACCCCAAGCACCCCTTGCCTTTCCTTTTCCCTTTCCTCTTCTTCACCCCCTTTCCTCCCCACCATCATTCCCCTGTTTCCATTCCCAGGTGTAATGAGCTGCTGAGGGATGGGCCAGATGCCAATATGGATCTTGACAAACACAGCCTGACCAGACCTTCTCCCTCTTTGCTCTGGCCCATTTGTTTCCCCTAATGCCCTGCTGGGTGTGGAGCTGCCAGATCCTCTCATCAAGGCAAGAAGAGAAAGGAAGGAGCTGGGGAAAGGGCAGCGTCTCCAGAAATCCCTGAAGCTGGATGCTTCCAGAGCATCCTCGTCTGCCTGCACCCACTGCCCAGACAGGGATGGATCCAGAGCTGCCCCACACCGCCACCATGCATTGGGTGCACCAGTGGCCATCTCCATGCACCCGGGTGCCTCCGGGCTCCTCTCCCTTCCACAAGAGCCTCAGGCAGGGTTAACTCCATGGGTCTCGGACCTTGGTCACCAGAAGGACCCCTCCTGTCCCTCCTGGTGGGTCCCATCAGCTGGAACGGGACCTCCCCACTTCCAGAGCTGCAACCACAGCAAGCGTGTGGCACCTGGGCTGGAGCCTCAGCTCTCCTCCACACCATGAGCAGGGATGCTCTGCCCCAGGTCAGGGACTGGAGCTAAAGGACCACGTGGCAGTTGTCCCTGCCCAGCAGGGGACACCAGGGAAAGGCTGGCAGGTCCCCATCGAATCCCAGACTGGTTTGGGTTGGAAAGGACCTGAAGATCATCCAGTTCCAGCCCCTGCCCTGGGTTGACACCTTCAGCGGCAGAGTGGAGCTGATCCCGAGGGGATCCTTCCCCTCTGCTGGTAGCGCCCGGGAGAGGGGGAGTGAGGGGCAGTGGAAGAGGGGAGAGGAGGGGAGGGGGTTATCAGCAGCTTCTCCCTTTCAGGCCCAGGCAGACTCTTCAAATAGATCTGGAGGAGCCCGGCTGCGATGGTTGAATTGATTGGGAAGAGCTCCAAGCTGCGTATCGGAGATGTGCTGGGGAGCCAAGCGCTATCACCATCCTCCATCCATCACCATGCTCCTCTCTCCTCTCCCATCCCAGCCCAGGACCTGCTGCCCACATTAGGGCTCACGTCCCCTGGATGTGAAACCAAAATCCAACGAAGCCCCAAAATTCCATCCTAAACCACACACCTTTCCCTGGGACCCACAAGGATTTGGGGCAGAGCATGCGTGTGCACCCACAGGTGTCTCCATATGCTTATCCAAGGGGAACAGGGATGGGAATTCGTCCCTTATTTTGTTACACTTTCTTTTTTATTTGGATTCTCTTCCAGCCCTCAGATACAGCCAGGATGCAGGAAAGGGAATTAACCCAAGGGGGAAAAACCAAATCAAAACAGGAGAGGAAGTGGGAAAGAAGGGAAGGGAAGGGAAGTAGGAAAACAAGCAGAGATCTGCACTTTGCAAGAGAGTTTGGGATGGTGAGGAGGAGGAGCTGGGAACCGGGGGTTATGCACACCCCAGCACTGCTGTGGCTGTGGTGCCAGGGACGCATCCCAGCTCTCAGCTCACAAAACCCATGGGGGCTTCCAGAGTTCCCAGCACTTCAAGGAATGACTTGGGCAACTTCCTGTGCATGGGAAAGCCAAAAGCGTACTTAGAAACACCAAATTCAGGTCCTGGGGTGTTAAAAGCCAAACCGCAACATGGCCAAGGCAATTCCCTTCCAACCAACTTCAGCTCCCAAAGCAGCTGAGGACTCCTCACAGCCTCGGCACAACCCAGAAGACAAGCAGCTCCCAAGCCAGCCCCATGGCTGCAGGGCCAAGGCTGTGGGCTTGATGGGTCTGACCCAAGCTCAAGTTGGCAACCTCATGGTCCCACAGAGAGCTGGAGATGTGCATCCACCTCTGGGGCAACAGCACAAGAGGGACGTGGAGCTGCTTGACTGAGTCCAGAGGAGGCCACAGAGATGCTG
Source organism: Amazona ochrocephala (assembly GCA_039720435.1). NCBI lineage: Eukaryota > Metazoa > Chordata > Aves > Psittaciformes > Psittacidae > Amazona > Amazona ochrocephala. Next base: position 29,814,229 of record CM077885.1, read on the forward strand.
CGAGGGCTGGAGCAGCTCTGCTCTGGAGCCAGGCTGAGAGAGCTGGGCTGGGGCAGCCTGGAGAGGAGAAGGCTCCTGAAGGGGAGACCTTAGAGCAGCTCCAGTGCCTAAAGGGGCTGCAGGGAACCTGGAGAGGGGCTTTGGACAAGGGGTGTAGGGACAGGACAAGGGAATGGCTTTAACCTGCCAGAGGGGAGACTGAGATGAGCTCTTAGGCAGAAGCTGTTCCCTGGGAGGGTGCTGAGGCGCTGGCACAGGGTGCCCAGAGAAGCTGTGGCTGCCCCATCCCTGGCAGTGCTCAAGGCCAGGTTGGACACAGAGGCTTGGAGCACCCTGCTCTAGAGGAAGGTGTCCTTGCCCATGGCAGAGGTTGGAGCTGGATGAGCTTTGAGGTCCCTTCCAATCCAAACCAGGCTGGGATTCAATGACTCTATGCCATTGTCCCATTCCCAGTCAGTCTCCCCCAGCCTCAGCACCACGCTCAGACACCCCAACCCCTTCCCTTTGCTCACTGTCCCCAGTGCATCCCTATCCCTCCCTGGGTTTGCTGGCCTGACCCTGGACACAGCAACGGTTGGTTGCAGCACCCCGGTGGGGATGGTTGGGGACTCCCACACTGGGAGGGTCCCTCAAGGGCTCAGGGATGTCTTCAGAGCAGTGGGGAGCAGGCACAGACCCACCCAGGCACCAAGGCTGCTGCAGGGGCGCTCCAAAGGGCATCCTACCCTGTGACCACCCCTTGGGATCCCCATTCCTTCCCTGAGCTCCTCCAGCTGCTGCCTCTCCCCATCACCTTCCTCACCCCATCACCTCCCTCTCCCCATCACCGCCCTCTCCCCATCACCTCCCTCTTCCCTCCCCACTCTTGAATGATCGCAAAGCTTCCCATTTTCCAAGCCTAATGACTCCAGCAGAGTGCCCCTGACCATGCTCCATACGGTCCGGTGCTTCCTCCAGCTGCCCCACGGCTGGCTGGGATCAGCGTCAAAAGGTGATGGCGAAACGCCGCGATCAATGCGGTGCCTTCATCTGTGCATGAGGGTCCGCACAGCTCCGGGCTCTCCTTCTGGACAGGACCATCCCACAGAAGGAGCTGTGTCCTATCCTACCAACTTGCTGCCAAGGGAATGAGCACGAAGGGCTTTTGCTGGGATTTGGGAGCTTTATCCATCTTTATCCATCATTTATCCTCGTTAGGAGCTGCTCTCTCTTGGGGCTCCCAGGAGAAGGGCATGGGATGAAGGATATCTCTTCTTGCTCCCAAGTGCAAACTCATGGTGTGGGCTTGGAAGAAGCCTTCCCTCCAAGGCAAGAGTGCACCCAAGATGTGGAGCTGCAGGGCTGGGGCTCGCCGGGTGACCCACATCACCATCAGCACTCGGTTTACAAAGGAGGGTTTTGGTGACCCCATCTGCACTGAAGCCCATCTGCCCTCTAGGAGCCATTGCAATGGGAAAGGGATTGTGTTTTCCAGCTCACACAGGAAAACCAAAGGGAAGGCCCTGGCAGATGGGCCGGGGAGCCTCATGTCCGGGTGTTTCATGTCTTCCAAGGAAGACATGAGGTGGGAGCTGGTTTGGAAGGAACAGCGCCGGCTCTGGGGTTTGACCACTTTTGACCAGCTCCATAGGTATTCTCATCCATCCCTTCGCCCCCTTTTGATCACAAACCCTTCAGCATCCATCCCTCTGACCCAAAGACGCCCCAAGCCGGACCCAGGGCACCAGATCTGTGGTCTCATACATGCATCGAGCGCTGCCCATCCTCAGCTCCGCTTGAGCTGACGCGCTGCAGACCCTTCACAACCCAAACCCTCTGCGGGGAGCTGGTTTACAAGAAGAAGAGTGCTGGCTTCCCAAACAAGCCTCCCAGTCCACAACACATTTCCAGCCATACATAATCTAATATACGTTACCATAGCGCCAATCAATAACTCAGTAGGCCAGCTCCGAAATTATTCTCTTAAAGGGCCAGCACACCTCTTCCTTACCCTCCCCAGGCCCACCCGCCTCCTGTTACCCAGCGCTGGGCCCAGAGGAGCCGCCTGCCCTCCGGTCTTGCATCCCAGAGGTTACCAAGAACGACACAATGCCGGGCTGGTGGTGGCACCCTTCTTCACCCATCACATCCCCATTGCGTGGCTTGTGATGGAGAGGTGGGCACCCATCTCCAGGGCACGGTTCTGCCCTTGTGGCTGGGCAGCATCTTCCCTGTGTGCAGCTCTGCCATCAACACAGCTCACACCTCCTCAGCAGGACCACAGCATCCCCAAGGGTGGTCCTGCTGCAGTCCATCCCTGAGGATGCGCCACATTCATGCTCACATCAGCAGTGGGTAAAGCACATAAAAAGCATGTTTTGCTTTGATTTGTGCTCCTGCTCAACAGGGTTTTCCTTCATTCCAGTTCCCAGGAGCTGCAACTGGCTTAGGCAGTTGGGGGTCACTCCAGCCCCTGCCCAGCAGCAACTTGCATCCGTCACTATGGGGACCTCAGGACCCTGCCAGCCCTTGCCCTTGGGGAGCTGCCCCTCCTGTGCCGAAGTACCTGGGACCTCCAGGTACTGCAGAAAGCCCCAAGGCACAATTCCAGCCCTGCTCCTGAGGCATCACCAGCAACGGCTTTAATCCTGCTTCAACACCAAGGGGGAAAAAAGCTGCCAAAGCCTCAGAAACGGGCAATGCCTCCCTGCAGCCCTCACTGGCCTTAAAATCCACTGGGAAAACCCATTCTGAGAGCAACCTGACACAGGACTGCACATATGGGCATCGCTGTGGCACATCCCCTCCTGCACCAGGAATTACCGGAGCCAACACCATGGCCTCAAGGCTCCAGCCTCTATAGCAAAACCATGCCAGAAAGGGGAAGAGCAACCGTGCCCCAAGACCCCATTGAGCCTCAGCATGGGCACGGGCTGCAGCTTGCCTCATTTTGGGTGGAGTTTGGGGGATTCCTATGCTGGCCACGTGCTCCGCAGGTGGCTCGGTTGAACGTGCATTGCCACCGCACCAGGAATGACCCAGGGCAGAGCAGCGAATGGCCTCAACCATGACAGAGCAATGATGCTCCTGGCAGCAGCTCCTTGGCACTTCCGAGGTTGGATTTTGGGGCTGGATTTTGGGTTTTCTCAAGCTCTCTGCTTGAAATGCTCTGCAAAGGCAAATAAGACATCGGCAACTCTGGTGCTTGCACCAAGCTGGCTGCAGGCAGGGTCCTGGTTGCACCCTCTGGATGGGGGAGCCCCCCTGGAAGGAAAGACAACACGTTTGAATCAGGAGCTGGGTTTTTTCTCTCCTTTTAACACACCCAAATGTTTTCATGGGGATCCTGACCAAGCAGCCTGCTGGAAGCTTCTTGTCTGCCACGAGAAGGTACCATTGCTTAAACCTGAGGTGCCTGATGAGAATCACTGAGCCCCAGACTGGTTGGGGCTGGAAGGGACCTTAAAGCTCCTCCAGCTCCAACCCCTGCCACAGGCAGGGACACCTTCCACTGGAGCAGGATGCTCCAAGCTCCATCCAACCTGGCCTTGAACACTGCCAGGGATGGGGCAGCCACAGCTTCTCTGGGCACCCTGTGCCAGCGCCTCAGCACCCTCACAGGGAACAGCTTCTGCCCAAGAGCTCATCTCCATCTCCCCTCTGGCAGGTTGAAGCCATTGCCTTTGTCCTGTCCCTACATCCCTTGTCCAAAGCCGCTCTCCGGGTTTCCTGTAGGGACCACAGCTACAGACGCTCTTGCAGAGCACCCAATGGCGCTGCCCTGCAGCAGAGCCCGGCTTTGGGCACATGAGGCTCTCTCAGGAACCAGAGGTCCCCAGATCTCCTGTCAGGAAGGGGCTGCACAGCCCCAAGATCCCCACAGCCGTTCCCTGCCCCACTGGCGTCCCCCATTCCCAGGGCAGGATTTGAGCTGGGGTCCCCCCGGACCCCTCTCAGCATCGCCAGCTGCCTTCCAGCAGCCCCCGAAGGGCAGCGCGGCCCCGGCAGTGCTGTCAGCCGGGCTCTACGTCTTCCATTAATTCACTTCACACTGTCCATATTGATCGGCTCCACTCTCGGCCCAGCTCCCCCCCCCCCGCAGCCGCCCTCCCCCCCGCCGGCTGCTGCACCGCTGGGCAGCCCGGCCTGCATGCTGCATGATCCATACAAACTCACTTACTCAGGGAAATCAATGGGCTCCAAAGAGCACACGCAGCAAGGCGAGGAGTCTGTCTGGGGATCGACCGCACAACAAGGAGACACAGAGAGCAGCAGCCTGCACCCCGCTGCCACCCCCACCGCAGCCCCTCCGTGCCCTGGTCCCCTGCAGGATGGGGCGATGGTGCTTGGGGATGCGGTGAAGCCATCCCAAGGGGTATTCCCTCCTTTTCCGACAAAGCGGGGGTGCTCGGATGTGGTGTTTTGCCGAGGCTGGGTGCAGGGAGTCTGGTAGGGAGGTGCCCCAAAACCTGCTGCCTCCCGAAGTTGAGAGAAGGCACATCCCCCTTTCACACTGCAGCCAGCACAAGCTCCTGTATCCCTCCTTCGGTCCTTTTCAGCTCCAGACAAGTCACTCTGCATCCGTGCCTCAGTTTCCCCATGTTTAACTAACGCGGTGCCTCCCTGCCAGGTTTTGCAGTGAGGGGTGGCCCTTTTCTGCCAGGCTGCCCGGCTCTGCGGCCAGGCCTGCTCATAGCAGCCATAAGTGGTGCTGGGCTGAGGAGAGACCTAAAACTGAGCTCTTTTACCCCCTCTCAGGTCACCACCAGCCCTGTTTGCTCAGGGAAGCAGTCACCACTGCCCCAGAGTGCGCCGGGGTGATTAATAAATCCTGCCAGAAGAGCTGCTGCTGTGCTGAGTTCGCCCATCAAGGAAGGAAATCTTTATTTATATGTATTCTATAAACTAATTTTTGCATCATTGCAATAAATCCATCTTCCAGCCGTCAGCTACAATCTGCCTTTGTTGCCGTTCACGCGCGGCTCCAGGCGGGATGCTCGGGATGGAGGGGGAGCAGGAGCATCCCGGCACTGTGGGTCTTGGGAGGGATTCACCAGGGTGTCCTGTTGGGGCTGGAGCCAAAACGGGAACCTGGGGCAGTGTTAAGAGGGGCAAAAAGCAACTCCTGGTGCCCAGCTCCCACCCTGCTGCTCTGTCCTGCCTCAGCGGAGGGATGGAGGGTCCCCGGGAGCACCCAGTGACCGGGATGTCACCACACTTAGGACATGGGACCCTCAGTGGGAGGGCCTGGAGGAGCTGGAAAGGCCCCCAGATGGTGCTGTCAACCCAGTACCGGTAAATGCGGGCACTGCCCCACCCGGCAGAGGCGGGGGGAGCCTTTTCCCAGCAGCCCCCCCCTCTCCGAGGTGAGTGTGGTTGTGAGCTGGAGACGCTGTGTCTGTCCTCCGCAGGCTCCAGCCCCACACCGGAGCAGGGGGGGGATCACGGTGGTCAGCAGCAGAGCTCCAGGGATGGCCACTGCCCCCTCCCAAAGCCACTCTCATCCCCCCCCCCCCAGGCTGTCTGTTGGGGTTCAGGTTGGGAGTCAGGAGGTGGCAATGCAGGGTCCAGCCCTGTGCAACCTCTGATGGTACCTGGTGGCTTTTTCGGGCTGCATCCCTGTGCTATGGAGCATCTCCACACGGGAGGTGGCCGACATCTGGGTTCCTTCCTGGTTGGTGTCCCAGACACCCTCCAGGCATGGCCCCATTTGTCCTGCAGGCTGGGGCGCTCCAAGGAGCAGGATCCCATCTGGGGCAAGACTTTGGTGCCCCATCCCCAGCCTCATCCCAGCACGGCCCGGAGCCAGCAGCAGCAGAGCAAATGCAGCCAAGTGCCTGGGAAGCGCAGGCAGGAGGTGATCCCACTGGGGAGATGAGTCTGCTGGGCCCCAGCCAGCTCGGGAGGTCCCACAGCCGTGGCTCCCAGCCCAGGGATGCAGCAGAGAATCACGGAATGGCTCGGGTTGGAAGGGACCTTAGAGCTCACCCAGTTCCAACCCCCTGCCACGGGCAGGGATCTGCATGGGGATGAGGATGCAGGAGGGTGAGGAAGCAGAGAGCTGGAGGAAGGCGGCCATCAGCTTCCTATTCGGAGGGCTGAGCTCTCCACAGGGTGTTTTCCCCCATTGCTGCGGGCACATGGCTGCTGCCTCCCTCTTCCCTTGGGATGGGGCAGGAGGAGAATGGATGCTGAGGCACAGCAAAGTCCCCAAGCCCCCAGCCCCTTCCCGCACCGTCTCCGGTGGGAGTTGGGAATGTCGGTGGGAACAGGCTTACCGGCATGGGCAGGGAGGTTGGGAATGGGCAGCCCCTAGCTGCCAGCGCAGCACAGACACCCTCCCCGCAGCCTCAGACCCCATCAAGGCACCCTAGGACCCCAAGTCCCTGCAGCGGGGCTCATCTCGGGGTGTCTCTAATGGGGTGAGTCTGGGATTGGCCTTTGGAACAACCCCCTTTGAGTCATTTTTGTGCCATTTCCCCCCCGTTTTGTCCCGTTTTGTCCCGTTTCCAGCCCTGGCACTCCTTATGGCAGCGAAGGGCTCTGTGCATAGCAATGAGATTGATTGACCCCAGTGACCCCAGCCAGGGCCAGGGCTCCCTCCAGGGCACCCGGGTCACCGGCTGCTGACCATCACCGGTTGCCACGGTGACACTCGCGGTCCCTAGGGATGCGCGGGGGCTCCAGGATGCAGGGGGTGCAGGGGCAGGGCAGTGTGTCAGGAATGCAGCATTAGCGGGATGCTGCTGGATTGGGCAGGGCAAGGGTTGGATTTGCAGCCTGGGGGGCACCACAAGGGACAGGTTCCTTCCAAGGGGAGTAGGAGAGGGAATGCCAGGGGGTGCCAGGAGCGGGGTGTTCCCTGGGGAAACTGAGGCACAGCGGGATGCCTGGGTGGTGCAGCAGGAGTCCAGGAGTGCTGGATCCAGGTGAAGAGGTGCAGGGTGGAAGGGTGCAGGATGTAGGATAGACGGATGGGGGTGCGGGATGAGGGATGTGGTGCAGGATGGAGGATAGGGGTGCAGGATGAGGGATGTGGTGCAGGATGAAGGATGAGGGTGAAGGACGAAGGGATGGGGGTGCAGGATGAGGGGTGGGAGTGCAGGATGAGGGATGGGGGTGCAGGATGAGGGATGGGGGTGCAGGATGAGGGATGAGGGTGCAGGATGAAGGATGGGGGTGCAGGATGAGGATAGGGGTGTAGGATTGGGGGTGGGGGTGAAGGACAATGGGACGGGGTGCAGGATGGGGGATGGAGGGTGGAGGATGGGGGTGCAGGATGGGGGATGCGGTGCAGGATGGGGGTGCGGATGCGGACGCGGGAAGCGAATCCCGCTCGCGCCCCCATTCCCGGTCTCTGGCGCCCTCTGCCGGGGAGATCGGGCTCTGCCCCTCCCCCGTTCTCGGTCTCGCGGCACCCATCGCTGTGACCCCGCGGCGCCCACTGCGACCTTTGACCCAGTGCCCTTTGACCACGGTCCCACGTCCTTTGACCTTTGTCACATGACCATTTATTTTTTGACACCAAGGCCAACGGCCTCTGATGGCGTGACCTTTGGCTTCTGATCCCGCGACCTTTGTCCCTTTGCCATTTATCCTGTTGACCTTTGACCTATGTTTTGTGTCTCCGTGACCTTTGACTTCTGATCGTGTGACTTTTGTCCATCAGTCCCATGACTATTAAACCGATGACCTTTGACCTCTAGTGCCTTTTGACTTCTGACCACGTAAACTTTGACCTCTGACCCCATCCCCTTGACCCAGTGGTCTTTATCCATTGTGCCTTTATGCCATTTGACTTCTGACCTCACGACCTTTGACCCCCACATGACCTTTATGGTTCTACAACCTTTGCCCCCGTGTCATTGCCTCCGTGACCCCTGTGCCCTTTAACCCCGTGCCTGAGGAGCTCGCGCACGGAGCAGGATGGTGCTGAGCCCCCAGCGCAGGGGGCAGAGCCGGGGGGGGGCTGCGGCACCGCCCGGGCCCCGACCCTGCCCCAGAAGGACCCTGAGGCACCGGGGCCCTCCCTCGACATCCCCTCGGGGCCCAGCACGGCCCCGGCAGGCACCGCCTCCCCGGGGGCGCTCAGGGCCCCCCTGCGCCCCAGCGGGGCTGCGGGAGCAGCGCTGGGCTGAGCAGCGCCGTCAGTGCCTCCCAAACAGCCCCCCCCCCCGCCGCCATTGGTGCCTCCCAAACAGCCCCCCCCCCCGCCGCCATTGGTGCCTCCCAAACAGCCCCCCCAACCCTGCCACCCCCCTCGGTGGCAACCGAGGTTTGAGGTCACATCCTGCTGCCTGCATGGCGCTGGCGCCCGGGGGGCCCTGGAGCAGGCAGGGAAACCGCAGAGGCACCAGAGGCGGGGGGGGGGGCAGGTGCCCCCCATCCAGCTCTGCCTGCACCTCAAGAGTGGCAGCGCCTGACAGCAAAGATGGGCTGAGCTCAGGGGAAGGGCAGCAGCGAGCTGCAAACCAGGGGGCATTGGAGCAGGCGAGCCTGGCTTCCGGCTTTAACATGGAGATCCAGGCTGGATGTAAGGAATCAGCATCCTGCGAGGGTGCTGAGGCGCTGGCACAGGGTGCCCAGAGAAGCTGTGGCTGCCCCATCCCTGGCAGTGTTCAAGGCCAGGTTGGACACAGGGGCTTGGAGCAAGCTGCTCTTGTGTGAGGTGTCCCTGCCCATAGCTTTAAGGTCCCTTCAACCCATCCCAGGCTGGGATTTATGATCCTACGCCTTTTACATCACCGCTTTCCTTTGGGAGCTACCGGGAAACCCCAGGGCCTGCCCTGCCCCATCACCCAGCCCCGGCATCCCGGCTGCCCCCCCCATAGCACCCACATGCCCTGAGCACCGCCAGCACCGGAGCGCAGCCGCTTTTATCTTCCCCGCTCATGGAAAGGACGGCACCAGCGTCTCACCCTCCCCTTCCCAGGATGCTGGGGGTGGAGGAGGGATGCAGGGCTGGGAGCAGCCCCCGTTCCCCTCAGTTAACCCAGGGGGAAGCTGTTTGCCAGCTCAGTGAGCGGAGCGCAGCACAGGGGAAGCTGAGGCGCTTGGCACTTGCTTAGCTGTGAGCACAGCGCGATGGAGAGATAAGATACGGTGTGTGGCTACTGCCAAGTGAAACCGAGGTCACCGCACACCGGGGCAGGTGAATGCGTCCCCACAGCCCCAGGTCACACACATACAGCCAGAGGCATGGTTTCCCTTCAGGAAGGTTTGTGTCCTTCCACCTGGTCCTCCTGCCCAGCCTGAGGGAGTCATGGAATAGTCTGGGTTGGAATGGGCCTTAAAGCTCCAACCCCCTGCAGTGAGCGGGGGCATCCGCACCTAGATCAGGCTGCTGAGATCCACATCCAGCCTGGCCTTGGCTGTCTCCAGGGATGCTGCGTCCATCACATCGTGATCAAAAGGCACTGTTTCCACAGCACCGAGCATCCAGCAGAGCTGGGGCGGGGAGGGGGGGTTCCCAAAACACTTCTGACCCAAGATCATAGACTCATAGGGCCCCAGACTGGTTTGGGTTGGAAGGGACCTTAACGCTCCAACTGCAGAGATGGGGCTCGGCTGCACAAGTGGGGGGCTCAGTCACCCTCCTGCCCTTTTGCCCCCCCAAATGTGAGGTTTTTCTTCCTTTCTGCACCCCCCATCCCCTGCCCTGGAGCTTCCCGGAGCCCTCAGAAAAGGAGAAAACTTCCGCGTGTCCCAGAACTGAGCTCGGAGCCGGAGCAGGGGCTGCCCGTGGGAACGAGAGGCACCTCCAGGGTCTGATGAGGGTAAAAAGCCCCTCCAGCACCCCGGGGCCTCCTCTCCCCCCACAGGGACGGTCCCGCAGCCCCCGGATGTGGGTTGGCAGGGAGTGGGGAGGGGATGCAGGAGGGGGGGCGCCGCGGGGGGATCACAGCGGATCGGCACAGGAGACGCCTGACAGATGGGGCTGCCCCAGATTCCACCGTTAATCTGGCTTCCTGCGCCCTCACCCTCCCCACCCCCCCGGCCCACCTCCCCACTGCCATGGGGAGGGGTGGCAGGGCCCTGCAGGGACACAGGCAGCAATGGGGGGGTCATCGGGGTCCCCAGCCCTTGGCAGTGCTGCTGGAGCCAGAGGCACAGCATCCTGCTCCATCCCAAATGTCCCCTGGCGCTTGGGCACTGCTGGAATCACAGAAGCAGGTTGGAAAAGACCACCAAGAGCATCACGTCCAACTGTTCCCAGCACTGCCAAGGCCACCACTAACCCATGGCACCGCGTCTCCATGGTGTGTGAACACCTGCAGGGATGGTGACTGCAGCCCTGCCCTGGGCAGCCTGTTCCAATGCATCCTTTGGGAAGGGATCGTTCCCCATCTCCACCTAACCCTCCCCTGGTGCAGAGTGAGGCCAACCCCAGGGTGCCCACAGCAATTCCTTCTCCCCCTGGACTGGCAAACCCCTCTACATCCTGCTGGCCACGGCCATGGGGAGATGGGGTTTGCTGCTGCATCATTTCACATGCATCTCCTCCTTCTCTGCTCTCCCTTAAGCCATCTTTGGATGTTGCCCCATCTCCCCTCTGCACCCCACTGCTCCCCAAAGACCCTGGAAAGCTGCAGCTGGGGAGGGGGGGGCCCTGCTGGGGGGGGGGGGCAGCTTCAGCTGCACAATAGGCACCCACAGACACGCTGCGGGAGTTTTGGGTGCTCCCCCATGGGAACACGCACCCTGGGGTGATGCCCCCTCGGCAGCAGCCTCTGCCCTGCCCTGTGGGTGGGACAGGGCACAGGGGGAGCTCTGCTCCCCCTAAGGAGCCTTCTCTTCTCCAGGCTGCCCCAGCCCAGCTCTCTCAGCCTGGCTCCAGAGCAGAGCTGCTCCAGCCCTGGCAGCATCTCCATGGCCTCCTCTGGCCCCACTCCAGCAGCTCCACGTCCCTCCGGTGCTGGATCGGGACCACAGGGGGGGTCTCCCCGGAGCACAGCGGAGGTGATGCTGAAACTTGAGGTTGTATCACGACACCCACCAAGGGAAGACGTGTGGGTAGGGGAGGGAAATCCCCCCCCCCGGTCCCACCTGTGCCCTCTCCTTCCCCCGCAGCAAAGGCACAGAGGCCACCCCAGCCCTCGGGGTTGGAGCAGCTCCGTTTTGGGGCACGGTTGCAAACTGCAAGGTTCTGAGCCTCAGTCACCTCAGTGATGCATTTGACTGCTTGAAGAAACTGGAAAGGAGCCCCGTTAAAGGGACGTGTCCATCCCAGCTCCAACCCCCAGCTCAGCCAGGCAAAACCCTGCCATCTGCTCTTGTCCCTTCCTCACTGGGACGGGTGGAGGGGGACTTTTCCAGCAGGCAGGGGTATATTGGCCGTCCTTTGGATGGGTTCTGCCACTTTCCTTCTCCATGGACAAGGTTTGACAGCTGCCCTCAGATGCTGCTGGTTTCACCTGTGAAGAGGTGCTGGACGCCCCATCTGGCATCCAGGATAGCACCTATGGGGCAAGGCTCCCATCCCTGTCCCCTGCTCTGCACCCAACTCCCATAGCAGCTGTTTCTTTTCCTCCACCTCCCTTTTCCTTTCCACCTTACTCCTTCCCTCTTTTCCCTCCCCCTGTCCCTCTCCCCCTTCCCTCAGGCCTCCTCCTTGTACCTCTGCCCAGGCCAGGGCTGCCTGCACAGCCAGGGACCAGGCCTTTTCCCAGCAACATCTCCTGCATCCCCCATTCAACCTTCTCCCACCAGGGAGCCATCTCAGCCAACCCCAACCTTCATCCCTGTATCCTGGTGGTGGAAGACAGTCCCTTCGGCCACCCCAGGAGATGCCCCTACACCTCAGGGGAGGTGCTAAGACTGGTTTTGGGTGCGGAGCTGCCGTTTCTTTCCATTCAGAGGAGATTCCCCAGGTGCCCACCCCAGCACACAAACATACTGAGGGTTTCCTGTTGGTAGGCGGTTGCTACCCTGGGCTGTAGGCTGCAGGATACCGTGTTGCTCCTCTGAGACACCAGGCCAAGGGCCTTCTCATGACCCCTGCTCGGTTTTGGTTGATTTTAAGGCAGTTTAGGGCAAGATTACAGTTCAGGATTGCACTGCCCAGGTGTACACAAGCACCTCCGGGCCTTGCGGTGCCATGGGGACTGAATCCTGCTGCCAAGGGAATAAAGAGCATCCTCGGTTGGACGTCCTTCCCTGGGAGGGTGCTGAGGTGCTGGCACAGGGTGCCCAGAGAAGCTGTGCCAAGGGCTGGTCCCTGTGTGTCAAGCAGGCAGCCCCAGCAGGCTGGGATTTGGATCTGTGACTCCAGGCTGTCCCAGAGGAGATCCCAACTACTCGGCTGATGGAATTACAACAGTGGTGTCTATTGTGGGGGCTATCACTAATAACAAACAGCACCCAAAGGGAGGATGGTGGGCAAAGCTAATGATGCTTTCAAGGAGCTGCTGGTGGCACGAGCTTGCCCTTGGATCCAGGAAGCATCTGAGCACAGGGACAAGCATCACCCTGCTGGGGGCTGGGAGCTGGAGGGTGCCCCACTGCGTTGCAAGGGTGGCCAGGAAGGAGTGGACAGCGTGGCCGAAGGGCCCATGGCTGCTGGCTGGGCTGTCTGGAGAGCATAAGCCAAGTCTTGCTCCCACTGAGAGCCCACAGTGGGGGCTGCCTGGCTGCTGCACCATCCACAGGCTGGGAGAAAGCTGGGGACAAAGTGGCTGAAATGGGAGAGACAGGTGGGTTTTAAAAACACCACCACAAAACAACCGAAAACAGAGACTTTTGAGGCCTTTTCTTCTCTGTCCCTGGTGGTGTTGTTGTCCATAAAAAAATTAAAGCCCCGTTTCCAGCCGAGGCCACTTGTTTCAAATTTCCTGGCTAAAGTGATGTAACAGCTGTGCGTGATGCAATGCCATGTGGAATGCATCATTCAGGAAACCAACAACAAAACTGCCTTTCTGGCCAAACGCTCAGCACATCCCCTTCCCCCCGCCCCCGTTCAGGGGGTCCAGCACCCCCAGAAGTCTGCCCTGGGCATCCCCGATGCTCCTGCGGGACCTGGCTCTGGGTGCCTGGTGCCTGCAGGAGGACTGCAAGGGGCAATGGGGGCCAATGGGGAGTGGGGGGGGCAGGACCTGGCTCTGTGCTGGCTGAGCTGCGGGTCTTTTCTTAATTAAAACGTTTCTCATCTTCTACTCCCCCCTCCTCCCCCCCGGGTTTTGCCCTTCCCTGGGGCCTCCCTGTGATGGCTGCAGTAGCCAAAAGGAGCTGATGGCTTCAGCCATCCCCCATGTACCCCCAACCATTGCTGGAGGGATGTGGGGGGCTCCTTGTCCAGCCCCCCTGCATGGCTGCAAAGTCTGGCAGGGCTGATCCTCACCTTGGCTCCCCACTGCTGCAGGGAAAAATAAACCCTCTGGGATGTCCATGGCGGTCCCTCTGTTCTGTTCCACCCCCCCCAGCATCACCACTGCCCTGTGCCCAGTGCCAACTCTGCTCCCTTGGGAACCCAACCTGCTTTGAAACGGGGCTGGCCAGAAAGGGAAGAAAAAGAGGAGAAAGGGAAAAGGGGGGGAGGATAGGAAAAAAAAACCCGAACCCAAACCCAAACAAAACAAGGTTGCAGTGGGAAATCAGAAGTCAGAGCTGAGGCATTTCGGCAGCCGGGGCTGGAATGTCTGACTCACACTGTGACTAAATGCAAATATGAACTCAAACGTGCTCCTTAAAGCTGCTGGGATGCAGCACGAAGCCCCAGGCTCCCATCACCCTTCTCACCCTGGGACTCCCAGCAAGTGGCTCTGGGGATAGCACAGAACCATCATGGAATGGTTTGGGCTGGAAGGGACCTTAAAGCCCATTCAGTTCCAGCCCCTGCCGTGGGCAGGGACACCTCTCATCTCATCTCAGTCTCCCTTCTGGCAGGTTAAAGCCATTCTCCCTTGTCTTGTCCCAACAGGCCCTTTTTAAAGTACCTTGGTTGTTGCATATAATGCAGCCAACATCCTTCAGCTTTGCCTCCAGGGCTGCTCACTGCCCCCTTCCTAGGGTTCTTTCCCATCCCATCCCCAAGCTCCAGCCCTGGTATTGGGTGAGCTTTAAGGTCCCTTCCAACCCAAACCATTCCATGATTCCACGATTCTTCCCAGGTGATGCTCGAAAGAACTAACGAAGGAGCCTGCAGCCCCCATGGGGGAAGCAGCTCGCTGGGTACCACGGAGATCCAGGGAGCAGCAGCTCTCCCAAGCTGCCAAGGCATGGCCGGGCGGCACCTTTGATTCAAAGCACCCGCGGACGGGCTTCCAAGCGCTGGCTCCAGCTTGGAAGTTAAACCGGGCGGGTAAACAGGCGGAAAGATGCGAGGATCTGGATATAAACCACGGACGTTACAGCCCGATGCCCACTGCGCTGCGGGGCCCGGCCGAGGCTTCGGGGCAAGTGTCACGGCCCGAGGCCTCGCAGCACTTCCCGATACGGGCGAGAGTGCTCTGTGCCGGGGGTCGCGACGTCCCCAGCACCGTGAAGGGCGAGCGGGGACCCCGAGGGGCCGGGCCTCGGCCCCCGTGCTGGTCCCGCCGGCCCCACGCGCAGCGCTGCGCGGGGCGGAGCCACCCCAAAGCGCAGCACCGAGTGCGGGGGCAGCTGCGGGGCGGCTGCAGACGGATGCGGGCTCCCGGGGCGCCGCAGGACCAGCGGCAACAGCCGCATCCCGCGGCCGCTCCGTCGGGGAAGCGGCGGAGGGGCGGCCGTTCACCGGCCACCGACGCGCTCGGTGGGCGGGGACGGAAAAGGAGCGCGTTCTGATTGGTGGCGCCACCTGCCACTCGGAGCGGCAGAGCCCTTCTATTGGACGGCACTCTGCGACCTTGTCAGTCCATCACCGGAGCTCCCGTGTCGTCACGGCTCTCCAGCTCCGCCCCTCGATAACGCATTTAGACGACCCCCTCCGCCAGAAAATATAGTCCTACATTTCGGGGGTGCCTCCTCCGCACCCCACCCTCTGCGCCGCCACAGGCGCCCGTCCCTCCCTGGTACCGGCCCTCGCCGTTCCCTCGATAGCAGCGGGGTGTGTGTGTCTGTGTGAGACAGCGCCTCTCCATCACCTGCGGACGGCGGAGGGATACCGCGCAGAGGGAGGTGAGCCGCCCCTCGGGGGCGGGGCTTGAGGGCGTGAGGCGAAGGGGTGGTGCGAGGGGTGGTAGCGCCGCGTTGCGCTCCGCCGCCGTCGCCGCCGCCGCTGGGGGACCATGCGGAGGCAGCGGGGCCGGCGAGCGCAGCAACAGCAGCGGGAGGCGGAGCGGCGGTAGCAGCAGCGTTAGGACCCGGGGCGGGGCGCGGGGCGGGCCGGGGCGATCGCGCCGCTTCTTCGCGATATTCTATCCGCCGGCGGTGCGAGAACAATAGGATCCGCCGCCCGCCGGCCCTGGGCGCCGCGGCCGCCGCCCCCAGCACAGCACGGCCCGGCCCGGCCCGGCCTGCCGTAAGCGCGGGACCTTCATGCGCTTCCCCTGCCCCGCACGCACGGGGGGCGCGCGCCTGCCCCGGAACAGGTAAAAAAACCCCAAAACAAATAAACAAAATACATTAATAACAATTATAATAAAGTGATAAAATCCGGACGCGCTTCCCCTGGTGCCGGAGCCGTTGAGAGGATGGGATTTCACCCGCTGTTTCCCTTCCCATTCCCTTCCCGGCGGGGACTGCCCCGGGCTCGGCTCCATTGTCCCCCAGTAAAGTTTGCCGGGGTCGGGCAGTGCGGGCCCTCGGGGTCCCCGCACGCGGAGGGGGGTGGTGGTGTCTCGAAGTGTGTGTGTGGGTCTCGAAGAGTGTGTCGGGTCCCCCCGGTGTCCCCCTTCGGGCTCCCCCCTTCGCACATTGCTCTGTGTGTGTGGGTCGGGCGCCGGTCGTTCAGCTAACTTCAGCTCCCCCCCCCCCCCCCTCCTCCCCGTCCTCCATCCAGCTCCGGTCTGGGCGGCTGCAAAAGTTGCGGGAGCAAGCGGGGGGTGCTCCGGGCTCCCCCCGCGGCGGGGAGCGGGGCTGTGGGGGCTGCTCGGGGCTCTCTGCGGGATAGGGGCGGCCGCTGGGACACCATCCCCCCCCCCTTCCCAACCCCACTTCAGCCCAGGCCGCGCTTGGGGCTGTGTTGGGGAACAAGGCGGCCGGGCCTTTGTCCGAGGCGAGAAGGTGCCGCTGGGCCCCGCTGGAGGAAACCCGAGCGGGACGGGGGGGAGAGGAGCGGCCGACATCTGCTGCGCGTTAGCCCGGCCGCGGCGGGGCCTGGCTGGGCTTTGTGCAACCGGGCCGGGAGGTAAAAACGAGGGGCGGGGAGGAGGTATGTATGTGTGTATCTATCTATCTGTATATCCGTGTATAGATACATAAATACCGGACTGAATATACGGTGCGACGGCGTATTGTAGGAAGTTTGGCGAGCTCGGCACCGGCTGCCGATCGCCCTGGGTGGTGTGCGGGGTTTTGAGGGGGTCTAACAAGGACATGGGGGTGTCCCCCGGCCGCCCAGCGCCGGGGTTGGGGTTCTGTTTTAAAGATGCTTTAAAAGCGATTTGACTGTGGATGAAGCTGAAAAGAAACGAAAAATAAAATACCCCCCCCCGGGTGGGTTTTATAGTGGCAAACGGGATTTCTACACGCGGGGCTGGTTGCTGCGTTGGTTCAGGAACGTCATTGAAATGTGGTGGAGCCTGAAAGCCGCAAACGTTTTGGATAACGTGGAGTTTTCTGCTTTTTCCTTAAAGCTTATGATTAACGAGTTAAATGTATTGGCCAGCTGCCCTTTGCAGCTATGAATGAGATCCTGAAAAAGCCCCCCCCTCCCAAAAAGGAATCTTTTGTCTCATCCCAAGCCTCCCTCCCAAAGAACTATTTTTTCTATCATTGGCCCAAAAGCTCACAATCTTCCTTTAAGGAAAAAAAAAAAGCCCAAACACAAAGAATCAGTAAAATTAGGAAGAAGGATATTTCCCTATCTCGCCAGCTTGCCTGGGGGGCTCTGGTTTTGCCAGGGCCTTCTGAAAACAAACTTGCCTTTTTTTATTCTTCCCAGTCACTTTCGGGGGAGCAGCGAGGTTCAGGTCGCAGCCCCCAGCTTTAGCCCCTGCGCAAGCAGCTGCAGGTGCTCAGCCACCCGAGGAAAGAGGCCCGAGATCAGACCTTTTTCTTTATTTTTCTTGGGCTTTTTAAGCAAAACTGAGCAAGGACAAGAGGGGGGAAGGAGGAGGGAGCCGAGCCAAACAAGCGCCTGAGTGATAACTTGCCTGAACCCTTTGATAAATGAGTTGACTCTTCCCCCCCCCCCCTTATTTTTTTTTCCCCCCTTCATTCGCCACACGCCAGGAACAGAATTGGCCCCGAACTAGTGGAATTGGCAGCAAAAAAACTAACATACAAGTGTGTCTGCTCAATGGAGCGCTTGTTCCTGCCTCTGGGTGCTGTGTGAGGACTCCGGCTGGCTGCTGGAGACACGCAAAGGGTTTTTCTTTGCTCGCCCCTTTCTCTCTTGGTCCGTCTTTTAAAATATTCATCAATGGGGTGGGTAGTTTGCTGTAGTCATTAAAATATCTCCTTCCCCTCCCCCTCGCTTGCTCTAGGACTGCCACTGTTGAGTCTGTGGGAGTATGAATCAGCAGCAGCAGCAGAGAATGGCTGCAGTTGGGACAGACAAAGAGCTCAGTGACCTGCTGGACTTCAGTATGGTGAGTGGGGGGGGGGGGGCGGCTGGAAAGGCCCCGGGGTTTGCGGGTGTGGAGTGTTTTGGAGCTGCAGAAGGGAGGAAATGTGAGCCTGTAAATTGGACATGATGGGTTTCAGATGTGCGGTGTTTGTGTGCGTGCACATGTGCTGCAACTTGTTTATTTTCAAGTTAAAGCAAAGCCTCTGCCCGTCTTCTCCCCCCATCCCTTCCCCTCAAACACAGATTGTTTCCTTGCAGGGGGCACAGAGAGGTGGGGTGGGGGTGGGTTGTTTTTTTTTTTGTTGTTTTGATTTTTTTGGGGGGGGGGGTTGAGGTTTTTTTGGATAGGAAAGTCTGGAGAAATACAAGGGAGTTGTGTGTTCTCTGTTTAAATGCTCACTGCAGAATGGGCTGGCTGACTGTTTCTGAAGCCCTGCAAAGATGCAGCTTCGGTAGCTGATTAATCAAGCTTTTTTCCTCTCCCCAGTATTAAACATTTGCTCCCACAGGTTATTTTGTCACAGTTTGAAACGTGTCCAAGCTCTCCAGCACATTATTTTTGCAGGAGTCGAACACTTGTGTTCCCCACACTCTGCTCTTCTGTATCCTGGAAACCTTTAGCTGCATTTAGGAGCTGTTTATGTTCAAAGAAACGGGACCTGAGAGTGTCTCCTCCAGCAGGGTGAGCAGCTCGGAGGGAGAAGTCCCTTCTAGTCGTGGCAGAGCGAGGGTTAGTCCCGGCACATCCGTCTGTGCCGCCATCCAGGGCTGGCAATGTGCCACTCCATGTATGCTCTGCACTTGCTGCACCGGTGCTGGCTGTTGTTGGCAGGTGATTTGTGGAGGGGAGAGCTTGTGTTTGAAGGAAAATAACTTTCTGTTGGATTCCTCTGCCCTGTGCTGCGCCCTCATGGCACTTGGAGCGTGTGTCTTGCTTTTTAGATAAGCAACTGTGCTGCTAAGATAGAAAAACAGCTCCAAGAGGAGCTTGCAGCCCAAAAAGCCACCTGTGTGCTGGGCTGCATCCCTAGAGCATGAGCAGCAGGTCAAGGGAGGAGGTTCTCCCCCTCTGTGACACTTCGGGGAGGCCCCCCCCTGTACTGCGTCCAGTCGTGGGGCAGTAGCACAAGAGGGACATGGAGCTGTTGGAGCAAGTCCAGAGGAGGTCATGGAGATGCTGCAAGGGCTGGAGCAGCTCTGCTCTGGAGCCAGGCTGAGAGAGCTGGGCTGGGGCAGCCTGGAGAAGAGAAGGGTCCTGAAGGGGAGACCTTAGAGCATCTCCAGTGCCTAAAGGGGCTGCAGGAAAGCTGGAGAGGGGCTTTGGACAAGGGATGTAGGGACAGGACAAGGGAATGGCTTTAACCTGCCAGAGGGGAGATGGAGATGAGCTCTTAGGCAGAAACTGTTCCCTGTGAGGGTGCTGAGGCACTGGCACAGGGTGCCCAGAGAAGCTGTGGCTGCCCCATCCCTGGCAGTGTTCAAGGCCGGGTTGGACACAGTGCTTGGAGCAAGCTGCTCTAGTGGAAGGTGTCCCTGCCCGTGGCAGCGGTTGGAGCTGGATGAGCTTTAAGGTCCCTTCCAATCCAGAGCAGTCTGGGATTCTAGCAATAACCATGAGTGTCACCTCTGTGACACTGGGCTGTTCTGCTCACCTAGATGATGGCCCTGCTGGGGTGATTTTTTTGCCCCTTGGAGAAGAAGAGAGTAAAAGGGGAAAGTGGTGTCAGAACAAGGGGCAGCTGCTGTCCTGGTACCTCTTATTCCTGTGGCAAGTGCCACACCTGTGCACTCAGGATTAGCAATGGGAAAGAAACACTTTTATATATCTGTCCTCTCAGGACTCTGTTCTGGGGGTGGGGGTCTCGGTCCTCCGAAGAACAATTCTGCAGGGGGAGAGGCCCCGTTCTCCCAGTTTCATGCTCCTGTTGGGGGGCTGGTTCCGTTAAATGACCAGTGATGTATTTTCACAGGAGTACACTTTATAGTTGGTAGAGGGACTGCAACGCACATATCTGCTTAAAGACAGGAATCTGTTGAGTGGTCACTGTGGAGCAGTGGTTGTGGTTGGTTGCCCCTCTCTCATCTCAGAGGTCCTGGGGTTTGGAGGAGTGCTGGAGCTTTCCATCTTCTGCACCTGAGAGCGGCAGGTTTTGAGCTGCGCTTTGGGTCAGTCACCCATCAGCTGTTCTCTGGCCAGGGCTGCAGTGGCTCCTGCTTTGCTTTTTCTCCCCCTTAGAAAGAAATCAAATCCCACTCAGTGTTTAGAGCTTTAAAAAACCAAGACCTTTTCAAATTTAACAAGCCATCCTCATTTGCATGCTCAGAGCTGTATTCCCTGGAGGCTCCTGACCTGCTCTCTTTGTACACGAATGTTTTTGTTCTTGGAGATGAATCTACACCGAGTGGGTTGAATTTGGGTTCAATTCCAATGCTGGCACACTGGTGTAACCCTGGGAATGACCAGAGCCTGGTCTGTGTCCGTGTCTGTTGATGCATTCAGCAGCAGCACTGGGGGCAGCTGCTCTCAGGATCAGGGCCTGCAAATGTCATTTGCCAGCAAATGATTCAAAGGCATTCCCTCCAGAATACGTTGGCCAATGGGCTCCAACGCAGTCTGGATTTGAGCCAGGTCTGTTTCACAAACCCTCATCTCTGCACACCCTTCTCCTGAGTTTGCATAGAGGGAACATTAACATTTCTCCTGAAGGATGAGTAGCTGAAGCAGAAAGCTTCCTAGCTAGATGGTCTTCAACCTGGCATCACAAGCTCGCTGTGCTCTGTGTGGGGCTGTCAAAGACGCTGTGCTGTGAGTTGCTCTCCCTCTTGGCTTTTTGACCACAAAGCTTGCTCATTCGAGTATATTTATATTTGGATAGGATAGGTTTGAATAGCCAGGTTTAAAAAAAATAAAGAAAACAGAGTTTGGCATTAGAATAGGAAGGTTGGATGGGGCTGGACCAGGTTGGAGCAACCTGCTCTAGTGGCAGGTGTCCCTGCCCATGGCAGGGGGTTGGAACTGGATGAGCCTTAAGATCCCTTCTAACCCAAACCAAACTGTGATTCTGTGAATAAGCAGGAGTGGAACATCCGTCCATTAATCCCCTCCAGGAGAGGAGATGGGAACGAAGGCTAGACATAGATTTGGAGGAGGTGGAAGCATTTGCTGCAGATCAGTACTTTGAATTCTAGGGAAAACGTGTTCAACCCCAATAACCTGAGGTCCAGCTCTGCGCTAGGCTTTGCTGTGCACTGGGTGCATTTTAAGGTCTGGCCCTAATGGGGTAACAGAGTCAGGTGGGAGTTTGCGGGGTCAGTAAATGGCAGGGTTGTGTGAGATGCTATAAATTGGGCCTTACAGTCCTGAAAAAGAAAGACTCATGCCTTCTGTAATAAATAAATACCTCGGGTAGTTATTGATCTGCGAAATGCTTGCCCAAAGCTTTGTGTTTAATGTAATTTAGCAGTAAGAGTGAGAATCAAAGGAATCTGTAAGGTGCACCTAAGTGAGCCAGAGGCAACCACCCAGCTCTGCAGTCTAATGGCTGCTTTGGGGTGTGCACAGCAGCGTGCTTGTGTCTACCTCAGAACAAATTGCCCTTTATAATTGCCCCAAAGTACAGGTAATTTATAAGCTTTCTTTCACCACTGCTTCCTGGCAGTAGTCCAGGACAGGCTTGCAAATCTGAAGGAGAGCTTTCGAGAAAGCATCCTGCCTGTAGATTTGGGTTGCCAGCTTAACCTATTCATTAGGCTTGGGTTTTGGTGTGTTACTTTTTGGCCTGTGGTTGCCAGGCTTTGCAGCTCAGCCCAATGGGCACAGGCTGTGTGTGGCCAGAGCTGCCCTTGGCCTGTGCTGTTGGGAGGTGCTTGGCTGTGAGGACTCATGCTGTCATCAGCTGCACCAGTATGGTACTGCAGTCCTGCATCCAGCTTTGGGGCAGCAACACGAGAGGGATGTGGAGCTGGTGGAGTGAGGCCAGAGGAGGCCAAGGAGCTGCTGCAAGGGCTGGAGCAGCTCTGCTCTGGAGCCAGGCTGAGAGAGCTGGGCTGGGGCAGCCTGGAGAAGAGAAGGCTCCTGAAGGGGAGACCTTAGAGCATCTCCAGTGCCTGAAGGGACTGCAGGAAACCTGGAGAGGGGCTTTGGACAAGGGATATAGGGACAGGACAAGGGAATGGCTTTAACCTGCCAGAGGGGAGATGGAGATGAGCTCTTAGGCACAAGTTCTTCCCTGTGAGGATGCTGAGGCGCTGGCGCAAGAGAAGCTGTGGCTGCCCCATCCCTGGAGGGCAGTGCTCAAGGCCAGGTTGGACGCAGGGGCTTGGAGCAAGCTGCTCCAGTGGAAGGTGTCCCTGCCTGTGGCAGGGCTTGGAACTGCTTTAAGGTCCCTTCGACCCCAAAGCAGTCTGTGACTTTAATGACTCACTGTGATTATCCTGTGCATCAGCTCGGCTGTTCCATGCTGCCAGCATTGGTGTGCTGTGGGAAGGTGCAGGCAGGTATCCTGACTGGGCTGGTGTGTTTGTAGGGTAGGGACACTCCATGGCACGGGGAGAGCCAAGATGGAGCAGCCAGGAGGCACCCAGACAGGGTTGGGGTCCTGTCCATGCCGCAGAGCATGCCTGCCAAGCTACATAGAGGCAGGCGGCTGCGTGCCAGCCTAGGTCTCTGGCAGGAGTGAAATGCTGTTAACAGCCATGATTATTAACAGAGTATTAACCATATGCTGTGGGGATGCTGGTTGTCAGGGTGGGTTCCTAGCTTGATGAGTTGTTGCAGGGTGGGCAGGGGCTTGAGCAGTCACACAGGACCTGCCGTCTGATGTCTGTGCAAGCGACTGCTCTCATTGCGTGCCAGCCCTCGTGGCTCCAGCCGGTGAACTGAGGGTGAAAGCCAAGCTGTTACTGGCAAGCAGGGTTTGAGCAAGGTCCTTCTGCCCGCACCGCTGCTGCTTCTGACGTGCTGGAGAATGCTGAAGCTGTGCCCCCCGATGAAACTCACTTCTGTTTAGCGTGAAGCAGTTGTGAAGTTTGACTTCACGCCGCAGTGGATGTTTGGGGCTGTGGTCAGGAAGGTCTGTCTTAAATGAACATGTATGAAGTAGCCTGTTGGCAATGTTTATTGTGTTTATATTCCCTCCCCTCCTCATAGTAAGAGCTGGATACTTTCCATGCTGCAAAATGGGTTTCAGGTTTTGAGTTGAGGCCTGAGGTTGGTCCAGGCTGGAGTTCATGAGGTGGAAGAGTGGGCAATGTGTAAAGAGCTATTTTCACGTTTGAAAACACTGATGCACTGGTGGAACTGCACAGTAAACAAGATGCTCCTCGATACTGTTATTCATATCTGGCAAATTCCCTTTCTTACGAGATTCCTGTTGGAAGTGTGGGGTCTCTCAGCTGTAACCTCCCCAGTGATGGACGTTTGGATCTTCCTATGCACTGGATTTGCGTCTCTTAACCTGGGAGAAATGGAGGGAGAAGAAATTCTTTTGGGAGGGGTGGAAACTGAGGTATGAGGGTCTGCAGAAGTTGTCAGCTCTCAGGGAGGATGGAGATGGGACTTGAGAAACCAAATACGTCAACTTAAGGTGGGGGATTTTGCATAACCATTTAAATCTCCATTATTCAAATCCAGCAAAGGCCAAGTCATGACCCAATTAGAGCTCTTCAGAGGCTTATGCCTGGGTCCCTCCTCAACGCCTGTGTCCCTCAATAGGTGCCAGCTCCAGTTTCTCTCCTCCCCATGTTTATGTTCAAAGCAGCATTTAAAAGCAGAAAGGAAATTTGCAGTGGGTGGGTGAACTTTGCCTGCGAGTGAAGGCGCTTCATGTATGACTCGTGTGGGGCTCCTGGAGGCAGCACACCCTGACGGCTTCAGCCCACACCGCGGTGGAAAAACAACCTGGCAGCAAGAAAAAGCCACCAAAACACTACCCGGGGTTGGCAAGTGATGTGTGTATTGAGGTGGAACCCCGGGGCTCCCCCTCACAGGCATCACCCTGCTTCAGCATCCCCACTCGCCTTGGTGTGGGAAGGGGTCTGTGCCTCCGCAGTCCCAAGGGGAGGGAGAGCAGGAAGGGGTTGCATCAGTCTCGAAACCTCTCTTTGAACAGGCAGAGGTGGGGAGGGAACCCCAGCAGCATCCCCAGTGTGGGGGTGTGCTGGGGATTGCCCAAGGCCTGGGGGGGGACACACAACCCACCACCTCTTTTGCAGAAGTAGAAAGCACTCATTGCACAATGGAACAAGGTTGTTCATTTGCTCCACTCGTGTTTGCTGCTCAAACCTTGGGTTTTTTTAGCATCAGCAAGCATTTGACAGCAATGCTGTGAGAAAGAGCCAGCAGTGCTTTTCTTCTGCCTTTTTCTTTTGTTGCTGTTGTTGTCATCGTTGATTTTTGCTGCTTGGTACCATTATGTTTGTGCATCTCATTCTTCCCTCGCTTGCATGTGCAGAAATGCCTCTTGCTGCTGGGAAAGGGGGTTTCTAACCACTTAATTGGATCATGGAGTGGTTTGAATTGGAAGGGACCTTAAAGCTCATCCAGTTCCAACCCCTGCCACGGGCAGGGGCACCTTCCACTGGAGCAGCTTGCTCCAAGCCCCTGTGTCCAACCTGGCCTTGAGCACTGCCACGGATGGGGTAGCCACAGCTTCTCTGGGCACCCTGTGCCAGCGCCTCAGCACCCTCACAGGGAAGAGCTTCTGCCTAAGAGCTCATCTCCATCTCCCCTCTGGCAGGTTAAAGCCATTCCCTTTGTCCTGTCCCTACATCCCTTGCCCAAAGCCCCTCTCCAGGTTTCCTGCAGCCCCTTTAGGCCCTGGGAGCTGCTCTAAGGTCTCTGGGCATCCTACGCCAGCGCCTCACCACACTCATAGCGCAGAACTTTCTCCCTTAGTCCTCTTCCCTACCTCAAGAGGAGGGAGTGTGCACGGGCCGGGTGGGCTCAGCCATGGCACAGCCATTTTTAGTCATTTTGGATGTGTTTGCAGAAAACAGCACTGTCTTGCCAGGGCAAGGGATGGGGAAGGGAGCCCAGGACAAACCTGCAGCGTTGCAGAGGGAGGCAGGCTGAGTGTCTTTTGTGCTGTTGGGCTTTGGTTTTGTTTTCTAGCCCAATTTCCTGAGGAAGCATGGTGTATTTGATGACGGGGCTGCTCACCCATCCCAAGTGCCTCTGGAGCCCACCCCGGGGGGGCAACAGCCTGCTGGGGGTGCAGCAGGACCCTCCCCATGGTGCGTGTTCAGAGGCTGTGATGCAAGGCTGCCTGTAGGAGGGCACAGGGAGAGGCGGGTTACAGCCGGGGGTGAAGCTGCAGAGGGCTGATGTCTGCAGGCTGGTGCTTGGTTGTCCACACAGGCTGCTGCTTAAACACTGTTTACACCTTCTTTAGACACCCATCTATCTCGCATGCACATAACGTGCCTCTGTGCATCCATCTGTGCCATCCCAGATTTGTGCTCTTGGGTTTGAATGGCAGTTGGTTCCTTAACTGCTCTCTTTGCATCTCTGCCACATTTAACTGTTGTTTTTTTGGGGTTGATTTTTTTTTTCCTCCTCAGCATTTGTGAAAACAAAGCTGGGCAGACGGTTTTGTACAGAGGAATGTTTCTGACCGCAGCCAGACATCAGCTATGTCAGGGCATGAAACGCTGCCTTTCTGCAGGCTCTTGTGCCATGACATTGTTTCATCTTCAGAGCATTAAACTTTTGAGTAACTCAGACATTGCAAAGCTAAAAATAATAAAAATTCAAATGATTTGGTGGTGGAAGTATCTCGAGTACCAAAAGGGTATTAAAATGTTCATTCACTCAGCGTTTTGCCAGCAGTTGGTTTATTGGCTGGAGCTCCAGTTGTGTGGAGAAGAATGAGTTTTCTGCAGCGTGCTGGTGCATAGAAATTATTAAATAACAGCTTCTGAAAGCCTCCCAACATTTGTTACAAATATTTATACAGGTATTTTTGAGGAAGCTCCTTGGCAGGAGAAGATGCGTTGTGATACTGAGGC
This sequence comes from Amazona ochrocephala, assembly GCA_039720435.1. Classification (NCBI taxonomy): domain Eukaryota; kingdom Metazoa; phylum Chordata; class Aves; order Psittaciformes; family Psittacidae; genus Amazona; species Amazona ochrocephala. The sequence continues at coordinate 29,839,862 of CM077885.1, forward strand.
TGCAGCAGTAGAGCAAGCAAGTAGCTGCAGTGGCCGATACTGTCAAATACCCTGGTCTTCCTAACTGGGAGTTAAATGCCTTTGCCCTTGGTGCAGCTTCTCCCACTGGACCCCAGGGCTGTGTTGGGTCATGGCTCTGCTGGGGCCCCCAGAGCACCATAGATGGGAACTGCTTTGTGAGGCTGGGGTGGCTCTTTCTGCTGGGCTGCACCCCCAGAGTGTGAGCAGCAGCTCAGGGAGGGGATCGTGCCCCTCTGCTGCACTCTGGGGAGACCCCCCCTGCAGTCCTGACCCAGCTCTGGGGCAGCAGCACAAGAGGGACATGGAGCTGATGGAGCGAGGCCAGAGGAGGCCATGGGGATGCTGCGAGGGCTGGAGCAGCTCTGCTCTGGAGCCAGGCTGAGAGAGCTGGGCTGGGGCAGCCTGGAGAAGAGAAGGGTCCTGAAGGGGAGACCTTAGAGCAGCTCCAGTGCCTGAAGGGACTGCAGGAAACCTGGAGAGGGGCTTTGGACAAGGGATGTAGGGACAGGACAGGGGAATGGCTTTAACCTGCCAGAGGGGAGACTGAGATGAGCTCTTAGGCAGAAGCTGTTCCCTGTGAGGGTGCTGAGGCGCTGGCGCAGGGTGCCCAGAGAAGCTGTGGCTGCCCCATCCCTGTCAGTGCTCAAGGCCAGGTTGGACACAGGGGCTTGGAGCAAGCTGCTCGAGTGGAAGGTGTCCCTGCCCGTGGCAGGGTTGGAACTGGAGGAGCTTTAAGGTCCCTTCCAGCACAAACCAGGCTGGGATTCTACGATTCCCTCTGGAGGTGGTGTGAGGCTTCCTGCATCAGGGTTGAACATCACTGTAGTGGGTGGCTTAGTCACCTCTGCCTGTACCAGCCAGAGCCCCCAGGCAGCCCACGTCCTCCCTGGCCCATTGCAAGTGATGGGCCTGGGAGACACAGGAGGCACAGGGTGAGACCTGGACCTCTGAGGGTGCTGGGGTGTTCAAGGTTAGAATAAGCTTCACTGGGTGCTCTGGTCTCGGGGGGGTGCTGTCATTTCCTGTTATCTTTTTGTGAATGGAGTAACCTTTTCTCCGTGGCCCCATGGGCACCTTGTAATGTGGACTGGGGGGAATGAGTTAGGGAAGAAACTGTTGGTTTTGACCATAGCAATGCTGCCTCTTGGACGGCTTTCGGTTGCACCTAAGGAACCAGACACACTGTGTACACAGGAGTTCATGCACGTAGGAATGTGTGTGTATATTAATGCACAGCTGTTCTGCTCTCTTGTCCTCCTGCAGCTGATCTATGTAGCAGGGACACAAGGAGGGGAAAGTGTTTTGCATCGATAAAGTGCTTCTCTCCCCCCTTTCCTCCCCTCCACCTACCCAGTCTGACCCCCTTTGCAGCAGCACAGTAAAACTAACATGCTGAAGTCTCTTTTCCCTTCTCTCTCATCTTCTTATTTTTCTAGATGTTTCCTCTGCCAGTGGCTAATGGAAAAAACAGACCCACGACCCTAGCGAGCACTCAGTTTGGAGGATCAGGTACTGTCATCTGAATTGTTTTTTACTTAATACCATAATGTTTCTTGCAGTAAATTTGCGTTGCTTCCAGAGACCCCGAAGGAGGGGTTTCTGTAGTTTTGTGTTATGTATATTTCTGGTGGTGATCTGCTAGTATTTCTCTGAGTGATTTCCTTGTCACTCCACGTGTCTGCGGGTTGGCGAAGCTGTTTGTGCTGATCTGTCTCCAGTGCAGAAATCAGTACCTGGGTTGAAGGTGGTTGTGTTGCAGCAACCTGGGAGCAGGCAGTGCTGTTCTCTGAAGTTGCTTTGATGAGCGTGTGTCTGCAGATGTACTCCCAGATGTTCGCTGTACGCCACTGAAGACGTGTTGGTAGTCATTAATTCCTGGGGCTCAGCTGCCCAAAGGGAAACTGATGCAGTTTGGGTGTCTGCTCCATTCAGCCCCACCAACAGCTCCCTGTTGTTGGGTGGGATCTCAGTGTTCCAAAAGAGACCTTTGCAGAGGCCTGGCCAGATGCCTCTAGCTTCCTGCTGTTGGGTGGGATCCTGGCATTCCCAAAGGGACCTTTGCAAAGCCTTCCTGGCCAGATGCCTCCAGCCATCATGGCTGTCCTGGGGAGGCAGGCAGCAAGGGTGGCTGGAGCTGTTCCACCAGCCTCCAAGCTGGACCCCACTGTGGTTTTGGGGCGCTCTTGAGCAGAGCCTCACCGGTCATGCCCTGCTACAGTGCCCCTGAAGCCAGCAGCTCACTCTGCTCCCAGAAGTGCTGAGTGGCCCCATCTCTGCCAGCCAGGATCACAGAATCACAGACTGGGTTGGGAGGGACTTTAAAGCTCATCCAGTTCCACCCCCTGCCAGAGGCAGGGACACCTTCCACTAGATGCTGATGCTGAGGAGGGACCAGGGGTGAAAACATCAAAGGGCATTGGGAGCAGGGAGGAGTGGGCTGGTGATGCAGCTGTGATAGCAGATTCTTTGAAGGGCCCTTGGCTTTAGATGTCTGATGGGGAGAGGCAGCGCTGGTTAATTTGAAGCTGAAGCAGAGAATTCCTCAGCTGGGGAATGGCAGGATGGTGCCGTGCCCTGCCAGGCTTTTGCTGCCCAGGAACCTGTGTTGTGCAGGGCTTGCTGCGGCCCCTGGTATGCAGGAAGTTCAGGTAATTTGCCCTTCTTGCTGAAACAAACATGCTTTGTGGATGGTTAAATCATGACCTCTATCCTGGGCTGACTTAAACTGTCCAGGATAACTCCTGGCCATGTGGAATGGCCATGCCCTCACAGCAGGAGGCATCCTGGGGACCTGGGTGGGATTTCTGGATAGCAGCTTCAGTGGCACAGCATGCTTTGGGGCAGCTCTCAGGGAAACCTGCAGAAGCTGGGTGGGAGGAGAGTTCTCTGCCCTGCCCTGCTTCTGCCTGGTTTTGGCCAGGTAAATCTGATGCTTTCAGCCTAGTCTAGTCTGCATGTCATTTAGCTGCATGTCAAGATGGTTTCGAGCAAACATTTTTACATGGAGGGAAGCTGTTGTATGGGTGCTGGGGGAAATTGAAGGGGAGAAAACTCTTGGGTTACCCCAGATGGAAGCTGATCTCTCCGGTGTTTCTGTGTGTGACTTCTGCTGTTACAATAATCCACACAATACGTGCTGCATGCTAGCGAGAGAATAGGCATGGAGCACTTGCATTAATTCATTTCCTGCGTGGAGGCTGGCTTGGCTGTCGGGTTTCTAGTGCTGGCCAGTGAGGAGAGGCTGAGAGCAGGGCTCTGGTGCAGCCAGCGCAGCGACCAGACCTCCCTCCGATGGCTGCGCAGCAGCCAAAATGACACAAAATCTGTTATTCTCTGTCCCTACCCCCCTTTTTTTTTCTCTCGGGTGAGTGAAAGGTGATGTTGACACCACCCTTCCTCTGGGCTGCTGCTTTCTGAGTCTGGCCGTGAGCAGTTCATAAGAAGAGGACTGATATTATACAACTGCTCTGAAGGCAGTTGCGCAATCACTGCTGTCCCAGTCTCAGGGCTCTGCTGCGGCTCTTTCATCCTGCCGTGGGCATCCTGGGTTAGAGGTAGCTCAGGGGTCGGCTTAGGGAAAACTGGCAGGCTGAGAGAGCTGGGCTGGGGCAGCGTGGAGAAGAGAAGGCTGCTTAAGGGGAGACCTTAGAGCAGCTCCAGGGCCTAAAGGGGCTGCAGGAACGCTGGAGAGGGGCTTTGGACAAGGGATGTAGGGACAGGCCAAGGGGAATGACTTTAACCTGCCAGAGGGGAGACTGAGATGAGTTCTTAGGCAGAAGCTGTTCCCTGTGAGGGTGCTGAGGCGCTGGCACAGGGTGCCCAGAGAAGCTGTGGCTGCCCCATCCCTGTCAGTGCTCAAGGCCAGGTTGGACACAGGGGCTTGGAGCACGCTGCTTCAGTGGAAGGTGTCCCTGCCCGTGGCAGGAGTTGGAGCTGGAGGAGCTTTAAGGTCCCTTCCAACCCAAACCAGACTGGGATTCTGCGAGTCTAAGCCTTGTGCTCCAGCAGCGTATTTACTCCTTGGCAAGTCATCCTTGGCCTGCCCTTTGGAGAACAGGGGGCATGTTTCATCTGCATGTTGGCTTTGTGTCTTCTCTCTGGTCCTGCATGTTTGATGATTGTTTTTTTTGGGTGGGATGAATCACTGTAATAAGATGGTAACAAGATGTGCCATGCACAGCGTGCGCTGTGTCTATGGAAGGATCCAAGGTGTCTAAACCAGGTCCTAGATAGTGGCAAATGGTTGTTTTCATAGTTTGTTGATGCTGATTTATCTTAATTCACTAATGGGCAGCAAGGTACAATCAGATATGAGCCCATCCCCAGCGGCAGAGCCAGCCATCCGTCTCAGAATTTGATTTGAAGTCCAGTTGTCACCAGCCCTGATGTGGTGAGACAGTGAAGAGCAGATGGTCCTTGCGTTCGGGGATCTGGACTTGCTGAGGCAGCGGAGCGCCTTGCAGCCATGCCGTAATCTGGACCTGGAGATTAGCTCCCTATCTTCCTGCCTTGCAGGATATGCTTAGGCTTCATCTTTAATGTGTCCCATGTTGGTCAGACACTCCTGTTCAATTGGATCCTGTACCACTGATAAAAGATGGCACAGCATTTCCCCTCTGCTGCTGTCCCTGTGCCCAGAAAGGAGAAGTTGATGCTGGTTTCCCTAAGTCTTAGCTTGATGGTGTGCACCACGGTGCCAGTATCTCATTAATTGGGGTTATTGTAGTGACTCCAAGGTAATGAACCAGGAAAATTGGTGTCTCTTGCTTTTACCCACCCTTGGACACATGGATTTGTAGCCTCTCACTTTTCATCTCTCTCCTCCATGGGGCAATCCTGGCGCAGTTTGTAGCTTTCTTTTTGTCCCCTTTTGGAGGAGCTCTTACCTTGAGGCTCTTTCCTCCCCAGGGGAAGTTAGGAGTCGAGGGACCTGACAGCGGCTGATGACTGGCCAAAATGCCTCGCTTGCTGTGATGAAGTTCTTGCATCTAAAGCTCAGCTGGTAAATAAGGGAGCAAAGTCGTTTGAAGCAGTGCTGCTAGAAAATGACTGTCATAAAATTGCCCCAAAGTAAACTAATTTTCACATCCCAGTTTATAATTCATAGGGTCCTAGCCTGGTTTGGGCTAGGAAGGACCTCAAAGCTCCCTTAAGGTCTTGAAAGGCCACAGTAGATTGCCCTGGCCAAGCTGCTGATGCTTGTGCAGGTGGTCTCTTTGCACAGGGGAGGCCTTTTCTCTCTCCCAGGTCAGGAAAACTCGAAGTGTTCATGCTCAGCCTCCAGCTTTGAGATCCCTTTGCTTTTACTCTTTGTCTCCTGGTTTTATTTTCAGCTCTGCCACTGTTTCCCTCACTTTTGTCCTTAAATGCACCGGGGAGGAACTGGTTCAGCTTCCCTGCCGCATGGACAATTCAGCACCTCCGCTCTGCGTTTTCTTGGCAAGGAGCAGCCCAAACAATTGCCACTAGGATGGAGCTTACGTCATGCCGACCGTGTCTGCGGCATTTATAGCACATATAGGTCACCGCAGGGAAGTTGCTCTTCTGGGGCTTTGAGCTGCAACTTGTGTTCTCCAGCCTGAGCTGTGTCATCTGCTGCTGCTGGTTTATTTGAGCCGGGGCGCTCAGTGTGTGCCTATTGTCCTGCTCCTGGAAGGCAGCGGTTTCATTGTCCCCTCCCCACACTGTTTGTTTGTTATGTGCAGTAGCACCGCATTGAAAACCATGTCCTTCATCCCCACCATGTCATAGCCGGCCATAAATGACTAAAGTGATAGAACCGAGCTCCCTCCCGGTGCACTTCATTAAACGGTGCCTCGAGCAGGAAACCACTTGTGCTGAATTTCACATGGAAATAGCCATTTTTAACTGACATAAAGACAGTAGGAGTGGCAGGAGGCAAAGAAGTTTCATTGTCTCTTCCCAGCCCAGGCTGTGGCATGGGGCCGTCTCCTTGTGGCTGCGGAGTTTTCTGCAGTGGGTGCATTCCAGCTCTGCCTTTGTTTCAGTGAATGAGCTGGGACTCTGCGGAGCAGGGGCATAAAGCTGAGGCAGATGGTTGTGCAAGGTAAGGCATCATCCGTGGTTAGCATGGAGCGTGTGACCATCTCCCCTTCCCGCTGGAAGCAGCGCGCAGTGCCAGGTTTGTGTCCTGTTGGAACAGGAGCATGGGCAGACTCCTGCTGACAGATGATTCTGCATGCAGCAGTTTTCCTTCCCTTTTGAGTAAGTGAATTCACCATTAAATGTCTTTTCCTCCTTGCTCTGTGCTGAAGGGAGTTCCCTTGTTCAGGATCTGGGTGGGTTTGGAAGGGGGAGTCCCTTTTTAGTCTGTGCTGTGATTTCCACCCCTGAAATTTGCTGGATGCTTTTGTGCTGGTGAAGATGGTGAGATGAGGCTCATTGTGGAGGGAATGGCTTTGATCGGGGGAAGTTCAGAACATACACTTGAAGCTGGGGAGGTTTTCAAAGAGTTACAAGCTGGTGCATGTAACAGACTTTAAGTTATAGTGTACTGAACAAAGTCAGTGCGTTCACCCTGGAGGTAGGTGAGTCTGTATTCCCTTTGAAAGCCTGCTTTAAACAACATTCAGACTTGGATACCTGTGGCAACAGCACTGAAAGGAATAAATTCTCTGGAAGATGAGGTTGTCTCTAATTTGGGCTATGGGTGAGCTGTTTGAAGATGTAATTCTTTGGTGTGTGCACGCAAGGCTGTGTTGGCTGAGGAGGGGAGGGTCTGGGGGCGCTGGGTGGACATAGGCTGGGTGGTTTGCAGTAAACCCAGGCAAGTTCGGGAGTTGCGAGGGGCCAAGTGCCGTGTTTCTATTGCTGTGCTGTCAGCAGTTGAGTTCCAGGCTGCAGAAACTCATTTGCAACTGTTTCCCATACTGAGGAAAGCAGGAGCTTTTCTTAGTAAGGATGTATCACGTTTTCCTACTAAACTGCCTCAAGTTTTCCCACATGTTCTGTTTGTGCTGAAGCGGGAGCGATGGGCTTTGCTATTTTGATAGATGATGAAAGGCAGACATGAGGTGCACAATATGTGACTTTATATTTAAAACTGGCACTTCCCATTAAAGAACGTACTTGAGGCTGCTTGTTTGTGTTGCGGTTGTGAACGTGCCCATGCAGCAGCCTTGCAAAGCTGTCACTAAATACAAAGCCACCACAAATACAAAAGTCAAAGCAGAAAAATGTCCTTGCCTGCCTATTGGCATGGCTGGTGCTTGCAAATACTGCGTTTTAGCCATTAACAAAGGCAAATGCTGTGAGGGCTGGAGCAGCTCTGCTCTGGAGCCAGGCTGAGAGGGCTGGGCTGGGGCAGCCTGGAGAAGAGAAGGCTCCTGAAGGGGAGACCTTAGAGCAGCTCCAGTGCCTAAAGGGGCTCCAGGAACCCTGAAGAGGGGCTTTGGGCAAGGGCCTGCAGGTACAGGACAAGGGAATGGCTTTAACCTGCCAGAGGGGAGTCTGAGACGAGCTCTGAGGCAGAAGCTGTTCCCTGTGAGGGTGCTGAGGCACTGGCACAGGGTGCCCAGAGAAGCTGTGGCTGCCCCATCCGTGGCAGTGCTCAAGGCCAGGTTGGCCACAGGGGCTTGGAGCAAGCTGCTCTGATGGAAGGTGTCCCTGCCCATGGCAGGGGTTGGAGCTGGAGGAGCTTTAAGGTCCCTTCAACCCAAACCAGGCTGGGATTCTGCAATAGGATTCTATGAAAAACAATAAGATCATAAACAAATAAAGCCTTGCCATGGCCAGGTCAATCTGGCAAAGCTGGGAGGTTGTCTTAGCCTGGACAGAGACAAATCCTTGCAGTGCTCTGCTGCTCTCTGCGGTGTTTCCATTCCTGTTGCTGGCAGATCCCGCTCCCGTGCTGCAGGAGGATGCTGCTGCGGGTATGGCAGGGGAACAGCCGGGGTGCTGCAGCCCCAGCCAGTGACAGAGCCTGGAGGACTTCCAGTGAAGTTCATCTCTCACATGCTTGTCAGGTGCAGTTAACAGCTTTCTGCTTTGCTGTTGGCTTTGCCTTCGGGACGCTCCTGTTCTCCTTCCTGTCCCCTTTCTTCTCCCTGCTTTTCCTATGGGGTGGCTCCCATTAACCAGCACACAGAGCAAGCTTGGAGGGGGTGAAAGCTGGGGGCAGGGAGCACGGGTCAGTAGGAAATAGCAAACGTGGGGGAACAAATGGCAGGGGAAGATCTTCACGCCTATCTCCCTTAATCCAGCATCACACCCTGGCTGCATCTCTGATCCTTGTGTCCTGGGGTGCATGCTCCTGCTCCCAGGGCTTCCCCACCATGCTAGGTGTTTCTGCAGTGAGGTTAAATAGGAAGGCCTTCTTCTATCTCTCTGTTACCTCCCCTCAAATTTGGGGCTTTTCCTTGGATTTTTGGGCAAGGCTGGGAGGGAGATTGCCCTGCCTGAGGCACAGCTGGTATCCAATGGATTCATGAGGAGTGAGCCTGGAAAGAGCAGGAAAGGGCGACAGTGCTGTTGAGGCAGTGGGGGTGCCCTGTCAGAGGCTCAGCAGCTGGGGAGAGGTAAAGGTAACCTGGTCCCTGTCTTGGTGAGTGTGTAGCTTCAGGGGGTGAAAGTTGTTTACAGGGGAGGGGCATTGGGGGGTTTTGGTTGTTTTTTGCTCCTCTTCCACCCCAGGGAGAGTCCTTTTGGCTGGATTTGAGATTTTGAACTGGGAGAGAGCACAGAGAACGTTATGGGTGTCAGAGAGCGCTGAGCCGAGTGACAGCTTTGGTTAGATACTGCAGATGTGCCACAGAGCTGGTTGAAACACACGGTCTGGGCTTTACCAGGAGGGTTGTGGCAGTCCAGCCATCTCCTGTGCCAAAGCTTTGGCCTTCTCTGGATGAGGCAATTCAGCACCAGTGTGACGGTGCCTGCTCGAGGGGTAGGATGGGACGAGCGTATCTTAAATAAAATCAAGTGCTTTCCCTGGATTAAGGCTGACACGGAGCTGGGCCAGGAGGGAGCCTTCTGTGTTTGCAAAGACCATGGACAAGCTCAAGCACCTGCTTTTTTTCTAATAAGAGGAGCTGGTTGTGTATTAATTACATGCCTAATGCCGTTATGTTGGTACCACTCCTTAAGGGGAGACCTTAGAGCAGCTCCAGGGCCTAAAGGGGCTGCAGGAAACCTGGAGAGGGGCTTTGGACAAGGGCCTGTAGGGACAGGACAAGGGAATGGCTTTAACCTGCCAGAGGGGAGACTGAGATGAGCTCTTAGGCAGAAGCTGTTCCCTGTGAGGGTGCTGAGGCGCTGGCGCAGGGTGCCCAGAGAAGCTGTGGCTGCCCCATCCCTGGCAGTGTTCAAGGCCAGGTTGGGCATAGGGGCTTGAAGCAAGCTGCTCTGATGGAAGGTGTCCCTGCCCATGGCAGGGATTGGGGCTGGAGGAGCTTTGAGGTCCTTCCCATGATTCTATGGTTTTCCAGAGGGTGTTGCAGACAGCCTGGCATCAGGCAGTTGATGCCTGTGTCCCTGTTGGCGCTCTGAGCAGGCAGCAGCCAATACAGAGTCTTGCTGCGCGCGCTGGAGGCCCTTCTGCCAAAAGGTTCCCAAATACTTTGCAAGCCTTGATTAACACATTAGCTTACCCAAATTGAGTTATATATGCCACGGAGAGAAGAAAGATACTGCACTCCTTCAGTGTTGACTTAAAGTTTAATTAATTTTGTTGCCAAATGAGGCATGAAATACAGTGTGAAATATCTTGTGGTGCTGCATGCGTAATTGTACGGGGGACCGAGAGCGCAGCGAGCGCTGAGGATAGGAGATCACCTGAGGCAAGCTGGGCATGGAGCTCCTGTGGCACTGCAGCGTGTGCATCTGGCACAGTCACAGCACTGAGCTGCTTCAGGGGGATGTGCTCCCCGGGGACATATTCCCAATTAATAATTCATAGAAACCCAGCTTGGATTGGATTGGAAGGGACCTCAAAGCTCCTCCAGTTCCAACCCCTGCCATGACCAGGGACATCTTCCACTAGAGCAGCTTGCTCCAACGCCCTGTGTCCAACCAGGGATGGGGCAGCCACAGCTGGAGGTGTTCAAGGCCAGGCTGATGGTCTGAATTCGGCTTTGGAGAGTTTTTGTGGCAGCTGTTTTGATGTTCTTCTTGCTGCCCTGATTAATGGTTTGGAGGGATAATGTCTTCACCATGCCTTGCTTCCCCACTAACGGAGGGAAAGAGGCAGTCCAAGAGATCTGCCCTCTTTATCCTGGAATTCTCAGTTAACTCTCCAGGTAGCCCAGCTTCAAAGCCAGGAGGGAGGACAATCCAACAATCTCGTCCATCTGCCTGCTAACCCTGAGCAGCACATCCCCACCTCCAGAGTGACCTAAGGCAATGTTTTCCTCTTATATTTAACTGCAGATTGCATCAGGAACCAGAGGGAGGTGAAGTTAGTATGCCATAAGCTTCTTCTAGCTAGGCAGTCTTCATTAGACAGGGACTCCAAAGAAGTCCATTGGTCTCGTTTCAGAGCAGCTGGGAGGAAGAGCAGCCTCCACTATGCATGTGGCTTACTGGGGTAAGCTTTTTGTCCAGTGTGGCTCTTTGTCGCACCAAGTGGGGCCAAGGGCGGTTGTTTACAAACCCTTGGCCCCCCCTAAATGGGAAGAACCTTCCAGGAGAGCAGATGTGCTCCCAGTGTCCTGTCTGCAGGGTATGAGCTGAGGGTTCTCCTTTAGTGGTAGCACTTGCATCTCCTGGGAGCCAGTGGGCAGCAGGTTTGGAGGCGGCTGCCTGGAGCTCGCTGGCCATCACTCAGGAAAGAGCTGCTTCTCTCCTTATCAAAGAGTCTTGAAGCGTCTTTTGCCCCTTGTTCACCCTTGGGGACATGGAATCAGTGAGCTTTTCCCCCTGTGAAAGCCCTTCCTGTATCTCCATATCAGTGCTCTGTGCTCACAAGCATGGTGTCACCCAGGAGTGCCCCATGGGACAGCTCATCATGGCCTTAACCTGGAAGAAGAGCCAGCCAGACTCCTGCAGGACGAGCCTTGGAGGACACTGGGGTTGCCTCTCTCACCCTTCTGCCTCATCCTGCACAACTGGGGGGCCATGGTTGTGACAGGGACAAAACTTGTCCTTGTGGTGGTGCCTGTGTGACTGCTCCTTGGTGAGCAGAGAGCCCCTGGGCCCCTTCTGCTTCCTGGGGTTTTTATTAAAGTGAGGTGGTCTCTCTTCCAAAGGCTCCTTAATGCCCTGTTAACATTGTTATACAAAACAGCAGTGTGCCATTTAATTAGGAGAAATACGTCCTAACCTCTACCATATGTTGCTCTTCTCTTATTTGCATTTGAAAGTCCAGCTGAATTTCAATGCGAAACTGGATTTTATCCAAATGATGAATGGCATCAGAGGCTGTGGGAAGGTGGATGTGCCTCCCTGTCACATATGGTTGGGGGTTTGGGCAGGGAGGGGTGCGTGCGTGTCTTATTTTCTATTATAAAGAACATTTTAAAGCAAGGCTCCTTTATTTCTTGGACCGTGGTTTTGAACTGTTCGTGCCTTTCCTCCGAAACCTGAAGTGAACTCGGCTGGCTGGGTGGTCATTCCTGCATCTTCTGAAGTTCCCCCAAAGGAGAGGGATTAGATTTGCTCTTAAGCAACATGTTTTCAGTGGCGGTTCATGGCCAAGGAGATGAATCTGCTGCCAACCCTCCCTGTGCTTCTGGGTGCTCGCTCCGTGGAGGGGTGTGGTGCCCTTTACTAACTTCAAGAAGACTTCCTGGTATTGACAAGCACCTTTGCTTTCAAAAGGCAAGTGAACAGCCTGGCCGTGCAGGCTCTGAATCACTTTGGCCTCTGCAACAGGAGTGTGCTGAGGGTTATTCACTTCCTTTCTGCCCCATCCCTGGCAGTTTAAGGCCAGGTTGGACAGCGCTCGGAGCAAGCTGCTCCGGTGGAAGATGTCCCTGCCTGTGGCAGGGGTTGGAACTGGATGAGCTTTAAGGTCCCTTCCAACCCAAACCATTCCATGATTCTGTGGTTCTCCGGCTTGTCAGAGTGGGGTTGTGCCCGTGTGGATCGGCTCTTCTCCTGGCATGCAGGGCTAAGGCTTTTTGGCCTTTTATGTGTAGTTTGTTGCAGTGATGGCCGCTCCGAGCCCCTTCCCCAATGGGGCCATCCTTGGTTTCTCTGTGGCTGTTGCTTCTCCAGCAGCCCAGGGGAGAAGCAGCTCCCTGGGGGCTGTGGAACAGGAGCGGTGGCGTCTTGCTGCTGCTTGGACTGCTGGAGGAGGAGCTGCGTTAGGAGCCTTACAGAGGCTGGGTCCATGGCTGTGCACCCCCACGTTGCTGCTGGACTTAACCACTTGGCTGGAGGTTGGGTTGTTTGCCTTGTCTGAGGTACGATTGAACTGAGTTAAGCTCTGTGGCAAGCTCAGCCTGACACTGAGTGCGCTCACACGGCTCTGGGGGACCTTTTACCTCACCTACCTGGCTAAAAAACCTCTTTAAAGTCTTTCATACCCCGATCATTTCCCTGTGGATCTGGTTCCGGGGGGGATCGCCATCCCTGGAAGTGTTCACACACCATGTAGACGAGGCCCTCAGTGCCATGAGTTAGTGGTGGCCTTGGCAGTGCTGGGCAATGGTTGGACTTGATGAGCTTCAGGTTCTTCCCCAGCCTGGTTGACTGTGATTCTGTGATCTCGGGTGCCAGCTGTGGTGCCTGGGGGGGGGGAGCTGCTTGCTGCAGGTTTCTGACTTTTGTTCTCCTTTCTCTTGGCTCCTTGAGGATCAGTTCAATGTTGAAGCCAGTTTTTGGTGGGGTTTTGTGTTGTGTTAATGCAGCTGAACTGATGTGATTACATTTCCAGATTTCGGTAATGGAATAACAAGTCAGGAAGCTCTTTTTTTCTATATATATGTAAAAAAAAAAGGAGAATTTATGTCACTTCCAAATTATCCAGTTCTCCAGTTGGGAAGATCTTTCCCTTTCTCAGTTACTCTTGACACGAGGGCTTCTTGCTGCTGTGGCCATGTGTGCAGACCCCAGCTGTGGTGCATGGAGCTGCTGCACTTCACACTTGAGCAACCATGAGGTTGGCTTGGGTGCCCAGAAAGATGGGTTTTCCCTTCTCCAGGAGAGCTGCCAGGCCAAAGTGCCTGTGAGTGTCCCTCAGTGCTGCATTTGGGGCAGAGACCTTCACTGGGGTAGTTTCAGCAGCATCTCGGGGTGCATTGGCTTTTGTGCTGGTGCTGAGGTTTCTGAGGAGCTGGAAAAGAGCTCAACCAAATCACCTTGCAATGGCAACTTCCTTTTCAAAAAGAAGGATGTTGTTGTGGAGTTAGTGGCTTCCCATTATTTTCCCCCAGTTTGAGTGCTTCCTTGCTGTCGCTTCCCCAGTGTTGGGCTGTGCGGTTCGCTTTGGTTTGGACACAGCGGAAGCTCAGCACAGGGTGCTCGTGTCTCAGGTTTGGCATCCCAAAGCACCTAGCTGCTTCTGCCCTTCCAGGATGGAGGTGCTCGCTGGTGGAGCCCCAGCCCTGCAGAGCCTTTGCCCTTCTTTGGGTATGCTGCACAAAGGTAGTGAGTCACTTTCCATCAAGCTGATGGTTGCTCTGCTCCTGTCTTGCATTCGTGTTGTGTAGCCAGCAGGATTATTTATAACTTCGCCAGCATCCCGAGTCTATTGTTTCAGCAAAGAGCAGGAATGACTGGATGACTTCCTGAGACTTTTTTTTTACCACCCCCTCGTTTTTTGGTTTTTTTAAATCTGCTTTTCCTTCCAAGTATTATATTCACCAGTTGGATGCTTTCCCCCCACATCTTCCCCTCTTGATTGTGCATTTGTGCTGCTGACAAGCCCACTACCGGTGTTGCTTTAACTCCAGAAGCTCTCCCAGGAAAAGCCAGGGGCTTTGAATGACACAAGTGGCTCTTACTGGGCCTGTAGCTGGCCCTGGAGGTGCTGAGGACCAAGGCAGGAGGCTCCAGCAGTGCTGTTCACAGGAGGGCAAGTGCCTGTGCGCTTGCAGGTACGTTGTCCTACAGGATGCTGCACAGCCCAAGTGGGGGGCTGGTCTGGTCAAAGCCACCAGCACAGGATGGCACCTTTCAAAGAGTCAGCCTTTTTGTTGCTGCCCACTGGAGGTGTGAATTGGGGCAGAGCAAAGGCCTCCCCTAACCCTGGGCTGCAAGGCGTGAAAACCATTTCCATGCTGGCAGTGGGTATTACAAGACCTAGTGGTCATCTGTTGTAGTTAAGCCCTTCCTTGGACATCAGTGGCTAGTAAACGGAGGGAAGGGGCAGGGTGGGTGGTTTGGTGAAGTCAGATGGCCTGAACCTTTGGGAAAGACCTGCAGGTTGAGCATCCTTTGGGAGCACAGGGTCCTGATGGCTGCCATCCACAGCTCCTTCTTGCCCAAAAAGCCCAGGTCCACTTTGGATTGTCTTGCTTGAAATTGGGGCACAAGACTTTGGGTTTGGTTTGATTGAATTCTCCTTCTGGCCAAGCGAGATGTGGGATGCTCTGAGGTGAAGCCTTGGTGCTGCCTGTCCCAGTTGCGTTTCCTTCATCAGCTGCTTCTCGGCTGTGATGTAACGAGCAGCCTCTGAGGTTGGACTGGCTGCAGCACCGACCTGCACAGCCAACGCAGGGGGTGAAACAGCTGAAGAGGAAGGAGCCTTTGCTGCCTTGTGGTCAGCAGAGATCCTACAGAAGTCCTCTCAGTTTCTATTAGCTCAGAACTCAAAACTTAGGGCTTGTTTATTTTTAAGCTGCTGTTTCCAGCTGAGGTGCCTGCAGATCCCCTCCTCATCCTCACCTCGTTGGTTCCTGATTGGGAAGCGTGAAATTGATCCAAATGGAGCTCTGCTGTGCTGGAAATGCCACTTGGATGTGAGCAGCTCAGAGTGGCACGGGAGTCCTGAGTTCTATCCTGTGGGGTTTTTACACTCTTCATAGCCGGTTTTGCTGTTACAGGTTTCTTGTGGTGCAGAGTATTAGGTGTGGGTGAGGAACCAGGGAAGTGTTGGGTGAGATGCCCGCTTGGGGAAGAGGTGATGCTCCAGGAAGGCCCTGAGAATTGAGGCATCTCAGGGAACTGATGTCCGGAGCCACAAGCTCACAGCTTGTTGCAGTCCAAACTGAAGATCTTTGGGCCAGGCACTTGACACGATTCTTAAGAGCTGGTTCCAAAGACTTTACAGCCCAAGTGGAGCGGTTTCAGGTTGCACAGGAGCTGGTGCATCCCGAAGGATGCTTGTGCCGGCTGCTAGCCTGCCCCGCGCTGCTGCTCATTGCTGTTCCTGTGGTGTTTCTGTTCTCCTAGATAGGGCACCCTTGGGCTAGCTGCTTCCCATCCAGCCTCAGTTACTTCAGTTTTCATCCTTAGCTGGACCTACAGGCAGTGATCTCCTGAATAAATTGCTGGATGATTCCCGGAGCATCCAGCTCACCACAGCATTTCCCTGGAGTGGTGGGAAAAGCCAGCCCTGGATGCCACTGAATTCCCCCTTCCTTTCAATTAAGGTGCATGGAAAAGAAAGATATGAGGAGCTGCAACTTAACATTCCCCACTGTGAAATCAGTGCAGCTTAAGACCTCTGACAGCAGGATATGGGCATCTCCTGCAGCACGCTGCCTCATCCAGCCCTGTTGGGTCAGCTCAGGAATAGAGAACAGCACTTGTTCCCCTGCTTGCTTTGTATTTTTAAAAGCACTGTGGCTTTTTGTTCTGTTTTCTTTAAATGGTTTGCTAAAAAGTTGAAACCATAGAACCGAGGCTTTTTTACCCAAAGAAGAAAACTGAAAGCTCCGTGGGACCCTGTGGTTTGCATTGCCAGTTGCAAAGGCTTTCAGTGCGCTCCTGCGTGCGAGGCTCCCAGCCCTGGTGAGCACAAGTGCATGGTCCAAGGGGTGACCCCACAACACGTGGGTTAAATAGCTGGAGATGGGTTTGTCCACGCAGGTATTTAAGGGATAATCTGTGTTGCTTTGTATTGTGCCAGAAGAGGCTGTCTCAGCTCTGGTCTCTGCCTGCTGCATTTCCAGCTCTGCCCTAATTTTTGGGCAAGTCTCTCCATATGTACAATAGCTTGAAACAATTCTGTTCCCTAGAGAGCCTTTGAGGTTTAACATTTGTAAAAGGCTTTGAGATCTGCAGATAAAGGAAAGCAAGGCAATAAACAGCAACCAGGGCTGTGCCAAAGAAATACCCTGTATCACCACCGCAGAGCTGGGCAGGATTGGGTGGAGATGCCTTTTGTTAGAGGGCAAACAACTGCTCCAGAAGCCCCTGCTGCAGCCTTGCTTGGGAGCCCTGCTTGCAGGGGAGGTGCAGCTAAGCCTTGATCCTGGCCTTTAAAGGTGCTTGTCTTAAGGAGGTAACATCTGTGGATAAGAGCATGATTGGGGCACTGAGGTGAGCTCCCCTCTGTCCCCTCCACACCTCCCCCATGCTTCCCATTGCCTGGGGTGCTCTCAGGCTGTCCTGGGGCTCCCGGTGTGAGGATCTGGTCTGGAAGAGATGCTGCCTCTCCCTGCAGTGCATCATGAAATGCCCTGGTGAAGTTAATCCACTCCATAAACCCCGTTAACTTTCTTTTAACTGCCTTTGCCTGTCCTTAGAGCGAACTCCTCTCTAGTCCCCCAGACAAAGGCAGGCAGAAGTGGGCAGGGACCAGGGACGGAGGAACCGGGAGCTGCCGAGCTCCTCCCCAGCATTCCGGGCCAGCGGGAGCGCGGCTGGGGCTCGCACCGCTGGGCTCCTCGGCGGACATGGCATCCCAGAACAAGCTGGTTTGGGGTAGGTTCTTCCTGCCAGACATCTGGCGGCGCTGGGGGCTTTTGACAGATGGAGTGTGAAGGAATCGTTTTTAGCGGACCAGTTGGGAATCCTGCTCTCGAGGGATTTGGAGGCAGGTGTGCTGGAGTGGCAGGCTGGAAGTGAGCAGGGGTCCTTCTCCCCTCTTCTCCATGCTCTGAGCACCTGCTTTTCCGTATCGTGGCGCTTTCAGGCAGGAGCAGAGTGTTAACGCTGCTTGAGGCCATACAGCCTTGTTTTGGGGACAGGTTACATGGCTCGACAAGAATAGCTCATCCTTTTCTGCTGCTTCCCTGCTTTCCCCCATCAACATACCCGTAAATCCCTTAAAACCTATTAAAGCAAGCTGGGACGAGTGGCACAGCAGGAAGAGAAGGGTACAGAGTTGGAGGTTGGCTCCGGCATGCAATGAACTCATTTGCCTCCCGAGGATTTCTTGAGGGGGGGGGTGACCCATGGTCCCCATACTGCGAGCTGCTGTGGATAACTGCTGTAGCTGGGGGGGGGTGGGTAGCATCACCTGGAGGGGAGTTCCTTTCCCTATAAGGGGCTGGGGGGGGTGGTTTTCATTTCAACTGGCTTTAGAAGGGAATCAGACTGATGCCCAGCTCTCCAGAGATGGTCTTACTTTAATTTGTGCATATCTAGTTTTAACTTAAAAGAAACCAGTTTATCTGAATCAAATACAAATGGTGCCTGCTTCAAGGTGAGGGGGGGCTATGGGAACTCTTGCTCTGGTTGGGAAGCCTACAGCTCTTAGTTTTCAATAAAGGTGGGCTTGTGTTTAACGGAGGCAGTATGCTGTGTGCTTCGTAGTGGATAGGGTTCCTATGGGATGCCAGGGAGCAACTGAGGCGTTGGGATGCTGCTGAGCTAAGGGGGAATAGAAAAAGCCATGCAGGTGCAGAATGGGCTTCCTATGAGGGGGTAAAACTGAGGTCACCCAAGGTAGATGTGTGCTCCTTGTCCCAGTCACAGCAGTGTGGGCAGGAGCTGGGCACCCAGGGCCTCGAGTGCGATGGATCGTGGGCACCAGGGAGGTTTAAAACCAGCTTGTTCTCCTCTCGGTTCTGCCTGAGGCTGAGGGGGCCCAGGGGAGCAGCTGAGGCAGCTTGCATAGGGGTGGTTGTCGCCTCCAGGCTCGGACCTGCTCCCTCCACCACGGTCTCTGGTGTCACCTGAAAGGCAAGAGGTGCGGAGCTGTGCTAGTGCGAGCAGCTGAGCTGGCGGCCGCTTGCTGCTGGCCAGGACCTTCCTCTTCACATCCTGCCCTGCCCCGTCTTTTGGGGGCTTTTGGGGCACTTTGTGCTCCAAACGAGGAACTGGTTTTCATTGAGTTTCCTGCTGTCTTACACGTTCAGCAGCCTCTGGAAAGTCCAGTGAGCTCCAGAGCTTGCTCAAGAGAAATGATGGGTGAGAAGGACCCTTCCCTTCCAGAGCAGCGAGTGCTCAATGCTCTGAACCACCTCGTGAGCCTGGTGCAGCAAGTAACCCAGGGGAGCTTGGTCCATGGCCAGGGTGGCTCAGGATCTCCCCAGGAACGGAGGCCGGAGCTGCCTGCGGAGGTTGTGCCCTGGAGGCCCTCTGGTTGTTTGTGATGGCTTTGGTCCTGGCAGCCCTGACGCGAGCAGTGGCGCTTGGGTTGTCCCTCACCTCCTCATTTTTATGCATATGTATTTTCCCCAAGGTTGGGTTTGATAACACAGCTACTTTCAGAGTGGCAGCGGCTTGTCATCCTGAGCACATGCAGCATTGCAGCCTGGCCTGGCAGGAGCCACAGGGCCATCCCAACAAACTGGAGCCCCGGGGTTTTAACCCCCTTCAGACAACCAGAGCCTTACAGGTCGGGCACTGATGCAGTTCATGGAGGGGAAGAAAAATCCCTTTGAGCATCCTGTAGTTATGCGAAACATGAGAAACTTATTAATGGTCAGTTTTACTAGTCAGTTGTGGTGGTTGGTATTGCTGATAAGAAATGTTACTGCTTGTGTAGACAAAGGCACTAGAAATTGTAACATCATGTAGTGGAGGCAAGATAATCTGATAGGTCTCTTTGTATCCAGCTTGTTCCTCTGAATAGCACACAGCGCTGATGTGAAGAGCGTTTAAAGGGCTTGGATGTGGTGCATGAAGCCAGGCTGGATGCTTACATGGGTTTGCCACGCTGGCTGCAAAGCAGGGGGAGAAAACCAGCTCCCACCCTTCCCAGCAGCACTGCATCCCCCATCTGCAGCCCAAATGATGGATCAGTGCGTGCCCAGGGCAATGTAAAACATGTCGATTAGGTGGACATGTTGCTCCTTGGTGGCGTAAGAATCAGAAGAATAAAACCTGCTTTCATGAGATCTTTGTGGGGCTTCCTAGGAATTGTGCAGTGGGTTTTTCTTGTTCAGAATGAGGGCTCAGGGCAGAGGACCAGCTCCCACCGGTCACTGCTGAGGGATGCTCAAGTTGCACCTGGGAAACGGTGTGAAACACAGCAGGCAGGAAAGAAGTGGTGGTTAGTCCTAGAGGACAGAGGCCGTGCTACACATTGAGTGCCATCTACTGGCACCTCGTCCATGGTATTGACACGTTAACCCCAGCGAGAGGGAGAGCTGTTGCCAAGGTCTGGGCATGGGACCTGCTGTGGGGAATGGAAGAAGGGCTCGGTGTGCCCAGCTTGTTGAGGAAGGGACAGGGATGAGCTTCACCTCCGTTCCTTCAGCAGTGTCCTCATCCAAGCAAGTTGAGGTCCCACCTGGTGCAGGAGGAGCCCAGAAGTAGGTATCTGCTGAGGCTGACAAGTCCCAGCTTGAGCCTGGATGCTTCATACCCTACCTCCATGGGTGGTTTAACATGGGATGCATCCACGCTGCTGTTGGCAGAAGCTGGGCCACCCTTCATTCCCATCCTCTCCCTTGAGATACTTGTCTACATACTGAACCAGACCAGATGACAGATCTTGATGTTTAACAAACCAACCCACCACCACCAGCTCGGACCCTTAATCCCTTCACTAGTGTTTGGACTGCTTGGAGATGGGTGTTGTGATCTGGTTGGATGGACAAAGGGAACCAGGGCAACCAGGAGAAGCTTTTCGGTGGCCTTTGGCCTATGTGTGATTAGGAACAGGGTCTCAGAGGTTGACTGACAGCCTAAACCCAGAGTGCAAAGCATCACTGACTTCTGCTGAGGTCAAGGGGCTGATGGAGACCTTGCCTGATGGGCTCTGTGCTATCTGCACCATAAGCCTTTATACTTTAGGGGTACAAGGGCAATTTGGGGCATGGAGTATGGTTATGCAAAGGTTTTACAGGGGAAGGGACAAGGGAACATCTTGAAGTGCTTATGTTTAAAAAGGGAAAAAAGGAGTCATGGTTCTTGGAAATGGGGCTTCTTAGTAGCAAGTCCATCGAATGCAGCTCTTTTTAATGCAGTTTAAATAATCGATGGTACATTCAATTACAGACATATTTGGCAGAGCTCTAAATAGGTCACATCTGTCCTGAAGCATTGTCTGAAGGCATTAAACAATGTCTTAAGGTACATTTCTCACCATGCCGTGTCATGCTGACCAAGTGCTTTAAGAGTTGGTACCTGGAAGGGAAAACTCCATGGTTCCACATGCAGTTATCCCCAAATCTCTGCACCTTTTACACGACGGGCACTTGGGTTTACTTCAGGGATGCCTTAGGAAGTCTAGCTTGTAGATCTGGGGCATATTCAGCTACTGAATTTGGCAGTGGTGCAGTTAGAGCAGTGTAACTGGGCCTGGCCGCGGGGACCAGTAACAGACAGGGGTTGGTAGCTTCTCTGTTGCCCCCCAGCGTGCTGTTGGGGATGGGATGGCAGCCGGGAGCCGCTGGGGAAGGGAGAAAGCCTAAAGATGAACCTTTGTTCTGGTGACTGTAAGCTTGGAGTTGTTTGCAAGCAGGAGCTGGAGCGGAGGGTGGGCAGGTGCTGTCGGGAACAGTTTGTCTGGGAAAGTTTTCCTCATTGTGTAGAACAATTCTTCTCAGCTGATCCTTCCTGTGGCTGAATCATCGTCTCAGCAAGCACATGAGCTATCCCTGTGGCTGCATCCGGTGGGGTCCAGGGCATCTGGGACAGGCCAAGGGGAATGGCTTTACCCTGCCGGAGGGGAGACTGAGATGAGCTCTTAGGCAGAAGCTGTTCCCTGGGAGGGTGCTGAGGCGCTGGCACAGGGTGCCCAGAGAAGCTGTGGCTGCCCCATCCCTGGCAGTGCTCAAGGCCAGGTTGGACACAGGGGCTTGGAGCACCCTGCTCCAGTGGAAGGTGTCCCTGCCTGTGGCAGGGGTCGGAGCTGGAGGAGCTTTAAGGTCCCTTCAACCCCCACCAGGCTGGGATTCTGTGATCTTGCTCTGCCAGAGGGTGCTGGGCAGCTCAGCACCTTGCAGGTGCAGCCCTGCCTTTTGGGTTAGAATAACCACTCCTGGATGTGCTTTTGCTTCAGCCGTCATTTCCCCTTTGGGACCTGAGTCCTTGCTCCGGGGCAGTTTGCAGGGTGAGTGCTGGCGTGTTCGCAGCAGCATCACTTAAACACCATCCCTCTCCCCAGGAACAGAAGCCTTCCAAACAAACTAGCCGGGCACCGTGCTTGTGTCCATGTGTGTTTGGCCGTCTCCTCACGTAATCTCCACAATAGTTGGACACAGTCTTTAATTTGTCTTATTTTTAACTGCCTTTGGCCTCCTCATCTGCGGGCTGGGGTGCGGGGCAGTGGGGCTGAGTTTGGGGGGGGCTCACATCCATGTGCCTGAGAGATTTAGCAGCCCGGAGTCAGAGCCTGCTTTCCATGCATGGGTTTGTTCCTCACCTTGTCCAAAAGCACTTTGGGGAGGGCTGAAGTGCTTCATGGCACCCTCCTGGAGGGGGGGTTGGGTCTGAGCCACCTCCTTCCTCTTCTTCAGGGTTGGTTTTAGCACAAGCTGCTACCAGGTGGCCCATGGCTCAGGGCAGCCCCTCGTGCTTCTCCCACCCTCCGCAGTCCCTATAACCCTGCTTTGCCATGTCACTGCAACCCAGTTTCTATGTAGATGGAAACCAAGACCCAGTTTCTATGTAGATGGAAACCGAGACCCAGTTTCCATCTACAGGGAGCGTAGCAGAGCTCCTTCTCCAGAATCCATGTGGATCTGAGGCGCTAGCAAGGAAAAAGCCACAACACCTGCTATCATCTGACTCAAACCAATGTTGTTCTTGGCCTGTTTCCTTGCGCTTTTGTCCCTTAGACCCTCCTTGACATCCTGCTTCTTGCCAAGCGTGGATGGGCTTGGATGGAGGCTGGGGATGAGTGACATGGGTGGATTCATCGCAGAGAGGCTGTGGACACGGGACACAATCGGTTTGTCCCTCAGGCTGCTGACCTTATGAAAGCACCGACTAGCCGAGCCCTGTGTTGTTCTCTGTTCCCTTTTCATGCTGCTCCTTTGTGCTCTTTTGGTCATTGCCGGCCCTTTGTTTTTACAGCTGGAGGAAGTGTTTTGAGCTTTAAAGTTTATTTTCTTCCCTCTAGTTGTCGTCACAGGTTTGGGTTTGCTTTTTTTCCTCCCCGTGGCATCTTGCTGGATTTCCATGGAGGTAGGATCATCTCTGCTTTCCATGCCTTTCCAATGGAGGGAGCGGCCTTCTTTCCTTCGCACCCCCAAACCAGCCCGGGGGCTGCCTTGGAGCCTGCTCCATCCTCAAAGAGCAGTTACAGACACCCCTGGGCTGTGACAATGGAGAGAAGCATTGTCCTGACCCACAGCGGAAGCTCTGAAAGCTGCTTCAGGTTTGAAACGTGTTCTGAAACACGTGCATCATCTCCCAGACCAGCACCTAAAGGACCAGGAGTAACTGAAGTTATTTCTTTGGCTCTTTTCCCCCTCTTTCTGGCTTTTTCTTTGTTGTTGGTTGTAGACTTAATTCCTCTCTATACTCATCCCTTGTCCAAAGCCGTTGGGAATGGATCATTTTTACCAGTGCCTGCTACTGCTTCCATCTTCCTCCGCAGGGGACTTGGAACTGGATGAGCTTTAAGGTCCCTTCCAACCCAAACCAGGCTGGTTTCTATGATTGTAAGTGGCTGTCTTCAGTCCGGCTGTGCCACCCTGTTCCTGGCCATGCTCCATCACTTCCACAGGAGCCACCTGCCGGGATGCAGCTACCAGCACGGAAGCTCCCACTCTCCAACAAGATCCACCAGAGTAATTTCTTTGTCCCCAGGCAGCAGCAAAGCTGAGCCTTGCTGCCTCAGCCACCTTTGGTCCAACCCCACATCTGAAAGCAGTGGACGGGATGAAACCGAGCTGCCCTACCTCGGGTGAGGACTCCTGATCTGCTCCATGAGCAGGGCCCTCCAGAGTGGCATTCCCAGCATGCCAGTGCTGCCCTGCAGCTGTTTGGTGGCTTTGGGGGCATTTTGTTTGCCTTTATCTTTTTGAATTATTATTATTATTCCTGGTTTTAAATAGTTTTGTCATGCGCCGGGAAAAGGAAGCGCACGAATTGTATGGGCCCATCCACAATCCACGTCCTGTAAACAGCCGCCGGCTGCCTGCCATTCCCCGCTGTTTTTTCCGCTTGGTGGCTGGTAAATAAAGAGGCAAAGCTTCTCCCAGTACAGGGGCTCTGTCTGCATCCAAAGGCCTTGCCCAGGGGATGCCTGCATGCTGAAATGGGTTGGTGGGGTCGGCGGGGCTGGGGAGCCAACTCTCTCCTCAGGAAAAACAACTTTGCTGGTTTGCCTGGGACTAAAGCTAATTACCAGCGACTAATTTTATTGATTTCAAATCCCTTTTAGCAGAGATTTTGCCGTGAGGCTGATCGCCAGAGCGATTAGGGCACAAAGCCGCTTAATTTGGAAGTGTTTATCAGGCAGCCTTCTGTCACCTCTGCTTCAAATCAAACTGCAGTGGCACCAGTGCAGGCAGGGGGGGAGCGAGTTTCTGTGCTGCTCCTAGAGCAACCTGGGGGCTAGCAGAGGTTGAATGTATTCATAACAGAATCATCATAGGATGACAGCTTGGTTTGGGCTGGAAGGGACCTTAAAGCTCCTCCACCTCCAACCGCTGCCATGGGCAGGGACAACTTCCACTGGAGCAGCTTGCTCCAAGCCCCTGTGTCCAACCTGGCCTTGAGCACTGCCAGGGATGGGGCAGCCACAGCTTCTCTGGGCACCCTGTGCCAGCGCCTCAGCACCCTCCCAGGGAACAGCTTCTGCCTAAGAGCTCATCTCCATCTCCCCTCTGGCAGGTTAAAGCCATTGCCCTTGTCCTGTCCCTCCATCCCTTGTCCAAAGCCCCTCTCCAGGTTTCCTGCAGCCCCTTTAGGCACTGGAGCTGCTCTAAGGTCTCCCCTTCAGGAGCCTTCTCTTCTCCAGGCTGCCCCAGCCCAGCTCTCTCAGCCTGGCTCCAGAGCAGAGCTGCTCCAGCCCTCGCAGCATCTCCATGGCCTCCTCTGGCCTCGCTCCATCAGCTCCACATCCCTCTTGTGCTGTTGCCCCAGAGCTGGATCAGGACTGCAGGGGGGTCTCCCCAGAGCACAGCAGAGGGGCAGGATCCCCTCCATGAGCTGCTGCTCATGCTCTGGGGGTGCAGCCCAGCACACGGGGGGGTTCTGGGCTCAAGCGCACACTGAAGCCGGGTCATGGGGAGCTTCTCCTCACCCAGAACCCCCAAGTCTTCCTCAGGGCTGCTCTCATAATCACAGTGGGTTGCTGGCCACAGGGCTTTCATTCCCAGCTGCCGCCAGGTTCCTGACCTGCTTCCAGACATGGCCATTGCTGCAGCTCCAGAGCTGAATTTGCCTCCTTGGCTTTCGAAGCCTCACTGCAGGCTCCTTCTGCTGGGTAGGTCCTTGAAGACGGATGGTGCCATCTTCATGGTAGCTGCGGCTGCTCCCAAGCCTTGCCCAGCCACCAAAGGGGCTTGGCCTAAATATTTTTAATAGCCTTTAAAAAAAAGAAAGCCCAGCCTGGTCATTTTGATGGGAATCAGCTTAGGGATTGTGCTTCGATGCTGGCAGATTGTGGAGGCCGGGGGCAGGGAGATGCTCAGCAGCAGTTTCCCCCACTGTGATCATCGGGGCTGCTGTGATGGTCCCCCGTTCTCCTCTTGGCATTGAAAACAAGGCACCTTCGAGTGGTTTGAGCCTGCAGGGCAGGAGTGAATAGGCAAACTCTAATCTTGCTGCATGAACAGTGTCTGAGAGGTCTCAGGAGCAAAGCGCCCTGCTCTGTGTCTGTGCAGGTCCTGCAGGCGAGGAGGGGGAGCTGCCCACCCCTGGGGCTTTGCTCACAGAGAAACATTAGAGATTGAGCCTATCTGGAAAGACCTTGGCCTGAATGCAAAGGCCACGTGCTGGGGAGTCCTCCTTGGCCATTGCTGGGTGGGCAGAGCAGGGGCTGGCACCAGAGCCAGGCTCCCCCCCATAGCCACATCCCAGGGCTGGGCTTGAATCAGAGGGTTCAGAGCTGTAGAGCACCTTGGGGGTTTGGCTTGAGGACCAGCTCTGCTTTCCCAGGCACGGGAAGCAGAGCAGCATCCCTTGGTGTGGCATTTCTGGTGCTGGGGACCCTATAGGTGGGGGCTGGAAGCCACAAACTGGGACTCTTTAAGTGGCTGCTGGGATGTGGGGATGGGGCAGAAAAGCCTCCACCCTCCCCCTTAATGCCTTTTCTGGCTTCAGAATTGTGTTTCAGGTGGTTTTGTTCCTGGATGGGGAGCAGCTCCTGGCGCTCATTTGTGCGTAGCCTTTTACTATGGCTCCATAACAGGTGAAGGGCTTTGTTGCTGAGCCTAAATGTGGACAAATGCTTTTTATCCATGCTGAGAGCTTAGGATGGTTCTTGTCTCTCGGCGCTTTTTAGCTGCGGCACAAAAATCGTGGAGGGGGGGCAGTATTACTGTCTGACAGCTACATCGTACTCCGTTAGTATGTTTTAATTAGAACATGAGCAAGAAATGTGTTATGAATATTCATGCCCACGGTTATTAAAATGCACAATTAATATGCATGGGTTTTAATAACTGTATTAATGGAGGGAGAAGGTAGTTCCTATTTTTGTCTTTTTGGAATTGGAAAGAGCCTTAACTTGGTGAGGTGGGAAATGGCCTTGTTTAAACTAAAGCTACATCCTGACACTTGGGTGCACACATGGGGGTCTCCCACTGCACACACCCTGCGGTGCACAGCCCTTGTACGTGTTGCAAAGCCAAGCGCTCAGAAGCAGAGATGCACCAGGATTAAGCTCACTTGTGCGGATGGAATTCAGCCCTGTGCCACATAACTTCTGACACAGTCTCGGTTGGTGACTTGGGTTCATGGAATGATAGAATCCCAGCCTGGTTTTGGTTGGGAGGGACCTTAAAGCTCCTCCAGCTCCAGCCCTGCCACGGGCAGGGACACCTTCCACTGGAGCAGGGTGCTCCAAGCCCCTGTGTCCAACCTGCCCTTGAACACTGCCAGGGATGGGGCAGCCACAGCTTCCCTGGGCACCCTGTGCCAGCGCCTCAGCACCCTCCCAGGGAACAGCTTCTGCCTAAGAGCTCATCTCCATCTCCCTTGTGTCAGGTTAAAGCCATTCCCCTTGGCCTGTCCCTACATCCCTTGTCCAAAGCCCCTCTCCAGGTTTCCTGGAGCCCCTTTAGGCACTGGAGCTGCTCTAAGGTCTCCCCTTCAGGAGCCTTCTCTTCTCCAGGCTGCCCCAGCCCAGCTCTCTCAGCCTGGCTCCAGAGCAGAGCTGCTCCAGCCCTCGCAGCATCTCCATGGCCTCCTCTGGCCTCCCTCCATCAGCTCCACATCCCTCTTGTGCTGTTGCCCCAGAGCTGGGTCAGGACTGCAGGGGGGTCTCCCCAGAGCACAGCAGAGGAAGGAGAATCCCCTCCCTTGACCTGCAGGCGTGGGACTGTGGGTGCTTTAATGTAGGAAACCTGTGCCCAGGGCTCAGGCAGAATTGGGGGCGAGGGAGATGCCTGCAGGATTTCCATCTCACCCGGGGGAGCCCAGCAGCACATCAACAGTGCCCTTGGACAGGACACGCATCACCAGGTGTCCCAAGGTGCTGCCACGTGTCCTCTGGGTACCTGGCCTTGCCTCCCAGGCTGCTGGGACAGAAGGGTCCAGGTAGGATGCTTGGGTAGCCTTAGGTGAGCACAGAGAGAGCCCTGGTGATGCTGGTATGGGGCTGCCTGAGCAGCATCCTTCTCACCCCAGGCTTCCCCATCTCCTGCCCCTTCCTCTTCCTCCGTGTGGGTTGAGCCCGGCTGCTCGGTGCCAGGCCGGGTCAGGGGCACCTCTGGTGGGCACCATGGGCTGGTGAAGGTGTGACCATGTTTGGTGCTGGCACTGTCTTTGGTGATTTTATGGTGTGAGCAGAGCAAAACCCTACTGATTATGGGGGGAGAGGAGGGGGGGGCTTTTCCAGAACCTTTTCCTTTAACCAGAGCCAGGATTTTGGAAGAAGGCCCTTGCTGCCAAATTGTAGATCCTTACTCGGATACCAAGGGAGGGAAGAGCAGGTTGGCGTTGAATGGAGGACAGCTGCCAGAAGTCAAAAGCAGGCAGTCTGTTTTTTCCTGCTTTCATCCCAGAAATCCCTGGATTCTTCAAACAGCTGCGGGCTGAAAATGGGGTGGTTTTGCCGGCACCTTCCACATCGGTGGCTGCAGCTTGGTGAAGGTGTGAGACCTTTCTGTCCGGCAGGAATTGGACTGCAGCGCAGCCCTGCCCTGGCACAGCCACGTTGGGAGGCGGCTGAGCCATGGGCTGTGCATTGGGAGCCGCTCGTGCTGAGCGTTTCTCCATGCATAGGACACGTGAGCCTCTTGGTCTCAGCTCTTGTCTCCTGGACCACCCACCAGCCCATCCTCCTTCCTTCCTTGGGGAGTCCTGGGCAGTGATTTCTCTTTCCATCCAGGAATTTTGCACCTGAACTCCCTGCGGAGCCCACCCGCATCCTGCCCCACTCAGCATCCTCTCCAAGCGCATCCTGACCTGGGGATGCTCCTTTGCCATGGGGTGGGTTAGAGACAGGACCGGGTTCTGCAGGAGGGCCAGGTGGTCCAGCACCCGGGAATGCCCATCCTCATGGCGCAGGGGTTGGGTGCAGGAATCGAGACCCCCATGCCTTGGCTTCCACCCCAGCTCTGGGGCTCCTGAAGCACTTTGTGGGGACACTGGCTACAGCCAAGCCTGGTCGGTGCCATGGCCCTCGTCCTTCCAGTGCAACGGGGCAGGTTTGCCAAGGGCATCCAAGGCTGCAACTCCTGGCCATTAGGAGCTTTAAAAATCGCCATGAAAGCAAAGTGAAGAGCAGGAGCATTTCTGCCTCCTGCTCTCCATTGGTGTTTGCAGGATATGCAGATGAATTGCTTTAGAAAAACACATTAGCAAAGCAAAAGTTTATTCTAGGAAGTAGGAGGTGGGAGAATTGGCAGTAATTCTCCCTAGTATCCAAGGTATTATTAGAGGCTTATCCCTGCTCTGCACAGTAATCACATTGGAAATTTTTGATTAGAAAACAAAATCTAAATGAGAATTATGAATATTCATTAGGTGTGGAGATTAATATGCATAATTATGTAAATTAGACAGCAATTAAACACCAATTCTCTGGGGAAATGATTAACACAAAGGCACCGAAATAGAAGGATGTAATTTGAAAGAAGTTTCTGGTTAAATGAACAGTGAGGGGAGCGAAGGAGACAAATCCAGGGCGTGTTTGCCATAATAATCAGCTTTGCTGAAATGGAATTGGTGTGTGCCCTGCAACCCTGCCCCCTCCGTGCCCTTGCTCCTGTCCTGCCACCATCCCGTCCCTCTCCTGTCACCTCTGCTGCCAG
The DNA here is from genome assembly GCA_039720435.1 of Amazona ochrocephala. Classification (NCBI taxonomy): domain Eukaryota; kingdom Metazoa; phylum Chordata; class Aves; order Psittaciformes; family Psittacidae; genus Amazona; species Amazona ochrocephala. The sequence goes on from CM077885.1 coordinate 29,868,496, forward strand.
CAGCTCTCTGCTCCTAAAGGAGAATCTCCTCTATGCCCTGTGGGCACCTCGGCTGTTGGTGCTTTGCTGTGCTGGAAGAGCCAGTGCCAAGGGGTCCCCGGGGAGTGCTGAGGGATGCTGGATGCTGCCTGGAGCCTCTGCCTAAGGTTTCTCGTGCCACCCTATGGCAGATGTGGCTGTATCCCCCTCCAGCAGGGTTGGGGTTCAGTGGGATGAGGCAAGGACATGGCTCTGTGTGATGCCATCCGTGCTGCTCAGCCTCCTGCAGATGTGGGATTTATCCCTGCTGAGCTCTCAGTATCTGTAGCATCTGCAGAGCCCGGCCACAGGGTGGAATGATGCCCATGCCCCCATGGAATGATGCTTTACCCCCATTTATGTGAACAGGGAGGTGCCAGCTGCCATTCACTGGCCCCTGGGTCACCCACCCGGGGCAGAGAGGACAGACCAGCACGGTCTGAAATCCTGCTGCTGCGTTGTCAGGGCTTGTCTGCAGGAAAGGTTCCTTCCGTGCAGTTGTGGTCCGAGCCTGAGCTGCCAGAGCTCTGCTGCTGCCACTCACTGGGTTGTTTCTGGTCCTGGTGGGTGTTCCCCATGTCCCCTGGGTGCCTCATGTGCTCGCAGCCTGAGAGGCACAGCCTGGGTGGACCTGGCAGATGATGAAAGGAGATTATTTCCTACACAGCCTGCGTGCAAGCACATTGCAAAACCCTCCTCTTTGGTCTCTTGCCATTTTGGGTTGGGTCCCCTTTGCCCATGATGTGCTTGGGAAGGCTGAAACTGAGATGGACAGCAGCCATGCTCTGATGCGCCCCATGCTGACGGTGCACCTTCCTCTGGGGTACCACAGGGGCTTAAATAACAAATGCCCTTGAATGAGCATGGCTGAGCCACAGGGAACGTTGTACCTCCAGCAATTCCCATTAGGGGCTTTCATCTCTGGGTGCTCTTTAATCTTCTTGGATGCAATGAAGAACAGAGTTTGGTCCATGACCTGGCAGCACAGAGGACAAATATCAGGCCTCACTGGAGCACAGGGGTGAGTGCAGTGAGTTTTGAACTCATTGTCCTCTTCACCATTGGTCTCCAGGGAGAAGAGGGTCATGGCTGCTCTCTGTAATACAGTGAGTTCAAATACTTGGTTCTCCTCTTCCCACTGTCCCGTGTTTTGGAGCATTTCCAGGCTGGGCTGGGATTTGCTTTGTGGTGGGATTTGCTTTGAAGTTTGTGGAATAAACTCGCAGGCAGAGTGGGAAGGTGAGGAGGGAGGGGGAAGGATCGGTCACACCGATGGAAGTGGTTTATTAATGAAAATACTGGTTTGTTTGTAGAAGGAAGAGTTAATTTTGTGAGAACACCTTTGAGGCTTTGCTGATAAAGCAAGAGTAACCTTTGTTCTTCCTGTTTTTCGGTAGGTTTGGATGAAAGACCGGGATCAGGTTCCTGGGGAACGGGAGATCAAAACAGCTCCACATTTGACCAAGGAAGGGTAAGGATGAAGTACAAACACAGAGCTCCAACCAAAATAAACAGGGGCTTTACCAGGGCTTCTCAGTGCACGTTTAGGTTGGGTCTAACCCTGGGACAGCTTTTCCCGCCCCATTTTGGACATTTGGATCTCACCATGGGCAAAGCTTGTCCACCATGCGCAGCTTTGGGAGCCCAGGGAAGCAAATGGGGGTATCTATGGCACCCACCAGCCAAGGTGCCCTCTGTGGGGATGGGGAGCGCAGGAAGGGTTTCACAGGGGAGGCTGCAGCAGCACGTAACTGAGGAGGGGAAGAGAGAGAAAGCATTCACTGGACTGAAATGGTGTTATTTTGACAGATGCTCGTGTTTTAATGGGTTTGTGTGATTTGTTTTTGCAATGGCACATTTCCCTTCCCTTAGGCCAGTGCTGGAGCAGGGGCTCTGGTGTCATTTCCCATTTTTATAAGCCTTCTCTTTGCCACTTTGCCCCCCCGGCTCGGGCAGGGGCTGCCTGGCTCTCACCTGGGGGGTGCTGAGCTTGGCCAAGGCAGAAACTGCCCGGGAGCTGTCAGCGTGGGGCAGTCCCCCTGTGTGGCTCTGCTGCCATATCCTCTCCCAGTGCCACGGCCACGTGGCTGCACCACCCTGCTCTGCCTTGCCATGAGGATAAGGCTGTTCCTCTGCCTTTGACTTTGACCCTTCCTGCTGTGGGAAAGACCGAGCTCTGTCAGCTTTGGGGGTTGGCATTCGCCTCTGCATCCCCTCGTGCCTGGCAGTAACTCTCCTGTGTTGCTTCAGCAGAGCTATGGTGAAGGCTCCCACTACGGTGAGCACAGGGACCTGCCGCCTCACAACAGCATATCTTCATCACCATTCCTGGGGGCTGGGCTCGTGGGTAAGTGCATCTCAGCTTCTCAGCGTGGTCAAAGCAGGGGAAACCCAACACGGAATGGCATGGGGCAGTGGAAGTGTTTGCAATGGCCAGGGTTGCTGTTGCCTATGTTGGACCTGCTCCAGAAGGTGTTCTCAAAGCAGTGGTTGAAGGAGCTGCTGTGCAGAGGGTCTCATCAGTGCCTGATGTGCATCACAGCCACCATATTTTATGCATGTGATTGTTTTTCCCTGCTTTACAGTAGCACCGAGGGGCAATAGTGGAGATTGACGCCTGCTGTGCTGGCATGGGATGGACTGAGTTTGCTCTTGGGAGCTGGTGAAGAAGCACTGGGGAAGAGAGGGAGAAAAGACATGCTCATCAATAAGATATTGCAAGAGGCTCGTGGTTGCTTTGCTTTCCAGTCTTGCAGCCCCACGGCACTGCAGGTAGTGCAGAGCTGGAGGTGCAGTCCCTCGCTGCAGTGGGGTTTGAAGGGTCTCTCCTTGTGTCCCGCAAGGTTCTGCCAGCCCCATCTGGCTCCTCCATCCTCTGCTGCAAGTGGGCAGCGTGGGGAGCTTGCAGGGACCAGCAAGTGACGGTGATTGTGTGTAACTGGATGCGTGCGGTTACCTCTTGCAGCTCAGGGGTGGGAGGAGAGATTGAGAGCAGAAAATATCCATCCTAAAGGGCTTAGAGAGTTGTAATGACATTAGGTCAGGAATGGGGTTAGTCCTCCCCACCTTTGCCTGCACCATGGTGGTTAAAACCTTCCGGTGAGTGTAGAAGGAGCGGTGCTGGGGCAGGGCCCTGCAGCTCGTGCTGTTTGCTGGTTGGGGTTCAAAGGGGGACTTGTGTTTGACACCCAAACTCCCCCCCACAATAGGTGGTTCCTCGTGTGGAGCTGGTCAGAAGGGAGAAGAGAGGAGCAGGGTTGTGCTGGGGAGTGCGTAGCCCTGTGTGTGTGCTCCTGGTGCAGGTCTGGGGCAAGGGGCTTGCTCGCAGCTCTGCTCCCCTCTTGCTGTTGGGGAGGACAATGCTTAATTGCCCCTTGAGGATCCTACTGCAGTGCAGAAGAGCATTTCCCAGCGGCTTCCCCCTTGTCCCTCTGCAAGGGTGGTTATTCCTTCTCATTTTCTGCCCCAGGAGGACAGAAGCGGAAGAGATGCTTCTTAATAAGCCAGGGGAGCCTTGCTGCAGTTCTGCGTGGTTTCTTGGGGGTGTGCGTGGGGGGGACCCATCCCAACCTATCCCACACCTGAGGCCAAGGCAGCCTGAAGTGTTTCCAGCCGAGAAGGAGCTGCCTGGGGAGGAACACAGAGGTTTCCCCTTTGATGTGTGCAGGGAAGACGTGTTTGGCTTCCTCGCAAGGCCAGGGCTCCCAGTCTTTGGCAAGTGCTGCGGCACTCCCCAGCAAGGCTGGGAGCCCAGGCAGTCCCCAGCACATGGAGCCAGCCCTCGGCTGCTCCAGTGGGTGATTCCCACTGGCTCGAGTGCCCGCTGGGACTGGGTCTTCCCATGCCCGTGTGCAGCGCTGGGAGCTCCGCTGCCCAAACAGGATCTGGGGAGGAGGGAGAGAGCAGCCAGGAGGGGCTCAGGCCTCCTCCACTTTCAAAGTTGCTTTTGTTCACTTGAATGTGGTGAATTAAAGCAGAAGCAGTGAATTTTAGCATGTGAGGACACGGGAGGAGCAGATTAGAATGGATGTGTCCAGTGGTGCTTGGTGAGCAGAAGGTGTGTGAGGCTATGATTGAATCATATCCGAATCATGGAATGCTCTGGGTTGAAGGGGACCTTGAAGCTAGGTCCTGCTCCTCCTGGTGAGATCTGAGCATCCCAGCCTTGACTGCCCGGCGTGGTGATGAACCAGCTCATCCCAGAGCGGGAGGAGGAGTTTTCTGACAAGGATCTGTAGGGATGGGACAAGGGGGAATGGCTTTAACCTGTCAGAGGGGAGATTCTCTGATCTTGCGTCTGCTTTAAATCACCGGGCTTCAAAATCTGCCACTTTTACCATTCATCTTCAGCAGGGGCGGAATTGCTTAAACACCAGGAAACTGATAAGCCAGAGCAGAGTCCTTTCTAGTAATTATTTCTAGTAATTAGCTTCTTGTCAGAGGAGTGTTTCTAATCTTGTGTGTATTGTGAGATGTCATGGATTGGGTTCTTCCTGTGCAGTGGTTTTAATCTGCCCATGGCTCTGCCATGGCTGGGGCTGCACCAGGGCTCTGGTTTGGGGACGGGGTAATGGGAGGCAATGGTGTGACCTCCTTGGAGTCTGGCAGGAGCACAGTGCACTGTACTGCAGCCGAGCACTTGCATCCTCCCAGCAGGAGCTGGTCAATCCCATAGGAAGTGATGAATCATCTTTTCTTGGCTCTTTGTACACGTCTTGTCTTGGGGAGCAAAAAGGCAAAACCCCGCGTGTCCTGGTGAAATGCTGCTGCGGTCCTGGGCACCAAAGCCAAACCCCATCACTGCCGGAGCTGGAAGCAACCTCAGGAAAGAGGAGGTTTGATTCCTCCACTGTGTCTGTGAGCCCAGGAGCAAATCTGCCTTTGGGAGGAGAGTGCACAAACGGTGTGGAAGGATTCTTCTCCAGGTCCTGGATGAAGGTGGGCCTGGGGGAGGCTTCATCTGAGATCTCCTCCAGATCCTGCAGAGACCATGCTGGGGAGAGGGGAGAGGTTGGAAAAGTGCTCCTTGAGCAGGGTTTGAAAGCAGCAGAGCAGGAGAAGGAGCGGGCAGGGGGTTGGAACTGGATGAGCTTTAAGGTCCCTTCCAACCCAACCCATTCCATGATGCCTTCCATGATCCCTGAAGGTGGTGGGGTTTGGAGCAATATGGTGCAGAGTTGGCACTGGGTTATAGCTCTTCATCTTCCTGTGGTCACCGAGATAACTGGTGACAGCAGAGGTGTTTGCCTCAGTGCTTCACCACTCAACCCACGCACTGCAGTGTCAGTGCGCTCTCAGGCAGGAGGCCTGGCTCTTGCTGACCGGATAAACCAGCATGGCACTGCCCTGCTTTTCCTCTGGTGGAGGAGTGATCAGCATCCTCCTGATGCCACAACCTGCTGTGTTATTTGTGTCCTGCTGCCGGCTGCCGGCAGAGCTGCTGCTAAGCTCTTTCAGAAACGAGGTCATTTGGGAGATCCAGCCTCTGACATTTTGACCTTTCCTTAACGTTTAAGCCTCCAAAACGAAACAGCACCATTGGGAAGGGGGGGGTGTCTCAGGTTTGGGGTTATAGTGGCGGAACCCACTGAAATTTAGGGTTGAGTGTAAGACCCCCATACTAAGGCTGCAAAACTGAGCAGCCTCCTCTCATTTCCCATCCCTCTGCCCTGTGCTTAAGCAGGGACTGGTCTGGGGAAATCTGCTCCTCCTCCCCTCTTCCTCTGCTCCCCAAAACCCTTTAATGGTGCATGGAGCTGCCTGCCAGCCCAAACGTCACCCCAGTGCATTAACCTGCATCTTAGCAGGCTTCAGTGACGGCTTTAGGTTAATCAGGCTGGCAGAATCCTCCCCCCTCCCCGTTTTGCTTACTGAGCCAGACCAGAGGCAGGATGCGACCGCCTCTCTCTAGGCAGGGGGTGGCAGAGCCCAGCATCTCCCAGCCACATTGCAGGCAGCGGCCCCCACACTGGCATTGGACTGCTGATGGAGTGGGACCATCCTCTCCTGGGTGCAAATCCTTCTCAGTCATCATCTCCCATCTCCCTCTTCCTTCCCTCTTTTCCCTGGTGGTGCCATTAATAGACTGTAATTGGGGGGGGGGATATAAAAAGTCCTCATAGATTTTCAGCCTGGGTTTTATTTATTTATTTATTTTAATATGAAAGTACTGGTTCCCCACTGCAGAAGTGTCTGGTTTTGCTTGGGGGGGTGGGGGGAACCCCAAAGCACATCGTTGTGCTTCCCAGGCAAAGCATCGAACTGTTCTAGTCCCTTTCTCCCTGTGCTGGGGTCCTTCCCTGGGGTGCCAAGCCACCCTGGCATCCATGGGTACTGCTTGCCAGGGACCACCGCATGCTCTGGAGCAGTGAGTGCGAGGCCATTTCAGAATGGAAACACTTCCCCACGTGCATTGGGTTTCTGGCTTTATTTTTTCCCCCTTGAAGACACTGTTTTAGCAGTGTGTGGGCAGGGTGCTGGTGAGCACATTTGATGGGTGCAGAAGTTCACGTGCGAGCACTGTGGCACGTGGGTCCGCTCCTGCGCAGCATCCTGGGATGCTCTGCCTCTGGAGCCCTGTGGTCCAGGAGGAGCCTGCGCAGTGGGACCTGATGGAGGGGGCTTGGAAAGGAAGCAAATGCTTTTCTATTGAGTGCCTGGTCTTTAGATCTGGATGGGGTTTGGAAAGTTGGAAGGGGAAGAAGGTGATCCCTGTGCTGTACCGAGCAGGAGCTCAGCACCACGCGTTGCTGGAATTAGATTTCCTATTGTATGGGAAGCGCCTGTGGAGCCTGCTCACTCCCACCTGGCGTTTGGTTTGCTCTGTCACTGTCCCTGCCAAACTCAGCTGGCTTTTTGGAGCGGGTCCGAAGGGATTTGGTGGCTCTGGTGAGGCACTGCCAGTTTCCATGGCCACGAGCACTTCCCTGCAGCGCTGCAGTTGAGGGTTTTGGTGCTTGTGGAGCAGCCGAGCTCTGCTGCCCGTGAACTTGAAAGGTGCTCCTGGTTTAGTAACAGGCTATTCCTGGAGGCAGGAACCTCTGCAGATGGGCAGAGGAAGGATTGCAAGGGCAGGATTCATGCCCTAAGGGGGGGTGCCTGCAAAATCTCCCCTTCCCTCTTACACAGAACCTTGTCTTTTCTCCACTATAGGGAAGAGCAGTGAAAGAACCCCGTACCCTGCGTTTGGAAGAGACACAGGGATGCCAGGACTAAACCAGGTAAGGATAACATGTATTTTTTGCTTCATTTGTCATAGACTCATGGAATGGTTTGGGTTGGAAGGGACCTTAAAGCTCCTCCAGTCCCAACCCCCCTGCCACAGGCAGGGACCCCTTCCACTGGAGCAGCTTGCTCCAAGCCCCTGTGTCCAACCTGGCCTTGAACACTGCCAGGGATGGGGCAGCCACAGCTTCTCTGGGCACCCTGTGCCAGCACCTCAGCACCCTCAAGGGAAGAATTCCTGATACCTCATCCAGCCGAGCTGCCAGAGTGAGAGCACAGGGACAAAAAGCAACCTGAGGGTTTGCATCTCGCCTCTCTGCACAAGCTCCTGTGCTCAGAAAGGTCTGTTGAGTGTCAGTACTTTGTTCAGGCGTGCGTTGCTGGCTCGGGAGAGGTGTCAGAGGTTAGAAAACGGAGATGGAGCAGCTTCTCGGTTCTTTTCAGAGCCTCTTCAGGCTCTCTGCTTTTGTGACTGTTACTCCTGTTTGTAGCTGGTGTGTATTTCATCAGACAGGACCCAGCCACACTGCCCTTGGAGAACTTCCAGCACAGCAGATCCAAACACCACTTTTCCTTGTGCCGGTGTGGCTGTGGGCAGAGGAGCGCTCCAGGAGGCACCTTCTCCCTCCAGCTGCCTGCCTTGAGGCTCTCCCTTTGCCTCCAAGCATCACACTTGGTGTACACCTCTCGCTCCCCAGCCAGCATCTCTCTGTATCCCAGCCAGCATCTCAGTGTCCCTGCATTCACTTGTTACAGAGAGGGGAAGTCTGTGGCATGGTTTTTGGGCTGTTGAAACATCGTCTTAGTGTGGATAGGATCGTAGACTGGTTTGGGTTGCAAGTGACCTCAAAGCTCATCCAGTTCCAGCCCCCTGCCACGGGCAGGGACGCCTTCCACTGGAGCAGCTTGCTCCAAGCCCCATCCAGCCTGGCCTTGAGCACTGCCAGGGATATAATGGATGGATAAAGGGATGGATTCCAGGCAGTCTTTCAGGTTTATGGTCATCCTGTCAGTGCAGAGCCTGCAGCAGATGCTCGTCTCCACAACAGGGAGGGACACAGCCTTTAGCAGCGACGACCTTGCCCTGTTGGGTCAGCCCACGTGAACCCCAACAGGATAACCAGGGCTGTGTAGTATTCCTGTCAGGAATACTACAGGCATAAATCAGAGCCCGGGAAAGCAGTTGAGCAGCCCCGAGATAATCCAGTTTGTTGCTTCCAGCATCCAGAAATAGTTCCTTTGGGAAGGAGCGAGCACCTCTGCTTTGATGTGCTGCTGCAGCTGCCCCAGGGCAACAGTCCCACCATTTTATGCAGGGGAGCAGCTCTTGGCCGGACAGCTTTTTACTTGATACAAGTACACACACACATATATTACATGTTTTAATTTCACACCAATTCGTCATGATTTCCTCTTCTCTGAACCGAGGATGTTTCCTTTGCTGGAGCAGCTGTGCTGGCTGGCTGTGCCAGAGTGGCTTTCATTTACCACTGAAGCTGCTAAAACAAGAACGGGACAGATGCCAAGCCCTGCTTTTGAATGTGCTGGTTTTGCTGGGCTTTGTGGAGGAGGGGGAGATGGAAGGGAACAGAAATGGGGTGGGCAAATGTTGCTGCGGCCTGGGAGAGGCCCTGGAGTGGGCGCATGGGTCTGGATCCAGTGGCAGAGTGGGAGATGGAGCCCGTTTGATGCAGAGGGGAGACAAAACCCCCCTTGTGTGGGGTGCTGGGAGGCGAGCGGGGCCGTCTGCGCGCTTGCTTGGGCCCCCAGAACAGTTGTTGCTTCTGTCTCCAGTTTGGGGGGGGGGATGTGGGGTGGGGGGGTGACCTCTTCCTTATGTCTTTCTGAAAAGAGCTGGAAAATTGTCCCTGGTGCTCCCCAGAGCTCCCACCTCCAGTGCAGAGCTGCAGCTCCCCGCTTGTTTAACCCATAACCATCCCTGGAGGCATCCCCAGGGGGAGGCCATGGGAAGAAAATGCCTTTATCCAGGAGGTCGCCTCAGTATGTCCATGCCTCTCTGGAGATACCTGCTGCAGGAGCCGGCATTCCTCTGGGATCTCCTCCAGGGTGCTGTGGCTCTTGCTTTTCTTGGCTGAGCTGCTCCGTTGCGCCAAGCGGTTTCAGCGCAAAGGTAATCTGACCGGTGGAACAGATTGCAGGAATTTCACCAGCTGTGAACACACGAGCTCCTCTTTCCCTTCCCAGCCCCTTGCTGGAGGGGATGGGGGAGTTTAAAGCAGTGGGGTTTGCTTTCCAGTTTCTCCAAAGCCTGAAATCCTCCTCTATTGCAGCGGGTTGCCCTCAGATGGGTCAAAGCTGAGCTTTCGATGCTGAAAGGCCCTTTGCCGGCGCCCTTAGATCCCATGTAAATACATTTTACTTTCTCCCAACGTGAAAGGGGCAATGCCGTCGGGCTGCTCCCATAGGAAAGCCTTGCTTGCTCTGCCTCAGGAGTCAGCGAACACGCTGGGCTCTGGCTCCGTGCTGCTTCCCAGTGTGCTCAAGGTCAGCTGGGATAAACACGAGGGAGGAGTTTCCTCTCTTCGGAAAGAGGGATTTGACTTCTCCCTGATAAAAGGCAAGAGAAAACCACCTGCAGCAGGGGCATTCCAGCTCCCTTGCATCGTTCATGGTGGATCTGGCTGCGAGATGCCAGGGATGGGGGAGAGAGCATCAGTGCCAGCACCATGGGCTGAGGTTTATGGCAAGAGGGGACCAGGGCAGGCTCAGTTGATGGGCACTGCCATGTAAATGTGCCTGTCTTTGCGATTGGTTTAGAGTTTGCTGGTGGGTGAGCACTGCATCTGTCCTCAGCCCTGGCCAGGCCTCTGATGAGTCATGGGGGTGATGGACAGCATGGGGCCGTTTGGTCAGATGTGTCTTTTGAAGATGGGGGGACACGCTGTGACCATCAGGTGTGTCCCCTGCAGGGGCCAGAACGCACCAAAACCTGTAATTATAGAGTCATGGAATGGTTTGGGTTGGAAGGGACCTTAAAGCTCCTCTGGTTCCAGCTCCCCTGCCCCACACGCTGGGGATGCAGCCCAGTGTAATCCTTTAGTGTAAAACCTTGGTAGGGTTTTGTCCTGAGTGAGGCCATGGGGCAGGCAGGGAGCACTGTGTAACGAGCCCCCCAGCCTGACGGTCACCTCCTCTATGCCTTCAGCAGGCTGGGACCATCAGTCAAAGGCAGAGCCTTGTCCTGCCCTCTTGGGCAGCAAGGTGAGCATGGGACCCATCTGCTCTGCACTATGGCACCTGTTGGCTTGCATCCTTAGGTCATGGAAAGGTTCCTTCCTGGGGTCCAGTGAGAAAACACAGCTTGAAAACCCTTTCTTATTGCACATATACTCCCCCACTGCCACCCCCATATTCATGTATTTGCTTGTTCTTCTGACCTCTTGGCTCAGCTGTTGGAAGGTGGCTCAGGGGAGCTCTGTTCTCCACCAGTGAGCACTGTGCTTTTCCAGCCTGATTACATGGAAGGGCTTTTTCTGTCTCCTGTTTGCAGACCGGTTTCCTGCCCAGCGAGATGGGAATCGCCAGTCCCAGCACGCTTTCCCCCACCGGGGTGAAGGGGGGGTCTCAGTATTTTTCTTACCCCAACAATCCTCGCAGGAGAGGTGCTGACAGCAGCATAGGTAAGTCGCTTCGTGTTGCCCTCGGATGCTGCTGCTGTGGTTTGTGCCGCAGCGTGGTCTGATCAGTTCATACATGAATATGGATGTAGGTGTCATGTTTTTAAAGGGGCGTTGGGCTCAGCCTTGTGTAGGGTTTCCTCTTTTCTGGATAACATCAGGGTAGGTGAAAGCAGCAAATGGCTGGAGGTTCTTTTAATGCCCCTAAGCCACACTGAACATGAGCAGTTGTTCATGGAAAACCTTGGGCCACCTTCAAGGTTGGGTTTATGGCCGATGGCCCTCCTTGGAGCCCTGTCCTGCTGCAAGGAAACAGACTGCCAGGAAAAAGCCATTAAGGAGAGATGGGAGGTCCAGGCACGGAGCCCAGGGGCATGGGCAGTGTCTGCTCCAGGACATCTCCCTGCCTACCTGCCTGCTTCCCTGTTCAGAGCAGGACTTGCCCACGAGCCTCTTTTAGCCCATAAGCCACTTTCAAGTGAAGACAAGCCCCCGTTCTCCAGAACTTGTATTTCTTGTCGCAGTTCCCCCGTGCACCCTCCAGAGTCACTTTCTTGCTTCTATTTTGGGCTTTCCCCACCAAACGAAACCAGAAGCGACCGGTGTTACATCTGGTTTTTTTTCCAGTGCTGTTCAGAGAAAGACAACCGCTTTGATATCGCCACTTCAAAACGCTGCTGGTTTATGGTGTCAGCTTGGAAACTTGTTCTTTTGCATCAGGTCATTCTGCGCGATGAGCTTCTCCTCCTGTCCCGGTCGAGTGCCTGCCTTGGTGGTACCCTGCGCCTCCTCAGCCGGGGCTTTCCTGAGTTCTAAGCTGACAAACCCCCAGTGAGCGCCTCTTTTGGGAGAGGCTGCCCTGAGAACATGTTGTGGGGGTGAAACCCACCTTCAAAGGGTGCAGGCTGGATGGGGAGGAGAGGTTCATCCGCAGACATTTCCACTGGTGATGCTTCCTTGGCTATGGGGCATTTGGGATTGGAGCCGTACCTGTAGCTGCTCCTTCCGTCCTTGCACACTTTTAGCTGTAGCTTGTTGTTATTTTCCCTCCCACTAACCCCCTGCAGAAATGAGATCCTCTCTTCTTTTCTTTACACCAGATGGACAGCCCAAAAAGGTTCGGAAGGTGCCTCCTGGACTCCCCTCCTCGGTAAGTGCCAGGAGCATTTTCCCTGCAAGAATCTCTCTTCCTCCATCCCATGGGTGTCCCTGCTCTCTGCCATGGGAGCCGCAGGTCCAGGCACCCCCAGCATCAAGGGCTTGGATTTTAGTACGATGAGGCAGGGTTTTCCCAGCTACAGCTTCCTGTGATGGAGAAATGGGGAAGCGCTGTGGGACTGCAACACCAGGACATTAATGGGAGTGAAGGAGCTTCAGTGCTTCCCGTGTGGAGCAGCCACTGGTGGCATCTCCCCATCTGGAGCCCAGACTCACCAAAGCACCTCCTGCCCTCGCTGGCTCTTGTCTACTTGACGTTATGGCAGGGAGTAAAATGTAATCCTCGGTGCGCTCAGATTTCACTCCAGAAGGGAAACCAAAGCAGTTGGGAGGCAGGCAGGGAGCTGGGGCTGCTCCAGGTGTGCGCGCTGCCTGGGCTGGTTTATAGGGAAGCCGAGCAGCCTGTAGGAATATGTTAGCCATGCTGCGGCTGTTAGAGGGGAATAAACTGAACAATGTCTTTCTGGCTAGAGGTAATGGGATCTCCAGGAAAGCTAATTGGAGCGGGCTGGAGGGCTCCTGCAGGCCTGTGTCTGGCTGCATTCCTCGCTGGAGCATTTGCGTGCTTGCAGGGGGACGGGCAGGCTCTGTCCCCGCAGGCGAGTGGAGCCCAGGCTGGGGCTGTGCTGGAGACGCCACCCGCTGCCAATGCTGATCGGATGTGCCCATTCCCAAGGGAACACCCATGTGTGTCCATCCAGCGTGCGGGAAGTCTCGTGCTGTGGTGTTCAGTTACTGGTAGCACAAAGCCTGGTCTGCAACCTCTGCAACAGGCTCTGCCTTAGGAAATGGATGCAGGAGGCAGGCAGTGGAGCCAGGCTGAGAGAGCTGGGCTGGGGCAGCCTGGAGAAGAGAAGGCTCCTGAAGGGGAGACCTTAGAGCAGCTCCAGTGCCTAAAGGGGCTGCAGGAAACCTGGAGAGGGGCTTTGGACAAGGGATGCAGGGACAGGCCAAGGGGAATGGCTTTAACCTGCCAAAGGGGAGACTGAGATGAGCTCTTAGGCAGAAGCTGTTCCCTGTGAGGGTGCTGAGGCGCTGGCACAGGGTGCCCAGAGAAGCTGTGGCTGCCCCATCCCTGGCAGTGCTCAAGGGCAGGTTGGACACAGGGGCTTGGAGCAAGCTGCTCCAGTGGAAGGTGTCCCTGCCCGTGGCAGGGGTGGAGCTGGAGGAGCTTTGAGGTCCCTCCCAACCCAAACCATTCCATGGTTCTGTGTGACCCTGAGATGCTGATGTTGGGAGGATGGAGGGAGAGGAAGGCACAAAGGAAATGCCAGTCTGGGCTCACAGACTGGAGGGTGGTGATGGGTTCATGCAGACCCGCATCCTGTAGAAGGCAGCTCCAGTCAGCAGCGCTGAGTTGCTGAGTCTGTGTTTGAACAGGGGAAATCCTGCCTGGAGCAGAATCCCTATCCCTGTGTCAACTTTCACTGTGAAATGTGGAGCTTTCAAACCCCAATTGGCATGTGGGGAAAACGTCCCCCGCAACAAATGACCCTTGTTTGGCCTCAGGTTTCAAAGTCCCTGGGGCATGCTGCCCCTTGTCCTGGCTGTGCCCTCAAGGGCCCCAGTTCCAACAGCAAGAACTACTCTGCCAAAACTCAGCCCATTCCATGTCGGAACCACCACTTCCACAGTGGCTTTTCCAGCTCAGGAAGCATTGGCTGTCACCTCAGCCGCCCCTTGACCACAGGGCTGCTTCTCCCCACTGCCCTCTGTTTGCTTCTTGGTTTGTGTTTGAGCTTCCACACCTGGGGAGAGAAATCCTCATGGATGCAGCTAGGGAAGTGTGGATCAGAGCTGCTGGCCTCAAAGGCAGCAAATCAAAGGCTCTTTCTTGTCCCACTTGCCTGCGTAGGAGCCTGCCCCGTGTTGTCACTGGACCCCATGCAAAATAAATAGGTTAATCAGCATCTTCCTAAAATAAAGTGCTTTAATCTGTAATTCCCTGGCTGCTTTGAACAGCTCACCAAGGTCAGGGGCTGGGATAGTTGAGGGTGGCTGAAAGGGAGGTGATGCTGCCAAAGTCACCAAGAGGCACTGACAGTGTGAGATGGGTAAAGAGGGATGATAGAATCCCAGCCTGGTTTGGGTTGGAAGGGACCTCAAAGCTCCTCCACCTCCAACCCCTGCCACGGGCAGGGACACCTTCCACTGGAGCAGCTTGCTCCAAGCCCCTGTGTCCAACCTGGCCTTGAACACTGCCAGGGATGGGGCAGCCACAGCTTCTCTGGGCACCCTGTGCCAGCGCCTCAGCACCCTCCCAGGGAACAGCTTCTGCCTCAGAGCTCATCTCAGTCTCCCCTCTGGCAGGTTAAAGCCATTCCCATTGGCCTGTCCCTACATCCCTTGTCCAAAGCCCCTCTCCAGGTTTCCTGCAGCCCCTTTAGGCACTGGAGCTGCTCTAAGGTCTCCCCCGAGCACAGCAGAGGGGCAGGATCCCCTCCCTGAGCTGCTGCTCACGCTCTGGGGGTGCAGCCCAGCACGTGGGGGGGTTTTGGGCTCAAGTGCGCTCTGAAGCTGGATCATGGGGAGCTTCTCACCCAGCACCCTCAATGCCTTCTCCTCAGGGCTGCAGCCTCCCTCAGCCTTTGTTCGTGCTGGGGATGTGAAGGTGCTGCCGGGTGGGGAGGGCAGAGCCTGTGCCTGGCCCTTTGGGCTTAGCTCCTGTGCAATAGCTGCTGGGCCCTGCAGTTCATGCTGGGGCTGCCCCCGGGGCATGGAGCCACTTCCTTTGAGCCTCCCTGCCGTGGGGAGCTGGAAAGGGCAGTGCTGCACTTCCCACAGGCTGGCATGTCCAGGCACAGCACCCAGGGCTGGATGAGGCCCCCGCCGTGGCCAGAGGAGGCCGGGAGGGATGTTGTGCAAGTCAATTCCTGCAGGATTTGGTTCCCACAGCAAGTGCGGTGCCTGGGAGCTGGGTTTGCCTGTGAATTCACAGCCTGGTCACCGCTGTTTGCCTTCAGTCTGGTTCAAGTCCCACCCAGTCCATCCATTCAAGCAGGAAAACAAGGGAAAGGGGGGGGAAACACGGCCGAGCCCTGCGCATCCCAGAGCTGGGGCTGCTCCATCCACGCATCCCAGAGCTGGGGCTGCTCCATCCACACATCCCAGAGCTGGGGCTGCTCCATCCACACATCCCAGAGCTGGGGCTGCTCCATCCACGCATCCCGGAGCTGGGGCTGCTCCAGCCGCTCTCTCGCCGTGCTGGCAGTTCCAGCCGGAGGAAATGACCTCACCTGGAGGTCCCTGAGGCTGCTGCCAGAGCTGGGGCGCGCGGTGGGGAGCAGGGACCTGGCGCTGATGATTTACCGCTTCCTGCAGCGTTTGGCCGCCGGCCGCCGGCTTGGCTGCTCCCGGCGCACACACGTGGGGCTGGGGATGCTCCTCGCTTGGTGTCGGGGAGAGCTAAGTTGGCTTTTTGCACCCTCGTCTGCACTGAGCAGCGAAAGGAAGGATTTGGAGAGGCCAAAGGCTGCTTCGGGGGTGAAACCTGCCCCTTCCTCCGGGATCCAACAGGAGATGGGGGAAGGACCGGGGGTAATGAAGATACAGCAAAGCGAACTCCCAAGTGGTTTGCAGCCCTGTTTCACTCATCCCTGCTGTTTTACTCTCCTCATTTTCGCTCTGGATGTATGAAATGGCTGTGGCCCCCCCGCTCCAGCACAGCTGCCTTGCGCGCTGGCCGGGAGCCAGGCGCTGGCAGATGGCGCGGGGCTATTAGCCGTGCTCCAGTCGATTCCCGGCCCCAGCTCCCGCCATTTAATCAAATTATAGGAAAAGTCAATTTACTGGAGGCTTCTTTGCGGCCGCCTCCATTCCCCTGCTCTCCCCGGCCACACGTGGTGCCCACGTGCGGCTCCGTGCGCCCACCTCAGCCGAGCGCTGCCCTGCAGTGGTGCACAAAGGCCGAGGGATGTGGATGCTCTTCTTTGAGCAAGGCATGGAGGCAGCTGGCAGCGTCTGTCAGGATTTTCCCTTCCCCCTCTATTTCATTGCATCCCAGCCTGGTTTGGGTTGGAAGGGACCTTAAAGCTCATCCAGCTCCAACCCCTGCCACGGGCAGGGACACCTTCCACTGGAGCAGCTTGCTCCAAGCCCCTGTGTCCAACCTGGCCTTGATCACTGCCAGGGATGGGGCAGCCACAGCTTCTCTGGGCACCCTGTGCCAGCGCCTCAGCACCCTCCCAGGGAACAGCTTCTGCCTAAGAACTCATCTCAGTCTCCCCTCTGGCAGGTTAAAGCCATTCCCTTGTCCTGTCCCTACATCCCTTGTCCAAAGCCCCTCTCCAGGTTTCCTGCAGTCCCTTCAGGCACTGGAGCTGCTCTAAGGTCTCCCCTTCAGGAGCCTTCTCTTCTCCAGGCTGCCCCAGCCCAGCTCTCTCAGCCTGGCTCCAGAGCAGAGCTGCTCCAGCCCTCGCAGCAGCTCCATGGCCTCCTCTGGCCTCACTCCATCAGCTCCACATCCCTCTCATGCTGCCCCAGAGCTGGGTCAGGACTGCAGGGGGGGTCTCCCCAGAGTCAGCAAAGGGGCAGAATCCCCTCCCTGAGCTGCTGCTCCGGCAGAAATTGCTCTTTCTCCTCTGTATGTCACATATTCCCCTGTAGCTTTGATGCCCACAAGTTGCCTTCAGCTCCATGGTGCACCATGGTTTCAGCCACCCGCTGCCAAAGATGCGAGGGGCAGGGGTTGCCCCTGGGGCTCTGGACACCCCCAGCTTCAGGGGAAGCTGCTCTAAGAAGCAGGAACCTGAGCTGCCAGAGGAAAATGAAGTGACGCATGTAAGTGCAATTGCTGGTGCTTTCAGAGCTTATTTTGTACTGCAGCACCCGCAAGAAGAAATTGTTGGTGTTCTGGGCAGTTACAGAAATAGAGGGCAATTCTGCCCCTTCTTGCTGGGTGAGGACATCAGCTCGGAGGGGTCTGCCTGGGCGGGGGGCAGGAGAAACTCCGAGCAGGTTTCGTTTACAGAGAGCTGCGTCTTCCAGGCAGAGCAATGCTTTTGTGGGTATTTAAGGAAAAAAAACCCAAAAACCACTCTTGGTGGTTTCAGAATGAATCAGCGGGGATGAAAATAAGGTGTAACCAGAAGTTCTCATGTCATTTCGAGGGGCATTTCGGTTTCTTTGCGTGTTGGGTTTCTGCTTTTTGTGCTGGCACAAGGTCATTTTCAGGAAGAGCTTTCTAGGGTGGTGGATTTGGATGGAAAATTGGCCCAGAGCAGCTGTGGCTGCCCCATCCCTGCAGTGCTCAAGGCCAGGTTGGACACAGGGCTTGGAGCTGCTCCAGTGGAAGGGGTCCCTGCCTGTGGCAGGGTTGGAGCTGGAGGAGCTTTGAGGTCCCTTCAACCCAACCCAGGCTGGGATTCTATGGAAACAAAAACACCTTTCAGGGCCTGCTCAGGCCTCAGCTTCCCCTCAAGTCAGAGGCTGACTTCTGTGCAGGGGCTGAGCTGAGGGTTGAGCAGGACTGACTCTGTCCCCATAGGGAGGATGTGGGGCCGTGGAGTGGCCAAGTGCTTCTCTTCAACCTCTTTCCTGCTCTGCAGGTGTATCCATCGAACTCAGGTGATGACTACAGCAGGGATCCAGCTGGATACACTCCCTCGAAACCTCCCAGCACTGTGTATCCCGGAGCCTTTTATATGGCAGGTGAGTTATTAACAGCCAGAGCAGGGGCTGCCGGGCCCATTGTGGATGACAGGAACTGCACAGCACGTGAGATGGAGGGAGTTTGGGGCAGGAGTGCATGGGACACAGAGGAGCCCTGAAGTGGCTCCGATCTGCTCAGGAGGTGATGCTTGGGCAGATGCAGCCCCTCAGCCTGGGCTGACGTCCCCCTGCATGGGCTGCGGAGCACTTGCAGCCTCTCTGCCCTGCTCAGCTCTGCTTTTCCTTCCAGACGGGCTCCATAACTCGCCAGACCTGTGGAGCTCTCCGGGTGCCATGAGCCAGTCGAGTTACGGTGCCATGCTGGGCAGCTCCTCCTCCCCACTCCCACCGGCCAGCGGCTTCAACAGTTTACACCAGCACGAGCGCATGGTAACAGGTCCCCACTTTGCCCCCCGCTGGGCTGGGGGCTCCCTCAGCCAGCCAGTGACCACAGGTCACCTTGTCCTGTAGCTGTCATCTCGGGATGGCTGCCCACAGGGAGGACCAGGGTCCTGGGCTGGATGCTGAAGCCTTTTGAGGCTCTGACCCTTCTCCCCCATCTCTGCCAGAACTACCAGCTTCATTCAGGAGAGGTTAACGGTGGGCTCCCCTCCGTGTCCGGCTTCTCCTCTGCCTCCACGCCATACGGTGTCTCCAGTCACACGCCTCCCATCAGTGGCACGGACAGCATGATGGGTACGTACGAATGGCCCCGGGCCGTGTGGTGGTCCTCAGCATGGCCCCCCCTTCTCCACTGCCATGCAGAGGCTTAAGAGGAAGATTTAAAGTCTTGTGCAGCCCTCTGAGGCTGCGATAGCTGTGTCCGATGGATGCACACGCTTGTGTCATGCCCTTTTTAACCCTGCATGGGGTTACTGCATGAGGAAGAGGCACAGCGAGGTTACTGCTGCTGGGTACCTGGGCAGGCTGTAGCAGGGAGACAGGGTGCTGCCTTGGGGGTATCCACCTCGCTTGGTGGATCTGGGAGGAGATCAGGATCTGGGACATTATCTCCTGGAGGTGCCGTGGCTGAAGTGAGTGGGGGGATTTGCACCTGCGTTGTGGAAAGGCAGGGGAACGTGTGAAGCTGTTCATCTGAATCCAGACTGGGAGTGTTTGTGTTGTGCTTGGATGCCGTGTTAAACCCCCGAGTGCTTTCATCTCTAACCCTGCTGAACCTGTTACAGAACCTGTTACTGAAATGGATTCCTGTTCCCCAGGAAATGAAGATCCTCACCTTGATTTGTAGAAACCCTCTTGTTTAGAGGAGGGGAAGCAAGGTTGGGATTGTAGGGATTTAAGATGTCCCATGGAAAATGGGCCGTGCTGCAGCAGCAACATCGCTGTTGGTGACGTGACACCTTCAGAGCCTTCATGCACCTTCAACAGCATCTTACAAAGATGTTCCTGCAGCCCAAGGCAGGCTGCTGGGAGGGGGGGTGCCCTCGCCTGGGCTGCTCTGAGCTGGGGATCCCTTTCCCTGCCCATGGCAGGGGGTTTTTAAGTGGATGATCTTAAGGTCCTTTCCTACCCTGACTGTTCTATGATGCTATGATTCCTTCCCAAGCAAAGCGGTAAGAGCAAGAGGTGTCAGTCTCAGAGCAGGGGACCCCAGAGAAGGTCTCGTGCAGGTGCCTTGTGCTGGGGTTCTGGCAGCCTGGCAGTGACGTCTGTGTCCTCTCTCGCAGGTAACAGAGGAACCACAGCCGGGAGCTCAGGAGACGCGCTCGGGAAGGCACTAGCTTCAGTAAGAGCTTCTGCAGCCCCTTGGCCCCATCCCCGCGCTGTTGCAGCGCTGCACCTTCCCTCTGTAAGAGGGAGCCTGTAGGCAGCAGGCAACATGGAGACATTGAAAGGTTTGGGTGAATGCAAACCAAACCAACCTGTCAGCCCCTCTGGGGGGGATTTTCCCCCCTCAGTGTGCTGCCATCCTGAGGCCTGGTGCTTTGCAATACCCCCTTTTGGCAGATGGGGAAGCTGAGGCACGGGATGTTATGGTGGCCCTGCAGAGCTGTGCCCATGAGCCAGCCCTGCAGCCATCCAGCCTGGTGCTGGTCTGGCCAGATCCTACGTGACCCTCCTACCAGGACTTGCAAGTCCCAGTAGCGCAGGGCCTGCATGTGCTGGTTCTAACTGGAGGGCACTGGTCCCACTGGGCTCTCAGAGCTTGGGGTTGCCTCTGTCCTGTTCAGTGCAGGGACCTTTGTTTCTGTACCCTGCAGTGATTTCTTGGAGCTCTTGCTTTCCTCCAAGGTGGGACCCGAAGAACAGAGGCTGGAGCTGTGTAGTGGGGACAGAGGGGCCCTGGCTCTCCTGGGGGAGCTGTGGGACGTGGGTATGGGAATGGATGCCCTCGGTGGTCCTGCTGCACCTGCTCTGGGGAGGGCTGAGCCACGGCAGGGTGCGCGCTGCTGACCAGGCCCTGCTTCTCTCCCTGCAGATTTACTCCCCGGATCACTCTAGCAATAACTTCTCCTCAAACCCCTCCACACCGGTCGGCTCTCCTCAGGGCCTTGCAGGTAGGTGAAAGCCATTGATCTGTGCACAAAGGGGGGTGTCAGGTTTGCTTTCAGGAGGTCCATGGCTGGGTACCTCCCTGAGCAGCCCCAAACCCTCATCAAAGACACTTGGGGCAATCTCGCCAAGGCCGCTTCATTTTTAGAGGTAGGGGAGTGATGAAGGACAGGCAGACATGAAGATGCCTTTTAAATGCCCCTGTGAAGCTGCATTTCTGTCTGCTTTAGTGGGTTGGAGCTTTCCCCCTTTTGGGGCCAGGCAGTGCCTGGCTGCGGCGAACGGCTGTGCCTGTGCTGTGCTTTGCCCCTCTATGAGGGGCAGGCGGCTCTGCTTGAGTTAAAGCATTGCTGCCAGCACTGGGGACCCGCTCCTACCCTTCAGACAGACCGTGTCCCAAGCATCCTGAGCATCTTGTCTCGGGTGGTTCATCCCTGGTTTTGTCTGCCATGGGAGGAGAGCAGTGGGAACTGAGAGGCAGCCAATGGATGAAAGCCCATCTCTGCTCCCATCTGGTGGCAGAGGTCTCCTTTCAGCCCAGTGCTCGAGCTGTGGAGCAGCATCACCCCCCAGCCTGCTGCTCACAGCAAGCACAGCGTCTGTGCTGGCTGAGCTTACTCACACCAAGAAACCCCTCGAGGTCTGAAGGCCCAAGCTCAGTGTCCTGCTGATGCAGAGCAGAAGTGAGCCCACTGTGGTGGCCTGAGCTCAGTGTCTGCTGTTGAGTGGTGGCCCATGGGGTGCCACACGTGCCATGGTGGCCAGCTCCCAGTGTGGTGGCCCAGCTCCCAGCACCATCTAGTGGCAGCTGTGCCCGGTCCCAAGCTCTCCCTGTTTCTTCACAGGCACATCTCAGTGGTCACGAGCAAGCGGACAGGGTGCCTTATCTCCCAGCTACGAAGGGAGCCTCCACACTTTAGTAAGTGTCGCTTAAAGATCTCTCTTCTCCTTTTCTGTTCCATCCCTCGTGTGCCTGGTAAAGACTTGGGTAAGAGGAAGATGGGGAGGTGATAGATGGACACATGGTTGGAAGCAACTGAGCAGAGCTGGGCACTGCAACACAGTTGGACCCCATGGGTCTGGCCCAGCTGTATAGATTTCTGTCTGGTTTTGGCCTTCCTTTCCTGAGCAGTTACAGAATCATAGGATCATGGAATGGTTTGGGTTGGAAGGGACCTTAAAGCTCATCCAGCTCCAACCCCTGCCATGGGCAGGGACACCTTCCACTGGAGCAGCTCCAAGCCCCTGTGTCCAGCCTGGCCTTGAACACTGCCAGGGATGGGGCAGCCACAGCTTCTCTGGGCACCCTGTGCCAGCGCCTCAGCACCCTCACAGGGAAGAGCTTCTGCCTAAGAGCTCATCTCAGTCTCCCCTCTGGCAGGTTAAAGCCATTCCCTTGTCCTGTCCCTACATCCCTTGTCCAAAGCCCCTCTCCAGGTTTCCTGCAGCCCCTTTAGGCACTGGAGCTGCTCTAAGGTCTCCCCTTCAGGAGCCTTCTCTTCTCCAGGCTGAACAACCCCAGTTCCGCTTGTGTGACCCCTTGTGCCTTTAGGGGATGACACCTCCCCAGGGGTTATTCCTCCCCTGCCTTGCAGTAGCTGAGTGCATGACTGCCACCAGCATCCAGAGCTGGAGTGGGCTGCTGGCTTTACAGGCATTAATGTAGCCATGTATCTGTCCTGTCCTTAAGCAAAACAAAATGGAAGACAGGTTGGATGAAGCCATCCACGTGCTGAGGAATCACGCTGTGGGCCAGACAACCGCCATGCCAAGCAGCCATGGGGACATGCACGGGCTGCTGGGCTCAGCACCAGCCCACAGTGCCACCGTGGGCAGCCTGGGCCAAGCCTTCCCAGCCGCAGTCATGTCCCTGGGGAGCAGGCACCCAAGTCTGGTAAGTGTGGAAGCATCAGGGCAGCTGGTGGGGACATGCTGGGGACCCATGTGGTGGGGTGCCCTGCATCCGGAGGTGTCAGAGTGGTTTGGGTTGGAAGGGACCTTGAAGCTCCTCCAGCTCCAGCCCCCTGCCATGGGCAGGGACACCTTCCACTGGAGCAGCTTGCTCCAAGCCCCATCCAACCTGGCCTTGTTGGCTTTGTTGTGAGAAGAGCTCAGTGAGGTCCAGGATGGGTCAGCTGGTGACAGCTTTGAATGGGTGACATGCAATGTCTCACCGTGTTCATGCCAGAGGGTTGAATCAGCACCAAGCACAGTGGTGGCTCTCAGGCACAAGCGCCCCTATGCCACTTGCTCATGCCCCTTCTCAGAACAGGCAGAATTGGTGAAAGCTCTTCTTTTCCTCTAAGATGGATGGAAATCCCTCAAAACAACTTCAAGCCTTCTTTGGGATATGCAGGAAGGAGGAGAGGGATCTGGTGCAGGGCAAGGCACGGGTATAGAGAGCCAGGCATTGCCAGGACTTCTCAGCTGCAAACCATTCAGGCTGCCAGCACGTCCTTCTGTGCACATGGGGAGTGCTGATGTGTGATGGCTCATTCGGGCTCCAGGGAGCACGGCAGGTCCCAGGTGCCCTGAGCACATGGATGCTGGGATCCCTCCCTTGCTGAGTCACTGGGGTCCCTGTTGTCCAGAGGCTGGTGACCACAGGAGAGCTGGTTTCCTACTGCAGCAAGCAGTAACACGTCTCCAGTCCCTTTAAAGAACCAGATGTGCTTCCTTCCTGAGCTCCCCAGACTCAGCTACTAAGCATAAGGGGAAGGTTGCACTGATGGGGTCTTTCTGCTTGGTCCAGCTGACCCGCAGTGCCCCGGTCTGTGGAGGAGAGCTGGTGCTGGTGCAGGTTGGCTCTTCCTTCCTGCATGCCTGCAGTCTGGGTAGTGGAAATGTGCAAGGAGGGCATGTGGCTGCACCTCGGCATGGTCAGCAGAGGTGCTCGGAGTGGCTGTGCCTGTCCCCACTGGCCATGATGCTTCCCCCCTCTCAAGGCTTGCTCTGCTTGTTCTGCTGTAGGTGGGAGGAGGTCACCCCGAAGATGGGTTGTCCAGCAACCCCAACATGCTCCACAACCACGTTACACTTCCATCACAACCCAGCTCCCTCCCTGACCTCAACAGGCAGCAGGACACGTACAGCGGTAAGGCAGCTCTGCTCACGTGCATGCCTGGGGCTTGCCTGCCACGGGGGAGATTCAGGTCACCCGTTAGGTCCAGCCCTGTGCAGCAGCAGCCTTGGGGGGGGCGATGGGTGCTCTTGCAAGGCTGGTGCTGCTTTGCAGCATCCACAGGGCTGTTCCTACCTTGAGCCTTTTCCAGGGGTTTAGCCTAAGTGTTTCTGTCCCTTCTGCCAGCTCTGGGTGCACAGAGCCACTGGGCTCTGCTCTGCCGAGCGAGGTTGGACCTGGAAGATGGGGAGCAGAGGAGTGGTGGCAGAGGAGAGCCAGCACCCCTCTAACTCCTCTTCCTGCAGACCAGCAATGCAGGCTGAGGCTGGGAGGCCACATGCTGGCGATGCAGTGCAATAGGAGCAGGGCCTGGTGATCCCCCCTCCAGTCCTCTGTGTGGGTCAGGCTCCTCCAACCCTCCATGTGTGGCTCTGCTTCCTCAGCAGGCTTGTCAGGGGGGCTGGGGCGAAGCAGTGTCTCCTCGGGAACCAGTGAAATAAAGAGGGAAGAGAAGGAGGACGAGGAGAACACGTCGGTGGCAGATAACTCAGAAGAGGAGAAGAAGGAGCTGAAACCCTCCAGGAACAGAACAAGGTGCTCTTTGAACAGGTCTCTCCCTTCACTTACACGTAACCAGGCTGGGAGCATTTGGGCTGGGATTCAGCCACACTGAGCCCCCCCGGGCACTGGGCTCAGCCCAGTGCAGCCGGGGATCATCCTGTGGCACAGACCCACCAGCCCCTGCCCACCACAGGAGCCTTGAGTGTCCTCACACAGAGATGGCCCAGCCTGGGCTCCCGCTGTTGGAGAAGGGGCCCTGCCATCCTTTGCTGCTGGCCTCCATCCCTGTGGCCTCAGGGCTTCCTTGTGCTCCTAAAGCAGAGGGCTTGTGCCTTTACCCACATGAACTGCACCCATCTGCGTGGCCACTTGGAGCATGGCTTGTGGCCATCCATGGAGAGGACTGGAAGGGACCGAACGCTCAACTGCCCTCAGCCAGGGGCTGGGAAGCTTTTGACCTCCTCCCTCTGGTCATCTGCACTGTTTGCTCTGGGCTCCTGTATCCTCTGTCACATCCAGTCAGGTATGTGGCAGTGGATCAGGTTGAGTCTTTCCAGCGTGCTGACTTGTCTGCAACCTCACCATCAGCTCGGAGACCTCACCAGGGTGCTGCTGCCCAGAGGGGCAGCGCCAGCCCTGCTCCTCCTGACTGCAGCCACCTCCTGGCCTGGAGGCAGAGGGCTGCAGCTTCCCAAAACACCAGCTTGGGACACCAGTGTTGCCCCTTACGCTTTATCCAGGCCACCTTACAACCTCCCAGCAACAAGCTCAGGCCTTTGTCGCTTTGTGGTTTCTTTCTGTGTTGTTTAAACCCAAGCAAACCCCAAACCAGAGGCAGAAGAAGAACGTGAATAGCTTCTGCGTAAAGTCCCCTTGTGTCCCTGTGTCTGAGCACGGGGACGCAGGGGGTGCAGTGTCCTGGCTCCTGGGGCTCGGTGTCTTGGTGCCTCGGCTGTGTGTTTCTTTTCTGTGAGTTGACCAGTGCTGAGAGTGCACGCGAGGAATGTCCCTGTCTCGTTCTTATTTTAAACCATTAGTCAAGATGAGGATGAGGAGGACGATCTTCTTCCCCCAGAGCAAAAAGCCGAGAGAGAGAGAGAAAGGAGGGTCGCCAATAATGCCCGTGAGCGCCTGCGGGTCCGTGACATCAACGAGGCCTTTAAAGAGCTCGGACGTATGTGCCAACTCCACCTAAACAGCGAAAAACCGCAGACCAAACTGCTAATCCTACACCAGGCCGTATCAGTCATACTGAACCTGGAGCAACAAGTTAGAGGTCAGTGAGGGTCCCGGAGTGGTGATATGTTACGTATCTGATCGGCACGGGGCTGTCTGTCTGTCTCCTGTGACATGTGCTGTGGTGCCTCGCACTGTCTCTCTGCCCTGCGGCCTTGGGTTCTCAAGGCTGTCGATGTCCTTTTTTACCTCTTTGTTTTGGTTTCTTTTCTTGCTTCCGTTGGTTTTTAACCCGGTTTGGAATCCCTGCTGTTCTCTCCTTCGCCCCCTCCCCGCTGCCACCGCGCGTGCTGCATGCCAGGCCCCGCGGGGGCGCCCTCACCGTCCTGGCTCTCCTGCAGCAAGGTGTTTGGTTCAGCTGCTTGGCCAGCAGGATGAGGGAATACAGCAAAACCCCACATTTCCCACAGGGGATGCGGATCCGATGCTGCTGCTCCAAGCACAGAGCCCGGCTCTGCTCCCAGCAGCGGCCGATGCCCCATCCCCGCTGGCCAGTCCAGCACAGGGCTCTGCACTCCCAGCCCCATGGCTGCGGGCACCCAGGAACACCTCGCTGGAGCCATGGAGGGGCAGCGGGATGGAGACACTTCCTTCCTTCCTTCCCTCTTTTCCTTTTTGTCCTTTTCCCTTACCTTTCCCCTTTCCTTTCCCCTTTCCCCTTTCCCCTTTCTCCTTTCCCCTTTCCCCTTTCTCCTTTCCCCTTTCTCCTTTCTCCTTTCTCCTTTCTCCTTTCTCCTTTTTCTCTTTTCTCTTTTCTCTTTTCTCATTTTTCTCTTTTTTCTTTTTTCTCTTTTCTCTTTTCCCTTTCCTTTCCTTTCCTTTCCCTCCCTTCCCTCCCCTCCCTTCTTTTCTCTCCCTTCCTTTCCTTCCTTCCTTCCTTCCCTCTCCTTCCCTCTCCTCCCTTCCTCCATCCTTCCCTCTTGCGCATCCCCCTCAGCCACCAGTGCTTCCCCATGTCCCAGTGGGAGGGGAAGCGAAAGGCTTTGGCTTCCTGCTCCGGAGGCCTTTGCTGCTTGGTTCCTGCATCCCGCAGTGCATGCTCATGCTCCCGTGGCAGGTTAACCCCCTTTCTCTCTGCAGAGGCTGTTGTAACACCATCGCTGGTTTGTGCCTGGCTGTGCTCCTCTCTGCTGGCCTCTGCTGTTGCATTGATGTTGGAGTCCTTTGTGCCTCTCTTCAGTTTGTAATTTTTTGCCTTTCATAACATGGATATTTTTTTCCTGTCTCTTTTATTTTTATTTTTTTTTTTAGTAATTCCCCTTCCTTTTGATTTTTTGTTGATTTCCCGTTTTTATTTCTCGGTTCTGTTCTTTCCGATCTCCTACAGACAGTCCCCAGCCGTGACCTCTCGGGGGTCCCACTCTCTACCTTCTACTTGCTGCTTGCGGATTGAGGCAGGAGCCGCGGGGCGGCGGGGGGGCAGGGGCAGGCAGAGTTGGCACCGTGTTCACTTTGGTCTCCCACGCTTGTCCCTTTTTAAACCCTTCCTGGAGGGAAGCGAGCCGAGCCCCGCACGCTGCTGCTGCAGGCCTTGGTGCAGGCAGCTTTGGCCTTCAGGCTGCTTTGCAGGAGGGAAGTCCAGTCCCACGTCCCCTCCTGCATTGCTGCTGTGGAATTCAGGTCATTGGGTCCCAGCTGGGGCTGCCAGGATCCTCCTCGTGCCATCAGTCACTAACAGGGAAGGAAGGGAAAGGAGAAGATTAGGGGGTGCTGCAGGGGGCCAGGCAGGTTGGTGCCCCCTTTGAGCCAGGTGCAGGTTCACTGTACATCCTTATAACCTGGAGGACATTACTTGGATAGGACAAGGGGTGATGGTTTTAAACTAAAAGAGGGAGATTCAGGCTGGATGTGAGGAAAACATTCTTTACAATGAGGGTGGTAAAACACTGGCACAGGTTGCCCAGAGAGGTGATGGATGCACCATCCTTGGAGACATCCAAGGCCAGGCTGGATGTGGTTCTGGGCAACCTAGGTGAAGATGTCCCTGCTCATTGAAGGGGATTGGACTGGATGGGCTCTGAAGGCCCCTTCCAACCCAGACTACTCTGTGATTCTGTGACCCTGCAGGGGCCATGCAAACCACTTGCTGGTGGCAGGGAGATGGCCCCATCCTGCAGCTGGAGCTGTGTCCCTGCTGAGGGGAGCCATCAGCCAGGGCCCAGCAGGGTTCCTGCCATGGATGGGTCACTGGTGGCTCCGCTCTTCCCGGCCAGGACATGCAGGTGGCAGTGAGGAGGGGACGCAGGCAGGGACCAGAGAGCGTGGAGAGGATGCAGGCATTGACAGTGGGCAGCCTCCTGCCTCACATAGGCAAACATTTGCCGGGGGAGCCCTTGCTCCCCATTCACACACTGGGGACCATCCGAAGGCTCCTTCCCAGGAAGGCTCTGACTCTTTGGTGAAGGCTCATTGCCACGTGGCTCCCCTGGAGCCGAAGGCCGTGGTCTGTGCCAGTGCCAGGTCTCACCCAAGGACCCTCCTCAGATAGGGGTCTTTCCTGCAAGACTTTTTGCTCTGGGGGAGAAGGTCGTCTGTACCCTAAACTGGGGGTGTGCAGGGGACAGGCTGCAGGCCAGGCTACCCTTTAAGATGCTGCCAGCACGACTCTGCCGTTGCCCCCCCCCCCAATCCCTGCCTGTTTTGGGCACCCCTGGAGTGCTGCCAGTGGTGGAGGCTCTCCCAAAAGGCCTGACAGTGCCTGGAAAATGAAAACACCCCCTTCCAGTGGGATTTTGGGTTGACGGATCTGGATTCAGCGTCTGCATGCGGCTGATGCTCAGCAGCAGCTGGAGCACTTGGATCTGGCCCCTGTTGCTGCGCCCATAAGAAGGTCCGGGTCTGGCTGCCCAAAACCCCCTCAGTGGCACAAGGTGCCCAGAGATGCTGTGGTTGCCCCATCCCTGGCAGTGTTCAAGGCCAGGTTGGATGGGGCTTGGAGCAAGCTGCTTTGGTGGAAGGGGTCCCTGCCTGTGGCAGGGGTTGGAGCTGGATGGGCTTTAAGGTCCCTTCCAACCCAAACCATGGCATGATTTTGCTGCAGTTGTGAGTTTTGAAGGAAATCTTACAAACAGAGATTTGCTTTCTGCCGAAGAGCCTTTCCCTGGGAGATGAACCTCACGTTTTTGGCTGAGGAACCCACCCTCAACTTTCAGTTTTCAGCCAAAAACAAACAGGAAGGCAAAGTTGTGCAGAGTGGAGAAAGTGTGGGTGCTGATACTGCATCCCCTGCCCGCTCTCACCCCTGGCAGCACCCTCCAGCCCCGTGCTGGCAGCACCTTGCTGTGGCTCACAGAGGCAACACGCAGCCCCAATAGCCTGGGGTGCTCCAGGAAGTGCCCAAGACGAATTGGCTTTGCAGAGTGAGGCTGTTTGAGCCGTTTGCAGTGGACACCAGCAGCACTACCAGCACGGCAACATAGAGCCCCCTCCTCGCTACCACCCCCCTGACTAATCCCTGTGGTGCTATGAACCCAGCAGTACAGACGAGGCCTTGTCACTGGAGGACAAAGATCTGAGGGACCGGGAGAGGAGAATGGCCAATAACGCCAGGGAAAGGGTGCGTGTGCGGGACATTAACGAGGCCTTTAAAGAACTGGGACGCATGTGTCAGATGCACTTAAAAACGGACAAAGCACAGACCAAACTGATCATCCTACAGCAAGCGGTGCAGGTCATTCTGGGCCTGGAGCAGCAAGTACGAGGTATGGTAACAGCTGCAGGTGCCTTTCGGGGGCCTTTCTCTTCTCCCTGTGTCTCTGCGTGTGCGTCCGTCTCTGTTGTGACTCCTGCTTTCTGTGCGAGGGTGTGTTTGCACTGGTTGAGCTTTCCAAAGCACTGACCCGGGGTGGATTCAAGGCTGCTCTGGCCATCCCCCTTTCATGCTTAATGGGAGTTTGGCATCTGCGTTCCATTAAGCAGCTTTGGAAAACTCAGTCCTCAACTCCGAGAGCTGACCGAGGCGCTTGGGGTTCTCTCTAAGCAAGCACATGTTTAAACTGGCGTGGTGTCTGAGCCGGGCATGGGGTTCTGCTTTACCAGGGGTCTGGCCAAGTTACTGCAGCCACTGCAAGGAGCAGCTTGCACTGAGGTGGTTTCCTCGCATGGTCCCATCTGTCTGTCCTGGGACTCTGTCCTTGCTCTCTCTTTTGGATGCTGCTGCCGCGTGTGATGCTGTTGCCCAAACTGAGGTTGCTTCCCTCCCTCCTTCCCTCCTCCCCTTGATGTTTTTTGGCATAGAGCGGAATCTGAACCCTAAAGCAGCCTGCTTGAAGCGTCGGGAAGAAGAGAAAGTGTCCGGAGTAGTAGGAGATCCCCAGATGACACTTTCAGCTTCGCATCCTGGTCTAGGAGATGGTCACAACCCTGTTGGACACATGTAAAGGTATCATCCCTCACCCTGTGATCCCAGCACCCCACTGTGGCTCCAACCTACTGCCAGTGCATGCGGGATGGATGCTCAGGCCCCATTCATTTGGCACGAGCCAGTGTCCTTCCTGATTTCAGCAAATGACTTGCATGTGCATGGCATTTGCTTGTCTGAGGAGACCCAAAGCCTTTGCCTCATGAGAGAGGTGCAGCCCTGTAGCCGAGACAGAGGGATTTGGTGCTTGCGCTACCCTGGGTGAACTCAGCTCTGCTCTGTCCCTCCCAGCCCTGCCCCACTTGGCTTCTGGAAACCAGCAGCTCCTTTTCCTGGTGAACCTATGGGAGGGAATGAGCAGGTCCCAGAAATGCCAAGAAAGACACAGAAGGTGAAATTCTTCCAGCGAGACCATGGCAGATGCAGGCTTTGTGCTGTCCTCATTTCTAAGGGAAGCCTTTGCTTGGCCGGGAGTAGCTGACCCCATTCGGCCTCAGGTGTGCAGGGATGTCTGGGGGTTGAGGAGATCAGGAGCAGTGGGTCCTGTGCTGCAGTGCCTCAGCTTGCAGCAGCAGCACAGCCTAGAGCACGTTGCACCAGGCCGAGTGGTGCAGGTGACACGCTGGAGGGGTGGGATGCCATCCGGAGGGACAAGCTCGAGAAGTGAGCCCATGTAAACCTCCTGAGGTTCAACAAGGCCAAGTGTGGGGTGCTGCCCCCGGGCTGGCTATCAGTACAGGAGTGAGAAGGACTTGGGGTACTGGTGGATGAAAGAGTGGACATGTGCAGGCGGTGTGCACTTGCAGCCCTGAAGACCAATTGTATCTTGGGCTGCATCCCCAGAGCGTGAGCAGCAGCTCAAGGGAGGGGATTCTCCCCCTCTGCTGCATCTGGAAAGACCACCTCTGCATTCCTGATCCAGCTTTGGAGGCCTCAGTACCTGAAAGACGTGGACCTGTTGGAGACGGTCCAGAGAAGGGCCACAGGGGGTTGGAACTGAATGAGCTTTAAGGCCCCTTCCAACCCAAACTGGTCTGGGAATCTGTGACATCCCCTGCCCCTGCGGCTGCCCTGAAGTGACAAAAGCCCAAACGGGTGTCTTGGCAGCACAGTGTGTTCATGTGTGGGCTCTGCTGCAGCCACATCAGGGCTGACTCCTGCAGCGACAAGGCTGCAGCAGGGGGCCTTGTGCTTGAGGAGCAGTCTTCTTCCCATTTGGCTTCCTCTCACTTTGGGGCTTTTCTGTTTCCCATTTGTAGATCCATTTCTTCTCCTGGATCCAGAGATCTGCAGGAAGAAAACCCTCGGGGTGACCTGCAACCTTCTCTACCCATAAACTTTAGTCCTGCTAATAGTGACACCCGCGGCCGGATCCTGGCGTGACGTAAGGGGTGGCAAACACACACCTTGTCGAAAGCAAACACACAAAAATTGCCTTAAGTATAAAGTGCGGAACAGTCAATACATATCACTCAGTTAGGAGGGGTGGCGTGGTCTCTTGGCTTGTTCACAAGCAGCCAGCAGCAAAATTGTGCCTAAGCTTGATCTTTCTTTTTTAAAACAAAAAAAAAACGAACGTTAGTTATAAGATTTTTTTAATGTAGAACAAATAGCAATGCCTTTGGGTTGGTTTTTTTTTTTTGGTTTTTTTTAGCTTCTTTTGCATATGTTTTGTAAGCAATGAAAAGAATTCTTTTTTTTTTGTATAAAAAAGCAAAAAAAAAAAAGTCGTGTACCCCCCCATGCTTTTCTGCTGCTGTTTCGATAGTTAACGTTGCATCTTTAGAATCAACCAGAATAGTAAAATTGTATTAAGAGAGACTGGATATAAAGAGAGGAATTCTCACATTCGGCTCTGCAAGCCACTAAACGTGAATGTAGCCACAGCAAGGGGATGTTCTTTCTTGCTTGGCTTATACCTTCCATTAGACAAAAACAAGCTCATGGGCTGAAGTCACCATCTCTTCGCTGTTGGCCACTTCTGAGCTGGGAAAAGGAAGATAAACAGCAAAGGCAATTGCAGCAGCATCCCTCAGCCGTGCTCCCGCTCCTCCTGGGAGGGGACCAATTGAGGGTCTCTGCAAGGTTTGCTTTACTCCTGGAGCATCCCGGAGGCTGCAGTCCCGCCTGGGAGAGGAGGTGCCCCACAGCCCGCCTGGGACACTGTGATCCTGGAGCTGCCAGGAGGGAGCAGGCCTTAGGGTGGAAGAGAGCTGAGGGACTGGGACGCTTCCAAGGTAAGCAAAGGAACAACACAGAGGCAAGAGGAAAGCCCTGGCCGGAGGGAAGCGCTCCCTGCCCCTGCCTCAAAGCAAACGCCTGCTCCAAGAGGCACTTCCCAAGGCAGCGCAGAACAAAGATGAACTGAACAAAGCTGGAGGACTGGGAAGAGGCCGAGGTGGATGGAGCAAAGGCAGAAGAAGGACACGGTACCAGTGACCTTGTAGCAGCCGGAGCCGTGGATGCTGGCAGCAGGCAGGGGAGCAGCGACTGGCTTGTGCGCTCACTCCAGCCCTCCGCAAGCTGGGACCAGCAGCAGGATCCAGCACAGCTTCTCCCCTCACTGGAGCCACCTCCTCAGGAGGGCAGAGCACTGCAGGCTTGTGGCAAGAGATGGTTTCATACCACACCTTCCCCACTGTCATACCTCCAATCCAATCCAGTCCAATCCAACTGGAGGCAGTCTCAGCCCGGCACACTGCCTGGTTTGCCATGGGGATGCGAAGTGGCCACTGTCACCTCCACATGGGCTCCTCTCTCTGTGCTGGAAAGGAGAGAAACAATGAGCACCCATCCTGCATACCATGTTCCAGCAGCCAAACCAACGATTCCTTCACTCCAAGGGCTTCCCAGTGTCACTTCTGACCGCTCCAGTGTGCTCAGCAGGAGGAAGACCCTTAGTGTGCCTGGAGGTGCAGGAGGAGCAAATGAAGAGATGCTCAGTGGTGCTGAGCTGTTGGTAGCCATTCTGGAGTTGGCAATGGAAAAGCATCCATTGGAAATTTATTCTTGGTTCTTCCCTCTCCTTCCTCTTCTGGAGCATTTTGTGCCCAGTTCTTCCCAGCTCTGCAGGTGGACAGGGGGGAACATGTTAAATCCCATCTCAGAGGTGGCCGTAATGCTCTTGGACTGTGGCTGGCTGCTGCCCATATCTGCCTGGCAGAGCCAAATCAGGCAGGATAGTTCATGGGGCACAGCTGTTGTCGGGGGGGCACATAGGAACAGCAAGTACAGTAGGAGCTGCAGCAGCAGGGCCCATCTCTCCTCTGCTTCTCTGGCCTGTGCTCCTGGGAACACTATTGCTTTGGCACAGGGAAAGGGCAGGAGTGGCACACAGGATGAAGTCCTACAGCACTTCCTAGCAGTCCCAGGCTTTGGTATAACCTCCTGGTTGTACCTCCTCTGTGCTCATTGCTATGCTTTGTGCTCCAGCAAAACCTGCCGGAAATGCTCAGAACATTGATCGTCTCCCACCTACACCTGGGTACCACGGGCTCAGCCTCTGTAGCATCTCAGAAAGGAGATAAACTGCCAGAGCAGCATGGGACCATCTCCTCATGCTGCCGCTGGCACTCTGCAGTGTCCCATCATAGCTCTCACGCTTCCAGGTGCTCCTGGCTTTCCCAGCCTGCAGCCTGCTGCTCCCACCATCGCTTCTGTGTGGTGAGACCTGAGACCACAGCAGCCTCCAGCTCCAGGAAGGCTGGAAAGTGGCTGTGGGCCCTGCAGCCCAGGAACATGCGTTCTTCTCACCGGTGTCAAGAGACATGTTTCAGCATAGTGAACTCATCAGGTTACAACATTCTTCCCTCCCTTGGGTCCTTCTGCCTGCTGAAGCACTGAGCAGTATGGGGCGGATGAGGTTTTCTTCCCTGGGTGACGGCATTCCCCTGTGGAGCAGGTCCCTTGCAGTACAAGCCATGTCTTCCTGCAGCATCCTGCCGTGTTGGGTTGGAGCAAGTAAAACATGCAGGGAGGGGACAGTGCCTCTCTGCAGGCAGGTCTGGATGCTCAGACAGCCCCCATTGCACTGGGGTAGGAACTGGAGGCTCACCGGCTGCTCTCTGCTTCATCCCATGAGCATTCCTGCCCTTTCATAAGGATGATGCTGAGGCCATTGGCGTGCTGTGCTCAGGATGTTCTGCTGCTTCAATGCCACTGCTCCAGGACCAGGGAAGGGGACGGAGCAATGTCCCAGCCCTGGCAAGCTTGAAACCATACAAACCCAAAAGTGCTTCCCCAACACTTGGATTCTGCGACAAGAGTTTGAGGTGATGGCTGTGTACAGCTGCATTGGAGAGAGGCTGTAGTCAAGGAAAGCCTGGAAACTCAACACAATTGGAAATCCGAGGAGACTGATGATTTGTTCAAGTGCTTCATCCTGCCTGATGCTCTGCAGCCCAGGGGGGCTCCTGATGAGAGCCTTTCCCGCCATCCCCACACCATCAGGCACTGCAACAGAGCTGGGGCTTTTCATCTGCATTTAGGTGGTTTAGATGCTGTTTCCTTGACAGCAAAACCAGCTTTAGGTCCTCAAACATAAACCCTCCTCAGTGCCAGGGTCTGGAGGAGATCTTGATGGCTCCAGCAGGCAAGCGCGGTGTTGAGGGCTGGTAATGCCCAGAAGCTGCCCCAGTGGCATCTCTGCTCTCCAGGTGCCCAGGGAGCAATTGTGGAATGCAGCAAGGAAAAATTCCTTTGGCTTGCCAACGTGTTCGGCTCAGTGTGAATGTGGTGCCTATTGTGGTGACAGGGAAGGTGGCTTTTCTGAACGCGAGCACTGTTGGGTACTGTCCTCAAAACGCCACCGGGCCAGCCCTGAAATGTCACCCTGTTGAAACGAGACTCTCACCTTTAGGTGTCGTGGGCAGAGAGGGTCTGGGTCTGTGCCATTTACAGATCACTTTTGTCCCCATATGTGCTTCTCTGCCTCACAAAGAGAGGTGTCACAGGGAGCTGACATGCCGCAGAGTGGCGTTTACTGTTCTGCTTCCTCTCTCAGCCTTACGTGCATGAGCTCTCCTGGGCTGTGTGCCCCTCATCATTGGGGGCCACAAACCACCACCACCCCACCCCCAAAGCTTCCTTCCTCAGGAAGGGGCCTGGGGAGAAGCCACCTTCCCCTGTGTGCATTCTCTAGTTTCTCTTCTCCCAGGCTGCAGTAACAGAGCTGCATCAAACAGCACAACTGGGGCCCTGGGGGCACAGCTTCCATGGAAAGCTGCTTGTGTGCCACCTACCCTTGGTTTGGCCTGTGGCCCACCGGTCAGAGCAAGTGGCCTGGCTGGAGTGCAGCTCCGGCTCTTTACAACATCTCCTGGGGCTCTCTGCTCCCTGCTTTTACAGCTTGCACTAGGTATCCTACAGAGGTGTGTTGGCAGGAGGGACAGGACCTGGGACATCGGATCCTGCTCTGCGCCACTCTGGTTTGCACCGAGAGCAAGAGCGGTGCCTAGGCAGATGCTTTGCATGCATTGATCTTGCATCTGACTGTCAGCAGCAGGTCCATGCCAGCCCCATGCAGTGGGGTCGACTCGCTGCCCCTTCCCTGTGCACCATCACTGCAGGGCCAGGGGTCTGGATGCTTTCCAGCTGGGGGCTTTTGCCCTCTCCAGGACAGAAACGCAGCAGCGTGATGTGGAACCTCCCCACGTGTGACTTCAGGGAAGGGGTTTTTCTCAGTGCCATGGGTCAGTGATGAGCTGAGTTCCCAGAGCCTTGGCACTCACTGCCTGGTGGTGATTGAACAGGAAGGAAAGAGGCAGGCTGGGATTTCCCCAGGAGGCTGCAATTTCAGGTTCAGTGCAGAAGCTGCTCGCAAAGGTCCTTTGTGTCTCACAGGTATCCACTGAAGCCAGCAGAGCCTTTGGACCCTGGGCCCTTGCTGTGCCCTGGCAGGTGGGAAGGGGGACTCGAGAAACAGGAGGCTGTGGAAAACCCCGATCCCTGCGCCCCTCTGCCTTGCTGCCATGGGGAGGCTGCCAACTTCAGTGCCAGTGGAGCCAGTGGTCCCCTTGCAGGCCCTGCCGGGTGCTGTGCTGGTGACTCTGGCCTGGATTTCAGAACAGAGCTGAAAACAGGGAGGCGAAGCAAAGCTGGTACTGGAGTTGGGGCAGGACAAGCCGTCAGCCCCCAAGGTGCAGTGCTGGCTCACCTGGAGCAAGCCGTGGCCACTGGATTCCCCTGTTCCTGCTCAACACCAGCAATAGCAAGACCTGTTTTCCGTACCATAAGCTTGCACAAGGTCTTTGCCCTGTTAAATCCTATGCAACTCCCTCTCCTCTCCCCTGGGGCTCTGCAGATCCCATCCCAGCCCGTTCTTTCTGCTCTTGTCCATGACTGCTGAGTTCTGCTCCCTGGTGCTCCTCAGGTCCAGCTTCATTTCTAGCAGCTCCAAAAGCATTTCAAGGCCTGTGCCCTGGAGCTGGAAGGGGGTAAAGAAGGGGTGAGACCATAGGAACATCCCTTCCAGCTCATGCCGCAGGAGCTCAGCACTGAATCGGACAGGGCAAGGCCTGGTCCTAGGGCTCCTCCATGCACCCTTCACCCTCCTGTGCCTTCTGCTCAATACTTGGTGGCTCACTGCCAGCATCCTTCATCTCACACCATCTCCCCCAGTACCCCTTGAATGGAGAAGCTGTGTCCCACCGTATTGCTGCCCAGCTCTACGGACTGCTCTGTTAATGCCTGAGCCTTGGGCTTGGCTTGGTTGGTCTTCGTTCAACCTCCTCAAGCCTGAAGATGTGTTTTCCTTCCTCCTGTGTACCCCAGTGTCTGCAGCCAGCACCTCCAAGCTGTTTCCCTTCATGCACAGGCACCATGGGTTCCTTCACAGTGAGGCAGGACCATGCCACCGCCTGCCCATCCGCTGGGGCAGAGGCTTGAGGATTCAGGAGGTGGATGCTGTGGGTCGGTCACATGGTGTGGCTGCCTCTCCTTGTCCTGTTGCCTTGGGGCTGGTGTATGGGGACCCGGTGCTGTGTGCAGAGGTTTGAATTCAACTCACCCCTCCTGGAGAATCAGCACTGCAGTGCCTTTCCCTGTGGGACTCCTGCATGAGCCGAGCGTGGAGGTGGGCTCTGGTTAGGACAGTGCAGGCTGCAGGTGTCCTTTCTGCCAAACCTTGTGTGTCCATCTGCACCCCATCCTCTGGGGACGCAAGAGGCGGCCCTGCCATGCATCTCCACGCTGGTATTTCGGTTCCCCTGCTTTTGTACACCGTGGGTCTTGCAATACCCACCGGGGGCCAGCCAAGCACCCACCAAGTTGGATGGAGAGGGCATAAAACTCCCTGCCTGTCACATCTTGATACAGTGCAGGAGAGCAAAGGGCTTTGTGCCTCAGAATGGGCTGTCCCGGACACCGAGGCCTTTTGCTGAAGAGCATCCCTGGGCTGTGCCCATGGGAGCTGTGGAGCTCCCCATGGCAGCGAGCTGGGGACACCACGGTTCCCGCTTCCCGGTGCTACGTCTTCCCAAATCACTTGAAACCCACCAGCGTTTGAGCCCAGCCGCATGCCTGGACCGTGCAGGAAATGACCCCTTTGCTCCGGAGGGCTCAGTGGGGAAACAAAGTGTTCCTGGGTTGCTCTTTCGCTCTATTTTTGTAGGACAGGGGGGGGAGATCCCTGCAGAAGTCGTTTATTATTCGCCCCATAGAAAGGTTTGGGTTGGTTTTGGGGGGGTTTAGTTTGGCCTTCAAAACCAACCAAAACTGCTCCTTGCTTTTGATGTTTATGCTGCCTACCTGTAAATCCAGATGTACTTAAGTGGCTGAAATCCTTGTTCTTAAATCAGATACACATTATAGTTTTGAACTATATATATAGTAAATATATATATATATATGCCTAACCCAGCGAAAAAGAAAAGGAAAAAAAAAGGGTCTTTGGGGGTGGGGAAATGTCCTTTGAAATGAATCACAATTGGGGGATAAAATTGTGTTTCTGAGTGCCTCAAGATATGAATTGTTTTCAGTTTTTTAAATAATTTTATACAAGTGTCCAAACAGCTGGCTGGATTATTGGGAATTTTGAAATAATCCTAACTTTTTTAAAGTAGCCTCGGAGAACTGTCCTGTATATAACAGTAATGTAGCAATAAATGTGACCTTTTATAACAATATTCCTGCTTTTGTTCTTGGTGCCCAGGTCTTTCAGCTGTGGTACACCTGCGAGTGGAAAGGTGCAATAAAGGTTGTACCTTGTCCTATGGAGGAGAAGACACAGCAGGTTTCCAGGCACCGTGCACTCACTTTGCGTGAGTCTGAGCTCTCCACATCACCGCTGGGCCACATCCAGAGCTTGTTCAGTGCCATCAGAAAGGCCTTGGCAGACGTGTAGAGGTGCTGGGGTCTCCCTGTCGTGGCACAGCTCCTCCTTGGGGTGATGCTGTGGTGGATGCTGTGGTCCACAGAGTCCTCTGGCACCTCCCCGGAGCGCAGGTCCCATTGCAGGCTGCGTTCTAGCCCAGCTTACACGGGGCACCTCTTTGGTGTTCTTGCTGGAAGGACCTGTGCTGGGAGTGCAGCCCCTGGCTGTGCAAGGAGGGGGAGTTGCAGCAGGGCTCTTTGTTTCCTTGCCTCTGCCTTGCCCTGGGGAGCACCCAGTGAAGGTGGCACTGGGAGGGTGCAGACTGGAAATCAAGGCAAAGACTCCTAGCTCTTATAGGAGCCCAGCATAGGGTAACGGGGGAGACATCACTACAATGGGGACCCTCACTCCAAGAGAGACATTGAGGTGCTGGAGCAGGGCCAGAGAAGGGCACCGGAACTGGTGCAGGGCCTGGAGCACAGTGTGATGGGGAAGGGCTGAGGGACCTGGGGGGTTCAGATGGAGAAGAGAAGGCTCAGGGGGGACCTGATGGCTCCCTACAACTGCCTGAGAGGAGGATGGAGCCAGGAGGGGGCTGGGCTCTGCTCCAAGGAACAAGGATGGGACAAGAGGAAGCGGCCTCAAGCTGCACCAGGGCAGGGTTAGATGGAGCTGAGGAACAATTCCTTCCCCAGAGGGTGCTCAGCATTGGAACTGCCCAGGGCAGGGCTGCAGTCACCGTCCCTCCAAGTGCTCACACACTCTGGAGACGAGGCCTCAGTGCCATGGGTCAGTGGTGGCCTTGGCAGTACTGGGAGCGGTTGGATTTGATGCTCCTGAAGGTCCTTTCCAACCCGGTTCATTTTGCGGTTCCAAGAACGGGCTGGATCCAGCACCAGGAGACCCCAACCTCATCCGTGGGGTGAGGCCGTGCCCCGGCCGGGCTCAGTCATGGATCTCTGCCAGGGACTCAGCCGCAGCGGCTTCAAACCCACCCCTGCGCTGGGCGCTCCCTGCCCGCACCTCCCGGCCTCAGCGGGCGCATCCCGGCCGGGCCGCTCCTCCGGGCGGGTGCGTGTCCCATTCCAGCACCCGGGGCTCACGGAACCCTTCGGCGGAAAAGCTCCCCCAGCTCCACCCCCTGCCCCGGGCAGGGGCACCTCCACTGCGCCACCGTCCCTCAGGACTCCCGTCCCGCAGACGGGGCCGGGGCACGGATGGACGCGGGCACCACGAGCGACGAAGCCCGGGAATGGCGGACCGAGGGAGCGGGCGTTGCTATGACAACGCCTCTTGCCTCAGGCAGCGCCGCGGGCAGCCCCATGCCCGCATCAAGGCCCCCGCTTCCCGCCCATGCGCGGTGGGGGTGACTTTGAGGCCGCGCTGCCGCTATGCTGAGCCGGGCGCTGGGGCCGCGCTACGCTGAGCTCCTGCGGACGTGGTGAGGCCACGCCCGGCGCTGCGGGGCCTCAGGGACTACGGGGGCCCTCCGGGGGCTCTCGGGTGCTTCGGGGCCTCGTGGGTGGGAACGGGGGGTGGGGGTGTCGGTGCTGCCGCGCCGCGTTCGGGTCCGAGGGGCTCTGGGGGTGCTCCGGGGTGGCAGAGCTGTGAGGAGCCACGGGGATGGGCGGGGGCTGGAGCGGGTCCCGCATGGAGCCGGGCGGGGAGCGTTGGAGTTGCTCAGCCTGGAGGAGAGGAGACCTCAGAGCAGCTTCCAGTGTCTAAAGGGGCTCCAAGGATGCTGGAGAGGGGCATCAGGGGCTGCAGCGATAGGACAGGGGGTGATGGGTTCAAACTGACACAGGGCAAGTTCAGGTTGGATGTAAGGCAGAAGCTCTTCCCTGTGAGGGTGCTGAGGCGCTGGCACAGGGTGCCCAGAGAAGCTGTGGCTGCCCCATCCCTGGCAGTGTTCAAGGCCAGGTTGGGCACAGGGCTTGGAGCAAGCTGCTCCAGTGGAAGACAGCCCTGCCTGGGGCAGGGTTGGAGCTGGAGGAGCTTTAAGGTCCCTTCAACCCAAACCACTCTGTGTTTGTTGCAGTGCCAGCGAGTGCCGCTTTGCAGGGTTGTGTGAGGGAGAATGATGTGGCCTGCAGGCTAGGTTAAAGTCAGTGTGAGCACTGAAAGAGTTAAACAAATCTGTGCATCTTTTCCTGTCTTGGTAGTGCTCTGCTTAAATAAAATCACATCAGGCTTTTCCCTTGACCGGGTTGGGGTCTGATACCTCATGGGATTCTCCAAGACTCCTGCCAGGCTTTTTCCTTTTATTAAAAGGCCTTTCCCAGATACTTTCGTATTGATGAGACCTTTCACGGTGGAGAATGAATGTTGTTTACCAGCAGCATTACATGTGTGTGTCTTCCTTAGGACTCCCACCCTCATGACATGGGGTGGTGTGGCTGGTATTGGTGTAATATGGGGCACGGACTGGAAGCTGGTCCTTCAGTATGTTCCCTACATCGGTGGCAAGTATAAAACTGAAGACTAAGCTTCCCTCTAATGGTAAGTTCTGGTTGTGCTGTAGCTGAAATAGTAGCGTTGTCTTGGTGTGACACTTGCTGAGCCCTGTCTGTCCAGGGCACAGTCGGGTGTTGTTTGTCCAAAATATGCTCAATTTGATTGTTCGGGGCTTTAAAAACTCCTTTTCCTTTCGGTCTGGGGCTTCACGGGGCGCCAGGAGGATGAGATCTGAATCCAGATCGAATTTTCAAGTGAATGTTTTGCAAGTGGGGGACTTTTCCCACCTCCTGTAGTCAAATCGAGTTGATGCTGAGCTTTTGACAGATGTGTTTACTTCTCTTCCGAGGTAGAATGAATGGCTTTGAGCTCATGGCTTTTTTGTTGCTGGGTGAATCCAGGCTCCTTTCTCTTCCTTGTATCTCTGATTAAATTGAACGTTCAGAGCTAGTTACTCTGTACCAGAAATGCGTTGGAAAATCGGCTTTCTCAAGTGATTGAAATTTCCTTCTTTAATTGCGTATGAAATGTGTTGTTCTGAATCTGAGTCTGCCCCTCTGCTCTCCTGACACCCCACTTGCAGCACTGGGTGCAGTTCTGGTGTCCCCACCATAAGGACATGGAGCTGTTGAAGCAAGTCCAGAGGGGGGCATGGGGATGCTCAGGGGCTGAAGCACCTCCCCTATGGAGCCAGGCTGAGAACATTGGGGCTGCTCAGCCTGGAGAAGTGGAGACCTCAGAGCAGTTGCCAGTGTCTGAAGGGGGCTACAAGGGTGCTGGAGAGAGGCTCTTCATCACAGACTGTAGGGATAGGACAGGGGGTGATGGGTTCCAACTGAAACAGGGGAAGTTCAGGTTGGAGATAAGGCAGAAGCTGTTCCCTGTGAGGGTGCTGAGGCGCTGGCACAGGGTGCCCTGAGAAGCTGTGGCTGCCCCATCCCTGGCAGTGCTCAAGGCCAGGTTGGACACAGGGGCTTGGAGCAAGCTGCTCCAGTGGAAGGTGTCCCTGCCCGTGGCAGGGGTTGGATGGGCTTTAAGGTCCCTTCCAACCCAAACCAGGCAGGGATTCTATGACTGTAAACATCTACAAGCGCATCTTGTGGGTCTCCCCACGAGTCGGTGGAAAAGCTCTCAAGTTACTCAGAGGCAATGAAAGGACCTTGCGTTGCTTTAAAGTTGTTTTAGCCAGTAGCAGGAACTTGGATTTGTTCCTGGGATGACAGCAGTGTTCTTTGTTTGGAAGCAAGAGCTTTGAGGTGTCGTTGTGCATAAGTCATGTGGAGAGGAACAGAGGAGGAGGACATTGCTGTGGTGGCCTGCGATTCCTTGCAAAGAGCCTGTAGGCCTGCGCGCCTGCCTTCTGCTCTGCCTGGACCAGCTTCTGCAACAGAAACTTCTTGCCTGGATGCTGGAGGCTTTTGAAATCTGGCTGTGCTGTCGGCCGCTGTAGCGCTTTGCAGGAAGCACTGCTTAATGACTTGCTTTGTGTTTGTTATAGGAAATGCGTTGCTGGATAGTGTTTTGGAGCCATCCGTCCGCTGAGACCCTGCTTTGAGGTGAACTTGAAATGCCCAGTAAAGATTCTGCAACAGGTCATGGTGTCCTCCTCTCCCATGAGCAGTTCTGACCCCTGGGTTGGGAACAAGTTGGACTTCACTGGCCAGCCTGCCTAGTGCTCTTCCACTGAGCACTGTCACAGCAGATCTTGTTGTCATGGGAGGAGTTTATGAACCTGAGGTACAAAATAAACCGAGTGAATTATATCTTTGCCTTCTTTTGTGTGCGTGTTCCCTTCTTAGGCCACGTTCTTTAGACTGGACTCCTTGTTTGGGTTATGTCTTCAGCTTGTTTGAATGTGTGTCCTAATGGGGAGTGTTTACCTTTCATCCTATACACATTCCTTGGGCATCAGGAAGGGTTGGATGAGCCTTTTTGTGGGTAGTTTTTGCTCCTCACTCCTCATACTGCTGTAGTTCTTGAACTATTCCTAGTTACATCTTCATTTTAAGCTGATCATCAGTAGCACTTTGGACTCATGCGTGCAGTTAACTTTTCATAACCAATATTGCAGTGGTGCATGGTATGTAGTTTAAAGCAAGGGTTTGCATCTTTTTACCATCAATCTGTGAACCCCTTCAGCTGCCTGGTGGAGCACACATCATTCCAAAGCAGTGGGTGCTGCCTGAGGACAAACTTTGCTTTGGTTTAACCTGGGGGCTCAGGGAAGGCAGTCTGCAAACCCTGAGAGCTTTCCATGTACAAGTGGTTCAGAGAGCTGCTTGGTCGTTTTCTTAATGTGGGGCTTGAGTAGAAAACAATATATCTGTGCTTCATACATCTGGGTGTATTTGTGCCATGGTTTAACCCCAGCTGGGATTACAGGCGCATGCCACCAGGACAGTTCATCCCCATAAACTGCTGATGCAACAGCCCACTACCAGAGCCCTTGAGGTGAAGAAGCCTTCGGCTGTTAGAGAAGTACAAGGATTGGTCTTGATCTGGTCTCTGCCACTGAGCCCCAGCAAATGCCTTGGACTTAGGGGTGGAATGGTCATCCCTTTCCACAAGGACACAAAACCTTTGTGCAAGAACAGCATCACTGTTTTCTCTCTGTTTAGTGCCAGATTTCACCGTGTTATCATTTTGGGCTATAATGAAATGGTCGAACCTCTTAAGGGAAGAATCTGATGTAGCAACTGTGCTGCTTGAGTGTCACCTGCAGGGTTGAAGGCTTCCGAGTGGTATTTCTATGGGCAGCTGTTGTAAAACCTGCCCAAACGGTGGCACTGTGCAGGATGCTTCAACTACTTCCTGAACAGAGTAATTGCTTAAGCATTGCTTTGGCATCACCACTGATAATGAACTGGGGGGGGGCAGGGAATATAATCTTCACACACAAAACAAGCTTTGCTGCCCTGCTACATCCAGCAGAATGGTGCAGAAGGTTATGGTATGAAGGGATGACCGTGCTGCTGCCTCAGTCTGTCCCACGGCCTTGTTCCTGCAGTGCTCCTGAGCTCCGGATTGACTCCCAAAAGGCCAAAGCCGCTGTGCCTTGGAATACTGAGAATGCGGGTTTGACAGCAGCCCTGTGCTGTACACAGAGGTATTGATATCGATCCAGTTTCAGCCTGGAAGTGGACATGATAGAGCCTGATCTCACACCTCATCAGGACTGGAAGCTCAGACCTGAACAGTTGGAGCCTCTGCTCTTACCTGTTGAACATGTCTAGACAGGATGGGTGGAATATGCTGCTGCTGACTTCAGGCACGACCCAGCCTGGGCTTGTTCCCTCTGCTCCTGCAAATGAGGGAGCCCTTCAGAAGGCCTGGAACCGCGGCTCTGCCTGCACTGCCCACGCGCCCAAGGCACCGGTTGTCAGCCTGCAGCTCAGACTGTGGGGTGTTACCTTTAGCA
Source organism: Amazona ochrocephala (assembly GCA_039720435.1). NCBI lineage: Eukaryota > Metazoa > Chordata > Aves > Psittaciformes > Psittacidae > Amazona > Amazona ochrocephala. The sequence continues at coordinate 29,912,218 of CM077885.1, forward strand.
GGGCCCCAGTGAGAGCGCTGTGTGCAGCACGTGAGATCAGGTGTTCAAAGGAGAAAACCATACTCAATATTTGCAGGGACTGCAAGAAACATGGACTTGGGCTTTCTGTGGCCTTCAGGGACTGTTGAGCCACTCGCGTTTCCTGCAGCATTCCAAATGACGTCTAATCACAGGATTACCCTATAATTCCTAGTATTTCTCCTTCCAGAAGAGCACAAGCACTCTTCAGAAGTACTCTATTAGAAATATCCTCTGGGGAGCCCCCCCTGCAGTCCTGATCCAGCTCTGGGGCAGCAGCACAAGAGGGACGTGGAGCTGTTGGAGCAGGGCCAGAGGAGGCCATGGAGATGCTGCGAGGGCTGGAGCAGCTCTGCTCTGGAGCCAGGCTGAGAGAGCTGGGCTGGGGCAGCCTGGAGAGGAGAAGGCTCCTGAAGGGGAGACCTTAGAGCAGCTCCTTAGAGCTCCCAGCCCAAATCATTCTATGATTCATGGGCAAACTTCTGTTCAAATAAACACTGTTGAGGTGTGATCAGTGATCTTTGCTGTCTTCAGTATCCTCGCATTGCCTCCTTTCTAGCAGGTAATTATCTTTCAGAATGAGCCCAACAACTGTCACATCCATGACATGAACTAATTAGTGAAAAGACAAGGACTCAGCAGAGGAGAAGAAGCTTCCTCTTCAGACCCCGGTGAGTTCCACTACAGGGGACAGTGGTAGCCAAGCTCACAGGGCCCTGGGTTTACAGAAATCAGAGATCACAGAATCCCAGCCTCGGTTGGGTGGAAGGGACCTCAAAGCTCCTCCAGCTCCAAACCCCTGCCACGGGCAGGGACACCTTCCATCAGAGCAGCTTGCTCCAAGCCCCTGTGTCCAACCTGGCCTTGAACACTGCCAGGGATGGGGCAGCCACAGCTTCTCTGGGCACCCTGTGCCAGCGCCTCAGCACCCTCACAGGGAACAGCTTCTGCCTAAGAGCTCATCTCAGTCCCCCCTCTGGCAGGTTAAAGCCATTCCCTTGTCCTGTCCCTGCAGGCCCTTGTCCAAAGCCCCTCTCCAGGTTTCCTGCAGCCCCTTTGGGCACTGGAGCTGCGCCCTCCACAGCCGAGTTTCCCCGTTCTCTGCACGGACCGGTTCTTCCCGGCCGGGTCTCGGCTCGGAGGGGGGGGCGGTGGCGCCGGTGCCGCACCGCTGTGTCCCCGCTGTGCGCGCCGGGGTCGCAGCCACGCGGGTCCAGGACAGCAGGGGGCGGGGCGGGGGCCGCGGGACCGATTCCGCCGTGCGGCCGGGGCGGTGCGGGGGGAAGATGCCCAAAGCAGCGGTACCGGGGGGGCGGCGGCGCCCGGCGCTGGGGTAAGGCCGGGCCGGGAGAGTGGGGAGAGCTTCGGGGGGGGGTGAGCGGAGCGGAAGGTGGGGGCTGAATAAGCGCGGTTCCCACCGAGTGGGTCGGGACTATATGCTTGCGGAGGGATCCAGCGGGAGGCTGCGATGGGCGGGGCGGGCACGGAGCCGCGGGGGCGGGCGGAGCGGAGCCGAGCGTGGAGGAGGCGGAGGAGGGTCCGAAGCGCGGAGCGGCGCCCGGGCCCGGCGGGAGGCAGGGGCCGCGCTTGGGACGGGCGGGAAAGGGCCGGGAAGAGCCGAATAGATCCGAGCTGAGCCCGGCCGAGCCGAGCCGAGCCGAGCCGAGGCCGCAGCGCCGCCTCCCGGGGCGGCGGGGGGGAGGGAAGGAACGGTCGGAGCGCGGAACAGCCGTCGTCGGGAGGAGATCGCGGCGGCCGGAAGAGCCGGCGGGAGCGGGCCCGGGCCGCGATGGAGCGGAAGAGGTGGGAGCGCTCGGCCGGGCCCGGGGGTCCCCGGGAGGTCGCTACCGGAGGGGAGCGCGGTGGAGGCTCGGGGGGAGAGGGAGGGGCCTCGGTACCGCCATCGCCTCGGGGTCCGCGGCGGCGGTGGGCGCTGTGGGGCGGGCGGTGGAGCCCCCTCGTGCCTTCGGAGGTGTTGGCGCTCAGTGCGTGCGGAGCGGGTTCCATGCGGTGCCTGTGGGGGGGCCGGGGCCGGCGGGAGCGCTCGGTGCCTCCTCGGGGCTCTCCGTGCTGCTTTATGTGCAGGTGAAGGGATCAGCCTGGCACAGGGTGCCCAGAGAAGCTGTGGCTGCCCCATCCCTGCAGTGCTCAAGGCCAGGTTGGACACAGGGGCTTGGAGCTGCTCCAGTGGAAGGAGTCCCTGCCCATGGCAGGGGGTTGGAACTGGGTGGGCTTTCAGGTCCCTTCATCCCAACCCATTCCATGCATTTGGGATAGGGTGAAGCAGGAAGCATTTGCCTGCCTGTGGCAGTGGCTGATGCCACGGATGCGAGTGCAGGGATGCCGGATCCTCTGAGTGTTGCTGCTGAGGGAAGCGGGTGGCTGCGGAGCTGCTTTGCTCTGCCAGAAGGATTTCATGGACGTCAACGTATGGCTCATGGCTGTAGGTGGGCCGCATGGATCCTTCCTGCACACACTCAGAGCGCCCATGAGCCGAAGGGTGAAGCTCAGGGCCATTGGGAAGCTGAAGAGCGGAGCAGAAGTGATCCGGGTGTTCTTAGCTTGGGCTTTCTAGTTGGTGAAGTGGATGGGGTCAGCTCCTGCATGTGCTGGGGGGGTTTCATGTTTTAGAGCGTGGTGGAGGGAAGAGCTTGTGCCAGGGGTGAGCGATCCACTGAACACCATCCTCGGGAGCGTGGAGCTGGAAGTGCAGCTTCACCGCTGCAGCCTGGGAGGAGAAGCGACCACGGATGGGTGCTGGAGACACAGCAACGCGGGGAGGATCCCTGGGTTTCCAAGAGCTTGTCATAGAACAGAACAGAAAGGTTTGGGTTGGGAGGGACCTTAAAGCTCCTGCAGTTCCAACCCCTGCCACAGGCAGGGACACCTTCCACTGGAGCAGCTCCAAGCCCCTGTGTCCAACCTGGCCTTGAACACTGCCAGGGATGGGGCAGCCACAGCTCCCCTGGGCACCCTATGCCAGTGCCTCAGCACCCTTATAGGGAAGAGCTTCTGCCTAAGAGCTCATCTCAGTCTCCCCTCTGGCAGGTTAAAGCCATTCCCCTTGGCCTGTCCCTACATCCCTTGTCCAAAGCCTCTCTCCAGGTTTCCTGCAGTCCCTTCAGGCACTGGAGCTGCTCTAAGGTCTCCCCTTCAGGAGCCTTCTCTCCTCTCCAGGCTGCCCCAGCCCAGCTCTCTCAGCCTGGCTCCAGAGCAGAGCTGCTCCAGCCCTTGCAGCATCTCCATGGCCTCCTCTGGCCTCTCTCCAACAGCTCCACATCCATAAAGTTGTAAGGTTGTGGGTTCAGAGCTGAGCATAAGAAAGAGGGGGGAGAGGGTTAAGGAGTGTATTTTCATTCCAAAGTGCTGATGGCTTTTGCCTTTGCATCCACCTGCACAGAGATCCCTGCGGAATTAAGTTTTGGTTGCTGTTGCCTTTTGCCTTTTTCCAAGTGGGAAACGCGTGCATGGCAGCTCCTGAGCCCCTCCGCAGTGTCAATGCGCGCTCTGTGCATCGGTTGCATGTACAGCTGCAGTGCTTGTGGACACTTACACGTGTGCTTTGGAAAAGCCCCTGTGTGCCATCACCAGCGTGGAGCGCGAGGGCTGAGCCGAGGTGCTCGGGTGGCGGTTCCCGCGTTTCCAAACCATCCTTTGGGCTCATGGAATCAGCACTGTAACCTCGTGCTCAGCAGTGCAGAGGTGCCTGCCCTCGTCTGCCAGTGGCTGAAGGGTTGGCAAACCCTGGAGGGCGCATGTGGCCTTTGAGAGAGCGTTGGTGACAAAGGCTCCTTCGGACTCAGTGTTGTCCCCGAGGGGAAGGACTCTTTACTGCCGCTTTCTCTTTGGGCTCCTGGAGGTTTGTGCCCAAGTGTCTGAGACGTTCAGGGCCGGTGCTCGGCTCTGCTCCAAGGGGTCATTGGCATGGCCGTACTGGAGGGCTTCAGCAGCTCCCTTGGCTGGAGCTTATTTTGTTGTGACTTGCCTATGCGGCGCCTCTGTGGAAGGATGGAGAGGTTCTGAACACCCCTTCGCCCCCGAGTGTATGCTGTGCTATGGAGGAGAGTGCTTTACTGAGACCTCCTTTGCTTTTCATAGGTTGCTAGGATTGACCCGCAGCTGCCCCAGGGGAGCTCTGGGGGTTGAGATGAGCCTTATAAGCAGGGCTGTGAGGTCTGGGCTCGTTCCTCTCTGCTGGGGTTGCTCCTTGGGTTCTTCTTTAGGGGTTGGAGCTGTGGGAGGTTTTGTGTGTATCCGAATTCTTTGGGTTTTGTTCTTTTGGGGACTTTTTGGTTGGGTTTTTGTGTGTGTGTGGTCAGAGCTCCAATCCCTGAACAAGACAACCCCTTAAGTGCGGGACCCCCATGAGTGCATGAATATCGCTTGGGACGAGGGTGGTGGCAGTGGACACCTTAATTCCCCAAGGCTGCTCTGTGCAGAGCCAGGGGCAATATCTGGGAGGTTTAGATGGAGCTGAGGAACAACTCCTTCTCCAGAGGGTGCTCAGCATTGGAACAGCTGCCCAGGGCAGGGCTGCAGTCACCATCCCTGCTCACACACTGTGGAGACGAGGCCTCAGTGCCATGGGACAGTGGTGGCCTTGGCAGCGCTGGGAATGGTTGGACCGGATGAACTTAAAGGGCTTTTCCAGCCTGGTGAATTCTATGGTTTAGGGAGGGATGGGGAGATGCTGCTGTGCAGATGTGGGCTGGGTTGGCACAGCAGAAGTCACCTGGTTCTGCTTGTTCACACCGGTGCTTTCTCTGTGTCTGTGCTAGCCTGCCCTGGGATAACCAAGTTCATAGAGTGGTTTGGGTTGGAAGGGACCATGAAGATCGTCCAGGTAGTGGCTGGGGTGTGGGGCAGCAGGGCAGGACACGATGCAGATGCAGCCAGGGATAACGTGAAGATGCTGCAAGGGAAGGCACTGACAGTGTGTGCGGTGGCCCAGGGATCACATCGCTCCCAAGGAAACAGTGTTGGGGTGTTCCATACCCAAAGGGTGCCCGGCTTTGCCTGGAGCAGAACTGGGGCGAGAAGTGCAGTGGAAGGAGACCCGAGAGGCTCCCAGCAGCGCGAAGGAGGGATCGCGATTGAAACAGAGTGAGGAAGAAACGTTCTGCATTCTGTTTGTCACCCATGCACCGAGGGAATGAGGCTTTGGGTGCCTGTTCCTCATCCCCCTTTTTACCCCGTCTCCATTTCTGTAGCAGGCAGGCGACGTCTGGGTTTGTTCGGGGTGGGTTTGTGTTCTCTTTTGTCTCTTGCTTTCCAAGTTGTGCAGATCCTCTGTAGGCGAAATGGGGAGAGTGGAGGGGAGGAGACTTGTGTAATGAGGGAGGAGGGGAGAGGGCCTGGGCTCCTTAAGACTCTAAAGCAGGAAACAAAGGGTGAGCTGCACATGGAGAGCAGCAGGCACCTGGCAAGGGGCCGCCACACAGTCAGCTTCATCTGCGCCCCTGGATAACAAGCGAGGAGGCTTGGGTTCGGTCGTGCCTCCCGTTGGGCTTCTTTGGGTCCGTTTTGTTGGCGCTGAGGCAGGCGGCTCAAGGGGGTAACGTCTCGGAGCTTTGGATGGATGAGCATGGAAAAGTGTTTGCAGCTTTGCAGTTGCCTTGCTCCTCCTACCAGGGGGAAAGACCTGAAGGCAGGAGCCAAGCGCAGCGTGCTCGCTGTGTCCGTGCCAGTGGTGGTGTTTAGAAGAGGTTGGGCTTTGCAGCTTTGGACCTCTTCTAGGTCTCTTTGGAGTCTTTGTGTATGAAACCAGAAGCGCAAAGCAAAGCTTCTGCTCTGGAGTGGAAGGAGATGAATTTGGTGGATTGGTGGTATTTGAAGGGCACATAAGCATCGTAACGGCATCCAGAGCTCATAAATGCTGGTTTGCTGCCCCTGTGCTTCGTGGCATGCGGCAGGCAGTGCCACTGCTCACCTCCGTGGGCTATTTGGCTGCTCCCCACTCCTTCCCCCACCCCTAGTTTGTCCATCTCAGGTGTCCGCGATGCCCTCTATGGCTGTGTCCTCCCAAGCATGCGCCTGCCAGAGGTACCCCAGGAGCTCCAGAGCACTCCAGCCCCTTCCTTTCTCTTGGTGTTCACTGCTGGCTTGGAGTTGGAGCTTTGTTCCCTGCGCTGCTGTTGTTCCGGAGGAGCTTGGGGTATGGTATTGCCTTTTATTCAAGACATAATCCGAATAAAAGTTTTTCTTCTGAACATTTCAGTGCTTTTCCTTTGGGCCAAGCTTCCCCAGGAAGAGACAGGACCCTGAGTCACTTCAGGTGGGTTTACTTTAGACATATATGGACTTTGAGCATCTTTTCACATCCTTTGCCAAATTCCTAGAGCACGCACTAACCGTTAAAGCTGAAGGGCTGTGGTCCTTTAAAATCCTGTCTCTGAGTGTATCTGGCTCTTGTTCTGGAAGTTACACTGAGCTTTTGAATGCACCGTTTATTGTAGTGTGTTGTTTGAACAGTTACTAGACACTAAACCATCAATTGGAGCTGCAGATCATAGCAGAGGAAAGGAGGGTCATATTCTTCATGTAGTAGGAGTTTCTCTTCTTGGCTTCACTGACAGCGGTGATGGGTCTGGCCTGAAGGCTGCTGTAGCTGGTTATTCCTCCTTCTGGCTTGGGGCATATAACTCCATTCAGAGCTGTAAAAGTGGTTTCATATTTGAGTCTGGACCCAGGCTCTGCTACTGTCCAATGATTCCTCCTCTCTCTGTTGTCTGCAGCCTGAGTGTTTGTACAGCTCCATAGTGAACTGGTCCAGCTGAGGAATATCCAGTGATAAAGTGTTTCCTCCCCTTCTCCCTACCCTCTAAAGATGGATTATTTCCCCATCTGGTTAATTGTGCATTCCATACAATCCCAGCCTGGGTTGGGTTGAAGGGACCTTAAAGCTCCTCCAGTTCCAACCCTTGCCACGGACAGGGACACCTTCCACTGGAGCAGCTCCAAGCCCCTGTGTCCAACCTGGCCTTGAGCACTGCCAGGGATGGGGCAGCCACAGCTTCTCTGGGCACCCTGTGCCAGCGCCTCAGCACCTCACAGGGAACAGCTTCTGCCTAAGAGCTCATCTCAGTCTCCCCTCTGGCAGGTTAAAGCCATTCCCCTTGGCCTGGCCCTACAGGCCCTTGTCCAAAGCCCCCCTCCAGGTTTCCTGGAGCCCCTTTAGGTATTGTTATAACATCTCCCGGGAGCTTTCTCTGACTCCAGCCAGATCTGAAGTGTTCAGTGTTTGGGGAGTCAGCCACTTTCCTGGGGAGAAATACATTGTGCTTATTGTGTGTATAATCACAACACAGTGACTTAGTTTTGCTTTATGCATAAAGAGTGTTTAGCTAGCAGTACCTTTTGTGGTGGTGCAAAAGGTTATGTTAGTGAAAACCAACCAGAACGCAACCAGAAGCTGGAGTGATCTGTGCCTGCTTCCCAGATTGCAGTCCCTCATGTGAAACCAGGTGTTTCAATAGAATCTCCCTTCTGTTTTGCACTTAATGGACAGTTTTCCAAGGTTTTGCCCTTTGTCTTTGCATCACTTAAGCTTTGTCATTCTTTATGTTGCAGCTTGTCTGTAATTAACGTCTCTTCTTTCTCCTTGCTCCTTACTACTGTGCAGTCCTGAAGTGTTCCAAATGGTACCAAAGACTTGGGATCAAACCTGCTTGTGCTGTTCAAGGGGGAAGGGGGGGGATGGAGCCCAAGGCGATGACTGTGGTCCCAGTCACATCTGACACTCTTGGGAGAAGAAATTATGCTTGAAAATGCATTTCTTATATGAGACAGCGGTGATATGTACATCTGTGCTCGTGTCTGCCCTGCTGCTTATGGTGTGAATTATGCTGTGTTCCTTTGCACCTGGTCTGAGCCTTCGTTATGTACAAAAGACATTTTAACATGATCTGTGCTTCATTTGTCTTTTCCACAGTAATCATGAGGAGGAGTTAATAGGAGAGCAAGAATATGCATTTAGAGTTAAACGTGAGCTTCATTCTGCAGCTCAGCACGTGCTGTTGCTCATGAGGAGACAACACTTGCCTCCCCTGCGCTGCAGCGAGTGATGGGATGAAGTGCAGAGGGGTTTCATTGCCCTTCTTGTTTCTCTCCTGTGTTTCCTCAGCCCCAGTGGTAAGAAGTTCCGGAGCAAGCCGCAGCTGGCGCGTTACCTGGGCAGCTCCATGGACCTGGGCACCTTTGATTTCCGCACAGGAAAAATGCTGATGAATAAAATGAACAAGAACAGGCAGAGGATGCGCTATGACTGTTCCAACCAAGCCAAAGTAAGACTATGATGCCGTGGCAGGTTTTCCCTTTCCATCTGCCCTTGTACCGGCCAGGCTGCCTCTCAGACCAATATCTGTGGTTCCGTTTTGTAATCCATGTGTGAAACCAGGGTTGTGTGAGGTAATGTCTTGGACAGATACTGCAGTTCACTCATCCTTCCAGGTGTCCTGGTTTAAGTCCAGCTGGTAGCTCAAAACCATGCAGTCAATTGCCCACTTCCCCCTTTCTCCCACTCCCCAGCTCCCGAAGGGATGGGGAGGAGAGGGGAAAGAATATGAATTCCACAGGTTGAGATAAGAGCAGTGCAGTAACTAAGGTATGACACAAAACCACTGCTGTTACCACCAATGATAATAATGATAAGGGAAATGAGGGGAGAGAATATAAAACTAAAAGGGGAAAAGGAAAACAAGAAGCACCAGTGATGCACAATGCAATTGCTCAGCACCCGAGCAGCCATCTGGGCCTTCTGGGTACCTCCCCCCAGTTTCTGTCCTGGGCACAATATGCTGTGGGGTGGAATACCCCTTTGGCTGGTTTGGGTCAGGTGTCCTTCCTCTGCTTTGTCCCGGCTTCCCATGGGGCTCCTCACTGGCAGAGCATGAGACTGGAAAGGCCTTGGTCGGAGTAAGCATTACATAGCAACAGCTAAACCCATCAGTGTGTTATCAGCGTTGTTCTCAGACTAAAGCTGAAAACACAGCACTGCACCAGCTACTGAGGAGAAAAATGACTGCTACAGCTGAGCCCAGGACACCGGGGTGGTACCACACATGAATACTGTGGTACTGCTGAATGTTCTATACAGAAGGGCTGGAGAGAGGGCTGGCATCTCTCTTCTCCTCCCTGGAGTGTGAGATCGCCTCTCTGGATCTCCTTCTCTGAAGAAGGTCCAGCGTGATCTTCTCCAGAGCCCCAGATCTGCTGCTGACTCCTGTGGCTGCGCAGCAGCTCCGCTCTGCTCTGCCTTTTGGTTTGGAGGAAGGGTGGCATGGGGCAGCAGGGATGAGGAGGCAGCGCAGCCTCCTGCGAGGCCCTCCTTGGAGCTCTCATAGGCCGTGCTGGTATCTCAGCTTTGGATTTGATCTAATGAAGGGGCAAAAAGCTGAAGAGGCAAGAGGATGGCAAGGCCTATTTATAGAGCAGAATAAAAGAGTCTGTGTTTGGCACGTGGTAATTCTGATGGAGGTGTAGTCGAGACTACCGGTATAACTGCCGGTCTGGATAGGCTGGGTCACGTTCTTCTTGGGTGGCTTCATTGTGCACTAAAAGCTTGTGTCTGTGCACCTAAACGTGAACTGTGGGAAGGAGCTGGATGCTTGTTTTCTATATATGTCAACCAGTCAAGAATCATCATCAGTGGAGTGATTGGAACATTTACAGTGCCGGAGTGCCACTTGAGGAATAACACGCCTTGCTGCAGAGACCAGCAGCTCACACGCATCTCATAGGCTAAAAATGCTGCCCAGTCCTGCTAGTAAACGTACAAATGGCTGTCAGTGGCTTATAAGTGAATTAGCACACAGATGGTTCAGAATTATATTTGGCCTGAATACATCTCTTCTCCATCTCATGAATAAATATGTCGAGCAGACACGGTGTCTGCATCCTCAAGAACAAAGTGTGTCCTGCAGCCATTTTCAGGACTTGCATGTTAGATCTTGGAGCGAGGAACAGTGTTCCTGTGTTTTCAGTAATGTAAAATGCAGTCAGATGGCAAAAATTCGATGGTGAGGAGCTCTGAAAACTGAGTCTTGTCAAGAAGGTAAGAAAAAGCCATCAAGGTTTCAGCTGTATTGATTTGTTCATTGGCATCCACAGCTGGCTTGAATGGTTTAGAATGGTTTCTGAATTCACAAAAGGGTTCCTAAACCCCACTTAATAGTTTTTCTTCTTAATATTATGTCAAAATCTTCTGGTTTAGTGGCTTCGGTCTTCTGACTCCTTAATTCTGTCCAAATGGGTATAAAACCAATATGCATAAACTAATCACAGGATCCCAGGTTGGAAGGGACCTCAAGGGTCATCTGGACCAGCCTCAAAGGCCGAGCATGCCCTAGAGTAGACATCGCAGCACCCTGCCCAGCCAAATCTTAACAGTGCCCAGTGCTGGAGAGTCCTCGCCTTCCCTGGGGAGATCATTCCAATGGCTGGCTGCTCTCGTGGTGAAAGGCTTTTCCCTCTTGTGCCCAGTTGGAATCTCTCGGAGTAACTTGTGCCCGTCACCCTTCGTCTTTTCCATGTAACTCCTTGTAAAAAGAGAGTCAACATCATCTTTGTAGCCAGCCAGTTAGGATGAGAGGAGGCTGGTACGTGGAACACAATGTGAAAGAGTGGAGAGTTTTGTTTAACTTCTATGGGTCTAAGGCAAGATTTGAACGTAGTTACACGGTTTTAGCAGTTGAACTCCTATAGCTTGAGATCGGGCCTGTTTCCAAGTCCATGAGCTCTTCCTTTCCCTGCTGCACGCCTTAGGGCTGTAACAGCATCTTAGCAAATTGAAAATCCTTTCATTTTGTGGGCTTTTCCCTTCATTTTGCTGGGAATTTTTAGGGCAAGCCTGATTTGAACACAGCCCTGCCTGTCAGACAGACCGCCTCCATCTTCAAGCAGCCTGTCACGAAGATCACAAACCATCCCAGCAACAAGGTGAAGAGTGATCCTCAGAAAGCTGTGGACCAGCCCCGGCAGGTAAGGCTTGTGGTTTAGCAGCTTCTTCTGCAGAGCCAAGGAAGTCCTGGGTTTGGTGCTGGAAGGGGGCTGCAGTAAATCACTGTAACTTGGTGATGCTGAACACGCAGTCTGTGGTGATTTGAAGTCTCTGATGTTTCAGAAACAATAATACAGTGCTCCCAGCTTTTAAAATCAGAACAAACCCCATTTCCATTATGTATGTAATATGCTGTCTGCACTGTGTTCTATAAGTAGACCCCAACCTTTGCTCTGTTGTAGTTAAGCCTTCATTTCCTTTAATGCTGAAATGAAGTCTTATCTCTGAATTTTGACGGGCCTTGTATCCATTTCAGAGGCCGCTTGCATTGGAATGAGGATCAGTGTTTCAAGAAATCCCTTTTCCTGTGCAGACCAGAGGCAATGTGGTGTCTGTGATGTAGGGCAAGGGATTGTACCCCCCACATGGGCCTTTTTCTCAGATGTGTATATCGTTAGCATAGTAGCTAACTCTACATGTATGAATAAGATCATAAATTCACCTGGAATGTCATTATTAATACGAAATCAAAGTGGTTTTCGTGCTATCTGTGTGTTTGCAAACAAGCGAATGCACCAAAATGAAAGGAAATCTTTCAGCTTCATTTAATCTAATGGAAGGATGTAAAAAGTGTGCGTATGACAAAGGTGGCTTTGAATTTGGGCACGGGTCAAATGAGAGGTACCTGTTCAAAGCAGCCTTTGGCAGGCGTTCTCGTTTCGTTCTCATTACCTGCAGCTGACAGGACAGCCCCAGCAGGGTTCACCTCAGGGGTTCTACAAACCCTTTGCTGTATTGAGTCCCTCGTTCTAACGTTTGGGAATGAGATGTTCAGCTTCACTGGTGTGCTCAGATGCTGTCCTTGGTATCAATTATCGGTACATTTTAAGCTCTTGCAGGTCTAGTGGAATTAGCAGATAACATTCCAAGAAGGGAAGTGATTTCAGCACAGGGTATTAAAGATGCCCCATAAGCTGCTGTCATCTTGCATTGGAAACCTTTTCTGCAGACTTGAGCCCTACCTTCCTGAAGTGTGAGATAGATGCGATTTGAAATGGAGTTGGGTGGTTGGGGGCTGTTGTTGTTTGAACAGGTTGGCGGGACTTTAGCATGGCTTCCTAAGGAAGCAGAGCATGTGTATGTGTTTGTTGTTGCTGCTATTCCTATAAGCCCCTTGGCTTGTTAAGCTGATAAAAGAGGACGTTCAAGACATGATGTTGATATGCAAAAGAGATTTGTATCCCTGTTGGGGAAGGGATTGATCTGTGAGTACAGGTTGACATGTGAATGCAATCGATTGAACAGCAGACATCAGCCCTGTTACACAGAGCTGTTATCATCTAACCTGTGTAGTTTCGCTGCTCATGTTACTACTTGTTGTAATGCAGCTTCCTCAGTTCTGCTCGTGCTTTCCTTGTATAATCCTTTTTCTTTTCCAGGACAACACTGGAATCTATTCTCTGAGAAAGTCCTTTAGAGGTTTTTGTATGTGTGTGTGTTTGTATTAAGTAAATATGTATGTACTGTGTGTCTAATATACACACACATCGGTTTCTGTATTTGATGTTTTATTCTATAGCATAGAATAGGGCAAACGTGCTCTTTCTTGCTTGCATCTTTCTCTGCATGGTACATCTAAGGGCCTGTTAAATTACAGCTTTACAATGCTCGAGTGGAGTGCAGCACATTTTAACCCCTGGTCAGCAGGCTCCCGATGTTTCTTCCAGATTTGAAAGCAGTGCTGGCTTAAAATTCACCTGTTTGAAACTCCAGGCTCTGCCTTTTGGCTGTGACTGTGCCTTCCCTCGTTGGGAGCTGGTGGTTGGAAAAGCACTGTGGGCTCAGTGGCCCTTGGATATTGACAGTTCCTGGAGGAGGAGAAAGTCTCTCTCAAGGCAGTGCATCGGGACAGAGAGTTGTGGGTCTGGCAGTGAGGCTTGTTCCCTGCTGGCAGACCCCTTCCATAGCAAATCCCACACAGAACTGCCTGCAGCAGTGTTCTTCCCTCTCTTGATAGGAAGCAGTTGCTTGGTGTAGTTGTCAATTCCATTTCTGCTTTGTGCCAATGAACACTTTCTTTCCTGTCAGCTCTTCTGGGAGAAGAAATTAAGTGGACTGAATGCTTTTGACATTGCAGAGGAGCTGGTGAAAACAATGGACCTGCCAAAAGGTTTACAAGGTAATCAGTCTGTCCTTCACTCCAGGGGTGGCATTTCAATACCAGTCAGCGGTGATGTGAAGGTATTGAGCTTGACCTTGTTCTCCGGTGCTCAGCAGTGCTGGGGGACCATACCTGCTTCTGCAGGAGGTGTTGGTAACCTGGCTGGAAGGCTCCGTGCCCTTTGTCCAGAGGAGATCCTGAAGCAAAGCTGCTTGACTTTTATTTATGCTGATTTTCCAGAAGCCATTCCCAATTTGTTGGTTTCAGCTGCCTTGGAGAGAGCTGTGCAGGTGCTGTTAGAAGTGTTTAGGACTGGGATGTGTGTTGTGTTAGCTTGCTAAATGACAGGACCCGCTTTGCCCGTTGTCCTGATTTGCTGTTCTTTGTCTTGTGCAGTGTTGATTATCACTTTTCCTCCCATTTGCAGGGGTTGGACCTGGTTGCACTGATGAAACCCTCCTCTCTGCCATAGCGAGTGCTCTGCACACCAGCACTATGCCCATCACTGGACAGCTGTCTGCAGCTGTAGAGAAGAATCCTGGAGTCTGGCTAAACACCTCACAGCCCCTTTGCAAAGCATTTATGGTGACAGATGAAGATATTAGGTATTAACCAGAAATACCACCTCAGTGTTCTGGAATCAGGTTTCTTGTGGTAAAACAGTACTTTTTCTTGGGGTTTGGGTTTTTGGGGGGGAGGGTTGTGAGTTTTTTCCAATGACAAGTTTAAATGTCTGCTGTAGCACTGTGGCTTGCTGAATTGATGTGAATGCCTCTTTATTAGAGGGGGAAAAAACTGTCACACGAGGATGGTCTCCTACAGGCATGTAATTATAGGCCTTTATTTCGACCATGCTCAGTTCCTCTGAGGTTTGAGGTTCATATTTGGACATGTATCCTTTTATTGAAGAAGGTGTCTCAATTGGAGTAATCTCGATTAAGGCAAAAGAAGGAGTCAGAGAAAGCCTTAATATTGCGGTTGGATTCTCTTCACCTCACTTTGTGTCAGCACAAGACCAAATAAAAGTACTTAACTGCTGCAGTGGCAGCAAATAAGGATGCAGTTTACTTAGGTATAGCTTGCTTTCAGGCATGAATTCCATCACTAAATCAAGAATGGTTAAGTTGAGCTTTAAGCTCAGTAAAGGACTGAATATACCAAAGAGATTAACCTGAGAGCATACTGCTGCGCTTTCACTAACAGTGTTTAAGGATAGGACTTTTGACTGTTGGACTGATAAATCTGGAATTACAGGATGACTTTACTTTAGTGCTTGATTTATACAAGAATGACCAGGAAAAATGGTCTGGTCATAATTTCCTGTGGCTGAGATGAAATATGAGTCCTGTGAGCCACTGATTGTCCATCACTTCTTCCCTTCACTATGGCTTTAGCAGAAAAGGAGCTGTGAAATATAAGGTTGTGACTCACAAGGAGAAAGAACAAGAAAAGATTGAAATGGTTGGGAACTTAACCTTCCCCAGGCTCATTTTTGGCAGTCTGAGCAGGTTAGGCTCAGGTTTTCGTGTTAATATTGCTACTAGGAATTTGAAGTCTCGAGTCAGCTGCAGATTGCAGCCAGAATTAAGAATGGCCGTCTCAACCCAGCCTCAGATATGAGGGATTTAAGCTTCCTTTCCCTGGAAAGAGGCAGCTTTGAGGATTTATATCAGTGTTCATTAATTTGGGGTAGGAAACAAGAGGAACTGGTGCAGCAAGTGCGAAAGAGGCTGGAGGAAGCCCTGATGGCTGACATGCTTGCCCATGTCGAAGAAATAGCGAGAGATGGGGAAGCTCCTTCAGAGAAAGAAGGAGGGGAGGAAGAAGGAGAAGAGGAAGAGGAGGAGGAGGAGCAGGACCATGACCAGGAGATGGAGAATGTATAGTCCAGGTAATGTGACAGCATCCTTTCTTACCTTAAACTGTACTTCACTGAAAGCAAAATGCTTTCAGGAGGAATCGTGGTGTATATTTGGTATACATTTACACATCTTTGCTCTTTAGCATGCACTTTGAAAGGTGATAGCAGTCATGCTTTCAGGTAGCAAAATGAAGTATTTTGGTGTGTGTGTAATGTCTGATGCGTGCACATGGGCTGATCTGTGCTTCTGTCTGTGCCAGGTATGGTAAACATGTAACCAGGGTGTGTAGGTACGCACTGGAGGGATTCTGCCTTGAAAATGGATTGGTTTCCTAAACATTTGCCTTGTGATGTCAATTTTCCCCCTATTCATTTCCTCATTACTTCCTTTGTCAGGCAGGAGCACAGGGTGGGCAGAAAGGACAGGGTCCGTTTCTCCCCTTGCCTGCCTTTTTCTCTCACTTTTGCTTTTTTAGGACTTGTTTTCGTTCAGGGTTTATTCGAGAGCATCTTTGTGGAAGCTTTTCAAGTAGTAGTTGTAGAAAGGTAGGAAAAGGCAACCTGACCAAAGGCAGCCATCCAAAGGGGGAAGTGGCTGACAAACCACTCTGGTGGGAACTGGTAAACTGAAAGTGAAACAGGAACATACACATGGAACATCTGAGAAGTGTAAGACTGTGAATCCTGGAGTGACTGCTGTGACACTGAAACATGCTTTTATGTTCTGCAGCCTTTAAAAGCATCACAGAGGGCTTGCTTCTTGTCTTCAGGTGTAGCTCCGGCTTTCATTTGTGCAGTGGAACCTTTTAAAGGTGCAACTGGACTTTTTGGTTTATTGTCTTGTAAACCAGAATAGCTCTGAATAACGCATGCGTAGCAACGCAGGAAGAAGCAGATGTGTAAGGCCAAGTCAAGACACACCAACAGAAGTTCCCCTGCATGTTGCATTAGGTAGGACAGCTGACAGGGGAGATTGAGCTCTTAGGCAGAAGCTCTTCCCTGTGAGGGTGCTGAGGCGCTGGCACAGGGTGCCCAGAGAAGCTGTGGCTGCCCCGTCCCTGGCAGTGTTCAAGGCCAGGTTGGACACAGGGCTTGGAGCACCCTGCTCCAGTAGAAGGTGTTCTGAGTTGGAACTGGATGAGCTTTAAGGTCCCTTCCAACCCAAACCAGGCTGGGATTCTATGCGCACCATGCTATGAATCAGTTTTTCCCTGCTGTGTTCCTTTGTAGCCCCAGGAGCGCTGTATGCATCATCAGTGGAGCTCATGCAGTGAGATGAAAACAGAATTCACTGATTTTAAGTCCTGATCATATTAAGTTTTAGCCTAAAACCAGACAGTGTTCTGTCTGAACCAGGATAGCTAATACCCTGTGTGCTTTGTTATGGGCCCTCCAGAGCCCATGAGGGAGGAGTCGAGAATGTGAAAGGGGAAAAGGAATTTTTAGGACAAACAGCAGTAGAAAGGAAAAGCCCCTTTGTAGGGATTGGCAGCTATGTTTCAGGTAGCAGAAAGAGTGAGTTATGTTAAGCAGTCCTTCAGGCCGTGAGGCTGATCATAACATGAAATCTCTTTGGCCTTTGGGAGACACTGTCCTGTATCTGTGCTCTCTGTTCTCCTGTTTCACCATAGCCCTAACAGTAGCTGATTTGGACAGTGCGTATCTTGCATTCCTTTCTACTACAGAGGTCTGGCAACAGCAAGGAACCAGAAGAGGCTGTCTGCTGAAGGCGAAAAACAGGAGATAAAGAAATGGATATGTTATAGCAATGTTCCTCTATGTTTTTAAGGCCTCACTTGCTATAAAGATATAAGAAGTTCTCATTGACTTACAGGGTCTTGTTGGTTTTTTTTCTCCTAGGGAGTCCCATGCAAGAATTCCCAGTGTAAATCCTATCAGCAGGGTCAGCACAACCATTTACAAAGCCAAGAGTGTCTGCCGAGTGCATTGCACCACCAACCCAACTGTTCCAAGGAGCATTTTGATGTCCACATCAGGAGACGTTGAGAAGCTGATGGCTCAGTAATTGCTGGGTAGTTTTAAAGATGGAACTTGACTAAACTCTACTCCCCCTCCTTTTTCTAAAGGGAATCAGGAATGCAAAAGAGGGAGGGAATAAAGGAATAGGAAATGGTGGGAGGTAAAATACTAGGAACCAAATTTTATGTCCTTTCTTTGTTATTTCAACTTTTTGGTGGGTCAGTCAGTGATAGGTGATAAATTTCTAAGCTTTTCTATCAAAGTACCTTTAACAAAGACCCATAGAAACCATTTTCTCTCTGACACAAGCGAGAGGAGATGCTGTTTCACTCCTTGGCTACTCTGCTGTAGGCTACCTGTTTGTAACTGACTTTAGGGAGGTCATTTTATGTTGTGGATTGTCATTCCATGCGTCAGTTCAGGTCATTGAACTTCCTTTTCCTCGCAAGACCATATTGGTCTTGGAAGTGGAGTCTTGGAGACGACCTGGCAGTGTCTCTTCAACCCGAGGTTTTGTTTAGTAGGGGAAGATGCACTTGAGGAATTGGTCTTACATCAATGGCAGTTGTTTTTGTAGTTGGCTCCAGCATCACACTCAACGCACTCCTGTGCCTGTTTTTGATACGGAGTTGTGTGTACATCCAGGCATAACTGCATAGGGTTTTGGAGATGAATATACCCACTCCGAGGTGTAGTTTGCTTTGGTTTAAGTCCGGTCAGAAGGAACTTCTCAACTTGGAATGGGAGGATGACTCATTTCTGACTGACAGTGAGGAAAGCTTCCTCCTTTCTTTTCTGGTGCCAAGAGCCCCGACCTCCGTTCCTGCGTGTGCGGCGGGAAGGGGATCCATTTCAATAGGTGTGTCTACACATCTGCTTTCGTGTGCAGTAATGTTCTGACCTCTTTTAAAACGAGAAAGGAAAAAGGTTGATTTTTCTATAATTGATATCTGAAGACGAATTTAAAGCTTTTTATTGAGTATTAAATCTTTCTTATTTGCATGTGCAGTGAAGTGACCAGCATTTTGTGTCCAAAAATGAAACGATGTGAAACCTGCCTTAATGTGTTTATAAGTATTTGGCTTCACCGTGGGTACCTTGATTGATTCCTCAGTCTCTTTTAGTACATCTGTGAGCATATTGGGGTAACTTGTGGCTAAAAATAGGGTTATCCGGGGAGGGAGGATAGGCAGAAGGGACAAAGATGAGAGTTTATAGCTCGGAGAATGCGTTGACTAATGACAGAAGTTATTTTAGTCTTGGGGTATCCATTGCATGATTCATGCATGGACGTTTGAGCTGACAGTATGGTATAAAGTGGTGGGTTAAATGTTGTGCCGCTAAACAGTTGTACAAGTTGTTGGTATCCCCAAACTTGGGGAAGAAAGTAGCTCCCAGAGCCTTTATCGTGTGAGAATGATTAGCAGTGCTAGCAAGGGACCAGGGGAATTGCCTGGAAAGTAATCACCTCTGGGAGTAGCTCAGCTTAGTGATTGGAATAGGTTTAACCTCCTTGAAAAATATCCCATGCCAAAGTGATTGCTGTTGTACCAACTCTTTTCATAAGGATTTGAAAATACAAACTTCTTTGATACTGCTCGTTTGGAGTACTGCGAGAAGACTGAACTGTACTTCACTGCTGCTCTACCAGGTAGTATTGCTTTGGGGAGCTTTGCCTGGTGCTGCAGGCAGTGAAAGCTTTTCCTTTTCGAACAGTCTGTTACGGTTGTTATCCTGTAAATCTCTCTCCTCTTGTAATTCCTTGTGTTGAATTAAATGTTTCTCACCACGTAGAGCTGCTTCTAGTCTGCCTCAAGCCCCTCCCTGCAGCGTTTGGGCTCTGCCCCTCTCATCATTTCAGCGGAGCTGCTCGTGCATTTGCTTGTGAGCTCTGGTCTGAGATTTGGATCTTGGTATTTGAGGACCTGGCAGAGGAGAATACAAAGTGAAACCTGTGAAGCCAGTTGGTTCTTGCTGCAGAGTCCTCGCCCATTGAAAGGCTGCCAGGATGTCCCATCGAATGGGCAAGGGGCTGATACGGTCCTTTGAGTCTCACCTCTTAGTTTATAGGCCAGCCTAGGGGTGTTCCAACCGTGGCAGTCTTGTTCTGACACCATCTCCTTTTTTAAACTTGTTTAGTATCTAGTAATGTCTTCATGTACTTTTATTTGAATCTAAATGTATTGTAAGCATATGTCGCACCCAAACTGAGATGGTTGAGATGATGCAGTATTCTGCTGCATTGAACATCCAGTTTCAATTGGTGCCAACTTGTGTGCCAGCTCTTGTTTGCCCCACTTTCCTTCCCCTGTCCAGCTCTCTTTCTTCCCTTCAGTCCTTTATAAAGTATATTAATGTTTTCATTCATATGGAGGAGTTGATTGTTCAAAGTACCAAAAAGGGGCCAAGGACTCCAGTCGCATCCAAAGAGACTTAAGTAACTTTACCTGCTTATCGAGACAGGTAAGTCAATAAAATACTCCTTTTAAATGGGCCTGATGTCTTCCTACTGATGTCTTTTTATTGTTGCTGCAATAATAACTGGATTAGTTTGTCTTATCACAGTCTACTGCCATAGGCTGCCATGGGCACATAGTGGTCTGCCATCATTGAATATGTCCCCGGGATGGAGAAAGCAGTTGTTACTTGAGGTGTGTCTTGTTAAGGAGATGATTAGCAAAGACCATACTTAAGTAATTGAAAGGAGTTATGGCAAAATTTAACCTTTTATTCATATAGGTATTAACAGTGGTGTTGTGCATCATTCTGTCTGAGGTCAAGTTCATCTGCTTGGATAAGTACTAGTGAGGGAATGCTTTTGAAGCTGCTTAGTCTTTCCATCCGTGGTCATGGCACCTCCCTATTGCCCTCAAATATCATAAATGGCTGTAATATGAAGCTGCAACATGGAATAGCTTTGGGTTTGTCCTGCACAGTTTGCACTGCTAAGCCATTTTCAGTGTTTTCTACTAAACCTACTAAACTCTGGGGATGGTTCTATTGGTGCAGATTAATCCTCTTTGGACATAATATATAAGGAAACTTTGTAAGAAAGAGACTCCTTGTTGCTGAGATCTTCTGACTTTATCTTGTGCAGCATGTTGGAGCTAATCCATTAATATGGCTCAATTGCTTTTTAGTTGAGAGAACTGAAAAGGTTCAGGGAATGCAACTGCCTCCCTGTTTGTGTCACCAGTGGTTATTTTTACTGGATTCTAGTTGGAATCAATAAAACCAATTAATTTGCGTGGCTGTTAGTGCATAGGATTTGGGCATCCACTGATGCCACTGCACCTTCTACAGAGCTGACAGGGTCATTCTGTCTCTGTAGTATGTGCTATGTAGCTGTACAGTAGTAGCCCCCTTGGTTCACCTTAAGCTTTCTTTTCAGGCTTATTTCTGTTGTTGGATATTACTTCTAGTCTTCTATCCTTATATTTCCTTACCTAATACTTACTCATCCCTGTGTAGCTTTGTCTTGGCTGCTGTTTATCAACTTCTGATTGTTCTTTTAAGATCATGACAATCTCTCTTGAGACCCCACTTGCAGCACTGGGCGCAGTTCTGGTGTCCTCAGCATAAGGACATGGAGCTGTTGGAGCAAGTCCAGAGGAGGCCGTGAGGATGCTCAGGGGCTCAAGCACCTCCCGTATGGAGCCAGGCTGAGAACACTGGGGCTGCTCAGCCTGGAGAAGAGAAGTGGAGACCTCAGAGCAGCTTCCAGTGTCTGAAGGGGGCTATGAGGATGCTGGAGAGGGGCTCTTCATCAGGGACTGTAGTGATAGGACAGGGGGTGATGGGTTCAAACTGACACAGGGCAAGTTCAGGTTGGATGTAGGGCAGAAGCTGTTCCCTGTGAGGGTGCTGAGGCGCTGGCACAGGGTGCCCAGAGAAGCTGTGGCTGCCCCATCCCTGGCAGTGTTCAAGGCCAGGTTGGACACAGGGGCTTGGAGGACATGATCTAGTGTGAGGTTTCCCTGCCCATGGCAGGGGGTTGGAGCTGGATGATCTTAAGATCCTTTCCAGCCCTCACTATTCCATGATTCTATGAAATATATTCTTGCCTCCTGCCTTCCTCTTTGCCACTGAATGTCAGCTCTGTGGCAGCTGCAGCACTTCTGTATGTGGCAATGTATTTTAGCAACTTGCCCCTTTGGTAGCTCTGTCTGCTGAAGAAGAGCAGTGTTCCCAGCCCCATGGCTCCTTCAGGCTCCCCAGCAGCACTTAGGACTCTGCAGCAGCCATTGCAAAGGCGAAAAGGCCCTGGGAGTTCAAATTCGAAGTCTTGCACTTAAAGGAATGTGGCTGCGTTGTCTACACCCGGATTTCTTGCTATGTTCTGTTTGGATCTGTTCCTGGGATCTCATAACCTGCCTCTAATAACCTACACACTCAGCTTTTCCTTCTGACTCTAGAAGAATTCTTTCCTGATAAGTAATCTCAGTTATCCCTCTGGCAGCTTAAAGCCATTCCCCCTGTCCTGTCCCTACATCCCTTGCCCAAAGCCCCTCTCCAGGTTTCCTGCAGCCCCTTTAGGCACTGGAGCTGCTCTAAGGTCTCCCCTTCAGGAGCCTTCTCTTCTCCAGGCTGCCCCAGCCCAGCTCTCTCAGCCTGGCTCCAGAGCAGAGCTGCTCCAGCCCTCGCAGCATCTCCATGGCCTCCTCTGGCCTCTCTCCAGCAGCTCCACAAACAGAAGGTGGGATAACACGGATAAAGGGGGAGCAGGTGGGAGCATGTTCAATGAAGAAAAAGTAAGTTTTTCAGGATTAATTCTCCAGTCAGACAATCCTATTTGGGATTACATCCATAAGAACCTCCCAAGAGCCCAGATGCCCTTGCAAATACTTGGATAATGCCACTTACCTCTCATCAAATAAAATGCCTTTTCTGAGCTGTTGTCACTCTGAACAGGAATTGCTGCAGACACTGGAGCTGCTTCGTAACACGCTTTTCCTTGGCGGTTGGTCGTGGTTCCCAGCCTTGCATATTTTAGCTCCCTGCTTTAAATAAGTGTGCAGATAGCCCTGGGAAGCTGGTGTGCTAATTCTGCAGCCCTGAAAATGCTGTCCTGCATGGGATGGAATGAGCCAAAAACTTGGATTTGTTCTCGGATTAGCAGGGATCAACTTTGTTCCCTTGAACTAATGAGGGAAAGCCATTGCCCTTCAGCTTGATCCCATGACTGGTTGGAGCGTGTGAAGAAACCAGCACAGAACAGCATTTGGGAGGTGATGTTACAGATGGGGCATTTATGAGAATGAGGAGGAAAACGACCCCGTTTTGAGCTTCAGAATGACCCAGCAGATTGCACTTGAAATTGTCAGGGTCATTGAGTATTGATGAGCACCGATAACACTCCCTGCTGGTAATAAATAATACTACCAAGATAATAGTCCTGCTGCTAATTAATACGGCCATTGCCAAGAAGGGTAAAATTACGTTTATTTAATTCATGAAATAAATCTCTTTAACGTTGAGCGGATTTTCCTTACCTTGCAGAGTCACAAATGGAAATAGTTCCCTTTGTTGGAGACATTCCGAGACCCCGCAGAATTGGACTTGCAGGGCAGCGAACAACCTCTGCACGGCTTTGTCTGCAGTGGCGAGACTCTGGAACTTCCTAGCTGTAGGAATCCGGGTTTATTGCATATGCACATTGGAGGTCTTCTGCTAAATAGACCCTTAGGTTTGAGCTTCTGGAAGGAGATGGTTATTACTTGGTTTTGTTTGTAATTGGAGGCTAATCCAGGAGATAGAACTGGACTGCCAGGCCCATTTAATGGGGGCTCGTGATCCCAAGGGCTGTCAAGCTTGGTGTACCATCTCTTATGTCTCCTGCTTTTGTCTGATCTGAAATCAATTCTTGGTTTTCCATCCAGTCACTGCTCTCACAACTTCTCAGAAGACATTACCCGAAAGCTCGAGCCTTCATTAATCTAATGCATGAAACCCAGACTTTTGCTAATGGCTTCCCCTAAAATGCCTTTGTTATGTGCTGCTGAAGTAGGCAAATCTGTTTAGCTAACGCGTTGGTGACACCGAGAGGTACCAGAAGGAAGGCTGCTGGGCCGGTTGATGCCTGGGGAATAGCAGTTGCCCGTGCTCTAAGTTCTGTAGCAGTTGGTCAGTTGTAGGCTGTGCCTCATGCAGTTTCTGCATGTCATGTTGACATTGAGCCTCGTCCCCTTGCGCTCTCTCCATATGTTGTTCCCTCAGTCAGCTACTTTGTGAGATGATTGATCTCGAACTTAGGTCATTTTTCAAGTTGCAGAGCTTGTCAATCTGTCTGGCTCCACCTACATGCAGTGATTCAGCTCCTGATGTGCTGAAATATTCCCTTAAACCTTCCCACACACAGTAAGGACTTCGCTGTTCCTCCAAGCCGCACCACCTCTTCTGCACTGTGCTCAGAGCCTGCATTGTTCCCATGATGTCTGCATGTGCTTGAAGAGCAGTGCACAAAGCAGAGTTTGATCTCCTATAGAGGCAGAGGAGCAACTGCAGGAGTTCTTTGGAAGTATTTCCCCACCCCTAAACCTTGGATCCCATTTATAGCGTTTGGCTCATGTGCTGTGAAATAGGCAAATGGATGAATGATGGGAGTTTTGGTTTGGGATGCGCAGGTCCCCCCTTTGTGTTCAGTAATCCCCTCTTTAAGGGTTGGTGTACAGAGGGGTGGTCTTTATAGCAGAAGAAGTAACTCTGGCTATGGTGTTGTAACTTCTGCCTTTGCACACTTGGCCTGGAGTAAGAGTGGCTGTTGTAAATGGTACTCAGGGGAGTTGGGCTTTTGTAGCTGCGGTGATACTATGACTGCTGTGGGCATATTGCTCTGTTTCCCCTTACAGAGAAAGGCTTCATGGGCTGTTAGACCTCTGCTTTGCTTTACTCCAGTGTTCTTTAATCCCCTGTACATCTCCAGAGGGTTGTTCTGGTCATCCTGGGGGGCATCTTTGTTCTGTGCATGGTCAGAGACCATCTGACAATCCCCATTATAGGCAGCATAATGTAGAGGCATCCTGATTAGGGGCAGCAGAAAGAGGCAGATGAAGCAATTGTGAATGATCCCTGATAGGAAATGAGGGAACCACATGGAGGGATGGGCTCAGGAGGAGCAAGCAAGGATCTGCTCTCTTGGAAGCTGGCTCTTCTCTATGGTTGTGTTTTGGTACAGAAGTGGAGTTATGTCACATAACTTCTTCAGTGAACATTGAAAATGGATATACAAATCAGAGAAGACACAAGTCCCTTATAGCTGCTCATTACCCAGGTTAAACCCCCCCAAACCAAAGGCAGCTTGGTGTCAGGAGTGAAATGAAGAGCCCAAGAAGCAAGCACGAGCTAGTTCTGAAAACGGATCAGCTCACAGGCACAGCATCTACAAAGCAGGGTTGCCAGAAGCGCTTAGAAGAGCAACTGGCAGTGTCCCTGGGTGTTACTGGATGTAGTAAGGTGCCAAAAGGACTGAGGCAGCGCAGAGTAGGCAAAACCACCACTGTCTGGAGGGAACGTTGCTGTTGCTGAGATTCAAAGCTCACATCCACCGCTTCGCATGAGACTTGAGAGGTGGTGAATGGTGGCAAGGAGTGCATTAGTACTGGAGGTGCAGCAAGGCCAGAAGGAGCAGTTCCGGACAGCTCAGGTACTGGTGTGGTCTTCGGTGTTGGTGCAGGTTGGTCAGGGAAGTCGATGGAGACATCGTGGTGGTTCTGCATGGGTTTTGTGCATCTTCTGGAACTGGGAGAAGCTCATAAGGGAGGGGTTGTGCTGTTGTGTCTCAAGTCATGCAGAACCCACTATATTTAGTAGTTTAGTGGGTTACTTACTAGGTTAGATATTTGGGGGAGCGAGGGGGGAAACGTCTCACAGCCACAGCTCGTGCGGCTCAAATCTGGCTCTACCGGACCTGTGCCTGGAGGAGAAGCTTCAATAATACACCCGTAATACACCTGGAGCCAGCTCTTGGAACAGCTCATGTCATGGGGAAGACACACCTGAAGTGGGAGAATTCCCAGAGCTGCGATCAGCCCAATGCATCTGCGTAAGCACTGAGGAGGATGGATGCACATGGACAGATCTCCGTCAAATCGAGCCATGAGGTCCCTACACTTCCTCTGCTGCAGCCAGTCTGCAAGAGCTGCTGAAAAGGCACTGCCAGGACCTCTGCAGGTGAAACAGGAGGGGAAGAAGCTTGTTCCCTGTTTTCATGACAGCAGCTCAAAGGCGTTGGGTTTAGTTGGCAGGGAGGAGACATGGGAAGTGAGGAGGCAGTTCCTGGTGGCTGTTGGCTCGCTGAAAGATCCCATGGAAGTTTATGGTGATGTATTCAGAGTACCAGAAGGTGAAAGTCCCTTTCCATACAAAAGTGGGCCAGTAGAAGGGCAAAACGTGGAGGCACAAGAACAGACCACGCGGCTCATGTGTTTGGACCACTGAGCAGCAGGAGTTAATGGGTTAATGTTTCCCAGGGCCTGTGAAACGTGAATGAAGTGGGCTGGTTTCTAGACCAGGCACCTGCGGCTCTTGCAATTAAACCCAATCCCAAGCTGAATGGTTGAATTGGTCCCAAAGGCAGCGACTGGGAAGGACCATGATGTGAAAAGTGAGGATTTGAAGTTTGAGAAGGGGACCTGTGAATTTGAGCATCTGGGCATTGGAGGTAATGGGTGAGCTTGGCATTTGATCTTTATTGTTACAATGCAGCAGTGGGCTGTGCTGTCACTGCCAGGAAGGGTTCCTTAAAGCTCTATGGAAGGTCATGGAATCCCAGCCTGGTTTTGGTTGGAAGGGACCTTAAAGCTCATCCAGTTCCAACCCCTGCCATGGGCAGGGACACCTTCCCCTAGAGCAGGTTGCTCCAAGCCCCTGTGTCCAACCTGGCCTTGAACACTGCCAGGGATGGGGCAACCACAGTGGTATGTCACCACTCCTGGAAGAAGGAAATACCCTCAGGAACCTGAACCGTGTCTGTTCTGCAGCTCCGTCCTTTCCAGTGCTTGATAAATCACGACTTGGAGGGACGGAAGGAGGGATGGATGGGCACATCCCAGCCGGGTGCTGCGAGTCGCTGCTGCAGCTTCGTCGCTCCAGTTCTGCCCTGTGCCGGATCCACGACTCTCAGCATCCTGACCTGCGCCTTCTCCTGATGGAACTTTGTGGAGCCGCCGCCGCCGGGGCGGGAACGCGCTGCGGAGTGAAGAACCGCTCCCAACCCCCTCGGCGTCCATCGCACCTCCGCGATAGGAAACACGCGGTGCGGGCGCCGGCGGGCGGAGCGCGCTACGAGGCTGCGCTGTGCGGCCGGGAGCGCAGGGGGGGGGCCCGGCTTCCTCTTCCCCCCCTCCCCCCCCGTCATTCCCCGGAGGGGGGGGGGGCGGGGCCGGTGAGCGCTCTCCCGCGGCGCGGCGGGGGTGGGCGGGGCCTCCTCCCCGTGGTGGGGGGTGGTGGGGTGTGGCCTCGGCGGGGCGCATGCGCGCGGCCCCATTGTCGGGGCGGGGGTGACGTCGGGGCGGGGCGCGGCACGGCGCGGCGGGGGCGCGCTCAGAGAGGCGGCGTGCGGCGGGCACCGGCACCGCCCCGGGCAGAGCGCGCCATGCCCGGGTCCCTGTACCAGCCCGAGGGCGGGCAGGGGCAGCCCGGCCGCGGCCCCCCGCGCTGCCTGGCGCTGCTGAGCCCGCCGCCCCCCGCCGGGCACGACCCACCCGAGCCGGGGCGGGAGCGGGAGGGGCCGCCGCCGCCGCAGGGTGAAGCCGCCGCCCTGAGGTTCGCCCTGGATCAGCTCTCGCTGCTGGGGCTGGAGGAGCCGGAGGCGGGCGGCGCGGGGCCGGAGGAGCCGGAGGCGGCGGCGGGAGGCGCGGGGCCGGGCGGCCTGCAGGCGCGGGAGCGCGGCTGCGGCTCCCCCCCGGCCACCGGCACCGCCTCCCCCCCGGCCGCCTTCGGTAACTTCGGGCCGCACCTCGCCGCGCCCGCCGCGCTGCTGGAGCCGCTGAGCGCCCTGGGGAGCAGGAAGAAGAGCGTGAACATGACCGAGTGCGTGCCCGTGCCCAGCTCCGAACACGTCGCCGAGATCGTGGGCCGCCAAGGTAACAGCGCCCATCACCGGGGGACCGCCTCGGGCACCCCCGTCCCGTCCCGCGTTATTTGGGTCAGTTTGGGGGCTTTGTCTCCGTGCCCGGTAACGCGGAGGCGGAAACTTAACGGCGGCAAATCCCGCGGCCCTGAAACTCCTCCCGCGGGTTCTCGGGGCTGCTCCGCTTTGTGCCGGTCCCCGCCGCGCCGGCTCTGAACGTTAAAGCCGATCTGGAGCACGGAACCGGTTGCGGGTGGGTAAAGCCCTCGGTGCCCACGGGAAGTTCCCGTGGAAGCTGCCAGGATGCGAAGCTTTGGGTTTATTGTAGTTGGGTCCCTCTTCTCCCCCCGTCTCAACCCTGCGGCCCCGGTGTGTAAATGGCAACGCGGGCTCTCGGGCTTGGGGGGGTAAATGGTCATTAATCCGGTCGTTGATGAGGAGCCCTGAGCTGTCACCGAAGGACACCTGGGCACGGCTCAGCCCCAGCCCATGGTGGGTGTGCCTGGTGCGGGCTTTGTCTGGAGGAAGCCCCAAATAGCGCTGCACCGAAGTTCCACCTTTGGGAAATAAGAATCAGGGTTAAAAAAAGACCGAAGGGAGGAGGATTTATGGGGGAAAAAAGGGAATAAAAGGGAAAGGAGCTGCTGCCTGCGGGAATCCCGGCAGCGATGGGCAGTTGGGATGCAGGGAGCCTGACCTCTGGGGTGGTTTTGCCACACAGGGCTCTGGCACCCCAGCCCTGCCCTAGCTCTCCGGCCATCCTCATCCTCAGCCCTGGGGCTGCTGGATAAGGGGCTCTGGGGGGATCCTTTTCCTAGGGGGAAGCGGGGAGCTGGGCAGCCTCATTGTTCTCTTTGTTAGCCAGAGCCATGCTGTGATGAGCGTGGTGACATCATGCTCTGCGCTTCCCATTGGCCTGCGCCGCCTCCCAGCCGGCCCCGCTTCCCAACCTCCCAACTTTCCGTGCACCCCTCACCGGTCCCACCACTCTGATGCCGGTGCTGGGCCAAACTGGGGCCCCAAAGCCCGTTACACCCCTGGAGAGGAGGAGCGAGATGCTGCGCCCTGCTCCGGAGGATGCTGCTGCTCCCTGGGCTGGATGGGGACATGGATTTGGAGGCCTCACTGGTGGGATTTGCAGAACCAGGAGCTCGAAAGCAAACCTGTAACGGATCCTGGCCTCCATTGGGAAATGTGTTCGAGGAGGTTGGAGGCATGGCTGCTCTTGGGTTGGCAGGTGACACCAACTGGGGTCGGGTGTTTGGGCTGCGGTGAGGTCCCAGTGCTGCGCCTCCAGCATCCTGACCTCAATGAGCACCAAGGTACCCGCCCTGCATCCCTCGCGCAGCGTTTGGGTGCTTGCTGAGCTCCACGGGCTCGTGGGGCTCCTGGAAAAGAGCTGCAAAAGGGTTGGTTACACCCGGGGTGCTGGGGGGGGATCTGAGACCAGTGATGGACCAGAGCCACCCGCTGCTGCCCCGGGTGTTTTCCCTCCCTTGTTTCCTGCCCCTCTCCTGCTCTCAGCTTTTCTATGGCTCATGAGGACCCCGCACCGGGACCCTGCTGTGCTGCTTGTTGGGCATGAAGGGGGGGGGTCTGCATTTGGCATTCCCACCTCTGGCAGGGGGTGTGTATGGGATGGGGCATGTACGGAGTCTTTAACGCCGGCTGCTCTCTGCTGTGTCCCCTTCGCTCTTCCTGCACCGCACAGCCCCGCCGTGACCTGGGAGCAGGCGCTTGTGATGCTGCTTCGCTCAGAGCATAGGAAGGGGGAGGCTTGGGTAGAGGTGCCCTGGAAGGGTTTTGAGCAGGGGCAGGGCTGGGGTTCTCTCCCCATACATCATGTGCTGAGGGGCAGCTCTTGGGATGCTTTGGTCCTGCTGTCCCCAGAGCCTGGCGGCCCCTTGCAGCCACTGGGGAGAGTCAGGATGCGGCCGGGGCAGCTCTTTGGTGTCAGTCCTATGAAGGCGCTCAGATACGATTTCTCCTCCTTTTTCTTCAGTTTTTTTCCTCTAAATCCACTAATTTAACACTTTGCAGAAGGGAGCAGCAGCTGCTCAGCAGGTAAATGTTGTGTAGAGCAGATCCGTGTCGTCTTGGCTTCTTTCCCAGGGGAAAATGGAGATGGGGATAATGGGGCAGGCTGGATATTGAAGTTGCCCTGGCTCTTGCATGTCAGCATTGTGTCAGCCCTGCTCCCTGGCGTCCTGGCTTTGGAGGTGTGTTTCCAGCAGCTTCTGCCCAATGAGGCTGTAGGAGATGATGGGCAGCCGAGAGCCTCAGGCTCTGCTCTCCCCTCTGACACCACGTGCCTCTGATGGGATGGAGACAGCCATGGCTCCTCTCCTGGGCTCTGCTTTCCCATCTGCAGTATGGATGCACAGGGACTGTGTGCAGCTTTGCGAAGGATTTGGGAAGGCCGCTGCTCATAGAATGTGTTGGGATGCTCGAAGGGGGGATCCAGGGAAGGATGAACTCCCTGCTGGAGTGCGAGGCGTGTGTTGGTGCTTAGAGGATGCACATGGAGACAACAGCCTTGGTCCCTGGGCCAGCCTGAGCACCTGTAAACTTGCTGGGGCTGCCATTGTATTCCTCAGCCCTGGGCTGCTGCTGGGTGTCCTGTGCCCATCACGCCATGGCCTTTGAGACCGTCCTGACTGCCTCCTGCCGCCTCTCTGTGTTATAGGAGACACAGAAGCTCCAGGGAGGATTTGTGTCGGTTTTCCAGTACATAAAGGGGCTGACAACTGGTGAGGTTCAACGTCCTTTGTCCTGTCCCTACATCCCTTGTCCAAAGCCCCTCTCCAGGTTCCCTGCAGCCCCTTTAGGCACTGGAGCTGCTCTAAGGTCTCCCCTTCAGGAGCCTTCTCTTCTCCAGGCTGCCCCAGCCCAGCTCTCTCAGCCTGGCTCCAGAGCAGAGCTGCTCCAGCCCTCGCAGCATCCCCACGGCCTCCTCTGGCCTCGCTCCATCAGCTCCACATCCCTCTTGTGCTGCTGCCCCGGAGCTGGATCAGGACTGCAGGGGGGTTCTCCCCAGAGCGCAGCAGAGGGGCAGGATCCCCTCCCTGAGCTGCTGCTCATGCTCTGGGGGTGCAGCCCAGGACATGGGGGGGTTCAGTGGCTGCATCATGGAGAGGTTCTGCTCATGCAGCACCCCAGGTCCTTCTCCTCAGGGCTGCATCCTGAGGATGGGGAGGCGCTTTCATGCACACTTCCCCTGCCTGTGCTGTGCTGCCTTCACAGAATCAGAGAATGGTCTGGGTTGGGAAGGACCTTAAGATCATTCAGTTTCAAGGCACAAATGGGCTCTTGTAATAGTCGGGGCCCTGATCTGGGGCTTATGATAGAGGGCAAAGTCCTCTTTGGTGGTGCTAAGAGAGAGCATTCAGGAAGTGGAGCTGCCTTTCTTGGGTGCCACTTCCATCACCAGCTCCTTCCAGCAGGAATTCCCTTGGGATTCAGTTTCTTGCCTGCAGCTGGCATTCCTCAGCCTGCAGGGTGCTGGGACAGGACCAGCCGTGGTCCTGCAGCTCCATGGGGCAGTGGAGTGGAGCGAGCTGGGGTGGGCAGCCCGGAGCTGCCACGGTCAAGGAGAAGGCTGCAGGGCTGCAATGGGAGGGATGGGGGGAAGCATCCAGCACCCCCCTCCATCGGTGCTGTCTCTGGGGGGTGGGGTGGGGGGCTGCGACTCAGTGGGGTTCTGTTTGCACCTCGGCTTTGCCCTCTCTCGTCATTAATGCCTTTGGGAAAGCCCGAATGGTTGGGAATACCAAAACCACAGCCCCTTGGTTGAGGTAAGGCACTTGGTCACGGTGCCGGTGAGGACATGGCTGCACTGGGGCCAACCAGCAGTGCTGCCCCTGTCCCTTCCAAGCCCCCATCTGGCATAGCCCCTTCCGGCAGGGTTCTGCTGCACTGACTGCAGAAGGATGCAGCAATCGGGGCAGTGTTTGCACAGCTTGGGGGGGGGGGGTTGTGGAGACCCCCTGGAAATATCCCGTACTTGGGTGGATCCCAGAATCCCCGCCTGGTCTGGGTTAAAGGGACCTCAAAGCTCCTCCAGCTCCAACCCTGCCACGGGCAGGGACACCTTCCATAGAGCAGCTCCAAGCCCCTGTGTCCAATCTGGCCTTGATCACTGCCAGGGATGGGGCAGCCACAGCTTCTCTGGGCACCCTGTGCCAGCGCCTCAGCACCCTCACAGGGAACAGCTTCTGCCCAAGAGCTCATCTCCATCCCCCCTCTGGCAGGTTAAAGCCATTCCCCTGTCCTGTCCCTGCATCCCTTGTCCAAAGCCCCTCTCCAGGTTTCCTGCAGCCCCTTCAGGCACTGGAGCTGCTCTAAGGTCTCCCCTTCAGGAGCCTTCTCTTCTCCAGGCTGCCCCAGCCCAGCTCTCTCAGCCTGGCTCCAGAGCAGAGCTGCTCCAGCCCTTGCAGCATCTCCATGGCCTCCTCTGGCCTCGCTCCATCAGCTCCATGTCCCTCTTGTGCTGCTGCCCCAGAGCTGGATCAGGACTGCAGGGGGGTTCTCCCCAGAGCACAGCAGAGGGGCAGGATCCCCTCCCTGAGCTGCTGCTCGCGCTCTTGGGATGCTTTGGCTTTGTGTGAGGAGCTGAGCTCTCCCCACTGGAGTGCGGCTCTTTGTCCATGTGGATCTGCAGCAGGGAGGTTTGCAATGGACAAGGACAGTCTCAGGGCTCTGATGGGGCATCTTCCATCCCAGTGGGCTGCCGGCTTTGCTTCGGGTGCCCTGCTAATCTCAGGGGATGGTGGGAGGTGGGAAACAGGATCAATGGCCCTCGTGTGCCGGAGTTGGAGGGTGGCAGCAGGGCCGAGTGCCTGGGCATGACAATTTAATGAGTGTGTGCAGTGGAGCCCAAGCAGAGCGGATGTAATTTGCAGGGATGCAGGGATGGAGCGGTGCTGTGCTCCCAGCCAGGGACAGCTCCAGGGTGAAAGCAGCAGCACCCAGTCCTGGCACGGAGCTGAAGGCTTTGGCTGCCCAGGCACTGCCTGGACTCCCGACCAGAGCCCGGCTTCCCATGGGAGGGAAGGGTCAGGCTTGCGCTGGGGCAGAGCAGGCAGCACAGTCATGGTCTCCTGCATCCCGGCGGGCTCTGCCTGCTGAATCATGTTCCTCATGCAGGGGAGCAGGTCAGTCCAGAGCGGGAGCACCGATGCCCACGAGCGCCTGCCCTGGGGATCCCTCCTGTTCCACCCAGCCAGGGAGCCCCAGCTCCCTCCTCCCGTCCCTCCACGGCCATCGCGGCTTCTGCTGGGCTTTGGCCGGGGCTGTGTTTCAGGTTTAGGGAGGTGCTGACAGCCCTGCAGGATCCCAACAAGCCTTTTCTTAGAGTCCCTGAATGGGTTGGGTGGAAGGGACCTCAAAGCTCCTCCAGCTCCAACCCCTGCCACGGGCAGGAACACCTTCCACTGGAGCAGGGTGCTCCAAGCCCCTGTGTCCAACCTGGATTGAGCACTGCCAGGGATGGGGCAGCCACAGCTTCTCTGGGCACCCTGTGCCAGCGCCTCAGCACCCTCACAGGGAACAGCTTCTGCCTAAGAGCTCATCTCAGTCTCCCCTCTGGCAGGTTAAAGCCATTCCCTTGTCCTGTCCCTACATCTGTTGTCCAAAGCCCCCCTCCAGGTTTCCTGCAGCCCCTTTAGGCGCTGGAGCTGCTCCAAGGCCTCTTCCTTTGCGTCTTGGGTGCAGAACCAAAGGGACCCGCTGGTTCCTCTTGGTCCCGCATCTCCCCATCCCTGCAGGGTGAGCAGGGAGCGTCTGCGAGGTTTCAGCTTTAACATGTCATGGTTTTTCCCCTTCTTCTTGCACTGCAGGCTGCAAAATCAAAGCCCTACGTGCCAAGACCAACACCTACATCAAGACCCCGGTCAGGGGCGAGGAGCCCGTTTTCATTGTGACTGGGAGGAAGGAGGACGTGGAGATGGCGAAAAGGGAGATCCTCTCGGCCGCCGAGCACTTCTCCATGATCCGGGCAACGCGCAACAAAGTGAACGGGCTGACCGGAGCCATGCAGGGTCCCCCCAACCTGCCGGGGCAGACCACCATCCAGGTGAGGGTCCCGTACCGCGTGGTGGGGCTGGTGGTGGGGCCGAAGGGAGCCACCATCAAGCGGATCCAGCAGCAGACGCACACCTACATTGTGACCCCCAGCCGGGACAAGGAGCCCGTCTTCGAGGTGACGGGCATGCCCGAGAACGTGGACCGCGCCAGGGAGGAGATCGAGGCGCACATCACCATGCGGACAGGCTCCTTCATCGACGTCAACGCGGACAACGACTTCCATTCCAACGGCACTGACGTCTGCCTCGACCTGCAGGGCAGCGCAGGCAGCCTGTGGGCCAAGGCCCCCCACCCTGCCCACCGCCCCCCGGCCGCCCTGCGCAACGACAGCCTCAGCTCGCTGGGCAGCGCCTCCACCGAGTCCTACTACAGCGGGCGGGTGGCGGACGCCAGCCCCACCAGCCCCTACAGCACCAGCGGCGGCTTCACCTTCAGCGAGCCGCCGGCTGCGCTGGGCTCGGAGGAGTGCGACTTTGGCTTTGACTTCCTGGCTCTCGACCTCACGACGCCCACCACCACCATCTGGTCGCCCTTCGAGCGCTCGGGCAACCCCTTGCAAGCCTTCAGCAGCTGCTCGTCCATCAACGGCTCGCAGAGACGCAACAGCGGCGCGGCCACGCCGCGCCACTCGCCCACCCTTCCCGAGAGCGGTGCCGCGGGCCTGGACCACCCCTTGGCACGGCGCATCCAGAGCGACCCCGTCAGCACCTTGTCCTGGCTGCCCGCCCAGGGCTCGCTGTCCTCCTTCTCCAACAGCACCGGGTACTCCTCCTCTTCCTCCCTGCCCGGCAGCATCTCCGCCACCTCGGGTTCGCCCACCGACTCCAGCAGCTCCGACGGGCACCGCAAGAGCTCCCGCGAGTGCATGGTGTGCTTCGAGAGCGAGGTGATCGCCGCCCTCGTGCCCTGCGGCCACAACCTCTTCTGCATGGAGTGCGCCATGCGCATCTGCGGCAAGGCTGAGCCCGAGTGCCCCGCGTGCCACACTCCCGCCACGCAAGCCATCCACATCTTCTCCTAGCCGGGGCTGGCTCATCCCCCCCCCCCCCACCACCCCCCAGAGCTTTTTAAGGACTTGGAAAACTGTTGGAATTAACCTTTTTATTTAATAACGGATGCGATGGGTGCACGGGGGGGGGGGGGGTGGCGGGAGGGGAGCGGCTGCTGCAGAGGAGGAGAGGGCAGAAGGGCGGCCGACATCAAGGGTCGGGAGGGGTGGGGATGAAGAAGACGACGATGACGAGGGGCGGCGAGGAGGCACCTCCAGTGTTTACAGAATAGCTTTAACCCGGCTGTTCTTCCACAGTCCTTCCCAAATAGCAGTATTCAGTTTGCAAAGTGAAATAAACAGAGAGAAAAGGTCCGGTTGCACTTTTGGTTTTTTAGGACACGCAAGGGTTGTCTTGTTATTTTTTTACAACCATTCAAAGTCTTTTTTTTTTGGGTGGTTTTCTTTTTTTTTCGGTTTTTTCGTCATCGTTCCTTTTGTACGTAGCCTTTTTTTTATTGTTATTATTGTTATTTTTGTCACTTCTATAGATATATATATATATATATATATTCTATTTTTGGTTTTGTAATGCAGGTCTTACCTTCTGCCAATGTGAAAACCGCCCCAAACCGTGGGGCACGAGGGCAGGGGTCGGGGCCGCGGGGCCTCGCGGGCGGAGGGGGGCAGTGACCACGCCACGTTGCAGAGATGCCATCTCCTTTATCTTGTGCTTGGGGTTGGGGGGGGTTTGGTGGTTTTTTGGTTGGTTTGGGGGGGGGGATTTGGTTGGTTTTTTTGGGTTGTTTTTTTCCGTTTTTACCTCTTTATGTATATGTAGGGAATTTATAGCAAAATATCTACTTTATTGAATAAATTTTAAAAACTAAAATATATTTTATTTTAAATAAAAGAAAATAACGGACCTTTAACCTTCCATGGCTAAAGTACTGATTATATATTTGCTGAGCTGACTTGACGGTTATGAAAATTGTATCAAGAGTTTTATTTTTTGACTTCAAAGCCTTCTTAATAAAGACTTTTTACTATATACGCAGTCCTGTGCTCACTTGGGTGGCTCCACTGCCGCCGCCCTGTCCAGCATCCTCAGGACCAGGCACCCCGCTTGGGTTTGGTGGGTGCAGGGCTGCGGGGCCCTCAGCTGCTGGTGCACCTCAAATAGCCCCAGGCCTTGCTGCATCCCTGGGTGCCATCGTCTTCAGATGGATAACAAAGGATCTTATTAAGGGGAAGCTGTTCCCTGTGAGGGTGCTGAGGCGCTGGCACAGGGTGCTCAGAGAAGCTGTGGCTGCCCCATCCCTGGCAGTGCTCAAGGCCAGGTTGGACACAGGGGCTTGGAGCACCCTGCTCCAGTGGGAGGTGTCCCTGCCCGTGGCAGGGTTGGAGCTGGAGGAGCTTTAAGGTCCCTTCATCCCAAACCATTCCATGGTTCTATGACCCTTTTGGGAAGCACAAGCTCCCAAAGGGCTGTCTGGGTGCCTGTTTTCTCCCCAGCTGATTGCTCAGCTGCAGATGGAGTTCTACATTGTGCCTATGGGCTGTGCATGCTGTGATTTGTTAGCGAGCCACACGCTGCTGACAGCCCTGGGGCGATTGGGGTTCATCACTGCTTTCAGCAGGAGGTGTCTGCGTATTCCCTGTTGGAGGATGTGCACATGGGGGGAGTTGGGGGGGGTTCATCACCCTGCTCCAGGGTGTGCTGATCTGCAGTGCACCAGAGCTGGCACCCTCAGGGATGGCTTTGGCATTCCTGGAGCTGGTCCTGGGGGGGGACCTGATGCCAGTTGGGAGCCGTGAGCAGTGAGGACCCAGAGACAGCAGCACCCATGGACGGCAGCACCCATAGGCAGTGGGGACCTGATGATGATCGGGAGCTAAGGAGCAACAGAGATCTGTAGACAGTAGCACCCATGGAAAGTAGCATCTATTACTGTGGAGACTTGGAGCAGGCTGCCCAGGGCAGGGCTGGAATCACCAACCTGGAAGTGCTCACAGACTGTAGACAAGGACCTCAGTGCCAGGGGTTAGCGGTGGCCTTGATGATCTTGAAGGTCTTTCCCTACCCGATTGATTCTGTGGTCCTATGAGCCACAGACAGCAGCACCCGTGGGCAGTGGCACCCATGGGCCATGGGGAGCAATGAGCAGCAGCTGTCAGGACACTGCTGGTGCCATGGCCACAGGTTTTCATCAGCACCACTTTTGGGGTCTCCTACATAGGAGGAGTCTTTGAGTGCCCTTGTTGGGCTCTTGGAGTGTCCTGGTGGGGTGGCTGGGAGTCCCAGATGAGACTTCAGGATGCCCCAGGTGGGATCTTGTGGTGCCCTTTAAGGCCCAGGGAGGGATTGTGGGGCAGAACAGGGGGTGCAATGGGGCCCTGCATTTGGGTCTAGGTGCTTGTTAAAGACCGGGGTGGGGGGGGTTTGTGCCTCCCTGTGTGGCTGCAGCGGTCTGGGTCATTCCCCACTGGGTGCAGGGTGCCAGATGGAGCATCAGCCATGGGCTGCCTGCCCGGTGTGGGTGCTGCTGCTCCCCATCCTGGCTGCTCACAGGGATCCGCAGCCTGGCAGTGCAGCACCTTGCAGGGTGCTCCTCATGGGTGAGAAGGGTTTGGTGCTGCCCGGGCTCAGTCTGTCCTGCTGCTTGCCCAACTGGCCTGGCTGCTTTTAGCCCCTGCAGCCTGGCCCACATTCTCCTCCCTCTGCCCTGGTCCAGCACTGCGTGTCAAGGGCGCTTCTGCTGTGAGCAGGAGGCAGGACAGGCCCTTGATTGCATGTGCTGCTGTGTATCAAAAACCATCCCTCTGGCTGTAGGGCAGCTGCTAAACATGGTCCTGTTCCCTGGATGTACATCAACCTGTGGGGCTGGATCCAGCTCCGGGGCAGCAGCACAAGAGGGACGTGGAGCTGTTGGAGAGAGGCCAGAGGAGAGCATGGAGATGCTGGAGCAGCTCTGCTCTGGAGCCAGGCTGAGAGAGCTGAGCTGGGGCAGCCTGGAGAAGAGAAGGCTCCTGAAGGGGAGACCTGAGAGCAGCTCCGGTGCCTGAAGGGGCTGCAGGAAACCTGGGGAGGGGCTTTGGACAAGGGATGTAGGGACAGGACAAGGGAATGGCTTTAACCTGCCAGAGGGGAGACTGAGATGAGCCCTTAGGCAGAAGCTGTTCCCTGTGAGGGTGCTGAGGTGCTGGCACAGGGTGCCCA
This sequence comes from Amazona ochrocephala, assembly GCA_039720435.1. Lineage (NCBI taxonomy): Eukaryota > Metazoa > Chordata > Aves > Psittaciformes > Psittacidae > Amazona > Amazona ochrocephala. Next base: position 29,949,595 of record CM077885.1, read on the forward strand.
GAGAAGCTGTGGCTGCCCCATTGCTGGCAGTGTTCAAGGCCAGGTTGGACACAGGGGCTTGGAGCTGCTCTATGGAAGGTGTCCCTGCCCGTGGCAGGGGTTGGAGCTTTAAGGTCCCTTCCAACGCAAACCAGGCGGGATTCGATGATAAAGGCAAGATGAACCGCATCGGGTCCCAACGCAGATGATTGTCGGATGTCAGCAATAGCCCCAGCTCCTGCCAGGTACCCAAACTGCGGTCTCGTTCTACGCTCTCTCTGCCAAAGGGCCCGGGGGAAGAACGAGCGAGGTCCCGACCACGACGAAGCCTTCGAGCAAACCCAGCTCTCTGCTGCCCACTCCCGGGCGTCCCCGAGCACGGCGCGAACGCTCGGCCCCCGCTCCCGCAGCCGAGGAGCCCGGACACAAGCGGCCGCTGGGCCGATTCTGCGCACGCTGAGCCCCGCAGCGGTGCCACCCGCATTGCTCTCGCTCCGCTTCCCACCTAAGCCTCCATGTGCGAGCTGCCTCTGCTCCCTGGTGATCCCAAGGTCGAGTCGCTGCAGGATGGACGGACCAAAGCCTGTGGGTAGCGACCCCTGCTCCCCCCATTCCTCCCCAGCACCAGGCATACAACGTGGGGATGCTTCAGTGGCTGCAGTGACACCGGAGGGTGCAGCATGAGGGGACACAGTCCCTGTCGCTCTCTCCATGTAATGCCTCTCTGGTTCCCCTTTCCCCTCTCTTCTGCCTGTCGCTGCCCCCATCAGGGTGGGATTTGGGGTTCCAGTAAAGTTTGGTTTGTTTCTTCTCCCTCCAGTTCCTCAGGGCTCCTCTGGCCATGGAAGGGCAGATTTGGGGTGAAACCAGGCAGAAATGGGGGCAGATGCAGGACGCTGGCACTCAGCAGTGCCTAGGATGGGAGCTGGAGCTCAGCATCACACTGGCCTCAGGGTGCAGAGAGGGGTCCCCCTTTGTGGTCCTGGGTGCTCAGGTTTGCTGTGAGCAGCCCTGACCCTCAGGGATGGGCCCCAGGCCAGGGGTCCCCTGGGCAGCACATGAAGACCCCAACAAGAGCCCATCAGCACCAAACAGTCCTGGGAGGGAGCACTGCAAAGAGCTTGAGCTGCCCCAGAGCCTCCCGGTACCTTGCTGCAGAGGCAGCTCGGGGTTACCCTCACCCTGCACCTCTTCTGGAGCCAGGAGCGCTGCAGCCCCGGCAGCACAGGGATGTTCTGCTGGGATTCAGTCCCTGCCGGGTACCATCTATCCATCCATGAATCCATCTGTCTGTCTGCCCATCCATCCCTCCATCCATCTATCATCTGTCCATCCATCCACCCCTCCCTCCATCCATCTGCCCATCCATCTGCCTATCCATCCACCCCTCCCTCCATCCGTCTGCCCATCCATCCATCCATCTATCCATCCATCCGTCTGCCCATCCATCCATCCATCCCTCCATCCGTCCATCCATCCATCCATCCATCCATCCATCCATCCATCCATCCATCCATCCATCCATCCATCCATCCATCCGTCTGCCCATCCATCCATCCATCCATCCCTCCATCCGTCCATCCATCCATCCATCCATCCATCCATCCATCTGTCTGCCCATCCATCCCTCCATCCGTCCATCAATCCATCCGTCCATCCATCCCTCCATCTATCCATCCGTCCATCCGTCTGTCTGTCCATCCATCCCTCCATCTGTCCATCCATCCCTCCATCCATCCACCCGCTGCAGATTGGGCAGCAGCACCTCTGGGTGCAAGCGCTCAGCCAAGCGCTGCCTGTTCCCTGCCTCAGTTTCCCGCATCCTGGAGCCCCATTCCCATGGAGCAGCCCAGAGGCCGCAGGGATGGGCGCTGGGGTACGACGCGGGTGGGAGCCAAGTGGGGAGGGGGGGGTTAGAAAATAAAATGTTTAATAAAAGAGCAGCTCCTGCTCCCGTCACAGCACAGGGGAGGGCGGAGGGGATGCGGTGACAGCCATGGAGCAGGGGGGCTGGAGGGAGATGAGGAGGGAGAGGAGGGGGGCTCCCACATGGCAGCACCCCCTCCCCAGTCAGCCTCCATCCAGTGTTTCACACACAACCAAGGGGGAAGCCCGGGGGGGGGCAGCTCAGGACCCCGCCAGATAGATCCCTGTGGAGGAAAAGGAGTGAGAGGCGGCTGCAAGGGCTGGGGACACGTGTCCAGCACAGGGACCATCACTGCCCCATGGCCAGGGCTCAACCTGCACCATCCCAAGCTGGGCATCGCTATGGGGCATAGCTATGGGGCATCACCCAGTAAGGGGGAAATGGAGCTTGGGGTGGTAGGGAGGGGACCCCATGCACCCCAGGGCCATAGGGAGCAGGTAAGAGACCCCCGTGCACCCTAGAAAAAGGACCCCATCCACGTTGGGAAAGGGACCCCGTGCATCCCAAGGCCACGAGGAGCAGGGAAGGGACCCTATGCACCCCAAAGAGTAAGGAATGGACCCTCCCCTCTCCAAGGAAGGGCCCCCATGTATCCTGGGGCCACAGGGGATGAGGAGAGGATCCTGACCCCCTACCTGTAGCAAACCTCTTCTTGACCAGCGACATGCGGTACCCGGCGCTCGCCAGCTCCACCTCGACGCCCGACAGCGTGCTGCCCTCGCTGCTGAACTGCGCTGCCACGGGGCTGGGCTTGCTGGGCCCACAGAGGGGCTCCCAGCTGGCCGAGAGCCGGCCACAGCCTGGTGGGGCACAGCACAGGGGTTGGGGGGGGCTGTGGGGAACGAGCCCGGACCCTGCGCTCAGTCCCCTCCGTCCTCACCTCCCTGCCCCGCGGCACCGGGCACATCCAGGAGCCTCCAGAGCAGCCTCTTCTCCTCCAGGCTCCTGCCAGGACACAGGAATGGCCCCAAGCTCCCAGACCCCAGATCCCCTCCTGCTTTAACCCTCATTCCCACCTCCCTCACCCCATCAGCACCCACATCTCCCAGCTCAGGGTCCCCTGGGCGATGCATTTGTGCATCCCGCATCCCCCCCTCTCTGCTCTCACCAACTGGCCCCGGGCTGCAGCCGCAGGTTGGTGATGGGCTCATCCACGGGCAGCAGGATGTGGACGTTGGCGAGGGGCACGGGCAGCGCCAGTGCAGCACCGTTGTAGCCGTACTCGATGCTGACCCGTGTGGTGCCCGGGGCGCAGTCCCAGTGCACGCAGAGCCGCAGCGGAGCCGAGCCGGGGCCCAGCCGTGAGAACTGGGGAGAGCAGGGGGGGTTCAGGGGGTCAGCGAGACCCTCCTGGCCCCAGGAGCAGGGGGACGCGGCTCTGTCCCCTCCATAGGGCTCACCTGGTACTTGAGCAGGGCCACGTTGTAGTAAGATGCAGCCGGGCTCTGCTCCGCTTGCTTCTGGAGGTGCCCGGTGAGCGCGGCCATGTTCAGCCAGAAGTCCTTGGTGCTGGGATCGCTCTGGGATGGGTCGCTGCCGGGATGGGGTCAGTGAGCACCGGTGCCTCGGCACCCTGGGAACACGGCACCCCAATACCCAGCTCCCCATCACTGCATCTACCAGCTCCCAAGGATGTTCAGACCCCCTGGGATCACTGGTACCCAGCTCCCCATCACTGCATGTACCAGCTCCCAAGGATGCTCAGAACCCCTGGGATCGCTGGTACCCAGCTCCCCATCACTGCATCTACCAGCTCCCAAGGATGCTCAGAACCCGTGGGATCGCTGGTACCCAGCTCCCCATCACTGCATCTACCAGCTCCCAAGGATGCTCAGAACCCCTGGGATCGCTGGTACCCAGCTTCCCACTGCTGCATCTACCAGCTCCCAAGGATGCTCAGAACCCGTGGGATCCCTGGTACCCAGCTCCCCATCACTGCACCTACCAGCTCCCAAGGATGCTCAGAGCCCCTGGGATCCTTGGTACCCAGTTCCCCATTGCTGCATCTCCCAGGGATGTCCCCAGGAAACCAAGCACCCAGATACACAGCTCCCCATCAGTGTGCACATCCCCTCCTAGGACACCTGTGCCCCCCTGGCACTCTCTGACCCCAACACCAGCTCCCCCTTACAGCACCCACCACCTCCCAGGGTGCCCATGATCCACCAGTACCCAAACACCAGCTCCCCATCACTGCATCCACCATGGTCCCTGCATCCCCCCAGGCACACCCTGTACCCCAACACCAGCCGCATCCCATGGCCAGCAGCTGGGGTATCCCCATGCGGTCACAGTGCCACCGTGTCCCCATGCACCTGTAGAGCAGCTCGGCATTGGGCAGGAACTGCTCGATGGCGCCGGTGTTGAGCAGGCGGAAGCTGAGCACGGGGGGGGCCATGCTCCCACTGAAGACACGGATGATGCCAGCGGGGAAGGACATGGTGAGCTCCCCCGTCACTTTCACCAGGCAGCTGCCGGGGACAGGCCGGGGGTCAGCGGTGGGGTGCGGTGCTTGAGGGGTAACCCTGACCCCCCCCGGGACCCCCGTACCTGTCAGCATCTCGCCCCTTGATGTACGCGTGGATGTACTCGGTGAAGGCGGTGGCCACGGGCAGCGCGTCCTGTGAGCCCAGCACCACGGGGCTGGGACCCCGCGACAGCCCTGGGGATGGGGATGGCATCAGAGCTCGGATGGAACCCCCAAAACCCGCGACCCCCCCCCAAAAACCCACCGAGCGCTGGCTGGGACACAGCGAAGAAGCCGCGTTCGCCCAGGCTGGCGGGTGCTGAGTGCGAGGGGCCGCAGCTCCAGGAGGGTGAGGGGCTCAGTGAGCGCGACTGCAAGGCAAGACAGCATTGGGGGGGGTCTGGGTTTGACCCCCACCATAGGGGGGGTCCCACAGCCCGGCCCCGCTTCACCCATCCCTGGCCACGCACCAGGTCGCTGTTGCTGCCCGCAGCCGGGCCGGCCGCCGGCCTCTTGGTGCGGGAGCGGCGTGGGGGGGCCACGAGCGGGACGTCCCGGGGGGCTGCGCTGGGCCAAGTGGGGGCAGCGTCTGGGGGAGAGGGGGACGGGACAAAGAAATAGGTGGTGATGGGGAGCTGTGTATTGGGATGTGTTCCGGGGGTACGTGGGCATCCTTGGGAGCTGGGGGATGCAGCAATGGGGAGCTGGGTACATGGGGGTTTTGGGGCTCCCAGGGGGTCTGAGCATCCTTGGGAGCTGGGGGATGCAGTGATGAGGAGCTGCGCGCTGTGGTACCACCATGGCAGAAACTCCCAGGGGGGCTCAATGGGGTCTCAGCCATGCAATGAGTTTGATCCGGTCTCAGCCCTGTTCTTTAGGTGAGACCGGGGGGGGGGGGGGAACAACACAGACTTAAGGGTAACGGGGGCGGCTCCTGCACCCCTGTCACTCACCCGGCGGGGCGGGGGGAGCCACGGCCGCGCTGCCCTCGCTCAACCTCGACCCCGACCCTGGGCAGGTCCATGGCGAGGGGCTGGAGGAGTCCCCCGCGCCGGGCGGCGCCGGGGAGGAGGAGGAGGAGGAAGCGGAGTTGGAGGAAGGACGGGGTCGGTCCCCGCCGGGGCTGCGGGGGCGGCCCCACGGCAGCGGCTCCCCGAAGGGGTCGGGCGAGGGCACTTCTCGGGGCCCCGCGCGGCTGCTGCGGCCCCGGGACCCCCGCGCCGCGTCCCCCCAGAACCCCTCGGCGCCGGGGCCGGTGAAGACGGCGAATCCGGGGGGCTCCGGGAGGCGGCCGGAGGGGCTGCGGGGCCGCGGCAGCGCCGGCGGGGGGGGGCTGCCCTGCTTGGGGAGGGGGCTTTGCGGCGTCCCCGGCTGCGGCGTCCAGGGCCTGGAGTCCGGGGAGGGTCCGGGCGCGGGGTGCGAGGGGGAATCCAGCCCCGAGTCCTCCACGTTCTCCGGGGACGAGGAGGAGAAGGGCGAGGATGAGGAGGTGAGGACGTAGGCGCGGGGGGCTGCGGGGAGACCCCCCCCCATGTCAGCGCCAGAGCTCCCGAACGCAGGGTCTGCCCCATCGCCCCCCCACGGCCCCCCCCGGTCCTCACCCGGGAACTCCTCCGCTTCAAAAGCCGACTCCAGCGGGGGCCCGAAGAGGGCAGCGGGGGGCGCTGCGGCGGGGGGAGGCTTCCCAGGGCCACTGCGCAGGGCACAGAGCGGAGGGGGCTCAGCGCCCACTCGGACCCCCCCCCCCAGAGAGGGGATTGGGGGTGGCGCATGGGTCGCATCACCCCCCAGCATCCCGCTCACCCCATACCTGCTCATCTGCGCCGCTGGGCACCCCCTCCCTGCACTGTCACCTATGGGGACAGGGGACAGGGTGGGTGCTGCAGAACCACTGCACCCCACAGCCCAGCATTACCCCCCATATCCCCAGGACCCCCCCACAGAGCCCCCCCAGCACAGCCTCACCTGCTGCCAGTGTCCCCTCAGAGTCCACATCACTCGGGGCTGGGGCCAGAGATGCCACATGCCCTGTGGAGGGACAGGGACAGGGACAGGCAGCATTGGGGGGCATGGAGCCAGGGGGACCCCCTAAAGCTGCGTCAAGCCCCCGGGGTGGCACTTACGGGACGACTGCCTCTTGACGGTGCCCTGCAAGAGAATGGGGACACGGGGTCACTCTGCTGGCCCTGGCAGCGTCCCTGGGGACCCTCCCTGCCATCCCCCCCCCAAAGCTCACCCCAATGCCGGGGGGCAGGATGAGGTTCCCCACGGTGGCCTTGAGCTGCTCCATGGTGGCCTCAGCGCTGCCGGCTGCTTCCCGGGGCTGCACCGGTTTGATGTGGACATAGAACTTGCGGGGCTCATCCTCGTCGTAGTCGGAATCGCTGGAGGAGCAGCCGTGGTTCTCCACCTCGGCTGAGCCCCCGTCAAGGCAACACCCCCAGCTCGGACACCCCAAAACTGCCCCTCCCCCATGTTCCAACACAAGGATACTGCGGGTGACATCAGGGCGCACGGTGAACCCGTCCTCATCCACCTCCGGGCAGCCCTGCGGGGAGATGCTCAGGGAGGTGTTTGCTTCCCAATGCAGGCAAAGCCAGCCCCAGCGCTGGCATTGGGATACTCACCACCTCAGCATCCAGGGATTCCCTGGGGAACAACAGGGACGGTGTTAGATCCCGGAGCTGGGAAGGGATGCGGGATGCAGGGACACAGAGAGGGGGATCTTACCCAGCATCGCGGTCCCTCTCCTTACGGCTCAACCCAGGGATACGGAATGCTTTACTACGGCTCCTCTTGGGTCCTGGAGAGGAGTGGGGGGGGGGGGCACAGAGTGGTGAGTGGCCCCCCCCACCCCGCAATCCCCGCCATGGGGCTGTGGGTGCAGACGTACTTGCCTTCCTGCGCTGGGGCCAGCCGGTACTCCTCAAAGTCCAGCACCCCTGCAGCCGAGAGCAGGATGAGCCACGGCTCCATCCCCGCACGAGGACCCTCTCACATCACCGTGGTGGGAAAGGGGAGCCCCCCCCTCACCTGGCCGCTCTCGCCCTGTGCCCTTGCTCTCGGCGAACCTCCGCAGCAGCATCTCGGTGCCGATGTTCTCCACGTTCTGCTTGAACTCCTCATGCACCTGCGAAGCAGCGGGATGAGGGGGGCGCAGCAAAGAGGGGGGGACCCTAACCCTCTGGGGACTCACCTGCCCAATCTGGACATGGGTGTCCTCCACGGAGTGCGAGTAGGAGCCGATGAGACCCTTCATGTGGCGTAGGTGGGCTTCTTCCACCTCTTGGAAGCGCTGGGAGCGGGGAAGAGGAAGGCCTTCAGCCAGGCGTGTCCCCAGGGGTTCCATGCCCAGGCAATGGGGGCTTAGCAGAATCCCCAGGGAGGGGTGGCCAGGCAGGAGGGGGACACAGCCCAAGGAATGGGGCTCAGCCCCCAGAGAGCAGAGCTGGCATCAACATGAAGAGGGGCTCAGCAAGGTTGGCATCACCAGGGCATGGGGCTCATGGCCCCATGGAGAGAGGGGTCCCCAAAGGCCACCGGTGCCACCCACCATGGCCGAGTCCAGCATCCTCTGCTCGAAGTCGGCGCGGGCAGCGTTGTATTTGTCCACCGCCCTGCGCAGCGCCTCTCCAGCCTTCTTGGACTTGAGCTCTGCCTGCGGGACCGGGAGGTGGGAATGAGCCCCCCCATGGTGGGACAGGGACCAGGGTCCCCACGGTGGGGACAGGGACACGTGGCAGGGTCCACCTTGTCGATCTCCTTCTGGCTGGTGCCCTCCTTGCGGAGCCGCTCGTACTCCTGGCACTTGCTGTGGTAGCTCTCCTTGGACTTGGGCAGCAGCTGGGCCACCCCATGCAGCATTTGGACAGCCTCCAGCGTGCCTGACACCTCCTCCTTGGACTAGGGAGGGAAACGCATAGGGCAGAATGGGGGGGGGGTCTTGGGGTGCGATGGGGAGGAGGGGGGGGGTGGGATGCGGTACCTTCTTGTGCACCCGGCCTTGCTCCTCGCCGTAGCGCGAGATCTCCTTGATGAGGTCGTGGAGCTTCTTCATCAGCTCCAAGTGGCAAAGGGCCAGTTTGTCCGAGGAGATGCGGAAAACCTCCCAGAGCGGCGCAAAGGTCCTGGGATGGGGGGGGGATACGGGGCAGGATGAGCAGGGTCCCCCCTTGTCAACCATCACGGGGGGCTCCGGACCCCTGCTCACCCCAGTTGGGTCCCATTGGTGGCCATCTTAGACAGCTTCACCATGGCCTTGGCGTAGTTCTCCTCGATGGCAGCCCTGGGGACAGGAGGTGCTGGGGATGGAGCCCGGCGATGCCGGGGACCCCCCTGAGCCCCCCCCATCCCACATGGGTACCTCTCACGGACGAAGTCAGCCAGCTCCTTGGTGGAGATCTGCCCGTGCTTCATGTTGTGGTAGAGCACATCGAAACCGTGGTTCTTCTCGCCCTGGCAGGGGACCAAATCCCACCCAGTGCCCCCTGGGACGGTGCCACCACGGGAGCCGTGGCGCACAACAGGAAGCACCGTTTGGGGCGGAAACCCCCCCCCAAACAGGGTGGCCTGGACCCCCCCTGGGTGCTGTCGTGGGTGCTGCCCCCCTCTCCCCCCCATCCAGGCTGTGGGTGCAGGGTGCTGGCGGCCCCACATGGGGAAACTGAGGCAGGGGGAAGGGGATGATGCACGAAGATGCCATACGCCGGCAGAGACGAACCAGGAAGCACCGGCCACACTCCGGCGCTGCCAACTTCCCCCCTCCCAGTGCCGGGACGGGGATCCCCATGGAGGGGGGGGGGGGGTCAGGGACAGCAGGGTGGCCAGGGGGGTGGCCCATGGGAGCCCATCGCCCCCTCCCTTCCCCATAGCAATTAATACACAGCGTTAATGAAGGCATTGGGTCAAATGGTGGCCATGACCCCCCCGCCCCCCCGCCAAGAGCTGTGGGCAGCGAGCCCTGGGAAGGGCAGAGGCACCCATAGATGGGGGCACCCATGGTGGGGGGGCACCAATGGGTGAGGGGCACCCATGGGGGGTCCAGGCTTACCCAGAAGTGCTCGGTGAAGTAGGACATCTTGGAGGAGGAAGGGGGGGAGACGGCAGCGTGGGGACCCCCCAGCTCAGCTCCCGATGCCCTATGGAAACATTGGCTCTTACCCTGTTGTGGGGGGCTCAGTGGGGACATCCGCCCCCCTCGCTGTACCCCCCCCCCCCCCAAGGTGTGCAGTGCACGGGGGGGGCCGCCAGGGCAGCACTTGGGCCCGACACCAGATACGCAGCTAAATAATAGATGAGCTGCTGCTGCTGCGTGGTGGCGGCTGCTCCCAATGCCCCCCCGAGAGCCTCTTCCCCCCACAAATGGGGACCCCCCCGGCTGCACCCCAAATGCACTCACCCATGCTGGGGGTCCCACATCAGAGCACCCCCCCCTCCAGCACTGAGCAGGGGGACCCCTAAGTTGTGCCCCCCCCCCCGGCTCCGCTCCCCATCAGAGATAAACAGGAAACCCAAACGCTGGTGCATGGCTGGGGGTTGATGGGATGGGGGGGGATGGACCCCACTCACCGTGGGCTGCTTGGGGGCTCCGGGGCCCCCCCTGATCATCCTTGTCGAGCAGGGGTCTGGGGAGGAGGGGAGGAAAGGAGAGGTGAGGGCACAGCCCCCGACCCCCCCAGCGCCTCTGCACGGGCTCAGCCACCTGTGTCATGAGTGGGGCGGGCTCAGCGCGGCTCCCCCCCCGGCAGGATGGAGCAGGAGCGGGGCGGGGAGGGTGGGACCCCGGTACCGGACCCCAACCCGCGTCCGGTCCCGAGCGGCCGCATCCGCCGCGAACCCCCCGCCCAGTCCCCGCCGGCCAAAGTCCCCGGAGGCTGCAGCGGCCCCGAGCGGAACGAGGGGCACCGGAGAGGGGGGGGGGAAACACGCACACGGGACACTCAGCATCGCTCCGTGCTGCGGCAGGGCCCCCCCCCCGGACACCCCAACAGGGCAGCCCTTGGGCACCGCAGCGGTGACCTTCACCGGCGGGGTGCGGGCATTCATGCGGCCCCCCCGAGGGGTGCGGGGAGCTCCGGGGGGGCTGCACCCACCCCGGCTGCAGCTACAGGACAGGGGGCTGCCTACGGAGGAGGGGGGGGAACTGTGCACGCCGGCACCCCCCGTGCTGCTGCTCCAATGGCGGGAGGTCGGGGCGTGCACAGGGGGGGCAGATTCTCCTTCCAGAATAAGGAGGGAAAGCACCGAGCCCCGCACCGGGGGGGCTGCCCGCAGCACCGGGAGCGGCGATCTGGGGAGAGCGGGGGGAGCTGCACCGTGCACGGAGAAAGGAGGGGGATTATAGGAGGGGGGGCACCGGAGGCGGGGCGCGCTACAGCGGGGAGCCCCGCACACAGCGCGGGAGGGGTCCGGCCGTAGAGAGGCTGCCTCGGGGAGGGGGGATGCTGCGGGAGCGGGGGATGCCGCAGCCCGCTCCGGTGCGCGGGGCCGAGGAGGGCGCTGGGTGCTCCCCGGGCGGCTGCGGGGCCCGGCGGGGCCGCACTCACCTGCGGGGCTCCCGCCCCGGCCCCGCTCCCGCTCCGCCGCCGCCCCGCGCCCGCTCCGAGACGCGCGCTCCGGGACGGGACCGCGCCGGGGGCGGGGGTGGTTTAGGCCACGCCCCCCTCCCGCCGCGCCGCTTTGCGATTGGTCCCCGAGCCCGGCAGCGGTTACCGCAGCCAGCAGCCGCCGCTTCCCATTGGCTGAGGCGCCGCCGCGCCGCGAGCGGGAGGGGGGGTGATTTGCATTTTTAAAGCGGCCGCCGCCCAACAGCGCGGGTTTTTGGGGGGGGGGGGGTGCGGGTGATGCGGGGCGGGCCCCGAGACACCGGCACCGGGTTCCGGCGCTGTCACCAACCCCACGGGGCGCGGGGTGCAGCCGCTCGCACCCCGCACCCGCCGCGGCCCCGCCGGTGCCACCCTGCGCCTCGCACCCCGCTGAGCTCATGCCCCGGCTCCGGCTGACACCGGGCGCAGCTGCGCGGTCGGGGGCTGCTCCCGGCGTTGGGGACCGGGAACCGGGAAACTCAACCTCAAACACCCCCCCCCCGCGAGGTGGGGACCCGGCCCCGCACCGGGGGAGCCGGGGATGGGCGGGCTCCACATTGTCCCTCGTCCTGCGGTGCCGGAGCGGGACGGTGACAGCGGCAGCAGCGGGAACAGCCCCGGCCCCCCCCAGCCTCGGTGCTGGAGCCGCAATCGGCCTCCGTGCGAGTGACCCCCCGACAGCACGGAGCCCCCTCCCCATGGCGCTGCCACGGCCCCACAGGGGAGATTTTGGGGAAGGGGGGGCAGTGTTGGGGGTGGGTTTAGGGGTGAGGGTGGGGCTTGGTTCTATGGTCCAAGGTGGCGGGGGGGGGGGTCAGCCCCATCAGCGGGACACGGGGCTGTGGGACAACCCTCCCCCCAGCACCAATGAGGCTCCGGCCCCCCCCCTTCCCCGTGCGGAGGCAGGGGCTGCAGCCCCCTCCTCTGCGTGCCGGGGGCGTTTGGATGGGGATGAGGATGGGGATGCAGTTGTCATGGCAACCCCGCATCCATCCATCCATCCTCAGCGCGCTGGCGCGCCAGCCCCGCTCCAAACCCCCTTAGCCCGCATTCCCCCCCCTCTCCCCAAGCCCCACATCTCCCCCCTTCAGCCCCACATCCACACCACCCCCCCAGGGCCATGCTTTGCCCCCCCCCCCCAGCCCCTCTCACACTGCAGGATGCAACCCCACAGCACCCCACACCCCCCTCACCCCCAAACCCTCCTGCAGCAGCCCATGGTGCCCCCCCCACCTCCCCAAAGGCTTAGGGACCCCCCCCCCCCCCCCGAGCCCCCCTGCAGCACAGGAGGCAGCGAGGCCGGAGCTATCCTCTCTTTAATGCTCATTTCAACACATTAACGTGGCGTGCAAGACAGGGAGTGTGCCGGCGTCCATAGGAAGGGTCTGGGGGGGGCGGAATTAACACCCCCCACTGTCCCCCCCCTCCAACCCAGCTTCCAGCTAAGAAAGAAATATATAAAGCACTACAGGTGAAACATTCAGTCCCCCCCTTCCCTGAACACACAGGACAATACAATCCAAGGTAAAAGCCCCCGAGGTGGGGGGGCTACAGATAAATATCCCCCCCTCCCCCCCCCATAGAACCACATTTGGTTTTTGTTCAGTTTCTGCTTTTTCTTTTGTTTTTTTTTTAGCTTTTTCTTAAAAAGTCATTACAAAAAGAAGCCGCCGGAGCCTCCTACAAAACAGGTTTAGTGTTTGCTCCGGCGGGGGGGGCAAGGGGGGGCAGGATCTGACACGCCCCCCCCCCCCGGTTGCTCTCCACTCACAAAAACCCCCTTAAAAACCACCTGGAACATTTGGTTTCTCAACAGCTTTCCAGCAGTTTGGAGGTGAATGAAGGGTCTCAGCCTGGGGGGAGGACAGGACACACACCCCCCCCCCCCAAAAGCTCCTGCATGTGAAGTAGGGGGGGGACACAGAACTGCTCTTGGCAGCCACAGGGGCTGGTTGTGCCCGGGGGGGTGGGACACACACACAACACACAAGGTGTCAGGGACAAAGCCCACGGCAGCAGCAACCACAGCTCCCCCCCCCCCAGAAGGAGACCTGGACCCCCCCCAAAAGCAGGGCTGTGGATGCAGGGGGGGTTGGCAGTAGTGGCTTGTCCGGGGTGGGGGGGTAGGAACAGCAAATGACAAGATTTACCCTGTTCATTGGAGCACCGCTGCTGGATGTGGGACACGCACACACACACATGGAGATCCTGCCCCCCCCCCCCCCGCAAAGGCAGGGTCCCCCCTTCCTGGTCCCTCAGCGCCCCCCCCCAAAGGATGGCAGTGGGTGCAGAGTGAGGAGTGCATGGCTCTGGCATGGGCATGCAGGATCCACGCGGCATGTGAGGGTGCAGCATGTGCGCGCTGTGAGCTGGGGGGAGCCCCTCACAGTCCTGGGGGGGGAAACGACCCCATCTCCATCCCCCACCCCCCGGCAGACCCCCATCTCCCTCCCCTCTGAGCTGCAGTGGCCAGGGGCTGATACAGCCCCAAGACATTGACTGTGGATGGGGGAGGCTCACAGAGGAGGAAGAGGATGAGGATGAAGCCCACGCTGTGGCCCCCCCCCCAAAACCCCTCAGAACTCCACCTTGCAGGCGGGGAAGGTCTCATCCTGCATGGCCACGGTGCTGTTGCTGCCCAGCACCGTGATGCCCAGCTCCTGCTGCCGGTCGTGGGTCTCCTGGTACCACTCGTGCATCACCAGCGAGTCAAAGGTTGGGATCAAGGTCACCTGCAAAGACACCATCACGGTCACTGCACCGGGAAGGGGCTGATCCCACTGCTCCGGGTATCCCGGGGAGGGCTCACCTGGATGTCAGTGCCCCACTGGTGCTTGCCGGCGAGCAGGGCATCGAGCAGGGAGCGCAGGACACCCTCCTTCAGGTGGTCATCACCGCTGACCACGTAGCAGAGGGACCGGACACGCCGGAAGAACTCCTCATCCACAGTGCGGGCGCTCCAGGAGCCGGGCAGATAAGCCAGGTCCACATAGATGGGGGGGCTCGGGGGGGCTGCAGTCTGTGTGCCTGTAGGGATGGGGGGTACAGTGCTGTGAGCCCCATGGGCACAGGGACACCGGAGCTGGAGCACCCCCATCCCCACCCAGCCCCATACCTGCGGGTGAAGCCTGGCCAGCTCGGGCTCCGGCGCTGCGAGTGGTCCCCGTGGTGCGGGTGTCCCCACTGGAAAGGCTCTTCTTGTCCCCAAGGAGCAGCCTGGCTTTGTCCCCGCTGTCCCGGGCAGCACTGGCGGGGGTCCTGGCCTTGGGGGCTGAGCTGGGGTGCCGGGGGGGCTCAGCCCTTGGGGCGGATGGTGTTGAGCCCACACGGGACGGGGTCCTCTTCACCTTACCAGGAGGGTCCTTCTTCCCAGCGCGGCTCTGCTCGGTCGGCAGCGCCTCGGGGTCCACCATGCAGATGCCGGGCTGGGCAGGGATGGGGCAGGGATCCTTCATGGGGGCCGGCAGTGGGTCACGGGCCCTGACTGTGCCGCGATGGGGCTGCTCCGAGTCCTCGTCCGACTCCAGCCCGTCGGCCAGGATGGAGGGGCAGTCCTCGGCGGCCGGGGGGAGGTCGGAGTCCGAGAGGGTCGGCAGTGACTCGCTGACGGAGGTCGGGGGGGTCTCGCCATGGCCACGGTGCTGCAGCAGCTCCTGCGATGGGTCACTGTCCGACAGCTCCCGGGGACTGGCGGCGGCCGAGGGCGACCGCTCCGATTTGGGATGCTCGAACTCGCAGGGTGACACCAGGCACAGGTCCACGTCGTGGGGGGAGTCAGAGCGGCGGCCGGGCCGCGGCCCCCCATCTCCATCAGCCCACGGTGGGTGGTGACACGGCCGCAGCGGCAGCGACAAAGCACCCTTGCTGGTGGCATCCGGCTCCGGTGTGCTCCCGGTGCCCCCCCGGGACCGCCTGCCCTCCTCCGGGGGGGACTCACTGACGGGGGGCAGCACTTGCTCGAAGGAGACTGAGAGCGACTCATCCACCTCAGTGGAGTGCGGCGAGCCCACCTCGGCCGGCAGGGATGGCGTGGTGATGGTGGGGGACACGTCGGGGACATCATCCTTGAAGGGGCTGAGGGAGAGGCAGCCCGCAGAGCCGGAGCCGTCCTGCGGCGCTTTGCCCCCGCTCGGAGGCCATGGGTTTGGCTGCCGGTTGGTGCCAGCGCCGGGCTCCTCTGCACCATCATCCACCGGCGACTGGTGGAAGGGAGTGTGCCCAGCACTGGCCAGCCCCGAGCTGGCCGGGGACATCATCTCCAGGGTCTTCTCCTCGGAGCTGCCACAGGCATCCTCGCCACCCTCAGGGCCGTGGTTGAGCATCCCGGTGGGCGTGAGGTCGAAGTTGACGCTGCGGTCACTCTTGGGGGTCTTGGCCAGGGGGGACGGGGGGCAGACGGCTCGCAAGGGGCTGCTCTCCGCATAGCGGAAGCGCTGGGGGCTGTCGGGGTCCTCCAGCCCGTTCTCCAGGCAGGAGGAGTCCCCCCCCGGCCCCCTGCCCGCCCCGTTCGCCAGCGGCAGAGGCTCCAGCTCACCCTCGGTGGGCTCCTCCTTCCTCCTCCTCCCGCCAGCCCCCGGCGAGGCCTCGGGCCCCATGTCCTCAGGGGAGGAGGATTTGGAGCAGTCCGATGTCCCTGGCTCCTTCCTGCTCCCTGCGTCCCTTTGCGGGGCTTTGGCCTTGGGCTTCTCAGGCTCCTTTTTGAGTGGGGGCTTCTTGATGCTCCCGGTCTTGGCCAGGGGTTTGCGGGATTCCGGGACTGGTGTTTTCCGGGCTGGGGTCTTGGCAGGAGCCTTGGCCTCTGCCTTGGTCTCCTTCGCATCCTTCTGCAGCGTCTCAGCTTTCACCTCCTTCTTCACCACCTTCATCTCCTTCTTGGCCTCCGCCTTCACCTCATTCCCCTCATCCTTCCTCAGTGGCTTCTTCTCCTCTTTCCGGGGGACAGGTTCCTTCTTGGGCACCGCTTTCTCCTTGCTCAGCTTCAGCTTTGCATCCACCTTCAGCTTCTCCACTGAAGAGTCCAGCTTGGCTCGAGCATCCTTGGCTTTCTCCTCCTCTGACCCTGCTCTGGCCGCCTCCCCCAGGGATTTTGGCTTCTCCTTGGTCACTGCCTTCACCTCCTTCTTCTCCACCTTTGGAGCCTTCTCCTTTGGCACCGGTGCCCCAGCATCCACCAAGCTGAGCTTGGAAGCAGACTTGAGGCTCTCCTTGCTCTCTGCCCTCCTCTGCTTGAGCGCCTTCTCTGGCTGGGACGCTGCCGGCCCCTTCAGATCATTCTTGGTGACCACAGGGTGCTTGAGGAACTCCAAGTGCTTCACCTTCTCCAGCCCCTCCAGGATGCGGCCCTGGGGGGTGCAGCCAGGGAACAGGACCCGGATGATCTTCTCGGAGGGGCTGACAGGGTGCCAGACAAGCAGGGCGCACACCGAGGTCAGGCACTGCAGGGGCAGGTCCTGCTCCTTGGGGTAGCCGTTACCCGACCATTGCTGCAGGAGAAACTCCAGCTCCTTGGTGCCTTTGACGGGGTTCAGGACGTACATGTCCAACCGGCCCACTCCCATCTTCTGGAAGAGCACGGTGGGCTCCGCGCGGGGCCCGCTGTCCCGCGCCAGCAGGTTGGGACGGATGCCCAGCTTCTCCAGGTAGTGCAGGGTCAGGGCAGCTTCATCGCAGCTCTTCAGCACCCGGGAGTTGCCCTCGATGTCCTTCAGCTTCTCGGAGGCGTTGAGGAACACGACGCCCAGCTCCGGGGAGATGAGGTTCTTTGCCCAGTCCCCGTTGCCCTGCGAGCCCTGGGATGGATCCTCCTCCAGCTCTGCCAGCTTCCTCTGCAGGAGGCTGTTGACACCGGGCAGGCTGTCGGTGCCCGCGTGCGTCACCAGGATGGAGTCGATGCGGTCCAGGTGCCGCACCAGCTTCCAGAAGGATGATTTGGGGTTAGAGCCTCCGTTGACCAGAACGTTGAAGCCGTTGACAGCAAAGAAAGCAGAGTCCCCTCTCCCGCCCGGGAAGATATAGCAGCAGGGCTTGGAGAGCTTGAGAAAGCCCACCATAGTGGGGGGCTCCAGGAGGTCAAAGGGGGACTGGGGCTCCAGCGACTCCGAGAGGTATTCCATGAACTCCTCCAGCCCCTCCATCTCTGGCAGGATGCAACCCGGGTTGTAACGCAGCTCGATGAAGTCCTGGAGGTTGTGATGGTCCAAGCCCGAGTCCTTCCATTCCCCAAAGTCGGGGCAGCTGATGGTCAACCTGGCCTTGGCTGAGGGGTCTGCAGAGCTCAGGATCTCCCCAACCTGTGAGGGGACAGCATCAGGAGGGATGTGGCACCCAGGGGTGCCCTGCCTCAGCCCCCCTCCCTTTGAAAGCACAGTGCACCCTTCCCATGGGCTCCCACACAGCCACCCCCAAGGGCAGGATGCAGCCAGGAGCTGGGGGGGGGGGGGGGAAACAGGCAGGTCCCTCCTGGGGGTGCTCAGCACCGCACCTCCTTGTCCGTGAAGATCTGGATGAAATCCCGCAGGGAGAAGCAGCCTGTCTGCAGCATCAGCTCCCCCGTGTCCTCCACGCAGGGCCCCGCGAACACCAGCAGCTTGTGCTGGGACACGTCCGTGATGAGGTTCCGCAGCTGAGGAGAGGATGGGGGGATGTGAGGATGGAGGGGACAGGGGGACGGAGGGGACACGGGGATGGAGGGGACATGGAGATGAGGGGGACAGGGGGATGGAGGGGACAGGGGGACGGAGGGGACATGGAGATGAGGGGGACAGGGGGATGCCACGAGGCTCCATCCCATGGCTCCCCCGTGCCAGCAGCTCTGAAGGGGCCCTGGCCACGTGTCCCGGCCCCCCCGTTCTCACCTCGTCACACAGGGACTTGTCGGAGGGGTTGAGCAGCACCAGGGTCTCCAGCACATCCCCGCGGTGGTGGAGGGTCCGCTGACCTGCAGGGAGCCAGGGCTCACTCCCACCCTCATCCCATGGGAATGGGATGGAGGGGGACACACTGGCACCCACTGGAGACCCAACACCTACTGCAACCCCCCCCCCCACACTGTAGGGGGTGTGACAAAGGGGACATGGCGGGGAAGAGGCATTAGAGCAGCCCCACTATCCCTGTCTCCACCTTCTCCTATTCCTTCTTCCCATGGGAATCCCATCCTGCCCCGGGTGGGGGAAGGAAGCGGTTTCTCACGTGGGGCGATCACGGGGTTTGGCCATGGGGGGGTGGGCACAAAGCAAACCCTGTTTCTGCAGAAGAAGGGGGGTTCCCACAGCCCATGAGTTAACCCTCACGCTGGGGGGGTGTCGAGGTGCCTGTGCCCCCCATTTTTACCTTTCACGATGCTGGAGAACGTGGCCGAGTGCCGGGACACAAAGAGCTTCAGCTGCTCATCCAGGTTGCAGGAGGAGAGGTCAATGTCCCAGGAGCGGATCCCTTTGAAGGGGGGGACAGGATGGGGCTCAGCTCCATCCGCACCCACACTGCAGCACCCACGTGGCATCACTTTGTGCAAGCAGCAGCACTGTCCCCTTGCAGTGTCCCCCCCCTCCTCATCCCCTAGGCCACCCTGGTGGCTTTTGGCATGACCCCGACCCCAACCAGCCCCCGGCATGAGGGTGATGCACCCGGTGCTGAGCACCCCATGCAGTGACTCAGGGCAGCTCCAGTTTTGCCAACCCAAATCCCAGCCCCGGGGCCACGGTTCCAAGCGGTGTTTAAAGGAATTAACGGTGCCAGAGGAGTTGGTGCCCAACGTGGGGAGCAGGAACCCCCAAAGCACCCCCCAGCCCTTCAGGACCCCATGGGGGGGTTTGGGGGTGTCCCCAACGGCTCCTGGCCACCGATGGTGCAAGGCACGAACCCTCAGGGGTTGCACAAGGTGCTGCGGCCATGTCGGGGTGCCCCCCCCCACTGTGACTTGGGGGAAGTGCTCCATGGGGTGCCCCAATGCCATTGCCTGGGACACCCCCCCCCCCGGTGAGCCCAGCATCCCCCAGCTGCGTGGGGTAAGGTCTTGGGGGGGAACAAACCCCTAAAGGGGGGGGGGGGGGCAGGTCACAGGGACAGGATGGGGGCAGAGCCTGAGGGTCTGGGGCAGAAGAGGGGGGAGAGCCTGCGGGGTCTGGAGGAAGATGTTGGGGTCGGGGGGGGCTGATGCTGGGGGAGGGGTCTGAGACAGGAGAGGGGGCAGATGCTGGGGGCAGATCCTAGGGGTCTGGGGGGGGGGGAGAACTTGGGGGGTCTGGGGCAGGAGAGGGGACAGATGCTGAGGGCCCCGGGGGAGGGGGGCGGGAGATCCTGGGGGCCTGGGGGGGGGCGGGGGCAGATGCTGGGAGGGTCCGGAGAGGGCGCAGAGCTTGGGGGGATCCGAACCCTGGAGCCCCGGTCCGACCCCAGGGCGGGATGAGCGGAGGGGAACGGGGTGTGTGTGGGGGGGTCAGACCCGGGGTGCCGCGGAGCACCCCAGGCCGTGCGGCCGCGGTAGGCGCGGGCTCACCTCGCTCCAGCTGCTGCAGCGCGGCCGTCAGCAGCCCAGGCCGGTGGCAGCCGCCGCCCACGATGGCCAAGAGCGAGAAACGGCGCGGGGCCGCGGCGGGGCCCTCGGGAGCGGCCGCAGCCGAAGCCGCCGCCGCCGCCATCTTCGGCGCCCCCCGCCCGCCGAGCCAGGCCACGCCCCCCCGCTGCGTCACCGCCGGCAAGTCCCGCCCACTGATGTCACCTCCAGCCAATGGGGTAGCGCGGCGGGGGAAACGGACGGGGGAAAGCGGCGGTGGGGGGGGCAGCCTTAAAAGGGCAATGGAGGGGTGGGGTCGCCTAGGGTGGGGTCCGGCGCGGTGCGGTCCTGCGCTGTGCAATGCAGTGCAATACAATGCAATACAATGCAACACAATGCAATACAAGCGGTGCGGTGCGGTGCTGTGCTGTGCTGTGCAGTGCAATGCAATACAAAGCAATACAAGGGGTGCAGTGCGGTGCCGTGCAAGGGGTGCGCAGTCCAGTGCGGAGCTGGGGGTGGGCGGTGCAGCGACGGGAAGCAGCGAGGAGATGGGGCTGTGCAGTGCCCCGCGGTGCTGGGATGGGGTTGCGTGGTGCAGCGCAGGGGCGAGGCTGTGCAGTGCAACCCTGGGCTGTGCAGTGAGCGCAGGGCGCTGCGGGACTGAGCTATCGTGGGCTGTGCAGTGCGATGCAGCGCAGCGCCTGGGTGATGCTCGACCTCTCTTCCCAAAGCGCTTCAGCCTCCCGCACAGCAGCAGTAACCGGCGCCATGGGCACAAGACCGCCTGGGCCCACCCCAAGCTCAGCGCCGTGCTCCCCGCCATGCACCCTCCAGCGGCCTCAACGCCCCATATGGACCCATAGAAGGGTGGGATGCACCCCAGGCCCCCTGCCCAGAATCCCCCCAAAGAGCAGGCAGGAGCTGTGAATCCAAATCATTTAATGTGGCCCTGGGCACCTGCAGCACCCCAGGGGGGCAGAGTGCTGCGCAGGCGCACCCAAGCACCCAGCAGCATCCCAGCGGGTGGCAGCATCCCCGGTCCCTCAGGAGCACTTGAGGATGAAGAGGTTGCAGACGGTGCCTAGGGGGCAGCTGCAGAGCTTCCCGATCCGGGCCCCCTTCCGCACTGCACACGGCTCCCAGGGCTTGCACTGCGGGCAGCACCGTCAGCACCTGGGCTGGACCCACCACCGGCACCCAAAGGGTCCAGCCCCGGGGTTCAATCCCCACCGCCCCCCGGCCTGGCCGTACCAAGGGCACCCAGCTCAGCCTCTTCTCCAGCGCCGGCAGCTCCCTGCTCCCCAGCTTCCCCAGCACCTCCTGCAGCGCCTCGACCTGCCGCACACAGCAGAGGGTCACCCCTTGGGATGCGCAGGGGCTCCGGACCCTCCTCATCCCGAGCCTCCGGATGCCGGTGTCAGATCCTCCCCCACCAACCAGCAGCCCCATCCCCTGTGCCTGGCTCAGGGTCCATCCCTGCTGGAGGGATCAGGGCGTTTGTGGTGCTGGGATGGGTCCCACCACCTGGGTGCAAGCCCCCATGACCCCTCCCTGGCACCCACCACCCTGCACAGCATCTCCTCTTATCACACCCAAGCCAGAGCAACTCATGCTGTGAGATGTCCCTGAGCCCCCAGTGGTGGAAAACCAATGGTGGGGTCTCAGTGTCCCCCTCCCCAATACCCTGGGGTATCTCAGCACGGCCAGAACCAGCCCCCAAAGCGGGGCAGCAGGAGCAGGAGCACCTCAAGGTGCCCCAGAGCCATGCAAGGGGTGCTGGGGCCCCATCCCCTGCAGACAAAGCTCCCCCTGCCCCTTACCAGGTCTGTCCCCTCCCGGTGCTGCCTGGGTAGGCTCTCAGCTGGCCCCAGCCCCAGCCCCGGCTCCGCAGTGCCCAGCAGGATGAGGCCGGATCCAACCAGGCAGAGCAGGTAGAGCCAAGCGCTTCCCATCCTCCCGGTGCTGGATGCGTCCCTGGATGCTCATGGATGGGCCCAGCTCAAAGGGCTTTATACCCCCTCCCGCAGCACCCACCCCATAGCCTCTGGCCTGGGCAAACACCCGCTGACGCAGGCGGGGAGCAGGCACCCAGCGGGTGCATGTGTGTGTCCCAGCCCATGACGCTGCCACCGAGGGGATGGGGGAGCCACGTCCCCGGGAGCTGCATCCCCTGGGATACACGAGCCCCAGTCCAGCGGCCAGGAGTGACGTCAGTGCCACGTCCATGCGGAGCAGCCCGAGAGCCGGCGGGCACAGAGCAGCTCCCCCAGGGCTGAGCCCCCCCCAGCTCCCAGGCTGATGCCAACGCTCTGAGCAAACACGGCTGCGGTGCCTCATCCCAGGCACCGGCGGTGGCGGTGACACAGAGCGGGGTCCCTTGGGGCTGGCACATGGTGACAGAGACAGCTTCGTGCCACGGGAGGGGGGACAGAGGGGGAGCTGCAGCCCCCGGGCCGGGGCTCTGATGCAGAGGGAGGCGTCTCTTTGTGTCCCTGCGAGGGGAGAGCAGGACACACTGCTCCTGCAGCATAGAGTGGGCCCAGATCCAGCTCCATCACAGGCAAGTGGTGGGGATGGAGCAATGGGGTATCCCAGACCCCCCTTCTCTGTATCCCACAGCTACACTGAGTCCTCCAGCATCCCTATGGGTGCCACAGCCCTTTATGGGGCTCCTTCGTGTCCCTCAGCATCCCTATGGGTGCCACAGCTCCTTATGGGGCTCCTCTGTGTCCCTCAGCATCCCTATGGATACCACAGCTCCTTATGGGGCTCCTCTGCATCCCTCAGCATCCCTATGGATACCACAGCTCCTTATGGGGCTCCTTCGTGTCCCTCAGCATCCCTATGGATACCACAGCTCCTTATGGGGCTCCCCCGTGTCCCTCAGCATCCCTATGGATATCACAGCTCCTTATGGGGCTCCTCCGTGTCCCTCGACATCCCTATGGGGTCCCTTTGGATCCCCCAGCGCGCTCTCGGCCATGACCCCGCACGACCCCAAGCCCCGCCCACAACGCCACTGACCGCGCCCACCCATCAGCGCGATGCTCTCTGGGTAATGGAGTCCCCTCTGCCGCCCCCTGCTGCCTCGGCACAGCCCCGAGCCCAAAGCCCCTCTCCAGGTTCCCTGCAGCCCCTTCAGGCACTGGAGCTGCTCTTCAGGAGCCTTCTCTTCTCCAGGCTGCCCCAGCCCAGCTCTCTCAGCCTGGCTCCAGAGCAGAGCTGCTCCGGCCCTCGCAGCATCTCCACATCCCTCTTGGGGATGCAGTGGGGTCTCCCAGAGAGAATCCCCTCCCTCAGCCCCCAAAACTGTTTCCAGGCGAACCTGAGTGAACGTATCACCTCTTCCCTTCACTGCCATGCAAGCCGCCTGCCAAGGACTCTAGAAACAAGAGAGAGCAGGCGAAACTGAGTTTATTGTTACTGCCAAGTGGAATGTTTCAACTACGAGAAACGTGGGGGGATGTTTGACCAAGACTGCGTTTATTACAAAAAGAAAGAATAAAACCAAACTGACGCAAAGTGAACATTTGGCTACGAGGCAGCAGCAGCCTCCCCGTGTCCTTGCAAAGTCAAGGGGCATAAAAGTCACCACCTGTCATCTGGCATTAAAGAAAAATAGAGATTGAGCTCTGTAGGGGCAGATGGGGGCTCTCAGTAGCGGCGGCTGAAGCGTGGCTCTGGGGGCCGGGGCAGCCGCTCCTGTCCCATGAACACTCCCTGGATCCCGGTGCTGGGCAGGACTTGGCTCTGGTTCCCAACCTGGGTGAAGCCTCCGCGCCTGCAACCAAGAGCAACCCCTCTGAGATCAGCCCAGGAACGGGCAGAGGGCTCCGAGCAATGAGGCGGCTTTGGGTGAGTTTTCTACTTGCCAATCCATAGTTAAGGAGAAGGCGGAAAGTGTTTGTCATGACTGAGACAGGGATGTCTTCTGTTAGACAGGGCAACTATTGCCACGACATGAGAAGCACTCTGACAAAGCTCCTTACCCTGACAGCCCTCCTCGATTCACCACATGGCCTGGTCCTGACTGACCAGGCATGCTTCTATCACCACCTAATTGAAAATGAAATAAAAAGGAAAGAAAAAGGGGGAAAAAAAAAAAGGGGGGAAAAAAAAAAAAAAGACAGACTTTTGTGTTTTCCTAAGATAAAGCCACCTCCTTCCCAGAATTTGTTTTCTTGGCAATGCTGCTAAAGCTCCAGAGGAATGGGAACTGCTGCTGGAAGTTGAGCAGCAAGAAGAGGGGAAACCACACTGGAAGCAGCAAGTGTACCTTGCTCACGATCCCGTCCCATCACTCCTCCAGCCACACTGCCCTGCCATGAACGATCTCGGTGCCCCTCTAACCTTGGGCCATCATCTCCCCAGCCACGGCCAGCTCTTCAAAACATAAAAGAACATCCTCTAGTGGCTCCCTTCTTCATTGAGCACCATAGGGGAAGCCAAACCCTGCACCCATCAAGAGCTACTCCATGGTTAACCAAGACCCAATGGTTGCAGTAACAACTGGGCAAAGAGAAGCTGCTGAACAGTGTCCTCCGCACCACAAAGCACCTCTTTGCTCCAGAGAGACCGCGTTAGCAGCACAATGGACATGGAACAACTCATTGACTGGCTGGTGGATTTAGACCATTCCTGGTGGGTCAGCTGAGGGAGAACTGGACCTGATGCTCCTGGACTGCACCCAGCCTGACTGGGGCTCAGTCACCAGATAGGGCTCAGTTCTCCTCCCTCAATACTGGAGATTATGACTCCAGTTTCCTTAAACCCTGAGCCCTAAGCCCAGCTGAGACTGTGGGAGGTGGAACTGGAGCATCCAGGATGGGGCTGAATCTCAGCTGCAGAAGAGAAAGTTATTCACGAGAGAACCTGTCAGGAACTGAGCTAAACTGGGCAGTGCCTCTCTCCTCACTCCAACGCTCTCCTGACGCATGGGAATGTGCTTCTATCTGGAGACAGGATTCACTCATGCCACCCTTCAAAAGTTCACCAAGAGCTTCAATGTGAAGAACCAAGGAATCACTCCCCTGGTTCCACAAGCACTAACCGGGTTGGGGGGGGGATCCCTCTCCCTTCATTCATCCTCCGGTCGGAGCCATAACCACCCCAGCTATCCCGCGAATGTCGCTCGGGCCCTCCATGCCTCTCCTCCGGGTAGTGCTGGAAGGCAAATGGCATAGTTACGGTCAGCATTGATACATGTTTTCTTTCAAGAGAGTAAAAAAAACAGCTCCTCCCAGTTCGGATTCTATAAGCTGACAGAAGGAGCAGGAGCCATCTCTGGTTTTACTGGTCCCATGGCTTGCACTAGGTGCTGGCTTCACAGCACCTTCTCAGTGGTAGTGGTAGGAAGTTTTTCGTTGGGGAGGGTGGTTCTGTTTTCTAGGGTGGCTTTGAGGCTTCATTCTAACTCCAGATCTTTCATGTCTACATAGAATATCTGCCTACTATTCATGTCTATATAGAATATCTGCCCAGTTCCTGGGAACTGGTTTTCAGAGTCACCTCCCTCGTGCAATTAGGACACCAGCTATTTCACAGATACGCATCAGAGAAGGGACCCCTCTGATGGGTGAAGCAGGAAGCGTGTGCACTGTGTTCTTTCCAGTCTGGGGCTGGCTTGGGTGGTTTTTAAGTGCAGTGGGTATTGGCTATCACCCACCTGCCCGTCACGATCCGGTATTCCTCTTGAACCGTCTCTTCTGGAAGAGAAAGAGAAGTTTTGGTTGAATCCACACAGTAATCCTAATTCCAATGTCTATGAAATAGGGCAGGAAAGTTTATCTTCATTAGGCTGTAAAGCTGAACACCAACACGTGTTTAGTGGTAAGATACTCAAATGAGTTTGTGTTCCACAGCACACAAAGAGCTCAAAGCGGCACCTATTACTGTAATAAGGGCACGTAAAGCATCACCGAGGCACGGGCAGGCCCTTAATGCTACCAAGGGAGAAGACTGAGTGACCCTTCCACTACGAGAAATGAGTTTCAAGCAAAAGCAAAGCAAGACAAAAGTCTCAATGAGCACAATGCAGAACTGTGGAACTAAACATCTGCACTAGCTGGGCTCCAAATATGAAAGCAGGGAAAGCTTTAAAGTAAAAGGAAACGGTTCAAGCTCAGGCTAATGAACAGGGATTTGTAAACCAGGTTTCCATCCATCTCCAGAGCAGCTCTGGGATCTCCCCTGGCGTGATGGCAGACTACATTAGGACTTGGCTTATGATCTTTAAGCAGCCTCTTTCCAGCATGTCCAAACCAATGGAAACATAGGACTGCAAGCACAGATGAAATTAAACACAAGAAATGACCACAGGCTGTTTCTTTCGCTCTTCTCTTTTGGCACCCTTCCACAAAAAGACACTCATTCTCATGAAGATATAGGAGGGGAAAAATGACATCTCCTTGCCAACCTGTCCAAACAATGATCCTGGTACCGGCCACGATCCCTGTGATCAAAGTCATGGAAGCGATCCTGGCGGCTGAATTCAGAATGGTACCGATTGTCCAGCGCCATCCGCTTCGCCTCGGGCCAGTATGGGTCATCCCGCCTGCAAAGGAGGTCACCATCAGTAGTGATCCCAAAACCACCTTCCTTCCCTGATCACTTGAGAGCAAGCTTCATCCAATGCAATTGTCCAAACCGCTGTTCTTGATTTATAACTAGGAACTCCCATGTGCTTCAGCTGCATTGCACTTCAGAGGAGATGAGGTGTATTGACACTGCATATAAAGCTTGATCTCAGCATGTGCTGATGCAAGAAGAGAATGAGTATCTCATCAAGCAATCCCACTTCAGAACCAACAAGCAGTTTCTGCTCTTGGTCACTCCTCTTTTGGATGTAAGAGTTTTACACCTGCTGTAATAAAATGGTGCTCACAGAGAGAAGAGGGTGAACATTTGGTCACCCTCCAGCTCAATATCCAAGTGTTCAAAGCAACATGGAAACAGCCTTTCATTTGTGAGCTCCCACAGCTGCTTCAGCAAGAGCACTCACAATTCACAAAGGCTTTAAAATGCTCTATAACTGGAGTTCGGGATCCCATCATGGTTATCATTACCTGCCGTCAGGATCATAAGGCCTCCGCATGGCAGATCTCCGCTCCTGTTCATAGCGGAGCTGCTCCTGCTGACGCCGCAGCTCTTCCCGCTCCCGCTGGATCCGCTCCTGCTCTCGCCTCCTCTCCTGCTCTATGTGCATTCTTTCCCTCTCCAACCTCTCCCTCTCCAGGCGCTCTCTGTCAAGCCGTTGCCTCTGGAATTCCAGCCTCTCCCGCTCCCTCTGCAGCCGCTGCCTCTCATCCCGCTCATGAATAGCCTGAAGCCGCTGCTCCCGATCTCGCCGCTCTCGCTCTCTGAGGGAAAGAGAGATACTTTGGTGTCAGTCCAGAAGCTTCAGTCTAAGCTTTATCTTTATGGCTTCTTTGTAATGGTGGGGTTTCTTGTTTCTGTTCTTCCCACTACCTGCTTAAATGGGAATGAGCTCATCTGAATCACAGCTATTTAGTTTAGGGGGGGAGGGAAGAAAGATCCAGATGAAAAGCAAGGATAAGCTTTCTGTGTAACATAGTATCTCCATCAGCTCTGAAAAAGCTTTCACAGAGCACAACATGTCCTAAGACAGAAGTCTGACAAATAGAAAGCATTTACAAACTTCCAGGGAAAAAAAACAAACAAACATGGAAATGCAAATGGAGTGGACCTGGAAGCACCTACAACGGTTACTGCTCCAAAAGTCTCTTGAAAAGCACAGACTTACAGAAGACAGATTTTAGTGGTAAAAAGCTTCATCATTTGGCCTTATCTATGTTCGATCAAGAGATCAGCACCAAATCCATGGGAGATCCTAATGATGGAGGGCTGCTGGCCTGTTCCAAACACAGAGGAGGGAAGGAAACCCAAATGCTGTCCAAAGGCGAGGAGGAACGTGAGAGAACTCACCGGCGCCTTTCTGTCTCCCGGATCTCCCGCTCCCGCTGTCGCTGCCGCTCCCGCTCTCGCTGCTCTTTGATTTTATCAAAAGATAAAATATCTTGTTTTTCCTTGCTCTCGGATTTGCGATCCTGGCTCTTTGTACTCTGAGTTCAAGCAGAACAACACAGGAGCTCAACACAGTGCGTTTTTCAGCTGAAATCCCAATGTAAAAGGCGTACCTTCTGCCAAACTGAGCAAAACAGACATCCCACCTTCCCAGAGATGCTGGAATTCCATGGGAAAGCCAGGCAGGGAAAGCACCCTGCCTTTGGCAACAAGTTTAGTGGGTTTCTGTACATATAAATACTGCAGGCACGTGATGTGACTTGTGCCGGTGGCAAGCGATACGTGGCTTTAAAGGTAACCAGTCACCACGCTCCGTGCTTGGGGAAATACATCATGGTAACACCGTTTTCACACTGCAACTCTGTGTCTTCACTAGGACAGCACTGACAAAAGCTATGAAGAAGGTGAAGCCCCAGCATTTACCTCTGCAGCATCACAAACACCCTGATGCTTTCTAAAAGTGAGAACTCTTCCCAATAGGCAAAACCCCCTTCAACTACAGGCATAAAAAGCTGTTTATCACTTATTTTGATACAAAGGCTTTCTTCTGTCCTTACCCTCTCTTTTGATGCGGAAGTTTTCACACTAATAACTGGTTCTCCCTTTGATTTATCCATCACCACTGTCCTCTCGGTTCCTCGACTCGCTAGAAAACAAAATCCATCCAAGAATAAGTAATGTGTAAGACATTCAAGAAGCCTTGTGAGATTTCTAACCATTGGGATACTAAAGCAGTAAAAAGTGATTTTATTGAGGTTTGTTGAGAGGCAGCTGGAATTACCTGACTTGCTTGCCCTGGATCTATCAGAGGATCCAGCCTTTTGGTCATCTTTGTCTTTTCCTTCTTTTTCGTCTTTTCCATCTTTTTCTGCTTTCTTAGCATCATCTTTTTTGTCAGGCTTCTCCTCCTTCTTAACACTAACAGACCTAGAGGTAAACTTTGCTTTAGTAGAGAGAACCTAACTGGCCATTCTGACCAAGCCAACCACGGAACCCCCCCCCCCAAAAAACCTCAACTCAACAAATCCTCTCCAAAAACCCACCCCCAACCCTTCCATCTGCTGTGCTGAAGCCAACATGTACTTCAGGGTTTATCTAGGAACGGGCTGACTGGGTATCTCCTGATGCAACTGGCAAGATTTGATACTGAACCTCCAGATTTCTGAAGGGAACAAATTAAGATGCACTTGCTGCTGTACAACACCGATTTCATCTTCCCCAGTATTACTCCTACTTCAGATGCAGCATGAAGCAACACACTGAGATTTATTAGTTACTGTTCACTTTGCTCACATGGCTGCAGTTCAAGTAAGTGGTCTTTAAACACCAAAAAATACCCCAAACCACTTTACTTCTCAGACTTGGGCTCTGAAGAATGGTGCCTGTCTTTTTCCTTCCTTGTTTCCCCTTCCTTTCTGTCTGAAGGCTTCTTTCCAGCTGGTTCGTTCTTTGCCTGTAATTTGAAGCAGAAATACTTATATTGTAAGACCTGAAACTTGCCCGTTTATTTTCATTGCAGTGCCATGAAATAGCCACTCCTTACCTTTTCCACAGAAATCATTTTGCCATGCAGCTCTGTCCTGTGGAGATGATTAATGCACTTGGTGGCTTCCTCAGACGTTGACATGGTGACAAAGCCATAGCATCGGGAGCCGGGGCTGCGAGCGTTGGTTACCACTTTGGCACCAACCACCTTTGGGGAAAAGCAGATCATTCTGTGGCTGCAGATCTGTTGCCAGATAAATTCTAATCATCATTTCACAGAATCATGCAATGCTTTGGGTTGCAAAGGGCCTTGAAGCTCATCCAGTTCCAATCCCCTGCCACAAGAACTGTTCTGCTTCATTCCCTTGAAATGGAACAGGTTAGACCAGCATCAAATGGACACCCAAGAGCTATAATTAGGCTTCAGCACACTTGATGACAACCCACCAGTCTCCTCTGTCAAGAGACTCCCCATTTTCACAGCTCTCTGCACAGGGATTCTCCAAAACCTGACTTTCAGACAACCTTCTGCATGAAGCTACTTGCAGACAGAGAGTTTCAAAAGAACACAAGAAATTTCAGTGCTTACCCTCCCCAGTTATTCATGAGGAAGAATAAGAGCTAAATTTAAGGTCATCCTTTGAAATAGTTACAAGGGTTTGTTAATGTACGCATCTGCCCCATACCTTTCCATACTTGCTGAACAGATTTTTCAAGTCTGTGGCTCTAGTAGAGGATGAAAGGCCACTAACCCACAGGTTTCTGCCAGAACCACTGCCCCCACGGCCTAAGGTACAAACAAGCCAAACAGAAAAGACCATGAAGCACAAGAACACAACAGAGAAAAGGTACAATGATTTTTTTCCTTCATAGAATGGTTTGGGTTGGAAAGAACCTGAAGATCATGCAGTTACAACCTCCTGCCACAGGCAGGGACACCTCATCCCAGACCACATTGTCCAAGGCTCTGTCCAATCCAGCCTTGAACACTGCCAGGGATGGAGGGTTTACAGCTTTCCTAGGCAACCTGTGCCAGGGCCTCAACACCCTCACAGTAGAGGGCTTCTTCCTTATATCTAACTTGAACTTCCCCTGTTTCTGTTTGAACCCACCACCTCTTGCCCTATCGCTACAGACCCTGTAGAGTCCCTCTCTGGCGTTCCTAAGTATCTTCAAATGCCATTTTATTTCTACCTCTCCCAGTCAATCTTACATCAATACATGCACTGCAACCTGCAAAAATGAATTCCCGAACTCCAGACTTGGTTAGATTTGACCCTACATTTTTCCCCCCTCAAGTAATTTGTATATTTAAAAAAACAAAGCAAAAACCATCCAAAGCCTACCTTTCTCATCCTTTGAGATCACCTTCGGATCTCTGTCCTCCTCACTGGGGCTAAAGACAAAACACCATGTTATTCAAATACCCACAGGCAAAAAGATCATTAATTCTAGATGGTGCACTAAAAATTGGATACCTACCAGTAAATTAGTTCTGAAATAAACACTATCTGTGCAAATTTATGGAAGATTGACAGGAAATATGGGATTCATATCCTCAACTGGACAATTCTGGTTTGCAGTTGACAAAAATAAAAGAGTAATTTAAGAAAACAACCTCTGAAGGTTGAGGAAGGAAAAGAAATCAAACCCTCTTTGCGTTTAAAAAACCAACAACATACAAAATCTGCCCACGGAGAAATAAAACAGACTCTATGGAACAGGCTACAATTTCAGCAGTCTCGGTGGCCAATTGAAGGAAACAGCTTTATGCGCGTCACGTACCGAGCCATGACAAAAAGATCTGGTCTAGAACGGAGAAAAAACAAACCTCTTTTTCTGATCACCGCCCTCACTGGCTGAGGACTCTTTAGTAGCAGGGGGTTCCTCTGAATTAGCTTTGTCTTCTGCTTTCTTGGCATCTTCTTTGCTATCTTTGGCTTCGGGACCTGCGCCTTTGCCCGCTGGTTCCCCACTAGAGGCTTCCAGGCCTGGGGAGCGTTTGCTACTCTCATCGCTCACGCTCTCTACTACTAAAGAGTCAGAGTCCGGCTTCGCTTCCTCTATTGTCTGTTCACTTGTCTCCCCTTTCGCTACAACTAAACGCTTTGCTTCCTTCCTTGCCATAGCTTGGGCCGCTTTGCTGTCCAAATCTAAAGCATCTTCCTCCACCTGAGCGCCACCAAGAGCGTCCTCTTCCTCTGCCAGCCTCTTGCCTGGCACCACGTTACTGGCTTCCTGTGCATGCGGCCGCTCCGCTTCGGAAGTTTCTTCGTTAAGTAGCTCAGATTTACAAGTTTCCCCCAAAATGTCGAGTATTTTCTCATTTTCTACGGATTTAACAGGAATAGAATGGCACAAGATTTAATCACCAGGGAAATACAGCAATCACAAACGTGGAACTGGCATGGCTGCCACACTAACACCAAGAGAACTTCTAAGCTACACAGAGATTGGAAAACCCTAGTGTACACAGTGTTACAAGCTACCCTACCTGCTCTCTGACACACTACCCAATCAGCCCTACAGTGTTAACAGGGAAGAAAAATGCCCCCAACAGATTTAACAACAACCTTCTGGCTCATCCTTGACATTCTTCATGCAATCGTTCAGCTCTGTTTCTTCTCTAGTTAGCTTCCAGAGTCCCAGATGTTTAACTGAACATATCAAGGCATCGAGAGTTCAATTTCCAAATTTCTGTGAAATTCTCTTAGCAGACAGTCCAACATGAGAGCTGGGCATCTTCTGATGGTGCATGAGTGTATTTGCAGTCCAGAAAGCGACTCGGATCCGTAGGAAATTCCTGTGATGACAGTGTGTTCCTTCTTCTGAAGTCCAGCCACTCACTTAATTGCAGTTCTGTACCAAAGCTTTGCGTTACCTATGCTCCTGTCTTGATATTCACAGCACTACAGCACAGTGTGATATCACAAGATCTGTTTGCAGAACCTTTACATCTTTAAGGCTCATTCCTTAACTCCACTCTAGGTACCAGCTCTCTGGAACCTCCAATTCATGTTAAAGACATGTTTTCCCAAGGTGGTTATTCACAGATCTGGTGATATGACTGGGTTTCCAATCTCCATGACCCTGCATGTCCTGGACTGTCCACCATAACAACGTACACTACAGCAATGCATTAAAATAACCAGGGACACAAAAAAAGAACTCAATGAAGAATGAAACTGCTGCAATGCCCCCAGGACTTTTTTTTGGCTTTTAAAAAAAACAGAAACCCCCAAGAAACTACCAAAAAATCCCCCCCCCAAAAAACAGTACCTGGCTCCAAAGGTAACACTTCAAGTTCCTGCAGTGAAAAAGGGTAAGAAAGGGAGAAGTATCACTACTCTGTAAGAACGCAACATGTTATTCGCAATAACAGCTCCCAACCTCCTCAATAGAGGAGAGTAATTAGGGGAAGAGTCACTATAATTCAGCCTATTTCCATTTGGGAAACATTGAATTTTAAGAGATTTTCTCCCAAGAAGGTTTAACATTACTTTCTAACGTCTTCAAGTTTTACAAGATGCGTAAAAACTTTGGTATTTCTCCAAGTATTGAACATATAGTGCGTGTTCCCATGGGTAAGAGAACAACAACTGTCGGCAGCAGAGCAAAGCTCATCCTTGTGTTGGCATTCTCTAGAGTCCATAGTAGGAAGTCTGCTCTCTGAAAACAGCATCCATAGAAATACTAGCTCCACCTGGAGCTAAATTCCTTAACCTACCAAAAGTGAGCTGGAAATCAAGACAGTGTTTCAGGAATAGACTGGTTTCAGCTTTCATGGTATACATACGCTTGTGATGGAAGTTAAATAGAATGTTAAGGTACTGAGTTGGTTTATACAACAGGTAAAAAAAAATCCAATCTACTTCCCAATCTCAGTATGGAATATACGTCACATAGGTATGAGCTGAAAGATGGGCACTCACTGTGTACTACCTGCGCATACAGTGTTTCAGCACGCAGTTTAATATATTTAATAGATACTATATTTAATATATAAGGCATATATTAAGCCTTTTTTGTAAAGAAAAACTGGGTTGCCATTTACCTTTATTACGATTAAATCAGCTGAAGCAGCATCTAAACTGGTTCCTACATCTTCAACCTCCACCTATGAAACAAGATACTTTGTTATCCATTCAAAAAATGTTATTGTGAATGAAACCTGAATGAGAAAGAAAAGCTTTTATTTTCACTGACAAGCGATATCAAGCAAATATATTATGTCCAAAACAACCAGGAAGGGTAAAAAATGACCCTCAGGCCTCTTCCCAACCCTACTGACTAAATAAGCTTTCTCATTACCTCTCATATGATGGGCAGTTCACCAAAAGCTTTTAAGGAAGGGGATTCCAACAGCAAACTTTCTCTTGTCTTTATCTCTTATTTACAGCAACAACATAGAGCCAAAAAGTCTACGGGACTTGCTAACTGTTTAGTAATAAAAGGTCAGCAGCAGGAGCTGACCTGGACTTGGTAGTTCAGTCACTGAAAGGAAATACTTTGTGGGTATTTGTGGTTGCTTGTGTGGGGCAGGAGCTGCTTAGGGATACGATTAAGCTTACTTCTGCAACTTTCAGATTTGGGGAGGGAACCACCCTCCCCACATTAGGATCTTGTAGTGCAGGCCAATGACACACTGTACATGCACAAGCAAGAACCACACTTCCCAATGAGATGGGGCAGAAATAACCTCCTTCAAATGCTTTGAGGTACATTTCAGAAAATAAACACTTGACTTTGGAGGGGGTAAATTATCTTCTAGCCCAGACGGACAATGTCATATAAGCAGTGCAACAGGCAGATAAACATAGAAAGTTAACGTAAAACTACTTTCAAGAAGCTACTGCAAGACCCTCTCTTAAGAGAACAACTGGAATATAGTCCCCAGAATGCTGCTGCTCAGCTGAGATGAAGTAAAGCTGCAGCATTTGCAGCCTCACCTGTCCTCCTAAGTGAAGATATGAAGAGGGGAACGTAAATAGAAGGTGAAGCAGAGTTCAAAGCATGATTCAAATGAATGCTGTCTGGATTGCCAGTCATTTCTAGCCCCATGTCTACAACCATTTGAAAATCTATTTCCACAGATATATAAAAGCAAAAGCAATGCCCATGAGACCTGGGAGAACCCCAAATTGTTGCAAATACTCTTTAGCTACTGGATTGCTACTTAAAAATAAAGGAAAACAAGAATCTGATTCCACGCACAAAACAGATGCATACCATCACTATTGATATTTCTCTTGATTCTTCTTTAATGTCTGAAAATGGTGGGGATGCCTCCAAGTTACCTAGAGCATATTCTGTAGGCTGATCTGGAAGTTCTTTCACTTCTGCATCAGCATTTTCTTTACTATCAGACAGTGAGTCAAGAATATTATCAGCACTGTAATCCTCTCCGCAATCTACCGCATTGCCATTATCTATTTCAGCTTCATCTAACACGCTAATATCCATCATGTCAATATCCTGCAAGTTATCCAAACTTGCTTCAATATCCTCCTGTGGAAAGAAAAAAAGTATATATAACAGTCATGGTAACTTGTGAGCAACACTATCACTACTTCCCATCAAACCCAGCCTCACATACCTGTCCATCTCCCGAGTCCTCTTCCAGACCATTATCTTCTACTCCCTCGTCATCAGGTCTACGTCCTAACAACATTATGGTCATTAGAATGACAAGCAGGTCACAATATGTTCCCCCTTCAGAATTCATTTTGCCATCAGATTCCCATGCCATCCAGTTTAGTTATCCGGTTTTTCCTGATTTGCCACAACTGAGTGTCCATCCCAGCTCAGTGACTGACAAACAGCTACAGTCCAAGGTCTGTCACGAGTTCAAGCACCACTGTGCTCCCCAGCTGAGGCTATTGCAGTAATTATTAGCTCAACCTTTCTTTACAGGCATTTACCAGAAAGAAAAGAAAAGCAATCAAACAACAACACCCCCACACACACACACGTGTGTTTTTGCAGTGTTCCCTTCACCAGCTGCACATCTAATATCAGATCTGCTGTTACTGCCAACAGGACACTGGCTTCAGCGCCCAGCAAGAACTCTTCAAGCTCAGAGCAAAGTCCTTGCGTCGGCTTTTAGGAATGTGATTTTTCATCACCAAACTACAAGCTCATTACAATAAAAAAGTGAAAAGGGTTCTAGAGCTGAGAGGAGCATCTTGCCTATCTCCATCCTTGCACTAAACATCCTATGACATCTGTTAGAGGCTGGAAAATGAAAGCAGCTACCAAAGACCTGATTTTACCCACATGTGACTTTTCTCTTCCCAATTAAGATTTCACATTTGAGATTGCAAGCAAATGTAAGATCACACCAATGACAAGAATCTGGGTCAAACAAATTAGTCAGCAAAACACTGGAGCTTCAGTTCACAGATTTACATGTTAAAGACGTCAAAATTAATGATTAAAATCCTTCATCTCGACTGCTCATTCTGCTCAGCCCCGATACAAAACTTTCAGCCCTCTTTCATTACAAAATAAGCTCAAACAAAGTTCATTTTAGAAAAATGACTTTTAAAAGGTTCATTTATTTTAAAAGGACTGACACTGCTCCAAGTATTATTTATGAATTCCTGCTATAAATTTTAGAGAACTCTGAAACAAATCAATGGATCCTTCAAGTGGCCCAATTCCTGCCTCATTAAATCACACGGACTTCTGTCAATAAAGACAGAACCCCATAGATTAACCCCATATCACTCAGCTCTAGAAACCTGAGCAGAAATGGGGGGAAGAGTATCAGTAATGTAAGGTATTAAAAGAACAGTAGATTGAACTGCGCTTAGTAACCAGTTTTTAACCAACACTGGCTCAAGCAAGTAATCACAGAATGGTTTGGGTTGGAAAGGACCTTAAATGCAATGCTAGGTATAGCTTTGAGACTACAAAGCAGCCAGCACCAGTGCCAAAGTTAAACCGAAAGGAAAAGCAGACTTCAGGAAAAAAAGACCAGCAAGGGTCCATTCCATGAGTAAAAGTTCCAGGAAAACTCAAGGAGAATGGGGTGGAAGATCCTCTCTAATTGCCCTGTACCTTTGCTGCTTCTTTTTGGAGTTTTCTTCATGACATTTTCTGAAACCACTGGAATTTCATCAAGATCCCCCCCTTCCTCCTCAATAGCCTGTTAAGTGGAAAAGATAAAAACAGATATCAACACAGCCATACAAATCCCATTTGTGCATTACCGTCAAGTCGAAATGCAAGACACCCAAGGCAGAAACCCACCAAACCAACAACCTAGTGCTTTGAGTTAGACAAGGAGCAACAACCCAAAGCCCACCAGAGCAAAGCAACGAGCACACAGGAAAGTGCGAAGGTGTTGATGGAAAGTTTCCGGAGAGAAGCATGACCTACAGGCAGAAAAAGTCCATCCCACAGGTTTGCAACAGCGCAACCCGCGGTCTTGCAACAGCGGGAGAAGCTCGGCTCTAGGAGACACAAGCACCAGTTAACGGAGGTGACCCGCATGCTGCTAACCGGTCTGAGGAGGGGACAAGGGACGAGGTGGAAAGCCAAGAAAGAATGAGCAGGGAGCCTGGCAGACAGCGAACAGGACTGTAAATCCATGCTCAGGGCACGGCATGAGGGCAGAAACACCCGGCAGACACGCTGTGCTGTGTGGGTCCAGGAAGGAGGGGGGGCTCGCTGCGTAGATAGGAAAGCCTGAGACCCACAGAGAAACAACCCCACAACTCCCCCCACAGACAGCATCTTCGGGGTTTGCAGTTTCGGGGGTCCGGCACATCTAAGCCCCGTTCGTCACGGACCGGGGGGCCCCCACTGACCCCCTCATCCCGGTCCTCTCTCCCCACAGACATTTGGCGCCATTTTCCTCAGGGCACGGGGGGGGGGGAGGGGGGCGGCCGCGTTTCCCCCACAGCCCTCCGCTCACCCTCCGGAGCCGCTCCATGAGAACGCTCTTGTTGCCGCTGCTGTCCAAGTTACGCCGCTTGAGCTCGGCGCGCAGGTCGATCACTCGCAGCTCGCTCAGCCGCCGCCGGGTTTCAGGCTCCGAACCGGAGAACCCAGCCGCACACAGAGAGCCGGGCTCTCCCGGTCCGGCAGCGGGCTGGCTGTCTGCCATGGGGCCGCTGCTTCGGCTCGCACCGCCCGCGTACACAACGAAGGAGCCGCCGCGGCGGCACAAAATGGCGGCGAACGCTACAGGCGCTGAGGTAAAAGGAGGCGGGGCGGAGCCGCGGCGCGCATGCGCGCACCGCCCCGCGCCCGCCTCCCCGCGCTGTCAATCACGGCTCCTCCCGGGCCCCGCCCACCGAGCCCCGCCCCTCCGCGCCTGCGCAGTGCACGCTCGCTCCCCCGCCGCGCCTCGGCCTGGCCACCATCTTGCGCCGCGATCTAAAGGTGAGGTGCTCGGTTGTGCCGCGCTCGGCCTCTCGGTGTTGACATCGAAGGGCGCCTTCATGGCGGAGAGTCAGTCAGCGGCCGGGCTGGGGGACTTCACATCCCTTGGTGTGGCCGCGGCTCTGGGCTCAGAACCCGAAACGCGGCGGCTGAGTGAGCTGCGGGTCATCG
The DNA here is from genome assembly GCA_039720435.1 of Amazona ochrocephala. Lineage (NCBI taxonomy): Eukaryota > Metazoa > Chordata > Aves > Psittaciformes > Psittacidae > Amazona > Amazona ochrocephala. The sequence goes on from CM077885.1 coordinate 29,987,136, forward strand.
ACCTGCGCGCCGAGCTCAAGCGCCGTAACTTGGACAGCGGCGGCAACAAGAGCGTGCTCATGGAGCGGCTGAGGAAGGTGAGGCGCGATCGCGGCGGGGGAAGGGGGCGGTGGAGGAGGAGGAGGGGGGAGAAGGAGGTGTCATCCGGGTCCTTTGTCCCCGGCCTGAGGGACTGGGCGCATGCGCGCGCGTGGGGCCTGAGCGAGCGCAAGGCGCTGTGTCCCCTCCCGCCCGCCCGTCCCCTCGGTTCCTGTGTCCAAACCTCGCCTCAATCCATCTTTGCCGCCGTTCCGGAATGTAATTGCACATGTTTCCTTAGTCCAGACCAGCGGGAGTCGACCCTGAGCCGTTTACGGGTTCTAATAGTCCCGCAGGTTGAGAAGGAGACTCTGTGGGGTGCGCCGTAGTTCCTGCGGCGATCCCTCCCCGTTTTACACGCATTTAAGCTTATCTACTGAATAAGGAGCGTTGTTGACAGAGGAAGGGAACTTTGCTCCTCAGCCGGAGCTTTATGTGGGGTTGTGTGGTCAGCACTTTGCTATGGAGTGTTTCCAGCGGCTGCCTGGTGGGACGACCTAGGATAGGGTGACACAGTAAGGTTTCTGAGTGAAAATCCCCCCAAAACGGGGTTTAACCTCAGTAGGCAGGTAAGTACCACATGGGTGGGGATGAGGAGGGAGAACTGGAAGGGTAAAAGTGAAAGAAAACTCGTGGATTGTGGTAAAGAGAGATTAATAATGTTAAAAAGTGAAAGACAAACTCAGGAGGAAAAGAAACCTACCCAAGGAAAGCGAGTGATGTCAAAGGGAACAATTGCTGGCTGTCAATGTGGGCGGTGCTGAATCTCCAGGTCATGGCAGCCCCACCAGCGCTGTTGCTGTGCATGAGATCCTATAGTCTGGAATATCCCTGTGGTCAGTTGGAGCCGCTGTCCTGGCTGTGTCCCCTCCCAGCTTGTCACACACCCCTAGCCTGCTTGCTGGCAGGGCAAGAGGTAAAGCAGGAAAGGTCTTGACACTGTGAGTGCTAAGGAAACCCCCCCTGTGTGAGCAGCACTGTTCTCAGCACAGATCCCTGTACTGTTGTGCACTGGATGTCATGCTGCTGTCTCCCACAGGCCATCGAGGAGGAAGGAGGAGATCCTGATGAAATTCCTGTGGCCTCTGAACTGACCAACAAGAGAATGCCAAAAAGAGCTAGTAAAGGTATGACAAATGCAGTCCCTTTGCTTCCATGTAGCTAGAACTCATAGTCCGATGGTGATTCCTTCTGTTTCAGTACTGGCCTTGTGAATCAGGGTTTTAGTCATTGCTGGTTGAAACAAATGCAGTGTTAAATATGTAATTTAGTGAAGAGTAGACATGTTATAACATTTAGTGCTGTATTTCACTTCACTGATACTATTTTTAGGAAGAAAACCAGAAGAAGAAGGTGTTGAAGACAATGGACTAGAAGAAAACTCCAGAGATGGGCAGGCAAGTGAAATCATGTTACTAATGCTATAACTTCATTTAACATTTCTCATTCACAATCAATACACATCCACCCTTTTTCTTTCTGTAGGAGGATATCGAAGCCAGTCTGGATACCTTGCAAGACATTGACATGATGGATATCAGTGTGTTAGATGAAGCTGAAATAGATAACAGCAGTGCTGTGGACTGTGGAGAAGACTATAGTCCAGATAATATCCTCGATTCTCTGTCTGATAATAAAGACAATGTCGAAGCAGAAATGAGAGAACTTCCAGATCAGCTAACAGAAAATGAGGTGAGGAGAGATCTTTGTAACTTTTCAGAAGGGATTTAATAAGTATGTGGGCATATGAGTGGGTTATTTCAGTGTAATACAACATGGGAGAATGGAAAAACATGTTCTGTGCAGTAACCACAGCAATGTGAAATAAATTTCCTCTCTAAATGAGTGTAACTTTGCTATAGACAATGTCATGTTGAAATGAAAACGAAAAGTAAATGGGGAAAGATATTAATCATCAAGAATACTTACGTTGCTCCTCATTCTTGGGTCACAGTCTGAAGGAGCAATTGGAATCAGTCAAATACTGGTAGGTATTTCCTCTGTGATTGCTGGGGAGAATTGCATGCAGTATTTCAGCAGAAGTGAATGTTACTTTTTGTAAGGAGTGCTGTAATTCCTCTTTTTTAGGAAGATTATGATGAAATTGAAAACAATTTAGATGTCCCTTCTTCTGATTTAATAGAAATGAAGGTAAATGAAATATGTAGCTGTGTTTCAGATTGTTCTTATTAGTATTCACTCTAAGAAAACGTGACCATAACATGAAACGGGAACAGAATCCAAGACATATGTGGTCTTGCTCAGGATGCAGTCTGTCAGATGAGAACCCCTGGGTCTTGTCCCCAGTTTCAGTCAGCTAGCAAGACTTCTTCCACTTTGTGGCAAATAAAAATGGTCTTGTGCTATTAATTTCTTTCTGCTGCTGATTATACCAAGTAGCAGCTGGGTTTGTTTTTTGCTCTGCAGTTGATGTGGTACATGAAAGCACTTTATCTCTTTAACATTCCAAGTTAGATTGGAGAATGCAGTTCTGGCTGATGTTTTCATTTGGCTTTAATGTGCCAGAAAAACTACCTGAGTTGCAGTGGATGGTGACAAGTGCTAAATGTAGTAGGTGAATTTGTGTAGGTTTCAGTCTTGGGATGGGGTGGGAGGATGTGATCCATCTGTGATCTGTGTTACCAAATCCATTTCATAAGATCCTCATTCTGTGTTTTCTTTTCCCCCACAGAAAATGGAGAAGCTACACTTGGAGCCAGGTACTGTTAAAGAAAAACATATTCCTGTCTTTTCAACTAATACTTTTTAAACCATTAACTATTAAAACCCCAGGCAAAAAAACCCATAAGTTGCATTATTTTTATGATGGACAATCCAGATCATGCAGGGTCATAGAGATTGGAAACCCAATCATATCCCCAGATCTGTGAAGTAATGCTTGTCATCTTTGAAATATTCCCAGTGAAATGAAATGGTTTAAAAACCTGTTAAGCTACATAAATGGATTTAGAGAAGTTAATCCCAGTTTAAAGATTCTACTTGTAAACAGATCTTGTGATATTGCACACACCTAAAACTCTGTTACTAAGTAAAGAGGCAGTGAAAGCAGTAAAAAGGTATTGTAGGGCATTAAAATGTAAAGTTTAGTTACTGGATACAGAAGAAAGAAGAGAGTTTCTTCATGGAAATTTCATACAGATACTTTTCACTTTCTGGACTGCAAACACACTCATGCACCATCAGAAGATGCCCAGCTCTCATGTTGGACTGTCTGCTAAAAGAATTTCACAGAAATTTAAAAATTGAACCCTCAGTGTCTTGATACGTTCAGTTAAACATCTGGGACTCTGGAAGCTAACTAGAGAAGAAACAGAGCTGAACGATTGCATGAAGAATGTCAAGGATGAGCCAGAAGGTTGTTGTTAAATCTGTTGGGGGCATTTTTCTTCCCTGTTAACACTGTAGGGCTGATTGGGTAGTGTGTCAGAGAGCAGGTAGGGTAGCTTGTAACACTGTGTACACTAGGGTTTTCCAATCTCTGTGTAGCTTAGAAGTTCTCTTGGTGTTAGTGTGGCAGCCATGCCAGTTCCACGTTTGTGATTGCTGTATTTCCCTGGTGATTAAATCTTGTGCCATTCTATTCCTGTTAAATCCGTAGAAAATGAGAAAATACTCGACATTTTGGGGGAAACTTGTAAATCTGAGCTACTTAACGAAGAAACTTCCGAAGCGGAGCGGCCGCATGCACAGGAAGCCAGTAACGTGGTGCCAGGCAAGAGGCTGGCAGAGGAAGAGGACGCTCTTGGTGGCGCTCAGGTGGAGGAAGATGCTTTAGATTTGGACAGCAAAGCGGCCCAAGCTATGGCAAGGAAGGAAGCAAAGCGTTTAGTTGTAGCGAAAGGGGAGACAAGTGAACAGACAATAGAGGAAGCGAAGCCGGACTCTGACTCTTTAGTAGTAGAGAGCGTGAGCGATGAGAGTAGCAAACGCTCCCCAGGCCTGGAAGCCTCTAGTGGGGAACCAGCGGGCAAAGGCGCAGGTCCCGAAGCCAAAGATAGCAAAGAAGATGCCAAGAAAGCAGAAGACAAAGCTAATTCAGAGGAACCCCCTGCTACTAAAGAGTCCTCAGCCAGTGAGGGCGGTGATCAGAAAAAGAGGTTTGTTTTTTCTCCGTTCTAGACCAGATCTTTTTGTCATGGCTCGGTACGTGACGCGCATAAAGCTGTTTCCTTCAATTGGCCACCGAGACTGCTGAAATTGTAGCCTATTCCTAAAGAGTCTGTTTTATTTCTCCGTGGGCAGATTTTGTATGTTGTTGGTTTTTTAAACGCAAAGAGGGTTTGATTTCTTTTCCTTCCTCAACCTTCAGAGGTTGTTTTCTTAAATTACTCTTATCTGTAAACGTCTCTATAAGTCTGTTTAAGAATCTGACTTCATTATTTCCTGTCAGATTTCTTAAATCAAGCATACAAAGGTGTGTTTTCATTTGCAACACATTTTCTGGTAGGTATTTAATTTTAGCATTTTTCATAAGTTCTAGTGAAACTCTTTTCTTTCGGACTGAAATAACGTGGTGTTTTGTCTTTAGCCCCGGTGAGGAGGACAGAGATGCAAAGATAATCCCAAAGGATGAGAAAGGTAGGTTTCTTTTAAGAAAACAGAACTTCAGTGCTTGCTTGGAGAATCTGGCTTTGTATTGGATGGGCTACTTCAGTGGAAAAGCACGTTGCAATTGTTTAATACCATAAAGGATTCACCTCTTTCTGTTCGTTTTTAAACTCTATGTAAAAAAAAAAACCCAATTTTCTTTTTATGCATTTTCTGAGGGTATCTGTCACAGCCTTTTGTGTCTTGATCTTCAAATGTAGCTGGTAACACATGGCAAACATGTCCTGCATGGCACTGAAGATTCTTGCCAACAGCGGTTAGTGAATCAGGGGCCTTCCTCAGTTATGTTTGCTTTACAGTTGGGGTTCTTCAGAACTTCTTCTGTTTTGCTGAAGTCGCTGGGAATCTTGTCTTCATGTATTGAAATACCACAAAAACTTCAAGCTTAATATTGTCTTCAGGTTAGATTGATGCTATTAAATCTTTGTCCACGCAGATCCTGTTCATGGTGCAAACATGCATCATAACCAGGATGAAAATGCCTTGATCAGCACTGTCTGCTGCTCCTTCTTTTCATTATACTTCTTTCTTCTCATACATCAGGCTGCTGAGTCTCTGCAGCTCATGCCACCTCTCTGTTCCCTCCTACGTGACCAGCGCAACTGACTGCTAGCATTCTCCTTGCATACTGCAGGCTGGTAGTTCAGCACTGTAGGTGCAGAAGTTCCTACAATTCCTGTCCTAGTCAAGAAACTCATTATTAGTTGTGTCTGTCCACTGGACAAGAGGAATTTGGTTTTAACTGAGATTTACGGCACAGGCTGAACTTACTGTCAGCTGCTTCTTCCAAGATCTGGGGTTATACCTGTCTGTGTAAGCTACTTCACTGTCAGCTCCATTGGAGTCTGTTTCCCTCTTGCTGACAGTCGAATCTTTTATTCTCTTACTTCAGAACATTTAAAAGGTTTGTACATGGTGTCTTTTGCCCAAGGATTTTTTGTGGACTGGGAAGACTCTCCTTGAAGTCTGCATTCCAAACAACCTTCAGGAATTTGGGTGCGTGATAATGTCCTTGCCCCTGTGGACCTGTCTCCAAAGGATCTTTCTAGTGTAGATGCCAGATTTGTTCAGTGTTCTGTAGCTCTTATGCAGCTGTAGGAAGCTGGGTCTTTAACCTCCGTAACTAAAGTCATACACAGGTTCCTACCCCAACTGGACAGAAATAGGAGAGGAAACTTCCTTGCTTTATGGTAGATGTCTTCCCATGGTTTGTCTGCATCCCATCAGCATTCTTTTGGAGTCAAGGAGCGCAAGACATAACAACCTGCTGCATGCATCAAAGCTTGTACTTCCAGCTCCAGTTTTTGCACTTCCAATACTTCTTGCCTTCAGGAAGGTGAATCCTGAGGGGAGAATGTTCTGCGTGTCGTTTCATTTGCTCTCTGATATAAAAATGTGACTTGGTGGAAGCGCTCCTTTCTAAATCCAAAGGAGTTGTTGGAATAACAAAGTTTTGGAGGTTTGGGTTGATCTGTTTTCCTCTTCAGGTCGCACTGCCAGCGGTTCTGGTAGAAACTTCTGGGTGAGTGGCCTGGCTTCCACTACCAGAGCTACAGATCTGAAGAATCTGTTTAGCAGATATGGGAAGGTAAGGGTTTCTTTTCATTTGGAACTGTCTTAATAACACTTCTTAAGCTCCTGACACTGAAAACACCAGTGAAAGGAATGAAATGGTCAAAAATACTGCGGTAGCAAGGAAAAAATGGCCAAAGTACATGCTGAATGCCCACTCCTTCTGCTGTCACTTGCTTTCAAGCAGAGAAGATGCACTTTATGGGCCACTGTTTCTGGGGAGGCTCCTGCAGTTGTTAATAGTGATAAAGTAACTAGCAAGTTAAATGTTAATGACACCCTGTCAGATGAGGAATGGAAAAAGTTAGTTCAATAGAAAGTTAATGTCAGAGACATAAATACGGATTTCTGTCAAAACTTTGAAGCCTATTTAAAGATTCAGCACATTGGAGTAAAAGAAACCAGTTTGTGCAACAACCTGCTACCGAATGTTGAACTGCTAAAAATACTCCCAAACTCAAATGTGACTTTTACAAATGGATACAAAAATGAAGCATGGCACAGCTTTGAGTCTGCCTGAAAGCCATGGGACTAGTAAAACCTTTGTAATGTTCCTTGTGACAACACTTGTGCCAGGGAGTGTAAACCCCTCTTTTCTTTTGGCAAGGTGGTCGGTGCCAAAGTGGTGACCAACGCTCGCAGCCCCGGCGCTCGCTGCTATGGCTTTGTCACCATGTCAACAGCTGAGGAAGCCACCAAGTGCATCACTCACCTCCACAAAACAGAGTTACATGGGAAGATAATCTCCGTAGAAAAAGTGAGTACTGGTCCTCAAACATATCCCGCCACCACCGCAGTGTACAAATGATCGAGGCCACATTCTCAGCTGATGATGTGCAAAATACATTTCAGGCCAAAAGTGAACCTGCTGGGAAGAAGCTAAGTGATAAAAAAGAGAATGAAGCAAAGAAAGAAACAGCCACTGAGAGGTACTGTTCTGGAAATCTGCTGTCCAAAGGTGTTTGCTGCTTTGTTTTGGTATTGCTAGCATTCTCCTTTCATTTCTGCCTCTGTATTAGTTTAATCTATACCAATATCTCTCTATAGACCTGGCAGCGTTAAAAGGGATGAGAAATCTGACCAAAAAGATGATCCTAAAAAGACAGAAGACAAAGATGAAAAGGAAAAAAAAGAGAAAGAGGAACTGAAGCCAGGTTCATCAGATCAACCTAAAACTGTTAAGTCAGGTAATTTGGCTATCCTGTTTTTCATAGAGTAGAAGATAGGGTGAAAAATGAATAATACATTGTACATGGTTCTTTCCCAAGGACTGCCAATAGTCTGGAATTAGTTCTGGTTCCTAATGGGAAATCCAGAAGGTATAAAGAGGTGGAGGGGAGGGAGTTTGACACTGTGTTGTGTTCAACAGAAGCACTTGAATAGGTGTAGCGGAGAATGGTTTTGAAGAGAGGGTTAAATGCCTGTCTTGACATTCTAGAGAGCACAATGTCTGGCATAGCAATGAATAGGGTTAGTTATGTAGTTTCATTGTTCTTTTCCATGTCTTTCCCCTCAACCTCTGATGGATTTAGGAAGTAAAGGAACAGAGAGAACAGTAGTAATGGATAAATCCAAAGGAGAACCTGTTATTAGTGTGAAAACATCAACTACATCAAAAGACCGAGTAAGTCATGTTTCTGCATGGGAAAGATTGTCAGTCTCCCTTAGAAACAAGCACTGAATCCTGCCAAGTGACATGGAACCTGCAGTGGTCTTACTGGTTTGTCCAGTTGGAGTTATTAAAATGTGGATTTAGGTGGTAATTAGTAAAATACCTTTTGTAGAACTGTTACCATTCAGCACTGAACCCCCCTAAACACATGTGGGCAGTAGCACCGTTACGGTGTGTCTGTAACGCTAAAAGAACAGCCTGTTTGAAAAGTGAGGTGACTTGGATCTGGATAAGTGGCAGTGGAGCTCAGTATTGCTTGGGATAGTTGTCCTTTTGTAAATGTACTCCATTGAGTTTTTCTACTTCAATATCAAATACAGAGCATCAAGAGCCAGGATCGCAAATCAGAGAGCAGGGAGAGACAAGGGATTGTGCCATTTGACAAAATCAAAGCCCAGAGGAAGATGAGGGAGGCAGAGCAGCGCCGGTAAGAGAGCAGGGAAATGCCTTGGTGCTTCCCTTCCCTGGCATCTTTCCTTTCCTTTTTCCATTCTAACCTCCTTTCTTGTGGAAGTATCAGATCTGTGACCTTCTGTGTGTGTTCAAACAGCACCCGGGAGCGCCGGGAGAGGCAGCAGCACCTGCAGACTATCCGGGAACGAGAGGAAAGAGAAAGGCTGGAGATCGCTCGGGAGAGGCTGGAAATCGAACGGCAGCGTCTCGAACGGGAGCGCATGGAAAGAGAGAGACTGGAAAGGGAACGAATGCACATAGAGCATGAGAGGAGGAGGGAACAGGATCGCATCCAGAGGGAAAGAGAAGAGCTGCGGCGCCAACACGAGCAGCTGCGATACGAGCAGGAGCGTCGCTCTGCCATGAGGAGACCGTATGACATCGATGGCAGGTAAAGCCAGCAAGAGAAATGGTGTGAATGGAAAATGCTGCCAGGTTCTGGCTCATCAGCCTGTGCTATAAAACGTTCTCCATGTGCTCTCAGCTTCCATCTGTCAGCAGCTGGTCATGGCGTGGACATGAGCATGTTTAATAGCCCCATTTGGACTATCTGCGCAGACTCCCTTCTGGTTTGGAATGGGAGAAACAGTATCAAAAGTGATTACCTTGACTAAAACGAGCATGTTCTTTCAGGAGAGATGATCCGTACTGGTCAGAGGCAAAACGAATGGCAATGAATGACAGGTACCACTCAGACTTCAGCCGCCAGGATCGCTTCCACGACTTTGACCACAGGGATCGTGGCCGGTACCAAGACCATTCAATAGACAGGTTGGTGTCTGCCCTCCGGGGCGCTCCCTGGAAAACAAAAATAGATTTAATGGTGCATTTTCCTGTCTTTACTTGTGTGTTTGGGTTGCATTTCAGTTTGTAAGTGTGGCTTAGTGGCTGCAGACTTCTTATATCCCCATGAAGAGCTCTGTCCTGTGCCATGAGTTAAGCCTTCTGGCAGGCTGGCTCCGAGTGTTCTGCTTGCAGAGAATCCTAAATAACATTGCAGACACTTGGCATCTTCCTGAGAATATTCTGGTTTATACCTTGGGTTCTTCAGGAATCCAAAACGTGACATGGTCTCCGTAAGTTCCAGCTCTTTGTGCCTTTTGTAGGTGATGTTGGCACTCCATGGAAGCAGGATCTTTCACCTGTGTTGTTACATAGATGGATTTTTAGATGCTGCTGGATGTTTTACTGCCACAGTCTGATTGTAATTGTCTGTTTGTAGGAGAGATGGATCCAGGACAATGATGGGAGATCGGGATGGACAAGTGAGTTGTCTTATAAAGCTAAAGAAACATCTTCACTTCTTACAACGTGGGTTTCTGTAGTGTGTGTCAGACAGAAAAGTAGTGAAGAAATAAGTATCTCCTCAACAACCAGATTGTCTTGTTTTCTTTAATAAGATGAAATTTAGTTCAATTCCTAAACTATGGAGGTGGTCAGGCAGTGGAAGAACTTCCATGGGGAAGCTGTGAAGATACTCGAAACCTGATGGGAGGCTGTTCTGAACAGCCTGCCCTGGCTGATCCTGCTGGGAGTGGGGAGGTTGGACTAGGTGATCTCCATCCTGAATGATTCTGGGATGGAGTAATGACAGCTGAGCAACTTGAAACAATTAAAGAGCCTGGTCTGGGCAGCCCTGTAAGTGATCTTTGTCTTTCAGCACTATCCAGATGAGCGCCATGGAGGACCAGACCGTCACTCACGAGATTCCCGGGAAAGCTGGGGTAGTTACGGATCTGACAGAAGGATGAGTGAAAGCAGAGGGATGCCCCCCCAGTCACGGTCAGTGCACTGAACTGAGGATCTGTTGAGATTTCGCTGCTTTCCCTTTGAAAGTAAAACACTGTGCGTGCTCTGGCTCATGTGAGAAGGATGAATTCCACTCTCCCACAGGGATGGACGGGACTGGGGAGATCACGGCCGCAAGTTTGAAGGACATCAAGATCGTTCGTGGCAGAGCAGTGTGGATGGAGGGATGATGGGGCGAGATCATGAGCGATGGCAAGGTGAGCTGCAGTTGTGCTGTGTAAAGCAGGAAAGACAGGCACTACTATCCGTGGGGATGAAGGAGAACTGCTGTGGAGTTAAAGGAAGCATTGGAACTTTTTCAGGTGGAGGTAGAGGCAGACCTGGCCATGTGATCCATCGTGGAGGCATGTCAGGGTAAGAACTTCAGAAAGAACAAAGGGTTTTCCTTTGAAGGGGCATCTCTTCTACTTAAATTGGCCAAAGCAACATTTAATATGAGCATCAGTTACCTGATTTAAATGCCAAGGACTGATGAAATGCTCCCGTGGTTTTAATGTTGCTCAAGAGTGAAAGATCACACCAGGAGCTGTAAGAGAACAGCTATTCTCTCAACCTGGTATCACAAATTCCACCAAACCATTACAATAGCCATTCTATCCCCATCACATCAAGAGGCACAGCAGCAATTAACGTTGTCTGAATCCCTTTCTAGGCGTGGAGGTTTCATGCAGGGTGGCAACCAAAGTCAGATGATGCACGGAGGAGGAATACAGGGGGAAGGCTTTGCTGGCCAGGAGAGAGCAAACAGACCCAACGACCCTCGTTTCAACCGTCGCTACTGAATGTCTTCAGTTTTTAACACAAGGTGGCAACTGAAATGAGGCTGTTCCCCAAGGTTACCATTCATTGTAACTGGTGGGCTACTCTGTCATTTTTTTTAAGCTGCTACCATCTTATTTCACACAACCCAATGTGAACTCGTTTGTTTTGTAATGTGTTGTTCATATCCCATTTAAAATGTTTGTTAATGAAGCATTCCATTTTCCATAAATAAAAGCCAGTTTACAGTTAATTGTTTCAGTACAATTGGAAACCTGAATTGAGTCCGTTTTGTATTAAACCACAGGGGTTTCTTTCAAAGTACCAAAACTTAACTACCCTACGTGAGGGAAGTGGTGGTCGAAGTTTGAACCTGGCACTGCAAAACAGACTTGGAAATGCATAGGACATTGTTCTTCAAGTAGCAAATGCAACTTCCCTGAGTGTAAGAAACCCTTCTGCAGGCTGCAGCCCTGGAGGTAGGTCTCATCCTTCAGCCAGCATCATTCAGATGGTTTTAAATGGCTGTTAACAGAATCAAAACCAAGCAAGTGATTGTAATACTGCTAATGCCCACCTTACTGACTGCAGCTGGTGGGAGGCTCAGCAACAGGACAACTTCCAGCCCAGCCCCAACCCTTCTGGTCCTTAAAATGAAACCAAGTGAAGCACAAAACCTTTATGCTGAGAAAAGCAAAGTCATTGCAATCAGATGTGGCCTAATCCTGCCTGAGAAGCAAAGCCTGCTCGTGGTGCAGCACTCAGGCTACTACAGCTAATGCTAATCTCCCATCACAAACTTACCAACTCCCTGCTATTACACAGCCATCAACAAGAAGTATTGCAGCTAGCAGTGGTTACTCCCAAGTGTGTAACAAGTCACAGAAGCAGCTTTCACCTCACTAACATGCTCTGTCTGGCAGAGGCACTCCTTCCTCAGCTTGTATTCTGTTCCCTCTTGTTGGCTTGGTTTGCATCAGAGCGTGTTCAGGAGTAACACAACCAGTTCAGTTCAGCAGCTTCAGAGCAGGGGCTGCACTTCACAGGGCCACCACTTCATGACCACTGGTGAGAGAACACAATTATCCCAGTCCTAGGCCAGAACCAACCCAGATACAAATGGAAACTCCAAAGTCTTTTATTGCAGCCCTCCCAAGGGCTGGACTCGGCCTCATCCCACAGCCAACATGGGATGGAGAGAATCACAACCCTGCAGAACGGGGACGCTATTTGATGAGGTCCTTCACATACTTCCAGCCTTCTGCAGTGTATTCACAGGCCCTGGTGGGAGCCACGGACAAGGCAGACATCACCATCCGTACTCCTGCAGGGAGAGCAGAGCACAGTTATCCCCAGAGCATCCTTCCGGCCACATTTCCTAATGTTATTGTAGCACTGGAGATCTTAAACACAAAGAGAAAGATCTAGCTCCAGCTCAGAAGCTTTCAAGCACACTGAGGCCTGAATGATTCTTGGTTTAGGTTTTACTGCTCAGTAGCACGTGGGACACAGGGAAATCCCAACTTAGGACCTGTGCAAGGGATAGACAATTGAACCAAAGGGCTGAGCTAAGTTCCATTGTATTTCCAGCCTTGCCATGGGTGACGTTGTACATGTCACAGTATTTGTGGACCGTGTTCCCTCACAATGACATGAAATCAAGTCCAAAGTCACTCAGTGTGTCAGTAGCAAAACCTGGAGCTTCCTTAGTCCCAGTGTTCTGTCCACCAGGCTGGAACACCTATAGCCTCCTTTGCCATCGTTCCATTTAACACAGTATTGAAACAAGACTGGTATAAGCTACATCCCTCTTGGCCCTTGCTCCTTTCACAGGTGGGTGAGAAGTTATTTTACCTTTATTCCAGGAATCGGAAGGGGAAAACTCAAGTTTTGGAATGGGTGGGATCTAGAAAGAGAAAAGAGAGAGAAAATATCAGCACTCAAGGGGTTTCCCTTATAACAGAATCCACATCGCTTTGACCTCAGGTCTCAAAGACACTCAGGTGCTTACTCTCCATAGGTCTCAAAAGGGATCAGATATGAGGCTTAAAGCTGCTCCTTCCTCCAGTACAACACGGGGCAAAAGGCAGGCCTCACCACCCGGGTGCTCCTGAAAACCCATCTCTGTGGCTGCCCCTTTGTCTCTCCCCTCCATTTCAGGTTTCATCCTCTTTCCATTTCAATCCTCACCAAATCATTTTCAATGCTTCAACAGCAAAATTCCCACCGGCATCACCAGAACGGCAATATCACCCCAGTGGTTTCTCCCCCTCATTCCAAGGATGTGATTGTATGGCTGCACAGCCCTTACCTCCCAGCCCGTGTAACTTATCCACTCCTGGATGGCCGGAGGCAGCGCTGCTTGAGCTTTCCTGAAGGCTTCAGCACCTTGTGTGCCGCTGCCCAGCAGCCCCTGGTCGTACACCACGTACACAGCACCCCCAGCCAGGCCTCCTTTGATGACAAACCTGGAGGGATCCAAAGCAGCAACAGTTCAGCTCCTGTAATAACCATCACTGCGTCTCTCAGTGACCATCAAAGGGAGGGTATTGATAAATCCGAGGGGCACCAATACTCTCATGGCTCTTGTCTTCACAGAATACATGGGTTGGGTTGAGGGGACCTCAAAGCTCCTCCAGCTCCAACCCCTGCCACGGGCAGGGACACCTTCACTGGAGCAGGGTGCTCCAAGCCCCTGTGTCCAACCTGGCCTTGAACCTTGCAAAGGGATGGGGCAGCCACAGCTTCTCTGGGCACCCTGTGCCAGCGCCTCAGCACCCTCCCAGGGAACAGCTTCTGCCTAAGAGCTCATCTCAGTCTCCCCTCTGGCAGGTTAAAGCCATTCCTCTTGGCCTGTCCCCACAGGCCCCTGCCCAAAGCCCCTCTCCAGGTTTCCTGCAGCCCCTTTAGGCGCAGGAAGGCTGCTATAAGCACACACATACATATATACACAGATAGAGCCATTGAGAAAGGCAAGAGAGAACCAACGCTCAAACCCATGCACTCTCGAGTGTTTGGGGAAAGGGCTCTCCCCGCCCTCCACCCACCCCTCCCGGCCTCCCCCTGCCCCTGGCCCCTGTGCTCCGCGGCTACTCCTCCAGCAGCCAAGCGCTGCCGAGCCCGCCGGGACACAGCGGGCCGCTGCCGGCGGAGGCCGCGCCGCCACACGGGGTCAAGGGCGCTACAAGGCCGGAGCCGGGCGCCTGGACCCGGACCCGGGGGAAGCCCCGAGGCGCGGTGAGCGGCGGCTGCGGGGCCCGGAGCGGAGGGGGACAGACGCGAACCCTCGGGCCGGGGCTCCGCACGGACTCACTTGAGGACGGGGACGAGCCTGGCGGCCATGACGGCGGCGGCGGGGGGGCGGTGAGAGCCGGTCACGTGGCACGGGAGGCCCCGCCCCCCTGCGTGACGCCATGGCAACGGGGCGGGGCCGCGCTGAGGGGAGCGGCGGAGGGCGCTGCCCGTGTTCCCCATCGGGACGTGCTGGGAGCTGGGATCGCGCTGCCCTCAGCCCCGCTGCCCTCGGTCGGCACCGCCGCTTCGCCCCGGTGCTGCGGAGTGAGGAGCGCCGGTTATCCCGAGGTACGGCTCGCTGCGGCCGCCGCGGTCGGCGCTGGGTCTCCAGGCTTCATCCTGAGGCGATCCCCGCAGGTTCAAACCAGGCCGCGTGTGGTGCTTGGTGCACCTTGGAGCGAGTGTGAGATGGTCCGGGGGGGTGCTGCCCCCCTGCTGCTGATAGGGAATGAAACGGAAATGAAATGAGAATGGGTGGAAATAGAAACCATGTGTTATCAAATCACGTTCTGCTTTTAACTTAAGCTTCAAGATAGATTCATAGAATCATGGAATAGTTCGGGCTGGAAAGGACCTTAAGCTCATCCAGTTCCAATCCGCTGCCATGGGCAGGGACACCTCACACTAAACCATGGCACCCAAGGCTCTGTCCAGCCCAGCCTTGAACACTGCCAGGGATGGAGCATTCACAGCTTCCCTGGGCAACCCATTCCAGTGCCTCACCACCCTCACAGTAAAGAACTTTTTCCTCATATCCAGTCTAAACTTCCCCTGTTTAAGTTTGAACCCATTACCCCTTGTCCTATCACTACAGTCCTAATGAAGAGTCCCTCCCCAGCATCCTTATAGGTCCCCTTCAGACACTGAAAACTGCTCTGAGGTCTCCATGCAGCCTTCTCTTCTCCAGGCTGAACAGCCCCAATGTTCTCATCCTGTCTCCATACGGAGGTGCTCCATCCCCTGATCATCCTCATGGCCTCCTCTGGACTTGTTCCAACAGTTCCATGTCCTTTTTATGTTGAGGACACCAGAACTGCACGCAATACTCCAAGTGGGGTCTCACAGAGCAGAGCAGAGGGGCAGGATCACCTCCCTCGACCTGCTGGTCACGCTCCTTTGGATGCAGCCCAGGATACGGTTCATTTCTGGGCTGCGAGCGCACACTGCCGCCAGCTCATATTCATTGTCTCATTGACCAACACCCCCACGTCCTTCTCCTTGGGCTGCTCTGAATCTCTTCTCTGCCTACATCTATATTAGAACCTTGCAGCTATTCAGCTTCACACTTGTTCCTGTTTGTTCCCTGTTTATCTTCTCCAGGCTACACTCCTGCAAAGAATTCAGGCCATGCTCATCTCTGTACCCCGGGTAAGACTGGGAATCCCATTCCCTCACTAAGCATTGGCCATATCCTGCCACGCTGCCCCCAAACAAGCTTAACTGTGTGCAGAACAAGTGAGTTTTGCGGAAGACACCTCCCAGAACTGTGCAAAACCTCCTCTATTCACTGTATTCTGGCTACTAAAATGTGTGTGAAGACAGCAACCCTCATAGAGAACCAGCCTGGTTTATGGTGCTCTGCTTGGGAAGGGGATGCTGGTGGTATCAGGAAGTTTTGGTCCCGACTCAAGGTTTGGTTGTTCCTTTGGTGGGACCAATCCAAATGGAAATCCCACACCTTTACCCCCCGCCTTGTCCACCACTGCATAACGCAAGCATGGATGAGTCTCAAAGCATGGCAAGGCACATCTGAGTGTAATTTGGCAGCTCCATTTGCTCTCTGTTGTAACGTTTTGGGGGCAGCTGCAGGACAAGAGAGGGTCATTTGTCTTTTGGACAAGAGAGGGTCATTTATTCACTTTACTATTCAGATTGGATGTGGGATAACATCAAATGTACCCATGAGAACCTGAATGCAGCAGTGCAGAACAGCGAAGGCTTTGACTGTGAACTCAGACCTTCAGGTCATGGTTTAAATGAGGACTTGGTGCTGGCTCCACAAGTGGAGTGTTGCACTGGGGACAGGCGTTTTCCAGCCCTAACTATTCTCTGATTCTGTCTTGGGTGACATGGTTTAGTGTGTGGTGTCCTTGCCCATGCAGGGCGTTGGAACTGGATGACCGTGAGGTCCTTTCCAACCCAAACCAGGCTATGATTCTATGATTTTCAGGGTCATTCCCCCAGTCCGGTTCATTTAAGACAAACTGAATGGCACAAGCAGCTGTCCTGGAGCAAGTGGAAGCTGAGGAAAGACTCATTGAGCAAGGCAGGAAGATAAGTGAGATGATTTTGGGAGCTGTTTTGCTTCCTGGCCTCTTTGGATCCCTCCTCTTGTACAAGAGCAGGTTTCAGTCTCTCCAGGGTTGCTCCCTCTGGACAAGGAGTTGCACTGCATGGCATAGCCAAACCCTGCCCTTTCTTGGGCACATGTGAACCATTCCCAGGACTGGTGTTCCCTGCTTTCCACAGGGAAACAACAGCTTTGCAGCTTCTTATCAAAGTGTTGATTGTCCCTGTCCCCACTGTCTTCCGGTCCTGACAAAGGTGGCTCCCGGTGGACTCTCAGCTCTTCCCAGCTCCTCTCTGCTATGCAGGACACAAAAGGTCTTTCCATGCCTCTTGCAGGTTGGCTTCCAGCCTCAGAGGAAGGGAGATTGCAGTATTTGGACTGGAGTGCCCAGCTTCAAGGCTTCACTTTGCTCTTCACAACGTGGAGGGATATGAAGCCCATTGGAAGAGTGCTTTGTGCTACAGCATTCGTAATTGGGTTCCTCGCTGTCTTCTGGAAAGATTCTTTTAAGCCAGGTAGGCTCAGCAAGGGGGTCATTCTGAACTGGAATGTAAGTCACAGCAGAGAAACCCTGACTGGTGGTCTCATTCCTGCCCGGAATCTTGCCAGAACTGGGAGCTTCATTCCCAGAAATAAAGAGAAGCTTGAAACAAAGAGGAAGACAAAATTCACACAGCATTTCCAAGGGATCCTGCTATCTGTGTGGGGGGGGAAATGCTGTGCTTTGCCACTTACACCCTTCTGCTTTAGGGCTCTGACAATAGTTAAGGGCAGCTCCTCTGCTGCTTCCTTCGCTTACTTCTCTTCTTCTCTTTCCCATAAACAAGAGAGGTTGTCTGGTGCCCGTGTCCTCCTGACTGGAGCCAGTGCTGGGATTGGAGAGCAGATGGCATATCATTATGCCAGATTTGGTGCTGAAATAGTTTTGACTGCTAGGAGGGAAGCAGTGCTGCAGGAGGTAAGAACTTCCGTCGAGGAGGGAAGCCAAAGAGATTTGCACTTGAACCAGAAAACCCCACCAACACCAACAGAGCAGTTGTCAGTGGGATAGATTCTCCTGCAGAGCTGCTATTGAACAAAACCAGCTTAGTTACTGGTGGTGTTTCAGCAAAGAGCTAAACTGTGTGCCGTTACTGGGCATCCTCACATCCTACACATCCTCAGCAAAGGAGCTATGAAAGATGAACATTGCTAGAGCCTTGCTTGGTATTTTGGAAGAAAAAGAACTAAACGTAAAGCCCAACCGTTATTCCAGCAGAGTTCTCCTGAAGAAGACTGTCTTTTTCAGGTGAATCTTGATCCTTTTCCAAAGGAGAGTGAATCTGTGTCCTGCTAAGAGTTAACTGTCTGGTTAAACAAAGTCTGGATGCCAAATGAGCTCCCAGTGGGCTCAATAGAGCTGGATTTAAAGTGTGTTTCTGTTCAGAATTGGCTCTCACTGACTGTGTAGGATGGGGCTAAGAGTGTCTTAAGAGTGTCCTTACTTCTGTTCTCCCCCCTCCCAGCCCAGGGTGTTTAACCTTCGGCTCTGTGTTCTTCTTTAAGGTGATGGAGAAGTGCCTGACACTTGGAGCAAAGAAAATATTTTATATCCCTGCAGATATGTCAAACCCTTTAGAGCCTGAAAAGGTGGTTCAGTTTGCTGTCCAAAAGCTGGGTAAGCAGCTGGGCACCTCTTTGGCTTCCAATACGCAGACAGTGCTCATTCCTATAGGAGCTTCCTGCTTCAGTTTCCCCGTGTTCCTCGCTGGGAGGGATGTTCAGGCCTGGAGGGTGTGGGGTTTGGGAGTTCCAGTCTGGGTGTAACTATCTTTTAGCTGCTTTTCATGCTGGAGGAGAAGAGTGTGGAGAAAGGACTGGTTGGAGCTGGCTCCTTGCTTTGAGTGCTTCTCCTGTCCACAGGGGGCCTGGATTACCTGGTGCTGAACCACATTGGCATGACCCGTTTCCAGATGTGGGATGGAGATGTGGAGTACACCCGCTGGCTCATGCAGGTGAGGTTTCCCAGCAGGAAGAGCTCACCTGGGATTGGGTGAGTCTGGCTTCTCCTGGGATGGCTTTGGGAAGCTCAAAGGCAAACTCAAGTCTGTGGCACTGGTTGAGAACAAACCTTTTCTTTCATTTGTGTTTCAAGTGGTTTCAAGGCTTCATTACCGATTTGCTCCGGTGGTGTATGTGTGTGTGGAGGAATGTGCGGGAAGAACTTCACTTCTCTCCTTCCTTCTGTCCTTCTTCTCTCCCATTAGCCCAGGGATTGATGAAAGCTGCTTCTGGCTCATGCTGACCTTCCCTCCAAACCCTCCCGCTTCTTCCATGTCTCGTTGTCCCATTCCAGGTGAATTTCTTCAGTTACGTGGCACTCGCAACAGCAGCTCTCCCCACCCTGGAGAAGAATCAAGGCTCTCTGGTGGTTGTTTCTTCCCTCACAGGTTGGTGGCTTTAACAGCCATACCATTGGTCTTGTGGACATGGTGGTTCCCAACACGTTGTGTTTCTCTGTGTCCTTCACCCCTCAACCCCTTTTCAAGCTGTGCATTTTATAGTTGCAAACAGGACAATGGCTGCTCTTGTTTTCTGGAGACCTTCTTTGTGTGGCAAAGGAACTTTGCTCTTTGTTCACCATGTGCCCAGATCTCCTTCTGTGGCTCCTGCCCCTCACAGCCAGGCCCATATCTCCTGTGTTTCTGTTATCTTTGTACTCTAAAACCTTCTGGCTTTGGCCATCAGGAGGCTGCTGAGTAGCCGCACTGCCTGTTTGGGATGGAAAAGCAGGAGAAAGGCTTCAGTGTGCACTCCAGGGAGCTGCATCATCACACACAGCTTCAGGCTTGTCCCTGCCCTGTGCCCTGACGTGCCCTGGTCTCAAGGTCCGAGTGTTTGCATGTCATGGGGAGGGAAGGCTGTAGAAGAGCATCACACGGGGCTTTTTAGCCCAGCATGGACCTGGTTACTGGGTAATTCCTCCCTTTCCCCAGGAGGTGGCTCCTGTGCTGGGATGTGCTCCCACAACGGGCTGGAATTGCCTCAGGGCCTATTTGTGACTAGAAATAGAGGGAAACTCACCCAAACCGAACATGGGTCGATGATGCAGGATGCTCCAGATTCCCCCTCAGTGGCACCATCCTCCTTCCAGGCAGTCTCCTGGTGTTTTCCATTCTTTCCTTTTCCTTCCCAGGGAAAATCCCCACTCCCTTCACCACTTCTTACTCTGCCACCAAGTTTGCCCTGGATGGATTCTTCAGCTCACTGCGCCATGAGCTCTCCATGCAGAATAAGAACATCTCAGTCACACTCTGCATCCTGGGCCTGATCGACACCAAATCGGCCTTGGAAAGCACCAGGTACATGTGGGGAGGAGGCTGGGATGGAGCAAATCCTGCACCACAGCCACTTCATGGTGGGGTGAGCATCCACTTGGATGTGTAGTGGGACGAGTTCATCTGTTGGGTGCATCGTGGGGGTTCTGTGTCCACCTCAACATGGGCATGTAGAACACTGGGGGGGGTCAGTGTGCACAGGGCACAACCCCTGCCATGGGCTGCCTGGCTTGGAGTGATGCTCTGGCTGTTTGCTTCCAGGGGGAAGGTGTCTCTTCCTGCTTCTCCTGCTTCTGATGCGGCGCTCGCCATCATCCAGGCAGGAGCCATGCGTATGAGGGAGGTTTTCTACCCAGGTTGGCTGCACCTTGTGTGCTGCCTCGGGGTGCTCTTCCCCTGTGACCCCTTTCTACAGAGCTTCTACAGTCCTTAGGGAGGCCCAGGCTCCTCTCCCATCCCTTCTAGTCCCATTCCTGTCCTGGTTGGTGGCAAAGTACAATTAGCTCTTTCCATAAGACTCTTCCTGGACTCCCTCTAATCCTACCTCAGCCACATGTTTCTCCCAGTTCACTCCATCTTAGTTCTCCATCTCCCCTCCTTCAGCCTCACCTCATCTCTGGTTTTACCACCTCCAGTCTTCCCTCAGCTCCAGCTTTAACCTCGGTTTTACAGGAGGTCCTGGAATGCCTGGGCATTCCCAGGCCATCCTCCTCCATCACTTCATGGGTTTTGTGGATTCTGTGAAACTCCTTGTTCCTTAGAAATAGAATTTTAATGTCGATTTTAATTAAACTATTTTTGCTGTGGGTGCTGCTGTCACACGTTGGTGCTTCCAGGCTGGGACCTGGCCTCTGAGCACAGGCCCTGGGGTAGAGGTTTGCTCTTGTTAAATCAGCTCTTCCTTGCTGTAAATGCCAAGATGGGTTCATGATTCCTGCATTGGAGAAAGAACACAGAGGGAATTCTTCCCTAACACATTATTCCTAGGAATATGTGTCATGGCAGCTAAGCAAAAGCAGTTTGTGCTTGAATCCTCCTGGGCTAGGGCTGGATAGAAGCTCCTCCATGAACTCCTCAGTGGCTGAGAGGATGGTTATGGGGTTGCTCCCTAATCCTGAAGGAACTTTAAGGAGCTTTGAAAACTGAATATTGTGTAGGAACAGATTAAGTGTTGGAATGGATTGGAATAGCTAAATACTGCTTAAGCCCAGGCCTAAAGGAGAGTACGGAGCTAAGGAGATTCTTCCCTGTGAGGCTGGCAGACAGCAGAGCTGTGGCTGCCCCATCCCTGGCAGGGCTCAAGGCCAGGTTGGATGGGGCTTGGAGCAAGCTGCTCCAGTGGAAGGTGTCCCTGCCTGGGGCAGGGGGTTGGAACTGGAGGAGCTTTAAGGTCCCTTCCAACCCAACCCAGGCTGGGATTCCACGATCCATCCCCCTGTGAAAGGCTTTGGAAGCGGCTGCACAGCTCTCCCCGTTCCCCCCCGGGGGGCTTTGCCGCGTGCCTCCCGCGGCAGCAGCGGCTCAGAGCAGCTCAGCCAGGACGTGCTTTACCAAGTAAAACTTTTATTAAATAAAGTTAAGATCTTTTCTTGACCGGAGTTAAGGGATTTGACACTGACGAAGCTTTAGCGCAACATCGTCCACTCCCAGCAGTACCTGCGAGGGAAGAAACGCTCTTTGAAAGCCGCTTGGCCCGGGATGGCCAAAAAAAGTCCTTTTTATTCCCCACTTTTGCACTTCTTGGTCCTTTTTTTTTTTTCTTTTTTTTTTGTGTGTGTGTGTATTTTTTATTTTTTTTTTCCTTTTTTTTTCTTTTTTCCCTTTTGTTCAAAATTAGATTCAGTTTAAACCTCAGGAAATTACTTGTAGCAGAAATAAAGTCCATTGTACAAATCACGTCCGGAATAGATGTTAAGTATAAAAATGGTATTTACAATCAGTAAACATGGACTAGAGGAACAGGAGCCTGGCGCGGCCCCACTCAGCTCTCGAGGGAGAGGTGAAGGTCCAAACAGTGCCACAAACACAAGGGCAGCTGGAAGGGGATGACTCGAGGGTCTCTGATGTCCCCATAGCACACTTCAGCATCAAGCATCGCCCCTTCTCCCCCCCCTCCCAGCCCACCCCCTGAACGCAGACACACGCACACACACGCACACACAGAGGAATGTTCTCAGTACCTTATCAAACTAGAATAGTGAAGCTAATCATTCCCAAGGTTGGGATTGTTGGGTTTTCTTTCCTTAGTTTGGTCGAAACAGAACGAGACTGGTTGAAGTTGGTCCAGGGCTGGGCCTTGTCCATTGGGACACCCCCTTCCCCAGGGGTGGTCAGTCCAGCTCCAAGCTGTTGGTCTGTGCTGGAGTGTCCGTGGATGTCGCTGTTTCTATGGAATCGAACATGGGATCTGTCCATGGAGGGAGAAACCAGGATGGGAACAGCCCCTGTGGCTGCTCGGGAAGGTGCAAGAGGAGAGGCCTCTGGCTAAATCCGTATGGAGAAACTGTCCTGGGGTGCCTGGAATTGGAACTGTCCTGGTTCCATCCGCACAGGGAAGCAGCGGGTGGGATTCTGTTGCTGTCTCCTCTTGCTTTGCTCAAGAAAGCCACGACCACATCGTGCAGAGGCAGCGCAGTTCCTGCAGGACAAGGGCCTGTGTTCCTGTGCTTGCAGCCTACCCCAGGAGCATCGGGAAAGGCTTTGGCACCAAATCCCAGGAGCTTTGTCTGCAGCAGCCCTTGGAAAGGTCAGAGCTCCTGAGATCCTCTAACCAGGCTGGTGCTAAGGTCGGTGGATGAGCAACTCAAGCCGAGCAGCAGTGCCCTAATCCCCGAGGTATGTAGTTCGCTTCCTCCTTGCTTCTTGCTACAGCTGAGCAGAGACATTCCCGCTCCATGTCCATCCAAACAGCCTCCCAAAGGAGGAGCAGCGCTGGTGGAGGAGACCCCCACAAAGGTAAGCCCTGAACTTCCAATCCCTCGTGCAAGGAGTCAGTCTCTGAATGGAAAAGTTTGGTCCTGTGAGCCACTTTCATCAAAAATAGAGGCTGTATATATATATATTTCTATTTCTCTGGGAAAGGGGCCGGGAGATGGGGCAGGAGGGATGAGGGATGCTTGGTCCATGTTCTCCAGGCCCATCCCGAGAGGAAAAACTTTGTGTCCCCCCGGGGCTGCCGGGTTTCTGGTCCCTTTGCTCTGCACCACGGGAGCAGCACATGTGCGAGTCCGTTGTGGCAAGAATCTTCCTGCTGGGCAGACACTGAGCCTTCTCTTTAATGGCAAAGGTTTGGGGCGGACGGGGAGGTGGGAGCAGAGGAGGGAAAGGGGCTGGTGGCAAAAGAGTTGAGAAAGTTACTGGCCTCTCTGTAAAGCAACCTGAAGCAGAAATTCTTCCTCTGGACTTTTCCCTTCACCTGAAGAGAAAGGGAAAGAGGGAATTGGGACATTCCGAGGACCTCGAGGCAAAGCTCAGGCTTAAACGTGGAGTGAGGTGACCCCAAGCAGAGAGGCCCAGGAGGGAGCAGCTCCGCTCTGGAGCAGCCTTTGGTGGCCCCGCAGGGTCTCGCCTTCTCTTTGCTTTCCTGGGATCCTTCGGAATCACAGGATCCTCCCTTCTTACCCTGGGAAGCATCTTCTGCAGCCTCAGGGCATGTGTACAGTGAATCAAAGCCACTGCGGTTTGAAACGTTCGGGGGAAGATCGATGCTTTTGGGAGCGGACAGAAAGGAGACCAAAGCACCGCTAGGACCACAGACACCTCATCTGGACCCATCCTGCTCCCACCGAGCCTTGATGGCCTTGGCCAGCCCCACCTGCAGCTTCTGGGTTGCTACATTCAGCTCTATGGGGACCAGCAGGACCTCGCTGCCCCCAGCACTGGGTTGAAGCTGCACCACGATGGTGCTTTACACAGCGTTACCTGTGCTGCAGAAGTGCCTCCTGCGTGCTCGCTGCCGTCAGTAGGGATGGGTGGCATCCTTGGGTCGTTTTAACTGGACCTTCAAGCGTTTCATGCCAATCTGGAAGCCATTCATGGCCTGGATCGCAGTCTGTGCACTGGATGGGTTGTCAAAGCTGACAAAACCTGCAGGACAGGGCAGAGGTGTGGACAGTGACAGCATTGCTGGTGCCATGAGGGTCCTCCTCATCCTCGGTGGCGTCAGCACTCACCAAAACACTTGCTCTGGTTGGTGGCACGATCCATGAACACCTTGGAGGAGATGATGTTGCCAAAGGGCAGGAACATCTGCATCAACTCATTGTCTCCAAACTCCTGAGGGAGATGGTAGATGAAGAGGTTGCAGCCTTCAGGACCTGCAGGCGTGGGGGGGCAACAGGGAGGAACAAAACAGAGACCCCCCCCCATAGGGAAGGACTCAACTCAGAGCACAGCACTGGAGGAGAAGCCCAGCACTGTCTCCTCCTGCCCTCACCTCCCCTTCCTTGTCTCTCAGTCCACAAAGGGCTCTGAGGGCTCACTGCGAGGCAGAGCTGGAGCTCTGGAGCACAGCTTCCCCTGTGCCGGACACAACCACCCCTGTGAGGGGCTGGGTGAAGGTGACAGCTCCTTGTCCATCACTTCCCCACATGGATGCTGCTGTGTGGAACCTGCTGCTCTCACCCCCCTGCCCACAGCAATGAAGTCAAAGTTGGATGTTCTGATGCTCTCCAACCCCTTGGTGCTTGGCAGCATCCAGCTCAGGAAGGTTTCGCATCACAAGCATCCTCTGAGCCCTTCCATCTACAGAGACCGGGCTGGTTCCATGACGCAGCTCCAGGATTAGAGTGGATAAAGCTTAGTGCTAGGTCTGTGGTTTGTACTACACCACCCCCCCCATGGACAACATTCCCACTCTGAGCCTCACTCACCCTCTCGCTGCTGCTGCTGCAGGACCGGAGGTGGCTGAGGGATGCTCTGGGCAATGGGGGTGACGGTGGCAGTCGGGTACACGGCTGAAGACACAACAAACCCTTCACCTGAGGATCTGCTCCACCAGGCGAGGGCCTGAGGGGGCAAGGGGGGTTGGTACCTGCGTACTGCTGGACTCCTGTGAAGGCCGGGTGCAGGGTCTCTGCTACCGAAGGGCTCTGGGCTGCAGAGAACATGGAAGCACAGAATCATGGAATGGTTTGGGTTGAAGGGGCCTTAAAGCTCATCCGGTGCCACGGGCAGGGACACCTTCCACTAGAGCAGGGTGCTCCAAGCCCCTGTGTCCAACCTGGCCTTAAACACTGCCAGGGATGGGGCAGCCACAGCTTCTCTGGGCACCCTGTGCCAGCGCCTCAGCACCCTCACAGGGAACAGCTTCTGCCTCAGAGCTCATCTCAGTCTCCCCTCTGGCAGGTTAAAGCCATTCCCTTGTCCTGTCCCTACATCCCTGTCCAAAGCCCCTCTCCAGGTTTCCTGCAGCCCCTTTAGGCACTGGAGCTGCTCTAAGGTCTCCCCTTCAGGAGCCTTCTCTCCTCCAGGCTAACCCAGCCCGGCTCTCTCAGCCTGGCTCTGTTATCAATGTACCTGAGTATGGCACAAGGCCGTTGGTGTAAACCGTTTCCAAGGCAGGATGCCCATTTGGGAATGGCACCACTCCAGTGAATCCATTAGAAATGGGGGCCACCAGCCCGGGCATGGCTGCTGTTCCCAGGAGCGGCGGTGAATGGAGCCCTGCAGAGCGAGAAGAGGACATCCCATGAGAGCTGAGGCCCCTCCTTCCATGAAGCCATCGTCCCTTCTAGGTGGGACACGGAGGTGACAGACACATGGAGCCATCACAGGCAGCACTGGTGAGGAGCAGGGATCGTCCTGGCTGCAGGCACAGCTTGGGGATGGGATGCTTCTAATCCAGGTTTTGAGTGCTACAGCCCTGGACAACCCAACAGGCATCCCCTGCTGCTGTTCCTGCTGGGGGGGGGATGAGGATGAACAACAGCTCTACTCAGGGTGTAACCCTGGCAGCTCCTTCTCCACTCTACCAACGGAGAGCTACAGCAGCGCACAAGGATGCTGAACGCGCTGGGGCCAAGGGGCTGCTGGACCTCATCCAGCCCAAGGGACGTGGGGCCTTGGGACCCCCGTGCTGAGCCCCCTCACCTGATGCGGGTGCGATGGGGGCCGCGGGGAGCCCGTTGAGGCTGACGGCGCCGATCTGCTGGATGTGGCACGGGGAGAAGGCGACGCCGGGGCCCAGGTAACTGCCGTGAGAGGTGGAGAGGACCGTGGTCTGCTGCTGCATGAGCTGCAAGGCAGGGCAGGGCAGGCAGTGAGGGCCCTGCTCTGACCTCTCCATGTCCCCACGGGGACACCCATGCGGCTCATTCTATGGGTGCTCATACCCATACCCAGGCCCTGCCCCATGAGCCATGGAGCTCGGTTGTGCCACTGGAGCGGTCCCTGCCTGGGGGATGGCAGCTCCAGAGTCCACAACGCACCGGGGCAGATGCCCGGTGCAGAGGGAAGGGAGGAGGAAAGAGTCTGCAGGAGGAAGAACGTCCTCATGGCCCTATAGGGCCATGGGTGGGTGCTCAGAGGGTGGCAACAAAGCCTGAGGGTCCCTGAGGAGCTGCAGAAGTGAGAACGACCCAAAGCCTCCCCACGTTCACTCCAACCGCATCCCAGTGCCCCGCAGCACAAACGCCCCAGTGCAGCACCCGCATCCCCATGGCTGCAGCCCGAGATGCTCGTGGTCACCTGAACCCTCAGCTGCCTCGCTGTGGAAGCTGCTCACTGCGGGAGGAGGAGAGGGGCTTCACCCCAAGGAGGGTCCCTGCAGAGCCACCCACAGCAAAGGGCTGATGCCAGAGCATCTCACCCGTTGGCTCCCTGTGTTAATGGCAGTGACAGGGAGCTCAGGAAGGGGAATGGTCCCTCTGGAGGATGCAGGAATCAGGTTCCTATTCCCGAAAGGAATCTTGATTTCCTTTCCCATCAGCAAGGCCCATTCGGTGCCTGCTCCAAACGGGCACCCTGAGACTGTTCTCATTACTTACATGAAATGCCCATCATGGACCACAAACCAGAAGGGGAAGGGGGTGAACCAAGGCTGGTTTGGGTTTAGGACTCATTGGTTTGTGAAAGACAAGGAACAGTTGAGCATTACAAGCACTTGGGAAACTCCTCTGCCTGCTTTTCCCTCCAAACTCCATCAGCTCCTGTTTGCCCCTTGAACACCTGATCTGAAGCGCTCCAAAGAGCTCCAGAACTTCCAGAGTTTGGGATTGCTTCCGGTTTGAAAGGAAAATGCAGCGAAGAGAGATGGGAAACATCCAACTGGAAAGCAACCAACCCAACCCCAAGCTCTGGACTTCTCCTTCCCAGGCCGGGCACCGCGGCTGCTTTGCCTTGGTGAGGCACCAAATCCCCTGGGAACCGGGAGAGGAAGCTGTTGGTGTGTTGTGAAGGAACCAGATGGGATTTCTCATCCAGAAGAGAGCACAGACAGGGATGCCACAGCAGAAGGAACAATGAGGTGTGAGGTTTGTGCCTCGGAAAGGAGAGAACCAGAACCAGTGGAAAGGAAGAGGAAAAGGAGGGGAACCCAGTGGGAGAGTGGGTCTGGGGTTGAGGGGATGAAGCCACAGAGCAGGAGGGGCAGTGAATCAGGGACAAAGCAACACATCTACAGACACGAGTGAGGAGGAGGAAGATGCAGAGAAGCAGGAGCAGAGCCTGGGCCTGAAGGGCTTCTTGGCAGCAGCAGGAGCCTCTGGAGACTTAAAGACCAAGCGATGCTGCTCTCCTTCCTTCCACATCCTGGACCACATACAGAGTACCTTCTGCCATCCGAGCATCACTGCCTGGTCCATTCCTGCCTCCTTCCCCACGTGCCAGGGCAGCAGAACCTCTCACAGCGGACCCCCCGTGCTTGTTTGTGCATTACAGGGCCAGTGCAAAGCAAAAGTCCTGGCCCAAGGTCCAGGTCAGGAAGGGCTCTCCCCTCTAAGCCCTTCTGCTGGGAGCCTGGGGGAGCTCTTCTCACCTTCGTTACTCAAGGAGAACCAAGTGCTCTGTGTTGGACAAG
Organism: Amazona ochrocephala; assembly: GCA_039720435.1. Taxonomy (NCBI): domain Eukaryota; kingdom Metazoa; phylum Chordata; class Aves; order Psittaciformes; family Psittacidae; genus Amazona; species Amazona ochrocephala. The sequence goes on from CM077885.1 coordinate 30,015,026, forward strand.
GTTTTGTTCCCCATATCCCCCAGTGGAGCATTAGGTATGTGTTGCTCTTTGCTGTGTTGCTGCTCCGTGCTCTCCACACACGATCATGGCATTGGGGATACTTTAGAATCATGGAACAGTCAGGGTTGGAAAGGACCTTAAGCTCATCCAGTTCCAACCCCTGCCATGGGCAGGGACACCTCCCACTAAACCATGGCACCCAAGGCTCTGTCCAACCCGGCCTTGAACACTGCCAGGGATGGGGCATTCACAACTTCCCTGGGTAACCCATTCCAGTGCCTCAGCACCCTCACAGTAAAGAATTTCTTCCTCATATCCAATCTGAACTTCCCCTGTTTCAGTTTGAACCCATTACCCCTTGTCCTATCACCACAGTCCCTCATGAAGAGTCCCTCCCCAGCATCCCTATAGGCCCCCTTCAGATACTGGAAGGCTGCTATGAGGTCTCCACGCAGCCTTCTCTTCTCCAGGCTGAACAGCCCCAATGTTCTCATCCTATCTCCATACGGAGGTGCTCCATCCCCTGATCATCCTCATGGCCTCCTCTGGACTTGTTCCAACAGTTCCATGTGCTTTCTATGTTGAGGACACCAGAACTGCACACGATGCTCCAAGTGAGGTCTCACAGAGCAGAGCAGAGGGGCAGGATCACCTCCCTCGACCTGCTGGTCACGCTCCTTTGGATGCAGCCCAGGATGGGGTTGGTTTCTGGGCTGCGAGCGCACACTGCAGCCCCCTCATGTTCATTGTCTCATCACCCAATGCCCCCAAGTCCTCCTTGAGCTGCTCTGAATCTCTTCTCCGCCCAACCTGGAGCTGTGCCTGGGATTGCTCCGACCCAGGGGTAGGACCTTGCACTTGGCATGGTTCAACTCCATAGGGTTGGCAAACACCCAACAACTGAGAAACGATTCCTTCTCTGCCATGTAGGTGGGAGGGGGACCCACTGAAGGTGAAGGTGTCCATGTGTATGAGAAGAACAGGTTCATTCGCTTCCCCTGGGAAACTGCTTTCAGGAAGAGCATCTCCCATTTGCCGGGAGCATCCCTCCTGCTTTGAGCGATTCCTGAGCCTCCTCCCATGGCCTTGATGCTTGGTAGCAGAGACCTCAAAGTGTCAGCCACCAAAAGATGCTCCACCACAGCAGAGCAGGGCCTTGGGCCCTGCCTCAACCATCCATGGCAATTGCTCCCAATGCAAGGCAGGAGGTTCTCTCCCTGAGACCCAAAGCAGAGCCTTGCCAGAGGAGACCAGGCTGCTGCGAGCCCCCTGACCCCCCTCCAGCATCCTGCACCCCCCAGTGACATCAGCAGGAGGAAAACCCCAGGGAGAGCAGAGAAACAAGGACCAGGAGCTGGGCGCAGGGCTCTGGGACCAAAGGGACACAAGCACACGGGTGCCATGGAAGAGGAGGAGCTCCCGGCTTGGCTCCCAGATGACTCCACCATCAGCAGGAATCAGTGCTCTGAGCATCCTCACAAGACAGAAGGACCCTGGCTCCTGCCTGCCCTGCCCCAGACACCTCCGCCAGTCTCAGCCGGGTCCCAGCTCTCTCCTGTCAATGGATGGATCAAGGCTGATTCCCGAAGCCGGGAAGCTCCCCTTGCAGTGCTCAGAGCCCCGTTGGTGGCGCTGCCCATCCCCACACCCCCCGCGGGATACTCACAGCCTGCGCATAGGCGCTGTATGGGCTGAACGGCAAGGTGAGAGATGGAGTGAATATCCCCAGCTGCCCCACCATTTGCTGCATACGGCGCAGGGTCCTCTCCTTATCTGTGTCAGCAAACTTCACCACTAGACTGGAGGAGGCGCCCTAGGCACAGAGAGAGGAGACAGAGACAGGAGCCAGGGGACAGGAGGGCAGGGACAGGCAGAGGCAGCGGTCAGGCGAGGTGGGACGGGGCAGGACAGGCAGCAGAGAGGAGTGGGAAGAGGAGCAGAAGAGCAAATACCGGTGTGAAAGCGCTCAGGAGCTGCCTGGGAGCGGGGCCGTGCCCTTCCCCATCCGCCCTTCCCTGCCCCCACCCTTTCCCCTCGCTCCATGGGCACACACAAGCACAGGCACTCATTGGCGCTGCGGCAGCCCCAGGCAGCATCTTCCCACCACGGGGAGCTGGGGACAGGCAGAGCAGGGCCTGGCAGTGCCCCTGCTGCAGCTCCATCCTGCCTGCAAGGTGCCCTGCTCCAGGTTAGAGCTCGGGAGGGACCAGGTCCCGGTGGCACCGCCCCACATGGAGAAGGTGGGGAACACGCTCAGACCCCAGAGTCCGGGCCCACACTGCTCCCTGCTCACTCCAGGTCACCATCTCCAAGTCCAGTCCACATCCTGGCTCTTGGCTCTCTGCTATTCCAGCCTTTACCAGGACGTAGACACAGACCCCAGCCTAGCACAGCCTGGGTTGCAATGATGAGAGCACGGATGTGCACACCCCCCCCCCAACCGCAGGAGCTATGGGAGAACCTGCGGCAGGTTTGGACAGTGGATCCCTGCACCAGGGTGGTGGGAAGAGGAGTGGGAAGAGGGGAGGAGCCTCGCTTATACTCACGGGCATGGTCTGGCTGCCGTGGAGCGCGTGGATCGCTGCCTGAGCCTCCGTGTGAGAGGAGAACTTGACAAAAGCACAGCCTGGAGAGGGACACGAAGAGCACAGGGAGGCTGCGGTGATGGAGCTGCTGTGGATGCGCGCCTCTGCCCCAGCATGCAAGAGGAAATCCCTCCCAAGAGAGCAGGGAACAGAAAGGATGGCTCATCCCGAGTGCTCTGTCCTGGGAAAGGACAGGAAGGGCCTCAATGACTCGATGGAGGGTGCCACCATCTCTACCGTTGCCCCTGGTTACCTCTTCCCCAGATTCCCTATGCTCTTCTCACTGGGGGTACAGAAACTGCAGCCCCAGAGCAAGCCCAGAGGCTCACAGTGCTCCTGACCCTCTGCATCCCATCCATCCCCATCCATCCTTGCAGCTCCCTGTGCAGGGCTGGAATACGGGCTCTCGGGAAGATGGGGACAGGGAATCAGTGTCCCAGCGGAAAGGAGGCACCGGTGACGTGCGGATTGGAGCAAGGACGGAGCACATGGAGGGGGTTCACACCTTTGCTGTTACCATCAGGTCCACGCAGCACTGTACATTCATCAATGACCCCAAAGGGTTCAAAGAGCCGGAGCACATCATCCTCAGACTGCTGCTTGTTTAACATGCCCACAAAGAGCTTCCTGTCCCCTAGGGGCAAACACAGAGACATCAACCTTCTATGAGGCTTCCAGCCCAAAGCAGGATCCAACACGCCTGCCATGGGAATGGGCTGCTGTTGGCTCCCAGAGGACAGTGTGAAGGGTCCTCCCGAGCTCCTCACACTGCAAAGGCTTCCATGGCTTTCCCTGTGCTCCTCTCCCCAAAGGCAAACAAAAGGTGATCGATTTCCTTCTGTTCATCCTTTCCTTTGGATGATCCCGCAGGAACGGTGATAGAAACTGCCTGGGCCTCATTGAACAACGTGAACACCAGGAGACACCTTAGGAAACGCATCAGGCCAAGCCAGGGCTCCTGCTTCCTCGTCCCTCTCCCCAAGATCACCACTTCCACAGCTACAACCTAACGGAGCATCCCAGCTTCAACCTTCCCTTCCCACCCCAGTCTAACCAGTACATCCATCTCCAGCTGCCTGGAATAAACCCTGGGGTCCCCGGTCCCAATTTGCCTCCCCACGGGATCAGCCAAATGCAGGACAGTTGGGTGAGGGCCACCCAACAGCTCCGTGGTCCCCAGTGCCCCTCTCCATGGCGCCCAACACCTCCAGGACTTGGAGCTCCAGGTTCCTCCATCAGAAGGGAGAAGTGAGGATCCTGGGTCTGTTGGGATGGCCAAGTGTGGAGTGGGAAGCTTGGTCTGCGGTGCTCCATCCCCACCACTGGAGCCACCACGCAGCAAGAGCTTGGGGCATCATCCCCCATGGAAAGCATCACAGCATTAAAACCCAGCTACAGAGCCCCCCCCAGCACGTGTGGGCTGATCCCCAGGAGCCAACGTGTCGGGGTAGGAGCAGTGACAGAGGATTCCTCATTGCCCATGACAGCGGCGAAGGGGCTGCTTCCAAGGAATGCGATGCAATGTGACGCACGTCAGGGAACATCGCCGGGAAGCTGCTGTGGGAGAGTGCAGTGACCTGGAAAACAACAGGTCTCGGAGCTGCGGCAGGGAGGGATGGCAGCGTTGTGCATCCATGCTGCTGGCAAAGCCCCTTCCTGCCTCAGAGGATGGATCCCAACGGGGATGGGAGCAGGATGCGGCCTCCGCACAGCCGCAGCTCGGGATGCTGCTGGTCCTGTGCGTGCACAGTGTTAACACACACTCCTGGTGTCACACCTGAGCCAGAGGCAGGAGCAGGGAGGAAAGCGCAGGACAATGTGGTCCCCCCCGCCATGCAGATGCTGCAGGCGCTGCTCTGCATCCCTGCACCCACCACAGAGCAGCTCTCGGGAGGCACCACGTGCTCGTGCCACGCACGTTCCCCTCCATCCCCCATGGAGAGAGGGCCACAAGGGCCACATCTCGAGCCCTTGCCCAGTCTCCCGGTTTATGTCACTGGAAGTGGCTCGAACCCATGGCCCTGTGTCGCTTTTAAAGGCCAAATTGCATTGAATCCCAGCCTGGTTTGGGTTGGGAGGGACCTGAAAGCTCCTCCAGCTCCTGGACAGGGACACCTTCCACTGGAGCAGGGTGCTCCAAGCCCTGTGTCCAACCTGGATTGAACACTGCAGGGATGGGGCAGCCACAGCTTCTCTGGGCACCCTGTGCCAGCGCCTCAGCACCCTCACAGGGAAGAGCTTCTGCCTAAGAGCTCATCTCAGTCTCCCCTCTGGCAGGTTAAAGCCATTCCCTTGGCCTGTCCCTCCATCCCTTATCCAAAGCCCCTCTCCAGGTTTCCTTTAGAGGAGGCTCACACAACCAGAAGTACACATTCCCATCCAATATCATATCCCACATTCCTGCCAGCGCCATAATTGGGAATTACAACAAACTGCTTGAAAGGAAGCCCTTACAATGGAAAGCCAAAGCTCTCCAAAGCTGCCCAAGTGCAGGATGTGCTGCCCCACAGGGCCAAGCTATCCCATCGGTTCTCCCCAGTGAACTGCTTTCAGAGGCACGGAGAGGCAGATGCGGGGATGGAGAGGAAAGGAATGTGTTGGAAAGACAAGGGAAAGCAGCAGGATGCGCTCATCAACCTGGAAGGGCTGAAGCTTCTCCAATGGAGGAGGCATTTGAGCTGCTGTGAGCTCCCCACTGCAATAACAGAGATGCTCCGGCTCCCAAACTTGCAGCTCTGGACTGCTCAGCACCCACTGCTTTAACCACGCCGGTCCCTGCAGGACAATGGCACCTTCATCTCGGGCCTTGGCTCAGGATCGTTCCCCTTCACACACTATTTCCCCATCCCAGGCTGTCTCCTACAGCAGCCCTTGGTGCAGTGCGATGGGGCTGGGGCTGAGCAGAGATGGAGGCAGCAGCAGAGCAGTTCCCAAGCTGGAGGAGCCCCATCAAAACCTATCCCTAAATCAATTCCTGCCCCCAAAGGCAAGGCCAGGTCCACGCCTCTTGGCTTGGACCCCCCACCATGCGCACAAGGGAGGACCAAGGAGAGATGACAACTACCTCCACGGCTCTCGCTGTCAGCGGGTTTCACCTGGATGGGACGCGCCATCTGCGAGGAGAGAGAAGAGCAGAGGGTTAGAGCTTGGCCCTTGTGCCCCTTCCCACCACTGGGCACGTGGATTTCAGGCTCCCCAGAAGGAACCAGCTTCCTGCTTTTCCCGGCTCAGCTGCTTTGCCTGGAGATGCCACCAGGAATAAAGCTGGGACGCAGCAAGAGGCAAAGGAAGGCTCCAGGGAAGCAGCTCATGGTCAGTGTGAGGGTGGCCTAAGGTGAGATGATGCCTGGAAGCAATTCCTGCTCCAGGGCTCCAGCAGTTTGGAAGCTGGTGGTGTTCCATTGTCCCAGCATCAGCCCTGATGTGAACTGGGAGGACAGGGCTGAGGGGCATCTGCCCTCCTCCTTCCTCACTGCTCCTGAGCCCTGAGCAATAGCTTTGTGTCTGCCCGGGATGCAAAACCAGGATTAAGCTAAACAGATGGGGAAAGAGATGGAGGGATGGAGCCGGCTCTTGGCTTCCAGGAGCAGCAAATCCATAGGGAAGGAGGGAGGGATGCTGCGGAGCCGAGAGCATCCTCCCCTCCATGAGCAGGCGCCCACCCGGGGGTGCTGAGGGCTTGGGGCAAGGAGAGGGCAAGGATAAGGGAGGTGGGGGGGGCCCTATACCTGGGGCCACATCCCGGTCCCCTCCCCCCAGCAGGGCTGTCATCCCACTCCCAAGAACCTCGGATAAAGGAGGGGTTGCCATGGAAACGGTTATTCACCACATGGAACCTGACATTTGTGGTTGCCATGGCAACCAGCTCTTGGGGGCATTCCCTGCGCTCTGCACAAAAGAGACATTTCGATATGATCTCTGGGGGGGTGTCCCCCCCCTTCCCCATCTGTCCATCCCCTTCCCTGCCCCACAGCCCGGCTATGGGGCACAGAGCCAGGGCTGCACCCCCCAACCTGCACATGTGGGGCAGGGCACCCCATGGGGTACCCACAGCCTGTACCTGGCAGTGCAGCTCATGGGGCACCCACAGCCTGTGCATGATTCCGGCTCCTCCCAGAGCCAAAAGGTATCCAAGGCCTTTGAGAAGGTCCTGGGCACTCAGGCTCTGCAGGTTGGGGCTGGTCCTCTTGTGGCGGTTCAAACACCACCTCTAGCTGTGCCGAGCACATCAACCCTACTGCTGCCTGGCTCCTTTGGATTCCATTCCTGGTTGGGAATGACGCTGTGTTGGTGCCAGTCTCAGCATTCAGGTCTCCTGCTGGCACCTTTCCAGTGACATCTCAGTGCACCTCAGTCCTACCCAGAACCAGCATCCACCCATCCATGCATCCATCCATCCATGCATCCATCCATCCATCCATCCATCCATCCATCTATGCATCCATCCATCCGTCTGTCTGTCCATCCATCCATGCATCTATCCATCCATCCATCCATCCATGCATCCGTCCGTCCGTCCGTCCATCCATCCATGCATCCATCCATTCATCCGTCCGTCCGTCTATCCATGCATCTATCTATCCATCCATCCGTCCGTCCGTCCATGCATCCATGCATCCATCCATCCATCCATCCATGCATCCATCCATCCATCCATCCATCCATCCATCTATGCATCCATCCATCCGTCCGTCCATCCATCCATGCATCCATCCATCCATCCATCCATCCATCCATCCACCCATTCATCCACCCTCCACCCATCCATCCACCCAGCCAGCCAGCCACCCATGGATCCATGGATCCATCTATCCATCCATCAGCTGGGAGAGCTGCCTCGCACATGAACACAACATTCCCACCCAGCCCCATCCTGGCCCAGCTCTAAGGGCTCCTCATGGGCTCACCCCATCCCATCCCATTATAAAGGAGACAAGGATAACCAGAAGTGCCGCTCCAGGAGGAATGGAGGCGTGTGGTGAGGAAGGTCCTGCAGGAACCTGTGGCAGCAGCATCTGAAGTGCAGAGTCCAAACACAATTCCATGGCTGCACACACGCAATTCCATGGCTGCACACACGCAATTCCCACTGCACTAGTTCCTATGACAACCGTTAAGAGTCCGAGCAGTGCAAAACCTCCTCAGTAATGATGTGCCCATGGGAAGATCCATTGGAAACAGGCCCGATCCTGCTGCCACCAGGAGCACCCCCGCAGCTGCCTCTGCTCTGGGCTGAACATCCAATGTTGTGGCTGATTTTGGACAAACCATTTCACTCCAGGGCACTTCCAGCCTGGAAAACACCTGGAATGATGGTGGGATCTCCTTGGAGATAGTTATAACTCCATTGGAGAAGGTCCTCAGTGATGTGCTGTAGCCCTGCTTTGACCAGAGAGCCCAGAGGTCTCTTCCAACACAAACTGTTGCGGGATCTATCTCCACATCCCACCAGAACCTCCAGGATGGACATGGGAATCACTTCTCCATCCTGCCCAAGGGTTCAAAGCACAGAGGCCACCTCAAACATGAACGACTGGAGCCAGCTCCATCCCTATCCAAACATTCCAGCCCACTCCTCAGCATGTCTCCCAGCTTTGCCAGCTACAGCATCCTCATTGGAAGCTGGGAACATCCTTCCCATCTTCATGGGAAGAAGCTAGCAGGAATAGTGGTCCAGGCTGGCTTCACAGCAGCTACAACAGAGAGGGGAGGGGGGATGAGATGCTCTGACCAACCCCTCCCAGTCACGCACGTTCCCCTGTATCTTCATGGATGTCGATCCTGGTGGATGGCCCACGCTGAGCCCTTCCTCCTGCCCATGGGAATGTCCCTGGCCAAGCTCTGCATCAATCCCTGGGCCATTGGCACGAGCGCTGCAGCATCTCAAGCCCTGGTGCATTCCCAGCGCCTCTCTCCACTCGAACGCTGCTGCTCTCTGTACTTTTCCATCCCCATGCCCCTGCGTTCCCAAACCATCGCTGCATCCATGAGTTCTCCCCTTGACGGAGCCACTTTCAGTCCCCCCATCACTTGCCCGTATCCTCCGTGTGGATCAATACCAATTCCTGCCACTCACTCGCCCACCTTTCAGCGAGCCCCTTTGTTCTGCAGAGAAACAAACCTGGAGCTGCACCTTGGCAGCAGAATGGCTCCTTGCAGCCTCCCCCCCTTCCACTTCCTCCCTCTATTCTTCTTCCCCTTCTTCTCCAGGAGCAATTTGATGTCATTTGCAACTGTCTGGCTGCAAATGAAAAGAGACACAAAGCAAGAGCTGGGGAAGCTTCTCCCTCCGCTTCCACTTAGCAAGAGGCTGCGGCGGGGTGTGCGCTCACTGCGTGCCATTAATAACCCCTCCAATTCCCTTTAGAAGGCACCAAAGTGAAGGCACAATCAGGAATCAAAGGCTTATGGAGCTCGAATATCCTTGCAGCCAAGGAGGAGTGTGCCAGGAGTGGGGAGAAGGTGAAGCACTGCACTGGCTGGAGGAGGAAGCCAAAGGGCTTCATTCCCAGCCTGCTTCCCAGATCCAAAGCCTTTCCCCCTGCTGGGCAGCCTCTGGGGGTTGTGTGTGTCTCCCCAGGCCATGAAGGATGCTGGGTTCTAGCCTGTTCTTCCATCCCTGCTGAGTCTTTGCAGCCCAAACTGAGTCTGACTTAATGGTACCGCTCCTCAGGGAGCACCAGGAAAGAGTGCACAGGCAGGAAGTGCTGGGAAAGGCAGGGATGAGGATGCCAGGCTGGGATCAGCCCCTCTGGGAATTCCCTGGGGATGGACTTTACCTCTGTGCAAGGGAAGCTCCATCCCTCCTTGCCCTCTGTGGGCACAGGCTCACCCAGTGACAGACCTGGAGGAGATGCCCAAAGTCCCGCTCACAGCCTAAGGACCCATTGGAAACCGCCCCAAAGCATCTCCATGGCTCTGTCCTTACCAAATCCCAAGTCTAGACTGAGAAACCCATTTGCTTGTGGTCAGGTTCACGAACTGTTGAGATCAACCGCTGCAGGGAGACCAAAGGAAGGCCCCTGTGGCATCTGTGGGTGCTTTGCAGGATCACCGAGCTCCATTCCATGCCTGTCGGATCCCTCTGATGCATGGGCATGCATTCAGATGAGCTGGTGTCACCCTACCTGATGCCTTCAACTTTCTTCCTGCTATTGCTGTGTGCAATAAAGAGATGGTGAAGAGGCAAAACGAACCCGAAATCAACTACGGCCCATGTGCTGCGTGGTCCAGCACATCCTGTGCTCGATCCTGCACCCCGGTCCTCACTATGCTTCTGGTGAGAGGCTTTGCATGGAATTCAGCAGAAGATGATCGAGATGTGAACAGACAGAGGGGAAATTCCATGGCTTTGTTCCCAAAATACAGAACCAACCAGTTACCTGGATCACAGAGCGCTCCCTTGGGATCAGTTGGGTTCAGGGATGGGTGACGCTACACGGTCACAAGCAAACTAGGCTAAGAAAACAGGGCTTCAAGCTACATCAGGTCACCCAGCCCACGTCCAAGCACAGGCACACCAGGACGCAGATCTGTTCCCCTTTGGTAGCATCCTGCCCCCTTGGTCACGCAGGGACTTCCCAAAGGGAAACCAAATGTGATGCAGCGATGCATTGCCAGCCTGAAAACAGGCAGCTCCAAACGCAGCTCATCTGCAGCTTCATCCTGGAGCTCAATTACAGCCCATTGCCCAGGAGCTGTCTCCAAACCAACAGGTTGGAAAGCACTGGGGTAGCACAGGCTCCTCACTGCTCCCAAGCAGCTTCTTACACCTCCCTTGCCATGAAAAGCCTTTAGATCAGCACATCACAGATTAACTGCTGCTTTAAATCCTATCCCTGCAGCACCCTGTGACCGAGAGCCCCAACGGTGAAGAACACAACCAATTCCTGCACAAACCTGAGCCTTGAACCCACCAAACCTCACATGACCAGCACTGAGTCCCTCTGCATCCCTTGCACAGGTCCTAGCAGAGAGTGGTCCATCTCCACCGCACTTGCACTGCCAGACGCTGTCCAACCTGCCCTGGACATGCATACACTCCATGGCTTCAGCCTGAAAGCCCTTTTGCCCTCACACAAAATGAACTCAAACAGCATTTGAGCACCTGATCATCTTCACTCCCCCCCTGCTGCCCTGGGATGACCCAAACCACCAAAGATCCCATTGAGTCAGGGGCACTTTCCAGCCCTCCCATGCACACACAGGCCCAGGAGCGCAGGGAAACAAGAGTGGGAAAGGATGCGTGCGTGTGGCGAGGGGACCTGTGTGGGTTAAAGAGGGAATGTTATGGGTAAGAATTCCCGACCCCTCTCCAGAGGCCCGGGTTTACATTAATTATCCTGCTGCCTTGAGCACGCGGGGCCTCCTGTGAGCTTCTGTCTATAAGCACCAGCTCCGCCGCCTCCTCACCTCCACACAAATGCTTCCAAGGAGCTGGATCAACCCCCTGAGCCCTGAGGAACTGCCCAGACCCACTCTCCCATCACACCACCATGGGAAGAGCGGCGGTTCCGAGCACTTCCCTCGAGGAGGGACCTGTTCCACAGTGCCTCCAAGCCTGACCCCACTTTGCTCCCAGCACCAGCCACAGGGTGAGGAGGATGCAGGAGCAGACCGCAGCTTGCTCAGCAGTCTTGGTCTCACCTATATAAAGCCATTGGTCTTCCAAACAATGAGATGTGCCAAGGCATAGAATCATGGAATGGTTTGGGTTGAAGGGACCTTAAAGCTCATCCAGTTCCAACCCATGCCACGGGCAGGGACACCTTCCACCGGAGCAGGGTGCTCCAAGCCCCTGTGTCCAACCTGGCCTTGAGCACTGCCAGGGATGGGGCAGCCACAGCTTCTCTGGGCACCCTGTGCCAGCGCCTCAGCACCCTCACAGGGAACAGCTTCTTCCTTACATCCAAGCTGCATCTCTCCTGTTTAAATGTGCTTTCATTCCTTCTGGGAAGTTGATCCAACTCAGCCCTGCCACCAGAACCACAGCACAGAGACCAAAGAGGCTTGGCTGGAGTTAACATGGGGCAGGCTTGGCAAGGCAGAGCCCAGAGCAGCAGCTCTGCGAGGCTTTGGCTCCCACATCCCTGTTTTATCCCCAAACCCCACTGCTCTTGCACAAGCAGGAGCACCAATCTAAGGCACTTCTCTCCCGCCCTGTCCTGATGGTCCCCCACTCCCTGCCCATGGCACGGGCGCAATCCCCTGGGACTTACCCCTGGCAAAGTCTTCTGCTCGTGCAGCGCTGTCTGGGCTTTGATGGCAGAGTCTCTGGCGCAGTAGGTGAGGAAGGCGCAGCCTGTGGTGGGGACAGCAAGGGCCAGGTTAGACAGGGAAGTGCAGATGCACATCAACGCAACGCTCCTGTGGTGACAGCGGTGACCGAAGCACGAGAAACCTGGAAAGGGGCTTGGGACAAGGGATGTAGGGACAGGACAAGGGAATGGCTTTAACTGCCAGAGGAGAGACTGAGATGAGCTCTGAGGCAGAAGCTGTTCCCTGTGAGGGTGCTGAGGCGCTGGCACAGGGTGCCCAGAGAAGCTGTGGCTGCCCCATCCCTGGCAGTGCTCAAGGCCACGTTGGACACAGGGGCTTGGAGCACCCTGCTCCGGTGGAAGGTGTCCCTGCCCGTGGCAGGGGTTGGAGCTGGAGGAGCTTTGAGGTCCCTTCCAACCCAACCCATTCCATGGTTCTATAACTGCAGGTGCTGCCCGGCTCCAGCAGAACTCCATCCCCATGGTTCTGCTCAGGTATAGAGAAGTGCCCAGGGCAGCCCCTTGTGCTTTGGTACCAGGGTGGTGACAAAGGGGGTGACTCAAGGGACAAAGAAACAACCTTGGGCCCCATCCAAGGCCTGTCAAAGTCATGGAGAAGGGTCCCAGTGAACCGATGAGGTTGGAAACAGGCGCTGAACAAGGTGAGGAACAACAGGAGGTGAAACACAAGTACCATTGCCTGTGGGAGAAACAGCCCAATCCACAAGGACCGGAGGAGATGCAGTGATCAGAATGATTACTGGTACCGAAAGCATGAAAGGGAAAGAGGAAAAGCACCTGGGATTTTAGGCGGCTATGAAAGCTCCATGATCCAGACTCATGGCATCATGGAAAGCTACAGGAAGAGAGGCTTCAGCGCCACGCATCCACCCCTACAGTGAGCACAGACACAAATAGACATACACATGACAAGGGAAATCCAGGGACCAGCAAGGCACGGCGCATTCCGTAAGGAGCAGGATGCAAAGCACATGGAAAAGGCCACAGCCTAGCACTGGAGCCAGGGGAAGGGGGAGGAATTGCAGCCCCTCCAGGAGGAAAAGGGATCATCTTTGGGTGCTCTGATGCTAAGAGTAATCAAACGAAACTAAGCAAAGGCACAATTTGGCTGGCGATCAAGAAACATTTCCTAGCAGAGAGAGATTTATTAGAGTGTGGAATGATCTCCCCAGGGACGTGCCTGGAGCTCCATCACTTGAGTTGCTTCAGATGAGGATGGGCAAAGCACTGGAGAAGAGCCCCCCTCCCGCATCCCCCTCCTTCCGCAGTGGCATTTCACATCCCACGCAGAGCAGGACACGTCCCTTCAGCTTGTCACTGAGCATCCATCTCTACCTCTCGCGAGCCAAACTCTTCAGCTACTCCTTAATACGCAGCCATTGAAGCCCTGGGTTTGCCACAGCCTCCCCTTGGCCACTGCCTTCCCCCACGTGCCTGAAGCCTGCAGAGCCTCAAGGAAAGCCATGTTTTCCCAGCTCTAGGAAGCATTTCCATGCTGAGATGGGACTCTGCTCGCCACGTCTTCCATGGGTTCTTCAGGCTCCTAAAGCTTTGAGCCTGACGCAGTTACCCAGGGATGCGCTCAAGGGTGAGGAGGTGCAAAGGGACCCATCGCTCTGCCTGCGCTGTCTCAGCGCAGTGTTTCCTGCTTCAGTTAACAGCAAGCTCAGGGGAACAGGCTCATGTCCCTCGGGGCACCTCCCGCACCAAGTCAGGCATGCCAACTGCTGAGACATGGGACGTGCGGTCAAAGGGTGCTCAGGGTCCCCAGCACCCACCAGGGCCCCACAGAAAGGGGGGATCATAGCAGGGCCCAGAGCACTGTCTCTGTGCCTTCCTCATCCTGACTCCTGTGCCATTCCCACCCTGAATCCTGTGCCTTCCTCATACTGACTCCTGTGCCATTCCCATCCTGACTCCTGTGCCATCCTCATCCTGACTCCTGTGCCATTCCCATCCTGACTCCTGTGCCATCCCCATCCTGACTCCTGTGCCATCCCCATCCTGACTCCTGTGCCATTCCCATCCTGACTCCTGTGCCATCCCCATCCTGACTCCTGTGCCATCCCCATCCTGACTCCTGTGCCATCCCCATCCTGACTCCTGTGCCATCCCCATCCTAACTCCTGTGCCATCCCCATCCTAACTCCTGTGCCATCCCCATCCTAACTCCTGTGCCATCCCCATCCTGACCCCTGTGCCATCCCCATCCTGACCCCTGTGCCATCCCCATCCTAACTCCTGTGCCATCCTCATCCTGACTCCTGTGCCATCCTCATCCTGACTCCTGTGCCATCCCCATCCTGACTCCTGTGCCATCCCCATCCTAACTCCTGTGCCATCCCCATCCTAACTCCTGTGCCATCCCCATCCTAACTCCTGTGCCATCCCCATCCTGACCCCTGTGCCATCCCCATCCTGACCCCTGTGCCATCCCCATCCTAACTCCTGTGCCATCCTCATCCTGACTCCTGTGCCATCCCCATCCTGACTCCTGTGCCATCCCCATCCTGACCCCAGTGCCATTCTAATACCATTCTGTTAAGATGAAGTGTTAAATGCCACCATGACTTAGTGCCATCATCATTCTGCCAAGGATCCCTAAAAGAACCTCTACATCCGCACAGCACTGGGTGACATCACCTTGCTCCCACTGGCCCCAGCAGGCTTCCAGCTCCTTGTAAGCAGAACCCAGCCTAGCTCCACTTAGACGAGACTGCAGTTATGTATACATATACATACATATATACACACATATATTCTGTGCCTGATCCTCCCTACAAATCACACATTAACTCTGGGATTTACAGCCCCTTCAGCTCCTAAACGTGACTCCAGACATCAGCAGCCTTGAGGAAGCAGGGCAAGCACGGAGGCAGCGAGCTTATCTCCAGGGCTGCAGAAGCCAAGCCAAAGCCCATCAGAGGGGCTGGCGCTGCCTCCTCATCCCCCGGAGAAGCCACCCATGTGTCCCCACGCGGATGCTCCTCCACAGGAGATGCTGCTCCTCTCCCTGCCGCTCCGTTTAGCACCTCGCAGCCCAGCCTCTCCCCACCTTCCCTACCATGGAAACCCAGGAGAGCGCCGCTGACGCCTGTGGAGGAGCCCAATCTGGAACACAAGGCCAAAAATTTCCACTGGATCCTCCCTGCTCGGCCTCCTGCGACCCGCTCCGAGCGCCCGTTCCACCGCCTCCCCATCCCTCCCATGAAGATATCAGCTGTAAGACAAACACTGCCATTAACATGCAAATGTAGCTGTGATTACCATAAAGAGAAAAACTGCCTCATGAATAATATCAGGAGGCTGGAACGGGCCCAAGCACCAGCAGTCAGGTTGCTGAGACACGAACAGTCAGGCTCCAACAGCCCCGTTTCATAACGGTGCTCGTGGTTCCAGCAGGGCTCAAGCTGAATCCATCCCTCCCCAGCATCTCTATGAGATGGGGTTTGGGGCTCTCACAGCCCCATCCAGCCCTGCCTGCCCACCACAGGCCCCTTCCATCCTCCCCGGGGGGGCAGAGGCAGATGCTCAGCTCCACATCAAGCTGCATGGAGCCGCTGGGCTGTACCAGCAGCGCTGCCTCCTCACCCGACTGCTCCTCTCTGCCCAGGGAAAGCAAAGGCAAAGGCAGATGGAAGCTGCATGTGAGCTGTCAATTGGATTTCACTGCAGATCAGGGAACACGGGGAGAGAAAAGGGAATCTGCCCCGGGAAGATCACGGCTCCGGCGTGGCGCAGGAAGGAGCGCGGTGATGCTGATGCGCCCAATCCTTTACACTGCTCCGGGCTGCCATGGGTGCTGGGGGCAGGGATGCTGCAGGGATGCATGGGTGCTGGGATGCTAACAGGAGCTCCTTGCACGGTTGGCCTTGCACAGAGCCTCAAGCACAGGCGGCACTGAGAGATGGGAGGGGAAGGCTGAGGTCAGGCTTGGCTGGATCATGGGGCTGTCCCTATAATCCATCCTCATGGAGGAATGGCTTCCATGGAGGGGAATATTGCCTATTCCCAAAGCACACGGAGGGTCTACACATAACAAACTGAAAGGAATCCCTTTCGCTTCATCCAAACCAAGGCAGAGAGGGGCAGATGGAGCTGCACAAGAGCCACCAGAAGAACCCCCCCCCCCCCATCTCAACAGGTTTTTGGGGGCAAGAGCAGAGCAACACCAACCCCTGACCAACACCTGCACCCGCTCCAAACCATCACCACCAAAGGGAGGGCTTCGTTTTCCTGCAGGAATCCAAGCTGATGCCACCCCGATGTGGCTGACGCCAGCGCTGCCCCCTCTCATTTCCATCGCTAAGTGGCAGGTCCCTGCCTGGAACCCCCCCTCACACCACACGCTCTGTATTTAATGTGTCAACTGCAATGAAATGTGCAACCGCCTCTTCCCTCGGCTCCATCTCCTCCTGGCTGGGTTTGGAACCAGGAGATGGTGGCAGCTTTGGACTCAGCCCCCCCCAGCACGTGGCGTTTGGGTTCCCAAGTCCCAGCCAGACACAATTCCCAAATGAAAGCCAAGCCCAGCGTCCATAGGCTTCCAGGAAGGGTTTTCCTTTGGTGCTGGTGCTAGATTTGGCCTTTTGCTTGCAAAGAAACTTAGTTTTGTGTTGTCCCCTTTGCTCTCTGTTGGGGACCGGCTGGAGCGGCCATGGCATTCCCAGCTCTTCCTCCCTTCCCTCTAAACCTGCATCCAGGGACACCCAGCACCGATGGAACTCACGCTCCCTCCAGCGTGCACCAGCACTGGAGCCCATCGGGAATGGGCTGAGGGCACAGAGGCCCAGTGGGGCTGACAGGAGGGTCCTGCGGGCTTGTTCTGTGTGTGCCATGGAGCAGGGACTGCTGTGCCATGGAGCTGGGACTGCTGAGCTATGGAGCTGGGATCGCAGTGCCATGGAGCAGGGATCGCTGTGCCATGGAGAAGGGATCGCTGTGCCATGGAGCAGGGATCGCTGTGCCATGGAGCAGGGATCGCTGTGCCATGGAGCAGGGATCGCTGTGCCATGGAGCAGGGAATGCTGTGCCATGGAGAAGGGATCGCTGTGCCATGGAGCAGGGATCGCTGTGCCATGGAGCAGGGATCACTGTGCCATGGAGCAGGGATCGCTGTGCCATGGAGCAGGGATCGCTGTGCCATGGAGCAGGGATCATTGTGCCATGGAGCAGGGATCGCTGTGCCATGGAGCAGGGCTGGGATCCCTCTCAGCTCCCACAGCAAACAGGCTCCAGGAATTCCCAGTCATGGCTGGGGCCGTGCAGATCACAAGATCCCAGGCACCTGCTCTGATGGGCTCACGCAGCTCTGCAGAAGGGTACTGATATCCCCAACCATAGAACCATGGAATGGTTTGGGCTGAAGGCACCTTAAAGCTCCTCCAGCTCCAGCCCCTGCCACGGGCAGGGACACCTTCCACCGGAGCAGCTCCAAGCCCCTGTGTCCACCCTGGCCTTGTCCCTGACAGCCTCCCACCTAACCGAGCCTCCCCAAACTTTCCAGCATCACCAAAGCTCCTCCATCACAGAAGGACCCCTCCCGCATCCCAACCCCGCACCGAGCCCCCCCCCCCCTCAACGCCACCGACCACCGCAGCCCCGCACCGACACCCTTTGTTAGCGGCTTCGGAAGCGCAGCGCCGGCGGGGATGAAGCACACGGAGGGGCGGCTGCATCCCCCCCCCCCCCCAGCGCCGGTGTCACGGCCCCGGGTGCGCTGGGGCCCCGCGGGGAGGATGCGGATGCGGGGTCACTGCGGGCCGGGGCCCGCGGGGTTTGTGTGTGTGTGTGTTGCGGGGGGGGGGGCAGCCGGGACCCGGCGCCCTTTGTGCTTGCGGCGGGGCCGCGCTCACCCTTGTGCATGCCGGTGTAGCGGTCCTTGAGCACGGTGAGCTCGTAGATCTTGCCGAACTGCTCGAAGAGCGGTTTGAGGTCCTTCTCCTCCAGGTTGCGCGGGATCTGCCCCACGAAGAGCTTGATGGCATCCAGGTCCTTCATGCTGTCGGGCTGCGCGGGGGGCTCCGCGCCGCCGCTGCTGCTCATGGGGGAGGCTCGGAGCGGCTGCGGCGCTGGCGGGAGCGGCGGCGGCTGCCTCCTCGCCTCGCCCCCGGTGAGTCTGGCCATGCCCCGGCGGCGGGCGGGCGGCGGGGAGCGGGGGGGGGGGAAGGCAGCGGCTGGGAACGGCCCCGCCGCCAGCGCCGCCGCCGCCGCGCCACAAAGGGGAGCCCCGCGGCGCCCCCTGGCGGCGCGCGCCGTGCCGAGGCGGGGCTCAAGAGAGGGGACCCCAAAATGGAGATGGGGGGGGGGGGGGGGGACACAGACGGGGACGTAGAGCCCAGAACGGAGCCTTTGTGGAGGGGAGGGGTGCGGGAGAAGGTCTGGAGGCTGAGGGTTGGGAGGGGAAAGGGGCGTTTGTAGGGTTGAGGATGAGGGGATGGCCCCCGGGGGGGAGATGGTGCCCTCGGTGCCGGTCACTGCTCAGCGCTGAGGAGATGAGGAGGGCCCTTGAAGGAGGAGCTGACGGGTACGGTGCTAACAAAGGGGTGCCCGGTACCGGGGTTTGCCCCCTTCTCCTCAGGGTTTGTTAAAGCAGAGCCCGCGCTAACGGGGCTCTGCGCTGCTGCTGGGACAGGGAGGCACAACGGCAGGTGATGCGGCAGCCGCCGTCCCTCTGCCCCACACCTCTTTGTTCGAGCCCGGCTCCCCATGGCTTGCCATGGTCCCCAGCACACAGCACCAGATGGGCAGGAGCCGGTTGCGGCCCCACGCTGCAGCAGCCATTATTGCTACCGACTCCTCCCGGACGACAAGCGCCGCTCCTGCCGTCCCCGCCGCGCTGTCAGCTCCACCTCCGCTCTACACCGGGGCGATGCTGAGGACCCCAGCGGGCAGCTCCTGTGCCGCAGGCACGGTGCCTGCCGTCATCCTGGCCCTGAGGAGGGATGGAGGGATGGATTCCCACCCAAAGCCAAGAGGATGTGTGCTTGCTGCATGGTGTGCAGCCAGCGCCATGGCAGAGCCGAAGGAGCTCTTTGCACAGCCTCAGGCCGAGCTCCTTCGGCTCTGCCATTGCTGTGGGGCAGGGACAACGCGGCCTCACTTCCCCTTGATTGGGCTCTCTGCTTCTGCCGCCTCGAACTGCTCTTACCCTGGATGCTACAGGCAGATGGAGGCCCCCACGGCACCCCACATGTACCGATACAACCCAGACGTGTTAGGCTTGGTTCTGTCCCTGCAATGAGAGGAACTGAAGCAGGTTTCAGTGTTGATACATGCAAGGAAGGTGAGGGAAAAGGGGTTAGAGAAGCAGAGGGATCCCAATCGCAGGGAAAAATGAGAGGAACAGAGAGCGCTGCTCACGTATGAGCAGCCACCATGCTGAAGTCATGCCCAGAGCGAGGGATGCCCCTGCAGAACCAGAGGAACGTGCTGGTCCTCAGGAGGGAAGCACTGTGCATCCCTTCCTCTCTTGTGCTCTGGAGACAACCTCAGTTCTTCTCCAGGCTCCAGCTCTGTACCCTTCTTTCTCCATTGTCCCCACCTCCATGTGGAGCTGCTGGAACACTGAGGTCCAACCTGGCCTTGAACGCTTCCTGAGCACCAGCAGGGGCTGGAGCCTGGCATTTGATTGGGAATTTTCACTAAAATGGCCTCACAAAGGCCCTCAGCGCCTGGTCTGAACCCCAGGGCCATTGCAGGGGTCTCAGGCTCTTGCTGTAGAGCTGCCTTGTGGCTGAGGGTGGTACCACTCCTAAAACTGCCCCAAAATAGCCCCAAAGAACTCCACAGACTTCTCGGGCTGGTTCACATCTCCTGCAAACCCTGCCAGGGCTTTGCCATCCATTGGGACGCATCCACTGGGAAGCCCATGACAGGTCAAGCTGCTCTTGTTTTCAACAGCTCAAACCATCTTCCAGCCAAGAAACCTTTATCACAACAGCAGCAAAGCTCTCACCTTGGGTGAATCGTGCCGTAGCAAGTCGTGTTTCCAAGCACCTTTCCATGCCCAGCCTGCTTTTCCCTATCAGCTCCTGCTGCACAAGCTGCTCCTAGCTTATGTTAGAGCTTGAGGGACCCAGTGCCTCAGGTGGAAAATGCCTGTTGAGAAGGAGAAGTGCATCCAGGAGCTTTTGGAGTCCATGGGTGGACATTCTATAATCACCTTGACTGCAGCAGAGAGAAAGAGACATGAAAATGCTGCTGGTGAATGGAAACGAGAACTGCAAGACCTGGAAAGTGCTCAGAGCCAGACAGTCACTTACACACCCCAGCAACAGGGGTAAGGGGCAGATAAAGCATAGTTACAGCATCAAGAGAGGGTGAAGAAGGGACATGAGAGGTCCCCTTTGCAGCTGGCATTGAAAAGGCTGGAAGGGAGAGCTGGAAGGGGCACAGCAGGGCTCTGATGCACCATTCCCAAGGGAGGAAGGGCCAGATTCTGCCCAAACCTGAGATGCTGCTCCACCAAAAGAGCCGTTAAAGGAAGCGCACATTGTGTGCCCAGGATTCTCTTCTGCAGGGCGAGATTTGCTAGTGATAAAGCCCAAGTGAAAAGCACATCTCTGCTGCTTGTGGCGAGTGTTTGGATGTAGACAGGGGCTAAAAGACAAGAGAAAAAGTGAGGAGCATCCAGTCCAGCCAAGAAGGGCTCAAACAGGGGACATGGGAACAGCAAAGCTACAAATTGCATTTGGAGTGCTTGTCCTTTCCTTCCAGCTCCTAAAGGCAGGGAGGAAAGGACAAAAGCCAAGCTGGAGCTCTGCGTTTCCACATCACCTAGGAGACAGAAATCCAACCAACAGCCCTGAGAAGAAATAGAGAGAAAGGGAAAAATCAGTCAAGCATCCTTCAAAACAAGCTGCCTTTCCTTCCCTATCTGCTCCCCAGGAGCCAAAGGCCACGTTCCAACAGTCCTGGCAGAGAAAATCCCAAGCAACAATATCTTATCTCAGGAAGGTAAAAGATCATTCCTATAATGTGATTGTTTCTGGTCTGGAGCAAAAGGTTGTGCAGAGCAAAGTGCTCCAAGCCAGGCAGATGAAGAGCTTCAGGGGAGAACACCCACCCTATGCAGGAGATCCATTGCTAGAAGCTTCCATCCTCTCCTCTTTACCATCCTCTCTTGCTTTTCATCTCCCTATTACCTTCAGTCTCTGAACACTAAGGCATAAGTATCCCACAGGAAGCTTTCAAGCACGAGCAACCCGGCTTTGGGACACAGCCTGGTGTCCTCATGCTCCTCCTCTTACTTAAGAAGCAGACTTAGCTGCACACCAAATGAGAGGAGAACACCTCAGCCATCAACAATATCCACCTCCACTGAGCAGCTACAGCACCGAGCTCTCCAAAACTGCCTTGAAGAGACAGTTCTATGAGGACAGATGATCTTTTCCCTGCTACCCCTAGCAGAGGGACAAATCCAACCTTCAGGAAAGCCTAACTTCAAATCACTGCTCCACCCCACATCTTCCACACAGCCCTGAGCTGGTGCAGCCCCAGCACCTCCACAGAGCAAGGGCCTTGGTACCTCCTACTTCACCAAGGTGTTGCAAGTGTCAGATATATTTAAGAGCATGAAGCATTCGGATACTATGGAAACCAGGGCAAGAGAGAACCCAAAAATAGATGGAAGACGCAAGCTGTTGAAGAGTCTGGAAAAGTCTTGCCGAGGAAGGCTGCAGCTGAGCCCAGAGTGAGATCCATTTAGAGCTCAGGCACAAAATAGCCTCTCTCCTCTCTTCCCAGAGCTTGTCATTTTTCTCTGCCACAGGGAAAGGAATATTCCTTTTCCTCCTTAGGCCTTTAATTTCCCCTCTCTTTAATAGGCCTCCTCATCACCAGTTCCCTGGAATGATTCACAGTCTCCCTCGCCCTTCCCATCACCCGGAGCAGCCCTGTTGGCTGCTTCTGTCCAGCAGGATTATTGGGAACACTGCATGAGAGCAAACATCACAGAGCCTTCTCCTTCTGAAAGGGAAATCCAACAGCAACCTGCAAAGGGTGCCTGAAACAAGGAGGGGAGGTGCCAGGCTGTGAGGTACTACCCTGGCCTTTTTATAATGCAAGCACCTTTACTGTGTGTACCTTCACCCTCTACAGGCAAACCAGTTGCTAAAGTACAATAATCCCTTTCTTCACCCAGAAAGGCTGAATGACACACGGAGGAAACATGGAGGAAGCCAACGTGAGGTGTACAACCCATCCTACTCAACACTCAACCCAGTGGAAGACAGCACCAGGTAAAGCACCCCACAAAGCCGAAGCCATTCACACCTCTTGTCCCTCACCAGCACAGATCTCAGGTCTGCTTGAGACCAGATGTGCCCAAGTCTCACTTCAAGCACTGGTGCTGGTTCCCAGTGCTCATTACAAGCTACTCCTTGGAAACACAAGAGTCTTTTCAGCATGACCACCACCTGAGGGAGGAAACCTCAGCGAGGTGAGGGGAAGGCTTCAGGTGAGAATCTTTGCCTTGATACTTGTCAGCGCACTTAAGGGAAAGAGATTGAAGGTGTCCAAGATTCTTCGTGTTAGAACTGCTTTACTGCAGCATCGACCTCAGGAATGATCTTCATCAGCTGGTTCCACTGCTTTGCAGACAGGGCAATCCCTAGAGAGAGCAGGAGAGGCTTCAGAGGAGGCAGGGGGTTGAGCATCAGTTTCCTTTCAACTGCCCAAGGGAAACAATGCCAACTCCAGCTCTGTTTAAATGAATTGCTAACAAGAAATCACTCGTGTGGCTTAAACACTGGAGCAGAGCTGGCTCCTTCCGAGGTCCAGCAGAGCTCTTGATGTGCTGGGCCTCTCCCTTACAAAGCCAAGGCAGCAGCGGAATCCTGGTGGGTGTTCCAGGCAGATGTCAACTTGTTCCTTGGTTCAGAATCACATGAAAGAAGTGGGGCCAGAGCTTTATTAAATTCTCTAGATAAAGATCAGGGCCCGAGAGCTCTTGCGAAAGCAGAGGCAGTATTTCACTGAAAACCACCATTTCTCCATCATCTCTGTTTCAACTGACAGATCTCTTACATTGTGGGTGTGTTTTTTCCAGCCTGGAAGGAGTCCACAGGGCTCCTTTCCCTCCCTGCTCCCAATAGCACAGAAAAGCTGGAGGGCTTTGCTTCCCATTTGCATTAGAGGCTACACAGTTCCCTCTAAGGGAGCAATTTAGACTTGTAACTTCTCCAAAGGAAATTCATTTCTGGAAGGAAAACCACGCTCAGTGGGTAGGCAGCAAATGGAGCTGAAGCAGATTTGCCTGCCCTGACACACAGACCTATAGCAAGGACCAAAAGGTTCATCAGGAAAGCTCCCATCAACCCAGTCTTCGTCAGGCACAACACACAGGGCAGGTGAAGAGAGACCAGAGCCTGAAAACTATGAGGCAAGTGCCAAAGTTCCAAAGCAAAAGGCCTAAGTTGAGCCTTAACTCCTCAGCTCCAGAGGAGAACGTGTCTTCCCTTCTCCAGCTGCCTTTACTTCCATCACCTCCTCAGGCGTTGCTGCCTCTATAGCACATCACCACACACCTCGCCTAAAGAACAAGGAACACCTAACGCGGCAGCACTGGAGTGTCCTGGCAGGGACCTAGAGGGGTCTTATCCTTCCTGTCCCCACCTCAATTGGGAAGAGAGGATTTACTTCTGCGGGTTCTCATTGCCATTATAGACTAAGGGAAAACACCCAAAACATCACCAGTACCTTTCTTCCCTGGCTTCATGTCACCAGCCTTGTCAGCGTAGAACTCCCTGATGTCCACGAGGACCTTCCCCTTGAAGCAGGACACTCGGACATAGCGCATGTACCCAATCTGCAGTGACACAGAGCCCGTGTTAAACCTGACCAAGCCACATGGGGCGTATTGGGCCACTCAAGAGCAGTGAAGGGACCCTGGCTGCCACCCCCGCGATGGGAATGCTCCATTCCAAGGGGAGCAGGTAGAGGGAAGGTGGATATAAAGAGATGGAAAAAGAGCAGCTCCCTGCTCTCCATACCTGGAACATGGCTCCCTCCTCACCACCTCGTCCCATTGGGCTTTCTATCACCTTTGAAGACTCGGCCCCTGTTTTCAGCTTTTTCTCTGCCTTCAAAGCCGCTCCTTTCTTTCTTTTCTAGACAGAAAGATCACCAGTTTGAAGAGCGATGTGAGGAGCCGCAGGCAGGCGCCACCCGAGCCTCCACAGCCCACATGGTACCGGTCACACTGCCAGTGCCTGGGCCAAAGAGCCTCTACGGGGGTAGCCCTGCCGCGGCCCCACCCCCCCCCGGGGCTGCAATACCTTTTCCTTCTCATCGCTCTCCAAGCTGCTCGTCCCCACCAAATCCTTGCCTTTGGGCATCCTATGGGGAAGAACCGGGAGTCGACGCGGGTCAGAGGCACCGAGAGCAGGCAGAGAGCCCCGGGGGAGGTCGGGCCCGACCCTGCCGGTACCTGCCGATGCGCTGCCCGCGCAGCCGTCCCGCCACCTCCTCGAAACGCCAAGCCCCGCCCCCCCACGGCTTCTCCGCCAATCCCGAGGCCTCTGCTCTTCCCGCCAAGCCAACGCCTCCTCCAGCCAGCCAATCGCGGCCGCGCTGCCCGCCCCGCCCCGCCTCGTCAGGGCCGGGCCGTGAGGGGAGCGGGCTCTCTCTACGGCCGCCGTCCCTCACTGCAACCCGGTCTAGCGCAAGGTGCAAGGGCGTGAAGCTGGGTGAGCTTTAAGGTCCCTTCCAACCATTCCATGACTGCAGGACTCAGGGAACACACCTCATGCAACGCTTCTAATATGAATAAACAGCTTCTAAGCGTTCCAAGAGTCATTTATAATGGCAGAGGCACAAGGATCTAGTGCTAGCACACGCTGGGGAGCTTCTCAGGCAGCTTGCTGAAGCTTTCTTGCATAGAAACTTCAACTGCTTCCAAGCAGCACAAACCCTTGGAATACGTGGGAATTGGCTCACCTCAGGGGGCTGGAATCTTGCTCAGGGTCCCTAAATGGGTTCTGTCATACTATTTGGCTTTGGATTTAGAGGGGGTGATGTAAGCAAAAAGGGGGAAAATCCATGTTTACCCCTTCAAATCAGTCCGGGAGATTCCAGGGCTTTGAGAGCTTCCAGCAGGAAGCAGTTCTCCACCCAAATCTGTTCATCAAACCTATTCATCCCATGGTTTATTGGGTTTTTTTTCCAAGGGATGAAGGACAAACGAAGAAGGGAACGAAAAACGTGAAAATACTTAAATATTATTACATTTATAGTCAGAAAAAAGAGAAAATCATCATAGGTCAATCAAGTGCATTGGCTTTTCTATTAGCTTTTAAATAGTCACTCCATATACATTTGTTCTTTAGGACACACAAGAGATAAATAATGGAGTCAACACTGCCAGAGACATCAACTCTTTGTTCCCGAGCTGCAGCGCTTCCAGATGATCCCCGTGGAGTTGCTATTCCAAGAATTCCAAATGGAAACGGAACAGATCAACCTGGAGCCCAAACTTGAACCCCCCCAAGGCCCAACCTGCATGGACACCGAGGAGCAGCCCCATCATTTCAGATCAGTTCAATCAAGACTGAATGGCTCTTCAATGGAAAACCCACCTTGTGCTATGAACAGCACGAGAGCAGGGGATTTCAAACCACCACCACCCCAATTTGGGGTGGTCTGAAGCATTCTGGAGAGGTTGTGGTGATGCCTTGAACCACAGGGAATGGGATACCCAGTTCTGCTTTGGCTTCAGGGCCTTTCCCCTTCACACGGAGTACAAGAGTAGAGTTCCTATTGCGCAGTAGCACTCAATTCAGAGCAACAAAGCAGCCTCTTGTTTGGGAGATGGACTACAACAGTCCGAGCTACCTGCACACAGACCCCATTAGTGCTTGTGAGGGTGGGAGGGGGCAGAAAGAACAGCTTCAGTGCTTAAACCTGTTGGAAAAGCAGGTTTTTGGAGGTGCAGACTTTGACAGCACCAGGGCAGCAGGTAACATCAGGCAGACAGCAAAGCCAAGGGGTTTCCGGCTAGAAGCATCCGTTGCCAGCCACTCGTGTGCATGTGGACGTATGTTTTCCATGCTTCTTCCTTACATGCCATGGAAACTCCTGATCAAAAGGCTCAGTAAAAACAGGGGCAACAAGAACCAGCTACGCGGAGCGCTGCTGCAGTGTTGTGAGCTTTTATTTCACCAGAACAGCGGTTGTATTTCTGCCTTTGTGGCTCATGGCAGTGGCACAACTGAGCAATGCGCTGCACTATGGCTCAGCACCCTTTTCCTTGGGTTTTCCAAACCTAGCAGAATAGCAGGGTCTATTTACAAGCTTCTCTGTCAGCTTCCCAAAGGAAGCAGAACGGGGGGTATGGAGCTCGCTCTGCTGCAGAGATGAGAAAGCTGGAATTTGATGGGAGGGGAGAGCATTTCAACGCCCATGCATTTGGGCTGAAAGCAGGAACCCTTTTCCATAGTAAAAACCTCTTTATCTAGCAGTCAGCTACACAAAGTGCATCCAGATTACAGGACAAATCGTGTTGGAGAACGTGATGTGCCCCTCAGGTTTATGAACTCTCCCCCTCTACCTCTTTCAACCTTTCATTTAAAGGGCTACCCCTGGCTCCAGGCCCTGCGCATCAGGAGTGTCAACAGGTCCCTGTCGAGATCTGCTTTAATGCCACAACCCTGACAGGGACAGAGCAGTTACCACATTGCCTTGGTGGAAGCTTTCAACTCTTGAGCTTCAACTTCAGATGACAATTCCTGAGCAACCAAGCCTGATCTTTGAACAACATTTGGCTCTCCATCCAGAAACAGCAGCAAAGTTAAACTCAGCCTTGCTCAAGGATAAAAGTAATAGAGAGTGTGTGCTCCAAGAGATGCTTTCTTAGGCATTGCCCTAGAAAGAGCCATGTTTAAAATGACATTCATAAAACTCCTTTTTTGAGGTTTGTTTTGCTTTTTAATGGCTAAAGGGACCTGCCTCCCTCCATACACACTGGGGGCAGCACATGAAAGGACAGCAACAAGCACTTTGGGAACGTGCAGGCCAGGAACAGTGTTTCCAAAACTAATAAGAGCTGAAAAACACGAAATGAGACCCTGAGATGCAGATGAACATGGGAAACCCCCCCAAAATCCAGACCCCATCTGGAAGTGAAAGCTGAGGAATGGAGAGTGAAGGGATTACAGACCAGAGCTCAGCAGGAGCTGGGCTGCTCTTGTTATTAATATGACCAGTTCATTTAAATACATGGAACAGCACTGAACAGGTTCCCACAGCAGTTGGAACTGTAGAACACCTCTTCAAAACCAAGCCAGAGGTTAGGACAGAGCAATGGGAGCCGTGAACTGCTCAAGGACCACAGAAACCAAGTACCCAGGCACAACACATCTTCCACTGGAGACAGGAGAGAATCTGCCCTGGCACAAACCCTACTGCAAGGAACCTGTTTGGCCAATCTTCCCTCATCCTGCCAGTAACAGCGGAGATCAGTTCCAGTGCAGCTCCTTGAAGGGAGGGAGTTATTGCACAGTCTAATTGCTCAACACACCTTCCTAAAGCCAGGCCTGGAAGACAAGGAAGAGGTGCCATAAGAAACCAGGACAATAGTATTCTCTTTAATTTCATGTGCACTTCTTTTTGGTTTGAACAACTGCTCTGAGTCCTGTTTGCTGGGCAGCGGTTATACATCACTCTACCCCATAGTTTCCAAGTATGACATGCGTGTCCATGAAGGTGCTGGACTCGGTTTTACACTTACAGAAGCTGCTCAGAACCAGCCAGTCAGTGTTGGACCAACCTGCAGAACTCCTGATGTCTCTGAGCCTCTCCCTTGCCAAAAGCAAAGGAAACCAAACATGGTGCAAGGCAGGGGAAGAAGGTGAAGAAAAGCACTTAAAAGGTGCACGAGAGTTAAAATGTCATATTCTTTCTGCCTTCCTCCCCTCTATAGAGAAGCGGAGACAGAGGAAGAAAACCAGCAGGATTCAATGGAAGGCAGAAAAAGTTCCTGATGGGCTCACCGATGGCTCAGTGCTGCTGTCTGGGTGGTGACTCGGGGCTTCACTGCTGCTTGGTTTTAAGGGATAATCTCTGTATCATCCTGTAAAGGAGACCGAAGTGCTGGGAACAGAAGGAAAATCAGTAACCATCAGTCCTTAGCAATACTCATAAAATGACTGTGCTCTACAGAGAGGCAACAGGCACAAACTAAACGTGAGGAAGAACCTCTTTACAGTGAGGGGGACTGAGTATCGGAGTCGGGTGCCCAGAGAGGGTGTGGAGTCTCCTTCCCTGGACATATTCAGGAGACATCTAAGGTGAGCAGAGAGATTGGACTGGATGACCCTCCCACCCTCAACCATGCTGTGCTGTGGAAGCTTACTAGAAGCCTTAACACAATCCTACTGTGCAAATGCAACACCTTGTCTGGATCATACAGAGCACTCTTACCCTGAGGGCAGGGTGCATGTGGTGAAACAGAAGTTACTACAATTTGGAGCTGTACAGAAGTGTTTGTGCCCGTCTCACCCCCCTGGAGATGATGCAAACACTTGGTAAACTCTTTCCATTTTTGGATGCAGTTCTGTTCCTTCTGGAGGGGAACTAAAATGGCAAGAGATGGCCTCCAGATACTCAAAACACATCCACATCAAAGAGCCATTCTGGACTACTGCTTTAAGAGTGGGGTGGCCTTATTGTTCCAACTGTGGTGCTGGGAGGGTGTGAGCACCGGTTACTGCAGCTAATGTGACTTGTGAGGAAACTACTACGCCCATTTCCTGCTTCTCCCCCCTTACCTGCACTGCCACATAGGCAACACCAAGGTAGGCGGCGATACAGACAGCCAGGAGCAGGTCAAAGATTGCTGGCTTGACCCTGTGATAAAGAAAGAACACCTGAAAATGCTACAGCTACAGAGGGAGGCAACAACTCCTCACATCCAAGGGAGCTCCATACCTGTATGCATTCATCACCTGCTTCAGCTGGTCATAGAACACAAACTCAGGGTCCCTGTGAAAAGAAGAAACCCTTCAGGTCGTCCAATGCATCTCGACACTGCAGCAAGGACAGCCCAGCCCCTCGTTCCCAAGGAGCTAATCCAGCCAGAACCAGGGAAAGAGTGACAACCTGCATTCCAGTTTTGAACTGGTTTTAGCTAAGTCTTTCCTTTCCTACCATCAGAGGCCCGAGGGTATAGTGCAGAACACGCTGTTCAGCTGTCTCAGAGCAGCACATGGAAGATGCTTCACCACGGTCATTAAACTGCTTCAACCCCAGCAGGGTTGCCTCCTGGCAATTAAAGTTTTCCAGGGGACCCGAGTCTTGCCCTGCATCCCCAGAACAGCAGCACTCAACAGTAAGAAGCATGGAACCAAAACAATCTCTTCACACAAAGGGAGCTGCTGGGACTTGTTACTGCGGTGTGAGGATGATAAAGAGCTGTCTTTGGGACAACAGAGAGCTTGAACCAAAGCTGACAGGAGAGAAGGAAGGACCAACCACTTCCAGCTCCATGCCAAGAAGTCAGACACAAAAGCATTGGAGGGGGAAGCCAATGTGCAGGCCCTGGCTGGTTCTTTCACTTCTTTTCTTACCTTTTGTCTGCCTTTACATGATGCTGTTTGACATCCTTCAGGTAGCGACCCATGCAATATTCTAGGGTGTTGAGGAAGGTGCTGTCTTTATCGATGAGCTGCGCAGCCCTGGGCTGACTGCTCAGCCAGTCCATCACTGATTCCAGCTGCTCCTGCTGGACCTGCTGCAGGAAAACACCACCAAAGCAAAAGGAGTCAAGCACCGAGACCAAGGCCCTTCCATAGATCCTTGATTCCTTCTTCCCACAACCAAAAACTGTGCTCACCATCTGGTCCGTGAAGATCTGCAGATCTGCAGGTGCTCCCTGTAAGGGAATAAAAACCCTTAGTGCAGGGCATCTGCTTGGGCAGGACAAATGCGGCAGGCAGCCCAACGGGCAGCTCTTACCTTGTCTGTTAGGTTGTAGATGACCCTTGTCAAAGCCTCAGCAATGATCCTGGTATTCCTGGTTAGTGCCTTAGTGTCTACTCGTGACCTAAAGCAGAAGAAGGGGATTATGGACTTGTCGATGGCATCAGCTTCCTCTAGAACTCCTCTTTCCCACTGCAGTAGTTTTTCACCCATCAGCACAGCAGCAGCAGTGCTGGATGAGGCTGGATGTGAGGTGGGCTCTCACCTCCTGTCCATGATGCTGTTGCGTCGGCTGTCCCGGTGGCTCTCCAGGTGGGAGATGGTGAAGGCGGGCAAGCGGCGGATGGCGAAGCGCTCGTGCTCCCACGCCAGCATGTCCTCAGCCAGGTTTATCTTCTTGTGCACCATGGAGAACTTCACCTCTGGGAACTGGCTGGCAATAACCTGAGGCAAAGGAAAAGCCATCCAGGGTGTCCCTGCCCACTGCACAGTCCTACATGACACTGCCCAGACCCAGTGGGTTTGTGTTCCAGAAGGTGCAGTTACTTCCACCTCTAAGGTGCAGTTACTGCCATTAAAAAGTTGGTTTAACATCACAAAAGAAGTGGTGAATGCTCCATCCCTGGCAGCGTCCAAGGCCAGGTTGGACACAGCCTTGGGTGACATGGTCCAGTGCGAGGTGCCCCTGCCCATGGCAGCGGGGTTGGAACTGGATGATCTTGAGGTCCTTTCCAACCCAAACCAGTCTTGGATTCTATGAAAAAGCTGGTTTAGTGTCACTACAGGGGAGCTTTTGCAAGCAACAAGCCATAAGGAAGTGCAGTGGAAAACGCAGATCTAGTCTGCTTCATTGGGGACTGTGGCACGAGGATTCGTCTGCACTTCAAACCAACAACACATGAAATCCCCTAATGGCACAACTCCTCCTTCATTCCCTTCCTCGCTTGGAGAGCTGCAGCTCCCCATAGTAAGTCCCACATTCCCATCTACCCAAAATGCTTCTCATTACCATCTCCAGCTCCCTCAGAAACGCATGCTGCAAGGTGCCCTCCTTGGGAGGCTTTGAGACGTGGAGGTGGAGGCTGTTGCCTCGGCCCAGAGTATCGAGGCAGAGAACAAACGCTACGTTGTCCTGCAGCAGGCTGGAATCTGGAAGAGACAAATCCAAACCCTTATTGCTCTGCTTTGTGCTGGGATTTCCATCCCCAAAAAGCAAGGAGATTCCCCCAGGAGGGCTGATATTCCAGTTAACACCACCGGATTAAGAAGCCTTGCTAGAGAACACGCAGCCCCTTCCTCACCAGTGTGATCCAAATTGTCTTCCAGCCACCGCTTGGTTCCTTGATAATTAAACTTGCCACCTCCAGATGCAAAGAACAGCAAGTTGTACCTGCAGGGCAAAGAGGACGGGAGAGTGTTAGCGCATCATACTCCACACTACAGGACTCAGCCTGGGACACTGAAGCAGGAAGAGGGCAGGTCCTCACCCCGCATGTGTGCGTCTGTAGGTGTAGAGCCGGGAGAAGAGCCGGGCGAGTTCCAGCAGCACCGAGATCCCGCTGCCGTTGGAGTCAGCCCCATGTGACAGCCACTGCAGGACAAAGGGAGACAAGGTGACAAGGAGCCTCGTAGCACAACAGCCTTCAGGATAGCCCACGACATCTTTCTTTAAGGCCAAGAAAACCCAAAGGGGCAGAGGCCATATGGGAGCTGCAAGAAGGAAAGACACTCACTGGAGCCACTCCGAAAGAATCATAGTGGGCAACTATCACAACAGTGGGCAGGTCTTCTCCACCCAGCCCCGTCAGCCTTCCCTGCAGAGGAGAGAGGTCAGTGTCACCCAGCATCACCTCCTGTCCCCTGTACAAAGACACTTACACTGAGCCTGAAGCAGCCTCTGTTCCAAGGACTTCAGATACTTCTCTGGCTGAGACCCCCTCACTTCCCCTATCAGTCCAAATGAAGCCCCAACAGAAGGTGGCATCCCACCAGCGTTGCAGTTTGAACCCATCCACAACTCACCTCCACGCTGGGGATGAGCCAGTCATTGATGGCTTTGCTCTGAGCCCCGCTGGTCACCATCTGGAAGCCATTGGCAGTTGCTGTGTGCAGCAGAACTAGAACAAACCAGACAGAAACGTGCCCCTGGGGAAGCTTCATCCCTTATTTCCATCGTTTTGAGCTTTGGAGAGGCCAGCTTCAAACCATCTAAGCCCTCTCACTTGCTGCTTGCGCTTTTGCACTGACATGGAATCCTGGTGACCAAGCACTTCCATTCTGTCCTCAAATCCCAGCATTTTGAGCTGGTTAAACCAAACCCCTTTCTCCAGCAATCCTGAAGTTCATCACAAGCAGCAGGGCACTAAGAGAGAAAAGCGCTTTACAAGGGAATACATGGAAGCACTGAACTGACCTGTGGGCAGACAAGAAGCTTCCCAAACCCCAACACACTGTAGTCATTTAACATAGTCAGTGCTGGTTTTAACCTGAGTTTTGCTTTCTCTCTCGCTTGCAACAGTGTGGAGCTGAGAACTCGGCTCCATGCAGCTGTGTTTCTAAACTCAGCCGGGTAATACTCTAATACTCTCTTATACTGTGTTTTAATTCCATTAAACCTCAAAGTGCTTTAATAAAGACAGAACATGAAGGCAACAGACCACTGCCTCACGGTGCACGACACAACAGCCTGCTCCTAGAGGTAGGCCCAGGCTAAACCTTTCCCACTTGTTAGAACTCACCTTCTGCAGCCGAGGCAGAGCCCTGCGAGGCAGAAGCAGCCCGGGTTTGTTCATAGATAGACAGCAGCTCTTCATCTTCCACTGCAAAATAGACTGGCACGATGGTTTCCATCGCCAGCATCTCCGGCTCGATCTCCATGAATTGCTGAGGGTTGAAAGGAAACAGAGACTCAGCAGCTGCTAAAGGTGCAGGAGGGCAGAGCAAAAGGAACCTCCAAAGCAGAGACAGCCAAGCTTGAAATCAGAGCACGTGCCCTAAACCAGGAGCTTTCAGTCCTGCAGCAACCCAAACGCCTCCCCCCCTCCACTCCATCTCCCACGGGAAGAGAAAGGGAACCTGCTGGCTTTTACCCTGACGACATCCTGTGGGACAGAGGAGATGGCTCGGGGCAGGATGATGACCACAGCACCCGCGGACTGGCGCAGAGCTTTCTGGTACTGCTCGTAGGAGAAATCCACCAGGCGCATCATGACGCAGCGGCGGCTCAGCACGTCCGCCTCGACCGTGCGCGCCTCCGTGTTGAGCACCGCGCTCCTGGTGCCTGCAGGACAGCAGCAAGAGCCTTGCTAAGAGATTCCAGCCCAGCCCCGTCTCACAGCGCTCTCAGGGCCAGTGTGATGAGCTCCTGAGCAGCCAGGACCTGCAGAGAGCCGAGCCTGTCCCTTCCCCTTCATCCGACAAGGGACAGAGATCTGTGGGTTTGCCTTGCATCGTCTGTGCAGCCACGTCCTGCCAGACTCACCTTCCTCCAGCACTACACAGCCTTCCCCAAGGTTCCTCTCCACCACATCCACACAGGCTGTCCTGGCTCAGGCACTGGGATGTTCCTGTGCAGCCTGCTTCGAACTGCTCCCTCTCTCCTGCTCTCAGTTCCAGCATATCAAATCCCCCACATGAAAATGCAACCCTCTGGGACAGCAGCAGCCTGGAGGCTTTCCAGCAGCTCCAGCACTCTCCAAGAG
Organism: Amazona ochrocephala; assembly: GCA_039720435.1. Taxonomy (NCBI): domain Eukaryota; kingdom Metazoa; phylum Chordata; class Aves; order Psittaciformes; family Psittacidae; genus Amazona; species Amazona ochrocephala. The sequence goes on from CM077885.1 coordinate 30,048,506, forward strand.
CAGACCACAAGGACATCTTGTATAAACAGAATCAGAGAATGGGTTGGAAGGGACCTTAAAGCTCCAACCCCTGCCACGGGCAGGGACACCTTCCACTGGAGCAGGGTGCTCCAAGCCCCTGTGGCCAACCTGGCCTTGAGCACTGCCAGGGATGGGGCAGCCACAGCTTCTCTGGGCACCCTGTGCCAGCGCCTCAGCACCCTCACAGGGAACAGCTTCTGCCTAAGAGCTCATCTCAGTCTCCCCTCTGGCAGGTTAAAGCCATTCCCTTGTCCTGTCCCTACAGGCCCTTGTCCAAAGCCCCTCTCCACGTTTCCTGCAGCCCTTTCAGGCACTGGAGCTGCTCTAAGGTCTCCCCTTCAGGAGCCTTCTCTTCTCCAGGCTGACCCAGCCTAGCTCTCTCAATCACAATTGACCACCACACAAGGAGCTGGCAGGACACCCACGAGAGCATCTGCCTGGGACCCAGTGAGGTTCTCAACAACGTGGAGGTACCTCCAGGAGTCAGGAACCACCCTTGGGTCTGGGTTAGCGAATGCAGGAAGTGGAGGCCAAGAGCTCCAACACTTCAGTGACTCACAGAACAGGTTTGACTGTAAGAAAGGTGTTGCACAACCAACAGAACAGAGGAACGGGAGGTCACCGGTAGCATAAAGGAGGAGCTGTAGGACAGGCTCCCAAATGGAGATGCTGCTAGAGCCTGAACAGCAAAGAGCCATTCACCTGCCATTGAGGGCTCGAAGGGAGGAGAACAGAAACGAGCTCAGCACCAACGTGCCAGAGAGCTGCAGAGTGAACCACACACGCAGGAGCCTCCCGGGCACAGCGGGGGCCTCGACCACCCCCGGGTCACCCTGCGAGGCCCCTCCTGCTCCCGCTGAGCCTGGGCTTTGCCCGGCGGGGCCAGGCTGCGGCTTCCCCGCGGCCTGGGCTTGGCCGCCCTCTCCGGCCCGGCCGCGGCTTCACGGCCTGCTCTGGGCCCTTCCCCGGGCTCGGGGCTCTTCGCGGGTCCCCACGACCGCTGAAGAGGAAGGAGGGAGGGAGGGAGAGAGGGAAGAGGGGGTTCGTCCTCCCGGAGGCCCGAGCCCGGTGTCTCACCGTAGGGCTGCCCGCCCAGCTCGTACTGCTGCATGCGGTACACGGTGAACTCGTGCGCGGCCTCGGCGGCGGGCGGCGGGCCCAGCAGCAGCAGCAGCACGGCGGGCACGAAGAGCAGGAAGCTCAGCGGCAGGCACGAGGCCTTCAGCACCGACTCCAGCACCTCGCCCGCCTCCTCCAGCATCGCCGCGGCACCGGCACCGGCCCCGCCGCTGCGGCCCCGCTCCACCGGCCACGCACGGCACGCACCGCCCCGAGGGCTGCTGGGAGCTGTAGTTCGCGGCGGCCCCGCAAGGGACGCTGGGAGTTGTAGGCGCCGCCGTTCGTGCTCCCGTCGGGGCTGCAGGGGGCGCTCACCGGGACCTGTCGTCCCCCCACACACACACCGGGCCGCCCCGCCCACTTGGCCCCCCCCACCGGGCAGCGCCCACCCCACCGGGCAGGGCCCCCCCCCACCGGGCAGGGCCCTCCCCACACCAACAGCGCCTACACACACACCGGGCAGGGCCCCCCCCCCACCTGGCAGCACCCCCCCAACACCAGGCAGGGCCCTCCCCCAGGGCAGGGCCCCCCCACACCGGGCACTGCCCCGTTGCTCCCACCCGGTCGGGCACGGAGGGCGCTGCCGGTGCGGTTCCCCCGGCGCGGACCCGCGGGCCATGAACGAGCACTCGGGCGCGGCTGTTCCAGCAGCTCCTTTATTGAGGAGAACCGGGCGCTGCCCGGTGCCGCGGGGGCTCCCGGTTCACACTCGGTGTGGGAATGGGGAACGGGAGAGCGGGAATGCGAGGCATGAGCCGGGCTCTATCGGCCCCTGGGGCCGGTTTGGAGCTTCCCACGTGTCCCACCGGCTCCTCCGGTGCTGCTCAGCCTCGGCCTCAAACCCAAAGGTTCCGAGCGGGGACAAAGCCACCGCGGAGCGGGTCCGGTCCCCGGCTGCCGCGTCCATGGCCATTGCCCCATGGAGCTGCGGGAACTCGGGATCCCCCGTGCTACAGCCAGCACATGGAAGGGGCAGTGCGGCAGAGGGGGACCGGTGTGTGACTGCTGTGAGCTGCGGGTCCTGAGCTGCCTCTGCTTCTTCAGCCCATCGGGAGGTGGAGACCCTGAGACCATCTCCTGTGCGACCCCCTCCTCCGGACGTGCCGGGATCAGACCCTTCCATCCCCTGGAGGAGCCTGCGGCCGCTCCACTCCGGTCCCTGGGTGATGATGGCTCTTGAAGTGATTGCTGCAAACACCAGCGTGGGGAAAGGGATCATCCCCAGAACATGGTCCGCTTCCAACCCAGCAGAGAGCCATTCCCATATCCTTCCCTCCCACCCCAGGAGCACCCCCACTGGTACCGCACCCCCAGGCTGAAGCGCCTGGAAAGCCAACAACCGGGATGGAGCCGCGCTTGGGCAACCCCATCTGCGTGTGTTGGCCTCAGTTGTGCCAGGCCCAGCAGCGGGAGGTCCTGGTGGGCTGTGGAGCACATCCTGCTCGCCCTCACAGGCTGGGGAGGTTGCTCATCATGCTGGAGTTGCTGGAGAGCGGAGCCCGGGGCCGGGCGCTGGCGGCGCTGCGGAAGCTCTCCCGGTACCGCAGGGAGCTCTCGGTGGATGAACCCGAGTTGATGTCTGCGATGACCAAGCAGCTCCCGGGCTCGCAAAGGCCGACGCGGACACAGCAGCAGCACAGGAGGCTCCCGACGGCGCGGCGAACCTCCACGCTGCGCAGGGAGTAAATGATGGGGTTCACCCCCGAGTTCAGCATGGCCAGAGCCAAGGTCCAGTCCAGGTTGTGGAGGTGGGCGCAGGTCCGGGTCTCGCAGAAGACATCCAGGAGCAGCAGGACAAAGAGGGGGCTCCAGCAGACGATGAAGGCCCCCAGGATCATCAGCACGGTCTTGAGCAAGCGCAGGGACCGCTTGCGGCCGTGCCTCGAGCTGGTTTGCTTCGAGCTGGCCTGGACCAGCTGGAAGATGGAGATGTAGAGGCCGAGGATCCCCAGGAGGATGATGCTGAACATGACCACGGAGAAAAGGATGTAGTTCTTGGAGTAGAGAGGCAGCAGGATGGAGCAGGCGCTCAAGTGGCACAGGCAGTTCCAGCCCAGCAGCGGGAGCAGCCCGATGATGAAGGCCAAGAGCCAGCAGGACACGATGAGGCCGCGTAAGCGCAGGGTCTTGCTGGCTTCGTTCTCAGCTATGGGCCTCACCATGGCGCTGTAGCGCTCGATGGCTGTCACCAACAAGCTGAAGGTGGAGGCGGCCAGCGCCATGAAGAGGGTTCCTTCCCGCAGGAACCAGAGCTGGGGGGAGAGCTGGAAGGTCTTCCTGCCCGAGAGGCAGAGGTTGGACAGGTAGGCAGCCCCAGCCAGCAGGTCGCTCAGCGTGATGCTGGCGATGCAGGAGTAGACCCAGCGGCGCGCCCGCAGGCACCGCAGGATGGCCAAGAGCACCAGCAGGTTCTCCAGGATGATGATGCAGCTGATGATGGCGAACGCTGTGCGGATGAGCCCCATGCCCTCCTCCCCAGCCTGCCTGTTGCTCAGCTTGCCCGTGAAGTTGTAGTGCTGCAGGATGATGTTCACGTTCCTCATGGCAGCCAGCTCCAGGCAGGAGCTTTTCCTGTCGAGCAGGTCAAGTCTGAGCTCGGGATACTGAGCAGAGCCAAGGGGAAGGAAGCGATTCGCCAGCCAGCTCCGCTCCGGACCATCCATCCTCTGAGCCTTGGGATGCACGATGGACCGAGGCTTGGGAGCGGAGCAGAGCCTCTGCTTGAGGGCCGCAGGCACCAGGGGGCTGTGGCCGGAGCAGGCTGATCCCAGCGGCTCTATACAGCGTGGAGATGCGAGCCAGAGCCCTGCCTGCCCGCAGCACTGGAAGGGAAGGGGAGAGGAGGGTGAGGTGTTTTGTAAGTCCAGGCATGAGCATGGGCTTCCTGTTGTTTAATGCAGTTTCCTGATGCCTGGCACAGGACTGACACCGTCTCTATCATCACCGTTTGTGGCTGTTCTCAGCTTTGCTCTGGTTGGGAAGGGGGGACAGGAGTGAAATGATGTGTCAGGAACTGCTTTGAGTCAGGGCGCGCTGGGTTGATGCAGTAGCACCTCCATGGGGTTGGGTTGCTCAACAAAGCCACTAAGAGCACCCAGAGACACCAAGAGCTCTGCCTTTGGTGGCATTCAGTTCACCTCTGAGCCTGGCAGGGAGCAGCTGCCCCTTCACCACCCATGGGATGTACCCAAGGTCCATCCTTGTCCGGGCTCCTCATGGGCCCAGCTCCTCCCTCAGGACACATCCATTCACATCCTGTCCTGTCCATGCAGCCCAGAGCAATAGGAACCAGCGGTCAGAGCCCTGCAGCCTCCACCAGCTCCCCTCCAAGCACCCACCAGCGATGGGTCAGGAGCTTCCCACCATCCAGGACAGGGAAGCAGAGGCACAAAGCTGCTGCACTGATATGATTGAATGTCAACGTCCATCATTGACCCTGCGCCTGCAAAACTCAACCTGAGAGGAAGCCCTGCAAGATGCTGCTCCCAACACAACGCCTCCATCCTCCTGATGCACTCACCAATGGGGACCGGCCGAGGCTCCTGCTGCCGGGGAGGTCCAGCAGCTCTCCAGATGTGTGTCTGTGGCCCAGCAGGGAGCAGGCAGTGAGGAGGCTCCTTGTGCAAAACAAGAGTTGTACCTACCCCAGTGGGGAAGGGGAAGTTACAACACCAACATCAACCACATCCCTGCGCGGGGGGACCCCACCCAGAGCAACAGCACAGAGAAAACACACCCCGAGCACCTTGAGCTCAGGTTAAAGCTGCGTCTGCTCCCTGCTCCCACCCCGACAGCCATGGAGAGGTCCCCAAGTGGAGAGCAAAGAGAACCATGGAATGGGCTGTGTCCAAGGGACCTCAAAGCCCATCCAGCTCCAACCCCTGCCACGGGCAGGGACACCTTCCACTGGAGCAGCTTGCTCCAAGCCCTGTGTCCAACCTGGCCTTGAGCACTGCCAGGGATGGGGCAGCCACAGCTTCTCTGGGCACCCTGTGCCAGCGCCTCAGCACCCTCACAGAGAACAGCTTCTGCCTAAGAGCTCATCTCCATCTCCCCTCTGGCAGGTTAAAGCCATTCCCTTGTCCTGTCCCTCCATCCCTCGTCCAAAGCCACAGCTCCTCCGGGCAGCCTGCACAGCGCTGGGGACAGAAGGGTCAAAGTGACCCTGGGACCTCAGCCCTGCTTCAGGCTGAGCCGAGGTGATGAGCGCAGCCCAAACGACGCGGGGATGGAGCCCCCAACCCCGCCAGGGCCCGGAGGAGCTGCTCGAGCTGTTGGCAGCACGTGAGCAGCTCAGGAAGGAGAGATCAGACAAGAGCCGGCTCCGTGTCAGGGACATCAGTGGGGTGCGGGTGGGGGGCACATGAGAGAACCCCAGCCTGGGTTGGGTTGGGAGGGACCTCAAAGCTCCTCCAGCTCCAGCCCCTGCCATGGGCAGGGACCCCTTCCACTGGAGCAGGGTGCTGCAAGCCCCCTCCAACCCGGCTTTGGCCACCACTGCTCCCATCAAACCCAAGGTGCCTTCAGCCACATGAGGGGGGTCCTGTGGTCCTGCAGCAGCTCCCTCCCCATCTCTATCTGCACAGACACAGCCTGGCCTTTATCTTGATGCTTCTCTGCTGCTCTTCCTTTGAGATGCTCTTCCTTTGAGATGCAGGGGCAGGGGAAGGATACCCCCCCCCCCCAACGCTTCGCAGTGCTCATCTTCAGATCGAGACCATGATCTGCTTCAAAGTGCCTGATGGTGCTGAGTGCTGGGCTTGGAGGGAGCACAGGAGGCGGAGCGGGGAGCCTGGGTGCCAGGGGCTGTAGCAGCACAAGTCCTGGAACCCTCCCATACAGGATCCTGCCAACAGGGAGGGAAAAGCACCTTGTGTCCAGAGGGAAGCATTGGGCTGCAGACCAGAACCTGGAGCTTCCCATCACTCCCACCCGGCTCGGGACTGTGGGGACCATGAGCAGATATGGAGGGCAAAAGCAGCAGCTACCAAGAGGAGATACCACATTGATGACTTGTTTGAGGTTTTCCTGCTCTGCTGCTGCTCGGGCCCGATTAGAGCTTGCCTTTTCATTCTGATTGAACAGAGATCCCGGGTGAACCCCTCTGTGGAGGCTCTGCCTGGGGGCTCATGGACCAGGGCAGCCCCATCCCTTGTCCCACCGGGCTCCCACCCCATCCTGTCCCCACTGTGCAGCCCCAACCTCAGCATCCCTGCACCTATGGTGGATGTTGTTGTGCCCCAGGAAGGGTGGAGCTGGGCTGGTACAAAACTGGCTCTTGGTTGGTTTCACTTCATAGAAGCACTGAATCCCCTCCTGAGTTGGGATGAAGGGGCCTTAAAGCTCCTCCAGCTCCAACCCCACCATGGGCAGGGACACCTTCCACTGGAGCAGGATGCTTCAAGCCCTGTGTCCAACCTGGCCTTGAGCACTGCCAGGGATGGGGCAGCCACAGCTTCTCTGGGCACCCTGTGCCAGCGCCTCAGCACCCTCACAGGGAACAGCTTCTGCCTAAGAGCTCATCTCCATCTCCCCTCTGTCAGGTTAAAGCCATTCCCTTGTCCTGTCCCTACATCCCTTGTCCAAAGCCCCTCTCCAGGTTTCCTGCAGCCCCTTTAGGCACTGGAGCTGCTCTAAGGTCTCCCCTTCAGGAGCCTTCTCTTCTCCAGGCTGCCCCAGCCCAGCTCTCTCAGCCTGGCTCCAGAGCAGAGCTGCTCCAGCCCTCGCAGCATCTCCATGGCCTCCTCTGGCCCCGCTCCATCAGCTCCACATCCCTCCGGTGCTGCTGCCCCGGAGCTGGACGGGTTCACGTGGGGACACGAGGGAGGAACCGGCCCTCGCCCAGGAAACGGGCTCCGGTAAACAGGGGGAGCTGTGGTGGGGAACGCGGGTGTGGTGCCCGAGGAAACCAACCTGAGCCCAGCACCCCCCCGTGCTCGGTGCTGCCGGGGCAGGGGCATCACCACGTGGAGAGCATCAGTTCGTGTCCTGCGCACCACTTCCTCCGCCTCCTGCTTCTCCCCCATCTGTTGGTTGTACATAACAATACCAAGTGGTTTGGGGCGCAGGACCGCCGTCTGCTTTCTGTTGTCTGCTGCAGAACCTGGCCCCGAAGGCAGGCAGCTCCTCACGCATTGTGCCCATCACAGGGCCATCACGACGGAGGCCACTGGAAGCACAAAGATCAGCCACCAGCTGAGGCTGAGGAGAGCCAAGGGTAGAAGGAACATGGATGCCGTGAGCCCCAGGTCCATGCTCTTGACACAAGGATTTGGTCACTGCTATGGAACAGGGGCAGCCCAATGGTGGGTTTGCTCAGGAGCACCAGCAGGGACAAGTGCAGCAGGATTGATGCTCAGCTGAGCATTTAAACACATCCCACTTCACCTGGGGCAAGGGGAAGTGGCAATGGCAGCAACTGGGGCAGAGCATCCAGAGTGGGGCAGGCAAAGGCTCCCAAAGGCTTCGGTTGAGGATGGCCCCAAGTTGAGGATGTGCCAGCGGCACACAGGGGCCTGAAGGTTTCCCCCTTCTCCCCTCTGCTGCCACAGGCAGGGATGGCACAGTCACCCCGGGGGCTCACAGCATCCACAAACCAGGAATGCTGTGAGCTCCCAAAGGCACAGCAGAAGCCAGGCTGGTGGCCAGAGCTCGAGGAGGACCCCGTTTGAACCTGGTGGATGTGATCTGGCTGCAAAGAAGAAGAAATCCCCGACCTGAGCAGCATCCCTGAGGCTTCGGGATACCCCCGGTCCTTGCGTGCGGCTCTATCACTGCTCAGCGCACGCAGGGATGCTGCTCTGTGATTAGCACTATCAGCCCATTGCACACAGCTTCCTGGCCGCCGGGTCCGGCTGCTCCCAGGGTATAAAAGCAGCTCCTGCGCATTGGGATGCTCCAACTCCCACCCGCCTCGGAAGGAGCATCCATGCGGCTGCAGGACGGGATGTGCCGGCCCCGGGCGCTGCTGCTCCTGCTGCTGCTCTCCGGGGCTGACGCCAGTAAGAGGGGAGCTGGGAGGCGCTGGTGTGGGTCTGCCCCACGGCACGGGCTCGACCCACAGCAGGGTGTCTTGCAGGTCACATCGTGGGGGGCCACGAGGCTCAGCCCCACTCCCACCCCTACATGGCATTCCTGAAGGCAGGAACATTGGCCTGCGGAGGCTTCCTGGTGGCGCCGGACTGGGTGATGACAGCGGCGCACTGCATGGAGTGAGTACTTCATAGAGCCCCTGCGTCCCCTTGGAGCAGGTTCCTCTTCCTCCGGCACGGAGCAGCTCTCGCAGAAGGGGAGGGCAACGCGGGTGAGCCCCAACGTGGGTTCTCCCCCTTCTCCATGGGCAGCAACATCACAGTGATCCTGGGGGCTCACGACATCCACAAGCCAGAACGGAGCCAGCAGGCCCGGGGAGTCCATAGGTACCACCCGCACCCCAGATACGACCCCAACACCTACTCCAACGACATCATGCTGCTCAAGGCAAGGCCACAGCCCCAGGCGCTTACTGCAACCCATCGGCTGCTTCTGCCCGTGCTGGAGGCAGCAACGGGAGGGAACCATGGGCTTGGAGGCGCGTTCCCTCCTCATAGGGGCATCCGTGCTCACTGCGTGCGCTCACATCCATCCCCAAACCCCTTCCTTCCCCAGCTGACGGCAAAGGCCACTCTCAATGACTACGTCAAGACCATCCCCTTGCCCAAAGGCAGCAGCGACCTCCCGACGGGTACCAAGTGCGGTGTAGCCGGTTGGGGCCGCATTGACAATGAGCAGGCCACCAGCAGGCTCTTTGAAACCAGAGTCTCCATCTACAGCCGCAGGAGCTGCGGCCGCTTCTACCCGCACCTCGACACCGGCATGGTGTGCGCCGGCAGCTTCCATGAGCTCCGGGATTCCAGCCAGGTACGGGAATGGGGCGGGGGGGGTGCTGCTGTAGCAGGGGAGATGCTGGCTCCCAATAGAGGCGATTGGATGCGTAGATCCCATGCGGATGCCCGGACACCACGGTTCGTGTGGGTAGAGCCGCAATTCCCTGCTCCAGAGCCACAACCCTGCTGGCATTCCCCAAGGGAGGGACCAAGGGGAAGCCCATTCCCGAAGGGAAGAGGCCTCTCAAGGCTGTCTCTCATCTGTCCCCAGGGAGATTCAGGCGGGCCCCTGGTGTGCAATGGGGTGGCACAAGGCATCGTGTCCTTCGGGTACAACGCCCCCCCCGGGGTCTACACCCGCATCGCCAACTACCTGCCCTGGATCAGGAAAACCATGCAGTAGCCGCGGCTCCAGAGGCTGCTCCAGTTCATTCCTGTCCCTGCTCAAGGCTTGCGCCCCTCCACGGCACCCCAAGGGACCGGATGAGCGCACACCAGGGTCCTTCCCTCCACCCCAAGGCTGCGGCTGTCCCATTCCCTGCCCATCCCGGCAGAACCAGGATCATCCCGGATGGCACCTGAAAGAGGCTGTGCTCCAACAGACCCCGCTTCCATCAGCGATCACCCTGTCCCTGCTTGAGCCTCGCTGTGCTTACCCCGAGTAAAGGCAGAGCTGCATTTCCCACTGCGTCCCTTCTGCCTTCCCCCGGGAGCAGGGTGGCTTGGGATGGTGAGCATGGCACAGAGCGCTCTGCACCTCCACCACTGCAATGGGATGCTCAGGGCATGCTGATGGGGCTTGGAGCAAGCTGCTCCAGGGGAAGGTGTCCCTGCCCGTGGCAGGGGGTGGAGCTGGAGTTTAAGGTCCCTTCATCCCAACCCAGGCTGGGATTCCATGATGTCTTGGGCAGAGGCACGGATACGGCTTCTGAAAGGGCTGAAAACAGACAAAAGTCCCTGACCCGAAGCCACTTCCTCCGTGCCTCCCATGACAACCACAGTGGGAAAACCCAACTCCTTCTTAGGAGACAAAGATGGATCTGAGCTCGGCGCTGTCTGCTCAGGAAGGGAAGCTCAGCCCCAGCAGTGCCCAGGGAGCAGCGCTTACAACTGCCCCATCGCACAAAGGATGCTCCACAGCATCCTCAGGCAGCCCCTGCACTAGAGGCTGAGGGACCTGCACCAGCCTCTCCTTCCATGGCCAGGCCCTGCTCCCGCTGCTCCAGCCAGTTCCTGCTGGCATCTCCTCTACAGGACCCGGAGATGATGAGGGGCAGAGGCAGCCGTAGATAAGGGTTTGGGGCGATGGTGTCCGAGCTCAAGAGGAGCCCACACTGCTTCGTGCTGGGGAAACCCAACGGGGGCTTTTCAGTGTAACCCAGGCAATGGGATGCTCGGCCTCTTCTGAGCTCCATGTGGATGCTCCAGGAGCTCCCTGCTCTGACTGGGATGAAGCCTGCAAAGTGTCCCGGGTGTTGGGCTCCTGCTGGTGGCTGCTATCAGGGAGATCTGTGAGCAAAGAGCCTGCGAGGGCTGTGTCTGGGTTCTCACGTCAGGGTTTTCCTCAAAGCCGGGGCTGCTGCAGCCTTCGCACGAGAACAGCTCAGCCCGGGGCTTGCCTGGGCGGGGGCAGAGGGGAAAAGGAGCTTATGGGCACCAGCGGCCCCATTCCCCATCCGGATCCGTCCCGTTGCGTCAGAGCCGAAGGCAGGAACCGCTGCGGATGCGCCCAGCGTCCACCTTCCATTGGCGCCAATGGGGGGGCAATGGGATGCTTGGGGCTGAGGGAGGGAGAGCAGGGATCTGCCACCCAGAGGGACACAACGAGCTGCAGGGAAGGGGCAGGATCCCAAATGTGCGGCCCCGTCTCCATCAGCGGGAGCCCCGGGATCCAGGATGGGTCCCCCCCATCTTCACCCACAGTGGTTCCAAGAGGCAGCAAATCCCCAGGTTAATGGTGAACATCAGGGAAGGAACCCTTGGAATGGGGTTTTGCTGCACAAAGCAGAGCCCAAAGCTGGTGCAGAACAGGGACCCCGTGATGGAGCTGCCATAACCCATCGCTATGCCCCCACTACAGGTCTGTCTCTATCTGCCCTCACACACCTATGACCAGTGTGGTCTTAGAGATGCCCTCACACCAACTTAGCTCCATGGCGCAGCACCTCACGCAGTGAGGAGGAGCAGGAGGGTCCATCCCTGCCCCTGCAGCATCTTTGGGGCTGGTGCATCGAGTGGCAGATCTTGTTCTTGCAGAGCTCCTGATAACATCAACTGTTTGCGAGCGCACAACAACCACCACCATGGGCTGGAGGGGAGGAGGAGGCGAAGCGATGGGGCAGGAAATGGTCCCTTCAGCTTCCAGCTAAAAGGCAATGGGTTCAAACGTGGCCTTCGAAGGGCATGGGATAGGCCAGGCCAGGCCCAGGGTGGACGTGGGTTGATGCCCAAGGGCTCAGGCTGCTGAATTCCCCTCTGGGATCGCTGAGGTGTGCAGTTTGCACAGGCATGAATCACATCAGTCGGATATCCGCGGTTTCCTGGAGGCCCAGCGCGGGCTATAAAAGCCCCAGTGGGTGCCGAGGGGATCCCGGCAGCGCCTCACCTCCACGGCACCCACCACCGCTGCCATGAAGGACCTGCAGCACCTCCTGCTCCCCATCCTGCTGCTGCTGAGCCCAGCACCTCGAGCCAGTGAGTCCAGCAGCCTGGAGGCCGGGAGAGGGCTGGGGAAGGAGGAGTCCCAACGGCGCATCCCATGTCCCCCCATCTCATCCTCGGCTCCATCCATTGCAGGTTCTGCCTGGAGCCAGAGCAACAGAGGCTATGAGGACAGGATCCAGCCCATGCCCTACATGGCCTATGTGGAAGGGAAGAACCAGCAGTCCTGTGGAGGCTTCCTGGTGGCCCCAAGCTGGGTGATGACGGCAGCTCAGTGCTTGGAGTAAGTTCTGCCTGCGTTGGTACCTCCATGGGGTGGGTGATGGCTCCTGGCTGGGTCCAGTGCTTGGGGTCACTTCAAGGCTGTGGCCAAGCTCTTCCCATCCCTGTGGCTGCTCAAGGGACAGGGCAAGGCCATGTCCTGTGCTCCCACCATTCCTTAAAGCAGTGTCCGAGGCCACGTTGGATGGCGCTCGGAGCACGCTGCTCCAGTGGAAGGTGTCCCTGCCCGTGGCAGGGGCTGGAGCTGGAGGAGCTTTGAGGTCCCTTCCAACCCAACCCATTCCATGACTCCATGACACACCCTGTGCGTGGTTTTCCCAGCTACAAGCCTCTGACCGTCATCCTGGGAGCCGACACGGTCCAGAGGACAGAGGAAAGCCGGCAGAGGTTCAAGGTGCAGCAGTACCATCCCCACCCGGGCTTCACACGCCCCAAGCACGGAAACGACATCCTCCTGCTGAAGGTAACCACGCGCTGGAGCTCCTCATGGTCCCATCTCCCACAGTGTGGAGCAGGAGGGGCCAACCCTCATCACCTCCGGACCAAGCTCTTACTTCTGCTTTTGCCCCCTCTCGCAGCTGAATGGCAACGCCACCACCGACCATCACGTCAGGACCATCTCCATCGACAGGGACAGGGAGCTCGGGGGCACCAAGTGCAGCGTCATGGGCTGGAGCCACACGACCCCCACGGCCACCCTGCGCCAAGTCTGCGTCACCATCCTCAAGCCAAGGGAATGCTTGACCAGGGTCCCTAGCTTGGCCCAGAACCTCATCTGTGCCTGCAATGAATCCTCCCCGTGGCCCAAGAAGGTCAGTCCTGGGGCTAAAGCACTTTGGGTACCATCTGCAAGCGCTGCTTCTTGTCCCATTCCTCCATCCCCACCCGTGCTCCCACTCCAGCATCCCTCTCCCACTGTCCTGGCACAAGGGTCTTGCTCTCCAAGGCTCAGCCCCTCGTGGCCCTGCTGACCGCAGGCATCGCATTGTGCTCAGCCCATGGCAAAGCAGAAGGGCCAAAGGGGATCCTGGTTTTCCCACAGTAAAGAGGGGGTTGCTCTAAATGTCCTCATTGATCTGAGTGCATCCGACCAGAGAATCCACCAGGTTGGAAAAGACCTTTCCCATCATCAAGTCCCAACCATCCTGTGGTACTCTGCAGGCGCAGAAGGGCAAAAGCAAGGCTTAACTGGTTCCTTCTGGAGGGGTCCGAGCTGCTCCTGGGGAAGCTCTGCAGCCTCCCTGTTTGTAGATGCAAAGGCCCCTTTTCCTTAGGGAAATCCCACACAAAGCAGTGATTTCTCCTCCTTCCCTTCGCAGGGTGATGCTGGGGACCCGCTGGTCTGCAACAACAAAGCCTACGGCATCTTCTCCTACCGGCACGACAACTGGCCCGGGTTCTACACACACATTGCTCCTTTCCTGCCCTGGATCAACAGCGTCATGAAGTCAGCGTGACCCTGCTCCCGCTCCTCGCACTCGGAGCCCCACTGCCTCCTGCTCTTCCTTCCCTCTTCCCTAGCAAGCACCTTCCGCTGCTCCTTATGGGCACAGACGGGATTCCTTCCTGGCAAAACCAACCCGCGCCATTGGCGATGGTGCCCGCTCGCTCCCACCGCATCCCGCTCCCATTTCCCCTTCTTTGAGCTCCGGGGGGTGACAGCCCCGGGTGAGGTGAAGCAGCGCTGGGGGCTCTTGAGGAAGGAGGGGGGGTTCCAAAGAGCAGCCTCCTCCCTGCCCATTGCCTTTAGGACACCATTGCCTGGGGCTGCTTTGCCCAAGCCCTGGCCTGAGGGTTGCCCCAGTCTCAGCTCCTGCTTCGCTACTGCAGCTCCCGCTCCATCCCACTCCCACAGCATTCCAACCTCTGCATCCCGCTGCCTCCTTCCTCCCCTCCTGTTGCAGCTGCAGTGGGGTAAGAACACGTGAACCAATAAATGGTGTCTGCATTCGAGAGCCTCTTTCCTGCTGTGGTATGGAATTCCCTTGGATGCTTTCTCCAACCAGGAGCAAGTCACTGCTCCAACAGCTCAGTCTCTGCCCTGCTCCTGGAACAGGGATAAAACCTGGCTCTGAGGCAAGGAAAGCCTTGTGGCTCCTCTCCCTCAGGCTCCCACCATTCCTTAAAGCAGTGTCCAGGTTGGACACAGGGCTTGGAGCGAGCTGCTCTAATGGAAGGTGTCCATGTCCATGGCAGGGGTTGGAGCTGGAGGAGCTTTAAGGTCCCTTCAACCCAACCCAGGCCGGGATTCAGTGGCAGCAGCTTAGGACAGAATCAGCCCCAAAGCCTCCAGGGATCATTGGGCCTGGTTGCATTGGAGCAGCAGAGAGAGGGAGGGATGAGCTCCTTGGGGACCCATAAAACGGGAGCAGGGCCACAAAGCTGATCCCAGGCCTGGAAAGCCGAGAGGAAAGGCTGAGAGAGCTGAGGGCTTGGAGAAAAGGAGGCTCAGGGGAGACCTTGGCACCATGTTCCGGTATTCCAATGGATACAAAGAAGATGGATGATTCTGATTCACCATGGGAACCACCACCACTAGAATCATCTCCCCAGGGAAGTGGTGCATTCCCCAATGTTGGACACTCACATTCAGCTGGACACGGTGCTGGGCCAGCCATGCTGAGCCTGGAAAGGTTGGACCAGATGATCCTTGAGGTCCCTTCCAGCCATGCACCATGACTCCGGGTGCAAAGGGTTTAAGAGAGCAGGTACCTTCCAATCCCAGTAATCCCAAATGACTTCAAGCTCCCCCCAGCCATTCCCAGGGGTAGGAAAAGCTGCCAGCAAAGCTCCTGGGGACCTGCTGGTGGTGCACAGGGAGAGCAGGTTGGCGCTGTGGGTTTCCATGCCCACAATGCCCTCTATGGGTTACCAACAGGACGTGTTCTTCAAGGCCCTACCTGGGGAACTGCTGAACTGATCCAAACCAAGCCCTTTAGGAGCAAAGCCCCAGCTGCAGGTTGGAAGTGAACTGGAGCCTAAGCTGGGAATGGCGCCTCTTTCCCCAAGGCTCTTCCCACCATTCAGGCTGCTCTGAAGCCAATGCTGGGAAGCTGATGTCAAGCTTCCCAAGGATGCTCCCATCTGACCCCCCCTCTGCTTCACCAAGAGCCTCACTGAAGGTCTCCATGAACCAGCAGAGCAGGAAGGCCCTGCTTTTTGGATGCTTCCTACCAACACCCTTTGATTTCCATGGCCAGCAGCTACAGATCCAGAGCCCAGATGAAGGGAGCAGCAGCGGTGGCTGAGAGCAGGGAATGGCACCCATTGGGGTGGTGCAGAACAGCCGCCAGCCACATCCTCACCCACCTTGGGCTTACCCAGATGCTTTCCCAGCCCAAATCCCAGCCTGGTTTGTATTGGAAAGGAGTTTAAAGCTCCCCCAGTTCCAGCCCTTGCCATGGACAGGGACATCTTCCCCTAGAGCAGGCTGCTCTAAGCTGGCCGTGCCCACAGGGGCTGGTGCAGGTCAGTGTGATGCAGGATGATCCAAAGCTCCGGCTGCTGTTTGTCCCAAGAGCCCCCCAACCACAGCTGGAATAAAGCATTCCCAGCAGGATACCGAGCTCCCAGCGCAAGAAGGTTTGGAGCAAGGAGACAAGTACCTGCTAAGTGCAAGTGCTGGAGGGATCTTCCATGGCTGAAGATGAAGCTCAGGCTCCTCTGGCTGCAGCTTCACCTGTGTGGGACACAGAAGCTCCGTGGCTGCAGCCTCCTGCAAACACAAGGACATTCAGGCATCTCCACTCTCCCAAGTGATTTCATCTGGAATTCCTGGGGAGCGATCCCGGGGAAGGAGGATGAAACTCCAGGAACTCCATCCCAGGAAATCCCACGATGAAAACACCACCACATCCATCGCATCCCTGCATCCCTGAAGGGATGGACTGAGCAGTGGTCCATGCTTCAGTCTGTGTTGCTAACAGACTGGAAGCAGGGTTGCTTCCCATATTCCTCCTATTGGCAATGGATACCCTGCAAGAAATGGAACAACGCTACAGGAAGAGGCAGTCGGAGAACTCCACTGAGCAATTCTGCTCCCGAATCCTGGAAAACTAAATCCCCACAGCTTCAAATCCGAGTCAGCCCCTGCCCACACATTGGTGTTGTATCTATGTGTTGTATATATATAGTTGTATACTGCATATGTTACCTTCGAGTGACCAAACCACTTTGTTTTATGCCTGAATCCTGGTTTTCCAAGCAGGGACTGAGCTTTTAAGCCTCAACGGGCTGCAGGTCCCACAGGTCCTGTTGGAGCCAAGCAGAAAAGAAAGGAATGAAGAAACGCATCCAGGACCACCGGGGCTTTTAGGAACAAAATTTATTCCAATTTCAAACAGAGAATTTTATTTCAGGAGAAAGATATGAAAATCCACGTTGGTTTTTTTTGTTTTCCATCCGAGATTTCTGTCCTAAGGGGGTCGTTGCCCAGCAGTCAGAGCGGGATCATCGCAAGGAACAAGCCCACTCCTGCACTGGAATGAGACGCTTTGGAGCCTGAACAGATCCGGACAGTGGGCATCTTATTCAGCAACTCCTTTCCCCTCCCCTCTGCCCTCCCTCCCACCCCAACACGCACAACAATACATGCACTGCAAAGGACAAGGTTTAAAAACAGCGTTGGAGAGAGGCTCCTTTTCAAGAGGCTAATGTTGAAATGGTCTGCAATGAGAAGGTACAAGTCTAACCAAAGAAGTTCCACCACATTGGCACTTGGCAAGAGTCTCTGGCACTACTAAAGAAGGGGCATTGGCACAAACCATACTCTTCAATAACTGGGTGCTGCAGAACACACTGGATCTCGGCTGGACTCTCACGACCTGGGCTCTGTACAGAACGACACAACGGGCAGCACACTCGGCAAGTACTCTAGATATAGTTTTATATATATATAGAAGTGGTTTTTTAACCTTTTTTTTTTCTTTTTTTCCTTTTTTTTTTTTACTTAAAACCAAGAAAACACATGAAGAAAACCCAGAGTGGAAGGCAAGGCCGACACTGCGAGGAAGCAACAACAAGAAACCAAGGAATCCACCTCTGGGAGAGGGGAGAGGGGCGGGAGCTATGTGACACGCTGAAGCAGGAAGGGGCTGTTGCTCCAATCCATCTGGAATGGCAGAAGGAAAGCGGGATGCTCCTCGCCTCAAGTTTCGATCTGGTTCAAAGGTGGTTTCTTCAGCAGAACAAAGAGCAGAGGTTGGCCCAGAGACCACGTCCGCAGGCTCAAGATCCAAGGTTATCCCCCGAGAACCCAATTCCACCTCTTTCCTGAAGGTCCCAACCTGCAGAACGTTCCAAAGGGCCTCGCGTATGGAAAAAGGGGATAAGAGGCAAATTTGGTTTCAGGTTTGGCACTTTTGCTGGGGCAGGTCTTTGCCAAAGGACCCGCCAAGAGAGATGCGAACCAGCGCTGCAGCAACGCGGTGCTGGCCAAGCCAGAGGCACACGAGCTCCCTCGTGCTCAGACAAGCACGTGCCAAAACCGGGATGTCCTCCCATGGAACGCAGCCCATGGACAACTCTGGATCACACGCACGACTCCGAGCCATTCCCTGCCTGCTTCCAAACGAGGGGTTCAGAACTCCCAAGAGCCATCGCGGACCGATCTCCCCTTCTCTCTGCAGTAACCACCACGCCAAGTCAGTCACCAGGCCGACAGCTACACCAAGGAGCTGCTCAGCAAGGTACTCACCCTCCTAACTCCTTGTGCCCACACAACGGAGTCCCTCTGCGAGAGACAGAAGCCAAAATCCCTCCTCCTGTGCCAGGGCAGCAGCACTCCAAGAAGGGGAGGATACAAACCCAAGGAGTTTCTGATTCAAGTGGAAGTACCACCATCATTCACCTTGGAAAAGAACTTCTGGGAAGTTATTCCCAAGAACCTGTGTATCTCAGCGCCAGCTTTGCGCTGGCAGTAGTTGTAGTGTGAGCCATTTCCAAGAGGATCACAGAAGAGGCTGCTGCTGCCATCTGCTTCGGCTGAGCAGCACTTAGAATACACCCGGACGATTATAAATTCCTCTTTATAGGACAGTTTCTACAAAATGGATCGTTTTGGCATAAAGACAAAAAGAAAACCAAGCGGTAAAACCGATGCAAAGCTGTCTGACACATGGGAATCCCTCTCCTTCCTCCCAAGTGTTCCATGCAGGCCAGAGGGTGGCTACTCTGAAGAGATGCTGACTCCCTCAGCATCACTGCTCAGCCACACTGGCTCTTCAACTGTTGGTCCCATGGCTGCTGCTCCACCTCGAGCTCTCTCATGGCTCCGAGCAGAGCTTCCTTTCTCCTGTAGTGCTCTGAGACATCAGAGGCTTCCCTCGCCAGAGGGACCTAGAAACAGCAATGCTGTCCCTCTCTACTGTAGTGTTCTAGATCAAAGCATCTCAGACAGTTAAGATTGACTCTTACATGTTGTGCAAAACACTGATGTAGTGCTCTGTCTACAAAAGAGACAAAATATCCACAGCCCCCTTCGACAGTGCAGCTCATGTCTTCACCTTCCGGCCTTCACGGGGGCAACCTGCTTGAGCCAGAGAATTTGGACCCGATGCTACTGGTTGGAATTGAAAGAGAAGCATTAACGATGCTAAACAACACATAGCCAGCGATGGGTCAGGTTTCCCTGCTTCCTATCCCTGCTCCTTGCCACTGCAGTTACTTTCCAGGCTGGCAGCAGCTCTGCAGCACGTCTGTTCGCTTGCCTCAAGCTCTCCAATGTGCAAAGGCTTCAACATCCTTCTGCTCAGTGGAGCTCCATTTGGCATCTAGAACCCACAGCCGCTGCTGCTCTACCTTCCACCTGCACCAGCAAAGCCTGCTCTCTGCTCTCCTGCTGCCAGCACAGCAGAGCTCCCTGCTCCCACCGCGCCGGGTGCTCCAGCCACGACACAGCACACACCCCCTGGAGCAAGGTTGTGTGCAAGTCTTCCAACAAGGAGCCCGACTCCTCTCAAGAGAAACCCAGCAGCATGTGCCTATGGGGAATGCATAAACAGGAGAGGGAGAACCGCTCCTCCCTCCATCCTCAAGCTTTTCAAGTAAGAATCCTCCCTCCATCCCAAAGTTGGTCACGAACCAACTCTGGTCCCTCCTATGAACCTACGGGCTGGACAGGACCAAGGAGTTCTTACACAGTCAATTGAACGCACTGGCACAGAACAATAATCAAGGCTTGTTTGCTACTAGCAGCAAGAAAAGACCTCAAGGGTGGCACGAGACTAGAGAGGTTTCCCATCCAGCCCAAGCGTGATGGTGAAATGCCACAACTCCTCGGCGCGCTTTGGAGATGCGCTGCCCGCAGGAGCTGCTCCAGGTCACACATGGCTCTCTCTTCAACAAGACCTAAGTTTGCTCTCTGCAAACGGGGCCTTGTGGTGTGTGGGGAGGGGGAGGATGTGGGGATGTGTGTGAGAAACCAAAAGGAAAGCAAACCTAAAAGTCAAACCAAAAGAAAACCAAGAGGAGAAAACAAAAGAACAATTACAGTCAGGCACTTCCCCAGGCTCAGCAGCTATTGCTCCAAGAGCTTCCATCATTTGTAGTCCATGAACAAAATACAGCAACACGTAGCAAACTATGTATAGAACATCAATAATTTAAAAAAGAAAAATAATAATCACAGTCTCCATACCTTTTATCATTGATAAGAAACAAAAAAATAACTCAAAACTAGAACATCTCAAGAATGGCAAAGTGATGGCTTTTGGTGGTGGTGGTGGTGGTGGTTTGCCTTTTTTCTTGTGTGGGGTTTCTTTTTTGCACAATGGTTGGAGAGCAATTGCTCCTCCCCAACGTTTCATCACAGTGAACCATGGAGCGTGTCCTGGGGAAGGGAAAAGGGGAAGGGCAAGAAGCAAGCAGGGTTAACAACTGACACCAAAGGCACCCATAGCACAAGGCAAAGGGCCCAGTAGCATTCTGCACTCCCACAGTCCAGTGAATTCACAATCTCAGCTGGAAAGTTGGGGGTTGTTTTTATATATATATTTATATATATACCACGGGAATGAAAACGGGGCGGGGGGGAGGAAAACGGGGGGGGCAAAAAGTGGCGAAGCAATGAAGGAAAGCTCAAGATGAGGCTGCTTTAAGTTGGCAGAACGTAAGAAGTAAGCAAGGTGCTGAAGAGATGAGGCATATCCCCGTTAACTTGTGAAAGAAAAGCGATCTTGTTAAAATAGGAAATCAGCTACTCTGTGGACAGAGACATGAGACTCCAGGGTAACACTGAGCACGTGCCACTCCACAGGTCAGACAATTTGCAATCATTACATCATCAAAAAAAACCCAAAAAAAGGAATAAAACAAAAAAAAAACCCAAAAAAAAAAAAAAAAGGAATTAAAACTTTTGTGGTTTTCCTGTCATCTGGAAACTTTCTTGTTTTGTCTTTTCTTCCCAACGAAGCCTCTCGAAGGGGCTGAGAGCAGAGCGGGGTCAAACCAGGTTGTATTCCTTCAGGTTGAGCTGTAGGATGGTGTCCTTGACAGCTGCGAAGACGAAACGGATGTTTTCCGTGTCTGTGGCACATGTGAAGTGGGAATAGATGATTTTATCGCTGTCGGGATTCAAATCCACAAACATCTTGAGAATGAACTCCCGGGCTGCCTGCGCATCCCTCTGCGGGCCTGCAGCGAACACAGACACCAGTTACCCACTGCCCCAGCAACCCCACGCTGGGGTGGGTTGGAAGGGACCTTAAGGCTCATCCAGTTCCAACCCTCGCCATGGGCAGGGACACCTTCCACTGGAGCAGCTTGCTCCAAGCCCCTGTGTCCAACCTGGCCTTGAACACTGCCAGGGATGGGGCAGCCACAGCTTCGCTGTTCAACCCATTCCAGTGTCCCACCTCCCTTCATAAGGCACAGCTTCTGCCTAAGAGCTCATCTCGATCTACACTGTAAGTATCTAAAGCCCTGGAGAGATGCTACCAGCCAGCTTTAAATGAACTCAACTGAAGAGCCTGAAGCATGATTTGGGCTGAGGAGCTCTGTTTCCAACAGCAGTTTCTCTGTGTGACATCGACCCTGGCTGACTACAGCTGCAGATGGCACACGAGTCACAATTCACCCCGAGATCTGCAGCACCCTCATTTGAACAAGTTGGGGATTTGACCAGGCAGTTTCTTAAAACGAGGACTCGCATCATCTCCTGACTACAGGACTGAAACGAATGGGGTTTATGAACTGGGTTTCTGCACAAGCACACAGGTGGGAAAGCCAGACTTCCATAACACTCTGAAGCGCATCCTGAGAGCGGAAGTCATCATTCTTCATCTTGGAGAGGCTCATTCCATCAGATTCCAGTTACCTCCATACGATTAAGATACTTTGGTGCCATCTTCTCCTTGCTATTCCTTCCCTAATTCCAATGTTTTGCCCATCTCTAAAGCTGAGATGTCTTTCAAAACCAAATACAATCCTGACCAAACCACCTCCAACCCCTTCTTCTATATAAGAACTTTCCTCCTTGAAAACCACTCACCATCAAACTCCGGGAAGTAGTCGACAAGGTGGGAATATAGGATCTTGTCTTCCAACAGATCTTTCTTGTTGAGAAACAGGATAACAGAAGAGTTTTGGAACCATGGGTAAGTGATAATGGTT
The DNA here is from genome assembly GCA_039720435.1 of Amazona ochrocephala. Classification (NCBI taxonomy): domain Eukaryota; kingdom Metazoa; phylum Chordata; class Aves; order Psittaciformes; family Psittacidae; genus Amazona; species Amazona ochrocephala. Next base: position 30,070,063 of record CM077885.1, read on the forward strand.
CGAAAGAGGGCTTTACTCTCTTCCATCCGGTTCTGAAAGAGAGAAGAGAAAGCCTTGTTCCCACAACGGAGCACACTGAGATGCTTTTCTGCTGCCTGCACTCAGATCTGTAGCAATCCAGAATCTTGGATACTGGATGCAGAATCCTTTGGCCCCAGGTAGGTTCTGGCTCAAGCTGCAGTAGTAAATAGAAAGGAAATGCAAGATCTGATGGACTCCAGCTTCATTTAATTGGCAAACCATTGAGATGAAAAGCCTTAACAGCCATTTTATGCTGCGAGAGGACTCTGTGAACATGTTTTGTCTGGAGAAAAGGAATAACTGCTGTTACCTAATGGTGTTTTTCAGTCTCTTAGCAAGCGTAAAGATTCAGCGTCACACCTTCAAAGAGAGCAGGCACTATCTAAAAAGGGAGCAGTCACAGCACGGGGTCATTCAGTGCGGAAGGGAGGAACGGGGGGGTTTAAGAGCATTCCCAGACACACAGAACTCAGCAATTTCACAGTGTTTCAGGATTACTCGAGAAGTCCTGATGATCCAAATGCTCCACACATTCTCCATCCTCAGGGCCATCATGACCCATCAAGGCTCATGTTCCCTTTGCAACAGGATGAACAGGATGAGGGCCAAAACCAGCAATAATAGATGCTAATCCCACTTTGGTACCAGCCTGCGGAAGCTAAAAACATTCCTCCTCTCTTTGCACCTTCCTGCTGAGGTCCCATTCTTTGGCTTACCTCGTTATCGGATTCCACCAGAACTTGGTCATATTCACTAAGTGCTACTAAAAACATGATGGAAGTCACATTTTCGAAGCAATGGATCCACTTCCTTCGTTCTGATCTTTGCCCTCCAACATCCACCATTCTAAGGAAGAGAAACGCACAGAGTAGCACAGAAGTGGCTGCAGTTCTCTATCTGAACACAAAGGACCAGCATATGATGAGAAGCAATGTGGCTCTTTGACACTCAATTTAACTTGGCATGGGGATGGAATATCTGCTTGCTAACAAAACCCTTAAGTTTACAAACTACTCTGCTCCAGAAATACCCCTAACAGACAGGATGGCCACCAAATGCCACCTGGTGCTGCAGCAGCATAGGCAGCGAGCTCTGGTGTCATCCTGAGAGCACAAGGAGGGCACAGAAAACCATCTCTGAAGGACTTCTGCACAAGAATGGTCTCTTTTTGAAGGGGAAAGAACTGGTCAAGGTCGGTCGAGCTCAGCATTCTTAAAGGCAAATACATTTCCCTCCCAGCCCAAGCCTTACCCCCATCCCCTCGGTGGCTTAAGCTCCCACCGGTTCACCCCTCACATACAACACAATCCCTCCCAAGACCCCTGCAAGATGGCTTTAGGTGTCACTGATGCTGTTCCACAGCTTGGAGCTTTCCCTTCATCAGAGTAACGCATTACACCATCCCCATGGCAGGAGCAGCCTTCAGCAGATGCTTCAGCACATCACAGAGCATACATCCACTCAAGCACCGGGCCACTCTAAAGCAATCCTGAAGCCATCTCTCCCCTCTCTGAGTTCAGTTGTAACATGAATACACCTTCAGTACCTGAAGATAATATTCTCTAGGTCAAAGGGGTACTCTATGATCCCAGTTGTAGGAACTCGAACCCGTAGCACATCTTGCTGAGTTGGTAGATATCCCGGGGTAGCGATACGATCCACGTCGCTGAGATAGCTACAGGAAGGGAAAGACAAACTGCCTTAGGTTACAGCACATAAAGACACGTATTTCAACCCCTTTAGGCTTTCCCTGGCTCAACAAGAAAAGCAAAAGTCACCTGAACCACTTCAAATATGGGAATAAATCTTTGGGGAACAGTAATTCACCAGGCATCTGCTTTGGGGAGAAACAGGAGCAAGGCCAGCAAAGGAGTGTGGCAGACAAGCTTCACACAGAAAAAGCTGAAGTTCAGGGATGCTTATGGTTGAGAATTAAGTCTCATCTGAGGTTTTCCATTTGGTAACAAGCAAAGCTATGTCATCTGTCAAACCACAGCCACCAGTAAGTTATTACACATCCGTGTAGACCACAGGACAAACCTGAAGAGAGAGCAACACTTCTGCTGCCTAAGTGCCAGGGCCAAACTAGATGGTGCGAGGTAGAGATTCAAGCCTCAGGTAGATCCAGAAGCAGATGTGCCTTTATCACCCCCCATAAGCCATCTTACCCTTTACCTTAGGAAAAGCAGGAAATGGTGAGGTGAGGAGTTTCCAGATCTAAATCTAACCCCAAATCAAACACAGCTTCTCTAGTGCAGCTCTTTGCCTTGTGGAGCCAGATTCCAACAAGTTCCCAGGTTCCTGCTCCCACTGCTCCTTCAGCTTAACTTTTCCTAAGGATATTTCTGCCTTTCTCATGTGCCTACAGCTTTTATCCCAATCCATGTGGCCAGCAGAGGCTGTGCAGCTTGTCTAAAGCACCACCAAGACTCTCCCACATCAGGGAAAATGAGAGAAGGTACTTTAAATAACGCAGGGAAATCCACAGCAATATTCCTGCTCTCTGGAACCATCTCTAGGCTTTCATTAAACAACTGGACAGGTATTATTTGTTAGAGCATCACTCCCACCTACCAGTGAGTAGGTACTTACTATTTAGCTGAGTCAGAAAGCTGATATTCTCTTCTCCTGTCATAACACTCTTGGATTCCAGGGTCATTCCACAATGTTTTAATTGCACTTACATATGGCTGCTCAAATGTCATCACCTTTTCTACATCCACTTCCCGGATCAGCACTGCATTGGCCTGGAGATTGAAGAGGAAAGACAGAAAGAGAAAGAGAAGTTCAAAAGGGGGTGTCGTCAGGGGTTAGAAGCAGGGGCTATTCGTCACAGAGAGGCTAAAATGCCCTTAAGAGCAGTCCTTGAGCACAACACATCAATGGGAAAGACTGCCCAGAGGTTGAGACTGCCATGCAGAAAGACAGAAGGAAACAGGAACTCTGGAGTCATGCCCTAGAAACCCCAGGGCCTTAAAGACACGTGCAAAAAGTGGGAGCCACTTACCTTGTTCTGTTCATATTTGTACAGAATCTTCAGGGTTTCCATGGCCCTGATCATTGACTGCATGGCAGTGAAGATGTTCTGGTACACCAGCTTGGTGAAGCCTTTTTTGTCCTCTTCAGAGTAGCCTGAGCCATGAATGATACGCATTTGCTTAATGAACGTGCTCTTTCCGCTCTCCCCAGTGCCTAGAGAATGCAAGAGACAGTAAAGAGCCATCAGGAGCACGGTTTGCTGAGGAAGAAAGCATCTAACATCCATCCCATCACATCCCAAAGCTCCTCTTGCTCTACCCAAGCACACACGGCTTCCAAGCGCTGTCTGAGCTGCTTCCTAGGATCCTCAAGGCCACTCTGGCTGGTCCTGCTCATCCCTACCAGGAAGCTTAGAGCACAGGAAGACATCTTGTCCTTCCGAGCAGCCCTCACAAGCAGCTCTGGTTCTTCTTCCACCTCTCACGTTACAGCTCCTCCCACCCGTTCTGCGTCAAAAGGCCCTGGTCCGTCACACCTGACCTATTCCCAGATACTCCAGTAAGATGCTCCAATCCCAGCAGCACGCTCCACAATTGGTGATACTGCCAATGGAGAGGGGCAGGGGAAGCCCGTTTGCTCGGGTGTTTGCTGGGGTTTGGCACACAACGCTCTTGATCTTCCAGAAAATGTGGCTTTCCTCTGAACACAACCGAAATAAATCAGCTCTAAAGGAGAAAGGAGCTCAAGAAACAACTGGATTCTCCAGGTGATGTGAGCAACTACGGTAGGAAATCCGCTCAGCATCCCGAACTGCTGTGCCAACAGGATGTTTGGACTGAAATGATAATCATCATTAGGGCAAGATGCCTCTATGAGTGCTTGTGGCCTCTGGGCATCACAGAGTTAACGAGAGGGGAGAGCAGAGGAGGAGGATGCTCACAGCTCCCTGCACTGGGTCTTAAGCCCTTACAGGCTGCTGAGCAGGGCTACCTGCTCCTGCTACCATGGGTTTGCTGCCCCAAGGACATGAGGGTTTAGAACATAAGAGGAAGAGATCCAGCCTGACCCTGTGGCTGCTTCCTGCGCACTCAGCAAGGCAGGTCCTCCCACTCCTACATTTATGGCCCCAGAGAAGTGTTGCTGAACACGTGAAGGCCAACACAGGAGATAAAGAGATAGGAGAGGAACTTTCTAACACCGTAAGTATGAGAGAAAACCATCAGCAGGCAAAGTATCGATGCTGATACATGGCCTGCTTAGGTTCATGATTCCAGGGAGACCTTAGACAAGCTCCCAGTGCCTAAAGGGAAACCTGGAGAGGGGCTTCGGACAAGGGATGCAGGGACAGGACAAGGGGAATGGCTTTAACCTGCCAGAGGGAGGTTGAGATGAGCTCTTAGGCAGAAGCTGTGCCCTGTGAGGGTGCTGAGGCGCTGGCACAGGGTGCCCAGAGAAGCTGTGGCTGCCCCATCCCTGGCAGTGCTCAAGGCCAGGTTGGACACAGGGTCTTGGAGCACCCTGCTCCAGTGGAAGGTGTCCACAGCCAACAGCTTAAACCCCCACTGTGGATGCTTCTCCCAAGTCCTTTTACTCAATCTTCTAAACCTTTGCTATAAATATACAGAATATATATACAAAACCCCTCTTTAATACAGGGACCCAACTCACTGAGAGCAAAAAAAACCTAAAACCTATCACATAAGCAACAAGCCCTTTCACCATAGGCACCACCAGGTATCCTCACAGCAGGGACTCGCTGTATTAAGCCCGGATGCCATCCCTCACGCTCCAGTTACTACTCAGAGGTAGATTCTCAGCTACTCCTGTTTGTAGTGCGAGGCTAAAAGGCAAACAAGTAAATACGCTCCCATAAAAGCAGGAAGCACAGGACTCGAAGCAGCACGTTTAAACCAAACCAGCTCCCCCCATAGCCGAGATGGGACAGAAAGCATGTCAGCAAGGAGAGGAATGAACATTAGAAACACCATTAACAGGCAGCAAAGGCTCTCAAACACAAAGCTATCCCATAATATGGGAGAAGGGAAATGGAAACTGAAATCTTTTGCGGTTTCTCTCACTGTGGTGAGAAATGCTTCCTCGGTGCTTACCACAGCGACCAGAAGTGAGGGGGGGGAAGACAAGAGATGTAGTGCTTCAAAGCCTTCTGAGAGCATAAACCTAAGAGAAACCTCAGCACCAGCCACTCAGCCCAGAGCTCAAACCCCCATTCTCCTGTCACTCCACCAGCAACCATCTGGGGTTGGGTTGTTGGTTAAAGGTGCCTTTTGCTTTCAGGCAGCCGAGCACAACCAACCTCATTTCATCTGCTAACGCTGAGGCAATGTGAATTCCCCATTTCATCTGTGGAGGGGGGGGAAAGCAACAGTTCGCCCTGCATTGGGAACAACCCCTGGGAGGCCCTGACTGGCACTTGGAGGTTCATTCCTCAGTCAACACGCTGAACCCCCCTCCCCACCCAGTGCAAAGAGGAACAACCACCTTATACCAAAGGGCAATGTCCAACACCTTGAAATCAGAGTCCTTCCCACCCAGTGCATCATTGATTCCCACTGTTGTTCCTCACCCCAGTGCTCTGGTTTAGGCTTCAACCACCAAATTGTCATTGAACGAAGTGACAAGGAAAATGAATGAAGTGTCTGGGAGGCAGAAGTTCCCTCCAGACACACGCTATGGAATCTTGAGGGTTTGGGAGAGGCCTCTCACTAACACCATCCCTAACAGCGGTGGATGGAAGAGCTCCATATAACAGCAAGAAAGAAACCCCTGGAAGCAGAGTTACGTCAAGGAGGGAGAACACTCACTACCTGCCACGAGTGAAGGTGGGAATTGTGCTGTCTCCAGTGCAGAGCACCCGGCAGACACATCCTAGAACCAGGAATGTTGCTCATTCAATATTAACCACCTCCTATAGAGCTTTTGTTCTGCAAAGCTGATGCTGAATCGCCCTGAGCTGCATCTTTCAGAAAAGCAGAAAGGATTCTTGAGCAATTGGGATCATTCCTAAAGTGAAATCTTTAGATCCAGTGGGATCTTCTTAACCCAGATCTATCCTATAGTGCCAACCTATTTTGAAACGGCTGCTTCTGTGGGACCGCTGTCAGGAAGCAGGAGACACACGTAAGACATGTACAGGATGTCTTACAGAAGCTGCCCCAGCGGCTTTGGAGAGCACCAACATCGAGCCCTGGATTTTACCCTTCACCTGAAGCACAGCAACACGTTAAGCACCGAGGATTCGGGGGGAGAAGGAAAGCCTTGGCCTTCACTTCATCGCCACGACACAACAATGGCAGCCCTCCAGAGGCAGCCCCCGCCTCACTTCACTCCCATGAAGTTGGCTATTTGTTCCCCCGGGGTTCATCCCAATCCATCCTCTGTACCTCAATGGGCAGATCCCAACAGCCCCCAATAAGCTCGACCCAGCAGATCTGCTCCACGGTTCAGCTCGAGACTATGTGGTTATGTCAGACACAAAGCAGGACACATGCACAAGCAATGCTACATCACAGCAGCCATGAAAACTGAAATACAAGTTCAAATTTGAGGGCTCCCTGGACATCAAACTCATTGGTGAAGGAGGACGTAAATGCCTCAAATCTTAGCTGGCGGCTCTTGGAACTGATCCCCCATCACTGTAAACCTCATCTCAACATGGAACAGTTATTTATCCATCTGCACCACCAAACACCATCACTCCATTTCCATCTCACACCTCCACCCTTATCGCTGCACAGGTGATTTCTACCTCCAAAGAGCACCAGAGCCATTTCCTCCTCAGACACAGCCCTCCTGTGCATTGTTTCTCTTCAGATACACTACCCCAAGCTCCCAACCCCATTGGCCCTCCCTGGGCGGCGCAAGGGGAATTCTGTGCATTAGGGGCTGGAAGATGATTTTTCCACACACATTCACCCAAGGCCTGGAAATTCTTCCCTATGAAGAGAAGCTGTGGCTGCCCCATCCCTGGCAGCGTTCAAGGCCAGGTTGGATGCGGCTTGGAGCAACCTGCTCTAGTGGAAGGGGTCCCTGCCTGTAGCAAGGGGGTTGGAACAAAAGGAGCTTTAAGGTCCCTTCCAACCCAACGCATTCCATGAGTCTACGGATACTGAAAAGCATCAACTCCATCCCTGGATCCTGCCCGCTGATAAAGGCCGGCGACGGGAAGCACTTCCTCAAGCCCATTTCCACACACGCCCGCCTTCGAGCCTGAGCCTCCAGAGCCGAAATCACTCCCGATCATTGCACGAGTTCATCCTCACGGATCCTCCTTATGTCAAACACCATTTGGACACAGAACGCGCCGCAAAACCCACACAAAGAGCAGCCAACACCACATCCCCCCCCCCCCCAACCCGAGCGCAGGGCTCCGAGGCGGGGACAACCCCGGCCCACACCCCACCCCACCCCCCCCCCCCCCAACAACCACCGCCCGGGCGCGGCCACCGGGACCTGTCAAACCCCGCGGCCGGGGCAAGGCCGAGGCCCCGCGGCGCGGTCAGGCCGGGCCCGGCGCTTCTCACCCAGCAGCAGCAGCTTCAGCTCGCGGCGGGCGTCGCGCTTGTCCCTCCGCAACTGCTTCTCGATCTCGGCGTTGATGCGCTTCGACTCCTTCACCTCGTCGCTCAGGCAACAGGCCATCATGGACTCCAGAGTCATGGTGGCGCCGAGGCCGGGCCTCCCCCGCCCGCCCACCCCCCCCACCCCCCCGGGGCACCGACCACCGGCCTCCGCACGGCCGGGAGCGCGGCCCGGCCCCGCGCCCCGTTCCCTGCCCACCCCACCCTCCCTCCGCAGCGCCGGCGCGGCCCGGCCCCGGCCTCCGGTTCTCGACTACGTGCGGCCGGGCCTGAGCGCCGCCACCACCGGGCCCCCTCCGCGCTGCCCTCGCCCGGCTGCGGCCGCCGCTCCCTCCTCGCACGGCCCCGCCGAGCCGGCGCAGCCCAACCCGCTGCCGCCGAAAACAAGCGCTGACTGACAGCGGCTCAGCCAATGGGAGCGCGCGAAGCGCCGAGGGGGCGGGACTAAAGCGGCGGGGCGGAGCGCCGCAGCCAACCGGAGCGCGGGTTTGGTTGGCCGGTCATGGGGAGGGGGGAGGGGGTGCCGCTGGGCATTGTGGGACGGTGGCGGACAGGGGCGGGGCGGCCCCGCGGCCTCTCCCCCCACAGGCCGGGCGCGGAGGGGGCACCGCGGCCCCGGTCGGGGCCGCTTCACCCCGCGGGGCTGCGGCTCCCCCTGCCGGCCGCCCCCCGCGGCCCCGCTCCGGGGAGCGCCCACCCCGGGCGCAGGGCCCCGCCGGGCCCCGCCCGCCCACGGCTGCGGCAGAGGGGGAAGTGCCCGGCAGGGCCCCTGGGCCGCCTCTGAGCGCGGCCCCGCAGCTCCGGGAGCCGCCTCCGGGCCCGTTGTCATCGTTCCGTGCGCGGTCTCAACGCTGCCTTTAACCTCGGTGCCCCCATTGCTGCTTAGCAGGGCCCTGTTACAGGTACCCCCGAGGCAGCCTGGTGTCAGCCCAAGCCATGCATCCATGCATCCATCCATCCTCACTGCTTTACCTTCATGAGGAGCCCCCCATACCCCAGCAGAAGACACGGCACTGCTTGGGACCCCTGTCTCCTCTCTTCCACCTGCACAGGCTGGTTCCCAACCTCAGTTCATCCTGGAGCCTTCCAGAACAACGGGGGGCTCAAACGGGACCAACCGAGTCCCAGCCCTGTATCCCAGGCACCCCAGGACCGTGTTCCTTTGGTCAGGCATCACCCACAGAGCAGTAAGTGCTGACAGGGACTGTGGACCCAGTGCCGGGTGCCCCAGGCATCCGCATGCCCTCTCCATGCAGAAATAGATGGAATTCCAGAAGTTGGATAGATTCTCTTTTACCATGGCCATATCCCCAAGCTGCAGCTCCCTGCGTCCCTTTGGATGGACACCAGGGCCCCGGCTGCTGCAGGAGGAGGGGAGGAGGCAAAGCAAGGTAAAACCAATGCACACAGTGTCCCAAAGGAGAAGTCTCTTCCCACCTTCCTCTTGCTCCATCTGGTGCTGTTTCTTTCTCTCACTTTCAGCTTCCTTAACCCCGAGGTTCACCCCAGCTCTGCTGTTTGCAGGTGTTTTGGAGCCCATATGGATGCCGAGCTCCATCACTGCCTGGTCTGGCTGCAGTCATTCCCCTTATCCTTGCCTGTTCTGCCTGGAGCTCTGCGTGTAACCACTGGAAGCAGCAGGACAGAGCTGTTACATCCCTGTCTTCCTGGTTCCCTGCCGGTCCCTACCTCATGGCGAGCTGGTGGAGACAAACACGAGATGCTCCCAAACAACAGGCTGTTTCCCACTGCAATTCCTTCTGCTCTTCTACCTGTGCTGTTCCCCTCAGCTCTTGGCCTCAATGAAAAGAAGATTCTCACTTTTCCAGTGCTCTTGCCATGGTTTGGCCTTTCCCAGCATCAATTCCCTTCCATTCTGCCCTTCTCCTGCTTTCTCTTCCAGGTGTCCCACACCTCAGCCAGGGCTCTTCCTCTCTCCTTACTGATCTCTGATGAAGGACTTGTTCCTTTGGCAGATGACTCCAAGTCACAGTGGGCTGCTCAGTGTCACCCTTTGGAACTCCAGCCAGGAATGGTGCTTAAGGAAGCAGGAAGCCTTCAGTCCCTACCACATTGCTCTGGCTTTAAGCAAGTCACTTCACCTCCTTGCATGTCCTCAGGCTGCGAATGCAAGATAGATCCTGGCTCAGGAGTTACCAACCAGGATTGCCAGGCTGCTTTGCACCACAAGATGCTACGTGCCAGAGGCGGCTGTTTTGGTTCTCTTCCCTTGGGCAGGAGCAAAACCTGAAGGCCACAAGCTCCTGCGCAGTTTGCCAAAGGAAAAGGAGGAGCAACATTTGCATCCAGCCTCTGGACCACTTGGCTCCTGCTGACAAGCATCAGCTCTGATGAATCCTGCTCCGTGGAGGTAGGAATGACAGAGCTGGTGGTCCCCAAGCAGCAATGCTCTGTCTGCTCCTTCCCTTCCTGCCCTCATGGAAAAGCTGCTTGGAGCAGGGAGAACCCAGCTGCATTTTACTGCAGCTGCTCCACCAGCAGCTCAAGTGGGGAACATTTTCCTTGCCTAAAGAAAAGCATCTTGCAAAGAGACAGCGAGAACCGATCCCATCCTGCTGCAGAAACCAGGTGCTTTGGGCACGGGCTGCCCAGTTCAGCTGCACACACACACAACACACACACAAGGGATGTGCTGGAGAGGGGCAGCAAGAGGGGTCAGGCTGCTCTGTGGATTTGCTGGAGATGGCTGCAGGGCCCCATGAATTCCTGGTCCTGAAGGACCAAAGCAAGGCAAAGCAGCTCCGCACCAGTGCCAGAGGATGCTGTCCATCCAGCCTGGAGCCCCGCTGATGGTCCTGCAGCCAGCTCTGGGACCCCAACAGCAGAGAAGGACCTCTTGGAGGAGTCCATGGCTTGACATGAGAGCACGACCCAGGCACGGAGAGGATGTGCTCCTAGGAGGACAGCTTCCAGCACCCACCTCCATCGGCCCCAGCATGGAGCACCCACACCAGCCTCACCTCCCACAGGAGGGCACTGCAAGCCAGAGGTGCTGCCAGCTCCAGCACCTCTTTCTCCTCCAGCGCCGGGGGGAGCAGGTCAGGATGGGGCCCTGCCACTGCTTAACACCCCCCTGGGCAGTTCATGGTCAGTGGTTGCCATCTCAGCTCTCCCAGGAAGGAAAAGGAAAGGGATGTACTGTTTAATACATGAAAGCACCTTCATACCAGTGAAGTATGAGCAGTGTAAACCAGGACCAGCTCAGTCATCCCCTTCCGCATGCTGCAGATCCTGGTCTGTAAATCACAGAACCCCAGCCTGGGTTGGGTTAAAGGGACCTCAAAGCTCCTCCAGCTCCAAGCCCTGCCACGGGCAGGGGCACCTTCCACTGGAGCAGCTCCAAGCCCCTGTGTCCAACCTGGCCTTGAACACTGCCAGGGATGGGGCAGCCACAGCTCCCCTGGGCACCCTGTGCCAGTGCCTCAGCACCCTCACAGGGAACAGCTTCTGCCTAAGAGCTCATCTCAGTCTCCTCTCTGGCAGGTTAAAGCCATTCCCCTTGGCCTGTCCCTATATCCCTTGTCCAAAGCCCCTCTCCAGGTTTCCTGCAGCCCCTTTAGGCACTGGAGCTGCTCTAAGGTCTCCCCTTCAGGAGCCTTCTCTTCTCCAGGCTGCCCCAACCCAGCTCTCTCAGCCTGGCTCCAGAGCAGAGCTGCTTCAGCCCTCACAGCGTCTCCATGGCCTCCTCTGGCCCCACTCCAGCAGCTCCACATCCTTATACTGGGGCAGGATCCAGGACTTGTGGTAAACGCTGCCCCGGAGGCCACAGGAGCTACTTCAGAAGTACCTATGAGATGCAGAAGGTCCCAGACACAATCTCCTCGTGCCATCAATCCCCATGCTCCAGTGTTTTGTCCTAAATTGAGGTCAGGAAGAAATGTTCTTCCTCCCTGGAATGCCGAGTGCAGGCCCTGCAGGGTGCAGCAATCTCTGTCTGTCTTCCCTTCCGGAATCACTGCAAACCTCTGCATTCATGGCAATATTCCTTTGCTGGAGCTCCCATCCTGCAGACCAGCACTGATCCTGCCCCGGGGCAGCAGGAATGGGATGTAGGGTCATCAGGAGGGATTATGTGCCTTGTATTAGGCAGGGGGAAAGCCTGGATGATCCCTTTGACCTTCAAATTGATCTCTCATTGATCTCCCTTTGTCCAGCAAGGAAAACAGGAGAGAGGTGGGAGGCCTTGCCATGGCAGGCCTGGGGCAGAAGCCTCTCTGCTCATTCCAGCCTCTGGGATCACCATCAGGCTTTGTCTGCTTTGCAGAGGGATACAGGGATTCAACTCCTGCTCCTGGACACTGACAGGCCCAGGAGCCTCCTCATGGTCCAAAGGTCTGGATTGCCCCGGATCTGTTCTTGCTCCAAGCTCCCTCTTTCTCTATTCCTTCCCTGGAGCTTGGTGCCAGCCCAGTCCTGGCCCGGGAGAGGCAATTCCAGCTGCAGAATCCCTTTCCTGCTTCCTGCGAGGAGTGCGAACTGCTGCTCCTTGCACTTTGCCTGGGAAAAAGGAGGAGAATCCCCCCTCATGGGTCTGCAGCCAAAGGAGAGGGGAAGGAGAAGAACGGAGCCTTTCAAGTCACTGCTAAAACGGGATCAGAGAGGGTGGGAATGCTGCACCAGCTGTTAAAAGCCTGCCTGGAGCAAGGCTGTTCCTTGGAGCAAGGCTCCTTCTGCCCGCAGGCACAGGCTGTGGCTCAGTGTGTGCCCCTGAGGGATGCAGCCCCCACCTCCAAGGAAGAGGTGGGAAAAGTGACAACGGACAGGGGGAAGTGGGCCAGGAGACACGGATGCAGCCACCAGCACTGGTGTCACCACCGGTGCCTTAAGGACATTCCCTACCTGGGCACTCATCCACCTGCATGGGCATGGCAGCGCTCAGTGCCATGGGGAGATCTCTCCTCCATGGGGCAGCCTGGAATGTGGGGAAGATTCCAGCTTTTCCCTACATCAGGAGGATTTGCCTGGCTGGATGTGGTGGTGGGGAGGAAGAGGAGGAAACTGCCTCTATATGAAGGAGAGACCATAGAGACACATGGCTTATAAATCACAGCCCTTGCCAGGCGTGCGGTCGATTGCATTAGGCTATCTGGAGAAGGTTTAATATAAAAAGCCAATAATCCCTCTGATAAGAGGGGTGATAAGGGCCAGCGTGGCCTCAGCTCCCACCGGAGCTGCTCTGGATGTGGCAGGGAGCTGGAGCTCAGCATTCCCAGAGAAGCTGGGCTGGGAAAACAGGGATGCTGGAAGGGTAGAAGCGCCAGCAGGGTGGCATGGGGCTAACAGCAAGCTCTGTGCCTCATAAAACACCTCACAGATGCCTGGAGAGGGCTTTCCATGGGGATGGGCTTTGTTAGGAGCTGGTGGATGGATGGCAGCTGAGGTTGGATGAGGTTGGTGGGACTGGAAAGAGCCATCAACCCATCACTGAGAGGCGGAGGAGCCATTGACACCTCCATGAGGTCCTGCCGTTTTGGCTTCCTTCCTCTTTAATTCCAGGTAAAAGAGCCCTTATTCTCAGGATAAAAGCAGGATCTCAGAGCTTACATTGCCATTGGGATGGCAGCGTGGCTTTCACCTCGCGTCCAGAGCTGCAGAGAAGCAAGCGTCCGTCTTGCACCAGCGCTGTTACATGGGATAGAACAGCCAAACCATTTACAAAGGCTCTTCATGAAACAGCTTTATTTGGGGCCCCTTTGATAGACTGCTCCTTTTGGGAACGAATCGGGAGTTGCTCCGGGCTCATTAGGACATCCCTGGATGAGCCCTTCCTGCTGGGGCCCATTGGACAACGCGTTACTCCATTAGCAAGGCTGAATATAAAGTCCCTGCCGCAGGTAACCGGTGGCCAGGGGACCTGGGGAGTGTGATATGGATGTGATGGGATGTGGGAGCACGGGAGAGCTCCATCCCTGCACCGGCTCCTGCTTCCAGCCAGACACACTCAGGACATGGTGGAAGGCAAAGCTCAGCGTGGGGAAGTTCTGGCTGAGGGAGGCCAGCAGGCGCATTGCAGCTCACCATGGGTACCACAGCGCCTGCAGTGATGCCGAAGGCACAGCACCTTCCTCCCTGGCAGGCTGATTCCCAGCAGGATCCCATGGGAGAGGTGCAAGCGGCTCCTCCAGCCCCCATGTCCTGCTTGCTGTGTGCTGGGAACCCTTTCTAGCCTCCAACACCAAGGCCTTGGACCAGGGGGGATTAGGGATGCTCCTCCATGCGTGGTTTGCTGTGCTCAGGCCATGCTCAGAGAGGTTAAAATCCCCCTTCTTCACACACCGATGCATTGCCTGGCTGGAGACGGACATTAAAGAGTCAGTTACAATGCACAAACGAGTTTGTGTTCTCCTGGATTGGGATTTGCCAAGATTATCCCATAAATTAGAGCATTTCCTGGAAGAAAGAAAGGAGAGAACGAGAAAAAAAAAAAAGAAAACAAAAACAACAAAAAAGAAGAGAAAATGGAACATTTTGTAGCCACCATAAAGGAATATTTCATTTCCCGCTTGGAAGGGAGCAACTGTGAGTTATCAAATTATAGAATCATGGAATGGTTTGGGTCGGAAGGGACCTTAAAGCTGTTCCAGTGCCACGGGCAGGGACACCTTGCACTGGAGCCGCTTGCTCCAAGCCCCTGTGTTCAACCTGGCCTTGGACACTGCCAGGGATGGGGCAGCCACAGCTTCTCTGGGCACCCTGTGCCAGCGCCTCAGCACCCTCACCCTGATGTTGAGGCCACCAGCACCACAACTGGGGTTGATTCTGAACCAGATGTGCTGAGCATCTCCCCATGCGCCAACCCACTTCCTGCCCGTTATTCCCAGGCTGGTATCCAAGGATCCGATCCTGCCTCAGCTCTGCCCTGGTTGTGTGTGTGGCTTGAAGGAGGCCACAAAGTCCTTCCAGCAATGACTCTGTGGCTAAATCCCCACCTCCCTGCTCTCCGTAGGGATGCAGTTGATCCCCCAGGACACCAAGCAGGTTTAGGGCAGAGCTTGGCCTCCAGAGCAGGACGTTCTCCCTTTGGAGATGGGAGGTTTGCTTGGGGTCGGTTGCAGATGGATTCCCAGCCACCTCGGGTGGTGTTTCCCACACGGAACAGTTCAGGTCCTGCGGGGTCACATCAGGGTTTAAGGAACCGGAGCAGCGGCTCCATTAACACTGAAGCTTCCCCTTCCTTCTCACGCATAGAACACGATGCCGGGATCCAGGCACCAAGATTCTCTTCCCTGCACGGGCCAACGGTACCGGTACCGGACACCCCACTGCATCCCCAGCATCACCCGGCTGCGGGGCGGCCCCAAGGCCTCGGCGGAGGGGCGGGGGGGGGGGGCTCAGCGGGACCGAGCCCCGGCCGCGGCGGCGAGAAGGGACCCGGGGAGGTGGGGGGGGGGGGAGGAAGGCCCTGTCCGGTTGCACGGCCCCGGGCCCGGTGCCGGTGCCGCGACGGGGGCGGGGACCGGCGGGGGCGGGAGCGGCCGTGGGCCCGCCCGGCCCGGGGAGGCGGCGGCGGCTGCAGGTGGTGCCGAGCAGCCGCAGGACGGAGCCGGAGCCGCAGCCGCCATTAGACAATAGGCGCCGGCGGCGGGAGCGGCGCGGGGCGAGCGGCGCGGCCGGGGCGGGGCGGCCTCGGGGCCGGGGCGGCCGCGGGCCCGGCGCGGACAAAGGCGGCGGAGGGGAGCGGGCACCGGGGATCGGGGCGGGGAGCGGGACCGGGCCGCTCCGCAGCCTGACATGATGTTTCCACAAAGCCGGCACTCGGTACGGGGCCGGGGCGGGGCCGAGCACCGGGGGTTGTTGGGGGGGCGCAGCGGGAACCCCCGGTTCGGTGCCGAAGGAGCGGGGGGCCCACCGGTGACCTTGGGCGCGTTGCGGGCCTGAGCGCGGGGCGGGGATGCGGGGATGGAGGTGGGGATGCGGGGATGGAGGGGGGGGTCCCTCCGGGCCGGCCCGGCGCTGAGCGCTGTGTCCGGTGGTTGCAGGGCTCCTCTCACCTGCCGCAGCAGCTCAAGTTCACAACCTCCGACTCCTGCGACCGCATCAAGGACGAGTTCCAGCTCCTGCAGGCCCAGTACCACAGGTACGCGCCCTCTGCGCCGCTCTGCCCCGGCTCGGGATGCGGGAGCGGGAGCAGCACGGGTCAGGCGCATCCGCCCGGGAAGAGCGAGCATCCTCCCTCTGCATCCGAGGGCCAGGCCTCCCGCAGGGAGCCCTCCTCGCTGGCTGCCATTCCTGGTGCTACGAGGGAGCGCTTGGATCCAACCGCTCTCCAGGGGGAGATGTGTGGGAATCCCTCTGCCGTGTGTGCCCCGGCTCTGCCGCGGTGGCATTCCAGCACTGGAACTGCTGGGAAATGGCTGTTTCCTGGTGTTCCCAGTGCCAGCGAGGGAGCGGAGGAGCCCAGGGAGCGTTCCCGCTGGAAAGGGGAGGCCATCCCACCCCTTCCCGCTCCACCCTCCTGGACTTAATCTGCTTGGGAAGAAGCAGGTTTTGTGTAGGTGAAGCTGTTTCTGGTTGGAAACAGAAAACCCCGACCCGAGCCTCATAAAACACTGGGAGCAGCAGCACTTTCCTGAAGGGTGTGAAGAACCGGGGGGGGGGGGGGGGGGGCAAAAATCCTTTCTCCTGGAGGGATCCCTCCCACCATCCCCAAACGGATCTGCCTTTGCTGTGGAAGTTGGACCGGAGCATCCCTTTGAGTGCTGCAGGCAGGCCCGTGCCAGAAGCTGTCCCCAGCTGCCAGTTGAGGAAAGGCAAACCCCTTCCTGGGCTGGCTTCTGCCCAGCTTTCTGCTTCTCACCACTGGATTTGCCTGGAATCACGGGGGGGGAATTCAGTGTCCGGCTGTGGATAACCTTGTGCTGCTTCTCCTGGGCTCATCTTAGTGGGGCTGTAGTGGGAGCATCGCAGCGCAGCCTGGCTCTGCCCACCCCATAGAGCCCATAGGGCAGCTGCTCTGTGGCCATCAACTCCCTTGGTTGTGGGTTCCTCACTGTGTTCTGGCTTTTCCAGCTTGAAGTTGGAATGTGACAAACTGGCCAGCGAGAAATCCGAGATGCAGCGTCACTACGTCATGGTGAGGACCGGCCCCGGTGGCGCGGGGAGGGGGGAATCCAGCGGGATGCGGGTGCCTGCGTCCACATGGGCACGGAGCCTTTGCCCGGTGGAGTTCCAGGTTTTGAGGTCTGACTTGGCTCCAAACGGAGCTTTTCCTGTGTTTTGTGGGGTGGAAGTGCAGGGAAGCACGCAGGGAAGGTTTGGGATTGGAAAGCTGACTGCTCCGTGGTGGTGGTGATGGGGGTCCTTGGCCTTCCTCCCTATGGGATGGGGGAAGTGAGAGCACCAGGCGCCTGCAGAAGGAGCTACAGGTCTGGGGGCTCCAGGGGAGTCATGGCCTGGGTTTGATAAGGTGAGATAAGGATTAGCCATGATCCAAGGATAAATCTGTCAGGAAAGGGCTGTATTCCTGCAGGCAGGGAACACCTCTGTGCTCCTGTGCATGGAAGAGCCCTTGTAGGAGAGGGAGGGATACCAGGCTGCTCTGTTCCCAGCAAGGAGCTCCCAGGAGGTGTGATACTGTCCATAGGGATGAGCTGGTGCCCACTTGCTGCTGGAAGGAAGAGATAAGGTGTAGAAAGATGCTCTTTGGAGCGGTGTTAGGACTTCCAAACCAGGAACGAAGGAGTTGGTCCCTCCGTCCTCCTGCATGGCTGGACTCGGGCTATGGGGAGCAAGGTGTGCTTGGGGCTGGGGATGAGGAATCACGGCTTTCCTTGTGGATTAACAGGGATGCGATTGCTCCTGGGCCTCTCGTGGATGCTCAGCTCAGGTGCGGCTGAGCGCTGGTGGTTCCTTAATGCTGGAAGTCCCCAGCATGGGCTCTGTACCATCAGCAGCAGAAGGGAAGGGCTGCAGCTCCTTGTGCAGCACTGGGGGCTCTGCAGGTGCAGCAGCTCCTGCCTCATCCTGCGGGGCTGAGCCGGAGCCGCCGTTTCCCATCCTAGGGAATGACGGGAAGCGGAGAGGAGGGATCCTGCTCCAGCTGCTCTGCCTGGTGCATAAGTCACAATTAACAGCTTGGGGGTCGGGCTCCTGCTTCCTGCTTAGGCTCCAGAATGCAAAGGAGCCTGGAGAGAGCCGGCAGCGGAGTGAGAGGAGGCTGGGATCAGGGAGATGCTGAACCAGGCACTTCCAGGCTTGTGGCATGGGGACCAACCCAGCAGCATTCTTCTCCATGAATGAAATGTGGCGTTTTCCTCCTCTTTGGAAGCATCAGGTTTGCAGGCTGCAAGCTAAGGGAGGAGATGTGGAAACTCTCAAGCATCAGCCTTCTTCCAGGGGTCAGGAATTAGCTTCTCCTGCCAAGAGATTGCTCTGGAGCCGCCTGTTGCTGCTGTGCAGGGGGGGTTCCGGGTGGGATTTATTTGGTGTGGTTTAGGGGGGGGGTGTCCATAGGGCTTCTTCCCAAGCATCTGGAGCTGTGTGCAGCTGGATGAGCTGCTTGTGCATGCAGGCCGGTTGTGATCCCTTCCATTTGCTGCTGGAGCAGCCATGTGGGCTTTAGGATGCTGGCCAGGCAAAGCTCATGGAGTCTGGCTGCCTCCTTTGGCTGTGGATGTGGAAGTCTATGGAGCCCTGAGCCTTGCCCAACCTTTGTAGCAGGCCTTGCTTGGGAAGGCAGCAGCAATTCTCAGCTCTACCCTATGGAGCCGCTTTACCTGGTGGAGATTTAACAGTTTCTCTTGTTCTCTCCCACTCTCCAGTACTATGAGATGTCCTACGGGCTCAATATTGAAATGCACAAACAGGTAGGGAGCAGAGGCATTCCCAAGTGCTGGAATTCCAGGGGAAGGGGGTGGGGGGGGATTGCTGCTCCGCTTTGCCCTCAGTCACTCCAGTGGTATTCCACTGGAGGAAGGGATACCTTCCATTAGAGCAGCTTGCTCCAAGCCTCATCCAGCCCGGCCTTGAACACTGCCAGGGATGGGGCAGCCACAGCTCATGGGGATGGGGAGGTTGGGGCAGGCGGTGCTGAGGCTCCTGATGCTTTTCCTCTCTGCTCCTGCCATCTTCCAGGCTGAAATCGTCAAGAGGCTAAATGGGATCTGTGCTCAGGTCCTGCCCTACCTGTCACAAGAGGTGAGTCCTGGGCCTTGCGTTTGGGATGGGAAACCTCAGCCCTGGCTCTCAGCCCTGCATGGGGATGCATTCAAGGCCTGGAAGCCTTTGAGCAGCTTTGGGGCTGGGGCCAGGCTGTGGTTTTCCTGTGCTTGGGAAGGACACAGTGGCTTGCGGATCCCATCAGGGCCGCCTGACAGCAAAGCCACAACGAAGCCTTTCTGCATCTTAATGCCAACCCTTCCCCAGCCCTGTCCTGCTGCCAAGCTGGGCGGCAAAGTCCCCTTGTTGGGCGGCAAAGTCCCCTTGTTGGGCGGCAAAGTCCCCTTGCTGGAGTACGGTGAACAGGCCTGGAGCTTGGAGGCCTTATGCTCCCGGAGGAGCAAGGGCAATTGCCCTTTGAAGTGTGTGTTAGAGCTGCTTTTCCTGCCTGGACCCAGGATGTATCCCAGGGAGTAGGGAGCTTCCCAAGAGCTGCTGGTTTTAGGGCTCACTGTTTGCTGCGGATCAGGCTCTGCATCACCTTGTGTGTGTGTCAGACCTGGCTTCTCCTTCCCTGTTCCCACTGGAACTGATCCCAAATCCCTTTTTTCTCCTTGCTTGCAGCATCAGCAGCAAGTGCTGGGAGCCATTGAACGGGCCAAGCAGGTCACAGCACCAGAACTGAACTCCATCATCCGTGTACGTGATGCATGTTTAGCTTGGGTTTGGAGGGATGGGAATCGGTGCCTTTGGCCTTCAGGATAGAGCTGGGCAGGGGAGGCGGGAGCTGGGAATGGGCCGCTCCACGTGCGGTGCTGCGTGGATGAGGAAGGGATGCGCTGAGCCGGTGTGTTACAATGTGGGCACCGGAGCCTCCATCCCAGCGGGATGCAAGGAGAGGCGCTTTGGGTTTGCAAACACCATCTGTTCCCGAGGGCTTTAACTGCATCCTTGGAGCACACCAGAGCCTGAAGCCAGCTGTCCTGTGGGCTCGTGGCTGTGTCACGCTGGGGCCGCACTGAGCCCATCACAGCCCGAAGCCTCGGGAATTTCCTTTCCCCCTTCTCCCCGGAGGCTCTGCTGCTCGCCAGGCCCCTGAACGAGCTTCCAGCCTGGCTCAGCCTCCCTTTAGCAGCCCAATCCCCTGGCTCCGAGTGCGCTCCAAATGACGATGCCCCTCTGCTGTCTCCCTGCCTTGCCCCTCATTCCCTACAGCAGCAGCTTCAAGCTCACCAGCTCTCGCAGCTCCAAGCCCTCGCTCTGCCCCTGACCCCGCTGCCCGTGGGGCTGCAGCCGCCGGCGCTCCCGGCTGTCAGCGCTGGCACGGGGCTGCTCTCGCTCTCGGCCCTGGGCTCTCAGGCTCATCTCTCCAAGGAGGACAAGAACGGCCACGATGGGGACGCCCACCAAGACGACGATGGGGAGAAGTCGGATTAGAGCGACCGTGGGGCCGGGGGGGGGTTGGTTGTGGGGTGGGGGGGGGAGGCGGGTTAATGCAAGATGCAGTATCTCTCTCTAGTTGCTGTGCAGCAGAAGCCGGGGGGGGGGGGTTGATGGCAGCTTTTCCAGGCCTGTTCGCATTGGAAGCAGAGCCTGGGGGATGATGTCCCCATCCCCATCCCCGCAGCCGGGCTGCTCCGCAAGCGCCGTAGCAGTGACCGTGTGGCCGATCGTGCTCTCCCTGCACCCAGCCTGGCTTCCCTTATCCCTGTTCCCAAGCCATAGCCTGGCTTGGGCTGCTCCGGGGCCGCATCCCTGCTCCTCAGTGGCTCCCCTCTGCTCTCTCCCCTCCGTGGTATTTAAAGCTGCCCCTTGATCTGCACAATTCCCTGCCCCGACCCCATCTCCTCCTTGCCCAAGCGCTCTTGATCTCGTCGCATCCCTCCCCTCATGCTCCTGCACTAATTCCAGGCCGGCACCTTGCTGTTCTGCATGTATCTGTTCTTAACCGGTCCCATGGGATTGCTCCTCGGCTGCTCCTTGGCCTCAGGGCTGGAGATGGAGCCTCCACCACCCGCTTCCATATGGGAACAGCACCCAGCTCCGGGGGGCTCGGGGAGGGCAGGCAGAGCTGGAGCCGGTCCTGGTCCTTCCTCCCCATCCCTGTGTAGAGGATACAGCGGCTTTTCTCTGTTCTGGTCTCCGTGCGCTAGCGTCTCTTCTAAACACCCCACCAATGGAATGAAACCAGAGGGAAGAATTAACTGAGGTGAGGGCCTGGGGTTTGTATATAGTCCTTTAGGAAGATCTCGGTTTGCTTTTTGTGTTTCATCACCTATAATAAGAGGAACCTGAAGATGCTGTATCGAGGACGTACAAGCTGTGCCTTTCAAATAAAGAAATAAGAAGGTTGGTTAAAGCTCTGCTTTCTTGTCACCTATGGGATGGGGTTAAGGTGTTTTCCTGCTCCTCCACATAGGAATGGTGATGGGAGAGCAGGAAAACTCGGCCTTGGTGTCCCCACAGGAGGGGGGTTAAGTTGGTACCTTGGGTTCTGGCTTCAGAACAGGGTCATCTTCATCGCCTGCATCCCGCTCTGGGATGCGATCCCTCTACGGGCATCCTCATGGAGCTCTGTGCCCATGCTACGGCTTTGGCTGGACTCTGACAGAGCCAGAGCAAGGAGGAACCCCTGGGAATAGGCAGAACAAACTGGAGAGCAAAGGGAAAGTGGGTGATGGCAAAAGGGATCTGGAGTTTCCCGGATGGAAAGCAAGGAAGGCTGGAGCAGGAGCAATGTGCTTTGGTAATGCATGGAATGGCCCATGTGGGCTGCCCAACGCTGCTCTGCGGCTTCATTTTCCCTGTGGATGCTGAGGCCCCTCTGGAATATCTGACCCGTGGTGCCCTGGGGCTGGGATTGCTGTAATGGGATTGGCTCTCCATCATTAGAGCCTGGTAACATCATCCGCATGTATCTCCCAGGCCAGATGAGTGGGAAAAGGTCCTTCCCTTGGGAAGGGACCACTGGGGGGGGTCTCAGTGACACCAATGGGACCTCGGTGAGAACCAGAAGGGGAGCAGTGGCCACAGTGCCATGCATCAGGATAAGCCCCAAGGTTGGGATTCAATGGGATTTGATGAACCAGTTCAGGCCTGGGATGGGCTCTGTCCCTGGGGTGGTGCTGTGGGTCTATGGGGCACAAACACCTGCAACACCTTCCCTGGGGCAAAGTGGGGATGGAGGGAATGGTGGGGAGGGGCTCGATCCAGGCCTGGCACAGCCCTGCTGTGGCTTTGCATGGGTTACGGAGCCTATGGGCAATGTGATGGCTGGACAACGCTCCCATTATCCCACCCGGGATACCTCACCCGCGTGATCCAATCCGGATGCCATGGTCCTGCAGCTGCTCCAAGGGCCTCACTGGTGCTGAGCGAGCAGGTTCCCAATGGAAACCCTTTGGGCTGGCGCTGCTCCTGGCCCTGCTCTGGACATTTCCTATGGGAGAAGAACCCGGCACAAGTGCTTGGTGCTGGTGGGTGACGTGCAGCCTCCAACGCTCCATTCTCTGGGTGGTCTCCGCCTGGTTCCTGCAAACTCTTGATCCTCGTGTGCGATACAGGGTGGGAAGAGGGCTGGGAATCAGCTCTCCCGGCACCGGGAGCCTTGGAAACACATGGCAAAACCCTGGCTCATTGAATGGGGATGGAGAAGAACCCAGTGACAGCATCTCACTGGTTGTAGAGGGCAGGACCCCGACCATCAGCACCCCACAGAGTAGCCCAGCATTTAGCCTGCGTTTGACACCGATTCCTGCTTCCAGCTGCCCTGGGCTTGGCAAAACTCTGCTCATTCCCATCTTTTCCTCTTTTCCACCTGCTTTTGTGGGTCATAAACCCGCATCTGAGGGGAGCCGGTGCCAGTTCTTCACTGGGTGAAGGAGGTTCTTATCCCATAGGACAGACCCCGCCGCATCCCCCACGTGCTCCCACCCACCTCGGTTTTCAGCTTTCCTTGAGACAATGGCCGAGCCTGGGAGCCAAGAATGCTGCGGAGCGGGGCCTCCTTCCCAATCCATCACTAATGCAGGAACGCCGAGCCCCTGCCTGCAGCCAGCGCCAGATAAAAGCTAAAAGAGGCATCAATAATTCAAGCCCACTCAGAGCTGGGAAGTGCAAACAGGAGCCAACAGCCAGATCGAAGGCAGAGCCAGAGACCATCACCTGCTCCAAGGGCTCCCGTGTCCCTTCTGTGGCTGATGTCCCCCCCAGTGGTGATGGGGAGACCCAGGCTGGGACCTGGGTCTGGTGCCCGGAGCGTGGTTTCCAGCACAGCTTTGGCTCGGCTCTTGCGGCCTCGCTGCCAGTCCCTTCCCTGTGTTTCCTTTCTCAGCTCGTGTTCATTCCAGGCCAGGTTCCAGCCAGGAGAAGGCTCCTGTTTGTGCCAGCTGCTGGTGTTAATCCCCAGGGACATGGATGCTGGTGCCAGGAACTGAGCTCCAGCGAGTTCAAGGCTCCTCATTCAAGCGGGAAGCTGGAAATGGAAGGGTTTAGAAGCACCGTGGTCATCTCCTGGCCCCACAGCACAGAGCTCAGGGCAGGAGGTGCTGCGTCCCAGTGCCCCAGGAAGGACCTGAGAGGTGGAATCCTCGGGGTGATCCCTGTTTTCCTTGGCTGTGGGTTCAAACAGAGCTCCCGCGCATCCCGAAGCCTGGGGTTTGGTTGGTTATCAGCAGAAGGGGCTGTTTCCAGCCCTCGCCTCTTGCTCCTGGCAGTGATTTCAAACACCCTCATCCTCTGGGGCTCTTCCAAGCCACCAGGCACAAAGGAGTGGCGGAGCCCGGGGCTGAGCATCCTGTAGATCCCTGTATCCCGAAGGAGGAGCGGGACCCGCTCCCCCTGCTGCAGCCCGGGGGTGCAAAGGGTTAACCCTGGCTCCTTCCTCCGCAGCCCCAGCGCATCCACCTCTGGGTTAGAGCCTGCCCCGCTCCAGGGCCCCAGTCAATCATTAACGGAGGGTGATGAAGACATGCGACTTCCATCATTCCCGAGCTGCCTGTTCCGGGTTTACCTGGAACTCCTGGAGATGGGAACCATCATTCCACTGTTTCCTTCCCTTGAAACACGAGCTGGAATGGTTCCAGCTTGGGAATAAAACCACTTCCCTTAAATAAAACCCAACCAATGGGGCAACCAACTTAAAACAGAGCCTCTAAAGCTCTGCAGGCTCCAGGATAGAGCTCTAGGGCAGATAACATGGATGCGAAAGGGAGGTTTCACACCGAGGTGATGGGCTGGTGCTCGCAGCGGTGCTGGAGCTGGGGAATGCCGTGGACAGGGAATGCCGTGGACAGGGAATGCAATGGACAGGGAATGCAGTGGACAGGGAATGCAATGGTCAGGGAATGCAATGGACAGGGAACGCCGTGGACAGGGAATGCCATGGACGGGGAATGCAGTGGACGGGGAATGCCATGGACGGGGAATGCAGTGGACAGTGAACGCCATGAACACGGGGCCGGAGCAGGTATCGTTGCTCGCTTGGGACCGCGAGGATCCGGAGGGGCTGAGCCCCGCTTGGGACGTGCCCCGGAGCCTCCGCCGGGGCTCCACAGCCCCACGTTACTTTGAGTGGCAGCCGCAAGGCCTTGTGGGCAGCGTAGTTCACCCGCCCCCCCCACCTCCCCGATCCCGGCCCCGCCGCCCTCCCCGGCCGGGCCCCCAGCACGGAACCGGCCCCGGCCCCGCGGGCCCCACCGGCGGCGGCAGCGGAAGGACGCGGGGAGCAGCAGCGGCAGCGCCCGGCGCCATCGGCAGCGAACTACAACTCCCAGCGCACTCCGCGGCGCCTCTGCTCGCTTCTCATTGGCCTTCCCTGGGAGAGGCGTCACGAGCCCATGTGGGAACACCGCACGGCGATTGGTTGGCGCTCCTGCGGAGGCAGCCAATGGCAGGAGCGGCTGTCGCGGCTGAGGGTCCTGAAGGTGATTAAGATGATGGGGGGGCGTGGCCCCGCCCACACCCAACGAGGCCACGCCCACAACAATGAGGCCCCGCCCACCCCTGGCCGGTCCGGTCCCGGTCCAGGTCCCGGTCCCCGCCCTCGGTTGCCCCCCGGGATCACGGCCCGGCCCCGCAGCCCCGGGCCCCCCCCGGCTGCCGGTGCCGCTCCCGCTCCCGGGGGACACGGGTGCTCTCGCCCCGGCTCCGCTCCGGACGGGTGGGAGGGGTGGACCCGGTGCGAGCAGAGCCCGGGTCGGGGCAGCCCTGTGGGTTCCGTTCGGTCACGGCTCCAGGGCTGCCCCCAACCGCCCGTGGGGTCCGGTATCGCCCGTGGAGCCCCGTGGAGCGTCGGGGAGCGGAGCACTCAGGATGTGCCCATAGGGATGGCTCCCGGTACGTACCGGGAGCAGGCGGGAGCCCGGCGATGGCGGAGGCGCAGTCTCCATCCCATCGAGCTCCCGGTCTTGGGAAGCTGCGGTCGCATCAAGGAGGCATTTCAGTCCCTGCAGGCTCAATGCCACGGGTGAGGGGCGGGTGAAGCGGGCCTGCGGGTGGAGGACCCCCATTTGGGTGGGAGCAAGGGATGGGGTGTTCAGGCAGGATGGGGTGCATGGGGGCCAGCACAGAGGGAGAACTGAGGCAGGAGAACTTGGAGAAGGGGGTTCTGGTGTGAGGGAGTGGGTAGAGGGGTGTTGTGAAGCCGGGAATTGGGGTGCCAGGTCCTGAGTGCGGGCCCCAAGGGGAAACCACCCCAGTTCGTGTCATCCATTGAGCTGGGTGAAGGTTGACATGGGGGGACACAGTGGGAATGGGGACCCGAAGCCACATGGATGACAACACCATGCTTTGGACAAGGGCCTGGACAGGCCAAGGGGAATGGCTTTAACCTGCCAGAGGGGAGACTGAGATGAGCTCTTAGGCAGAAGCTGTTCCCTGTGAGGGTGCTGAGGCGCTGGCACAGGGTGCCCAGAGAAGCTGTGGCTGCCCCATCCCTGGCAGTGCTCAATCCAGGTTGGACACAGAGGCTTGGAGCTGCTCCAGTGGAAGGTGTCCCTGCCCGTGGCAGGGGTTGGGAATGGAGGAGCTTTACGGTCCCTTCAACCCAAAACCATTCCATCATTCAGTGATGCTAAGCAGCTCCCTGGGGCGCCAGAAGCAGCAGTGAGCCTGGAGGAAACAGCAGGAGCTGGAGCCCAGAGGCAAAGGAATTGTCTTTCTCTTCTCTTTTTCCTTAATCCCCTTTCCCTCTCCCGGAGCCCGGGGGGGGGGTGGGGGTGTTCACCCTTTTCCTGCTTCCCCTTTTGTTCCAGCGTTAATTTGCTTTCCCTCTCCAGAGTTATCAATCCCGGCATCGCGGGCTGGCTGCCAGGGAAATTAGTTTGGAGCAGTGCCTGACAAAGTGCCAAGTCAACTGCCATGTTCCTCCAGCTGGCTCAGCCCCTCCGAGCTTGCTCCTTTTGTTAACAGGGAGAGGCCTGGAGCCCGACAGCACATTCCTGCCATCCCCATGCGCTCCCAGCAACGCTGGGGCTGGGACCCGGCTCTGGGTTTGGGATCCAGGGCTGGGATCCAGGGGTATCCCAACCCATGCAGAACCAGGACTCTGCCCACGAGGTGACAAGTGCTTGAGGAGGTGACGAGGTTGAGGTGACGGCCAAGGGCTTGAGGAGCTCATCCCATATCCAGCTCCCGGCTCCGCATGGGTGCAGGTGCTCCGTGTGTCCTTGGGTGCTGTTGCCCCCTTGCACGGAGCAGAGCGGAGGGGTCGGGATTCCCCGCTTTGGGAGCTCAGTGCAATGCAGGGGGGGCTGAATCCATTCGCATCCCCTTGGCTCTGGGATGGATGTACGGGAGGGAGGAAGTGGTGCGGGTGGCCCGTGGCCAGCGCTGGTGGCTCTGCTCCTTCCCTGCCAGCCCACAAAGCAGGCATGGGCTGGGACAGCCCTGACAGCTCCCAGACCTCAGCTTGGCTGGGATCCACTGAGGGATTCAGGAGTCGGGATCCCTCCCATGTGCTGGGGGGGAGCTGACAGCCTGGGGGGGTCCCTGGGCGGGGGCCTCCCTTGGCAGCAGCTTGGGAAATCCCAGCAGGATGCACATGGATTTACACTGAGGTGGGAGCTCTGGGCTCCTCCATAGAGGTGTCGGGGGGGGGGGGGGGGGGGGGGACCGGCTGCTCTTCTCTCCCTGGAGGGGATGGGATGTGGGATGGGGCTTGGAGCCATTCCCATCCCTCCATGGTGCGCCCGGCTTCCTCTTGCAGGCAGGGATCGCCAAGAGGCCGGGTGCCATCTGCACCCAGATGGCTCCTGCCCCTCTGGGGACACTGATGGCCACCAAGGAGGACCTGGATGGGGACAACCGAGGTAAGGGGGAGAAGATGCAGGGCAGACATCCCAGAGGTGCACGGGGGGGATCCTGCTGCCCTCTCTCCCTGGTTCCTGGTGCTCCTCCATGTCCCCAGCATGGCAATGACACTGGGAATGGCATTCCCAGATCCATCTCATTAGATCTCTGCACCCAGGTCCCCCTCTCTATTTACTCCAAGGTTTACACCAAGTAGAGATCAGATGCCTGAAGCCAAGGGAAGATGCTGCTCCGAGCCCCTGTGGGACCCCTAAAGGGAATTGAGGATGCAGAGTCAAGTGATGCCTCATCATTCCTCATCCCTCATCCTGATGGGTGCCGCCTCCACTCAGGATCACCGAGTGCTTTACAAACAGCATCAATATTTAACCATCGTTAAAGCAGTGCTCGGGATGCTCCTGGGCTGAGTTAACTCCACAGCCCAGCCTGGCTGCTGGCTCCATGGACCGGGAATGGGCAGGGATGCAGCAGCCGCAGGGAAGCAGCAGCCACAGGGATGCTCCTCTGCAGGCTCCTCCAGGGACCGTTCAGGCTGCTCCTGATGTGCTTCCAGCAGCAGATCCCCTGGGCACAGCCCAAAGCTGCCCCTTGACAGGGCCGGAGGGTGCAAAGCCCCCAGGATAAGGTGGGTTAATCCCTGGTGCTGTGGCCACAGTCACATCCATGGTGTGGAGCAGGGATGCGGTGCTGAGTGCAAGGCACCACATCCCTCTCCATCCCCTTCTCCAGGGGAACAGAGACGGGGACCAGTTTGTTCTCTCCCAATGCTGATGTGCTCCATAGGAGTGAAAACCATTCCCCCGGGCCCAGGTTTACAGCAAATTCCTGGCACATCTTCCCGGAGCTCCAGGAGGTGGATCCCTGTTGTTGTCCATGGGAAAAGCCTCGGAGGGTTTCCAAGCAGTGCTTTGGAGATGGCTTCCTGAGGAAAGAGGGTGGGTGTTATTCGGGATGTCTCGGATGGGCGGATGGCTCCTTCCCTCCACCACTGCATCCAGGGAAGCGATTCCAAAGCACAGTGGATAGGAATTCCCCACTGCTTTCCCAAGGAGAACCCATGCGCTCATCCCGCCTTAGACAGCAGAGAATCCACGCTGCCCATGGACAATGGGATGTGATTTCCATCCCCCTCTACTTGCTCCAGCCTTGGACCATCAGGCTCTGGGCAGGAGCATCCTCCTGGACCATGTGCCAGCAGTGGATTGATGCCAGCCAAGGCTGATCCCGGCTGGAAGGTGGTGCCAGCCAGGGCTCAGCTTTGCCAGTCACAGGCTTGGCTCTGCCTCACAATCCCTTTTCAGCCCCTTTTCCCAGCGCATCCCATATGGGGAGGTTGATAAGCTGAGACGAGAGCCCCAGGGAGCCGGACTGGCAGCTTGTGCACACGGAGGTGGCAGGAACAGGCAGGAGCAGGCAGGAACAGGCAGGAATGCTGGACTGCCTTTGCAGGAGAGCTCACAGGGTATCCCAGCGCTGGTCTCATATAGTGCCTGGCCTTAGAGCAGCCTTAACATGAACACACTGAGCTCCTGCCCGTGTCCCAGTGCAGAATTCCAGGCATTCCCAGTGCAGCCTTCCCTGACCACCGCGGCAGATCCCAGCCCCAGCTATTCCTGGGTTTGGGGACATCTCTTTTCCTCCCCTGGAATCACCACACGTGACTGGGGTTTGATTCCTTTTGTCCTTTGCCACTTCCCAAAGAAATCCAAGCGCTGGAAGGAACATCGGGATTTCTGCATAACGGCGCTTCTAAAACTGCTCCTTGGTGGAATGGTGGTGATAAAAATCCCAGCCCTAATTGTGTGTGTGATTCCTGGTGGGTGGCCGTGCCTCTGGAATGCTGGCGAGGGGCTGCCAAGAGGCCCTTCCTCACCCCCTGCCTGTGCTGGAGCTGAAATGCCTGCCCTTGTGCAGACGGAATGGGCTTCCCACTCCCCAGAGACCTCTTCTTGCCCAAGGACCCCCCCTTGGAACCCGGCAGCTGGGAGATGCCTGGGAATCCTGCATCCATCCCCTCCAACTGGAGCGTGATGCTCATCAAGCAGAAGGACCAGAGGCTGGTAGGGACCAGGGGTAGGCAGCAGGGCTGGGAATGTGGCCCTGGATTCCTCTGTGCTCCATCCAGCCCGAAGGAGGGCAAGGAGATGCCTGCACTGGGTGTTTGGTACCCAGCTCCATGCCCTTGGTGGGATGTGAATCATCTGCCAGGCAGCAGCCGGGCTCTGCAGGTATTTTCCATGCAGCTGCCTGCAGAATTCCCTGGGGATGCTCAGAGAATTGATTTTCCTTTATTTCTTTCTTTTATTCCTTTTCTCCAGTCTAAGCACCAGCCCAAAGCTCAGATTGAAACATCATCCAGGAGCAATGCATCCCTGCCATCCCGGAGCAATGTATCCCTGCCATCCCGGAATGGAGCATCCCTGCCATCCCGGAGCAATGCATCCCTGCCATCCCGGAATGGAGCATCCCTGCCATCCCAGAGCAATGCATCCCTGCCATCCCGGAATGGAGCATCCCTGCCATCCTAGAGCAATGCATCCCTGCCATCCCAGAATGGAGCATCCCTGCCATCCTGGAGCAATGCATCCCTGCCATCCTGGAATGGAGCATCCCTGCCATCCCAGAGCAATGCATCCCTGCCATCCTGGAGCAGTGCATCCCTGCCATCCCAGAATGTGCATCCCTGCCCCTGAAGCCCATGGGACAGAAGCTCCCATCACACCCCATCATGGAACAGGGGTCCCCAACCAGTGCTGCCCCATGGGGTAATGGGCTGGGAAGTGGAGTTGGGGGGTCCAGGAGCAGCAGTGATGGAGCAGCTTTTCCTGCCATGGCAGAGCCCCCCAAGCCCCGGCTCCATCCTCTCCCGGCTCCATCCTCTCCCGGCTCCATCCTCTCCCGGCTCCATCCTCTCCCGGCTCCATCCTCTCCCGGCTCCATCCTCTCCCGGCTCCATCCTCTCCTGCCTCCATCCCATGGCCACACAGTACCAAGGGAGCTGCTCAGGATCAGGCAGAGCTCTGCTTTTACTTGCTTTTATTATTAAATACAGCCCAGGAGGCCCACCCAAGGGCGCTGAGGATGGAGCCCATGGCCCCATCCTGGCCCAGTGCCTCCTCCAATCAACCCCCGCCAAAATAACCCCAAAAGTGAAAAAATAAACTAAAAAAACCCCAAATAAACCCAAAAAACTCCTTAACACCCCCTCCCCCCAGCACCCCCCCATCCAACAAACAGAGCCCAAACCAAGGAGCAAGTCCCCATTGCCATCACCCAGCCCTGTGTGACACTGGCCCGGGGCCACCTCCAGCCCCGGCCACGCTTCTCCGCCTCGGCTGGCCCGGATCTGCTTTGGGAAGGCAGGAACAGGGCGGGCAGATGCCCCCCCCCATCTGTCCATCCATCCATGGGGTGTCCGTGTGTCTGCCTGGCACCTCTTGCTGTCAGTAGATGACCTCGTAGACTGTGGCCTTCTTGTCCCCAGAGCCGGTGACGATGAACTGGTCATCGGTGGAGACGTCGCAGCTGAGGACGGAGGAGGTTTCCTTGGACTGAAAGGGGGGAGAAGGGAAGGAAAAGAGGAAGCACAGAGCAAGGAGCTGCCCCCACCCTGGGGACCCTGCAGGGACCACTTTGGTTACTGCGTGGTGGGACAATGGCACAGGGTGCCCCATCCCTGGCAGTGTTCAAGGCCAGGTTGGACACAGGGCTTGGAGCATCCTGCTCCAGTGGAAGGTGTCCCTGCCCATGGCAGGGGTTGGGACTGGATGGGCTTTAAGATCCCTTCCAACCCAAACCATTCCATGATTCTAATACATTGCTATATACTTTCTGACAGCTATGTATTACTATGTACATTTAGAGCTGGGATGCACCGGGCAACCTCACACAAAGAAACATCTACAGGAAGCAAATTAACACTATCCCAGTCAAAACCAGGGCTGTGCATCCCTGTACCTGGAAGATGCTCGCTCCATAGGGTGTCCTCCAGGCATTGAGCAGATTGTCCTTCCCTGTGCTCACAAACCACTTCCCTGTGGAAGAGACAGAAGGGCTCAATGGGATCATCCCTGCACCACTGCCATAGGGGTTGCTCCACAAGGACACCCACTCTCCCAGGAATACTGGCATCCACACAGGCCCGGAGCCAGCGCTTGCCCCCAGGAAGATGCATCCGGGAGAGGAGGCACATCCCAAGGTCTCAAATCCAGGCCCGGGGGAGCCGTGCCTACCGCAGGAGGCGAATTTGAGGGAGAGGACGCAGCTCTCGTGCAGATGCAGTTGGTACTTGTCCGGTTTGGTGACGTGCAGGATCTCCACGTTGCTGCTCTCCATCCCCACCGCCAACCATTCCCCTGTTGGGCAATAGCCCAAGGAGAAGATCTGGGGGAGAAAGGGAGGAAAACCAGGATCAGGCAGGTGCCGGTTGTGCCCACGGGGCTCCCGTTCAGCCCCATTCCTTACCTGGGAGCTGAAGTCGTGCTGCTGGAGCTGACGCCCCTCGCGCAGGTCCCAGCACCGCACCGTGTTATCCAGCCCCCCGGTCCACAGCTTGGTGCCGTCGTTGGAGATGTCGATGCAACTGGCACCATCCGTGTGGCCTTGAAACTGCCTGGGAAGGAGGTGGGGGGACAGGGAGCGGGCAAGGACATGGCTGCCAACACTGCCTTGCGTGTGTCCTGTGTCCCCCCGCCCCTGCGCCCCCCCCAGCTCACCTGACCAGGGTCTGGTTCTGCAGGTCCCACACCACGATGTTGCCGTCGCTGCAGCAGGAGAAGCAGACCTTGGCGTCGGGGCTGATGGCCAGGGCATAGCAAGCAGGGGCAGAGGAGGTGAGCTCGGCCTTGATGCGGGGCGTGGGGGCCGCCAGGTCCCAGATGGAGAGGGTACTGGCTTCCCCCCCCACGATCAGGCTGCGGCCGTCGGGCAGCAGCTTGCAGGAGCGGATGTAGTTGTCGCGGTTCTGGGGTGCAAGAGGCAGGACCCCGTTATCCCCTTTCCCTTCCAGGCCTTCTGCACCCATCCCAGATGTCAGAACTGGGTGATCTTCAGGTCCTTTCCAACCCAAATTCTATGTCCTTAGGGACCATCACCCGCAGCATCCCCGACAGAGGCGGTTGCTGCAGCTCCGATGACTCCGAGCACTAAACCATCATTTTGCCCCATTCCTGAACTTTGGATGCAGCTGGAAATGATCATGACTCAGTCACTTCCTTGTTTATGCACCGGGATCTTCAAGGGCAGCACCATCCAGGAATAACATTTGTCAGGCTGCCCGAGCCCCAAGGCCAGCAAGCGGAGGGGAGGGTTTGGGTTTGGGCTCTTCATAGCGGGCACAGGGATTCCCAATTCCATTGAAAGCAAACCTCAAAGACCCAGGCTAAAAAGACTTCCTGGTGATGGCTGTGCTGGGATTGGCAGCGGCATTCCCAACCTGAGGAAACCCCAGGAAGCTGCCAGGAGCTCTTGTGACAGCAACTGAGGGGACCTCAAGGGCCAGGGCAACAGTGGCCAAGCGCCCATACCTACAAAAGAACCCTTCTAGAACAAGAGGAAACGGCCTCGAGTTGCATCAGGGGAGGTTTAAATGGGATCTTAGGACAAATGTCCTCAGCCAAAGGGTTGGGAAGCATCGGGAGAGGCTGCGCGGGGCAGTGGTGGAGCCACCATCCCTGAAGGGATTTGGGCCATGGTTTAGTGGTGGGTTCCATTTAGGAACATGGTTTACCCATGTCCCCACTGTGCTGGTTCAGTGGTTGGACTCAGTGGGCTTAAAGGTCTTTTCCCAACCTAAACCATCCCATGATTTATTCCTATGAGGAATCCGAGCTCTCCTTCCAGCCGGATCCACACAGGCGGAAGCAGAACAGAGCTGAACCCAAGTGATGCCTCAGCCCAGCTGAGTCCAGCCTGTAGGAACGATCTACAGGAAGGGCTGACACTGTGAGATGAAGCAGTGCCAAGCAGTGGGGATGGAGCCCCCACCCCAAGAGCTTGGGATGCTCGGAACAGATGGGGCAGCGCAAGCACCGGCAGCACGGAGCCACCGGCCCTTCCCCAGCATCCACAGCCACCCCGGTTAGGGCCACATCGTCACTTCGAGATGCCCCAAACCCTCTCTTTGAGGTCCCCCCCTCAATGCAGGGAACCAAGCCATGGGCGCACATCCTTACCAAGCAGTCGAGCTGAGCCACAGCCGTTTTGGTGCCCGGCTGCCCCACGTCCCACACCTTCACGCAGCCCTTGCCGCCGGTGTAGACGTGCCTGGTGGAGTTGCTGATGGTGACGGCACAAACCACCTCCCCATGGCTCAGTGTGTGGAGCTGCCGCGCGTGCCGGGGGATGCCGGAGCCGAGCAGGGCATCCGGGGGGAAAGGCACCGGCTGCATCTGCCCATCAGCGCTGACGTGGAAGGAGTAGGCGCTGGAAAGGGAGAGAGTGGGTGAGAAGCAGCCCAGGATCATGCACGGAGCAGCCGGGGCCACATCAGGCATGGGCAGAGGGGTTTGGAAATGGGAGCTGGGAGCAGCCTGGTTGGGCACAGGGGGGTCGGTTCCTGCTCCAGAATAGCTCCAACTGGAGCTGAGCTCCCCATCCATGGGGATGCTGCGAGGGCTGGAGCAGCTCTGCTCTGGAGCCAGGCTGAGAGAGCTGGGCTGGGGCAGCCTGGGGAAGAGAAGGCTCCTGAAGGGGAGACCTCAGAGCAGCTCCAGTGCCTGAAGGGGCTGCAGGAAACCTGGAGAGGGGCTTTGGACAAGGGCCTGTAGGGGCAGGCCAAGGGGAATGGCTTTAACCTGCCAGAGGGGAGACTGAGATGAGCTCTTAGGCAGAAGCTGTTCCCTGTGAGGGTGCTGAGGCGCTGGCACAGGGTGCCCAGAGAAGCTGTGGCTGCCCCATCCCTGGCAGTGCTCAATCCAGGTTGGACACAGGGGCTTGGAGCACCCTGCTCCAGTGGAAGGTGTCCCTGCCCATGGCAGGGGTTTGGAGCTGGAGGAGCTTTGAGGTCCCTTCCAACCCAACCCATCCCATGCTCCCTCCCTGGACACCCCATCCCCACTCACGGTTTCCCTGATGTCCCCACTTGCATTCCAGCCGCCAGCCCTGGGACGCGCATGTGGGGATGGGGATCGTATCCCACCTGAAGGGGATAATGGGTGAGAGCGGCTCACACCCCACGGCCCCCCCCAGCCCCGCAGGGAAGGGCTCACGCACCAGGGGCGAGCGCCCATAGCTGCCGGCAGCCGCGGCCCCATTGATCTGTGGGGACATGAGGTGGAGGCTGGCGTAGGGCCCGGTCCCGGCCATGTCCCCGTTAACGGCTGCATGGGCCATGCCAAAGGCAGCTGAGTAGGGGCTCTGCACCCCCAGAGGGTTCCTCAGGCTCAGGGCTGTGGGGGGGGAAAGATGCAGGATGAAGGGAAGAGGTTGGAGATGGAGCCACCCACCCGGGTCCCTGGCACGGCCGAGCTCACCCAATGGGTCCACGGGGGTCTTGGCGGTGGTTGTGGGGCGAAACTGCTGGGTACCACTGGAGCCTGGGGCTGTGGCATCACCCTGGGATGTGGGGGTGCTGGACTTGAGGCTGGGCGTCCCTGCCTTCTCCCCCTGCAAACAGAGGGGGAAGATGTGAGGACCGCACTACAGCCATGCCGGGGGTCTCCATGGGTCCCCCCACCCCTGTTCCAACACCACAGGGTCTGCACGATGGGATACGGGATGTAAGAGAGCAGGAACCCCAGCACTGCCGTCACCCCATGGGTGTGGAGGTGGAGCCCTGTGCAGCTGAGCCCCAGCAGTGGGATCACGAGGACAGCCCTCAAGTGAACACGTACCGTGGGCACATCCTTGCTCTGGGATGGGGATGCGCTGCTGGAGGAGGCCATGGAAGTGGGGCTCAGCGGTGCGGCCTCTTTCCTCCCCACAGGGACCTTGTCCACCCCGTTCTCCCGGGATGAGTAGGAGTGGACACTGTGTGGGGAAGAGGGGTCCTGTGGGGAAAGGGAGGTCAGCAGGACAGGCAGGAGCACAGGGATACCCACAGGCAAGAGGGAGCGTGGGGCTCATCACCGCCATCAGCATGAGTGGGGGGGGTCCAATGCTGCCCACCTCCACCTCTAAGAGCCCATTAGCCCCCAGCCTGGGGAGAGGGACAGGCAGCGCATCCCAGCGCCAGCCCCTTCCCCGCACTGACCTCATCCACCACCAAGTTGTCTTCGCTTTTGTCTGCGTCGCTGCCCTGCAACACAGGGGCTGATTGGAGCCAAAGGCACCGAGGCCGCCCCAGCTCCCACCTGGGATGTGCCATGGGGCACGGGCAGCTCCACACGCATCCATGGGGACAAGGACACCCCCTTCCCCCAGCCCCAGGCTCACGTAGTCCGTCCCGAAGTCCTTCTCCTCCACTTTCCTCTTCTTGCTGCTGCTCAGGTACTCGGAGATGGTTCGTGCCCGCTCCCCGTTGGGCAGCGCCAGGGAGCTCTGGGATGGGGGGGCACAGGGTTAGGGGACACGAGCTGGCTCCCAGGGCATGCAGAGACCCCCCCCCCATGCCACCAGCTTGGGCTTCGCTGCTGCCAAAGGAGCAAGGAGGGGACGCAGCGTGGTTTGCCCGTGTGACATGGGGAAGGGGTCCCTGGCAGCAGGGACTTGGATGGGGAGCAGGACCCGTCCCCCCGTGGCCACCAGCTCCCAGCATCCCGGATGGAGGAAGATGGTGGAAGAGAAGGAAAAGGCACTTACAGGGCCGGGGTCTCGCTCTGTCGCCGTGGCACAGCGGGAGGATGAAGAGGAGGGAGGAAGGAAGGAGGGACACAGTGTGCCACTGCCAAGAGCCCCCCAGAAAGCTCCTCCTGGGGTGCTCATGGGCTCCAAGCAGGGATGACCCCCCCAGGGGGGACATTCACCCCAAAGCCCTCATGGCCACCAAGCCCCTGACTCCACCAGCCCATTCAAGAGCCCCATGGCATGGACAAGCCCTGGTGTCACCCTAGGGCCCAGCACCACCCATTCCCAGGAGGGTCACAGCACACCCGGTCCCCCCCCACCCCAAAGGTCTCAGCCCCCCCAAACTCACCTCTGGGCTCAGTGTCATGGGCTCCTCGGTCATCCTTGGCCAGGAGCTGGGCCCCCAGTGCCCCCGAGAGCGCCAGCAGCCCCGAGGCGGTGCTGATGCCGGCGAGGCCGGTGGGCTGCATCCCGGAGGGATGGGGGGTCAGAGGGATGGGGGGAGCGTGGTGCGAGAGGTGCTGGGTCTGGAGCTGGTGCTGGAGAGGAGAGGGAGGGAGAGAGCCGAAGGAACACATCAGGAGGGAGGTTGGGGTCCCAGCATCATTCCTGCTGCTACCTCCCAGCTGCAACAGGAGCTACTGGGATGCATGGGGGACCCTACCCGTACCCATACGGATGGGGGACCCTACCCGTATCCATACAGATGGGGGACCCTACCCGTATCCATACAGATGGGGGACCCTACCCGTACCCATGCCACTGCACTGTGTTTTGGAGGTGATAACTGAGGTACAGGGATGGTGGTGACACCCCCCCAACCCAGGCCACAGGGCATCAAGCCACAGTGACACACACCATGTCACCCAAGTACCCTGCTCTGACACCAGTGCAGCAGCATCTTGGGACAGGCCAAGAGGAATGGCTTTAACCTGCCAGAGGGGAGACTGAGATGAGCTCTTGGGCAGAAGCTGTTCCCTGTGAGGGTGCTGAGGCGCTGGCACAGGGTGCCCAGAGAAGCTGTGGCTGCCCCATCCCTGGCAGTGCTCAAGGCCAGGTTGGACACAGAGGCTTGGAGCTGCTCCAGTGGAAGGTGTCCCTGCCCGTGGCAGGGGTTGGAGCTGGAGGAGCTTTAGGGTCCATTCCAACCCAAACCATTCCATGATTCTCTGATCTTGTCCCCATCCTCCCCAGACAGAGCCACGAAAGGGGGCAGCATGAGATGCTGCCGGGATGTGTGTCCTTATGGGGGAACATAGGATGCACCGGTGCCCGCGGGATGGGGTGGGCAGAGGGTTGACGTACCCCGAGAGCCGCATTCAGGTCGGTCATAGTCACCTGCTTCGCTCGTTCCACGGCCTGGACAACCTGCTGCTGGTGCTGCGGGGAGAGAAGAGCGTGGTACTGGGTGATGCCGTGGTACCCAGTGGGGATGCCTCATGGAATGGGGCAGAACCAGTGCCCCCAGCCTGGCCCAATGCGCATGGCCCGAGTCCCCGGGGAGGGATGCTCCCTGTGCCCCAGTGGAGCTCTCCACATGCCCAGTTGGGGCCTGAGGGTCACCCACCTCCTGAGACAGGAACGGGATGAGCTGGGCACAGATCACGTTGAGCCTCTTGGCGATCTCCGTCTGGCAGGAGAAGAGATGCAGTGAGAGATGCAGCCAGAGATGCAATGAGAGATGCATTGAGAGATGATGCAGCAGAGTTGCAATGAGAGATGCAGTGAGAGATGATGCAGCAGAGTTGCAATGAGAGATGCAGTGAGAGATGATGCAGCCAGAGGTGCAATGAGAGATGCAGTGAGAGATGATGCAGCCAGAGATGTAATGAAAGATGCAGTGACAGATGATGCAGTCAGAGACGCAATGAGAGATGCAGTGAGAGATGCAGCACCCACCAGGGTGAGGGCAGAGCTGCCCCACACTGCAGGACACCCCCTTCCATGCCCACCTCAGCAGCCACCGTGTTTTACATGTTAATAAACTGCTCTAATATGATCTTTGGCGCTGGTGCTCATTCCCAGCACCAAGGAGCAGAAACGCCCCTTGAGGGCCAAGGAAAGCTGTCCTTCCTGATGCCATCCCTCCAGCATCCTCCATCCCCACCCTGAGAGCTTCAGCCTCCTGCTTGCCAAGGCCATAGAGCCCCATGGCACCGACCCAGCCGAGCCCCCCGGGGCTCACCTCCGCCCTCCCACCGGCACCAGGCCCGGTAATTGCTGCCCTCCCGGCCGGCAGGAAGCCTGGAGAGATGCTCTCCATGGAGCTGCTGATTCCTGCAGCACTCGAGTGCCACCGGCAATCAGGAGCATCCCCCGAATAGAGGGGAGGGAGAGCGGCAGCGTTCCACGCTGTGTCGTGCTCCCACTGCACTCCACAGCCCGGTGTAGGGGACAGCACAGGATTTACATCATCCCCGGCCCCACAGGCACATCCATGGGGCTGTGGGGTGCCAGTGGGGCTCTTCGCCTCTGTCAGAGAGGGGCAGAGACCCTCAGCTCTCCCCAAAGGCAGGCATCAATCCCTGCATCATCCCTGGCCATCCCTGTGGACAGGGCGGAAGCAATAGGGAGCCAGCCCTGGATGAGAGGAGTGGGTCGAGCCTGAACCCTGCTGTCAGCCCCAGGAGGAGACCAGAGGCTGGAAGACCCAACGGCCAAGGATGGAGCTGACCCTGGATCTTCCCACCAGGACCTCGGGCACGGCTCCCGTGCTGGGCTGGCACCGGTGCCAGGAGGAGCCGCAGGAGCATGGCCGGGATGGGGATGCAGACCCCGGACATCCGGTACCACCATCCAGAGCGGCCACCGACCTGCTTTTCCCAGACCCACATTGAGCAGCAACAATCCCGCACCCGCCCTCGCTTCCCCTTCCCAGGGAGGGAAAACAGAGAGAAAAGAAAGAAAGGGAAGAGGAGGGAAAAGAGGGGGGGGGGGGAAGGAGATTTGGCAGCCGGCAGTTCTGGGAAGGATTTAACTGTCTCCCGGGGCCGGCAGTGATGGATTCTCTTCCCTAATGCACTGATGGGCAGCAGCTCCTTGGGGAGAGCTGCCTCCAATTCACTCGCACTCGTTAATGTGCAATTTACTGGCACTTTAACGCTCTCAGCATGAAAAACGATCGCGCTGTTTGCGGCCCCCCCCCCCTCCAGCGCCGCCACCTCCCCTTCGCCTCGGGGCGAACGAGCCCAAGGCCGGGTGCACTGGGGAGGTGGTTTTATGAAGAGCTACGAGCCCCTTCTCCGTGCCAAAACCAGAACCACCGCCATCAAAACACGAACATCTCCTGCTCGCTCCCTTGCCTGCGGCTGCCCCACCGCAGCCAACCCCAGCCCCACACCATGGGAGCTCACCGGGGCAAGCGCTGCATCACCGGGAGCAAGGGGAGCAGCGGGGATGCTGCGAGAGGACCGCGGCACCCCCCTGCCTTCACCAAGGGTGTTCAGGACCCCTGCCCGTGCCCACGGGCAGCGCTGGATGTGGGGCAAGGGGAGGAAAAGCAGCGACCCGACCTCGCCGCCGCGGTGATGGAGGGAATCGGCTGCTCCCGCACCGGCAGCTCCCGGTTTTCCCACAATGGCCGCTGGCTGCTGGAGCAGACTTATGGGCCCTTGTTAAAGGGCAGCACGTGGGACCCGCACACACACACGCATCATTCCATGGGGGAATCAATCCCGGCAGGCACATGAGGGGAGCAGGGAGCCCTCCGGGGAGGGGGCACCGGGATGAGGCAACTCTCAGCATTGCCCCTCACAAGGGCAGCTTCACACCTCCTCCTCATCCTCATCATCCTTTATCATCATCCTCAGCCAGCTTGGCTGATGAGAGCAGCCATCAGCCTGGGATGGGGGGGACAGGACCCAGCACCCCAGTGCCTGCTTCCACGCAACAGTTGGCGTTGAGCACAGGGTGGGATGGGAAAGATGGGAAGGATGGATGGATGGATGGGAGGGAAGGAAGGAAGGAAGGGAGGGATGGAAGGAGGCCACGGCTGCAGCACGCCTCGCCCGGCTCCTCCGCAGCCTCTTTAAAAATAGATGAGAAGAAACCTTCTGCCTCAGAGCAGCTGGTGACCCGGAGCGCAGCGCAGCGGGAGGAAGGGAGGGAGGAAAGAGGGATGGATGGGAGGAAATAGGGATGGATGGGGAGGCAGCAAGGGGGGATGTGCAGCCCCGAGCCTCCTCCTTCCCACCTCAGGGTGCTCCTCGTCACCCCGCACCCCTCACCAGGGTCTCCAAGTGGCTGCTCACAAGTGGCTGTGCAAGCACAAGTCCTACACCACAAGTGCATGGGGAGACCCAGCTGGGGACACGTAGCCTGGACCCAGCGAGCAGAGAGCTAAGGAGACAGGCCAAGGACATGATGTAGAGCTCCTGAAGCATGGAGGAGGGCTCCAGCCTTCCCTGGGTTACAGCAGGGAGCAGCTTCCCATGGGAAGGGATGACCCGGAAGGGCCCAGACAGCAAGGTGGGGACAGGGATGACAAAGCCAGGATGACAGAGCCAGGATGATGCTCCCGTCCCACCCAGCCTCACCTGCTTGTGCATCTCGATGTTGAGGCCATAGGACATCTCATAGTACTGCAAGAGAGAAAAGGCAGCGTCAGCATTGGATGGAGAGCCCAGTGGAATCATAGCCACAAAACCCTCTCCAGTGCTGGCACAGAGGCTCAGCCTGGCCGTGGATGGCTGTGCTGTGGCCAGGCCAGGAGGAGAACACGGTCCCCAGGTCCCTCCAGCATGTGGCTGCAGAATGGACACGATCCTCCCATTCATTGCCCATGGGAAAGGAACCAACCAGCACGGGAATGGATCCACCACCGCCATCCGCTTGCTTTGGGGGTAGAAGAACACCCAACAACAGCCGCAGGAACCGCAGCTCCAGGCCTGGCCACATAACCCGAATGCAAAGGGAAGGGAAAGCATCCCAGGGCCGCGTGTCCTTTGATGGCTCAGAGAAGACCCCCCCAGCACCCTCCTCCCCTCAGGTGGAGCTCACTGACCATGACATAATGACGCTGGATTTCGGTTTTCTCCGTTGCCAGCTTCTCACATTCTAACTTCAAGCTGTAAAAATAAAGAGAAGAAAGAAAGAGGGAAGAGGGAGAGGAAGAATCCCCCCCCCCCCAGACAAGGTCCCCCAAGCTGGACAGAGCAGGAGCCCCCCCAGTGCCCCATGTGCTTCAACCTCCTGCTCCCAGCTTCAATCCCATCTCCCAGCACAAGCCAAGAGAACCACCTGAAAGAGGACTGGGAAAGGGATGATAAAGAGGAGATGGACAGCAAAGGGAATCCAGGCGTCAGGAAGCAATCCGCACGGAGTTTTAACCCCCTCCCCAGCATCTGCTTCCCAAATGGAGCGAGCTGCAAAGCCGAGCTGCGTTTCAAACCTTGCTCTGCCCGGCACTGGTGCGGGGAAGGGGAGGTGATCCCTGGGGAATGGAGCCCTGGAAGCCAGCACCCTCATCCCGGGGCTTTCGGCAGGAGGAGGCCGAGTTTCTCCCTCAAACAGCATCACTTCAGGTGACCATGGTGGTGCTTGGTCCTCTGATGCCCAGCGCCCTGGGGAGCCCGGCTCTCACCAGCACCGGGGATGGGCCCAGCACCACCAGAGCCCCCGAGCTCCGTCCGCTCCTCACCTGTGGTATTGGTTCTGCAGGAACTGGAATTCCTCCTTGATGCGGTCCAAGGTCTCCGGGTAAGTCAGCTTGAGGGACTGCGGGGTGCTGGGGATGGCGCTGGCGGCCACCGCGGCTCCCGAGGCAGCGGAGGGTGCCTGGAGGTGGGCCTGGGCAGAGGAGGGGACCCCGCGGGTCACCGCTGGTGGCCCTGAGTGGCTGCCGAGTCCCTGAGGGGGCTTTGGGCAACCAGGGCAGGAGCAATGGCCACGTCGGGGGGAGCAGGAGGAGTCACTGCCCGGGGCAGCCCTGCTCCACCTTTGGCATCGTAGAGCCCCCGAGGCAGGGAGGGGGATCAGCGCCATCCCGCCCTGATGCCACCCGGCTCCGTAAGACCCAGAGCCCGCAGCGCCGGGGCTCAGCATCACTTTGGGATGAGCCACCGGAACGCGGAGCACAACTTTCGGGGCCCAAAGCCGGTTTGTCCCGTCCCGTGTGGGGCTCGGGTTGAGGGTTCAGGCTCTGCCCGGGGCAGCGCATGGCTCAGGGGGAACGAGGCCGAGGTGCGGGCTCACCGGGGGCCGGTTCTGCGGGAACATCTTTGGCACCGGATGGGCCCAGGACCCTTTTGGCTGCTCCGGGCCCCACCGCAGCCTCAGGATGGGGCCTGGGGACGCTTCTCACCTCCGGATCAGGCCCTGGGAGAGACACCGGGAGTCACCACCCCAGGGCACAGCCCGGGGGCTCCGGGTCCGTGCCCCCCGCCGGAACCCCCGCGGCTTCCCCGCCCTCACCCCAGGCCCGCGCCCTCCCGCACGGCGCAGACAATAGCCCCGCAGCAGGTACGACTGCGGGGAGGGCTCCGCAGCCCCGAGCGGGGCCGGACCCCGGCAGGAGGGAGCCCCGGGGCAGGGCGGGCCCGGCCCGGCTGCGGGCACCGAACCGGGATGGGACGGGACGGGATGGGACGGGACGGGATGGGACGGGACGGGACGGGACTCACCGCGCTGCTGGACCCGGACCCAGGCGCGCACCCCTGCGGCGGGGCGGGCCGGGCCGGGCCGAGCGGAGCCGAGCGGGACCGGACCGAGCCGAGCCGAGCCGAGCCGAGCCGAGCCGAGCCGAGCCGAGCCCCCGCCCCGCCCCGCCCCGCCCCTCCCGCGGCAGCCGCTCTGCGGAGCGCGATCGATGAACGAGCGCCAGCGCCGGCTCCACGTGGGGCCTGGCCCGTGCGGGCGATCGCCCCGCCGGCAGCCAATGGGAGCGCTGCGGGAGCGGAGCTCCCCCACGTGGGTAGCGAGGAGCCGCGTTCTTATTGGTCAGCCGGGCCCTGCCGCCGCGGCGAGTGTCAATCTAAGGAGGCCGAGCAGCCAAAGAGGAGGCGGCGCGGGAGGGGAGCGGGGATTTAACCCCTGCGGTGCCGGCGGGGACCGGGGGTCACCGGGGGTACCGCGGGGTTGGGGGGGGGGGGGGGTCCCAGGTTACCGGGAGCACCCAGGGACGCTCCCCCGACTCCGTGACCCCCCCACAATGAGGGACCCCCAGAGCCCCCAAATCCCCCCCCGCCTATGGGAGACCCCCCCCATGAGGGCCCCCGCCCATGAGGGACCCCCCTACATGAGGGACCCCCCATCTTCCACCAGCAAAGGCCTCAGCATCCCCCAGCCCCAACGCTGTTCGGCCACCCGGACCCTCCCCCCCCGCCTTGTGTCCATCCTCAAACTCACGTTTGGGGGTTTCCAATGGGATTCCAATGGGAACTGGGGATTCCAATGGGATTTCTGGCTTTTCCTCCTCCTCTTCCTCCCCCTCAAGCCTTGAGCAGGGAAATGTCCTGCTCATGGCTCCAGCCGCACGGTCCTCGTGGTCCAGGCCCCTCTGGACCCATCCATGTGCAGACACCGAGGATGGGCAAAGCTTCTCCTGCAAGCAGGAGGCAGAACAAGCGCAGCCCTGGCTCTGGCGGTGTTTGTCCATAGAGACCCCGGTGCGGCCACAACGTGGTGCTCGATGCACCCCTGGCACTGCCTCCCTGCAGCCACAGGTTGCCCAGAGCAGGAACTGGGCTCTGCGCAGGTAACAGGAGGGGTAAAATCCATCAGGAAGTGAATGATCCCGAAATACACACACAGAGACACAGGAACCACGTCGGGGTGATGGGAGGAAAAGCAACAACGGGAAAGGCTGAGTCTGACCCCGTTTGGGTGCTTGATCTTTGCAGCCCCATGAGCCCCAAGGGGCTGGGGTTAGTTCCTGTATCCCCATCACCATCAGGACACAGGGACTAAGAAGCCATCCGCAGGGGCCACAGCTCTCCTCCAGGCCCTGATAGAAGAGCAGAACCATAATAATCCCCTCAGCAAACGTGGGAAAGCCCCAATTCCAGAGCTGGAAAAGGCTGGGAATGCCCCTGTCCTCACTGCACCCACTCTTGGCTCTGCATCAGCCACCCAGAGGTTTGTGCTCTGGGGAGGGAGGGTGGTTGGGGCTGGGGGAAGCAGCAGCAGGACCATCTCCAGCCCTTCTTATATATTAAAATGGGATAGGAGCACAAGGTCTATTTTGGTGGCCAGAACGGATCCGCGCTGGAAAAGAGCCATAAATCCCAAAGGGAGGAGAAATCGTTTGGCCAAGGTCATGGTAAGAGAAAAACAGGGAAATCAGTTCAAAGATCAAAAGGCAGCTGATGCTCCGGGTCCATCCCTGAGCTCCTCCATCCCGTCCTGGAAATGGGGCTCTGATGGCACCATCCAGCACCACCATTCCCATGCCTGTGCCAGCGCCTCAGCATCCTCACAGGGAAGAGCTTAAGAGCTCATCTCAGTCTCCCCTCTGGCAGGTTAAAGCCATTCCCTCGTCCTGTCCCTCCAGGCCCTTGTCCAAAGTCCCTCTGCAGTTCTCTTGTCACAGTGATCCCTGCCATGGCAGAGAGGGTTTGGTGGGAATGTGCTAGGAAAGGAATGGGAATGCCCAAAGCCCGGGCAGGGGGGACCATTCAGCATCCCGCAGCCAACGCTTCCATGGAGCACGGCCCCGGCCCTGGCAGCGCCGCGGCTCCGGGCGGCTCCTGGCAAGTGCAGGGCAGCAAAGCGCTGCTCGTCCCCTCTGGCTGCGCCTCCGGGCCCGGCTCCAGCGCCCTGTGCCAGAGCAGGGCCGGGGCTGCGCGGCGGGGAGAGCTCCCGGTGCCGCTGCCACCGCAGCTGCTGCTCTCGCAGCACAACCATTCCCAGCCCCAGCCCCATTCCCAGCCCCATTCTCAGCTCCAGCCCCAGCCCCAGCCCCAGCCCCAGCCCCAGGTCCATCTCCATTCCCA
Organism: Amazona ochrocephala; assembly: GCA_039720435.1. Taxonomy (NCBI): domain Eukaryota; kingdom Metazoa; phylum Chordata; class Aves; order Psittaciformes; family Psittacidae; genus Amazona; species Amazona ochrocephala. The sequence goes on from CM077885.1 coordinate 30,114,743, forward strand.
GCTCCATCCCAGCCCCAGCTCCATCCCCAGCCCCAGCCCCAGCCCCAGGTCCATCTCCATTCCCAGTTCCATCCCCAGCCCCAGGTCCATCTCCATTCCCAGCTCCATCCCAGCCCCAGCTCCAGCCCCAGCCCCAGCCCCAGGTCCATCTCCATCCCCAGCTCCATCCCCAGCCCCAGGTCCATCTCCATTCCCAGCTCCATCCCCAGCCCCAGGTCCATCTCCATTCCCAGCTCCAGCCCCAGCCCCAGCTCCATCCCCAGCTCCATCGCCATCCCCAGCCCCAGCTCCATCTCCATTCCCAGCTCCATCCCCAGCCCCAGCTCCATCTCCATTCCCAGCTCCATCCCCAGCCCCAGCTCCATCTCCATTCCCAGCTCCAGCCCCAGCCCCAGCTCCATCTCCATCCCCAGCCCCAGGTCCATCTCCATTCCCAGCTCCAGCCCCAGCCCCAGCTCCATCTCCATCCCCAGCCCCAGGTCCATCTCCATTCCCAGCTCCAGCCCCAGCCCCAGCTCCATCTCCATCCCCAGCCCCAGGTCCATCTCCATTCCCAGCTCCATCCCCAGCCCCAGGTCCATCTCCATTCCCAGCTCCATCCCCAGCTCTATCTCCATCTCCATTCCCAGCTCCTTCCCCAGCCCCAGCTCCATCCCAGCTCCAGAGTCAAAAGAAGGATGGGGCCCTGCTCGCTCAGGGGGACATTGGCCTGGGCCAGGTCTTGCCTGATAAAGGGGCATCTCCTCAACCACCTCCCATAGGAGGGTTTCCCCTTCTCCTTTCCTCCTGCCCTCACTGCTTAATTCCTCCTCTGCCCCCTCCTTCCCTTCCGCAGCCAGATCAAAGGAGGCGGCTGCACCCGCTGCGTTAGATAGGAATCATGGATTAAAGTTGGGGGAAGCGGCACTGATGGGGTCGGAGGAGAGAGGAGGAGGAGGAAAGGGGGGAGAAGGAGCAAGAGAAGGAAAAAGAGAAGGAGGAAAAGGAGGAGAGGGCGAAAGGAGCGGGAGGAGGAGCGGGAGCAAAAGGACGAGAAAGAGGAGAGGAGGAGAAGAAGAAGGAGGAGGAGCAGCGGGGCTGAAGCAGCACCGGGTCCAGGCCTGGGAGGGCGCCGGGAGCCGAGCGGGCTCTGCCGGGCTCCTGCCGCCCTCTGCCGCCGCCCCGCTCCGGACCGCGGGCACCGGCCCTGAGGGCACTTCCCAGCCCCGGCCCCGGCTCCGCTGCAGCCGCCTCCCGGGGCCTTGGGCCAGGGAACGGGATGTTTAGGTGATGAGTAACATCCTTCCTGGCAATGCCTCTGCCCGCCCATGGAAGCGGGCACCGGGAAGCAAAGGGCCGGGGCACGAAGCCAACAGCAGGGAGAGAGCCGGGGCTGGAGCCAGGGGACCGGGACACGGCCCATGGAGGAGCCCCGGGTGCCAGGGAGCGGGGAGGAGGATGCTGCGTGGCACCAGGCGGGAGGCACCGGCTGGGGGAGGCAGCGCAGGGCCCCTCCGAGCAGAGCTGGAGCCGGAGCCCGGCTTGAGAGGGAGACGCCTTGGATGGAGCTGCTGCCGGTGGGGACAGGATGGTCCCAGCCCTATCCCTACGGCCAAACCTGCCCCAGCACAAAGCAGGATGGGAGCCCTGGCTCCGGAGGCACAGGATGCAAAGGGCTTTGGACACCGAGTCCCAGCCCAGGGCTGCAGCTCACCTGGAATGCGAGAGGAGCAGCCTGGGATTATAGAATCAGGGATCCCTATGGAAGGGATCCATCGAGTTCACACGGCGTAGGCGCTGCCCCTCACTGTGTCCCACCAAATGCAGGTTACTCGGGCTTGGCATGCCATGAGTTTGGTGCGGTCTCAGCCCCTTTCCCATGGCTGGGAGCAGGCAGGCAGCCTCATCCATCCGTCCATCATCCATCCATCCATCCGGGAAGGAGCAGCCCAGCTCCCTCGGCTCCAGCCTGCCCTGCCCTTGGGAGCTGCACACTGCAGCATTGTGGCCCAGCTGGTTTTTCCAGAGCCGCATCCAAGGGGTGAAATCAGATCTCAAGGGAAGGGAACAGGCACGTTCCTGGCTGCACATTGGAGCTGGTGGGACCGTGCCAGGAGCTGGGGCAGCTGCTGAGCACCAAAGCCCAGGATAGAGGGGAAAAGGGAGCCCCGGCTGTGCCTCCTGCTCCCAATTCCAGGAGCCGCTGCTCCTTCCCAGACCTTTGGTTGCAATCCCTGCCGCTTCCCAACCCCCCCCCCCCCCCCCGCGGCTTTGTTTGACACCATCAGATGTGAACCCAGGAGCCAGGGGGAATGGGAAAGGGGGAAGGACCCCGCTGGGGGAGCAGGGAAGGATCTGCAGGAGCAAAGCAGCGGGTGCTGATGGATTCCCCATGGCACAGGGAAGGCTCAGGGCTTGGCCAGGCCGGAGCCACTCACACTCAGCAGCACCAGTGAGTGGCTGCGGGGGCAGAGCTGACCCCATGATCCCGGTGTTCCCTGGTACCCTGCAGAGCCCGGGATGGAAGGAGCTTACGGCATTCCCTGTGCCACAGCGGCCCTATCTCCCCGCAGCTGCTGCTGACACGGGGGGCAATGGAGGAGCCCCAGCTCACCCTCAAGCCTGGTGCTGCCTCCCAGTGCCCCCCATTGCTCCCGGTGAGCTGCCACCATCCCCATCCCTATCCCATGCCAAGGCTCTGTCCTTGCGCTGCCGGAGCAGCCAAGGGAGCTGCAGGCACAAAAACGTCACTTTTTCCAAGAGCTTCTCCCCTCCCTTCCCTTCCCCCTCGCTGAGGCCAGCGGCTGCGGAGCCGGGAATGCCGGAGGCTCCCGGGAGCAGGGATGGGACCAGCCGGGATGGAGCCCGGACCCTGCGCTGGCCACGGCTCTTCTCACCCCTCCAGGGCTTGGCTGAGCAAAGGACAAACCTCTCGAAGGCAACAGCGCCCGGGCAGCTGGGCAAGGAGCCCAGGAGGATGCTGCCCCCGTGGGTCCAGCATTCCCATGGGAATAGGGCTCTGCAGCCCTGCATTAGCACAGGGGTCAGACTCCCTTCAGCCCCACGCATCCACCCCAAGGCCGGGAGCATCCATGGGGGAAGAGACCAGACCTGACACGGACATTCTTGAAGGATGACCTCATTTAGAAAACACTTTTGTACAAAAACACATCGTGACAACGTGTGGAATTGAGGAAGAGGCTCCAGAGCCGTGCTGGGATCCGCTCCGTGGCCCATTCCCCACCTTCCCAAGGTGTTCGGAATCCCAGATCCAGCTCCACATCCCCGTTGGTTTTCCTTTACCACAGAAAGCTGCTCCCTTTCACCCCTAACCCCTAAAGCATCAGCTGAAGCTGCAGGAGAGACAAAGGCTGGAGCATCCCCAAGCACTGTGAGTGCAAGAATCCCTTGCTCCCAGCATCAGGAAGTGGGAAGAGCCTTTCCCATGCTCCCTCTGCTCACACTGGAAGCCAGCGCTGCTTTCCAAGGGAATCAGGGAACAGAGAAAGGTCTGGATTGCTTTAATCCTTGCTAGCCCAGCAGCTGCCCTCCTTGTGCTCATAAGGCTGGATCATTTGACAGGGATAACAGCCCAGGCAAGCTCAGGCTTCCCAAGGAGTTTGCTCTTCGCTCCGTGCCATTTGCCAGCCTGATAAATCCATCCCACGTGCCTCCCTTCCCCTCCCAGCGCATGGAAAGCCGGGATGGCAGCCTCGGAGCATGACTCAGACACACAGGGACCGAAGGAGCTCCCTTCCCGCAGGCAGGATGCTGGGATCACCTCGCACCGGCCAGCACAGAGGCACCACGGCCACGGAGAACATCAGGAGCAGGGGATAGGCAGGGATAACCCGCAGGTACCTGCGGCAGCAAGCAGCACCGGAGCCAGTGTTCCATAGGGAGCCAGTGTTCCATAGGGAGCCCGGTGCGGAGCGCGGCTCACGGCGTGCCCCGGTAGCTGTAGTGATTGCAGTCGGGGTCGCTCATGGTGAGCGGGAGGCTGGGTTTGCGCTCCGGGTCCTTCCCATCGCACGGCCGAGGGGGACGCTGCTTGAAGAAGTCAGAGACGTATCGGACCTGGGGAAGAGCACGGGGAAGGAGACGCTTGGGGACCGCTCCGGCCCATGGAGCATCAGGGGGTGGCACAGGGGACACTCACGATGAGGATGGCAATGAGAGCCCCTTGGAGCAGCCCCACCAGCACATCGCTCCAGTGGTGCTTGTAGTCGGACACCCTGGTGTAGCCCACGTAGATGGCGAAGGCGATGAGGAAGAACTGGATGGTGGGACGCAGCAGCCGGGCCCACTTCCCCACCAGCCGGGCTTGCACATAGAGCTGCAGAGGGAAGGGGGGAGCCATCACCCAACGTGGGGGGCACTGGGAAGCAGTGGGGGGACAGGGCCCATGGGGGCACTTACTGCCAGGAACATCATGCAGTACATCCCAAAGGAGGAGTGCCCCGAGTAGAAGGACAATCTATGGGGCAAAAGGGATGGTGAGGCCATGAAAACTGGGCTCCAGCCCCCCATGGCAGGAGAGCATCGATGTCCCTCAGCCCCACAACTCACCTGGACTCAGTGACGTTCCTGCTCTCCCCTCGGCAGACGTTTTCCAGCTGCACGTAGATGGAGCAGTTCACCTTGGACCAGTCGGGATTGCAGACAGCCAGGAAGTTGGGCCGGAGGCGGCCGATCATGTATTTGGCCAGGTCAGTGAGGGACTGGCTGATGGCCCCTCCGAAGAGGAAGGTCCCCACCACCTTGTAGAGGGCGGCCAAGTAGTTGTTGAATTCCGACTTGGAGTAGAGGCGCTCCGTGTAGACCAGGTACAGCTCCCCCGATGAGAGCTGCAAAGGACAAGGGCTGAGGGGCTTGGGGCTACCAAGCAGTTCCCCAGCACCATGGGTATGGGATGCTCCCGATGCCTCCCACTCCCTGCAGGGAACCGACCCCATGGGATGAAGGTCCCAAGGGAGCTCCTGACCCTCAGCAGAGTTGGACTCAACGGAAGGGCCCTGCTCCTGGATAACACATGCGGGAACATCCCACCCCCAGAGGGAAGGGGATGGCTCTTCCTTACAATGACAACGGTGCAGGTGATGGTGACCCCGGCCATGAGGCCGTGGGTGATGGTGTCCGCCTTGTAGGGGTAGCGGATGGAGTCATCGTTGCAGTAGAAGCCCCGTTTGTAAGGGGAGTTCACCAGCGTCAGGATGACGAAGGGCAGAGATGCTGCAAGGCAGAGGAGAGGACTGGGGACACCCTCCGGAGCCACCTGCACCCCAGGGCCAGGAGGACTCGCCCTGACGCTGATAGAGCCCTATCGCAGCTCACAGCTGCCTGCGGCGCCCAGATACCACGGGAGATGGTGGCGGGGCACCCACAGGGCTGCCCCACAGCTCCTTGGTGCAGGGGATCGGGGCTGATGCTGTGCCCTCTCCTCCCACTGCTCAGGGTCTTCCAGCCCAGGAGGATGCAGCTCCTTAGAGCTGATGAGAAGAGGCCCTCACCAACCTGTTCTACAGCAGAGATGGGTCCCCAGCGGGACCCTCACACCGGCTCCGGGGGAGCCAATGCTTGGAGATGCTGGGGGGTGAGGCCCCCCTTGGTCCCAGCTCCTCTCCGGGCTCTGGAGAGATGCCACAACCGGCTGCACCGCTCCAGGCACAGCGTGGATGGGCTGGTCCCTGGGATCAGCGTGGTTTGGAGGAGGGGGGGGGAGGCTCTGCCCCATCCCTGCCCTTCAAAGAGGAACCTCCTGGCCCGGAGCAGGGGATGCTCGGCCCCTCCTTCCGCCGGGTTCCAATCCCGGTTCCGCCTTTCCCAGCCGGTTCCGCCTCCCCTTGTTCCACGGTCTCCCGGGAACACGCACCTTTGTCCCCGCCCGCCCGCCCCCCCCACCCCGCGGCCACCGGGGAAACGGGAATAAACGAGCCGCGCCTCCGGGACCGGGACCAAGCCCCGATGTGTGTACGTGTGTGTATGTACATGTATGTATGCGTGTATGTATGTGTATGAGTGTATATGTGTGCGTATGTATGTATGTGTATGTATGCATGTATGTATGTGTGTATATGTGTATGTATGTGTGTGTGTATGTATGTGTATGAGTGTATATGTGTGTGTACGTATGTATATGTATGTATGTATATGTACGTATGTATGTGTGTGTGTATGTATATGAGTGTATATGTGTGTGTACATATGTACATGTATGCATGTACATGTATATAGATATGTATATGTATGTATGTATATGTATATATGTATGTATATGTATGTATATGTATGTATATGTATGTATGTATGTGTATGTGTGTATGTATATGAGTGTATATGAGTGTATATGTGTGTACATATGTATATGTATCTATGTATATGTATATAGATATGTATATGTATGTATGTATATGTATATATGTATGTATATGTATGTATGTATATGTATATATGTATGTATACGTATGTATGTATGTATGTGCATGGTCCCCCCCCTCGCAGCAGCCTCCTCGTACACCTCAAGCATCCCCCGCAGCTGGGATCAGACCCCGCGGCTCTCCCCGCACGATCCCACCCTCCAGAAACGCTTCCCTAAAAACAAACCCAGGGAAACGGGATCCAAACAAACCCGGGAGACGCCCCCCCCCCCCTTGTCCCGTTCCCCCCCCCGGCTCCCGGCCCGCGGCTTGAGGCCGAAATTACGACCTGGGCCTTTATTTTTAGCCCGGTTTCGTCCCGAGCTTCCCCGCGGCCGGTTTAGAAACGGGCGTTTGCGCGCACCGGGAAACGGCCCCCCCCGAACCCCCCCGGGGCAGCGGCAGAGGGGAACGGCCCCGGCCCGGCCAACGCTGCGGGACCCCTCCGGCCGCCGCTTCCACCCCCCGGTTCGCCCCGGTGAGGCGCTCCCCCCCCCCGCCCCGCTCCAAGCGCTGGGATCCCCGACGGGGCCCCGTAGCTCCAGGGTAGGGCCCGGTGCCCACCGCGGAGGGGAAACGGCGCCGGTGGGGCCGCTCCGGTGCAGCACCGGCACCGGGGGCACTCCCCACCCCCCGGTACAGCGCCACCGGCGGGGGGGTCGGGGAAGGGGGAGTGGGGGGGGGGTGTCGGGGGTCCGCGGGGTGCCGGTCCCGATCTCTCACCGACCGCCAGGCAGAGCACGTCGAGCACCACGAACACTTTCCTGCGCTCCATCGCGCTGCCGGTGGCGGCCCCGCGGCCCGGCCCCGCGGCTCACATGGCCCGGAACGGCGCGGGCCCGGCCGGGAGGTAAAGTCCGGGCGGACGGGACGGGGCGGAGCGCGGCGGGGCGGGACGGGGCGGCTCCGGCAGCCGCTCGGTGCCCCCGCCCGCGGGCTGCGGCGGGGCCGGGGCAGGTGTGGGGCGGTGGGGAGCACCCCCCCCCACCACCACCACCCCGGTACCTCCGGTTGCCCCCTCGGAAAGGGGATGGGAGGGGAGGACGGAGGGGGTGAGGCCGTTGGTGGGTTCCTCCCGCCCCGGGCTCCTTTCCCGAGGGAAAATGGGGAAAAAAGCGGAAAAAAGGGGGAAAAAGGGGAAAAAAGGGGAAAAAAGGGGAAAAAAGGGGAAAGCTGAGAGTGGAAGAAGGCGGAGCCGGGGGTGCGGATTGTGGGGCTGGCCCAGGCCCGGGGCCGGTTGTTCCCTTCGGAGGAGCAGTGCGGCCGAGGCGGGATTTGGTTTAAGGCAGGATCCGACCTCTGGGATGTGGGACAACGCTTCCCCAAGGCTCAGGCGCTGCTGGATCCCGCTGCTGGGATGTGCCAGAGCAGGGAAGGGAGCAAAGGGGCAAACACGGGTCCCCACGTGAGCTCCTGGTGGGATCGGGGGCAGCCGGAACGCGGCTCTTTGCTCCAGGCCCGAGTCTCGGCCAGGAAAGGAAGGAAACAAATAACAGAGAAACCACCCAACTGGAGCTGTGGGGCTGCTTTGGGGCATGTGGGGCGGGCTCTGGGGCTGTGGGGGAGCCAGAGGAGCTGGAAACGCTCTGGGGTGCTCTGGGATTTAAGGAGAGGGCCAAGAGCCGCTTGCTGGGTTCTCTGCCCTCTGCTCCAACCCGATCTGCCCCGGTGCGACCTTCCTCCTGCTGCGGATGCTGCGGGGCCCCGGTGCTGCTGCTGGGGCTGGGTTTGCTCCACAAGTGTTGCCTGTAGGCCCCAGGTCCTAGGGGTGGGAGGGGAAGAGCTCCGGGGCAGGAAAGAGGTGGAATGCAGGGGAGGATGCAGAAGGGGGATGCTGGAGGGGATGCAGAAGGGGATGCTGGGGGTGCTCAGAGGATGCAGAGGGGGATACTAGAGAAGATACTGGAGGAGGTGGTGGTGGGGATGCTAAAGGCAGGGGGTCTGGTGGCACCGGGGGGTACCCAAGCTATGCCCTGGGGGGAGATGCAGGGTTTAACACAGCCTCTCCCTACTGAGCTCACCCCTATCGCAGGCCTTGGCCATGCTGAGCCTCCCCTCAGGCTGTTTTAGGGGCTCAGATATGGAAGTGTGGAGCTCAGCGAGGACAGGATGCGGCCCGGTGCGGTTACCCAGCCCCACGCTGCAGCAGGACAGAGAGGAGTGAGATAAGGCAGCAGCTCCCGTGCCCATGAAGTTGCCTCACGGAGCAGGCACCATGGGCAGGACTTTGCCCCATGGCGTGCTATGGCTGCTGGAAACACCCCGGAAGAGCCCGGCCCTACGGTCCCAGCTCAGTTGTGTGGTGCTGGGCAGGGAGCTGAGCCGTGCAGGGCTGGGGGGAACGCCTGGAACTTGGCTCCTATCCGTTAGGTATCCTTCAAGTCCTCTTGTGCTTCCCGCACCCATCCCAGCGCCAGGGCCCCATCCCGGGTGATGCTGATGCTGCGCTCAGGGACCTGGAACTGCAGCGGGATTCAATGTCCGGTGCCCCGGGAAGGAGCCGGTGCCCCCTCTGCCGTCGAAGCGCCGCTCCCGCAGCGTCCCTGCAGGATGCAGTGGTGATGGTGGGGGGTTTGGTCCCGCTGATCTGGCACCTTCCAGCGCCAGAACGGCCTTTAGAGGATGCGATGAGAGACGAGGGACAGGGATTTGGAGCTCCCCATTGCTCCCAGGGCCCCTCCGGTGGAAACACAGCGCCAGGAGAGCTCCCAAAGCCCTTTTCCTGCTGCTTTTCCAGCTGAGGGCAGCAGATGGGAGCTCCCATCACCCCCAAAGCCCTGGGCAAGAGCTGAAGAAGGGAACTTAGGGAGCTTGGGACAAAACAGAGGAGCGTTGTGGGAAGCAACACACAGGGCAGCAGCAGCAGGAATGCTGCACTCGCCTCCAGGATGCTGTTTCTGGCTGAAGGCAGTGCGGGATGGAAGGATGGATGGATGGATGGATGGATGGATGGATGGATCCCATCTCCTCCCACCACAACCAAAGGAACCAGGGCATCTGCAAGAGCATCCAAGCCTCCTGCCCTCCACGCTGAATGGCCAATAGCCCCAGGGCAGGATGAGGCTGAGGTAAGGATGCTCTTCTTGCTTCTCTCCGGCTCCGACAGCACAAGAGGCTCCTGCTCACTTTCAAATGAGGGGTTTAATTAAATAAATAGCAGTGAGGGGGCTTCAAGGCAGTTTCACTTCACAGTGTAGGGGTTGGGGGGAACGAGTCCGGCATCGGGAGTGGCTCAAAGTGAATGTGCTTTGTAAAGGAGAAAGAAAACCCCACCAAACCCCCCTTCCTCTCCCCTGGCCCGGCCCTTTCCTGCCCTCCTCTCCCTTGGAGTTGGGTGGGCAAAGCAGGGCCCTGGTGGGGAAGGAGCCCATGCGACTCTGTAAACAGCGCTGAAGAACATAAATAAGGGATCGCTGCCTCCGGAGGGCTGGAAATGAAGCAAAGAAAGAAGGGATTGGGGAAAACTAAGCCCGTTTGTGGCTGGCGGAGAGGAGAGGTCGAGGCCTGGCTCTCCCTTGAGGGCTGCTCTGCTCCGGTCCTGCTCCTCTTCCCTCCAAGGAGCATCCTCTCCCACCAGGAAAGAGGATTCAGAGCGGGGTGGCTCCACTCCGGTTCCATGTGTTTGCCTTCCACTTGACCCCGGTTATCACGTGGTGATGGATGGAGCTCAGCACCCCTCAGAGCAAAGCCCTGCCCATGAAACCAGCCTGGGGCTTGGAAGAGGAGCCACAAGGTGTGATCCTGTCATCCCCCTACAGGGCTGAGCACCACCTCCCAGGGGTGGCGACAGCAGGATGCGGGTTAATGGGCTTAGTCACCGTCCAAACCCACTGATGGCAGCTCAAAGGGCTCAATCAAACCAAGCAGAAAACCTCAACCCCTTCCCAAATGTGGAAAACAGCAGGAGGAGGGAAAGGTCTGCACCAGCCGGACAGCATTCCCACACGGATAAAAGGGGAAGAACACATGGATTGAAGCCAGTGGCAAACCCAAGCCCTGCAACACACCCGGGAAGCAAAGCAGCTCCAGCCTCCAGCACAGCCCTGTCACCTCCCTGGGCTGCTAATAGCAGTACAGACAGACTCCCCTCTTGGAAAACAGCTTTCCCTGTGCTGCAGGAAGGGGCAGGGGTGCTCACTGCTGCCTGGGATTCCACGCTGGCACCGGGGTCCTACGCTTGGTGCCCTCCTCCTCCCTCAGCTGAGATGGCTGCACAAGCTGGGAAGTTCCAGACCTTTCCATTTGCATTTTCCCCTCCTGCACTGCAGCGCTCACAAGGATCAAGGCATTCACCGCCGGGCACCGAAGCGGCACTGCTCTGGGGGGGGTCTAGAAACTCCCTTTCCTCCCGGGACATTTCCCTGCAAGGGAAGGCGAGAAGGACTTAAGCACACACAGAATTCCTTTTCCAGGACCTGAGGCCAGCCTCCGGCTGCATCCCACCCGCAGGAACACACAGCAGCGGGAAGAGATCAGCATTGGGGTGCCAGGACCCCCAATGGGAATGGCCAGGATGATTCCACTGCAACACACTACCTGCGGGTGAAGGGTGAAGGCTCCTCATCCTCCTCTGGCATGGCCATGCCTGTCCCTTGGAACGTGCTCCCTGGGCATGTCCTAAGCTCTCGGACCTCCAGACTGCATCCTGCGCCCCCGTCCCCATGGCACCGGTGACACATCCCTGCTCTCAAAGCATTTCTGGGGCCAAGGCCACTTCCCCTGTCCCAAGGCAGGGACTCTCCAAGCCTGGCATTACCTGGGGTGACACATAGTCAAGGCAAGAGGGGGTGCCTGAGCCCCCCCCTCCCCGCAGCCAGCCCCCAGCTTTGTGGGATGGTGTCAGAACACACTGGAGCAGAAAGGTGTTTGGTTTCACTTGGATCAAGGAGGATGGAAAGACGGATTCTGACCAACAGCTCCAAACTGTCCCTGTGGAACAGCGCAAGTTCCAGGATTTCATTCAGTCAGGTCAAAGTCCTTGCTGGGTCTGTGACAAGTCTGTGAGTGGAGCCTTTCACTGTGACAAAGGCTCTGACCGAGCCACAGGAGCCGGACAAGCCTGGTGAGCACTCAGGAAACTATTTACATCTCCGATGCCGATGAGGCCAAACTCTGTGACCGATAAGGACACTTGCGCAGGGGCCACCTCTGGCTCTCTGTCCAAATCCACAGGGCCAGCGATTAAAGGCAAAGCCTCGTTAATGTCTGCAGGGAGAGGGAAGTCCATGCTTAGCGTCCCACCAGAGCTCTGCAACGGCTCCTGCTTCTCTGCCTGTCCTGGGGCCGCCGGGGGCAGAGGGAAGAGCCGCGGCTCGGTGCTGGCCGCGGGGTGGCGCGGGCAGGGAGCCGAGGGGGTGCCTGAGGATGGCTCCTCCTGGGGGTCGAACGAGCAATTGGTCTCCGAAGGAGTGCTGCACTCGTAGCCCTGCCCCGACTCGCTCATGCTGCCCAGGCTGCAGGCAGTGCTCTCCACGCTCAGGGGCTCTGTGCATCCCATGGGAGCGGACGGACAGACAGAGAGACAGGGAGGAAGAAAGGGTGAGAGGGACAAGGGACAGAAAGCTGCAGTGAGTCCGCAAATTCCACTTCGATCCCACCTAATCCCACCTGTAGTTGTTTGCTGGCACAAAGGTTTATTCTAGCAAGCAAATCCCTGCCAGCGTGGGCCCAAGGAGGGCAAGATGCAGCCAGCAGATGGGAGGCCAGCAGTGTTTCTATGGAAATTAAAGGGAATCTCAGAGGCACTCCAAGATAAAGCAAAGACGAAGTCTGTCCCCCTCGTGCTGGCAGCCCCAGTGAGATGCCAACACAAAGGCCTCATCTGCAGTAGGGCAATGAGGGAATGAACCTGTCTGGGGCTCCCTGTGTGTCTTCTCACAGCCAGTTCCCTCTGGAAGCAGTGTCAGGTACAGCCCAACTCCTGGTGCCATAAATCAGCCCCTGGAGCAGTTGCCCGCGGCTGGTGTGTCCATGCAATGGATGCACCTCCCTCAGGTGCTCCAAGTTAGTGCAAATCCTTTTGCATTGGGGATGACTTAGGCTACCCCTCCAAGCCTGAAGCAGGAACAACTCAGTTTTCAGTCACTACTGGTCAAGGTAGAGCCAAAGTCTTCTCTGCTCACACCAAGCTCTGCTCTTTGGCACAGGGCAAAGTGAGCCAACGTGGGGGTAGAAGAGCAACAGCTCGATAATAGCAATGGGAGAAAGGCAAACGCAGCACAGATCCCTTGAGTGAGGGAGATGAGTTATCCCCACGGCAAGACAAGGACATTACCTGTGCTCTCTATTGCTATCTGGTCTTGACTGAAGTGGGAATCCAGGCAGCCAGTTCCCGAGGGAATAGGTGGGGAGCTCCGAGCACGAGTGGAGTTTTCAACTTCACCCCCATCCAAGTCATTGTCGGTGTAATCCCTGTGGAGACAGAGAGACAGCACTGCCACCCCTGCCAATGGGGATGCAGGCAGGGCAAACGGGGCTGGGATCACAACCCAGCAACAAGGAAAGCAACAGGACTGTAGAGAGCTCACTGGAATCAATGTCCGTCCCTCCCTGGTGTGCAGAGCCCAGTTTGAACAGCACTGAGATGACTGAAGGTAGCTCAGGATGGCCAAGGTCAGCCTGGGAGAAACCTGAAGGAGCTCCACAGCTTTCCCAACCACAGCTCTGAGCCTCAGCCCCTTCCAAAGGGTAATAGATAGGCAAAGGCTTTCCCCAAGGGAACACCTCCTCCCTCCTTGGGTGGCTTGTGGCAATGCTGGTGTGCCAGCAAAGAGAAGTAATGGGACAATATCTTCCCGCCCTGGAGGGATTTGGGATTTCAGGTATTTTCCTCTCTCGCATCACAATAAGAAGTGAATACCTAAGACTTCATCTATGGATTTAATGGATTCAACTGAAACGTTTCAGTCTGACCTTTACAACATTTCAGTTTCCACCTTTCTGAGCAGCACCTGCTCTACCTGCATGCATTTCCAAGCGAGGAATTCGCCTCAAAGGGCAGCAGCAAGGAAAGAAACGAATTCAGCTTACAAACCACCAGGAACAGTAACTCTGAACTTCAAAAGCTCCCTTCCCTAAACCTCTCTGAACTGAGTCACTGCCCGAGCTCAGCCCTGAATCCCTGCCCTTGGCCTTCACTTGCGTGCATCAATTTGCCTTTGCCTTGAAAGAAAAGTGGTTTCTGACACTCAAAGTGCCCAACCAAGCAACTCACTGCTTCCTCTCCCCTCCCCACGCTTGCAGGGATGATGCTGGGGGAGCATCCAGCGCATCCCTCCCCACTCCCACCCCAGCAACCTTCTGGAGAAGCAAGCGCAGTCTTTTAAGCGGAGGTGCTCTGCAGCAGGAATCTTCACTGGGAGCTTAGAATTACTAAGTTTAGGGTGAGAATATTCCACGCACGTGGCTCCAGGGTGGAGGACGTACTTCTTCCTTCCTAAACGTGTCTGCTGAGTGAAGTAGTCGTAACGCTCCGACTTCTTCCACATGTAGTAATACTCCACACACTCGCCCACTGACCGGGTACGGACCTGAGGGGAAGAGATGCGAGTGAGAACTCCAGGCATGGAGCAAGGAGCAGCCTCCCATTTAAACAGCATAGAAAACTCCAGTGCATTCCAGTCATTTCTAGCACTATGGACACATGGAAGCTGCGCAACAGCAGCACAGAGCTTTCCAAGGTGGTAATCAACCAGAGAAAGGGCTCCCCACAGTGCACAGTTGTTCTTGCAGAGCCCAGTGTTGGTGCAGGACATCCCTGCGCTTCCAGCAGCACGTTTACCATCAAGAGAGCAAACCTGCATCCATTTTCACTGGCCAGCATCAACATGCCCACAATTAATCAGCAGTAGAACTGGACTCTCTGGTTCTGCCAACTCCCAGCACAGCAGCGTATGTCCTGGGGCCCAGCTCTTCCCTACAACAGCATCTTTGGTTCTAGAGGACCCCAGGGGACTTTACAAAACATCCACATGCTCAACTCACTCATTCACAGAAGCACTGCAAGGGCTGAGAGTTTGGAAAGAACTTTTGAGACTCCAGAAAGGGCTAATCAGTAATTAACTGACATCACTCATGCAGGTCAGTGGTGTTTGTGACTTCTCCCACCTGGAAAATAAGGCAGAGCAGGGCAGTGAACAGCCCATCACCTGCTATAGCATGAGTCAACACAAAGCCTGGGATGCGAACTCAGCACTCCTGAACTTCCTGCATTAGCTGAGGCTCACTACGTACCTCTGGTGCCAAGGCACGTGCCTCCTTTCCTCCGTCTTAGTGGGATGCGGTGGGGATTGTCCTTACCTTGTTTGCCTGGATAAGGTGGAAGTTTTTCCCATGGACCCTGAAGCCATGCTCAAAATTCCTACATTCTTCCTCGCTCCAGGCACAGAGCTCATCTAAAGCAGAGAGAAAGTGGAAGTGGAGGAGATGGAGCTCTTTCTAGACTCTACATATACCTCAATGTCTGGGGCAGACCCCAAGCACGGCGGTTCTCACCTCTGATGACCTTCACGTTGAACCGTAGCCTCCGCAGCGCCTCTTCTGCATTGAAGTTGCATTTAACCAGCTCATACAAAGCCTAAAAGAGAAGGAAAAGACTCCCAGCACGTACCTGAGCAGCACAGCCCAAACCAACCTGCTCATGCCTCACCTTTGCCACCTATTTTCCCCAGGAGCCACTTTGCCACTAACCCCACTGTGGCCGTCAGAGGAGATGATCCCACTTTTGGAGGCACAGGATCACAAATCCTGGGACTGCAGCTCTCTGGGGGACCTCTGCCCTCCTGCAGCCTTAGGGTGAGAAGCTAACCTGGCTACCCAAAGGAAACACAACTGCTCTTGTTTCTTAGCTAAATGTTTGATCTGCTGGCTTCACAGAAGAATCAGACACTGTTCTAGAGGACAGAGCCAAAAAGATGACCCTGCTGCAAGCTCTGGGTTCGGGATACTGGGACAATACAGTTAGAACAGTACCCAGCCTGTTACATGCTTGCCACAAGCATCTGTGACTGCACTGGGGGTAAAGCACTGAGCAAGACAGGCCTGTGGCACAGGGTGCCCAGAGAAGCTGTGGCTGCCCCATCCCTGGCAGTGCTCAAGGCCAGGTTGGACACAGGGGCTTGAAGCAACCTGCTCCAGTGGAAGGTGTCCCTGCTCGTGGCAAGGGGCTTTAAGGCTCCTTCCAACCCAAAACCAGTCTGGGATTCCATGACTCTACGAAGGAGGAACAAAGGATCCCTGCAGGAAGCCCCACACTTACCTGCTCGTTGTCCTTCACCATCTCTCCTTCTGGCAGGCTGCTGCTTGACAGCTCGTCCCACTGCCGCTTCACTGCGCGGTACAGGAACTCCTCCACCTCTCTCTCGGGGAGGATGTTGGGGTCCCAAAGCAGCTGATCTTCATTCTCATAGGCTAACAGAAAAAGCACTGAAATAAGATAATCAAACAGAGAATTCCGCTGCTTTGCAGAAATGGTCTGCACAGGACAGAGAGAAGAAGGGAGGAAACCTGGGCTTGGTCCCACAGCCTGCCATTAGGGATGACAACCATCGCTGGGATTACTGGAGGTGGAGATGCTTAATGCTCCCGATACCTCTTCTCAAGGCCTAGCACAGGCTCAGCTTGCTTCCACTTCTTCAGAAGAGTTGGTTGATAAGGATTTAGTTACCATGTTCTCAAAGCTTGTTGCTTTGATTCATTATTATAAACCCCTAAGTTCTAAGGTGTCTTTTCCTGCACGCAGAGGTGAAGGCAGCTTTGAGCTACAACCCTGGCTTAGGCTCAAGCCCCTCTCCCTGTCCTAGACACAGAACTAGGCATCTGGAAAGCTCTGTGTCCCCCCAGCAGCTTGTAACCCTCTTCCAGGAGCTGCTTGACCCCCACAGAATAGCAGGAGCACACACGACCACCAAGTAATTCTTGCCCCTTTCAGCTTTCAAAGCGCTTGGAACATGAGAACACAGCACACAAGAGCGCAGAGAGACGCTGAAGTAAAGTAACAGCACAGAGGAAGCAAGAAGAAAGACTCTGCAATAGGAAATCATCAGAAATGCTGAGATGAAAACATCAGCACCTTCTGGACTGGTTTCTACAGGCAAAGGAACCAACTCCTCTGCCCTGTAAAATCACTAAAATCAGGTCAGAGGCACTTGACAGAGCATAGAAGGCCCCCATTGAGATCTATGATCAGTTTACTTTCATCTCACACTGATGTAAACATGGAAAACACACACTAAATCTGTGGTCTTAGTACCGAAGGCTGAGAGCACTGATAAAAGTTACATGGAAACCTTCTGAGAGCTGTACAGGTAAATGTGAAACAGCACCTCCAAAACAGATCCCTCTTACCCCCTTGAACTTATTTGCTCAGAGTCTGCAAGGATAAAAGACCTAAAGAGGAAATAAGAGATTTCTGCAGATGGGGCCTTCTGTCAGCTACCTCATTCAGAAACTCCACAAGCTGCTGCTGGTATCATCCCAGTTATCAGACACAACCTGCAAACGAAGGCCCCCCAAATACAGCAGCCCTCCATCCAAACAGGGCACAGAAAGCAGATTCTTACCTTTTTCCCCATGCCTGTTCAAGTGGAGGATGGGAACGGTGGCTTGGTACTGAGGTCCAACCATGATCTCCTGAAACATCACCAGAGATGCTGGTAAATGGAAATGGAAAAGGCTCCACGCAGGCACAGAGGTGCACTTCATGATTTAGGGGTTGGAATACGATGAGGCTGATTTATGTCTTGGTAGTCCCCCAGTCACTGTTGTAGGGAACCCTGAGTATTTTATAAGCTAACTAAGAAGATTTACTACCAACAAGATGGTACTGTGGGGACTGGAGGCATTTACATAGCTTTAACGTTGAAGATATATGGCAAGCAGCTCAGCTGGAGATAAAGCCATGCAGAAGCTCTCCTGCAACCTTCACAACTAGGATGAATTTGGACGTCTGCTCCTCTCTTCCCTATAGTGGTGCCCCCTCTGTAAATCCTACTGGGAATATTGAACAGCGTTTCACCTTTATAGGGCTACAGGCTGCAGTTTTCATTTGCTAAGGCACAGCAGCATTTGCCATAGCTGAAGCAGAAGGTAACTTCAGATGCAGGTTTCAAGACTGGATTAAAAACACCTCTGGTAACCCACATCTGCTGCCACCTTCCACAGAATACAAGGCACTGAGCGCAAGAAAAGAAGGAGAATTCCTTGGGTTTGGTGTCATGCCCTCCTCAGACTCAGGCACGCTGCACTGGCTCCCCTTCACTTACACTGCCTCAATCATTTACCTTCTTACACTCGTTGGATGGGATGGAATCCTCCTCCGAATCCTCAGCCATGGAGGAAGCACATGGAGATGAACAGGGCTCTTTGTCTTCATCAGCAAGGAAGTTGTTTGCTTTGTGGGAAAGGAAAATACCTATAGTTATTTTTGCCCCCTATTGCTGTATGTTCCCTTTCCTTCTCTTCATTTCCTGTCCTAAAGCTACCTTCACCAGGATCCACAGTGACAACTTACCCTGTTTAAATACAAGGATTTGCCCCCTTGCTACATGGGTGCTGCTGACCAACCTGGGGGGCCCAGGCTCCTTCATTCTGCAGGGCAGCAGATGGGATAAGGCCACTTTGTGCCGAGTCTCCCTCTCTACACTTCAGCTTCCCATACGTAGGAACTGCCACAATACATCACACCACTCATACTACTGCATTTATTCACTTCTAGAATGTCAGATCAAGGGCTGATCTCTCAGACTGCAATTGTAGCAGGTAGCAAAGCAGTTCTCATTGTCTCAATGGTATAAGCTACACCCAAAGGCAATTATCCCTCATCTACACTCTATTATGTCTTCACCAACACTCCTTAGCACCACTGGCACTCAGCTTTGGTTATCTGCAGCCCCCAGAAGGAAAGATGTCAAGCAACTGAATGACAAACAAAAGAAACCCCTTCTTGCTCTATCCTGCACATGACATCTAAGTAAGAAACCCCAATTACTTAGAAATCAGGGACACATACAGCCAGGCTGGTTTGGGAACAGGTCCGATGCATCGTGTGATGTGACGGATGGAGTCAGGTCATCAGCTGAAGACTGTGTCTCCTCCTCTTCTTCCCCTGAAAGCAAATCCTTCGCTATTTGTTCCTTTTAACAACAACAAGAAAGCAAAAAATATGTTTAAATTAAGAAAATCGGGGGGGGGGGGTGAGGCCTAAAATAAAGCATTTTTGGCCAATTCAAACCCCAAAGACAGATTTTCCCTCACTCTCCCCACCACCCTGAGATTATTTTCCCTAGGAGCTCTTTTACAAGTGTCAAGAGTGGCTTCCCATGGAAGCCAGCGAGAGGATGAACAAGTGGCCCTTTCTGCAGAGCTCCCCTCACAGCAGATAGTTGCTGGAAGGAGAAAAAGAGCTTTGCACAGACTGTAGCTAGAAGAAGAGGAGCCACATCGTCACCTGGTAAGGTACAAACCCTCCCTGATTCTCCAGAGCTACATCTGTGTGCCAAGACCTGTAACCCAGGTTCCATCAAGAGGTTTTACAGTGCTCTTTCTAAAGAGTTCTTTCCTCTAAACTCTTTATGTTCACATTGTTGCTGCTGGCATTCCTCACTGAGATACCAAATCTAGGCAGGCCCCTTCCCTTGGCATCAGTTGAACCCCAGCTGAAAAGAGCTCCTGGATGCCTCAAGCTCCAGACGGCCCAGTAACCAACAGCACTAAGAGCACACACCAAGCAGAGAGCTGCTCTTACCTTATCCAGAGTCATATCTGGGAGATTTGGAGTAATATCATTGCTCTCGCTGTCCTGCTCCGAGATGGGATCAGATGCCTCATAGCCATAAAGTGCAAGCAGCTCCTCAAATGGCATTTCACTGCTCTGAGCGAGAGGAGGACAAAGCTTCATCAGGAAGGGAACAATCACCGAGCACAACACCAGCTGCAGTGAACACAGAGATATGCAGAGGCAGTCAAGGCACCTCTGCTCTTCTGGGGGCTCTGAACTGCCTCGGGTCACGATGTGTAAGGAAGGAGGCACTAAGGGCTAACAGGACCCACCATACCCTGCTCTTCTCAGGGGTGGGGAGAAGCCAGAAGCTTTCACCCCAGCCAAGGGCATTAAAAAGCATATTTCTTTTTATATCTATATGTTTCATTTAATTATTTTGTACTTATTACATACTATTTGATCATTATCTTTACTCTTCACACCAGATTCTATGCTGGTGAAGAGATGCCAGACAGCACAACTGTGTTTATACAGAGGAAGTGCAGCAAATCCAAAAGCAAACCCCAAACTTCCTTCCCCTTCCTCGCTGCCTTTACCTGAGAGGCACTGAAGCTCTTCTCCAGCTCTTCTAAAGATTTCTGCTTCTCCTGAGTATCATCTTCCTCCTCCCTTTCTTCCCGTACACCATAGTTCTGTGAAAGGATCTCTGCTAAGTTCAGTCGATGGTCAGCTGAGCCCATGGACACAACTGCAGGGATTAAAAGAAACTGGACACTAGCACCACCCTGGACCAAATGTGCAGCTGCAACAAAGCCTGGGATGATCCCTTCTTGTGTGCGTGCAGCTATAAGGCAGAGGAGGAGATGAGGTAGAAAGGGGCTGGGGAGCACCAACTCTGGAGTCACTCCATGAGAGCTACATTGCAAAGCTGGGTTCTCTGCACGTTCATGGAATCAAAGAACAGTTCGGGTTGGAAAGGACCTTAAGCTCATCCAGTTCCAACCCCTGCCATGGGCAGGGACACCTCCCACTAAATCATGGCACCCAAGGCTCTGTCCAACCCGGCCCTGAACACCGCCAGGGATGGAGCATTCACAACTTCCCTGGGCAACGCATTCCAGTGCCTCAGCACCCTCACAGTAAAGAACTTCTTCCTTATATCCAATCTAAACTTCCCCTGTTTAAGCTCGAATGCATTACCCCTTGTCCTATCACTACAGTCCCTAATGATTCAAGTCCATAAGTGACTGAAAGCTGAAGGTTTCCTGGGTATTTGCGTGTCTGTCCCAACTGGATTCATTTGTGCCACAACACAGGAATGGCTGGGGCAGCTTTTCCTTCACCCAAGGTGGCTTTAAGATAATTACCCCTTATAGCAAGAATGGGCAAACAGGCATTTACAGAAGCTTTGCCATCTCCAATACTTCCCTGTCAAATGGCACGGGAGTCCACCAACAGGTTTGGAAGACGGCAGAAGGAGAAGGGAACAGGCAGGCTGACCACAGGAGCTTTGTCTCCCCTGGAAACCGGGCCAACAGACAGACACAGACTTAAACCACGGGTACCTGCTGCAGTCTGAAGGGCAGGCTCTGCAGGACATAGGCTGCGCGCTGGGTACGGCACCACCCTGGGGCTCTGCCGCCCAACCGAGGCCTTCAAGAGAAGAGAAAGACATACCTGAGATGTCTCCTCCTCCAAGCTAACCCCATCAGGCAATGCGACTCCTGCCATTCCAAAGCCAAAGTTAACAAAACCCATACGGAGCAGCACGAGGACTGTGCAAAAAGGGCTCAAGTGTATTTACCAGCTCCCCCCAGCTCCATCACCTTCCCCTTGATCTCTGTATGGAGCTGTTTCCACTTTGTCTTCAGCACTCCAGTAACTGTTTCTTCTCTCACCAGTGTAAAACCTCAGATCTTTCCGGCTTATATCTTCCCCCATAGAAGGACTTGGACCCTTATTCCAAATGCACACATCATGTTTGTTTGAAGGCAGCATTTTTAGGAGCTGCCCCATTGGAGGCAATCAGAGACAGCCACAACTCAATGGCTTCTGCCTAACTCCTCACCACATCCAGAAGGCTCCAAGGGATGAGTAAAGAGATTTAGCTCTGAGCAGGCAGCAAAGGAGCCTGGTAGGACTGGGAACGGCCCAGGTGAGGTGGGAAAAGACAAGACAGGTACACACTGAGAACAGGCACCTGCTTTCTGGCATTCAGTGCTCGGTCAGAAGGTCAGGCAGCAGAATGGGCTGAGACCTGGCAAAGAACCCAGGACGTGTGCTGCTCCTTGGGCTGCTGTGCATGGAAGTGCTGGTCATCAAGTTCAGCCTAGGTGGGGATGAAGCAGGTGATTAACCAGGGCCTTTGGGTGACTGACAGCATCCGACTGCAGAAGCAAACCAGAGTCCCCCAGTCTCCACTGACATTGGTTTATGATCCTCAGTCACACACTGGTGCTCCTCAGTGGGAGCCAGGACATCTATGGTGCTCCAGCACGAGGCTCTTACAACTGAAAGCACAGTCCAGCCTCACACCAAAATGCATCCTCTAACAATAAAGCAAAGTGTACACCAGAAAAGCCACCCCCGACTTTGGGTTTGGAGTTGGAGCCTTCAGGTACCAACACATACACTGCAAATTCCATAACACAGAGGCAGATGTTTTCTAGGTGTAATTATCACTAAGATAATGGTTGGCCTGGAGGGAGATTGCCATAGAAAGAAGGCTCAAGAGGAAGGAAGGGGAAGGATGTGTGAAGCAGCTGTGGAATTCCTGCTCCCTCCTCTACCGGGACCAGTGAAAAGACGATGCCTCTGGCCCAAGTGGGGCACACACTGCAGATCACTGTCCCCAGGCATGAGAACCCCACTGGAGACCACTGTAACTGCAGGCAGAGCCCAGAGGTGCACGCTGAAAGAAAAGGAAGGACTTTATGGGATCAGGAAAGGAGAAGGGGATGGAAAGGATTCAGACAGGCTTCATTTGGAGCACGGTCCTACCGGGCAATGGCTTCAGAACTCAAGGAAGTGTCAGTGCCTCTTTTTGGGCTCTGCTGGACCATGACCAGGCACAAAA
This sequence comes from Amazona ochrocephala, assembly GCA_039720435.1. Classification (NCBI taxonomy): domain Eukaryota; kingdom Metazoa; phylum Chordata; class Aves; order Psittaciformes; family Psittacidae; genus Amazona; species Amazona ochrocephala. Next base: position 30,136,932 of record CM077885.1, read on the forward strand.
CCCTCTTGGGTTAAATCTTTCCATGCAAGCATCCCTGCTCTGATGAGCAGGACAAGGGGAGCCCCACACTCCAGTCCTCAGTGATCTTCGCTGAAACCCTCATCTCTGTATCTATGGATTGCACCTCCTTCACACAGGGATCAATAAGGAGCTGCATGCAAAGGACTCTGGAAACAAAGACTGAATCTGTGACAGTGGCTGGGCCAACTTGAAAGGATGTGAAGAATCCTTCAGGAATGATGGGATCTCAGATTAACAATCAGGTGCAGGAATGAAGAGTGAAAGGGAGTATGAAAGGATAATCCAGCAGTTTATTTCCCCATAGTACCGCAGCATGGGAGCAAATGGGAGCTGCTCTGAGCTGGAGTTGCCATGAAATAACCAGCACCACCGGATTTGGGATGAGAAGAAGAGAAATAAGTGACCAATAGCCCACTTCACACCCAAATTTAAAGAGGTGTTGATCTAAATGAGCCTTCCGATGATTTACAAACCCAGAGGCCCACGGAAACAAGTCAAACGAGCAGGCGAGAAAGGCAGGCCTGGCTTCAAGACATGAATGATGCCAGAGAGAATATTCCCAATCCCATTGATTCCCAATGCCAGGGGATGTGGAGCTATTTGGTTTGAAGGTGAGGAGCTGCAGTCCAATGTTTCCAATCCAGGTATCACACAGGAAACAGAACATGCAACAGCGTTGCACAGGGCAGAAAGCCAGGGAGGTGCTGGTGGGGATCTCCAGGTCAGGAGTTCCTGGTCCATGTGGAGATGCTCTGCTGGCTGGTGGCAGCGTTGGTCAGCAGGGAAGGTCGCAGGGGTGAATTCCATCCATTTTGGGCAGTGCCAACCTCTGCTTCTCAGGCGTGAGTGCAAACTGGGTTTCTCCAGAGCACCACCAGAGAAAACCTTGCAGAGAGCCACAGAGTACCCCAAGTTGGAAGGGATCCATAGGGATCATCAAGCCCAACACCTACAGGCTGAAACCACCCTCACAAGCAAGCGAGGAACAAGGTTTCCCTTTCCAGTGTTACATCTTCAATAACTCCCATGGTTTCCTGAGCTACTTTAAGCCCTATTTCAGACTCAATGAGCCTTTCTTGCTCCTTTGCCATACTATTTGACATGGGTCTCTCTGCTACAAGCTTCAGCTGTAGCCAGAGGGAAGCGGAATGGACGGAAATGGGTTCATCCTGCACCTGAGCAAGCAAACAAACAGGGGACAAGAGACACAGGCCACTGCTCAGGAAAACCTGTGTCCCAGTCCCACATTGCTGCAGGTACTCCATAGCTCCAACCCCATCTGTGGGACACCAGCAGCTCCTGCATCTCCCTAAGAAGAGCAAACCCCCCTGGACAGAGGGCAGATCAGAGGGCACCTTCCTCCCCACAGTGCTGGAACGCTCTGATAGTGAAGTCTCAATCTCTTCCAGCATCCCCTTCCCACGTCATGGTCACCATGAGGATCTCACGATGGAAATGAAGCACAGATGTGCCACCACAACCATTACAACAGGATGGAGATATCCCAAGGATGTGGCAAGATGTGACAGGGAACGGCATCGGCAGCCGGAGCGCGGTGGAGCGATGGCAGCAGCGTTTCGGCACGATGCACCCAGCAAACACCATTGTGGGACCCACTCTCAGGGTGGTTCTCCCTCTCCCAGCACTCAAACCATTCCCAACTCCTTCTCCTGCTCCTATGTCCTGCCCCGCCGCGCTCTCCAATTGCTCGGGCCCCATCATTCACCTCCAACCCTCTTGAGCCCCCTTTCAGCAGCTCCACGCCCCACAGACCCCGGCTCCCACCCCTCGGCGCTCTGCTCTGTCCCCGGACCCCACAGACCCACCCGCATCCCTCCGGCCCCGCTCCCGCAGGCCTGGCCCGGGGCAGCACCGCCGCTGCTCCCCGGGCTCGGCCGCTGCCCCACCGCCCGCCTCGGCTCTCCCGCCGGGTCCCGCCCAGGCCCCTGCCCCGCTGCGTTCCCCCCGGCCACGGTGGGCTCCGCTCCACCCTGCGGCCGCAGCACCCCAACCCCGAGCGGCGCCCGGATGTCGGTGCCCTGGGGGTGCAGAGGCCCGGGGGTGTCGGGCCCGGAGAGCGCCGGGTCCGGGGGGTGCCGCGGCCCGGGGGTGCCGGTTCCGGGGCCAGGGGGTGCTGTGGCCGGGAGGTGCCGGGAGTCGGGGGGTGCCGGGGCTTGGGGTGCCGAGGCCGGGACTCGGCCCGCGGAAGCCCCAAGCCCGTCCCGGCTCCGCACTCACCTCCGCCATGGCCCAGCGCGAGCAGCAGCGGGGCTCAGGCCCCGGATGAGGCGGCGGCCGCTCATTGGCTGCGAAGCCGCGAGGGCGGGGGAGCGCCGGGGGGCGCGGCGGTGCGGGGCCGGGTCAGGGGTCAGGGGCGGAGCGGAGCCGGCGGCGGGGCCGGGAGCGGGGGGGGCGCCAGAGCAGCCCCGGGGCGGTGACAGCGCGGGAGGACCCCGGAGGGGGGAGCGGTGCCCGCAGGAAGAGCTTGGGTCAGGCGGTCACTGAGGTTAATCGGTCACCAGAGTTAACTGATCATCAGCCAATCGATTGCCAGAGTCAATCGATCATCAGTCAATTGATCGCCAGAGTCTGTTGATCACCGGAGTCAATCGATCACTGGAGTCAGCTGACCACCAGAGTGAATTGATCACGAGAGTTAGCTGTTAACTGGAGTCAATTGATCACCAGAGTCAATCGGTCACCAGAGTTAATTGATCACTGGAGTCAATTGATCACCGGAGTCAATCGGTCACCAGAGTTAATCAATCACTGGAGTCAATTGATCACCGGAGTCAATCGGTCACCAGAGTTAATCAATCACTGGAGTCAATTGATCACCAGAGTCAATCGATCACCAGAGTCAATCGATCACCGGAATCAATCGATCATCAGAGTCTGTTGATCACTGGAGTCAATTGATTACCAGAGGTAATAGAGCATCAGTCATTTTATCACCAGAGTCAATCGATCACCAGAATCAATTGATCACCAGAGTGAACTGATCACCAGAGTCAAATGATCCCCAGAGTTAATCAATCATCAGTCAATTGATTGCCAGAGTCAATTGATTACCAGAGTCAGTCAATCACTGGAGTCAATTGATTACCAGAGTTAATAGATCACCAGTCAATCGGTCACCAGAGTCAATTGATCACCGGAGTCAGTCGATCACCAGAGTGAATTGATCATCAGTCAATTGATTGCCTGAGTCAATCGATCACTGGAGTCAATTGATCACCAGAGTCAATCACCGGAATCAATCGATCATCAGAGTCTGTTGATCACTGGCGTCAATTGATTACCAGAGTTAATAGATCATCAGTCATTTGATCACCAGAGTCAATAGATCACCAGAATCAATTGATCACCAGAGTCAATCGATCCCCAGAGTTAATCAATCATCAGTCAATTGATTACCGGAGTCAGTCAATCACTTGAGTCAATTGATTACCAAAGTTAATAGATCACCAGTCATTTGATCACCAGAGTCAATTGATCACCAGAGTCAGTCGATCACCAGAGTGAATTGATCATCAGTCAATTGATTGCCAGAGTCAATCAATCACCAGAGTCAATCGATCACCGGAGTCAATTGATCACCAGAGTCAATCGACCACCAGTCTGTTGCTCCCCAAGCCGGACTCTGCAGGAAGCAGTCAGTGGCCCTCCCTGTTGCTAAGAAGCTGCTGCTCCCACTTAGCGGGAGGGAAGGGGGGAATTGGGATTGGAGCCCAGCAGGAGCCCCACAATGCCAGGTCCATGCCATGGCCGTGCTCCAGAGCCCCAGGGAAGCGCTGGCACCGGCGGCTGGGGCTGTGCTGTTGAAGTGCTGCTGAGCATGACCCAGCAGCACACGCCTGTGACACCGCTCCCAGTGCCCAAAGGGGCTGCAGGAAACCTGGAGAGGGGCTTTGGACAAGGGATGTAGGGACAGGACAAGGGGAATGGCTTTAACTGCCAGAGGGGGGATGGAGATGAGCCTGCGGGAGGTGCGTTGGGATCATTGAAAGGCACTTGGGGTGGGTGATGCACTGAAGAGCAGTGAGAGCTTGAGCCTGGCAGCCCAGGTAGTGCTGTCCTGCTTGGCTTCACTGGGATGCTCTGCCCTGCTCCCTGGGACTCAGAGGCTGTTGGAATTGCTGCCTTGGCTCTTACCTGCTCCTGTTTATGGATGACCAGGACCATTCTGCTGAGCGTGATCTCGCTGCTGAATGAACCCAACACGTTCTCTCCGGCCAACGTGGACGCCTCCGTGATGTACCGCAAGTGGAAGGAGAGCAAAGGGAAGGACCGGGAGTACACGGACATCATCAGGTGCGTGGTGGGCTGAGCGAGGCCTGGCAGTGCTGTGGCACCAGAGACACTTGAGCAGGACCCAGGATCCTGAGGGCACATCCTGAAGACAGCCTGGAGAAGGCTCTGGGGAGACTTCAGAGCAGCTCCAGTGCCTAAAGAGGCTGCAGGAAACGTGGAGAGGGGCTTTGGACAAGGGATGGAGGGACAGGACAAGGGAATGGCTTTAACCTGCCAGAGGGGAGACTGAGATGAGCTCTGAGGCAGAAGCTGTTCCCTGGGAGGGTGCTGAGGCGCTGGCACAGGGTGCCCAGAGAAGCTGTGGCTGCCCCATCCCTCGCAGTGTTCAAGGCCAGGTTGGACACAGGGGCTTGGAGCACCCTGCTCTATGGAAGGTGTCCCTGCCCATGGCATGGGTTGGGAATGGAGGAGCTTTGAGGTCCCTTCCACCCAAACCATTCCATGGTTCTATGCTCACTCAGCTCACGTCAATGCCCCTCGGGCTGTGAGCAGCTCTGTCCCACAGCAGTGATGCACCCCCAGAGCTGTGCCCAGGCAGGATTCCCAAGCTTCTTTCCCCAGGAGCAGCCTCCACACCTGGTTTCACTCAGGCTTTTGAGCTCGGGAAGCAAAGCGTCCTCAAGTGCTTCTGAAGTGGTGGTGGCCCTTGAGCTGTGCCCTTTATTCCCTTCTCAAAGGACTAACACGTTGCAGATGCTGCTTATTCCATTCCAATAGGAGCCTTGTCTATGGCTTTCAGGGAAAGCCACAAGCCCTGCTGCTTCCTGCCTGGCTCCCAGGTCTTTTGCCACCACAAAAAGCAGGAAGGCTTTGCCTCGGGATCAGGAATTGGCGATTCAGCTGCTCTGAGGCATGGATTCTCAGGCCCTCTGTTTGCAGTTTGCTCCGGGAGCTTCCCAATGGGATGTGGGAAGCAGCTCAGGGAGCCCATGGTGATGTGGAGGGGTTCAGGGGTGGCTTCTGTGAGGAGCTGCTCAAAGCATCCCTGCATCCCATAGAGCTCATAGAGCCGAGTCCAAGGCTGAGCCCATCCGTGACGGTGGAAGCGCCTCTGGGATACGATTGAAGGAGGAAGGGATAAAAAAGCCCTCAGCAGTTTTGCAGCCAAATTGAGGAGTGAGGATATGAGAGCACGAGCCCTGCAGAGCCCAAGGTCAGTGAGGAAGGAGGGGATGCACCCAGCACCCAACCGGGGTCACCCCAGCACAGTGGGGAAGGTCTCAGAGTGCTGGGGCAGCAGCTCAGCCCCCCTGCCCGTGCCTATTCTGCTGCCTGATGTTGATGGTGAGCTTCTCAAAGGCCAAACCCCCTGCAGGGGTCGGGATGCGGGTGACTGAAGCTCTCCATCTGCCTGCCGGTGATGCCGTGATGCTCCCCAGTACACAACTGCTGCTCCGTGGACAGAGACGACAAAACACAGGAGGGTGAAGTGGCTTTGGCCAAAACCAGGGTTGCTTTGCCTCTATACCACATCAGCCTTGCCCTGCTGGGCTGTACCTGGTAAGCGATGCTGCATCCTGGAAAAGCTTTATAGCCTGGAGACAAACAGCAAAGACCTATTCACTCGATACAGGGCAGCCACATGGGATTGGAGATATGAGTAAAGGTTTATATGGGATCAAAAAGCAGCTTTGAAAGGGAAAAAAGCCCTGTAGCAGGATTGGGAAAGGACTAACCCTGCTTTGGGAAAGTGGGGGTTTGTGTCCAAACACGTCCTGCTGAAGGCATGAAGGATGCTGTCGATGCAGAGGAGGTGAGAGCTGCGTGTACAAGCTTTGGCTGTAAAGAAACACTTAGTTTCCTGTTGGTTGAGGCTGTTAACAGATAGAAGAACAGCTTTGGCCATTTCAAGTAGTTCTCAGTTGAGGTTTGGAGAAGCATCAGTTTCCATGGATGCTAGATGGAGCTCTGCTCCTCACAAATAACCTGCTTCAGGTTTCCCATCAGGGTTTATCCTTTGGAACGTGCCCGCTCCTCAGGACCCCCAGCACTGTGAGCTGCTCATTGAACACATATGATCTGTGCAGCCCTTGTCCAGGTTCTGTCCATCCCAGCATGGCCGCTTGATAGGGTGGAGGGGTTGAGGTGACACCAACCCGCCAATCATGGAATCCCAGCCTGGTTTGGGTTGGAAGGGACCTTAAAGCCATTCCGCCTTGTCCTGTCCTTACAACCCTTGTCAAAACGGACCATGCAGGAAGGATTTTGCTTGGAAACACCTAGGAAGTGCAACAGCTACAAGCACAAGTAGATGCTTCTGCTCCTGATGGAGATATCAGCGCCAGTGCCCAAGGACCCTTGGTGAAGCTGATGACTCTCCAGGGGTAGTCATTCACTCCTTGTTGTAATGCAGGGATGGGCTTCCTGTGGGGAATGCTCCTGTAATGCTCAATCCATTTATTACTGATTTCTCCTCCTCAGACGCCACAGCCCTGACGTGGAAGCCTGGTCCAAGTGGAAAATCCATCTTTCCAACTGTTACAAGGTGTCAGGAAGGTGACATCTGGAGCAGAGACCCTGGATGCGAGGCTGGTGCCTCCCCTCTTACAGCTCCCATAACAACCATGCCTGCATCAGCATCCCAAATGGAGCATAGCATCCCAAATGGAGCATAGCATCCCAAATGGACACTATTTCCTCTTCCCTCCCTCCTGCAGCAATCTCTAACTTCCTCAATCCCCTCCTGACAAGCTGATTTGATGGCGTTGCCATGGGAGTGGGAATTCCAGTGCAGCCACTGAGATTAGCCCTGCAGGTGAGGTAACAGCCATTCCAGGTGCTGGAATACGGGATGGCATCACGGATACAGGCGGGAAGCTGGGATGTGACAGTTCCAACAGGCAAGCGAAGGCTTTGCAGCATCTCGTGTCTGCCAAGCGTAGCGGTGGGATGGCAAATCCATCTCAAGATGTCAACATTCCCACAAGGCCAGTGCCGGGAGAGCAGGCGTGGAATGTTTGCTTCCTCCGAGCACACTCTGCTGGCGTGGGAATGCCTGGAGCTGGAGCCAAGGGAACAGCAAAGCAACACAAATCCCCTCCTGCACCAAGCAGGATGGTCTCTCACCATGGGGTACCCTTTTGACCATCCCACACTGCTGCCTCCCCGATGGCCCCTTTGCCATGGGGTTGGTGGGATCAATCCTGCATCCAGGGAAGGTCCTGTATTTGAAATATAGACTGAGGGCAAAGTGCTGTGAACACCGCCCCCCCCTCCGGCCCTGCTGCCATGGGCACAGCTCTGATGCTGCCACGTGTTACCCTGAGCTGGTGACTCCAGGAGGGAGCTGAATGAAGCAGCGCTGATGAGGGACTCATTCATCCTGGTGCCTGTCAGCCTTCGGGGATGATGAAGCCCTGCATCCTTCTGGAGCAGTGGGATGCAATGGTGGGACTGGGAGGGAGCAGCCTGACCATCCTGCCTTGCTCCATCCTCACATCTCGCATCCAGCCTCACATCCCAGGAGGCCCCCAGGGGCTGTGGGATGGGTGCAGGATGGACAAGGGTCCCTCACATGTGTTTCTGCAGGCACTTGTGGCCTGATGGGACATGTGGTGCCACCCTGCACGCAGGGCACGTGTGACTGTCCCCCATGCACACACGTGTGCCTTGGCGTGCTCACGGCGTGGACACGGGATGTCACACATGTCTGTGGGGTGTCAGCGCATGTTGCTCCGACTGCCCAGGCTGAGGCTCCCGCAGCGCCTGGCAGCATTCCCAATGAATTCAGCGCTGCCCTTCCCAGCCGGCAGCCCTGGAAGGTGTTTTGCAGCCCCATCTTTATTCAACGCGCCTCAGCCTCACAAACATCTTGTTCACAGCTGCAGCTTCAAAAGGACCGAGGGAAAAGGAGGGGGAGGCTGCGAGGAGCCACATAGAGCTGGGGGGGGGGGGGGGCTGCAGCATCACCATCCACCCGCTGGGTACATCCCAGCACCGCTCCCTGGGGATGCCCATGGCTGCAGGGACCTGTCTGGCCCCAACAAGCACCCCACGAGGTGATGGGAGATGCCCCTGATAAGGGCTCCCAAGGGCATCCCTCAGGCACGCAGAGGGGCAGGAGGTGATGGAGGGCAAGGGGGGGTCTGTGTCTGCCTCCTCTTCCTCCCTGCTCCACTCTCAGCCCAGCCCCATCCATCTTGCAGGGCTGAAACCCAATTAGGGTCCCAGGGAGGGGATGGCGCAGCCGGCAGTGATGCCCATTAGCTCCGGGAATGGAGATGGAGCGATAGGAGCTGGAATGAGTTCTCCATCTCCAGCCCCTCCATGCTCCCTGCTCCAGGGCACCTCCCCAACCCAGTGCTGTCTGCCTGGCTGATGGGGGATGGATGGACCACACGCTGCATGGTGGAGAGGCTCTGAGGGTCCCATTGGGGTGGGATGGGGCACAGGACCCTTCTGCACCCACAGCGACACCAGCAGCGCTTCAGTCATGGTACGGATCTTGATGCCCATTTTGAGCCACGTTGTGTTCACGTGTGTGCTTCCATGTGCTTCCATGGCTTCGAGTCACCCCAAAAGCCACAGGAGCTGCCCCGAAGGGTGGCCCAGAGCTGCTCCCTCCCAACCCTCACTGGTTCCAATGGCAAGAAGGACGTTTGGTGGTGGAGCTGCTCTCTGAGGTTGCATTAACCCCATCTCCCTCCTGCCCAGGCTCCCCTTTCTCTGCTCAGATGCCACAAATGATCCTGTGCAGATGCTAATCTGCGGGGGGGGGGGGGGGGGGAGAAACCCCACAAAAGAAAGATTCCACATTTAATTGCAGAACATAAAGATATTACATGGTCGTTAAAGCCCCATGAATATGGAAATGAAATCCACAGGCATCCACGCAGATAATGGCAGGGAAAAGGGAGCTGCAGGTGAAGCTGGAAGGTGGAAAGGTCAGGCTCTGTCTGGATGCATCATTAACCCCCTGCTCCAGGCAATCTCCAAGGTCTGGGGAGGGGATATGGGGGGGTCTCGAGGGTCCCGGCCTCATCCTGTGGGGCTGCAGAGGGTGGTGCTGCCCTGGGGACCAGCAGGAAGCCCCAGAGGCATCCCAAGGCCCCACAAGCTGTGGGGCACTCCCTCACATCCGGTTCCCAAATCCACGCCAAACACTTGGGGGCAAAGGAGGGAGATGGGATCCGCCTGGCGGCAAAGGGAGGGATGCAGAAGGATGGACGTCCCCGGGGAGGGGGGCAGCCCCTCAGAGGGGTCCTGATGCCCCTTCCACAGGGAGCCTTTGCTCCCCCCAGCCTGAGCGTCCCGGAGACGGGAGAGCGGAGCTGGGAGGAGGAAGGAGACCCCTAAACTGCCCCAAATCTCTGCCCCTGTTGACATCCAGGCCCTGCCAACCGGTTGCTGAGTGATGGGAAGCCCCGGTGCTGCTGGGACCCTCCAGCCCCCTCCCACAACAGCGATGCTGGTGCCGCCGGAGCGCCTCCCCCCCCCCCGCTCTCCCAGCAGCAGCTTTCGCCTCGGGGGAGAGCGTGTAAGGAGGAGCGAAGCAGATCGGAGCCGTCGCCGCAGCTCCCTGCGCTGAGCTAATGCCGGATGGCGCCTGACACAGCCCCGCAGGGGGGGCGAGGAGCCCCGGCGCTGCCCAGGCTGCGCTGGGCGCCTCTCGGGGTGCAGGAGGTGGGAATGGGGCACCCCAAGGGGGGAGCTGCGGGTCCGAGCATCTCTTCCCTCTGGCACGATCCCAGCGGCAGCCCCAGAAACTTTCCTTGCTCTGGTTCCCATGGAAACGAGGAATTTTCTTCTCCCCAAAGTTGAGCGGGCAGGGATGGGGATGCTGAAGCCCCGTGGCAGGGCCTGGTTGGGGATGGAGCGCCCCTTGGCACAAGGGGATGGGTGGAGAGGAGGAGGAGGAGGAGCGGCTCCTGCTGAGCATCCTCCGTGGTTCGGATGGAGAAAACAAGCAGCCTCCTGGGAAAACGACCGAGCTCCGGCCCCAGCCATCCCTCTGGTGCGAGCCCCTGCTTTTGCCCCAGGCCAGGAGTGATTTCAGACCCCTCCATCACCAACCAGAGGGGTTTCCGCAGGGAGATGATGGCTCAATGCCTTCCTTTTCCTGCTGGGTGTCACATGCCGGGTGGGAGAACACGGGAAACTGATTAAACCCACCCAATCCACCTCAATACCCAAGGAGTGTGGCTCCTGGACACCATCAGTGCTGGACCAGCCCAGGAGATGGGCATGGGGATGATGGGGGTGATGGGTGATGCAGGAGCTGCCTGGGTGGTACAGGCAGTGCCAGGGCCATGCAAGCACCTCAGCAGGATCCAGCCCTGCTACAGTAAACCCAGAGAGGGGCTTAGGACAAGGGATGTAGGGACAGGACAAAGGGAATGGCTTTAAGCTGCCAGAGGGGAGATGGAGATGAGCTCTAAGGCAGAATCTCCTGGTGCCCATCAGAGCTGGTGTGCTCTGAACCCCGGTGCCCTGCTCCCGGGCTCCTTCTCTCCTTTCCTGCTGCTGGTGCTGGGATTTTAATTAGTGCTGCTCTGTCTATTGAGATAGTGGGAGCCTGGAATGGAAATGTACAGGTGTCCCCTTGATCCAGTTGCCATGGTGCCTGCATCAAGGTGGGGGCTACAGCTTGCTTTCTGTACTGGTTTTATTACAGCAGCTTCAATCCCTTTGGCAAAGGAGGGAAGGGGGAGAACGGGGAGGATCCGAAGTGTGGGATGAGGCCGCATTCCTGCTGCCGGGCTTGTTTGTTGCTCTTCCTTCTGGCTTGTTTGCAAGTGCTGGTTTCCAAGATGCTCAAAGTCAATGAGTTCAGGAGTCAGATCCCAGCCTGTGGTGTGAGGAGGACAAACCCGGGCAGCCCATCCGAGCTGCATGATTGACCACAGGGATGCCCTGATGGCAGAGAGCAGGATGGTGCTGAGCTGTGCTGGGGTATCCCTGTCCACAACCCCACATCTGCATCCTTGCTCCCCTGCCCCATCCATACTGATGCTGCGAGGGCTGGAGCAGCTCTGCTCTGGAGCCGGCCTGGGAGAGCTGGGCTGGGGCAGCCTGGAGAAGAGAAGGCTCCTGAAGGGGAGACCTTAGAGCAGCTCCAGTGCCTGAAGGGGCTGCAGGAAACCTGGAGAGGAGCTTTGGACAAGGGATGGAGGGACAGGACAAGGGAATGGCTTTAACCTGCCAGAGGGGAGACTGAGATGAACTCTTAGGCAGAAGCTGTTCCCTGTGAGGGTGCTGAGCACTGGCACAGGGTGCCCAGAGAAGCTGTGGCTGCCCCATCCCTGGCGGTGTTCAAGGCCAGGTTGGACACAGGGCTTGGAGCACCCTGCTCTATGGAAGGTGTCCCTCCCATGGCAGGGATTGGAGCTGGAGGAGCTTTGAGGTCCCTTCAACCCAAACCAGGCTGGGATTCTATGACCCTGCCTGCGCAAACAGGCAAAATCCCCTCTGGAATGGAGGGAAAGGGGCAGGTTTTGTGCACCAGGCTTTAATAACAACACGGAAGCAGCACGGGCCCAGGAAGCATCCACTGCCCCCACCCTGCTCCGCATGGCTCAGCTTGCCAAGTGCAGGGAAGAACTCCCATCTCCTGGTGCTATGGCACACACACACACACACACACAGAGCCATGGACACATCAGTCATCAGTAAATGTTCATTTCTTTCCCCATTTGTCTCCCTGCAGCTCCATGTTTTCCTCTCCTGCTGCCCCAGCCTCCTTAGGCTGCAATTCCAGCCAGGAGTCAAAGCTGCATGGTGCAATTATAGCTCTGCATGGGATGCTGGATGCGGAATGTGGGATGCAGCATTCACCACTTCTCTGGGCACCCTGTGCCAGCGCCTCAACACCCTCACTGGGAAGAGCTTCTGCTTTACATCCAACCTGAATTTCCCCTGTTTCAGTTTGAACCCATCACCCCTTGTCCTATCGCTACAGACCCTAATGAAGAGTCCCTCTCCAGCATCCTCGTAGCCCCCTTCAGACACTGGAATGCTGTTTTCCCTTGGGACCATCCTGCAGACACGACTCCCACCAGTCCAATCCAGAGCCACCACACAGGCCCATGTCCCCATCCCAGTGAAGGCCTCGGGGGACAGCCCATGCCCTCAGCTCCGGGTACCACCTCCAGCTCGGGTGTGCTGAGCTCTGCCCAGCCCCAGAGCCACCGGATCCATATGGAAACCTCCTTCTCCCTACAGAGCACATCAGCTCGTTCACAGCCCCATCTGCCACAAGGATGCCAGAAGCTCCGCCTGCCCCACAACCCCATCATCACAGCCCCATCACCGCTGGGGACCAACAGAGGCTTTGGAAATATATAGTAACAAGTGAGCGCAGGCAGCAGAAGCAGCAAACATATGGTGGGTGCTGGAGTTTATTCCTGTCAGGGAGTGTCAGCAGCGACAGACGGCTGGGGGTGGCGAAGTGAGAAGCTTTTGGTAGGTGCCCGTGCAACACCACCCTACGGCCGCTGCAGCTGCGGCGAGGGGGGGGGACACCGACACCCCCAAACGCGTGCCAAAGGGGGGGCACCCACATGCGCGGGGATCAGAGATGCTCCCTGTGATGCCCGAGTACCCCCCACCTCCCTGCGCCCCTGTTTGGCATCGGTGGTACCCAGGGCTGAGCCCCCCCCACCCGGTGCAAACACACAAATGAGCAGAGCCCCGTGAGCCGCATCCAGCCCGATCCCAGTCCTGGTCTCTGTGCTTTACCGGCACGGACAGGGACCCCGGTGCCAGCAGGGATGGGCATGGAGCTGCCCGTGGCACCCAGCAAATGGTCCCGGTGGCCAAAGCAGCTCCCAGCACCCAACGGCTGTGCCTGGAGATGCTGCGGGCAGGCAGCCAGTGCTGGTGGGAAGGGAAGAGATTGTCCATCAGGAGCAGGTTCATACTCATCTGCTGGGTTTGGGGGACACAGTGCCCTCAGCACAGCTGCTCTGGGGCCCCATAATGTGGGTGCTCACAATGGGGGGGTACACAGGTGACATCCCACCGGCAGTTCCCCCCTGTGCTGCTTGTAGGAGGATGGGGAGCAGGAACTGCCTCCCCCATGGCCTTGCAGAGGGAGACGCTTTGCTGGGGATCAGGCCACCAGCACCCAAATCTCCATCAGCTCAGTGAGGGGGACCCAAGCAGGGCTGGGATGGAGCCAGCAGTGATGGCATGAGGAGCCAGGAAAGCCGGGATTGAGGCTGACATTCATCTCCTGTGCAAAGCTAGGGCGCAGCAGCGCTGCTCAAGGGCTCTTCACCCTCTTCTTTGGGGGTTTTGGCTCCTTGGTGATGGGGAGAGAGGAAAGGCAAACCCTTCCCCAGCAGAAGCCGGCTGCCTGCAGAGCTCCATGGCTCTGGCATTGCCTCATCCCACCCTGCCCAGGGTGGGTAAAGCTCAGCCGCAGCAAGCCCCAAGCAAGCACATCCTCCCCTGGCACAAGTGACACAAATACTCCCCGAGCAGCAGCTCACCTGCGGCTCCTGCCCGTGCTAATTGCAGTGCTCTCACTCCACACTGATGTGCTTGATAAGATTAGTGATTACAGCAATCTCAGCTGGCAATTGCATTGGATCGGGAGCTGCGGATGGAAATTCACCCCAGCCTGGCAGCGGGGACGTTGGAGGGTTTCAATAGGCGTTTTTATGGGCTACCCGGTGCAACCTCTGCCGTTGTCGTGGGCACAAGGGGGGGCTGAGGGCTTCACCCGCCGCAGGGACGTGTTTGCTGTCATCCAGGCAGGGGATGTGTTGTGATGGGCACTGAGCTGGAACTCTCAGCGCTGCTCCAGCAGATGATGGTGGCCTGAGGCATCTCCCTGTCAAGCCGCGGCTGCCGGAGCTCCCGGCCCTCCCCGCTCCATTATCTCCATTTCCATGGCAATGCCAGGCGAGCTCCCTGCTCTGTGTCCAGCATCACCGGGCTGCGATGGCAGAGACGGTCTCAGCCCGGCCTCGCACCCCGCTCCTGCATCCAGAGCATCTCCCAGCCCTTCCCACCGCGGTGCTGCGGGTGCTCCCCACGGCACAGCCCGAGCCCTCCCTGCACAGGAGCCAGCCCTTGGGCATAGCCCGTGGCCCCGAATGCCGCCTGCGCTGTACTCGCGTTTGCCGGCGGCTGCTGGCGTTTAACGCGTCCTCCCGTCTGCTTTGTTTGTGCCGTTTCTCTTTGCCTCCCACCTGGGCCTGTTTGATGCTTTTGGGCATTTTGGAAACGTTTGAAAGGCAGCGTTTGGAGCTCCAGCAGGCAGCCAGTGCAGAGCAGGGCGCGGGGGACAGTGAGCAGAGGCAGGGAGACATCCCTCAACCCCCAAAGCAGCTTCTGCCCTCGCACTCATTCATCCTCAGAGCCACGCAGCTCCAGGGCTTTGCATGAGTCTTTGACTTCCCATCCGCTCACCACAGTTCCCTGGCTGCAGAGGCAGGATCTAGCCCCAGGTCCTTGTTGGATTGGCAGCCTCAAAGCAGGCGAGCAAAGAGAAACGTGTGCCCTGGGGCCGGGGGTGACAGGCAGAGCCCTGGGGACACCCCGAGCTGCTGCTTCCACCCCATGGCTTCTAGAGACTCACTAAGAAGGAGCCAAAGGCTGTCCCTGTGCCAGCCCGGAGGGGGCGGTTTCCATATCCTCTGGATGCGGATGAGAGCATCAGGGGGAACGGGAATCGCTCTCCTCTGGCTTCCTCTCCCGCCTGATGTGACTATGAGGGATTGCGGGATTCAATTAAGTTATGTTTTCCTCCCAGGAGCAGTGGGAGTCTCTCCTCTCCGCTTTAAAGCAGACACGCTGCCATGCAAGACAAATGCTCACAATAAAGCCAAGGAGGAGACCAGGGGAGGCCGATGCACTCCTGCAGCAGGGGCACGCTCCCTGCTTCCCAGCACATCCCAATGGCCAACCCTGGCTGTCCAGAGCCACATCCCAGAGGTCCAGCACAGGACCCCCCCCCACAGGCCCAAGGCACAGCACAACTGCTGGTCGCAGTGGCCGCCACATCGCAGTCACCGGTCCCCCATCACTGCCCCGGGAGGTTGGGCGGTGATGGATGCAGGGGTCTCGCTCCAGGAGGAACCCAGGTTTCTGCTACCCTGTACCATCTGATGGCAAGAAGCAGTCACCCGTTCACCAGCCTGTATCGTATCCTGCAGGAAGCAGGAAGGCAACAGGTTGCTGTTGGGTTTGCAGCCGTGGGAGCACAATGGGGGGTGATTGCACCCCCCAAGACCCATCACGCAGCCCCCCAGCTTTGGCAACACAAACCCTGCTGCTGCTTCACATGCACCGTGCCCGCCACCAGCCCCGAACAGCCCCGGTGAGGGCTGCGGGTGAGGAGGAGCCCCCCCATAAACCCACCACCACGGAGCCCGCCCCCGGCGCTGGACCAGGCGGCCGAGCGTTGCCAGGCAACGGGAAGATGCTTTTTCTGACCAAACCGGTAAATCGGCGGCTGGGTCGCAGGGGGTTGGGGGGATGATACATGGATACGGACAGGCTGGGAATGCCGTGGTGGGGAGGTGGGGGGGTGGGAATCGAGGCTCCCCCAGCCTCAACAGCACTCTAAACCTGGAGTGGGGATGGAGCCACTGTGGGGACAGCACCCGGCCCCGAGACCGGCCGGGGATGGGGGTCCTTCTGTGGGGACACCCCTGGGAAAGCCTCCATCCCTGCTGCGCACCCCGGCTGTGGCTGAGCCCTGAGCCCCTCCTCTGCCTCCCGCCGCTGCTGAGCGAGCTCCAGGCAATGTTCTCACAAGTTGAGTCCTTCCCGTTGTGGAAAAACAGCACTAAAAATAGCCCAGCTCCGCGTGTGCATCAAACCAGGTGAACGCGCGGCTGCCGCCGGCTCCTCCGCATCCAACCTCCCTCTGCCTCAGTTTCCTGCAGGGGTCCTGCGGGTCCCTGTGCATGGAGACAAACCCCGGCCATGGCAAGGCTCCCATGGAGCATCCCTCAGCGGGGCTGTGCTGCGCAGAGGGGATGTATCCCCTTGCTCCCTCCCAGCCAGCTCCCGGTGAAGAGGCTCAGCCCAGCCTGACCCCAGCCTGGGAAGCAGCTGCGCTTCCATCCCACAATGAATCCATTACGAATTCAGAGTTAAATCTTCCCCCACAAGATGCCCCTTTTCCCCCCCGCTCCGGCTGCTTCCAGCGCTTTCCCTGTTGAACACTTCCCAGGCACTTTGCGTGCGTTGAGGCTGACCCCATCCACTCGAGTTCAGCGCTAACTTCATCAGCCCCAGCTCATTAGGGACTGCTGCTGCTTTACACCTCGAGAAAAAGCAGGGCTGAGAAGCCTGGTACCTGCCAAGCGCTGCCTCTCCCATACCCCTGTGGGGGCCGGAGGAGCTGTTTTAGTGCTCCCGGCCTTTGATTCCTCCCCACAATGACAAATTGTTAGAGGAGGGGAAAGCAGCAGAATGGCATTCAGTGAACAGAGGAACCTCCCTCTCTTCTTCGGGAGGTTAAAAGCACATGGAAGTGGGGATAAAGAATCCCAGGGTAATGGGAATGCTGACAGCAAGGGCAGGGGAGGCAGATGGGCCAGGGGACGCCCTGGGAGCAGCACATTGACACCCACAGTCCTTATGCTACGGAGCATTGGGGAGCTCCATGGTTTTCACACCAAGCCAGGGTTTGGAGGGGAAATGGGCTGTGGAGATGGGAAGTAGCAGGGATCACTTCCAGCCCTGTGCTGCCATGGGGCCAGAGCTCAGCTGCATCCCTAAGACCCTCCCTAGGGCAGTGCCACAGCCCAACGCCATCATCACATCCTTCATCACCAGCACAGCCGAGGAGGAGGAAGGATGCTCGTGGGAAGGGGCTCTCCCTGTCCCCACACAGGCGATGCCCACACCAGCCCCTTTCCCCATATTCCCACCTTTCCCCTGAGAGAGCTGTTTCCACCTCACCCCTTGGCTGGTCGGGAAAGAGCTTTGGAAGCAGATAGAGCCTGTTGGGAAAGGGCAGCAACATGCGGAAGCACAGTCACTGCCCCATGGCTGGGCAGCCCCAGAGGTGCAGCTCCGCCCCCCAGCACGAGGAGATGGGGGGGGATTTAACAGGGATGGGGAGGACTCCACAGTCACGGCAGTGAAAAGGAAAGGGAACATCTCTGGGAGGAAACCAGGAGCCCGAGCACCATCAGCATCCGTGTTAGAAATGACTTTATTGCACTAAAAAGGGGGAGTCATCGGTAAGGAACCATTCCATCCAGGTATATCAATAGAGACGGATCTTTGTTTTCCACTCCAAAAATGCATCATTAAATCCAGCCACAGAAATATCAAAGCAGGAACAGTAGAAAAGAGCTACAAAGGAGGAAATACCCAGCCAGGCCACAGCCCCAGCTCCCACATTGCAGCAGCACAGCCCAGGGCTCTGTGACAGCCACTCGAGTCCCGGGGGGGGGGGGCATGGGGACCACAGCACGAGCCCCCAGGCCCTTGGCTCTCCCCAGGGCCAGCCCTAACCTAAGGAGCATCCCAGGACCCTGCTCTCAGCATCCCCCTTCCCCAAAGCCAAAGGCTCTGCCGTGGGGGATGCAGCACCCCAATGCAAACCCTCCCACAGATCACCAAAGTCTTTGCCCAGCTCCTGTTCCCCTTCCCCTGGGTCCCATCAGCATCTCGCAGGTGCAGGACCCCTGGGGACCACAGCACCCCGATGGAACGTGCATGGGGCCTTCGGCAGCAGCAGGGTCCCCTTCTTTCCCCCCAGGGCCCCCACACCACTCGGGGGTCAGGGGTATCCCCATGTTGGCTCCTGGGCTATGGTGGGAAGCCTCAGGTGGGAGCTTCCCCATGGAGGAGGAAGGTGTCTGCTCCTTCCATCCCGCACGGGTTGTTTTCAGCCACAAGCTCAACAAACAGCCACGATCACCCCAAATACACACACACCCACCCCAACATGCAAACACGGCGCTACCAGAACCATGCCTCGCGTACCTGGAATGTATTTACAGACAGGGAAGGTTCAGCCCGGGATATAAATAGCCAACACTGAAACGTGCCATCTGCTGCAAAGGACAAGGAAGGAACAACTGCCACCGACAGAGGTTAACACCGAGGGACACGTGTGTGCGGGTGTCCACGCGTGCTGCAACAGGCAGGGATGGGAGCGCTGCGGATCCTACTCCCTTCCATAGGGACATGCAGAGCCCGAGGCCAGGGAACACCACACCAAACAACAACAAGGCTCCCGGTGCCTCCAGCCGGGATGGGAAAGGATGGGAGCATTTGACAGGGACCAAAGGGATACTGCAGAGCCCTGCAGGCCCCGCTGCACACAGCGGCTTTGTAGGCCCATGGGACACATCCCTCCTGCCCGGTGGGTGCTGACACCCCTGAGCCCCACGGGGGATGGAGGGCAGAAGGCGAGGAAGCATCATCCAACCCCAGTGGTACCCTCCTGGCAGCGCCTGTGCCTGGCATCACCCTCCTGCAGGTAGGGATGGGCACGAGCAGGATCCGGGCACTCCTGGATTTGGACAGACCCTAAAGCTCCGTGAGCAGTTTCCTGCAGGGATCAGCAGCAGGGGAGGCTGCTGGGGGGGACGGGACACAGGGAGGGTGTCCCAGGAGGCTGCGGATGTCAGACCAAGGCAACTCACACATGCAGGCCCCAGAGCTGGGAAAGAGCCCAGGAAAGGCTCAGAAGGCCCAAACTGGACTCATCCCTCCCTCAGCCTGCTCCTGGATCACCCCTGCGCTTCCCGAGGCTGGAAACTTGTCTTGAATTAAAGCTGAGATCGATGTTACCGCCTGACTGCAGGAGAGGCTTGGGAGAGGCGGTCGGATGCTACAGAGACCTGCCTGCCTCCAAGCATCGCGCTGGCCAGCTGCAGAGCATGGGCACCAGGGAGGGCAGAGCCCTGAAGGTGACATCCATCCTTCCTGGTGGAGACGGGATGGTGGCTCCCTGCTCATAGCGGGACATCAGGAAGGAGCCGGGGGGGGGAGCAGGGGCTCTGTCTGCGCTGCTGAAGGAGCGATGTAGCTGGCAGAGCCCCTGGCAGTGCCACCATCCCCATGGGGACACCCACACAACAAACCCTCCTCCAGCAGGGCAGGGGGTCAGGGCCGCCCCCCCCCTCCGGCTCCCTCCGAGGCTGCAGCAAGCACCTACAAGGCCAGGAGGGTGGTGAGCGGCAGCTCCTTCTCCCCCAGCAGCGTGTCCCGCTTAAGGCTGCTGCCCTTGTTGACCACCTTGAGCTTCAGGGACATCTTCCTGGCGTGGCCGAGGCCCAGCCCGTCGAAGAAGAAGTCCTCGTTGAAGACGGGGTTGCGGCTGTTCTTGACGATGGTGCTGCGCTGCTTCTGCAGCTTCCCGGGGTTGAGGCACAGCGAGACGCAGCAGTTGATGCTGCGCAGGTCGACCAGAGCATCGTAGAGGTCCTCGGCGGAGACGAGCCGCACACGCAGACGGGCGTTGGAGGGGTCGTACTCAGCGGCCAGGCGCAGGCTCCCACCGCGGCTCAGCCTCAGGCTCTGTTCCCGATCCCGGCCCCGCGGTGCATCCAGCGGCAGCAGAGCGGGCGGAGGCTGCGACCCGGCCGGGGCGCTGCGGGAGCGGCGCTGGGCGCTGGGGCTGGTGTCGGCCGAGCTGTCGTCGGTGGACAAGGAGCTGTTGCGGGCCACCGAGTGCTTCAGCTTGATCATCTTGGACTGGCTCTCCTGGCTGAAGATCTTCAGCAGGGACACGGAGCGGGACAGCAGCGGGGAGCCGAAGGGCGAGGACTCGGCCGAGGAGCCGGTGTCGCTCTCGCCGCCGCTGAAGTAGCGCCCGGGGTGCATGAGGGCTGCGCCGAGGTCCGCGGGCGCTCGGGAGCCGCTCTCACCATTGAGCTTGGATCTGCGCTGGGCGCTGGGCGAGGTGGCCGGCGAGGGGCAGAGGCTGCTGTGCTCGCTGTGGAACAGGGACTCCTTGCGCCGAGTGTGGGGGCTCTCCACCAGCGTGGCGAAGCCGTAGGAGGTCTGAGCCTTGGGTACATAAGGCAGCGACATGGCCGTCTGCGCCTGCGGGTCCACGTTGGTGCCGAAGCCCTCCTCGGCCGTCCAGTCCTCGGCGCTCTCGATCTGGATGATGTGGCGGGCGCGGGGACGGCTGGAGGCCCGGGGGCTGCGCGGGGGCTTGCGCCCGGCCAGGTCCTGCTCCGAGGCCGAGGGGCCCAGGGTCGGTGTCGCGGGGGGCTCGGAGCCCTCGGCCTCGGCGGGCGCCGCGCTCAGCTTGGGCGGGATGAAGAAGTCGGGGATCTTATCGGGGGTGAGGACGTTGCTGTAGCGGGACCCGCGGGGGGAATCCTCCGGCCCCGCACCACGGGACCCGTTCTCGGCCACGCCGCGCAGCCGCTCCAGGAGCCACATGTTGCTGCCGGCTGAGGGGCTGGAAGAGACCGGAGGGGCAACGGCGTCACCGGGGACCGGCGGCCCGAAAGAGCGACCAGCGGCACCGGGAGACCGGGACCGGGGGGGACGGGGGACAAGATGGGGGAAACCGGCGCCGCCGACGGGAAGGGGACGGGAAGAGCCCGGGAAGGAGCCGGTGGCGCCGATGGGCGCCGGGACCCGCCGGCTCGAGGCACGCGATGGGACGGAGCGGCCGCGGCGCACGGGGAAGCCGCTGCGGGACAGAGCGCGGGGACCGGAGCGAACCGACGGAGCGAGCGAGCGACGCCGCGAGCGGGAAGTTGCCGGAGCCGCCGCACCTGGAGCGGAGCCGCCGCCGCCGCCGCAGCCCGGGCGGGGCGGACGCGAACGCGCTTTTATACGGCGGCAGCGGCGGCTCCGCTCCTTCCCCGCGCCGCCGCCGTAATCCTCCGAGCGCGGCGCCCCCGCAATTCCCCGCCCCGCGCCCCGCCGGACCGGGACCGCGACCGGCACCGAGCCGAGCGGCCCCAAGGCTCTGATGCTCGGGGGTGCGGGGACACACGGCCACCTGCCCACGGGAGCACCGCGGTTGGGATGGGACCGGCCCCGAGCCGGGATGCGGGAGGGAGCGGAACGGGAGCAGCCCCGTGTCCCCCCCAGCCCAGAGCAGAGAGGGTGGAGCCGTGTCCCCCCCGCACCGGATGCATCCCGCCGTCCCCGCCGGGCTTTGAGTACATAGAAGCGCTCTGAGCTGGAGGATTCCCAGAGACCATCGAGTGGTTTAATGTGGCAGCTCGAGGAGCTGGGGGTCTCCGTGCCACCAGGACCTGGTGGGACAGCGCTGGGGCAGGTACACGGGGGCACCATGTCAGGAGGGTCCCAGGGGCATCACTGCAGGCCCCGGTGCTGTGGGTGAGCGGCCCCAGCCCAGGCACCGCATGATTTATGGCCCTGGGGACAGGGACACACCGAGCAAGACGGTGGCACAGGCAGGGACCTGCGGCTGCTGCTTCCTGGCTGCTGCCCTGTGGATGCTGTCAGGCTTGCAGGGACGGCACTGTCACCCCAGGGCTGGGAATGATGGCCGGGAAGGAGAGCCTGGAATGCCGAGCATCTTCTGCGGGGGCTGCTGCAGCGACTGGGCAGTGACTGCAAGAGGTGGGAGGTTTCAGCTGTCTGCATCCTGACTCTGAGCTGATAAAAGGAGACCGGTGGTGTGGCTGGGAGCCAGAGGATCTGAACGTCCTTTACAACCCGAACGATTCTCTGGTTCTATGACTCGGAACCAGCCAGGACCTGGAGGGGTCTGGGCAGGGATGTCTTGACTCGGTGATGCGGAAGGGGAATGGCAGCATCCTGGCTGGACCCTAGGCTCTGCGCTGTGGGGAGCTGAGTCCTGAGTCCCATGGGGAGGAAAAGGCAGATGGACCCTGGGAGAGGAGGCCGAGGCTGTCAGGAAGGGGAACAAAAGGCCGGTGTTTGCCTTTCCTCCCCCCTGCACAACGGTGGGTAAACACGGTGCAGAAATGCTTGAGTTCCCCTGAGATAACAAAGAGCTGGAGCTGGGCCAGCGCTGCCGAGGGGACCGGGGTGCTCTGGGCAGGCCTGGGCCCAGCTCCCGGCAGCGCTTCCAGGTCGGAGGCAGGAGAGGTCCCCAATGCCCCAGTTCACAGTGGAGGGAAGGCAGGAGAGACCCCGCACTCGCAGGTGGAGCTCGCATGGGGGCTTGCACCTATGGGGATGGGCAGTGCTGGGAGTATCCCTTCCCGGTGGGAGCTGCCGGGCTGATACAGAAACAGGGCCAGCAGATTTCCAGGGTCTCCAAAACGGGCTCTGGCCCCTTGCTTGCACCCAGCAGCACGGAGCCAGGAGGGACGCCTCTCCTTGCTCATCTCCCCCTCCGCCCAGGGCTCTCTGTGGATTCAGGAGTGGAGGACGCCAGGAAGGAACAGGTCTCAGCAGCATCCCTGGTGCTGAGGGACTGGGCCAGAGCCAGCAGCAGCCAGCAAAGACGTGGGCTTGTTCTGAGGCAGCGAAAGAAGAGAAGTCCAGGCTCTAGCTGCCTTTTCCTGCCTCTGCTATTGAGGGAACAGCGCAATTATCCTTGCAGACGCATTACTACATGACAAAAAATAGCAGCTGAGATGGCAGCGCCTCATCCCTGGAGGTATTCAACTATCAATGGAAAATTACACATTCATTACCGGTCGTTATTGAGGGGCTTATTTTCCTCATTGACTCAGCCAGCGCCAGCCCAGCATCCTGGAAAACACTGTCCCAACCGTGGGGCAGAGGGAACCCACTGTTCTGAGATGGGTGGGAATGGACACACTGGGAGCCTCCTGCCCACCAGCACCCATGGATGCCCAGCCATGGAGATAACTTGGAATGCCTCAAAGCAGCGCTGGGGCAGCCTTCTCCTGCCTCCACTGATGCCAAGCAAGCACCGTCCCTATGTGCTGGCTCTCCTACACTGGCCACCGTGCTCCTGAGTGGTGACAACGCATCTTGGGCTGCTCGGTGCCAGCCGGGCCATGGCAGGAGCCATGGAGGCTGGAGGCAGCAGGAGCAGGGAGATGCTGGGTGCGGGCAGGAGATGCCGTGCAGGATCAGCATCCCTGGGAGCCGGGGGGTGATCCACAGGCAGAAGGGTGACAGAGTGATGCAGAGGGGCAGAGACAAGCGTGACCAGCCAGGATGAGCAGGCTGCCAGTGCTGATGTGGGATTAACCAGGAGCTGGTGGTGATGGAGACATCGTCCCAACCCCTTTGAGCCCCTGGACGCAGGAGCCCCATCCCAGCAGGAACAACCCAGGCACCTTCCTCATTTCCAGGTTTAATTAGAAACGTATTCCAAAGCGCGAGCCCCAGACATGCTGGGCAAGGGCTGTGAATGCCATAAAAACCTGCCCAAGCGCCAGGAGAAGCAGGAATGTCCCAGGGGCCTTGGGACACGTCTCCAGCCTTGGCCTCACAAGCCAGAGCTGGGAGCAAACCCCTGCCCTGCACCTTCCCCACAGCAGCTTCATCCCACCCCCAGCTTGGGGAGGGCTGAGGGGGCTCAGAGCCACCGGGAACCCTCATGGCAGCTGCTCCTGGGGAGAATCCAGCTGGAAATGTGGGACCAACAGGGATATCCAGCCCCATGAGCAGAGACAAGGCAGGGGCTGCAGCCCACACTGATGGGGGATAGGGGCACCCCCAATGTCCTGGCAGAGAGGGGGGACCGAGGCAGGGAGCTGGGTCCTGAGCAGCAGTGCTGGGCGAGAGGCACAGCTTGGTGGGCAAGGGTGCTCCTCACATACCTGTGTACGCACATGGATACACACATGCACATGGATACACACATGCACATGGATACACACAAGGGCTACACACACATAGATGCACACACATGGATACACACACACACAGATACACACATGGATACACATACACACAGATACACACATGGATGCACACACATGCACACAGATACACATATGGATACACACACATAGACGCACACACATGGATACACACACATAGATACACATACATGGATACTCACGCACACAGATACACACATGCACATGGATATGCACACACACATGGATACACACACGCACATGGATACACGCACGGATACTCACACACAGACGCACGCACATGGATACACACACACTGATGCACACACATGGATACGCACACATGGATACACGCACACCGACACACACACATGGATACGCAGACACAGATGCACACACATGGACATGCACACATGGATACACACGCACACGGACACACACACATGGATACACACGCACACGGATGAACACACACACACACCCCAAGCCTGCTCGCCCCATCCCACCCTGGGATGAGGCTCCTGGCACCAGCCCCAACCCTGTTTGCTCCATGATAGTCCAGAGACCAATTCCTTGTGTCGGGATGGAGCCAGCACCGGGGCTGGTAGTGCCTCAGTGGCTCCCAGCCGGGAAAAACACCCCATGCAGACCATGGAGGAGGGAATGGGGAGCCTGACCCCGGGATGTGGGACCAGGCACAACCAGAGGAGGGGAGCGCGGGGGGGGAGCCTGGCTTTACCCCAGCGCTGGGGTGAGTCCAGTGCCAGGGCCACGGGTCGGGGGCTCACGTACCCCCCGGTGTCACTGCTTCCTCTGCACGACCTGGCGGAGGTGCAGCTCGCTCTCGGCGGCCACGATGGGCTGCTCGTTCTGCCGGTGGTGGCTGATGAGGTGGCTGATGCTCTCAAACAGCACGTCCTTGGTCCTCACCTGGGGGTTTGGGGGGGCCACGGTGCTCCTGAACCCTGGCAAGCAGGGTCCCCATACAACCTGCCCACCCCTGCAGCCTGTGGCCTCCAGCATCCTTCCCACCCTGCCCTTATCCCCATCACCCATCACCCACCCTGAAGCCATTGGCCTCCAGCATCCTTCCCACCCTGCCCTTATCCCCATCACCCATCACCCACCCTGAAGCCATTGGCCTCCAGCATCCTTCCCACCCTGCCTGTATCCCCATCACCCATCCTGCACCCTGTCCTTACCACTCCCTCGGGATCCACCAGCAGCAGATGCTTGGGCTGCCCGCTGTGCATGCCAGTCAGCACGTACTGCCCCGGGTTGGTGAGGCTGTCCCGCACCAGGAAGTCCCCATCCATCTGCAGGAGCCTCTCCGCATCCCTCCGGCTCATCTTCCCATGGTACCACGGCTCCCGCCTGAGCTGCTCCTCAGTGGGGGCAATGGGAGCCTTTCGCGTCGGGGGGCTCGGCCACTGGTCCTCGATGGGGGGGCTGCTGCTCCCCACAATGCACTCATGGAGCTTCAGGGCATCCTCGAATGGCCCTGTAGGACCGAGGTGAGGGGATGTCACCCTCCAGGACATGAAGCTGGGGCCATGCAATGGGCACCCCCCCAGCATGGCGGCTTACTCATATCAAAGAGGTCCTTCTTGGGGCTCTCCTCCGGCACCCCTCGAGCCGCTGATGCCTCCGGCTCCCAGGCATCCAGGCTCTGCGTGTTCACATACATGTGCTCCTCGTAGTCCCGTGGTCCCAAGGGGTGGCCATCAGCCTGCAGGTACCCATCCCCGGGCTGGCCTGCGAGGAGGGGGCATCACCACCAGCCCAGGTAGGGCAGAGCCATAGGGACCCCCACTGACCGGGTCCCCCCCCAGCAGTGGTACCCACCCTGGCTCTCCAGGTCCCAGGGTGGCCCTGGCTGGCTGCTCTGGTCTCTCCTGGCTGCAAACCCGGCCTGGGTAGAGGAGGCAGTGAGGATGCTGTGAGGGACCTGTGCTGGGGACCCCCATAGCAGCGCTGGCAGCACCCCCGGGGGCTCACCTGGCCGGAGGGGATGGAGCTGGAGGGCTGAGTGCGGATGTGGCCCAGGCTGGGGCCGTGCCGTAGCCGGGAGTCGATCAGCCCGCCCGGGGGCGGCTCCTTCCCGGGGATGCTGTTGTAATAATCGTGTTCGGCCGCATCTTCATCCTCCCCCCAGGCCGAGTCCTCTGCACCCAGCGCCCTGCAGCAGGGATGGGTGAGCCGGGGACACCCTGAGGGGCTCAGCGCCAGGGACATGCCCAGGGCTGCCCCCCCCAACCCCTACCTGTCCGGGGGCACCACCGCCTTGGGGGGGCTGTGCAGGTACTGCTTGAAGCGCAGCTCGAAGGCCTGTCCCACCGTGCTGATGACGCTCTGCGCCAGCCCCTCGCAGCACTCCAGGATGTGGCAGGCTGTGGACAGAGGGACAGATGGCTCAGATGTGTCCCCGCGCTCCCATCACTCCTCTGGGAGCTGCCCCTTGTGCCACCCCAAATGGAATCCCCCCATCCTCCAGCCTTCATCCCCCCAGTGCACCCCTCCTCATCCCTACAGATCCCAGGCCAGCGTCACCTCTCTGGTTGATGGGGTCCTTGGCGACGTAGGCGACATAGTCCGTGGTGTCCTGGGGGCACAAGGGGAGCTCAGGGGAGCTGGAGGAGGGCTGGGGGCTCCGGGATGAGAGGATGGGTCCCAGCCCCATGTCCTGCCCTAAGACCAGTTTGGCTCAGCCACAGGATGGGGACCCCCTTTAGGGATTGCAGCCAGGGTCTCACCGTGTCCCCACCGGAGGCGAAGGAGATGGATTGCATGTGGTGGTTGGCGATGATCTGTGGGGGGAACACGGCTCATGGCAGGGCTTAGAGTGGGGGCCTCCAGCTCTCCGGTTTGCAGCAGGAGGCACAGGGCTGGGAGGTGGCAATGCCACAGCCCTGGGGACGGCTCTGACCTGGCGTGTGGTGGGGATCATGAGGTTCAGCCCATCAACAGAGATGTTGACAGCGATGCTCATGCCAGCAAAGCGCAGGTTGCTCTTGCCCAGGATGGAGACAAGGGCTTTGTTGGGAGCCTGACAGGGGGAGAGGACCATGGAGGTGATGCAGCCCATTGGGTCCAGGCTTCCTGGGCTGAAGGAGGCAAAGGGGTTGCCCAAAGAGACCCCAGGATCTGCCCCATGAACCAGGCAGGCACCTCCAGCACCCTGCCCCAGGAAGGAGCACGGGGAGGGACAGACTGGGTGGAAACTCACCTTCTTCTTCCAGATGCCCTTCACTCCGGGCACTGCTTCATACAGTCTGTTGATGGCTTCCCTGTAAGCCACAGCCCCGGGCCCAGTTACTGCTCTGGACCCCCCCCCAACCCCTTCCCAGCTGCCCCCTGGCATCAGCCCCACAGCCCCTGGTGCTGCAGCCTCCCAGCAGCACTGCCCCACGTCACGGCCGCGGTACGTAATCCCAGCCAGGGCCACCTCCCTTCTCCTCTTTCCACCCATTGATCTGCAGCAGTGCCCTTCGTCATCGCCCTGTGTGCAGGGCGGATCCATGGGGCAGGGCTCCCCCCGGACCCTCGGCCCTGTGTGTCCCCCCAGCCTTGCCACAGGGCTCCCGGGGGGTGGTTTTGGGGTGCAGGATGAGCGCGGGGCTGTACCTGGTGACCTGCGTGCGGGTGTTGAAATCGAGGGACCTCATGGAGCGCAGCACCTCGATGCATCCCATGTACTATGGGGTGGGGGGACACAGTCAGAGCAGCCTCCTCCAGCCATGGCCACCAGCACAGGGCAGGTGAGGAAGAGGAGGGGAGAGGAAGAGCTGAGTGCCAGTGAGAAGGGCCCCCTCCAAGCCAGCTCCAGGGATCACACAGCACCCTTTTGTCCGCCACCCCAAATGATCCCATTGCATGCCCAGAATCCACGCTGAGACTCCACAAACTCATCTCGGCCCTATGGCTCATGATGCCCTTGGAGGGATTGAATCCTGCTGGGTCCAAGGCTACCCCCTGGCCCTGAAGCCCCCCTGGTCCCATCCCACCCCCAGCCGGCACGGAGAGGCCGTCCCCGGCAGGGTGATCCAAACAACACGAGCCAGGCAGCAGGGACATAAGCCAGGGATGGATATCCGGGACCCCTCCGCATCCCCTTGGCCACGGTCACGGCACCGGGCTCGGCCTCCGGTGGGACTTACCCGGACGATGTAGGAGACGCCGGGCCCCAGCACCCGCTCGTCGGGGTGCAGCCAGCCCTGCGCCGGTTTGCGGATGAAGCTGCCCTTGCGGCTCCACTCCTCCGCGCCCGGCCGGTTCCCCACCGCCGCCGCCGCCCGCCCCGCCGCCCCCCGCGCCCGCCCGCCCGCCGGCAGCGCGCACGGCGCGGCGGGGCACAGCGGCTCGCAGGCGGCCAACACGGCGGCCAGCGCCGAGGGGGGACCCGCCCGGGCCGGCGCTGACAGGTCCCGGCCGCCACCGGTACCGGCGGAGGGGCCGCGACCGAGGAAGCCGCCGGGACCGGGGAACTTCCACTGCGGCATCCGCGGCAGTAGCGCGCAGAAGGTGGTACCGGGCTCGGGCTCCTCGCCCGCCGCAGGGCTCGGCCCGGGGACCGGCGACGGCATAGGGGCGGTCAGCGGCTCGTCGCGGAAGCGGTCATACTTGGGCTCCGGGAGCATGCCCGGGGCCGCTCCGCTCCGCCGCTGCCGTTCCGCCGCCGCGCCGGCTCCCGCCCCCCGCCCGCTCCCCCGGGGCCGCGCCGCGCTGATGTCATGGTGCGAGCGCTCCGCCGCCGCCCCGGCCCCCCCCCGGCCGCCCCAGCATCCTCCATCCTGCGCCCTCCCGGCCCCCGCCGCCCCACCCCGGCTCCCTCCCGTAGCCCCGGCCCCGCTGCTGCCCCCGAGGCACCCAGGGGGCTGCGGGAGCCCCGGGAAGAGCAGGCACGGTCCCGGCGCTCAGGGACAGCGGAGGACGAGGCCGGCCGGACCCTTCCCCACCCCTCAAATGGCACCGGCACCACCGGAGCCTCCCCGAGGGCTGCCTTTGTCTCGCCGTCTCCTGGGCGCCTCCCGGGGCAGCGGCCGATGGGTGCCTCAAGTGCGGTCGGTATCTCAGGGCAAGGAGCCGCTTCTCCGCTCCCCCTGCTCGGTTTTCAACCTGCAGCAGAGCACCGGAACGGGCCCTGGCTCCTCCGACCCCTCGGGGGGGTGCCTCTGATGGGGCTCCCGGTGCGGGCGGCTCCGAGTGCCCGTTCCCAGGGGCGGCCCCAGGGAAGGCGCCGGGTCCCTCGCCCGCTGCCCAGGGACCGTTCGCAGGCGGTCGCGGGCCCCGGTGCACACGAGTTCCGCTCTCCGGTCCCCTCACTCGGGGTCACTCAGCAGCTTGGGGGGGGAACAATAACGGGAGGGGAGCGCGGGCGGGGCCGCACCCCAGCAGCAGCGTCCTGAGGGACCGAGCCCCCAGGCCAGGCTGTGCCCCGCCACCTCTCGGTGGTTCGGGGAAGGGATCGGTTGCGGCTGCCTCCAGCCGGGACACCGGGAGTAGGGAGCGCGATAACCCGAGACGAGCCGGTAGCGGCGGGACCCCGGGTCCGGGGCTCTGCGCCGGATCCCTGCACAGCGATAAGGAGCCCCCGTCCCGTCCCCTGCGGCACCCGCGGGAGGGGCAGCTCCCGGTGCCCCCGCCCCGGAGGGGAGGACCGGGAGGACCGGCGCATCCCACCATGCCCCGCGGCCCCGCCGAGGGGGTCGTAAGCCCCGCCCACCGCATCCCCTCTGTCTCCTCCCAGCCAATCAACGACGCGTTAGGGCGACAGGGAAGAGGCGGAGCAGCCAATGGGATGCGAAGGTACGTCCCGCCGGAAGGGCCCGTCAGCGCTGTCGCCTTGGTGACGGGAGCGGGGCCTGTGGGGGGGGCAGCGCCGCCGCCGCCCTCGCCCTCTCCCCGGGCCCGGCGCTCCCCCGCCCGGTGCGGGTTTGTGCCCGGGCCCGGGCTCGGCTCCGCGCGGCGTTGCCCGCTGCAGGGACGATGGGGCAGCCGCGGAGGCCGGCGAACGGCAGCGGCCCGTCGGCGCCATGACCGGCGAGAAGAAGAAGAAGAAGCGGCTCAACCGCAGCGTGCTGCTGGCCAAGAAGATCGTCATCCGCGACGGGGCCGGCGTGAGCGAGGGGCGGAGCGGGGCCGGGGCGCGGGGGGGTGAGGCCGGTGCTGTGCGGAGCTGCGCGGGCCCGCCCGGGCCTCCCTCGGGAGCACCGGAGGCATGCGCGCCTCGGTCCTCGCTCGGGGCCGGGGCTGTTCACCCGCGGACAGGCCTCTGGATCGCCGCTGTTTCACCGGGCGCGGGTGCTCGCTGGTCCCGTTGTCAACTCGGACGTGAGCCGTGTGCTTTGGAGGTGCCAGGCCGCGGTGGTGAGGGCCCCTGTGGAACGTTCGCCTCCATTGAGGGGGGGCCGATGCTGCGGGAGAGCAGCAGCAGTTACCGTGAGGGTGCTGAGGCGCTGGCACAGGGTGCCCAGAGAAGCTGTGGCTGCCCCATCCCTGGCAGTGTGCAAGGCCGGGTTGGACACAGGGGCTTGGAGCAAGCTGCTCCAGTGGAAGGTGTCTGTGCCCACTGCAGGGGTTGGAGCTGGGTGAGCTTTAAGGTCCCTTCCAACCCAAACTATTGCACGAGCAGTGCTGTAGGGCCAAGCACGTTGTGCCTGCACAGAGACAGCTTTGGAGTGGGTGCACCTGAGCTTAAGATGTCTACAAGCATTTCCCCTTTGGGTCTGTGCTCTTGAGAAGGAATAGCTCTGTCACGATCCTTTGGCCTGTCCTGCTGCCTCTTTGTGTATTTTTAGTGCTATTTTATGTGGCAGCTCGAGTGGTTCAGTGGGACAACTAGCGGGAGATCAGCTGTGCTGAATGGGTTAAGGACTAACCCAATAAGGGTGGTGAGGCACTGGAATGAGTTGCCCAGAGAAGTTGTGAATGCTCCATCCCTAGGGGTGTTCAAGGCTGGGTTAGACAGAGCCTTGGATGGCATGGTTTAGTGGGAGGTGTCCCTGCCCATGGCAAGGGTTGAAACTGAATGATCTTAAGGTCCTTTCCATCCCTAACTATTCTATGATAAGTGGAAGGAGTGATACTAAGCTGTGAGCAGGTTAGAGCTGGACTTAACTCCACCAAGTTCATCTTGGTGTAGTTATGGGAGAAATGTTTAACTGTGGATGAAGAGGGACAAGGAAAGGAGGAGGAGAGGGTTGCTCTCTGGAGTAAGGTGGGTAGCGGTAGCTGTAGTCATTACAGCCTCGTGCCACGTTCTCCCTCTGCTGCAAAACATTCTCTCCTTTGTATGCAGTAAAGCTGCATCCCCACCTCTTGCCTTGATGCTGTCGATTTGGGGTTGAAGCAGCGTTAATAGTCATTTATTAACATTTCAGCACAAGAATGTCTCTTGCTGCCTCTTCTGGTGTTTTAGGGCCTCACAGCTGTGGTGGTTGTCTAAAATGTGGTGTTAGCTGCAAAACAAACCTGTTCTGGTTGGGAGAATGGAGCTGGGGAAGAAATTGCTCTTCATGTGAGAGTTCCCATAACTCCTGTCTCTGGGAATGCATCACGGTGAACGCTGTGCAGCAGGACACTGATCAGACGTATCTCTGGTGCATGAAATAACTTGTATCTCAAGAGCATGGGATAGAAATGCCAGGCAGCTGTGAGGAGGTTGATACCCAACTCTTAGCCTAGGAGAAGCACTGGTCAGGTTGGACAGGGCTTGGAGCAAGCTGCTCTAGTGGAAGGTGTCCCTGCCTGTAGTGAGGAGTTGGAACTGGATGAGCTTTATGGTCCCTTCCATCCCAAACCATTCCATGATTCTAACAATGTTTCAGTGTCTAGATCTAGCATGGATTGGGATACACGTGCTTGCGTTACTCATGGAGCTCTGTTTTGCAGCGACAGGGCATCGGAGAGCCCAGCGTGTACCACGCCGTGGTGGTGATTTTCCTGGAGTTCTTTGCCTGGGGGCTGCTGACCACGCCAATGCTAACGGTGAGTGAATCTCCCTGGGGATAATCCTGCTTCTTGGGGACAAGAAACCACCCTGGGTAGAGATCTTAACACAGAGCCTTTGGAGCACAGGGGGTAGAAACCAAGATGTAATGGTTTGTAGCTGGAAAAGCTGGAGCAATAATGATTTTTTGATGGAGTTGGGCAATGATTTTCATGATTATTGCAGCTAAACTTGGAGCAAAGCATGAGTTAGAGCTTGGAAAGCTTATTTAGGGATAAAAGAGGTTTTTGTTGAACTGCCACTGTCATTCTCTGGGGCATCAAAGCACAGAGACAATTTCCTGGCAGTTCTTTATGATGCCAAGTCATGCTCCTGCTGGAGAGCCAGTGGCTCGTCTGGGATTGACTGAGGGGTGATTAATACAGGCAGCAATAAAGTGATGTGTAGAGAGAGAGCTTTAATAAAGCGACTGAAAATATCATCTTGGACATTTAAGCCTTTAGTTAAGGAGCTGATGCCCTGATGGGGCATCTCTCAGCTTCTTCACTTCAGTTTCTGGTGGTTGATGGCCAGCACACCTTGAAGTGTAACTACCAGGTGTATTTTTACCTGATCTCTGATTTCTAGGTAAATATGCAAAGGGAGTCTTTGATTATCAGGGGATGGTTTGGGTTGGAAGGGACCTGACTTTAAAGCTCATCCAGTTCCAATGCCCTGCCATGGGCAGGGACACTTTCCACTAGAGCGGCTTGCTCCAGGCCTCTGTGTCCAACCTGGCCTTGAACACTGCCAGGGATGGGGCAGCCACAGCTTCTCTGGGCACCCTGTGCCAGTGTCCCATCACCCTCACAGGGAAGAACTATTCCAGGCTTCTCCCTGCCAGGGGCTTTGCACAAGCTGCTAGCTCTGTGGCTTTGGTTTTGTTTTCTGTAGGTGTTACACCAGACTTTCCCTCAGCATACATTCTTGATGAACGGCTTGATTCATGGAGTCAAGGTAAGGAATATTCCTTCCAGGCTTTCATCTGAACCTGTGATCAGGGCAAGAACTAGCAAGCCATGGTAATCCATGTGGCCTTGCTGATGGCAGCCAGTGTTTGACAGATGATAGAATCCCAGAACACCTGGTTGGAAGGGACCGCACGGATCATCTGGCCCAACCTTTCTAGGCAAAGCATGACCTAGACTGAATAGAATCATAGTTTAGGTTGGAAAGGACCTTAAGATCTTGAATTTCAGCCCCTTTCCAGTTTGGGGTGCTACTGGCAAACCAAAAGCAAAATGAAGAGTCAACAAAGTGTGGACGTTGGGTTCTTGGGGCTGTGGATTTTACTGAGCAGTATTAACAACCTGCTGCTTGTCAGCCTGGGTTTGAGGCTGTGAGAGCTGTGTGTCTCAGCTGCAGACATTGCAATCAGCATGAGATCAGCCCTGGATCCATGTTCTGGAGTGTAACGACATGAAGAATCAATGACATCTGAACTCAGCAGAAATAGAAGTTGGAACTTAGCGGCCTCAGTGGGCTCTCCCTGACAGAAGGTGGGGAGTGTGCTATGGCATGGGTTTGGACTAGACCAGCATTCCCAGAGCAGAATTGGAGGCAAATGACCAAGCACTTGGGAATGTGGCAAACCAGCCTGTTAGATCCTGGCTCTGGCAAGAGGATCTTGGGGAGGTTTGCTTCCATGAGAGCTAAGCACTTCCACACACACATGAAAGCTCTTCCCTGCTGGTCTCCAGTTGGAAAGGCATGGAACAGTTTTCTTTGTGCTTAATGGCCTTGGCATCTCGTCAGCTCTGTCATGTCTCCATCTAAAAGAGAAAGCTTTCCCTCGAACTGCAGCAGATGTTCATGGGATGGAGCTGTGCCAACATCTTTTTAGGTACTGATGAGCAGCTCCTCATGCCTGAGGGTGACCACAGCCGCAGGCAGAGCAGTCACAGAGAACAGGAGGGTTTAGCAGCACTGAGCTGCTTGAGGGTAGGTTTTGATCCCTAAAAGGATGTGAACAGTGTAACAAAAGGTTCTGTGATCTCCTGCTTGTAGGGAATAGGATGGGATCGTCTCCTCACCCTGTTAGCGTAGTGTTGTCAGAAGCACTTGCTGTCGACAATCAGCATTTGACTGAGGGATTTCTCTCTGTCATCCTGTCTGTCTTAGGGTCTGCTTTCTTTTCTAAGTGCCCCACTGATTGGTGCTCTCTCTGATGTCTGGGGCAGGAAATCCTTCCTCCTCCTCACTGTCTTCTTCACGTGTGCTCCAATTCCCCTTATGAAGATCAGTCCGTGGTGAGTGTATTCCTGTTGGAACCAAGGGGTTCTGAGGAGAGGAACGAGCGCGAGACAGAACGATGGGGGATTTGTGGGTGTTGCATTTGAGGATGATGGCATCGTCCATCCAGTGGAGAATGGTGCTCGGCCTAGAGACTCATTTACTTGCCTGGTTCTACCAGAGGATTCAGTGTTAGGAAGAAAGAGTCTTTCCTGGTGCCCATTCTCCTCCTGACAGGTCCATTGTCACTATTCTTGGGCCACCAGACTGCAGCTCAGTGCTTCTGGTGCAGTGAAATAGGAGGGCCTGCAGGAGCTGTGCACTGGGGTGAGGTTGCTCCCTAACTCTGTGGCACGGCCTGTTTCAGGTGGTATTTTGCTGTTATTTCCATGTCTGGAGTCTTTGCTGTCACCTTCTCCGTGATTTTTGCCTACGTTGCTGATATCACCCAGGAGCATGAACGCAGCACGGCGTATGGCTTGGTAAGGAGCTACGCAACTGCCTTATCTCTTGGAAGCAATATTTGGGGCTTTGCAGGTAGGAGAGATACAAAATGAGGGCGGGAGATTGATTGCCTGAGGACAGTATCAGTAAACAGATGGTATGTGCTTCACTATAACACAGTCTCCCTGTTGCTCTGTGTGTGATTTAGCACTGCTGGAGAGGGCTTAAAATCATAGAATCAGCTTGGTTGGCAAAGACCTTTAAGCTCATCAAGTCCAACCATTCCCCATCACTGCCAAGGCCACCACTAACCCATGGCACTGAGGGCCTCATCTACATGGGTTGTGAACACTTGTTTGCTTGTTCCTCTACAGTGTGAATACTGGCTGTATTGTTGCTCAGCCTTTAAACCAGCCTGGTCAGGAGCTTCTCCAAGCCAGGCTGCGATTGTGCCCCTTCTATAGGGTTCCTGAATTATTAGGACAGCTTTCATTTCCCTTTGTTAGATTGCACCCAGAGCACACGTCACCTTTCTGTCTTTTACGTGGATTATCTCCATCAAAGGTGGCAAAACTCCTACCCTGGGCTTACCCAGGAGAGGAAAACAGGCTCTAGGAAGGAGAGGCTGGATTCCTATTCTCTGCTTCCAGGTGTCAGCCACGTTTGCTGCTAGTCTGGTCACGAGCCCAGCCATTGGGGCATACCTCTCCCAAGCCTATGGTGACACGTTGGTGGTTGTGCTGGCTTCAGGTGTGGCATTGCTGGATATCGCCTTCATCCTGCTGGCAGTGCCGGAGTCGCTGCCGGAGGAGATGCGCCCGGTCTCCTGGGGAGCTCCAATCTCTTGGGAACAAGCAGATCCATTTGCTGTAAGTCATCTCGCTGCTGCTTTTCCACATCTTATCCCTTCTCTTTGCTTTAGTTCTGCTAATCTCTCCCAAAAGGAAGATGCATTCCACAAAAGGGGGAGGTTGTGAGGCTCAGATTAACCTTGTTGAAGGTACCCTCTCCAGGTTGCATATCCATAAAGCTGTCCAGCAGCTTCCAACCCTTTTCCTGTAGCTACAAACCATGTAAAAGCAGCTCCAGATGTCCCGAAGCAAGAGCATCTCTTGGTGGAAATGTGCCACAGTTGTTTGACTATGAATTCCATTACTTGTCTTCAGAAGTCTTTTGTGTTCTGGCTTCTCAGGACCTTTGCTAAGGATGAGGAGCTTTGCAGTGCACCTTTGCTGGCTGAGGAAAAAGCGATTCTGATCCAAAGCACTTGGCTAAATCTAGGAGACTGAAAGGTCCAAGTTCCTCAGTGTAGGGTGTGAGTTGGTGCCGTTGTGCATCAGGCTGGCGTGTTGTGGCAGTGTTTGCATCTTCCTCCAGGATGCTGCTCTGGTTTCACTTCTCGGGTGTAAGCTGGTGACTCAAGCACTTGGTTTCGCTGTCTCTGTACTTGGAGAATAGTTCATGATGTTTACTCTCCTTTTCCCCTTTTAACTGATGTCATTTCCCACTCCTCTTCCCTACAGTCCTTGCGGAAAGTGGGTCAGGATTCTACAGTGCTGCTCATCTGTATCACTGTCTTTCTCTCCTACCTTCCTGAAGCCGGACAGTATTCCAGCTTTTTCCTGTACCTGCGACAGGTCAGTCTCTTGCCATGACGTGGGGCTCTGCATGCAGGAGATCCCAACATGAGCAGCTTGTGCCCAGGATCCTGGCCTGGCTCAGCACCAGTGCGGCAGCAGGGCCAGGGCAGGGATTGTCCCCCTGCACTGGGCAGTGGTGAGGCTGCACCTCGAATCCTGTGTTCAGCTCTGGGCCCCTCACTCCAAGAGAGGCATTGAGGTGCTGGATGGGGCCAGAGAAGGGCACTGCAGCTGGTGCAGGGCCTGGAGCACAGTGGGATGGGGAACGGCTGAGGGACCGGGGGGTTCAGATGGAGAAGAGAAGGCTCAGAGGGGACCTGATCGCTGCCTACAACTGCCTGAGAGGAGGATGGAGCCAGGAGGGGGCTGCGCTCTGCTCCAAGGAACAAGGGATGGGACAAGAGGAAACGGCCTCAAGCTGCACCAGGGCAGGTTTAGATGGAGCTGAGGAACAATTCCTTCCCCAGAGGGTGCTCAGCATTGGAACAGGGGCACAGGGCAGGGCTGGCGTCACCGTCCCTGCAGTGTTCACACACTGTGGAGATGAGGCCCTCAGTGCCATGCAGAGGAAAATCTTCCAGTTGATTCCTGTGGCAGCGTGGGGGTGGAGGAAGGGATGGTTCATTGATGCTTAGGTACCTGCTAAGCAGTGTCAGCAAACACTGGTGCCACTGGTGGGGTGGCTTTTCCCATAGAGCCCAGATCTCTTGCCTAAAAAGCCCCTCTGTGGTGTTTTCACAGGTCATTGGGTTTTCCTCAGAGACTGTGGCAGCCTTCATTGGGGTTGTTGGAATTCTCTCCATCCTGGCTCAGGTGAGCACCAGTTTCTCTCTCAGCTCTTGCAGTCTGGTTATAGGAATGTCCAAAGTTGCTGACAAGTGGAAGTCCCTTAGACCGGGCTGTGCCATGGAATGTGCTGGGTTCTGACATGGTGTTACTGGAGTGGAGGAGTCAGTGTCACAGCGGCACGTGTTCCCTCGGATTCCCATCCTCTTGCCTTCCAGTGCTCTCATCCTTTTCTGCACTTCCTTTCAAAACACCTGGTTTTCTTTCCAGACAGTGGTGTTGGGAATTCTCATGCGTTCCATAGGAAATAAGAACACCATCCTGTTGGGACTAGGCTTCCAGATCCTCCAGCTTGCCTGGTACGGCTTCGGATCGCAGCCTTGGTAAGAATTGGCTCCTGTTTGTTTCATGGCACTTTGGCAGCTCCCTGTGCCCTGTCTGGAGGGTGATGCCCTACTGCTGTCTCAGATCCTGCCTCCTAAGCACTGCCTCTGTCCCCCAGGATGATGTGGGCTGCAGGAGCCGTGGCCGCCATGTCCAGCATCACCTTCCCAGCCATCAGCGCCATGGTATCTCGGAACGCAGACCCCGACCAACAGGGTGAGTTCATCCCAGCAGGAGCCTGCGCTGACTATGTTGGGATTAGTGGTGGAGGGATGGACAGGAACCTGCACTTGCTGTGGAGTGTCTTGTTCTGAGTTGTATTGATGCTTTGGGAGGGAATGTTCTCTGAGGTGGACAAGGAGCCTGCTGCTTAAGCTTCATGGTTCAGCCCTGAGGCCTCAGACTTGGCTGCCTTCAATTCCAATGGAAACTGTTGCTTGATGTGCCCAAGCACATTTTATTCTCCAGCCAGACACTGGATGAGCAAAGCTCATCACCCGCTCACTGCTTCCTCTGTGGGGTCCGTGTCCATCCAGACCTGGATGGTTGAGCCTGTCTTTAGATACGGAAGCATCCTCAAGTAGCACAAGCAGCTGTAGGAAGATCTTCCTTTCCCTGCTCTGTCCCCAGGTGTGGTGCAGGGGATGATCACTGGGATTCGGGGTCTGTGTAATGGCCTGGGGCCGGCACTCTATGGCTTCGTCTTCTATCTCTTCCACGTGGAACTGAATGAAATGGCTGAGGTGGAAACTCTGGGTAAGGCCTCCAAACCCAATATGGCCAACCCTACGGATGAGGTAACTGTTCAGCTTTGTCTTTCCTTTTAGGCTGCTTTTCCCTTGCGCTTGAGCATTAACCATTCCTCTGTTGCTTCCTACAGAGCAGCATCATCCCAGGGCCTCCCTTCCTGTTCGGGGCTTGTTCTGTCCTGCTGTCGCTCCTGGTGGCCTTGTTCATTCCAGAACACAACCTTGCACTGAGATCAGGCAGCCACAAGAAGCACAGTAACGGAGCCCAGGCCCACACCCACAGCCCTCAGGCTGGTGGGTCGGATGGCAAAGAGCCCCTGCTCGAGGACAGCAGCGTATGAGGCCGGGAGAGAAGGACCTGGCTCACATCTGGACCCCAGGCCAAGGATGGACTCAGCCAGTGGGAGTTCAGGGAGAGAGAGACAGGGTGGGGGGAGAGAAGAAGTGAGGTGAGACTGTGCCACTAACAGCTAATGGGAAGGGATGAGGCTTCCCTTCAAGCCAAATACACCCTCAGCTGGTGCAGAACCGGAGTTGCATCATCTGGTGCTGATAGAAAGGGGAGATACTGAACTGCTCCTTGGGAAGGGATAGTTCTTGAAGGCAAAGCTGCCCTTGTACATGAGCACCGAACTTCGAGGTGCGCCCTGCCAAATCCTCAGCTCGCCAAGGAAAACTGAAGGAGCAAATGTTGGCTTTGTTCTGGGGTGAACTAAGGGCCTTGGCAGCTGGTATAAACCAAGGCATCAGCTGCATGCCCCATCCCCTGGTGGAACCGGTCCCATCACAGCTCACCTGTGGGCAGCAGCAACCAGAGCCATGCACCGAGGTGAAGAGCAGATGGTGTGCTCAGGCCTGAGCTGCCCCTCACTGCGTGGAGCCCATGGATTGACCCCTGTTGGCCCGGGTGAAACTTAGATCCCCCCCCAAAATCTACTGACTTAATGTTCTGATGAAGATAAGTTGCACAGAGGCGAATGGGAGAGGGAAGGGCAACCCTGTGAGTGCCGGGTGCTGAGGTGGTCAATGATGTTTGTGTTCCTGTTTGGCTTTTTCCCATTACCCTGTCTTGGTAGGAGGATTCTTCAGAGCCGGTTTTTCAGGCGTTCTAAGGGGTGATCAGAAAATAGCAGCTCTCTGAGAGCCTGGAGAAGCAACTCAACCCTATGGTGCACTTACTAAAGCTTTGAGGGAAAGGTCAAAAGGAGCTGTTTCTCCTGAGCACGTCCATAAAGCACGTGGGGTTTTCCCCTCAGGCTCTTGCCATCCGATATTAAAACCAGATAACAACTGCAGCTCTTGTTCTTTCTCAGTCCAGAAGCTCCCGATGATGATCATTTGCAGTTGATTTGAACTTAGAGGTTGGGATTCCATGGAGTGTTTCTGAGCCTGCCGTGAAGGTGCTTGTTTGGTTGACAAATGGAGTTGAACCTCTGCTTCAGGAGAACAGCAGGTCCTTGAGTTGGAACAGCCCTGTCTTGGAGCAGGAGCTGTGTGAGAGCTGTTGTCCATCGGGCTGGGACAGGTCTCCCAGGGGAAGAAGGCCAGGAGGGAGGGAGCACTGGCTCCATGTCCTGGCTCTTTGCAAACAGGTGACAATGGCTGTGCTGGGCCTCTGCAGCAGTGGGTTTAATGGAAAACCCAATGGGATGACCATGGAGAGGCAGGTCCTGCTGGTACAAGCCTGATAGAGCCCTGCCTGTCCCCTGCTCCAGGGTGCATTTGGCATCTGACCTCTTCTATACGCTTGTTGGTGTTGGCGTTGGGTAGATCAAGAGCTGCAGTTCCATGTAGGTCTCTTAAACCCTGTCAGATGGGAACAGCTTGGGGCCGCTGCCTGCACTAGGCTGGGCTCATGCTCTACTCTCTGTTTCCTGATTTTCTGGACCAGTTCTTTATTGGAAGTAGACATTGAAGTGGAAGAATTGTCAGCTGGTTTTGCATTAACCCTGCCCAGGCCCTGTATTCCCTGGGGGCAGAGGGCA
Organism: Amazona ochrocephala; assembly: GCA_039720435.1. NCBI lineage: Eukaryota > Metazoa > Chordata > Aves > Psittaciformes > Psittacidae > Amazona > Amazona ochrocephala. The sequence goes on from CM077885.1 coordinate 30,177,138, forward strand.
GCAGAGCAGGAACGGAGAGGGAAGGCAGCAGAAAGCCTCAGTGACCTGCAGTGATTCCGGTTTTCCCAAGCTCATTGTGGTGATGTCCGTGCTGTGTGTACACAGCGAGCTACTTTCCTGAAGGAAATCCAATCCCTGACCCATTCAACTCCACATTCCCTTCTCGGAGCAGAGCTTTCCCAAGCACATCCGCTGTTGATTCCCGCTCTTACTCAAATGAACTCAAGTTGGTTTTTCCCTCACACCCAAATGAAGTTGAACCAAGGAACCGTTACCTCCTCATGTACTCTGAGGCACTTGGAGCTCCAGGGGTAGGATGGAATCGTAGGATATAGTGGAATGTTATGGAAAGAAGAACGTAATTTATATGATCTAAAGTATAGAGAGATATATTTTTAAAGGTCCTTTATTGTGTAGTTTATTGAAACAAATCCTGTTCCCTCCCAGCACCGCTGCTGCCTGTGGCCTCTCCTCCCCTCCAGCCAATGGAACCAGCCGGGTGAGCTTCCCTGCTCCATCCCCATCCATCCCGCTGCCACATCCAAGTTGCCAGTGATGCCAGCATCCCCCAGCTCCTGTGCAGTGGATCTGGAGGGCTTTGATCACTTCATCACCCCAAGCTCAGGGCCAGGAGATGCTGCAGGTCGCTGATGCAGTGGGGGCTGCATGGAGGGTCCTACCATGGTGGAGCAGGTACACAAGGGCGCTGTTGGTACCATCAGGGTGGTTTGGACCTTGGCTCTGATGGCACAGGGGACATGACAGGGCCCCAAGCCCAGTGCCTGCAGAGCCAGGACTCACTGTGGCACTTGTTCCTGGCGCTGGAAGCAAGCAGGGATCCCTTCCCATGGATTTGGAGCTCCTTTCCCCTGGTTCCGCACTTCCCCAGCGCCAGGCATGGAACTGGGACCCAGCCACTGTTCTGCCTTCAAGGGACACGGGAGGCCTCGAGCCAAGTGGTGACGGAGCTGAGATTCCTGGACCTGAATGACGAATGTCTCATTCCGAAGGGCCGGGAATTCTGCAGCGTCCCACTGGAAAGCTGGGAAGATCCGTATGGAGCATCCAGCCTGGTTTGCCAAGTTTTCTGTTACTTTCTATGGAAAAAAAAGCGCAACTTTTTTTAAAAGAGCCTTTTCTTCACCACCCCCCCCCCCGTCCGCCCGTCCCCCCCATGTGCTGGGAAGTGCCTGAGCCCAACTGCTCCACAGCGGCATTCCCAGGAGCTGTCTGCAGCGACTTCACATTGAGGTCGGGGCCAACAACACCCCAAAACTAAGGCAAGGATTGGCTTCATTCGCCCTTCAGCTGCAGTTCCAGCGAGTTCAAACTGATCTTAGTGCACTAAACCCCCCCCGTTAAACCTTTGCTTTCTCTTTTGCCATGGATTTAGCAAACCAGTCCCTTTTCCCTTCCCCAGTTTGGGTTCTTTTCTCTGCACTGGAATGGCTGCTTCCACCTTTAGTACCTTGAAAGAGTGTGGGCATTGGGTGAGCCCATGCTCCGAGCTGACCATTGCGAGCGTTTCTGGGTCTCTCTTCTGAAGCTAACAGGGAGCTGTGTTCCTTTCCGTTCAGGTTGTGTTTAGAGCTGGCTAATCTCTCCCTCCTCCAGTGGATTATTTATTAAACTGCTGCTTTCCTGTTGTGTTGAAGCTCTTCTGTCCTCATCCTTCTCCCTCGGGTCCCAAGATGCCTTCAGAGATGATGCTTCAGGCCTCCTAAATCTGTCTCTTACAGGTACAAACTGAGTTCTTTCCACCTATTCCTTCAAACAGAGCTAAAAGTACTTTGGAACCAATTCACATTCACCCTTGATCCTATCACAGCTTTCCAGGCTTCCACTGGAGCATTACAATAGCTCAGGGCACATCCCTGGCTCCCACCTCCCCAGGGCTGGTTTGGAGCCTCTTCATTTCAAGTCAGGCTTCATTTAGATCTTATCTTACCCACTTAAACACTTGTGGTGGTTGAGGATGCTACTGAGTGAGGGATATAATCACAAGCGTCAACACATCCATGTCTGCTCTTGGATGGGAGCTGTGTCTGACAGCCCATATCCCGTAAGGAGCTGGAAACACAAACTCCATCCCACAAGATGTTGCCTTTTGTCTCGATTTCCTCCGGATTTGAGCTCCTTATTGTATTTATTTCATCTTGATTTGAGACAGACTTTGCCTCACTGGAGGGAAAAGGGAAGGGATTGCAGAGGCGGGTGGTGCTGGGCACTGCTGTGATGGGGATGCTGAAGGTGAGGGGCAGGGCCTGGCTTTGGGACCAGCCTTTCCAGGGGAAGTTTCCAGAGTTTTGCACCATGTGGAAAAGCTTCATCTCATTCCAGATGGCTCCAGCCCTGTTGTTTCTGGTGTGGGGCATTAGCAGTGCTGGTGATGACAGCCCAGGGCTACACCCCAGCCTCAGGGGCTTGGCTGGGGCATCCTGTGCTTGTCCCATCTCTCCCCATTGAGCTGTTCTGCTTCCTGAGGAGCACCTCTGGAGTGAGCTCTGCCCCGCTCCTGCCCTCAGGAGGAAGCACCATCGGCTTCCAGGAAAAACCTTCCTCCTTCCGTTTCTTGAAAGCCATCGTCCCCTTTGCTCCGACCTCAAAGGTTTCCTGTTGGGTGGAAGAGTGTCCCGGTGCCTGAGGTTGCTCTTTCCAGCCTGATGGTCCCTCTGTGCCGGGATCAGCTCCAGGCACACACATCCTCAAGTGCTCTTCAAGCCCCGAGCCAGAGGAAGGGCATCAGGAGGTGCTGGACTCTGATAGTTATTGATGTCCTGGGGAGTGGTCCAGGAAAGCTGCTTTCTAAAGGCAAGGCTGCTCCATGAGTGCTCTGCTCTGATTGGGATGCTGCAGGGCCATAGCGAGGGGTACCCAGGGACTTGGGGTGATCCTGCAGCAGCGAGCGTGGTCCTTGGGGATGGTGTTTCCCCTCTTTAAGCTCTTCCTTGCTGAAGGAACTCGGTGCTTGTCCCATCGCCCACCGGTGGCAGCGGGAGCAGAAGAAGAGGTGGCACCAGGACAGGAGCAGCCTTGGGAACTCCGGGAAGTGGCTCTGGTAACAGGGTGGAAGGACCAAAACCCCCAGAGCCATCAATCAGTGGCTGCAGCTGAGCGTGCAGATCCGATGGCAGCTGTTTACAGAGCACTTCCCTTGCTCCCAGGCTTCCCAAAAGGATGCGCGACGCGCCCAGTGCCCGGAGCGGCCTCTCCAGTGTTCCCGGATGGGAAGGGATGGGTCCTGTGCCCAATTCCCACACCTGTGATGGGAGGTGCAGGGCTGGGAATGTCAATGTCCTCTCCTTCAGCACCTTCCCGGCAGGATGGGATGCGGCGGAACCAGGTCCGTCTCTTCCCATTTGCTGGGTAGGAGTGAGGAGAGGATGCCAGCCCTGCCATGAGACAGGGCCTTGGGGCTGCATAACAGGGAGTGATCCACATCTGCATGTGGGGACACGTTCTCCATCTATCCCATAAAACCAACCCTCTGAGGAACACCCATCCCTGAAAACACCCTGTCCTGGGAGCAGACACTGTTTGCAGCCCTCGAGCCTGGGGCTGGTCACCTCCTTTCCAAACACCACATTGGGTTTTGGGGCTCATTAGGTTTATCCCTCAGGATGCCGCATCCCAAGGCTGTGTTCCCATGGGGGGCCCAGTGGGATGTGCTCTGGGACAGCCACACTTGGTGATGCTGAACGTGGGCTCTGGGGGTCTGAAGGCCCCTCTCATAGAGCGATGTCTCCCCTCCACAGCCCTTGTGTTGTGCAAGAGCTGCACTTGGAAGCAGATCAGATCCCTCCCTCTGGAAATACCCCTTGGGCTGGAAAGCTGTGGAGGTCCGGGGGGGAGGGCGGTTCCTAAAGCTTAAGAAGGGCTGAGGACGGAGCTGGCGGCCAGAAGGAGACAGCCGCAACCAGGAGCATTCACTCCCTGGAAGGAGGGAAGGAAGGAAGGAAAAGCAGCCCTTGCCGTGGGTGATGGAGCCGGCTGCACTCCTCCTCCTCCTCGGCTTGCTGTGGGGCTGCAGAGGTGAGTGCTGGGGGACCAGGAGCATCCTGATCCCTTAACCCCCTCTGCCCACAGCTCTCTGCTCTGCCGCATGGTACCGTGATGGGATCTCCCCATCACTGAGGTGCCAGAGCAGCAGCAGAGCTGGTGAGGGATGAGAAGGTGGGGAAAGGGGTGTTTGGGATTGGCAAATCCCAACAGCGAAGGCAGGGGGATCAAGGATGGAAGCACTGTCACCTCAGCACTGATCCCCATAGTGGTGGGGACGGAGCTCATGCAGCACCTGAGTGCGACCATCCACATCTCAGCAAGCCAAGGAACCAGTATCCCGCTGGCCTTGTCACATCATCCCCATCCCTAATCCAGTGTTTTCCCTCTTCCCTGGCCCAGAGCAAGCCATGGGCAGGCTGGTGGTGACACCACAGGAGCCGGTGGTGCCGTACGGGGGCTCGGTGGGGCTGAACTGCTCCCTCCATGCCTGCGCCGAGGGCATGGTACAGTGGAAGGGGCTGGACACCAACCTGGGGAGCGTCACCTCCTTTCCCACCTACAGCATCCTGCACGTCAGCAGCGCCGTGGCTGCCATGGGGGGCACCAAGATCTGCCAGGGCGCTTGCCAGGGGCAGTACTACCAGCGCACTGTCAACCTGCGGGTCTATGGTAAGTGTTCCCCAGCCCATCCATCACCCACATCCCGGAGCCTGCGGTGCCACAAGTCACAGCTTGACCCTGGAATTGCTTTGCCAGCACTGCCGGAGGGGCTGCAGCTGGAGGCAGCCCCCCGAGCCCCGGTGCCGGGGCAGCCCCTCAGCCTGCGCTGCTCGGCCCATGGAGTGTACCCGCACAAGGGGCTGCTCCTCACCTGGTACCGGGGGGACCAGGAGCTGCAGGTGACAGACCCCGATGTCACCGAGACTGAGGAGGAGCTGTTTGACATCGTGGCCACGCTGGCGGTGGATGGGAAGGAGGTGGAGGAAGGGACGGAGTTCAGGTGCGAGGTGACGCTGAGCATCGGGCAGGAGACCTTCACCCGGGTGGCATCGGTGGTGGTGAGCGCCAGGGGTGAGTGATGGGGATCCGGGTCCAGGGGCTGCCCCGTCGCTCCCATCACCCTGTGCTGCTTGGCTGGAATAGGAGCAGTCCCTATTCCTGCCCCGCTCCGCAGATATCCCATCCTCTCCCTGCCCAGGGCCGCATCCATGGGGGGGAGGGTGGTGGGGATGATGTGTCCCAGCTCAGAGCTGCAGTGAGGTCCGTGTCCTTCTCTGTGCACAGCTACGCCGGTGGCCACGGGGACCCCTTGGCCAGCACCGGCTCTGACACAGAGCCCCAGCACAGCGCTGCCCGCAGAGCCGAGCATCCCCACGCACGGTCCCAGCGCACCGCAGGAGCCTGATGCTGCCACCGAGCGTCCTGCTCCCGGGGCCGCCACCACCACGGGCAGGGCGCATCCGATCACCACCGCCCCGCTGCCCGGCCCCGGCACGGCCGAGATGCAGCGGCTGGATCCAGCCACGGGCACGGTGCCCGCCTGCAGCCTGCGGCTCTGGTCGCTGCCTCCCAACGGGACTCGGGGCCGGGCGCTGCGCATCGAGTGCCGGGCGCGGTGTCCCGGCAACGCCACCGTGCGCTGGCTGCGGACCCCGGTGGCCCTCTCGCAGTACCGGCAGGAGGCGACGGGCAGCAGCTCCACGCTGCAGCTGGACCGCGCCGAGCCCCGGCACCAGGGGCACTACCAATGCGTCCTGCTCGGACACGGCTCCCATGCGGCCAGCCTGCACCTCGCGGTGCTGGACGGTACGTGGTGCTCTGCAGACACCTCCTGCGCGCCCCATCGAGCGTGTTCGGGCTGCAGCGCCTTGTGTTAGCGCGGCGTTCGGGTCTGTTGGCACCTAGAGCTCCTTTTGGTGTCTTCACAGACGCGTCCAGCACGGGCGCTGCCGTCGCTGCGGGGACAACGGTGTCGCTATTGGGACTGATCGCGGCCGGTGCTGGGGCTCATTGCCTGTGGAAGCGATTCCACTCTCAGTACGAACTGCCTTAGGAGCGGGAGCCCTGCAGACACCCGCAGCCGGACCCGTCCCTGCTGTCACCCGGCTGCCCTGCTCGCAGCGGTGGCCGCGGAGCTGGTGGGATGCGTGATGTGGGATACGGGATGCGGGATGCTGCTGCCGGGACCCTCCGAGCTGCTCCCGAAGGCTCCAGCCCTGATCCTGCCGGGAAGCTCCGCTCGGGGGAGCGGAGACCCCCGACGGCACCACGGGAGGAGAGGGAGGACGGAGACGTCCGCAGCGGTGGAGGACGGGGATGCGCAGGGCTGCATCCCGTTGGGGTGGGTTCAGCTGTTGGGGGCACACACGAGGGTGGGAGGAGGGCGACAGCGATCGCCGATCGCCACAGGAGAGTCGGGGGCAGCCCCGGCGGGGGGGGGCTGCAATAAAGGGTCCTTGTGTGCACCCGAAACCAGCGTCCAGTTGCTAAGGGCGGGCGGAGCCATGGCTGCCGCGGCGCCGGCTTCTTTGCCCACACCCAAGATGGCACCCAGCCACCTCACCCAATGGCGCCTCGCCCGCCTGCCTTCCCAGCCCTCCGATTGGCTGCCAGTAAGCAAGATGGCGGCGCACGCCATTCCCTCCCGGGCGGAACGCTGCCCGCAGCCAAGATGGCGGCGTGCGAGAAGCGGCGGCCGGGCTCGGCCCCGGGCACCGGGCGGGCACCGGGGGCGGCGGGCGGCGGCAGCAAGGCCGAGTTCCTGCTGCGGGCCGGGGTCACCGCCATGGTGCGGGAGGCGCTGCTGAAGGTGCTGGAGGCGCGGCCGGCGGAGCCCGTGGCCTTCCTGGCCGATTACTTCGAGCGCCTGGTGCCGGGCGATGCCGCCGCCGAGCCCGCGGGGCCGCCGCAGCGCCTGGCGCGGGCGCTGTGGTTCGTGGGCCTGGCTCATCACTCCCATAGGTGAGGCGGGGAGCGTGGGGCGCGCTGTGGTTCGGGGCGGGCAGTGCTTGAGGCCGCTCTGGGTTATGTCACCACAGGACGGCCTTCGACAGCAACACCGGCGCGGCCTACGAGGTGCTGGGAGGCGGCGGGCGGCGGCGGGCGGCGGGCGTGGACGGGCGGCTGTACAGCGAGCTGCTGCGGAGCATCTGCCGGCACGGGGAGGCGCCGGCCGAGGCGGCCGCGGCGCTGCTGCGGAGGGTGCGGTGCCGCGACCACGAGGCCGTCCCCTTCGATGTGTTCCGCTACGGGGTCCTCACCTGCTTCGTGCTGCTGGAGTTCGCGGGCAAGGCGGACGCGCTCTTCGCCGTCCTGGACGGAGGCTCCGGGGCTGCCGACGCCGCGGTGTGCGAGGCGGTGCTGAGGGCGCTGGAGGAGGCGCTGGGCTCCGGGCACTTGGCGCAGCCCAGGCGCTACCTAGAGGCTGGTTCGCGGTTGGGACCGGACGGCCTGGCCCTGGCCATGGACCGGGCGCTGCAGGAGAGGAAGCTCAGCGGCTCCATGAGCAGGGAGGAGTTCCTGAAGAAAGCCACCGCCTTGTTCGTTGCTAAAGTGAAGCCCGTTGAGTAACAGCCCCTGAGTGCTCCGCACCCCGGTGCTGGGATGGACAGTGAGTGTGGACCGGAGGTTCCCAATTGCCATGCTCGCTTCCTTGGTCTGAGTGCAATGGGCGCCTGGCCCCCTCCAGTGCCGGATGCATCCCGCTCCGTTGTGCCTCTCCTGGTCGATGGCATTTCCAATCCAGCTTCATTAATGGATCTCTTTAGGTGTTAAGTGGGGGCTTGTGAGGAGCAGGGCACAGAAGCCGTTAAAAATGAGCCAGAATTGGGGCTGCACCTTGGCGCAAGCCATGGGCTCATCCTCACCCCTTTGCAGCCTCAGTGGGGACCTTTGGGTTTGTTTCACACCCAGCAGTGATAAGTATTGACCTTGCAGACCCTTGAGAGCGTTCGCAGGACCCAAAGTGTGAGATCAAGCGTTATTTTAGTAAGGAAAGAGGTTTAAATGCACAGCAGGGGAGGAGCAAAGCTCAGCCCTGAGCTGGAGGAAGATTTGCAATGAAACATCCCGGTGTTTGAGCTGGGTTGGGAAGATCAAAGCTCATACCTGAGCGCTGCGATGATGCTGATGCTGATGTGGGACGTGGGTCAGGCCAAGCCAACCCCCTGCGCTCAGGTCACGGTTTGCTGTTGATCAGAGATGCGGCTTGGACCACAGGTTATTTATTTGAACTTGTCTGTGTTATTTATACCGTGCGATTCTTGATTTACTCTAAGACATTAAAGCTTTCGATTGGTGGGGGTTTTTAGTGGCCAGTTTCTGTGCACCGAGCACCAGGATGAGCGGGAGCAGCCTCACTTCCCAGGGGAAGGCTCTGTTTTCAGGGATTGATGCTGAAACGTCAATCACAGCTCGCCCGGATGACGGTATGGAAGCAAAAAGCCCTTGATGTTACTACCGCAATACCCCAGAGGAGCTTTGGGGGTGCCCGTTGTGCTGAGCGGGTGTTTTGGTCCCCACAGGCGCTCCATGGAGCTGGTCTGGGTGAGGCTGCAGGTGACACGATGGGACACGAGGGGAGGTGGGATCCGGCGGTGCTGGGAATCCCGGGGGGCCATGGGAGGCCGGGGAACGCCGGTTGCGGTGCTGCAGGAGCCCATAAGCACCGACGGGGCCGCCGGCACCCAGGCCTCGGGGACCGGCACTGGCCGTGCCGCGAGGGTCCTGGCCACACCCCTCTGACCAGGAGAGCGCTGTGATTGGCTCACATAGCCCAGGAGGTGGAGCCTGCTCCCTGCTCTTCCCCTTTGTCCACCAGCGCGCTGTGATTGGCTCACATAGCCCAGGGGGTGGAGCCCGCTCCCTGCCCCGCCCCTTTGTCCTCCAGCGCGCTGTGATTGGCTCACACTGCCCAGGGGGTGGAGCCCGCTCTCTGCCCCGCCCCTTTGTCCTCCAGCGCGCTGTGATTGGCTCACACAGCCCAGGGGGTGGAGCCTGTTCCCTGCCCCACCCCTTTGTCTTCCAGCGCGCTGTGATTGGTTAGTGGCGGCCCCGCCCCTCACGGGAGGACTACAGCTCCCGCCGTGCCCCGCGCTCGGAGCGGCCGCGGCGCAGCGGATCCGCCGCCGCCGCCTCTGTGCGTCTCCGCAGCGGCCATCGCGCCTACGCCAGCTCCCGGCTTCGCTCGCGGCCTACCCCGGTTCGTCGGCATGGCTCGGCCGCTCGTGCCCAGCTCTCAGAAGGCGCTGCTGCTGGAGCTGAAAGGGCTGCAGGAGGAGCCCGTGGAAGGGTTCCGGGTCAACCTGGTTGACGAGGGGGATCTCTACAACTGGGAGGTGGCCATCTTCGGCCCCCCAAACACCTACTATGAGGGCGGGTACTTCAAGGTGAGGGGCTGGGGGGGGTCACAGAGGGGCGTGCGGTGGCGGGGGAACCGCGGTCTCAAGGGGGTGAAGCTTCTGGGGGGGGCGGAAGCTGTGGGGCCGAGTTGTGCGGTGGGCAATGGGGTTTAGAGGGGCAAAACCAGAGTTGGGGTAGCGAGAGATGCCCGGGGAGTGGGGGGAACGCATGTTAGGAAGGGGTTTGGGAGGCAGAGAGACCACGGGGGAGTGGGGGCTGTGGGGTAGAAGAGGCTTGGGGGGGTGACAGGGCCCCCCCTGGGCTCGATGGGGCGATGAGGGCGAAGGCAGTGGGGGTCTGTAGGTGCGCACCTCGGGGTCGGTGGGGCTTTAGGAGCCGGGGTGAAGGAGGGGGCCCGTGTGGTGCTGCCCAGGTAGGAAAGGATCCCCCCATTGTGACGTGCGGTTGTTCCCGGGGGCTCTGCCCCTGAGGGCTTCCGGTCCCCTCCTTTGCTCGGTGTTGAGCTCTGGGCCATTGATGTTCCCTCTCCTGGAGGGGATCGGGGCATTGCCACCGAACCAGAGGGAGCAGACAAAGGAAAAGGCCCCCCCGGAGCAGGCCCAGATGTGGTGAGCGGCAGCTGGCGCTGGGCGGGTTGCAGGTGCTGTGGCTCGGTTTGGGGTTCGAGGGGGGCCGAGCAGGATGTGCTCATCCCATGTGTTGTGCAACCTGCGTAGCTGTTTTCTTCCTCTTTCCCATCCTCCCTCCTCCGCTACCAGCTCTTGTGTCTCCATCCTGTTGCTGGCAGGGGTGAGTCAGCCCCGGGCTCAGCTCTGCCTCAGGAGCCGCCTGCTTTGTTTTTCCCTTCAGAGTGGGGTTTTAGCTCTTTCCTGATGAAACGGAGCCGTTTCCCACCCCAATTTTGGCACAGGGCCCTTTGAACTCTCGCCCTTCCAACACCTCCATTTAGTGCCCCGAGAGCTTCCCAACCTGGTGCTGTTGGGTGGCACTGGATGGAGCTTCCTGCTTCAGAGGAGAGCAAAGGGGCTGAGTCCTCTTCCAGCCGCTGGGAACGTCATCCTGTTTGTGTATAGCAACGTGTGTGTGGGGGGTGTTTCCAAGCCCTTGTGGGGTTGCTTTGCCTCGGGTTGGTTTTGTTCTGCTCCCTCTAACACAACAAAGGGGATGATTCTGTGGAGTTCAGTGGTGCTGGGGGTGCTCTGCCCCGAGCTCCACGCACACAGAACACATCCAGTGCTGTGATTCTGCCCCCTTGCACCCCTTGTGCTGTGCCACAGAGCAGGGAGCAGTGTGGGAAGGGAGGCAGGGACAGAGCTGCCATCGGGGGCTTCTTGGGCTCTGGGTGCGATCAACTTGTGCCAGGGCTGGAAGTGGGATCCAGGGTGGATTCCTTGGTCAGGGCAGCGAGGAGGAGGGCAGATTCTCTGTCCTCCACACTGGTCTTTTCATGGCCGTTGGCTGCCAACCAGCTTTGGCAGTGTTGCCTATTGTTGAGGCCATCATTCCAGAAGCATCCAAAGCCTCTTTTGCAGCTCCTTTCCCATAGGGGCTCATGGGTGAAGAACAACCCCGGGTCACCATCACCCGCTGCTGGGCAGAGCCGGGATACTTCCAACTGTTGCTTCCCAGCTCCAATGTGTGGATTCTGCTGTACACAAGGAGATGCCCAGGGAGTTGTTTGGTGCTTTAAACCATCCCTGTTTGTTCCTGGCTACGCAGCAGTGGCTGAATCTCAATGTCGCCTTCCAGAAACACCCAAAAGAGGCCCCGTGAGCTGTGCAGGACATAGGGAGAAGTTGCTCCTGGTCCCTGGGACGTTGCTCTGTGTCTCTGGGCCACCTCGCGTTGTCTCTGCGGCGCTGGAGCCGCGCTCTGCAGCGTGATCTTCATGTGCTCTTATTTTTAGCCCCTGAGCTACGTGCTGTGCCCGGTCCGCGCTCGGCCTCTCTCTTCTTTCAGGCTATTTTTAGAGCCTCAGGGTGCTGGCAGAGCGCTGAGCACCTGATGCTTCCTTCCCTGGGAGCTCCATAGGGGGAAACAGCCCAGAGGAGCTGTGGCTGCCCCATCATTGGCAGTGTTCAAGGCTGGGTCGGATGGGGCTTGGAGCAAGCGGCTCCAGTGGAAGGTGTCCCTGCCTGTGGCAGGGATTGGGCCTGGAGGAGCTTTAAGGTCCCTTCTCAACCAACCCATTCCCTGACAGCAGCATGGGGAGCACTCATCCTGCAGGAGCACAGCGGGACTTGGCAGAGGTTCCTTTCTCTGTGGTTTCCTTCCCTCCCTCCTCACTTCTCCTTATTGTTTCCTTGCAGGCTCGCCTCCGGTTTCCCATCGATTACCCCTATTCTCCTCCTGCCTTTAGGTTCTTAACCAAAATGTGGCACCCCAATATCTATGAGGTAGGTCCCTGGGGCAGCGCACAGCCTTTTAGATGGGTTTACAGGGGCACATGCCCATGTTATTGTGGATAAAAACACCAACCTTTGGCATTGGGAACTCGGTGCCTTTGGCACTGGAAATGCAGCTAATGAGCTGACGCCAGCTGCTCTCCTGTCCTGCTTCCAGGTCAGCCAGGCTTGAAGGCTCCCATGCTTGGCTTGTGAGGACACTGAGTGCGTGGCCCTGGGGCCTCACTGGGGCTGTGCTGGCAGCTGTGGGGGGCTTAGCCAAAGCCTGAGGTAGTGGGACCAGCTCTTGTGCTGCCCCATCCCTGGCAGTGCTCAAGGCCAGGTTGGATGGGGCTTGGAGCAAGCTGCTCCAGTGGAAGGTGTCCCTGCCTGGGGCAGGGGTTGGAGCTGGAGGAGCTTTAAGATCCCTTCCAACCCAAACCATTCTCTGATCCTGTTCCATTGTGCTTTCAGACCGGCGATGTCTGCATCTCCATCCTGCATCCTCCAGTGGATGACCCGCAGAGCGGGGAGCTGCCGTCGGAGCGGTGGAACCCCACACAGAACGTGCGGTAAGGGCTGAGCCTCATCCCAGGCTCATTCCAGGGCTGGGAATGTGGGGCCATGGGGGCTGCTTCTGCTCCCAGAGCCTGCGGGAGGTGCGTTGGGGTCATTGAAAGGCACTTGGGGTGGGTGATGCACTGAAGAGCAGTGAGAGCTTGAGCCTGGCAGCCCAGGTAGTGCTGTCCTGCTTGGCTTCACTGGGATGCTCTGCCCTGCTCCCTGGGACTCAGAGGCTGTTGGAATTGCTGCCTTGGCTCTTACCTGCTCCTGTTTATCGATGACCAGGACCATTCTGCTGAGCGTGATCTCGCTGCTGAATGAACCCAACACGTTCTCTCCAGCCAACGTGGACGCCTCCGTGATGTACCGCAAGTGGAAGGAGAGCAAAGGGAAGGACCGGGAGTACACGGACATCATCAGGTGCGTGGTGGGCTGAGCGAGGCCTGGCAGTGCTGTGGCACCAGAGACACTTGAGCAGGACCCAGGATCCTGAGGGCACATCCTGAAGACAGCCTGGAGAAGGCTCTGGGGAGACTTCAGAGCAGCTCCAGTGCCTAAAGAGGCTGCAGGAAACCTGGAGAGGGGCTTTGGACAAGGGATGTAGGGACAGGACAAGGGGAATGGCTTTAACCTGCCAGGGGTTTGGAGCAAGCTGCTCTCGTGGAAGGTGTCCCTGCCTGTGGCAGGGGTTGGAACTGGAGGAGCTTTGAGGTCCCTTCCAATCCAAACCATCTTTTGATGCTATGACTCTGACCTCCCCTCTTGAGTCCTATCTGCGTGCTGGTAGGAGGGAAGGATTCTGGCTCAGAGTGGGGCTTTTAGGAGGAGCTTGGTGGGTTCTGTGCTCAGCTTTGCTCTCAGCCGAAGTCCTGCTCCTTTTTGGCTCCAGAGCTGAGGATCTGGGCTCAGAGCAGCCATGGTACCAGTGTGGCTTTGCCAGCATGGGACTGGCACACAGGGTGCTGCCAGCTGGGTGGCCTTGACATAGTGCCACACATGGGCCGCATGCAGGGCTCCATCCTTACCTTCTGCTTCTCGCCTCCAGGAAGCAAGTCTTGGGCACAAAGGTGGATGCTGAGCGGGATGGTGTGAAGGTCCCCACCACGCTGGCAGAGTACTGCGTGAAGACCAAGACTCCAGCCCCTGATGAGGGCTCCGACCTCTTCTATGATGACTATTACGAGGATGACGAAATGGAGGAAGAGGCCGAGAGCTGTTACGGGGATGAGGATGACTCTGGCAATGAGGAATCTTGATGGCCCTCTGGCATTGCAACCCTTCCTATAAACTACTGCATTTTACCTCAACTTAGGACAAACGGGTTTGAATTTAGGCTCTGTCAGCCCTGGAATTGACTCTCTACCTCGCAGGGAGACTGTTCTGCTGCGGCCAAGGAGCTCCCAGTGCTGGCTTGGTAGAAAAAGCAAGAAACAAACCCTGTTTTACACATGTGCTGGGTTAGGGGGTGGATGGGGAGGGGGAAGTGGCCTTGGGGCCTTCCTGAAGCCACGGGACTGGCTTGGGGAGTGATGGCAAAACCTGCTGTTGGCTGCCTGTCGCTTGGGCCACATTGGGCTCTTCAGCCCCATGTAGGAGGAAGGGTTAGGGAGGGCTGTGGGGCCGGTGAGTGGTGGCTTTGTGCAGCCTTTGAGGGGTTGGATCCCGGAGGGACCCTCCTGGTGCTTCTTCCTGCAGTGCCAGAGTGCAGTGGGAATGACCAGAACCTCGGGAATGGCCGGGACACGGAGCACTGCAGGGCGTGTGTAGTTTTTAACCTGCTGGGAGGGATGGGGCAGTTCCGGCTCTTTCTGCTTCTGGCTTTTTGGAGACTGTTTAATAAAGTGTTCCTAGGGACTGGGCTGCGTGGTGCATGGGCAACCCCATAGCGCTGCCTGGGGAAGCATCTCTTGCCCTTCCCAGCTGTGTTCTGCCTCTGCCCTGGGGCTGTGGGCTCTGCTGAGCCCCCCAACCGTGAGCACTCCCTAGGGAAGGTGTTTTCTTCCGGCTCCTCCGCAGACCTGCCTGGGCAGCCCCAATGGGTGCCCAAGCCAGAGTTGGGATACGTGAGCTCCAGGCAACCACATTCCAGCCGTGGGGCACCATAAGGATGAATGGCTGGAAAACCACCCTCCTGGCGCTCTTGGAGGCTCCTTGGAGGGGTAATGATCAAAACCTTCCTTTTCCTGGAGCTGTATCGATGGGATCGGGGATTGAGTGAGGCTGGGAGCTGCACGTGGCCTGTGCATGTGCTTTGCTGCCGTAGGAAACGGGGCTGGAAGGTGAAGTGGATTATTGGCGCTCGAGTCAGGGCTTCCAAGGTCAGCGGGGCTGGCACGGAGCAGCGGCCAAAGCCTCCTCCTCCTCCTCCATGGGCGCTGTGTCCATGCAGCCCCTGCCCCTCGCAGCACTCACTTGTGCCGCAGGGGGATGGAAGGGGAGCGGGGACCGGGCCGGAGCTGGCGCCCTGTGGGAAGGAGCGCGCCAGGGGGGTTCCGGTGCTCGCATGAGCCCGGAGGGCCCCGCGGGGAGCGCGGCGGGGGCTGGCGCCGGGGCCGGCCCCATTGTTTCGGGCTTTCCTGCCTCGGCTGCGGGCGCCCCGCGGGCTCCCAGCGCCGGCTCATGGCAACAACCGGGGCCGGGGGCGCTGCCCCGCACCGGGACCCTGAGCCCCCGGGCTGCGTTGCGGGGTCATGGGGCAGAGCCGCCGCTTACCGGAGCGCCCCCCCCCTCACCGCCATTCCCGTTCCCCACCGTCCGTCCCCCCGCCGCGCCTCCCCATTGGCTGCACCCCCTCCCGGTGGGCGTGGCCACGCCGGACTGGAGGGAGGAGGAGGAGGGCTCTTTTGCCAGCTCTATCCTCTGATTGGCTCTCGCTGCGCTGAGTGGGCGTGGCTTGTCGCCGCATCGACTTCCGATTGGCTGCTGCTCCCCCCGAGGGCCCGCCCCCTCCTCCGTGACCCGGCGCGGTGCTTATAGCGGGCTGCGGGTGTCGCGGCGCGGGAGGGCAGCGATGGCGGCGGCGGTGCCATGCGGCCTCCGGGCTCCGCTCTTCCTCCTCTTCGTCCTGGGCGCGTTGGCCACCGGCGTCGCGGGGACAAGTACGGGATGGGCGCGGGGGGGGGGACCCGGTTCGGCGGGGATTGCGGCTCCGCCGCGGGCTCGGGTGGTGGCGTTGCGGGGGGGGCGGAGCGGCGCTGGAGCCGAGCGGGCGCCCTGCGGGCCGGCACGTCCCACGGCGGGCGGGGCGGCGGGGGCAGCCCCGGGCTCGGTGTTCTCTCTGCCTCGGTAACGGAGGCCTCCAGGCTCCGGTGGGGCCGGTTCCCTGCGGTCCGCCCGGGTCGCACAATGCGCAAGGCCGAGCCCTTGAGCGGAAGGGTGGTGGAGGCAGCCCCGGTGCTTTCCCGTAGGGGAAAGTGGGGGGGTTTCTCCTCGCAGCCGTTTCTCCCGTTTCTGGGGCTTACGGAGCGGTAGCGGCTCTCCGGGCCCTTAAGGGCCATAAGTCCCCAATCCCCGCTGGGGCCGCTCCGCGGTGCGGCTGGAAGCTGGATGCGGGACCGAGGCAGGCGCTCGTTGTTGGCTCCCTCGGATCCCAAAGCGAGCCGGGATGCGCCATGTGCTGCCCTGGCGCTTGGCTTCCCCTCTCCTGGAGCTCGCCTCAAAGGAGCCGCGGGCGAGCGGCCGCCTGGGCACGCACAGCCCGGAGGGCTCCGCGGCCGCTGATTCAGCCGCGGTGCAGGAGGGGCCGGTGTGGAGGTGTTTTACTGCGCGTTGTGGGCTGTTCCTGCCTGCTCCGTGTGGATCCTTCCCTGTGCGCTATGGAGTGCGCAGCCTGTTTGTGGTCTCGGTGCCAAGCCCCAAAGACTGGAGGTGAAAGAGCGGGAGGATCCTGAGCTGCAGAAGTGCCCATCCCAGGGTTTCCTTACGGCAAAGTTGCTGCGGAACAGGAGGGTGGGGGCAGCCTCCTCCTAAACATCGCATTTTGGGGGTAGACCAACCAAAACCGGTGCATTCCGGCTGCTCCCTGCCCGGAGCATCCCCTTCCCCAGCGGGCTGCCCTGGGAAAGCTGTGGGGGAAGCTGTTTGTATCCTTGCTTTGCCTCAGAAGGAATTGCTGCCCTGCAGGCCCACTGGTTGTGTAACATGTGGGTCCTGCCCTGGCTGCAGGGCTTTCGGGTTCGGTGATGCTGGTGGCACAAGTAAAGCAGTGTGTGGAGCTGGGGAGTGAGGGGTTCACCCCTCAGGGCGGTTTAGGTTTGGATTTAGGGAGCAGATTCCACGAGGTCCTCTTGAACGGCAGCATCCCGGCTCTTGGTAGCTCATCATGCAGGGGAGAGTGGGGAGATTTAGGTTGGATATAAGGAAGTGTTCAAGGCCAGGTTGGACACAGGGGCTTGGGGGAAGCTGCTCCACAGTGGAAGGTATCCCTGCCCATAGCGGGGTTGGAGCTGGATGAGCCTTAAGGTCCCTTCGACCCAAACCAGGCTGTGGCTGAAGTCCCTGCCCTCAGGAGGAGGAACCCTGGCTGCAGGCGCTCGCCTCTGACCTGCGCTTGGGCTGAGGCTGCCGCTGGTGCCAGGGTGGATTTTACGCCTATGAGTGGCAATGGCAAAAAGCTTCAGGGCCTCAAATATCCCCTTCTGAGGCCAAGAAACAAAGGTCAGGCCCGGCACGGGAGTGAACCCTGGGGCAGGGCTCAGAGACACTGAACACCACCGGGGCTCCTCCCTCTGCTCCGGGGGGGGGGAGGTTGTTTTTAGACTGAAGGTGACTGGGGACAGCGTTATCTGCCCCTGCGTCTGGTCCCATATCTGCCCCTGTGTCCCGTGCGGCTCCTCCGGCACCGCACTGAGCCCAGGAGGGCTCCTTGGGGTTTGGGAGCTGATTCCATTCCCGTCACCACTTGGGAAGGGACGGAGCAGCTCCCATCGATTCCAGTGGGTCGATAGCGGCCGCCGCGCTCGGAGGTGGTTGCCTTTCCCAGCCTGGCGTTGCGCTTGGCTTTGTGTTGGGAGCAAAGGGGATGTTAATCCCAAGGGAATGCGAACGGGACTTGCTGTTGTTCCTGCTTGCCCAAGCTTTTGAGCCTGTCTGAACTGCACAAAGTGCCCTCGAACTGGGAGCGAATAACCTTGCACCAGCTTATTTTGTCAGCAAACAATAATCACCTTGTAGCTGCACAGAACCACCCCGAACCCTTGATCTTTACCAGGTCCTGTTTGAAACCAGGGCGGGGGTTTAGAGGGTTCTTTAAGTACCCAAAATGAGGGGGTTTAATCATAGGCCTCTGGTGTAAAACAACCTGCCTGGGCATAGGGCCCTGGAAGTGAAGCTTGGAGGTGAGAAGTGCGGATACCCCCAAAGGACCTTGGGGTCCCTTCACCTGGAACCCCATCGCCTCCCCTTTGAAATCAGTGCCAGTGCCTTGGTCGCAGATGGGGTTGGGTCTCTCCTCATCCTCATGCGTATTCTTCCAGCCTTTTAAGGTCTTTCCTATGTAAAGCTAATTTGCTCCCCTGCGAACTGCGGCACTGAGTTCCTGAGGGCTCTGGAATGTGCCTTGCAGATTGACCTGTGTTTTCCTGGAGTTTGGGCAATCTTGGGGTGGAAATGCTGATTTCTTATTGCAGCCTCTTCAGGCGTTTGCAATGCCGCAGATTCCCTCCCGACCCAGCTCCTTTGTGCCCGCACACGGTGCGATGCGGGGCTGGGTATCCCCTGATGATGTTCATGTGCGGGATGCCCCTAAACCCGTGTGGGCACAACTGAAGCGTAGGCAGCGCCCAGGGAGGACGTGTCACAACCGTACCCAGTTCCTCTTACCCCTGAGCTCCTCACGTCAGTGCCCTTGACCCACGGATGATGCTCTTTCCTGCAGTGGTGTTACTGAGCCTCCCTTTGCTCCCCTGGGTCCTGCCCTTCTCCCAGCCACCGTGCCATGGTTGGAGCAGGTTGCTCCCAGTGACCACAGCGCTGGGAGCCCAAAGAACTCAGCTCGGCCTTGTGCAGGCCCAGAGCTACCTTTGGACCCTGGACAAGGCTGAACCCCCCCCAGCCTCTTGCTGTGGGAGCAAAGTGCTGCAGTCCTGAAGCCTGCGGATGCTCCTCACGCCTCTGATCTCGTTATTGCTGATCTCACTCACCAGAGCTGCATTGCCTGGGATAAAAGGTGGGATTGGATGAGCTCTTAGGTGCAAGTTCTTCCCTGGGAGGGTGCTGAGGCGCTGGCACAGGGTGCCCAGAGAAGCTGTGGCTGCCCCATCCCTGGCAGTGCTCAAGGCCAGGTTGGATGGAGCTCGGAGCAAGCTGCTCTATGGAAGGTGTCCCTGCACCTGGCAGGGCTTGGAACTGGATGAGCTTTAAGGTCCCAACCCAAACCATTCCATGATTCTCTGATTTCCCTGTCTGTATGACAGGGAATGTTTCACCCTTCCCCATACGTTGCAGCGTGTTCCATGCTGCCCCTTGTGTGAGTGCTGGGGGTTCCTCATCTGGGTACCGGCAAAGTCCGCATCCCGGGTTTGCAGCTGGAGATGCAGCACTTCAACCCTCCGAGCCCTGTCTGAGCTGGGCAGAGCTCAGCACGGAGGGCAGGGAGGGAAGGAAGAGTTGCACCCATCCGAAGATCGCGCGTGGCCTCTCCTCGGTGGCTGAATGCGTTTTGCTTGTAGCAGGTGGGTTCTTGCTTTGCACTAACACTTTGCACTAATGCCTCTTCAACTCATAGCTGGCTTTATAAAGTCACCGCTGTCTCAAAAGAGACTGACTCAGGACAGCGTGGAGCTGTACTGCGAGGCCATTGGCACCCCCATCCCCGAGATCCAGTGGTGGTTTGAGGGCAACGAGCCCAATGAGACCTATGCTCAGCTCTGGGATGGAGCACGGCAGGACCGGGTCAGGATCAACGCCACCTACAACCTGCACTCCACCAGCACCATCTCCATCACAAACCTCACCGGCGACGACTCGGGCACGTACGAGTGCCGGGCCAGCAACGACCCCGACCGCAACCACTTGTCCAAGAGCCCCAAAGTCAAGTGGATCCGTTCGCAGGCGAACGTGTTTGTCATCGAACGTGAGTGGCCGCCCCGAGGCCTTGGCACTTGTTGGGACACCGGTGTCTTGAGTCTCCTGCCATGCTCACCCCTGCACCCGTGTCCCTCACCCTCCCACCCCGGCTGTAGAACCGAGAGGCTCCCACCCTCTGTCGTCTCCCTCACCACTGTGACGTGACCCGAAATGGCCCTGCTCAAAAAGGGTTGTGGCTTCCCAACCAAAACGCCCTGCGGCCATCCCGCGCCTTTGCCGAGGAGCCAAAGACCTGGAACCCACCGCTTATTCCCGAGTGCCTCCGAGTGCCGGTGCTGCCTTTGTAGCGTTTGAGAGTCTCCATTCTGTGGTTGGCTCTGCCCTTACCACCACTGAGAAACCTTCCCTACAGCTCCTAGAGCTGCTGCTCCCGCCGTGCTTCCCGCTCGCTTCCTTGCTGCTCATACAAGCAGTGGGGACCAAATCCTGCTTTTTGGGTGTCCTGAGGTGCAACCGTTTTTGAACGGCCGTGTCCGTGTGCGCCGCTGCCTGTGGGGTTGTTGCTTGTCCGTGGCATTCCCTCTGCTCCGAGCTGCCCGTCGGAGCTGATGGGCGGCTGCTTGGAGCTAGGGAAACCTGGGAATTGAATGTTCCGTTGAGGTCCTACCGGGAATGCTCGCGTTAGAGCGGTCTTTTCCGCCCGGGAATACACAACTCCAGCAGAACCTTCCTCCGGGGGAGTTTGGGTCGGAGGAAGAGCCAAATGCATTGGGAGGAAGAGCAGGAGCCGTAGCGCACCAGGGCTGGGGAGCGGTGCTGCTGTGGCAGCTCTGCTCTTGGGCTGCCATCCTCAAGCCTCACTCATCTCATGTGTCCTTCACTGCTGCTTGGCACATGGAGGCCCAGGACCTTTTGGAGTCAGGGTTCTGTGTGTCCCAACTGTGACCTCTTGGGCTGCATCAGATGATGCTCATGCTGGTTGCATACGGGCTCATTGGCTGCCACCAGTTATGTGGGGAAGGGGTTTAAACCTGCTCGGGTCCTGGAAGGTGGGTGCTGTGGTGGCTCGGAAGAGCAGAGCCATACCCTGCCCTTCCCGGTACCACCTTTCCCATTGCTTATTGAGCTCTGCTGGAGCTGCATCCATTGTAGGGGCGGTGTGGGCTCAGAATCCCCCAGGACACAAGGCAGTGATCCCGCTTGGGGTGGGAGAGGCTATGGGATTACCATGGGTTATCCCAAGGTGCATCAGGCCCATAGTGCCTGGTTTTTGAGTCTCTCTGCTGGTATTGTCAGTTCTGGTAGGAAACTGTTCACAGAGGTAAGTGGAAGCTGGGATAGAGACAAGGAGCTGTGGGGTTCGCATCCAAGGTTCTTGGTGTTTCACCTCTGGAATGCCGTGTGCTGACTTCAATGGAATTGTCTCCGAATGCAGGTCCCGAAATCAAAGCTCAAGTAACCGGTGATTCTGGGAAGCTGGTCCTGACCTGCAACGTGACTGGGCAGCATCTTCCCATCCAGGGCCACGAGTGGATGCGCGGGGACAAGGTCCTCCAAACGGATGCGGATGCAAGCGCTTTCACCAGCTACACGTGAGTGTCGGGAGCGAGGTCCGATAAGGATGTGAACACAGGTACAGGGTTTTCTTTACCAGAGGCAGTTAATGTTTCCTGTCGACTGACCGAATGCCTGCGGTCTTGCTGGAAATGGAAGGGTTTCAACTTAAGGTCAAAGTAAAAGAAGTTTTGGGAACGACAGAATCAACTCTGGAGGGTGGAAAGGGACTTTTAGTGTTGGGAAAGGCCGATGCTTTCCCCTTCATGGGGAAAAGAGGGGCATAAAGGAGGGGGAGGAAGGGAAAATGATACACCAGAATTATCCTTTCAGCAAGAAGCTCTGCTGCTTTATGTGCGGCATGGCTGGGGGTGACACCAGTGTGCCAGAGGTGTAGGGACCCCCGTTCTGGGCAGGACCTTCGTTAGGGACTGTAGTGATAGGACAAGGGGTGATGGGTTCAAAGTGAAACAGGGGAAGTTCAGATTGGATATGAGGAAGAGGTTCTTTACTGTGAGGGTGCTGAGGCACTGGAATGGGTTACCCAGGGAAGTTGTGAATGCTCCATCGCTGGCGGTGTTCAAGGCCAGGTTGGACATAGCCTTGGGTGCCATGGTTTAGCATGAGGTGTCCCTGCCCATGGCAAGGGTTGGAACTGAATGATCTTAAGGTCCTTTCCAGCCCAAACCATTCCATGATTCTATGACCTTTCCAAAGTCCAGCCATTCCAGTGGAACGAGCTGGGATGCTGCCTGCAGTCGGGGTTAGCGCTGAGGAGCAGCTCTGGGGGATGGAATGGGAATACCAGACTCATTGTAGCAGCGCAGCAAGCTTTCCCTTCCCATTCCAGCGCGGCCTGGCTGGCTCTGACCCAGCAGCTGGAGAGGCATCGTGTCCCTTTGTGTGGCGGTGCCGACGTGCCCAGCTCCCCATAGCAACAGGGAGCTGAACGAGGATTAAAGTATTTATAACCCAGCCTCCCTCGCGTGACCTCGATTCCTCAGCTGAGTGGGTTTGGGAAGTGGGAAGCGTCACGCACAGCACTAGGAACAAACAGCCCCTTGTCCCAGGCCAGCCTTGGGGCTCCGACTTCGCTGCCCCTTCCCTGGAGCGGCTGTTCCCGGCCTGCGGAATGAGGTGGTTGTTGCAGGGCAGCGTAATCCACTAAAGCTCATTGCAGCAGCTTTACAGAAGGAAAACAGGAGATTTAGCGCTGAGCTCGGATCCGGCTGGAATAACCCAGCCTGGGTGGCTTTCCCCCCCCCCACTGCTTTGCCATGTGTTTCAGTGGCCTTCTCCATGGGAAGAAAAGCCTTCCTTGGGATCTGTGGTCCAAAGCTCCTTGCCTCGCTCTTGAGAGGCTGGGGTGATGCCTTCCACGAGGTGTGCAGCATCATGAGAGCACTTGTGCTGCACTTCAGATCCTGTTGGCTTTGCTCGGCCTGGGGTCTGTATGGGAGGGGGAAGAGCGTGGAAGTAGAGGCCCTGATGGCTTTGGGGTAGGGAGAGCAAGCTCCTGCTCTCCAGGAGCCAGGACACAAGAACATTGAAGTCTCAGTGGTCACTGATTTAAGAGGCCCATGTTGGACTTGGTGTCTGTGAAGAGAGGAGCCTGGAGGTTCATGGCGAGGTCTCAATGGGACAAACTGCCTATGGAGGAGATAGCTGATGCTTTCTGGTGTCTGTGTGCATGGGGCTGGGCTTTGGGGTCTCTCTGTGGGCAGGGTACCTGTGCTGGATGCTTATGCGCTCTCCTGGTGGTTGGTAGGATCGAGGGGAAGATGGAAGAGCACTCTGGTGTCTATGAGTGTGTCTACAAAACAAACCCAGCGATAAGAGGACATCTGAATATCTCAGGTAACTTCATTTGCTTCTGGGCCTGAGGAGGGGAGTGGGGAAGCTGTGACCTCCTCCACACTTTGGTACCTTCTTGGAGAGCTGCTTTTAGCCCTTCCTCATTAAGGATGCTACCAGAAGCAGCTCGGTTTTATCAGGGTTTCTGTGGGCAAGTGGGGGGACCAGACCCACTAACCAGAACCAGGGGAACTGTTTGTGCCCAGTGTGTTTCAAGGAGGTGTCTGAATTCTCTTTCTCTTGCCATAGTTCCCCCCCAAGTGACTGCATACAAGAAGTCTGAGCATGGCAACGAGGGGGACACAGGGGTGCTGGTCTGCAAGTGCAGCTCATTCCCTGCTGTCACCTCTTGGGTCTGGTACAAACATGGCCAAGAGGTAAGTGCTGTGCTTTGATGCTCCTCCTCCCATTCTCCTCCTGCCCAGCAAAGGGGCAGAGGACCTCATTCCATCGGAATCAGCTCCTTCAAAGCAGGAACTGAGCAGGCTGCTCAGTGCCATGGCAGTGGTAGGACCACAGGTGATGAGTGAGCAGCTCCCCTCGTGTCAGCGCTGCCCTGAGAGCTGTGTCCTCCTCCCTCCCTCCAGCCCATCATCAATGGTTCTGGGCGATACATCATCAAGTCCAGCGGCAACAAGACGGAGTTACGCATCCTGAAGCTGAACATTGAGGAGGATACGGGTGATTACCACTGCAATGCCACCAATGCCTACGGGCAGGGCAGCGCCACGGTGAGCCTGCGCGTCCGCAGCCGCCTCGCAGCGCTCTGGCCCTTCCTGGGCATCGTGGCTGAAGTCCTCGTTCTTGTCACCATCATCTTCATCTATGAGAAGAGGAGGAAGCCGGATGAGGTTCTTGATGGTAAGAGGTGCCGGGGGGGGGGTTAAATCTTTATGGGGAGATGAAGGAGCTTGTAGGGTGCAGGTGAAATGTTCTTGTAGAGAACTTGGAGCTCCCTTTGTAAACCAGGGTGGTCTTTATCAGGCTGCTTTGGCTGTGAAGTTGCAGCTTATGGCCCTGTTGGAGAGGCCTTCAGGAGGCTGTGCTTTGGGTCTGGGCTGAGAGAAGATGCATGGGGGTCAGCCTGACCCTTTGTCTGACGGTGCCCCTGTGTTCTGCTGGAGCAGGACTGGGTTGTGCCTGTTCTGAAGGAGTAGGAGAGGCTTTCTGGTGCTGCAGAAGCAGGGGGCTGTGTCAGTGGCTCTGTAAGAGCAGGCTCAGCTCGGGGGTCTGTTTTGGACCTTTAGATGCACGCATCCTGACTGGAGGAGCCTGGTGCTATCTTTAATCTGTTCTGGAAATACCGGCTCCTCCCTTTCCTTATCAGTAAGGATCTGCATTGTGTGAGCCCAGCTGCTCCTGCCTTATCTGATCCGGTTAACAATGAGGTGTAAAGGGTTGGTATCCTTCCTGCCTGCCGGGTCAGCCCCTTGCAAGGGGACAGACGTGGGGTGAGGTGCAGGGGAGGGACTGAAATACCCAAAGAGCGCTGCCCTGACCGCAGGGGTTGGGGGATTCCACTCAAGGTGGTTTTACAAAGCAGATGCTTCGTCCCTCTGAAGCTCTTGGGTGGGAAGCAGATGCCTTAAGGATGTTGTAGCTGCATCTTCCAGTGCAAACCCCGTTTACAGCCTGTGTGTGGTGAGTGGTCTGGCTTCTGATGGCATCAGCCTTGTCCAGACCATGTCCAGTGCTGACCCATCAGAGCTGTAGCAGGTGCTTGAACACAAAGACAGGGTGTGTGTATATTGAAGCATCCTTGGGCAGAGCTCTTCAGTTCCCAAGCACTTGCGAATGGGGATACAGCATCACACCCCCTCCACAAGCACACACACAGCTTTACACTTCCCTGGTGTAAAGTGCTTGTCCCAAAGGGCTTTTGTAGCTTTGCCCCTCCTGAGAGCTCAGACAAAGGCTGCTCCTTGTGTGTGTGGTTGTGA
The DNA here is from genome assembly GCA_039720435.1 of Amazona ochrocephala. NCBI lineage: Eukaryota > Metazoa > Chordata > Aves > Psittaciformes > Psittacidae > Amazona > Amazona ochrocephala. Next base: position 30,201,823 of record CM077885.1, read on the forward strand.
ATTGGCTGCTTCCTGTTACCTGGGGTAGGGAGAGGCCCTTGTGTACGGTGTGATATCCTTGCTGGTGTTATCTTTCCACTCTTCCCTTCTCTGCTGCTGGGTGCCCCCTCACATGGTAAGTAAGAGCTAGTTCCAGCCATGTTGCTGCCTCTGTCCTCTCACCAGCTGCCTGCAGATCGCGGTACCCAAGGCAGTGCTGATGCTTCAAAACTTGGTGCTGTTTGAGGTCTGTGCAGGAGGTGATGGGGATCCTTCTGTTGGGGGGTGGCAGATTGCAAGGAGCTGGTGAAAGGCTTGGCACGTGGTAGAGGTGTTCTCTTAGCTGTGCTGCTCAGTGTAGCAGGACTGTGGTGTGCGGTGTGTGCCTCCCGATCCCACCAAACGCTGCTGAAAGCCTCGGTCCTGGAACATCCTCTGTGGAGTCCCCTTTTGCTGTTGAAGCCTGAGCTTTGGGAGCCATCCGAGGGTCAGCAGCGGGTAGCTCAGTGGCAGCCTCTCCGAGTGGATCCGTTCCTTTCCCAGTTATAAGGACTGGGGATGGGAGGAACTGCCTGCTCTGCTGGGGATGCACAGGGTGGGAATGCCAAATGGATGCTACCAGCCCACGGGGCTGCTTCAGAGCCCCTCCGATGCTTCCCTTTGGCTCCTGGGGCAGTCTCGGGTCTGCCTCATGCCTCGGGGTTAATGAGGCACCAGACCTGAGCTGTGCTCAGGAGCAGGGGGTGGTGGGGACTTTATTATCCCTCGATTCCAACCTCAGCCCTGTGCCAAGAGAAGCCGCTGCATAACAGCAGCTTATGCCTAAGTCTGTGCCTTGCCTAAGCTTAGACAAGAAGGAGCCTGGGGAGCAGTAGCCCTCTGCTGTGCCCTGGGGGTGAGCTGCCCTTTGGGTTCAGTCCTGTTGGGGCAGTGGTATCCAATGAATCCCATAACCTCCCTGGAATGCAGCCCCCAGGGGTTTAAGGGGTGGCAGAGATTACATCTTCCCTGATGTTTGTTCTTCCTTTCTTCCATGCTGTGTGGAATGTGAAGATGATGATGGAGGCTCTGCACCACTGTGAGTACCTGCCTCTTTCCTGTTTAGCCGGGTCTGTCCTGGCCGGTCACATCCAGGGAATGTGCTCTGGCTGGGGTGGGAATAACTCTGGCTTGCTGGCTTGGGAGGCTTCCCCCCTGTGGTTCATGGAATGTGGCCTGTGTATAAACCACACTGAACTGGAGATGGCAGCCGTGCCTCAAAACTGACTCTCTTCGGGCACCTCATCTCCTCTTGACCATCTTTTGGACCTGAATTACATGGGTGATTCCTTTCCAGTTGACTCCTTGTAAAAGGAAGTCCTCAGACACTGGAACATGGGGATAAGGGCTGCCCTGAGCCACCTTTTCCCCAGGCTGATCGAGCCTTCAGCTCTCAGCCTTTCCTCACGTGCTGCTGAGTCCTTGGATCACCTTCATGGCCCTTCTGGATCCTCTCCAGCCTGGCCACAGCTTGTTTTGTGTTAGTGGAGCCTAAAACCGGCCCCAGTGCTCCACGTGTGTCCTGACAAGCACTGAGTGGGACAAGGGCATCCCTATCTCTGCTGGTGATGCCCCAGTGTCCTGCTGGCTCTTTGCTGCTGCTCACTGCTCACTCCTCTGGAGTTCGTGCCCACCAGTGGGGCTTTCTCCCGTTTCTCCCCTCATTGCCCCTTTTCTCTTCCCAGGAAAAGCAATGCCACAAACCACAAGGACAAGAACGTCCGCCAGAGAAACGCAAACTGAGAGCCGGGGCCAGGTGAGCGCCGTTCCCGGGTGGAATTGCAGCTGAGAGCTGTTGGGTTGGGGGCTGTAACCTACGTGGAGCTCCGGAGTCAAGCAGGACTTGAGTCCCAGCCCACAGCCTTCATCCTGTGCAGCTCCATCACCCTCCTCACACAGCCTGACTGGTCCCACTGTGTTGTCTCACTGGCTTTGCCTTCTCTCCCCTCCAGGTGATGTGCAGCTGAAGAACTCATCTGGACAGCTTTTTCTTCTATTCCTTTTGTTGGGGGGTAAAATAGCAGCAGGAGATACCCCGGAGCATCCTCACAGTGCAGATGCTTCACTTCCTAAAGAAACTTCAGTTGTAGAACCTAAAATACACTTTTTCTTCTTTTTTTTAAGAGTTGTGGGAGGGTTTTTCTACCTGTTAATGTAAATCCCCTGTTCCTGGTAGTCACTGCCTGTCTCTGTTTAGGTTTCTTGCTGTTGGTGCAGGGGATGGGTGGGAGAGCATCGTTTCTTCCCCTATGGGAAGAGCAGGAACGCCCTCCTGGCCCCACTGCAGTGCTTTAGAGCTGGGATAAGACCCGGAGGTGCAGCACTGTGCGTGCAGCTCCTTACGCTGCTCTGGTGATGACCTGAGCTGAGCCAGGGCGCTGCTGTGTCTGTCCCAATGCATCGCCCGCAGCATGGCTGCGCCTTTCCCTTGTGTGGAAGTGGTGATTCCCAGGTGGCTTCTCCAGAGCTCTTCAACACCCTGGAGGTTTGGACACGGATGGGTACCACGGCTCTGAGCTTATGGGGTGGGGTTGGATCTCTTCTCCCCTTGCTGCAGCGGGGCTGGGGCAGGTTAACCGCGTGTGTTCTTGTGCTTGAGCTCTTGTGGCTTGTGATGTAGGAGCGAGAGCGGCCGAGTGCTTCGTGCAGTCTAATGCCTGTAGTGCTGGGTAGCAGCGAACTGTTCCCTCTGTTAACACACAAATAAAGATGATTCCTCTCTCTGGGTTTTTTCCATCTCTGCCTGGACTCCGCTCTCTTCCCTGTTGGTTGGAGCCTGATCCCCTGGCTCATTCCTGGCTGTGGATCACGGCGCTGTGTCTCAGCTTGGTGCCAGCTCTCGCTGTGCTCTCATCATCCTGTATGTGCAGCTTGAGGCTCTCAGCCCTCTGGGAAGGGGATGAGCGGTGGTTCCTGCTCTGCAGTGCCTGGAGGGGTGCTGGGGGCAGGCCCTTTGTCCCACTGCACAGTTACTCAGCATCTTATGGCTGTGGGGTTAAGGAGCCTTTGCAGGATGTGCTCCAAGCAGTTCTTTCTCCTGGGGGGAAAGGTTTGAGGCCTTTGTGCACAGTGTGGTGCCTCTAAAGAGGAGGGAAGATGTGGAAGGGGGGGGTCCCTTTGCTATTCCTGGAGCTCCAGCCCTTGGAGTGAAGCAGTGGTGGCTGTGGGCTGGTGATGAGTCACTGCGTGCCCTGCCTGAACCTGGTCCACGGCCTTGAAGCCTCACCGTGAAGCCAAAGCCTTATCCCTGCCTGAGGAGGGGTGATTGGGGAGCGTGGCTGTGGCGCGGTGGCAGCAGCTGTAGTGCTGGGTCCCTCCTGCCTGTTCCTGCTGCAGCAGCTCGGGCTCTGTGCTGTGTAAGTGGGTTATGCAAAGCTTTCCGAGCCGGCCTCGTGCTGGCGGGTGCCATCCTGGTGAGAAATCAATGCAGGGCTTCTTTCCCTTGATGAGGACGATGGGTCCTGCCCGCCCTGCCTCTGCTGCAGCACAAAGCACTGCCTGTGCCTCTTGGTTGGCAGGGAGGGGAGCAACCAGCCTGGGGAGGGATGGAGCAGCATGATGCTGCTCCCCTGCGGCATTGCCATGTCCGGCCCTGCGCAGGGATGGGGTGAACAAGATCATCAGTGGAGAGCGCGGGTGTCCCCAGTGCATGTGGGGCTCCTGCTCAGCCTCTTGATGCCTGTGGGTGAGCCCTGAGCTGCCACCTCGCTCTTGGCTCTGAGGGCTCCAGCCTGCAGCTCCGTTCAGCGCTGGGTCATCGAGGGCTGCTCCATGGGTTTGGGGCCAGCACTGGGCTTGGGAGAAACAGACTCTCCCTTGCAAGGGGTGACTGGGGGCAGAGCGAGCCTGGAGCGCCCCTTTTGGGGTGTCTTATCCCATGGGGCTCGGTGGAGGGGCTGCGGCTGCTTCCCCCCCGGCCCGGGGCACGGAGCGGGGCTGGTGCGGGAGCGGGACTCACGCACGGTCCGGTTGTGCTTCTGCGCCGTGAGCAGCAGATGGTGCCACCGGCCGCGTTGTCCATGTGGCGCCGTGACCACGAGCGGGGCTTGGCCGGCCCTGGGTCCGTGCGCCGCCGCTCTACGGGGCTCGGGGCTGCCGGTAGCGGGAACTGCTTGTTCCTTGGTGGGGGCAGGAGGGTCTGAACCCGAGCATCGCACCCGCTGTGTCTTGCGGAGGTGCCCGTCCCGCTGCTGTCTGTGGCTGCTGGACCCGGTTATTTCTGGGGTGTGCTGGAGCCGCGCGGTGCCAGCGCGGAGGCTCCATCCCCTGCGCCCACCTCAGGCGGTCGGTTCGGTGCGGGAGGCTCAGGGCAAGGGGAAAGGGATGGGGGTGGACCATGGGGTCCCTGGGGCTCCGTCCTCAGCCCAGGGGTGGGCTCGGGCCGCTCTGAGCCGCCCCGGCGCCGGGACACGGACACGGGTGGGCTTTCGACGGGGCCGCCTCTGCCGCCGGGGCCACCGGCGAGGACCGCACCGGCGGGGGGAGCTGCGGAGCAGCCCGTTCCGCAGCCCGGCCCCGCCGCCCGCCTCCTGCCCGCCCCGGCCCGCCCCCGCCGCGGCGGCGGGCGCCACTCGGCCGCCGGTGGCCTCGGCAGCGGCAGGATGCGGGCGGGCCGCGGGGAGGCGGCGGCGGCGGCGGCCGAGGAGGATGCGGCCGATGCGGCCAAGCGCGGCGGGGGAGCGGCGGGGGGGCGGGCGCGGGGCCGCGGAGGGAAGGGGTCCCCGAACGGCGAGTGCCGGCGCGGGGAAGCGCCGCGGAGCCCCGGCCCGGAGCCGCCCCGGGAGCCCAAGGTCTCCTTCTCCTGCGGCGGCGGCGGCGGCGGCAGCGGGTCCCCCGGCGGAGCCAAGGCGGCCGAGGAGGGGGCGGGCGAGGATGCGGGCGAGGAGGCCCGCGGGAGTCAGGCCAGCTTCATGCAGCGGCAGTTCGGGGCCATGCTCCAGCCCGGCGTCAACAAGTTCTCGCTGCGGATGTTCGGCTCGCAGAAGGCGGTGGAGCGGGAGCAGGAGCGCGTCAAGTCCGCGGGGGCCTGGATCATCCATCCCTACAGCGACTTCAGGTGCGACCGGGCGCGGAACGGGGTAGGGGGGCCCGGGGAAGCGGGGCCGGGCCCCGGGCGAGGGCACCTTGAGCTATGCTCGGCGGCAGCGCGGATGCTGGTGCGTGCGGGGAGGGGCTGGCGGCCGGGCACCCTCTGCCCGGGGGAGCCGGGGTGCCCGGAGCCCTCTGCTTGGCTCAGGGGGTGCCTCCCGCGCACCCCCTCGACGTTCCTCGGGCCCAGCACGGACCCTCCGGAGCCCCACCGGGCTTTGGCTCAGCCCCCGGGAAGGTGCCAGCCGGGGCTGGGCTGGGGACGCGTTGGTCCCTGCTGCCGAGGCAGAGCTTTGCGGAAGCTCCCCCCCAAACCAGGGAGGCCTGATCCTGTCCTTAGGATTCAGGGAGTTTGGGGAGGGATTCAGCTCGCTCCCAAGGGGAGCGGAGTCCTTCAGGTCCAGCCCGTGCGGCTTCCAGTTGAGGAATGGCAAAGCCGGGGAGGAGGACTCTGCAGCTCCATCTCCTTCCCCGAGCCCTGGGGGAGCTCCGGTGTGGCAAATGCTTCCCGAATCCCAAGAAAGCTGCGGGAAAGGATGCCTGGCTCAGCCGGCTGTGGCCCGTGGCACAGCACCTTGTGGGATGGGTGGCCATGACCCTGCTGGTATCGCTGGTGACCGCCGTCGGGGCCACTGGCCCTGTGACCTCAAAGGGTCTTTAGCCAGCGGCTGTGGGAGGACGAGGGGCTCGGCTCCGGGTCGTTCTGCTGCTGTTCTGGTGCATGGCTTAGGGAGGCTCGAGGAGGGATTGCTGGGTGCTGGTGTGGGGATGCTGCTGAGCCAGACCCTGGGATCTGTTCAGGTCCCCACCAGCATAGGGATCCCCGGTGCAGGTGATGGGGTCTCCATTGGCCAAGCGGGCTCAGAGCAGGGAGCAGCACCTCCTGTTCCCACCATGTGCGGCTCCTGGGCTGATCCTCCACAGGAGCAGCTGGAGGCCTCCTATCGGGGCTGACCTGCCCAGGGCTCCCGCGCCCTCACGGCGGACATTCCCATAGGGAACCCGCTGTGGGTATCCCCCGGAGCCCCCTCCTTGGCTCTGGGCACCGGGTGCTGCTGCAGAGCCGGGGTGAGGAGCAGCTCAGCGCCGCGGTGACCGAGCAGACGCGGCGGTGCCAGGCAGAGGCTGCTGAGCCGGGGGATGCTGCCCCTCTGGGCAGGAGGCTGGGAGCGCGGTGACGGCACCGGGGCCAGCGCCGGCTCTGCTTCCCTTGCCACGGCCCCGGCGGCAGAGCCCGTGGTGCTGCTGAGAGCGGGGGCTCCCTGCAGCGAGCCCGTGGTGGGAGCGAGGCCTCGGAGGCTCCCGCAGGTTGCAGCAGCTTCGCTCCCCGCCGGGGTGACCTTGGGGAGTCACCGTGTCCGCCTGCCCCGCGCTGCCTCCATCCCTCCCCGAGGCGCTGCCAGGACTTGAAAGCCATTGGGGCAGAGCCGCTGCCCGTGTTTTGATGCTGCAAGTGGCGTAGGAGAGTTCCCTGCCCAGCGGGGAGGAGCTGCGGGCAGAGCCCCGGCATCGGCATCGCCTGGTTCCGCTAAGGTGCACAGGGACAGGATCAGCTCCGTGCTCATGCCTGGTGCTGGGAAAGCTGCGTTGGGGACGTGTGTCCATCATTGTCCTGCCTTACACAAATAATCCCCTTTATCTCCTAATGATAATGGAGCAGGAACCCAGCCTGGCAAAACCCATTCTCCCATCTGAAGAGGAAATCATTGCCCATCTGCATATGTGACATCATTTCATAACCGGTCTCGTTTAGAGATCCTGTCTCTAAACTGCCGTTATTCCTGCACCATTCAGGGGCAGGCTGGCTCCAGGAACCCCAGTTGCTATTTACATGAATCTGGGATTGTTGGGAAGCAGCTCGGGGCGGCTGGTGGAGATCCTGAGGCACAAATCTGATAAAAGAGACCTGGTAAATGCTGCTGCTTCCTCTTGGGTGCTGTGCACGGTCATTGTCTCTGTCTTTGCTGCTTCTGGCCTTTGTCAATGCCCAGCTTGGCGTTGACTTCTTCATTGCTTCTGTTGGGGTGGGATCAGGAGGAGCTGGGGGGCCACATCCATGGTCAATCCCTTGCTGTGCTCACAAGAGCGGGTCCCACACCTCAATTGGGGGTGAAGCCGCATCCAGAGCACGTGTCTCTGGTGCTGCTTGGCCAGAGCCTTCCTCATCTGCTGTTAAACTGGTTTCTGGGGCTTTGCTGCTGCCTGGATGGTGCCACCGATCTGATGGTGCCACCGACCTGATGGTGCCACGTTGGGGCTCCTGAGCAGCAGGAGCGGGTGGCTGTGGTTCCCTGTGGCTGCTGCTGGTCCCAGTGTTACCAGTGCAGTTGTTCTATCCCTCTGTGGCATCAGTGTGGGGCAGTCAGACCTGGGGGGTGCTGAAAGCCTCCGGTCCCTCAGCAGGGGAGGAAAGCTGTGACTGGGATTGGGAAGGGTTGGGCCCTTGAGTGGTTCCCAAAGGCTTTTTGCCTCCTCCCCTCCTCAGGGCCCCACAAGGTAAAAGGCTTTTCCATGGGAGAGCAGCACCAGTTGCTCAGCACCACTGGTTGTACTGGGATGCTCGCTTGGCTCCGGCAAACTTCAGCTGTTTGTTGGCTTCTTAACCCACTTCTAAGAACGACCTCATTTTTGAATCTGAGTGTTCAGTGTGAGTTTGTGAAGTGCTGATCCCGCACCAATCCTGCACCGATTCCGCACCTATCCTGCTGGGCAGCCCAAGGGGCTCAGCCCTTGGGGGCACCTTCTGCAGAGCAGGGTCTTGGGCAGCTCAATGCCCCCTCAATGGGATCACTGGGAAGGCGAGTGATGGAGCAGCCTCGGCTCTCAGAGGCTTTGGGCATCTTCTGCCATCATCGCCATCACTCAACTGGGTCAGAAGCAAGCGAGAGGGTGCTGAGGATCCTCATTAATTTGTTTGCAGCTATTTTTAGTAGCCTGGATTGGATCCGTTTTGCTGTGCTCCCGCTGCCCTCCAAGGAGGAAAGCGTTGGCATCGCACCCAGGGCCCTAAAGCGCAGTGTCCATTGCGTGTGTTGGGGGGGGGGGTCAGGAGCAGCCCAAATTCTGCCCTGGCTGAGCCAGATTGCAAAGGGGTTGGAGCCAGGGCTGCTGTGGTTTGAGCTTTGCCCCTGGCACTCACTGGGGTTGGGGGGCAGCCCCAGCCGCGGCTCTGCCTGGGAGTGATGCTGGGGGGCAGCGGTTTGAGGGTACCCTGGAGACAGCCCCGGCTGTGAAGTCATCGTTGTGCAGCGGTGACATCACTCGCGGTTGCCACGGCAACGGCTCACATGGGGAAGGTGTCATTGGAGAAAGGTCAGGAGCGGGGATGCTCCTTCTGGTCCTGCGCTAGTCTGCACGGGGGGGGGGCTGAAGGGATCCATCCCCCCTCCCTGTGTGTGGGATGTGGCCCCATCGTCCCCTCATCCATGGCAGCGTGGCCAGGGCAGCTCCTGCCCATTACTGTGCAGCTCCCGGGGCTCCTGCCCGCAGCAGCACAGACACACGGGCAAGGGTCCTGCGTGTCTGTGTGCGTGACGCTGAGGAGCACCCCCGTCTCTGCCCCCCCAGGCCAGTGCCGAAGCGGGCGGCCGGGGTCCCCTCCGCATGATCCCACCGGGATGGGGCTGCTGTAACCTTGCAGATGCTCAGAGAGGGCATCGGTGGCCCAGGAGGAAGGACAGGGCGAGGCGGGAGCGGAGCGGAGCGGAGGAGCAGGCAGCGGCTGCCCGGGGCTGCGGGCGCTGCAGCTGCAGCTCTACGTGATGCGCTGCACCGGGAGCTGCGGCGGCCGCGGCCGCGCTGCCGGGGTCCGACCTGCAGCCCCCGCCATGGGGGGGGCGCGCTGGTCACCGGAGCCTCTGTCCCCGTCCTCGGGTCCCTGCTCCCGGAGCCGCGCTGGTGCCTCTTGCCTCCACCACATTGAGCGTTGCCGGTGTTTGGGGTGAGGGTTGTCCCCGGCCCGCAGGCTCCACAAGGGAGGGTCTGTCCCCCACTGGTGTTGGTGGCATCGTTCTCCCCTTGTCCCAGGACATGTCTGGATTTGGGTGCTCAGGGCTGACCTCTGGACAAACCATTCCAGCAGGAAGAGCCCCGGCATCATCCTGTACCCCCTGCTCTCTGGTACCGCAGCCAGAGGCTGTGCTGGGCTGTAGGACCAGGACCACAGCAGTCTGGGTATGGTGGAGCAGGATGGGGTCCCTGAGGAGAGGTGGCATCAGAGTGACAGCACCCAGCAGCAGATATGGGATGGGGTCCCCCCGCTGCTGGGGGCTGATGGTGACACCCTCCTCCATGTTTCCCCCCCCCCAGGTTTTACTGGGACTTCACGATGCTGCTCTTCATGGTGGGCAACCTGATCATCATCCCCGTGGGCATCACCTTCTTCAAGGAGGAGACCACGGCGCCCTGGATCGTGTTCAACGTGGTTTCTGACACCTTCTTCCTGATGGATCTGGTGCTGAACTTCCGGACAGGGATTGTCATTGAGGACAACACAGAAATCATCCTGGACCCCGAGAGGATCAAGAAGAAGTACCTCAAGACCTGGTTTGTGGTGGACTTTGTCTCCTCCATCCCCGTGGACTACGTCTTCCTTATTGTGGAGAAGGGCATAGACTCGGAGGTGTACAAGACCGCCCGTGCGCTCCGCATCGTGCGCTTCACCAAGATCCTCAGCCTCCTGCGGCTCCTGCGCCTCTCCCGCCTCATCCGCTACATCCACCAGTGGGAGGAGGTGAGGATCCCATGGGATGCAAACCTGCGGGGGTCCATCCTCCTCCTCTGGCAGCAGCAGGACCGGATGGAGAGAGTAGGAGCTGGGAGGGCCTGGGGGCTGCCCATGGTGCCGATGGTGTGATGGGGTTTGAGGCTGCGAGGGGACCTGCCTTTGTGTAGGATGTGGCTGCATCCACTGCCAGGCTCCTGACTCTGTGCCCTTTCCGCTTTTAGATGGGATTTAGCAGGGAGAGCTCCAGGGATGAGGGCAGTGAGGGCATGGGCACAGACACCTTCCATAGAGCAGCTTGCTCCAAGCCCTGTGTCCAACCTGGCCTTGAACACTGCCAGGGATGGGGCAGCCACAGCTTCTCTGGGCACCCCGTGCCAGCGCCTCAGCACCCTCACAGGGAACAGCTTCTGCCTAAGAGCTCATCTCAGTCTCCCCTCTGGCAGGTTAAAGCCATTCCCTTGTCCTGTCCCTACATCCCTTGTCCAAAGCCCCTCTCCAGGTTTCCTGCAGCCCCTTTAGGCACTGGAGCTGCTCTAAGGTCTCCCTTCCAGGAGCCTTCTCTCCCCCCGGCTGACCCAGTCCAGCTCCCTCAGCCTGGCTCCAGAGCAGAGCTGCTCCAGCCAAGTTCTGATCTTGTTGGAAGCACCACAACCCCAGGTTACCACGGGGGGCATCACCATCAGCCACAGTGGGGAGGGGACATGCCCAAAGCTTGGACCCTCTTTACCAGAACCACCCCGGGCGGGGCTGCCCCACTCCATTCCCAGTGCTGGGAGCACTTGGCTCTCCCTTAGCATTGCCCAGCGCTGCCTTATCCCCATCAGTGCTCGCAGCCATTAGCGCTTCCTGGGCGGCAGCCACTGGATATAAATAGTCCAGTGGAGCTCAGGGACCCGCTGCCAGTGCCTGCTCTGGCTCAGACCATGCGGATCTGTGTCCCGAGCTGGGGGGGAGCTGTTCCCAGCGCTCACCCTGTGCTCCCCACCTGCAGATCTTCCACATGACGTACGACCTGGCCAGCGCCGTGATGAGGATCATCAACCTCATCGGCATGATGCTGCTGCTGTGCCACTGGGACGGCTGCCTCCAGTTCCTGGTGCCCATGCTGCAGGACTTCCCCAAGAACTGCTGGGTCTCCATCAATGGGATGGTGGTGAGTGACGGCTCCATCCCCATGGCCTCTGGCCTCTCCCCACGGACCGGGAGCAGCGGATCGATCCGGGCGGGTGGAAGATGCTGACAGGGAATTTCTGCCCCATCCCCTGCTGCCTTCTCCTGCTCATTAGCAACAAAGCTGCTATTAATAAGTAATGGGCCCCGTTTCTAATTGCTCCTCTCAGCCCTGCTACAAAGGGCTCTTCTCCCTCCACCCCTCTCATCCTGGTCTGCCAGCGTTTCCATCTCCGCTCCATTCCCCCTTTCTGGCTTCCTCCTCTTCCTCTCCTCAGTGTCTCGCACTTCTCCTTCCCTGGCTGCTTCGCTCCCGAGGGAAGGTGGAAGTTGTCCCTTGGGGGGTTTGGAACTGGATGAGCTTCAAGGCCCCTTCCAACCTGTTCCATGATTCTATGAAACTCTGGGCTTTGCATGAGGCTGGGATGGGGAATTCCTGCCCCAGGTGCCCCCAGCAAGCTCCCGAGCGCTGCAGTAACTCTGTGGCGTCCACAAACCTGGAGCTTGTTCCCATCACAGCATTCATTTCACGGGGGCTTCACTGAGCTTTTCTGTATCAGCTCAGAAAGAAATCCATAGCGTAACATGATGGGAGCCGGGCGTTGGGTCTGTTTGGATCTCATCTACAAGGTGGGGCTGTCACAACCAAACAAATCCTGGTGCTGAGCCCTGGAGATGGAAGCAGAGCGCCTGGATCGTCCCTTGGTTGTGCCTATGGTGTAGTGAGGCGCTGAGCCCCTGCCAGGGCTGAGGCACCCCTGTTGCTGCAGAACGACTCCTGGAGCGAGCTCTACTCCTTCGCCCTCTTCAAGTCCATGAGCCACATGCTGTGCATCGGCTACGGGAAGCAGGCGCCCGAGAGCATGACGGACATCTGGCTGACGATGCTGAGCATGATCGTGGGCGCCACGTGCTACGCCATGTTCATCGGCCACGCCACCGCCCTCATCCAGTCACTGGACTCCTCCCGGCGCCAGTACCAGGAGAAGGTAGGACCTGGCTGCATGGGGACCACGGCTCCTGCCCTGCGCCCGGCCAGCGCATCCCCTCCCGGAGCCGCAGGGTGAGGGCTCTGTGTTGATAGCATCTGATGGGGCGATGGAGCAGCCCCATGGAGGGGGACACGGGTGAGGGGTCCCCAGCCCGGCTCGGTGCTGAGGCTGCCTCTCCCCACAGTACAAGCAGGTGGAGCAGTACATGTCCTTCCACAAGCTGCCAGCCGACTTCCGACAGAAGATCCATGACTACTACGAGCACCGCTACCAGGGCAAGATGTTCGATGAGGACAGCATCCTGGGGGAGCTCAATGAGCCCCTGCGTGAGGTGGGGGCCCCAGGGGCTAGGGTGCTGCAATGAGGATGGGCACTGGCCATGTCCCACCCCCAGTGAGGGCTTTCATACAGTGGAGGGGGTCCCACCACCTCCTGCTTGGGGTTGAGCACCTCTTCCTAGGGCTTTGCAGCTCCAAGCGTGTCCATGCTCTGGTTCACTGATGTGCCCTTTCCAACCTAAACCAGTCCATGATTCTATGAAACCCGGGGCTTCTGCGTGTGTGAGCCAGCCCAGGGAAAGCCACATCCCTGTCCCCTGTCCCCTCACCTCCTCCCTTTGCAGGAGATCGTGAACTTCAACTGCCGCAAGCTGGTGGCCTCAATGCCTCTGTTTGCCAATGCGGACCCCAACTTCGTCACAGCGATGCTCACCAAGCTCAAATTCGAGGTGTTCCAGCCGGGCGACTACATCATCCGCGAGGGCACCATCGGCAAGAAGATGTACTTCATCCAGCACGGGGTGGTCAGCATCCTCACCAAGGGCAACAAGGAGATGAAGCTCTCCGACGGCTCCTACTTCGGAGGTGAGCGCTGCTGGGGTCTGTGCAAGGCACTGGGGCACCCACAACGTGTTGCTCTCCCCCGTTTCCAGTCCCGCTAATGGTGTTTGGTCCTTAACACCGTTGTTTCCCCCCCCTAAGAAATCTGCCTGCTGACGCGGGGCCGGCGCACAGCCAGTGTCCGCGCAGACACCTACTGCCGCCTCTACTCGCTCTCGGTGGACAACTTCAATGAGGTGCTGGAAGAGTACCCCATGATGCGAAGGGCTTTCGAGACCGTGGCCATCGACCGCCTCGACCGCATCGGTAGGGCACTGGGGGTGTCCCAGCAATGCGGGGCTGGGGGGGTGCTCAGCGTCCCCTGACACAGCGTCTCATGGCTCTTCCCACCCTGCCCCTGCAGGGAAGAAGAACTCGATCCTGCTCCACAAAGTGCAGCACGACCTCAACTCGGGCGTCTTCAACAACCAGGAGAACGAGATCATCCAGGAGATCGTCAAGTACGACCGGGAGATGGTGCAGCAGGCGGAGCTGCAGCAGCACCCGGCCATGTACAGCCCCGTCCAGCCGCAGGTCACCTCGGCCATCGCCACCCTCCAGCAAGCCGTCGCCATGAGCTTCTGCCCGCAGATGGCCAGCCCCCTGGTGGGCTCCATGGCGCTGGGCTCGCCCCGCATGATGCGCCGCTTGCAGTACGCGCCGGCCGTGCCCAGCCCCTTCGCCGTCTCCCCGGTCCTGCTGCAGCAGAGCCCCCCTCCGCAGCCGCAGCCGCCCGTGCCCCACGCCAACCCCTCCCCGGCGCAGGACCCGGCGCAGCCCGCGGCCATGCCCGCCTCCACCAGCGCCTTCGCCGCGGCCAGCCCGCCGACCCAAAGCCCGCTGGCCAGCCGGACGTTCGCCTACGGCGCGGCGCCGGGGCAGCTCGGCTCCCAGCTCTCGCTCGGCCAGCAGCAGGCTCCCGGCTCGCCGCAGCGCCTGGCCGCGCACAAGAGCACGCAGGCGCTGCCCACCAGCAGCCTCAGCCAGGATTCGCGGCCCCTCTCGGCCTCGCAGCCCTCCCTGCCCCACGGGCTGGCTGCCGGCAGCACCCAGAGCCCCCCGGCCTCGGCGCGCGAGTCCTGCGCCTCCATCGGCGGGGGCCCCGCTGCCGCCTCGCCGGGACCCGGTCCCCCCGCGGCGCTGCGGGGCCCGGCGCCGTCGCGGGGGTCCCCGTCGCACCCGGCGCTGGCGGGGCCGCAGGACTCGGCGGCCACCGCGCCCGACACGGACCCGGCCAAGTCCAGGCTCTCTTCCAACTTGTGACCTCCGCGCCAGGCGCGGGGCTGAGCGCGCCCGCAGGGCACCGAGCGCCGCCTTCGCCCCGTGCCCGACCGGGAGCACCGAGTGCCGGGGGTGGGCAACGGGGCCGCTGCACCCCCCCCCCCCCCTCCCAAATCACTGCAGGGGCACCGGGCTGAGCCCCACTCCCCGACAGCGTCGCCTTCGACCAAAGTCTGGCCCCACGTCCCGCTGCCCCAAAGCCGCCCCATAGAAGCCACTGCACCATCCCCATGACCAGCTCTGTGTACGGTATCTCTGACCTGAATCCGTCCCTGTGTGTGTGCATCCGCAGGACACCTCCCTGGGGCTTTAAGCAGCCCCCGGCGCCTGTCCCTGCTCCCCTCCACAGCCCCGAGGCGAGGGGTGACGGTCCAGCACTGGAGGTAAGTTGGAGGGGAGGGTGTTGAGGGCTGCTTGCCCTGAGGCTTGTGAGCACCCCACAAACACGCTGTCCCCAAACCCAGCCCCAGGGCTCAGCAGGGGGGGAACCAGCCCATCTCCCCCCATAGACGCTAGAGCCTGGGCCCCCAAACCCTGGGGCTGCCCCACAGTCAGACCCAGCTTTGCGGCTGGGGAAGGCACATGTGTGCATCAGGGTGCGTGTGCAGGTAGGGACACGTGTGTGTCTGCGTGTGTGTGTGTGTGTGCGCGTGTGTGAAGGGGGGAGCCTTCCACGTTGAATGTAGGCAGCGAGCGAGGGGCCTGGCGCCGGAGCTGCGCAGCCGCGGGCCAGGGCCCCGCTCCAAGCGTCCACCTTCCCCTCCAGCCCACCCTCTGCAATAAACGTCAGCAGCTGACAGAGCCACCACGACTCCGTCTCTTCTTCCCTCCCTCCCCACCGCGGCTCCGGCTGCTCCCGCTGCCCTTGCCCAGCCCTGGGAGTGCTGCCACCGGGCACAGTCCCAGCAATGACAAGGTGAGAAGAGCCTTCTCCCAGCACCTTTCCCCTTGCTGGCAGCACCGTGGCTCTGCTCCAGTGGGGCAGGAGCAGGCTGCAAAGCGGAGCCTATGGGCTGAGCTGAGAGCTGGGGCAAACGCACATCATGAACACGCAGCCCCTGCAGCTGCATCAGCCCCAGCGTGATAACTGGGAGGCACTGAAGGCCAAGCGGGCAGCAGAACAGCAGCAGGCTGGGGACATGAGCCCCACATCACCAGCACCACAGCGTGACAGCCCAGGGCTCCAGATGCCAACGAGGACCCGGGTCCCAGCTGCTATTTCAAAACCCATTTTATTTACAGTATCATCAACCTCCACCCCCTGAGCGGTTTTCCCTGCCTGAGATCCCGGGAGCAGAAGCAAACCCCATCCCTGAAGATCAGGAGCCACAGAGGCTGCGCTGCGGGAGAGCAGGGACAGTGCCCAGCAGCAGCAGCAGAGCCTGGAGAGCAGCACCCACCCCACGGACCTGAGGTCCTGCACCCTGCTGGTGGGGAGCGATGGATGGGGGTGGCACCCCAGGACAGGCACACGCAGCAGCAGCCACACTGTGCCATGGGGAGGGCTGAGGGGAGCCAGCCCCATCCACCAGCATCAAGAGCAGAGGCTCCATCCCTCTGTCGCTGCTCCTCGCAGCCCCCATATGCCCCAGCCTCGGGGGGGAGCAGCAGTGGGGCTGTGCTGGCAGCTGGACCCACATTCCCCATAAGATGCAGGACAGAGGAGCCCTGTGGGCCAATGCCTACCGCAGCCTCTGGGGCAGCCCAGGCAGTGCAGAGCCCCACGGGCTGCTGGGGCTCAGCTGAAGAAATAGGTGGAATCCATCACGTTCTCCAGGTGGAACTCACCTGAGGGCAGGAGGGAGAGGAGAGGTCAGAGGGGAGAGAAGCTGCCCCAAGCCCTGCTTCATGAAACCAGCTCAGGCCCTGATGCAGGGGGGGGGGGGTCAAGAGGGATGTGGAGGGCTTCAGGAGCTGCCCCCCCTCCCGATGGATCTGGGAGCATCGGCCTCCTCCGCTTGGCAAAGGCACAACAAAGGCTGGCCAGATGGTCTGGCAGACGCAGGGCCCAGAGATTAGAAGAGTTAAACTAATTGCCTCAATCCCATTGCATGTGTACCATCCAGATCCTGGCAATTACCATGCCAAGGGCCTCCCTCCCATCTCCAGGCAAATGCCTCCTGCTTGGAAACAGATGGGAGAGGAACGAGATGGGGATGGGATGAGCTGGCTCAGCCTGGGGCAAAGCCCAAGGGAAGGCAGGGATGGCTCCCAGGGCTGCTGCAGGCTCTGCCCCATAGCTCTGCAGTGCAGCACAGGCAGGAACACCCATCTCAGGGGACAGCTTTAGCGCTGTGCCCAGCTTCAGACACCCCATAAGCTCAGTGACTTTGGAGGCCAAATCCCCATCTCACTTCCTTTGTCTCCAAACCACTCCCGGTCCTATCCCATGCTCCTACCTGTGCTGGGGACGTTCGACAGCTGCTCCATCAGTTTCTTCTGCCAGGGGGCTCTAGCCTCTCCGTCAGGGCTGGATGAACCAGAAGGAAAGGAAATGAGCATGGGAGCAGGATGTGGCTCTTCCAACCCATGCACAGAGCCCAGCCTGTACCACAGCAGCTGAGGGAATACCTGCAGTACTTCTCCAGCATGAACTCAGACAGATCCTGCAGGATCTTCTCGCTGTGTAGAGCCACAAACTGCTGCCGACAGACCTGCAACCACCAGTAAGCTGGGTAAACCCATCAGCCCCTGGAGCAAAGCCCAGGGGAGGGAAGGGCTGCCGTGTGCCCAGAGGATGGATCAGCAGGATCCCAGCTCCTGAGGATCCAGGAGGACACTTTTACCTGGTTCATCATGTCCACGGTGAGCGCGTGAGTCCAGTAGCAATCATGGACCGAGACGAAGGTCAGGCCCTGCCTGGGAGGCAGCAGAAGGTGCCATAAGCAGTGCTGAGAGTCCCCCCTGCCACGTCCCCTGCCCCACCAAGGTCTTTGTGCTGGGACGTGAGCAAGGACCACACAAGGAAAAGGGCTCCCTGCAGCAGCACCTGCGCATCTTCAGACACAGCAAAACCCCCCAGTGCCCCTTTAGCCCTTCTCTGCCATGAAACCCAAGCAGCCACAACGAGGAAAACCTCTTTCCCCCACCACATGCCTTGTCCTGGCAATGTTCTCCCAGCAAAGAGTGACCCTGGAGCCAGGGAAGAGCCCTATTCCCTACCTGAGGCAGTGCAGAGCTGTGAGCATCATGTGTGTGGAGTCCAGGGAGTGGATGAAGTTGGGTGGGAAGGCGTTCTTCTGCTTCACCGTATCAGGCTTCCTGCAGCACAGAGCAGGAGAAGGGAGGAGCTGAGGCACTTCCAAGGCTACACATGAGACCTGGGGTTGATGGGGACGGCCCTGCAGAAGCACAGGGCTCCACACTCCTCAGCTAGTTTTCCGCAGCTCAGGGCCGGAACGGGAGCTTTGGCACTCAGTGGCAGGTTCCACTGATGGGAAGGCTTCACGCCCAGAACACAGGGGCTCGGTCACGACCAGGGGTTCATACTTACTGGTTGCTGTGGGTGCTTTTCACACTCAGGTGCTGCATGCCGCAGTTCAGCTGCAGGGGAAGAGAAAGGGGATGAGCCCCTCCTCTGCACTGCCCTATGCTCCTGCTCTGCAGGAAACCTCCCTGGCTGCCATAAGGGACTCTTCCAGGGCATCCCAGTCACCAGGCAGTCAGCAGTCCCCTCCCGAGGATGCTGCCAGGCATCCTGCACCCCTTTCCCAGCTGATTCACCCTTGGAGGGCTCCAGGAAGGGCTGCGGGAGGTGAGTGGCTGTGAGGGGAGATGTGAGTCAGAGCAGCAGCATGTGGGAGGCAAGAGCAGCGAGTCTGAATCACGAGAGCCCCGGGAAGGCTCCTGGGAGCAGGGAATGGGCCCATGCCTCAGCTGCCTGAGTGGGATGGGAGCAGCAGCGCTTCCTCAGCAGCACCCACCCGCTCCCGGCTCCGCAGGGAGGCTGCAGGATGCGCCTGCACACACAGAGCCACCCTGATGCCGAACTGCTGGGCTTTAGCTTGGAGCTGTGGCTGTCCTTTCCCTGCTCCCCGCCACGGCAGAGGAAGGGGTGGGTGACTCCTGCACACCACACACTTACCACAGTGGACTTGGTGCGGTAGTAGGGCTGCACGATGGGGAGACCCAGTGGTGTGATCCACTCCACCGTCTGGCCCGACTGGGAGATGAGCTTGGCGCTCTCTGTCAGCCAGTTCTGCAGCAGGAGGAAGGGGCTGGAGTTACTATGGGAGACCCCATCCCCTCGCAGCACAGGTGCCCCTGACTCTGCCTCTGACAGGCCAGTGCTTATGGGGGAGTTTGGCTCTGTACCAGGCACAATCCCACACCTCTGGGCTGGGACACAAGGATCCCCTCTAGGCCAGGACCCAGAAGAACCATCTCTCCCCATGGAGCATCCCCTGCTCTATGTATGGGTGGGCTAGTGAAGAAGAAAAGGCAGGAAGAGAGAAGAGGCAGCAGGCACCTTACCTGGATATCTCGAGTCGCTGTGAACATCTCCTTGATGCTGTTGAACACTTGCTTTACGAGGTAGTGAGACGCTTCCCACAAGTACTCCTGCACAGACCAGGGGCAGAGTGAGGGGTCAGGCACAGGCAGCAAAAGATGTGGAGTAAAGTGATGGGTAACCTAAAGGAGCATCTCCCCGGTGCCTCAAAACTGCCTCCATCCAAACTGTGTTAAGCCTTGAGCTGCTGCAGGCAGCTGGCTGGGGGTTGTGCTGGAGGGAGGCTCTGATCAGCACTTCACATGGCTCCTTGTCCAAGGACAGGCTGATGCGTGTGACATCCTGGGATGAACAGGAGGCTCTCGCTGCCACATCTGTCCCTGGGGTGTAACATGGCAACAGAAACACTCCCAGCACCAACGTGCCACAGCAAAGCACCCACTCAGCAAGGACTCAGAGTGGGGTCACAGAGCAAGAAACGGGCGTCAGGGGGAACGAGAGCTCTGCTAGAGACAAGGGCTGCTTCCAGATGGAAGAGCACAGCCACAGACCTTGCTGTGGATCTGAGACCCCACGAGGCTGTCACGCCACCAAGCTGGGCCCAGGAAGGATGAATGGGAGAATCCCCAGGCACCCACCAGAGCCAGCAGGCAGCTCTCCTGCAGGCAGGAGGATGCGGGGCTCAGTCCTGCACATCCCTCTCTTAGTTGAGGTTTGGGGGGTAAAGAAAGAACCCCCCCAGTGCAGGTGCCTCCCCCAGCAGGGACTGAGAGCTGAGCCCAGCCTGTTCCAGGGCAGGGGTGGTACCTCGGGGAAGTCATCCATCTCCTTGAGCCTCTTCTCCATCTGCAGGCGGCCGCCGTAGCGGGTGACCCCATAGACCACGGTCATCACCGTCTGCTTCACCACCTTGCGGCTGATGAAGCCCTGCAGCACCTGAGCGATCTTCACCCCCTGCTCAGCATCCTTCTTCCGGAACTCCTCCACCTGAGGAGGGGAGAGCCCCCAGGGGGTCAGCCCCATGGGGAGCAGTGCTGGCCTGAGCCAGTGCCACCAGAAACCCCGCAGCCCATCGGCACCAGCCCTGCTTAAACAGGGAGCAGCTGCGGAAGGGATCAGGAGCATCCGCATCTGAGAGATAAGGCCAGAGAACCTTCCACTGCTGCCTCAGCAGAGCAGTGTCACTCGGCTGCTGGTGCTGGACACCACAAGGGCACAGCATCAGGACAGCGGCTCAGGACTCAGGTTCTCCTGCCTCAGCCACCCCCAATGAGAAGTCAGAGGAAAACACGCTCCTCCTGCCCTCTACTGCTGGGATAAAACACGCTGAGACCAGGAAGGGAGAGCCAGGGGTTCAATGCCAGTTGGATGAGACTGGTAGATCCCAACACATCCCAGCAGGCTCATTTCACATCACGTCTTGCCAAGAAAGCTGAAGACTTCGCAGCAGTGCCAAGGGCTGAATCTCTCCCCACTCCCTCCTACCCAGCTCAAATGAAGGAAATCCCATAACCCGTGGGCTAGCTGTGACCAAGAGGTGAGGAACATCCTCTGCTCTCTCCCATTTCTCTACCCTAATTCTTACAGGCTTCATTCAGGAAAAGTGAGGACAGCAGAAATCCAAGGGATGTCCCATAGCCACCTCTATGATCTCCAGCCTGATCCCCACTGCAGCTGCTGCAGTGATTCCCATGGTGGAGAGCGAGAGCTCCCTCTGACCCAAGCTCACGCTTTCCCAGTCCTCTGTCCACTGGTCTTATCCCATCCTTTCTCTTCGGGAGCTGAAGTGACCCCTGCGCATCAGCAGCAAGAGGCAGGCCCTAGGACATCCGATGTCCCCGGCGTGTCTCACCTGCTGGGCCACCACACTGTAGACATCCTGGGGGACATCGCAGGGCATCAGATTGACGGAGATGGCACCGATAAGGTCCCGGCCGAGAGCTGCGTAGTGCTGGAGCCCATTGCAGGAGCCATCCTGTGGAGGGAAGCAAGGTGTCAGCGTGTGGATGGAGCACAACCTCCTGAGCCAAGGGCACTGCTGTTCTCCTCCCTCTCTCCAGCCAGGTTTGCAGCTGCCCAGGCCACAGCAGTTCCATCTTCCTTCTGGCCACTTCTCCTGACTGGAACTCAGCAATAACTACTGCTGCCTGCAGGGGTTGAAGCCAGAAACCCTCCCAGCACGCTGCCCCCTCTGTGGATCAGACATCAGAGCTCTGTGGCAACGCTGAAACCCAGGACCTGGAAAACAACAGATGTGTCTGGGATGCTAAAAGAAGCCCCAAGAGCCTCAGCAAACACAGGAGCGGAGGCAGGAGGAGGCAGGGCAAGGGGAGCATCGCTCAGCAAGCCACAGCTGACCATGGTCCTTCTGACAGAACCCAGCCCTGGCTCAAAGCTGCAGTTAGGGGCACACTGACCCATCCATCACAGCAGCTGCCCTGACAGGCCTCCTGGACCCAGATGGGACAGGAGGACCTGAACACTGGAACGGGAAGGTCCTGCTGCTCCCCAGACAGCACCAATCAGAAGACATGCTGCTGCTTTGGACCAGCCCTGCTCCTCCTGTGCCTGGTCCAGGATCAAACCCTCCTCTCCTCTTCCCCTCCTCCCCACAGCCTGCAGTGCAGCAAGTTGCAGAGCTGAGCACTGGGAGTGCTCGGGCATCAGCCCTGCGGTGCTGCAGCAGAGGAGCTGCCTCTGCTAACCCAGCGCTGATGACTCAGGTGGAAAGAGGCTGAGGTGTCCTCCACCAGAAGTCCTTGCTTCACTTTGATTAACACCCCCTCAGCTGCTCTCTTGATCTCTGGTTGTCATAACAGTATCAGTTGAGACTGTCTCAGACATATTCCAGACCATTGCTGCTGGCAGAATACAGCCCCCTCCATCCCCCCTTCCCTGCTTCGTTATGGCCATCTGATCTAATGAGATACATGAGTAAACCTCTCCCCAGGAAAACAATTCATCACTGTCCGCCATGCAGCAAGGGGGTTTATCAGTGTGGACAGATAGCTGGCTGGGCAGTGGCTGCAGAGAGAGCTGCTGGGAGAGGCCCGAGTGCTGGCTAAGGCTCCTCTCTCCGGCCGGGAAGGACAAACACCTTCCAACAGCACTCACCCTGCTCAGAGCGTGGGCACGGCTGAGAGCAGGGACAGGGCACACGGTGACAGCCATGGCACTGACTCAGCTCTGTCCTTATGCCCTTCCTCAGAGGTCCACACCTCCCATCTGTAACTTCAACCTCTGAATGACAGCAGAGAGCCCCAAAGCCTCAGCGCAGCCCCGAGCACTTCAGAGGCAGGAGCTGCCACAAAGCTCACCCCATCCCACCCCGTGGGGCCAGGCGGGCTTCCAGCCCTCACCCTGTGGCTGGGGAAGGTGAGAGCGGCCCAGCCCTAACCCAGGCAGGCTCTGCTCCAGCCACAGGAAGCCAAAGCAGCACTCGACTGGCTCAGTATTGCCTGCCCGCAGCAGTGAGTTACTGCTGTTCTCCAGCCAAGCTGCCTCCAGACTGTGCTCCCGTTGTTAGGGAAGCCTGGCCATGGTGCAGGTAACGCAGCACTGGAGACCTGGATGCTTCCACCCGGCCCATTTCCCTCCCCCAGCCCAGCCACACGGATCTCTTGGGCTCCTACCTGGTGAACCGGGAAATGGGAGATGTAGGCTGCTGGATCCGGGGACCTCGAGGCTTTGGCGATTTCCATACAGCATGCCAAGGCTTGCCAGGGCTCGTCCGTGCTCATCCACCACTTCTTGCCCTGGGAAGAGGAGAGCACATGTTGGCAGGAGCAGGCAGTGCGTGCCACATGTTGGCAGAGTGCAGGCAGGAGCCCCTGCACTCCCGGCACATGGTGGTCAAGACACCTCCTCCACCATTCCTCCACTTCCCAAATATTTCCTCCTGTTTTCCTATGGAAACGTGTTATTCAGGGAACTCCGCAATGCTTTGTTTCCCTTTTTCCTCTCAAAGGGGTACCTTTCAAACCGTCTTTGTTTCAAAACCAATCTGATTTCCATTTTGTTGTCCTCTCTGAAAGGAACGGTTGGGTCTCCTCTGCAACTAAGGAGGACACGGATCCCTTTTTTCCTTGGCATATTTAGCTAATTCCCATTTAGGCTCCAACACAGATGAACTTCCCTACTTCCCAGCTGAAGGGGAAGCCTCCATCCTGCCAGGGATCCCACCACGCCACCCCAAGAGCTCCCCATGTACCGTGAGCGGGCGGTCAGCCGAGTCCAGGATGTCCTCCATGATTTCATTGGCATACTCCAGGCGCTCCTGCAAAGGGTTCTTCTTCTTCAGCCCCGTGAGGTTGATGAGGTGGATCTTCAGCCAGTCCAGGCCCTTGGGCCCCAGCGGTCTGCCCTCCGCAAAAAGCAGGATGGCCCGAGTGACATCGTTACCAAGGTGGTTGAAATAAGGTGGGCAAGGGTAAGTCCTGCCTCGGAAGTCCATGTTGTGAGGAAACCAGAACACCCTGTCCCTGACGTAGTTGGCGATGGAGAGCTTGTAGAGCGCATCCATGCGCAAGCTGTGCATTTCGGCTGCCTTCTTCTTCCACAGCAACAACTCGTGCTTATGGGCCTTGTCCAAGGCGGAGGGATTGCTGGGAGCAGCGGGAGGCTTGGGGGCCTCGGACATGGGTGGTGGGATGTCCAACTTCTCATTGCCTTTGTCATTGAAGATGGAGATGATGATATCCAGCACTGGCTGGTTGATCTTCCAGGCGCAGTTGCCCAGCTGGTTCAGGGCATCCAGCACGGGGTGGAGGTTCACCAGAGGACACTGCTCCAGGCGCACCTGGTGCTGGATGGCCCCGTCCACAAAGCGCATCAAGTCGGTGTCATTGAGGAAAAAGGCACCAAAATGGGGGGAGGTCCAAGGCACGGGGGGGCACAGCATAGGGATGGCGGAGGAGTTGAAGGTCAGCATGGTCTCTGCAGCGTCTGACATGATCTGAGAGAAGATGGGATGGGGCTTTATCAGCCCAACCTGAAGAGACGAATCACAGAGGTGAAGGTGAGGGGTCTGGAAGAGCACGTGGCCAGTCAGTCACTACGTAAGGAGCAGCTAAGGGCACCGCACAGAACCAGGGGCTCCTCAAAGCATCCCTGGGCAGGAGAGGTCCGGTTCCAGTGCAGAGCTGACCTGCACAGCCCGAGAGCCCCCAGCATGAGGCTCACCTGACAACTGCTGCGGAAGGAGTAGATGTGGTAGAGGGCAGGGATGAGCCGGGGCTCCAGGCGAGGGCTGAGGATGTTCCTGGGCATCTTGACAACCTGCACCAGCAGCTCCAGCATGTGCATGCCCAGGCGCATGAGGAGCATGTATGACCAGCTGCAGTCCTTCAGGTTCAGGGAAGGCCCAAAGCCTGCTTCTGCCACCAGCTTCTCCCAGTATTCCCGTGGCAAGTACTCGGCAGGCTGGGAAGTGGAAGGAGAAAACTGGGTCGACCAGAGGGATCAGCCACGCTGCTCCTGGGGGTTTGCTGGATGGGATCTATGTGGCTTGGGGAAGGATCCTCCTGTGTGTCCCTGTGAGGTCCTCCCTGACAGGGGCACTGGGGGCAGGACTGTTGATGTGGTTGGGGCAAGCCCAGCAGGGAGAACCTGCTGCTGCTGCAGGCCAGGCCAGTGGCACTGCACATCCCTTCCTCTCACCAATCCCTGTGCTCACGTCTCACCCCCACACACCATCCCCTGCCCTGCCAAGCACTAAATGGGGCCTTACTGGTTCTGGTGGCCTCTGCAGCAGCAAGCTCGCAGAACCCAGACCTTGCTCTTGCGATGGGGTGGACAAACTGCTTTGTCCCATCTCTGCTCCGCTGCTGCAGCCCACAGGTCCCCTCCTGTCCCAGGCACACCTACCTGGCCGTCCTTTGCCAGCAGCTGGATGTAGCCCTCATAGACCACCCGCAGCTTCCCCACCTGACCACTGCGCAGCTTCCTCTGGGTGATGTATCTCTCATAGACTTTGGAGCCCAGCTCCTTGGCCAAGACAGCCAGGGATTCTCCTTGTGGAGACAAGGTGTTGAGCATCTGGGAAAGGGGAAGGCAAAGAGGGTCTTAAGGAGGGAGGAACAGAAAGATGGAGCAGAGAGACAAAGCGGGCGTTAAAGCCCCCGTGCAGGGAGCATGGGAAGATGCCCATGGCGCTGAGCAGATGATAAGGAACAAAACATGACCAGGACAGAGCAGGGGCTTCAGTGGCTGCTCAGCACAGGAAGCAGAGCCTCATGTCCTGATTCTGCTGGCCCAAGAAAGACAACGGTGCTTTGCAGCAGCCCTTTGGCCATCCAGGCACCCCGTGCCTGTGGCTCTGCGAGGGCAGGGCAGGGTCCTACCTGCAGCATGATGCCCACGTAGTCCTCCTCTGGCAGCAAGCACAGGTAGGGGTAGAGCTCGTTGTACTTTGATACTGTCTTGATCTTGGACATGCTGTGCTTTGACTTCTGCAGGGCCTGGAGGATGGAGTCGTGCCACTGGGAACGGAGTGTGGCCAGCAGCTTGCGCTGCACAGGAACGGGAGGAAGACTGAGACGCTGTGGTGTCACCAGGAAGCTGTCCCCCTCCTCAGGCCACCTCCCACAGGCCCTCAGGGCTGGGCTGTGCCCGCTTCCCTCCTGACTGCAGCCCCATCACCCCCTGAGCTTTACCGCTTTAATGGCTTGTGGGGTCAGAGGTTTGCTTGACTCCACCGACTCGATGGTTACGGTGTTGTCCATCTCCATCTCCAGCTGCTTCTGAAAGCACTCCTGCAACTCCTGCACGGAGAAATCCAGCTTGGGGTATGGCACCATCTTCTCCTGCAACCAGAGCGAGACGGTAAGTGCCAAGAGCCAGAGGGAGGAGATGTGCTCATCCTCCCAGCTCCCCCACCAGAGGCACATGGGATGAGCCCCTCTGAAGGCACCTCTGGGTCCCCAGGTCTGGGGCCTCTGGGTGGCCCCAGGGAGCCCGGAGCAACAGCGTCCTGCAGAGACACCCTGAGCTCCGGGGCTTACTTTGGAGTAGAAGTCCTGGAGCAGAGAAGACTTGGAGGTCTGCGGGCTGGGGGCGGGCGGCAGCTGGTACTTGGGATGGACCATCCTGATGGCCTTCAGCACCTTCTCCTTCTCGTCCTCCTCAAACAGGCACTGCTGGAAGAGCTCATCCACGTGGAAGCCATCGTGCTTCAGCTGCTGCAGGCACCTGAGGAGGGGCAGAGCAAACAGACTGGAGCTTTCCAGGGGGCTGTGCACAGGAAGCAGCACATCACAGGGCAGGGAACAAAGGTTTTAAGCAGAACATTAAGCATGAAGGAGGCAGATGGGGTTTGCCCTTTGGAAGATCCAAGAGCCTTTTCCCTCCTCACATGTGCCCTAAGCAGCATCGCCCAGACCCACGATGGGATGAAGAACCCCCCCATCCCAAACCCCTGGCAGCCACAAAAGCAAAACCCTCCCCCAGAGCAGGGCCTGGGGGGTGGCACCCACCAAGAATTAGCTCTGAGCACAGGGCAGGAGACTGAACCCCAGCCCCAGGCCACACCAGGAGGGCTGGGGAGGCCCCCCCATGCTGGGTGCTTCCCAGCAGCCTTCCTCTGTGCCACCCTTCATGCTGGGGCAGCTGCAGGAGGGTGCAGCTTCTCACACTCCCTGGGAAGGCTCTGGCAGGGCGGGGAGCAGGATGTGCCCCATGCACTTGCCCTGGGATGCCTCTTCCCTTCCCCTACACACTCCTCAAAGCACGTCCCATGCAGTAACCTGTGCCTGATGGAGCTGATGCCTCCCTGCAGCAAATGGGGCATAACCGGGACACCCCCCCAAGGCTGATGCCTCAGTGCTCCAGGAGCACCACTGCCGGGCAGGCTGGCAGCAGGATGCTGTCCTGCAGGAACATGGGAGCTCTCCTTGCTTCCCACACAGCCCGGAGCCAGCTCCTGGAGCTGCTGAGGTGGGAGCTGCCTCCAGCCTGTCCCCACAAGGTCACCAGCCTCAGGTTACAGCAACCACACCATCCACCCTCCAGCCCACAGCACTGCTTTCACCTTCATGCTCAATGGGGAGGAGGAGCAGGAAGATGCAGGTTCCTTCACCCCCAAAGAGCCCTCAAGGCTTCCCCCTCCAGCCCCAGCCAGCATGGGGCTGGGCACAGCTGGGGCACTGTGGTTCATGCACCCATCACAGGGGCCAGGGCACGGGTGCACCCTGGCAGGGCTGCAATGGGAACAGCCGGAGGGGCTGGAAGCTCCCTTCCCTACAGCCCCCAATGGCTGCTGGGGGGCAGAATCCCCTCATGCACCGTCTCCCTCTGCCCGGCCCCACAGAGGATGCTGCGGGATCCCATCCTCCTGGATCTGAGGTGCAGCAGAGCCCAGAGCCCCAAGTGCCGACTGGCCCAGTCCATGCTGGGTGACACTGGAGGGAGGACAGGGACAGTGGCCCCCATTGGGACCCCACAGGCTGGGAGCAGAGCAGCAGCCCCCATCTCCCAGGCTCTGAGCACCCCGGGCCATGCCAGGGAAGCAGAACCACGTTACCTCCGGATGGCTTTGAAGCTTGAGGGGCTCCGGCCCATGCACTCCAGTGCTGCTGCGTAGGAATCCAGGTTGGGCCGGAGCCCAGCACATTCCAGCATGGAAAACACGTGGTTGATGCGCTGCAGGCGGCCCTGTGGAGGAGAAGGGAATGGGGCTGTGGACACAGGCACCAGGAGCCCCGCATCCCTCTGCTCCTGTGCAAATTCAGCCCCATCCATCCTGCCCTATCCCCTTCTTCCCCTCAAAGCCACCTCACAGGGATCAGTGGCCTCATACCCACTCCATCCCCCTCAGCAGAAGCTTGAGACACTTGCTGAAGGCAGATGCGACACAGATCAAACTGCTTCTACATGCACAAAGCTCTTCCTCCTGAGCCCTGTCCCCCCAGACACCCACAGACCAGAGCCCCAACCATGGCAGCAGCCCGTGGGTTGCTACCTTTCTTGCCCAGCTCCGCATCACAACGTTGTATGCGTTGACACTCAACAGCTTTCTCTTCGCACGGGACCTGTGGTATATGAAGAGGAGCCTCTCAGCTTCCTCTGGCTGCTGCAGGAACAGGAAGCACTCGAGGTTGGACTGGATGGTCTGCTGCAGGACCTTGAACTGGCTGCTCTCCTTGTCATCCCCCTGTCTTGACACCTTCTCAGCCTCCTTCCCTGCTGCCACCGTGGGCTTCCCATCGGCATGGACGCCGTGAGAGCCAGCGTGGCCCTGGCTCCAGCCTGCAACCACTTTAGTCTTTGGGGTCTTCAGGCTCTCCTTGCCTTTATCTTTGCCTTTCGCCTTGTCCTTTGGTTTCTCCTTGACCTCAGCCCCCAGAGCCAGCTCAGAGGCAGCGATGGGCAACGTCTGCTCCACCTTCAGCTGCCGGATGCGCGCCTCCTCCTTCAACTTCTCAACCCAGCTGCTGGTCCTGGACGGGCCCTCCCCCTCTTCCTTGGGAGCCACCACCTTCTGCAGCGGGTCCTGGTACTTGGCATTGCCCAGCGGGGGCAGCTCCGCTTTGCTGACCGTCACCTCTGGGACATTGGTGGCTTGGAGCTGCTTCAGGCGAGCTTTCAGCACTGCCAGGAAGCAGAGAGTGGGGATTAGTGAAGGGATGCAAAGGCCGAGCACAGGCTCTGTCCTAGCCCAGGGCCTTCCCCCCTCCTTGGCCAGCTGCTTGGATCACTGTGTTCCCAGCATCCACCCCGGAGAACCCAGCAGTGTCACTGCAAGGGTCAGGACACCAGCTCACGCTTCTCCACCTCCCTGGGCCTCTCTCCAAGGCCCTCACCCCCTCAGCCCACCCGGGCAGCGAGCCCAAAGCCAGAGCAGGTTCCGGGTCCCTTCCTGGGGGTAGGATGGGCCTCCAGGTCCCTAAGGACAGGGCAGAACTTGCTCAGGGTAACCAGGAAGCCCACGGGAGCCCCACATCCTTGCTCAGGCTCTTTCCACTCCCGAATATGCTCTACACAGAGTGGGAAGGCTCTGGGAGCACCCCAAGGACGCTGCAGCGCTCCCACCTTCCAGCAGCTCCGTCTTCTCGCAGGAGCCGTTTCTCTTCGCCTTCTCCTTGGCGCTGGCAGAGGAATAGCTCCGGAGGATGCTCCATGGGATCCCTGCAGCGGGAAAACACCAAGACCCGGAGCTCAGAGGAGGCTTCGCCCCTTAGAGCACTCACTGCCCCACGCCGTGGCTTGGGACAGGGACAGGCACAGGGACCCCCCCCTCACCCCTGATCTCCCCAGGGACGCCCCAAACCCCATCACGGGGTGCCAGGCCCCCCCCACCCCCGAGCAGGCCGATCCCAGCGCTGGGACGGGCCCCAGAGACCTCCATGGTCACCGCTATGACAATGACAGCGCCCGGCGACCAAAGGACCACCCGAGCCCCGTCCCCGCGGAGGGCTCCGTGCACCCGTGACCGGCTCAGCCCCGCGGGGCCGCCAGCTCCGTCCCCAGGCCTGGGTGAGGCCTGCGGGGCCGCCCAGCCCCGGATCCACCCCGGAGGGCGAGAGGCTCCCCCCGCGCCCCCCAGCCCGGCCCGGGCCTGTTCCCCGCCGCTCACCGGCGCCCCGCAGGCGGCCCGGGCCGGGCAGCGCCGCCCGCAGCAGGGACATGCTCCGCCGCCCTACGCCGCCATGCCCCGCGCTCTGCGCGGCCGTCGAGCAAAGCACGCCGGGCGCCGTAGTCCCGCCGAGAAGGACTACAACTCCTATGGTGCAGTGCGGCCGCGCACCGAGCCCCCCCTGGCGGCCAGCGGCGGCCCCGACGGGACGGGACGGGAGCGGAGCCCCGCGGTGGCGGCGCTGGGACACGGCGCTTCCCCGCGCCCCAACCGGCACCGAGCTCCGCGCCTCAAGCGGACCCCCAGGCCCGCGCAAAGCGCCTCTCACCGAACCCCGCCCGAGGAGCCCGCCCCGGCTGAGCAGAAGCAGAAGGGTGGGGACCGGAGCATGCGGCAACCCCCGCCCCGGCGCCCCACAACCTCAGGCGTGCGGCCCCAACCAGGGCTATAAGGCAGCCGTCGGGGCGCCGGTTGATGAATGGGAGCCCCCGCCCTTCGCCCCCACCCCTCGGCCCCGCCCCGCGCCACTGGCCCCCGCCCCGGCTCGCTCTGCTCCGCGCTCGGGCCGCCCGCGCCGTCGGGGCCGGTCGCGGCCGTGGCCATGGCCGCCCGCCCGCCGCCCCGCAGCGCCCCTCCGTCCGCCCACCGCCCGCCGCCATGAGGCGCGGGGGCCCCGCCGCCCTCGCCGCCTGCCTCGCCGGGGCGTTCGCCGTGCTGGCGGGGTCGGGGTCGGGCAGCACCGCCTGGGGCGGCCGGCGGCCCCCCCGCAGCTACGGGCACTTGGAGGGCGACGTGCGCTGGCGGCGGCTCTTCTCCGCCACCCGCTTCTTCCTGCGCATCGACGGCAGCGGCAGCGTGGAGGGGACGCGCTGGAGGGAGCGGCCGGGCAGTGAGTGCAGCCGGGGCCGGGGATCGCCGGGGCCGGGTCCCTCCGCCCTCCCACCGGAGGCCAGAGCCCAGTCCCGGCCGGGGCCGGGCACAGGAGGGGCAGGGGCTGGACGGGGGCGCTTGTGACGGAGATGGGGCCCCGCTGTGCCCGGTCCCGGGGAGAAGTCGCAGCTCCTCCTGCGCCCGTGCGTCCCCGCTGTCCGTCCCCGCGGCCGCCGGGACACGATCGGCTCCTCCTGCCCTCGCCCCCGGGAGCCCCTCTCCAGGGGTTCGGCTGCCGCCCCGCGTTGTTGGGGAGACAGAAAGTGCGGGGGGGGATGAGAGGGGGGTCCCCGGACGGCGCGGGGGGGAGGGAGTCCCCTGCCCTGCGGCACAGACCGGGGGGATCTGATCATTCCCCGTTGCCGCTGTGGGGAGGATAAAGGCTGAGGAGGAGGAGGATGGAGGACAATGTTCATATCAGCACTGAGCATCCATGAGGGTGGTTTTGGGGAGTGGAGCTGCCCCATCGAGGGGACCACAGAGCATCCGCTGCCCGCGGGGCTCGGGGTGGGCAGAGCCGGCAGCGCCTGCCATGGCACAGGGGCACAGCGCCCACTTGCCGCGGGCTCCCCAGGGGCTGGTGCTCCCGAGGGGCCCGGGGGGGCTCACGGGGCCGGGCGGTACATCCCGGGGGGGCGGAGCGAGCAAACGCTGCGGGATGTCGGCGCTGCCCGGACTGAGCTGCGATCCGGAGCCTGGGAACAAGCCGGCAGGATTAGGCCTTCCCCTGGGGCTGGGGCTGAGGCTGCTCCACCCCACAGCCCTCGGGAGCGGCCGCGTGTGCCGGTGGGGAGAAGCTGATCCCGGGGTCCGGATCCTGCTCCACCTCTGTGGCCGCCTGCTCCCACCGGGACCCCTCCATGGTGACAGCGCTGTGGGTCCTGAGGGGATGTGGCACCTGCAGCGAGCGCCTGGGCTGCCAGCCCAGCCTCAGCACCCATGATATCAGCCCGTTCTGGGTGCTGGGTTCTGGTCCCCAGTGGCAGGGAGCGGGCACCAGGCTGATAGGGGGGTGCAGGATGGGGGTGATGGAGGTGTCCGAGTGTCCCAGGGGGGCCTGGCAGGGTGTTGGGATGTGGGGCAGGAATGATGCTGAGGATGGGAGCAGCATCCCCCAGCCCTTGTCCTGGTGGCAGCAGGGGCTGCCCTGTCACCCATCCAGGGCAGGATGAGGGAGGCTCAGGGAGCTCTGCTGCGGTGCCGGAGGCTGTTGGGAGCCCCAGTCGGGAGCGCTGCCAGCATGAAGCACCCCAACACGTTCCTTTGCCATGTGGCAATGGGGCCCTGCAGGAGGAGCAGCCCCGGGGCTCTCTCAGGTTATCATCGCTTGGGCTCTGCTCCTCAGCCCTCACCATGGCTGCAGTGGGGCTGTGTCCACTGGGACTGGAGGGGTGAGACTGGGAGCAGTGGGAGCTGCTGCCTGGTGCCTCCAGAGCCAGGCACAGGGAAGCAAAGAGCTGGGGGCTATTTTTAGGACAGCACAAGTCCGTTGTTATAAATAGCAGCTCCGGATTGGGATTGGGTGGGATGGAGTCACAGGCGTTTGCTCAACCCTTCCCCACGGCTGCCGCTTGGCAATGGCTTCACTGGGCCCTGCAGGTCCGGGTGGGTGCCAGGGGATTGTTGTCTGGTAAAAGCCCCTCCCCAAGGTGCTGCAGCCCCTGTCGCATCCTCCCACCCCGGGCAGTGGTACCCATGGGCTGCCCCTTGCCCGTGTCTCTGCTGCTGGAGCTTCGTTCTCCCCTTCCCACTGCAACATGTGCCTGGTGGGCAGCAGGGCAGGATGCGGCGCAGGAATCCAAAGGCCCTGCTGATGCTCTGGGTGTTTCCTGTGTCGGAGCTGCTGGTCCGACCACATGCCTTTCCCATTAGCGGCTGTGCCGGGCACACACCAGTGCAGCCACAGCCCGGCTGCAGCCACCTCCCGGGCTCACCCCCGCATCCTGCAGCACCATCGTATCCCTCCTGCCCACGATGCCCAGTGCAGGGCCATGTATCCGCACTGGTGCCACCAGCATCCAGAGGCAGCACCATCCCAGCCCCATCGTGCTCCTGGGAACTGGCTGGGCCCTGGGGAGGAGAGGAGTAAAGGTCAAATCCTCCCTGGATCAGAGATTCCCAGTCCCGGCTGAGCCCTCATTCCCGCTGTCTGGCAATGATCAGCAGCCCATCCCTCCAGGGGCCACTCTGTGACCACAGACCCAGCACTGGGGAGCTCCCTCGTCCTCCCCCAGCTCATGCCCATGTTTCCCTGTCCCTGTCCCATAGGCATCGTCGAGATCCGGTCGGTGCGTGTCGGCGTCGTGGCCATCCGTGCGGTGCACACCGGCTTCTACCTGGCCATGAACAAGCGGGGCAGGCTCTATGGGTCGGTAGGTCGGACGCTGCCTCCCGGGAGCGGGGTCGGAGGCATAGGGCAGAGCTGGAACAGGGGGCCCCAAACCCACCGGGACCGGTGCCCGGGAGCAGGCTCCTGGTTTCCCATGCGCTGCCCCACTCCCCATCAGGGGCTGCACCCACAGAGCATCCCCCCAGGCACTTGGGAGGCGCTGGTGTCCTGCTCTGCCCCGGCTTCCATCCCACCGGAGCAGGGCGATGATGGGTCCCGAGCGCAGCCGCCGCTCACCCCCTTCCCTCTCCTGCCAGAAGGAATTCAGCCCCAACTGCAAGTTCACGGAGCGCATTGAGGAGAACGGCTACAACACCTACGCGGCGCTGCGCTGGCGGCACCGGGGCCGCCCCATGTTCCTCTCGCTCAATAGCAAGGGCAGGCCACGGCGAGGGGGCAAGACGCGGCGGCAGCAGCTCTCCACACACTTCCTGCCCATGCTCGTCAGCTGAGCCCATCCCGGGGGGGGGAAAGGGTTCTTTTATTTATGTACAGATCTATTTTTATGCTATTTATTGGTTTGGTTTGGATGGATGTGGAAGGAAGATGCTCCAGATGCAGCCGCGCAGGGATGCGGCTCTTCCCTGCCATCCCGTTGTGGCAGAGCTGGCATGCCCGGACCAGGTGGCCAGTGCTCTGCTACTGGTGTGTGTGCAGGGGCTGGGAGGTGTTGGTGGGTTGTGTTTGTCTCTTGTCCCGGCACTGGTGGCAATTAAAGCTGTGTTCATGGCACGGAATGGGCAGTGAGTGTTGGTGCTGCAATGGTGGGTTTGGGTCCCCTGAGGTTGTGCCTGCATCCTCCAGCAGCATCCTTACTGCTGCCCGGCTGGACCCAGTGCCAAACCTCAGCCACAGGAAACAGCAGTGATGGGTGTTCAGTGGCATGAAGGATGGAGCAGGGAAAGAGCCTGGACCCTGCGCTCACACTGCAGGGAAGCACTTGATGCGTTACCAGCAGCTGCTCCAAATGGGAGCATCCCCTGGGACGTGCCAGGCTCAGTGCAGGGAGATGCAGCCCTGGGGACCTGAAGGGACAAGGCAAAGGGGGACGAGAGGGTCGCAGCTGCTGTTGTGCTGCAGCACTGCAATGGGCTCTCACCTCATGAGCCAGCCCAGACCCCCAGGTGCACACAGCCCTGCTTGCGGGGAGTGGGAATGCTGCTCCCCACCATGTGCAGACCCTGAGCTGGGATGTCATGAACAAAGGGACCAGACCTGGTCCCCAGTGAGAGCATCAGGACCCCCGTGGATGCGAACAGTGCCCAATGTGGGCCTTGGAGCAGGCACTGAGGTGCAATGGGGCTGCCCCATCCATTGTTCCCAGCAGAGATGGAGCTGGGAAGGTGGATGGTGACCGGCCCCTTGCCTGGAGGGGAGCATGGGCACAAACAGCACCAGGGCACATCCTGCGCCACGCTCCGCAGCCAGGCACCGCAGCCTGGTCACTTGGTCACGTCAGACACGATGGCCCCAGTGAAAACCACCAAACTCGTTCCATTTCCTACCCGACCAGCTCCAAATGAGGCTGAGAGAGGGAACAGCCACCGCGTTAACCGTGTGGTGACCGCGGCGCGGGCCGGGAGCCTCTGCCCGGCAGCACCATGGGCTGCGCTTCCCCCTGAGCGCCGCTCACGCGTGGGGATATCACCCCCCAAGCTCCAGGAGCCACAGACACCATCAGCAGCTGGAGCATGATGGGAGAAGGAAGGGATTTGAAGGGCTCCTGCGCTGCCTTTGGTGACTAAAGAGCAAAGCTTTGCCCCCGCACTCAACCAGGGACCTTCCTGCTGCCACCCACTTCCCAAGCCCAGGAGCTCGGTGGCAGAAGCTTCTGGCTCAACCTCTGGCGGAGGACGAGCCATTTACCCTGATCTACCAGTCCGGAGATAAAGCCTGGTCCTGCAGGCATCTGCCCCGTGAGATGAAAGGCGCCGCTGGGCTGCCCTGGCAAAGCCAAGGAGGAAAAACATTCCAGGGGAGTTGCTCAGCGCCGGCCGTGCTGGGCTGGATTGGCAAAGGCTGCTGCCACCCGCGCCGGGGACGTGGCTCCAACAAACCTTCCCTCCTTGTGGTCCAAAACGGCCCCAAACGAGGTCCCTGCCTTCCCCCTTCAGGGGGGGTACATCCTGGGGTAAGGCCATGCTGCAAGAGCCACCAAAGCCCTGCGTCCTGATGCGTACCTTGGAGCACGCAGCGCTGCCACAAACACCCTGTGCTCCCAAAGCTGCCACACTGGAGAGCCAGAGCAAAGCCAAGTGAGGTTCTGCTCCCCTCCCGGCCCGCTGAGCACAGGCACAGGTAGGTCACTGCCTGCTCTGGTCACATTCTTCTCATTCTCCAAGCTCCAGCTCTTGTCACAGGAACCGAGTCCCAAACACACCTGGGTACTGAGCTCTCCCTTTTTAATCAGCTGTATTTTAAGTAGCTTGGAACTACATTTTTCTCCATCCAAACTGCAGTTTTTCCCTATCACCTGATCACCATAGTTGCGCCGGTCCTTGCTCTGCTGCATGCCCCATCCTGATGGCAGCGCAGCAGGAAAGGCTGCTCAGCCAGGACAGCAACAGGGAGAAGGTGTGAAAACGACACCAGACAAGGCAATGCTGCTCACCATTGTGATTCCAACGATCCGCAGGCTGGTAACACACCTACAGGCACTGGTACCCGGGGTGGGTAGCACACTTGGCACCACGGCGCCGGTCGCTTAACCTGTCCTGTTCCTCAAATCATGCAGAACACCTCGCTGAGCTGAAACGTCTCTTTATTTGACAGCAGTAATAATTTAGAATTATAAAAACCCCTTTTCAGTGTTGAGTATCGGAAGGGCGAGGTTATAAAGAAAAAATAAGTGGGATTGGAGCTGGGGCCGGGCGGGATAACGGGGACTAAGTCACGAGTTCATTCGTTCAGTGACAACTATCGGCCATCCCCAGCTGGGGATCCTGGGGGGAGGCAGCATCATTATGCTTTCACTTTAAAGACTTCAAAGCAGAAGGGAGAGGATCCAAGGGGAGGAAGAGCAAAAGAAAGGAAGGGAAAGGAAGGAATCTCAAATTCAAAACCATACGGACAACCTTTCCATTGGGAATCACAACCGCGAGCTCGGCACCTCGGGGGTCCCGGCCAGGGAGCGCGGCAGCTCGGCACTGCTCAAAGTCCACGCACCAAAGGGATGGTTTATTAACTGACAGAGCTCTTTCCCCCCATCACAGCACTTGAGGCTTCTCGTCTCTGAAAGAGCCAGAGTCTCTGTGTCTTCGGAGCTGGAAAGGGAACCTGGGGCACTGCCTCCCCCCGTCCGCCCGCCCCTCGCTCTGCTCTGGAAGCCCCAGTCGATGGCTGGGGAGGGGGAAAGGACAAAGGGCCCCGGGGACAGGGGGTTTGGAGGAAGATTCATGAGTTGTTCGATGAGTTTTCGTTACTTGGTGAGCTGGAGGAAGAGGAGGAGGAAGAGGAGGAGAAGTTCATCCCTGTGAGTCCTGGGGGGTTTGTGGCAGTGTTTTGTCCACTTAGGCTTTTCCGGCACACAGGACACGTGTCGTGCTGAGGAGAGGAGACAAAACCAGAACGAGAGATGTGGGAAATAGGGATAGAAACAGACAGGGTGGCAGCACGGGAGGAAAAGACCCACCCTTGGGTCAAATGCTCCAGCCCCATAGTGAAAATAGTCACAGAGGGGAACGGTGCCACCAGGAGAAAGCCCCAAGTGCCCTGAGGTCCCCATCACCCATCCAGGCAGCACTGACCTGCTCCAGCCAAGGGACTATGCAGCTGTTGTGGAATAGGTGATTGCATGGTAACTGTCGGACGCTTTCCCCGACTGTGTAATCTTCTTTACACACAGGACACTCTAACCCAGAATCTGCACCACGAAGGGAAAGCAAAACACAGCTCAGCGAAGGAATGAGGCTGACCCAGGACCCTGTCACCTCCTCTCCTTCCCCCTTTCGGCCCTGCAGAGCGGAAAGTTTGGTACTTTGCAGCTCCACCTCCCATTGCCTTGGGGTCACTTCACTGCTCCCTTCCCTTCTGCTTGTGCAGCTCTATCCACACTGAGCTTTTCAGAATGGTCTCCCCAGGGCAAACCCATCCAATCCACGCTCCTCTTGGTTTTGTGTGAGTACCACAGAGCAACGCTTCCGCACTCTGCCCCTTTGGAATGCTTTAGGCCTTGAAGGTAGGGGCAGACAAGATTAAAGCCCAAAGAAAGCATTCACAGTGGTCTTGGTGACTGATTCCCTGGAGGAGACACACATACCTACGTGTTCCTGTGCGATCTGTATGGTGGGGAGGGCCTGGATCTTCTCTTTGTCCGCTGGTGGCGGTCCAGTGTTTTCAAACTGATTTAGTAACTGGAAAACAAGAGGCCACCGAAGGCAGGTGTGAGCTCAGCAGTACACAGGATCCCTGCCTTTACTGAACCCTGCGCCACAGAGGTGCTGACCATCCTGCAGCACCACATGAGGGGACAGGAAGCTCCACTACCTGCGTAATAATGGCATCCAAGCCGTTGGCACCCCATGCGTAATCCATCGGGTTTGAATGCAAGACCCCCCTTGAAGAACAAGGACAACAATTACATTTGGCTGGAAGCACGGACAAGAACACTGTCAGGAAGAGCAGTACATCTTCCAACTCACCAAGGACCTAGTCCTAGGTTTGGTATTGTTGTAGGTGCAATAATTCCATTGACCAGCTGCTGGATAATTCTGAAAGACAAGAAAACCAGGATTATCGGAGCGAGGTCAGAGGAGGCCATGGAGATGCTGCGAGGGCTGGAGCAGATCTGCTCTGGAGCCAGGCTGAGAGCTGGGCTGGATCAGCCTGGAGAAGAGAAGGCTCCTGAAGGGGAGACTTTAGAGCAGCTCCAGTGCCTAAAGGGGCTGCAGGAAACCTGGAGAGGGGCTTTGGACAAGGGCCTGGAGGGACAGGCCAAGGGGAATGGCTTTAACCTGCCAGAGGGGAGACTGAGATGAGCTCTTGGGCAGAAGCTGTTCCCTGTGAGGGTGCTGAGGCGCTGGCACAGGGTGCCCAGAGAAGCTGTGGCTGCCCCATCCCTGGCAGTGCTCAAGGCCAGGTTGGACACAGGGGCTTGGAGCAAGCTGCTCCAGTGGAAGGTGTCCCTGCCCGTGGCAGGGGCTGGAGCTGGAGGAGCTTTAAGGCCCCTTCCAAACCAAACCACCCTGTGATACGCTGATCGCTCATCAGGAGGAAAAGGAGCGATACCCTGCAGGCTGCAAGTGCCTGCTCCCCAAACTGATGAGAAGCTTCAGGCTGATTTGCAGCTGTAGAAGAGCGGAGACCACGGGACCTGTTCTCACCCTTCGAGCGTGGGGACCCCCTCGTGCCTGCCAGCAGCACGGCGGGTGGCGAGGCGGGCACGCGGCTGCCGGGCACCATAGCGATGCCGCGACTGGTGCTCCCGCTCCCGCCGGTTCTCCGAGTCCCTGTTGTCCTCCGCCTGCACGTTGGACCCAAATGGGAACTCAAAGCTGTCATCAAAGATCCCGAAGGCAAACTGGCCATAGCCCTGTGGCAAGGTGAATAAGTGCTGATCCACGTTCTGCAAGGGAAGAGAGGTCAGAGAACGGATTGTAGCGAGGAGAGAAACAGCCCTCGTTGTTTCGCCAGCATCCCAGTAAAGAGCAGTCTCTTCAGGCCCCCAGCACCTCACAAGCCTGGTCAGCAGTGGTTTAGTGAGGAACGCAGACTGAAACCATGCATGCAGGTAAGAAATCAACACAGCTTCTCTTGAGCTCCTGGTGCTGAGGCTACTGCACAGCAGCACCCCCAGTCAGCTCCCAGGCCAACCCCCCCACACCACCAGTAAGCTACAAGGGATGGTCCTATTAAAAACACACAGTAAAAATACAGCAAGCAGGGATGTCAGGAGCTGCATGTGGATGGTGTTAGTATCTCCTTTCCCAAATTCTGTCATAATCCAGGGAACACTTCATGGAAAAATACCTCAGTTCAGGAGCAAACCAGGAAGTGTTGGAAGAGATGGAGAGCACTCACCTCAAAAGGGTGCCTGCTCTGGTCACTGGCTGATGTAGAGGAGCTGGTCTCATTGTCAGCGTTCCTGTGAAGGATGAAGAGCACTTGTGAGCCTCAGGAGGGTGCTAGGAGAAGCCTTTCCCAGCAGAAGGGAGGGAGGGATGGAGCACGACAGGAGAAGCAGACACCACAGCACACAGAAAGTGTTGGGTTGGTTTTGCATGGGGCCAGAGCTCAAAGGGAGCTCAGCGCTTCACTCCCTTTCCCCTCCAGCCCAGGGCAGGGTCAGCACCACACAGGAACCATTCCTTACATGATGGTTTTCCAATTGTCCACATCCATTTTCATTTTTCCCTCCCTGCAACCTTCCTTTTCCCCCATCTCCCCCCACCTCTCCCTACCCTTTCAGCTTCCAATTGCAGGAAGCTATAGCGAAGTGAGGGAACCACGACGTCAAGCGAGGATCTCCTGCACAATCCCTCTCCAACAGCTGAGTTAATCCTCTGGAGCACCAGGAAGAGATGACTCAAAGACCAAACCCTGATCACTTATAACCCAAACACGCCTGAGTCTAATCTTGAGTCAGAGGAACTTCTCTATTCCAGAGGCACGTGAGCAAAAGGGGACAGACTACGAGGAGAAGTCTCGATGCTGTTCTGCTTTCAGAGCTGCAGGAACGTTCACTGCTCACCATCCAGGCCTACACTTTGCCATTCACGGTACCAACCACCCTTTGGTTCAGAAACAACTCTCCAAGGTCACAGCAAACCCCTGCTCCAGCTCGGATCCGCCGGGATTGATTCCCAGCCTCGCAGGTTGGCGCGGTGAGACCAAACGTCACCTTGTCAGCACAGAAACCTCAGTCTAAAGCTCAGCTCTCGCAGCGGGCACCAACACGTGCCTGGCACAGCCCCGGTGCCCTCGCGTGGCCCGTCCCAAAGCCACAGCCAAAGGCTGGCAAACACCTCAGACCTCGTCCTGCGGTGGCAGTGCCAGAGCAGTGCCACTGCTGACTCAGCAGGGAAGCACGTGAATGCAGCTCTCTGCTGCTCCAGTCCAAAGTCCCAGGCAAAATGTGCTGTTTGTACTCGGAGATGAGAGGCTGACGCTTACGTGCACCCTCTGTCCCTCAGACAGAGGGTTATCTCTACCCTGATGACTCAAACCAGCTCAGAGCTCCCCCATGCCAAGGGGAAAGCCTCTCCACCACCCTTTTGGGTTTGTTTTACATCAACCCATTCCTTCCCCACCCTGTACCAGCAGCATACAACGCTCAGCACTCCCATGGCTGCCTTACCTGCAGATGCAAACTACAGATTAAGCCCTACATAGGCAGAGTGAGGAAAGATAAGCCAAATACTAGGCAGGAAGACTAAAGATGGCGTATTTAGTACCCAACATTGCCCTTTAACTAGAAAAAGGGAAAGAGCAAAGCAGAGGGAGGTCGCTGGAGCAATAGCCTTTGGGGCAGCACATTACCTCGGCTCTTCAGGAAGCTCTTCAATAAACCCAGATTCACACCGGGGGCAGATATAGTCCTATGGGAGAAGAAAGAGAGTGAGAAAAGAAAGTGGTCCATAAAGGCTGTGAAGAGAGGCCCCAGATCCCTGCTATTTGTCTTCATCAGGCTGAGGAGGCAAACTTCAGCCTGAGCCTGTTTGGAACCCGGCTTTAGGCAAGACTTGGGTAACACTAATTCATGCCCAGTATAGACAGAGCATTCAAGAACACGTGATGCAGCCCTGGGGGAAGTGAAAGCCAAACCAGCAGCAGCCAAAGATGAGTTTGTAACGAGCTGAATGTTTTGGGGGTCAACCCTCACCCCCTCCAGGGGCTGAACCATGGCGATGAAAGCCACGAGGAAGGAAGTGCAGTGTTCCATGAGTGGGGAATCAGCGCTGCTGTTGCTTAGGAAGGGCTGAGGACTGGGAAGCTGCTCCTAACGCAGCCAGGGGTTCACAGCACAGTCAGAGAGACACAAGAGGCTCATTCTGCTCCACACAATACCGGGATTTGACCCTCCCACACTCAGAGCTGGTTACAGAAAGCTGCTGCCCCCCTCGAAGGCTGAATACATCGGATTAAAGCAGCAGGATTCCTCTGGAGTTTGCCACAGTCACTTTGCCTCCCTATTCCTGGTGTTAACACTCCACAACCACACTGCCCCAGCGAGCAGCAGCACTGAGGCAGAAGAGGAAGCAACAGAGACCAAGGAGGAGGAGCCATCGTGGGCAAACACAACCACTGGAAACCCTGAGCAGGGCTGAGCATGGAAGAGAAGAGCTACAGAAAAGAAAGCTACTTCCCTTTACTACTGCTGCACTGGGATTAGCACAGGCCCTGCAACAAAGCCAAGGGATTCCCCAAAAGAGGGGAGGATGCCAGCACGTGGGTTTGCTCTGATAACACATCTGGGATGGCTCCTCCAGCCACCCCGGAATAACCTGATAAGGTCCCAGCGCACGGATCCTGCCTGGCGAGATAAGGAACCAGCAAACGCAAGACCTAGAAACAGACTCAGGGAAGCCGCTGCTCCCTCTTCTGCTCAGGAGGAGCTGCGGTGGTGGCACAACCGGCTCCACACAACTCACACCCTGTTTGATCTCCGGAACCTTTCTACACCACCCAAATTCTCCTCGGAGCCTGGCAGCAGCCCCCGGGAGCTCCTGCGTGGAGCACGGGGAATCAGCTCCCCTCTGCCTGCGAAACACCCCCGCTCTTGCTTTATGTTCCACCACGGGGGTAAATGATTACAGCCGCTCACAGCTCACTCCTCTCCCCCTTCCTGGCTTGAGGCTGGGGTGTGCGAGTGCTGACAGGCTCCCAGCACCGGGATCAGCAAATTCCTCTGCAGCTGGAACAGCACAAATGTCAAAGTTTGCTGGTTCGGGGCTGCCGGAATCGCTCCGCTCTCAGCGTGTGCCACAGTCGCTCCTCCTGCAAACAGCGCCGGAACCCAAAGGAACTTGGACCCCCGAATGAAGTTAATTAAGCAGCAGTTAACGAGACCTGAGTCAACAAAAGCCACCGTTGGCTCCCTGCTACGGTTCAGCACGCTCAGGGCCAGCTGTGCTCCGGCAGCGCAGCCATCACGGGGCGTTAAACAACAAATCACTGCGAGCGAGCGCCAGGTCACAGCCCCCATCCAGCTCCGGAGCTGCTTTCCAGCCCCTCGCTGTGTTCAGCAGGAGCGTTGTCCTCACGCCTAAAACGCGAGCTGCGAGCTCTGCCCTCGCTGGGGAAGGTGGAAGCACAAAGAGCACATCCCAAACCCCAGCTGGTGGCAGAGCCACGGCCTCAGTCAAGGGCTGACTTCCACCATTCAGCTCCCCGAACCCAACTCCTTATTCCGGCACTGAGAAGCTCCAGGACACCCGGGGGATGCTCCCAATGGAGCTGAACCCCACAGACGATCGCACCGCAACGCTTCCAACACCCAACGCTCCTCGCAGCGGGACACCCCCCCCCCCGCCGGGGGCCGTTCGGAGCACACCCGCACCCGAACGGCAGCGGGGCGTGCGCCGGCCGGGCCCGCTCGGTTACCCCCTCCCCCCCAAGAGACGCCCCATAACCCCCGTCCTCACACCACGGAGGAATCGGGGGGTCCGCCCGACCCCCTCCCCATCCCCCTCGGCGGGGGCACCCCGCGGACACCCCCCCACCACCACCACCTCCTCCGTGCCCCCCCAAAGCCCGCCCTGCAGGCCCGGCCCCCCCGCAGGCCTCACCCCCGCGTGCCCGGCCCACCGCAGCCCCCCCGCCCCGGGCAGCTCCCGGGGGCTCCCCCGGTCCCCCCGCGCTCACGGGCAGGCGCGGAGCGATCTCGGCCGAGCAGCAGTGGCAGAAGAAGCGCCCCGGCTGCGGGGACGCCTCCGCCATCTTCCCTCCCCCCCCCCCCGCCCGGCAGATCACCCCGCTCCGCCCCGCGACGCGCGGCGGCGGCCGACGGCGGCCGAGGAGGGACAAGAAGGAACGAGGAGAGAGAAACGCGGGAAGGGAGGGGAGCGGGGGAAGCGCTGCTGATAGGGGAGGGCTGGCGGGGGGCGGGGCTTAAGGGAGTGAGGGCGTGGCCCTTCGGCTGGAGCGCCGCCGCCAGAACCTGCGCTCGAGACAGGGATCGATCCCGATCCCGGTCCCTATCCGGATCCCGATCCTGATCCTGGTCTCGACCCCGATCCCGATCCCAGTCCCGATCGCGACCCCGATCTCGGTCCCGATCCCGACCCCGATCTCGGTCCCGATCCCGATCTCGGTCCCGATCCCGACCCCGACCCCGATCCCTTTTATTCCCTCGCGGCTGCGACCCCCCGGCCTCAGGAGAGCTGCCCGGGTCTTTCAGGCACCTCACGGCCAGGTTGGAGCCGGCCTGTGGGGACAGCGCTGAGGGAATAGGAGGAGGATGAGACCTTCCTGCTGAGGAAGAGCGGGATGGACCCGCGGGGGTCATTCGTGCCCATTCCTGTGCTTTTGGGGTTGTTTTCCCCTTCCTAATAAATTCCCTCAGTGGAGGGGGTTTTAAAAGTTCAGCTCAAAAGGGGAATGATGTTTTTAACACAACAGTGGGAAGGGGCTTTAAAACTTCAGCTCTAAACTCGAGTGGTTTCACTTTGAGATGGGGGCAGATTGAGGCCCCCCAAAACTGAAGGAAAAGCGGGTTTTCCAGTGCCAATCCCAAGCCCTGGAAGAATGTGGATGTTCCACCTCGGCAAAAGCCTCTTCCTCGTGTGCTCCCCCCTGGAGCTCCCTGGTGGATGCTGGGAACATTTGGGGTAGCAGATGAAGCCATTGGGTTTAGGGGGTTCCCTCCCTGGCCGGGATTTTGGGGTGACTTGGGAAGGAGCCAGGACTTGGCTGCGCCAGCTTGGAAGTGTGTGGCAAACCCAGCTCGAACCCAAGGGCACGGCTTGGGGGGAGCAGGGGGGCTGCATGGTACTCACCGGGGTCCCTGGCGAGGTTGTGGGGTTTTGGGGTGCGGGTGGTGAGGCTGCAGGGCAGCGGGGTTGGGGGTTTCTGCATGGTGAGGCTACGGGGTGTTGGGTTTGGGGGGGCTCGGGGTGCGGCAGCCCCGCTTCCAGCAGGTGGCATCTTCATCCCAGG
The DNA here is from genome assembly GCA_039720435.1 of Amazona ochrocephala. NCBI lineage: Eukaryota > Metazoa > Chordata > Aves > Psittaciformes > Psittacidae > Amazona > Amazona ochrocephala. The sequence goes on from CM077885.1 coordinate 30,245,409, forward strand.
TTTTGCTGCTCCCGCTGCTGAGCCGCGATTCCAGACTCCAGCACTGGAGAGCAAAGACCTCCGAGAGCCTCCCCTCCTCACGCCTGCTGCTGGGCAGGGGCCAGCGGGGGAGCCACTGCGGGAAGTGCCCATGGAACAGCTCCGTAGCCAGCCCGGGATTTCTGGCAGGGTTTGGTGTGGAAATGACAACTGCGGTACAAATCCGCAGCCGTTTAGTGGCTGATGGATGAGCCCAGCTGGTGATGAGACACGTTAGGAATTATTTACAGCCCATGAGGAAAGTGCTGCGAGTCCTGGAACTCCTTTCTTCGGGAGGTGGCTCTGGCTGGAGCCGGGCGGAGCGCGGCCGCCCGCAGCCCCGGATGGGGCATTGCGCACCCCGCAGGGAAGTTCCCTTCCACGCCGAGGACGTGGATGCGTTTCTCCTTGCCCTGTTTCGTGGTTGGAGGACAAGTTGCCACTTGATCAAATGGATGCCGGGTGCCTGTGGGATGGGGAGGGAAGGATCCGGCTCCACTGACTTTGTCCCTCTGGAATTCCCTGACGCAGGAACTGTGGAAGCTGAACGTGGCAACACTCGTCGGGATGCAAATGGCAACGGGTATTAACGCATGTGGAGATAAAAGCCTGGAGCCTGCCACCTCCAGCATCGCTTTGCCCCTGATGCTGAGTGTGGAGATGGGATCCCACAGGAGAGCCCGTTGTCAGGGATGGATATTCCCACCACCCCCACGCAGCCCCATGCCCAGCCTTTGGCCCCGCTGCAATCCCATCTCTTCCATCGCTCCTGGGGGGCTGCAAACCCCCTTTGGTCCCCTGCCGCTGCCTCCGAGGGCGCTGGGGCTGGTCCGGAGCACATTTGAGTCATGCTGGGAAGGCAGAGGCTGGGGAGGCTTTCCCACGGTGCTGCAGAAGGCAGCGAACTGCACCCTCACCTGAGAGCACTGACGAAGGGGTGACACCTCCCGGACCGGTATCGATTCATCCTGGGGCAGAGCCTGCTCCAGGAGAGGCAAAGGGAAAGAGGGAGGGGTTTGGCCAAAGGCAGTGGAAAACACCCTGGGTCTGTTGTTGCCCTATGGGATGGGGTGGGAGACATCCCTCAAGATCCCACTGGGCTACGCTGTGGAGGAGGACACGCACCCCTCTGTGATCCCTGACCAGGGCCCACAGGCACCCATGGGTGCTCTGATCTCTGCCACAGAACCAGCGGGTGTTTTTGTGTAGGGCTGAGGTCCCCTTGCCATAGGTATTGGCAGTGAAGCCCAAACATCCCCAGCGCTGTCAGGAGGAGGGGAGCACCGGGTGCCCTGTGCCATGGTGCCCGCCAGCCCCGGGGCCATGGGGTGCTCCCGGCAGCCCATGTGGCTGCGGTGGAGGTTTGTCAAGGCCCGTTCCCGTAGTGCCCGGTGCTGCCCCTTGCATTGCCCGGGCTGTGGGTGTTGGCGATGAGCTCATGGCCCGAGACGTTACTTAATGCAGTGCCCCCGTGCCAGGCGCTGGCGGGGGGCAGCCGCGGGCTGCGGCACGGACCCGTGTTGGTGCATGCATGTGCCCCGAGCGCCAGACCAGCCACATGGCACCGCAGAGGGTCCAGCTCCCAGCACAGAGCAGGGGAGCCCACCACCAGCCTCGTGACAGCGTGTCCTGGTCACCAAGCGCTCCAGGTCAATCCTCACGGATTGACGCTGGGATACAGATCTGTGCCGTGGCATCACACCGGTGTGCGGCTGATGGTGCTCCCCGCTGTGGTGCTGTGCTAAAGGGCCTCTGGCTCGTTGTGTTTCCTCTCACTGAGCATCGAGGGATGGATGGTGACACTCAACAGGACTTGGCTCATGGAGCCGGGGTGGGAGCCATGACTTTGGGCACAGATTCCATCTCTGCTGCCAACTCACCGGTGACTCGAGCAAGTCATTTCCTACAAGGTCTTGCCCTCTGGGCCCTCTGCTCTTGAATGAAGCGGTCGCTGTAGCTCCAGCCCACTCGCTGCTTGGTTTTCCAGGCCCGGCTGTGCCAGGCGGGATCCGTCCCAAGCTCTGCCTTGAGGCTTGAGAGCACAAGAACCTCCTGGAGCTCGAGCAGCTTTCCAGCACGGTTCCTGCCAAGTGAGAATAACTGGTGCAGCTGGTCTCCCCGCTCCCCTCCACCCCACATTAGATATAATTGCCTATTTTAATTAATAAATTGGAGGCCACTCAAAGGAAAGCGGTGAGATTTGTTACAAACACTGCAGGGATCGTCTGCCAGCCCCGAGCCAGTCATGTCACGGCGCATTTGAATCGGTCTCCCTTTGAATTCACCCAACAGACAGATCACATCAGGAGATTTACATCCCCCACCTCGTCTCCCCCAGCCTTGCCCCTCTGGCTGCGGGTCCGGATCCCGGATCCCGCCCTGGCGCTTACCCGGCAGCTCCTGATAACCTGCGAGCAGCCCCGGCACCGGCAGGCTGGGAGGCCAAAGGGAGGGATGCTGGTGGTGTGAGGGCCTCTGCCAGCTCCCTACATGCCTCTGGGATGTCACCAGCAGGCAGGGGCTGGAAGCCATGGAGGCAGGGAAGCAGCATGGAGGTGTAATGCCGGTATCATATAGTGCCCATATCATATACCTCATAGACTCCATATCTCATAGAGCCCACCTCGGGGAGGGTCAGGGTCTTGAGGGAGCTGCTTTCAGGCTCCACCAAAAATTTCCCTTTTTCCTTTTTTTTCTCTCTGGATTCTTTGCTTTTCTGATGCTTGATTTAAACCATTGTTTTTCAAGGGAAATTTTAATGCAAAAAACATGTTTTGTGTTTTCTACTAGCTGCAAGCCTGGGCTATGGAAGCAATCAAGCTCCTCGGCTGACGAGGGCTGTGGGGTGCATGGGGGACTCCATGGGGGGATATGTCCATTGCTGGCCAAACCTTGGGCTGCTGAGAGCTGGGGACCAGGCTCCTGCCCCAGGCTGGTGGGGCCAGGATGCCCCAGCCCATGGCTGCTGTCATCTCCGCTCATAGTGGAAGGTGAAAGCAATGCCCTTAGGTGCTGGTGGAGTCGTAGGGTGGCCCACCTGTGCCATGCGGATAACCAGCACCCAGCCCATGATCCATGGAGCATCCGCTGCGCTTCTCTGCAGCCTCCCTGAGAGGCCGGAGGCTTCAATGACCTGGAAGGCTCCACTGACTCCCTGGATGCAGTTCAGCCCCATGCGGGTTCGTTGCGCTTCCCTCAAGGCTCCGTTTGGTCCTCACTCCGCGGCACAGGAAGCATTTCCACTGGGAAACCACACGGCTGCTGACTCATGCCTTGTTTACACGCCGTGCCCATGTCACAACAGCACCAAGACCCAGGGGAGATGGACATGGGAAGCATGGCTGAGCCAGGGGGTGGCCAGGCCCGAGGTGATTCCTCCTGCAGCTTCCCTATGGGTGATGCTGGGAGCATCATCCTCTTGAGCCTCCACAGGGTGAAGGACCCAGTTTACTCACGGTGGTGTCCTCATGGCTTCCTGGAGGATGGAGCTGCACTGCTGCTGCTCCCCCTGCATGTGTGCACAGGGGTGGTTTTCCTGCATCACCTTCCTTGTGGAGGTGTTCCCTGCTTGAACAGGAGGTGGGAGCTCTTGGTGCGGCAGCAGCAGAGCGGGGCTGGACCCCAGCTGGGGACCACAGCTTGTGCTGGTGTTTGGGGCTCTCCCCGCGAGGCTCCACCAGCCACGTGGGCAGCAAGCTGGTTCTATGAGGAGCTCGGGAAGGCGGCTGGAAATCTGTGTGTGCGCAGCCAGGAGAGATGGAAACCGGCTGCTGGCCATGGACAAGAGACATCTGTGCTTCCACTGCGGGGGAAATGTGCTGTGTGACCGCTGGCTCCTTCTCCTGGGCCAGGCAGCAGTCCTGTGGGATGGGATAGGACAGGATGGGATGGGACGGGATAGGATGGGATGGGATGTCCCTGCTGCCTCCTGGCTCTGGCTGCTGCTTTGCTGCATCCCAGCCTTCCTGGTCTCCACTGGGCTGGTCAGCCTGGAGAAGAGAAGGCTCCTGAAGGGGAGACCTTAGAGCAGCTCCAGTGCCTAAAGGGGCTGCAGGAAACCTGGAGAGGGGCTTGGGACAAGGGATGCAGGGACAGGCCAAGGGGAATTGCTTTAACCTGCCAGAGGGGAGACTGAGATGAGCTCTTAGGCAGAAGCTGTTCCCTGTGAGGGTGCTGAGGCGCTGGCACAGGGTGCCCAGAGAAGCTGTGGCTGCCCCATCCCTGGCAGTGCTCAAAGCCAGGTTGGACACAGGGGCTTGGAGCAAGCTGCTCTATGGAAGGTGTCCCTGCCCGTGGCAGGGGTTGGAACTGGAGGAGCTTTGGGGACCCTTCCAACCCAAACCACTCTGTGACTCCATGATCTGCATTAGGAGCCGGGGAGCAGGAGCCATCTCACAAGTCCCACTCCTCATCCTGGGCGCAGGCAGGTGCTGGGGAAGCTTTGGCAGCAGGGATCCGCGTTGGCTCGGGAGTCACACAGGCCGGGTGATCAGATTTGGAGGGGCAGGTCTTGGGAAGCTGTGGGAGCCTCCCACCCCCCGGCCCTCCCCGCATGCAAGCTCCCCCGCCCTGCCCTCCTTCATCTGCACAAGTGGAAGTGTCCCAGGAACATGAAACGATTACTCGGCGAGGAGAATCCAGCTCAGCATTTCTTGGCATTGGTTCACGGCTTTTCATCTTCAAAGCTCCTTGCAAACATTAGCTAACTAATCCCTGCACCCTTCCTGTGAGATAGGGCAGGATCAAGCGGAGGAGCATTATCTCTCCGCAGCAGATGGGGAAACTGAGGCACGGAGCGGTGATGCTGCCGCCCCGGGGCGCGGGGCGAAGCTGCGTTTGTCAGCGCTGAGGCGGCCACCGAGGTGTGGATCCTGCCACTCGTGAGCCACGAGCATCTCCCCTGCTTCACCCGTGTGGAGCCGGGCGGAGAAAACCCAGCCCCAGGCTCAGAGCTGCCGGCGACCAAAGGAGACACCCGGAGACCTGCCCAGCGCCCGCCAGCGGCTCCGCACCAAACCTCTGCTCTTGTGCCTCTGCCCTGACCCTGGGCTCTGTGAGGAACGCTTCTCTTGTTGCAAATTGCAGCTCTAATTGGTTTAGCAGAGTTTAATTAGCCTGAACTGATGGGAGAGGCGAGATTCCCTCCTTAAAGGAGCCCGGCAGCTCGGGAGGAGAATGAAGCAGCCGCCTTTTGGGGGGGGATATGGTTGGCTCTTGAACCTCAGCCCGATCCCGCCCCAGCACAATGCAGCACCCAGACGGAAAGGTCAGATGTGAGGCTGCCATTCACTGCGGCTGCAAAGAGCTCCTTTGTCCCCGCTCCGGCTCCTCCCGCCGCCCCCTGCCCGGCCCTTGGGCTCCTTTGATTCCCGGGATGCTCCGGCGGCAGGGCCGGTTTCTCCATGATTCCCAGCCTGGCTCCTCGCCCCCCTCGCTCCGCGGGTGCTGCTGGGGCTCAGCTCCCGCCGTGGGAGCAGAGGGGAGCAGGAAGGCGGCAGCAGCACCCCAGGGCTTGGGGGAATCGTGCTCCCAGCTTTGCCTGGGAACCAGCCTTGGCCTCCGCTCGAGGCGTGACTGTGGGCAAGTCACTTCCCTGCCCCACGGCGCTTCCCAACGGCTGCGGGGCCGAAGCTGGGGCAGGGGTTGAGTGGAGCCCCCGGCGTGGCTCTGCCAGGAGCAGGGCTCCGAGCCCCCGGGCATCAGCGAGGCTTTGCCAGGCGTAGCCGAGTTACGGAAGGAGCCCGTCCCGCTCCCTCGCAGGCTCCTCCTGCCCCCACGTCAGGCGCAGCAGAGCCCGGCTGCTCCCTTCCAGATGCGGCTCCGGAGCGAGGTCCGACCCCTTCCCTGCCAGAGCAGCCGCTGGTTGTGCAACCCCGCTCGCAGCCAGGGAAAATCCCTGCCTGGCCTCCACGAGCTGCTCTTGCATCCCGGAGCATGTGAGCGAGCGCATCACCACCCGTTGACATCCAGCGCCGAGGTCTGGCTCCGCAGCCCTCTGCCCTTACATGGACAGCCCCGAGGGAGCCAGGGGTCACGCCGACCAGCAGCAGGGATGGGGACACGGGAGGGAGCAGCGCTGCTCAGCCCAAGGCCAGCAGCACGCCAGGAGCCTGCAGAGGCTCCCGCCTTCCCCCAGGGCAACAGAGCCTTGCCCAGGGCCCCCTGCCCCATGGAGGTACCGGGGCAGCGCAGGACCGAGTGAAGCCCTGCGGCTTCCACCAATGCCACCTGGGGCAAACCCAGCCCTCCCCATTCCCGTCCCGTCCCTGGGGTGCAAAGGGCTGCGTGAGGAGAAGATGGGAGAAGATCCACCTCGGTGTAGGAGCACCCTGATGCTGGCATCACACCCAGCTCTCCCCTGGCCACGGGACCCGGCTGCTCCGTGTCTCGCTGGACCAAAGCGGCACTCAGCCCCATCCCACACCAACCTGAGCCTCTCACCCTGTGCTGGCACCGGCTGGGAGCGAGGAGGCTGCTGCCGTGCTAGAGGGGTGGTGCAAGGTCCCCGGAGCCCTCCAGCCGGGGCCCCTCTTCTGAAAGGGCCCGGAGCAGTTGTGCTAAAAACATGACCTCAGCTGAGGCCAGTGCAAAGGGTAAAACACTCCTGAGCTGCACGGGGATGGAGAAGGCCCCTGGGCTGCTGGATGGGGCACTAGCGGGGATGGGGATGTGTGGAGAGCACAGTGACAGCGTGGGCCACGAGGGATACGTCCCCCCCCAGCTCTTCTCCTTCCCTGCCCGTCTCGCAGCGCTCAAGGCCATAGGGCCCAGCGCTGCCTCAGTTTCCCTCCTGGCTCGCTGTGGGTGATGCTGGGCTGTGGGGTTTGGGGAGCAGAGATGAAAGGAGCCACATGACACAGACCTTCCCGTAACTCCAGTGCCAGACAGGGCTGCTGCGGCGAGGAGGAGGAGGGTGGAGGAGGCAGATGGAGGGTTCAGGCAGGGAGGGGTGGGTGCGGGAGGGACAGGGGGGCAGCACCCAGGCTCCGGCTGCACCGAGCAAGGGGAGGCACCCCCAAACCTTCCCCTCCCCATCTCAGTGCGGTCCAGCACTGGGGTGCTGGGGGACACACGGACACATCCTCACCCTGAGCCCCCCAACCGATACCCCGTCCCACCGGGCACCCGCAGGCAGTGACGAGCAGACCCCCAGTGGCACCCCCCTTTTCAGCGCCCCCCCCCCCCCGCATTTACCCCCGCCCCCGGCTGCGGCCCCCCCGCCGCCGCCGCCGCCCCGCCCGGTGATTCACGCCGCCCCGCCGCTTTATAACGCCGCCGGCCCCGCCGCCGCCTCACAGGCAACAGGTCGCCGGAGCGTCCCGGTCCCGGTCCCGGTCCCGCCGCCCCGGCCCGGCCATGCCGCTGCGGCTGGCGCTCTGCCTGCTCGCCCTCTGCAGCCCTCCCGCCGCCGCCGCGCACGGTAAGTGCCGCCCCGAGGGGGGGTCCGTGGGGGGCACCGGAGCAGCCGCTCCCACCGGGGCCGCCCTCCCCGAGCCGTCGGTGCCGCCGCTCCCCGCCGCGCCGGCAGGTGCTCGGGGCAGGGGCGGCCCGGTCCGGTGTCCCGGCGCCGTTACCGGGCTGCGTCCCCGCGGGTGCCGCCGCCGCCCCGGGCTGGGCTCTCGGCCGTAGAAACCCGTTTTACCGGGAGGCGCTCGGGTGGGTGCTGGGCGCTGGCGGAGCAGCGGGAGCCGGTCCTCGGTGTTGCCACCCGGTGGCTCCCGTCTGCGCTGTCCCTCCACCCGCCTGGTCCCGGAGGGTGCCCCGGGGGTCCCGCTGCCACGTCCCGTCCTGTGGTGCCGGGCCCCGGCGTCTCGCCCCCCGATGTGCCCCGGGATGGGGTGGGTGATGATGGGCACAGCCCCATGGCCGGCCCCGGGAGCCCCCGCTGAGCCCCCGGGCGGGGGTCCCTCGCCCCAGGCCCACCGGGAACAGCGGCTGGTGCGTGATCTGGGTGTGGAGTTTGCAGCTCGAACCCCTCCCGGTTCAGCTGAAGGCGCTTCCAGCTCTCGGGACTGTGCGGGAGCGGCTCCATCCCCGTGCCCAGGCTGTGCCGGACCCTGCTCCGGCGATCCCACAGCTCATCCCAGTGGAGCCGTGGTCACTGCAGCCAGTGTCGGCTCTCCCGCAGCAACGCTCGTTTCCATCTTCACATCCCATGGCCACCTTGCTCCATTGCAGGGAGGGTGGCTCCATCCCCCTGCCCCAGGAATGTCCCCCCTTCGTGTCCCTGCTCCACAGCGTGGCCCAGGACATGGTGGGTGCACCTCAGAGACCAGGGGTGCATGGGGCCGTCCCAGTGCGGGTGGGATCACTCTGTGTGTGGCTGTGCCTGTGTGTATGGGGTGAGCAGGGTCTGGAGCCAGGATGTGGCTCCCAGGGAGCTTGGACCATGAGGGAGCTAAGCCATGGGTGTTGTAGGGGGAAAACTGGCTTGAAAGAGTGATGAGACAAACCCACTGATAGCAGAGGACTCTTGGCCTGGCAGATGCTTCCAGAGGTGGCCAGGCTCTGCAGCCCAAGGGTCTGCTCCATCCATGGCTGCCCCATGGTGCTGGTGCGGACTGAGGCCCTCATGCTTTTGGCTGAACCAAAATGGGGTGCATGGGAGTGAGCGGGGGGTCAGCAGCCCCAAGGGGGGAGCAGGCTCTGCTTTGCGGGGGGTGACTGCAGCCCGGCACGGGCAGGATCTGTTCCTTCCCCCCCTGCTCCCTCCCATCTTCAGCTGTTGAACAAACCTCAAACTGCAGCTAATGAGAGCAGGATCCCAAATAAGCATCAGAAGAGGCTGGTTTGCAGAGGCGGAAATCGCAGAGGAATCACTCACAACAAAAACCTCTGACTGGGTCCGGGGGGTGAAGGAACAAACAGGCTTTTGACTCACAGGGATCCGATGCTGCTGGGCTGGCCCCAGCCCAAGGGCTGTGTCAAGTGCCCCGTTCTCCGGCCAGTGCCTCGGATGCTGCTTGCAGAGGCTGTGGGTGTTGATGCTCCATCCCGCTGTGGGGCCAATGGTGCATGTGGGGGAATCCAGACTCACAGTGCGGGCACCCTCTGGCCCTGCTCTGGGGCTGGAGCATCCCCACTGCAGGGAGGGTGAGCTGCAAGCCCAGATCCTGGGCCTGGGCATCTCCCAGAGCATCACTCGGAGCACTGAGATAACTGGGGTGTCCCTGCAGTCCTGTTTGGAGCCTGTTGGCTGCCAGGAGCACAGGCATTGGGGTGTCAGCGCTGCCACGCTGTGCCAGGGTCCATGGGGATGTCCTTGTGCGCCAGGAGAGACGGGAGCCAGCCTGGCACAGCACGGAGCCCTCACCCTCTGCCCTGTCCGCAGGTGGGATCTGCTGGCTGCAGCAGGGGAAGGAGGCCAAGTGCACCATGATCCTGAAGACAGGCGTGACGTGGGAGGAATGCTGTGCCAATGGCAATGTGGACGTCGCCTGGTCTAACTACACCTACCCAGGCAACAAGATCAGCCTGCTGGGCTTCCTGGGGCTGGTGACCTGCCACCCCTGCAAAGGTGAGTGGGGCTGAGCTCTGCCTGGGGGGGGATGCTCAAAGGATGCTCTGGGTGAAGCAGCAGCAATGGGGCTGAGCTGCCCTGGTGCCCTCCTCCAGGGACCACTGACCCCATGCTCCTGCTGCGGGATGGATGCTGCCATGGGGCTCCCGGGACAGCCTCTGTCCCCCGGCACCTCTCATTCTGTGTGTAGCTTTGTTGTTCTCTATGGAGTGGGATGTGTGACCTGGCTCTCGGCTGTGGGGCAATGAGCCAAGGAGCTGAGCTGGGGGCTCCGTGGTCCCAGGTTAAGTCATCGTGGCTGCGACCTCCCCCCCCATCCCTGCCAGGGCTGCTCAGAGGGAACCTTCCTCAGGTTTATTTGTAAGGGGAACAAAAAGCTCTGTTTCTTCCCCTCTGCTCCCCCTTCCCGCTCCCAGCGCGTGTGTGTGGAACGGCTTTATGTAACGGGCAGTTCCAGCCGTGGAAACTCTCCAGCTGTGAGTTCCAGCCCCGCCAGATGTTTTGGCGTGCGCCAGAGGCACGGATCCCCCAGTCGCAATTGCGTGGCCATGTGAGAACACGCTCGAGGACCTGCTGACCGCAGGAGGCAGGAGCAGGTCTTTGGGAGGTCAGGTTGTGATTTGTTTAAAGGAGGGGGGAAGGAAAAGGGCTCTTAAGGAAAGCACTTCTTCCAGCTCCCCTGCACCCCCGGCTGCTCCTCAGCCCGGTCCTGGCTCGGGGCTGTGCCCTGTGCATGCATAGGCTCAGTGGGATCAGGTTGGTAGGTGCTGCAAGCGCTGGGACCCTCTCCAGGGTGCACTGCATCTCCCCACCCTGCCGAGCGCCCCATCCAGATGGAGCTGGTGCTGCTCCCCACCGGAGGCCTTGGAAAAGGGCGGATGAGCCGAGCCGTGCTCCCGCTCCCCGGGCTCATGGGGCCGGGAGAGGTTACTCCAGGATACAGTGGGCTGCAGCCACCAGCCCTGCGCCAGCAGCAGAGCCCTGCGGGAAGGTGCTGGCCGGGTCCCGGGGGCTCCGCAATGGGTCTCTGGTTGGGAGGTGGAATTCCTGGCTCCAGCTGGTGGGGACACGGTGTCCCCCGCTCCAGGAGCCGGGGTCGGGGTCAGGGATGCTCCAGCTGCCTCCCTCCCGTGCTGATGGTTGGATCCCGCTGTGCCGGCAGCAGCATTCCCGCACGGAGGGTGACCAGGGTCCTGCTTGCTCCAGCAGCACTGGGGCACGGGGCCAGGCCCCTGTGTCCTGGGGTCTTGTCCCTGCAGCTTTCAGCAGAGATGCTGCCAGGGCTCAGCCTGTCCCTCTCCCCTTCCCTTGGAGCAGCCCCAGCTATGGAAATCAGGGAACAAGCTGGGAAACTGTCTCCCACCAGGGAATTTCCCCCGGGGAGCACAGGGCCAAGAAGACAGGGAAATTCCCCTTCCTCCTCCTCCTCCTCCTCTCCCCTGTCTCCCAAAGTGACCCATCTCCTGCAGGGAAATCCCCCTCTGTGCCTCCCAACAGCTCCCACACACACCCTGTCTGCAGGAATCCTTCCTGCTTGGGGGTGAATCCCCATCTCGGGAAGTTTGTTGGTCCTGCCTGACCTTCGTGTGGGTGCTGATGGGTCCCCGCACCCCCAACTCCCATCACTGCCTGCATCCTGGGGAGCTCAGCAGGCAAAGGGTCCCTTTGGGCTGTGTGTGAGGCAAGGGGCTTCCAGAGCCCCCATCCCTGCCTTGGTCTTGGTGCTGAGCCCTTTGCCTCTCCCTATGGAGCCACCAGCACCCGGGATGGGCCCCTCTCCATCCCTGAGGGAGTGGGCACAGCCCCGGGACCCCCTTGAACCCGGCCCCTGAGCTGGCTGGGAGGTGACCCAGGGGACAAAGCTGCCGCCTGTCTGGGGACCCCGCTCTTGTGTTCAAGTCACGGAGGCGCAGAGCGAAACAGGGCTGGGTATTGTCTGGTGGCAGCGGCGTTCCCCATCGCCCAGACAACTTGCGAAGCCCAGATCCTTCTGGAAGAGCTGGGGCCTTGCGCGCAGGGAGGATTTTCCATTGCACAAGAAAATGAAAGGTCTCCTTCCAAAAAACTCATGGAAGCGAGGAGCTGGTGCGGAGCGGAGCGCCAGGCTCCGGCTGGATGCGCTCCCACCAACGACCTGCTCCTTGGAGCTGAGCAGATCCAGATGCTGCGTGTTGTGACCAGGGATTCGGGCTCCCCCCCCCACCTCCACCCCCCCGAGGGCTGATGCAGGGCCCCATCCCTGCGGATCTGCCCCTGCAGGAGGCCGGGCAGGACGGATCCTTCCCGGATGCATCCTCAGGCGCTGCTCCCCTCTGTCCGCAGAGAGCTGCGAGGGGGTGGTGTGCGGCCCCGACAAGGTCTGCAAGATGAAGCACGGCCGTCCCCAGTGCGCCTGTGCCCCCGACTGCTCCAGCCTGCCCCGCAAGCTGCAGGTCTGCGGCTCCGACGGCTACACCTACCGCGACGAGTGCGACCTCCTGACAGCCAAGTGCAGGGACCACCCCGACCTTGAAGTCATGTACCAGGGCAAATGCAAAAGTAGGTCCGGTCGGGCCCCTTGTCCCCGCTTTGTCCCATCCCCATCCTCTCCCTGTTCCCTGTGCTTCCCATTCTCCCAGCTCCAAGCTGTGCCTGCATGGGAGGCGATGAATGGCAGCGCGGGTCCCTGAGTGCACCAGGAGCTGCTCTGGTGCAGAGGAAGAGTCCCCTCCCTCCGTTGTGTTGTGGTGATGTGACCGGGCACATCCTTCCCTCTCCCACTTGGGAAGCCGGGTCTCCCTATTCTCTCCACTGTGCCCTGCCCTGAGCTCTGGCTGCTCCCATTGCCCAGAGCCTGGCGGCTCCATCAGCACAGCACAGGGTCTGTACCCAGTGCCCGGCCGTGCCCAGAGAGGGAAGCTCTGCCTGCAGGACATGGGCATCTATCGGGTCCCATCCCTCAGCATCGCCCTTGCAGCGCCCTGAGCTGGCCCTGCTACCCAGTTGGGACGTGTGGTGCTGCCACAGCCCATCCGTGCAATGAAGGTTTAACCTCGCCGCAGGCTGAGGAATAACAGTCCGTAAAATGTCACTTGCAAACACCAAGCCCCTTTTTTGTTCCTTTGTTAAAGCGAGCAGCAATCCTCCCTGCCCTGCCAAGAGCTGTCAGAATTATTATGGTTATTTTTGCCAGCCCTTCTCTCTGAAATGCTTTTGCCTGTCAAGCTCTGGCCTGCGCAGGGAAATGTGGGGCAAGAAATGTGAGTTGCGAGCTGGGAGCTGCGGATGCCAAAATCTCCTTCCAATCCGGCAGGGAAAGGCAGGAAGGCGGAGGGAGGGCTTTGGGAAGTGTTCACAGCCACGGGGATGTGCTGGGCCAGGATGCTGAGCACACACTGGGGTTTGCTGCGGGATGGGGGCTGCACAAGCCCTGAGCTCCGTGCAGGGTCCAACGTGACCCTTCCCTGCTCACGGTGCTGCCAGCCCGGCTGGAGTGGCTGCTGCTCCCACTGCCAAGGCACCTGTGTGGGGCCGCTCGCCCCAGCCAGGTCCCAATGGGCTCAGCCTCATGTGCTTGGCTCTGCAGCCAGATCTCGGTTCTGGATGGAGCTGTGCTCAAGGGCTGCGGGGCCAAGCGGTCCCTCGCACCCCATCATCAGCTCCTGTCCTCCAGAGCAGTGGTGATGGGGGCGCTTGGGACCCTCCAGCCCTGCTAAAGGCAGGAGGGGGCTCGAGCTGCCCAGCTTTCCCTATGACGATGCCCATGGTTGGAGGACTTTACCCATCCCTGTCTCTCCCCCGCTCAACATGTGCTTCCCCGCAGAGTCCTGCTCCAGCGTGGTGTGCCCCGGCACCCACACCTGCGTGGTGGACCAGACAGGCAGCGCCCACTGCGTGATGTGCCGGACGGCGCCTTGCCCCGAGCCCACCAGCCTGGACCATGCCCTCTGCGGCAACAACAACATCACCTACCCCTCGGCCTGCCACCTCCGGCGGGCCACTTGCCACCGCGGCCGCTCCATCGGCGTGCGCCACTACGGGAGCTGCTCGGGTGAGTGGGGGTCTGGGTGGTGGGGAGGAGGCAGTGGGCTCAGATCCCTCCTATCCCAGCATCTCCATCACCGCTTCTCCTCTTTTCCTGCTCTGTTTCCAGCTGCGGCCAAATTCTCTGCGGAGACGGACAACGTGGAAGAGAACTATGTGTGAATCCTCCCTCACCACGAGGCCAGAGCCAGGAGACAGGGGCATTATGTGTATATTGTACAAACCATATACCTGATATTTATTAAGATAAAACCTTCCTTTATTTATACCTGTGTATGTTATGCAGCCGCAGGGGAGCAGGGCAGGGGGCTCCCGGAGCGATTCCGAGCCACCTTGGGGATGCTCCAGCACCCGGTGCCCATGGGGGTGTCGGTGCTGCTGTGCATTGGGCCCCCCCCTCGTGTCCTTGGCCGCCAGCCCTGGGCCTATTTATTTTTGGATGGAATTCTCAGTACTGTGCTGATGTTCCTGGCCGGGACCTTGAGGTCCAGAGGGAATCTGTGCTTTTGCCTTCCCAGCTGCCAGTGGCAGGAAGGGCAGCACGGTGCTGCAGAGGACTGGAGATGGGTCAATATGTATTTATACATATATACATATATATATACATATGTATATATGTATGTAATTTTATCCTAAGGTTTTATCATGTGTATGTTAAAACAGATTGTAGTTGAAGCTTTCCTGGTCCCCTCCAGCCCAGGCTCCCACCCATCCTTGGAGGTGATGCTGGTGCGATGGTGGCCGCACCATCATGGGCCATGGCAGCCCTGACCGGGGGGCACAACCGTCCCCTTGAGCTCCCCACTGCTGCAGGGCCCTCACCCAGAGCCCATCGCCCGGGTTCAGTTTGCTCAGAGCCCTCTTCATCCTTCCCTCCCTCCCTCCCTGCCTCCATCCCAGGACAGTGCTTGGCTCCCAAAGCCGCTGTGGGGTGGCCGTGGGGAGCGTGGCTTGGCAGAGGGGGACAGGAGGGGACGATGGCCCTGCCTGGCACCCCCCTGGGCACCCCCTGCTCTGTTGACTGCTCTGTCAACACCCTCTGTATTTATTTTTACTACTTCTCTCATGTTGTGTGTTGTCACCTGTGTAAATAACATCTCATCTCTGACACTGAAAAAGCTGTTGCCTTTATATAAATATCATATATATATTTTATATATATATATAAATACCCTATTTTCTATTTTTGTATGGTTACGTTCCGATTCCTGCAGCAGACGCTCTGGGAACCCCCCCATTTCCTACTCGGCAGCGTTAGGGGCATTTTACAGCTGTGTTACCGTTTGGATTATCATTAAAACCCGGAATAAACAGTGCTCTGGGTCCGGTTCTGTTCAGCAGGTTCTGAGGCCATAGGAGGTGGCTGCATCCCCCAGGGCTGCGCTGCTGCAGCATCACTGGGATGGTGATGATGGAGAGCCCCTGCTCCCCCTTGGCTTCAGGTGTTGGATGTTTCCAGCCCGGCTGAGGCCGTTCCCTGCAGTGGGAGGAAAGGGAAGAGCAAGCAGCCAGGCAGATAAATCTGTTCCCAATATCAGGCTGTGCCGTGAGGGTTTGGTATTTCACAAAACAATTCCTGCTGGTAATTGGGTCCTGATGTGCGGCGCTTCCCCACCGCGGGAGCCCGGGCAGCAGCCAGCGGCTTGGCACCGGCAGCTCAACGGGAGCCGCATCCCCTGTGCAGGGGGACAGCACGGTGCAGCCCCCAGGCCCGCCCCCCCCTCCAGGCTGGGCTGGGGGTTCCAACCTGAGGCACTGTGGAGCATTGAGGGGGGAATGAGACCTTTGCTCCCGGCCAGCACCCAGCACCCTCAGCCCTCCCTGTGGTCCGGTGCCGGGCATCACACAGGATGCAGCCCAGGCTGCAGCCGCGTTTGAACCCAGCATCTCCTGCACCCCGGAGCTGAGCTGAAGCCTGACCAGGCAGCGGCATCGCAACCATTAGGCAGGGGCTGTCCTGCAGCCCCTCTCTACCCCCCCACCGCAGCTCAGCGATGCCCCGTCTGCTTTTGGGCATGGGTGCAAAGGCACCGCCAAAACGCTGCCCAGCACTTCCCCTGGCGCCAGCACCCGCAGCACGTGGTGGTGTGTGTGGCCTGGCTTCCTCCGAGCCCGCCGCAGCGCCTTCCTCCCCGGGGCAGCTTCGTCATCCTCGGGCTTTGGCGCCCGGAGCGCCGGCGCATGGCCCCGCGCCGAGCCCGCGGGCACGGGCTGCGGCAGCGACGTCAGCTCCTGCCGATGAGCGGGAGATTTCGGCTTCCAAAACACGGCCGTGAGTCAGGCGCCTCCTTCCCGAAGGATTTTGGGTGGTCTGGGACAAGCCGGGACAGGCGCCTGCTCTCCAGGCTTCCCGGCAGCACACAGAAGCCCTGCCCTGGCATCCCGGGGGGGGGGGGGGTGTCTGCCCCATGGTGCTGGGAGCCCCACAGGGGTTTGGGGCTTCCTTGGAAGCTGGCAGCTTCGCAGGGGTCTGTCCTCTGTGGATGTCCCCAAGGCCATGGATGCCCATGGTTGTGGCCCCCTGATCCAATGCAAAGCAGTGCAGTGGGGAGCTGAGATCGCGACAGGAGGGATGGGGCAGCCAAAGCTTCCCGGTGTGGTGAGCGCAGGGAGCCGGTGGTGAGGGTCTATCTGGGGACACTGGCCCAGCCCTGGCCTTCATCCTCCCTGGCAGAGCCTCTGGGGGCTGTGGCACAGCCGGTGCCAGATGCTGCGGTCACTGCAGCCTCCTGCGGGACCCCGTGGCTGTGGCAGCTACAACAAACCAGGAGCAGGGAATGTCCCTGGAGACGCCGGCGATGCCG
The DNA here is from genome assembly GCA_039720435.1 of Amazona ochrocephala. Classification (NCBI taxonomy): domain Eukaryota; kingdom Metazoa; phylum Chordata; class Aves; order Psittaciformes; family Psittacidae; genus Amazona; species Amazona ochrocephala. The sequence continues at coordinate 30,261,774 of CM077885.1, forward strand.
CACACGTCCCCCCGGCCCCTATGCCCACAGCCACCCAAGTGCCCCCGGGCGAGCACCTGGCTGCGCGCCCCAGCGTGCCGGCACCCTGCAGGCTCTGCCGGCGCAGCGGGCGGCCAGAGCCCATCATCTGCCCCCGGGGGGGCTGTGGTTCCCCTGTTTGGGGGGTCCCGCAGCGAGGTGGGGAGGGTGCGGCGTGAGACGGGACGGGACGAGACGAGACGGGATGGGGTGAGACAGGGTGGGACGCGACGGGATGGGATGGGATGGGGAGCCCCACCCCAGCAGCAAGGCTGCCTCAGTGCTGCTGGGGATGCTCTGTGGGGCAGCAGCGCATGGATGTGGGGTTTGGCTCCTCCGGAGCAGGGCCTGGTCATGAGTGGGGGCCTGGTGGGTCCTTCCTTCCTCCTGCAGCCCCTGCTCCATTCACCCCAGTCCAGGACAAGCTCGGGGGCTGGAACCCAAAGGGGAGCAGTGGGACAGCCAGGAAGGGGGCTGTAGTGGGTAGGGGAAGGACAGGAGAAGGGAAAGCCTGGAAAAACCAGCCCCCATTGAGATGGGCAGCAGCTGCCTGGGCGTTAGCCCCAGTCCACCCTCCTGGGCTCCCCATCACATCCCTGGGGTAGGCAGACCATGGCAGGGAGCAGAGGAGCTCCCCTTCCCCAGAGCTTGGTGGGTAGAGGGAAGGTGAATGAAGAGAGGCCTGGGACCAAGGTTTTACTGAGGAAGGCAAATTTGCAGCCGCAAGAGGCCGAGCGAGGTGCTGGGTCTGGGGAGAGGCGCTGGGTCATCTCCCATCCCCAACAGGCAGGCTCAGGCTGAGCATCAGCTCCCAAACCCCCTTGGGACAGGGGACCTGGGAGCCCTGGTGCTCTTCTCCCCTCCCAGGAGCTGTCAAACAGCTTTCCCCATAGCCCCCGTGCCCCCTCCCAGCCCCACTACGGCTTCGGCCGCCCCTTCCGATGCCGATGCCCCTGCACGGTGCGATGCACCCAGTCGATGTAGTTGGAGATCTTGGTGTAGATGTCAGGGTACCGGCGGTCCCCGCACCTCTGCCCGGAGAACGAGACGATGCCGTAAACCTTCTTCTTGAAGATCAGGGGTCCCCCGGAGTCCCCCTGCAAAGCACAGGGGGTGGGAAGGGGACGAGGGGGTCTCCTGGAGGGGGGTGTTTGGGGGGCTCGGTGCCGGCACCGCACTCACCGCGCAGACACCCTGCAGCGTGGCGTTGCGGCTCGCCCCGCACATCATGTTGGGCGAGACCTTGCCCCGCCACAGCGTCCGGCACAGGCTCCGCTTGACGATGGTGGTGCCGGTCTCCATCAGCTCAGTGGGCCGGTCGCCGTAGTTGGATGTGTCCCCCCAGCCCAGCACGAAGCAGACAGTGCCGGGCTCCAGGTCGATGTGCGGAGAGGGCAGGCGGATCCGCTTCACGTACTGGTTCAGCGTGGCCGACCTGTTGAGCTGGGGACACGGGTGGCTTTGCTGCTATGGCAGAGCTCCACACCCCATGGCGCCCCATCACACTCCCACCCCGGCTCCTTGTTCACGCTGAGCCCCACAGCGTTGTCAGCCCCTCTGCACCGGTCCCAGCGTGCTCAGGAGAGGAGGGAGGGAAGGAGGTTGGTTTGTCCTCACCCGCCTCCATCCAACCCCATGGCGTGGCCCTGCTTCTCCGGAGAAGCACTGACATCTAGTGTCGGATCGGTCCCGCGTGGGGCACCCCCCGGCCCCCCCCCGGGCCTCACCTTGAGCATGCGGATGTCATTGTCCACCGAGCGGGGGTTGTAGTGCGGGTGGGCGATGGACTCGGCGATGCTGAAGACCTGCTGGGACCCCTCGGGCTCCTGCAGCCGGTGGGCGCCCAGCACCACACGCACCGATGGGTTGCGCCTGCAGTGGAGGGGCCCTGAGCGGGCGCTGCTGTGGCGGGGGGCAGGGGGGGAGGGCAGGGAGGCTGGAGGGGTGCATGGGTGGGTGGGAATCAGGGAATAGAACCATGGAATGGTTTGGGGGGAAGGGATCTTAAAGCTCCTCCAGCTCCAAGCCCTGCCACGGGCAGGGACACCTTCCACTGGAGCAGGGTGCTCCAAGTCCTGTGTCCAACCTGGCCTTGAACACTGCCAAGGATGGGGCAGCCACAGCTTCTCTGGGCACCCTGTGCCAGCGCCTCAGCACCCTCACAGGGAACAGCTTCTGCCTTATCTCCAACCTTAACTTGCCCTGTTTCAGTTTAAACCCATCACCCCCTGTCCTGTCGCTCCAGGACTGTGTCTGGGATGGGGGTGGCTGTATGTGCTGTGTCCCGGGGGGGGGGGGACAGGATGCGCGTGCCCCCCCCTTGGGACCATGGCTCACCGGGGAATGAGGCAGTGGGCTGCTGTCATCACCCACTTGGGCCACACCAGGAAGCCCCCGCAGACATGCTGCCCATCCATCTGGATGGAGGCGATGAAGGGCCGGGAGTGGGGGGCCACCACCTTTCCTCCGATGATCCAGCTCCCCTGGGTGCCTGGTGGGGGTGCAGGCGGTCACTGGCTGACAGGGTGTCCGGCCCCCCCCTCTCCCACAGTGCTCCGGCCCAGGATCTCCATCTCCCACCCTGCAGCCTCCTCAGCCCCAGCTCCCCTGTTACCTGCCGGGGCCAGGAGCAGGATGGAGCCTCCCAGGCTGAGGATGAAGAGCCCAACCATGACCATGCTGGTGCAGAGCAGGTCACTGCCACCTCCTATGGGGCTGCTCAGGATGGGGGGTGCTTAAATACTTCTGGGTACCAGCGGGTATCTCCCTCCTGCTTCCTCCTCTCTGGGTGTTGCTGCTTTGTGCAATGCTGCGGGTGGGGGGCACAGGCGCTGCAATGATGCCTCAGGGGTAGGTGCAGCTTCACCCCGGAGCAGCCGCTTGCTCCGGACTGGGGAAGGGAGAGGGAGAGCAGAGCAGCTTCCCACGCCAGGCCCAGCTCCTCTCATGCCTGGAGCTCCTCGGGATGAAACCCCTCTGCTCTTGGCAGGGAGGTGGGAGCAGCAGGGCCCCACCATGGCCTGGACACCTCCCGGGATGGGGCATCATCCCCAGGGCTGGCCGGAGCCTGGCTCCTGGGTCGTGCAGGGACCGTGCGTGTACAGGGCTGTGAGTGTACAGGGGTGGGTGTATGGGGCGGGTGCACCCCACTGCTGCAGCCGGGAGCTCTGGCCCCGGTGGTGGGCACATTTCCTAACGGGCTGCGGTCGGAGCCGGGCTCGAGGCTTCCTGTGTCAGTTTGCCAGCGTTTGCCCAACGCGGCTGTTGCATTGGGAAACAGGAGCAGTGAGAGGGGGACCCGGACTCCCCCTTCTCCACCCTCTCCCCGGCTGCATCTTCAGGGCTGGGTGCTGAGGTGCAGCGGCAGCGATGAGAGTGACCTTCGGCCGGGGCAGTGCTCTGGGGGGAGACCTCCCTGTGGTGCTGGGGGGCAAAAGGGGGTGTCCAGGGCAAGGAGCAGGTCACCGCGCAGCCGGGACCCGCTGTGGGGCTCCCCCCGCGCCCCAAAAGCAGCCGCAGCCCCGGGGCCGCCGGCAGCGGCGGGCGGGAGCGCCGCGCCCCGAGGCTGGGTGAGGGGCGGCGGCAGTGGCGGGCCGCGCCCGGCAGACGGAGCTGTGCGGGCGGCGCGGGAGGCGGGAGCACCGGCGCGGCCCCGACATCCCTGCGCATCCCGCAGCCCCGCCGGGGATGCCGCCGCCCGCCGGGCCCTGAGCGCCGGGACGCCGGCGGCCGCCGGCCCCGCTCCGCCGCGCCCCCTCCGGCCCGACCCCGCGGGAGCCGCCGCCCAGCCCGCACGGAAAATGGAGTGAGTACCGTCCGCGGGCCCCCGCCGAGCACCGCAGTACTGAGGTGGGAGGGGGGGTCCCCCGAGTGCCAGGGCCCGGGACCCCGCACCGGGGCTGCGGGACCCCCGCGCCGCGGGCTCACGGAGCTCACACCGGGGGCTCCTATCCCCTTCAATACAGGAGCTCGGGAGCATGAAACCGCGGGCTCGTACCCCCGCCAATCCCGGGGACTCAGGACCCCAACACCGGGGCCTCGCATCCTCCCAATGCCGGGGCTCGGGACCCCCAAACTGGGCCCTCGCTCCCCCCCGGTGCTGCTCGGGTCCCTGCCCGGGGGTGCCGCGGCTCCAGCTCGGGGTGCAGCGGCGGAGGCCCCGGTGTGGAGCGGGCGCGGGGGCTGCGGGGGGCGCGTCTCCGCTGGCAGCGGTGCGGGAAGCGGCGGGGGGGGGTGTGGGAGAGGCGTTTATTTGTGCGTTTTGAACCTGTTGTTGCCGCCTCGGGACCGCGGACCCCCCCCCCCTGCGCCCGCACCCCCGGCCCTGCGCCGCGGCTCCTCCTGTGCGGGGTCCGGATGGACGGACGGGCACTCTCCGTACCCCGGCCTCGTCCTTTGTGTGCTGCGCTGGGGCCCTGCCTGCTTGGTCGGTGCCTGCAGGGGGGCTCGGAGCCGCGCATGGGGCTTTGCGAGCGATGGAGGGAGCAGGTGAAGGCCGGGGGTTGGGATCCATCCTGCCCTGCACTGGTTTTGCCTCTCAGGGGCTGATGGTGCTGGGAGAGCACGGGGCTGGGCTCACCGCACCGGGTGCGGGTGACAGCAGCCGTGTCTCACCGAGGCCTTTCCTTCCCTCCCATCCTTCAGTCCCCACCGTGGCAAGCAAGGGTCTCCCTGCATCCCCTGGGGGGCATCCCCACTGCCCGGGGTCAGTGATGCTCCATCGGGCACCTCGCCTTGTCCTGATGCTCCTGGTGAGATGCCTGGTGCTCAACAGGTCCCACTCACCACCGTCCACCTCCCACCCAGGGAGAGCCCCATGGGGCACGGGCGAGGGGTGGGATGGGAGGTTCCTGGGGTCGGGGTGGGCTCTGGTCGTGGTGGCACCGGTGGGGGCCTGGGGTCATGTCAGAGGCAGTGGGGCTGGGGAAGCAGAGCAGCGCCCAGTGCTGCTGGAGGGACCAGAGGCGAGAGCTTGCCAAGGCAGGTCCATGGCTTTGGGCAGCTCCTCAGTGTGCTGGTCCCTCCGGAAAAGTGCCTCACTGGGGAGGAAAACGTGTGTGTGATTTGCCAAAAGGCAGGGAGGGAAAGGGCAGAACTGAGGGGCACGATGAGCCCTGGGGAGCAGGATGAGGAGCTGCAGGAACCGGGCAGCGAGGAGCCCATCAGCTCCGGGTCTCACTGGGTCAGTCCTGCTCCCTCAGATCCTGAGCCTGGTCATGGGGAGGTTTAGGAGAGACCTGGGGCAGTGGGGATGCAGTGAGGTGCTCCCCTGATGTTGGCCTGGCTCTGCAGCAGACCATGGGTGCTGGGGAGCGTGCTGCCGGCCTTGCTTTGGCTTCTGCTTCGCCTTGGCACTGGCAGTGGCTGGAGGAGGGTCCTGGCTGCTGCGAGCCGCTGGTGCCTGGGGGGGTTTGGCTGAAAGCCTCCAGCTCTTGTGAAGATGCTGGTCCTATCGGAGCTGTTCATCTGTCCCATGCTCCTGCTGCTGTTGATGCTCTTGAGCAGCTGGAGGTTGTGGATCTCCACATCTGGCTGCTCCGGTGGTGTGTCTCAGCGGGTCACTGCTCTCCCCTCTGGGTCTCCTCTGAGTGGGGACTCCCCTGGTCCTGCCCTCCCCGCCCTGCTCATCCCTGATCCGAGGCTGAGTTGTACCTGGGGAAGGAGGGAGGTTTCTGCTGGAGAAGTCATCAGGAAGCGCTTTGGGAAGGGACTTGGGGCTCTGCACCTGCTGCTGGGGAGAAGCAGAACCCCACTGATGCTCCCCAGGCTGGACCAGCACTGCCTCCCGGCCGGCTGCATGGAGCCAGAGGAGGTCAGGCCCATCCCTACAGAGTCTGGCCACTTATGGTGGGATGGGGCCTCCTGGCTGGGCAGGAACCGGAGCAGGTTTCCTGGGAAGCTGCCGGTGTTGGTGTTCCCACTTCCTGGCCAGAAGCAGCCACTTTCCCTGCACAGGATCTCGTGCGGTCTGTGTGGTGCTGTGGCGTGGGCCCGTCTCCAGCAGCGGAGGTGCCGGCAGCACGGAAGGGCTGGGGGGAGCCGCCAGGGCAGGGTCGGGCGCAGGCAGAAGCGTGCGCAGGAGCCCGTCTGCTCCATCCGGAGGTGAGTGAGCCCCGGGGGCCCCAGACAGAAGCTGCTCTGGGGGGTGCGGATGAGCCCTGCAGCAGCCCCGGAGCACAGAGAGGAGCCGGGGCGGATCCTGCCCCAGCCAGGTGTTTCCTGGTGGAGATGGTTGGATGTGGGGTGAGCCCAGCCCCTTGGCTCGGCGCTGAGGACCGAGCGCCCGTGGGTTCCTGGGGCTCATGGAACCACGTTCCCGATGCTCCTTGGAGCCCTGTGTGTGCCCATGGACATGGCATCGGTGTGGGAAAGCCGCGCTGCCTTGTGTGAATGGGGACCCAGGGACCGAGTGACACAGCCCCGAGGTGCCAGGAGCGGGGCCCCGGGCGGTTGGCGCTCCCAGGCATGGGGAGAGGCCGGCTCCATGCTCATTCATAAACTGTGGGGAGTTTCCTGGTGGAGCCTTGCTCCTCTGACTGGAAGGGAGCTGGAAACCCGAGTGTTTGGAGGGCACTTGAACCATTGTTTGAAAGATCTGTAATTTTCCAATCAAACTCCCTCCCCAAGCCTCCGTTCATCAAATATTCATGGGATCCATTTTCTCCTGGCACTCCCAGCCCACATCTCAGCCCGAAGAATCAATCAGGCAGCGCTGCTTGCTCTAATGCATCCTGCGTTTTCGGGAGCCTGGGGCTGCCATCTCCTCCTCCCGCCTCCCTCCACTTCCCCGCTCTCCTCATCTCCTCCCAGGGCCGCAGCGGTGATGGATGGGGCTGCACAGGCAAAGGGATACGGGCTGAGTGCCGTGGGGCAGGGCTGGACAGAGGGGTCCGACCCTGGGCCCAACCACCCCACGCTCAGCTCCGTGGTGTCGCAGCTTTCGTTTGCCTTTGTGGTCGATGAGCTCCCAGCGAGGGCGTTCGATAGTGGCCCCGCTGCCGATGGCTCCGTGACGGAGGCTGCAGCCTCCCCACGGCCGCGTCACTCCGGGCCCAGCCGAGGGGCCCGGCTCTTGGCACGGGCATGGGGCTGTAAATCAGTGCCGGTGTCTCAACTGCTGCCGGTGCTGCCGTTCGCATGGGGTCCAGGCCCCACAGCCCCCCACTCCCCAATGCCCGTGGGGGGGTCCAGGCTCTCTCCCTGCCTTCTCCCTGGCTCGGAGCAGAGCGGATGGGAAGGGAGCGGAGGTCGGGGGAGCGGAGGAGCAGCTCGGAGAGGCTCTTCGCACATTTGGATGAGCTAATGGGAAAAAGCAGAGGAAGGCAAATAAACATTATTGTTTCGTGTCAGGCGGGGAGGAGACAAAAGGTCACGGGCTTCCCTTGTGACGGTAGGAAACGGCAGCATCAGCAGGGCTGGAATGGGCTGGAGAGCAAAGGGAGAGCGCGGTGCGTGCACGGGGCACACGCGTGCACCCACGTGTGCGCGGATCCATCCCGGGGTCCAGGGAATGCTGCCGTTGCAGGTGGGAGTTCCCGGGACATCATCCCCCGGTGTCACTCGCGTCCCCGGTCCTTTCAGCCTCATCTCCTGTACCACAGCCCGTGGCTTTCCCAGCCATGTGGTGCATCCAGGAACAGCTCGAGGAGCTGCGCTGGGACCCGCGGGGCTGGGACGTGCACAGCATGGACACCGGGTGGGAGAGCAGGAGCCTGTTCACCGCAGCTCCGGAGACCGGGTGAAGTGAGGGGGGAGGAGGAAGGGCTCATTCGGGGCTTCTTTTCCCAGTTTGTGGTTCCCTAGGGGCCGGGTGGGGCTGGGTTTGGTGGCCCTGGTTTGGTGGCACTGGGTTTGGTGGCCCTGGTTTGGTGGCACTGGGCTTGGAGTCCCTGGTTTGGCGGCACTGGGTTTGGTGGCCCTGGTTTGGTGGCGCTGGGCTCGGTGGCCCTGGTTTGGTGGCGCTGGGTTTGGTGGTCCTGGTTTGGTGGCGCTGGGTTTGGCAGCCCTGGTTTAGCGGCACTGGGTTTGGTTGCACTGGGTTTGACGGCCCTGGTTTGGTGGTGCTGGGTTTGGTTGCACTGGATTTGGCGGCGCTGGGTTTGGTGGCGCTGGGTTTGGTGGCGCTGGGTTTGGTGACGCTGGGTTTGACAGCCCTGGTTTGGTGGCGCTGGGTTTGGTTGCACTGGGTTTGGTGACGCTGGGTTTGACAGCCCTGGTTTGGTGGCGCTGGGTTTGGTGGCGCTGGGTTTGGTGGCGCTGGGTTTGGTGGCGCTGGGTTTGGTTGCACTGGGTTTGGTGACGCTGGGTTTGACAGCCCTGGTTTGGTGGTGCTGGGTTTGCGCATCCCCCTCCCAGTGGCTCGCCCCGTTGCCATGGTGCTGTTGCCATGGCGCCGTTGCCAGGGAACCGCCTCCCGCCTCGGCGGAGCCATCAGTCACCGGGGGCCCCATTGGCACCGGCCCGGCCCAGGGGTGCCGAGGAAGAGGAGGATGGTGGGGGGGGGGGGGGGGGAGCTTGGCTTGGGCTCTGGCTCTGTTTTCCTGCTCCTGAGGGAGCCGACCGCAGGGACAGGGCCCGGTGTCCCCAATGTGATGGATCAGTGCCTCTGGTGTGATGGATCCGTGTTCCCAGGGCAGTGGCTGGGGTCCAGCACAAGGTGCTGGGGCAGTTGGGGCCAGAGGGTGCAGCGAGGGGCATCCGGCCTGTTCCGTGTCCTTCCCTGGGCCAGGAAGATTCCTGGCGTTCAACCCGGGAATGTGGAGACTGTAGCAAATAATGGAAAATAAAGAGGATGGAGGAGGGAGGAAAAGCAAAACAGGACGTTTCAGGAATGCTGTGAAAGTTTGGAACTATCGAATGGGGCACGATCCAGGAGAGGAACAGTCCAAAGGGCTCTGAGTCTGGGGTGCCATGAGCTGGACTCAGGGGGACCAGGGCGATTTCACCCTTATGCAGGAGCCCAACACAGGGGCCATGGTGCGGCTGCTGCCATTGCCCACTCCATGTCCCATGGGTTCCGTTGCCATCCAGCACCTCAGTGTCCGTGTTGTCTTCCAAACCGGACACCCCGAGGTGAACCGGGGCTGCGCTCCCTGTGCCTCCCATTGGGGTTGGTGCTGCATGAAGCCGGGGCGGGCTCCAACCCAGCTGGGTCCGTGGCCCCGAGCGTGCAGCTGCGGTGGGACAGCGCTTCCGCACCGGCTCCTTCCTAATGGCTTTTCCCGCTGTGCTGGGGCCACGACGCTGCCCATTGTGTCCTGTGGGGGCTCCTCTCCTGGGAGCTGGGACACGGATGTGACTGAAGCACCGGGTCCTAGAGCCGCAGCAGCCATGGGCTGGAGCTGAGGCAGGTGGGCCCCTGCCCGGGTTCCCTCCCTCCTGCGGGCTCTGTTCTGTGCTCTGGGAACCAAGTGGCACCCATCCATTGCCTGACGACACCTCTGTGCCTCCCACCCCAATTACTGTCACAGCTCAGCACTTCATTAACGCTGTCTGGTGAGCATCCAGCCGGCTCCTGTGGTGTTGGAGCATCCCCCGTCACCAAAGGGCCCCGGGCAACTGCTGGACCTGCACCTGATGCTGGCAGCATCGCAGCTCTCACCGGGCCCCAAGGGGCTGCGATGCCGGTTGGGCTGGTCCAAGGCACTTGTGGCACCTGGGCATGAGGCCCTCAGTGCTTGGAAGAGCTGTGTTGGGACCCATGAGGCTTCTGCCACCGGTAGCACATGATGCGCATCCGTGTGTCTGTTCATGTGTGTGTGTGCCCCCGTGTGTCTGTGCACGTGTACATGCGTGTGCCTGTGCATGCGTGTGCCTGTGCATGCGGCCCGGAAAGGTGTCAGCAGCCAAGAAATGGGCGTGGAATGGAAAGTGTGAGCCAGGTTGAACCGCAGGGATGGCCGGGACCGGGAGCCGCGCTCCAGCCTGGCCGTGGTCACCGTTTCCATCTGCGCCATGGCAGGAGTGGGTCCGGCTGTGCCGGCTCTGGGTGAGGGCCCTGTTCCCAGGGATCCAGGCAGAGGAGCTCATGGGCAATGGGGACTCGGCTCTGTGAGGGGAAGGGGAGAAAGCAGCGGGCGGAAGGGAAGCGTCCAGCCGGTGGCTGTGTCCTTTGGGTGGTGGCACGATGTGGCACAATGTCCCCGTTCACTGCGCTCCGTGCTCTCTTGCAGGGCTGTGGAAGCCAGCACCCTTCAGCAGGAGCGGCTGCAGGCCATTGCGGTGAGTCCCCGTGGCCCCGCATCCCTGTGCCACACAGGGTGCACACCCGCGGGGATGAGGGTGCCGGTCCCAGGGACACGCTGCCGCTGAGTGCAGGATCCCGCAGGGCTTGGCTGCGATGGTGAAACAGGGACGGAACGAGCAGGAGGTTTAATTAATGAAGCAGCGTCTTGACGAGCCCCAGGAGGGGAGCAAGTGTTGATTCCCACTCACCCTTTCCCAGGATGGGGCTGGGGATGGTGCAGATCCTGCCATGGGCATCGGTGATCCCATTCCCCCTGGCACAGAGCAGGGCTCTGGGCTGGTTTTAAGCCCTGCCACGGGCTGGCAGCTTCCCCATCCCATCCGCTACTGGCCCATCTCCACTGCACAAAGGGCAAATTGTTCCTGGCCAGAGGAGAAGGGACGGGGCTGACGCTGCCCAGGCTGGGACTGACCCTGCTCAAATGGTCTGGATGGGCCCCATGGGGGGCCCTGGTTCCACTGCGCTGGCAGCTCGCTCCACGGGGCAAGGGGAAGACACCTGGAGATGGGGAATAGAGCCCCAGGTCTCTGCCCCCTCCGTGCCTCAGTTTCCCCCGGTGAGGGCAGGGATGGGGCAGCTCCCGTGGGATGTACCCTTGTGCCCCTGTGTCTGGGAGCCCCTCGCCCCCCGCTCCGGGGATGCTGTCCTGGCCGGGAGGGATGTACCCCCCCCCCCCCCCCAAGCCGACCCCGGCTCTGTCACTCTCATCCCTGCAGGAGAAGCGGAAGCGTCAGACGGAGATCGAGAACAAACGGCGGCAGCTCGAGGACGACCGGAGGCAGCTGCAGCACCTCAAGGTGAGGATCCCCCGGGCCCCCCGGGCTGTGTCTGCACCAGAGACCCCCCCGGCTGCAGCGCCCGCAGGACCCTGAGCCCCTTCTGCTCCCCAGTCCAAGGCTCTGCGGGAGCGATGGCTGCTGGAGGGGGCCCCGGCCTCGGGCTCCGAGGAGGATGAGGCCATGAAGAAGCAGATGCAGGAGGATGAGGTGAAGACCAAGGAGCTGGAGGAAACCATCCAGAGGTAACGGGGACGGTGCTGGGGTTGTGACAGCCTCCAGAGACCCCCTGGGCAGGGGGGATGCTGAGGTGCAGCTCGGTCCCATGTGCTGAGCATGAGGCACAAGCACAGAGCGTGCTGCTGTGATCCCACCCGGAGCTGCCGGGAGAGGAGTTCCCTCCTCATGGTGCTGCTGGTGCTGAGCCGTGAACCCTCCGGATGGGTTCGTGCTGCCTTTTGTCCGGGGTCTGCAGCCGGTCCCGGAGCCCATCCACCCCCCTGAGCACGGCCACCCCCGGGGGGGCTGCTCGGTCCCTGCTGCAGGAGCAGAGCAGGGAATGGGGGTTGGTTCCCCATGGACCCATCCCGGTGGCTCTGCCCCTGGGGCCGGGGCCGGGTGGGAGGTTGGTGGAGGGAAGCCTCAGCCCCTGCCTGGCCCCGTCGTGCCTCTGCTGCCGTGGGGGGGGGCCGGGAGGGTGTCCCGGCGGCAGGAATGCCATCCGTCACGGCTGTGCCGTCAATTGCTGCGCATCGGTGCAGAGAGGGGTCAGGCACGAAGGGGCCTTTGTGTGGCTCTAATGGCACAGTGCATTCCTCCGCCAGCGCCTCGCGGGGGCTCTGCCGGGGGGGGCTGCCACCGAGGTGACAGATGGGTCCCATTGGCACAGACATGGATCCATGGGGACTCCAGAGACCTCTGCCACGTCCCGGAGGGGCTCATGGCCGGGAATGGGCGGTCGCCCTCATGGGAAGCTCGAACAGGAGCAGGGATGGAGCAGCATCGCTCCGTGCCACCGAGCACAAGTGTGTGGCATGGCTGGTTGTCACTGCATGGGGACAGGAGGACACCCCATGGGGTCAGTTCCTGTCCCTGCCTGGTGCCCGTGAAGGGGGCTCTTCCATCCCATCAGCCAAGGGATAGTGATGGCTGTGCTGGAGGTCGATTGGTTTCTCCCTGCACATGAGCCCAGGGGCTGATTTGTGCCTCCCCTCTCCCTTGTGCCACGTCACTGGCCCATGTTGGTGGCTCTGCTGCCTGCACCGCGCTGCCTGCACCACGCTGCCTGCACCGTGGCCTCTCAGCCCCGGCTCTCCCCACAGGCTGGAGAAGGAGCTGGAGACGCTGGAGAACGGCAGCTCAGCGGCTTCCACCAAGGAGAACCTGGCGGAGGTGGCAGCGGCACCAACCAAGGAGGAGAAGGCCGAGCCCGTCCCCAACACGCAGAAGGTGGGCACGGCCACGCTCCATGGGCAGCGTGAGAGGGGTCATAGCATCGCAGCCTGGTTTGGGTTGAAGGGACCGTAAAGCCCATCCAGCTCCAACCCCTGCCACGGGCAGGGACACCTTCCGCTGGAGCAGCTCCAAGCCCCTGTGTCCAACCTGGCCTTGAACACTGCCAGGGATGGGGCAGCCACAGCTTCTCTGGGCACCCTGTGCCAGCGCCTCAGCACCCTCACAGGGAACAGCTTCTGCCTTATCTCCAACCTGAAGCTCCCCTGTTCCAGTTTGAACCCATCACCCATTGTCCTATCGCTATGGTCCCTGACGAAGTCCCTCTCGGGCAGCCCATCCGGGGGTTGCTGCTTGCTCACCCGCAGCCAGACCAGAGCTGGTTCTTGGTGCTGGCGCAGTGGTGGGCAGGTGGGACCAGCACCGCCGATGCTGTGCCAGGTCCCGTGCCCTGGGTGCGGATGGGTGCGTGGCATCGGTGCGTGGCAGCTCCTAACCTCTCCCTTCTGTTTTGCAGAGTCCCCTGGGCACTGTCAAGGGTAGGTGATCCCCAGCGCGGCCATGGTCCTTGCTCCCGGGTGGTGCTGCCCTGGGTGGTGGGGGGAGCCGGGGCAGCTGCATCCCTGTCCCCATCCCCTCCTGCGCAGCAGTGCCATCCATGGGCACGCGGGCTCAGGGGGTGTCTCCCTTCTCCCTCTCCAGCCGAGAAGAAGGTCTCCAGCAGCCCCATGAAGGCGGTTGAAGGCACTGACATGATGAAGGCCGGTAGGTGCCCGCTTCCCGGGAGGAATGCTCCTTCCCGGCCGCTTCCCCGCTCCCGTCCCGCGCCGCCCCTCGGCTCGCTGCTGCTCCGCAGCCCCGGCACCGCTCCATGGCTTTCCAAGCCCCAGGCACAGAACATCAGTTATTTGCAACCACAGGGTTTGTTTTCGCTTCCACCCCGTGGCTGGTTCATGGTCCAGAGCCCCCCTCACCCCCCATTCCATGTCTCTGCTCCGGTTTCATCCTCACCTCCCACTCTCTTTGCAGCTTCTTGGTGCACGGGTCAGGGAGCAGCGCGTTGGCTGCCGGCGTGGCTGACCCTGTGCCCATGGCCCCACAGCTGCCGGGGGGAGCAGCCAAGCCCTGGGGCCGGCTCCGCTGCTGGATGGGGTTGCTCTGGTTTTGGGGGGATGGCTCAGACCAGGCTGTGGCAGAGCGCATCTTAGGGTCATTGGAGCAAAGCACCACAGGGATGAGGCGACCCCGGTGCCAAGAGCTGGAGGATTGATGCTGAGGATCTCCCATCCCACCGGGGCCAAGGGGCTGCCCCAGCACCCTCACAGGGGGATGCCACCAAGCGTGAGCTTGGTCCTCACTGGCCGGACTGATGGACACGGCACCGCCAGCCGCGGTGCCGCAGGGGGGATGCAGAAGCGGAGGTAAGGGGATGCTGGGATGGCAACGGCCCCGCAGGTCCTGATAGGAATGCTGTGCCCGGGATATCGCACCCGCCTCTGCCATTCACCACTCCTGCTGCCGCCCGCTGCCTCGCTAACGCCGCTGAGCACCGCACCGCACCGCGCCTGCTCGCTGCAGGGGCTAGGGAGGGCCAGGGCCGCTGTAACGCGCGCTGTGTGCTTTGTGTCCCAGCCATGTACTCGGTGGAGATCACTGTGGAGAAGGACAGAGTGACTGGGGAGACCAAGGTCCTGTCCAGCACCACCCTGCTCCCCCAGAACCACTGTCTGCAGGGGGTCAAAGTGTACGAGGATGAGCTGAAAGGTACGGCCCGGCCTGGCGGGCAGCAGGAGCCAAGGGCAGGGCACAAGGGAGCGGCAGCCGGAGCATCCCAGCGGGCACCGGGGCCGGGAAGTGCTGGGGCTGCTCCTGGCCGCCCTCACCAGCTCTGCAGGGAACACTGATGGGGGCACTGGCCCCTGTCCTGCTCCCCGGCCCTCCAGTGTGGGGTCCATCCATGGTGGTATCAGCCCTGGTTTGCACATCGTGACCCTGCGCCGCTGCGGCGCGGAGAAGAGGATCTGCTGAGTCCAAGAGCCAAGGGAACATGGCACAGGCACTGCGGTGTGCCCAGGCTGGCTGCAGGAACAGAGGATGTGCAGCAACAGGGACCAGCTCCTGCCTTTGGGGACCTCTGGGAACCCGCTCCAAAGGGCCCGGTGACACGCAAGGGGCAAGGACCAGCCACGGAGCTGCGGCATGGTACTGGGACACTGGTGGCCGAGTGGTGACCATCTCTCCAAGGGGACCATGTGGCGCCGGCAGCCAGTGCCATTCAACACCCTCACTGTGGCCATGGCTGTGCCGGTCCACACCATCCATCACCTGGCTCAGGACTCCGGCTCCAAGGATGCGCCTCGGCAGTGATCGGCACAGGGCAGCATGCGCTGGTCCTGTCTCATCCATCGCTCCATCCACGCGCTGTTGCACTGATCATCGCATGATGCCCCAAGTCAAGTGGAAAACGCGATGAGCCGCAGGCAGGGATGCTGCCGTCTGCTGCCTCCAGCAGCCGTGCAGAGCGCCGCGGCCCCTGCGGGACACAGCGGGATGCGGTGGGATGTGGCAGGATGCAATGTGGCGGTGCCTCGCTGGGGTGTCAGGTGGTGGCAGCGGGGATCTGCCGCAGGGCATCCCGCTGCGCTCGCCACCGCGACCTGGCAGCTCCCGAGGAGCCAAGGGCTGGGAGCGGCTCCTCACGTTGTGCTTTCTCTTTGGCTTCTCCATCTGCCGCCGGGCAGGGGCCAGGCGGTGCGGGGGGGTCCCAGCCTCGGTGCGAGGGAGGGGAGGGGAAGGGTTCCACCAGCAGGAGCTTGTCCAGGTCCGGTCCGCTGCCCTCACGCTCCTTCTCTTGTCCCCGCAGTGGTGCATGCGGTGAGCGCCGAGGATGGGGCTCTGCAGAACGGGGCGCATCCCCTCAGCTCCTCCGAGGTCGAGGAGCTCCTGCACAAGGCGGACGAGGCCACGCTGAGCGAAGGTGCCGCGGCCAAGGCGGGTGAGGAGCCCGGCAGCGCCGCGGGCAGCCGGAAGGCAACGCCGCGGCGGGAGATCACGGGGCTGCAAACCAAGGCACGGGAGAGCCCCGTGTCCGAGGGGACGGAGCCGAGCCGCGAGCAGCCCGTCACCATGATCTTCATGGGCTACCAGAACGTGGAGGACGAGGACGAGACCAAGAAGGTGCTGGGGCTGGAGGGCACCATCAAGGCCGAGCTGGTGGTGATCGAGGACGCCGAGAGCAAGCCGGAGCCGGCGCACAAGGACCACGCACCGCCCAACGGCACCGCGCTGGAGCCCGCGGCCGCGCAGCCGCTGCGGGAGGAGAGCCCGGGCGGGCAGAACCCGGGTGCCAACGCCACGGATGCCAAGGAGGCCGAGCAGGACACGGACGTGAAGAAGCAGCGCTGCAAGTGCTGCACGGTGATGTGAGCCCCCGCCGAGCCCCCTCCGCCCCGGCCCCCCGCTCGCCAGGCCCGCGCCGGGCTCCTTCCCACTGGACACGGACCCTCCTCCTGCAGCACCAACACGGGAGAGCTCCAGCCGCAGCAGCGACCGCGGTGCCGCTCACCCCCTCTGCCCAGCGCCGCCTGTGGTATTTATTAGAGACCCCCTCATCCTCCTGCTGCCGACGCCGGAGCCTTTCCCCCACCTCTCACCGGCAACTTCCCACCCGGAGCCGGCCGGGGGCTGGAGGATGCTGCTGCTGCATCTGTAGGTGACTCCCGGGTACCGGTGGCCAGCAGGACCCAGCACACGGCCAACACGGAGCCAGCCCCATTCTCTGCACCTCCATCATCCACTTCTCCTGCAGGGAAAGGCCCTGGGCTGTCGTCCCCCCTGCCTTGGCTGCCCATGGATGTCCCCACTCCATCCTGCATCCTCAGTCCTGGGCTCCCCAAGCCATGAGCCCCTCCGGGATTGAGTGTGGCCAGGCAAGGGAAGGGTGATGCATCCCCTCCACGATGCTGGGCACAGCTGGGAGCTCACAGGGGGCCATGGGCCATGTGTGGCTCCCACGGGAGGTGCTGCTCTGTCCCCCTGGATACCCCGTACAGGAGCTCCTCCACAGTGATGCTGTCACCATCCAGGTCCCAAGGCCGGGGCCATTCCTTTATCCTCCATCCTTGCTGGGGCTGAGCGGCGGTAGCCGGTGCCCGTGTCCTCCCAGGGTGACCTGGGTGGTGATGGCAGCGAGGGAGCCCAGCCCCATGGGGACAGCCATGGGGCAGCAGCTCCGGTGCCTCCTCAAGCCACAGGAGGGGGGCCCCAGCCCCGTGTCCCCCACAGCGGCAGCTTTTAGAGCCACGTTCTGGGGCCCCGGGCGAGCAGGGACAGCCCAGTTCACCCCAGGCACCGGGACTGGGAGCTGCTGGGGGTCCAGGAGGGCGTCCCAGGGAGGCTGTGTCCGTGCTGGAACTGCGCAGCCCTCCCCATGCCCCAGCCCTTCAGCGGGGATTTCACCACCAGCACCAGCGTTTCCTCCCCACTGAGACCCGCTGGGGCAGGCGGGGGGCCCCCGGCAGCACCCATGGGTGCTGAACCCATCTCAGGGCACCTCTGCCCTGCCCTGGGGTGAGGGCTGTCTCCAAGCGGGGGGCCCATCTCCCACCAGCCCTGTCCCAGCCGGGCTGGCGGTCCCCATGCCCTGGGGGACCCCTCGGCGCAGCCGGTGCAGAGCATTGGGATCAGCCCATCGGGATGCAGGTGGCAGAGCTGCCAGAAATGGGACTCAGACCCCCAAAGCCTTTCCTCCCTCCCACCCCCCTTGTGTGAGCAGTGACCTCCCCCATAACATCCCAATTGCTGCCCCCAGTTACAATCCAGGCTGCAGTTTCCCCCCCCACCATGGAATCACTACAGGGATAGGGGAGGCGCTGGGGCTGTGTCCCATGGGGAGATGATCCCAAGCCCCTTGGGAGAGGCAGAGCTGGGATGGGGAGGGGGGGCCGCTGCTGGCACCTCCGGGGGGACACAGAGCGGGGGCTCAGAAGGTGCCCCATGGCTCCTGGGGGCTGGCTCCGCGCTGGTCCCCAGTGGGGCCTCGCATCACCCCCTGCACCCCCTCGCCCCACCCAGGGTCCCACATTGCCCCCCCTGGCCCCTTCCCACCCTCTGCCCCCGCGGTGCAGGGAGCGGGATCGGGCCCCACGGGGCCGGGGTGGGGCGCCGGGGCTGAGGACCCTGTCCATGTGTCCCAGCCCCATCCCACAGCCCCCGCCCGGCTCCGCTGAAGTGCACTTCCCGCATTCCCATGCTTTTCACTTGTGCCGAAGCCGTTTGAAGTTCCCCGCCCCCCCCCCCCCCCCCCCCCCCGGCCCTTCCCGTTGTTTGTAAAACACCTGAACCGAGCAAATAAACTGTGTGAACAACCAGCCTGGAGCCTCTGCTTGGGACCGGGAATAGCACTTGAGAAGGGGCCGGGACAGGGAGCATGGGATGGGGATGCTGGGATGAGGATGCTGGAGATGGCGATGATGAAGATGGGGACGGGGATGATGGAGTCTGGGATGCTGGGGATGGGGGATGCTGCCAAAGGGGATGAGGATGCTGGGAATGGCAATGATGAAGATGGGGATGGGGATGATGGAGACTGGGATGATGGGGATTGGGATGCTGGGGATGGGGGATGCTGCCAAAGGGGATGAGGATGCTGGGGATGGCAATGATGAAGATGGGGATGATGGAGACTGGGATGATGGGGATTGGGATGCTGGGGATGGGGGATGCTGCCAAAGCAGATGAGGATGCTGGGGATGGCGATGATGAAGATGGGGATGGGGATGATGGAGACTGGGATGATGGGGATTGGGATGTTGGGGATGGGTCCCACCAGCCCCTCGCTGCCTGGGCTGTGGCCCCTCTCATCCCTACCCAGAGGCTTCATCATCCTCTCCCCTCTGGCTGTTTCATGGGGGCGAGAGCCCCATGTGGAGACACTGATGCTCCGGCCTCGGCTCCCTCAACCACGAGCCTCGGCACAGCCGGTGCCAGCCCAGCAGGAGGGCAGGACATGGGGATCCCCCCTGCTCCCCACACTCATTCCCCCACAGCAGCACTGAAGCCAACCAGCATGGGGCAGAGCGGGAGCTGCCGGGTTCCAGCCAGGACACATCTCTCCCACTGGAATAACCCCCGGAGATGGGGCCAGGCAGGAGCTTTGACACCCCTGCGTGTCCCCAGGCCCCAGAGGGATCTGACCCCAGCACCCAGTGACGCCAGGCAAGGGAGATGTTCAGGGACACCATAGTGGATCCTAAGGGTGCAGGTAAAGGCAGCACGGTTGGGATTAGCCCCAGTACCACCATGCTGCCAGCCCCGGTGCTGCGGTGATGGACACATGGCCATGCCAGAGGAGCGGGGAAGAAGAGGTGGGTAGGAACTGGGATGCTGGGCGGATGCAGGCGCAATGCTGGTGAGTGCCCAGGTGAAGGGTACGTGGCAGCCCAGGTTCCTGCTTGTCCCAAGGGGCAGCAGTGGGGCCAGGACCCTGCGGTCCCATCATCACTGCAGTCTCTGCCCGCCGCAGGTCCCGGTTGTGCCTGGAGCCGGGATGCCAGGGCTGGCTCCAGGGCAGTGGAGCCCGGCTGTGCCCGGTGCCAGCGCCGGAGCCAAGCGCACGCCCTGCCGGGGCGTGGTGTGCTCCCGCTCCCCACATCGCCCGTGGACTTTGTCTCAGCCCCGTGGTAAAACAGGCTCCTGTGCCCTGCCCGGAAGCACAGAGCTGCCTGGCAGCCGCACCGGAGCCACACAGCCTGAGAACCCAGAGCGTGGCAGGGGCACCCAGCACCGGGCAGGGGTAAGTGGGACCTG
This sequence comes from Amazona ochrocephala, assembly GCA_039720435.1. Taxonomy (NCBI): domain Eukaryota; kingdom Metazoa; phylum Chordata; class Aves; order Psittaciformes; family Psittacidae; genus Amazona; species Amazona ochrocephala. The sequence continues at coordinate 30,281,073 of CM077885.1, forward strand.
CCGCAGGCTGACAGCATCGCAGTGCTCCAGCCACTGCAGGGAGCAGCGGGGTCACGGGGCCTATTCCAGTGGGAGAAGGCTCCGGTGAGGAGCAGAGCTGTTGTGGTGGGGCAGAGAGGATGAGGGTAGGGATGAGATCCTCATCCTGAGGCATCCATGCCCACAGCAGGGGGTTGGAACTGGATGACCTTAAGGTCCTTTCCAACCCAAACCACGCTGTGATTCTATGATCTCCCGCCCTCAACACAGGCACAGTGAAGGGCTGAGCATCCTGGCACAGCATCAGCCACAGCAGCCTGGGCCTGGAAGGAAGGAGGGTGGATTTGGGCGCTGGTACCACAATAACAAGGTCCAACAGCTATGGCCACAGGCACCAAGGACATCAAGGCCACCACGCCACAGTCCTGCCCTTGGCCTGAGGTTTCCAGGCCAAGCGATGGGGTTTGTCCCTTCCACAGAGGGGCTGGTGGGGAGCAAGGGCTTATCAGGAGAGGCCACACGGTGTAAACAGGGGAGCGCAGGCGCTGCTGCCGCCGCCTTCACCCAAACCCCTCGGTGCTGCAGCGGGTGCTGCTGCATCGGCGCACGGATGCTCCAGCACCTCGGTGCCCCCGTGGCCGTGGCATCACCGCTGCATGCTGCGGGCTGGGGGCCAAGCGCAGCCCTCCCGATGTGGGAGACACCCGCAGCGGCGCTGGGAACGGGGCATTGAACCGCAGCCAGCGCCGGGCCCGGCGCGGTTCCCGGAACTCCCCACTCGGGCTCGGGCTGCGCTTATCACGGAGCAGCAGCCCCGCGGCCCCCACGCCCCACCGCCGCCCGCCCCACCGCTGCCCCACACACACGGCGCGGCCGCCCCGGGGTGGGGACCCCCGGCACGACGGCTCCGGCGCAGTAAGTGCAGGGGGGTCGGGGCGGGGGGTGACGGCGGCACCTCGGGGGGGCCTTCCCCGTGCCGCAGGCGGGCTCCATCCGCGGCCGCGGGCGGAGGAGCGGCCGCACGCTCGTGGTCGCACGTCGGGTGGTGTTTGCAGCGGGGCCGGGTGCGCTGTGGTGGTGGGGGGGGGGCACTCCCGGGATGTCTCCTCATTGGGGTGCCCAGGGCAGGCTGTGGGTGCTCCAGGGCCAGCATCTGCCCATGATGAGCCCGGGACCCCTAAACCCCACCGGCTCCTGCAGCGCCGAAGCAGGGCTGAGCCGAAGCAGCCGGCTGGGTTTGGGTGGTGGTGTGGGAGGGGCTGTGCCCGCGGTGCCATCCGGGAGCGCTGATAACAGCCCTGCTCCCCTCCTGTGGGGAGTCCCCGTCCCTCTGACCCCTCCAACAGCGCTAAGAGGTGTGGGCAGGAAAGGTTTCGCTCTTCAGGTCACCGGGGGCTGTAAAAGAGCAGCAGTGAGTCACTGGTAGGAACAGGAGGAGGTTACGGGAATTCAGCTGGGCAAAACCATGGGGATCGGCCGCGGTGGCAGCTCGAGGATGAATCACGCAATGAGCCGGCATCACCTCGAGGTGCCCCAGTGCCCCCGACGAGACCCAGGTGCTCCCACCCCAGGGAAGGCTCAAATGGCTGCGGGAGGAAGGGGAAGGGCAGCCGGGGTGAGTGGAGGGAGCTGCGTCCTCAGGGTCCCTGCAGGGAAGGACACACACCCAGGGCACACTGCACCCACCCTCCATGCCTCGGGATGCTGCAGCACCCACATCCGCCTGCCTTGGCACAGATGCGCTGCTGGGCACAGGTTGTGTGAGTCCGGATGGGACAGGGGCAGGAATGGTGTTTACAACATGGGGAGAGCCACTGTCACACAGGGGCCCGCCTGTGCTGCCCATCCCTCCCCCGGCACCCATCTGGCTCCAGCCCGGGTAGCACAGGAGGATCAACACCAAGGTCAGGGCAGTTTCCTTTCGCTTTGTGTGATACAGGGGTTAAAGTCCCCTCCTTTTTATGAGCCATGAAACCACGTTTATGGTCCCCTCTGTTTCAATAGCTGGGCAATCTGGAGCCTCCTTCCAGTAAATGCGCAAGGAGAAATTCCAGATAGAGGTGGACCCGGTGCCACCACCTCTGCCTGCTGTGAGCTGATGCTCCCAGTGCTGCTGGTGGTCCCTGAGTGGGGAGGTGCAAGGGTGGGATGAGGTGCTGGAGCAGGCAGGTGTCACCCAAAGCCCCTCTCGGTGCTGCGGTAATCGGTTTGGTTTCACTCCCTCAGGACACAGCCAAGCTGGGGATGGAGGCAGGAAGGGGATGTTGGCTGTGGGGCAGTTCCCACTGGGAATGGTGCTTCGTGCTCTGGCTGCTTCTGCCCAAGACGCAGTGTTTCTGCAGGGAAATGGAGCAAATGAAGCTGGGATGTGGCTGGTTCATGGCAGGACACCCACACCAGGCTGAGAGCAGGACCCCCGACCACTGCTTAACGCTCTCTCCTCCTGCTTGCAGAGCCAGGAGCCTGAGCGGCAGCCCCGGCCGAGGGCGAGGTTGGCAGAGCTTTGGATGCTGACTCTGCCCAGGAGATGGACAGAGTCACCCGGCACTTGGTGTTCCAGTTCCCGCAGAGCTCGCACAAGCATGACCACGGCGATGCTGCCCCGGCCGGCTCCTTGGCAGAGCAGAGGGCCGATAGCGATGACGACGTGTTCGGCAGCCAGAGGATGGAGAATGGATACGGGTGGAAAACGACGTCGAAGTCACCCTCGTATCTCCTGCATGGTGGGAGAGATGTCTGGACCCCGTCGCCAGACAGGGAGTCCAAGCTGGAGGTGGTGAGGTCGGGGAGCCTGTACGACCTCAGGGCTTACAGAGGGGAGAGGAAACCCTCGAGGCTTTACGAGGAGGATGAGCAGGAGCAGTGCAGGGTCCCTCCACCGAACATCTCCCCCGAGAAGGCCAGGGAGCTGGAGGACCAGCGGAGGGAGGTCATCCGGAGCCAGGTGATGAGGAAGAGCTCCACCATGGCCGAGAGGTGGAGCTCCATGGATGAGCTGAGCTCCATAAGCCAGGGGGAAGGCAGGCACAAGGGCAGCGTTGCCACCAGCTTTGCCATTAGCTTTGACAAAGCTTCCCCGGGGAGGGCAGCGCCACCGGTTGACCCTGAGAACATTGACACGGAGCAGATCAACTTCTCCACTGCTCGGCAGCAGTTCCTGATGCTGGAGAAGACCAACCCAGGCTCTTTCTTCAGCCCAGAGCAACAGAGCATGTCTCCAAAGCCGGAGTCCACGCCAAAAGTCTCCAGGCAGGAGTGGCACAGTCCTGAGACGGCCACAAAGGCTGCGAGAGGTTACGGTAATGCCGATGCATCCAGCCAGAGCGGGACAGACAAGAGCGTGTACCAGGTTTATAGTGTGTCCTACAAGACACCTGCGAAGGAGGAGGCTTATGTTCCCAGAAAGGCTGATGCTGGAAGGTCATATCCCACCAGGAGAACGTCCGGCTTCACCAAAGCATCTTCCAGAGAAGACCTGGACTCTGGCCTGGGTGAGATGCCCAACGAAGCCAACGCAGGCTATGCCAGTGGCAGAACCACGTCCGAGATCTTCAATGGCCTCGTGGACCTGAGGGCCAGCAGCAGTGGCTTGGACAAGGAGACAAAGATCAGCAACGAGACACCCATCGAGCGGGAGATCCGCATGGGGATGGAGAGGGAGGAGAACCTCTGGAAGGAGAGGGGGATCCAGCGGCTGACCTCCAGCAGCGAGCTGGTAGAGATCCAGACCAAGCCGCTCCTCTCCATGCACACCTCCCCGGTCCCAGGCAGGAAAGGGAAGGACAAAGGCCGCGCTTCCCTTTATGTCCAGAGGGAAATTGAGCAGGAAACCAAGCGCGAGGAAGACCTGAAGAGGCAGGGGAGGCTGCTGGGCACGTACGACAGGGGCACGCAGCAGGAGCTGGACGAGCGCAGGAGGGTGTTCGAGCAGGAGGAAGCCCCCGTGCCGAAGCCCATTCCCTCAAGGAGCTGGGGTCAGGAGCAGCCCACGGGCCCCACAGAAGATCCCAGGGGTGGGAGAAGCTTTCCCAGCTCCACAGGGAGCATCACGCGCTTCCAGGCATCCAGCACCAGCGAGAAGAGCTGGGAGCAGCCCGCGGTGTCCCAGCGCGTTTCCGCCAGCGCCAGCAAATGGGGGAGTGAGGATTCCCAAGGAGGAAGACTCCCCGGCTCCACCCCGAGCCCCGCCGGCACCGCTGTCCTGCCCAGGGAGTACTTCTCCTTGTCCTTCTGGAAGCCCAAGGTCTCCTTCGTGGACGAGATGGGGACGCAGAGCCCGCTCAGGAGGGAGGACGGCCGGGACGAGCAGTACAAGCTGAGGACCTGGAAGCCCCAAACGTCGGCACTGATCGAGGAGGAGATCCGGAGTGATTTGCAGAGGGAAGAGGAGCTGCAGGAGCAGCGGCGGCGGCTGCAGATGATAGATGGCTACTCCCAGGACGGCTCCCGCTCACGGCACAGCTCCGGTAAGGGAAGGAGAGGAGCTGGGATGGAGCAGGGATCAGGCCCGCGGGTACAGCTCCTGCCCTCCCATTCCTTGCTGCTCTGGGTCTCAGTGGGAGCATCCAATGGGGCAAGAGTGGCACTGGGGGGTGCCCATCCCAAGGGATCTTCCCATGCAGGAAACCCTTATGGCGGGTGTTCACACCATGCCTCATGGCCAGAGGTGATCTAGGCTCTACCTACGAGTGAGAGTGGCCACAGCAGGCACCAAGGGGACAGTCCTGGGTGGGAGCAAGCCCTGGCTGGCACCCAGACACAGGGCCCAGCCATGACCAAACCTGCTGGAGCTGCCGAGGAGGCCATCTGGGGCAGGAGCTTCGCTTCTGCAGCCCCTGGAGTGCTCCTGGTGTCCCTCACCCCCGATGGCTCTTTCTCTTGAAGCTGCCTCAGGTGCCAGCGGCAGCCACTCGGTGTCCGGGTCTCCCGTCTCCACTCCCGCCTCGCATCAGGTGGGGATCCTGGGGCTGGTGTCGTCCTTCACCCCGCTGAGAGTGGCCGGTCCCGCCCCGGGCAGCACTGAGACCCTCGGCCCCGACTCAGCCCAGTCCAGCCCTTTCGAGGAGAGGAGGAAGAGGGTGAAGGAGGATGGAAAGGTGAAGGCAGCTGCTGTCGGGGGGACGGAGCCCAGGAGGAGGCTGGTGGCACCAGGGGCTGGATGTGGCCATGCCCAGCTCCCACCCGGAGCCCTGGCAGTGGTGGCACCAGGGCAGTGCCAGGCTGCCAGGCTGGGGGCTGTATCCAGCTGCCTTGGGATATTTCCACATGAGGTTGCCATTCCCTGAACCTTTTTCCCCTCTTTTCACAGTACGCAGGTATTGAACCCGTTGACAAGGTCAACACAGAGGTAAAGCCCTTTCCACACTCATGGGTTCTGCTTGTGCTGGGATGAAGGGATGGGACAAGGGGCAATGGCTTTAACCTGCCAGAGGGGAGACTGAGATGAGCTCTTAGGCAGAAGCTCTTCCCTATGAGGGTGCTGAGGCGCTGGCACAGGGTGCCCAGAGAAGCTGTGGCTGCCCCATCCCTGGCAGTGTTCAAGGCCAGGTTGGACACAGGGGCTTGGAGCAACCTGCTCCAGTGGAAGGTGTCCCTGCCCGTGGCAGGGGTTGGAACTGGATGAGCTTGAAGGTCCCTTCCAACAAAAACCATTCCATCTATTCTATGATCCCCACAATCCCACTGGGCTCCCCTTGCTCCAAGGTCCCAGAGCAGGATGGGATGGACACGGGCTGCAGGTGGGCACCATGTGGGGCAGAACGCACCCAGAGAGAGGGGTCCTGGCTGGCTGCGAAGTCAAGGCAAGGTTCACACAACCGAGGCTGTGTCCCCATCCCTGCAGGTTGTGGAGAGCACCCGAGTGACTCGCCACAAGAGCGCCATGGCCCAGCGCTGGGAGGCCGGGCAGTATGTGCGCGATGAGGACTGAGGTGACGGCGGCACCGGGGCCACCGGATTCGCCGTGTGCTGCCCGGTTTGGGATCCACCAGCACACGACCAGCTCCTGGTTATCCCGAGAATCAGGGACTTGTACACTGCAAATCGCATCGTTTTTAATGTCACTGATGATCCTTCCAATGCTCTTTTGTTCCCCGTCCAGTTGAGATAATCCTGTTCTTTTTTCTTAAGAAGGGAAACTTGGATCACTGTCCGTATAATCACTCTGCCAGGACACAGCCGGATGAAATCGGACAGTCACTGAGCTCCTTTCTCCTTGAAGTGCTGTTTCTGGGTTACCAAAAAGCGATTTTATTTCTCGGGGGTTTGGGAGTTGAGGTTCTGTGTCAGGCACCGCCTGGGAGCGACCGGCCAGGAATGCTCCTTTGGGTCAGGGAATGGCATCGGGCCGGGAATCACCCTTTAGCGCTTAACGCCCGTGACAGCGGGGATGCAACGATGGAACCACACACCCAGCGACCGCCGCCGTGCGCTTGCTCGGCCCCTTCCCGCTCGGGTGGGGCCGCTCCCTGGGCTCGCAGCAGCGGCCGGGGCGGGACGCGGCGCCCGGGGTTCCCTGCGGCCGCCGTCCCGGGAGCGGCGGGGCCCGCCCGCTGCCGCCAGGGGGCTCCCGGCGAGCGAGAGCCGCGGGCGCCGGTGCGGGCACGGCGGGGCACGGCTCCTGCAGCTCCCTCCCGCATCCTCCTCCTGCTCCGGCAGCCCCTATTCCTGCAGCAACCCCTGCTCCCGACCCCTTTGGTCTCTAAGCCCCCAGCAGCGGGGTTGTAGCCCCTCAGTGCCAACAGAGGAGCAGAGGTTGGTTCCCGTGGCCGCGGTCACAGCACAGCCCTGACCCATGACTTCGTCTTCAGCCCCGTTTCTCGCCGTGCAAAGATGAAAAGAGTGTGTAACCCTCGGATGCTGCGAGTGTCCCCCCAAGCCCTGCAGTGACACAGGCTGGAGGAGGGACGCTGCAGCCCCCCGGGAGGCTCCGGCCGGCCCCGAGGGCTGCAGGTGATCTGTTGGTGAGACAGGAGCCTTTGGTCTCACTCCTGCAGACAAAGATGTTCCCAGCAATCATATCCCACCACACGTAGATGTAAAACCATTTAATTAAAAATAAACTTTAACAGGAATGTTGGCCCTGACGTCGGTTCTTGGTGTTGGGTTGGGTTTACCCATGGGGCTGCTGAGGCATGACCCAGGCTCAGCCTCATGGACCATCAGCCCTGGATGAGGTGGGATTTAGCCTGTTGCCCTGATGCTGCTCATTTGCGAGGGCTGGAGCTGCTGCTGACTAATGGCACCACCATTATAAGGGCTAATATGATCACCTTCATCTGGGCAGGACAGACAGGAGGGAGTGAAATGTTCTTTTATTAAGCTATGTCAACAGTGCAACCCAACAACTGACTGGGCTGTAGGACAACACCCACTGAACAGTGCCTGAACAGATGAAAGAAGCCGACTGCCTCCACCAGAGTGAATTTGTGTGGCTGCATTTAGTGTTGTGGGGAAAGCACTGACCATAAAACCTTTCAACGCTGCCAGCTACCTTAAAGAGCTCTTTAAAACACAGTCACAGCTTCTTAAATCTACAGATCTTTCACTAAGACAAAGGACACTAGCCTTGTCGAAAGCATTCTTCCAACAGGATATGGATGAGCACCTGGCACTCACTGCTCCCCCCACCCCAGAACTAACTCCTGTTTCTCACACAGGCTTATGCTGTTGAATAAATGCTGTGTCCAGGTGTCAGCTCCCCAGAGGGCAGCTTAAACTCAAGCTTAGAAGCTCCAACTTGAAGCCAAGCTTCTAGCTGCTGAGCGCTCTCCATGGGAACATCATCTGTTTCATGCTGTTAATAATACAGCAGCAAAGGAACTTGTTTGGCAAACGTGAAACCAAAGAGTCTTGGATTTACTGAACTTCCTGAATTATCAACCCCATTAACACAACTACAGTAGAAGTTTTTCACTGAACCTGACAGCAAAAGTGATGCAAACTTGCAGGTGACTTCTGCTCTAAGGTGAGACTGAGGGGAAGATTTTTCCCCTCTACCTACACTATTGATACTTGATCCTCTCAAAGACTGCTCTGAAACACACTCCTAGTAACAAGAGGTGCAGCAGAACCTCCATGGATACCTTTACTTCCGGGACTTCATGGGTCTTTTGACTTGCTGGATGATAATTTTCAGCATCTTTTCCATCTTGGCTTTTGTCAGTGGCTTCCTACAGTACCACTCCTGGTCCCAGATGGAGCATAGTGGCTTGGGAGCCAGGTAAAGCGGATCGTGGTCGTGGAGCATATCCAGTGGCCTCCTCTTGGTGTACTCCTTGTAATCTGCCACTGGACAGTTATCTGGATCATCAGGCTTGGCAAAGAGATGTGGACCCGAGGCCCCTGTGCTCAGCTCCATGCTCAGATTGTCCTTCCACTCCAAGTACTCTGGCTCTCCCTCGTTCCTCTTCAGCACGAGCTGGCCCCAGTACAGGCTGTGGCTCTGAGTGTGTGTACGTGCCCCAAACCCCCTGATGATGTTTGTGAACATGAGGTGCAAAAAGGCCTGAGGGTGGTTCTTACCTAAAAGTCCCTTCTTCTGAAGACTTGCCACATCCTCATCTGTCAGGTTCTCCAGAATGCTCCACGCTCCCTCCCTCTCTTTCTGAGACAGTTGCTGGTGTTTCAGTTTCAAGGCTTGCTGGGATGCTCGGAATTCCAGCCCTCTCACCACGCTGTACTTGTAGCTGTGATCCCTGAGGTATCTCTCTATGCTGCGCTGAAAGAAGTGCAGGGAACCGGGGGAGAAGTCTGTGCCATTCTGTCTCTTTGCAGAGCCGTAGAACAAAGCCAGGTAATTATCAAGGTCTTGGGGTGGCAGATTATAGACCTCCCGTGTTTCTAACGGGCAATGGAGAACCAGCCAGTCCTTGAACACTTTTATATCACCAGAGTTACGGTTTTTCTTCTTCTCAGTCTTCTTCAACACACCTGAAAGAGAAGACACAGCTTTGTGGACAGCAAGAACTTACAAGGAGATCAGTGAAGTACAGGGAGATGCAGATTAACGCTAATCTCAAAGGAATTCAGACTCCCCCTTCCCCCCCGTTTTCATGAGACCACCATCCTTGCAGTCCTTCATCCAGCTCTGGGGCTGGGCCATGGCCAAGTGCATCTGGTACCTGAAGTGAGCATTGTGGAACCTTTAGAGCCCCATTTAGCAGAAACAAGAGTGCTGCAATACAGGTTTTGGCAGCTGTATGAATTGGCCCTCCTTCAGGATTTTGGAAAACCATCCCCCCCCCCCCCCCCCCAAATCCTCCAGGAATAACCCTCCTCTCACCTCTTGTTGCGGGTGGCTGCTCTGTGTTACTGCTCTTTGGATTCAGTGAGCCTAAAGGATGAGGGGCCTGCCGAGATCCCAAAGTTTCACTCTCTTCACCGGGGTTGTCAGGAACATTCTCACTGAAGTCAGTTTGTGGCGTTCTGAGCTCCAGAGGGCTTAGCTGGAGCTCCTGCTGGATGTCTACACTGGCTTCAAACTCAAAGAATGCCACAGAGGCTGGGGACACAAGTTGGGCCTCTGCATCAGTGCTGGAGGCAGGAGCAGATTGGATGTGTTTTTTCAGCACTGCTGACCCAGAGGGATTTCTTGCTCTAAAAGCTTCCATTACTGACCCTGCAGGATGAAGAGGAGGACTCAGCCTCAGGAAGCTGCTGTCCAGGCTCTCTTGGTCACTGAGAGGGGATTTCAGAATGCACGCAACAGTTGGGGACAGCTTTCCTGTGGGGGTAAAGCCAGGTCTTTGGGTAGCTGTTGGCTTGTTCAATGCTGTATTTTGACTGTGATGCATTTGTGAATCGACCTCAGCAGTTCCACTCGTCACTGGTGATTCTGACAGAATGTTCTGGTTGATTCCATCTCCTTGGTCATCCGCATCTGAGATACACTGTTCTTCATCAGAGATGATTTGTAGATCTTTGCTGCTTTCTTGCTTCACCTTAGGTCTGTCCGTTTGGGCTTCCCCAGCAGATACTGAGGACTGGTGCTCTTCTGTAAAGCCTGATTTCATGGATTTGCCAGCCTTCAAATTCTCACTGGGTGATGGCTCATTATGTGTTATGTAGACTGCATTGTCCTGCTGAGTGCCCCCTGGAGATCTGCTACGTGACCCTGTGCTAACAGCATCTTTGCCCCACTCAAAAGATGGGGTCACCCGGAGCCTCTTTTCATTCAGGTCAGCTTCCCGTGCTAAAGTCTCACAGGACGCTGACCTCTTCCTCTTCTCTGCAGCTTCATTCTCCTCTCTGCTTCGGATGTAGAGTTTTTCACACTGCCAGTGATACGCGTGCCCAACTCCACAGATCCACAGCACAGAGTTGTCCTTGCTTGCATGACCCACGTTCTGCACAATTTCCAAGGCTGGGATCTGCTTGCATATGGTGCCATGAGTGTGTGCCCAGGTCACAAGGTTGGTGAGATCCATGCAAAGTGAGCTGGCATCGCTGCACTTCACATCACTGGCACTCTCATTCTGCAGAAACATGTTGGAGAGATTTTTGTGGAAGAGGATCTGCACAAAGCAGCAGTCCCAGGGACTGCTTCTAGCCCTGTTCAATAGAATAACAACTGTAGATCAGTGATCCCTGACAAATCTGTACTTTCTTGGGGGAAAGAACAAGGGGAAGTATCTGGAATCGGCTCCACAGCCTCCCCATGGTCCCCAGGCCTCGTACCTCTGGCACCACCACATGCATCCCAGGGGCAATGGGATATGCAAAGAGGTGGTTTGGGAGCTGCTTTTCAGCAACTAAACCCCAGACCTTGCATCCCCATGGCTAAAACTTGGTTTTAACAAAGAATTGATTCTGTTAGAAATAACTAAGGTATCTTCCATGCTATAGAAGAATACTCACCATGCTGCTGTTGTCTATCTCTCAGAGCCTTCTTTCAGGTGGAGCTCAGTACATGACTGCTTGAATATTCTTTCTTTTCCTCTCAGAGCCTAAAGTAATAATAATACATGTCTATATATATATATGCATGTATATATATATATACATAAAATCTGACTAGCAGATGCAACTAAACTTTTCAATACTCAGTCCAAAAGCTACTGCAGAGCACATGTCCTCATTCAGGTGAGTCCCCATTGAGCTCCAACGGGCTGTACATAAAAGCTGGGCTTGTGTCAACAATTGCAGGATCAGCCTCTATAGAGCCATGAAATACAAACACTGCAAAGGGCACTGTAAGAACCAGGCTCTGGGAGATGTTCCTTTCGGCCCTCTGTGGTTGGCAATCTTTGCTTCCCCAAATGGAGGGAACTGCACAACCAGGAGTCCCAGAAATAGTGCAGCTGGTTCGGATTCAGGCATTATCTGACTTTCCAACAGTAAAAAGAAGAGGAAGAAGCACCAGTATTGATCCATGCGTTCCTTCATACAGCTTTTAAGTATCAGGATGGGTAATTTTAGCCTCAGTGCTGTGCTGTTTCTTGCTAGCTTGTGAAACGTGCAAGTATTTAACTAATATCCACTGTGTGCTTTAAACATCAATCAGACCAAAATCCCTATTTTTAAAGCAGGAAATGCATTTTGAGCCTTTGGCATGGGATGGGATCTGCTGCCACTCTGATCTCCTCCTGAAGCGCAGAAAAGGGGGTTGGAAGTCACCTCAAATGGCCACATCAGTTGTCCTGGGTTGAGCTCTGCCCAAGCTTCTCCTGAGAGGTGTCTGTCAACCTGATGTCAGACAGACCCAGGGAACACGCAACCCGCTTGTGGGCAGCCCAACACCAACCAGTGGGAATCCACTTCTCCCTCTGAAGTCAAGCAGAGTTTTATCTTCGTGTCTGACCTGTGTAATCCCTCCCAAAGGCCTGAGCTGCTTGGACAAGCTAAAAGGACTTTTCATGCCAACAATTTGGTGCTTCCAGTTTGTGTGGGAAAAGGCAACAGAAACGGAAGCTCTGCGCGGTCAGAAGGCCCTGAAATGCCTGACTTGGCAGATGAACATCGCGATTTCTATCACAGGGAATGCTTTTATCCTTCCTTATCTCCAGGCACATGTCTTCCTTTTCCTGAGCTCTTTGAAAAAGCCTTTTTTCTCTGGCTATCTAGTTCCCAGTAAGGGATCTGGTAACCAACCAGAATCCCCCTTCAGCCCACCCCTGCTCTGGTATTCACCTCCAAAGAAACTAAGCAGCATGAGCCTGAATCTTACTGTTCCAGCTGAGTGGGGGGGAAATGAAAGCTGTATTTCCCCATAAAGAAGAACAGATACTTCTCCTCTATTCAACTAATGACAATCCACGGTGATCGTTGCCTGCTTCATAAAACCCCAGGATCCCTGTGGATGGGGAAGGTCTGGGCTTGGGGGTTTTTTGGAAACCTTCTGTCTGGTTTGGTATCTGCATGGCTGGGAGTGATGCAGAGGCTTCATTCTCCTTCCAGGAGAGCCTCCCATCTGATAACAGCACCTGGTGTGCAGGACCCACACCTCTGTGCAGCAAAACAGGACATTCCAAAGCTCTATGGTAAACGTTTGCTTTTCATTTTGCTTTGACCTATTGGGAATTTAGTGCACTAATAGAACCTGTAGTTTGGTGAATTCATGCTCACTTGAGGGGAGAGAAGTGGTGTGGTTTAAATCTACCATGCCTGGTGTACACAGAAACATTGGAGGTGGCAGCACTGTATATGCTCATTTTACTGCTGTCATCAAGAGAAAGGTGACAAGGAATTTCCAAGAGGTCTCCAGTATTTCACGGGAGCTCTGAAAACTCCAAGCTGACTAAAAGCACTGAAACACATATTCTGCTTGAAGACTTCCCCGTGTGTAGTTTGAGCCCTGAGGGGAAAACCCAAACGCAGCACTCTGTGTTCTACAAACACAGGAACCTGGAACAACCATCTCTGTTCCTCTCTGTTTCAGTGGGCTCTGTGCAGCGTTAGGGTGTGCTGAAGGTTCACTGAAATCCCCTGCTGCACACACACACACACAGGCTTCAAGCAGGGAACCTAAATAAAGAACCTAATTGTATAGGCACTGAAAGCCCTTTAACCACATTGTTCCTGTTCCTCCACCCTGTAATAGTCCTGGCTGCGTTTCTCTTCAATCTCGTAAGGTCCATTTCACAGATGAGAAACCTGAGGCACGCACAAAGCAAGCAAATACGAGAGCTTTGGCTTTTCAGCTCCAGATAAGACAGTGCAGGAAACTGAAACAATCCTGGTAGGAAAACAACAGGATACAAAACAGCAGTTCTTCAACTTGACTCCCGCCCCCTTCCCCCAGCAGGGATTGTGTGCTTGAGACGCACTTGCTGGAGGTGGAGGGCCAGGGGAAGGGTGGAAAATGCACATCTAGGAGGGGGTGTATGGCCAGAGAGCTGCCAGGACGGGCAGAGGACACTGAGGGGATGTGGTGGGGAGGGACGGAGCTGCAGTTAAACACATCTGGTTGCAAGCCGGGAGTCGAGAGCGGAGCAGAAGTAGCTCAGGGCTGCCAAAACCCATCGAGCTTGTCCCAGCACTTCTTAGCAAGGGCCTTTGGGGTGGATTAATCATTTCCCAGCACATCGTTTTTCCTGTTCTCTGCAATGTTTGTTCCTCTCCTCCCCCTCCCCCTGTACAAGAGCCTTCTCAGCACCTCTTCAGCTCTTTTCCTGCCTCACCACATCCTTCCAGAGCTACCTCCTGCCCTCCGTGCAGAAACACAATCCCAAGCAGCATTTTGTGCTTGCTGCAGGGCGGCATTCCTCCATGTTGAGAGATGCTCCCGGAACATGATATCCTGTGGATGTGAGGGCGGGCAGGGTCTGCTGTTAAACATTACCCTACAGCTCCACATTCCTGAGACAAGAGAGGTTTTTGTTCAAAGAATTAGACCCAACTTTCTGCATGGGGCCCATTTATCTCTTCTCTTGAGGGGCTGCGTTACAGAGCTGCCCTCCACAGAACTGTGATCTCTGCCATCAAGTTGCCTTTAACAGAGCTACTAAAAGCCACAGCCAGCTGGCACAGGATTGCCTGGGCCAGCAACCAGTAAGCAACCACTAAAACCAGCTCTGCTAAAGGGCAAACTTCATTTAAACCCACAAATAGGACCTAAAGTGGGAAAGCTGAAATTAGTGAAGGGCAGTAATGCAATGAGCTTGTTCCTGACAGTGTTAGTTACCTGATAACACTGATAACAAACTGTGAGTGCCACCAGTGGAGAGCAGGACACTGCTTTCTGCAACAATTCTATACAGGCTGCTTTACTCTTCCCAGGATTTTTGGTTTCCAGTCCTGAGGATGAGTGTATTGTGGCATCACAGAACTGATTGTGGGAATGTGCTTGGTTCCCTAGCAGCCTTTTGTGTTAAAATGATCTTCTTTCACTTAATTAGTGGAAGGAGATGTCTTTTGGCATGAAGGCACTTGCAGGAGCGTTTGCTGCTCTTTTAATTGCTTCTCTCCGTCTTTGTGGTATTTCTTCTAAAGCTCTGCCACTCGTGGGATAACATCAGCATCTCCTGCTATAAACCTGCTTTGAATCCTGACGGTTTCCCGCAGTCTGACCGCCACAGGCTCCCGAGGGAGATGGGAATGATGTAAAACCTGGAGCCTTTTGTTTCTTTGTCCGCAGACCTGGCCCCGGGGGCCGCCAGCAGCCGCTCTGTCCCCGGCAGAGGGTGCTCGGCCGCCGGCCACTCGCCCTTCCCTGAAGGCTCCCACCGAAGCCCTGCCCCGGCTCCGTGCTGAATAAATACAACCATTAATGCAGGGGTCAAGGTCCTCTTATAGTTCAGGTGAAGGCACCATCCCGATGCACTTCCTTATTCCTGCCAAAGAACCTTTGCACTTGGAGCTCCAGAGAAAGATACCAGCAAAAACGTAGTGCAAAGCTCTCGGTGGAGATTTCCTGAGCTCTCAGCATGGGAAATGGGTTATCTTACCCCTGAAAGCACAGCCTGAAAATGCTGACTGATAACGTTGTCCTGGCCAAGGTCAAGAGCTTCTCCCTTCCCAGCCCATGGTGCAGGGTGAGGGTGCTGGTTCGGCTCCAGCTCTTCCCATTTCTGTCCTGCCAAGGGCATTTTCTTGTATCAACCAGCAAAACCCAACATCCTGTTTGGGAGCTTGCTGAGGGGAAGTTGCAAATCTTACTTGTTTGATTGTTCAAGCGGTTACTGCAGTTTTGTATCTTTCTGAGCAGCTTTGAAAGTTTAACTAAAATCATCATGTGGCACAAGTCATTTTTCCCACCATTTGCTAATCTAACCTAACCAAGGCTAGTAACTATGAGCTAAACTGAACACATCATGCAAAGCCTCAGCCCCAGAACAGTGAGCTGGATCCAAGCATCCATGCCTTTGTTTGGTCAGAGGCAAACCCCTCTTTCCTGCTGTTCCGCATCCCGCGTTCGCTGCCCGCACACCAGAGGGAATATGTTACTTCACAACATAGTGTGGTGGAAATTTGTTATTAAAGAGTATTTGTGGTGCGTCTGTGACTTGTAATTAGACAGAGTTGTTCACAGGGAGATGCAGTAACCTACTTTTAGACAATACAGAAGAGTTTTAACGACTGACACCTCAACTCATTCCCAAGCTTGAGGATTTCACCTTGAATCTGCAGTGACTCAACCTGGGGGGTGGGGAGGGGGCAGGGAGGTGAAAATCAGTCTCACCAGCAAGAGGCAAAGAGCTCTCAGCTTTACGTCTTGAGTGGTTGGGAAGGTTTGCTCAGGATGTGATGGTAAAGGGCTCCTGGAGGGAGAAGAAATAACTGCTGTGTAAACAAGGAGCTTTCAGAGGAGGGAACATTCCCTCTCCGTGTGATCCCTTTTTGCAGGCTCTGCTGGGGGCTCTTGTGGGGAGCACAGGGAAGCTTTCCTTCCCACGGCAAGGAAAGGTGCTTGTCCCTCACAAAACGCATCTTACCAAGCAGCAGCCAAGGGTTTTGGCCACAGGCAAGTCAATTCCTTCATGCTATCTGGCAGCGCTGGTTGCCCATCTGCTTTCTGTCACCCTTGCAGGCTTTGTTCCTATTCTACTTGTCTTTGTTCTGAAGTGCCACTCTCTCCCTTACCTCCTCCAAGGTCACGCTTTGGGAAGTGTCCCATGGAGCACAGCAGCTGGCAGGAGGACAAGTATCCTGGAGCACCTGGAGGACAGGGAAGAAGGGAGAGGGAAGGTACTAGTTATTTAGGAAAGGCATCTTAAAGCAACCCAAAGATCCCTTGCATGGGATGAAAGGAATAAACCAAAAATTCCCTGCTCCAAGAGTAAGTCTACATGCCTAGGTTCTCGATGGCAGGCTTTAGGCCACAGCTAGGACTGGCAGCATCCAGAGAGGCATCAGTAAGAGGCAGTGGCTCCCAGTTTCTGTCACCCACTTCTTGAGTGCTGCATTCAGCAGGAGCAGAGAGGCGCACGGATGACAAAGACCCCAGATGGATGGCACCTTGCCTCATGGAGAGGCAGCAAAGCTCAGCACTGGCACACCTAGCTGCTGATTTGGAAAAGCAAGATACACTCTGGCATAGCACCCGCAAGAGGCTGCCAGCCCTGGCCCCAGAGCAGTGCTAGCACCCTTTCCAAAGCATGAGCAAGAAGAGCAAACAACTAAGCCCACCCTCCAGATTGAAGCAAAACCTGAGCCAATGGCTGGGTTCAGATCTGGAGTTCTCGGCTGCAATCACCCTCAATGCACAACAGGCACTTTGGAAACTTCCTCCAAGCCTGCCCCACAACCCAGCTGCTCCTACTGCAGCTCCTGGATGATGGAGCTGCCAGTGAATGCTTCTTGGAGAGTCCCCTCATCTGCTGGTTCCCTGAAGCCTGCCCAGAACCTCACCCCAGCTTCCCAGCAGAGCTGCTGGGGGACTGGCCACAGCCACACTGGGCTGTGTACGTGACCCCGTTTGTTCCCTCAGTGACCACACGTGTACTTAGGTCCTCACAACACCACTTTAGAGGGAAGACTCTTGCTAACTGACTTTTAGCTGTCACAGAACTGGTCAACTCCCAGCATGAAATGAAGTATTTTCTCCATAAATGGAGTGTTGGTTATGTATTTCTTGGTGCACCCATTGCAGCCCCAGGGGTAACATGAAGCACCCCTCATGCAGTGCTGCCCGTCATCACCCTCTACATTCCCTACCCTGGCACCTGAGCACCTCACCAAATGCAATATTAAACCTTCTAAAGCATATTGGGTTTCTTTTGTTCCTTTGGCAACTGAGAGCTCGAGTGCCCTCTGTTCTCCCTGACTTCACATTTTGCAGGTCCACTTCTTAATGTTCTTTTAATGCCTAATTTAATACTCCAGAGTTCTTACTACACACTTGTTTCTGTCAGACAAGAACTTGCTGCCCAATCTCCTGGATAAAGAGATGGCTGTTGAATGAGCAGACATTGATCATCAGCACCTAGAACCTAACCATCAAGAAGTGTTGTGGGCAAAGGTGGGTTCATCTTAGCACCAAGGGTCACTGCAAACCCTGCTGGTGCCCTCAGTGCCGGCTCCTCCATCAGTTGAGGGAAGAGCTCACTTCCAGAGAGCAGCTGTAACTATACAGGGAATACTGAAAGGTGGTTAGTGTCTGTATTAACACAACAGTTCTGGGACAGTGGGAGGAGGCTGCTGTTTCATGTAGGACGCTTCCATCTAGTTTGGTCAAGTAAGAGCACTCCAGTTTGAAGTCTGGAATCAGAATGTGAAATTTCTTAACGTTTCAGCATGTGAAACAGCAGCAGGTCTCCATCCCACAGCAGCAGAAGCCCCTCAGCTTTGGGAGCAAGGCTTCGCTGTGCTGTTTCCATTGCAGAACACCCTTCAGGAACACATGGGCCAGCAAACAGGAGCCATCCGCTGCTTAATTATGGCACCGACAAACCCATTGAACCTCAGCAGCTGCCACTGGGGAGATTTCATTCATTCCCAGTATTGCCTTTTAAACTCAAGTGCCACTGGAACAAACACATCTTTGATCCAAGTAGGAAATCATTTGGAGCTTTGTGTTTAATAGAGCTGAAGCCCTGGGAAAATGATGTCTTTATGAGGCTGTATGACAATGCGGAGCTCATGGCAGGCACACAGCGCTTTGCTGTGGCACTCCTCTTACTTTCCAGATGTATTTGGATGCATTTGTCCCTGAAGCAATGTGGAAACAAGGAGCTGAATTCAGCTGCATTGCTAGAAACTGCAGCATGACCTCAGAAAGCAGTCAGGAAGAAGGAGACCAATTCTGCCAGCTCTAAAATGGAGCCGGTGTGTCTCTGTTCCTGTCCCCGGGTGCTTCCTGCCACCTGGGGTCACTTGTTCCTCCCTTAGCTCCAGGGGAATCATTGCACTAAGCAGGGGGTGGAATACACATGGTCAATATTGTGCTAGAAGGCCATGTGCTTAGGAATGTCAGTGTGTGCATGTGCCTTTAGGTTGTAGGCCACCTCTTCCAATGCCGCTGCAGTTCCTCCCAGGATACTCACTGAGAGAAGTTAATGAAAAACACTATTAAAGAAGCCATGTGAAGAATCCAGTAAGGAGACATTTTACTGTGCTCCAGGCATGCATTTATAACCTGCAGGATTAGAACAAACCCTGCTCTGCAGGGAAGACTGCTGAGGGGGAGGTATGGGGGTTCTTCTCTCCTGCTGTATATTAGTTGTGGTGACGCTCTATGAGCTGATCAGATCCTCTTCCTGAATACAGCAGTATCTCTTCAGACCCAACTACATCCCCAGGCATGCCACAGGGATATTCTTAAAGGACATCAGCCCTTTGGTGTTTTATCACAGTAAAGAAGACTAAGATTGAAAGGACTGACACCTCATACTGAAGCAAAAGTAAATCTATCTTTGCAAACTCTGCAACAGCAAAGCAGTGAGATCCACCAAATAGTCACTAATGATTCATGGAAAGCAGTCACTAAAAATTCCTAATTCATTCATTAGCTGTAGTTCATGGACTTGGGTTTGGCAATAGGGCTGGAGGAGCTGGCTGTGTTTTCTTCCTAAAAAGACAATGTTGAGACCACATGCTAACATACCAACTTGCTGTTATTCCTTAAAGATTATTCCCCTTCAGCAACTACTTCAACGTTTCGTTTCTTAGAAGGCTGCTTTAGAATTGCAAGCATGAGAGTTCCCAACAAAAGCACTTTAGCTTAGTCACTGACGGAGGCAATTGTAAACTTTATCAATCTAAATATTACTCTTAGTTACGAACAGTTGTATCAGCAGAGAAATGGAAGCTGGCTCCTGTGCAGCAAAAGCTGATGCGCTGACAGTAAGAGGGTGCCCAATGCTGTGGTAGTGCCCTGCATGTGCTGCTCCAGGGCCCCTGTTTCCAGTTAAATGACCTGTGCCCAGACAATGACATTCCCTGTCTGGAGTCACCCAGCAGCTGTGTAATATCCATCCCCACGGCAGATGCAACAGGAGACAACCTGAGGCCAGAGAGGAGGTAGGATTTCAGAGAACAGAACCTCAGCCGCCAGGTGATCAGTGGAGCAGCAGTAGGAATAATACATGAGCTCCCCATTGGTCTGGTACAGCTCAGCTGGGACCTGCCACTTCACTTCCCATTGATCCCAATTCCAGCTGCTCTGCTGGAAGGATTCCTACAGCCCGGCAGCCTGATAGAGACTTGGGAAAACCAGGATATGGGGGTGCTGTTGGGAGAAATAGGCACAGGGGCTGTTTCTGTAAGGCCTTGATGGTCTAGTGTGAGACCACAGGACCCTGACACTGGCACCATCATTAAAGGGCAACAAAATGGTTTTAAGGAAATGAAAGAACATTCCAGTCCATTTCAGAGTAGGTCTGTAGCACCAGAAAGGCCTGAGCTGCATGAACCTTTCCCTGCAGAAAAGTGACTAAAGCAAAAAGGGACTTTAGCACTGCAGCTCCATTGCAGGAGAGAGCTGCAATGAGGCTTCTTTCCCTGCCCCAGGACAGCACAGGGAGATGTGCTTGTAAGGAGGGTTGTTTGTATAAATAAATGTTCATTCTTGGCAGTGGAATGCAAACTATGCTGAAGGGCTGGAAACAGACCACTTTGTAAAGCTGAGGCCAGAGCAAGGGAGGGCTGGAGCGGGGCGGTGGGGAGGAAACTCACAGTCATTTTTAGCAACTTGGAGAGTTTCTCAAGCGTGTTTGGCATTTTTAATTATGCTGATGTAGAGCCTGGTCCAAGGACAAAAGGAGTCAGGAGCACAGGACAAACAATTAGGAAATTTCATAGCAGCCAGGGAGGGGTGGTGCTGTTTGTGGGTCTGGACACTACCCTGGACCATGGAGCCATCCTTCAGAGTTTCTAGACAGATGGAATTTGAACGGCTTGCAGAATCTTCGCCTAGGTCAGGAAACTCACATCGTGGGCTTCCCAACTACTACTAAAGGCGTATTTTTTGATAGTCCACACAGGAAGGAGATTAGTCTGAACTGCTGTTATTTGTCCAGGTTTCCTGAGGGGTAGGAAACTATCTCCCTATGTTTGTACTGACTGTCCCGAACCTGTGACTTTACCATGTAAAATAAACCCGCCATTTCTGGTGGTGGAGAAGATCAGCTCTACTGTATCACATCACAGAGTCACGGCCTGTTTGTCTGGTTTCCAGGCTCAGGGCATCCTGCAGCATCCCTCTTTACATGCGCACTGGTGGAAAAGAGCTTAATGTGTGTGGAGTGGTACAAGGGGCCTGTTTGCTGTTGAGCGGAAGCATCTCCAAAGGCCCATCCGTGAGTGGTTTCCGATGCTCCCTGGCTCTGGGCTCCATGGGACAGGGCTGTTGTGCAGGTGAGGAGAGGAACTCGTATTCTCTGTGAGCTAATGGAAACTCACAGGGGAGGTATCCAACTTTTGGGCATGAATAAATCATCAAGAGTATGAATTATTCAGTGCTCATCCCTCTAACGTGCTAAATTCAGACTCAGGAGGCAGCAGCCCTGGTGTGGGGGTTTTCTTTCCGAATATTATGGATGTGTGACAGGTTAAGGAATGGAAAGATTCAACTGAAATGATGGGAAATAAGATTAAAAGAATAATTTTTAAGAACAGCAGTAAAACACTGCTTGAAAGAGTCAGGATACCTCAGGCTGGTGTTATAGTGGCCAAGCTTTCAGCTCAGTGGTGGTGTTGAAGTAAGCTGTCCACAATAGAATCGTCATGGGCAATAGGAATAAATAGCAGCTTGGGAAATTGGAAATACAGGCTGGAGGGAAGAGTTGGAATTCTGGGCCCAGAATCCCTACAGAAGCTGACCCAGCCTCCCAGGATCCTGTGCCTAACACAAAAAAGCCCCACGTGGATTTCTCAACATGGGATCTTGGTACAACTTCTTGGATAATTCACCATTTCTGGGCTTAAGATAGGTGTTGCAAGATTAATATATTTGCCCTATGGTGCTTTTTAAACATTCCATTTATTATGAGCTGAAATGGCTTGAATTAAGAGAAGCATTGGGTTGGAAGGGCTGCAAGGATGTCATTGTTAAAACTGTATTGCTCTAATGACTTTAATTGTACCGCCCAAATGACCCGTGGCCCAGGCAAGCAGGGGCCAGCCACCATCCGTATGCAACAGAAGCTGACCTTTGAAGGCTGCAATGAAGAGCTGCAGTTGTGGTGCAAGTTGCAGGGGGTATAACAAAACCAGAGCTGAATCCAGACCACTCCAACTCTGAGTAGAGGAAAAAACTGCCCCCATCCCGTGTTGAAGCGCCAGGAAACGGCTGGTTCATCCCTCACAGGAAATGAGTCACCCGAAAGCATCGGCCGAGATGGGGAAGCTCCGAAACAACAGGGACTGATAACAACAGAATCTGAATGCAGCACGTCCCTCGTCCTGCCACAGAAAGAAGGAGAGAAACGTAAAACGGGAGCTCTTGTGGTTATCCTTAACGTGTGAAGCTGCTCTATGTGCTTGCAGCACAAGAAGTGCTGTAGGAATAGGCTGGCAGTGCTGCTGAAAGGTGAAATTAGAATGTGCAATGGGACACTAAGAGAAGTTCCAAGTGCAGATCTGTTTGCTTGTCAAGCATTTTTCAACCTTGTCCCTGGAAGGGGGCCTCAAAGTGCTGTGGTGGCCGTGACTGTTATGAAAATCCTGCTTTGGGAACGAGGCAGAAATAGCTCCTTCTATCAGTACTAAGCATCATGGGAAGAATCCTCCCCTTGCTAGCAATGTGTGCTGCCGTAATGTCACACGTCTGCAGGTAAGGAACTTTTCCTTAGCACTGGAATTGCAGCCAGCTCCCCAGTGAGAGTTTTCCACCTCTTGTTTTCAGGTTACAGATAGAAACATTGGGGAAAAAGGGGAAAAAGAAAACCTTTGCTAGTTTGCAAATGAAAGTTGTTCCCTAAAGTGTCCCGCGAACATGGAGCTACTTTAGACCCACAAAGGAAAAAAGGCAGGAAAAGAGTCTTTCTTGTTTCAGCATTTTGTTGCTTTTCCCGGCACGGTAAATGCAATTCAAACAGATAACAGCGGCAGGAAGGGCTTAAACACAGACAAACCTGGGTGTGCCCCACCAAGGCCTTTGGAGCATGTGAGTAACCGGAGCTGGAGGGTGGGACCGTTGAGCTGGGTCGTACAAAAGAACCTGATTTCTGTTTTCTCCCTTCTTTTGGTTTCTTTCCCGGGGCCGTTTTAATGGGATTTCTTTCTCAAAACAACCCAAAAGAGATACAGGCAAAAAGGTTGATGAAATGTTGCACAATCAGCATTCCTGCTACAACTAAGGCAGATGGGAGTGAGCTTGCAAGAACCTTGAAGGAGTCTTTTAAGCAAGGCCGTGGCTGCACAGGGGGGGTCGTGGAAAAGCAGGAATTCTTTGGTGCACCTCTGTTTGATTTTCCAAAGATACCAGACAAGCAGCTGGTGCATGCAATGAACTAATATAAAGAGCAACTAGTGATCAGTATTTAGCATTAAGGATTCTTCTTCTAAAACCTTTATGTCATGTTCAGGGTGCCTTTCTTTAGGGAACACTTCTTTACAAGTGGACTGAGGTATCCCATACTAAAGGGAGTGATTCTGTCTCCATACGATCCTCTGCTCCGGAGGAGTTTCTTACTTGCAGTACACAAAGCAGGTTATTGGGAAGAGAAGATGAAGCGAAACACCTCCATGGGAAACAGCTTAAAACCAGGCAGAGTTCAAGAAGGTGCCTTGTGGCTTGTGAGCTGGGGGTTAAATTCCTGCTCTGCTTTGATCAAACCACTTTATCTCTCTGGCTCTCAGCTCAGCAACTCCAAAGTGGATCGCATAATCCCATCATTTTCCCATTCTTTGCCTCATCTGAGTTGTAAATTTCTTATCTGTGGCCTTTCCTATGCGGTACCCAGCAAAATAACGTTGGTTTCAGCTGGGGCCTTCAGTCGCCTGGAGCAAGAGGTAAGAACCTATTTTTCCCTGTTTTAAACTTTACTGCTGGACCAAGTTGAGGAGCCCAATAAACCAAAGACAGGAAAATGAGAGCTATCAATATCAATGGTAGTGAGCTGCTGTCTGCTCCTGGCCATCTGAGCATTGCCCTGCTCTCTGAGAAAGTAAGGTGCCATAGGAACCAACACAGTAATGCGTGCTTGGGGGAAAATAATGGATGGTTTCACTTTTATCACTTTTTTTTTTCCATATTCATGTGCCTAGTGTGCGCTTCAGAAAGAAATGAGACTGTAAAATGCATGTCTGGACCTGTCAAAGCTACCTGCCCTTAAGCAGAAACACTGCCCAAGGATAAGACTCCCATTTCATGTGCACTCTGGTTTTCAACTCCTTCTCCAAACCTCCCTGTCTGTCCCTGATGCGCTGTGCTGCAGCTCAGGTGCTTCCAGCAGTGGCACTGCTCTGTGTTAGTGGTTACTGCTGCTGAGCGCTGGCTGCCAGAGCTGTACAAGGAGCGACTGGGCTGCTGAGGGACGAAGGCTCCTTCCTGCAGGGGAGAGCTGTATTATGTTGCCTGGAAACTCTCAAAAGAGGGTTGCAGCTAACCAAGCGAGGTCACTGTGGGCTGGAGATTTGATGTTTGACTCAATGCTACACAAGGGACAAGGTCTGGGGCAATTAATTCTTGTGCTGCACTCAACAGAGAGGGTTATGACAAGTGAGGCAAAGAAAACGAGTAGAATTCCCAGTGAGCAAATATTGTCTATGTTTAAACAGAGACACGCAGCATTTCATTAGTGTCCATGGAGAGGAACCAGCCAGGGCCTTGGGGCACAGATCCCGAGGTCTGCTCAGCCTCCAACAGGACCCTGCTCCTCGTGTGCCTGTTCCTGCAGAGGAAAAAGGTAAAACAGCCCCGTTCCCAGAGAGGACCAGGCTGGGGTGTGCTTCTCCCTTATGTTTTGGGGGGCCTTCACCTCAGCTCGAGGATCATTTTGAAGATCTCACCTATTTAAGTCCACTGTAGTATGCTTCAGTTTACCAGAGATGGCCCAGCACCTGAAGAGCAAACCTTCTAGAGGCCTGAAAATCCCCAAAGACCAGAAATCCATGGATTTTACCAGAACCTCTGCACAAGTTAAGACCTACAGCCAGAGCCACACATTAAGAGTGAAACAAGCTGATCTACTTAACCACTGAGGTTCACCTGAGTGGACGAAGAGCTGCTTTGGTCAGCAGTGTCAGAACTGTAACTTATGACAAAGTATTATCCTTGTACCTGAGCAGAGCAGGTAGGTGTTGTGTCTTACCTTACAGGTTGTCTCCCCACTGGGTAATCTTAATCCTTAAAACATTAACTGCAATTTATCTCGCATCCCAAATGAAACTGTTAAGCGCTGTTGAGCACCAGACGGGCGCTGCTCAACCATTCACCTCACTCCTCTGAGGAGGCCGCGCTCCCTCACCCGCAATGGCAACAGCCGGGAGCGCGCCGCTTCCTGCCCGCGGCCAACATGGCGGCGGCAGCGCCGCTCCCCGCCCGCGCAGCAGGAGCTGCCCGTACTCAAGATGGCGCCCAACGCGTTCGCCCCATGCCCTGCCCCCAATCAAGATGGCGGCTCCGTGCGGCGTCGCGGCCTCCTTCCCGCTCTCAAGATGGCTCCTCCCAATAGCGCCGCGCACCGGCGCTTAGCCCCGCCCCTCAGCCCGCCCGCAGCCAATAGGAGGCGGGCGCTTCCCGCCCCTGCTATCAAGGTGGCACCGGCGGTAGCCAATGGGGCGCCGGCGCGGGTGAGGCGGGCCGGGCGCCGCCGCCATTTTGTGAGTCTATAACACGGAGCGGTCGGGCTCGTTCCTGCTATTCCGGCGCCTCCGCCCCGTTCCCGACGGGTCTCCTGCGTGTGCAATGGACGGGTGAGTCCCCGCCGCGCCGAGCCCGCACCGCGCCGGGGGCGGCGAGCGGCGCTGCCGGAGCCCAGCCGGGGTGCGGAGCAAGGGGGGAAGGTGCGGGCCCCACGCCGGGGGCTGGGGCGCCCCCTGAGGCGGCGCGGGGGGGGGGGGGCGGGGGGGGCGCTGAGGGTGCGGCCGGGCGGTGGCGGGGCGGGACGGGGAGAGAGCGGCGGCGGTGGCCGGAGGGGGGGGGACGCGGCTCTCCCGGAGCCCCTCGCCGGTGGTGGGAGCGGGGGTGGTCCCGATCCGCGCGGCCTCGTGCGCTCCCTTCCCCCCGCCTCCGGCTCAGCCGCCGCCTCGTGTCCGCGCCTCGGCGGGGGGGGTGTGGGGGTGTGTGTGTGTTCCGGCCGCGGTTCGCCGCCTCGTCCCCTCCGGGGTTGAGCGCGGGGAGCGGTTGCAGCCCGGTGTGGGTGTAAGGCTGCGGCGGGGCCGGGCCCGGCGGCTGCCTCCGTGGCGGCCCCGCGGGTGGGATCCGGGAGCGGTCACACCTGACGGGGGCCTCGGGCCTTTTGTCTGGCGCTTTCGCTGGGTTCGCTGTTGTGAGCGGCCTCGGGAGGAGCCTCCACCGCGGCCATACCTGGCAGCGCGGGGCGAGCCCAGACCTGCGCTGCCGCTGCCCCCGCGCCTGAAGACCCAGCCTTTGCCTGTTGGGCTCCTGCCGCCCTAACAGAGCGCGGCTCTTCCACCCTTTCACCACCACCTCTCCGGGTGTCTCGCAAGTAAACTGATGGCAACTCCGTCCCGAAGGAGGGCTCCATCTTCCTCTTGCCTTGCGGTATATTTAGGTTTAGTGAGCTGATTCTTGTAGTTAAAGTGTTTCTAACTCCCCACCCCTCCCCGAGTAAGCGCTTTGTTTTCACAGAGCCTTAAGTACAGGAAGCCTAAACGAGTGCCTCCTCGGTTTTTGCCTCCAAACACTGGGGTGGTGAGAATCAGGCGCAGTCACATGTCTGGGTTTTTTCCTTGCGCATTCAAAAAGTGGCGTCCCCGTGTGTTTTCCATCTAAAAGCCCATAAAAGCTGTGTCTCTTGCAGATTTCACACTCCAGGGGTTGCTCTGCTGCTTTTAACGAGTTGCTCACCACGTCGGATATCAAAAATAAAGCTCCAGCATGTGAGATCAGGCGTTCTAATGCAAAACTGGTTGGTTACCAGCTGGCTTCACCGTAGTTCTGAGGCAGGCTGATTTACTGTGTGTATTAAAGCAGTTGGTATTCGAATGGAGACGTTTTAGTATTGTCTGAGCCTTAATCGCCCCGTTATCTTTGATCGGGTTCCCCCGTGGAGGCTGTTGAGCCTCCAAAAGCTGCTTCTGAAGGTGGTCGAAGTCTTTGCTTCCCTCCCTTTCCACTGGTTGCTTCCGTGTCCTTACCCTCAAACCAATACTGTGCTTTTCAATTGAGTAAGTCGACTTTGGTAGAATGTACAAGGAGTTAATAGAGGAAAAACGCTGCTTTGGAAAATGACCTCGAGGTTTTCTCGATGCTGCTGGATTTTTCCCTTCGTTGTGTAGGAATTCAATGCAAAAATACCTCTTTTGGATAGAGGCTTTATTGCTGATTCTTTTGGAACTGAAAAGGGCTTTAATCCCCCGCTTAAGATTGATAGAGGACAAGAGAATGAAGCTTAAGATGTAACAGTTTATTGGGGGGGGTGGGTGTTGAACGGGAAGTACGTTACGCATTTCTGTAGCCAGACTTCTTCCATACTGTTGCTGCTTGTTCCGTGTGGTCATTTGTTATCGAATGGGCTTCCATGATATTCCAGTATTCCAGGAATTGATAATTCTTGGCAGATCAACCAGCTCTTCCTGCTGGAGAATTTGAAATACTGTCCCCTGTTAAGAGTACTTTTATGTAAAACATTTCCTGTGTGAGAGGCCCACAGGAGGAACAGGAAGTGAGAGAAACTGCTCGGGGGTAAGTTGGAGAGTTTGGGAAACTTGGGAGATTCCCTGTTGCTATTCTGCTGTGCTGGAAATACTACTTCTTTTGTAAGGCTGTGAAACTCACTGGGTGAATGTGTGCGTTTTAACTGAGGAAACATACTCGGAGTCATTCTGGTGGTATAACATGATGCTTTAAACTGCTCACTGCAGATGGGTTTGATTAGTTCATTACTGCTGGCCCTCCCAGCGCACCAAACCCCATCTGTGCTCCATGGATCCCAGTGCTCTCCTCGCACAGAGCCGTCTTGAAGGAGTTGGCTTGGGGGGTGGGGGGAAGAAAAAAAGGGAAAAGAAACTATCGCGTGGCTTCGTGGCCACAGCTCCGGCTCTAAAGCGCTGGGTTATGATGACATGGCAGGTTGGGTTGGAGGAGGAAGTCCGAGGAGCTGAGCTGGCCTGGACTGGTGTGACGGCGTGTTTGTGGAGCTGGGGAAATGGGAGTGACTCAACATGGAGCAGTATTTAATGGCCTGAGAAGTTGGTTCAGGCGGGTAGGGCAGGAAGGACTAGGAAATGCGAGTTCTCTCTGCCTTAAATCCCTTTGTAGGCTTGTTCTTCAGTACTTCAGGCTTTGCATTGCTGGTTTAGGAAGGGCTGCCCTGCCTGCTGCTGCGCTGCCATGGTCCTTTAGAGTTGCTACAGGTCTGTTAACCACTCCTGGATCCTGTACTCTGAAGTTACAGTCAGCTTTTGGGAAGGCAGGAGTTGAAACAGGCTCTTTCTGCAGTTACAGTGCAGTTACTGCAGTGAACCGGGCAGTGCTGCATATATGTTAGTCTAAAATGGTAATTTCTGCTCTGTTTTGTGTTGCTGCTTTACAGTGGTTTAGAGTTTGTTGAAAGTATATACATGATCTTCAGTGGAAGGGTAAAACTGGAATCCTGGAGCGCTCTTGTAACGAGGAGTAGCGTGTAGGTGCTGGAATACTCTGGGACATTACCCAGGTACAGCACACCAAGCTATAGACAAGGCATTCTGATGCCATTGTGAAAGAAGCTGCTCTAGGTCCATGTGTGTGCTGCTGGTGTGTGAGGTGCCTCAGGTACAGCTATGCTGTTGATTGTGTTAGTTAATCAGGAAGTCTCATTGTAGGAGGTTTAAGTGCTTAAGGTAGAGTTGAATAACTGCTTGGGTTTCGGGTTTTTTTTCTTTGAGATTTGTGTTAGGGAAAATACTGTTTGTTTTTCCATGTAGAAAGGAATTGATAGAGGAATGTTGTGTACTGTACAGGCAAACCCCAGCCTGAGAGCTGCCCACATCTCTCCTGCGCCCCTTTAGCCTCACTACCAACACGAGGATTTTGCTCCCTAGCCTCCTTAGAGCCCAGCAGAGGTTTCCCATTTGCAGACCAGGGGGTTAAGAACTGTAGAAGTGAATACTTTGGATGGAGTTGTCTCTTGCTTGGTCGGAGGTGGTGTTGGAAGTGAGGTGCTGCGGGGTTTGCTCTTAGCCTCTGTGAGCCCTTACACAAGGAGCCAGCCCCATGCTAGGGAGGGGAAGAGCTGTGGGTTTCTGGCACTGCTGGGTCTTGGGTCTCCACCATCTAATAATTTTCCTTTGTATAAACTGTCCTTGGCTCACTTGCAAAGACAGCTGTGCACTTTTGACTTGCTTTTTTTTCTTACTGCTGTAAACTATGCTGGATATTTGTGGCAAACCTATCTAACTTTTTTAATCCTTTTCTTTCTTTTTTCTACAGCATTGTCCAAGATTTAACAGTTGGTACAAAGGTAGGCACTTCTCACTTTTTCTCTCTTTTTACACTGCTCAGCATCTGACCTTGTTTTAGCCTCACCAAATGTAGATCTTCAGCTTTAAAAGGGTTATTTCTGGTACCATGTAAATTGGTTGCAACCAGAAGGTAATTTAGTCTCATGTGCATTTAAAACTTTTATTGTGGCTCAGTATTTAGCTCTTGGCATTTGGATGTGGATTATCAACAGTCAGAAAAGAACTTTATTGCATTTAGAAACAGCCCTTCCCCTTCTAAATGTCAAGCCATGCTTGTTATTTGTGTGCTAGGCATTGCTTCTCAACGGAGAAATTGGGCCTTTTAAGAACTCCATTTCCTTTGTTTATGTGAATTCCTGTTCAGTTGTATGTCAGAAATCCTTCTGTCCCCCCTTCCCCCGCCATAGTGTTTAGCTGTTGGTTTTTATCTCTTGTGAGTACAGTAAATATGACCTTCATCCTTCCAGTCTCAGGTTTTGAAAGTGCAGACTTAGCCCTGAAACTCAAAGTGCTGACAGGAGCCTCCTTATCTGCAGTGCTTAGTAACAGGCTGTTGTGTTCCAGGATAAAAGCTGGGGCCTGTGAAATGGTCAGCTGGAATGTGCGGGATAGACTGGCGCTCCCTCCTGCATTAAAGGGGTTTCTTGTTCCTTCCTGACCATTGGAGCTAATGCTCTGGGATCAGGATTACAGTAAGTTGAGCCCTTGAGTTCCTTTTGTTAGATAGTATGTGTGAATGTTGGCCTTTGGCTTCTTTAATGGCCTGACTTGTGTGGTGTTAGCATCTCCATTATGAACTGAGCAGTGTGGTGACTTGAAATAGGCTGGTGAAGTGGCTGAAGTAGAGGTGAGCTCCGTTAGGTCTAAGTGAGAGAAGGAGCATTAGAGAGAACTTGTTCCTGAACAGCAAATAGGGTTTTGTGCTGGAAGTGCAAAATTTGATGGCACTGCTGTTAAGCATAAGCATGGTTTAGTGCTTCAGGGTTTGAGGGGCATCAGATGCATGAAAGGGGCTTGGTTTAATAGCTGTAGGGGGAGGTTATTCTAACTTTTCCTCATATGAGAATCTGAAATTGGGAGTTAATTGTAGTGCCATGATAGTGTGTGGTTCTGCTGTGAGGAGCTCAACGTGACAGCCACAGAGGAGGAGGGAAGGCTTGAACCTGGGCGATGAGGTTGGTTAATACTTAAGAGCTATTGTAAAAGGTGGAGTAAGTCATCCCTTGACCTGTAGAGCAGTTTGATCTTCTAGTAAACTGATTAATCTAGGTAAGAGTCCACTCAGTTGATTTTAACTGTGTAATTTGTAGCTTTAGGTTTCTGCAGCTTTAAGAAGTGGTTTTACACAACTAAACTTCACCAGGAAGCTTCTGAAGCTGTAATTGTCCTCTTGGTGAATCTTCAAGCTTCCGGATGTGGGATTGCACAGCTCATTACTCCCATCTGTGGGGTGATTGCAGTCCCTAGTGCATACAGTGTCTAAACTGAGGCCTGGGAGCAATCCCATCCAAGGGCTTCTGCTCCTCACACAGCCAAAGCTGTAACCACAGTCATGGCAGTTGTACCGTTGGGCGGCCAGTGGTGGGACAAAAGTGGGCATCAAAACTGAGGTTTTTGTGCAGTCAGACAAGGTGAGTCTCGAGAAAGTTGAATCAAAATTTAGAGTGGCAGAAGCAAAAGGAAAGCTGAATCATCGCGATGAAGGTAAGTTTTAAAATCGTTTTTGACATTGCCATGTTACCTGATGATGTTGGAGTAAGTCATTGAGTAAACCAGTGTAGCTCATGCGGCAGAACGCTCTTTAATGTTGTGGTGTAACGTGT
The DNA here is from genome assembly GCA_039720435.1 of Amazona ochrocephala. Classification (NCBI taxonomy): domain Eukaryota; kingdom Metazoa; phylum Chordata; class Aves; order Psittaciformes; family Psittacidae; genus Amazona; species Amazona ochrocephala. Next base: position 30,311,825 of record CM077885.1, read on the forward strand.
TGTACGTGTCATAGATACGCTCAGTTAAGTCAGAACCCTTTTTGTGCACAGCTGTAGGAGCAAAGGGAAGGCTGCCCTTACAGTTTCACCGCACTCCTGGTTCTGTATCACTGGAGGTCCTCTGCCTGCAGGGCTCCTGCACAGAGCTACAGGCATGTCTTTGCAAAAGCTGTGTCAGTCACTTCTTAAAGAGTTACCTCTGTGCTAAGCGTAAAACCTCATTGCTACAGCTTCTGAAATGTCGTTGCTTTTGTGGTGCTTCCCCTTCAACCTGCCCCACTTGGGTTAGCCAAGAAGGAGTTTGAAGGCAGTGCAGAAGGTTTCTGTGATGCCACAGAAGCATTTTGCCTTGTCTTTGCCAACATAACTACAGTGATGGAGATCTGTCCATCCACCAGCATTTGTTTGCTCCCTAGGGCATCGCTGAAATTGCTTCAAGCTGCCTCACCGTCAGAAGCAGATGTTCTTTAGAACTGCTTGAGAACATAATGCTCTGGAGCTGTAGTTTTATTATCTCTGGCTTCATAAGTGAATGTCCCAAAGTTAGAGAATTCTCAGGTAGGAAAAGTGCCTGTGATGCTGAGCAAACCTTACCTTAAGTCCCCAGGTGTTCTCAGGCTTGCTGCTCAGCACTGCACTGCCTGGTGCTCTGGTTCTGAACCAGGATGGTCATTGCAGTAGCTGTTCCTGGGCTTCACGTTTAGCCTAGTCTGCAGGCTCCTCCTCAGTTTCAAGAGTGTGAATTAGTTTAGGAAGCTCATTGCAATTCTGGTGTGGGGCTCTTAATTGAACATCCTTCTGGAATGTTCTACATGTTAGAAACACATGAGTTAGGACTTGTTTCTTCCCCTAGTGTCATTGCTGACTGAAGAGGAAGTGTGACCTTAAGATGGAGGCACTGTATTTGAACTCCTGGGTACTGTGTCTGACCATGCAGTTGCCTCTTCTCAGTAATTTGATCAAGATTCCTCTGGATCTCCTTTCCCTGTCTTTATTTTGCCTGGATGCCACTGTCTCCTCAGGCTCTAACGGTCTCCAAACAGCACTGGTTACTAGAAAGAGTATGAACTATGGTACATCCTTATTAAGTGAAACTGTTTCAGTGATTGGAAAAGTCTCAGAGTAATTTTGTAGTTTCTTGGTTAAGTTGAGCATTCTTTTTTTGAAAGCTGATGCTTCCAGAAACAAAGAGCATCCACTTTGGTGGCATTTGAGAAGTTAATTTTTAAAGCAGGGCTTGCTGGAGTGTGGTACGGGCTGGCTGCATAGAAGTCATTTGTGATCAAGCCAGGATCTTTGCCATGGGAACAGTAATTATGGCTTCAGGCAGCAGGCCAAGAATGTTGTGAGGAAATTCCAGTCCCCTCCTATGGCTTTGCTTCGAGGCTGCAACAAGCTGGCTCTTGTGGCTGCCCTAACAGGCATGATCACACATGTAAGCCACATGTCGGTAGCAGGGCGCATAGATGGTGGTGTCCTTTGGCATGGCTTCATGTGATCTGTGTTCCTGTTGCACAGGGTCTGATGCACCTGTAATGTACAGATACCTGACCTGTGATGGGTTCTGAAACATGGCTACATCTGTATTACCAGGAGCTGAAGCTGCTGGGTGAGGTGAGATCACTGCCACAGGCTTAGCAGCTCTTCGAGCTGGGCAAAGCAGTTTCTCCATCACATGTAACCCGGGTTTTCATGTGGGAGCCACTTCAAGTTCCTTGCACTTGGGAAGGAAAGGAGCTGGGACTCCTTGTAGGTGAAAAGAAATCTGTGTGAGACTGTAGAAAACAATCGGTTAATAAAATGGTTGTAGAAAATATTTGGGTTTAACCTCAGATCTCCTATGCCCTCAGTCTGTGATGATTCAAACAAATAGCAAAATACTGAACACACGTGAATTTATTCAACTTTATCTTTAATCCCATAAGCATGGGATAGAGTCTGGGCCCTGAGTCACTGCCACTGGCTTCAAGTAGTGCCAGTGCCACATTTGCTGCCACCTTACACCAGCAAGGAGAGTAAGCATGATTTCAGTTCCAATCCTGTGTAATTCTGGTATAGCTTCATATGAGAACTCATTGAATACTCTGCTTAGTTCAGCAAGTGTGTGTTGGTAATCCCGGTGCAATGACGGCTCCATGGTTGCCACAGCAGATGCCATTATTACACAACTGCAATTTAGATGAGATTGAATTAGTAGTTTCTTCTAAACCTGCATGTTCAGCTTGCTCTGCTCCAGATTTGGGCACAAAATGTTCTTTTACAGGTTCCATTTTCCCAGCATGACTCACCCAGTGGCATTTCTTTGTGATAGTGTTTGTCCTATGCTTCACCAAGGACCTGTCTGCTCAGCTGCAGGATGTAAAAGCTCAAGGTTGAGGGGTAGTTAAGTTTCAGCTTGGGAGCAGAGCCTCATAAAGCCTGGGTGTGGGCTGCCCTGCAAAGCCAGCGTGACTGCATTGCTGCAGCTCTTAGAGCTCAGGAATTTGGGGCTCTTTGAAAGGGCCACACCTTTTGTTTGCTCAAAGGGCAGGTTTGTTTTACAGGGTGTCTCCATAGTAGCAAAGACTGAGAAAGAAAGTCAGGGAAGGGCTGCTAGGGTGAGTGGGTTGAGGAGCTGCTAATGCACCTTATTGCACAACCTCACGCTGGGCTGTGTGAGCAATTGCTTTCATGTAGTGCCTGAGCTTCCAGTGTCTGCACTCACAACCCCGTCTGTGTACGCTAGAAATGGTACCAGCTATTGTGGCAGTACACCTGGTAAGACACTTTCCGTAAGCACTCAATGCTTTGCAGTGCTCTGACCAACTGACCTGGTTTCGGAGGTGCAATGTGTGTGTGTAGCCAAGTGTGCTATTGGGAATCTTGGGAAGTCTGCTGTGCTGGCTCTTTGGGAAAGGTATCAGACTCAGTCTTGTGCAGGCAAGAGTGAGGTTACAACAGCTTCAGAGGCTGTAAGTGGTAGGTGACATTGCTTGGCCCCAGCTAAACAGTGGAGTTAAAAAAGGACCTACTACTCAAGGCCTGCCAGGCAGGCTGATGCTTCCACTGCAGTTTGACTCCAGGGACGGAATATACCAGCTATGGGGTTGGGTTTAATCTGACAAATGCTGCTGGGGTTGCCCTATTTGAATTGGTACATAAAAATCAGCCACAAGGTATTTGATGGATGAAATTGGTATTTCCCCCTCCATCCCCCAAAAACTCCACATTCAGATCAGATTGTGTAAGCTGTTTGGTAGCAAGAGGTTAAGTGACACTGAAGATGGACAGCACCATCCTGCAGTGTCCCATTTGGCCCAGGCCTGCTGTCTGCGGGGTCTTGAAGCTTCCTTGTGTTGATCAGACATTTCCAGCTTTACGGGGACCAAAGGAGGATGCAGTTGGTATGTTTGTGACCCAAATGGCAGTGTTCTTCATGCTGCTCTACCTTTACATGACTCAAGAGTGCTGGCAGCAGGAGATGGGACAGGGGGTAACGCGAGGGAGCCTTGCTGGCAACCAGTTTTGTGGTGAAGACAAGGAAAGCTGGCATCCTTCTGTGTGGTTTAAGGTTAGTTTCATTCCTAGCCCTTGAATCTCTCAGCAAGGAAAGCTGGAGTGTAACATGAGTGTGAATGATGATGTCACCAGCCTGGATTGCTCTTCTTAGTTCCTTTGCAAACCGGCTGGAGCTGAGCACTGCAGCATGGAGCACATTCCTCTGGGGCTGAGCTCATACGAGCCCTCGGAGCATACCTCAGCAGCACTCCACTCTTTCTGAACTCGAAGACATGATGATGTTTGTTTCTTTCATCAAAGCAAAGGGTTGGTGTGAGCTTCCCCATGATCCCTGTTTGTGCTAAATATAGTGGTGGCCTTTTACTGGCTCCAAAGTCTGCTTACAAACTTGGGGCAAAATGAAGTGGAATGGAAGAAGGATGCTGGTGTGCTCTGTTGTGAGACTTGTGACAGGGGTTTTGTCTGAACTTAAGCAAGCCAAGGACTTCCAACAGTCCAGATTCTTACTGGTTTCCTCCTAGAGGGGGGTTTTCAAGGTGCTTTGCTTCCTGGAAGTGCATTTTAGGCGATGGCCTGTGCACCACCTACATCTACCTTGTTCTGCACCAGAAGGAGGGACACTGCTATCACTCATCACTAGAGCAGCTCTGCAAGCAGGGCAGGGAATGCTGCTGCTCTCTGCAGGGTTCCTCATAAGCCAGGAGTTTCCTGCAGCACCTGGGTTTGGCTCTTGCCATCTTCCTTCCCGTGATCAAGGATTACACGGGGAAACTGTAGCATGTATAGGTGTGCTGGCAGAAGTTGTGACAAACTATGGCTTCACTCCAAACTGTGACAAGGTTCAGGTAAAATCCTAGCAGCAATGGGACAATTGAGAGTTGCTTTTGAAGCTGGGAAAGCCTGGCCAAAAGGCTCTGAGAGCTTTTTTTGCTTAAACTAAAGCAAAAAGATCAAAGTTCATCAAAAGATAACTCAGGAAAATAGGAACTATTTGAAATCTACCTTGCCCTTAACTCAGAAAAGGGAACTAAGTCATTGATGGCAAAACTACCTGGAGCAGGGGTGTTGGGAGTAAGTGAATGCAGCTTGAGCAGTAGAGCTTTTGTAGCCAGGAGTGCTGCAGGCAAAGCAAGCTGCTGTCATAGAAATGATCCCAGGCCAGGTTCTACCTGGTGATTCTGTGGTGGGAGCAGCCTGGGGAGGAGCTGCAGAGTGGGGTTGTTTCCTGTAACCAGGAAGCGGAGATTTGTTTCTTCAAGTGAAGGCTGCTGTTGCTGTGAGCACACTGTTGCTGCTGCAGCAGAATTGGCTCAACAAATGTCAACAGAAATCCATGCCTCTTGTGAGCAGGGATGGGAACTTGAGGAGCTGAAGAGCTGTCTTGAGCTGTTGCTGCACGGTTGGGTCTCCCTGTGGTAGTCACAACTGAGGGAGGCAGAGGGGTGGAGCTGTGGGTTGGTGCTGGGGAGCTGCTGAGCACCCACACAGCCGTTTACTTGCTGTTTGAGTGGTTTTAAACCTGAATAAAACAATACCTCAGAATCAGTCGCTTTTGTCTTGGCTTTCCCAGTATCAGTCAGGACACCCAATGGGTATGGTGGTGGAAAAACCCTTCTAAACCTTTTCCAAGAACCAGGCTGGCTTTGGGTCCTCACTAGAGATTTCTTGGGTTTATCTGAGATAAGCTCCAAGAGTTACAGAGGAGGAACAGACACTGCTGAAGAGCTGTCATTGATGCAGCGTCCTGTGGCTGCAGGTTTGGCAGCACCGTGTGCTCAGTGTTACTCCTTGGTGTAACTCCTCAGTGCGTGGTAAGGCTGCCCTAGAAAAGCGATTCTTTCAAAGGCAGCCTGTGTGGAAGGGTTTGGGTATAACCGTACGGAGTTCTGCATGTACTGCCTGTGGACTTCCCTGTGTAGAGAAGAGTCCTTGGAATAATAGTAGTTTTCCAGCTATTGTAGCCTTCCGTCTTTGCTTGCACGTACTTCCAGCTGGGAAGCTTACAAATTGCCTGCTGCTGCTTTTGATGTGGAACAATTGTCCCCCTCTGCCTCCTGGCTCTGGGCGTAGTAGGCAGCGAAGACTGTCTCCAAGATAAGAGAGGAGTGGATTGAAATGGCTCTTTCATTAAAGAAACATGAACATGGAACCCAGGAGCCAGAAGCATTCCTTGTCCGTGTGCCCTGCAGGTAAAGATTGCAGTATGTGAGAAAATGTTGTTATTGAGCAAGTCATCAGGAAAGTGAAATTCAGGGAATTAATTCTTTCCATAATCTCATAAATGTTTATTTTTCCAGTTTAGGGTTTCCTGGTGTTGCCTCCATGAGAGCCAAGTATGTGGCTTATTCCTCTGGTGTTGCAGTGATGGATTGCAGGGGCTGCCCCTGCACAGATGCATTGATTCCTACTGGGAGTGCTGGAGTTCTCTGTGCTCACAAATGTACAAGCTGCTATTCAGGACCCCTTTTTCTACAGTTCAGGGCCCATTAAGGCCTCATGTGAGGGGTTTCATGAGGCCAGTAAACACTTGTCTGCATTGGGAGGGCTTTTGTCTGCTGCTGGCTGGTGCTTGTAAATAGCTGCCAGTTGTATCCCAGGCCCCAGAGTAAAGCCATGGCCCAAGTGGCTGCAGGAGCTCAGGCACAAGAGTGTTTTTACAGTAAAGTGCTGGTTTTTTTTCCTTTACCTGTGGATTTATGCATGAACTTGAGTCATCAAAAGGCTGGGATCACAGGGAGTAGCCTCCCAGACTAGCTTGGGGAATCCAAGTGCTAATTAGAAGAGCTGTAAAAAGACCTATTCCCAATTCCTGCACCGTGTCAGGAGGGAATGAACTCACTGGTGCCCACAGCCTTGGTGGAGCCTGGTCAGTGCTGCAGGTGACCAGCAGCAGTGCACGAACCGCGGGTTGGAACCTGGCCCTAATTCCTTGGATTCAAGAGATCAAAGTCCTTGAGCCCGTCTTTTGAAGAGCCAGCAGCGAGCAGTCAAACAAGAAACACAGGGTTTGAAAGCACAAGTGCTGTGTCTGCTCTGCAGTGAGCTGGGGCTCTTGTGTGACCTACTTCTGCCTGTGTGCTGGGAAGGGAGCGGGGAGCTGCTGTTGTCACACAGATAGTGTTTCTGCAGGTGCTGCCGCATCTAGGGCATGGTGGGTGATGGAGTGTCTGGTAGCCACAGGGTGAAGCAGGGCATGTTTCCATCAAGATGGGGAGCTAAACAAGGCAAGCACGAGCTCTGCCCTTTTTTTCTGCTGGTGAAAGCCTTTGACTGTGGCATTTCTGTGCAAGAGCAATGTACAGAATTGTGAGAAAATGCTTCTTTGTGTTACATCTCTATTACTGTGCTTGCTCACAGTTTACAACGGGATTTGAAGGAGTTTTGTGTAATGAAGCCGTCCTGATTTTAAGCTGTGCTATGTATATAAGCATCGATTGTGCTAAGAAGTGATTTGTAGTCTTAGTAGTGTTCTTCATAGCTCCTGCTTGGGTTAGCCTAATGTAGGGTGGCTTGGAGGCAGTTGGACTGAGTGACTTTTGTGTGAGCAGATGGAATTACACCTCCAGCTCCTAAAAAGCCTGCAGCAAACGTGTTTCTAAAGCTCTGCAGTACCGGGGCTGATGTCTAATTCTAGTAGGAACAATCTGGTTTAGAATTGCTTTGTCAGATGTTTTCTCCCTCCCCAGCGCTGCAGTGAGCAAAGTCACAGAATCCAGATGTTGGGATACGCTGTGCTACTTGTGGGGTTTGGTTTTGCCAGTAGCCACGTTGATGCTGATGTGGAGCAAAGCTTGAGGTGCAGGGTAGCAGAGGGTGGGATTCTGAAGGTTTAGTCCCCCTGATCATCTGGTTTCTCTGCTCCAGAATGGACCTACATGTGCTTTCTGAGACTTGATGGTGCTGCTGTTCTTGGCATTGTGGCTACAAGATGCCAAACCAGTGGCAGTCTCTTCTGTACTAGAATCCAAATTGTTAAATGTGGACCTATTTCTGCTGCGAAATCTGAAAAGTAGCTTTTTGCTAATAATGTTACATTCCTGCTCTGCCCTTTTTTGGGGTAGGGAAGGGAAGAGATGTATTTGTCGCATCTCTGTTTCTCATAGTTGCATCTTCTGCTGATAACTGGAAATTAAAACTGGTCCATAATGGCCAAGTCACATACTACCAGTTTTGGCTAGCTTCTGGCAACTTGTCTTTTGCTTAAGATGTCCTTGCTCCTGGTAACCTTCCTGTGTCCTTAATGGTTGCTAGGGGCCTATTTGGTTTGCTCTTCATCACCTGTGGGACTGTTCTGTTGCATTCCCATCCTCCTGGTGTATCTCAGTGCATTTAGTGGCTTTGGACAATTCAGTGGTGCTTCAGCTCTGAAGATCCCTAATGCTTAGCAGAAAGATATTGGATAGTGCTACTCGATTACTAAATCGGATCTTTCTTATATTTAATTTATGGAGGTGAGGTTCACTGCCCACTCTCAGTATGTTTTCACTTACACTTCAGCTTCTCTACAGCTTAGTCTCAATTGTTCAGCTTTAGGAGGACCTGAATAGAACTCAGTAGAAATGCTCTCAGTTTACCTTTCATCTTTTCTTTTCCAGCGGGGAGCTGACGAGCTTTTCCCTACTTGTGTTACTAACGGACCCTTTATCATGAACGACAACAATTCTTCTGCAGGTAATGTTGCCTCTAGAAAAGCATAGCAATTTATAAGCATTGCGGATACTAGGAGGAGGTCTGGGTTTTAAAACCTCTTCAGTTTGGGGGTTTCCTAGGCCTTTGTAGAACAGTGCTGAATAGTAATAATAAACTCCTGCCCTATACCTATGTGAGTTTTAGTGGACTGAAGAAAATCAGGGCAGACCTGTTGCTAAAATGGTTTTACAGAATTAGAACATGCAGGTTTTGCCCTAAACTTAAAGCACAGTTGAGTTTTTCTAGGGTTATTCTGGCTGTATGGAATAGTTTGCTGCTCTCTGGGAGTGTGACCCTATGGGGAGGGCAGGAATCCCACCCAAGACAGTATCCATGGGTGCTCAGTCCAGAGTTCTGCCCTCTGTGCTTGTCAGTGCCTTGAATTGTCTGTCTTGGAGCTACCTTCATGTCCTTCCTGTGGCCTTCCTGCCACGCTGGGCCAGCTCTGGTGCTGTGCTGCAGCAGCCTTTGCCCTGTGGACAATCCAGCTGACCCAAAAGGACAGTTTGGGTTGTATTTAAGAGTATCACTTGCTTTAAGATGTCCCCTTCAAACAGCTTCCTTGCTAAGGGTGCCAGACCAAGTGAAAAGGATCTGAACAGTGCTGTAGCATCAGAGGCTCAGCCCTACACAGTTAGAGGGGTGTGTGTGTGCTGTAAACAAGCTGTGAAATGGCCACTGGAGGCTTGATTCTACTGCAGTGGCACTCAGCAATGTGTCATTTGGTGGGGCTGGTGAGGAAGTGAAGTAAAACCATGTGTCTTCAGATTTTAGTGGAATTGGGCTATGGAATGTCTCCGTAAGAGAGCAATAACTGGATGGGGAGCACAGACTGGATGTGAGAAGCTCTGAAGTTTTGGGTAACTCTTTGTTTTTCCAGCTAATGGAAACGACATCAAAAAATTCAAAGGTGATAGAAGCGCTGGAGTCCCATCCCGAGTAATCCATGTCCGTAAGCTGCCCAGTGATGTCACGGAGGCAGAGGTCATCTCCTTGGGCTTACCTTTTGGCAAGGTCACCAATCTTCTCATGTTGAAAGGCAAAAATCAGGTATTGTCTCCGTAATTGCAAGCGGGGCTTGTGGCAAAGGCTTGACGAGTTTGTCATCTGTAAACCAGGCCCAAGTTGTTTAAACAACTGTCAAGTATTAGGAGTCAATAACTTCTGCATACTATTATTTGACTTTTCCATGATTATCCCATGAGCCGTAGAAAATACTATTTTCAGGCTGTGCAAGGAGCTAAGTCCATAATTACAGGTTGCCTCCTATAATCAGCGTTGTGCCTGGCTTCTAAATTGCAGAGCAGGTAAATTATTTGGACAGCAGTGACATGAGTTGGCCTCTTTCACTCAAGCTGCTTTGACAGTTGAGTAACCACCAGTGTAACTTTGCATATTAAGAACACCTTTACAGGTACGATGAATTAGGTGGGTAAAGCCAAACCACTCTTGGGTAATGCAAAAGGTGTGCGCTAATTTGGTAACTAAAATTGCCTTGCAAATGAAGGAGTAAAAAGGCAAAGCCAGCTTTAATAATCTCTTAAAATACTCTGCTTTTAATATTAATTATGAAAATGTGCCTCTGATATATCACCTGCTGTGATTATATGTAAGTGCTTAATGGAATGACTTGCCACAATCCCTTAGGCTTTTGTTCTGAAGTAGAAGACTATGAAGTTACAGAGCAGTGGGTGGGCTTGCTGCTCCTTAGAGAAGTATGGGGATTTGCTTAAATGACAGGTGTTAAGAATCGGGATGACTGCTGCATGCTTCTGTTCCTGCAGACACTTCTGCCTCTTTCCTAAATGTATATAGCATGGGGATCTTAGGATGAGGCTGAAACATTACATTAAATCAGTCTGGACAGTGAAGAGCCTCACTTGACCTACGTACAGTTGATTCTTAATGCTGTGTACAGAAACCTGCATGGAAATGCAGTTGTGAAAATCAAATCCGGTTGCAGTTCAACTGGAAGTTCCTCCTAAAGCCAGCCATAGCATGATGCTGTTGCCAAGTGTTCATGCTGACTCTTGAGCTGCTCTGATGTGTCTGTTGGGTTTCGCTTCTGCGCAGGCTTTCATAGAAATGAACACGGAGGAGGCAGCCAACACCATGGTGAACTACTACACTACTGTCACTCCAGTCCTCCGGAGCCAGCCCATCTACATTCAGTTCTCTAACCACAAGGAGCTGAAGACAGACAACACTCCAAACCAAGCTGTTAGTTGTTCTTTATGTTGTCGTACTGGTGGGAGGGAGAGACATTTCTCAGCCGCTGGTTCGAGTTCTGCTGCTGGTGTAGGCCTGGGAGGGCTTTAAGATTTGGTTTAACAGTCAAAGAGTCAAGTCTCTTACAACAGCTTTTATCCAAAGTCTCAACAGGCTGTTAAATGAGCTGCTAAATCTTCCTTCATGTCAGGGAAGAAGGTGCAAAGTGAACAGGAGATAGAAGGTGGCTTAGCATCCTTTAGGTAGAAACGGTAACCGAGTACGGATCTGAAGACTTAATTTGATGTCTTCAAGATTTATATGAAATGAAGCTCTGATGGGGCAAAACTGCAGTGTGCAGGAGAGTGCAGCCTGTTGGCTGGGAAGTGCTGGTGTTGAGTCAGGCAGCACAGGAACACGGCAGTTCCTCAGGCTTTGTCTGAGCTGTCTGGAGTTTACGTGCAGGATCTGCTGTGCACAGGGTAAGAAGCTCCCTGTTTTGACTCAGCTGCTCTTGGCAGCCTTTCAGGACAGGAACACTGGAAAGAAGTTCAAGTTACTTGTGGCTCCTTATCGGGGTGGCTACCCAGTACACCCAGTTTGCTGCCTCTCACTTTTCAGGCTGAGTTTCATCAGGAGCAGAGCATCTAATGCTGTGCAGGTGAAAAGGCTACTAGTGGGTGCATCTAACAAAGCCAGCACCTGAAGCAGGACAGCGAGAACATCAATGTTGTGTGAGCAAGAGGGATTCTACAGGGAGTAAATTCCCAGCCAGTTCTTGCTCCTGGATCCCAATACAGATGGGCATTAATCTTATTCAGTCCTTTCAGCTTCTGTAGCATTCTGGAGATGGAGTTTCACCCCAGAAGAGCCTAGCTTTGCCTTTTTCTGAACAGTGGAATAATTCTGCATCAGTAGATGCTGAGCAAGGTTCTAGCCTTAGAAAGTACTTAAAATAGTACTTACGCTACTGCTAATAAGCTATTTTATTTAGTATTTTCACATTGCTCTTACTGATGGGCATGGTCTGCACTGCCCATGTTTGAAATATGCCAAAGTCAGTACCTCCCCAGCCTGAGGAGCCATAAACTGCTCTCTGTGTTGTGCTCACTGCTGAGTTCTAGCAGTTTGCAGTCAGGAAGCTCGAGGAAAGCTGCATGTGTCTGTTGTGCAAGCACAAGTGTGTGTCTAACAGTGTCTGGTTCTGCAGCGTGCTCAGGCAGCTCTGCAAGCAGTGAACTTGGCACCACCGGGGAGCCTGGCACTGCCAGGCGCTGCCGCAGCCGTGGATGCAGGAATGGCCATGGCTGGCCAGAGCCCTGTCCTGAGGATCATTGTGGAGAATCTCTTCTATCCTGTCGCTCTGGATGTTCTGCATCAGGTAAAACATGGCACCACACCTTCTTGAAGGTGGGCCTGGAAGGAGGGGCTGTGTTTGCCGTGTCTGTTCTAACAGGATGTGGGTTTATCTCTGTAATAAAAGTTCTGAACATAGCTGCCAAAAGTCTTCTGGAGACCCCAACACCTACATGAGATTCCTCTGGTTTTGTTTCCAGTCTGGCCAGACTTTTAATTTCCAGAGATTTGGTTGCTCATCCATTTTCCTTGGATTACAGTCTGGTACAGTGTAAGGGACAAACAGTTCTGTTTTCAAGATGGCTCTTCAAGTTCTGCTTAGGGTTTAGCGGAAGTAGCTGCCTCATGTCTGTCTGCAGGGGTAGGGGGAAGCCAATCCTGTCGTTGGGCAGTAGCTTATTTGGCAAGTTCCTGTTGGCAGTTGCTTGACTTCATCTCTCTGTTTAAAATGCAGGCTTGACTGCATTGAAGCAGCTGTGAAATGCTTGGAAAAGCTTCAGTTTGGGAAGGTGTATATGAGCCTTCTTGTGTAATAGTTCCGAACAAACACTTCAAGGAGACAGCTGGGTCACCCTGATGTATTTCTAGTCTGATGCCATGATACAAGTGTAGTTTAAAACCTTACATTTGAAAGTCGGAAAGCTAACAAGGCGAAGGAGTAACATTTCTGCTTCTGCTCATGGAGATCAATATGAAACGAACTCACTGGAAAGGAGCTAACAAGAGATGCAAATATTCTCTTACAGATTTTTTCCAAGTTTGGTACGGTCTTGAAGATAATCACATTCACAAAGAACCACCAATTCCAGGCCCTGTTGCAGTATGCTGACCCAGTGAGCGCTCAGCATGCCAAACTGGTGAGTAGTGTGCTTGCAGTGCCAATACCTGAACTATTTTCACTTTTAGGCTTGCTTTTATTAGTGTAGGATCAATGTTAGAAGTGGTTTGGGGTGCTGGGGGGCGGAAATCACAAGGTTTATGTGAACATTGCCAATGAGCAGGAGTGGTGCAGCTAACGGGAGGAGGCTGAAGGGGGGAATGAAGTGGTGTGCTCTCCACACAGAGTGGGGGATACCTGCAGATGGTCCCAACAGAGCCTTGGTACCTGGGATGTTGTAGCACCTTCTGTGTGATCTCAGTGTAAATGCATCTTGGGTGAGAAAAGGTTTGTTTCTTTGCAGTCTTTGGATGGACAGAACATCTACAATGCCTGTTGCACGCTGCGCATAGATTTCTCAAAGCTCACAAGTCTCAATGTAAAATACAATAATGATAAGAGCAGAGATTACACACGACCGGACCTACCTTCTGGGGACAGCCAGCCCCCTCTTGATCAGACCATGGCAGCTGCTTTTGGTGAGAGCTCTTGAAGTGGGCACATAACCGATGCATGTGGCAGTTGGGGAAGGGGAGGGGATGTAACCTGGGTGTATTTTCAGGTTGGATGTAAGGAAGAAGTTCTTTACTGTAAGGGTGCTGAGGTGCTGTCACAGAGTGCCCAGAGAAGTGGTGAGTGCTCCATCCCTGGCAGTGTTCAAGGCCAGGTTGGACAGAGCCTTGGGCATCATGGTCTTAGGGTAAGGAGTCCCTGCCCATGTGGCAGGGGGTTGGGACTGGGTGATCTTAAGGTCCTTTCTAACCCAAACCATTCTATGGTTTGTTGGGTCATACAGAATTGTGGAATATGACTATGAGGAAAACTTAGGAGCCACTGGATCAGAGTAGTGCAAGCTACTAGTAGGCACATGTGGCTATGGATGCTTGCTGCTCCTTTGGAAGCTGCTCTCTATTTGGGTGAAGACTGGTTGAGGCTTTGCAGCTCTCTGGCTTCTGGTGCCATCTACTGCTTTGCCAACAGTATGAACTTGGGGTGGTGTCGCCTGCACTTGGAAAACTGGGGTGGTTAAGCAGTTACAGGAGCTATTAGCTTGTAGTCTGGTTAACAGCTGTGTGGGAACAGCAGAGTTAGAGGAAGGAGGAATCGTTCTTGTAGTGTCTTGAAGCTCAGTGTTCCATTAGAGGCAGTTTTGAATTCCTGCTTGGTTTAGGGTTTAGGTTTCAACTAAATGCATATGTTGAAAGCCAGATCAAGACATTCCTGCTAAGTCTAGAGGTTTTCTTGCTATTGGGTGTTTTGTATAATGTGTATATCTTTCCCAGGTGCCCCAGGAATAATCTCTCCTTCTCCATATGCAGGAACTGGCTTTCCTCCTGCCTTTGCTATTCCTCAGGCTGCAGGTACTGTATTTCGTAAGTTGAAATTTTATATAGATTTTCTGTTGCTGAAGCATCTTGATGATTTCAAGCTAAGTAGCCATGTTTTGGGAGGTTAGTGATGTCAATTCTTAATGCTGGCACTAGGTCATAGAGGAAAATGGTGTTTCAGTAAGTAACCTCAATTAAGAATGCATATGTAGTATCTCTGGCTAGGAGGTATCCCAGGGCAAAGAGGGAAATGGGGAGCAGGATGGGGGAGTCAATAAAGGCAGTAGTTAAAATAACGGGGGGGGGGAGATGGGGAGGGGGGTGAAATGTTTTGAATTTCCTTGTGTGGATACAGAGGTTGGGATCTCACTTTTGACAGCTGTAGATGTGGTCAAAAGCAAGGAATCCTTGTCCCTTTTTCCCCTAAATGTTTGGAGTAAAGCTGTTGTTTAAACATGACCCATATGGTGTGCACTGTTAGAGCTGCACTGGAAGTTTACAGCTCATCCTGCAGGTAACAAATTACTACTACTTGCAGAAGTAGCCAAGTGCCTGAGGTTCAAGGCTTGGGGTTTAGGTGCTGACCCACTCACTGCATCGCCAGACTAAACAAGGTCTGCTTTGGTTTTCATCGCATACCAAACTCCGTTGACTTCCTGGGAGCTTGGTGGAATTTCCTTGCTTGTGACAAACCAGCACAGATCAAAGGGTGGAACTGTTAATGTTTTGTTAATACCCTGCTAGGGGAATATCTTGTGCCACTTGGAGGAGAGATTATATTGATTACTAGTGGTTGTTTCTTGAACTCCAAAGCTCTGCCCTTTGGAGGGCTAATGCAGCAAGGTGCCAGCAGTTACTGTGAGCAACCTAGAAATGCCTGTAAATAAAACTAATGTTTCTCCATTCCTGAAGAGATGAGCTGGTGGTAGCCTACCACCAGCTAATACCTGTCGTTAGGTGCATGGTTAAAGAGCAAAGTGTGTTGGCATGCACTGATTGGAAAGACCCTTCCAAATGCACTGTGTGCGATACCTTTCCTGCACCAGCAGAGCTGAGGCTTTGTGCTGATTCCGCTTCCTGTGAGACATGCAGCACATGGTAGTCAACCAGACAGTGCTGAGGCACCCGTTAAGCACCAGGCACTGCAAGAGCAAATCCCATTACAAACCATGACATTTCCTGCAGCACCAGAATTGGAGGCTCCTCTTGCTCTTAGCATACATGGTCACCGTGGTTCAAACTCTGACTTGCATGTTACAGAAGGTGCTGTTCTCCCTTCTGGTGCAGCAAATACACTAGAGTACGTGCTGTTAATTTCTTCACTGGTTAATATTCTTTAATTTCCAGGCCTGACAGTTCCAAGTGTTCATGGAGCACTAGCTCCTTTGGCTATCCCAGCAGCTGCAGCGGCTGCAGCAGGACGGATTGCCATTCCCGGCCTCACTGGGGCAGGGAACTGTGTGCTGCTGGTTAGCAGTCTGAATCCTGAGGTTAGTGGAGTCCTAACTTTACTCTTTCTTTTCCTCCTTCTATTACCTCTGCTTTCACTTTCTGAACACAGATTGTGCTGAAAGTCATTGAAAGTGAAATGCTGCCATAACCTAAAGGAAACGGCAAACCTAGAAAAGCAGCTGCTGTGCTCTGCCAGCTCTCAAACTCAAAGCAGATCAGTACTCTAGTTGCTGAAGGGAAATGAGAAAGTCCATCTCAAATTAAAACCTTGCTCTTCTTTGGTTCAAAGCCAAGGATGCTGCCTGCCTGCTCTCATCCCATAAAGACTACAATGCCTGTCCCTTCCTCCCTCTTTTATTTGGAGTCTCCCTGCCATTCCCATGGAGTAGTGTCATTTGGGTCACAGAATAGTCATGTCCATGCTTTCTTTTCCTTGGCATGTTCTAGTTTTTAATACATTAATTCAGAACTACAGAGAGACTTTGTTCTGACCTTTGCTCTTTCTGTGTAGTGTCTGGACGCCTGCCAGCTTGACCTTGTTACCTGTGCAGTATTTCCTCTCCCATGTGCTTGCACATTTTCCCTTTCCAAGATTCCTGGAAGTTTTTCCGTAGCTAAACCCCTTAACAGCTCACAGTTTACATTTTCAATTCTACTTAACTTAGTGAGTTGAAATATTTGGATTTCTGTAAAAATAAAGCAAATAATATTTGAACAAAAGTCTTCCACAAAAGACAGCAGCACAGGAGAATCTGATATGGGCGTCTTGGACTTTTCAGTCAGCTTTTGGCTCGTTGTTGGATTGAAAGTGTAGAATCTTCTGGTGTGTGCAGTAGAGTCTGCTGCAGAACCCTTTAACTGGTGGGACTGTGCACACAAGTTAATGCTACTTTGCAAAGCTCTCAAACTTACACGGTGGTGTCAGAGTAACCGCAAAACCTCTTTTGCATCAAAGGGAAAGCCTGGATGTGATGAATGATCAAAGTGTTTTAACTCGTGATGAGATGAACCAATTGACTCAATATTTTCAGACTGCTCTTTTTATCTGTCATTACTGTTTTCTCCAGGGCATGAAATAATGGCAGGGACTGGGATGCAGCTTTGGTTTGGATGAGTTGCTCTTCTACCTAGGAACTCCTCTGCCATCCCAGGAGGTGTCACCGCTGCCTCGCTCCCATGACTTGCTGGTCAAACAGAAGTCCCAGACGTTAAGAGCTGGTGACATTATTCTCAACCAGCACTGTGAGGAGTGTGGTTCTTGGGAGGATTTGGTAGCCTGGGTGGCAGTGGCAGGCCCAAGGGCTGTGCTGGACCTGGTAAACTTGCACGAGTTCTCAGCTCCGAGCAGTGTCTGAACGGTGCACACAGTTCTTGTTGAAGTAGGAGAGAGCAGTTATTTCATGCCTTGTGGTTTTTGGTGAGCTCTTCACTATCCATCCAGCTTATCTTTGGGCTAGAGAGACTTTGATACTTGTACTGAAGCTGTGAACTAACAGACATGAAACTTTTTCCATTGCCTGTATAATCAGTGTTGTAGAAACTTACCTGTGCCACAACTGGTTAGTTAAGAGACAGTATTTCTCTGAAGTGACTGCTCTGCCATAACATAGGTGGGTTTTCCCTGATTTGGAACTGTGGAAACTGAAATAACCCCCTTTTTCCTTTCCACGATGAGTGGAAGAAGTCTGTGTGCCTCTGACTTGACTTGGAATACAAAGTGCTGGGAGCAGAGATGTTTTCCCTGCCTTTCCAGCTGCCTGCACAGCAGCAGTTTGGGGTTTCTGCATGGTGAGCCTTCATGGAGGCCTCTTGCAAACCAGGTACCAAGTTCTTCTGGAGCAAGAGCTTTTAGCAGACCTTTGAGGTGTTTTGTAGTGGTACAGCTGCTCATCCAGAGACATCTCTTGCTGTAAAGGCAGCGAATTGGACTGCACAGCGTGGAGCGCTCCTGCAGTCGCTGGTCCTAAAGCAGCAAATGCAGCTGGGTTCGACCTGAACTGTGAAGTCATTTCCTTTAAGAAGTCCTTGCAATTGGAGCAGCTATTTTTAAATCCAATTTTCGGGAATCCCGTTGCAGTGGAATTGACTGTCGAAGCCTGTGGAAGTCACTCAGTTGTGATACTGTCTCTTACATCTTTGTATATCTGAAGTAAAAATGCCTTTTCTTTATCATTGTGTTCCACTAGGTAAAACCTATTAACTGTTTCTGTAAACGAGTTATTGTGTGTAGAATTCTATAAATCTGACTGATGGAACACTACATATTTCCTTATGTATTTACTGACCTGTGTTTTTTGCTACTTTTTTTCTTTTCTCCCCATCCCTGAATTTTGTTTCTTCCCCTGATCCGGAATTTCTTTGCCAACTGACTGCACGGTACTTCTGCTTCCTGTTGTTGCTTGAAACAAAACAATAAAAACATTCCCCTTCCAAACAAAAAAAACCCAACAAAAAACCCAACAAACACAAACCAAACCAAAAACCATAAACCCTGCTCTTCGGAAACCAACCTGCCCTTCAATATTAACCATCTTGAAAACTTCATCATCCATCAACCAATTTCGCCATTTCCTGCGGGGACTCTGCCCTTCCTCGTTGTGGACGATTTGTGCAACCTCGCTCTCCCCTTCGATTCCTTACCTCTTCCCTGTCCCTCCGCTGCCTTGCTCTGCTGTTCTCTAAAGAGAGTTACACCCCAATGCCTCTTTATTCTTTTCGGTATGTTATTATTCACACTTTTTATTACCTTGTTTTTTTTCATTTAGTTGAGATTTACTTTTTTTTTTTGTTGATACTTCAGAAATGTACAGTTTGCAGTTTGCTTTATTTTTGGTTTTGAATGCATAATTTTAATTAATTTATTTATTTTTTACATCGTTTTACTTAGTTTGCTATTTAATTTAGTTTGCCTTTTGATTTATGTTCAGTTATGCATGGGTTATTGCTTTGCATGTCTTTTAGAAGAGTTTTAAATGGTGATAGCATGCTAAATTGTCCAGTCTTCTGGCAGTAAGAGTTTTGCTCTTTGCTGAAACCCAAGTGTCTTTTCTTTAATGTATTGTTCCATTATTATTCTGCTATATAAGAATTTTCCTTAACTAGAGCAGAATAAGTAACCATGGTTGGAATGAGATCAGTTCTGGTTGTGAATGGATGTTTTTTGCTATTGGATTGATTAGCTAATATTAAGTTAAAGACTTCATGGGGTTTTTTCGCTGCCTAAAGATTCTTCTTCTTTCTTCTTTCCTGACTTATTGAAGGAGTCTATGGTGATGTGCAGAGGGTGAAGATTTTATTTAAGAAGAAAGAGAATGCCCTCATTCAGATGACTGATGGAAACCAGGCCCAGCTTGGTAAGCAAGCTTGAACAGCATCAGACTGTTGGCATTAAGAGGCCTAATGGGGAATTAAAGCTTTAATATCAGTCCTTTCTCTTCCTCCAAAGACCCCAAACCTGAATGTGTCCGTGCGCTTGCTTGCGTACATAGTGCATACTGGGGCAGCTCTGGAGAAAGGTGTGCTTGATTTGGGTGAGCAAACCCAGAGGGAAAATGGAACAGACAGTGCAGGAAAGCAGAGTATCAGTGTTTGTCCTGCAGCTCCTGGAGGATGTGATGTCTGCATGGGGAAGAACCAGAATAAATGGGTGTAGCTGAGTAAAGGAGTGAAGGCTGTTGCAGTCAGTGCTGTCTTCAACCGTTGCAGCCATGAGCCATTTAAATGGGCAGAAGCTCCATGGGAAGCCCATCCGTATCACCCTGTCCAAGCACCAGACGGTCCAGCTCCCCCGTGAGGGGCAGGAAACCCACGGCCTGACAAAGGACTATGGGAATTCTCCTCTACATCGTTTCAAGAAACCAGGCTCCAAAAATTTCCAGAACATCTTTCCTCCTTCTGCCACTCTTCATCTGTCCAATATTCCGTAAGTATCCTCCTGGAGAGCTCCTCTGTAGCTGAGTATAAAATGGGCTGCAGATTTAGTGGCAGTGTGAATACAGGCAGCTTGATGTGGCTAGCAGGAGGAGAGCTTGCCCATGTTGCCGTTGTTCTCTCAGCCTTGCCAGTTCAAGAATCTGCTGGTAGAGAACTTAGGCTCTGATGAGAGTTTGTGTCTAGAGATGAATTTAGCCTGTCAGCATACGTTTGACTGGAAAACCTTCTGTTTCAGACCTTCAGTAACTGAAGAAGACCTTAAGATGTTGTTTTCAAGCAACAGTGGGGTGGTCAAAGGATTCAAATTCTTCCAGTAAGTGTTTTGTCTTGCACCCTCTCCTTCCCCTGGGCTTTTCAGTATGAGAAGGGTTAGAACTACTTTGTTCTGATGGAATTCCAACTCGGGCTCAGGTGAGCAGAACCATCACTGATGCTGTATTTGGCTCTCTTCAGTAAAGAATTCAGGAGTAACCCTGGATTAAGTGCATGGTATGAGCTGAAAACCAAAGCAGCCAAGTGAGCTGTTTGGATGTGAATATTTTTCATAGAGAGAGGTACTTCCATGTAAAAAGAAAGGATACTGCTGTTTCCCGGGCAGTTAATTTCCTGCTGGCCTGGAGTGTTAGATCAGGAAACACTGTGTCATGTTGGGGAAGCTCGGCACAAGGTGGTGCTGATCCTGATTAACCTTCTGTCTTGTCAGGAAGGACCGTAAGATGGCTCTGATCCAGATGGGCTCTGTGGAAGAGGCCATTCAGTCACTCATTGACCTCCATAACCATGACCTGGGTGAGAACCATCACCTGCGTGTGTCCTTCTCGAAGTCCACCATCTAAAGCTTTGGAAGGCGTGAGACAAAATGGACTTGACTTAAAACCTCTTGGGTTCAGCCTTAGGCCTTCTTCAAAGGCTGAACACGAGGGTTTCAACTTCCATCATTCCATGAAAAAAAAAAAAAGCCACTTTAAAAACGCAGCTGAAGTGACCTTAAAAAACCAGAGATTTTTATTTTTTTAGAGAGAAATCGGTGTACCGGTTTTAAAAACAAACCCCAGTGAAATCTTAATTCCTCTTGCGGTGATGGGTAACAATCCTGACTGTTCCAATCAAAATCACAAGTTCAAGTTTACACTTTGGAACCTGCTCTGGGAAGTTTCCCCCTCTCCCTTGCTGTTCCTTCTCCCCCCCTCCTCCAAAAAGCGGATCCTACCATGTTGATCAGGTTTCACATTGATGCCTTGTCTATTTTCTTTACCCATCCATGCCTTGAAAGACCTAAAACCACTGTGTGAATTCACTTGGGCGCCTTTGAGTCAGGAGTTTGCAAACCCGTGGTGTCCAGGAGCTCCCAACTCACCCAGCACAATGAGAAGTGACGTTGAGCCTACCTTAACTGTGCATCTGCTGTCCTGTGCCTTAAACCTGTTCCTTCTTTGGGGAAAACATCTGAACTGCAGGGAGTGGATTTGGGAGAGTTGAGGGCAGTGAGTGAGCTCTGGCTTCACGGGATCAGCTTATGGTGGTGGAGAGGTGAAGGTGGCAAAGTGGATAAAGAAAATAATTGGGCTTTGACTCTTCAGGCAGTTGTGAAATGTCTCAATGTGCACAGTATCATGTGTCTCGTGCCACTTCCCACTCTGCTCCTGGTTTATCACCATCCGCAAGCTGCCGAGTGGGAGCTCTTGGAGTTCCTTTGCCCATCCATCACATTGGGACTGAGCAGAAGGGGCCAGGGTGGGGAAATGTTCCCAAACCCAACTGACATTCCATTGCTGATAGCGGCGGAGGCTCCGCCTGTGCCGGAGCCTCCATCAAGAGACAAAATTAACCACTGCTGGACATTTGTGAAGACGAATCATTACGAGTCTGTCAAAAATCGTGTGTGTAAATATATATATCTAAATACTCGGCTAGAATTTGGAGAATTATGGGATATCCCACGTTTAGGAAGGTGCTCCCCTGAGTCACCTTCGTGCCCCTGAGTTGAGATTAACAAGACCAATGTAGCTCTGCCATCATTCTTATAGCATGTCTTCAGCATTTGAGCTTTTTTTTTTGGGGGGGGGGTGGTTGGGGGGGTGTTAATTCTTGTATTATACTTTTGGATGCTGTTGCTGTCATCTGTGCCTATAGCAATATTTCCAGTTGACCAAATATTCTAATCTCTTTATATGCAAAAGAAATAGTTTTAAGTACCTTTTTTTATAGAATGGTAAGATGGTATAAACGTACTCTAAATTTACTCCTTTGTGCTATTACCCTCTCCACTGTACTTTTTCTTTCTCTCGTTTTTGTTGGTAAGTGAAATCTGTAGGGCAGGAATTCCTAGTTTCAGGCTGAGGTCATGACTGAGGATGAGGAAGGTACCGAGATCAGTGAAACAGCTGAAGCGAAAAGCAGACTTCCGAAGCAAAGCGGTGGAGGCGACAGGCGCAACGAGCTTGTGCGTTAAAGGAAAGGACGCAGGTGAAGGTTTTACCTTTTTAACCTCGAAAGCCCAGATCTAAGTTATAGGAAGGGAATTTATTCAAAGTAGATTGCAGCAGATTGGTTTCTTTTTCCCCCCAGGTAAACCCATGTATTTGTTTTTCCTGGCTTATGCCTCTTTCCCGGGCTGTTCTGCCTTCTCTTTAGTGTGATCCGATGTTGCCTTACATTTCCCTCTAACCTGCAACCTGTTCGGATGCAAAATAACAAGAATCTTGTACTTCTTTTCAGGGTTTTTTTCTGCAAATTGTGGACCAAAGTTTGTTTTTTAATTGTCTTAGTGTGTTGCAAGTCAGGATTTCCTGGCTTAGTGGGGGAGCTCTTGACTTGCCTGGCACTGAGTGGTTGGAAAAGTCTTAACTTTCCGTAGCTCCTCCCTGAGCTCTCAAGGATGTGAACTGTACTGGAGAAGCGCGTGAGGTCTGAGTGAGGGTTCAGCTTGGGCTGCTGACATGGGGTCGTGATCCGGCATGGAAAACCAGCTTCCTTGGAAGCATTGCCCCGCTTGAGCCGGCGCCGCTGGGGTTTGGTTCCCCCTAAACCTGGGCAAAGCCTCTCGCTGAAGCTCCGCGCCTCCTTGCCAGCACCTCAACCTTCAGGAAGGCGAACCCCGGCGTCTGGTGGTGGGTGTCACTTCTCTCCCTCCCCTGGTGACAAACCCATTCCCCTGCAGCCTTGGGGCTGTGGTTGGGTCCGAAATGCGTTCGAGAAGCCTCTCCCTGGCCGCTGGGGAAGAGGCTGCTTGGAACGAGCCCTGCCCCAGGGGGGTGCCTTGACCAGTGCTTCGGTCACCCCACGGGCTGGAACCAAGTGCAGCCAAAAGGAGGTGACCCAGAACCAGGCGCCCGTGGGTCTTTCCTTTGGATCCCTGCGTTTGCGTGTAAAGAATGTGAGTAACAAAAGGGTGTACATATTTATACTTTTTTTATACCTGTTGTAAGACATGAGGGGGCAGCAAAACCCGGTTTTTTTATGGTGAAACAGATGTATTGTATATTTTGATAACAGCGATTCCAGGTTCAGTATTGCGGAAGGCGGGGAAGCGTTACGCACCATCAGAATTCCATTGCCTCTTTCAACGAATGTTTGTAATGCCGAAAAGAAATGAAATTAAAACTATTTTATACCAACCTTTGTACCTTTCCGTAGCTCCGTTATTTACTGTTCGGATTGTAGAAAGCAGTTGTTGGCCAGTCTGTACTTGTGCTTTCAATAAATTTCTTCTGTATTCTTTGCTTCTGATTTCCCTCTCTCTTTATTGTGCCTGTTTTTGCTTCTCATTTTCCCTCCTCGTGTGATTTCGGCTTGTTTTATGTTACTGGGATCCTCCTCATGCGGATCCATGCGGAGCGGGTGGTGGTGATGCCCGGAAGGGCGCTGGGATGCGTGTCCCATCCTGACCAGCTGCTGAGCACAGCTGAGATCTGGCACTCTGCCTTTTACTTTACATTCCTAAACTTTCCCTATGTTCTAGCTAATACCCATGGAATAACCCACTTCCCAGTCAAATACTCTCTAGTTTAATGCTTTAGATGTGTTGGAGCTTTCTGGCTGGAGGGCCTGCTGCTTCCCAGCCAGCATGAGCAACATTCCCTTTCTCCTTCAGGATTATTTCGGTTCTTGGGCCAGTTTGGTCCCCAGGGAGCAGATTTGGGTTCTTTCCTATGTGCTCAGCTTTGTTAAAGCTCCTTCCCAACAGTCAGCGTTGGGCCTGGGGCCCTTAGGCTGTGCTTGGATGTGATGGAGCAGCCTGGAGCTTTGGGGCAGGCTTTACCTTGAAGGGAAGGGGTTGGGGGCAGGAGCCTGGAGGAGGGTGCCCGGGGCAGGGGAAAAGGTGGATGGATGAATGGGTACTTCCATGGCTCCGCTGTTTGTTGTCCTTGGCCATGTTCCCTTTGTGCACAGCACATCAGCGTGGAGCATGGAGCAGCCTCCAGGGTTCCCAGGCCCGTCCCTGTGGGAGCCTCTGGCTGCTGAAAGGAATCCCTGTTGTTCCTTGTTAGTGTAACAGGATTTGTGATGGCTGCTGGATGGCAGCACGGCCAAGCGGCCCCTGGCCCTTCCCATGGGAGTGAGCTGCTCCTGCGCTCTGGAACCATGAGGTTGGTGGTGGTTAATGCCGGGATGGTCATTACAACCTCCTCTCTTGTATCCTAAAGCAGCACCAGCATCCGCAGCTCCTGCTGCCGGCCTGGGGCTCCCGCAGCTCCATGGGGATGCTTTGGATTCCCTTTCCCGTGCCTGCAGCACTTTCCCTTGCCCCGTGCCCATCCCCATCCCTCTCGCGCAGTAGGGAATGGCTCATTAGCTCCCTGATGCAGGAATTGCGGCCTCCCGGCGTTGGCTGCGGGCAAATATTGATCGCGATGGGCTGCGTTGCCATGGAAACACGGCAGCTGCCGGCGAGGATGGATCCTGCCCATGGATCCACGGGAACCCCCGTGTGGCCCGGAGTGGCCCCAGTGGGGTCAGTGTGGCACCAGGAGAGGATGGGATGGTCTCAGCCACTGTTCCTATGGGATGGGGCAGGGTCTGGGGGCTGGGAGACCCCCGCCCAGCCCAGGGCCAGCGCTGACCTTGGGTGTGTGACCAGGACGCTGTGACAGCGGAGGGGGCTCTTCAATGGGAGACCCGGATGGTTCCCAGCCTTGGGAGGATGGGGATGGAGGAGGATGGGGATGGAGCAGGATGCGGCTGCGCCTGCTCCCCAATGGGGCCCCGAGCATCGCTGCTGGGGGTGCTGCCGCCCGGGGCAGGGGGGTGCCAGGGCTGCGGGAGCTGTGCGGGGCTGGCAGTTGCCATGGAAACCGCTCGGTCAGAGGCAGCGGAGGCGCCATCGCTCCCCGCAATGAGCCGTGAGAGCGGCGCCGGGGGCTGCTGGGACCCCCCCTTCCCTCCCACCCGGCCTCGGTCACCCGCGGCCCTTGTGCTGCTGCCGAATGGTGCTGAAACCCCCCCCCCCCCGCATCCCACCAACCCATTCACTGGGCAGGCGCAGCCCCTGATCCTCCCGCTAATCCCGGGGTGGCTTTTCCAGCGCCGAGTCGGGGTTATGCGGGATAATCCATATGTTTGCAAGGCGGAGGCTTTGGGATATCCACTCTTAATCCAATTGGCGGTGGCAGTTTGGTGCCGTGGGCCCGTTGCCGGGTGTCGGGGGGACACGGGCGGCCCATGCGGTGCCGGATGCTGCGGTGCCGGATCCCGCGTTGTCACGGCAACGCGGTGGGAAACTCATCGGCAGCAACACGAGGGGGGGTCCTCGATGGACAGGGTACACCCTCCCCCCCCCCCCCAGCTCCCCGGGTGGTCACATCCTGCTCACGGTCAATGGGTTGAGGAGCCTGTGGGGGGCTTTAACCTGGCCCAGGGAGGGGGACGGAGAGAAGGATCCTGAGCCCATTTTGAGCATGGGGGACCCCAGGCGGCCACGTCTCATTGGGAACTGGGGGCGCACACGGTGCCTTAGGAGCATCCTTCCCCCCCCCCCCCCCCAGCAGCTCCCCCATGGTGAAGGAGCCCAGTGGGGGAACATCCACATTTATTTGCTTTTCAAACCACGCAGTTTCAGCCATTGCCCAACAAATGCGTTCACAGCCTCGAACCCCCCCCTGAACCCCCCTTGAATCCCAGCCCAGGGCTGCTGCTGCTGCTCCTGGGGTCAGAGCTCCCCCTGCGCCCACCCCATCAGCCCATGCACTATTTACAGTCTCTATGTGCCCAGAGCCTCAGCCCTGGGCACCCCCCGTCCCCCCTCGTCCTCCCCAACACTGCCCAGTGGCGCAGGATGTGGGGCTGAAGGGCCCCCAGCATCCACAAACCCCACGCGAGTCAGGGCCCATTGCCCCACGGCAGCCCCAAAGCCCCATGACCCCTCGATCCAGCCCCCCCCCCAAAAGCCCTTCAGCACCATTTGCTCCCTCCCACCCCTCAGGAATACACTTCCAGAGCTGGAATAAGTTATGAACCCCTCCGGAACGTCAGCACCACGTTAAAGAAGAAAGTCCAAAGTGCTCGGAGCTGCCCAACCCTGGGGTGGGGGGGGGCAGAGCCCCCCGAGCATCCCCAGCACCCTGATGGGAGCAGGGTCCCACATGGGGACTCACGCACATCCCGGCTGGCTCAGGGTCCGATGTGACCGCGCTCGGCTGCATCCTTGCGCTGCTCCATCACCCCAATGCCACAGAGCCCCATCCTGATGCCCCCCCCCCCCACCACCAGGAAGGGGGGAGCCCTGGGGAAGGCACCGGGGTGGGGTGGGGGGGCTCAGTCCTTAAACCTGCGCCCGGCTTGCACTTTCTTGTAGTAGAGGTCCCCCTCGCTGTCCCCCTGCGCCTCCCTCTCCGTCGGCTTCCTCCGCAGTGTGGACTCACGGCTGGCGGTGCTCGGCAGCCCCTCGGCCGCCGGGTCCCCCCACTCGCCCCCCCCGGCGATGGCGGCCAGGCTGCCGTAACGCGGCTCCTCCTGCTCCATGTCGCTGATGGAGGAGCCCGGCGAGACGCCGGCGCTCTTGGCCGGGTGGAAGCCGCGGAACTCCTTCCCCATCTCGCTCAGCTCATGGGCATCCGACCCCTCCGGCCCCTTCGGGCCCGACTTCCACTCCCAGGGCCCGTTGCCGGCGGAGAGGTGGACGACGGGGTGGTGGGGGGCATGGGCGTCGATGGTGATGATGCTGGAGCTGTCCCGCTCTGAGGGCGAGCGGTACTGCGAGGAGTCGGAGCTGGTGGAGGACGACGACGTCTCCGAGTGCTTGGGGGTGACGGAGACCATGCTCTGCTGCTTGGACATGGCGATGACCTGCATGAGGCGCGGCGGGTTGGCCACCCGCTGCGCACCCCCTTTCTCAGCCACCATCACCCACTTGGCTCTCGCCGCCGCGCTGCCGCCGCCGCCCGGGACGCTGGCGCCGGCCTGGGTCTCCTCGGGGATGTGCACGAGCTGCGAGGCGCCGGCGCGGGGCTGGATGAGGACACGCGGCCCCACGGCCGCCCGCTCGGCCGCGCGCGGCCTGCACCGTGGGGTACAGCGACGGGGGCACATCCTCGGCGGCATCCCCAGCGCCCCGGCCCTGCGCCGCCGCCGCCTCCTCCGCCAGGGTCATGCTCCGGCCCTCCGTTGACTTCTGCTTCCACTCGGTGATGAGCTGCTTGGAGCGGGAGGCGTCCACGGGGACGTGGATGGTCATATGGCGGCGCGCGGGGTCGTCCATGGACGGCGTGTTGACGCGGGGCAGGGTGTTGCTGAAGGTCACCATGTTCTCCTTGCCCATGGGGCTGCGGGGGGCCAGCAGGTCCACGTCCACGCTCGCCCGCTTCAGGCTCCCCAGGGAGTTCTTCTCCCGCGGCACCGGCCGCGCCGCCTCCTCCATCCGCGCCTGCGGGTTCAGCTCGTCGGTGCTCACCGACTTGTTCTGCTGGTACACGGAGTCGTGGCCCCGCTGCGTCAGCGCCCGCAGAGCATCCTTGGCCGGCGCCGGCACCGGGACCCTCTCGGTCGGGGCGCGGAAGTTGCCGACAGCGTGGTACGCCTGCAGGAGCGGGAGCGCGGCGTCAGCACCGCCGCGGTGCCGCGGCCGTGCCGAGCATCCTCCCCGCGCGGTACCCACCAGGTAGGCGGCGATGCCGGAGCCGATGAGGAAGCCCACGTAGACGTCGGCCGGGTGGCTGCGGTACTGCGTGATCTGGGTCAGGCCGCAGATGCCGGCAGCGATGGCGAAGGCGAAGACCAGGATGGGTTTGAGGAGTTTGGTGCTGTCCGAGATGATGGAATTGA
Source organism: Amazona ochrocephala (assembly GCA_039720435.1). Classification (NCBI taxonomy): domain Eukaryota; kingdom Metazoa; phylum Chordata; class Aves; order Psittaciformes; family Psittacidae; genus Amazona; species Amazona ochrocephala. The sequence continues at coordinate 30,339,425 of CM077885.1, forward strand.
AATACATCTGGTGGCGGCAGCGATGGGGTAGGAAGAGGCCGTTATCCGTGACTCGTGGCACCGGCACCCACCGCAGCGTCCCCCCTCCCCGGCCATGCACAGAGCTCTTGGGCGCACATGGACCCAACCCGAGTGCCACCCAACCCAACGCAGACACACGTGGGCCAACACAGAGCCCACGCTGTGCCCGAGAGCCGGGAACTCACTGACACGTAGACGGCAGCGAACGCCGAGAGCGTTGCGTGCTGGGACGGGAAGGTTTTCCTGCGGGAAGACGGGGTTGTGGTTGGGATGGGGCAGGAACATCGGCACCGTGGCACATCAGGACCCCCCGGCACATACCTGGCGGAGAGGATGGCGTGTTTGTCCGTGCCCGAGCAGATGTCCTGGGTGATGTAGGGGTTGGCATCGCAGGGGGTGCCCAGCAGCGTGTAGTTGGGCTTGCAGACGGTCAGGAAGAAGGGAGCGTGGTAGCCGGTGGCCAGTTGGATGACGTCCGTCACCAGCGCCGTGGCACAGAGCCCGAACACGTGGACGCCTGGGGACAGGGCGGCGCGGCACAGCGGGTCACCCCCCCCGTCCCACACAAGGGTGGTGAGGGCACACCCACCCCAGGCACCCACCGTGCGGTGCCGGCTCCTGCCCGCGCGGCGGCACAACGTACCCACAAACCTTACGGTGCGGCGCAGGAAGGAGTTGAAGTTGCAGCCGCCGGCGTTAATGCTGCCCTCGGCACCAGCGCGTCCCTTCAGCCTGGACTGCAGGCAGTACACGATGCCCTCCCCAACCATGATCTGGGGAGGAACCGGCAGCTCAGGGCGTGCTGCCCCACGCGGAGCAGGGGGTCTCCCCACACCAGGACCCCATGCCCGAACCGAGCTCCATCCTCATCCCCCCTGGGACGCACCGAGGCGGCCGGCGCGGCGAAGGCCAGGCTGAGCAGCATGAGCAGCGGGATGAGCTCCTCGTTGGTCTCCACATAGGGCATGGAGAGCGCGCGGTCGTAGCACTGGAAACCCACCTTGGCCGGCTTGAAGAGATCCGTCAGCTCCAGGAAATAAAGGGTCACGATGGAGGAGGCCACGATGGGCAGCTGGGGGGGGCAGAGTGTTGGGAGCACCACTCCAGCATGGCACAGTGCCCCGGGGAAGGAGCCCCCAGCCCATCACCACGCACCTCCACGAAGTAGAAGCAGGGCAGCAGCGTCATGCTGTCCTTGGGAGCCCTGGCCTTCTCCTTGGCGGGGATCATGGTCCTGGGGCAGGAGCCGGGGTCCGCTCTGCCACGGGGCCGCAGCGTCACCCCCAGTTCTCAGCCCTATGGGGGGGTCCTGGCTCATCCCGCTGCTGGTACCGGGGGGCTGCGCGGGCAGGGGTGTCCCCGCTTCCCCCGCCCCCCAACCCCGGGGGTCCCCCCCAGCATCCCGGGGGCTCCGGCCGAGCCGGGGCTGTGACAACAGGTGGAGTGGAGGCTCTGCTGTCGCGACAGGCAGCCGCAACCGTGACAGGCAGCGAGGCTGCTGCGGAGGGCGTGGGGAGGGGGTGAGAGCCCATAGAGCCGAGCAGAGGATGGGGGGCCCCGGGCACCCCCCGACCCCCGAAACTGCCCCAGACTGCGAAAGGGGTGGGGATGGGATAATGGGGATGGAGCAATGGGGGGCAATAGAGGGGCGGAGCAATAACGGGGGCAATAACGGGGGTATTAACGGGAGGTCATTAACGGGGGGTGTTAACGGGGAGGGTATTAGCGGGGGTGTTAACGGGGGGGTGTTGACGGCAGGGCCGGGGGGGGGGGCCTCTCCCGGACGTGCCGCAGCCGCGGGCGGGGGTCGGGCCTGGGATGGGGGTCGGGGAGCGGCCCTTTGTGTCCCGTGGCCATCGCCCCCCCCCCCCCTCCAGCGCCCCCCACTCACCTGAGCTGCGGCCGGGGGGGGCCGGGCCGCGGCGGGGGGCGGCGGCCGCGGGGCTCCGGGGCCGGGATGCTCCTGCCTCGGCGGAGCGCGGGGAGCGGCGGCTTCCTCCGCCTCCTCCTCCTCCTCCTCCGCCCCCTGCCCGCCGCCCCCTGCCCCGCCCCGCCGCTGCCGGCCCCTCCCGGGGCGCCCGGGGGTCGCTGGAGGGGGCTTGGGGGGGGTCGGGGACGAGACAAAGGAAGGGGAGGGCGGGGCCGGGGGCAGCGAGCGGGACCGCCCCCCCCCTCCTCTCCGCTCTGCCCCCCCGCTCTGCCCCCCCCCCCCCGCAGCTGGCACCGGGGGGGTCCCAGGCCCGCACTGGGGCTCCCGCCTCCCCCCCCATGTCCTACGGGGATTCGGGGTGCCCCCCCCCCCCCTCGCTGAGCTCCTGGGGCTGAGCTCACCCGCGGGGTACTCCCGAAATCACCGCCCCCCGAGCTGTGCCCATAGCGGGGCTCTGCCGGACGGGGCCCGCGGGGCCTCGGGGCCAAACCCTGCCCCTGCCCCTGCCCCCGGGGCGGTCCCTGCGGCAGAGGGGTCGGTGCCGAGGCCAACCCGAGCCCGAGTGCCCCCGAAGCCGGAGCTGGGGACGCGGGTGCCGCTCCCCGGGGACCCAGCCCCGGCCCAACCGAGCCCTGCCCGGTCCCTGGCCCTGCACCCTGTGCCCCCCACAGCCCCCCAGCTCACGGCCCCATCTGGGCCCTGCGCAGCCCCACACCGTGGCATCGGCCACCGCACGATGCCCTCGTTCCATTTTCGGCCCTAAGTGGGCAGAAATCTCCCGTATTTAACGTCTAAATCCCGAATCCCTGGAAGCCGCGGTTAAGCTGCTCTCTCCCTGTGGAAAATCCCCGGGTTGAGCCGGGCTCGGCCACCGCGATGCTCCCACCGCATGGGCGGCCCCGTCCCGCCATGTGCTGCCCGGCACCGGGAGAGCAGGAGGCCGAAGCCACCGGCGCCGGGGCATTGGGCGGGCGATGGAGCAGGGGCTGCGGTGTCTGCGGCCGGACAAAGGGGATGCTGAGCGGTAACGGCTCCTGGTGCGTGAGGAGGAGGAGGAAGAGGAGGATGGCGGGGGGGGGGGGGGGGGGGGTGTCTCCATCCCTTTGCCCGCTTTCCTCGGGAGCCGCACTCGATCCCGGCTGCGCTGGCGGGAGCACGGCAAAGCCCATGGGCAGGGACGGGGCTTGGATGGGCGGCGGGGACCATCCCGGTGAGGGGCGAAAGCAGCGCAACAACGGCCCCAGCCCCGGCCCGCGGGGAGCTGGGTCTGGCAGCGGAGGAGACCCGAGGCGCGGTGATGGGCTCCGGGGGAAGAGCCCGGGCGGAGGCGACGGGCGGGGACGGAGCTCGGGGACGCGGAGGGACCGGGCGGGAACCGAGGCGGTGGCTCCGCTTAGCGGCACCAGGGAGAAAGGCAAGAGGGGACCGGGGCCGCACCGCCATCACCAGCGCCACCCGCGCCACCACCCCCCAGCCCCGCAGGAGCTCCCCTCGGGGCAGGGTCTCCTCTGAGGACCCCCACCAGGTCCTGGTGGTCCCGACCCCGCTGTCCTCATCCTCGCCAGCCCCAAGGGCAAACCCACCCACGGGGGGTGCCCACCTCTGAGCCACGGCCATGGGCACCCGCCCAGCACCGAGTACCCAGCACTCAGCACCGAGCACTGAGCACCCATCACCGAGCACCCAGCACCAAGCGCTCAGCACCAAGCGCTCAGCACTCAGCCGGGTGCGGGTCCCTGCTCTCCGGGTGCGGGTGCCGGAACCTCCCCGTGCCAAGAGCCGCGTTTGGGCTCCGACAGCGGCGCTGAATTCCCCGGCAGCGGGGGCCAGGGCCGGCGCTGGGCCGGGCGGTTTCCTCCCCCCCCCCCCCCCCCCGCGCTGTTTGTGCCGGGAACTCTTGACCCGTTTCATCAGCTGCGCATTGAACAACGCTGCGGAAACCCCCCCCCGGCTCCCCCCGCGCTGCCCTTCCTGCCCCCCCCCCCCCCCCGCTGCCCCAAACCTCAACATAAAACCCAGCCCCAGCCCTGGCAAAGCCGAGCAGCGTCCGCCCCACAGCATCCAGCACCCCACAGAGGCACCACCGGGCCCCACGGCAGCCATGGGGCTGAGTCCTGCGCCCGTCCTTGTCCTCACTCTGCTGCTGGGGGGCACGGTGAATGGTGAGTGCCCCCCCCCCCCCCGTACCGTGGGGCTCCCATTCAGCCCCTCAATTCCTGCCTCTGTCTGCATCCAGGCACTGCCTGGACCATGGGGAGGGGTCCGGGGTGACCCTGCCCCGTGCCCGCGGGTGATGCCAACCTAACCCGGGCTCTTCTGCTGCCGCAGGGCAGCCCCGGGGACGGATCCTGGGGGGCTACGAGGCCAAACCCCACCTGAGGCCCTACATGGCCTCGCTGCAGCTGGACGGGCAGCACATCTGCGGGGGCTTCCTCATTGCCAAGCAGTGGGTGCTGAGCGCTGCCCACTGCACCGAGGAGACGTGAGTGCTGGGGGGGCTGCTCGGGGTGTGGGGGGGATGCTGGACTTGGGGCTCCATAGCCCTGTGTCGGAGTAGCAGGGCTGGGCAGGGGCTGCGGCACATTCCACCCCCCCCATTCCCTCAGCTGGGAATTCCCATTCCCACACGCTGGCTCTCTTCCAGGGATGGCAAAACGTTCCAGGTCCTCCTGGGCGCCCATTCGCTCACGGAGCCGGAGCCCCACAAGCGCCTGTACCGGGTTCGTGCCCAGATCCCCCACCCCGGCAGCAACATCCACAACAACAAGGACGACCTCCTCCTGCTGCAGGTGCGACCCTCTCCAGACACCCCCCTGCCCCTCGGACCCACGGTGGGAGGACACCCTCAAGGCCAGGCTGGGGCTGCTCAGCTCCATATCCCTCCTTCCCCATCCCCATGTCCCCACCAAAGACCTTTGGGCTGCATCCAAACATCTTCCCCGCAGTGCTCATGACAGCACCATCCCGGGGGGGGGAGCTGCGGGTGGAAGGTGATGCCCTGACCATGGCCCAGGCTGCGGCCATCCCATTGCCAGGCCTGGGGTGTCCCCCCCTTGACCCAGGTCCCCCGTTTGCTTTGCGGCAGCTGGAGGAGGAAGCGGAGCTCAACGCGCACGTGCAGGTGCTGCCGCTGCAGCGGGAGGACCGGGACGTGGCGCCGGATACCGTGTGCGAGGTGGCGGGTTGGGGCACCATCAACCACAGCGGCCGCCGGCCTGACAAGCTCTACCAGCTGGAGCGGCCAGTGCTGAGCCGCGACGTCTGCAACCACCGCACGCGCCACGACCACACCATCACCGAGAAGATGATGTGCACCGACTCCCGCAGGAAGGACACCTGCAAGGTTAGCGCCTGCCCCGGCCTCTGTCCCGACCCACGGGCTGGGGTGGGGGGACCCGGGGCTGCGTCCCCAGGGGGATGGGAGCTCCTTGCCCTGCGCTGCTCATTGCGAAGCGGCTCTGGTGAGGCTGCAGGGATGAAGCCATGGGCACGACCCAAGGGTGCTCATTGATGGATCTGCCCCACCGCGTCCCTGCAGTGCCTCGGGGGGGTGATGGGTTGGGGCGGTTGGAGACCCTCAGCAGCACCAATGAGCCCTGGTCCCGCAGGGAGACTCCGGCGGCCCCTTGGTCTGCAATGGGGTGGCCGAGGCGGTGGTCACAGCCGGGTCCCGCGTCTGCGGCAACTACAAGAAGCCGGCGATCTACACCCGCATCGCGCCCTACACCGCCTGGATCGACGGCGTCATGGCGGCTGGGGACGGGGCTGCTCCATGAGCCCACGCCACAGCACCATGGCCACAGCACCCGCAGCACCCACAGCGCCACTCGCACCAAGCACTGGATGCTCCTACCGCTGCCCTGACCCGCTCCTGGGGCATCCCCTGGGCCTGGGCACCAGCGTGAAACCAGGGGAACGGGGGCTCCGGCTCCCTGCTTGCAAAGTGCAAGCCCATCCGGGTTGCACAGGGGGTCAGAGCCCCCCCCCCCCCCAGGCTGGCACAAGCCCCAGGCTTTGCTGAACGTGCCCTGCTGCAATAAAGTGATGATTCCTGCAGAGCTGCTGGGAGGGGGTCCTGTGTCCATAATAACCCGGCAGAGCTCGAAAACATGAAGTCCCCTTCCAACTCCATAGCCTATGGCAGCTCCCTTCCCAAGGGCCACACCACGCACTTTGTGTGAACCATCCTGGCTCTGCACTGCGCAACCAAAGTCACTTGAACACCCACCCGAACGTCCCATACAAAAGGAAGGGACCTTTTATTTCCAAAGGAGCTGCTGGTTCAGCAAAAGCCAACCAGGGCTCTGCTGCAGGCACAGCACCCGGGTGCTTCCTGCGAGGAAGGGATGGCTCCGTTACAACACAGGTAGCAGAGACTCCCACAGGGGCAACTCTCACTGGGATGAAGGGATGGAGCGCAGGGAAATGGGGAGTAACTGGGCCCCTGCCCTTCCCAAGCAGCACAGGAGGAACGCGAGGGCCCAGCATTTGCTCCCCTTTCCTTGGGGACTCTGGACCCCTCCAGCCACCGCGCTGTGCCCAGGCCAGGGCTTGCACCGGGACCTACGGGGCCCAGACACCACCCTTCCCCAGGAAACCACTGGCATTCATTCCCTTCTAGCTCTTCCCTGGGAAAGGAGAGGGAAGATGAGCTCCCTCCCCTCTTCTGTACATCAATGCAAGAGCAGAAGCAGCAGCACAGTGCTCCGCTGCTTGGTACTGGCTCACGGGCAGCACCAGGAGGATGCTCTCCGAGCATCCCTTATCCCAAACACGGCCGAGGAAGGAGGCCCAGAGCAGCTCCTCTGCTTGGTGCTGTCCCCCCCTGGGCCCCACAGGTCAGGAGTAGCTGAGGGGCATCCTCCTCCACAGCCCCCCGCACAAGCAGTTCTTGATCCAGCGCTGCTCCCACTGCTTCACCGCGGTCACTTTGTTGGGTGACTTCAGCATCGTGACACAGCCACACCTGGAGAGAAACAGGGAGCTGGGACCGGGGAAAGCAGCCGGCGCTGCTGAAGTCTATGGATCACACAGGGAATTGGAGGAGGAAACCAGTTTCTGTCATGTGCAGGTGACGTTTGCGAGCTCTGAAAACCAGCTGAAACCAAGCGAGCAATTATCTTAACTGAAGAGAGGTTATCTGGGAACAGGACCCGGCCCCCAGCTGCTATTTATACATGAAACAGCAGCCAGTCACCTTGTAAGGATGATCTGCTGCAGCGCCTCTCCATTAAAACCAGTAATTAAAGCTAATTCAATCCTATGATCTGATGGATGTTTGCTCCCCGCACCATCATTTTTGACATCCAGGCTCTTTTGTGAGGGGGGATGAAGAGGACAGCACAAAGGGACTTAACGTGCAAGCCCAGCTTGGAAGGCAACCCCGAAATGGCACCAGGGATGCTGACTGTTTCCTTGCACCAGCTCCTCCCCCAGAACAGCAGCAGTTTGATTTCAAGGCCAGACCTGCAAAGCGAGCTGGGGATCATTCATCACATTGGAACTCTATGGGCCAAATGCTGGTCAGTTGGGATCAACATGAGATGATACCGGGATAGCAGCGAGGATGGTAACCAGAGACAGAGCTTTGGAGTGACAAAGAACAGTCAGAGCTGGTGCCAGGGCTGCCACAGAGGGGTTACACCGTGCCACTCACCGGGTGCAGGACTTGCACTCCTCCGTTGGGTACGCTCCCAAGTGCAGCCGCCGCAGATGGTCGATTTTAGGCTGTCCAGGGGCCCTGGGTAGGAAAAAGAATGGGAACGTTCCTAGAGGATCCCTTCCCAAAAGTCGTGATGGGACAGGGAGCTGCGTTTCAGCAGCCAACAGGCTTTGACCACCTCGTCCATCGAGTGCCATGGGGTTGAAGGCCGTGCTGACACGAATCGAACCACAAACCAGCACTTCCCCCCTCCGTTTTGATCTCTTGTCAATACCTTAAATTCCCAACCCCTGCAAGTTAAGAAATGAACTCAAGCAGAGAGGACAAACTGTTCTTGGGCCACGTGAGCAAGAGGCCAAGCCAAGAAATAGGGGTGTCCTAAACCCAATGACCTCTCAGAACCACAGAGATCCATCCCAAAGCCTCCCAACACCACCCCAGCCATTGGCCTCAGGTGTCTGTACCTGACAAAGGCATCGAACTGGGAAGAGACAGTGTGGCCGACGAGGCCGGGGGCTTTCCCAAACTGCAGCCGGACGAGCTGCTTGTTCTGCAGCTTGCTGATGATGCCGTCGTTGATGGGCAGCCAGTCGATGCTGGGGATGAGCAGCTGGCTGGGCAGCAGGCAGCATTCGTCTATCAGGGTATCGTCGGGCTCCGTGATGTGATTTTCCTCACGACCTGCATGGAAAATAAAGCAAAGAGAGAAGAAAACCAGCGTGATCTTGACATTTCTCATTTAGAGATCAAGAGAACTGCGTGCAGTTTCCTCCTCCATCCGCCAACACAGCCCAGAAAACAATGAGCCTGGCAGCTGTACTTGCCCTTTCTGAACACTCGGTAACTCTCAAGTTACTCCCTGCAATTATCCCTTTCACACACAATCCACATTAGGGAAGGGTTCTTTTGTGCAGGAAAGCCGGTAAACACTTACAGCACAGCCAGAGCTTCGTTAGGAGCCTGAAGAGGAGGGACATGCTGTCCTGGGTGTCGGAGGTGGCTGTGTAGACAGGGAGGCAGCTCGGCTTCAGCAGTCCCCAGATGCGGATCACCACCATCAGCTCCCTGAACATGCCCAGGGATGCTCCGTCCCGCAGGAAGCTGTGCCCTGGCCGCACAGGAGAGCCCTGCGAAGGGGAAACCAGCCAGGCCGGGGCTTCATGCTGCCCAAGCACTGCATGCAGCCACTCCTGCTGCCCTCGGGCTGTTCTCACCTGGTTAGGAAGGCTGGCCAGCAGGTAGAGCACAAAATCTCCCACCCACTGGATGAGCTGCTGCAGGGACTGCAACGTGTTCATCTCCAGGACAAACTCCTCCGTCTTCAGGTTAATCATCACCTTGTCAATGTCTGAAACAGAAGCAAGACATCTCCTGACTCAGGGAAAAAAGGATGGATCCAAACTGCACCCCCTGTCCCTGCAGTGCCAAGAGAGGTCACCCTCCGCTCCCTGAAACGCAGGGAACCCAACCTGAACCTGGACGAGGGATGACCCAACACAAACCGCTCGGTGCCAGAGCAGTCCCTACCTATGTCTGTGATCTTGGAGCAGATTTCGGTGAGCCGGTCCCCAGGGCTCTTGTCCGGGGTGTTGAGGACGTGCGGGCGCAGCAGCGACTTCAAGGTGCAGCTGATGGCGATGAGGAAGAGCTTGGCGTGGTAGTCACACACCCGGGCGATGGTGCTGGAGGAGAGCTTGCAGAGAGAGGCCTTCATGGCCACAATGCGCGTGGAGAGGACCTGATTGACGTAGAGACACCAGGGGATTACAGAAGGGAAGGCAGAATTCCCATCAGCTCTTTCAAGCTTTATTCACCACTCTCTGTTTCTGCCACGAGCGACAGGAGTAGGGAGCCCTGTTCTGTGCATGTACAAACAGCGCTTCTGTTCCACACCTCTGCCAGAAACAGACTTCACCATCACAGAATCATAGAATCATGGAATTGTCAGCCTTGAACACCACCAACGATGGAGCATTCACAACTTCCCTGGGCAACCCATTCCAGTGCCTCACCACCCTCACAGTAAAGAATTGCCTCCTTGTATCCAATCTAAACTTCCCCTGTTTGAGTTTGAACCCATTTCCCCTTGTCCTGTCACTACAGTCCCTAATGAAGAGTCCCTCCCCAGCATCTCTATAGGCCCCCTTCAAATACTGGAAGGCTGCTATCTCCCTTGAAGGTTCCAACAGGTAGAGATCCATTGATGTTAGTGAAAAGGAACGAGCTTAAGCAGAGGCTTTTCCCACCTCAAGTCCTGCTCGAGTTGAATACTCAGGGACAGCACAGCCAGGCAGTTGGTGTGGGTCTTGTGAGCACTGGCAACTACTGCTCCCTCCTCTCAGCCCCAGGGCCCCCTCCAAGTGCCCACCCTCTGCAGTGAGCAGGGAGCTCCTGACCTGCTGCAGGGCCGCGTTCTGGCGCATGTACTCTTCATGCAGCTTCTCCACCAGGTTCTGGACCATGTTGGGCTGGACGTGGAGCAGGATGTCCCACCAGTCGTAGCCAGTCACCATGCAATACTCCAGCAGGAACAGCAAGTGACGGAGGGACATGTTCATGTCCAGCACGTGGCCCATGGAGGGAGAGATGCGAAGCATGCTCAGCTGAAGGGAGGAGGCAAGTGAAAACCTGCATCAGGAACTGGCTTGGAAATACTCCATGAAGCTACAACGCACCGCAAGGCTCATTACTGGCTCAAGGACAGAATTCCTTCAGCAGTGGGATAATCCCATCTTGTTTAACATGGATCACAGAGCGGAAAGGCACACTCCCAGCATTCTTCTGAGTGATCCATTGCCCCTTACAGGCAGCCTGGATGAGAACATCTCACCCCCCCTAACAGAGCACAATACCTTCCCGTGACTATCAATGCCAGCCAAGGCCAGGGACGTCCAGGAGAGCTGCATGGCTTTGAAGTGAACCAGGGGCCCAGCAGTTCGCTGCCTCTTGATCGCCTGCTCGTCCACGGGGCGCTGGGAGGAGGACCCATAGAACACAGCCATCATTTGCAAGGACAGGCGGTGCACAATGTGCACGCTGCCATCGTGGAAAGCCAAAGCCAAGCCTGCGGAGAGAAGACAACCGAGGCTGGGCAAGAGACTGCTCCGGGATAACCCAGACCTGGCCCAGAGAAGGGGTCTCACACCACTGCAAGCCCATGTGGCAACACGACAGCACCCAAAAGGCTGTAGGCTCACGGCCCACTTTGTATCCTGAGGCCACATCGCTGCTCCACAGAGAAACGCCTCTTCCCATGGAAACCAAACAGGATGGTGAGGAAGATACCGCGTCTTTGACAGCTTTCCTGTCAGCATTCCGCACGGTTTGTTCCACGTTCTTACTTCAGCAACAGTTCAGCAAATTAAGAAGGTAAAGTTTCAGGCAAAAGCTACTTGTTTAGGAGGGAGACAACAGAAGGCCCTTACCCAATCCAGGGAAGAATTTGGTGTCATTGGCCACCTTCAGGTCAGTGTTGGTCAGGGAGATCGGCAGCTTCGGCAGAGCCACAGCCGAGACGCGGTCCAAGTCATTGGTGGCAGACAGGATCCGCCACTTGAGGATCATGGGCTGCTTGTCTCCAACTTTGAGAAGCAAGTAAGCAAGTGAGACACCTCTCCCCGAGGAGATCAGAGCATCCCCTCCTATTGCTGCCCATGCTCCCCAACTCAGAGGGGTTCCACATTACATTGACTATTTGCTCCTTCCGCCAGGGCAGTGGGAGGACAGAACACACAAAATGCCTTGGATGGAGTTAAAGAAACAAATCCCTTCCTGGAAACCAGCAAGTTGTTTCCTAAGAGGCCAATAGATGGACTGAGAACACGTGTAAAATAAACAGGGCATTCTGGATGGTCCCCTGGATGTGCTAATGGAGCTGAGATCCCACCTTCCATTTCCACTGAGACCACGCTCCCATTCCTAAGAGTACCTGGTGCAGAAACTCACCCACAGGAGAGATCTGCTGGAAGATGTTGTTGACTGGCAAGCCCTCCTTCCGCAGAGACCAGCACTCCACGATGCTGCTGTTCTGGTTGGAAGCACAAAGCAACACCTGCCAAACAGAAACCCATCCTGCGGCCACATGCAGAGACTTCACAACGGGGAAAGACGCTCTCCTGTCCCATCTTCACCCCTCCTGTCCCATCTTCACCCCTCCTGTCCCATCTTCACCCCTCCCTCTCTCCTCCTGTCCCATCTTCACCCCTCCCTCTCTCCTCCTGTCCCATCTTCACCCCTCCCTCTCTCCTGTCCCATCTTCACCCCTCCCTCTCTCCTCCTGTCCCATCTTCACCCCTCCCTCTCTCCTCCTGTCCCATCTTCACCCCTCCCTCTCTCCTCCTGTCCCATCTTCACCCCTCCCTCTCTCCTCCTGCCCCATCTTCACCCCTCCCTCTCTCCTCCTGTCCCATCTTCACCCCTCCCTCTCTCCTCCTGTCCCATCTTCACCCCTCCCTCTCTCCTGTCCCATCTTCACCCCTCCCTCTCTCCTCCTGTCCCATCTTCACCCCTCCCTCTCTCCTCCTGTCCCATCCTCACCCCTCCCTCTCTCCTCCTGTCCCATCTTCACCCCTCCCTCTCTCCTCCTGTCCCATCTTCACCCCTCCCTCTCCACTCTAGTCCAAGGCTCCTTTCCCCAAGTAGTTTATAATCCCTATGGAGAGAGGCTGCTTTGAGGCTGAGACCTCTTTGTTTAACTCCTACTTGCTCCAAGTGCAGATGCTCACCTGCTCCGACATGTCCCGAGCGAGGAACTTGAGGTGAGTGATGGCCGGGTACTTGTCTTTGCGGGCAGGGTCCGTGGTGCAGCGCATGAAGAGGGAAGGCAGGATCTCGGTGTCTATTTTGCACTTCTCATTCACCACGCTGACACAGACCTTGTAGAACTGCACCGGGGAGGCGCTGCTGCCATCCGAGGTGGCCACCACGATGTTCCCCCCACCCGTGAAGGCCACGTCTGCCAAGGCCACGCGGCAGCGGAGCCGGCACAGGCTCTCTGTGGACGTCAGCACTTGGCCATTGGGCTTGAGCAGGGACACGGTCACCAGCCCGCTGATGGTCACTGCGATCCAGCCCTCCATGGGCTTCCCACCAAACAGCGTCAGCGATGGGGAGAACTTGACCCTGGAGAATTTCTCACCAAAGTTGGATGCTCCAGACTGCAAATAAAAGGCAAGAACACAACGATATTTGCACCCAACGTGGAGCTGAAACGAATCGGACACAGGCACTGGCTCTGCAACAGGACTGAAGAGAGGGAAAAGCTCCTCTCTGTGGGCCACACAAAGAGTTAAGGTGTAAGAACCCATCGGGAAGTGCTTCCCTGGCAGCCCTGGCAGAATCGGACAGGGTTCTCCACATGCCGCTTATCCCCACACACACATAGAGCTCCCATTCCCGAATCCCTGGATCGAGCCTCAGGACCTCAAAAGGGTTTCTTCTGGTAGGCAAAGAAATGCTTTGATCTCCATTTTACACCGAGGAAACGGAAGCACCAGACTGAGGAAGATGCTTTTAAAGCGCCAAGAGGTATCCAACCCCTGCTGGAATTCCACAGGAACCTGGGACCTGACTGCTCTCTTTGACTGGAAAACTTCCCCTCTGCGACTTGCCCAAGGCCACGGAGGAAGCCCGGAGCAGCAGGAACAGAGGTTTCCAAGACCCGAGCCAGCTTTCCTGACCGGATGCCCTGCAGAGCTGGGACAAACCTTTTCCACGTGCAGAGCCAGCTTCACGCCGTTGTGCAGCCAGGACAGGGCCACCACCGGGTCCCCTTCCACCATGCTGCCCACCGTGTTCTCCCAGCTGTTGGCCAAGTGATCCGTCATGCTCCAGCACTTGATGTGGCCATCTGCGTCTGCCGAGAGCAGCCTGGAGCCTGCAGTGATGGCACCTCATGAGAACCAGGGGGTAAGGCCAAGGAATCAACCCAGAAATCAAATCACCCCAGTGCAGTTTGGATGGAGACGGACAGTTCATGGCTGTGAAGTGATGGAGAAACTCCTTCTCCATGAGGAATTGTGTCCTGTGAATGGCGGGACACAGGGATAAGGAGGAGGGATTCAAGCTCACCTGACTGATCCCACTCCAGACAAGTGATGACTTCAGCATGGCCGGAGTTAACGGAATAGACATCCCATGGGTGCTCGGTGTCAATGATGTGGACCATGTGGGTGAGATCTACATGGGAGCAGAAGGAAACCACTCATGAGCAGCTACCGCCTGCCCTGGTGAGGCTGCAGAGCCATGGCTGACGCAGGGGAAGACACTGAATGACTTCGGGAAGGGTAACAACTGTTATGGTGATGGGTCTGACCTGAACCCCATGGTGCTGGGAAGGAGCCAGGCTGAGAGAGCTGGGCTGGGGCAGCCTGACAAGAGAAGGCTCCTTAAGGGGAGACCTTAGAGCTCCAGTGCCTAAAGGGGCTGCAGGAAACCTGGAGAGGGGCTTTGGACAAGGGATGTAGGGACAGGACAAGGGGAATGGCTTTAACCTGCCAGAGGAGAGACTGAGATGAGCTCTTAGGCAGAAGCTCTTCCCTGTGAGGGTGCTGAGGCGCTGGCACAGGGTGCCCAGAGAAGCTGTGGCTGCCCCATCCCTGCAGTGCTCAAGGCCAGGGTGGTCACAGGGGCTTGGAGCAACCTGCTTCAGTGAAAGGTGCTCCAGATTGGAGCTGGAGGCGGTTTAAGGTCCCTTCCAACCCAAACCATTCCATGACTCCATAAAACCTAAGGAATGGGGGGGAAAGACCCGCACGAGCTCCCCGGGCTGCCTTTGGGGCACCCCCCGCACCTTTCTCCTCCTCGTTCTTGAGGTCCGTGGTAAAGGCGATGAGGTTGCGGCAGGACCAGGCGCACACGAGCGGCACGGACGGGCAATGGTTGCTCTTGGGCCTCTTCTCCCACTCGCACACGTACGCGAGGTCCATGGCCCCGGCCTCGGTCCCGGTCCCGGCCCCGGCCCCGGCCCCGCGCCGCTCCGGAGGACCCCGCCCCGCCGGCCTGCCCACTCCGCGCCTGTGCCACCCGCACCACGCTCTCAGGCACGGCATCGGGCAGCCCGGGCTGGAGGCCCTGAGCGCCGCGGTGGGGAGAAGAACGGTGCCGATCTAATTTGCATACATTCCAACCCAGAACCCACTGCGGCAGCCACACAAAAAATAACGTGAAGATCTGGGCGATTTTGGTGAAAAGGAAGCGTTCGAACACCCTCAGAGGCTTTTTAGAATAGGGCAATGTAGAGAAAGGGCCATAATACAGATTGCACAAAGTCACCCTGTCATCACAAGATCTGACTTTTAGGACCTTAAATACCGCTGTGGTAACAAGGAGATCCGTGCTCGCTTCGGCAGCACATATACTAAAATTGGAACGATACAGAGAAGATTAGCATGGCCCCTGCGCAAGGATGACACGCAAATTCGTGAAGCGTTCCATATTTTCCTCCCTTTTCGTGGGTACCCCCCAGCCCCAGGTCTCTGCTTTTGGGCACGGGGCCCACGGGAGGAGCCAAGGGGTCCCCTCGGCCAAGTGGTGGCACAGCAACAGACATCCCCTCTGCTACGATGGGGAGGGTTTTGCTCCCTACCAGTGCCTGATAGCAGGGAGGAGTGAGGGGGGGTCAGCATCTGTTCCCACAGAATAAGAGGGAACGGCCTCAAGCTGCACCAGGGCAGGTTTAGATGGAGCTGAGGAGCAATCCCTGCCCCAAAGGGTGCTCAGGCATTGGAACAGGAGCCCAGGGCAGGGAGGCACCGTCCCTGAAGCGCCCACCCTCAGTGCCATGGGGCAGTGGTGGCCTCGGCCACGCTGGGATGGGTTGGATTTGATGAGCTCAAACATCGCTTCCAACCTCTTTGATTCTGTGTTCTCTGAGACCCCCAGGCAGGGCTCCTCAGCCACCCTGACTCCCCATGAGCATCCTTTACAACCCCCCAGGGACACCCCCACCCCGCATCCCCCCCCCCAGGCAGCAAACACACACATTAAATACACTGCACGCAATAAAAACCACGGCTATATTACACTTAAAAACAGTGGCGCAGGGCAGGGAACACGGCGCTGCCCAAACACCCATGGGGCGAGAAGCACCCTGCCTGCGGGGGTGATGCTGATTGAGCACCCCACATCGCCCCACCATAGGCACAGGGATGCGGGTGCTGGACAAACCACGCCGGGAACGCGACAGCCCCGAGGCTCTTCTGCTGGCTCAGCAGCCGCCAGGAGCTGGTTCACCACGGAAGAATCTGGCCCGAAATCACCCCACGAGGTGGGTCCGGCCCAGCCCCAGCATCGCTCAAAGCACCTGGGCCATAAATAGACACACAAACACTTCCCGGGAGGCAGCTCCGCGGTGCCCGATCCATGCGGGATCTCCGCAGGGCCACAGCATCCGCTCCTGGAGCAGGGGAAGGGATGAGCCCCGCAGGAGGGCATCACGGGGAGAGCAGGGATGAGGGCAGATGAAGGAAGCCTTTGGCGTGCCAAGCGAGGGGCTGGGGGTCCCTCGGGGCGGGTATCAGCTCATCTGCCCCAGGTAGTCTGAGAGCAGGAGCTCGGGGCGCAGGAAGACGTGGTGTTTGTTGCTCACTTTCATCTGACGTTTCCCTTCGATGTCCGAACCTGAGGGGGGGGGGGAAGAGGGAGCCGTTTATCCCACCCCTTCCCAAGCAGCATTCCCAGTTCAGCAACCGTCCCTCCATCCCCAGCCCCCTCCATGCATCCCTGCCAGCACCGTGGGTTCCACGTCCCATCATTAGCGCTCTCATGCTGTTTTCCAAGAGCAGCTACTAATTAAACGCTCCAGGGATGGAGCCCGGTGCCTCTCCCGCCTTGCTTTGGCAACAACACCTTCGAGGGATGCCCACGGCTGCTCCCTGCGGGAAGAGGCAGCGGCCGCAGGAGAAGCCCCATGCGCAGCCTCGTGCTTTGGGCTGCTGGGCTTCAGCGGTGGGAGCAGGGTTATCTGTGAGCCGCAGCTCAAGGTGGGGCCGGGAGGAGGGAGGGAGGCAGAGGCTGAGCTGGAGAGGGGAGATAGCGAGGAAGGGAAGGCAAAAACAAAACCAAAGCCCCAAACCAAGCCCCCAACCCCAAACAAGCAAACACGAGGCTCCTACTGGCAGAGACGAGGTCCATGTATTGGCAGAGAGCGTGGAGCAGGAGCCGCTCGAAGCTGGGGGCGATGGGGGACAGGGTTAGAACCAGCACAGCCCAGACCGGCATCGCCCGGGGCTTGGATCCCATGGATCCGAGATGGGGAGCACAAAGGGCCCTGTGGTGAGCCCTTGCATAGCCCGAGCTGGGCGAGTACCTGTTGTCCATCAGTGCTGTATACACGGAGTGAGGGGTGACGGAGAAGAAGGCCAGCAGCTCCTCCTCCAGCCCCTCCAGCGTGCCCTGCAAGCAGAGGTGTCAGTGAGGGGGGGGGCCAGCAGTGATGGGGCCTCTGATTCCCGAGGGATTGCTGCCAGCAGCTCCGGGGCAAGATGTGAGGCAGCAGGAAGGAGCAGGGAAAGGAGACATCTCCCCTCTCCATCCCGCGGGACAGGGAAGGATCCAGCTCCTGCCAACCCCGTACTTTGTGTGCCAAGGGCTGGCACCTGCCCCATGCTCAGAGCAGCAGCAGCCAGCACGGCCTCGTGCCCCACTGCTCCTTTCCTCCCAACAGCCACAGCTCAATGCAGGTCCCTGGAGCCCCACGACCCCACAGAGCAGCAGCAGCAGCACTGAGTCTCATCTGAGAGCAAAGCGAGCAGAAGCCCGCGGGCAGGAGGAGCCGGGGCTGCTCCCAGAGCAAAGCAAACAGAGCAGAACAGCAGCACTGGGCACCTGGGGCTCCGGGCAGGCAGAGCAGCCCCCCAGCGCTTCCCTCCCCATCCAGGCTTCACTGCGGGCCCCTTGGAAAACACATCTGGGTATTCCCAAATAGCTCCAAAGGCTTCCGTGGGGATGAACACCCCATCGCCTGCTGCCCATTGAAACAGGCACAGCAAAACAGCCTGTGAGTGCCAGAACCCTCCGAACTGAGCCACGAATCCCCAGGCACCCGGTGTGGAACATCTGTGCGTGACCAGCCCCGGGACACAGCTCCATTCCCTCCCCGGCATTCCCAGAGCCCCCGGCTCACCATGGGGATCCGGCCCCGCTTCAGGGTGGCGCGCAGGCGGCGGCTGATGCGCTGGAAGCACTCCTGGGGCGAGAAGGACGCGTGCTCTGGGGCCGGCGGAGGGAACACAGAAGGGGCTTGGACACAGCTCCCAGCCCTGGTGCCCGTGGTGGAATCCGCATGGAATCACGGCGGAGGAGCCCAACTCCCACCCCCATCGCATCCCAGCCTTTGCGGGTCCGCACAGGGTCACCCCCAGAGCAGCAGCAGCCTCCCCAGTGAGGGAGGTTGCAATCATCACCCCAACATTCCCAATTCCCCCCCGGGGCCATGTGGGAACTGTCAGGAATAACCCCCCTGTTATGATGAGGTGAGGTCCCTCATCTGCCGCCCCACCAGGAGCGGATGGTGCAGGGAGCAGGATGCAGCCCTCGGGAAAGAGCCCTTCCCAAAAAGCAAGCAAGGAGGAAAGGGAGAGGCCCTCCCCACCCAGCGTCCCCTCCCAGCACCTTTCCACTTGGCCTCGCTCTTGACAGGCAGCTTCCTCCTGTGCTTCTTCCCGGCCTCCTCCTCCAGGTAGAGCAGGACGCGCTCCTGCTCTTCTCCGGACCGGTTCATGAAGTCGTTCCAGATCTGACAACGCAGTGCACCGGGCTGCAGCGGTGCCCGGGGAGCCCCCTCCTCACCCCACAGCCCCAGACCTTCCTCCCCATCTCCTCATCGTCCATCCCAGTGTGTGGGAGCCGCTTTGGGAGAGGATGCGGGGGGCCCTGCAGCTGATGACCCGGAACTGGTCACTGCAGGTCCCATGGGCACCCAGCAGCGCTCCAGGCACAGCCCTCAGGATGCAGGAGGGACACCATGGACAAGGACACCACCATGGGCACCTACCTCCACGTAGGTCTCGTTGTTACAGGCCTCGGTGAAGATGCTCGGGGCAGCAGAGTAGACGAGCTCCCCCTCCTCGCTCCCGCATCCATCGCGCTCCAGAAGCGTCATCAGGTAACGGGCTGTGGGGAAGAGCAAAGCCCCCGAGAGAGGAGGCAGCGCCTTCAGTGAGGCCCCTGAGAGAGGCACTGGGGGGAAACAACCCAGCCCAGGGAGCCGGCGCCGGGTCCTTACTGTTCTCCAGCCTCTGCAGGCTCTTGCGCCCCTTGGCCCTGGGGGTGAGGTCCGAGTTGCGGATGGCCTTGTTGATGAAGTACTGCTTTCTCTTGGAGGGGGAGAACCTCTTGGACGGGGAATCCTCCAGCGGGGGCAGGCAGTCCTCGATCCTCCTGCGGGGACGCACGGGAGAAGGGACTGAGCCCACCCGAGACCCACTGCGGCAGCCGGAGCAGCGCGAGCACGGGGAGAGCCCACAGCGGCAGAGCATCAGCCATCAGCAGCAGGCACCACATCCTCCTCCTAACCCTGCACCCCTCCGGTCCCTGCTGACAGCAGCGCTGCGCCGCTCAACCACGGCTCCAAGGACTCGCTCTGTTTAAAGCAGCCACGCGTTCAGGGTAATGAATCCCAGCAGCACATGGGGAAAACGAGAGGGGCCATTCCCGCAGGAGGGACCCCGCTGCACCTCGCGCTCGCCATCCCCCAGCCAGAGCCACCGGAGCCGTCCTGCCACGGGCGATGGCAGCGGCTCCTATCTCCGGTTATCGAGGCAGCGGCAGCGCCAGCCCTGGCCATGTCATCACTGGCTGGGCCGGCACTTCCCTACTTCCGTTACTGCTGCCCACGGCCCCGGCACGGGCTGGTGGCACTGCTTCTCCTGGGTACCCCCAAAGGTGGCTCATGAGTAACCCTACGGTCAGGGTGCCACTTGGCCACGTGCATGGTTTAGGAATGACCATAAAACATGGGATGATTTCATGTGATGAGCAAGAAGCTGAGCGGGCGTTGAACGCAACAGCTCTGGTCTCAAAGTTCACCAAGGCAGGAAGTGCCACTACCTCCTGCCTCGGTCTTTACCCATGGGCTCTGCACTGCAGCTTCCCCTCTGGTTTGTGTGGGTTTCCTTTAGCACAGCAAAAGGTGGGCGAGAAAACCCACACCCCCAAACCAAACCACCCCACACAGGAGCGGCACTCAGGCTGATCCACGTCCTCCCCTGCCCCTTCCATGGAGCTGTGCCCACCATGACACGGAATCCCAGCCTGGTTTGGGTTGGATGGGACCTTAAAGCTCCTTCAGTTCCAATTCAGAACACCTTCCATAGAGCAGGTTGCTCCAAGCCCCTGTGTCCAACCTGGCCTTGAGCACTGCCAGGGATGGGGCAGCCACAGCTTCTCTGGGCACCCTGTGCCAGCGCCTCAGCACCCTCACAGGGAACAGCTTCTGCCTAAGAGCTCATCTCAGCCTCCTCTCTGGCAGGTTAAAGCCATTCCCTTGTCCTGTCCCTACATCCCTTGTCCAAAGCTCCTCTCCAGGTTTCCTGCAGCCCCTTTAGGCACTGGAGCTGCTCTAAGGTCTCCCCTTCAGGAGCCCTCTCCAGACTGACCCAGCTCAGCTCTCCCACCCTGGCTCCTCCTTCCCAGCACTGTGGGGCTCAGGGCAAACCCGTCCCCGCAATCAGGTGCTGGCACAGCACGGGCTGCTCCAGCCGATTACATCCACCAGCCCGGGACCGCCGCCAGTCACTTGCCTGTGCCAAAACCTTGATTTCCCCCCCCCCGCCATTGCCCTGAACTGAGGCCTCTGCTGCTGGGGGGGGACACCAACAATATGCCCCCTTCCAGCTGGAGAGGAAACAGTGGCACAGAGGTGGCCTTGGAAGACACAATAGGGCTGTGGGTACCGCAGGCGGGTGGGGAGTTGTTACCCCAGACCCGGTTAAGGTTTGCTACAGAGCCAATTAAAACCAGTAAATAAATGGAGGGAGTCACCTTCCACCAGCACGGGTCAGAGCTCACAGAGCTCAGCACCACCAGCCTGGCACTGTCGGCTCGGCCCTGGGGCAGCAGGAAAAGCCCTTCAAGGAGAAGGGTCCAAGGCACAGAGTGGGAAATGCTGACCCTGGTTTCATAGGCAGGGGAGCGCTCATCCAGGGCAGCAGGAGCAGGAGGAAAAGGGCTCAACCTCCAGGGGTGAAGAATTGATGGGTGTCACCAGGGTGGGAGCACCCCCGGCACTGCACAGGGACCCCTCGGTCCCTCTTTGAGCCTCAAGCCTCAGTGCAGGCTCAGCCCCAGCTCCTGGAAGCCTTCGGGGCACCTCTCCCCGGCACCCTGCCCTGCCACGTCCCGCTTGGCACCGCCTCAGCCGCAGGAGTCACTCTGGCACCGGGCTCGGACGAGCTCCACGTCCAGTCCCTTACTGGTGCCATCACCATGAGCATCCCTTCCCGTACCGGCTGCCCCGGGGGGCGGGAGCCCGGCAGAGCTCCTAGGAAAACACCGACGCACGGAGCCCGCTCCACACGGAGCTGAGCGGCTTCTCCTCCAACTTCTCTTTTCCAGGCAAGAAAGAAGCCCCCGTTCCCGAGCCGGGGTTTTAACCCGATCCCGTTGGTTATCGGGCAGCGACTGGACACGGCACCGACGCTCACAAAGCCAGCGCTGCCAGGCGGGAATGCTGCTCGGCGCTGGGAAAACCCCGGTCCCGGCCGCCCCTCGGCGCATCCCATCGCCGCTCCGGGCCCAGTGTCCCCAGAGAGCGCCCATGACCTTCACGGGGTAAACATTAATTAACCCATTACCCAAACCACGGCCTCCGGCCCCTGACAGCCTCCGGGACGACGGCGCAGAACCTCTCCCGGTTCGGTACAGCCGTCGCCTCCCGCCGCGGATCCCCCCGTGCCGCAGACGGACCGGAGCCGGGAGAAGGAGCCGGGATGGAGCCCGACCGCACCGACAGACCCAAAGGATGGGGACGGGACGGGGACGGGGACGGGGACGGGGACGGGACGGGACGGGGACGGGGACGGGGACGGGACCGGACCCACTGCAGCCCCCGCCGCCCCGCACTCACGGGTAGGGCTCCTCGGGGCCCACAACGCCGCGCAGCACCACCATGGCCCGGCACCGGGGAGCTCCCGCAGGAAGTGGCGTCAGAAGGGCGGGACTCTTCGTGGTCCCGCCCCCGGGGTGCCACGGGGTGTGGGGGGGAACCGGGTCCCGGTGGTGGTGGGGGAACCCCCAGAACCGGGGCTCGGCGGTGACGGAACCCCGGGGACGTGGCCCCTTTAAATCCACTGCGCTGCCGCGGGGCTCTTAAAGGTGCCGCGCCCTGCACGGCGGCGGCGCTGTCCCTCCCGGCCGCTAGGCGGCGCTGCGGCCGCGTTCCCCGCGGGGAATTTGCATGCGGCCCCCGCAGCGGACCAATGGGGGAGGCGGGGCGGGGCGCGGAGGGTGCGATGAGCCAATGGCGGCGCGGGGCGGGGCGGCGCCGCGCCCCGCCCCGTACCCGCGGGGAGAGCAGCCTCCGAGCGGCAGCGATCGCGCCCCGGCCCCGCCGCAGCCCGACCCCGGGCGGCCGCCGCTGCTATGCGGCTTCGCGGCGCTCGGCCTCCACCGGGTAAGCGGGGACGCACCGCCGCCCCGGCCCCGTTGCCGGCACCGGGACCTCCCCTGCGGCCGCTACCGGCGATCTGGGGCTCCTCGCCGCGCTCGGGGGCTGGGCGGGACCGGGGCCGGAGACCGGCCGCGTCCCTTGGGTGGGCTGGGACCCCTGCGGTCGGTTGCTGGGCGGGAGCGGGGCGCCACTTCTCCCCCCCTCTCTATGGCCGGTTACCGGCCGCTTCCCCCTCGCGGGGCCGGGGCTCCGGCTCCTTCCACCGCGGCCGCTCCCGGCGCGGCCCCTTAGTCCCCTGCGGGCGTTACTGTCCCGGCCGGTTAGAGCCCCCCGCGCCCCGCCCCGCCCCGCCCGGGGAGACGGGACGGAGCCGCCGCCGCCCTGTGCCCGCACCCGGAGCAGTCCCGAGGCAGCGGCCGGAGGGGGGGGCCGGGACCGGGTGGGAGCCGCTGGTTCATCCCGGCCAGGGGTGGCCGTTTTCCCCCCGCGGTTGGCGGGGCCGCCGGTCCCCGGGTTCAGATGGGAGCCGCCGCTGCCACGTGCCCCGGGGCCGGGCTCAGCCCTGGGGACGAGCCCCCTGCCCGTCCCGGAGGACCCTCCCGTGGCCCCCCTTAGCTCCGTCTGTCCCCAGGGACCGGCAACCACCGGGCCCGGACTCCCCCATCCTCGCTTCAGACCCCGCTGTGGCGTGAGCCCGCCGGAGAGCCGGGGGTGTCCGTCCGCGGCCGGTGCCGGTGGCACAAAGGCCCCGTCGGTCACACCCCGCCCGTGCCGCCGCCGCGGGGTATTTTTAGCCCGGTGCAGCCGCTGTCGCTCCCGAGCACCTGCCCCCGCCGGGACGCCCCAAATCCCCCCCGCAGCCGGGAGGCACCGAGCGGCCGGGAGGGGACAAAGGGGCACGGCTCAAGGTCACCGCGGGCCGGGGTGCCACGGTCCCCTGGGCACGCTCCGGCCACGCTCGGGCTCCGGTCCCCTGCGGGGATGTGGCAGCGTGGGCAAGGCCG
Source organism: Amazona ochrocephala (assembly GCA_039720435.1). Taxonomy (NCBI): domain Eukaryota; kingdom Metazoa; phylum Chordata; class Aves; order Psittaciformes; family Psittacidae; genus Amazona; species Amazona ochrocephala. Next base: position 30,362,650 of record CM077885.1, read on the forward strand.
CGGCTGGAGCCAGCAGCTCCGCACCCGGCTCCCGGCAGCACCGGTGCTGGCACTGAGCGATTTGGCGACTCGGCGGCACGGCGCCAGGGGAGCACGTGCCTGGGACGAGTCTCGCTCTGGTTCTGCTCATGGCACTCACCGGTGCAGGGGACGGAGTTCAGGCGCGGAGCAGAACGCTGCTGCGGTGCGGAGCGGAGAGGGTCCCTGTCCCCTGCCCCGTTGCCTCCCCCACGATGGGGATGGCTGCGGTAGAGGAGGGGAAACTGAGGCAGCGCGGGCTCCCCTCGGCGGCAGCGGCTTAGCAGAGTGCGGCGGGGCTGCGAGCGGATGCGGCAGCGGCTGCAGTGGGGCGCGGGGGAAGCGACCGCGCTGGAAATAGGTTCCCCTTTCCAGAAGTCGCTGCCGTCTCCCGCGTGCTGCCGCGTTCTCTTGGGCTGCCGGGGCACCACTGCCCGTACGTGGCACCGCCGCGGCCGTGAGCTCCCTCTTTGCCTTTGGCACAATGAAGTTGCCGGTGCAGCCTTGTCCCAGTGGGCTCTGGTTGTGCTGGGGCTCGGTGCTGGGCGGTGGGGTCAGGGTGCGATGTGCTGGTTCCTCCGATGCGTGCCGTCGGGGTGAAGCAGAGTTGAGGCGCTCACAACCCTGCATCACCCTGGGGATCCCACATCCCCCATGGGTTCCCCCGCACTTTGGGACTCTTCTGGTGTCCCCATGTGAGGAGGTGCCCTGTCCCCCATGGGGGACCCACAGTGCGGCTCTCCCCTCCCAGTGGGTCTGTTATCTGCATGCGCTGGTCCCCCGTATCCCGGTATCCGCTGCCTGCAGGGCCGGGCTGGGCTATCGGGTCCGGCAGGCCCCTTCCCCCTCCAGCAGCAGGGCCCCGGCCCTATCTCATTAGCTTGAGATTAATGAGGCTCCTGCGCTGTCTTTAACTCCTTCCTGCTCACCGGCTCCTGCCACCAGCTCCGCTGACCCTCTGCTCCGCTTCTCCCGGCAGGTTTGCGCCAACACGTGCCAGAAGCTGAGCCGGAGGAGGACTGAGGGACACCAGGCTTCAAGTGGGGGGACACCGCATTGACCCCAGAAAGTGCCCGGTTGGTGACGGAGACAGCGATGCGCCGGACCACAGCTGCTGCCTGTTGAGCCCAAGGAGGCTTCGGACACATTCACCGGCAGCACCCTGACCCCCGGGAGCCCTCGAGTGAAGGAGGCATCGGGGCAAGGCTGAGGGGGGCCGGGGACACATCCTGCTGCCCTGACCTGCCGGTGGTGGTGGCCATTCCTGCCCTGACACCCCACCAGCGCTGCAGCCCCTCGGCCGCCCTCTCCCCCCTGGGCAGCCCCCTCGCAGGGCTGCCCCCCACGGCACGGCCCAGCCTTGGAGCACAGCAGCGTGCCGGGCGCTGCCCCCCGTCCCCCCCGGGCGCTGCCCCCCGGGTGCGTCGCCCCCCGTGCCCCCGGGGACCCGCCGCCCGCCGGCAGAGCCATGAAGCTGCAGGCGGTGATGGAGAACCTGCAGCGGCAGCAGCGCGCGCGGCTGCAGCAGGCGCTGGAAGCGCGGCAGCAGGAGCAGCAGCAGCAGCATCGCTCCACGTCCCCCCCGGCGCAGCCCCCAGCCAGCACCCCAGCCCGTGCCCGCGGTCAGGATGCGGCCCCGGCGCCCTCGGAGGAAGGAGCGGAGCCCGAGAGCGCGCACATGCAGCGGGCGCAGATGGCCGCTCTCGCTGCCATGCGGGCGGCAGCCGCCGGCCTGAGCCACTCGTCCAGCCCCGGGCCGTCGGATGAGAGCCAGGCCTCGGAGGAGGAGGAGGAGGAGGAACACGGCGAGGAGGAGGAGGAGGATGGCGGGTACCAGCAGGAGATGGGCTCTGAGGAGGAGGAGGATCTGTGAGTGTCCGCCAGCACTGGAGAAGGGGCAGGGATGTGATCCTGCTCTGGTGGGGTTTGGTATAGATGGGGACACCGGCTTCCTGCTGGGGCTGGGAGCGGTGGTGGAGGCTGCCAGGGAAGCCTGTGCTGTGGATTAGTGCCGACGGGATGTCTTGGAGCAGGAGCTGCCATGAGTCCTCCTGCTGGGCTGGCATGGGGCGATGTTCTATCTCTGCCCAGGAGCTGTGTGGGGCTGTGACAGAGGACCTGGGCTGGCTCTAAATAATGCAGAGCCCTCGTGGCTGCCTCCTCGTAGCCTCTTTGGAGCAGGGAATATACCGGGAGCCATATGGCAGAGCCGCCGCTGGGGCTGCACCAGGTCGCTGTGTGCCTGTCGGGTGGTCCCAGCCCCACAGCTGTGGGGTGCCCATGGGGAAAGCAGGTGGGAGAGGGGGGATCCTAACCCCGTGTGGGACCCAACCTCTGAATCTTTCCTCTCCCCCCCCTGCTCTAGGAAGGGCAAGTGGGATGAAGATGACTTTGAAGAGGACCTGGGTGAGGAGGAAGAGGAAGAAGAGGAGGAGGAGGAAGAGGAAGAGTACGAGGAGGAGGAAGATATGGGAGAGGAAGGGCTTGGCTCGGCTGAGGCGGTGCGGGCCGGCGCGGGCTCCCTGCTGCTCCGCAAGCCGCCGGCGCCGCAGCACTACCGGGGCGAGCCCCAGCGGGTGCCGGGCGGGCAGGAGCTGCTCCCCCCGGGGCTGAGCCATGCGCAGCCCCCGCCACCGGCGTCCGACCACGGCGACTGGACCTATGAGGAGCAGTTCAAGCAAGTAGGTGCCCGCCGAGACACGCGCGCGTCCCCCTCTGCCCGTCCTTCCCTGCTCCCGGCTCTGCTGCGCGTCCCTGTCGGTGCCGCCGTGTTCTCCGGTTGAGCTGCTAAGAACGTGCTGGGTTCCTCTGGGGTTTTGGTGCTTGGGCTCAGCCTCGCACCCTCCCGGGTTGGTGGCTTTGGTGGGATCCGGTGTCCCCGTTGGCACCGAGGCCGAGCGCAGGCGGATGGTGCAATGGGGTTTGCCGCAGGGATTCTTGCTGATAACGATGTGAAAATCCGTCCCAAACTGCAGCTCTGGGGTTCCCTCTTCTCCACCCTTCCCAAGCTGCTTTTGGTGGGGACCTGGCTTACTCCCCATCACCATCACCCCAGAGGTGATACCCAGCGGGACGGCTCTAGCCCCATGGATGCTGCAGGCTCTGGAGCTCACTGTGCCCCGCTTCCAGCTAATAGAAGGAAACGTTGTGAGAGCTGGGGCTCCCCGGGGGCCGCCCGGCACCTTTGATGTGTGTGTTTAAATACATCTGAGTTTAGGGCTGGGGGAAGGGACAGGAGCCAACAGCAGCAGATGGGACCCAGATGGAGCGGCCGGGGCTTGGTGGTGGCCTTTCGGGAGGGATGCGATGGCCCCTGCCCCTTCCCCTTCGCATCCTTCCCGAAAGGGGGAAGGGGCTGCCGGGATCCGCCGGCACATCTGGATGCGGGGAGGAAGCACAAGCCAGCGTGGAGCGTGCGGCCACGCTCCGGCCCCGGCGGCTCCCACACTGCTCCTGTCTTGTGGTTTCTCTCTTTGGTGCTTCCTGCTGTCGGGGAGCGAAGGGCCGGGCCCTTGAGTTCATATCTGCAAAAGGCTTTTGTGATACCGCAGCTGTGATCTTCCTGTTTGTCACCGTGCCGGTGCCCGGCAGTCACTCGCAGCCCTTGGGATGCAACAGGAAGATCCAGGGAGGGTGGGTGGTGGTGCCCGCAGGGCTCGCGCCACGCTGGTGCAGCAGCCCATAGATGTGCTATGGCACAGCCACAGCACCTGGGGACACCGGCCTGGGTCCCAGCAGGGCTCATCCTAGTGGAAGGCTCCCCAGTACCGTGGTTAATCATGGGAACAGCCAAGGGGGGCGGAAAGCGGCCGCTGTGGGCAGAGCAGAGGCCGGGAGAGGCTTTCCCCGGCGCTTGGATCGCAGCCGCTGGAGCCGGGCCAGGGGTTGCTCGGCTCAGCTCCACGCGGCGCTGGCCGGGAGCTCCTCCTTGGCCACCCTCCAGCGCGTGCCGTGCTCCAGCCCCGGCACTGCCGGGCCCGCAGAGGAGCAGCAGGAATGTAAACAGTGAGTGCCGGTGTGGGGGATGCGTTCCCCGCGCCCCCCCAGTGCACCGTGGCCATACACATCCTGGTGGGGATGCGGTGCCGGGAGCGGAGCTGTGCCGGTGCTCTGCCTTCCCGCCGTGGTGGGGAGATGAGGAAGGGGTGGTTTGGGTCCAGTGGTGCTCTCCCTGCAGCCGCGGTTCGGGTTCAGCTCTGGGTGTGCTGGTGAAGGACCCAGTCTGGCGCTCTCTGTGCTGGAGGACGCGGTCCTCACCGGGCAGTGCCACTGTGCGAGTCCCCATCTGCACCAAAACCTCTTGCCAGGGGCTGTCCCCATCCTCCACGATGGAGTTTCATTGACCCATATGGGACAGATTCCTGCAAACTGAGTTGAGCCTTGGGGTGAAGAGGAGGAGGAAGAGGGCCCAGGTCCAGGAAGGGGAGGGCGTGAGGAAGAGTTATGGAGGTTATGGAGGTGAGGGAGCCGGCGCGTGGCACCTCCCCGTCCCCGGGGACAGCTACCGCGAGGCAGAGGTCAGCTCGGCGCTGACCCGGGCGCAGGCAGCAGAACAAAGGAGCCCCCGGCGCCATGGGGGGCTCGGTGGCTCCTCAGTGGGGATAGGGGCGTTCTGGGGGCAGGAGGAGGAGGCTCCCCACGGGTGATGGCTGCCACGTCCTCCTCCTCCTCCTCCTCCTCCTCCGGGCTCGCTTTCGGTTTGACCTTGTGCCTATCGTAGCAAGGAGGGGACCGGGATGGCATCAGCACATCGTGATGCTCTTGTGTGGGTTTGGATCGTCACCCCTAAAGGCACAACAGGTCCCCCCAGGGGTGGGTGATGTCTGCTTGGTTGTGGTGGTCACAGGGGCTGGGGGTGAGCCTGGGCACCGCCGGGGCACCGGTCCCGCTGCTGTTCCATAGGGAACAAGCCAACCCCTGCCAAGGCTGCGGTACTGCCCACAGCGAGCTCTGCTGGGACAAACCTGCTTTGAGTCCATGCCCCAGCCCCGGGGCTCTGCGCAGAACCCCCCCTCCTGACCTTTCTGTTTCGTTACTGCTATTACTGTGCCCCACTAACACCAGTTTCCTGCCTGTGCCCCTTGTGGAGCTTCCTGTGCTGCCTGCGCTCCCTCGGGCACCACCACCATGTCCTGCGGGGGGGGGATCTGCCTCCTGGTGCCCCCTGCACTGCCACGGTCTCTGTTTTGGGTGTCCCCTTTGGGGTGCTGCGTTTGGGGTGTCACAGGCTGGTGTTTAACACCCTCTCGTTCAGAGGAAGCACCGGAGGCTTTGAGAAGCTGGGGGTGAGGTGCCGGTGCTTTGGGGGGTGCATGAAGTTCCTTAAGCTGCCCCAAATGGGGGCACGGTGGCACATGGGGGGTGAAAACCTCAGCCCTTATCTTGCACTGAGCAGCTCCCCCCATTACAGTGTTTCAAAGGGCAATGGTCGAGGAGGGGGGGAAAGAAAGAAATAAACCAAAAGCAAACCTACAGCTTTGGGGGGGAGGGGGGGCAAAACCGGCCCCCCCCCATCCTGCCTGCTTCTGGGATTCCACACACCGGGAACACAGCGACTCCCGGGAAGATGAATGATGGGATTTTTCTGTGGGAAAAGCCTGGTTTTCCTCCAAACCCCAGGCTCTGATTAAGACGTGGGGACTCTGAACCCTCCGTCCCATGGTTTATTTCCTTTGCCCCCCCCCCCCCCCCCGGCTCTGGCCGGGGGCACGGGGGGGCCCAACGGCCCCTCCACGAGGGTCCAATTGGTGTCTTTAAAGTATTGATTAGTGCTTTATTGCATGAGCCGGGTGCGGAGGGAGGGCGAGGGGGCCCCTGCGCAGGGAAAGGGAGACCCGCGTGTCACCGCCCGGCCGGGGGCCACCGTCCCCCCACCCCTAAAGGCGGTTGAGCTCTGGCCGGTGCTGCGGCGTGGCCAGATAAAGGGCAGCACCATGGGGCCCCCCCGGCCGGGCGCTGCTGTGCTGGGAGGAGGCAGATAACGGGGGCGAGGAGGGGACCAGAGCGGGTCGGGGTGCTGGGACCCCTCCTGGGACAAGGGCTATATCCACCGCGGTGCCGCCGTCCTGTGCCCGGCTCGCTGCAGGGTGCTCCCAGCCGGGATCCATCCCGGTAATTGGCTCACGGTGCTCAGGGAGCGTTCTCGGAGCCGTAATCCTACCGGATCCCTGGCCGGGGGTCAGGGGCTTCCTGGTGAGAGCGGCTTAGCCCCCCCCAGCCCTGCCTGCTGCCCGCACAGCTCCGCGGGTGCCGGTGCTTGGACACTGCATGAAGCCATTTCTCCTAACAAGATAATGCATAACGTAGGGGACAGGGATGTCCCCCCCCCAGTGCGAGGTTCTTGGCCAGTGCCTTCACTGCGTTTGCTTCTGGGTGAACCAGCACCCCACATTGGCATTGTCTGTTAATGTCCCCCCCCAAAGCTTCGGCTCCCCCCTGCTCCAGCTGATTCAAGGGCTGCAGAGGAGGCGGCTGCCTCCCGGCTCCGGCACAGCTGAACCAACAGGGATGAGGGTTTATTTAAAAGAAGAGGGGAAAAAAAAGAGCAGAGCAAGGGAAGGTCTTTTGTCAGCAAAGCAAACACCCGCCCGGCCGCAGGGCGGTTGGGCAAGGGTGCAGCATTGCTCCATCACCCTATTTCTGGCCCAAACCGCAGGAGCGGGGCCTGGGGCTCAGCCGGATGTGCTGCAATCAGGGGCCGGGGTGAGGGGTGGGGGGTGTTTTAGGGATGGGGGAGCTCTCTGTTGGGACCTGCCTGCTGGGCTGCTCACCGGGCTCTGAGTCCCTGGGGCAGCCACATCGGGGGGCTCAGGGTGCAGGCCCCAGCTCCCAACCTGCTCCCGGCCCCTTGAGTTGGTCACTTCATGTGCCTGTGCCAGGGACCCTTCTCAATGGAGCTGGTGACAACCCACGTGTATCCCATGGAGGGGGCAGCCGCATCCCTGCTGTGGTGACTTCCCTGTGCCTCCTGCTAGAGATGGCAGCCGGGAGCACCCGGCAGACACTGGCCTTAAATCCCTTTGGCAAAGAGCTTTGCCTCCTGCCTCAGTTTCCCTGCCTGCCTCGCAGCCAGATTTCGGGGCTGATGGCCCATTGCTGACTCCCTGTCAAAACCATCTGCTGGATGCCTGCTGGCCCTCCTCCAGCTCCCGTGGGCAGGACTGGGGCGTGCGGGACCCCCCCAATACCCCCTCATTGCAGCGGGGACACTGGTGTGGCCGGTGGAGTTGCTGTGCCACGGATGGACGGAGCTCGCATTTCAGGAACAGATTTGCAATTAGACAAATCCGGGTGGCGGTGGAAGCCCTGGTGACAGTGACTCATCTGCTCCGGCTCCCAGCGATCCCGCTCTAAGCCCATCATTTACATATGGTGGAATTTAAACCCCAGCTCTGCTGCTGGGGCCGCTGTCCCTCTGTGCTCACACTGCCCCACACCCGGAGGTCTCAAGGGGAGGGACAGCCCAAAGCGGGGAGCTCACCGCGTCCCCCAAGGCTTTGCTGTGGTTCTCTGTCCGGAAAAGCTTTGCTTTTGGCCATGTTCCCCCCCCGGCCCGTGCCACAGGGCTGCGGGTGAGCCGGGCGCTGGGTGTTGCTGCCTGGGTCGAGCTTTGTGCACCCTGCCTGGCTGCACTGAATTAATATTTGCACAAGGTCTGGGGCGATAGCGAGCTTGTGTCAAGGGCATGCACCGGCACGCACGAGGGCCAGCATCCCATTGCCCGGCTTAGAGGGGGGGGGACAGCCCCCAGAACCCCCGTCCCACCGCCGCTTGGCCCCGAGCTCTCAGCTCAGCCACTGCTGCCCAGCAGGACCTTTGGAAACCATGGTTTGAAATGCAACTGCAGCGGGATTTGCTTCCTCCTCCGCAGGAAGGGGAGGCAGCAGCAGCAGCAGCAGCAGCAGCAGCAGCCGCAGCGCAGCCGTCCTGGGAGCCGGTGTCAGCCCTCCCGGGCCGGTGGCTCCGGTGTGTGGATCCATGCGGAGCATTGCGGTGGCTGCCGGGCCCCGCAGCGCGGTGGGGAGGGCGGCTGCCGGCGTAGGGACAATGGTGGGTCAGGGAGGTTAAACGGTGACTAATTCGCCCATTCAATGTCCCCCTCCGTGGCGGTGACACCCGCGGTGCCGGCGCTGACACCGGCTGCGTGCCCACGGGTCACCCGTGCGGCTGCTGCCCCCAGCCTGGGCACGGGGGCTGTGTGGGTCCCCATCTAATGGGGGGGGGGGTGTTCCGGATCGGGACACTGTTTGGCCATGAGCTTCTGCTCATCCCCATCCCCCTCCCCACGTCGAGTGGGGTGGCTCCCGCAGGACCGCAACATGGATGCAGCCACAGCATCACTCGGGGGGGGTTTTGCTGGTGCTGGGAGGAGCCCGGTTGGTCTCAGGGCCCCCAGAGCTTTGGGGCAATGGCTGGGGCTGGGTTTGGGCTTGTCCCTGAGGAGGGGGCACCGGTGGGGACAGACAGTAGTGGTGGGGCCGTGTCCTGACCTGCCAAGGGGACAATGCTGGGAACCAGTGGGAACAATGGTGCCGACGGGAAGCTCGAGGCGAGGGCCCAGCGCTCGCCACCCCCCTCCCCGGCTGCCCCCGCGGAAGCGGCCGCGCTCCGGCGGCAGGAATCCCGCCGGGCCGGTCAGTGGACTCGGCCCCATCCCGCACGGGCGTGTTCCCGGTCGGCCGCGGGGCTGCAGAGCCAAACGGGAGGGGTTAAGGGGAGGGGGCACATCCCTGCTGCCCCGCCCCACCCCGCAAAGGAGACCGCTGTGCTATGGAGGGGGCTCGGGGACGGGAACAGGGAGAGGTGACCCTTCCCTAAGCCGAGCGCTTTATCTGCAGCGGGATCTGCGCCGGACTCTCCCTTTGCCCTTCGCTGGGAGGGAGCGGCCCCAGCAAACTCCATTCCTTGTGCTGGGGGGTGCCGAAGGGGCCCCACGGCCTCGGGAGCCCCAACCCTGACTCAGCCACCGGTTTACGGGAAAGCAGCTGAAGCATCTCCCGAAACGCCTCATCCCCGCGCTCCGGTTCTTACAAAGCACTTTCTTTGCCTCCGCAATTGCCCCCCGCAACCCCCACGTCGTGGCGTGCGGTCGGTGCGGGGCCGGTGCCGCGGCATGCGGGGGGCCGGGGAGCGGGACGGGAAACACCCCCGTGGTGTTTATGTTCGTTGAATAACTCGTTAGCGTGCGCGGTTCCTCCCCCGCTGCCCGGCATCGCCCCTGCGCTGTCAGCGGGACAAAGGGACGGTCCCCATGGAATGCTTGGAGGAAGGAAGGAAGAGAAGGAGGGAAGGAGGAGACACCCCCCCCCCGCCCCGCCGCCGCTTTCACACCGCTCTGGCATCAGTCAGAGCCTTGCCCTGGTACCTGCCGCAGGCGCCGCACCGGGGTGGGCTCTGCCCTGCTGCTGCCTTTGGGGTTTTTCCCTAAATACAGCAATTCAGGATTTTCCAGCCCCTGGAAGGCAGCGGGATCTGCCAGAGGGTCTGACACACACACACCCCCCCGCCCCGGGTCACGGCATGCACGTCCCAAACCGGTATCGAGGAGAAGGGAGGAAGGCCGAGAGTGCCGGGATTTCCTGGCGATGGAAAAGAGACTTGGAAATTAATCCCCAAGGCCTGAAACCCAGAATCGAGATGGGGGGGGGGGGGGGATGTTTTTAACTCAGACACGGGCTCCTCTGCAGCCACAGCCCCGCACACCCCTGCTCTGGTTGAGGGGGGACCCTGTGATGGGGACTCTCACTTGGCTCTGGTGTAAGCCCCGGCATTGGTGGATGCTTCCCCTCCCTGCTCTAATTACCCCCTCGCCTGCCTTGACGGAGAGCAGCGGGTGGGGGGGGGTTATCTCGGTCCCTCCCGGACCCCCGGCACGCACCGCTCCCGTGCCGAGGGCTCTGTGCTGCATTCCTGGCATTGCCGAGGGGCCGCCTCCCCGCCTGCCCTTTGAAAGCCAACGGGTTGGGATTTTCCCGTAATCCGGTTTGAATCGTTAATCCGGTCATCCACACCAAACGCCGGGCCCGGCATCCTGCCGGGGTGCGGGGTCAGCGCCGCCCGCCCCCCCCCTTTCCTCATTCCTCCTCCACTTAATTATCTACCTACTGGCAACAGCCATCTGGCACCGTGTCCTCAGCCGGCCATGGGGACCCATGGCGGTTGTGCCGCTGGCAAGGCGGGTCAGGCACCGTGGTGCAGAGCCCGTGGTGCTGGGTGAGCACCGGCAGCAGTGGATGCACGGGGCCAGACCCCCAGTCCCGGGAGAGGGGGGGTCTCTTCTCCTGGCTGTGCCGTGGCATCCCTGGCGCCGCACTTTCTCGCTATGGGGCCCATCCGCGGTGCGGCCTCCCCATGGGAAGGGGATCTTGTTGCGTTGCAGACTGAGCTGTTTCCACCTCCCTGCAGCCTCCCCAGTTACGAAACTGGAATCTCTTGACTCAGCGGCGGCCACGCGGCCTCTCCCGGCTCCCTGCCTGGTTCTACCTTTGCACCGAGCCTCCCTTGATGAGAAGCCGCGCTCCGCGCTGCACACGAGGGTGTGAGCGATGGCAGGAAGGGCACCGGCACCGGCACCTGCTGATTTCGGTGCGGTGGTGCCAGCGGCAGCTGCTCCGTGCCACGCTCGGTTTCACACGCTGCCCAACCGAGAGCACGTTTCTGTTCCCCAATCTTTATTTTGAGCCCCGGTATCGAAGCTGCCCTGCGGTGCCTTTCGGTGGTGATGGGGCGTGCGGCTGCCAGTGATGGTAAAGCCAGGCTGCCGTCAGTGCAAGGAAATCCTGCGTGGGGCTGCTGGGAATCGCTCACCGCTGCCCCAGTCCATGCCTGGTGGCGAGGGGGGGACAGGGACAGCTCAGTGATGCTGCAGTCACAGCACATCCTCTGCCCCAGCTCCTTGGCAGAGCCGGACCAGGGTCTGGGAAGGCTCTTGGGGGCCCCGCTGGGCCCTTCTCCCTGCTCTGGAGGGCAGTGGAGCTGTCGAAATCTCACCGGTAACCACCAGCAGCAGTTTGCGACACGTCCTTTGCCCGTCTGCAGCGCTGGGTGTGCCGCAGGGCCTCAAGGGCACCGGCTGGGAATGGGGCTCCCCTGGTGACCCCCCAGGGCTTCATCCTGGTGGGGGGACAGTGTCCAGTGGAGCTTGGATTGGGACCACCAATGCTGCGGGCAGTGGGGGGCATGTGATAGGGCGGCCACTAATCCCCATGTCCTGACTGGAGCACACTTTCCTCAGCTGATGGTTCATTTTCCTTCATCCTCTTAAACGTTCCCCTCAGGACAATGCCAGGAGGGGGGCTCATGGCCGGGGGGGGGTCCTGGCAGTCAATAGCTCTCCACACGCACCCTGGTAGCAGCTTTAGCTAAGCGCTGGCTTGCCAAAGGAACCCTCCGATGTTTTCATAAATGACCAATCCATTTTAGCGCTCTGTAGGTTAATAGGCTGCTTATGACCCCCCCGCGCTGTGCCAGGACAGCTCCATGGTCATGCCATGACCCACCATGATCCAGGACCCCTCTCCCTCTCCAGGTTTGGATTTAACTTGGGCGGCTTTCGGAGCTGCTCGAGGAAAGGCTGGATTGGCTCCAGCCCCACATCCCTCAGCCGCTCGGGATGAGTCCCCACGGCAGTGCCCGGTCTGTCTCACTCCATCCCCGGTGCCGAGGCCCCTCAAGACTCCCCTCTGCCCATGGACCCCGGGATGCTGGGGTGGGAGATGGGCTTTGAGGGCTCTCGGCCGGTGGCGGCGGTGGCTCCGGCCCTTTCCCGGGGGGATTGCTGGGGCCGGGCGAGGTTTCCAGGGGAACTGGGGGTTTATGGCTTTCCTGCACGCCCAGCCCCTCTTATCGCGGCCCCATTGATCCCTTTGATCGGCGCCGGCAGCTGAGTTCAGCCCCGCGGGGTCCGGATCCTAGGGGGGGGATGCCGGGGGGGGTACAGCGGGAGGAGGGGGCTCGCAGTGGAGCGCCGCTGGGTCCCGGTGCCACCGTGTGCCCGCGGGGCGAGCGGGTGTATGGGTGACCCGGTTAACGCGGTGCGCGCTCGCTGAGTTACGCGGTGATATTTATAGCCCCGTCCCGCTGGCAGTTGTTCAAAGCTGTCATTGAGGAAAGCGGGAGCCGCGCCGTCCATCCCCGTGGCGCCTGGGCAGCCCCTTGCTCTGACACCTCCTCCTCGAGGAGGGGGAGGAGGATCATCCCCCGGCCGCCGCCGGCGGGGAGGGACCGCGCCGCGCTTCGGCCGCCGCCGGCGGGGGCCGGGGCAGAGCCGGGCGCTCCGCAGCGCATCCCCGCCGCCATAAATCAGGCAGGAATGTGCCGGGTGCGGCCACCGCTGACAAAAGGTGCCCCGGCAGAACCGGGCGCTCGAGGTGCCGGAGGCATTGCCCCGGTGCCGGGTTCGCTCCGGTGAGCCCGGGGAGATGCTCGTGCAGGAGGAGGTGCTGCCAGCCCTGACGGGGCAGATTTGCCCTCCTCATTTGTCAGGGCTGGACTCCCGGGGACCCGGTTTGAGCGCACTGTTGCAGGCACAAGCCTCCTGGTACATGGGTGTTCACAGCGTGGCACACAAGCCGGCTCCCAATGCCAGCTCTTGGCACTGGGTCTCTCCGGCGCTACAGGTGTGGAGAAGGGAGAGTGCCAAATCATTGCCCCAGTCCGTGCCGAGCAAGATGCTAAAAATACCTGGGATTGGCATTCCCAAGAGGAGCAGGGGCCGAGCGCGGTGTTCACAGCTGCACTGGCTCTCAGTGGGGCAGGGGATGGTGGTGCCAAGTCCAGCCTCAGCTGCAGGGACCCTGGGGACCCCATGGCCCCACTCATGGATCCGCAGAGCACTCAACATCCTGTGAGGCTCTGGGATCACACCCCAGGGATGCTGTTTTGGGGAGGTGGAGAGTCTGGGGTGGTGAGGAGCATCAGTACAAGAGTGGGGAGCATCGGTACAGGGGTGGGGAGCATCGGTACAGGAGTGGGGAGCATCGGTACAGGAGTGGGGAGCATCGGTACAGGGGTGGGGAGCATCAGTACAGGAGTGGGGAGCATCAGTACGAGAGTGGGGAGCATCGGTACAGGAGTGGGGAGCATTGGTACAGGGGTTTCTGAGCGTTGTTCTCCTCTCATTGTGCAGCTGTATGAGCTGGATGGTGACCCCAGGAGGAAGGAGTTCCTGGATGATCTCTTCAGCTTCATGCAGAAGCGAGGTGAGCCCCCCCCTCCAGACCTCCACCCCAAAGGCTGCCCCTGCTCCCCCCCTCATTTCTTCGCCCCTCATCCCAATCCCGAGGTCAGTCCCAGCTCCAGTCGGACCCATGGTTAATTTTTAACCTCTTCGCACAACGAGGTCAAACCTGTTGGGCTGGATCCAGGCCCCCCTCACCCGGCCCTGCTCTTGGCCCACCCTGGGCACATTGCCCCCACTCTGTGTCCCCCCCTCGGTTATCACCGAGGATGAAGCCCCTTGCCACCTCTTCACTCTGCTGGGGTGCAGGATGGTGTGTCGGGGGGGGGCGGTTATGGAAAGGGCTGGAAGCGAAGCTAAGGGTCTGGTTCCTGCATGGAAAACAGCTCTGGAAGTGCTGACACATCGCTGCCTCCAGCCCTTTGTGGGGCAGGCGCTGGGGGAAGCACGTGTGGTGTGTGTGTGTGTGCACAGGGTGGGGGGCGCTGGCAGCATCCCACCGAGATCACGCACCGGTGCTGGGCAGGCAGAGAGGGGGATGCGCTGCAGCTCCTTCCCCATTGCTAAAGGGGTTACCCCCCCCCCATATGGGACCCCTGTTATAAATAACTCGTGTTGCCGGGTGCCGCTGGGCTCAGCCTGAGAAACCGCGTTCAGCTGCGGCTGCAGACGTGAGTTTCTGTTTCCTTTGCTCATGACGCTGATGCTCAGAGGGGGGGTCCAAGGGGGGAAGGAGATGGTGGGAGGGAGGGGATGAGCAGCACCCCCCAACTGCCTCGCTGGGGGTCTCGATGGCTTCCCCCCGACTTTGCTGGGGTGAGAAGGCAGAACCCAGACCCGCTCTCTCCTCCCTTCCCCGCTCCCCAGGGACCCCCGTCAACCGGATCCCCATCATGGCCAAGCAGGTGCTGGACCTGTACATGCTGTACACGCTGGTGACGGAGAAGGGCGGCCTGGTGGAGGTGATCAACAAGAAGCTGTGGCGGGAGATCACCAAGGGGCTGAACCTGCCCACCTCCATCACCAGCGCTGCCTTCACCCTGCGCACCCAGTGAGCGGCGGGGGCTTGGCACGGCGGGCAGGGAGGGGAGGGTCCTGTGATGGGGATGGCGCTGCCCTGCATGGGGGGACAGGGATGGATGGGTGCCACCCCTCCGGGGTGTCCCCAGCCACGGCGTCACCATCACCATCCGCATCCCTTTCCTCCGGCAGGTACATGAAGTACCTGTACCCCTATGAATGTGAGAAGCGAGGGCTGAGCAACCCCAACGAGCTGCAGGCGGCCATCGACAGCAACCGGCGGGAGGGCCGCCGGCAGGGCTTTGGCAGCTCCCTCTTCACCTACTCCCCCGGTGGCACCCATGGGCTCCTCTCCTCCCCGAAGCTGCCGGTGCCAGCGCTGGGGTTGGCCTCCGCCACCAATGGTGGGTCCATCGCTCCCGTCCAGAAGATAAAGAAAGGTAACGGCTGCCATGGGGAGCAGGCTGTGGGCTGAGAGGGGGGGAGTCACGCTCCCATCCGCCTCCTCTGGGCACTGGGGATCGTTTCAGGCACCCTCACTCTGGTCAGGGGCAGGAGGAGCTGGGCATCCACGGACCCACAGGGACACCCTGGGGTGGTGGCATCCATCCTGTGCCCCGCATCCCTGACCGCCGCTCTGCCCCTGCAGAGGAGGACTCCCCCATCCCCATCTCCGTGCCCAGCCGGCTCCCGGTCTCGCTGGCCGGACACCCCGTGGTGGCCGCGCAGGCGGCCGCGGTGCAGGTGGCGGCGGCAGCTCAGGCCGCGGCGCTGGAGCAGCTGCGGGAGAAGCTGGAATCGGGGGAGCCTCCGGAGAAGAAGATGGCGCTGGTGACGGATGAGCAGCAGCGGCTGATGCAGCGGGCGCTGCAGCAGAACCTCCTGGCCATGACGGCCCAGCTGCCCATGAGCATCCGCATCAACAGCCAGGGCACCCGCTCGCCAGGTCAGTGCCAGCCCCGGCAGAGCCCCCCTGCCCATGGTCCTTGCGGGGTCCATAACCCGGCTCTTCCCCAGCAGAGAACCGCCAGGACTCAGCCACCGGCCTGAGCAGCAACGGCACCAACAGCATCAGCATGTCGGTTGAGATCAACGGTATCGTCTACACAGGTGAGGGGCTCGTCCTCTGCCGTCCCCAGCATGCCCCAATGCTGGCATTCCCGGCAGCATTGGCACGGCCGCCCCGTGGCTCAGCCCCCTGCTCTCTCCCCAGGTGTGCTGTTCGCCCAGACGCCCGGCCCTTCCTCCTCCTCTTCCTCCTCCTCCTCCTCCTTGCTCCCTTCCTCTGCCTACAGCAAAGGCAACGGCGGTGGCAGCGGTGGCAGCCGGACCAGTGGCAGCGGTGGCAGCGGGGTGGGCAGTGGCGGTGGCACCGCGGCACCGACCAACCTGGCCGTGCCCCCCACTTCTACCTCCAACAATGCTTCGCCTTAAACACCCCTGCACCGGGGCCTCACCGGGGCCTCATTGGGGTCTCACCGGGCTCTGCCCATGTCCTCGTGTTGTTGGGTTTCCCTTCCCAAACCAGAAAAGCTTTAGCCCAAGGGGGGGTTTTGCCGGAGCCGCCGGCTCATCCCGCTGCGCCGCGCCGGTCCGGGACCGTTTACCTCACTCACATCACACTTTGCACTGTACATTTATTATTATTATTAATTATTAATTATTATGTTTGACCTCATGTTACCTCCAGACAGACGCACGGGCGCCTGCCGGCGCGAGCTGTAGTGAAACCCCCCCTCCGGTGCACTCTCTAAAGGCAAAAACACCCATAGATGAATTGGGAATTTCAGGAGATATTTTATCCATGTAGATCCTCATTTAGATCCTTTTCCCCCATCCCCAATCCTTTTCTTTTGAGGACTCGCTATATGGGGTTTTAAGAGGTTGTTGTTTGATTGTTTCGTTGTAAATAGCTTCTATTTTATTCTCAGAAAGAAGAATCAAACTTTAACATGCAAAGTGATATATATTAGTGGTCATCAGGGAAACAGGAGCTTGGAAAACTGGGAAATCTGTAGTGGAAACTGGGAAAGCTTTAGTGGAAAGCCTGATTTTTATTCCTTCCCCCATTATACTACTGTGGAAAGCCCATTTGGGCATCTTTTCCTCCTCAAAACAAGCAGCGTGGTGAGAGCAGGAGCCAGGAGATGTTTAGGGGGGGGATATTGGCTTAAATAGCCACTTAGCAATGGGATGCAGGAGCTCGTATCCATGATGGGAATGCTCAAGGACCAGGGGGCTGTGGGATGCTCCGGTCCTTCAGGTCTCTGGAGCATCCCCCAACCCTAAGGATGCATTTGAAGCATCTTTCTCTCCCCATCCTGCCACGTTGAGGATTTTCCCACTTTTTTAACCTTTCCTTGCCCCCCCCCTCCATCCCAAAACATCTGCGTGAGACACAATCACGACCCGATACCGAACCCCCCCCTACTTGCCCCCACTTCGGTATCTCAAGTCCTCAGGTTCCCACCTCAAGCACAGGGTGGGTTGTTTTTTCCCCCCCTTCCCCAGGTGCCTGGTGGGGGGGGTTCTGTTGCTGTTGGACCCCCCCTTTTCTATTCTTTTCCCTTGGGGAAGAGGCGATCTCAGGGGATTTGGGGCTTTTCCAGCTTGTTTTTAGCCTCTTTCCACAGCTGGAAGTGCTCCTTTAGTGGCTCCATGAACCCCATCCCTTATGGGGGGGAGGGAGATGATGCAGGGGAGGGGTCCATCCACCTCCTGCCGCTATCAGATCCAGCTCTCCACAAGGAGATATCCCAAAGGAGGGGGGGGGGGGTGGGTTCTTATGCCCAGGGTGAGCTTTAGATTGACTTTTTCCTTTGTACAGTCACCGTTTTGGGTTGGTTTCTTTATTTCTCATGATTTTCACCCTCCTTTCCCACCCCTTGTTTTTTGGGTTGGGTTTTGGGGTTTTTTTTTTGAGACTATATTACCTCCCACTGGATTTTTTTGGGTTGTTTTTTTTTTAACATATCCGTTTTAAAACGAGAATAATAATAATGCAAAAGAAGCCTAAATCAGTTTCTCTGGGGTTTAGAAAAGCAAAACTAACAGGAACGGACCCAGCTGCAGCCGCGTGGACCCAGCGGGCGCATCTTAACTCAGGTAAAACTAGAAAGGAGAATGAAAAAGAGAGACTAAAAAAGACAAAAAAAGGCAAAAAAAAAGAAAGAATAGGAATGAAAAACCACATTCTACCTCTGCGAGCGGCGGCCTCGGGCGCACCGGGGCCCCGGTGAAAGATTTCAGTTTTGCAGCCATTCAGGTATTGAAACTTTTGATGATTTAATGAATAAAAAGGAAAAAAAAAATAAAATAAAATAAAAAAAAATAAATTTAAAAAAAAAAGAGAAAGAAAAAATAATGAAAAAAAAAAGATTAAAAAAAAAGGAGAAAATAAAAGAAAAACCACTGAAAGTTTACATTTTATAATAACATTATTATACAGATTGTATTTAAACGTCAGAATATTTAAGACAATTGTAACCCTGTAAAGTTGATGAAATATTAAAAAAAAAAGGAAAAAAAATAATATATATATGTATAAAAGTGTGGTGGGGGGGGTTGCGTCGGGGGGTGCCCCCCCACTGCCCTATGGGGGTGCTTATAGAGCCATAGAGTAGCCATAGGGCTGGGGAGTGGCCAGGGTGTCCCTGTGGAGTGCCTAGAGGGTCCCTATGGGGTGGGCATGGGACTACGGGGTCCTCATGGGGTGCCCATAGGGTGCCCATGGGGTCACTATGGGGTGCCTATGGGGTTATGGGGTCCTTTACAGGGTGTCCATAGGGCTTCGGGGTGTCCATGGGGTCCCTATGGAATACATACAGAGTGTCACGGGGTCCTCATGGGATGCCCATAGAGTGTCCATGAGGTCCCCCTATGGGGTGTCTATAGGGTTATAGGATCCTTTACAGGGTGTCCATAGGGCTTTGGGGTGTCCATGGGGTCCCTATGGAATACATACAGAGTGTCACGGGGTCCTCATGGGGTGCCCATAGGGTGTCCATGGGGTCCCTATGAAGTGCCTATAGAGTTATGGGATCCTTTGCAGCGTGTCCAGAGGGCTGTGGGGTGTCCATGAGGTCCACACAGGGTGTCCATAGGGCTTGGGGTGTCCATGGGATCCCTATGGAATACACACAGAGTGTCACGGGGTCCGCATGGGGTCCCTATGGGGTGTCCATAAGGTTATGGGATCCTTTACAGGGTGTTCATAGGGCTCGAGGTCACCCTACAGGGTGCCCCTATGGGGCATCTACATGGGGTCCCTACGGGGTATCCATAGGGTTAGGGGATCCTTTACGGGGTGTTCATAGGGCTTGAGGTCTTCTCATGGTGTGTCCCTATGGGGTGTCCATAGGGTCATGGGATCCTTTACAGGGTGTTCATAGGACTCGAGACGCCCCCCCCATAGCGTGTCCTTATACAGTCTCCCATTGGGGTGCCTATATGGGATGCCTATATGGGGCGCCAGGGCGCGCCCCGCCCCACGCGGCCGCCTTTGATTGGCGGAGGGCTCAGGCGGGGCGGCGCTCTAGGTGCCCGCCGCGCTCTCTCTGTCCCTGGCGGACCGCGAAGATGGCGGCGCCCATGGAGGTGGCGCTGGTGACGGACGCGGCGGGGCCGCTCTGCAACTGCTCGGCCTGGGAGCTGCACTCGGGCTCGGCGCTGCCCGGGTACCGCGGCGGCAACAGCGGCCCGCGGGGGCTGGCGCTGCTGGGCGGCGAGCACCTCCTGGGCGCGCAGCTCGGCAAGAGCTACATCAACGTCTGGGAGCTCCAGAGGAAGGTACCGGCGCCGCGGCCGGGCCCGGGAGGCCTCGGCTCGGGAGGGACGGGGGACCCCGTCCCTTGTCTGTGGTGGGGGTCCCTCTCCCCCATGGAGACCCCGCCCGCATGGCCCCTTTCCCCATAGAGAGCCTTGGTCCGCATGGTCAATCTCCCCCCACCGCGGTACCCCCTCCCTGGAGACCCCCATCTCTGTGGTGAAGGCGCCTCTCCCCATGGAGACCCCTTATCCTCCCTCGCTCCACAACGGCCTCCATCACCAACAGCCCTCTTTCCACAGACACCCCCCCCCCAGTGACACTCCTGAGCCCCCCCCATGCTGAATGGCCGCTGTGTTCTGTCTGCCCCCAGGACCAGCTCCAGCAGAAGATCATCTGCCCTGGGCCGGTGACCTGCCTGACGGCCTCTCCCAATGGGCTCTACATCCTGGTCGGGGTTGCCGAGAGCATCTACCTGTGGGAGGTGAGGGGTTGGCACAGGGAACGGGGAGGGATGGGGTCACATCCTGACCAGTTCACAGCCACCCCTCTCCCCTTCGAGCTCAGTGAACCCACACGGTCTGGGCCCTCCCGTGGGGCTTTGCTGGGTCCTGGACATCGCAGCTGCGCTGTGGGCTCCACGGTGCCCTAAGGGACAGCGGCTTCCGTGGGTGTGCAGCTCATGGGCAGCTTGGCAAAGCAGGGGCAAGAAAGTGCTGGGAAGTGCTGGGTGAGCTCGAGGGCTGTTCTTTGGGGCCTGTTCTTCCTTTCCCGTTCCCTTTCCCACTGAAGTGCCTTGGGTTGGGGATTGCTCCCTCGAAGCTCAACACCAAGTTGTCCTCTGGCGCTGCTTTAGCTAATTACGTGCGTGACTTGTGAGCTGGGCGTCTGCAGAGGCTGCTGCGCTCTGGTCACCGTCCTTCTGGTCTTAATTAGTGGTGTAATTACGTGGGGGTTGCACTGGCCTCTGGTGAAGCTGCACCCGCAGCCATCATTGCAGGGCTCTGCGTTATCCCGTGGCACCTCAGTGCCCCTTCGTTGATGTTCTCCTGCCCTTTCCTTTGCTGTAGGTCTCCAACGGGAACCTCCTGGCCATCCTGAACCGACACTACCAGGACCTCACATGCCTCTGCTTTACAGATGACAGCAGCCACTTTCTCTCAGGTGCAAAGGACTGTCTGGCCCTGGTGTGGAACCTTTACAGGTAACGGTGGCCTGTGAGGAGGTCTCAACTCCCCCAAACTCATTCATAGGGGGGACAGAGAGCATCTGGGTGAGGAACATTAGAACAAGAGATCAGCCACCACTTCCTGGAGGTGGAATCAGCTGGAAGCCCGTGTGCCTAAGCTGTTGGTAAAGCCTCTCTGTTCCCCCCGCAGCGTGCTGCAGGCAGAGCCCTCCCAGATCCCTGACCCACGCCACGTGTGGTCCCGACACAGCCTCCCCATCACAGATTTGTGCTGTGGCTTTGGAGGGCCCTTGGCACGAGCTGCCACAGCCTCCCTGGACCAGACAGCGAAGGTAAGGCTCAGCTCTGTCCCACCCGACAGAGGCACATGGGCCCCACAGGGTTAAAGCAGTTTCTGCTGGGCTGCAGGGTTGCAGTAGCTGAATTTCTTGGCTGTCTCTGTGGTGACTCAGAGCTGCCAGACCTAATGGGCTTTGCCTCTCCAAACACAAGCAGTTTCTCTGCACCTGCCCTCGAGCTGGGCCTCCGCAGTCCCTCTTCTGGGGAACCTTGGGACCAGCTCCCCTCATTCCCTCACTCGTGCCCTTCAGTCTGGAAGGGGAAGGAGCAGAGCAGCCTGGAGCTCGCTCCTCCTGCCCTGCAGGAGGCCTCTGCCCTGGGGGGCAGGATGGGCATGGGATGGGTTTGGAGCTGCCTGGGAAGCTTGTCTCATGGTCACAAGGAGTCTGGTCCTGGGTTCTGCCCTGGGCTCTGTGTCCCCAGTCACGGCAAGGAGGGGATGCTGTACGTGCTGCTGCTGGGCAGCAGCTTGCTCTTCCAGTGTTTAAGCCCCTGATTGTCCTGTACCCTCTCGCTCCAGCTCTGGGAAGTCTCATCTGGAGA
Organism: Amazona ochrocephala; assembly: GCA_039720435.1. Lineage (NCBI taxonomy): Eukaryota > Metazoa > Chordata > Aves > Psittaciformes > Psittacidae > Amazona > Amazona ochrocephala. The sequence goes on from CM077885.1 coordinate 30,383,701, forward strand.
GCTCCTGCTTTCTGTCCTCTTCGATGTGGGCATCATGGCTGTGACTCTGGATCTCTCCGAGTACCACATGTTCTGCGGTGGCATGGATGGATCCATCTTCCAGGTTGACCTCTGTGCCTGGGTGAGTGCTCGGTGCTGCTCTCCATACCCTGAGCCACTGTCACCTCCCTCTGCAGGGCTTGGGTTCCCCTCCGTGTCCTCTGCCCCCTCCAGACACAGTGAGGAACCTGTTGGCTTCCCGAATTTAACCTCTTCCCTCCCTTCCCTCCTTCCTTCATCTCTGCAGCCGGTCCAGAGAGACCGGACCTTCCAGACGGAGCGGGAGAACGGGAAGGTCTTCAAAGGGCACAGGTGAGGGACCAGACACACTTGCCCAGCACCTCCTTGCCCCTGTCTGCCCCCCCCGCCAGTTTCTGGGCAGTGCACGGGTCATCCTGAGTTGGAACATCCTGTTCCCCATTCCAGGAACCAGGTGACGTGTCTGTCGGTGTCCACGGATGGCAGCCTCCTGCTTTCCGGCTCGCACGATGAAACAGTCCGGCTGTGGGACATCCAGAGCAAGCAATGCCTGAAGACGATGAATCACAAAGGTAGGCATGCCCTTATCAACCAGGATCCTTCCCTCCTCAGCCACTGCTGCCTCACTTCTGCTGCTCTCACACCACCCTGGGCGCTTCAGCATTATTGCACGCCTCCAGGAAGGGCAGAGGAAGCAGAGGGACGCCTCAGCTGTCTGGAGCAATGGTTGACCTTGCCCACGTCTGTTCACAACCCTGCTGTGCACTGTCAGGGAGTGAGTCATGGCTTTCACCCTGTCACTGAGGACATCCAGGATCTTCCTCCTTGTTTTCCAAAGGGAGCAGTGGCCCCACATGCACCCAAAGGCCTGGGGAGGCTGAGGGGGAGGGAATGTGTCTGGAGAAGAAACTGTCTCTGTGACCCCAGCAAGGAGCACCCATGAGCTCATTAGGCCTGAAGTGAATCTGATATAAGCTGTTGTCTGGGATTTTAGGCCAATGGCTCCAATGAACCACCCAAACATTTGCAAGCTCGGATCAGCAATTAGGTGCCTTGGAGCAATGGATGGAGCAGAGGATTCAGCCTTTCTGCTGCTAACAGAGCATTTTTTATGTGCTCATGGTGGTCTGCAGTCCCTTTACACTGCTCTGCCTGCTGGGGCTGGCACATTGCTCTCTGGGCACTGCCTCAACCCTCCCAGAAGGTGACAGTGGTGGCAGTGGGACCCTGTTCCTGTGGACAGAGGTGGGCAAGCTGCTGCTGCCTCCTTGCCTTCTGCTGCCAAGGGCTGTTTCTAATGGGGACCTACCGCAGCGCCCATCCAGCCTTGCTCCACTGGCGCTGGGGTGGGTGACAGCCAAGAGGATCTGAGCTGTGTGAGTCACCAGCGGGTCAGGCATTAAACCCCCCCGAGGCTGCAGGGGAGTGCAGATGGGCTCAAGCTCTTTGCTGCTGCCCCCCTAGTGCATTCCCTGAGCCTTTCCCTCCCCAGGGCAGAGCTGACACGAGCTCTGCTGTTGTTCCTGCAGCCTCCATCCTGGTGTGCTCGGGAAGCATTGCCCTCCCCTCGATGGTGCTGCAAATAGATCAGAGGGGTTGGAGCGTGGCTCAGGGCTTGAGGAGTGACTGTGCAGCAGGAGACATGCAGGCAGCTTTTCCTGCAAGGTTTGCTTGTCCTTGATGGAGGAGGCAGGGCATGGGCAGGCGGATGGGCTCAGAGGGCCTGGGCTGCTGCTCTCAGATAATGAGCTCTGTGCTGGGCAAAGCAAGGCTGCTCCCAGTCACCAATGTGGCTGGTTCTATTCCCGGCACTGCCCCAACCCCCCCACCCCAGCCCCAGTTTCCTCCTGTCACACAAGCTCCATCCTTCACTCTGCAAACACCGTGTGGCACAGACCATCCCCGAGCTCCTTCGTGCTTCCCCTGCCCCAGGGATGCTGCAGCGGATCCCCCCTGCCCCAGGGATGCTGCAGCGGATCCCCCCTGCCCCAGGGATGCTGCAGCGGATCCCCCCTGCCCCAGGGATGCTGCAGCGGATCCCCCCTGCCCCAGGGATGCTGCAGCGGATCCCCCCTGCCCCAGGGATGCTGCAGCGGATCCCCCCTGCCCCAGGGATGCTGCAGCAGATCCCCCCTGCCCCAGGGATGGATTACTTGTGTCCTCCCTGTTGAGCCCAGTCCCTCTGCCCATGTTGGCAGCTGGTGCACTGGACAAGGGGTGCTTGGATGGGACTTGTGTTTGCACTGGGGCTGCGAGTGGCTGGGGGGGGTGTCTTGTGAAAGTCCTGCTCTCTGCCTGTCCTCTCCCTTCCTTTCACGTTGTGCTGCCAGTGGTAACTCACTGCTGGGTACTTGTGAGGAACCAGCAATTGTCTTTGGGCAGGGAGCAAGAGTAAAACAATAGGTTTGTTACAGCAGAGTGTTGGCAAAGAGCAGCTTCAGGGCCAGGCCGGGAGTGCTGGCAGAGCCTTTGGTTTTCCAGTGGGATCCAGGGAGGGGCAGGCTTTGGGGCAGGCTCTGGTCTCGCAGGATGGGGAGATGATGGAGAGGGAGCCCCTGTCTGCATCAGAGGTGCTTTGGTCCATCCTCTCTGCTGAGACTGAGAGCCTCAGGCAGCTCCGAGCCTCCTCTGGCTCCCACTCTTATCCTGCACCGTTCCCGCTGCTTCCTGCTGGGACACCGGGCAGGCACCTGCCCCCTTTTAGGTGCATCTGGATCCTTTTAACCTTCCCCTTCATGCTGTCGAGTGCAGCTGCGGGGAGATGGATGGTCAGGGCTTTATCTGTGACCCCTCTGCTCTCACACCAGGGCAAGGCTGTTGCTGTGTCTGACCAGGACAGGGTTCAGGTATGGGGGGCAGTGGTGGGAGTTCTCCAGCAGAAAGGGGGGGCAGCTGCCCGGGAGCAGGAGCCTGTGTGGGTAAGCGCAGTAATGAAGATGCTCATTAGCTCTGCCAAAGGAGAGTGTGTGATAGATCACTGCCGGAGCCACTGATGGATGGCAGCTTCTGCAGGGGACGGACGGGCCTCCTGCTCCTCCCCGAGCTGCAGTGGGCAGAGGGGCTCTGCCTCTTCCCGGGGAGGGAGGTGGGACCTGGCACGGGTCCTTCTCTGTTCCCAGGGCACCAGGCAAGGGGCAGACCCAGCGGGGGAAGCCTGACCCGCCTCCTCCTCTTGTCCCATCGCAGGTCCGGTTACGAACGCCTTCATCGTGCTGGCCCCCGCCAACATGCTCAACCCCGACGGGAAGCCCAGCGCGCCCCTGCCCAAGTTCAGCAAACACCTCCACGGCACCGAGAGCAGCTACGAGCAGGGCAGCGAGGGGCTGACGCTGCGCCTGGGGCTCCACCAGCAGGTACTGGGGTGAGGGGACCGGGGGGGATGCAGTGGGGAGGTTGTGCTGGAGGGTGCAAGTTCTCTCCTCCAGCCGCAGCAGCGGTGGCTGCTTCATGCTGATGCACAGCAGCTCCACAGCCTTGTTCTGATCTCCCTCGCGTTGCCAAACGTCCCCCAAGTGCTGTTCCTGGAAGCAGAGGAGCTGAGCCCTGCAGGCTCCCTTCTCCAGCGTGGCACAGCCTGTTCCTCCCCCTCTTCCCCGTGCTCCATTCGCCCTCCTGGCTGCTGCAGTCATTTGTCCTGCCAGCCTTGTGCCGCAGCCTGGGCTGGCTCTGCTGTCCCATCACCGCGGGCCCTCGGTCCCAGCGTGGCCGTCCCCAGGCAGGGGGGTCCTGCACTATTGGTGCTCACCATGTGCCTGTTGGTGCCCTCAGAGCTTCTCTTCTCTGTCAGTGTCTGTCCCCGGGTGATGGATGAGCTCTGTGTCAGGTGCTGTTTGCAGGGTTGGCTGTAACCTGCTGGAGTCTCTGCTCTGTTTCTGCTTTGTCCCATGGGGCTGGGGGGGTTCTTTGGCTGCTCCAGCAGGGAACCCTGCCTGGGAATACTGGGAGGGGACCGGGGTCATCTATCTCAGTCCCTCCTGTTTGCTCCCTGCAGGAGTCTGGAGAGAGCTACCTGGAGAAGGCCAGGAAAACCTACTCACAGATGTACTCAACAAGGGAAAAGGTGAGAGCTGCTCCGAGACAGGGAACTGGGGTCCTTCTGGTGCAGACCTCTTCGGGGGCCTCTGCAGCCGAACCAGCTCCTGGGGCCTTGTGCAGGTTGGGGATGGGAGGAACCAGCCCTGGAATTCGCTGGGGGCAGCAGGAGGGAGTAGATGGAGGAGGGAGAGACCCAAAGGGTTGGGGGTGCGCAGCCTCCACTTGCCAGCGGCCGGACCCGGGTGCCTGATGCTTCCATGTCGTGTTTCCTTGTCGCAGAACCTGGTGGGAGACCAGGAGCACCTGACGATCCAGGTGAGTGAGCTGGAGGAGGAGGTGAGCACCCTGCGGAAGATCAACAAGAACCTCTTCGACTTCTCCGCTCGCATCATCACCAAACCCGCCAAATGAAGCAGCAGCCGCTGCCCTCGTCCCCCCCTCTGCCTCTCCCTGCCCTGGGGGCCAACCCCAGCCTGCCCGGGGCTCCTGCACACGCCTGCCCCGCGCCACGCACGGAGCTGGGCCTGGCACCTGCCCGGTGCCACGGGCCTGGGGCTGCGGGGATTACTCGGGGACCGTTGTGAGCCCGAGTCGCTGCTGGGGGCAGGCTCGGAGCATCCGGCTGCGGGAGGAGCGGCACCGGCTCCGAGGCGGGGCTCAGGATGCGGCTCCTGCTCTTTCCCTGGCTCTTCCCTGGCCCTTTCTTGTTCTTTTCGTTCCTTGGCCCTGCGGCGCAGACAGAAACGTGGGCTTTCTCCTAAATAGCGGTTTGAGATTGGAGTTTGGAGACCCCTTCCACCCATCCCACCCTTGGGAATGCTGCTTGGCATCGCTGCACCCCTCACAGCCGGGACCCACTGGGGCTTGTTTCACTCTCGTGACAGCGGGTCCTGAGCAGCTCCTGCTCCTGGAGGGGGGGGGCAGGGGCACCAGGACTCTGCCCCAGGGTGCAGGGGGTGGTTTTGGGCCGCGGGGCTGCCTCCCGGGTGCTATTTCCAATCTCGTAACGTGACAATTTATATATATTTGGATCCAGCTACTTTGGGTTTGGGGTGTTCTGGTGGGGGACTCGGCCTTTTGTATTGTCATGAGCATGGCAGCGGGGGGGGGGGAGGGTGGGTTCTGTTTAGGTTTATTTTTTACATAAAAGATTTGGTTTTTATAGTGAAAGGCGCCCGAGGTTTCTCTTTTCACCTCCCTGCTGTTGGTGCCAGGGCTCCGTAACCCAGTGGCAGCTCTGGCCGTGGGGAAAGCAGTTCCCATCTGAGCGGAGCAGCGCTGCTCCATCCTCAGTTCATGGGTCCCTTCATGTCCCTGCAGGGATGGAGCAGGGCCCTGGCTCCGGGCTGTGGCTCCTGACAGTTCCTTAGGTAATGCTTTCAGCTTAATAAGCGCTGTTGTGCTCCCACTTTGCTCCTGCCAGTTTGGATCCACGTCCAGTGGCTGCAGCAGGGAGCTGGGAACGTTGTCCCATAGGGAGAGTCTGGAGTCCCCCAGCAGTGATTGGGGCTCTCTATGAGCCCCCTCCTGTGCTGCCCCCAGGCAGAAGCCGGGTTCTGGGGGGCGGTTTCATGCCCAGAGCCTGCTCCCCCGCTCCCCTCCCCAGCACTGACCCACCTGAGCTTTATCCTGTGGGAAGGAGCTGCTGGGGGTCCCACAATGGAGATCATGTTCCAGGGGGGACCAGCACCCCCTGATGAGGGGCTCCCACTGCCCTGGCACGATTCTTTCTGCCCCCCCCCCCCATCTCTGCAGGGGTAATTCATTAGCTGTGACTCATTAGATCAGCCCAGTGATCAATACTTGTTGCCAGCTGATACCTGGCTCCATCCCTCTCTTTTCCATATGGATTTCGCAGCGTGTCCCTGGCTCCTGGTACCCCGTGGCTGTGCTCCTGGGGCCGGGCCTCAGTTTCCCCGGGGGTGATGAGGAGGGAGACCCCTGGAGAGGAGGAAGGCTCCGATGCTCTGTCCCCCCCGACGGCCTGGGAACCCCCGGTTTTAAGGCTGCGGAGGGATGGGGGGTTCCAGCCCCTGCCTTTACCGTGTGTTGGGAGCGAGTTCAGGGCTCCGAGCTCGGCTCAGCGACCGTCCTGCGGCGGGGAGGAGGAGGAGGAGGAGGAAGGTGCCGATGGTCCAGGGGCAGCCGGGACCGCGCTGTGGACCGCGGGTCTCCTGCCCCGGGACACCCCGGCCGCAGCCGCGTTGCTGCGTGTGCCCGGGGGCTGCGGGACGGGACCAGAGACACCCCCCCCACCCCGGCCCTGCTCCCGGCCCCTCCCCGCGCCCGCCCCGCGCCGCTCCCGCCCCCGGCCCGCCCCGTCGGGGCGCAGCGCGGCGGGGCCGGTGGCTGCGGGCGCATGGCGGGGCTGCGGGCGCTGTGGCTGCTGGCGGCGCTGGGCGCGGCGGGGGGGCACCCGCAGCCCTGCCGCGTCCCGGCCCCCCCCGGCCCCGCCGTGCGCCTCGGGGCGCTGCTGCCGCCCGGCTCCCCCCGCCGCGCCCGGCTCCGCGCCGCGCTGGCCAGAGCCGCCGGTGCCGGTGCCGGTGCCGGTGGCAGCCCCGGGGGGGGTCCCGGGGGGACGCCGCTGCCCTCGAACCTCAGCCTGGAGGTGGTGGCGGGCGGCCCGGCAGCGCGGGACCCGCGCTCGCTGGCGCGGTGGCTCTGCGGGGCGCTGGCGGGGCGCGGCGTTGCCGCCGTCCTGGCGCTGCCCCGGTCCCGGCGGGAGCTGCTCCTGATGGACTTCCTCGCCGCCGCCCTGGAGATCCCCGTGCTCAGCCTCCTGGACACCCGCGGGCTCCTGCCCGTCCGAGCGCAGGTAAGACCCGCGCCCTCCGCGCCGGGCACCGCGGCGCAGGGAGCAGGTCCCGGCCCGGCTCCGTCCCTGCTCCTGTCTCAACGCCCATCCCGGCTCCATCCGAGCTCTATCCCTCAAAAGCGGGTCCGCAAACCGGTTCCGATCCCGGTTCCAGCTCCAGCCCCGGCTCTATCCCAGCCCCTCGCACTTGCTGCATCCCGGCTCCATCCCAACTCTGTCCTGGCTCCATCCCGGCTCCCACCTCAGCTCTATCCCACCCCCATTCCCATCTGCATTCCGGATCTATCCTGAACACCCATCCTCTGTCTATCCCAGCCTCATTCCGAGTCCCTTCCTAGCTTCTTCCTGCCTCCTATCGCAGCAATATCCCAGCCCCCTCCTGGCCCCCATTCCAGCCCCATCCTGGCTTTATCCCAACCTCCATCCCTGCTCTATCCTGGCTCCATCCCAGCCCCCATCTCATCTCTCATGGCCCCCTGCCCGACTCTATCCCAGCCCCATCCCAGCTCTCAGCCCAAGGCAACTTCCCTGGCTCCTCCAGCAGCCCTGCATCCCCCAAGCCCCAGCCCCCACCCCAGAAGTGCTCCATGGATGTGCCTGGTCCTGGATCCCCTCAGTCCCCTGTGCTGGATGGGGCAGGGAATGGGCAGAGCACAGGCAGGGAGCATGGGGTGGCTCCAGGGCGCGAGGGACCGTGGCTGGTGCTGCCTTTGGGCTCTTCCCGTGGGCAGGAGCCAGGCAGGGGCACAGCCACAACCCCTCTGTGTCGGCAGAGCCCCTTCCACTTCCACATGGACCGGCAGAGCTCGCTGGAGACGCTGGTGGAGGTGGTGGTGAGCATCCTGCAGGCCAACGACTGGCACGAGACCCACCTGGTGCTCTGCCACCCCTGGGACGTCTCCGGCTTCCTCAGCCTCTGGGCCCATCGCTCCCAGCTCTTGCTCCGCACCATCCTGGACCTCGGTTACCTGGATGAGCACAGGGCCTCCCGCCACCTCCAGCAGCACCGGGAGCACTTCAGGGCCCTCTCCAGCCCCGTGCTGGTGCTCGGCTGCGACCTGCAGCGCGCCCGGCTCGTCTTCCGCATGGCCGAGGAGTCGGGGCTGCTGCCGCAGGAGCTTCACTGGGTGCTGGGGTCCCCGCTCAGCACCAGCGAGCTGCAGACCGAGGGGCTGCCCCTGGGGCTGCTGGCTTACGGGGAGCTCAACCCGCCACCGCTGGAGCTCTTCATCCAGGACGCGGTGGAGCTGGTGTCCCGCGCCATCGGCAGCGCATCCCGCGCGCGGCCCGGCCCCACTGTGCTGCACACCACAGTGAACTGCAGCAGCGGGCACCCCGCGGGCGGCGAGGCCCCGGGGCTCATCCTGTCCCGGTAAGGGAGATGCTGGGGGTGCCGCTTTCCCTGGGTCCATCATAGCGGGGTGCCTGGGAAAGGGAGTGAGGGCGGAGCTGGGGTGTGCAGAGCCCAGTGTGGTCCCTGGTGGGGCTCAGCGCCCTCCAGGATGCGCAAACGGGGGGGGGGGGGATGTGTCGCTTCCCATCTCCCTTACTGCTTCCCGAGCGCGGTTGCTCCATTAACATCAATAACCCCCGGCCCTGCCAGCACAGCGAGACGCAGCGGGGCCGGGTCCTGCCATCGCTCCCGGCTCCTGTGACCCCCCCCCCGTCCCCTTCCCCTCCAGGCTCCTTTCCAACACCTCCTTCCACGGCCGCACGGGGCCGGTGCGGGTGCAGAGCTCGAGGCTGCTGCGGCCGGAGCAGCGGTTCCACGTGTGGCGCCTGCAGCGGGACCCGCGGGGGGCCCCGGCCTGGGGGACGGTGGGGTCGTGGCACCGCGGGAGGCTGGAGCTGCAGGAGGGCGCGCGGCAGAGCCAGCGCCACGGCCCCGGCGAGGCGGCATCGGGCACCCGGCGGCGGCTGCGCGTGGTGACGCTGGTGGAGCATCCGTTCGTCTTCACCAGGGAGGTGGATGAGGACGAGAGCTGCCCCGTTGGGCAGCTCTGCCTGGACCCCGGCACCAACGACTCGGCTGTGCTGGACGCCCTCTTCGAGGAGCTGGGTGCTGGCAACGGCTCGGTGCCGCGGGCGTACAAGAAGTGCTGCTACGGGTACTGCATCGATCTGCTGGAGAAGCTGGCGGAGGACCTGAGCTTCGCCTTTGAGCTCTACATCGTGGGCGATGGGAAATACGGGGCCTGGAAGAACGGGCGCTGGACGGGGCTGGTGGGGGACCTGCTCAGCGGCACAGCCCACATGGCCGTCACCTCCTTCAGCATCAACTCGGCGCGGAGCAAAGTCATCGACTTCACCAGCCCCTTCTTCTCCACCAGCCTGGGCATCCTGGTGAGGACCAAGGACACAGCGTCGCCCATCGGAGCCTTCATGTGGCCCTTGCACTGGACCATGTGGGTGGGCATCTTTGTGGCCCTGCACATGACGGCTCTCTTCCTCACCCTGTACGAGTGGAAGAGCCCCTATGGCATGACCCCCCTCGGCCGCAACCGCATGAAGATCTTCTCCTACTCCTCAGCCCTCAACCTCTGCTATGCCATCCTCTTTGGGCGCACCGTGTCCAGCAAGACGCCCAAGTGCTGCACCGGCCGCTTCCTCATGAACCTCTGGGCCATCTTCTGCCTCCTGGTGCTCTCCAGCTACACGGCCAACCTGGCGGCCGTCATGGTGGGGGATAAGACCTTTGAGGAGCTCTCGGGCATCCACGACCCAAAGGTGGGAGAGGGTCCGGGCTGCTTCACACGGGCTGAGAGCAGGGTCCGGGGGAGGGGGATCTGTCCTTGCTGCACCTTCCCCAATGGGATGCGCGTTAAAGGTCCCCACAGCCCCGGTCCTGCTCAGGGCTTGGGATGCATCCCCAGGGCGCTGGGGCTGCTCCCGACTGATGCTTTGCTGCCTCCTTCCAGCTGCATCACCCCTCGCAGGGCTTCTGCTTCGGCACCGTGTGGGAGAGCAGCGCCGAGGAGTACATCAAGAAGAGCTTCCCCGAGATGCACGAGCACATGCGGCGCCACAACGTCCCCAACACCCCCGCCGGCATCACCATGCTCAAGTGAGGGGCCAGGACAGCGTTTTGAGGGGGGGTCCCCCTCCTCTGACCCCTTCCAGGGCAGGTTTTGCCCCATCCCTTCAGCCCGTGCATCCCCCTCAGCCCCGGGGCAGCCCCATCCTGAGGGTGCCCCTGTGCTGGTGCAGGACGGAGCCCCCCAAGCTCAATGCCTTCATCATGGACAAGTCGCTGCTGGACTATGAGGTCTCCATTGACTCTGACTGCAAACTGCTCACCGTGGGGAAACCCTTTGCCATTGAAGGTCTGGGGGGGAAATGGGGAGCTGGGGGGGGGGTGGGACAGGACTCTGTGTTTGTGTTTGTATGTGTGTTTGTATGTGTTTGTATGTGTTTGTGTGTGTGTGTATGTGTGTGTTTGTATGTGTCTGTATGTATGTGTCTGTATGTATGTGTCTGTATGTGTCTGTATGTGTCTGTATGTGTCTGTATGTATGTGTGTGTGTGTGTATGTATCTGTATGTGTATGTGTCTGAATGTGTCTGTATGTGTCTGTATGTGTCTGTATGTGTATGTGTATGTGTCTGTATGTGTGTGTCTGTATGTGTCTGTATGTATGTGTCTGTATGTGTGTGTCTGTATGTATGTGTCTGTATGTGTCTGTATGTATGTGTCTGTATGTGTCTGTATGTATGTGTCTGTATGTATGTGTCTGTATGTATGTGTCTGTATGTATGTGTCTGTATGTATGTGTCTGTATGTGTGTCTGTATGTGTCTGTATGTGTCTGTATGTGTATGTGTCTGTATGTGTGTGTCTGTATGTGTCTGTATGTATGTGTCTGTATGTGTGTGTCTGTATGTGTGTGTGTGCTCTGCTGTGGCCCCAGGGTCCATGCCCGGGGGCTGCTGCCCCTCTCCATGGCTCCCCAGCGCTCTGTCCCGGGGCCAGGCTATGGCATCGGCCTCCCGCAGAACTCCGCGCTCACCTCCAACATCTCCAAGCTCATCAGCTGGTACAAGTCCTCCGGCTTCATCGACCTCCTCCATGACAAGTGGTACAAGATGGTGCCGTGCGGGAAGCGCGTCCTCGCCGTCACCGAGGTGCGGGGCTCACAGGGGTTGGCTCCGGGGGGGCTCTGACATCCCCCCCCCCCAGCTCAACCAACGCCCTTTGTTATCCCCATAGACCCTGCAGATGGGCATCTACCACTTCTCCGGGCTCTTCGTGCTGCTCTGCATCGGGCTCAGCACCTCGCTGCTCACCTCGCTGGGTGAACACGTCTTCTACCGCCTCGTCCTGCCCTGCATCAAGCGCAAGAAGAAGTTCAACTACTGGCTGCACACGAGCCAGGTGCTGCTGCTCCCGCTTCCCGTGCTCATCCCTCCTCCGGTCCCCAGCTCACGCGGCCTTTATTCCCCACAGAAAATCCACCGGGCTCTGAACACGGGCACAGAGGAGCGGGAGAGCCGAAAGCTGAGCTTGGAGCAGAGGTACGGCCGCAGCGGCGCCTGCCCCACTCCCCCTTTTCCTTTAGATTTGCTTTGGATGCAGGAGCAATTCCTCACCCAAAGGGTGCTGAGGCGCTGGCGCAGGGTGCCCAGAGAAGCTGTGGCTGCCCCATCCCTGGCAGTGCTCAAGGCCAGGTTGGACACAGGGGCTTGGAGCTGCTCCAGTGGAAGGTGTCCCTGCCCATGGCAGGGGTTGGAGCTGGAGGAGCTTTGAGGTCCCTTCCACCCAATCCAGGCTGGAATTCTGTGATCTTAAAGCTCTTCTCCACCCCGGTTCATTCCCTGCTCCTCTTCCTCCCCATGGGCACCCATTGTCCTGGGGGGGCTCCGAGCTCATCCCTCCCCTCCCTCCCAAGGTGCGCCCCGCAGCCGAGGCCCTGGAGCACGCGGCGGGTGCGCTTCCAGCTGGACAGCAAAGCCCCCCCCGAGGGCGAGGAGCCCCCCGGGAACGGGGCCCTGGAGCGGGAGCTGCGGGAGCTGGAGCGGAGCATCCGGGAGCTGCGGGACCGACTGCGGGCGGCGCTGGCCCGGAGGAGCGAGCTGGTGGCGGCGCTGGGCACGGCCAAGGGCAGCCGGGTGCTGCCTGCGCCCATGGCCACCGAGGGGCCCCCCGAGAGGTGATGCGGGCAGGAGCCGCGGTGGGGAGCCCCAAAACACCCCGCAGCAGCCCAAAGGGCGGGGGGGGTTCTCCTCCCTCGGAGAGGGAGCAAAGGAATGGGGGATGGAAGGGAAAGGGCTTTGGGATAGGAGGATGAAGAAGGGGGTGTCCTGGGGCTGCCCCCCCCCATAGCTCCTTCATCTCCCCTTCCTGGGGCTTAAATTGCAGGCAGCAGCCTTGGCTGAGGGGTTTGGTTTGGGATGGGGGCTTAGGCAGTGACGGGATGTGAGTTTTGGGATGGGGGTTTAGGCAGTGACGGGATGTGAGTTTTGGGATGGGGGTTTAGGCGATGAGATGGGATATGAGGCCCCCACAGCCCCTTCCTCAAGGCTGGGGGATTAAGTCACAAAGATGATGAACAAAGCAACGGCTGCTTTCTGCCTTCCAGCTGCATCCTCCATGCAGCAACGCTCAGCGCAAGGGTAACTCTTCCCCTCCCTCCACCGCAGGCACCCGCGGGCCCAGCCCAGCTCAGCCCCATTGCAGGGCAGCAGAGAGGAGGAGGAGGAGGAAGGTGAGTAGCGCTCACCCCATGCACACCGATGTGGCAGCAGGACAAGTCCCAAACGCCCCTCCAGGAGCAGCAAAGCCGGGCTGATCTCCAGCGGCACCACGGGTGGATGGCGAGAGGTGGATGCGCCGCCCATGTGGAGCAGGGAAAAGCCCCTCGCTTGGGCCAGGGGACAAAATGACCCCCAAATCCAGCTGGGAAAGGAGCAGGCGATGGCACAGTGAGGTCTTCCTCCCCGCAGCCCTTCCACTGGCACAGCCCTGGGGGATGCTCCTCGGAGCCCCGCTTCCAGCAGAGCGGCTGCAGGACACCCCCGCAGCAGCGTTAGAGCTCATATTTATTATTATATACAAACACATTTTGTACATTAATTAAATAGAATGAACTCTACTCTTCATTCATCAAAGCATTTGGTTTGGTTGCCCCCCCCCTCCCACAGCCCCCAGCACTGGCTGTGCCTGGTCATGAGCAGGGGCCCCCCCAAAGCAACACCTGGGGCTCCTTGAGGCCAAACAAAAAGAAAAGGGGGGGGGCTTTGGGGTGGGAAATGCAGAGAGAGTGAAGGGGGGGGGGCACTGAGCCCGCCCCCCCCGGCACCAGCATGGAAACCTTTTCCTGGTGGAACATACTGGAACGTGCACAAGAGCCCTCTGAGGGCATGGACTCTGCTCCAGGCGCTGCTCAGCTGCAGGGACTCTGAACGTGGGGGGCACAGTGCCAGCTCCCCCCAGGGGCAGCACCCATGAGGCACCTCCCTTCTCCACCTTGCTCCTCCTCCTCTCAGCCCTATGGACATGCTGCAGCCCCCGGTGTGCCCCCTCTACCTGCCCCTGGAAACGCTGGTGTGAGTCCAGCCTGTCCCCGTCCCCAAGCCCTGCAGGCGCAGGGCAGAGGGGGCAGATACAGGAGGGAAAACCACCTGAAATGTCTTTGCCCCTTTGGGTTCTTTGCTAAACCACCTCATGCAAGAGCTGAGCCAGGGAAAAGCCGCTCTCTGCGCTGGGATGGGGCTGATCGTGGACACAAACGTGTCCCGCGGCAGGGACAAGGCACTGAAAAGCAAACGCCATCCCCAGGGCAGAGCTGCTGTCCCCAGACGTCCCCACAGGCTCCCAGTGGATTGATTTGAGCCTGTTTTGCCCTCCTTTATGCTGGCCGCAGGCAGCTGAGAGAGGCCGAGCTCCCAACGCCCTCCCCGTGGGCACCAGGGGCACAGAGGCCAGCACTGCCCCAGTGCCTCTTGCCTGCGATGGAAGCTCCAGCCTGGCCACAGCAGCTTCCATCCCCAAAGCCCACGGGCTGGGAGATGCTCAAGGACAGGAAAGATGGAGAACTGCAGCTTCAGCTTTGGTTATTGCCCAGCTTTGCCCCGGCAGCAGCAGATCTAGGGTCTGAGGAAGGGCTGAAGGCCCTTTTCCCCCTAAGGAGAAGGGGGGGTGACCAGGTCTCTCTTGCTTTCCCAAGGGGGGCTGAAAACCCACTCCCTGTCCACATGCAGCTGCTATTCTACCATGAAGCTGCCACACACACGCGTGCTCTGTCCCAAACCGGCTCACAGCTGCGATCCGGACTGCAAACATGAACATGGGGGGCAAAGAGGGGACAAGGAAAAGCTGGGGCAGGGACCCAGAGCGGCTGCCTTGTCCCACATCCATCAGGCTCACACACCTGGGCTCTTCACAGGGAGGTCACTGCACACCTCTTCTCTTACCCCGGCTGCTCCACCTCCGCACTAAGAGGAATTCATGGGTTAAGGATGACGGTGAAGTGTGAAACAGTAACAAAGGAAAATCCCAACGCCTCCCCGGCAGTCCAGAATGACAGCAGCAGGGGCTCAAGACAGGCTCCCAGAGGGAGGCTGCGAGCAGGGTGTGGAGCGAGGTGGGCTCTCTGCTGGTGCTGGGCAAGGGCTGCTGTCCCCCTGGTCCCCAGGCGCGCGCCCCGAGCGCCTGTCCTGCTCCGTGTCCTCCGCAGAGGCTGGAGGGCTCTGTGCCACGCTGCTGCTGCCAGCACGGTCCTTGCTGCTCGCTCTGCCGTGGCTGCCCGAGCCCTCCACAGCCTCAGTCTGCTCAGGGAGGGGAGTGCTGGGGACAGAGGCGCCCTCCTCCTGCGGTGGGACGAGGGGGGCAGCCGGGGCCACCTCTGCAGCGGTGGGAGCATCTGCTGCAGCCACCACAGACGTTGAGGTGACTTCAATGGTGATGGAGCCCACGGCCGTCTCCGGGTGCTCGCTGCTCACCCTGATGCGGGCAACCAACCCGGAGGCAGCGTCCTGAGGGCTCCCGTTGGCCATGGCCTCGTGCACCATGTTCGGCTCCAGGAGGGTCGTGCTCAGGTCGGACAGAAAGGAGGCCTCGGTGACGATGGCGGCTGCCTCAGCCACCCAGTTGAGGTCACTGCCTGCGGTGGCAGCGGCGATGACGCTGGAGGCCGTGCTGGGTGTCAGGGCAGCCGGGCTGGCCCCGTCCCCCGAGGGGCCGGCGGGCAGGGGGGGTCTGCGGCTCCCAACGTCGACAGCAGCAGCGGTGGTGTTGTTGTTGAGGTTGTCCTGCAGCGTGGTCTGAGTGCCCGGGCCCACCTGCTGGTTCTGCAGCAGCATCTCCTGGATGCGGATCTGCTGGAGGATGGCCGGCAGCTCGTAGTGGTGGAAGAAGTAAATCATGGAGTGCTAGGGAAGGCGAAGGGAAAGGAGTCACTCGTTGGGCATAACACACCTTAGAGAAGTACACTTTCCTCTTCTCATTACTAGAGGAATCAGCTGCTCTGACCAAGAGGTTATCTGATATTATGGAAAGGTTTATCCCTTCTACTACAACTCCTGCAAGCTGCATGTACAGTTTCTTCCTGAGGACAGGCAGTGGAGTACAACCCCTTTTCCCTTGTAAGGGCTGACAACAGGAAGGGTTAAGGCATTTCTCCAGCCCACCTTCCTTCCCTGTCTCTGTGGGAGCAAAGAAAGGGGCAGGACACCAGCAATACACCAAAGGTTTGCTTGAACCAGGATTTTGGAGACATCAGTTTGGGGCTGGCCTCTGCACTGCACAGGCCTGACCAGCTCCTCAGCCTCTTCAAGGGAGATCCTCAGCGGGATCTACTCCTGAAAGCCAGGACAGAAACCCTCCCCTAACACCTCTTAACAAGTGCCATCAGCCACTGTCAGCTGCATGGCTGGATCTGAGCCAGTGGCCAAGAAGCCCTCCTGTTCAACAGCCTCCTCCTGCTGCTCCATTTCCAAGCCTGGCATTATTTCCATCTCTTACATAAAGATTGCTGCTCAGACTCAGCTTGACAAGAAGATGGATAAAGCCAGACCCCTGTGAGGTGCTGAACTCACACGGTGGCTCCTGCCTTTGGGCTGGTTGCATCGACAGGCAGCAGAAGAGGCAGTTACTCACCTGGATGAAGAGCCAGGAGGTGACCAGAGCCAGGCTGCTGTACTGCCCGTTGAATCGGTAGTGGTAGGCATAGAAGGCAAAGTGGTACAGATAGAAGAACCTGGAGAGAAAGGCAGAAGTTAACAGGCTACGGCAATGGACAGGAGAAACGGAGCTTCTGTCTGCTCCCAGCTCCATTCTGAGCTGGGGCACGTTGCACAGGGCGGTGCAGACTCCAATTAACAGGTAATTCAAATTGCCTTGTAATGAACAAGTCTTCAGCAGGGCAGAACAAAGGGCAGGGAAAGGATTGAGGCGATTCAGGCACAAGCCCAAAGTGGAAGCAATTGCACTTTGGGCCCTGTGACACGTAGGGCAGCTCCCACAGAAGCTTTCAGGAGCAGAAGCGCTGCTGCCTGGGAGGGCTGGAAGGGATCTGAAGCAGCCCCTTTCCACCAGAGGAGAGGACCCGTGGTGAGAACATGGGAAGGAGGCCCCGGGCAGCCCTTACCTGAGCCAATGCCTCTTGCTCGTATTGGTGTGGCAGCAGATGGCATCGTACTGGTCGGCCAGCCACACGATGAGGATGATGTAGAAGGCGGTGGTGGTGTCGTTGAAGAACTCGGACATGATGGCCTCCATCCCTGCGGGACAGAGCGGCTGCGTCAGGGGCATGGGAGGGAATCCTCTGTCACCTCAGAGCAGGGGCTCGGTGACCGTGCAGCACAGGCCACAGCAGCACCAAATCGCTCTAAAGCAGCAGCACGTTCGCTGCTGCCTGCAGCCACTGCATGGGCCGGATGGCTCCGGACACTGAAGATTTTGGGGAGGTTTAGGGGGCTTTCAAAACTCAAACTATGCCAATGCAACATGATCAGGGGAAGCGTGAATCTGAAATCAACTGATTTCCAAATGAGCTGCTTTCCGGGGACCCAGAAGGATGATGCAGCTCAGAGTGCCATCAAATTTCAGAGTCCTCACAAGGTGCCACATTAACCACCTACTGTGGCCAGGTCAGACTCCCTGCAGAGCCCAACGGGACATGCTGCACAGCACAAGAAGGGAGCTCGTGTCCTTACCTACGAGAGCCAGAATGACAGTGAGGAGGGGAGCTGCAGGGAACGCAATTGTCATGTTCATTTCCAGCATCTGTAACAGGTCAACTGCAAGAAGGAAAACAGACTATGACACGAAGCAGCTGTGAGGCCACGGGACCCCCATCCCGTGCTGCTCCCCATTCAGAGCACTGCAACACGCAGTGAAGTCCAGTGTCCCAAGGCCACTGTCCCTGACACTTTGTCAGAGACAGAACAGCTCTCCAAGCCTGGTGACAGGGGCACAGGGAGATACATTCCTTGTGCAGCTACACACAGCATCCTCCTAAACAACAACAGGGGATACATGTGATACGCTGTGCTGGAGCAGGCACAGTGTGCAGCACACCCTAAACCCCTCCAAAATCCTTACCAATGAAGACAAAGATCTGATGGTGCGAGTAGCGCAGCAGCATCGAAACGGACAGAGTCTGAAACACAGAGCAGAAACCAATGTTAGAGCCACAGAGGCCCAGGAGTCACCACCAGAATCACCCTCCAACCTGGACAGGCCAGCCTGGGCCTGCTGTGCTGCCCAGCACACAGTGTGCATCCCATGCTCATCCATCTGAGGTGTGCAGACTTTGCATAGAGTGATTGCGACTTCCCCACGAGCAATTCATCTTTGTGTCACTGCAGCGAGGAGACTGTCAGCAATTTGTTTGTAAAGAGACCAATTCTGAAGAGTTGAGCAGGGGCCAAACCAAACAGCAGCAGGGCTGAACCCCAGTTTCCTCCCATCCTCCATGTGTGCTCCTCCCAGCAGGCCTCTTGACAACAGTCACCAGCTCTCATTTCCCCTTCCAATTTGCCAGTGGTACCTTACTGCACCAGTGCACAGACACAAAGAGAGACAGTTGCCCAAGACTAGGAGCACAGGCTGTTATCCCTTGAGATCTCATCTAATGCTGATTTGTAATCACCTCACATCACACAGCCACAGGAGACGTGGATCTATCTTGAGCACTCCTGGCAAATTAGGCCTGTTCTTGGAAGCCTCAGAGGACAAACTTCCACACCCAGTGCCCTGGCAGCCAGAGTGGTTTACCTACACTTAGAGCTTTTCTAACAGGAATCTCGCTTTGGACAAGAAAACCATCACTTCAGCCTATTTCAGCTCCTCTGTTTCAGTGTTAGAACTTCAGAACCCACACTAAAAAACCAAGTACCACACAGACAAGAACCTCCTGCTCCATCAGCTGAGCTTTAAAAGCAGATGAGAGCTCAGGCCTGGGCTGTTACTTTCAAACATGACCAGCATCAGGCTCAGAGTCCAGGCAATGCCCAACTCCTGTCAACTTACAAATATGACCATGATGACAAAGGCTGCCAGGTAAGAAGTCCGGGCCATCCACATGCTGACAAAGCGATAGTGCTCCCCAGACACCACGTTGCGAAGGAAACCTGAAGAGAAACCATAAACACACAAGCTCAGTGTGATTCACCCATCACCTAAGAACAAACTTCCAGTGCCTTCTAAAGGAACAGGATCTGAAGCAACACCTCCTCAGCAGCACTGCTGTTGTTATGCAGTGCAGTGAGGCAGCAGGAAGTCACGCTTGCAGACACCCCTCCTGCTTGCCTCATTCTGTCCTTGACAATAACGTCTCTACATAACATGGGGAACCATTCCCTTCATTAGAGATGAATCAATAGGCAGAAGATGACATTCTTGCATCTAAAGAAAAAACATCAACTGCTCTGCTGATGCCTCTGAGCCTTACCTTTGTTTTCTTCATTTTCAGCTAAAGCTTTGACACTTGACATCAGGATGTCATCATAACCCAGGAACTCGTCCAGCAACAGGCGACTGAACCTGTCCCCAAAGCACTGGTCCCTGGTAGGATCTGGAGAATAGACAAAAACTCATTCAGGTTGTTCCCACCCGAAGCCACAGAGGCAGCAAGGCAAAGAGTCTTCCTATCACTCAGCAGGACCCGTGTGCCACCAGACCCCTGTCTGTGCTGGGGCCTTTGGCAGAATAAACTGGGCAGGACAGGGAGGGGAAACGTCACACCCTGACAGATCCAGCCAGGCTGTCAGAATGCTCCTGTCAACCAGGCCTCAAGAATTCCATCAGGGCTCTCACACTCTCTGCTGGCACTGACTTAAAAGGAATTTGCCTTCTAGCCTTGGATTATCTCCCTAGGCTCACCCCAGCTAATGGCCCAGAGAAACAAGTTCCAGTAAGACTCAAAGGGCCAGGCCAGGACTTTTTAGCCATGAGCTGGCCTCAACATGACACTGCTGCACCCGCCAGCCCCATCTACCCCTCTGCAGTGGAGGACACACCAACACCTCCCCATGGCTCTGGGCACAGATGAAGGCTGCTCAGTTCCACCTCATGAAGCCTGTAAAAATAACCCAGATCCAAGCAAAACAGGAAGTGTGAACACAAGGAATTTTTCAGTGAAGAGCTAATGAAGGAATTTTTCTAGCTGAATGGGAAAACCCAGGTCAAGAAACAGACACTGAACAAGGAAACTGCTCATTGCCTGTACAGGAGAACTGCTTAATACTCCAGTCCGGCTGTAATTCAGTTTGATTAGGAGTAAGGAATGAAATCTAGTCCGACTGCTGCATTAACAGCTCATTACACATCAATTTAGTTCACAGGCCTGAGAAGGCTTGAAACCATATTCCTGACTTGGACAGCTTTTAATGGAGCATACGCCAGGAGAAGAGAACACTTCAGCGAAATGGTCTGCTGGTGCCCAAGGGGCAAGAACCATGTGAAGACAGTGCTAAGCAGACCTGCTCAGTATTGTCCCCGACACACAACTGCTCCCACTGCTGGGCTCTAACACTGTGCTGCTGCTGCTCCACACTGAGCCTAAATCTTCAGTACTGTGAACCTCTTCCTTCCTCGGTGAGGAAACTGTGCTGGGCACAACCCTGGGGCTTGCTGAAACACGCTCCACCATTTCAGACTCCTCCTCTTGCAAAGGTATGACCTACTAAAGCAATCAAGGCTCCATAAAGCTGCTCTCCTGCGTGGGCAAGGAGCGCCATCAACTGTTATAAATAGTTTCCACAAGACTAAAGAGGCACCGGGGCGTAGGAACCGCTGCAGAGCACTCACCCACCCCTGCATCAGCTCCATCACTCACCCGGAGTCACCCACCCCTGCACCAGCTCCATCACTCACCCAGAGTCACCACCATAACTGGGATGCTGAGGCGCTGCCGAGTGCTCTGGGACAGGCGCAGGAACCCGTACTCCAGTGAGTACTCCACTATGTACTCCTCCTGCGGCCACACTGCAAGAGAGGGTGGGAAGGGACACTCAACAGCAGGGTTTGCAACAGCCACCAAAAAGAAATACCACCTCTGGATTCCCTCCCACCACGTTCTGAGAAGAGGATCAGTTGCAGGCACAGGCTCTGGGCTTCCTTCAACCCGTTAAGAAGGGGTCAATACACATTCTTGGACATTACTTCTGCTTCCAAACCCTGCCAAGCCTTGTCCAGAATCTGCCCACAGCTTTGCCTGACAAGCCCCAGAGCATTTGTTCTTACTCTGTTTGACTTCTGCTTTCTATGCTGCTTAGAAAACAGCAGGAAAATACAATTACACCTGCTGAGCACCGAGTAAACACTGCACAGAGCAAGAGCACGCACTGCTCACTGCTGCAGTGACGAACCTCAGAGCTAAAGGCAGGAGCAAGTACAGCTTTCCAGGGGAAAACATTCTCGCTAAACATCAAATTTGGTGTCCTTCTAGCACATGAAACCTGGAAAGAAAACAACAAAAGCAGGGATGTGGGGATCTGGGACCCTTTTGAAGAGATCAGTTGTTAAATCACATCGGGAAGCAGCACGACTCTCTCCCCCCATGCTGCTGGATCATTTCCAACCAGGAGTTCTGCAAATCAAGGCACAGCCCATCAGCACACCCAGCTCAGCTTCAGCAGCTACCAATAAAGGTATTGCACCAAAAATAGGCACTGCTCTCCAGTCTCCTGTGACTTCAGGATCTTAAATTCAGGACTAACAAGTTCTAGATCAGCATCAAGCAAAACCACTGCAGGAGCAAGGGAACAGTGCCAAGGCAATGTCCAGCCTCACAATCCCCCACAATAGCCAGTCCCTCTGCACAGCAAAGAATTCCAGCCTTTCCAGGGAGAAAAGTGGAGGTGAAAAAGGCAAATTCAGAAATAATCCAATGAATCTACTTTAACATAAATACTTTTTAACAGATTTCCAGCCCTAACCACTTGAAACACATTTTCCAACACTGGAATTCCATTTTGAATAATACAAAGCCACTAAAACCTCCCTTGAGTTTATGAGGCTTAAGCCTTGCTGGGATGAGGGGAGGGATGAAGCAGGATGATGCAGATGCAGAGCAGCAGTGCTGTATCTCGCAATGCTTTAAAACCCGCTCGGTGGCTTTGGGGATTAATTGGCTGTTCCAAGCCCCGGTGTTGACTCAGGGACCCAAACACAAGGCCAAACCCTTAATGCAAGGAGGAGTGTGCCCTGCCACTGCCACCCCTGCAGACCTCAAGAGGACAGAGAACAGCTCAAGGAGGGAGGTTCATGTTTGTCTGAGACATCATCACCCATCACCGCAGAAAGATGGTGCCAGACCAAGAGGCTTCAGCACATGTTATAGCCCAGGCAAACCCCAACTCCCAGCCTCCCTCCAGCCAAAGGAAAGATCTTGCTGTGGATCTACTGTTAGTACTGACACAATGAACCACAGGCAAATGCATCAGGGAAAACATTTAAGGTTACTATGCACGTGCCCAGAGAAGCCAGAAGGAAGGAAACGTGCAGGAAGGATGCACAGGGCAGGGAGGGAGGGGCACAGATAGCAGTGGAAGTTGTCTTTACCTGCTCTGGCTAGCATCTCAAACTCGGACACAGTCTCCCTCAGAGGCTCCATACCTTTAGTGGCTGCTTCACTAAACGAGAACTCCTGGCTTTCGTTGTGGGTCAGCGCCTCGGTGCTGCTCACCCGGGATGGCTTAAGGAACACCTTGGGCTCGATATCCAGCTCAAACTGGTGGAAAATCGTGGCAGGGAAAGCATGTTAGCGAACCCCCAAAGCTCCAGTCTTCTGCACTCCCTCTGTGCCCTCAGCACCAAAAGGGGAACATAAGAGGCCCCTTCCTCAGACTTTACTTTCTATCTTAAATCATCAGAGGCTGCTGTAGGAGTTTGGGAACAGCCAAGGAACATGCTCTGCTCCCAGATGACTGAGGGATCACAGAGGGACTGCACTACCAAACCACTTCCCCCAAACCCACAACCAGGTTCCCATCTCCTTTCTGTGTATGCTGGGAACGCGCCTTCACCTTGACAGAGCTGTTTTCAAACATATCCACTGTCATTTCCTCCTCTTCCTCCTCCTCTTCCTCAGCTGTGGATTCAACCACCATCCCCGGGAACTTGTCAGCACCACAGAACTGCAGGAAGATGGGGGCCCGGCTGGAATTGCGCTGGATTTCCACCCTCAAGATGCCGTCGCGGGGCCACTTATCACGCACGTGCTCCAGGCAGTTGATGGGCGAGCGGGAGAAGGCGATGTGGATGTACGCCAGGATGAAGAGCACAAAGAGAGCCTACACACAGCAAGAAACAACGCAGAGACCATCAGCCCAACCAACCTTGGCCTCTTTACACCCTCCCCAGCTTTAACCATCTCCTCTTTGCCCGTAAACACACTGGGTTAATTTGGACCAATGGGTTTGCAAGTGGGCAAGAGCTTTTTAGGCTTCCCAACCCAAGCAGCCCAGACTTAGGCAATCTCAGCACTGCTGTGTCAAGGGGGGGACACACCAAAGACACCCAGAGGAAGAACAACCTCCTCCTGCTCACGCGGCCAGAGCTGCCACTGGTACCTGTGCAGTACATGGGCCCCAGCACCATTTAAGATCCTGCAAACCAACACCAACCTCAGGACTGCACACAGGCAAACAGACCCAACACAGCACTAAGGAGGCTCCAAAGCACATTGAAAGACACAGAGGCTTTCAACCATTCCCTCCTCAGCACAAAGCATCTCCTCTTGAAGCCCAGAGGAGAGCACCCAGCTTCCAAAGGCAGAATAAAGCAAACTCCAACGAAAGACAGCCCACCACAAGAGCAGGACAAGCCAAATCCACACAGAACAGCCAGCTCTGCGTTCAGATCCACCTCTCACTGCTGCCATGGTGGAGGTTGAGTCGGTCTGTGAGGGATATCACCGCTCCCTGGCCGAGGGAACAGCTATAAAGTCACAGCAAACCAAAGCGGACCAATAAAACTCCTTCCCTGCAGCGAAGGTCATAAACCCAGCACGAAGTGCCCAGCGCTGTCCAAAGTTCAGAGCTGAAAGCTCCATGGAACACTGGTGGAGCGGAACAGCCCAGTGTCACGCATTCGCTGCCCAACTGCAGTGAGATGCTCGTTCCCAGTTTAACCAGCTGCCCTTGCTACACAGCGCTCTTGACCCATTTGCTATGAACTGGTAAACAGCTCATCTGCAGGAAGGCACAAGGGAAGGTAAAGCAGAAACACCTCCCTCGTCACGGGAGGAGCCACCACAACCACGGGCAGCCTCAGGCCTCGGTGCACCGAGGCTGATCCCAACCCCGCAGCAGGAGCAGGCTGTTCTGTGCAGATGCCCTGGGAATATTCTTTACTTCCTTGGGAGTGCTGCGCTCAAAAGCAGGCAGCAGCAAGAACCGCTACCAGCCCGACAGCCCCACTGCTAGCACCAGCCCTGTCCCAGTCCCTCTGTCTGCTTGAATCCAGTTAGGATAGGGGGGGGAAACCCCTTGGGAGGGGTAAAGTATGTGCAGCGTCAGACAAGTTGTCCTAAATGCTTTCTTGCTTTGAGCAGCTGAATTTTAGGAACTCGGAGAAGCCCATTCGAGCTCCTCTCCCCCTTCCCTTTAATTCTCACACTGGTGAGAAGTGTCAGCGCATGCCCTAGGAGCTGTGGAGCAGGATTTAACCTACAGGCAGCTCACCCTGCAGGCACCAACAGGCCCCTCCGTGGGTCTCCAGCCCTGCACCCGCACTGACAAGCAGGAGGGTTTGTTCCATCGTGTGATACTGCCCTAGCACTGCCGAAGGTGCTGCCTGCTACAAGGAAATGGGGTTAAAACAGGGATGTGTATTAAGCGCTTCCAGAGAAGGCAAGATTCCAACAAAACTCCAATGATCACACAGTCCATGTATCCAAAAAGAAGGATGGGTTAGAAACAGAAACCTTTCTCACCCACATCCCTGCCCCTGCCCAGCAATTTCCTTTCCATTTCCAGATCTGGAATCTCAGCTCAGACCATTACAATCAGTTCCATCTTCCTCACAGAGCAGAGGCCCACGGGAGCCGGTGGTGCAGGTGGCCCAAACGCAGGCTGTGACCTCTAGCAGAGGCAAGGTGCTTGTGTTGATAAGGGAACCTGCGCCTCCGTGCCCGGGCAGCGAGGGCACGGTCGGCCCCTCCCCACAAACCCCCCCTCACCTTGAGGAGGACGAAGAACTCGAAGACGCGGCGGAAGGAGGGTGGGAAGAGGCGCGTGTAGGTCACTGCCATCTTGAAGAAGAGCGCATGGAAGAGGCGGTCGCGCACATTGATCAGGGGGTTCTGGTTGAGGTTGGGGTTGCGGACGCCCCGGTTGTTGCCCCCGGCAGCGCCGCCGCCGCCGCCGTTGCCCGGGTGGTGGTTGTTGGCGTTGGGTTGGTTCTCGGACATGGTGGCGCCTGCGGCTGGGAGCCCGGGGCTGGCCCGGGGTGGGAGGATCCGATCCTCGGCCGCACAGCGCTGCCTCCCGGTGCCCGGCGCCGCTCAGTGCGGGCGCTGCCGCCGTCCCGCTGCCCTCGGGCCCGGCCTCCGGCGCGCAGACGCCTCCGGAGAGGAGGGCGGGTCAGGCCCGGCAGGGCCAGGACCAGGGCCAGGCTTCGGGGCTCAGCGCGGGCCACAGTCGCGGCAGGGCCCGGGAGCTGCGCAGGGAGGGCCTGGCTGCCGGGGCGGCCCCGCGGCCATGGGGGGGCCCGTGACGGTGTCGGTGCGAGCGCAGCGGCGGCCTCGGCGCTCCCGGTGCGGCGCGGCCCGGTCCAGCCCCTCAGCGCCCCGCCGCCATCTTCCTCCGCCGGCGGCGTCGGTGCGCGTGCGCGACGGCCGCCGGGGCACCCTGGGACTGTGGCGGAGACACCCCGGGCTCCCGCCCTGATATGTAAATTTAGAGCGCTCCCTACATGCACCGCGGAAAACCACTTTGAAAAAAAGCAGAAATCCCCCCAAAAAACGGAATATAGAGCAGAGAAACGGCGGAAATTGTTCAGAGTACAGTGGCATATGAAAGGCAGGGAGAAGCTCACCAAGGAGGACTCGCCATGACATGAAAAATGTAAAATGAGAGAGGTTTAAATACCAAAGGGGAAAACGCTGCAGTCGTGCTCGCTTCGGCAGCACATATACTAAAATTGGAACGATACAGAGAAGATTAGCATGGCCCCTGCGCAAGGATGACACGCAAATTCGTGAAGCGTTCCATATTTTCCTCCTTTTGCCCCCATTTTAGGGGCAATCACAACCGCACAGGCCAGGACACCCCTTTTGTCCCCCCCTTCGTGCCCGAGGCAGAGGGAGAGGGGTACCTGTGCCCCTATGTCGAGCCAGGGAGCCCAGGCAGGGCTGTGGCACCACAACCACGGAACAGGGGTATCAGGGGGGAAATGGGCACCCCAAAACCTTGGTGCCACAGGGCTCGGGTGCAGGCGCTGAGGGGGCACCCAGGGGTGAGGGGCAGGATCCCTGCCCAGCCCCGGGGCACCCTGGGGGGGGGAAGGTGGAGGGGAAGGAGCCGCAGGGGTGAGGAAGACTCTGGCCTGCTCGGAAGCCATAGGGAGGGGTTTCCATGTGGGGGTCACCCTGCTGTGCCCCCCGCCTGTGTCCCCAATGGGGCTGCAGTGGTGTGAGGGTGACGCTGCCCCCGGGCGGTACCATGGGTCTTTATTGAATTCCTCTTTGCATCAGGCTCTGCTCTGGCAGAGAACACCCGGGGGGGGGCTGGGACCAGCCCAGCACCCAGCCGGGCCCATGCAGACCCCACATCTGACTCAGCCCCCCCAGAGGGTACAACCCCGCTGAGGGGGGGAGTTGGGGCCAGCCCTGCGCTGGAGTCCAGGGTGTCCGTGGGGCACCATGGCCCCACTCACACAACGCTCTCCTGGTTGCTGCCATCCTCTAGGAACGGTGTCAGCCTCCTCCTGGGGCTGGGCGCTGCGGGGGCCGCATCCTGCGCTGGAGCCTCCCCAGGGTCCTCATCACTCTGCTCCCTGGCGAAGTGCACAAAGACCTGCGGGAGGGCAGGCGAGGGGCAGCACCAGCACGACCCCAGCCCCTTCCGTCCTCATGCCCTGCATCCCCCATCACCTGGTCCAGGGTGGTCTGGGACACGGAGTAGTCCTGGATGCGGCAGGGCCCGCGGTGCGCTGCCAGGACGCTGAAGATGCTGGCGAGGGAGCCGGCGCGGGAGGGGAGGTGGAACTGCAGCAGCCTCCCGTGCCGCTCCTTCAGCACGATGCCGGGGAAGCGGCGCTGCATCAGGCTCTCCACCGGTGCCGGATCAGGGCCACCCACCCGCACCACCACTGTGTACCCATCCCCAAACCTGCTCGGACACAAGGGCATCGCTGCAGGGATCATCAATGTCCCTGCTGGCACAGGACGCTGCTGGAGTGTGTCCCCCCCGAGCCCCAGTACCTGCTCTTAAGGTGCTGGACGCTGCCCAGGCAGCGGAAGCGGCCATTGACCATAATGGCCATCCTGGTGCACAGCGCCTCGCACTCCTCCATGCTGTGGGGGGGAAACGTGGGGCTCCATGGAGTAGAAGGGGGCTCTGCTCCAAGGGTGCCATGGGGCAGAGGTTTCTCCCCCGCGGATCCCAGGGCAGGGGCTCACCTGTGGGATGTGAGCACCACAGACCTGCCCTCCCGGACGACGCTGAGGATGCGATCCCACAGGAAGCGCCGCGCTCGTGGGTCCATCCCCGTCGTGGGCTCATCCTGCGACAGCGGCCGTGTGGGGGCCAGGAGCTGCTGTGGGACCCCCCCATTGCTGCCCCTCACTCACCAGGAAGACGATGGGGGGGGAGCCGAGCAGCGCAATGGCCGTGGAGAGCTTGCGCTTGTTGCCCCCGCTGTACTTGCCCGCCGGCCGGTCTGCGTGCGGCACCAGCCCCATCTCGGCGATGCCGCATTGAGCCACCTGAGGGGAGATGCGAGGGGATGAGGATGGGGATCCCTGCGCTGGCGTCTTGCCGGGGTATGGGCCATACCCTGGGGATCTCCTCCTCGGGGACCCCACGCAGGCGGCTGTAGAATTCCAGATGCTCCCGTCCCGTCAGCAGGTCTGTGATGGCGTCAAACTGCGGGCAGTACCCCATGTGCTGGCGGACAGACTGTGGGTCGGTGAGCACACTGCAGGGACAGGGACACAGCTGAGCAATGGGGACACGGCTGAGCACACTGCCAGGATGGGGCTGAGCGCACTGCCAGGATGGGGCTGAGCGCACTGCCAGGATGGGGCTGAGCGCACTGCCGGGATGGGGCTGAGCGCACTGCCGGGATGGGGCTGAGCGCACTGCCGGGATGGGGCTGAGCGCACTGCCGGGATGGGGCTGAGCGCACTGCCGGGATGGGGCTGAGCACACTGCCAGGATGGGGATGAGAGCATTGCCAGGATGGGGCTGAGCACACTGCCAGGATGGGGCTGAGCGCACTGCCAGGATGGGGCTGAGCGCACTGCCGGGATGGGGCTGAGTGCACTGCAGGGATGGAGCTGAGGACACTGCTGGGATGGGGCTGAGCACACTGCCGGGATGGAGCTGAGCACACTGCAGGGATGGGGCTGAGCACACTGCCGGGGTGGAGCTGAGCACACTGCCAGGATGAGGATGAGGATGGAGCCCAGCACAAAGCACGCTGCGGGGATGAGGATGAGGAGAAGCGCAGTGTGGGCATGGGGAGGATGGCACGTGCTGTGGGGACAAGGAGAGGGTCAGCCCTGGGGTCCCACCTGTGTCCTTTCAGCCAGGCCTCCCCCAGCGTCACCTCCGTGTCCCCCGTCAGCATCTTGAAGGTGGAAGTTTTCCCAGCACCATTCACCCCCAGGAGGCCGAAGCACTGCGGGTGCAGACCGGGGTTACCGGCAGCCCCATCCCTGCCCATGGGGCCGTTTGTCCGTCCCTCTGCCTGTCCAGTGCTCACCTCGCCGGGAGGGACGGCCACGCAGAGCCGGTCCACGGCCGGAGCCTTCCTGCGCCGGTAAACCTGCAGGGCAGAGCGGGGATGGGGCCGGCTCCCACCCATCACCCACCAGAGGCACCGGGGCTATGGGGGAGGCTGCAGCCCCGCAGCGAGGGTCCGGCCCCAGGGCCCACACCTTGGTCAGGTCCCGCAGCAGCAGGAGGTGGCTGTGCGGGGAGGTGCTGCCCACCCTCGCCCGCTCCCTGGCCACGTCCTGGTCCTCCTCCCCCAGCGAGGGCAGCTCCAGAGCCCGTGGCCTGGTGGGGACAGCAGCAGGGGCACTGCCAGGGCTGCCCGCCCCATGGCTGCCCCATGGCTGCCCCATGGCCGGTCCTCACCCCAGCCGCAGGAAGAAGCGGTATTGCAGCAGGAGGGTGAAGAGGAAGAAGATGATGCCCTCAGTGGCCATGGCGCACATGTTCTTCCCTGCTAGATCCCAGGACAGGGGGGACACGAAGCGCTTGTCCCCTGCAAAAGGGGCCGTAGGAGGGGGGCACACAGGGGAGGGCCCCTGCACTGGCCAAGTCTGGGGAGGGGGAGCAGCCCTGATACCCCCAGACTCACCGAACCTCTCGAAGGCATCGGCCATCGCCTGGTTCTTCACCATGTCGATGAGGCCTCGGCCCAGGCAGAAGTGGGGGAAGATGAGGAAAACCTTCTTCAGGATGCGGTTGATGTCATTGAGGTTCTGCCGGGGCAGCAAGAAGAGGAGTGGAGGAGCTGGTGCCAGCCCCATAGAGATGGGAAGGGGGTCTGAGGCAGCCCCAGGGCTCACCTGGTCCACAAAGAGCTCCAGCACGAAGGTGGCCACGCTGCCGTTGATGCCGATGAAGAGGTTGATGCACGTCAGGGCCACGTATGCGGTGCTGGGGATGCTGAAGAGGAAGGAGGCCGGGTACATCAGCGGGGTGATGGACCAGCTGCAGGGGCAGAGAGGCAGGAGCTTGCTGAGGCACAGATCCCAGCCCTCATCACCACGATGCCCAGAGCCAGGCCTGCCCCCAGCCCTGCCCAGAGCCCACCGGGGCGGGGGGAAGCCCTGGCCCTTCACCCATAGAGCAGCAGCAGCAGCACCAGGGAGGGCAGGTTGGCAGAGGACACATAGGACTTCTGCTGGAAGCAGAGGAAGATGAGGATGACCAGCAGCGCAGGGACCAGGTAGTTGCACTGTGGGCATGGAGAAGGCAGGGAAGGGGGTCACAGTGGGACCTGGTCCCCTGGGGCTGTGCCCCCATCCCTATCCCCATCCCGCACCATGTCCCAGGCGAAGTTGCCCAGCCAGTAGGTGACGGGCTTCATCCCGCTGACAAACTGGAGGTGCTTGGCTTTGCTGACCCGCTCCTCGATGAGGAAGAGCACGAAGCTGGCCGGGACGAAGGACATGGCGAAGATCACGCAGATGGAGACCAGCACATCCACGGAGGTGGCCATCCTGCCGCAGAGGGGAGGGCTCAGCCAGGGATGGGGGGGTGGTCCCATAGGACCCCTGTCCGCGGCACTCACAAGGCAGCCTCGGAGAGCTGCTCCTTGGTGAGGTTGAGCGGGTGGTTGGTGGCCGTGATGCCAAAGAGCGCAGGGTCGGTGCCGGCAGGCAGCCGGGCGCGCAGCAGCCCGTTGCTGGCCACGTTGAGGAAGGAGACCATGGCGTGCCAGCCCTTGTTGTTGAACCAGACCTGCAGCCCAGGGGAGCCCAGTGGCTCAGAGCCCCCCACCCGCCCCATTCCCACTCCTCTCGGTCCATTCCAGGCTGCTCCATCCCCTTGTGGGGACCCGGGGACCACGTCCCTGCTGCCCCCCGGCTCTCAGTCCTACGGGACCCCCAGGACCGGGTGTACCTTGATGTTCCTGCGAGAGTCCAAGCCCTCAATGAAGCGGCTGAGGTTGGCCAGGAGCCGGTCCGAGGGGCTGCCCTGGGGGTGCGGACACGGGGTGAGGAGTGGGCTCGGCCCAGAGCCGTGCCAGCACCGGGCGGGCAGAGCCGGATCCGTACCGGGGTGATGTTGAACAGTGCCCGGAGCTCCAGCACCGCCGCATCCACCTCCGCCGCCGTCGGCAGCGCCTGGGAGCCGCCGGCACCCAGAGAGAAGCCGCCGTATCTGCGAGGAGGGACGGGAGCTTCCAAACCGGGCACCCGCCTTCCCCTGCCCAAACCCCGCCCCGCGCCCGCCCAGGCGCCACGGGGAGGGGCACACAGGGAAGGGCACTGCCCAACCCCGCAGGGAAGCTCCAGCCCCCCCGCCCGTTGTGTGAGGCCCCAGCCCCGGCCCGCGCTCACCTCTGCTCGTTCACCCACTTCTTGTTCCTCAGCCTGAAAGAGGTTCAAGGAGGGGGGAAATAACCCCCGAGGAGACGCTGCGGCAGCGCTCGGCCGCGAGTGCGCCCTTCACCCTGCGGTGCTGCGGCTGGGTTTGGTCCGCAGCATCCCTCCCTGTCCCCCCCGGGGTGTCCCCTTCCCCAGCACTCACTCTCGGCGGATGATCTGGGGATAGGTCTTCACCAGGTAGTCCGAGACGTTCCTGCCCGTCAGGTTCTGCAGGATGTCGCCCGTGCCCCTTCGGACCTGGGGGGACGGACAGAGGAGCTGCACGGACACACGGCCCCCCCAGCATCGCCTGCACCCGCACCCGGCAGCATCCCGGGGCCGGCCCTAACGCGGGCTGGGGGTTACCTGGGGTGGCGGGAGCCCCCCCGCTCCCTCGGGGCAGTCGGGCAGCATCCTGCTGGCCCCCGGGCCGCTGCACTCGCAGGGGGGGGACGGCTCAGCCTGTGTCCAATTCGCACGCCGCAGCGCCTCCAGCACGGCAGGGGGGACCGGGGGGGTCGAGAAGCCGTCGGGATGGGAAGCCGGGGGACATGGCCCCGTCCTGGGCACCCGGCACCGCGGGGAGGAGACAGACCCCCGTTACCAGCCTGGTGTGAGCCAGAGGCACCGGGACCTGCCATCACCCCCACCACGGGGACTGGGGCCCCGCAGCACCGCGGGGCTGCTCCTGCGGGAGCGGTGGGCGCCGGGGCCGCCCTGTCCCACCCCCTCAGCCCCCCGCCGGGCGCAGGCACTCACACCTCCCCAGCATCCTTCATGCACTCGGTGCCGAAGCCCGGCTCGGCCAGGAGCGCGCTCAGGAGCCGAGATGTGTCCGGGTCCCCCGGCGCGTCGTTGCTGCAGGGAGATGCAGGAGTGAGCTGGGGGGGGGGGCGCAGCGGATGTGGGGGGACAGAGGGATGGGGACACACCTGAAGAAGGTGAACTGCTGCCCGTACATCCAGGGCTGCAGGCGCAGCGGCGGGTACTTCCCGAAGGGCGGCACGATGAGGCTGAAGAGCAGCGCGATGCAGACGAACACAGCGGGGAGCACGATCTGGGGGGGGGCCGCCAGGGGTCAGGGTTGGGTCTTGCTCCATCATCCTCCTCACCACAGCCCCATTCCATCCCTATCCCCATGGCTGTACCTGTGCGAAGAACCCCCGGGTGCTGCGTCGTGCATGGAGCATCCTCTTGATGAAGAGGGCGCGGAGCTGCTGGCGGGTGAGCGCCCAGCCCCTCACCCTGCCGCAGGCCTGCCCGGCCCCCCCCCGCAGCAGGTCTGTCTCCTGGGGCTCCTCTGCTGCAAGGGCAGAAATGGGGCTGGGGCCGAGTTCAAGTCTGGGTCTAGGCAAAGCTGGCAGCAACGGGCAGGAGCTCACCCCAGGCAGCGCACAGGGGGACACTGTGCTGGCAGGGACATCCCCCCAGCCCAGCAGGGATGGGGTGCTGCATGCAGGGGCACAACAGGAACCCCCCCCAGACCCCAGTTCCTACCTCGCCGGGCTCCTTGGGCTCAGTGTAAAGGAGAGGAAAAAGGGGTTACAGCCACGCCGGTGCCTGCCCACCCGCGTTAGCACTGCCCCAGGGCAGACCTGGCACCCCAAACTATCACAGCCCCCCCCCGACTCCTGTGGCTGCCCCCACACCAGCTCTATCTCCAGGAGAAGGAGCCTGGATACGTTCCCTGGGGTTCCATGTCCCATCCTAACCCCTGCACAGAGCTGGGCTCCCCCAGACCCAACACTGTCCCTGCCCCTCGCCCAAAGGAATGCATTCCCAAAGGGCTGCCTGCTTGGATTGGTGTGTGTGGATGGACATGTGCCATGGCCCCAGCCCAGTGGTGCTCGGGACACCCCATGGCAGGGGCTGGGCAGCTCGGGGGTCCCAGGTCCCTGCTCCTTACCCAGCTCCCCATCGGCTGCTTCTGGATCCCCCCCCTCACCGGGGGCTGCTCCTTGCTCAGTGCCTGACAAAACAAGGGTCAGAATGGCAGGGGAGGACTGAGGCCACCCTGTGATGCCTTCCTGCACCCACGGGCGCTCCCAGTGGGGGTGAGGGCCATATAGGCTGCTGGGGACACCTGCACCTCTGCTCTGGGCTGATGAGCATCTCCCCCTGGTCCCCCCATGCACCCCAAAGCTCCCACCAGCACCGAGGGGTTTTACCTGCTGTGCCAGTGTCCACCGCCATGTCCTGGGCCACCTTCAGAAAGATCTGAGGGTGGGAGGGGGATGGCATTAAATACGGCCCCCAGCACCCACTGTCCCGAACAGGCAAATCCCCCCCCCGGGTCATGGGTACCCCCCAGGGGTACCCCAGGAGCCGGTACCTCTTCCAGGGTGGTGTCGGAGATGCCGTAGCTGGAGATGCCCAGTTCCCCCAGGCGGGCGTCCAGCTCATGGAAGAGGTCCCCAAAGGCGCCGTCCTTGGCCCCGCTGTAGGGCAGGACAAAGAGCACCTCGTGCCCGATGTCCTCCACCAGCCGGGAGCCAGGCACCAGCTTCTGGATCAGCGCCGACAACTGGACCACATCTGTGGGGATGGGGAAGGGGGGCTGGAAACCTGGGGCAGGAGCTGGTGGCCGAAGCCAGCCTGTGCCCTGCATCCCAGCCTAAGGGTCCCCAAGGGGGCTGAAGGGGATAGGAGGGCAGGGACTCCCTTCAGCCCCACCACTGCAGAGGGGCCATGACAGCACAGGATGGGGTGCCCAGTGAGGGCACCCACAGTCCCTACCAGCTGATGGGAGACGTATGGGGGAGCGCCTGGCGGTGATGCTGTGCTGGGGCACAATGATGGATGGATCCTCACCTACGGTGCTGGTCTCACTGCCCCGGTCGCTGCCCAGCCCCGTGTCGCTGCTGCGCTCCGAGTCGCTGCCTTCCTGTGGGAATGGGTAGCTGGAATCTGGCACATTGCAGGGATCCAGCCCCAAGCCCGGGGCTCTGCATCCCCTCAGTACATGGGATGGAGGCACCAGCCACCCTTTCGGCTGATGCTCAGCAGGCCCCAGGGATTCACCTTTTTGGAGGTGCCGGGGACGATGCTGGTGCTGCCGCCTGTCCCAAACCGCTCCCGCTTCACCAGGGTGAGGTGGTAGCCAGTGCCCAGCCTGGCCTTGAGGAAGAGCGGGGACCCGCAGCAGCAGAGCCGGCCCTGCGAGATGATGGCGGTGCGGTCCCCCAGCAGCTCCGCCTCATCCATGTAGTGCGTGGACAGGATGATGGTGCGGCCTGGAGCAGCGAGCGGGCTTGGCCCCGGACCCCAACTGTGGGCATGTCCCCACTCGCCCATGTCCCTGCTCGCCCCAAGGGCTGGGGGTCCCCACCCGGGTGTCTGCACCCCCAGCCCTGACCTTTGCGGTACTTGAGCAGCAGCTCCCAGATGCTGCGGCGGGAGTAGGGATCGACACCGGCCGTGGGCTCGTCCAGGATGACCACCCGGGAGCCTCCCACGAAGGCGATGGCCACCGAAAGCTTCCGCTGCATCCCCCCTGTGGGGCACAAGGACAGTGTTGGGGGCCCAGGCCACAGACCCCTGCTTGGGCGCTGGTCCTGCACCCAGCACGCACCGGAGAGGTTCCTGGTCTGCTCCCGGCGCTTGTGGGGCAGCCCCGTGTCCTGGATCAGCTGCTCCATCTCCGCCTTCACCCGCTCCTCCGACAGCCCCTTCAGCCGCCCATAGAACCAGACGTGCTCCTCCACTGTGAGGCTGGGGTGGGCAGGATGGGGTGGGCAGGGTGAAGGGGGCAGCCCTGCCTGCACCCCCCCCTGCACCACTCCCCTGCCCCTGCCTACATGTCGAAGAGCACGTTGTGCTGGGGACACATCCCCATGGTTTTACGGATGCTGTCGATATCGGAGCGGATGTCCCAGCCCAGGATGTAGGCAGTGCCAGAGGTGGGGGGCAGGAGGCCGGTCAAGATGGACCTGGGTGGGGGACCAGCAAAAAGGCGGTCATGGGTTAGTGGGGCTTGAGGAAGGGATGCGCTGTTCCATGTGGGATGCTCAGCCCCAGGTTGGGGCAGAGCCTGGCTCAGCGGCTGGGCCAGCCCCCAGCCCCTCCTGCTCACATGGTGGTGGTCTTGCCAGCCCCGTTGTGGCCCAGGAAGGAGGTGATCTGCCCCTCGTAGAAGTCCAGGCTCAGCCCATTGACGGCCACGTGGCTGCTGTTGTGGTAGATCTTCACCAGGTTGCGGATGGAGACACCGGGCTGGAGCTGAGTAGGCGGCTCCTCCATCAGCA
Source organism: Amazona ochrocephala (assembly GCA_039720435.1). Taxonomy (NCBI): domain Eukaryota; kingdom Metazoa; phylum Chordata; class Aves; order Psittaciformes; family Psittacidae; genus Amazona; species Amazona ochrocephala. The sequence continues at coordinate 30,418,525 of CM077885.1, forward strand.
CTGGAAGCCACCGGAGGGGTCACATCCTGAGCTGGACCCTTCCCCATGGGGGGCAGGACCCATCGCTGGGGCAAAGCCCAGGTGGGAGGGCTCAAGCTCAGCTCTGTGGCTGCCACCCTTAGGGCAGGGGCTCACCTTGGGGCACAGCGAGGGGGCTGGTGGGGTACGGGGGCTGCCCAGCCGAGGACGCCTCTCCAAGCCAGTAGCTCTTCAGGAAGGGGAAATTCCAGGGCTTGGGGATCCCATAGGGACCTGCAGCAGATGGGGCTGAGCGGGGCCAGGCCCTGGGGGTGCCAGGGCGCGGGGGGGGGCTGCACTCACCTGGGAAGACACCCTCGAGGTACCACGTGGCCAGGCCGTAGAGGCTGGCATCCAGCAGCAGCAGCCCCATGGCCGTGGCGAAGTTGTAGGGGTCTCCTGGCACGGGGCTGGTGCCCAGGTTGTGCCACTGGATGCCCATCCCCTGCTCCTCGTAGAGGGAGAAGTACTCGCAGCCGAAGCCGAAGGCCACCGGTGACAGCAGGCTCTGGTGGCAGCAAGAACAGCCCGGGGTGGGGGGTTCAGCCCCAAAACCCCTCGAGGGGCATCGGGAAGGGGGCATCCACGGCCGCTCACCACCAGGATGCGCAGTGGGAAGGTGATGTGGTCGCGCCAGGCGACACAGAGCACGTAGGGCAGGTAGAGGGAGAAGTAGATGATGCCGCCACAAGCTGAGGCCAGGTTGGCGCGGGGGAAGAAGATGCTGATGAGGAAGCACTGGCTGATGGTGGCCACGGAGAAGGTGCCGAGGAAGAGGAAGATGACGGCTGGGTCGCTGTAGGGCAGGATGTTTCCCAGCTGCGGATAGAGGCAGGTTGGAGGCTGCAGATCCCCCTTGTGCCAGCTCCCAGCCCCAGTGCTCCCTGTGTCACCCGTGTTGTCACCAGTGCCCTGCAACCTGCCTTGAGGATGAGGACAAGGAGGGCAGAGCTGAGGAGGAAGGGGATGAAGCTGCTGAGGAACCAGCTGAGCCAGAGGATCCCACTGCTCAGACCCATGGTCTTCATGGTCTCCTTGAGACGCGTCTCCTTCTCATGCACCACCCCCTTGATGATCATGGCCACCGAGTAGATCCAGGCCAGCGTCATGAAGAGGGGCAGCGAGCGGTTCAGGACCCGCAGGAACCTGGGGGAGATGGCACCAGCCCTTCCACCTCCAGCTGCACACCTCGGGCCACCACCGGGCAGGGGACATGCAGGGCATGCACCAGCCCCACGTCACCACCGGGCAGTGATGCTGCATCGGGATAACGCATGAGGGATGTGCTCGGCCTCATCCCTCACTCGGGGGTCACTCACACATCATCCACGTAGCAGGGGTAGGGCATCTGCTGCACATAGACCCCCGTCCGCGGGGCAGCCCCGGTCTGCACCCGCACCACCGCCTGCTCCACCAGGTCCTGCACGTAGACGAACCCCCCCCATACGTAGCGCAGGTCGCTGAAGGGGTCGGCCGCAGGGCCCGGGTCCCAGAACCTGGGGGCAGAGCACGGTGGTGGGGGGGGGTCTCTCAGCACTGCTCAGGAGGCTCAGGGTAGGGGGGGCTCGTCCCCAACCTGTCCTTGATCTTGTTGGTCCTCGTGACGTCGTCGATGTCCATGCGGATCTTGTAGCGGATGTGGGGGGGTAGCGCGGTGGCCGTGGCATTGGTGGGGGGCTGGAAGACCACCGCTGCCCAGAACTGCTGCTCCTCCAGCAGCTCCAGCGCCCGGGCCACCAACTGCTCCTCGGTGGCCACCGCCTCGATCTTGTCCAGGCAGACACACTGCAGGCAGGGCAGGCAGGGCTCAGACGGGGGGTTCCAGAGCCAGCCTCCCCCCCCCCAGCAGCTGGGGTGACACACACCTCCATGAACTGCGACAGCGTGCTCAGCACCATGTCAGCATCGGCGTACACTTGGTGCCAAGTGAGCCCTGGCCCTGGCTCCACCAGGAACCTGGCCAGCGCCGGCAGCTTCCAGGAGGTGCCATTGAGGGACCCATCCAGGAGCTCGGCTGTCCCTGGGGCCAGCAGCAGCTCCTGCAAAGCACCAGGGTACCGCGGGCAATGCATCCCATTCCACACTGCACTCCCCATCCAGCACCACACCTCACACCCTGTATCCCCATCCCGCACTGCACCGCACCCCACTCCCGCAGCCCACAGCATCCCCTTCCCTCACCACACCACCGCCCCATCCCTGATGGGGAGAGGATCCAAGAATCGCTCACCCGGAGGACCTGCATCTCCAGGCTGCCATTGAGGAAGGCGTAGATGCGGGGTCCCACCTCCCGCCAGGCAGCTCCCGCCTCCCCCAGCACCGCCAGCTCCCGGAAGGTCCGATTCACCTGCGGGAGGTGAGGAGTGAGGCAGGGCTGGGATCAGACCCCCCCAGGCCCCCGCAGGCCCCTGCTCACCTCGGCCATGACGCTGTCAGGGCCGGGGCCGGATGGTGTGTACAGGATCTTCCCAATGAAGAGGGGCTTGATCCCGCGCCAGAAGATCTGGGAAATGGGGTTGGACTCCAGGCTGCGGAGCAGCTCCCGGCAGAAGGGGCCTGGGTGGGAGCAGGACCGAGCCCTTACCACCAGCCCCGCAGCACTACCTCTGGGCAGCCCGGGGAGGGACGTGCCCAGCAAGCCCCTGGCTGGATCCCGGCCACCCAGCCCGCTCACTGCTGCTGCTGCCTGCGGCCCCGGCTCTCTGCTCCGAGCTGTTGCGGTCCAGGAAGGCTTTGACATCGTTGTCCTCGTACCAGTTGAGGGAGGGGACCCGGAGCCCCCCGCCCTCGGGGTGCCCGCAGGCGATGCGTGACAGGGTCCTAAAGGCACCCGAGCCCGTGGTGCTGGCGTTGGTGGCCATCAGCGCCTGCAGCTCCCGCCGCAGCTCGGCCAGGCTGGTCATGGAGGAGACCTCGGGAGAGCGGGATGGGGCTGTGGGGGACTGGGATACCTGGAAAAATCATGGGGCAAGGCCAGGGAGCACAAGGGGTGCACACGTGGGGGGCAGGGGGCTACCTCCTCCATCAGGGATGCTGCATCCCGCACGAAGGTCCCCAAGGCTTCCACGGAGCCAGAGATGCCGCCTGCCTCCGAGCTCAGCTGTTGCTATGAGGGGAGCACGGGAAAGGGGATCTCAGCCCCTCTGGGGGGGCCTCTGCTCTGGTGCCTTCCAGCACCCAGCATCGGGCCGGGGTCTCACCGCCAGGAGCCGGGGGAGGTCAAGCTGGGAGAGGAAGGATCCCTCCATGGCGCGGAGCTGGGGGCCGGGCAGGGCACAGAGCCCCCGTTGCAGACGCTGGGTGGAGGCGGCGTCGCCCCCCCTCAGGAAGCCTCCCAGCTCCGAGGCGTTGCAGACCACGTCCTGCAGCGGGGGGCCGGAGCCTGCCAGGGAGAGCTGTGGGGAGAGGGACGGTCACAGCGCGGCCCCCGACACCGCGAGCACCGGGAGCGGGCGCTGCACCGACACTCACGATGCTCGGGCTGAGCCGAGCCCCCATCAGCTCGTCCACCAGCGCCGGGGGCAGCGACGTGTTGGTCCGGAGAAACCGCGAGAAGCTCTCGTCCTCTCTCAGGTAGTCCCGCACCGGCAGGGCTGCGGGGGGCCGGGGTCAGCTGCGGGGGTCGCGCTCCCCTGGCCCCCCCCGGCCCGGTGCTCACCCCTCCGCTGACTCCCGCTCCCCCGGAGCCGCCGCAGGACGGGCAGGAGCCGGGCGAAGCTGCGCAGGAGCCGCTGCCCGTCGGCGCGGTGCAGAACCCGACGGGCTTCAGCCAAGAGGCGGGAGAGGCTGCGGGGCACGGGGCGGGCGGTGAGACCCCGGCCCAGCCCGGCTCTGCCGTGCTGCCGATCCCCCGGGGCCCCGCCGCTCACATGGAGCCGTCGAAGTTGCCCACCACGCCGGGGGCCTCTCCAGCCGTGGGGTGCCGGAAGCAGGGGTTGTTCATGTTGCAGATGATGCCCTGGAGCCAGGGCAGGGTCCCGGCCGACGGCAGCGCCTTGTTGGGGAAGTGGCCTGCGGGAGAGATGGGTCCGGGGGGGGGCTCCACCATGCCCCGAGCAGGGAGGTGTCAGTGAGCCCCCAGCTTGTGCCCATCTCCCGCGGTTGTGTCCCCTGGTTCCACCACAGGGCTCCCATGTAGGGGGATCGCAGCAGGCACGGGGGGGGGCCCTGCCAACTCAAAGTGTGACTCAGTGGGGGCTCCGTGGGGCACTCACACTCGTGCTGCTTGAAGGGCGGGTGGGATTGCCGCACTGAGATCAGGATGAAGAAGAGGAAGAGGGGCCACAGGAGCTCGATGGCCAGCTGGATCTGGGGGAAACCCACGGTTGGGGGGCCCTCATTGGAACCCAGAGCTCCATCTGCCCCTGTGCCAGGACACAGTGGCTCTGGGCACCTCCCATCCCCGTCCCCTGCTCACCCGCTGCCGCCGGCGGTAGGTGAAGTTCTTCCAGAGCAGCAGCCCCAGCTGGGTGCCCACAGCCATGGTGCACCCTGCACCCAGCTCAGCTCCGGCTGCAGGCGAGAGCAGGGGGATCAGCACTGAGCTGGGGGCAATGATCAGGGCTTATCACACACGACTGGGCTCTGGGGCTGGCAGGAGCATTCCTGCAGCCAAAGCTCCTTTCTGGAGCAAAGAACTCAAATCTCATTCATCCCTAACCCAAAATCAGCAGAATCGGGCACAAGCTCTGCAAGTCCCTGCAGGTCAATGCTGCGCTGGGAGCAACGAGCGGGATCCACACACCACAACAAGCACAGGGAGCAAGGGAAGAGCCCCAGTTACAGGAGCAGCTCCTGTTTCCTCATGTGAGGGATGTGGCCGGACCAGCAGGAAGGTTCGGTCCTTCCGATGAGACCCTCAGTGCTCCAGGATGGGAAAGTGCCCCAATGCAATGGGCTCAAGGTGCGAGCTCAGACACCCACATCCCGAGGGTCCCAGCAGCTCCAGCCCCATCCCAGTGAGCCCCTGTGCCCAGCTGGCTCACCCACAGGGCTGCAGCTCCCAGGACCCGTCAGCAAGGCACCAGCCTCCCCTTCCAGCCCCACACGCAGCTCCGTGCCCAGCTCCAGCAGGCAGAGGTGGCATGACTGAACTCGCAGCTTCCTGCCCGGCCAACACCCACACCCGGGAATGCCGAGCTCCAGACCTGGTCCCTGGCCACGGCCACCTTGGGACACCCCAGGGCCACCCGCAGCACCCAACCCATACCCCTGGTGATGATGGGATGGCTGAAGCCGTGGCCTCGCCATCCATCTTCTTACATCCTGTATCCAGCTTGGGCAGCAGGCCAGGGCCTGACTGCTGCCTGCCCTGCCCACACCAGGGCTGAGCCGGGTCCCCGGGCACAGTGGGGATAAGCGGGTTAGGATCCCGGCTGGGAAATCCGGCTAATCGGCCCGTGGGGCCAGACACGAGCAGCCCCATAGCGGCGTCCTTGGGGGGGGTGGGATTCCTCCGGGGGCTGGGGGGGCTTGGGGGGGCCGTGCTGCCCACCCTGCTGCAGAGGCAACGAGGGGGGACCCAGCGCCCCAGGCCTGGAGGGACACCGGGATGGGGGAGCGGCTGGCGCCGGCACCGGGGGCAGCCTCATCAGGACACCGGGATTCACCGGCAGCCGCCCCACGGGGGCCACCCTGGAGCACGGCGGCAGCGGCATCCCCGGTCCCCTCCGCTCCGAGCTCAGCGCCGGCCCGGTGCGGAGTCATGGGGAGGTGAATGGACCTGGGGGGTGCCAGGGACAACCCCGGGGGGGGATGATGGGGACGGACGGACGTGGGGGCAGCCCCAGACACACGCTGCGAAGCCGGAGCCGCCGAGAACCATCAGCCTCCACCCCCCCCCCCGGGGACCCCCCGTTACCTGCTCCCGCCGCCACCGCGCGGCCCCTTTAAGAGGCCCCGCCCCTCCCCGCTCTACAAAGTAGCCGCGAGTGTGACGTCATGGAAACGCATCTTAAAGGGGCCCTGCCCGGGGCTGGGGGGAAATCGGGGTCACACGGGGGCGAGGGAGGGGTCGGAGGCTGTCCCCGTCTCCATCCCTGTCCCCATCACCATCCCCATCTCCATCCCCATCTCCGCCACACCTTGTCCATAGCACACCCTGCCCTGCTCTGTTACCCCTCCCTTGGGACCCCCAAGGCAGCAGAACCCCACCATGGGTGCTGCACCCCAGCCTGAGACCCCACTGGGGTCTCTGCTGGGACCCGCGCTGGCCCCCCACATCGGAGGTAGGCAGGGAGAGCTCCCACCCCTCTATACCCACTTCGGGTCCCGGCGCCACCCCATCAGAGCCCCTGGGGCGCACCAGGATGGTGTTGGGGTGCTGGGTGGCAGCGATGGCCCTGGACACGCTGAAACGCAGTGTTTCACCCCAAAAGGTGGATCCCTGCCCAGACAGGGTCCTGCAGGCAGGGCCGGGGCCATGAGCACAGGGCCACCGCTGGAACACAGCCCTTGGGGCTCCAGGGGCATCACCCAGGTTTGGTTCCTGCGCTCAGGGCAATACCGAGCCCCGGAGCAGCATGGAAGGAGCCTGCACCAGACCGGGGCTCCTGCTGAAGGTAAAAGAGTTGGGTTATCTTAAAAACAAGGGTTCAATACAAGAGGATCTTCATTACCCCCCCCCCCCAGGGCTGCACCATGCACCAGCAGTCCAAGCCCCTCAGGCATCACCCCATGGTGCAGGATGCGGCTGTTGGAGTCAGCCTTGGCTCCAGCCTGGCAGAAGATCTCATCGCTGCGGCTTTCCAAGCTGCAGCCAGTGCTGGGAGTGCCGGGAATGCTGCTGCCAGCCCAGCCCTGCGGCCACGCCACAGAAGTGTTTCCAGCTTCACCTCTGGAGAGCACACGATGCTCCCGCTGCATCCCACCATCCTGAGCCCCTCTCCTCCATGGGGATCAGCGCTGGGATGAGAAGTGGCACTGGGAACGGCTGCCTCCTGCTTTGCCAAGGGATCCGGGAGCTGCATCGTGCCCCATCATAGGGTGAGCGCTGGGTGGGAATGTGTCTTCTTGGCTGCGTGAGAGGAAACACCATCCACTCCTTGGTGCTGGAGCATCCTCTGCCTTCCCAGAGCCAACACCAGGACTGTGCCAGGGCCTCGGGGTCTTGTGGGCTGCAGGAACCGGGTGTTCTCTTCTCTAGAAACAGGGTCTTTATTTCCTTGCTCCGAAAAATAGATTCGTTTTAAAATTAAAACAGAGGGAATGACGGAAGTAGAGGCTGGAATGTAGCAGGGTCTGTACATGAGATGGTGCGAGACGGAGCTGGGCCCCGCTCAGTAGCTCTCCTCCTCCTCGCGGTAGTAGTGGTACCCGGGAGGGTCCCCGCTCGGGTCGCACGCAGCGTTGGCCACCTCACCCTGGCTGCCCTGTGGGCAATACTTGGGGTCGTAGATCTGGCGGCCGAGGCCGAAGACCTGACCGCTCTGGTTGGCGCCCTGGTTGGAGCCCATCTGCAGCGACATGGAGGAGTTGTCGCACTTCTCCGTCCCCATCTTGGAGTCGTAGATGTGTCTCCTGGTGCCGGGAGCCGTCATGCCCACCTGGAAGGACAGGATGGAGCAGGGCTCAGCCGTGGTTCCCCCCCATCCCTCCCCGCTGCGGCCGCGGTGGCTCACCTGGCTGGCACACTTGTTAGTGCCCATCTGGAGGCTGATGGTGGAGTGGTCCATGGGTGGCAGGATCTGGTTCTTGGGGTCATAGAGATGCCTCCTGGTGCCATAGGCTGTCATGCCGGACTGGCTGGCGCACTTATTGGTGCCCATCTGACAAGGAGGGGAACAGTGAGGACCAGGAGCTGCCCCACGTGTGCCTTTTCCCCTCCCTGTCCCCCCACAGCCCAAAGGACACAACCAGCGCTCCCCAACCCAGCCCAGGCGCTGCCTCTCCAGGCTCCCAGATGGGAGGTGCTGCCATGGAGCTGAGATTGCCCCAGATCCCTCGAGCCTCAGGTCTCCCCAGCCATGCTTGGAGCCGTGATGGTGCTGAGGGTTGGGTACAACTGGGACCCTCTCACCCTCGGGAGCGTCTCACCTGCAGCCCGATCACGCACTGCCCAGCCTTCATCTTGGCCTCGTCAAAGTTCCTCTGCTGCTTCTCCGAGTACTTCACACCGATGTCCACCCCGCTCTGCATCCCCTTCGTCTTGGCCTGCCGGGGAGGGGCAATGAGGAAGGATGGGGGTCCCCAACCTCCCACCCTCCCCAAGTGCCCCCTCCCAGGCTGCTCGCCCCCATGCGCTCACCATGCCTGCCAGTGCCAGCAGCGACACCTGAACCTGCGTCAGGTTCCCGCTCTCAAAGAGGTCGTTGGCTTCAAAGAGGTCCACGGGGTTCATGCCGTAGCTGGCCATGGCCTTGATGAAGTTGGAGAGGTTCTCGAGCTGTGGGCAGGGGGAGAAGGGTGAGACCCCTGCGGGTGACAGCAGAGGGGCCGGGGGCTCATGGGCTGCCTGCACCCACCTGGTGCCAGTTCTGAGCCGAGCGGTTGATCTTCCTCACTGCGTTGGGCTGCAGCTTGTTCATGAGCCTGGAAGGAGGCAGAGGGGAGCGGGGCTGTAGTGCGGCACAGGCCCCTTTCAGGATGGCCCAACCCCGGCCTCCCCACATCCCAGGGCTCCCCCAATATGGGCGCTTTGGGGGTCACTCTGGCTGCCGTTAGCTGGTGGGTCCCACTGGCACAGCTGGATCCAGCACACCCATCCCATACCAAGGGCTGCTGGGGGTCCCCCATCCCCATCTGGACGTGGACTCACTCGCAGAGGATCACCCCATCCTTCAGCCCCTTCTGAAAATCAGGCCCGATCTGCTGCCCCGTGACGCTCTCGATCCATGTCCGCAGCTCAGCCTCCTTCTGTGGGTCGTACTTCTGGGCGAGCTGGGAGGAGACAGGGAGGGGGATGCTCAGGGTCAGCCCCTGCCTGTGCTCCTTGCATGGGAATGGGGATGGAGCATGAGCACAGTGCTGCCATCAGACACATCAGACACACAGGGATGGAGCACGAGCACGGTGCTGCCATCAGACACATCAGACACACAGGGACGGTGCCCCTCGCACACGGCAGCTTCCAAACCATTGCAGGAGGATGAGGAGGAACCGTCTCCAGGGCTGGAGGGAAATGTCCCCCTCAAGGGCCTGTTCCTTCCTGTTCCCTGTCCCTCATGGGAGCCCAGCACTGAGCCCCATGGTCCCCGGCCATGAGATGCTCTCCCCTCCGGCAGGGCCGAATGCGCCGCCGCAGATTCCTTGGTCACCGCGGCTATGCCAGGAATGTGGACGCCTCCTTCCAAATGGAGACCAGCTGCCCAGGGCAGGCAGCATCACCGGCAGCATCGCCTGGGCCCTGGTCCACCAGGGAAGGAAAAGGCTCCCAGATTGGAATGGGTGGAAGCCCCAAGAGCCATCCTGCCCTATCCTTCCCCTCCTGTGCTCAGCTGGCACCCAGAGGTGGCTGCCAGCCAGCCACCAGCCTCTCACCCATCCCACTCCATCCTGGGATCCCTAGAGTGGGAATGGTTCAGCTGGGATGCACCTGGTGGGATGCAGGGATGGTTCAGCTGAGGTCAGGTTCACACAGCACCTTGTGCATCCTGGCCGGGGGATCCCACCATCTTCCCAGTGCAGAGGTTCCTCTTCCCACCCCATGGCCAGCACTGGACCAGGTCAGAGGGGACTGGCCCCAGAGCAGACCCAACCACAGCCCAGTCCATGAGGGCTGGCATGAACTGGGAGAGTGCCACTGGTTTGACTGGTTCCCAGCGGGTGATGTCAGCCTCCAGCAGACACGGGGCAGTAAAACTGGCTCCGGTCTTGCTGAATCAAGCTGAAGCACCCAGGAGCACGCAGCAGCAAGGCTCCGGCGCGTGTCCATCCGCTCAGCGCGGGTGCAGCCCAGCCCAGATGCAAGCAGGGACCCGTCTTCTCCCGGTGATGAAATGCAAACCCCTGCAAGGCCGGGCAAGGAGAACCCAGCCACATCCCCATGGCCATGCCGAGCCAACACCAGCTGCCCTGGGGTGACCACGGCTTAACCTCAGCTCGCCTGGGGCTGAGCACAGACCAACACCACAACTTCTGCCTGTGCCATTGCCCAGGGCAGCAGCAGTGCCTTGGAGCCCAGCCACAGGGGAGGGGTGGCTGCATCCTCCAGCCCCACAGGACCCTTGTGCCCACACTGCAGCAGCACAGACCCTGCCAGGGGCACAGTGCAGGCAGGGATGGGTGATGGCACCGAGCGCCATGGGCTGCCCATCACCAGCACCCAGCTCCGAGGGGAGGCTCCATTGGCCTGGCAGAGGGTGCCAGCGGTCAGGGGGTTCAGTGCACTCTGCAGCACCCGGAGGCACCGGTTCCCCTTTCCCCTGCGGGCCCCAAGAAGGGAACCCTGCGGGAGAGCAGCTCGGTGCAAGGCTCCGGGTGCCCGCCGGGGGTCCCAGGCTCCAAGGAGCCGCTGTGGGCCGGGGGCTGCTCCTGCCGGGATCCCCCCGGGGCCACCAGCCCCATCCCCAGCGAGGGCTGGGGGTGGGAGCATCCCACAGGAGAAGGCCACGGAGCTGCGGGCAGCAGGAAGCGGACAAGCTCCGAAAGGCGCCGGCAGCCCCAGCCCCGAGTTTGCAGGGGGCGACAGCGGCCACTGCACGGACCTGGGTGAGGAAGCCGGTATCCAGGAGCCCTCCCCGCCCCGGTCCCCAGAGACACCTCTCAGGGACCCCTCTGGCAGGGCCAGGGCACCCCGAGCCGGGAGCCCATTGCCGGCACCCCCCGCCTCTCAGAACCCCCGGCGCACCTTGACCCGCGGCCCCGCATCCTCCCGGGATGCCCAGCTCCGCATCCGCCAGGACCCCGGCTCTCTGACCCCGGTGGCACCGGGACCCTTCGGCTCTCCAGGACCTCAGGACCCAAGCACCCTCCGCCCAGCAGCACCGGGACTCCCGGCTTTCCAGGGCCCCCGGTGGCCCCGGTCCCCCCCGGCCCTGACTCCCCCCCACTCCCGGTGGTCCCGGGCTTCCCGCTCCGCGGCTCACCCGGTTCCTGACTTCGGCGGAGAGGCCGTAGGACGGGCCCTTGTTGAACTGGGAGCTGCTCATGGCGGGGAGCGCAGCGGAGCCGGTACCGGAGCGGGCAGGGGCAGCGGCGGCGGGACGGGATGGGATGGGATGGGACGGGGCGGGCGGGACGGGGCGGGCGGAGCGCGGACCCGCTTCTTCCCCGCGCTGATTGGACGGGGCCGAAATGCCCAAATAAGGCCAGAAGCGCCCGGATCGTGGAGGGGGGGGGTTGTTCCGCGCCCCGGCACCGGGACCGGGGGAACCGGGGCTGGAGCCGTCGCGGACACACGAGGGCGCAGCCCGGCACACGCGCACGTCCATAACGGGCACACGCTTGTGCACCCCCCCCCCCCACGTGTGTACACAGACGTGCGCGCACACGCGGGACACACGGGAGCGACACCCCCCTTTCCCCCCCCCCCCGCATACTCACACCCGCCTCGACCCCCTGGAGCCGCTGCCTCCGTGTCCCTCTCTGTGTCCCATGAAGGCAGCCCCGCGGGGGGCCCGAGATGAAACAGAACCACCCCCCCCCCAGGCCGCCCGGAGGGTCCCCCACAGCCCACCCGCACCCGTCCCTTCCCTCCCGGGGTTTATCGATCCCCCTCGTGGGTTGAGCAGGCAGCTGTGGGGCTGCAGCACCCATGGGTGCGTGGGTCACTTGTGGCGGGGCCGGGCGGTGACCCCGGTGGGCAGCTGGGGCCAGACCCTTGGGGGTGATCGCGGTGCCGAGCTCTGGGTGCCCACCCATGGGGTGCTCCCTGCTCTGCCTCCCCGGGGTGATGGACACCCCCAAATCGGGGTAAACCCCGCAGAGCCCTGGGGGCCAGCCCCTGTTCTGCAGAGTGGGGGTCTCTGCCCCCAGCAGACCTCTCTATGCATCCCTGGGCTCAAGCCCCCCACAACCCCGAGGGCAGCCGGGGTCCCCCCTTCCCCCTCATTGGCGCCCTGGGTGCTCATTGGGCTTTTCCTGTTTCAGGTTGGGCTGTGAAGCCGATGAGGAAATAAGGCGGCGTCACACGCGCCCTCCTGACAGTTGGCCCCGGCGAATGTGGCCCGGACGCTGAGGAACCGGAGCCGGAGCCGGAGCCGGAGCCGGAGCAGGGCCGTGGGGCCCGGGGCAGCGGCTCGGTCTCCCCGGAGCCATGTTCTCCCGGAAGAAGCGGGAGTTGATGAAAACCCCCTCCATCTCCAAGAAGAGCCGGGCGGGAAGCCCCGTCCCGCAGACCCTGCCGGTGAGTGTCCCCTGTCACCCCACGGCAACCTGGGGGCCATGGGGCCGCTGTGCCCGTGGAGATGCTGCAAAGAGCCACAGGGTGGGAGGGGGACCTGGGTGCGGGCAGGGGGTCTGTGAGGAGGAGGAGGGAGCCAAAGGCAGACCCTGCTCACTGCGCCTGGGGGGATTTTGCCCCAGATGAAGGGGACAGAGCAGCCACAGGGAAGGTGGGAGCTGTGGGAGCCCAGCCACGGGGCTGTGCCCAAGGTCTGGGGAGGGCAGAGACACCCCCAGGCGGCAGGGACAGGAGTGGGGGGCTTGGGCAGCCCCGGTGCCTCGGCTCTGCTGTGTATTTGTGGCCGCCCCAGAGCCAGAGGGGTGCAGGAGGAAGTGGGGCTGGCCGATAGCTGGGGCTCCTCCACGCACCCTTGGCACTGCCTGCCCCGCGCCTGCGCCCAGCCGCAGAGCATGGGGAGAGATGGGGCCGGTGGCACGGGGCTGACCGCCCGCCCATGGCTCCATAGCAAGGGGCACCCGGCCCTGTCCCTGACCCCTCGGGAGAGGGGCCTATGGGTGGCAGACGGAGGGATGCTGGGCCGGGCCGGTGGCAGGAGGAGCTACAGCCCCTACTCGGCCGGGCGCTGCAGGACGGGCAACGCCAGCTCGCCCAAAGGCTCCCTGGACTCGCTGCCCCACGCGCCTGCCGTGCGGCTGACGGTACGGCTGGGAGGGACCGGGGTCCCCAGGGCTCGGGGACACAGATGGGCTCTCAAGGGCTGGGCTGGCCCCAGCCATTGCAAGGTGGGGGGCTTTGGGCACCCCCTTTGCTGCTCTGGGTGGTCCCAGGGGGCTGAGCTGCTCCGGTTCAGTCTCATCCACAGCAGCCTCAGCTGTCCACAGGGTTCGGTGTCTGCCTTGGCACCAAAGATGGGCTCCGGTCCCACTGAGGCAGCAGTGCCTGGCTGGGGATGCTGAGACCCAGCGCACTCGTGTCACACCAGAGCGCCTGAGGGGTGCTGATGGAAGCTGCTGGATGGGCAATGGATCATCACTGGGTTGTGGTCCCCGGTGCCGGTACCGATCCCTCATGGGGCAATTTTACCCCTCGAAATTGGGGCTGTGCCCCACCTGGGGATGGGGCAGACTGAAAAAGAGGAAGGGATGGTGGGGCCGGCTCCTTTGCTGCGCCATGGCCCGATGGGGATGGGGACCTCCGGCACATGGGTACATTGGGTGCTGGTGGAGCCAGGGCAGTGTCACCCACATGGTTGTTGTGTGCCCCCCAGGACAAACCCGGACCCATAGGTACTGGCGGGGGCCAGTGGGGCCCACGGGGGCAGATGTGGTGACTGAGCTGGCGCTTGGCTTGTGGCTTCAGAGGCGATGCTGCTTTGCAAAACCCCTGTGCTGGGGCAGTTGATCCGCAGGGAGCTGGGGTGGAGTGGATGGGGGGGATGCCTGGACCTGGCCGGCATCACCCTCGGGCTCTGCCGGGATACCTGCATGGGGAAACTGAGGCACGGCCTCTCAGACAACAGCCTGGTGGCACCGGGGGTCCTGGGGTGCTGCCTGCTCCCTGCCCGGGCTGGGGTCCCCGCCTCAACTCCTCCCTGTTCCCCAGGACCTCTCCCGCAAGGATTGCCTGGAAGCGCCCGGCTCCAGCCTGGGGGAGCTGCCCCCCGCCAGCTCCAAGCTCAGCACCAGCCCCAGCGCCATGGGCACCCTCAAGCGCCCCACCAGCCTCAGCCGCCACGCCAGCGCCGCCGGCTTCCCCCTCACCCCGGCCGGCCCCAGGGCCGTGCCCAAGGGCCACAGGACCCCCACGTCCTCCTACAGCCCCATGGACGGCGGGGAGGGCCCCTTCATCGACACGGAGGACATCTCCCAGCTCCTGGCGCATGTGGCCCGGTTCGCTGATGCCCTGGAGAAGCTGCGGGACGTGGTGCTGCGGGACGGTGAGTGCCGCGCTGCCCCCGGCGCTGCCCCCGGCGCATCGGGATGCGCGCAGGAGCATCCGCATCCCCGGGCACACACCGGACCCACGGCGGCGGGAGGCGGGGGAGGTCTGGAGGCGGACCGGGACCCCCGGGGGCGCCGCGGGAGGAGGCGGTGGGCGGCTGCCGGTTGCTCGGAGCCGGGATAACGCCGCTTCCTGCCCACGAGCTATTTTCATCCGCCCGTTTTCCTGTTTACAGCTCCGCGGTGCCAGCTGCGGGTCGGGGCCCCGCGGGGCACCGGGCACGGCCCCACCACGACCCACAGGGTCGTGTCCCACCGTGGGTGCAGGGCCGTGGGTCAGGGGAGGAGAAGGGGATGCGGTGATCTCTTGGTCCCAGCGGTGAGGTGGGGCTGGGGGGTTCACATGGGGCCGTGTTTTCGGCTCTGGCTCTGCAAAGAGGTTGGCACATCCCCACTCGCTGTGGAAACCGCAGCCCCAGTGGGCAGGGGTCTGCCCCATGTGTCTGGGGTCTGCGCTGGTGGGGGGGGCACTCAAGATCACGGCAAAGGTCTGCGCAGAGCAATGCCGGGCAGGGAGGAAACAGCCCTGAGCCGGAGGGGGACCTCCGCTGCTCAGTTCCACAGTTACTGCTGGACCCGGTTTGGGACGACCAAGATGGTGCCATTGCCACTGGCAAAGACATAGGGAGAGGTTGGGGATGTTGCCATGACCTTGGACAGTCCAGCTCTCCTCTGAACCCACCCAGCCCCATTCCCATTCCCATTCCCTGCCCTGCTGGTCTCCCCGCTTCCCACTTGGGAAATGGGAGAGGTAATGGAGGAAACCCCGGAAACCCCTTCCTGACCCCAATCTGGGGTGGGGATGGGGGCAGTTTTAGCCTGGTGGGGCAGTGGATGCCAGTCTCCCACCCCAGCACTTCCCTATGGGAGGCTCCTCACCTCCTCACACTGCCAGTGCCCACCCCTGCGCCATGGCACCGGCACCAAGCCAGTGGGGACCAAGCTGGATCCCTGGAGCCCATGAAGGGATGGGGAAGGATGCCATGGATGGGCCCGGCAGCAGGACAGAGCTGCTGCATCCCTGCCGGCAGCCGGCAGAGCCCATCCCATGGGGAGGAAAGGGCGGAAACGAGGAGGAAATTCCCAAACCGCTTTCAAGGGAAAAAGTTCCTTCTGAGGAAAAAATCCCTGGAAGGTCGGGCTGCCCCTGCCGGGACATGGCCGGGATGGGAGCAGAGGCCTGGAGGCAAGCAGGACTGGCTATATGGGTCCTGGGAAGCCCCAAGGCCAAGGGGATGGGCTGTGTGGTCTGGGGGCCTGTTGGGTCCCTGTCCAGAGGGTGGCTGTTAGGGATGGGAGTGGGGATCTGGGGAGCAGGGACATGGGGCAGGGATGTGGGGCAGGGATGTGGCATCAGTTCAGACCCCCCCTCTCACAGACCCCAAAGAGCCCCAGCGGCCGCTGGCCCATGAGTGCCTGGGTGAAACCCTGCGCGTCCTGCGCCAGGTCATCAACAAGTACCCGCTGCTCAACACCCTCGAGACCCTGACGGCCGCCGGGACCCTCATCTCCAAAGTCAAGGGTGAGCCAATGGGGCTGGGCCCCGTGCTGGGATGTGGGGGGACCCCATGGGGGGGCTGCTGGGAGCGGAGCTGCCCCACGGAGGGGCACGGGGAGTGGGAGCATCGCCTGCTGCTTGCTGTGGTTTAGGCTTAGGGACGATGTAGTCAGAAGTGACGGAGCCCAGGTCCCTGCCGGGGGGTTTCCAAGTGCGGCCGCAGGAGAAACACTTCCACAATCGGATCCTGCTCCTGGCACAGAGCATGTCCAGAGCTGAGTGTTTATAGAGCCGGAGCCCGGCTGGGGCTCAGCATCTGCCTGCAGCTACCCCCGGGGAGGGGACGGCCGCGCTAACCGCAGGCAGAGCACAACAACACCGTGCGTCACCCGCCGCTTCCTGGACACCAAACAGCAACCACGAGGGCACAGGAAGCCTCGTGGTGGGTGACAGGGGGTTCGCCATGGGGCTGGCCCCACACAGGGCTGGGATGGAGTGGGGCCAGGCTGCTGCATCCCTGGGGCAGAGCAGGGGAGCAGATCCCAGCCCCTCATCAGCCCCAGCACCCCAGAGGAGCCTTGGCCTGTGCCGGTTCCTGCTGCTGCAGTGGTTCCTCTTTTGGCCATGGGTGAGAGCCCTCCTGGAGGAAGCCGTCTCCTCCCGCCATGGGGCAGGGGCTCTGGCAGACACTGGAGGCTCCAGAGCCGGTCCAGGCTCAGCAGCACTTTTCCAGAGCCCTGGGTAATGGGAATAAAGAGAAGCATGAGCCAAGTGCTGCTGGCAGGGAGGAGATGGGGGGGCAGAGGCACTGCGCTGCACTAGGGGACAGTCCATCATCCATAGGGGTGATCCTCTACATCCCAATGCTCCATGGAGCTCAAGCCAGCCCCAGCCCCACAGCAGGGGCCAGCAGGAGCCAAGACAGGGGCAGCGGTGACAGCTTCCGCATGTGCTCCTTTCCAGGGTTCCATTACGAATCCAACAATGAGGCGGACAAGCGGGAGTTCGAGAAGGCCGTGGAGGCCATCGCGGTGTCCTTCAGCAGCACGTAAGGGGCTTCAAGCCAGCCACCCCCCAGAGAAGGGCCCTGATGGACCCCATCGCCCCCCTCGCCCTGTCCCAGTGGTGGTGGGTTTGGGGACCCCACGAGGAGGGCAGATTCCCTCCTGCCACATGCACCAGCACCAAGCGGGGACCCCAAAGCCTGCCTGAGCCCCCAGCACCCATGTCCCATCCCCTCCCCAGTGATGCGCCGAGCTCTGCCCCTCCACCAGGACCCCACCACGCGGGGCTGAGCTGATCCCATTGAATCCATCCCTGCGGCCCCTCGCCTGCTCCGTGGGGCGCGGGTGGGTGCTGCTGGGTGACAGTGACCCCTCTGCTGAGCCCAGCCCTGTTCCTCTGTCGCAGCGTGTCCGAGTTCCTCATGGGGGAGGTGGACAGCAGCACCATCCTCTCCATCCAGAACCAGGTGAGTGCTGCCTGCTCCCGTTGTGCTGCTCCCGGGATGAGCTCAGAGCCCCCAGCCCCATGTGTGTCATTCCCAGCCCATCACTCGCTCCTGCCCTCACCACCATCCCAGGGATGGGAAAAGCCACCTGGGAGCACGATCCAATGGGCAAGGTGGCTGGGGAAGGGATGGAGGCAGAAAACGGCTCTGGGCGCTCTCCTTAGCTCTGTCCCAGCCTGATGTGAGCACAGAGCAAGGAGCTTCTCCAGTGGCATTCCCGTTAGCTCCCAGCCTTCCCATAGAGCCACAGGCTGGGCACAGCAGACCTCCAGCAACAGTAGAGAGGCTCCAGGAGCTCCGGGTATCTCCATCCATCAGCTCCCTGGCTACTCCCCTTCCTCTTATCGCACCATTCCATTTTCCTTCCCAATTCCCAGACTATTGAGAACCTCTACGGGGGGATCCCCGGACCTGGAGGAGATGGCTTGCCTTCGGGCATGGAAGGCTATGCCACAGGTGAGGCTGCGGGTCAGGGTTTGGGGTGCCAGGGTATGGGGCTGAGCTGGGGCTGGCAGGACAGCAGCAGGACCCCAGCACGTCCAGTGCCTCCCTCCCCACCTTCCTCCTCCTCGCCCCGTCGCAGGCTGTCCCCCTGCCGAGGAAGTGGATGTGCTGCTGCAGCGCTGCGAGGGGGGGGTGGACGCTGCCCTCCAGTACACCAAGAACATCTCCAAGTACATGAAGGACCTCATTGGATACCTGGAGAAGAGGACCACGCTGGGTGAGGCAGGGAGGACAGCGGGGGGGTGCTTTCCCAAATGGGGCTGAGCCCCTCACGGCAGCATCAGAACAGGCTGAGGTCCTTTATGGTCAGCGATGCTGCGAGCGCATCCCGGCTGTCTCCTCACTTCCAACCCTTTTCTTCCAGAGATGGAGTTTGCCAAAGGGTTCCAGAAGATGGCCAATAGCTGCAAGCAAACCTTCAGCCAGGAGGTACAGTCCACGTGTCCCAAAGCCACCTCTGGCTCCTCATCCCCGAAGGCAGCACTGGAGGATGCTCCGGTCCCCTGTGCGGGGCTCAGGGTGATGCCTTTTCTCCCCTCTCAGGCCAACATGCCCTTCCTGTCCATCTACCTGCTGACCCTGGAGCAGGACATGGAGCACGCGACGTCGGTTCTGCAGGCTGCCAGCACCCTGCAGCAGCAAACCTTCCTCCAGGTGAGGGGACCCGACTCAGATGGGCCTTGCCTGAGCTCTCAGCCAATTGCTGGGTGCTTGGAGGGGTCAGGAAACAGGGTCTGTGAGACCCCCCCCTCAAATGAATCAGCACCTTGTTGACCTCCGCCTCATCCGAGGTGCATCCCCATGTCCCCTGGCTGTGCTGGGCATGACCACCACAGAGCGCTTCTCCCTGCAAAGCCCTTTGCAAAGGGAAGAGCAGCTCAGACCAACGTGGGGCCGTTTCTCCCCTGATGCAGCCGCTCTCAATGAGGCGCCTGGAACATGAGAAGAGGAGGAAGGAGATCAAGGAGCAGTGGCACCGGGCGCAGAGGAAGCTGGTGAGTGATGGGACCGGGTTTGTGCTCCCTGGGCTGGTCTGGAGCACCCCATGGCAAATACCCCTCTGAGGATGCTGCACTCTGCCCCCCCCCCAGCAGCGCTGGGTGCTTCGTCCGGCTGTGCTGGGGGGCACCAGAGGAATGTGGGGGGCTTGCAGGGGATAAGAACCCCCTGCACAGTGCAGTCCTCACCATGGGTCACTGTTCTGCTGGCAGCAAGAGGCAGAGGCGAACCTGCGCAAGGCCAAGCAGACCTACATGCAGCGCAGCGAGGAGCACGACAAGGCCAAGTACATGGCAGTGAAAGCAGAAGAAGATCAGCAGAGCACCACCAGCAGCATCACCACCAAAACCCTGGACAAGAAGAGGCGGCTGGAAGAGGAAGCCAAGAACAAGGTGGGAGCGTGAGCTCTGGATGCGGGCTGAGCGTCTGCCTGGCAAGAGCCTTCTCACCCCTTGCTGTCCTCGCACAGAGCCCAGGGGCACAGGAGTGCCGAGGGGGGGCCAAGAGCAGAGAGCTGCTCTCCAGAGATGCTCTTTCTTTGTTCTCCCCATCCATGACCTCCTTCCACCTCCTGCTCTCGCAGGCGGAAGAGGCGATGGCCACGTATCGGACCTGCGTCGCGGATGCGAACACGCAGAAGCAGGAGCTGGAGGACACCAAAGTGAACTCCTTGCGCCAGATCCATGAAATGATCAAGCAGAGCGACCAGGTCATCAAGCTGGTGAGTGGAGCTCGCTTGGGTCAGCCCCAGGATGAGAGGTGGCCGTACCCTGCTCAGGAGAGGGTCAGAGCTGCCTCCCCAGCAGACCTGGCCTGGCTGCCCCTGTTTCAGATGAGGTGCGGGGGGATGGAGAGCTCCTTTCATTCCCTTGTGCTCTGAAAAGCCAAGGCTTAAGCCTGATGGCCAAGTGCTGCTCCATGCTCCCGAATTCCCGTCTCCTCCATAGAATGGTTTGGATTGGAAAGGGCCTGAAGATCATTCAGTTCCAACCCCTCCTTACCCTAGGCCATGTTGCTCGAGGCTCTATCCAACCTGGCCTTGAACACTGCCAGGGATGGGGCATTTACCACTTCTCTGGGCACCCTGTGCCAGCGCCTCACAGGGAAGAACTTCTTCCTTATATCCAACCTGAACTTCCCCTGTTTCAGTCTGAACCCATCACCCGTTGTCCTACCACTGCAGCGCCTGAGGAAGGTCCCTCTCCATCATCCTTATAACCCCTTTCAGACACTGGAAGCTGCTCCGAGGCTCCATGTGTCAGCTCACAGAGCTCACCTCTGACTTTCCCCCCCGGTATCTTTAGGCCACCATCTCCTTCTACCAGATCATGCACATGCAGACGGCGCCGCTGCCCGTCAACTTCCAGACGCTGTGCGAGAGCAGCAAGCTCTATGACCCGGGGCAGCAGTACGCCTCGCACGTCCGGCAGCTCCAGCGCGGCGACGAGCCTGACACCCAGTACGACTTCGAGCCCTACGTCTCACACAACGCCTGGTAGGAAGGGACAGGGGGAAAACAGCCCTGGTTTACACTCACTGCGTTGTCACAACCTCCCAGTGGGCCTGGAGGCAGCTCCTGGGGGGGGAAGCTGGGGCTGGACCAGCTGGGGATGCCCTCATCCCATGGATGAGATAGGCTACCTAGTGTTTGAGAGAGGAATCCCCGGGCAGGCGGATGGCGCCGTGAATAAGGTTTCCAAGTGTCCTCCTTCCTCACTTGCTCAAATGTTCCCTTTCCCCCCCCCCTTTTTACCCCCAGGTCCCCCTTCACTCGGACGCGGAAAGGCAGCTTCAACACTGAGTTCTCATCGGGAGCCGGCTCTGACAGCACTGGGCTGCCCAAGGACGGGGCCGTCTCGGAAGGAGGAGCAGGAACCAGGGAGCAGCACGGTGGGACCACGGCTGCAGAGTGCAGAGGTGAGCCCGGGACAGAGCAGAGGCTCCCAATGGCACCGCTCACAGCATCCCGCAGCATCCCATGGGCCCAGAGCCGAGCCGGACATCCATGGGTACCGGGGGGTTTGTGCAGCAGTGGGACAGGCAGAGGCTCCCAATGGCACTGCTCACAGCATCCCGCAGCATCCCATGGGCCCAGACCCCAGCCGGACCTCCATGGGTACCGGGGGGTTTGTGCAGTGGGACAGGCAGAGGCTCCCAATGGCACTGCTCACAGCATCCCGCAGCATCCCATGGGTCCAGAGCCGAGCCGGACATCCATGGGTACCGGGGGGTTTGTGCAGTGGGACAGGCTGGGAGCTCTGCAGGCTGAACCTCCTGAAGCACACGAACCAGATCCATGGGCTGGTTTGGCTTTGGCTGTCTGGTGCTAGCCAGAGCCTTCTCCATCATCCCAGCTCCTCTTTCCCTTGCTGGATGTCTCACCAAAGGCATCACAACACCACCAGCCCCTCTGCCAGCCTGCCAGCAGGAAACCGAGCAGCTCCTTCAGGAATGTCAGTGTCTCCTGGGGTCCAGGCTGTTCCCGTGTTCTCTCCTGAGCACAGGAAGCAGTCCCAAATGGACGATGGGTTTCCCTCTGCAGGTGGGAGGGGACACCAGGTCCATAAATCCTGGCCAACCTCCGTGACCGAAGCTGACAGCAGCCTGGACTCGAGTGCAGGTAGACACCAAAAGCAGCCCAGGGCAGGGAGTCCTTCCCCTCCAACACTGTCAGCCCAAAACCAGAGCATCAGGGTTAGGGGGGACCTGGTGCTTTTATCTGCTTCATAATAACACTGTGGTGTAAATAACTGCTCTGATCCCAGCCTCCAACAGACTGGGATGGGGTGGGGTGGGATGGGGTGGGATGGGATGCTAGGGGATGGATGGGATAGGATGGGATGGGATGGGATGGGATGGGATGGGATGGGATGGGATGGGATGGGATGGGATGGATGGGATGGGATGGAGTGGGGTGGGATGGGATGGGATGGGATGGGATGGGATGGGGTGGGGTGGGATGGGATGGGATGAGGTGGGGTGGGGTGGGATAGGATGGGGTAGAATGGGGTGGGATGGGGTGGGGTGGGATGGGATGAGGTGGGGTGGGATGGGATGGGATGGGTTGGGATGGGGTGGGATGGGATGGGGTGGGGTGAGGGACCACTGAACCTTCACAGTCCCCTGGCTGCAGCCCGCTCCCCTGCACAGCCCCTGCCGGCTCCTGGTGTCCCCTTTCCCACAGGGATCGCTGTGGGAATCAGCCGCTCACCGGCTCCTGGGTTTCCTTTTGCCAGGGGAGTTCAGCCGCAAGCTGCAGCGCTTGTCTTCCAACGGCACCGTGTCCTCCAGCGAAGAGCTGGAGGAGAAGGATGAGAACACGGCCCCCTTTGAGCAGGGTACGTGACTGTGCAGGTCCTGCTGAGCACCCACAGGCAAAGCCAGCTCTGGGCTGACTTCTCCCACATTCAGGAGTTCTGGAGGTAACCGAGGGTACCTGATGGTGACCC
Source organism: Amazona ochrocephala (assembly GCA_039720435.1). Lineage (NCBI taxonomy): Eukaryota > Metazoa > Chordata > Aves > Psittaciformes > Psittacidae > Amazona > Amazona ochrocephala. Next base: position 30,440,786 of record CM077885.1, read on the forward strand.
CATGAGGAGCCCATGGCGCTGCCTTTTGGAGAAGAGGAGGCTCCTTAAGGGGAGATCTGAGAGCAGCCCCAGTGCCTAAAGGGGCTGCAGGAAACCTGGAGAGGGGCTTTGGACAAGGGATGGAGGGACAGGACAAGGGAATGGCTTTAACCTGCCAGAGGGGAGACTGAGATGAGCTCTTAGGCAGAAGCTGTTCCCTGCGAGGGTGCTGAGGCGCTGGCACAGGGTGCCCAGAGAAGCTGTGGCTGCCCCATCCCTGGCAGTGCTCAAGGCCAGGCTGGACACAGGGGCTTGGAGCACCCTGCTCTATGGAAGGTGTCCTTTAAGGTCCCTTCAACCCAAACCATTCTGGGATTCTGCTCCCGCTTGGCTCACCCTGCATCCTCAGGAGCATTTCCTTTCGTTCTGCTCATAGGCATCAATGGGATCACCCCAGAGATGACGGCTCCAACGGGGCCTTTCCGAAACATTGGCTTATCCAAGGCTGCCCAGACCCATCGGCTGCGGAAGCTCCGTACCCCTTCCAAGTGTCGGGAGTGCAACAGCTACGTTTACTTCCAGGGAGCAGAATGTGAGGAGGTAAAGCAGGGAGAAGTGGGAAGGAGCGGTGGAGATCCACGTATCCCAGGCGCAGGGTGTCCTCACCGTGACCTGCGCATGGTCCCCCGATCCGTTTCCTTATCCCAGCTCCAAGCTGCGTTCAGGAGGATGCTCCTCCTTTGGGGGGGTCCTGCAGTGCCTCCACAAAGGCCTTTCCCTCTCTGCCCTCGTGCTCCAGGAGCTCCTCAGTCTGGGCAATGCCTGGTGCCTGCCCTCCCCCTTGGCCCATGGTGCTGTTGCCACCTCCGTGCCTTTTCCCTTGTTTTCCAGTGCAACCTGGCCTGCCACAAGAAGTGCTTGGAATCCTTGGCCATCCAGTGCGGGCACAAGAAGCTCCAAGGGAAGCTGCAGCTTTTCGGACAGGACTTCACGAAGGCTTCTCAGGGCAGCGCCGATGGCATCCCCTTCATCATCAAGAAGTGCATCACCGAGATTGAGAAGCGGGCACTGAAAACCAAGGTGACAAATTCCCTCTTCCCTTTTCGTCTCAGCTGCTTTCCCTTGGAACCCCCTTCACTTGACGTGGAAACCACCAGGCTTTGCAGGACACAGGAACCCAGAAAGTCCCCGCTGAGAAACTTGGCCCAAACCCTGAGCTTGGAAACTCACTTCTTGCTTCCCTCTTTCCTATGGTGGTAACATCCAGAATGACTTCTGAGAGGGATTTCCAACCCCGAAAGGAGAGGGTGGGAGGTAGAAGCTCACCGGTCCCATGCAAACATAAAGGGGAACATCTCCCCTCGCTTCACCCCCTTTGCAGGGCATTTACCGAGTTAACGGCGTCAAGACCCGCGTGGAGAAGCTCTGCCAAGCGTTTGAGAACGGGAAGGAGCTGGTGGAGCTGTCCCAGGCCTCCCCTCATGATATCAGCAACGTCCTGAAGCTCTACCTGAGGCAGGTACGGTGCCGGGGACACCTTCTGCTGGGGGAGGCAGGAGAGAGGCGGCCACAACCGCTCCACGTGGCTCCAGCACCGCTGCAGCATCTGCACCCCCAGGGACCACAGAGCACAGAACCCGAATCCTCCCTCCCCTCTGCAGCAGGGAACCGGGTGCATGAAAGGGGAAGTGACCCACAAGGGGCCAGGCTGAGCCCATGGCCCCCCGAGCAGGAGCAGGGCTGAGCCGCTCCGGTCACCCTGGGGTGGGCTCTGATGGGTGCTGAGCCCCTCGCACTGCTCTGCCTGCTGTAAACAGCCTCACCCACATCCTCCCCCAGCCACAGGGAGGAAGCTGCATCCTCCCCCGGCAGCTTTGCAGCTTAACCCCTCGGTGCCGCCTGTCTCGGGACTGCTGCAGCGCTGCACAAGGGCTCCGCTGCATGGAGCCGGGCTCAGGAGGCTGCTCCCTGCATTCCCGGGGTTGGAATTGCTGCTGTGGAGAGAGGAAAGCCGGGGTGGAAAGAGAGGGGGAGCCAGGATCCAACCTCTGGCTGCAGACAAACAGGGCTCAAGTCCCTCTGGGAAGTGCAGGGCTGGGGGGGATGTGCTCCGGGGCAGCCTACCCCAAACCCCTCTGCTTCCAGCACCCCAAAAGCTCCTCCATCCACCCAGCACCACCCATTAGTTCAGTGCTGCCCTGTGCAGACATCAAAGCAAGAGCTTCCACCTCGTTCATCCCCACCTTTGCTGCAGGCTATGCCCTCATCCTGCCTTCACCACCTGGAACAGTCCATTCCTTGTGGATGGAACGATGCTTTTTGCTTGAGCTTCACACGTACCAATTGGCCAGGCCAAGCAAGGTTGATTCCCATGCTCCAGGTGATGGATAACCAACCATTACCTTGTGGCTAGTGTGGTTTGCAACCGCGGGGATGGTTCCTTGCTGTAGACAGGCTCCAGGTTTCCTCAGCTCAACGGCATGGGATGTGTCCGGGTCTCACGGAGGACCTGGACCATGTCCCCTGCTCTTGCTTGCAGCTCCCAGAGCCCATTATGCCCTTCCGCATGTACAACGAGCTGATGGGCTTGGCCAAGGAGAGCTTGCAGGGCGGCGAGGCCAAGGGCCGGAGCGGCAAAGGGGGCCCTGAGCTGGAGGACAAGGGAGCCGACACCGACAGGGTGGTGGTGAACCTGGTGCTGAAGCTGAAGGAGCTGCTGAAGGACCTGCCCTGGGAGAACATGGCCACGCTGCAGTACCTGCTGCAGCACCTCAGGAGGTGAGAGGCGCAGGTCCAGAGCCCGGGGAGCACCGTCCCTAAGGGTGGAGGGTGATGTCAGCCTCCCCACTGGTCCCATGGGGACAGCACCCGGGTGCTGGGTGATAGATCCATGGCTACGGGTACTTCTCTGAAGCTCTTGTGTGCCCCAAGGGGACCCGTCTGTTACCAGCCCTGCCCGGCCACCCGGCCCTTCTCCACTCTTCCTTCCTCACAAGCTCCTCTTCCCCAGGATCGTGGAAGTGGAACAGGACAACAAGATGACCTCAAGCAACCTGGGCATCGTCTTCGGGCCGACGCTGATGCGCCCGAGGCCCACGGATGCCACCATTTCCTTGTCCTCGCTGGTCGATTACCCGCATCAGTCTCGCATCATCGAGGCGCTCATCATCTTCTACCCCACCATCTTTGAGAACAAGGAGCCGGCGGCACTGGGCGACTGCAGCAAACACGCTCCGGACGGCGCAGGGGAGGCAGGGACCTGCTCTGAGCTGGTAGGAGCCTGGGGAAGGGGGCACCCTTAGGGGACACCCAGCATTGAGCAGCTCCTCCACACACCCGCTGCTTACCCCAGTGACGTTCCCCATCCCCACTGCCCCATATGGTGCTATGGGGTCAGCCAACACCATTGCCCTTCCCTTACAAAACCTGCCTGGTGCCATCACATCCCCGTGGGCATTTGTGCCCCAGAGCAGCGTCAGTCAGGAGGTGGGCAGGGATACGGCGCGCGCGCGCTTTTCCACAGGGATATCTCCCCACTGAACGCGTTGTGGAGCCCCAAAAGGACCTTTCCCCCCCCTCCTCGCCCTCACCGCTGCGCCTCTTCCCTGCAGGGCTCCCCGTGTCCCGCCGAGCCCTGCGACCGCTCCGTCGACTCGGACTCGGAGCTGGAGGACAGCGGGGAGGCGCTGGCGGCCGCGCACGGCGCCGCCCGGGCCCGGCTCACCCAGCAGGAGAGCGAAACCAGCGCCGAGGATGCTCCGTGCTGCGAGGACGGCAGCGAGGGGCCGCGGAGCCGCAGCTGCAGCACCGGACCCTCGGATGCGGAGGGCTCCGCTCCGCGCTGCCGCAGCCCCCCGGGGGAGGAGCACAGCGATGCCGAATAACCCGAGCGCTGCCTCCCCGCTGCCGAAGCAGAGAGCGCCGCATGCAGGCGCTGTGCGCGGTGCTGAGGGGTGGGGGGGGACAGCGGAGCTGCGGGGCGGGGGGGGATGGATGTGATCCTTGCTGGAGCTTTCACACAAACCCGCTGAGCCCCGCGGCTCCCGGGGTCCGTCTGCGCCTTAAGGGAGCCCCTGCGCAATCCATGAGGCTGGAGGGAAGGCGCGGGAGCAGGGCAGAGCCTTCGCCTGTTGAGGACTGGGAAGGAGCCTGAAGCAGGGTCTCGTTTTCACTGCGCTCCTTAACCCCACACCTCCACCGCGGAAACGGAGGTAGGATGGGTCAAAGCATCCCCTCATCCCGGCTGCCGCTGGGAGACACGGGGACATGCCTGGCAGCGGGAGAAGGGCACTGCCCAGACAATGGACAAGGCCAAGCCTCGGGAGCAGCTCCTTGGGAAGGGGACATGGCCCAAGGGGTGCTGGGGCCGGGTGAAAGCCACCTGCTCCCTTGCGCATGGAGCCGACCTCAGCTTGAGGCTGCACCATGCACCAGGTACATCCATCGTTTAGAACTGGCTGCACCATGTGCCAGGTACATCCATCGTTTAGAACTGGCTGCACCATGCGCCAGGTACATCCATCGTTTAGAACTGGCTGCACCATGTGCCACGTACATCCATCGTTTAGAACTGGCTGCACCATGTGCCACGTACATCCATCGTTTAGAACTGGCTGCACCATGTGCCACGTACATCCATCGTTTAGAGCTGGCTGCACCATGTGCCAGGTACATCCATCGTTTAGAACTGGCTGCACCAGGCACCCGAAGCGCAGCGATGCATTTACTGCCTCAGCACACCCGAGCCCGTTACGCGCCTTCCCTCCGCATCGCTGCCTGTGTTTGTGGGCAGTGCCTACTCAGCGCGAGCCACGCCGGGAGCAGCCGCAGGCTGTGAGCGGGCTCAGGGCCAGGCTGTGCCGCTGCAGGGCCCCATCACTCAGAGCGGATGCTCTGGGACACATTTGGCCTCCACAAGTCTGAGCTGTGAGCACAGGACCTCACCTGTGCCATCTGGAGATGGAGCAGGTCACTGAGGGGCGATGCTTCCTCCTCCTCCTCCTCCTCCTCAGGACCCCCATGGCCTGAGGCGAGTCACAGCCCTACCAGTGTAAGAGGCTTCTCCTTTTACACCTCCCTTGACCATGACTCCACTACCTCTGCTGGCTTAACATGGGTTAACCAAGACCAAAGTGTTTGAAAGCTCTGACTGTTCTGCATTGAAGCGTAGAGAAATGAGTACATTTGGAGCTTATGAAAAGCTGAAAGCCGCTGCCTTCTCTCCCCCTGCTCGTACCTGGGCTGCATTCCTGCTGTCAGTGAAGACCACGAGGATGGGTGGGCACAAGGGCAGCTCACAGCAGCTACTCACAGACCCCGGTCCTGAAGGAACTGCACGAATCCAAAGCTGTTCCCCAACAATCAGCCAGGCCCTGATAGTGTAGAACTGGGAGATCAACCAGATCCCCTCGGGATCCATCCTGGCACAGGGTGTCACTGCTGGAGCTCTCCAGACCAGTGGGAACCTCGTCTCAGCCCAGGTAAAGGTCCACACAAACCCCAGTGAAACGGTTTAGAACTGAGCTAAAGCAGAGCGAGATGCCCGAGGGACATCCTGCTCCGCAGCGCAGCACCAGGACACTGGGAAGAAGTGGTGAATGCTCCGTCCCTGGCAGTGTTCAAGGCCAGGTTGGACAGAGCCCTGGGGCACATGGGCTATGGTGAGGTGTCCCTGCCCATGGCACGGGGTTGGAACGGGATGATCTTCAGGTCCTTCCCAACCTGAACTCTTCTATGATTCCATGGTTTTTCCAGGGTGGTGAGAGGAAGGAGGATGAGAGCCAGCTCCTGCTCCCACACTGCCCCACAGGTGGTACCAGGCGTGTTTGGGAGGGTGGGTGACAATGAGTATGGGACAAAAGCTGTGCTTGAGCATCCCGTGGCAACGGGTACCTTGTGTTGGGTGTGAATCCAGCACAGGAACAGTGGAGCTGTTTGCTGCGCCGCGCCCGTGAGCCGGGTGTGATACGTGTTGGGATTGACAGGCTGCCAGGAATAAAATCCCTGTGTTCCCATCTGTGTCCTGGAGATCTGAGTCCTCCCGACTGCAGGAGGCTGAGCACCAGAAGCACTCGAGGGTTTCCAGCTTAAATCCCCCTCGAGAGACCCGGAAAGATGGAAATGGAGGTGATGGAGGGTGATGAGCGACTGCTCTGTGGAACGGGAACACCGAGGTCTCAGACAAGGGCCAGAGGGCAGAACAAGGGCCCCACGACAGTGACAAAAGGCTGAGGCTGCAGGGAGAGCTCTGGGCTTGGCCATGTCCAAAAATCCACCAGAGCTCTGAACATAACATGTTCAGAGGGCTTTGCCCCAGGGAGAGGCTGAGGAGCAGCAGTGAGGAGCAACGGAGTGCAAACGTTTATTCAAATAAGAGTCTATAGAACAGAAGAGGAAAGCAAAGCCTTTTCCCACTTCCTTCCTCCCTGCATGCTCGTGTTGCTTCGGGTAACTTCCATGGCTCGAGGCCTGAGCAAGGAGTTACAGCAACGTCCTCCCTGGTGAACAGGGCATTAGGTCAAGAAGCATGCAGGGGCAATGCAGGGAGGGGGTCTGCTGGGCCAGCTAAGAGCAGGCAGGTGTCAGTGCTGGTGGATGGAGAGGTCAGAAGGCACCCAGCTCCTCCACACCTGGAAGAGAGAGAACTCCGGCTGTGATCCACCTCAGCCATGCTCTGCTCTGCCCTCTCGCAGCAGTTCCCCCCCAAAAGCAATTGAAAGCTGAGATGAGCTTTTCCCCCAGGCAGCCACGTCCAGTCCACCCTGGAACGCCGCAGTGTCATCCTCAGGCATTGCCCTTACCGGCAGCTCTGTGTCACTGCACCAGCCTGTAGGTGATGTACCGGCCCGCGGTCTCGCTCGGCCTGATGATCTTCACTACCTGGAACGCCAACAGAAGGGACTCGTGAGGGACAGAGGCTGCTGGGGCTTCCCCTGCCCGACCCAAGTGCACTCAGCCCCTGGCAGCACTGAGCTCCCCCCTTCACCCAGCTCCCCACTGCCAGGGGTCTGTGGGGCTTACGCCCCCTGTACCCAACTTCCATCGGCTTTTCCATCTGGGAGAGACGCCCTTCCTGCCTCTGAGAGCTCTGAGCCGCTGCAGAGGAGCTGCCCCCGCTCCCTGCCCGCAGGGAACCGCTCCCTGAGGCTGTTTCTCTCTTACCTGACCACGCTTTATCCCGAAGTACCGGGCCACGGGATCGCCAGCCTGGATGCGCGGGAGCTGGTTCTCCCTCAGCTTACTGCAAAGAGTCAAGGAGAGGCTCCTGCAGCAGGAACAGAGCACCAAACCGGCACGGACGGGTGGGATCATTTCCAGCCCAAAGCGAGCACGCATGGCTCCGAAGCAGGGAGGGGAGGCACAAAGGATACTATCTGGCCAGCAGCTCCGTTACTTCTTCCTTTGTCATGACAACATGCTCTGGGACCAACTGTGGAAGGGGAGAGAGGCTGGAAGATCGGGAAGGCAGAGGAAGCGCCCAGCCCCACAGCACAGCAGCGGCTCCTCCTGCTCACCTCGTGCTCGGTGATGTTGATCAGCAGCTCCTGCTGCAGGAACTGCTCCAGGATGTACTTGGGAGCCATATCCACCAGGGACTGGGAAGGGAGAGCTCTGTCAGGTGGCAGCACGGCTCTGGCCCTGCGTGTGCCGGGCTCTGTCCCTTGGCAAAGCCCCGCTGCTGCACGCGAGGATCACCACGCTCGTGCTCACACACACAGGCAAAACGTGCACAGAGCACCCCTCACCCATGCCCTGACCCCCCCACTGCCCCTCTGCAACCAGAACCTGTTGCTGCGGTTAAACATAGTTGGGTTTAAAGCCAGAGCTTTAAGGCACAAAAGGCTTTAACGAAGCAGGAACCGCGGTCCCCAGCGGTTCAGGGGCAGCATCGTCCTACCTGCTTCGCAGACGGGGTCATGCCCTGCTGCACCACGATGAGCGCCCGGGTGATGTTCTCCTCCTGCATCCGCTGGCAGTACATCTTGATGGTCTTTATCCCCACCTTGGGCTCCTCTGGAGGGGGGGAACCACCCGGGGTCAGCGGGAGCATCCCCCCCACCACCACACGCTCCAGGCCCGGGGTGTCCGGCGCCGCTCACCCGGGAAGAAGACGAACATCTGATCGGTGGGGTCGTCGTTGTGCGCCACCAGCACGGTCAGATCGGTGCGGCGGGGCCGCCCCTCGCTGGGTTTGTCACCGAACTGCGCCTTGAACTCCTCCAGCGTCTGGTCCAGCTCGTCCTGGGTCACCAGGTACCCGCGGTCGTGGCACAGCTGCCGGGGATCGGGTCAGGGCAGGGGGCACCGGCACGGCCGGGAACCGCGCTCCGCACCCCGGCTCCCGCACCCCGTATCCCGCATCCCGGGTCCTGCATCCCGCACCTCGAGTCCCGCACCCCGGGTCCCGCATCCCTCGTCCCGCACCTGCATGACGGTCTTGCGGATCTTCCACAGCCGGTACGTCTCCTCCTCGTCGTCCATGGCGCGGCCTCGCCGGGCACAGGCGGCGCCAGGGCGGCCACGGGATCCTCACCTCAGGGGCTGCTGGGAACGGTGCTCTTCCGCGGGCCGCCCCACGCCGCTCCTCCCGGGGGGGGGACGACGGGACGGGACCGGTGCCTCGCCGCCGGTTCTTAGGTTGTGTGCGACCCACACCGGACAGATCGCGGCGACCGCTCCGGTCAGGAGGGGACCGGCGGGAAGAGGAGAGGGCCGGCCTGCAGCGCAGCGCAACACCGAGCACCGCCCTTTCTTCCTCCCCCTCCGCACACTCGTGGTCTCGTCCAACGCCCTCAATCGCCACTTTGCGCTTTCATCCCTCGGGAAGAACACCTCCCCCCAGTCCTTCGTCCTGATTGGCTGTGCAGCCAAAAGTAGGCGGTGCCTCCGTGAGTCCGCACCGCCCATTGGCTGAGGGCCTGCGGGAGGCGGTGTCGCGCCATGGGATGGGGTCAGGCGGTGCGGAGCGCGCTGCGGGGTGCGGCGGCGGTAGCGGGACCGGTGCGGGGCATGGTCAGTGCGGGGGACCGGGACCGGGACCGGGAATGGGAATGGGACCGGGACCGGGACCGGGCAGGGGGCGGCGGGGCCGGTGAGGGGCATGGTCAGTGCGGGGTGACCGGGACGAGGTCACCGGGGCCTCACGGTTGAGGGAGGGGGCGTCTGAGGCCTCGGCCTCGTTGGGGCGCGGGCCCGGCGGGATCCAACCCCGCGGCTGTTGGGGCTGCAGAGGCCGGGGCTGGTACAGGGGGGTGCGGGCGGTGACGGTGCCTCCCCGCGCTCCGCAGTGCGCCCAGGCGCAGGACTGGCGCTCGGCCACGGCCATCTACGACTTCCACGCCCTGGACATCGATGGCAACGACGTCTCCTTGCAGCAGTATCGGTAGGGCGGCGGGGCCGGGGGGAGGAGCGCGGCTGTGATTGCGCCTCACGGGGACGATCATTGTGTAACCCGGGAGCGGGAGGGGGGGGGCACCGCCACCGAGCCACCGCCTCCCGCGCAGGGGCTTCGTCTGCATCATCACCAACGTAGCTTCGAAATGAGGAAAGACCCCGGTAAACTACACTCAGCTTGTTGACCTGCACGCCCGATACGCTGAGAGGGGTTTACGCATCCTCGGCTTTCCCTGCAACCAGTTTGGGAAGCAGGTAGGTGCGGGAGCGGCGTCCGGAGCGGGGTAAGGGCGGGTGGGGATGGGCTCACACCGAGCCCTTGTGCTGCCCCTCGCAGGAACCCGGGGACAACGCTCAGATCAAGGCATTTGCTGCGAGCTACGGGGTGAAGTTTGACATGTTCAGCAAGATCGATGTGAACGGGGACGATGCTCACCCGCTCTGGAAGTGGATGAAGGACCAGCCCAAAGGACGAGGCACCCTGGGCAAGTGCGTGAGGGGAACGGGGGGGGGCAGCAAGGGGGGCCTGGCTGCACCAAGAGGAAGGGGTTTTCTGTGCCCGATCTCACTCCTGGTTTTTCTCTCCTAGTGCAATAAAGTGGAACTTCACTAAGGTAGGACACAGCCACCATCCATCACTGTATGGGGTAAGGGGGGGGCCGAGGCTCTGCTCTGTGTGGTTACCCTGGATATTGGGGTAGCAGCAGCCCAAGGGGTGCCTGGTGGGGGGGGAGCAGGTCTGCTGGGGGGGCTATGGCTCCGCAGGTGGGATCAGCCACAGGCAGACCTCAGGTTCACCTTCACTCCACAGTTCCTCATTAACCGGGAGGGCCAAGTGGTGAAGAGGTACAGCCCCATGGAGGATCCCTATGTAAGTGCTGCCAGACCCATAGGAGGAGGGGCAGAAGCCGGGGCTGAGCCCTGCTTTGCTGGGGGAACAGAAGCCCTCAGTGCTCTGGGGAAGCACCAGGGAACGCGGGTGCCCACCCAGGGTGGGTGCAGACTCTGAGGAGTCCCCTGGGTTGAGCCTGGGGGGGTGCTTTGGGCACGGGGTTGGGGCAGTGATGTTCTCCCAGCACAGTGCTCCCCTTCTGTCTTGCAGGTGATCGAGAAGGACCTGCCTGCCTACCTCTAGGTCTGCTCCTCTCCCTGCTGTCGCCCTGCCCAGCGCCAGCCTCCTGCTGCCCATGGACTCTCCTCCTCCAGCCCCGATGATGGTCTGCCTTCAAGCCAGCTCGCTGGTGAGGCAGACCTGAACCCAGGCGTGCAGCTGCTGGACGGAGGCTTCACGGGGCCGGCGGCCGCTGCTGGGCACAGAGCAGCACCCCGAGTCCCCTTGCAATAATAAATAGAGGTGTTGAACTGACCCTTGTGTCTGAGTGGTGGACGGGGCCAAGCTGGGAGAACCTGGAGCTTTGCAGGGGAGCTGAGACCTTGCGCAAGGCCGGAGCTCAGCCAGGATAATCCTTAGTGCTGAGCAGGGAATTGCGCACGAATCCCGGCTCAGCCGCTGCTCCCAAGGGGCTCTGCGGGGACAAGCAGAGCAGGGGAAGGTGCGTGACTCCCTCCAACCCCAGGGCACCAGCAGGACGCTGCTCCAGGTCCTGCCTGACCACTCAGCCCCCGCGGTTGGGGCTGGGTTTGGGAGCTACCACGGTGCTGTTGCATGAATCCCTGCTCTGTTCCCGTTGCCTGCAGCTCGTCCCCATCCCACAGGGATGGAGCAGGGCTGGACAACAACAGCTGGTGCTGACAAACGCCTCAACAGCGGCTCCTTTATCAGTGTTTTCCCAACGGAAGGCGGTGGGAGCAGCCTCAAGGACAGGCAGTGCCAGGGAGGATCCTCCTCTGCCCCTGGGGCCAAGGCCCCAGCCGCCACCATGTGTTACAAGGGAGATAAGCAGACCCTGGGCTTTGGATTCCCCATCCTTATCCGAGCCCCAGATGGGATCCTGCACCTGAGGCCAGGCGGATGGACAGACAGAGAGCTGGGACTTGGAGACATCGCGTCTGTGACTTCCATTCCGTTTTTACTGAGCAGAAGGAAAAACTTCGGAGGCAAGTAGAAAATCCAGGAATTATTAGTCAAAGGCACGTCTTCTAAAAAACAAATCTCTTTACATATATACATCTCCATTATAAATACACATAGAAAACCAAAGGCAAACGACAAGCGGGTTAAAAAGTGCTAACAAAAAGGTGGAGGGGCAGAAGAAACGGGCCTCATGTCAAACCGGAGCCCATCAGTAGGACGACTGCATAATAACTTAGTTAAAAGCTATTGGTACATCTTAATCCTGACAAAAACACAGGATCGGGGCAGGGAAGGGCTTTCTCCAAGGTGCTCTCTGGCTTCCCAGAGATGAGGGGAGAGGGAATTGCATATATTGGAAATCAATGGCAGAGCCTCCGGGTGGCGGAGGGGCCCGGGGGGAGGATTCCTCCTCGTTATTCCTGAGTTTCAGCCTCTCTGAAATGGGTTTTCCCGGAGCCCTTTTGTCTCCTTGCTGAGAGCTCAGCAAGCACCGAAGATGAGCTGGGGCCTGTGCTGGACACTGCTTAAACAGAGGCGGGAATGGGGAGGGAGCAGGGAAAGCTGCAGGAAGAGCCGGAGCTCTGGGGCAGCAGCCGGGGCTCTTTGGTGTCACTGTGAGGTAAAGGAGGTGCCATGAAGGGAACCACGGCCTGGCTGCTGCAGGGAGGCAGGTTCTGGCTAGGGAAGGGGGGACACAAGGACAAGACCCCAGAGCAACCTCTGGAATGAGCCCACACGTTGTGTCACGCGGGGCAGGTCCGTGCTTGTAACATGTCAGTGCCCCATGGATGCTGCAGGCACTGACCCAAAGCACTTCCCAACAGCAAACAGGGTGCTCGGGCAGTCCTTGATCCTGGGCAGGGGGGGTCACGGTGCTCTGCCCAGAGGAGGGGACGCCCCGTGAGGAATGGCCCAGCCAGGGAAGGTCTCACGTCCTTCCCCTGAAAACATCCTGGTGCCACGTCTAGGAAACACCTCGATGGCTCGAGGCAGAGCACAGCAACAGCAGAGGGAAGGCTTCCTGCCTGCAGGCAGCTTCCTGCCACGCGCCTTCGGTTCAAGGGGGAAAACAGAAGGCAGTTTCCCTGGGACCTGCTGAGGTGGGATGCTGTTGGACTAGGGATGCTGCTGGACCAGGGATGCTGCTGGACCAGGGATGCTGCTGGACCAGGGATGCTGCAGCCTGCGGGTGCTCCTGCCTGGGGCAGTGCTTTGCAAAGCAGAGCTTTGCTCTTTGGTACTGGAGGTTCAGTCTGCAGCATCAGCAGTGACTCTGCACATTCCTGGTGCTCACCAGGGAGCTCTTCCCTCAGGGCTGGATCCAGACCCCCCCGGATCCACGGACAAGCCCAGCAGAGGTGGTGGGGGAAAGGACAACACGTGGCAGCAAGAAGGTGACAGAGCACAGCCGGCCACGGTGCCCTGGCAGGGCTCAATGCAGGACAGGCTGATGGAGCCCTTCTGCTCCAGGGAATGTCCCCAGGGAGGCTGAGCCCTGACAGCCGGAGCTCAGGCAGCCAGAGGTGCCCTTCCCAGCAAGGACAGAGCAGCACAGTGCTGCTGCTCTCAGCTACTCTCACACACAGGGATGCTTGAGCTCAGCAGCTCCTGACTCCTTGGGGACATCATTCCCTTCCGCAGCCCTGCCTTCAGACCCAGCCCTCCAGAGCAGCCTCAAGGCTGGGGCAGCCCAAGAGGGAAGCTGCCAGCAGCCAAGACAGATACAGTTTGGTCAGTGGAGGCTCTGTGCCCTTCAGCAATGGACCAGCGCTGGGCCGGGTTGGAGCCCAGAGGAGCGGAGCTGAGGGGCAGCAGCCGCAGAGCTGCGGGCAGCGGAAGGCAGGACCCAGCTGGGGCACTCAGTAGTCTGCAGGGGGCAGAGGAGGGGACGCCTCTCCTCAGCACTGCCCTTTGAGCAGGACTCAACACAGCAGAGCCCATCAGTCCAGGGCAGCTGGAGGAGGCAGCGCTGCCCCCCCCCAGCCCGTTACACACAAACCTGGCCATGCCCGACCACGGGTTACAGATAAATAAACTTGGCTTTAGGGAACCAAAGAGAGTTCTTTTTCTTCCCTCCAAACCAGAAAAGGGTCAAAGTCCAAACCAGCAGCAAAGCCGCGGCTCCCCAGCTCTCACCTCTGCACCAAAGGATACGGATCCACAGCGGCCCAGCGTGGCCCGGCATTCCCGCTGGCTCTCAGAAGTCTGGGAAAGGCCCGCTGAACTGGATCACGCTCTGGCGCTCCTGGGGGAGCATGTTCTCCTGGGGGGCCCCATTGAACGTCCTTAGCATGTCCTCCAGGATCTCTCTGAAATTGATATTCCCGTCCCGTTGGACAAAATCTTCCTGCTGCTGCTGCAGTGTCTGCAGGGGCCCTGCGTGAGGCAGAGGAAGGTGTTCGTGCAGGGGGGAGCTCAGAGGCACGCTCCTCTCCAGGACGGGGGCCGGGCTCCCGAAGGCAGGAGGGTGACTGAAGCCGAAGGGTAACCTGTGCTGCTGGTGTGGCTGGAGAACAGGCTCCGAGGGGTAGCCCAAGGCACCAGGCTCCGGGTTCATCACCAGGTCGGGAATGATGGTGCTGGGAGGGCTGTAGGTCAAGTCCAGGATCTCATCCTGGCACAGGTTGTGCCTGGGCAGGGAGATCCCAGGTCCTGTCTGCGTGAGGTCCAGGGTCTGTGCCAGGATGTGCTGAGGGAGGGAGAACTGTGGGCTCTGCTCCTGGGCCTGGAGGAGCCGGTTGTGCTTTCGCTTCACGTTCTCATCCATCTGCTTCAGCTCCTCCAGCACCTTACGGACACAGCTCTCGGGGATCTTTATCCCTAGGGGAGGAACGTGCATCAGCCCCCACAGCACTTTGGGAAGGGACGGGGCGCTGTGGGGACAGAGGGATGAGCAGCTTCACCCACCGACTTGTTTCTTCTTCTCCTTGGTCTTGAGGCGGACGATCTGCAGGTAGCTGCTGTTGGTGATGTCTGCCATGATGCTGGCGATCCTGCTCCAGACCCGCAGCAGGGCCCCGCAGAGCATGTAGTAGTGGCGCAGGCGCATGCCCTGGAAGCATTCCTTCCCCTCCTGGATCAGCTTGCAGCTCCTGTTCCTTCAGTTCCCAAGGGAGAAACCCACCCCAATCAGCCCAGGCCCCTGCAGCACAGCAGGATCCCCCAGTGCAGCCCTTCCCCCCAAGCAGCGCCCTTCTCCCCACCCTGGGGACACAGGACGGCCTGGGGCTGCAGGTCCCTTACCAGGCAGCATGGTTGCACTTCTTCAAGGAGAAGTGGTAACTGCTCTCCCAGTGCTCCTTGGCCTCCTCGGGCAGCACCTGCAGCAGGAACACACAGCACTGGTGCTACCACTGCCTCTGCCCACCCCTGTGAAGAGCTTGCAGTAAACGTGCTTCAAAAGCCACCCGCTGGCCATAGGAAGAGGCTTTTCCCTCTCCCCACACTGGGGAGCTCAGGTCCCACCTACCAGCCGGTACTTCTTCTGCAGGCAGTCCAGGCTCTCCGGCTGGCTTTGCTTCCCAATGTTTGGCTTGTAGAGGATGAAGTTCTTCCCGCGGCTCTGCTCTGCCAGCAGGCAGGTGTGTTTGCAGCCTCGCATCTGTTGGGGTACAGCGGATGGTTACGGCCACAGCCTTCCCCCCGCCCAAGGTTAAACCAACCCCATCCCGTCCAGGAGGGGGTTCTCAGGGGCATCCTTGAGCCCCCAGGAAGAGCTCGGACATAGACCTCTTACAGCCATGCACACCTCCCCCCGGCTCACCCTCCAAACTGAGGCACCACCCTGGCACACCCAGGGACCCACCTTGTAGGAGAGATAGAACCCATCGAAGGCTCCTGTCAGTTTGAGTGACTTCTCATAAGCTTCCTCCCACTTTAAGCCTCTGTCGACACTGATCTGAACAGGGACAAGCAGAGGGACTCTGTAACTTCAGGGGCAGGACGAGTGCCTCAAAGTGCCACCCTCAACACAGACTTGGTGCTGCTGCTGCAGCCTAGCAAGAGGCACTGCCAGGCTGCCCTCCTGGCTATGGCAGCCCCGAGCCTTGGGGCCCCTCCTTGTCTCCTCGGTGTAGCTCCCAGCATCACTCACGTGCTCCTGATGTGACACAAACGTGACACAAAGCCAGGGGGCAGAGGGAGGGACCCAGCAGCTCACGGCCCCAGACTGGGAAGCACTGGAGAAGCCTGAAGATGGCTGTGCAGGCTGCCTACCTTGTAAAACACAACCTGCCCGTCCTGCGGGTGCCCGGGGGTCAGGAAGACCTCCTTGCTCTCCTCGTAGATCTCATCCACTCCTGGGGCTAAATCTGTAGGAGAGCAGACTGCTGTAAGATACACCTCCCCCTACCACCTCCTCTGCTGCAAGAGTCTCAGATCTGAGCTGCGTGGGGCCACTCCAGTGCCTGGCTCTGCCATCAGCCAGCACAGGGAGGAAGAGGGAACCTCAGCTGTGCAGTAAGGACAGGCCTGGCCACCCCTCTTCCTCCTTACCTAGGATGCCCATGTCGTATTTGCCCTCCTTCTTGTCCTTTTCAATCAGATAGTCAAAGGTGTCTGAAAAGTACTGGAAGAGCATGTTCTGCTTGTCCACCTCCAGCCCCAGGATGCGGTTCAGGAACTTGGTGATGGAGCAGTCTGCAGGAGCGCGGTGGGTCAGGGAACACAGAACCCACTGCCACGCTCCCAGAGCCACCCAAGAAGCCACCCGACGTTCCTTCAGCAGCCCAAAGCTGCTCCTCCAGGCTGTGGTCAGGGAAGCAGGATCTGCAGCACCGGCACATCCCGAAGGAGCTTCCCTCAGAGCAAATGTCCCGCCGCAGCAGCACAGCAAACCCCTCAAGGCCGGGCTCCTTGGGGTGGGCCGTGACAGCCCTGCCTGTCATTTGTCCCCTACTTTGGCCAGGAGAAGCTTGACACATACCCTTCTCCACTGCGACCGTGCCATACTTCATCTGATTGCAGCAGATCCCCACAGAGATGAGACCTTGCTTCATTTCTGGAATGACAGAAGGCAGTTTGTGCATTGCAGGGTTAAGCCTCCCAGGTTGCTTCCCCCTGGCTGTGCCTGTTATTCCACAGCCAAGTCTCCCCCAGCCTCCTTCCCCCCCGGCCTGGCAGGGTGATGTGATCTGCACTGGTCTGGTGCTGAGCTGGGCTCCTGCTCCCCTCTCCCCAACCTTCCACTTGGTTTTCAGATGCTCCAAATCTGAGCCCAACCCGGCCAGCGAGACACCCCCGGGCTGATGATGTTCTCACCATGGAAGAAGGCAGCCTCCCCTCGGTCATAGCTCTTGGGCACAGGAACCCTGTTCTCCGTGTGGCTGAGGATGGTGGACAGGACCCTGTCCAGGGCTTTAGCCCCGTACTGCGAAAGGAGACAAGAGTCAAGCACGGGGCAAGCCTATATGGCACATGTGTGCCACAACCCTTCTGGTGTGGTGACAGAGACACCCCTCACCAGCAGGAAGGCTGCTGCCCTGGTGGCTCTGTCCCTTGGGGACCCCAGAAGACGAACATGCAGGTCTCAGCCCCGGGGCAGCACAGCTCTCCCTGGGTTATCACCCCAGCTCTACGTGCTGCCCACGGGAGCGGGGTGCTAGGACGCATCCTGCCTGTAGATGCCAGCAATGATCTTCCTGGCTGTGGCTCCCGCTGAAGGCAATTGCCAACTACCCCGACCCTTCCTTGGCTGCGCTGCCCTGAGAACAGCCTCCTGTTACCTTGTTCTCGAAGTTGTACTTGCTGAGGTCCCGGGACTCGGTGGCCCGTCGGTCCCCGTGGGTTAAGGCACCCTGAGAAGGCAGAGCAAGGAACAAGGTTGTACTTTGAGCTGTTGCAAAACACGGGTGAAGAAAGGCCAGAGCCACGTCTGCGAAGGGGCTGGGATAAGAACATGCTGTGGGGAGGGAGGCAGCGTCCCTCTGGGATACTGAGACCTTGCCAAAGTATTTGGGGATATATCAGAAGTGAAATAAAATGAAACGGACAAATTAATGATTCCATTAATTACTTCATCAGCTTTCTGGAAATAAGATGAGTTTATGCTCCTGTACTAACAGGGGAATTCCAGCATCTGGAATTGGGTTCTGCTGCCCTAAGATCCCTCCTGGTGCCTTACATATTCTTCACTTCCTTTCCCACATCCCAGGATGCCAAAAGCCTTCCCCCACTGCAATGCCCTCAGTGAGGGGTGAGTGATGCAATCCCCTGTGCTGGTTACGCTGGCCATGCCAGTGGGAACACCGAAATGGAAGCTCCTCAGAGAGAGCTGGAGCTGACCCCTTGCTCTCTCTGCTGCAGGGCACTCACCAGGCTCTCCAGCCGCTTGGCCACGATGGACGCAAACCTCCTCTCCCCCGCCAGCTCAGAGATAAGGAAGACATACTCTGGAGCAGAAACCTGGTTCGATCGGTGCGTCCGACCTGCAAGGATGTGAGAACAGAGGGGACAGGGGACGTTGGTCCAGCCTGTCTGGTGCGGGAGGGGAAGCTGAGCAAAGAGGGGAGAGGCTCTTGTGGACATCCTGCTGGTTTCCAAAGGAGACCTCCCTTTGGGGGCAAAGGACAGAGGCACAGGGACATTCCCCACCCTGAGACCTTTGCAGAGTGGAGTTTATAGCCCTGACCTCCAGGAGCAGAGCAGTGACTCCCCATTTGGAGCGAGCAGAGGCTCCCTCCCCATCCTGGCACAGAAACCCCCAGCACGCTCCATGAGGACACACTGTGGGTATGAAGGGTTCCCCCTTCCCAGGCCGTGAATCCCTCCCGAAGTCAACACAAACCTTCCCCACAGGATCCATCAGCCACAACTGGTTCGTGTCTGCATTTCCACCCCGGCAGAACACGCGAGCTCTGTGCTCTGGGAGGTGCCATGTGCAGCACGAGGGCCACACTCCCCTCACCTCCCCAGGCCTCGTGGGCTGAACCACGCTCAGGGGCCAGGGACAGTGCCCAGGGACAGCCAGCCCTCACCAAACTGCTGTATGGCCCGGTCCGCGCTCCAGGGCAGCTCCAGTGTCATATGGACGCGGCGCTTCTGGTTCTTCACCCGTCTGTCTGCTTGGAGAGAGATCCCTGAGCTGGAGGCCTCGGAGATTATTGCTACAAGCTAATGGAGAGAGCACAGGTGAGAAAGGAGCGTGAGGTGCCTGAAGAGCCGCTTCACAAAGCAGCCCAAAGCACAAGGGCAGCCCCAGCCCAGGAAGGGACCCAGGACTCCATCACCTTCCAGCAGGACGGAAAGCAAAGCACGAGCATACAAAGGGCCCCTCTTAGAGCGCTCCTGCAGAGGTCCTGACTCACCTTCTCTCCTTTCATAAACCGCTCCTTCTCCTTCAGGTTGACGTGGTCTATAGAGAGGCCTTGCTCCGCACGGGACTCAAAGACGACGGAGCCGTCCGGTCTGCAAACCACGCGGCCCTTCCGCCCCGTCATCTGGGGAGAGAGGCTGTGAGCAGAGGGCAGAGACCTGCACGATGCAAGCCACCGCTCAACAGCCCCCAGGGAAGGAGAGGAAACCCTCTTCCAGCAGGAGCCTCCTTTGCTGGCCCCTTTCCCCGTCACCCAGTGTCACCGAAATGAGGAGTACCTCAGCCACATGCTCCGGGCCCCCAAAGTGATTGATCAGCTCATCCAAGGTATTGAGAGGTAGCTCTTTGCCCAGTGCTTTTACTTTTGCTAGGAGGTCCTGCTTCATCTTTTCCACGTGCTCGAGTTCCCTCAGGCCGTGCGTCTCTCTCTGGGAAGGCAGGATGGGGAAATTACCTGCAATAGAAACACAGAAGTTCAGTTACCTGGTAACTGCAGATCACAGAGGGGAAAACAAATGGTCCCAAAGGGCTTCTGAGGGCACTGTCTGATGAGCAAAGATCCACTGATTAGCATCGAATGCTGCTGCGCAGGGAGTGAATTCGGTGCTTCCCCATTTGGGTAGGGGGAAGAAGCACAATTCCTCCTGCGCGCTGACCACAGCAGGTTAATGGCACTCAATCCCACAAGCCCAAACTGGACCCTCACAGGATAAAAGCTCACTTCACCACTCCAAGACACCAGGAGAGCCTCACATCAGCCTCGGGACTCCGCCATCCCCCAAAGGGCCCCATCTGATCTCCAGGCTCTCCGGGGCGCTGGGTGCCTGACTCCAGCCGCATCCCCATGCACTGGGTGCTGTGCTCCATAGCACAACGTGACACCAGCTCCCCCCAGCAAGGCAGGAGCTGCCCCCCCCCCCCGCTCACTTCTGTCTTCCGCTGCGAAGCCGTTGAACGTGTGCTCCACGAAGATGACATCGTCCGTCTCAAACATGGACTCCGGGGAGGAGTTGAAGTCGCTGTCGAGCCCCATGTCGGAGTCGGTGCTGCTGTCGTCGCTGATCTTGATGACACCCGTGAGGTCACACACGCCCTTCAGAGCCTTGGCACAGCGGCCCCTCTGCTTCCCTGCACCGAGAGGGAGCAGCGTCAGGGCAGAGCCGCAGCCCCGCGCAGCAGTGCAGAACAAAGTGCCAGCGCAGAAAGAGGAGGAGAAATCAAGCTGAGCTTGCTCCAGATGAAAGGCTGAGCTTGGACAGAGCCTCTTGGGTGGATGGGGGCAGTCAGGAAGGGAGGGAGAGATGGGCAGGGAGAGAGAAAGGAAGAGAGAGAAAGGAAGAACACGGCAATCTTTCTCAGGGCTGCAGCTGGTTGCACACATCAGGATGAACACATGGCCGGTGTTAAGCAGTGCTCACTCCTCAGGGGAAGGAGCCTGCAGGTTTGACTGCTTCCAGAGCAATGCGCAGGACACGGGAAGGTGCCAGTGTTTCGGGGTGCTGTTCACTTCCACGCACAGTAAGACATAGCCCTGCTGCAGGAGAGGGCTCGCAAACCAGCTCGCACAGGCTGCTCTGCAGCAGCAGCCAGCCAGGGCAACCTCCACCATCTACCAGTGCTGCTGCTCCCCTCTTGCCCCTTTCCCACATCCCACTGGAGGAGAAAACCCAAAACTCACCTTACCTGCAGCCGCAGCCAATAATTTTGACAGGGAAGTGATTTCCCCCCCCATGCTATAGGTAAAGGGCAATGGAGAGACCCCCCCTTGCTGCAAGAGGGCTTCAGACATGCAGCCCAGGCTCTTGTGCCATCTGCCCCAGCCAGGGCAAGGCAGCGGCTGAGGGAAGGGGCATCCTCCAGGCACACGGAGGAGGAGAGGACCTGCCTGGGACAGGGCAGTGGGTTCCAGGGAGGATGGGGTGAGTGGCCTGGAGCTGCTTCCTCCAGCCAAGAGCGAGCGACGGGAGATGTGCGGGAGGCGAACTGAACCCAGGGCAGCCAAAAGCACCGAGTAGGGAAGAGGGAAGAAGGAGGAGAAGCAGCTGAGTGGCTGGGGGGAAGCGCAAGGCAGGAGGTCAGGTGCTGGGCAGCGGAGTGTGCTCTTACGTTTTCTTTTAATGCCAGTTCCTTTTTCTCTCTTTCTTTTGGTTGAAGGAAAGTGCTTCTGAATTAGTGATAGAAAGACGCCTCTGAAAGTAAGATGCAAAATTTATTCTAGCTACCAGGAATAGGAACATCTGCCGGTTATCATGTAGCAACGTGCACTGACAGCACACAACCATGGAATGGGTGGGCTTGGAAGGGACCTTAAAGCTCATCCTGCGCCACACTGCATGACAGGGGGATAAATCCTGCCCCACGACCACCAGCGCGTGGTCAGCGCGGCTCCTCGGAACAGAGCGTGTTCCACCAGCGTGATCCTCAGCCATGGAATGGGATTGCAGAGCACTGCAATGCTGGGAACAGCGCCTCTGCCATGGCCTCCCTGCTGCTCCCAAAGCCATTCCCAGGAGACGCTGCAACCAAAGCTGAGCAGACCCTGGCTCTGCGCTACTATGGGGCGGGCTGAAGTGGCAAGACCTTTATATAGCAACTGAGAGGGAGTTTCAAGTGGGAAACACTGTGCTGGGAAGCTGTTACATCACTATGGAAAAATCCAGTAAATCCCAGTGTCCCAGCCCCTCTCCATGGCCTGGCAGCAGAGGCTCAGGCTGTCCAACAAATGGTCTCCACCGAGCGCTCTGATGGGCCAGCCGGGGCCTGCTCGCCCACCAAACACAGCAAAGGGTCCAAACATGGAGCCACAGTGGCTTCAGGTGAATGGAAAACATCAGAAGAGAGGGAAAACAAACGTTTCTGTGGGCTGGTCTGCAAATAAAGGAGCAAATGCACAAATGCTGATCATGTTGAGTGGATGGAGCCCCGGTGCAATGAGAAGACAGCGCTGAATGAGCTCTGGGGGGGAGGAAATCCAATGTGGAAGCAACAGCTGAGAGCATGGACATGACAATTGGCCCCCATGAGAGAAAGGGAGCCTTGGGAACCAGGGGCAGCTCCAACACCCTTGGTGTGAGGGGCTGAAGGAGACAGGGACAGCAGGAAGGGCCGGGTCACCTCGGGTGCTGGGGTGGCTCTGGGCTCAAAGTGTAAGCACTCGCTCTCAGGAGCCTCCCTGCCATGGGACCTGCTCGTTTCCCCCTGTCTGCCCTGTGGACAAAGGCCGGGCTGGTGTCACGCCCTGAAGAAGCTGCTTATGTTGAAGCCCGTTTCTCAGTGCTCTTCCCAGCACATTCCCTTGGGGAAATCCCCTCAAGCGCTGGAAAACCAGGATGCCACAACCGGAGGCTCAGCAGATGCCCGAAGACCCTCGGTGACCTGGCCAGCGCTGCTGGACAAAGGGCTCCTGCTTCTACAACTGTGAGCACTGACTGGCTTAAAGGGACCTCAGAGTCCTCCAGACCTGGAATTCTCCCTGGGAATTCTGTGACATGAAAAGCAACTCAAGAGACGGAATTGATCCAAGCAGTTGCCAGGCTCGCCCTGCGCGCTGTCACCAAACTGGTATAGAATCATAGACCCATAGAACGGTTTGGGTTGGAAAGGACCTTAAGCTCATCCAGTTCCAACCCCCTGCCATGGGAAGGGACACCTCCCACTAAACCATGGCAGCCAAGGCTCTGTCCAACCCAGCCTTGAACACCGCCAGCGATGGAGCATTCACAACTTCCCTGGGCAACCCATTCCAGTGCCTCACCACCCTCACAGTAAAGAACCTCTTCCTCGTATCCAATCTAAACTTCCCCTGTTTCAGTTTGAAGCCATTACACCTTGTCCTATCACCACAGTCCCTAATGAAGAGTCATCCCCAGCATCCCTATAGGCCCCCTTCAGATATTGGAAGGCTGCTATGAGGTCTCCACGCAGCCTTCTCTTCTCCAGGCTGAACAGCCCCAACTTTCTCAGTCTATCTCCATACAGGAGGTGCTCCAGTCCCTGATCATCCTCGTGGCCTCCTCTGGACTTGTTCCAACAGTTCCATGTCCTTTTGATGCTGAGGACACCAGAACTGCACACAATGCTCCAAGTGAGGTCTCACAGAGCAGAGCAGAGGGGCAGGATCACCTCCCTCGACCTGCTGGTCACGGCCCAGGATACCCAGTGACACAGACCAACACAACCCCTGCCAATGGGGAAAGCTTGGCCTGACCTGGACACACACAGCCTCCGGCACCTGTCCTTGCTTCCACCTGCATTAAAAGTCACTTCAAAAGAGAACAGGAGCAGCCCTGCCACTGGGAGAGCAGGGGACACAACTCAACCCAGTGCCCCAGGGCTTTGTCGCCCATCGTGCAGGAACAGCCAGGTTCATGGGGTGGGCTGAAATGAGGAGCATGAGCCTCATTCTCTGCTGAAAGGGTACCGTGAGTCCTGCTCCTGGCTCCACCTCAGGCACAACCAACCCTCCTTTCAGCTCAGAACAAAGGCAGCACAACCAGGAGACTGGTCCTGCCTTGTACACACGCTGAAAGCCAACACTGGGAACCCTGGATCACTCATTGCTCCAGCGATGCCGCCTCATGTCATCATCCCGGCCTCTGGCACTACCTGAGATTCTCCTGCTCATTTCTTCAGTGTCAACAGCCCCATTTTCCAGACTCAGACCCCCCCAAACTACATCTGAGCTCATGTTTCCGGCTCTCCTACACCTGCCAACCCTCTCACGTGTGTAGACTTGGAGCAGGCTGTTCATGCAAGTTTGGACCACAGAAGACTTCAACATCCATGATCAAGCTCATGAAGTCACATTGAAGAGACAGTGCCC
This sequence comes from Amazona ochrocephala, assembly GCA_039720435.1. Lineage (NCBI taxonomy): Eukaryota > Metazoa > Chordata > Aves > Psittaciformes > Psittacidae > Amazona > Amazona ochrocephala. The sequence goes on from CM077885.1 coordinate 30,464,327, forward strand.
CAAGGACCCAGCTGAGTGTCCTCTCCATTTACAGCTTGCTTTGGGCGAGGCCTTAGGGAACTGCATTTCAAGAGCTGCAAGTGACCGTGGCCCCAGCTCATGGCTTTCCCTAGCACCCAGCCTCCCATCCATGCCCCCAGAGGAAAACCAAGGGTCTTTAACTCACTCTGCAGCAGAGACAAAGCAATTCAGGTGCCCATCGTTCTCATCCAGGACCTCTCTGGTGCGAGCCTCCCCAGTGGACTGCAGCCCGATGACAATGCACTGCAGGACACACGAGAGCACACAAGGTTGTCAGAGCAGGAAACAGCTCCAGGCTCAAGAGGCTGTTTCCCACCCCAGGTACATTCCCCTTGAACCCTGCCCCACGTACTTGCTGGGACTCCTGATGAAGAACCATCTCTCCAACCTTTCAGCATCCGGACCCTCAGCTATGCTCACACCACAGAGGGTAACTGAACACAGAAAGTACCTGACTTTGCTAGGTAGTTTCTCCCTACAATTTCCAAGTTGCATCCAAAAGGATGACAGAACAGAGCTGTGCTCGAGAGGAAGGATCCAGTACCTGACCCAAAATACCCTTTTCAGCTCAGCCTGCCCACATAAGCAAACAGTGGGCAATGCCTTGGCAGATGAGGCCACGTTAACTCCCCAGTGTCATTTACTGTGAACATCCTCAGGCACCCGGCCACTCGCTTCATCCTGGTTACCATGGGGAGAACTCCAACCTTACAGAGGTTTGACGTTGCTTCCAAGCCAAACTGAACAAGAATTAACTCCCTTTGGTTGTACACGAAACACACCACTTGCAACACAAGCAGCCTGATGCTGCTGCCGGCAGCGAGCTCTGTCCCATACCTTGTCCTTGGCCAGCTCCTCCTTGGCCAGCTCCACGAGCCGCCGGACTTTAGCAGCAATGCAGAGATACTTGAAGAAGCGCTGGTGAGCTGACCAGAACTGACCCCACAGGGACTTCCGAGACTCCAGGCCGATCCAGTCGGCTGCGTGCTGGAACACCATCAAGGCCTCTGCCCACTGCAGACAACACCGAGCAAGGCTGAGTTAATGTCTTGGTTTTCATGAGTTATCTCATTAGTTATTAGAGCAGGCTGGAGTTTGATAGTCAGAGAATCACGGAATAGTCAGGGCTGGAAAGGACCTTACGATCATCCAGTTCCAACCCCCCTGCCATGGGAAGGGACACCTCACACTAAACCATGCCATCCAAGGCTATGTCCAACCCGGCCTTGAACACTGCCGGTGATGGAGCATTCACAACTTCCCTGGGCAACCCATTCCAGTGCCTCACCACCCTCACAGTAAAGAATTTCTTCCTCGTATCCAATCTAAACTTCCCCTGTTTCAGTTTGAACCCGTTATCCCTTGTCCTATCACCACAGTCCCTAATGAAGAGTCATCCCCAGCATCCCTATAGGCCCCCTTCAGGTATTGGAAGGCTGCTATGAGGTCTCCACGCAGCCTTCTCTTCTCCAGGCTGAACAGCCCCAACTTTCTCAGCCTATCTCCATACAGGAGCTGCTCCAGTCCCTGATCATCCTCATGGCCTCCTCTGGACTTGTTCCAACAGTTCCATGTCCTTTTGATGTTGAGGACACCAGAACTGCACACAATACTCCAAGTGAGGTCTCGCAGAGCAGAGCAGAGGGGCAGGATCACCTCCCTCGACCTGCTGGTCACGCTCCTTTGGTTGCGGCCCAGGATGGGGTTCATTTCTGGGCTGTGAGCGCACACTGCAGCTGGCTCATGTTAAGTTTCTCATCGACCAACACCCCCAAGTCCTTCTCCTGAACAATGTGATTGAACAGCAGTATTTATGTCCTTGTGTTGGGCTGAATGAACACTGTGGGCATCCTCTCCTTGGCGCACTAGCATGCTGTTGCAAGCTCTGCTCTGCAGATATGAAACTTTGAAATAGAAGGTAAAAAGTGTAAGATTGGGTTTTGATATGAGCTGAGCACGGAGGCCCTTTTCTTTCCTATGGACAAGCTAAGTCTGTGGTCACAGCCATGTTTAGGGGCTTCAAACCCTCCCACATGATTAAACATCAGTGTCCCCACTGCAGCGGGACCAGCTCACCAACTTTGCTGCCTTGTCATAGACAATCTTGTACTGCTGATCCAGCGGGATCTCCTCGATTCTGAAGGTCACTCCAGTGAAACTGAGCTGCCGGGCAATGTACATTCCACTGACCTTCATATCCATGGCCACGATCTCCATTGCACCAACTCCCCTGGGAGAGGAACACAGCGGTGAAACCCCTTCCCCTGCTACAGGGCAGCTGCCTCTGCAGAACCAGCACCTCCCTCTGCCAGGCATGGCACCCATCTCCCAGAGGGTGGTGGGTGCAATAAGCACAAGCCACATGAAAAGAGACCTGGCCATGACTTACCTCTTCTCAATTGCATGCAGGAACTCATCGAACGCTCTGAAAGGGGTGCCCTTCCCCCAGATCCCCAGGCGGCTCATGTAAATCATGTTTTTTGGCTCAGAGGCACCTGTTTGGACACAACTCCCTGTTAGCTGCTAAGAGTTTTGCCTGAAGTAACTCCTAAGAGAGCCATTGTGCCTTAGGAAACCCAAGGACCTTCCCAATCACTGCCTGCCATACACTAAGTGGCCGAGCATCACCAGACAGCTGAACCACCAGCCAGAAACCAGTTAAACTGGGGAGAAGTTGGTCTGACTTGCCATAAAGTCACAAGTAAAGGCAGTGATGGGGCTTGCGGTAGACCCCAGCACACCAGGCTTCCCTCTAGCACTGCGGCACCACCACCACCTCTCTCTGTGCACACCTCAAGGGCATCCTTCGGATCACAGAGGTGACCACACAGTGCTGGGAGCAGCTCACCTGTGGCACTGGCATAAACAACCCTGGCTTGAGGCAGTTTGTTCTGAAGGTCCAGCACGGCTTTGCCCATTTTAGTCGAGCTGGCGTTTTTGGCTTTGTGGCATTCATCAAACACAATCTGCAGGGGAAGTGCAGTTAAGGCGAAAGGAGCTGTTTCCATCCCGAGGATGGGAGCAGGCAGAAAATACAACCCAGCCTCTCACAACCAACTGAACAACCCAATATCACCAGCACTGACTCGCTCCATGGAATGATTGGGTTTGCCTAGTCCTGTGCTCCTCAGAGCCTAAAGCCATTTCCCTCTTTCTCTCCCTTCACTTCTAAGGTGTGTCTTGCCTTGTAATGCTGAGGGAAAAGAATGCTGAAAAGGTTAATCCCAGCTGCATTCTTCCCCTCCTCCCATTAACTAACTGCAGAAGAGGAGAGAGGAGGAATGGAGGAGGAGACAGGAACATGGGGGATGCGTGGGGGGGGATGCATGTGCTCCCAGTGTTAAATATCCACCACATCCATCACTTGCTGCCAGTGACTTCAGATGGCCCCACGCTCTTTGTTCCTTGGTGAAACGCGGTCACAACCGTGCAGTTCTTCCCTGCCCAGCTTTCTGGTGGTCGTTGTTTCTTTATTAAAGGATACAACTCCATCAAAGTTATCCCTGCACCAGTCCAGGATCTGCTTTAAGCGTGTCCTGTGCTGCCCGCCCGCCTGGCTTTCGCCAATCAGCGCGGAGTAAGTGGCAAAGAGGACTCCTTCTGAGGTAGCTGTGTCACCGTATTTAATCTGCAGGAAGAACAAGAGCACACACTCGGGATGCTTGTCCCCAGCGTGCTGCACCCATCCTGTGCCCACAGCCAGCACCACTGACTGTAGGACACAAGCTCCTGCCTCAAGAACAAAACCCGACCCGAGAACAGGACAGACAAAGCCCGTTGGTAGCTGGAGCACTTCTACTTGGCACTGAGATATGGTGATGACAGCGACTTTAAATGTCTGGAGGAGTTCCACCAGCCAATGTGTCAGCACATCTGGATGCACGCAGTGAAATGCGGACACCGCTTGGACTTCTGTTTCCCGGCCAACTGAAGTCGCTTTGCTTTTAGCAACAGTTTACAATGTTTAATGGGTCTGAACCCTCTCAGCTGTTTGAATTACTTCTAGAAAACCATTTTCTCCTTGGCCAGGTGAGACTGTTGCCTGTCTGACTGTCAGGGGTCCCACCTGCAATGAAATACAAGGGAGGAGGAAAACCCCCATGGTCCCAATCTGAGGAAAGTTCCATTTAAAGCCTTTCTGGTCTGAAAACAAACTCCCCTTTCAGTCTCCTAATGGGGTGCATTCAGAGGTGTTGAAAACATGTGGTTTCCATCGACTTCATGAGAGCTGGTTGTTCAATACCATTACAAACCAGAGGGGAGATTAAAGCCCAGGCTGTGAAGAACCCTGTGAATACCCATCCCACAACTGCAGTTTCCCTTAGGAATTCTTCTTCCTCACCGTGGAATAACTGGAGGAAAAGCGTGCTCAGCTCAGGGGAACACCCATGTGCTCCTGCAGCCCCTGGCAGGCCCCAGGCTGTGTGCTTATAGGTGCCCCCTCACTCACAGGCTCCAAAACACAGTCCCAGGAAGCCGGCACCGGGAATGGTTACCCAGGGAGCGCAGAGCATGGCTGGGGCTCACCGGAGCTGCTCCCTCTGCAGGACCCCAGGAATGGTGAGAAAGGTTCAGGTCCTGCCGCACTTTGCGCTTGCCTGGAGCCACTTCTCGCTGCCTGCAGGAGCCAGCTCCATGCTCACAGAGCAGCTCTGCAGAGCATGTAAAACCAGTAAGAGTCCGGAGTGGGAAGAGCCCGTTGGGAGGAGGGAACAGCAGCAGCTCGTCTGCTGCCGCCTGTGTCACCAGCCAGGCGGAGGCAGGAGTGACTGCTGCTCTCCGTACTAAGGAGGCTCCATCTCACTGCTACTGGGGGCTGGTTTTCCAGAACACCATTACACCTTCTCTTCCTACCTTATTCAAAGCATGCACAGGAATGTGGGAGGCTTCAATGTCCTTCAGGTCTCTCTCAGCATCATACTTGAGATCATTGGAGACGCTGAACCTGCGAAGTGAGACGTGGGTCTGGTTATCTCCTAAGGAGACAGGCAGGGCACGTACAGTGATTAATAGTCTGACTAAAGCAGCAGTAGGTGTGTGAAACCGTCACAGCTCCAACTGCCCACACAGCCCAGGAGCCTCCAGCAGGCTCCAGTCTGCCACTGACGACAAGCTGCATGTTCTGCAGTTAAAGCCCATGCTCCAGGGGCTCGAGTCTGCACCAGGGAAGTCCACGCATACCCCTCCACAGACTTCAAAGAGAGCAGAGACAGGCTTGACACTGCACTCCACAATCTGCTGTTTCATAGTGACTCACTCTCCATCACTGCTGCAGGGGAAATAGTCCCCTTTCAGACAGCAAACAGGCACAAAGAGGTGGAAATGACTTACCCAAGGCCGCATGAGTCAGCTGTGAAGCCAACATCAGCACTGAGGAATCCCTTGCTCCCAGATCCAAAGTAACTCCAAGGCCTTACGGGAAAAGAGAAAACCCAAACCACCACCACCACCAACTTACCACAGAGCCTTCCTCCTCCCTTTCAGATAGTTCTCAAAGATGATGCCTGCAACTGTCCGGCCCTTCCCAACTCCAGCCCCGTCCCCGATGAGGAACCCAGCTCGCTGCCCGTTGGGTAATAAAACTTCATGTTGCTGCAAAATCAAGAACAGAACCGGAAATGAGACCAGATTTGCCTGTGCTAACAAAGCTTATAAGAGCACCACTTAACCCTTTCATACATCCCATCAATGCAAGTGCGTTTCCTGCTCCAACCACGGCAGGAATGGTCAAGCACCATGGCCAAGTCAAAGGTTCTCTTTGGGAAACAGCCCCCACGGAAGCCCCCAGCTTCAAATAACCCTTTCAAAAGGCATTTAAAATGTCATATGCCAAAGCTCCTGGAGTTTCATCACCTGTAGTGAACAGCTATCCACACAAAAGGCAGGCTCCTTCTAGTGCAAGCTGGGCACAGTGGAACCACGTACCTGGCAGGCATAAATGATGGCTTCCAGCTGTAGTGCAGAGAGCGACCCTTTGTCAGCAACAGAGCGTGGCAGGGAGAGGCTGTAGGTGATGTCAGGAGGGGGGACACTGGACAGAGTGCTCGTCTCTACCACCAGGTCAGGGTGGTGCTTCCCGATCTTGGCTAAATGACAACACAGAAAACAGAGAACTCAAGTTCTTCACTCCCAAAAGCACCTCAACAGGGGACTGCAGACCTCATGTGAACAGTCTGTAGCCCTCTGCTCAGGAGCCAAAGGGACAAGCCCCAGCTCTTCACTCTTCTGTTCTGCTGTGAAGTGCCAAAAGCACGTCAGGCCTCCCCCGAAAGCAAGCAACAGAAAAGCGGTGTGTTCGGTGAGCACAGCACCAAGGGAGCAGCACTCCCATTTGTCCAGCAAGGTACAAGCTTGGGCTGTGATTTCCTGCTTGCAGGAAAATAAGGGAGCAGCACATTAGGCTGGTCCACGATGGAGTTAGCAGAACTGCCCACGCTCATGTGATGGCAACACTCACACTTGGAAGGAACATATTCTGCATAGGTCTCTGTTTGCCCCAGCTCTTCCGTTTCTTCCTCCTCACCTTCATCCTCCTCCTCCGCAGGAGCCTGAGGCTGGAAAGAAGCAGAGCATTGACCAGATGCTCCCACTGGGCTGTGGGCACACACAGTGCTGTACAGAAACCGCAGGGATCCCTCCCAGTGCAAATTCACAAACCCTTCCAACACAATTCATCTCATTTATAAACTGAGCAGCACAGGGAACCATCCGCCAGCGCCCGCCCCGGGGGGCAACAACCGCTTCCACAGCTGCTTTCAGCGCCTGCTCCACATCAAATCAGGGGAAGATGTTTCCATGGCTTGGCGGATGCGCTGTGGGGAGCCCAAGCTCTGCCCTGGCCCCGAGCAAGGGACCCACAGCAGCTTTGAACTCAGTACTCAGCAGCATAAAACCAAGTCATGAAGCCCAAATCCTTGTTTAACATCGGTGAGGTTCCACCAGGAGACACTCCTGGGGAAGAGCAGGGACTTGTGTCTGGTTTTCCTCTCTCCCTCCCTCTGAAGGGAAAACACAACTGCTCCTACCACGTCACCAAGTGCCTGGTGTGGATGCTCCTGGAGCCGAACATCACTCTCACCTGGTAGCTTATGAGGAGCGGGGTGTTGGGACCAGCAGGAACATGGTCATTCGAACTGTTCAAGCCACTGAACGATCTGCTGGGTGAGAACAGCTGGAACAGAAAGGTGCTGGTGAGAAAGCAGCTTGAACCCTCAGCCCACCCACTATGAAAACACAGCATCAGCTGTGCTCTCGACTTGGGTCTTACACTCTGGACTTTGATTCTGTCTGTTTGTGAACAAAAAGCCCAGGGCAATAATCCTGGAAACGAATACATCGTGGCAATGCTGTAGATGCTTTTGTCAACGTGCACACTGTCACTGACCAAGGCAAGCACAAGGAGCGTGAGCATCCTGTGCATGCCCGTGTGTGATGGGAGCTGCAGGGACACTCGGCCCCTGCCCCGGCGCACAAGAGTCCCTCTACAGAGCTGTAACGACAGGGCAGTAAGATGTGTCTCCCTGAATGCCAGGCAGCAGCTCCGGGGGCACTCCCAGCTGGGAAGGCACAGCCGAGGAGATCCTTTGGCTGCTCCCACACAGCCAAACTCACACTGGAATTTCCCGGCAGCGAGCAGGGTCAGGCCAGCAGCTCACAGCATCCAGAGCAAGGAGCAGCTCCAGGAGCAACACTGTGTGGAGTGCCAGGCTTCGAGACCCATGCTCCAGCAGCAGAAGTGAAAGACGGGAAGTTCTTAAGCATAAACACTCCGATTATTTCCTATTTTTAAAGAAGGAAAAAAAAAAAAGCAAGGCAGAAAGCAAAAACACACCCTCCGTTCCTGGAAGCCTGAGTCAGAATTACCAGAAGGAAGCTGGACGGAAGAGCTATTTTCAGTGCCAACAAATCTGGAGAGCAGGTGAAACATCTCCACCTACAAAGCTGAGCTCAGGCAAAGAGCTTCTTCTTGGGCAAGAGAAAGGCCCAGGCCCAGATCTGCCCAGAACACACTGCGAGGTCAGTCCAGGTGGGACTGGGGCTGTAGTGGGTGATAGAACTGAACCTGCACAGCTCCCTCCCTTCTCTACTGTCGCTCGCCTCCCACTTTGGTTTTCTCCTCTGTGCCTCACGTCTAACATCGCTACGAGAACAGGCACACACAGCACGCGTGAGAACACGGGACGTGAGCAGGAGACAGCAAAGCCACTGACAATCGCACAACCCACGAGTTGGCCTCGCTTTGTTTTCTTCCTCTTTGCATTATTCTCTGGTTTGCCCCCTTCTGCCACGACTCCCATGGGAAAAGGAACCATCTCACCTGGCTGAGGAGCCAACTCCCCTCGCAGAACTTCCCTCCCTACATGCTGAGCTAGGAAGAGGGTGCTTGCGTTTCCCAAGTGCTGGAATGAGCTAGAATCAGCAGCCCCCAACACTCCAGCTCCTGCAGGGCCAGGGCTCTGCTTTCCCCATCTTACAACCAGTGTAAACTGGTGAGATGGCTGTGGAAAAGCACAATGGATTCCATGAAGTATTTGACAAGGTATTTCACAACTGCATTACAAATGAAGCATTACAGAGTGCTTTGACTCCTGCAAACATTTAATGGTGTCGCAGCTCTTCCTCCATCCAACAGCTACATCCATCTCCTTTCTTTACAGATATTGGCTCTCCCCACGGGCACATGAAGGCAGCTCTGCCTTCAGCCATTTCCTCCTCTGGCACACCCCAGCTGAAGGCTCAGTGCTGGACATGGGGGTTTCTCAGGGCACTGGGAATGTTCTGCATTGCGCTCTCCCAGCAATGCTTTGCTCCCGTTGTGCTCTGTCCCCTTTCCTGCAAAGCCGCCTCTCCAGTGCCAGGGACAGCTGAGAAAGAGGGAGGAAAGCTCAAATACAGATGAGGGTCTTTCCACACCGTATCTTCACACTGCCACACGGCAGAAGGCAGTTCATTGTTTTAAAGAGGACAAGGTACAAGGCTGCTCTCAGTGACTGCTCCAGCTACTCCAAAGCCAAAATGTCTGCAATCTGATGGAGAACTGTGATGGTGTAACAATGCGGGGAGGGCTGGGGAAAGGTTATCTGAATGGATTGTATATTGGGGCAAGCTATCAGCAAAGTCTCCATCCTTTTAGAGCAAGGAACCTTCCCTTTGGCACTGCCTTCAGATTTTGCACAGATCATTCGTTTGCTTCCATCAGCAACAGAAAAAGCATGTTTGAAATCCAGGCACTAAAACCACTGCTCCTCATGAGCCAACGTGACAATCCCCTTACCTGCTGGCCTGGGACTTGCAAAACTGGAACTGCAATCTCCCGCCTAGGATGTGCTGAACGGACACCTCCAACTCAGGAGAACAAAAGCCACCACCAAAAGAGCAACCCACACCCTGGCCCAGCCACCTCTGCATTCCCAAACCACAGATAAGACACCGTTTCAAATAGCTGGAGATGCTTTGCAACAGGAAGTCGTTTGTAAATGGAATTCCAAGGAGTTAATTGGCCTTATCTGAACCTCTGCAGGACAAGGGGCAAGGGAGGACGTGGAGAACAGCATGCAGAGGAGACCAGCCGCTGCCCCCACAGCCAAGAAGCCTCACACATGGGTGACATGTTTGTTCCTCACGCACATTCTTTATGCTGGGGTTAGAACAACTTTTCCCTGTAAGGTTTTTTGCTGTACAAAGCTACAAGCTCCTGCAGTGATACAGGCTACCATGTAAAACCCCAATAACAACAGGAGACAACAACATGCCTTCTCTGTTCTGGGGGATAATCTGGCTTTTAGCTTTCTGAATCCAGCTGACAAGCCTGTGATGTCTTCAGCCACTGCTTTGATTCAAACAGCTCAGCTCTCCTCCTGCTGTCTCAAACTGGTCCAAGGTTACCAGGCTGTGTGGATTGCCTGTGCAGCCCTTGCTGCCTGCACAGCAGCACAGCCCTTGATCTCCAGCACATTTATCCACAGAAGAGGGAAGCGGAATTCTCTGCCTCCAACTACAGACACTGCAGAGGTCTGTAAAGGTGATCGAATCTCAGTGGTTTCAGCACGAGCTCAGGGGTCACATTTGAGGATCTGCATGAACGGCCTCACAGGAAGTCTAAAGGGGGCAGGAGCTTCCATTCCCAAGTCCAGGCCAGGCCCCTCATCTCCACACCACACTCCAGTGCCCAACCTGCCACTGAGCCACATGGCAGCAGCGTGTCGAAGCAGACCTGCTGCCAAGACTCTGATTTCCCAGCTGTGACAAACAGACAGCTTGCTTCATGGCAATCCAGACACGCTGCTAACTGCGAAATGCAGACTGAAACACAACAGAACCTCTGAGCACAACAGTGACTAAAGCACGGCCATGCCGGATTGCCTGCTGGGGTATCCATGTGGAATGGTTTCCCCCCACCATCTTCAAAAGAGGATGACCTAGGAAAGGAAAGTGACTGCACTGCTGGGCATTCGCTGGGAGCTGAGGCCCAGAGACTCAGCAGCTGCGTGAGATAGCAGCCCCACCACCAAGCCGTGGTGACTGGCAGCAGGTTGTGCAATGGTGAGTAATCCATCCCAACAGATGAGGGAAACCAGAGGGCAGAACAGAACCACATGTTGCTGTGGGGCTGCGGGAGATCACAGCCCAGGAACACTCAGAGATGTAAAAGGTTGCAGGGACTCAGACTCACAAAGGAAACACCAATGGGGAGTCTTAGGTCGAGACAGAGTTTGGGTTTTAGTCATTGTTACTGAAATATTTGCCATGGAGAATAAACAAGTGGGGACAGTGAAGGACCTGGGTTCTGGTGTTCTTCCTGCAGTCCAGCCCTTCAGCACTGCTCCAGGCTGCTTTGGACCTGCTGAATGGTTTAGGATCCATCTTCCTTGTGATGCACCTACCTGCCACGGCTGCCACAACAAAGAGCCGGTGCCTGCACCACACTCCAGAAGAGTGCACGTACCCCTTTGAGGATGTCTGGATCCTCCCCTGCTTCCAGGACACTAAACTATGTGTAACCATCCCCTCCCTCCCAGAGCAAAGCTGGTAACAGGGAGTAGGGAACTGGGTTGGTTCCTCAATTCCTTGCTGCAAACACTGTGGGATGAAGCTTGAGGTATCTGGTGTCTGATGGAGAGGATGGAAGAGGAGCTGCCCATACCTCTGTTTGGTTCTGCTGCGGCGTGTTTACATCCCATAGTGTCGGCACGTGGCTCTGACTGTCAGCAGACAAGAAGACCTTCGGATCCACAATGTCGGAGAGGGAATCCGCAGGGGACGAGAAGAGGGAGTTGTTGTTGGAGAGCTCATTGAGGTATGAAGAATCCTGAAATGGAGACAGGGCCACAAGTAGAGGCGGCAGGATGAGAAGACCAAAGAGCTCCTTTCTCACACCTACTCACCCGGGAGGGTTTAATTTCTTGCTATTAAATGAGCAGCTCCTCTCCTTCATGCTCCACAAAGCCTAGAAATTAACTTGTAAATGAGGAGATGCTTGCGGCAGCTGCTTTAAAACCTTGGTTTATGGCAATAGGAGGGAAAGCACTGACTGGAGAGCAATGCCTGTGCACAGACACAACTGACACACAGTGCACCGCTCTGCACACCGAGGAGTGGAAGAAGCAGGAGCGGTGTCAGTCACCTCAGCCCAGGATTGGATTAAAGGGCAAAGTCCTCAGCCTAACACCCAAAGGACCCAAGATTGCATTCGTGCCCAGAAGCCCACAGAGCATCAGCTCCTCCTGGGAATGACCCAGCTCCTCAATGGCAATTTGTAACACAGCGGTACCCAGAGCCTTTGGACAAACTGAGTCTCCTCATGGCAGGCCCTGCACAAAGGACGCTGCAGGAGCTGCTGTCACTGGGTTTGCACCTAGACAATCACATCCTCCAGTCCTTTTACCCAAGGGCATGTGCCTCAGCCTGGACACGAGGAGAAGGTGCTGCAGTGAGGAGGAGCAGGCTCTGCCCTGGCTCTTCCTCTGGTGCCTGGGCTGGGATGGTTTACAACTGTTTTATGCGGTGCCAACCCAGTGGTTGCTTTGAGTCACAGAGACGCTGGCTCAGAAAGAGCCTTCGATCCCCTCCCTCCCATCTGCTCCTTGTCTGGGTTTTCCAACTGTAACCGGCAAGAACCAACAGCCAAAAAGCACTTTTTGCTCTGGCACAGGTCACCGCGCCCTCCCGGGCTCCCCCACGCCACCTCAGCTCTCCTTCCACATCCAATACCGCTCCCAAACCTTTTCCAAAGCACAAAACCTTTGTCTGCTGTTCAGTCCAGAGCAAGGCACTCCCAAACCCTGAGCTCCTGCTGGAGAGGAGCCTGTGGCCCAGAGGACAGATGCACAGGCAGACCCACAGGCAGCAGGCAGCAGCGCTGGGGCTCTTCACAGGGCTCAGGTTTGTCAGCAGCCGGCTCCAGCTCAGTCTCCAGCTGGACCAGACGACCAAGGGAGTGTGACAATAGCACAGCGCCCGATAGGAGCAGGAATCTGCTCATTTCCAGTTAAGGGCCAATTTCCGACTGCAAGGCAGCCAAAGGTCTTTAGAAGTCACTTAGCCCCGCCTGACCCCAGATCATAGCACAGTTAGGGTTGGAAAGGACCTTAAAATCAACACCCCGTGCCTGCCCCTACTGTTCCTAAGGGCTTCAGGCCAGGAGCTGGCTCAGACCCCCCAACTGCTACCCGGGTTGCAGTGTTTAAAACCATCGGGACACGTTCCCTTCGCCTTCTTCCCACATCAGCCTCTTTTGGCACCCAAGACAGTCTCTGCTCCAGGAGCACCGAGGCACTGAAGGTGAGCAGCAGCCTGGGTTATAATTTCATACGAGTCCATAGTCAAAGGAGTTAGACAGGATACAACAGTTGGGGCTGTTCAGCCTGGAGAAGAGAAGCTGTGTGGAGACCTCAAAGCAGCTTCCAGTATCTGAAGGATGCTGGGGAGGGACTCTTCATTAGGGACTGCAGTGATAGGGCAAATGGTGATGGGTTCAAACTTAAACAGGGGAAGTTCAGGTGGGATATAAGGAAGAAGTTTTTTACTGTGAGGGTGCTGAGGCGCTGGCACAGGGTGCCCAAAGAGGCTGTGGATGCTCCATCTCTGGCAGTGCTCAATGCCAGGTTGGACAGAGCCTTGGGTGCCATGGTCTAGTGTAAGGCATCCCTGCCCATGGCAGGGGGTTGGAACTGAATGATCTTAAGGTCCTTTCCAACCCAAACCATTCTATCATTCTATGATTGACCTTGAGTGAGAAGTTTCTTGATTGCAACGGGGAGCGTGGGCACCGTGTGCCATTTGGATTCTTCTAATACCAACCAGGGGGCCCCAAAGGGGATGAGAAAGGGCCGCTTGTGTGGCTGCGCTGCGGGGACACCCTCCTGCCAGCACCGGGCATCCGCTGCTGTGTGACACCGGCACTGCTTCACTCTTGGTACTTCTGTGGCTATTTTGGGGTTTCCCAGAAACCAAGGCTTTTTCGAGCCTGCAGCAGACACCCAGACTTATCTCAGAACAAAGTGAGCTCTGGAAATGGGGCTCTGCTTCACACTCCTCAAAGTCGGAAAACACGTGGGGAATGATGGTCCTTTTTTGGCCAAAGCGAGTGCCTTGGGCACCCTGCAGCAACCTGCCCGGCTGCCTCCCACAGCCTTGAGCTGACCCTTGCTGCTCCCCCCCGCCCCAGCCTTGTGCTTCTTCCTCTGCCTCCTGATCCCAAGAACAAGCACTGCAGGAGTTCAGCAGCCTCTGGACTGCCATCAGGTCACACAGTGCTCAGCGGCAGGAGGGAGAGCAGGGCTCTGCTCCCAACAAGCCCTCAGAGCTCAGCTCACACAGAGCTGCAAGAACTAGTTTCTATTCATAACAAGTGAGAGGAGACATCATCATCCTTGACTTTCAGTCTAGAAGATGAAAGGCATTTGTGATAATCTGCATGCTGAGGAGAAGCGTGTTCTTCCTCTCTCAAGGACAGGCAGGCCTGGGAGGTAGCACGCTACAGACAAGAAAGAGCTGAAGCAAAGGCTGGAGCTGCAAGGCAAACCCAGCAGGGCTCGGGCAGGGATTTTGCTGTCTTTTCATGATGAAAAGCTTTGTTACACGGATCCATTCCGGCATTTAACTGAGGGCATTTGACTCGAGGGCTTCACCCTCAGGGACACGGCAGCAGCATCTTGAGGTCTCAGATCCCACCCGGCCTCGTGCTGTGCCACAGCCTCCTGCATTAGGTTCATTCATCTGCATCTACTGCACGTTAGCGTCCCAAAGACAGGAAAGGGTATGGCTGGAATAGCCATGAGAGCGCTGAAACACAGCCTGAGACACCCAGCAAGCACCCAGCCTTCAGCCCCCCATGAAGGCTCCAGCCCCACCACTGCTGCCCCTGCTCGGGGCACCAGCCTGCAAAGGGAAGAGGAAATCAGCCTCCAAGACACAAAGTTTCAGTGTCCCATTTGTTTTATGTAATTACATTACTTGAGGAGCACTCAAACCAGTACCGTGTTAGATCCACCCCTGAAAGCTGAGGGCACAACCCCAGCGGGTCAGCCCAGCCTGTCCACAGAACTTGGTGTCATTGTTTAATGCTGATAACTACAACCTGTGCCATAAACCACACCTTCACTAATTACTCCCTGGCTTTATAGGGAGCAAACAGGAGCAGCTCCCTGTTTCCCCAAGGGAAAGGATCATTCCCTAAACCATCACAAAAGAACAGTGAGCAAGAGGATGCCTCTTCTCAGCAGGATGAAGGCTCTGCCAGACCCACTGATACCCTGGTTACTGCTGACCCCAGCCAAAAGGTGCTGAGCCCAACACAGACAGAAGTAGCAGGAAAAGAAGGTGGCAGCGTTAGGGGGAGGAGAGATGGTCCCAGAAACCACGAGGAGCGAAGAGTTGGAGGTGCGGCAGGCGCAGGGAAGGGGCAATGAGCTGAGCAGAGATGCTGCAGAGCCAGACCTGGAGAAGCTGCTCAGTGGTCCCAGCGCAGGAGCTGAAGCCGGTGACTTTGCCCCTGGTTAAGGCTGAAGAAGAAGAGCTTCTGCAGTGTCTCACTGGGAATAGGAGGGGCTCACGGCAACAGCACCGATTTCATGTTTCAGCGGATGCTGGATTTCTGCAGCAGATGGAAGTTATCCCACAGGGCAGGATCTTTATTTCAAACGCCACCCTGCATCTGCTCGACATAACTCACTTCTGGAATGAGGTTGATTGATTTGGGGGGGGGGGTTCAGATTTTGGTTGGGTTTCTTTCCCTGGGAGCTGCTCTAAGGTCTCCCCTTCAGGAGCCTTCTCTTCTCCAGGCTGCCCCAGCCCAGCTCTCTCAGCCTGGCTCCAGAGCAGAGCTGCTCCAGCCCTCGCAGCATCTCCGTACCTGCTCCACGTCTGTGCTGCGGGCTCTGGAGCTGGGTGCTCCGGGGGGGTCTCAGCAGAGCAGAGCTCATCACCCGTCACTGCCACCGCAGCACGCAGGATTTCTATCGCTATCCCAAGCCAGAGAAGTTTTCAAACCCAAGAGTTAACTCTCTAATAAAGATCAGAGAAAAATCAGGGTAAACCAAGCAAAGAGTTCCTGTGGCTCCCGCAGGCAATGGCAACAGCTCAGAGCCTGCAGTCAAAACAGAGTCTTTGTTCAAAATAATGAAGGAACAGGTGAGGTCTAAATAGAGACGGGGTGTGACCCTGGAAGGGTTTCTGGCCATGGAGCCACCCATCCCAATGGCTTATTTGCTCATAATCCGGACATGGAGGAGCCAACTCCTCCTGCACGGCAGCTACTGACTACTCCACTGCCCAGCACAGAGTTGATAGGGGCTGAAAACTATATATACACATATATACAAACCTATATATGCACACTACATAAAATGCATATGTATTCAATATACATGTGTGCATATAGTTTTACATATAAAACCATCTATATACACACACACGTATCTAAAACTATATAACACATGTATATAAAACTATATACACACACATATACATGCAGGCACACAGATATACATCCATGAACAAGCTGCACTCATACATCCATGAACAAGCTGCACTCATACATCCATGAACAAACTGCACTCGTACATCCATGAACAAGCTGCACTCGTACATCCATGAACAAGCTGCACTCGTACATCCATGAACAAGCTGCACTGATACATCCATGAACAAACTGCACTCGTACATCCATGAACAAACTGCACTCATACATCCATGAACAAGCTGCACTGATACATCCATGAACAAACTGCACTCGTACATCCATGAACAAACTGCACTCATACATCCATGAACAAACTGCACTCGTACATCCATGAACAAACTGCACTCGTACATCCATGAACAAGCTGCACTCGTACATCCATGAACAAGCTGCACTCGTACATCCATGAACAAGCTGCACTCAGACATCCATGAACAAACTGCACTCGTACATCCATGAACAAACTGCACTCATACATCCATGAACAAACTGCACTCATACATCCATGAACAAACTGCACTCATACATCCATGAACAAGCTGCACTCATACATCCATGAACAAACTGCACTCATACATCCATAAACAAACTGCACTCGTACATCCATGAACAACCTGCAGTGATACATCCATGAACAAACTGCACTCATACATCCATGAACAAACTGCACTCATACATCCATGAACAAACTGCACTCATACATCCATGAACAACCTGCAGTGATACATCCATGAACAAACTGCACTCATACATCCATGAACAAACTGCACTCATACATCCATAAACAAACTGCACTCGTACATCCATGAACAAACTGCACTCGTACATCCATGAACAAACTGCACTCGTACATCCATGAACAAACTGCACTCGTACATCCATGAACAAACTGCACTCGTACATCCATGAACAAACTGCACTGATACATCCATGAACAAACTGCACTCGTACATCCATGAACAAACTGCACTCATACATCCATGAACAAACTGCACTCATACATCCATGAACAAACTGCACTCATACATCCATGAACAACCTGCAGTGATACATCCATGAACAAACTGCACTCATACATCCATGAACAAACTGCACTCATACATCCATAAACAAACTGCACTCGTACATCCATGAACAAACTGCACTCATACATCCATGAACAAACTGCACTCGTACATCCATGAACAAACTGCACTCGTACATCCATGAACAAACTGCACTCATACATCCATGAACAAACTGCACTGATACATCCATGAACAACCTGCAGTGATACATCCATGAACAAGCTGCACTCATACATCCATGAACAAACTGCACTCATACATCCATGAACAAACTGCACTGATACATCCATGAACAAACTGCACTCATACATCCATGAACAAACTGCACTGATACATCCATGAACAAGCTGCACTCATACATCCATGAACAAACTGCACTCATACATCCATGAACAAACTGCACTCATACATCCATGAACAAACTGCACTCATACATCCATGAACAAACTGCACTCGTACATCTATAAACAAACTGCACTCGTACATCCATGAACAAGAGAGATTTGGTGTCTCAACAATCCCAGCTTCAAGAAATGACGTTCCAGGCAAGACGGAATCAAGAATTTCCAGCCGGGAGCAGCCGATCCCTAAAGAAAACCTTCCAGGTGCCAAACCCCAAAGTCTTTCTAAACATGGGGCAATAACTCCCTGCCCGGAGGGCTCCGTGCGCAGCCCGGCAAATGCCCCATCACTGCCCTGAGCCCAGCCCCTGGTCTGAAACTCCCCACAGCAGTTACTGCTCCATGAACACAGTGGTCACCTCTCCCCACAGCTCCTGCTCCTCCGCGTCTCACCAAGTTCCACCCCACAGGAACAGGCTCCGAGGAAGGCACCTTTCAGCAAAGCACAGATCTGCTCTGCTGCTTTGGCAGCCCCAAACCTCTGCTGCCACCAGGAGAATCCCGGGGCAGCAGCCGGAGCCGCTTTCCTCAGGAACAAATCCCACAGGGAATGCCAAGGAGGAGAAGGAAGAGAAAAATCAGGTGTTACCTTATAGAGAGATGGGAACTTCAGCCAGAACTGCATCTGGGACATTTTAAAGCAGCATTCAGTGCGCTGGCAGCAGAGCAGGACGTGGAGGGAGCAGCAAGGTGAGACTTTGCAGTAGAGAATGGAGCGAGGTTCTCACTCATGACCGCGGCAGCAGCCAGGAAAGGAGCTCCTCAAGGGTCTGTAAGAGTTCCCATGCAGAAGCAAGGAGTGCAAATGGAGGAGAAGAGGAGAGCTATGGAGCTGCGCCCGGGAGATTTGCATGCAGTGGTTAGTCACGAAGGAGAGTGCTCGTACTTCCTCTAAGCACAGGGCTGACTTTCAGGAAATGATGCCTGCTTGGTAAGTCAGGGAAATTACTGGCAATGCGAGGAGAATTACTGTATGTGGTGTAATGCAACCACAGAGACACTGTAAACAAAGCTCAGCTCCACAGCGGCGCGATCCAGGCAGGAACCCGGCTCCCCACGGAACACCCTGACCCCCTTCCCGCGCCCTGGCCCAGCCGGGTCCTGCCCCCGAGCCTGGGGTAAGGAATCAGGAGCATGAAGAGTGTTCACAAGGTGGGTTCTTCCCCCCCCACCCCGTGTGCTGCTTTTGTCTCCAGCATCTGCTCCACATCAAATACTGTAATTAGGAAAAGGAGTAGCTATTTTCTGCCTTCTTTTCTAGACCACTGTTATCCCTCAGTATCCAGGAATGTCTCTTTTTCCCAAGGCTTTCCCTTTTAACGGGTTTGGGAACAGAAACAGGCAACATTTCTGCTCGGGGAGGGGAAAAAGGCACAAAAAAGGGACATCTGAGAGGGATCTGGTCATCATAAGCTTAAGGAAAATCTGCTCCACCACAGCCTGGGCTGATGGAGAAGTGACTTTGCCAGAGCACCCCCGTGCTGCAGGGCCATATGAGAGCTCCTGCTTGCTTTGGGAGCATGAGGTTCCTGTTTGTGCCTCCCCAGCACCACAGCTGGGCTCTGGATGGGGTTCCATCCCCACCAGCTCCCAGGGGCTCGGCTGCTCCAGCTGGGACCGGAGCTGGACCCTGCACTGCTCCATGTCTGGAAGCACAGCTTTGGTAATGCTCCCCGTGCTACCAGAGCAGGGCAGGGAGAGGGACCCGGCCTGGCCAGGAAACCAGCAAAGCCCCAGCCCAGCAGATGCTGGGGGACACGGAGAGGAGCTCTGGCTGCGGATCAATCTGCTCCTGCCCCGCGTCCTTCCACACAACCATGGCCCAGCTTCAAGGGAAAGGCAGCTCGGCGCTGAGCTGCCATCGCTGATGCAAGTGCTCCTGGGGCCTCGGGCCGAGAAGTGCTGGAAAATCCCACGTTCCAAGGCACTTCTCCTAAGCCAAAGCATTGGAGTGATGGCAGAGCCCCTACCAGGCCTGCAGGAGAGAGATGCTTCCTCTCGGGAATGCTGCGAGCAGCCGCTACATGAGTGCTGCTGCAGAAAGCACAGTGGAAATGAAGCACTTGGTGTCTGTGGGCAGCTGGGTTGGGGTGGGGAAAGGCACTGACTGAGTTTTAGTGCTGCCTTGATCTGAATTTGATTGCGCTGCATTAGCTGGTAGTGCCCTGGAGCTTGGGATCGGCGCTTTAATGATACACGTGAACCTCAGAGACCAAATACATTCCTGAAACACCTTGGTTAGCGACTTGCTGGCTTTGCTATGTGCCCTGGATCAACCCACCAGCTCTTCCCTGGGACTAACCAAGGGCTATTCATGCAACCCTTAAAGAAGCAGGTGGGTTATTTCCTCTTCTGCTAGTGCACAAAGGGGGCAAAAAGCAGGCAGCAGGACAGGACTGCCAAGAGGAAGCAAAACGTACGATGTCCTTACAGATAACTGGGGCTGCTACACTGATTTTGCAAGACCACAGAAGATAACCCGCTGAGAAACCACCATCTGGGATTTTAACACCTTGTCCCAGCATTCCTGCTCTCCACAATCACTCCATGAACATACGTGCTGATAGACAGGGATGCAGGATTATTCCAGCATTCACTTTAACTTGACTTACTGCCAAACCCAGGGAGGTACAAGGAGTTAGTTAACTGTTGGGGAAGCTCCACAGCATCCTCTGCCGCCTCCTTCCAGGATGCTTCCTGGCCACACTGATGGCATGTGCTGAGCTTCCAGGCAGAACCAGATCCCAGTGGTGTGTCAGAAAAGTCACTTGAAGAGCAGCTAAAGGGTGGACAAGCACCGACTACCTGAACGCTGCAGCCAGACAGGGCTGGGTTCTCCCACAGGGATGAATGATGCTGTGCCCTCCTCCTCCTGCTCCACGATACCCAGCGGGGTGCAAGGCTTGGCTCTGCTCACCGAGGGGCTCTCATAAGCTGAGGCTGAGTAAACCCTTGCAGTGACCCTGAATGCAGCACGTGGCAGGGAGATGCTGCAGCTCGTGGAGTAACAGATCCAGGAGGCAGGGAAAGAAGCACGCCTGGAGGCAGCGCTCCCATGGGATGCCACAGTTCTCCTTGGCGCTGCTGTGGGAGGACCACTGGTGGTTTAGGCACATTATGGACCAGGACACGCAGTGACCACCGGCAGAACGGGTGATGGGGAAACTCACCCAACCAGACTGACTCAGGCGGATTCTGCTTTGAATTAAAGCAGCTATTTTAAAGCATCTCCCAGCGGCCTGCTGTTAAATCCTATTAGCAGCAGTTTTCAGAGCACTCTGGGTTTCAGAGCAGCACTTTTCCTGCTTTTGTCAGCTTGGTGAAGGGAGGAGGCAGGGAACGATTCTTGCCAAGAGCTCCAGAAGCCATTCCCCATCGCTGCCCATCCCTTCCCTCCTGCCTGGAGGTGGGCATCACTGTTTGAAGTCTGGAATGGGGAGAGACTGGAGCCCTCCAGGCCCTTGTACCCCATCCCTGAGGCCATGGGCACCCAGAGGCACACACAAGCCCATGGATGTCAACACCAACACAGTGTGAGCACAGTGGCTGCAGTCAGGGCTTCCTTTTAACAACCCACGGCCTCACGTGAGCATCGGGCATCTCACCCAAGTCAAGCGTAATTAAATCAGCCCAAATCCCAGCCCCAGAGTGCAAAACCGAAGAGCACATAAAGCAACTTGAACAGAGAATGCTTCAAAGGCACCAGAGCCAGTTAACTGCCTCCAAACTGAGTTTAATTCCTCTGTTCCCTGTGGACATAACTCCAGGACAGCAATAGGAAGTTCCAGGACGTTTCTTATTCCAGGAAGCTTCATTTCGGACAGAACCAAGTCTTTCATAGAACCTGAAACCTGCTGCATTGGTTTGTTTTAAACCACCCCAGCTCTGTGCGCTGAAGCACTTGGAGAAATTAATACTTTTTTAAAGAGTAGGCTCATTTCCTCCCCCTCTTCATCAGAAACATGAGCAGGAGGTTGCAGGGGGCTGGGAGGGAGAAGAGGGCTGGTTTATGATTAACAGGAGCGGTCAAGAGCCCCCCACAAGCAGATCAAACAAGGCCGTAATTGTGTCTTTATAGCATTACTGCAAATGACTTTACCCACAAGCAGCCAATTCCTCCCTCTCCCACAAGCAAAATCAATGGGGATTGACCTTCCTGCAGCCTAAGCACCACTTGGGTTTTAAGAGGGGTACCCCAATTTCCGGCCCAAGTGTTCGTACATTGAGCTGCTTCCCTGGGCAGGAAAGGGGGGAGTTTGTGCCAAGCCCTCACAGGAGAATCTGCACCTTCGACACTCGGCAGGAGCCCACCTCTGAAAGGTCAGGTTTATGCTCCAGTGTGACCTGGGTGTCCTGGGTTCAGCAGCAGCAGTCATTTTTCTCCTTGGTAGCTGGTGCAGTGCTGTGTTTTGATTTTGGGCCTGGGAACAGTGCTGATAACACCAGTGTCTTCAGTTACTGCTTGGTGATGTTTAGGCTGGCCAAGGACTTTGTGAGTCTCATGCTCTGCCAGGGAGGAGGGGAAGCCGGGAGGAAGCAGAGACAGGACACCTGACCCAGACTGACCAAAGGGGTTATTCCATACCACAGCACGTCATGTCCAGGATGTAGAACGGGGAGCAGAGACCCGGAAGGGTGGTGAGGGTGCACAGTGGGGGGCACTGGTGGGGGTGCACTGTGTGGTCGGGCTTGATATTGGATGGTGAGAAATTGTGTTCTTTTCCCTTGTATTTTCTCTTGTCATTATTATTATTGGTGGTAGCAGCAGTGATTTGTGTTATACCTTAGTTACTAAACTGTTCTTATCTCAACCTGTGGGAGTTGCATTCTTTTGATTCTCCTTCCCATCCCTCCAGAAGCAGAGGGAAGAAAGAGGGGGAAGTGAGTGAGAGAGCGACTGTATGGGTTTATAAGCTTAAACCACGACACTGGGCAAGCGGAGTCAGCAGAGGAGGCTTTGGGCATCCAGAAAAGCCCAGTTCTGGAGCACAGAGAGCAAGCTAAGCTAGGCAAAAGCAAACACAGATGATGAGAAGCAGGCAGGCTGGGTTTAGGTAAGGAAAGGCTCGAAGGAAACGGCAGTCCTGTGCTTTAAGTGATCATAAACAGGGCAGAGCAGAGAAGTTGAAACAAAAAGCCACGGTGGCCAAGAGCAGCAAGGACTGATGCGATAGGGATGCTTTTCCAGAACAGGCTGCTCTGCTGTCACGATAAGGCCGTGGGGACAGACACACAACAGGGGCCAAAGCGTTCAGTGTCTGGCTGTGGCAACAAACAGCTCTCACTGTCAGTGACACAGGACAGCACCAATGCTGAGAGGACAAAAAGCCCTTTGCAGCAGGTTCGCTGCACTGGTTCCAGCTCACCAGCACCGAGACTGCAGGAATGAGCAGCAGAAGGCAATGGAAACCTAAAGGTACCTCTCCTCAGGGCTGATTGCTACAGACACGTGTGCAGTCAGGAGACTTCTGCCATAAGGAGATGGCAACAGATAGGGGTGAGACTTTGCCTAAAGACAACAGCTCCCAAGAAACACTCTCAGACCCCAACACAGCCTCATGGAGCTGTTTCCTAACCTCGGTTTAAGCCACTTGTTTATATAAAGAATGCCAATAGCCCAGCAAGGCTGAATCACCCCGGAGCAATCCAGAACCAAAAGTACTGTGGAAGAAACAAGTTCTTAAGTTCACATTAGGCTGCTCTAAGCACGCAAACAAAGCACCTTGTCCAACACGCAGCGATGCTGCTGTGATACAATCGCCCTTCACCAGACCTGAGCGGCCACAGGGAATGATTTAACTGGAAGGTAATTCCCACTCATGGCATCCTCAGGCCAGCAAAGGCTTTACACCGAGCTGAGGGTCCAGCTGGGAACCTTGGAGATGAAACAGAGAGAAGATGGGGAGCAATGCCTGTGCTGGAGGAAACGCAGCACCTTTCCCACTCTCCAAGCCCCAGCGTGCACCAACAATCCCCCGACCACCAGCAGCAAAGTGTTCACTACACAAACAGCTCAGAATCATCAGCCATTTGCTCTCCAGACCTTTAAAATCCTTCTTCAGCAATCCTTAAGAAGCTCCTGAAGGACACAAACGGCCTGGAGGCCAGGCTGCAGCCCTGCTGCAGGGAGGCTCTGGGGATGCGGAGCTCTCAGATCGGGCACAGGATCACGAAGCATCACTGTAGCTCAGTGACATCTCCAGCACCTTCCTCTGACTCCCCACAGACAGCAGGCAGAGCCCAGCACGTGCTGATCCACACAGGGCTGCACTGGCCAACTATCCCAGATGGGATTTCAGGGTCTGAGCAAAGGGAATAGTTCGTGCCGGTGTACAAAAGCAGCACAAGTTCTCACATAAGCACCTGATGTACTGGCCTGCCCAGTGACCACAGGTTCAATCAAGAAACTCTTCCTAAACCATGCAGCAAACCCCTCACGTGCTCTCTTTGGTGTCACTCCTCTGTTTGGTATGGTCATAACAGCACAAAGTCTGCCAGGCCCTGCCACTCCTCCCAGCGTGCTAGGCAAGGGCAAAAAGACAGGTACTTTCCTACCCTGTCACCCAGAAAGATGTCACAAACCAAGTGTGCCCACAGCTTCCAAGTGGCACGTTCCGGCTTTCCAGGCAGATTGTTAATATTTAACACTCTGGCAACTGGGACAGCAAGAACTCAGTGAAGTGGAAAACCATGCTGAAGCAAGGGATGGAAGAGCTCCAGCGGAGTGGCACAAGAATGATTTCTTCTGGACACTACTGGAGGTCAGTTATGCCTGGCTTTCCTCAGAGCCCTTCTGCTCTTCTGTCACCCATGCACATAAAGAACCTCCTTTCCACAGAGAATCTCCCAAAAATCTGCTCTTCCAAGATGCCTGAGCTCAAGTCCCGCCACGCAGCAGGGGAAGGGAGCTGATGGGCCGCTTAGCTACTCTCTAAACTGGAGAGACATCAGTCTGATGGATGGACCACTCGGTGGATAAAGAACTGGCTGGATGGCTGCATGCAAACAGTTGTGGTCAGTGGCTCAATGTCCAGTCGGAGACCAGTAACGAGTGGTGTTCCTCAGGGATCAGTGTTGGGACCGATCCTGTTCAACAGCTTCATCAGTGACACGGACAGTGGGACTGAGTGTGCCAACAGACAGCTTCTGAACTGCTGTTGCCAGAGCATCTGTCCCAGCTGCACACAGCCCCTATCAGGTGCTGGATTTAAGAGCATAGAATCCCAGACTGGTTTGGGTTGGAAAGGACCTGAAGACCATCCAGTTCCAACCCCTGCCATGGGCAGGGACACCTCACACTAGACCATGTCCCCAAAGACTCAGGCCAGCCTGGCCTTGAGCACTGCCAGAGATGGAGCATTGACCACTTCTTTGGGCACCCTGGTCCAGAGCCTCACCACCCTCACAGTAAAGAACTTCTTCCTTATATCCAACCTGATCTTTGTTTGTTTCTGTTTAAAACCATCACCCCTTGTCCCACCCTTTTCCCTCAATGTGGCAATACTGAAACCCAAACCCATCACCACAAAGCACCATCAGCTCTGTGCTTACCTGAGGAAAGTCACCATTTTTTGGCAGGAAGTCCGTGGGGTCCACAGATGCATAGTTTGTATCCAAGAATTGGGGTCTGCTGATGGAATTCATATAAAAATCGTGATGGGAATTAAAATAGTGCCTGGAAGGAAATGGGAAAAGCAGTTATTTCCTGGCAGTCCTGAGTACCTCTCAGGTTGCTTCAGACTCCATCATCACTGGTGAAGCTGCAGCTAAGGGATGACCCATAGTAACTGAACAGATAAGAACGGTCTGCAGGACTAAATAACATCTCAGTCTGACAACAAAGCAGAATTGAAGCCTCTGAGCTGTCCCAGCACCAACAATCCCACTACACGAGGAGAAGCATCGAGTGCCACAGAAACATCCCACCCCAACACCTGTTTGGGCCATAAAAGCTAAAGAGCTTTGGGGAGGAACCCCCCATACACACCCCAATGGAGGTTTGCTGCTCTCAGAGACAGAAGCGGAGGGGTTATGGACACGCGGCCCAGACAGCACCACGGAAGCGATTGCACCCCTGTACAAAGCCAGATCTCTGCAAGCTGAGGAGTGAGTAAAGCAAAGGTCTTCCCAGTGCTCCCCGATGGGCCGGGCACATGTGCCAGCACCGGCTGCTTCCCAGCAGAGAGGGGCAGAGCTTCAGAAGAGCAGACAATTCCCTTCCTGGTCCCAGCAGCAGCCTCTGGCCTGTGGGCCCGTTGTCTGGTCTTGCTCTCACAGCCACCAGCTCTTTCCTTTCCTGCAGGAGCATGGAATGTGCTTTGTAATCCTTCCCGTCAGGGCCGTGCCCTCGCGGCGCTTGGGCAATCGCCACCCAACACGGCTGCAGGCTGGAGCCACTGACACGCTTCCCACTCGGGAATGCCAGAGCACAGACCCCACAGCACGGAGCTTCCCCGGCACCAAGGGAAGCAAGAACCGAGGTTGAAGAGGAAACACTCCCTGGAGCAGAGCTGGGGATGGACGTGGTGCCATGGAGCAGGCGAAGTGCTGTGTGCAGCTCAGGGACACACCGCAGCTAGCACGGGTTTATGTGCAAACACTGTTCTCTCCACCAAACACATTCTCCCTGCCTTTTTCACTGTTACAGATAACACCCTCAACACAGAACAGCTCCTTCTTCCCTTTGCGTTCTCCCTCCTCCCTTTTCCTTTTCCCCTCCTTTGCAGCGCTGCCACAGTTTCACCCTCTGCAGTCTGGCACAGGCAGGGCTGGCCTGAACAGCCCCAACAGCCCAGCACTGACCCACGCTCCTCCTCATCTGTTCAGTCAAATGAAAACCCACGCTGACATCAATGCATTTACACCCAGGGGAAGGTCTGCTGCGAACGCTGTGCTCCCACCATGACTCCTGCAGGAGGATGGAGCTCACCCAGCGCTGATGGACTAACCAGGGAAAGGGAAAACTACTTATAGCGGAAGAGCAAACGCTGCCTCTGATTTCAGCAGCACCTCGTGGTCTGGCCAAGAGCCAGTTGAGGTAACGGGAAGGAGACCGAGCCAGCCCCGGCCTCCCTGCCTGCGGTACGACCAGCTCTGGTGGGTTACTTTGCATCCCTTCACCTCGGGTTTGGACTCGGTGAAGTTGGGATGCGTTTTCTCCTTGCAGCCTGAAGAAAGAGCCAATAACAACTCAGTGCATTGCCTTGAGATCCTCCTAGGAAAGGGCACGTTTGCCAAAGTCCTTTTAGCGCCATTGGAGCTGTGCTTTACCTCTCTTTGAGTAAGAACTTAAAGATAATGAATTAAACTGCACAGCTCACACTGGAGTGTCTTTACTTTGTACAGAAATTGGTCATTCCCTTCACTTTTCCTGAAACTCAAGACTTCCAACAGCAGGACCTGAAGGAACACACTGTGGACAGGCTCCTACAGGGGTCCGCATCTTGGAGGTGAGCAATGCAACACGCATCCCTCCAGGAGCTGGGTCTCCATCCTGCGGTAGGGTGCTGCCCCATGTGCTTCAGCCTTGCTGCTCATCCCCACATCCCATGTTCTGCGGCCACGCTGCAACTGCACTGGGGACCTCCCGTGGGCATCTTGGCCAGACTCTATTCTCTGTTGTAGCTCTGATTGTCTCCCTTCAGAGCCACAAACACCACATCTCAGGCCCGCAGATCAGAGACGAGCTGGGCAGTTCACAGGCTGCCTCAGCACCAGTCTTCTCCCCCACCAACAGACCAAGCTCTCGAAGCCTGCTTTCCTACTGTAGCAAGCGGCGCTCCATACCTACGTGGAGAAGTGGAAAAGGACACAAAAAGGGCAAGAAAAGGGGGTTGTGTGGTTTAGAACCGGAGGGTTTGAGAACTACCATGTGGAGGATGCGTGACACCAGCTCCACCAGCACAACTGGAGAGACCCTTACGCAAGGAATGCCATGGGGTAGCCCAGCTCTTCAGGGATAACTGCCTTCCCTGCAGGGGACCAGACCTCATCTGCTCCCTCAGCAAGGTTCCATACACGTGCCATTCTCCAGCTTAAATCTGTTGCAGAGGCGAGCTTTGGGACCTTTTAAAGAAATTCACTAGCATGGCAATTAACTACTGCATAGAAACAGGAAAAACCTGCTTCAGGACAAAGCTGCTGCTATGAGAATAAGCCATGTCCAAACACAGCCACTTACAAATGAGGTTTCCCTGCAAGGATTGAAGAGAGACTCGCACAACCCCAATGCCATCTGCTTTTTCCTGGTTTACACATTGCACTGCAATGACAGCCCCCTCGAAAATCCCATTTTCACTGTTTCCATCGCCTTCTGGATTCCTACCTGTAATGCCCTAACCCTAAAGCCCCCTAAGGAAGATTCAGCTGCAATATTCAAACACAAAAGGCCAGACTCCTTTTGTTCTGTGAAAGGGATGGAAAATTTCACCTGAAAGGTGATTTTTACCATTACCAGGATATGAAAAACAGGAAGCCAGAGGTGCAGCCCTGCCTAAATCATTCTCTAGCAAACAATTACTACAATAAGCCTCACTTCCAAACATAACTATAGCAAAGTCAACAAGCTGACGTTTGTGTGGAGCACAGGCATGTCTTTGCAGGACCGAGGCTATCGTGTTTCCAGCAGCGCTAAGGAGGAGGAAAGTGAGGGGCAAAACCAGAACAAACGGTCAAAGCAGAAACCCAACACAATAGACAAACCAAATCCAATCCTGCGGTTCAATACAGCAAACCAGAAATCGTGTTAGAGC
Organism: Amazona ochrocephala; assembly: GCA_039720435.1. Taxonomy (NCBI): domain Eukaryota; kingdom Metazoa; phylum Chordata; class Aves; order Psittaciformes; family Psittacidae; genus Amazona; species Amazona ochrocephala. Next base: position 30,492,528 of record CM077885.1, read on the forward strand.
TCTCCCGAGGGTTCAGCGAGTGTAATTTACAGGAATTACGCTCAAAAAGCACAACCTCTTCCAATCAGAGGCAGCTCAGAGCAGAGATGCTGAACTTAGCTGAGAACTCCTCTCCAGTTCTCACTCTGGGGAGTAACAGGCGAGGCAGAGCTGCGCTCAGCACCTACGGGGCAGCTTCTGGGCTACCTCACGTCAGGAACTGCCCTGTTCCATCCGCCCCATCCTTGCCAGCTCAAGCTGCAGACAGAGGAGCAGGCGCAAGCAGAACTAACAGAGACAAACCACATCCCATCCCTCTGAATGGAGAAACCAGCAGCAACATGGACACTCACGAGGACGGGTCTCTGCTTTTCCACAGAGATGCTCAATCCCCTTAGGAAGGAAGGTAAATTAAATCCTCGAGCACCTGGAAGCCAGTGATTAGCTTGGGATATCAAGTTCTGTTTCTTTCATTTTTCCTCCCTCCCACCTCTGACCTAAATAAAAACACATCCTGTACATCTGTGCCACTCCCTGTATTCACAGGGAGAGCAAAGCAGCCACGGATCAGCCTTCTTCCCAACAACCAACACCTCCTAGTCCCAAGAGAGCTGCAACCCGAGTCACTCAATGGTGGCACAAGGATGCTTCATGGTGTCCCAAACGTCTCCTGTCAGATCCTGCCTTCTGAGCCAGGATGGAGGTTCATTATAAAGGGGGAGAGAAAGAACAATGTTTATTGTTACAGAAAGATCTCTCAAAAATGCTATTTTGGGCACAGAATCTAGAAAAGCTTTTGCCCTGCATCTAAAACACACTTGGCTGCTGTCCTCCCCACCAGATAGGGCCACTGTGATGAGGCAGAGGTTATGAAACCCATCACAACTGCACTTTGCAGCACTGCACTGTATACTAGGCAGAAGTCAAGCCCAACTTCTCACATGGCCCATAGTCATCACCTCACACCCTGTGGGATGAGGTTATCAGTGAAGAACATCAGTTACAACCAGAGGAAGAAGTCACAGCTCTCATGACCGCTGCACTGCGTGGTTGGGGCTCTGTGTGTGTGTTTTTGATGTAGTATTTGGTCAGCTTCCACTCACCTACACAGCAAAAGCTCTCAGCTTCACTTCAGCCCTGAGCCTGCCCCCTGGTACCAGTAACATCTTCTTCCTGCCTGCATCATCTCTATACAGCTCGAGATGGATCTGCTCAGCTGGACTGGGTGTTTTTCAGACCTCCATCGGTGCCACAAACTCAGGCTAAGCCAAGGCTGTTCCTCCCTTAGAGCAGCCTCCAAGTCTTCCAGAAAACAAAGGGTTTATCTTTTGTTGTTAAAACAAAGCTGTTCGCTGCGTTTTTCCAAGATGTAGCACTTTAAGAAATGCCACAAGATCAGTGGGTGATGCAATTATTTCCCCATCAGTTAGTGAAATAGAGTAAACAAGGCCAGCAGCAAAGAAACAGTTGAATCATGGCGCGTGCAAGAGCAGAATGATACAAAGAGCAGCACTCACTGGTTTTCACTGGGGAAGGACGAGGCTGGGAAAGAGGCAGGGTAGCAGCTACTCAACGACTCGGTGGCCAGCATGGAGGTCTGAAAGGAGAAACCAGAACAGTCAGGGCAGCTGAGCTGTGGCACGATACCTGTGTCCAGATCCGGGGCCAGGCTCCTCCCTTCCCTCCCCTGGTGCCTTCCAGAAGCATGGGGGGGGCTCTTCATGTCTCCCAGTACAGAAACCAAGTGCTACACCCCAAGCTTTCAGCTTCTGAACCCCCTTTCGACTGCCAGCCCCAGAAGGGCAGCAGGGTCAGTGCCCGCCCCAGCCCCCCCACCTCAGTCTCTGCAGAATGAGACCAACCCATTAACTGGAAATTGGCACAGAAACACCCAAACATCCTCTTTGTGTCTTCCCACCTCCCTAAGCAGCCTCCAGCGTTACCGGGAAGCTTTCAGCTCTGCACACACCAATACAACCACGGAATGAACACAGTATCTTATTACTCAGCTACTGATCGGTTTTTATCTGTCCTCTCTTGTGTCCAAAGCAGTGACACCTCATGCTCGAAGCAACATGAAACAGGCCTCTTGTTTTAACCTCTATTCCTATAGGACAAACTCAAGAGTTATAAACATGTAAGCTATTTTGGACAGGGGTTTGCTTCTTGCCCTGCTGAGAACAAACGCGTCAGGGACAAATCTTGTTTTAGCAGCTGGATGAGGACTAACACAGCCCTGTTCATCTCTGCCACCCCCAGAGAGGCACCGCTGGACCCAGCAATGGATTCAGCAAGTCACAGAGATGAGCTGGGGTAGAAGCAAAGTCTGTACCTCTGCCTAACTCTTCGGTCCCTTCCCAAGAGCCTGGCACCTCCCAGCATTTAGAGAGGCATTGTTTTAATCACAGCCTCATCCTTCTCCTCCCACCTGGAAGACAGCAGACAGCCGTCACCTCAGCCCTCCAGCAGGCCCAATTGATACCCCATGCCCCTGGAGAGCTGCCCTGACAGGCTGGTAAACAGCTCCCATAGCACACCCGGGATCACAGAGTCATAGAATGGTTTGGGTTGGAAAGGACCTTAACATCACCCAGGTCCAACCCCTTACCATGGGCAGGGACACCTCACACCAGACTATGCCGCTCAAGGCTTTGTCCAACCTGGCCTTGAGCACTGCCAGGGATGGGGCAGCCACAGCTTCTCTGGGCACCCTGTGCCAGCGCCTCAGCACCCTCACAGGGAACAGCTTCTGCCTTAGATGTAACCTGAACTTGCCCTGTTCCAGTTTGAACTCATTACCCCTTGTCCTGTCCCTACAGTCCCTGATGAAGAGCCCCTCTCCAGCATCCCTATAGGCCCCCTTCAGACACCGGAAGCTGCTCTGAGGTCTCCACGCAGCTTCTCTTCTCCAAGCTGAACAGCCCCAATGTTCTCATCCTGGCTCCATACGAGAGGTGCTCCAGCCCCTGAGCATCCTCGTGGCCTCCTCTGGACTTGCTTCAACAGCTCCATGCCCTTCTTATGTTGAGGACACCAGAACCACACGCAGGGCTGCAAGTGGGATCTCACCAGAGCAGAGTACAGGGGTAGGACCCCCTCCTTACATGCCCCTGCTGCTGACACCCCAAAACTGCCCATGTCCCCCCCACGCGGGGCCTCACCTCCATGGTGAGCTGCGGGGGGAGGCCGGGCGTGCTGAGGAGCCTGTGGCCCGGCTGCTGGTGCTCGTGCAGTGGGTAGTTCTTCCCCCCATCCATGGCAGGGGGTGCTGAGGGCATCAGCCTGCGTCCTGCTGCATGAAGTCCTCCGGGCAGGTGGAACAGGCTGTGGAATGGTGGGAGGTTCTTTATCTGTGCTCTTCACCCTGCACCATGTCCTAGGGTGGAAAAGAAACGCACGATTAAGTGTTATGAAAGGGGAAAGGGTTCAAACCCAACAGCTGTAAGGGCAAACGTAGCCAAGGATCAGTAAACAGGCACCAGCCTGTGAAATGCCGCTGCCCCTTCAGGAAAGAGGGGTTTTGCCTGGGAAAGGAGGTCTCGAACATCCCCACACCTGGGACTGAGCCGGGCCTGAACTCAAATGCACCCCTCCTCTTGCTGGGATACTGCAGCAGCCGCGCACGGCACCGCCAGCGCCGTGGGCTCGGTGAGGCACACAGGCGGCTTTCCCCGTGAGGAATGGGCTGGTCCCACACACAGAGTCTGCACTTCTGGGCAACCTCATGGCCAGCACCTCCCCCAGACCGCTGGGCCTCAGGAAACAGCATTCCAAGGAACACCATGGCCATGAGGGAATCTCCTCTGGGTCCCATCCCGCTGCACTTTGGTGTCCCCCTGATTCCACAGCGGATGAGACTTCACAACCATGTGTGCTGAAGCAAGAGCATTGTCCTGGCAGGGATTAACCTCACACTAAGATGCTGCCTCAGTGACAGTTCTCAGCCAAAGCCTCCAACCTAAGTCCTAACTCTTTAACCATTTCTTTTCACTACATTCCCGTGACTCAGATGGACACAGATTTCCAATTGGATTTAATGAATTGGAAAGAGAGATGCTAAAAGCAACCCACACCCAGAGGAGCACGGGAAAAGCATCCGGGACGGCTTTGCTTCCCTTGGACCTTTCTTCGCCCCTCCTCTGCCTCTCATGGCCCCATCAGCAGCCCAGAGCACATGAAACTGCTCGGTCCATCCTCCCCAAGCAGGCAAACTGAGGCTGAGCTCTGAGCCGCAGCAGCTTCGATCATTTCGATGCTATTTGCTGCAAGCAGTGCTTTTGAAAAGTCATTTCTGAGTCAGAGCCCCTTTAAAAAGCAGTGACCTTTCCGTGGATGAAATGATTTCTGCATTGGTAATGGAAAGCGAAATTCAAGTGACTCTTTCTTTCGTTCTTTCCCCGGTGGCAGGGGCCATGCCAGGGCTGCGCTCCGAGCCACAGGGGAGCAACAAGGGCGAGAGGCTGACACTGATCCCGATCCCATGGTGCGGAATTACCAGGCAGATCCCTTGTGTTCCGGGGAGATCATGGTGGAAGAGCAGAGCCCGGCGCCTGCGCTGCCCCTGCTCCTCTCGCCCTGCGGGTGCACGGCTGCCTTCACAAGCCACATCCATACGGAGCACATCACCCTGCGGGCTGAAGCAGCACCCCCCATGCGTTGTAGTGGGAGGGGGTCACGCTGGGGTGTGCTCACATAAGTCCATGCTGGGTTAGAGCTGCCCCAGGAGCAGAGCCCAGCAGTGGGGCTCACAGCCCCGTGTGCTCAGTCAGGCTCTGCCTCCTCCCACTGCCCAACAGGCTGCAGAAAGACACACGTGAAGGGAGCCCAAGTGACCAAGGTGCCTTTAGGTGCCAGCTTCTATCCTAGGAAAGCACAACGAAACCTCACCTGCAGAGAACAAGGCCTATGCGCCAGCAGAAGGAACACGGAATAGATCACTGCACCACAAAAGCCTGAGACCATTTGAATTCCTAACAGAATAAACCACCTTCGCAAAGGCCTGGGACCACCTAGACCCTTTTCATTGGCTTCAGCTCACCAGACCTCTACTGCAGTCTCATTCTTTACAAGCAGAAGTGTTTCTTTTTACTACACTATAAAATCCACACTCAGCCTTTATAGTCCATAAGCCCAGGAGCAAAAAATAGCTCAAACCACTTAGCCAGCACCCCAGCATCCCAACTAATATTGTCATGCTGGCCTCAGGCCTCCCGATTTATTGGCCAAGTGTTAGCACCAGGGCTCCCAAACGCAGCCTGTCAACCACTTGGAGACTTGAAGCCTCATTAGAAGCTGCTTCCTCACAGCCTTCCTTGGCTGCAGTCAGCTCACAGCACGACTCTGGCCCCACTCACACATGAATGAAGCGTTGATGCTCAGGTCCTGTTGCCTAAGCAAAACCTGCTCCGTACCCCACCTCCTGAAGATAAAGGGCTGGGCTGAATTCCGCCCAGCAGCCCAGAGTTCTCATCCCACCTAGCAAGCGGCTCCATGCTCTGAAGACAGTACACGAAGATACTAAAATGTTGGAGGACTTCTTCCTCCCAAGCCGCATGATTTATTGCGACAGAACGCACAAAGAGGGATGCAGAGATGCAGACCTTGACCTCGAGCCCCTTGTGAAGAGATGCAGTAAAAAGCTTCACCAGGGAGAAGTGAAACAAGCTGTGCGTCAGCGTGATGCCCACCCAGCATCCTGGGGATGCTCTGCTCTCCTCTCCAGGCTCTGTGGCTTTTCCTTCAGGCTCTCTGATGCACAGACCCCTTAATGCACACGCACCACAGCACAGCTGATTACCACCACGAGCTGCCAGGGACCGGCTGCCCGTACAAGGTCCTTGTGAGTTCCAGCACCCGCAGTCGTGCCCCACCAGCATCTACTTGCTCACAAGGAACCACAACAGCCTGAGTACAAACAGGAAATGAGAGGCTGGAATACGACATCATGGGGGGGGAATCTGGGGGGGGTGTCGAAATTACACCCAAGCATCAAGAACAAGAGGCATCAAGACTTCACTCTGCATCCTTTCCCTTTCCAGCTGCTGCCCCGATGCTGAGGATGCTGAAGGCGCATCTCCTAACCCAAGAGCAGCACCAGGGATGCGGCAGCAGAGCACACAGTGGATGTCATCAAACCCGACCTGCTGCATCCAAAAAGGCTTCAGTTCTCTAAAATCATCTTTGATCCAGCATGCAGGAAGCCAGCAGGTACATCAGGCCCTGCGATGAGGGAGTGTGGAGCAGCTCTTGCTGCAGGCTCACACTCTGACAAGAGGGGCTTGCTGTCTGGCTCGCTCCAGATCGACCTGACCCCAAAGCACAGGACAATACCCAGCACAAGGACAGGGGTACACGCTCATCTTCCCATCCTCCAGGCTGCCACATCATGGAAAACCACAAAAATCCCATTTCCACATCCCATCCCATCCTGTCGCTGGAACAACAAAACCGGATAAGCACAAAGGCCTGGGTTTTGCAAGAGCACCCTCAGAGCAAACTCCTCTGAAGCATTTCACCTCTTCTACCAAATAGACCCCGACAAAACAACAGGTTCCACTGTCACAGCAAAGCAGAGCTCTCCGCTGGAGATAACCACTGCTGTAAGAGAATGCAAGCGGCCCACCAGGACTTCTTAATGGTTTCTTAGTGTATTAAGGTGCCACCAGCAAGGAATGTGACTTGGGAGCATTGGAGCTCCAAGGGCAGCAGTGAAGAACACTGTAATCACTGACAGCAAACCAGGACATGACACCAACACGAGCCCCGGCGCACGTCACATCCCGAGAGCACAGGAAACAGTTGGAGTGCTGGGAGGTACCAAACACTGACAAGGAATGTCCAAAGCTTCCTGAGTGGATTAAGCTTCAAAATAGAACTGCCAAGTAACGAGGCATCCTAAGGAGCAGCAAAGTGATCTCCGGACTCAAGGAATGATTGCAGGAGCCTGACAAAGCCACTGGAATCGCTCCCTTCCCTTAGCAGCCCATGTTTAACAATGAAGCTGGCTCCCTGCACAGCCTGATAAAGCCCCGAGAGCAGTTTGAACATTGAATTCTTCTGATTAAGCTGTAGGAGCTGTTTCAATATTAGCAGGTTTGCTATCGAGCCCCGGCAGTATGGGCAGCTCCAGTCTGTAATTCCTGTGGCATTCTCCATGCCCACAGGTTATGGAGCTCACAATCTCTTTGACTTTGAACAGCTTCAGCTTTTGAGTTCCTCAGAGCAGCACTGCAGCAGCCCGGTTCAGTTGGAAAGACAATGAACTGCTCTGCAATAAGCAAGATGCCAGAGCTGGAAGCTCACAGGTACCTGCAAGTGAAGAGAGGTGAAACCAGCCCATGGCACAGAGCAAGCACTTCCTCCTGCTGCGGGTCAGCCTTTGTTGAAGGGAGACAGGCAGGAAACCACAGGTATGCAGGGAGCAGGAGCTAAACCTGCTCATCGGGAACTACCACGTGCTCCATAATGACAAGAAGACCTCAGAAATCTGATCTAGTTCCTTCTGCTGCAGATTAATTCCCCACACACACACACACGGATAGATGAGAATGGGAGCCCCAAGCCACACGCCCTGACCTGGCTCTATCCATCCATCCATTCAGGCACTGCCATGGGTGAGCCGTGACTCACAGGAGCTGCTCCTGGGAGGAATTCTTTACAGCACAATCAATATGTAACTGCTCAAAGAAACGGGAACCTCCTCCTACGGAACTCTCAAAAGCCATTTTATGTCTCGAACACCAAGTTCCTCTTTCATGTTTCTCCTTGCCATATTTTGGGACAGTTTAGACCAAACAACATGCTTTGCCTTGAGGAATGAGAAGGGAAGGCTTCAAAGCCAAGGCCGGCAGTGACTCACTCCAAGAAACAGGAAAACCAAGGGCAAGAAGCTGGCATCTACCCTCCTGCTGCAATCACAGCCCCCTTGCAGAGCTACCACAAGGCTCCATCCTCACAACAGGGACTGGCACACAGAGGCCGTATCCGAGTGCAGAAGTCCGACACGACCAGAAGCGTCACATCTTTTGCCTGCAGAGAAGTCAGGGCAGGAATGGAAATACCTCGGGTTTTGCTCTCTTCATGTGTGCAGCTGAGCTCTTTTTCATCAGGCAAAGCCAGTTCTTTGCAGAGCAAACCCAGGTACAGCTCTGCTTGTCTGTGAGTCTGAAACACTGCTGGAAAAGGGATTTCATTTACAAAGGCAGAAGTTCAGGCAGAAACAGAACACCCCATGGGTGACTCCCTCGCTGCTATTCTTAAGCAAGAGGCTGGTGCATTTCTATTTGAAAGCCAAAGAACCCAAAGCTTGTTCCTTACAAGCGCTGCCTTAGAAGACACTTACACTGACTGCATGCTTTTACCTCAATTGAAACGCAGAAAGGAAGAAGACTCCAACCCTGCATATTACAAAATATGGCAAAAAGGGGGCCTGACGTAAGCAACTTCCAAGTAACGTTAGAAGGAGTTACAGAGAAGAGGGCAGGGAAAAACCCTAACGTTTGGCACATGAGGAACACGGCTCAGCCCAGTTACAAACACAAAGGATAACAGCAATCTAAAAGCTACTTATTCTCTGTGATGGAAACAGAATCACTCCAGGGCATCCTAACCTGAGCCCTTTAAGAAACCCTGATGCCCTGGATGCTTTTGGCAAGGAAGAACGTGCACTGGGAGCGCTCCATGGCACAGAGCGGGCGGTGAGCGCAAAGGCACGGCTCCGGCTTGGGAGCAACACGGGCACAGAACCGGGACAAGCCCTGCTGCTCGCCCGGGCTACACAAGCCATAGCACAGAATCAGTGTGCAGGTACAGACCAGCTGCTGGGATCAGTCAGGCTGGAAGCAAAGGGAAGAACTGAGAGCACCCCAAAGCTTCTTGCCACATCTATGCAAGACACACGGTGGGGTAGGCAAAAGAGAGAACTTTGGAGAGCCCTCTGAAGACAGTGGTGTTTCCAGACAAGGAAGAGCTTTACCCTCCAAGCAGCACTTGCTCCTCCTCATGTGCAGCTCACACCATACAGGGGAGCGATGGCAAAGTCCTCTTGACAAGAAACATTAACTGTCCCACAGAGGGAACCAGCTTAATCTGGAGTCTGGTTGCTGGCATCCACCCCAGTGTGCCATTCCCTACATTTCCAGGGATTAACCTGAGGCAATTCGGTGGCCCAGCAGCTTTAGCAACACCAGAAAGGTTCCTTAATCTGTCCACTCATATAAACTGGCTGAAATCCTCCTCGTTCAGCGCTGCACCATTAAAGCCAATTGCTGATGCTACCTGCAGCACCGAGCTCACGAGTGTTCATGACCTCTCCTGCTTCCCTGGGCAGAGATGGCAGGTCCCTGCTTCACCCAATATCTGCTTCCCTGCGATCGTGAGCACACAAACACACATTGGCCAGCCTTCAGGCACACTTTCTCCGTGAGAGAAGCAAGAATCCACCTCTTTCATAGCTACACGGCTACAGACCTTGATTGTGCCACCAAAAAACACTGAAGAGATTTAGGTTTTCAGCTTAAAACCAACATTTTCGGTGAATATAAAACCTCTAATTAAGCCTAACGGGCTTTCCTGAGAGATCCAGCCTCTCGACTGAGCGTCACAGCGCAACATTCAGCGACTACACAGTCAGCTCTTTATTAGTGCCACTAGTCAGAAAGCTTTAAACCTGTGTCAGCATTCCTGTCACAGACCCCCCGTTTCAGGGTTCCATAACTTACCCATTGAAAAGGCCCTATTCAGGCAGGAAACAGCCTCAACCACACCATGTGCTCACTGCTTGAAACCAAAATAACAACAAATTCCTGCCCATGTACACCCCAGCGCGAATAAAACCCGTGGTGGAGGCGCTCGAAGCTCCTCAGTGGGCAGATGCAGCCTGTCCCATGGCTGGCATGTGACAAAACACAACGCTTGGCCCCACTGGGTTTGTTCCAAAGGGAGGAGTGCTGCTTCAGCAGAAGTCTGGTCAAGGATGGGGATGGAAGACTCTGGGAAAGGTAAAACCTGGGAGGAAGCAGCGCTGATGTACCCACATCAGGCAGGGAGAGCTGGGTGCTCCAGGTGACACGGAGGTGATCTGTGGGAGGCAACTGCCAGCATCCTTCAGGCACCCGAATCTACAGCTGTAATAACACACCAACAGGAATAACACACTTCCAGCCTCCTGGATCCCAGCACGGAACCTGCAGAACTCGCCCTTCCAAAGCCCATCTCATGGAGTCACTGTTCTCCTGCCGGTATTTACGGTTACTTCTCCTAAATCTCGTGTCAGTGTTTAATTACATTAAGAACCGGCGACCGCTAAAGGCGCCGGAGCCAAGCGGCAGCCAGAGCAAGCTCTGGGTTTGGGAGGCTCTTAATTGAGCCATTAGAGCTCCACCACAACAGGCAGAACTTGGCAGCGAGGCGCTGGCCCGCGATGCCTTTCTGCGGGCGGCTTCTCCGCTCCCGTTTGGAAGCAACTGAACCAGGACCGTGGCCTCGGCCGTGCCCGCGGTGCCCGCGCAGGGTCCGGCCAAGCAGAGCCCCAACAGTTCGGTCCTTGCGGGGCAGCGGGGACGGGGAGCAGAGGAACCGGCGCCGCTGCGGCCGCCGCCTCTTCTCCTCCCCACCGCTGCCGGCACAAACCCGCTCCCGAGGCCGCACCCGGCGATCCGCCGGGGGCCGCCGCCAGCGCCACGCGTGAGGCACCGCGAGGGACCCAGCGCTCGCTGCCCACACAGCGGCCTCTCCTCGACGGCACCGGACCGGGAGCCGCGCTCCCCCCGCCTCAGGACCCCCCAAGCCCCGGCCCGGCCGCGGGGTCCGGCGCTCTCGGCCAGCTGAGGGAAGCGGCGCGGGGGGGACCGAGCCCTCCGCCCGGCGCGGCCCCGCGGCCCGGCCCTTACCTGCGTCCGGGGGGCTCGGGCTCAGGCTCCTGCCCGGCGGCCGCCTCCTCTCCGCACCTCTTCCGCGTTCCGCGCGGCCATCTTGGGGGACACGGACGGAAGTGAGGGGGGAACCGGGGGAGACCCGGGGCCGGGCCAAGGGCAGCTCCTCCCCGCGGAACCGGGGCTGGAGCTCCCCGGGAGCCGGGAAGGGGCGCGCGGGAGCTGCGGTGGCCCCCACGGGCAGCTCGGGGCGGGGGAATCACGGCTCTGGCACCGCCATTGCTCGTATGGGGTCCGTGCTCCCTGTGAGCGCCGGGATAAGGATATAAAAGCGCCGGACGGGTCTGGGTTTACCTTGGCATCCCTACCGCGGCGGCAGGAGCATTCCCGGGGTGGGATGGAGCCCCAGGCAGACGGAGCCGCCTTTATCTGCTCGGCCTTTCGAAACGGGGCTCTTGCCTTAGGCAGCGCGGAGGGACCTTGACCGGGGAGGTCCGTGACACCGCGGCCGGAGCGGGGCAAACTCCTGCTCCGGGTCAGCGAGCGGCGGTGCCGTGTGCGGTGCACGGGTCCGGGCAGTGCGGGGTCCTCACCCGCCGGTTCCCGCTGGGATAGTTCGTTTTCTTCCCAGTGGCTGTCCTTGGACGTGCTGGGAGCAGCGCTGGTGTCCCGGGGTGCAGCGTCACGTCGGGGGTGCACAAGGAGCTGGGAGGGGACGCAAAGGGATCCCTTAGGATATGCCAGACTAGAGGATGTCGTGCTTAGGAAGCTGGGGGAAGGAAGGAGGGTTTAAACCACATCCCCACCCCCGGGGAAGGTTCCCTTTCTGCACTCAGACCCCAGCACAGCATTTATTTGGGCTTTTAATCCCATCAACAAGAGCTGCTCTCAGAAGACTTCATTCATTTGCAGGCATTAATTAACCACAGCAGTTGTGTCAGACTTGCTGAAATCTCCCTTCTCCAGAGCTTAACACCAAAGGCTCCGGCTCTGTTAAATCGCATCCCTGTAATAAATCACCCTGCTCCAACTCCTGCCCCACACACAGCCACGGGCACGCTGCAGGGTGAGCAGCATCCCTGGGGGCCAGGCAGGATCGTCCCTGTCCCCTCCAGGCCCCTGTATCTGAGAGCAATTGCTGGAACCCAGCCGCATACTTTAAGTGTCTGAAATCCCCTGGAGCTATTTAGTACAACACAGATATGGGCACGCAGATGCACAGGACAGACACACACTGACCCACCCTGCAATGAGCCACCTCCTGTAACCACCACCGCCTCTGCAGTGGGTCCCACAACCATGGATTTCACTTATTTCCTCCCTCTGGCCCAGCCCAGTTCCTGGTTTAGAGACTAAGCCACTGCCCCATGGCCCTTGGGGGCCACCACCAAGCAGCCCCCCCAGTGCACCCTCACCATGGGGGGCACAGCCTGTGAGGGGCTGCCACACTTTAGATACACAAGAACCCTGACCCATATGGGACCCATGCTCCATCTGCACCAGACACTGCTGCACCATGTAACAGAGGAGGAACATCAGTACCCAACCACCCTACAGCTCTGCTCCTACCCCAGCCCAGGGCAGGGGTGCAGATAAAGCCTCTGCTCTAATTGGCACCTCTTAATAAGGGAGGGGATGTGCTATAGGGGCTTCCTTAGGAGCACCCGTAGGCTGTGCTGGTGGTGGGTGAGTGCAGAAGGGAGGCTCAGTGGAGAGCAGGCAGTGCGGTGGGTGCTGATAGGGAACTGGGTGCTCTCCTTGGGCATGGAGAGAGCACAAGGAGAAGGAAGCATCTTGGAGGGAATGCCAGGGCAATTCTTCCTATTGTGCAACAGGAGATAGGCGTTTCCCAAGTGCTCACAGCCCTGATGCTGCTGTCCTGGAGAGACACCTAACCCCAGGGAAATGGGGTCAGAGATGGGGGTTCGTGGCTCTGATGCTGCTGGCTTTGCCCTCATGCATGCTGTGGAGCTGCCCTGCCCGCACCGGGGTGACCTGGCTGCTGTCGCATGCCACTGGTTCCTGTTTGTTCCCACAGCCTGGAAACCCCCTGACTTCCCGCGGGGCCGGGAAGCCCTCCCTGCACCCGGCCAGAGGCGGCTCAGAGGCAGCAGCAGCCCCCAGAGAGCCCGCGGGGCTGGTGGCCGGGCTGGAGTCATGCTGGGGCAGGGGGGTCCCTTCCTTGCCCACTGCGGCCGAGGGCTCTGGGACCTGCTCTGCCTGTGCTGTGCAGTGAGCTCTGTGGGTCTCAGCCTGATTTCCTCGGCTCATGAGCAGGTTGACCCCTGTTGCTGGAGGTGAAGATGCTGTTGCAGCCACAAGCTCCATGTTGGGGAAGAAGAGAGGTCCTGGGGGCACGCCATGTGCGCTGGGGGGGGTGCAGGGAGCAGCTGATGCAGTGCAGACACGGAGCAGCAGAGAAGGGAGCTGTGCTGTTCTCCGCTGTGGATGGCTTCCAATCGATCCTGCCCTCCCGCTGCTGGGAACCCATCCCTCTCGGGACGGGGAAGCACGGCACTTACCAGAATTTGGGTGCTGGCTTTCCAGCACTCTGTGCTCGGTGCCAAGACTGAGGTAAATCACACGTGGCCGGGCGCTATCATGAGGGAAGCCTGTGAGGGAGCGGGAGGGGAAAGCAGCGCTGCCAGGAGCCGGGGGCTCTGCTCCTGTGCACCCCCCTGTGGGCTCCTCTGCCTCCTCCTGGTGCTCCGGGCCTCGTCCCAGCCCTGTCCCGTCTCGGGGGCATGGAGGAACCTGTGACACTGCTCAGCCCCTGGACACGGGCTCAGGACTCTCCTGCCTCTGCTGTGCGATCCCCTCAGCGCCCGCAGCTCTCTTGACCAGGCACAACTCCTGGATGTGCCCGCGTGTAAACACCCCCAGGACAAGGGCTGAAACCGGCGCAAAACGCAGAACGAAGCAAACCGCAGCGGCGGCGGGGGCCTCTCGGGGCTGTTCTCCTCTCCCTGCGCACGCAGCAACCGAAAGCGAACGGCAGCAGTTGGAAACGGTGTTAAACGCGCACCGGAGCCCGGCACACACCGGCGAGCCGGGGCAGGCACTCGCTCCCTCGCTGCCGGGGCTGGCGCGGAGGCGCTGGCCGCCCTGCAGAAAGGCAGGTCCCGGTCCCCGCGTCCCATTGTTTATTACTGCCCCGGAGCAGTCGGGAAGCGCGGCCCAAAGGACGCAGAGCATCGGCGGGAGCGCGGGGCCCGCTCCTCATCCCGGGCCTACCGGACAGGCCCCCGCCGTCTCCATGGCAACAGCTGGGCCTTAGCCCCGCCCCCCCGAGTGACGGGCAGCTCCCGCAGCCAATCACAGCCCCCAGCGGTGGGCGGGCGGCTCGGGACCAACCGGAAGCGAAAAGCCGTAACTCCGGCCCCAGCCAACCAGCGAGCGTGTGCACGGGGGCGGGGCCGGCACCGAGGCCAATGGGAACGCGCGTCGGTCGCCAGGGGGCGGTGCCAAGCCCGCCTGTGGAGGGCGGGGGGGGAGCAGCGGCGGGGCCGGGCGGGGGCGGGAGGTAAACAAGATGGCGGCGGCGGCGGCGCGCGCGCGGCGGGGGTAGGGCCGGGCCGGGTCGGTGCGAGCGGGGCTGCGGCGGGGCCGGGCCGCGGTGCGGGGGGAGCGCGGTGCGGGGAGCGCGGTGCGGGGCCCCGGCCTGGTTCCGGGGAGGGGGGACGCGGCTGCCCAGCTGCCGCCCCTGAGCTGACAGCGGGGCGCGGAGGGAGCAGCCGGCGGGGCCCGGCCGCGGCCCGCACGGGAAGAAGGGCCCGGCCCGGGTGGGTTTCCCCTTGGCCCCGCGGTAGGGCTTTGCCGCTGCTCGGGGGGACGCGGCGGGCACCGCGGGTCCGGCCCCTCCGGGCTCCATCGTTAAAGTGTTGTGCGCCCTCGTCGCGCCCTCCCTGCCTGCCCCAGGTGCGGTGCTGCTTGCTTCCTCCCCAGCCCCACTGACCCCGCCGGGGGGGTGGGAACACGGGCGTCCCCTCCCCGACCTTCTCTTGTGTGCACGGGAATGGGGTGTCCGGGGTTCGGGGCAGAGTCAGTCCCGTCCTGACTGCCCCGAGCCGGGGTGGGTGCGTGAAGCCGCGGTGGGGTTTGTGTTGCGTGACACCGGCCGCCCCCCTGGACCCGTGGTGGTGCCGCATCATGTGCGAGGTGGAACACGCGCGGTTGAAGGATGCCCCTGGGAGCTCTTGACAGGCACCGAAGGCCTCAAACTTTTGTAGGCGTGCAAAGCGAGGACGTTAGAATTCCCGTGTCCGAAAACTCCTTCAAAGAAACTTGGTTCCAGCTTCCAAACGGCTGAACACCCCCCCCAGCGCCCCATCTGCGCCCAGGGGCGCAGCCGCTTCCCACCCCCTGCTCCGAGCTGGCTGCGATGAGCTTCTAGGGATGGAAAGTCACGAAAGGGACTCGCTCCTTGCCTGGTTTTAGGTGGTGGCCCGAAGTCCCAGAGGATGACCTAGCACTTAACAATCAAACTGGGCCACGGCAAAGGCCAAGTTGACTCGAAAGCACCGTAGCAGCGGGACCAGGTCGGAAGCAAAGCAAGCCCCAAACTGAGCGGCTCTGGGCAGAGGTATATGTTCTTTTTCAAAGACGTTGTGTTGCTGGAGCCAGGCCTGGATCTTTTCGCACCCAACTGAGCTGGAAGCAGCTCGTAGCTTTGTTTTGGTTTTGTTTTCTTTGTTTTTATTCATGTTTGTACAATCTTCGGGAGATTTTTGTTCAAGAAGGAGTCAAAGGGAGTGTTGGAAACTCACAAACAGGATTAAACCCCTGAGAGCGTAAGGAGAACAGGTTCAGGAACTTAATCCAGGATGGATATGCAGGAGCCACAGCAGCTGGGTATGTTTGCAGAGGGCGAGCTGATGTCTGTGGGGATGGACACTTTCATCCATCACATCGACTCGACCGAGGTCATCTACCAGCCCCGGCGGAAGAAAGCCAAGCTCATCGGCAAGTACCTGATGGGCGACTTGCTTGGAGAAGGGTCTTATGGCAAAGTCAAGGAGATGTTGGACTCTGAAACCCTCTGTAGGAGAGCTGTGAAGATCCTCAAGAAGAAGAAGCTGCGCAGAATTCCCAACGGGGAGGCAAATGTGAAAAAGTGAGTAAATGCTTCCGGGAGCTGGGAAGGGAGGGGGTTAAGGTTTGTCGTTATTTTCCAGCTGAAGCTCTGGATCGTGTTATCTGACAACATGGCTTTCTGCTGTGGAAGTGCTTCCTAAGCCAAAGGTATTCAGGAATCTCTGTGCCGCTGAACCACGGCCAGCGCTTGTTGAGGTTGGGAGCAGGGGGGGAGCCGGCTCCTGAGGGTTCTCTGTGGGAACAGGCAGCTCCTTGTAAAGAATAAACGGGTATTTCTTAAAGCAGTCCCTCTTTCAGATGTCACCCTGAAGGGGTAAACTGGTGGTGTCAGCTGGGAGAGGCGAGAGGGGCAGGAGCTCACCCTGTGTCCTTGTGGTCTGTGCTATCTGTGCGCTCCTGATGGCAATTGGGTGGCAGTTCCGGCTCCCAACGTAGGTGATCCGATGTTGTGTGCGCCCAGAGGGCACGGGAGGGCTTGGGTTTGTTGTTCCTTTCTTGCTTTCATTTCTGACTGATGACTTCGGGAAGTAATTCAAGGCTCTCTTCAGTTGATTTCCGCCCCTGTAAAACAGGGCCAAGGGTTGTCAACCTTCTTTAGTTCGGTGACTCAAGAGCTGTGCTTGGGAGCTTCCCAAGTGCTCGTTACGTGCTGGTTAGTCAGGGCACAGGGACCTAATGGAAGGGAGCAGCCGGTGGGAAGCGGTCCCTGTTTGCGGGGCTGTGCTCCCACCATGCTGCCGGCACAACCCAGCCCAGGGCTGGTTATCTGCGGGTGCAGCCCAAACAGCGGAGCTGCGAGAGGGGTTATCTGGAGTGGGAGGGAGGACGGGGAGCTGTTTGGAAGCCTCTTGCACTGGGGCTGTAGCTGTGGGTGCTGAGTGTGGAGCTCTGACCTGGCAGAGGCTTGTTGCTGTTGCTGGGGTTGGTTTGGGTTTCTGAGCTCGGCTGCGAGATGGTTCACATCCTGTACCAGGGCTTGTCGCAGTGGGCTGCCTGAGTTTGCCTCCCAGCCTCTGCTGCCAACCTTGCCTATGGAATAGTCACAAAGCCTCCTGTGGGACCTCCCTGTCTCTCTTTTGCTGGCTCCAGCTCAGAATCGCAGCAAACTGTTGGTTAATGTGTAATAAAATGTTTCTTGTTTTTCTGGTTAAAGGCATGAGTGCCCCTTCCCACCCTCGCTCCCTCCTTCACTTACATCAAGAGCTTCTAATGAAGAAGGGGGAGATTGTTTCCTCCCTAGTGAAACTTTCAGATGCAAATGCTTCTCCCCTGCAGTGAAGGACTTGTCAGACACCAGGAGGTTCGCCTGAGACCAGAGCCTGGTCATGGGCTGAGTCCTGACGTGAACTCGAGCAGTTTGAGTCATGCACAGAGCCGGTCTGGGTCTCCTTTAGCTTCCCTAAGGTTAGTTATTAGAGCAGCCTGGCCAAGCACGCTCTGGTTTGCTGTGGATGTTTTTCTGGCCCAGCTGCACCTGCTTCAGAGCGCTGAGGCAGGTTTTAGATGTTGTAACCAGGGTTTACTCTAGTTCAAGTTCCTATTTTCGTCGCCGTGGCCTTTTCTCTTTGCCCACCTATTCCGTTGCTTTGCCTGCTGCTTCAGTGGTGACTTTGAGGCAAACCGTTGTATTTTGTGGTACCCTCGTCCTGCAGCGCTCTGACCTTACCAAAGCCCTTTGGCACTACTGCAGCGGGGCTCTGAGTAAGCCATGGTGCTGTGATACATCACCAAACCCCTATGGTTTGACGGGTCAGTATGGATGGGGGAGCAAACCACTGCTGCAAAGTGCTCTGCTGATGGTAGTTCTTTAAATGTCACGTTGCTTGGCCAGATCCTGTTAAAGTTTGACTTCCTATGGCTCCTTCTGAGCAGCTTTGCTGAGTGGTTTGTACCCAGCCAGCTACTGGTGTGGAGTAGAACAGAAGAGAATCAGGCTGGACCGAATCCCACCGTTAGGTTCCAGTTCCTTGAAAGCCACCAAGAAGTGCAGCAATAAGTAAAACCATAACTGCAGTGTTACAGTGAGCCCTGCTTCCAGTCCCGCTTGCGTCCTGCTCTGTATGAGGATGTCTGCAGGCTGGTAGCGTGCTCTCGGGGGTTAATGTCTTCACGTAGTGCTGCAAAGAGTGCACTGGCGCTGAACAACCGGGGTGTAAAAGGCTGGATATAAAAGTGCTTCTCTTGGAAGAGGCTTCACTGGTTCAGTCTCAAAGCACCCTGTGGTACAACTGCATAGCCAGTGCCTGCTCCAGCTCAAGTGAGGGACCTGGGGGGTTTAATCTGGAGAGGAGAAGGCTCAGGGGGGGACCTGATCGCTCCCTACAACTGCCTGACGGGAGGATGGAGCCAGGAGGGGGCTGGGCTCTGCTCCCAAGGGATGGCACAAGAGGAAACGGCCTCAAGCTGCACCAGGGCAGGGTTAGATGGAGCTGAGGAACAATTCCTTCCCCACAGGGTGCTCAGCATTGGAACTGCCCAGGGCAGGGCTGCAGTCACCGTCCCTGGGAGTGCTCACACACCGTGGAGATGAGGCCTCAGTGCCATGGGTCAGTGGTGGCCTTGGCACTGCTGGGAATGGTTGGGCTGATGAGCTTAAAGGGCTTTTCCAACCTGGTGGCTTCAATGATTCTGTGCAGGATAAAGCTGCGCCTGTGTCTTGATTGATATGACAGGGACGTGATTGAGTTCCTATAACGGGCTCGTGCCTCTGCCGTTAGCAGAGGACACCTCAGCCTCGCTGCTGTGGTGGTGAAGGTGAAACTTGCGTTGATAGTGTGTCATCAAAGCAACTCCCTAGAAAACAGTTCCTAGACTGCTGGCCCTTGGGTAAGTAATTACGTGAGCAAGTGATACATGGGCAGTAATGAGCACACTAATGATGAGCTGTGGAGGATTGCGAGGTCTGTGCCGTGCACTGAGGACGTGGGGCTGGACTTGGAAAGCTCCAGCTGCTGCTTCTCACCACTGCTCCAGCCCCAGCCTGTCCCTGGTGCAGTAACGGAGGTCTGGGGACCTGGAAATTGGGGCTGAAACACATTTGAGGCCTATGTAAAGTGAAATGATTCTTCTCCACCCTGAAACACTCGGGTTCTGCCTCTGAAAAAGGAGCCCTGGCAGGGGCTGGGAGTCCTGGTGTGGATGTTGAGGGTTTAAACTCACAAATGCAACGTTTCCCTGCAGCAATATGGGGAATCTTCGCTTCTCTCTGGTTACTACAGAGAAGGGCTGGGGTGGCTCAGTCACCCAGACAGGGCTGTGGCGAGTGCCTGCCTCCAGTTAACACAAGGAACGAGTTCAGTAGCATTGCCAGAAAGATGAAAGAAAATAGGGAAGACTCTGTCTCCGGCAGCACCGGTTTAATGAGACTGTGTGCTAATAGCCTCACATTTTAATTAAGGGTTTGGGACTTCCTGTGCGTGTCCCAAGTGCCTTGTGCTGTACTTACCACACTCGGTGAGTGCTGAGATTTGACGAGATGCTCATTAGAGTCCCTTGGAGGTTTCAAGCGGGAGGTAGGCCTGTGCTTTGGGTCTGCAGCTCGAGAGCCCTGCGCCTCGCAGCAGGGACAGTGCTGCTGGAGGAAGGGTTTGTTGTTGGCTGCAGAGGCGTGTGCGGTACATGGAGATGGGTTCAACTGCCTCAGCTCGTTTCCTGGCCCTCCTAACGAAGCTGCTGCCCAATGGAGCCGGTGCCTCTGGTGCTTTCGTTCTGAAGCTGGTGTCTGCTGGGGCTCTGTGGTGGGACAGGAAAACCAGAGCAGCAGGGGCTGTGCTGTGGTGGCTGGGCTTGTCCTGTCAGATGGAGAATCCCAGCCTGGTTTGGGTTGGAAGGGACCTTAAAGCTCCTCCAGTTCCAACCGCCTGCCACGGGTATGGACACCTTCCACTAGAGCAGGTTGCTCCAAGCCCTGTGTCCAACCTGGCCTTGAACACTGCCAGGGATGGGGCAGCCACAGCTTCTCTGGGCACCCTGTGCCAGCGCCTCAGCACCCTCACAGTAAAGAACTTCTGCCTTAGATCCAACCTGAACTCCCCCTGTTTCAGTTTGAACCCATTCCCCCTTGTCCCGTCCCTACAGACCCTGATGAAGAGCCCCTCTCCAGCATCCTCATAGCCCTCTTCAGACACTGGAAGCTGCTCTGAGGTCTCCCTGCAGCCTTCTCTTCTCCAGGCTGAACAGCCCCAATGTTCTCTGCCTGGCTCCATATGGAGCTGCTCCAGCCCCTGAGCATCCCCGCTTTTCAGCCTCCCACCCCTTTGCAGCCTCTAAACCCTGTACTGTTGGGATACTGAAATGTGGAAGATGTGGATCCGGATTCATCCACATGTAATGATGTCAACCCCTCCCCATGTCAGATGTTCACTCAGCTGTGTCAGGCTTAGTGTGCAGAAGGAAACAGTGCAGTGCTCTGCTCAGTCCTGTCTGAAACATCCCTTCCCCTTCCGAGAGCAAAGGGTGCAGCTCTTCATGTGGAGACAATGACAAGTTGTGTCCTTGCGAGTGGAGTTGCTGGCTTTTAGGTGAAATCAACAGGAAAAAGCCCTTCACCAGTTGACTCTTGGTTAATCTGCTCTGTGGTGTACTGGGGATACTAACGTGCGATTTAAACTTGCTTTGGCTCTCCAGGATTGCAGAATCAATCTGAACAAACACCTAATGTCACTGTTCAGTTGTGTAAGGACCAAAGGAAGGATTCTTGAGCCCTCTCTAGCAATCAGCAAGGATGGAGGATGATGCTAGTGGCTTGCTGGAACGTGCCAGCACTGGCATATGGAGCCTGTTCTCTGTGTGTGTCCCTGGCTCTTGGCACAGGGGACGTGTCCAGTTCCTGTGCCAGGCTCCTCAGTGCCACATGCTGCATGTGGGCAGCATGAGCTGGGCCCCAGGCAGGAGCAGGAAGGGAAGGAGGGGTGAGGGTGGCTGCTCCAAGGCCCAAGGCTGTCACCACAGCCCTGCTGCAAGCCCTCGCTTCCAGCATCCATCTGACCTGGGAGGTAACATGGAAGAGATTCGCAATTGCTTGTCTCTGATAGGATCCTCAAAGGTTGAAGGTGTGGAGGAACATTGTGACCCAAAGGAGGGGGATGATGTGGCTCTGTTCCTCCTCTTTCCCTCAGCAAGAACGGCTTTGATGAAGGCAAGGCTTGAAACAACTGCAGAAAGAATGCTGCGTCCTGTGGTGAAGATTTCACTGGAATGGTCTAGGAGGGGATGCCTGCTTCTAGGCCATTTGTGGCATCTTCCAAAACCATGTAGCACATGGTACAAGTAGGCAGCTTTGCTCTACACAGCTCTGAGCACCACCATTCCCTGTTACCTGCCCAGGCAAGGTACCTGGAGGGGGATAACTTGGATTCTGTGGCTCTGGCAGAACCACGTAGGAACCCGTGAGTTGGAAGATCTTCTCTTCTCTTCCTCCTCCAAGGTGGTTTTCTTTCGGAGCAGGCCCCACACTTTGCCAGACTGGCTTGTCACACACTCAAGGGCTTTCTAGTCTGGAAAACCAGGAACAGAATTCCATCATGGAGACTATTCTGGCTACGTAATAGCACTGTTCAGTAGGGTGTGCATGGAGGTGATCACCATGTTGCAGGAAGCACAGCCTGGCCCTTCGCTGCGGTTGTGCCTTTCCCTCTGAGAGGTAAAGAAGCAACTCAAGAGCAACTGCTGTGATTTACATTCCATGTGAGGTTTTGGAGGTGGCAAGGAGCAGCTCGAAAGGTATCCTGGAAACCTAACACCAGGCTGGATTGGGAAAGGCAGGAAGCCACCCGGCCTTGGTCAGGAGGGGAGGCACACAAACCTCGTCCTTAGTACTGTCAGAGGCACCGGCAGACTGTGATGGAAGGGGGGGATTGGTGGTGTTTGGTGTTAATTTGGGGGTTAAAAAGTAGCTTTGGGCACCTCCCGGGGGGGTGAGCACCGGGCAGAGCTGGGGGACTGAACTGGAGTCGGAGGTGACTGCTCTGGCTGCGTCTGCTCCTGCGAGGATGCCAGAGGAGCTGAAAAGAGCAGGAATCTTCCCTCTGGGAAGCGGCTGCTTGGCCTCTGCCTCATGGTGGGTGCGTGGCCATCGGGGTGGTGCCCAGCATCCCGCTCAGGAAGCTCAGTGCGCAGTATGGAGCAGCGACAAGCCCCTTAGAGGTGAAGGAGTTCGCATTGGTGCTTTCAAGCTGTGTTGCAGGGAATGTGCTGTTGGGATCAGGAGTTCCAGTGTGTTCCTAATATTGGAAGCTCTTTGGCTTCAGAGCAGAAGAGTCCTATTTAAATCCACGCCTGTGCTCGGCCCCTCTCTTGGCCTGAGCCCTGGGCCTGTCTCACTTCATTACAGAGACACTTCTTAGGCCTGCCCTGATGCTGGCTGCAGTTTCTAGGCTAATTTAATCCACTTCAGCCTTTTGGTCATTCCTATAATTAGAGCAGCTGCATCACTTTGTGTGTGCCATTTAAACACAACGCTTTGCCTTGTTACCCCAGGTTTCTGCTTAGCTCCCATCAGGGCTGGGTTTAAAGCCATAGATGAGAAAGGAAGAGCGCCTGGCTTAAACTTTGGTTGTGAATAAATAATAGTGCTGCTCAGGGATCCTTAAAAGACCTGTTTGTGTTCCTGCACCATAGGAGCCTTTGGGAGGAGCAGTCACTGGTGGTTAATGGGCTGTGATCCATCACAGTGCAGGCATGGGATGGGTGGCTTGGAGCTTGGCGTGTCGTGGGTTTGGGCAGCAGCTCCTGCTTCCAAAGCTGGCTCAGAATTCCTTGTCAGGCTGCTTTCAGGGGTCCGAACTGCTGGAATGTCAGCGTGCTCCTTAAAGCAGCTTACCAAAGGGAACCAGAGAGAAGGGGTTGCATTGGTTTAGCACAAGCAGCAGAACGGAGTGAGGAGCAGTGTCTGCACTTCACCCACCAACAGAACCACCCTGACCTGACTGTCCTGATCCTCCTGTTTCTCCTCTTCACAGCTGGGACTTTGCAGGCTGAGGTTAATGCAAAGGATACTGAAATGTGCTTTGGGGCACGGTGCAGAATCCCAGGAGAGGAAGGTGGAAGCAGCTGATAGATGACAGACAGGGTCCGTCTTCACCGCCGAGGGAAGGCGTCTCCTCACTCAGTTTTACTTTATCCCCCACAACAGAGGATTCAGTTCAGACCTCTGAACTGCTGTCAAGTCCAATTAGGAGTCAAGGTTGGAAGAAATGGGGTGATTCACCAGAACTCCTGTTTTCCACCCGTTCTTGAGGCTAATGTTGTAGTTCTTACATTGATCGCTTCACTTCTGACTTCTCCTGGAAATTACAGCTGTAGTAAAGGGCACTGTGAAACTGCCTCTGTTTGCTGCTGCCTCTGAGGGATGTGGTGTATCTTCAGGATGATTTCTGTACTACCTCATCTGTAAAGGTGCTTAAACTGATCCTGCAAATGGACTGGCCAGCTCAGGGGTCTTTGGCCCGCTGCCCCAACACTGACCAGCTGCTTGTGTGTTGTATTTGATGATGCTCAGAACGAAGGGGCTTCCTACCAGGAGGAATTGCTTGTTAGGCAAAGAAACCTTTGATTTCCTTTTGTCTGGGGCAAGCAACTGCTCTCCAAGTTGCTTCCCAGCTTAAGTAACAGCATCTGGGCTGCAGTCGTATGCTAACCGCTCTGCCACGCTTGGCACCGAGTGCTGGGAACACACCTAATGGCACGATGCTGCCTCACACCGACATCTGTGGGGGTTGTTCCTGGTCACGATGCTGATTCAAAACATTCCCTGGAGCCTGGAGCCTGGAAGCCCGAGCAAATGCGTTCCTGCTCTTGTAAGTGCAGATGACACTTGCGTCTGAAGAAGCACGAAGCGCAAACATGAAAGGCTTGTCTTGGCAGTGACTGTCCTAGATACTGTGGTAAACACAAGTGCAGTGCATCATCAGGGGTGTAACTGGAGACACTGGTGCTGAGCTGAGCTCCCAGCACCGCTGGGTGAAAACCCAGGGCTGGGGGGAGGCTGCTAAAGCCACATCCTTGACACATGGAGCAAATGGAGGTGGGCTTTGGCGTGACAGGACAGCCTGTCCGGCTCCAGCTTTCCTTTCGTCAGCACTGGCTCTAACTGGGAATGGTGAGGAGCTTGCCCGGCGCCATAGGGAATGGTGTGAGCGGAGCTGTGCAGGTGGGAGGTGGTGGCTTGGCTCACTGCGCCAGCACCTTGTGGTGGGGTGTGCTGAATGGCACCAGAGCCCTGGCGCGGGGTGGTCTTACCACCCATCTCCTGTGCAGCACACAGGTGGGTCACTCCTTGAGGACAGTTCTATCAGTGACCAATGGACTAAAGCTGCTGCCCTCAGCACAGTGGCTGTGTGGTGCTGCTGAAAGGGCACTTGTGTATGTACCACTGCTCAGTGACCAGGCTTCCTCATGATCTAACCTTGGACCAGTGAATTCAAGAACACACAAGACCTCCTATCAATGTGCCTGGGGAGTCTGCAGTGAAGCAGTTGGGCCTGATACGGTTTGAAGTGTCTTCAAACTCCACATGACTTAAACCCATTGATTTAATCTGTAATAAGGAAATGGGCTTTTTTTAACACAACTTTTTTCCTTTCCCCTTCCTGCAGGGAAATTCAGCTCCTGCGACGATTGCGGCACAAAAACGTGATCCAGTTGGTCGATGTGTTGTACAATGAAGAGAAGCAGAAAATATATCCTTTTTCTCACCCAATTGTAAGGTTTGAATTCCCACCGTTCTCTGCCATAGTGCTGAATCGTGGTAGTTCTGCTTTTGTTGAGCCCCCTTTGGGAGTTTCTTAAGCTTAAACTTGCTTGCGCAGCTTTAAACATGCTGCATGTCTGGAATGCTTTCCACACAAATACCTCCTCTTGAGCTTCCCAGCTTCTCAGGGACTGAAATGTTGTGCCCAGGTCCCAGCTGCAGGGCTGGGGACCCTCAAACACCCTGTTTTATTATGTGACCTTCAGCAGATGAGAGAAGAGCTGTAGCTCTGTCATTTCCAGCCTCCGGTCGTAGCTGTGGGATGTCTCGGTGCCTCTTTTCCCCTGAAGATGGACATTTTATTGTCTGTGCTATGTGAAATCAATTCCTGTAATGCTTTTTCCTTTAAGTCCTTGGCAATGGTTTAGGTATTTTTTGTCTCTTTCCGTCACAAGAAGAACCATCCCTGCCCCTGGCTGGCACCGAGCGCCGCAGCTCTCCCTTGGCAGGTCTTTGGCGCCACCGCCATTGCCTAAGCAGGTTGTGTGTTCTGCTGCTTCTCCTTCCAATGGATTCCCAAGCCTCCTCTGGTTTGTTGTCCTTTGTGACAGTGCTTTAAGTGACCTGAAGCTTGTCACAGTGGTGAGAGTTGAGAGCACATCCTCTGCAAGACCTGCAGCCCTGCTTTTTGAGACCCAGCTGCTCCGGTCTTGGGTCCAAGCTGTGGCTTGTGATCTCAGTGCATCTGTCGGGTTTCACTGTGTTACTCCAGTGCCCTGTTCCCCAGGTACACGTAGGCACTAACTGGTGTAACTGCACACCTTAGCTTGCAAGTGAGTAGCTGGGGGTTTAATCTCTGCCATGCTTGGAGTGCACTTTGACGTAACCACTTTGGGATTTCTTTTGCTGATCTGTTGGGGCTCGGGTTCTAAATCTTTGCTCATCCTTTTGACAGTGTTTTCTAAATACTTCAGAAAATGGGTAATTTAATTGTGTGCTTTAATTAGAGCAAACTCTCTGCCACCAGATCATGAGTATAGAAAAAGCATGACAACCTTTGCCTGTTTTGTAGCCTTAACAGACCGAAGGGACTGCGGTTCAATTACTGTCTGTCGCAAGACACCATTTATTTAATGAGAAGCTGGGCTGCTAAAGGAGAAGCACGGGGGGAAAAAAGAGCCCGAGAGAGACCTCGTGTGTTGGTAACGGGCGATGACAACCCGAAGCGTTCCTTCAGAAATGTGACCTCTCGAAGCCAAGGGGGATGTTCCCTGCGTTACTCTGTGAACAGTAGTGTTTGAAGCAGCAAACTGCTCTTCAGTACCTTCCTCTTGCAAGGACAGGTTGATGTCACTGTTGTTACCTGCTTCTACACTCCTAGAAAGTCTGTTTCTCTGGGTGCTCATTCTGGGCAGGTACCTGGTGAAAGCTGGTGTTGCCCTGGGAGCAGGGTTCATCCATGATGATGCTCTTGCTTCACCCTTCTCCAGGTGCTCTGGCAGTGCTGAGGGTACAAACGCTTGTGCAGCCACACAGTGAACAGGTTTGGGAATGGATCCACCTGAACTCACTCTCAGGCTGCCTGCTGCACGGGTCAGCCCCTTACTCACTGCCCTGGCCTTGCAAGGAAGGAGTGCTCAATGAAAGCGGTGTTTTGAGCTCCTGGATGGAGCATGCTGCAAAAGGGGTAACACAGTCTTTAGCAGAGATCACACTTACAGCTCGAGTCTCTTTAACCTCTCCTGCCTCAAGAGGTACGGTGGTATCCTGGGGCATAAGCAACCTATTTTAGGCTTAGGCTAAGGCACTATCTGCCAGGAGTCAGGAGTGACCAAGCGGTGCTGGGGGGCACAGCTGCGGGGCAGCCCTGCTTCACTCTGCTCTTGAGCTGGAAGGTGCACTCCCTTGGCAAAGCCAGCAGATGTCTCAGGGTCTGTTCTTAGAAGCCCCTCTCAGCGCAGTGTCTGCCTTGAAAAGCCCAGGGAGAGGAAGAAGAGGCAATTAGTGCTTCAGGCAGCTGTGTGGTTTATTCCATTAAAGCTGGAGGAGGTGAACACTGGAATACGCTGCACGGGAAGGGGAAAAGTGCCGCCAGCTCTGCTGTAACTGCGTTTAGTCCACACAATTCCAAAACAGCTTCCCAGCTTCTGCTGCTGAAATACCACGGTGGGGCTGGGGGTGAGCAACGCTTAAATGGTGCATAGAGCTGTACTGTGTGGGGACAGGACACGGAGAATAAGAGAAGCTTTGGGGAAGGTGCTGGGACCTCGCTGTCTTTTCAGGTGCAGAGCAACCACAGTACTGGAGGATGCGCTACAGCCCAGGGTGCTTCTGCCGGGGGTTTCTCCCTCTGTTTGCAGCCCCTTCAGAGCATTACCCTGTTTGTGCCATGCTTGTGAGATCCCCAACCTCACTTGTGTGGGGTCCACCTCCTGTTTCAGTGGTCTCTGAGTTAGAGGTGGCCATAAGCAGGAGGTTCTTCCCGTGGGTTCTTTCCTTTGGCCTGCCTCACAGGGGCCCAGCTTTGCCTCCTGTGTGCGTGCCACAGGGGCTGCCCACGCCGCAGCGCTCCGCCTGAACTGAGAAGTGTTTGACCTTGAACTTCCCTTAACGCTGCCTTCACGTATATGGTGATGGAGTACTGTGTATGTGGGATGCAGGAAATGCTGGACAGTGTCCCGGAAAAGAGGTTTCCAGTTTTTCAGGCTCACGGGTAGGTACAAGTTGGTTCCTTTGTTGTATGTGCGATCAGGTCACAGTGTGGAAGCCTATGAACATTTTTCCTTCTCCTCTAACTCTCTGCAGGTACTTTTGTCAGCTTATAGACGGCTTGGAATACTTGCACAGCCAAGGGATTGTCCACAAGGATATCAAACCGGGGAACCTCCTGCTAACAACCAATGGGACGCTAAAAATATCCGATTTAGGCGTAGCAGAGGTAAGTGAGAACTGCAGCAAAGTCAAGACTGTGGGAAGCGTGGCAATCTGCATGTAGGTGACCTTTGTGGTGCCAAGTGATTTATTGTGCAGTTGGGCTTCTGTTAAACTTGTGGAGTGCACTTGAGTGACTCTGAATATT
The DNA here is from genome assembly GCA_039720435.1 of Amazona ochrocephala. Classification (NCBI taxonomy): domain Eukaryota; kingdom Metazoa; phylum Chordata; class Aves; order Psittaciformes; family Psittacidae; genus Amazona; species Amazona ochrocephala. The sequence continues at coordinate 30,520,240 of CM077885.1, forward strand.
TATTGCCATTGGCAAACCACTTTTGTTGATAACAGCACAAAACTTCCATCCGGGAAGCATACGGAGGAGGACATCAATCTCAGAAAAGCCCACAGGCGTGGTGAGATGGTGATGAGCTACATAACCTCATCCTTCTTGTTATTTAAAGGCTGTTTTAGCTGGGTAGGAGAGGTGTGAGGATTGTCGCTGTTGGCATGTAGTTGCTGCAGTGGCATGTTCTCATGTTAGACTCAGCACAGCGTCCCATGTAAGCAACAGTTCAGTATCAGAGGTTTCCCTTTTTGTTGCTCTCACGATTACAGTTTGTTTGCCTTGGAGGGTTGAAGCTGATGAGTCTCTTCTGCCACAGGCATTGCATCCGTTTGCAGAGGATGACACGTGCAGAACGAGCCAAGGGTCGCCAGCATTCCAGCCACCAGAAATTGCCAATGGCCTTGACACCTTTTCAGGCTTTAAAGTAGACATCTGGTCCGCAGGGGTCACACTGTAAGTGCCTGTGCAGCACCCAGCAATTGCAGTAAAATGACACTCTTGTCTTGTCTGCTGCCATCGCTGCTCCTCTGTATGGTGGGGGGTGAACAAGGATGGGGGGTGCGTGGTGGTCCCTGCTTCGGATGGGGTTTTGTTCCCCAGAGTAGGAGTACCTGCTCTGTGTGCTTTCTCTCCTACAGCTTCTCCTTTTGCCTTTGCAGGTACAACATCACAACGGGTCTGTACCCCTTTGAAGGGGATAATATCTATAAGTTATTTGAAAACATCGGGAAAGGTGACTACACAATTCCAGAGGATTGTGGTCCTCCACTCTCCGACTTATTGAGAGGTGAGTCTCCCGGCTGGCTCTGCAAGGGTGAAACTTAGAAATGCAACGAATGCTCAGCTTGGATAGTGCTGGGGAGAGCTTCATTCCAAGCATCCTATGAAGATACAGGATCCCGTTAGAGAGGGAGGTTGTGCTTGGGAACCTTATGAGCCTCGAAACATCTTTATCACAAGCATTTTCCTGAGGTACACTAAGCCCTGCATGAGTTGCCGTTGCTACCCCTTGTACAGTTGGTTCTTGCATCATGATTCTTGTGCTCTGAGAAGCTGTTGCATCTAAAGACAAAACCCACAAGAGGTTAAATTTAAAGTGGCATCGTAGCATTGGTGTAGGTTTTGCAAGTGAGAACTCAATGAAATCCCTTCTCCAAGCTCTCTGTACTGTGAAATGCTGAGTGCTTGCACTCTGCTGTCCTTCCTCCTTGCTCTGCTCTGAGGTTACTTGCTTCAGTCCCAGCTGTCATCTCCTTCCCCCCAGACTTGGAGTTACACTTAGGATACTGGAGCAAAGTGACTGGTGCCCACAGGGCTGTGGCAGAAACAGAAGCAGCCCTTTCTGGGTCAGAGGAGGAGGTTGTGGCTTTTGTTTGGGTTTTCTTTTGCTCCAGTCACTTACTGCAGTAGTTTGGGGTTTAGTGTTGAGCAGTGTCTGCTTTGGGAAGGTGAATGTCAGGGCAGCAGCTACGCTGCATAGCAGCCGCTCAGCAGTGCCTGTTTGGCAGCAGGTAGGATGTGACTGAGTGCATGGGAGAGCCCAGCCAGCATTCCTGCAGTCCCGTTGGCAGAGGACAGCCCTGTGTGGTTGCAATCCCCAGCTCTCAGCATGGGCACGGGTCTTGGGCTGTTTGTGGGGGATCAGACCTCAGATACGGGCTGACACTGCCTTGGTTCAGGTTGATGTTCCTGGTGCGCGTGCTGCGGGGTTGGGAGGCGGGTGTGGGTGAAGGGCTGTGAGCAAACCACATCAGCTTCCCTTCCTCCTGGCAGCCCTGTCCTCAGGTCTGCAAACAGTTGCGTGCTGCCCTCTGCATGCTCATGGGGCCCTTGCTTTTGAGGGTTCCAAAGCAGCTTACAGCTGCACCTCGTGCCACAGACAGCGCATGGGGACACTGCTCCCGATGGCTGCGGGGAGCTGTGGCCCCAGCCTGGCCTGGGGGCAGTGCTGTTTCTGTGTGCCTCAAGAAGCTGTAACCAGCTCTAAGAGCTTTCAGAAGGCGTTGCACAGGCAGAGCTTCCAGTTGTGCTCAGCACAGCTGGCACCGTGGCCTTTCTGCTGAGCCTCATGTGGCTACTGCTCACAGCCCAGTGCTCCTGACTGCTGCGTGCTCCGTGTCGTACCCGCGCACCCCAGGGAGCAATGTCCTCAGCTATGTGTGGGGTTTGATTTGTGAACACTGACTCAAAACATGGCCTTTTCTATGAGCTCGGGAATTGCCCAAATGGAGGAGCTCCAGTGGTGTGTCTGGACAGGCTTCTGAAGTGCCCAGCAGAAACCATTTGAGGTTCGTGATAAGCCTCTCTTCTGCACTTAGTGCTGTCCCCCAGGGAAAACAAGCAGTTATTTCTCTTTCTTGTGCTGAGGATATTGATAGCTTAAAATCTCAGGCTTCATTAGCAGAATAACTCCTTTTTAGTTCTCTTTCCATCCCCTATAGAAGACCTGGAGTCAGAATTTCCTCCTTTTCCTTCTGCCTCATTGTAAATGGAGGAGCCTCGTGCCTGATGCCCTTTGTCCAGCTCTTATGCCTGTCTGAGTTGCTCCCTTCATCCTGGCTGCTCTTTGTCATCATCTCCTCTGTGTTCAGACGCCACAGAGATGCAAGCTGAGTGTGTTTGGTAGGCAGAGGAGATGTCTGTGTCTCTGTCACCTGGACCCTTTTGCCCAGGGTGATGGGAGGCTCTCAGGATTCCCATTCCTGTCCTCCCTCCATCCCACCTGAGAATGCTCCCACCCCTCCTCTTGTCATAGGCATCTGTCACAGAGTAAAAGCTGGCAGAACCTGGTGTTCTCTGGTCTGCTTTGCTACTCTTGACGTTTCCGAGTGGTTGGAGTGCACAGTGAATCCGTGGAGGATGGATTACATGGAGTTGCCCATACCTTCTGCTCTATGATCGAGCATCCCACAGCCCAGCAGGCACCAGGCCCTCCTCCGCAGGCGAGGGGTGAGCCCTGTGGTGCTGATACTACGTAGCTATGGTGATAAAACCCAAAGGCTTTATTTAGTTTGCTCTTTCCCTCCACAACATCTGCATTTCCTGGTAGGTGCCTGCTGCTTCTGCAGCAGGTTGAAGCTGAATCAAGAGCCTGCAGATCAGATCTTGTCAATGGCTGTCGGCTGCTTTCTGTGTGCAGCACAGACACGCACAGCTCAGCTCCGTCTCGTTAGAGGCTTGGTTTTGCCTTTGCATTGCTTTTAAAAGACTCTTGAAGCACTCTGCAGTGCTGCAAGCGCTTGCTCTGGGGGGATTGTGAGGAGGAATTCAGGATGCTGCAAAGTGCGTATTTCCTCTCTGGCTACAAGCGCTGTGTTGACCACAGTGCCATGAAGCGAACACTGAAATACACCTTTTCTTCTATGGGCTACTTTTATAGTGGCTTTTTGCCTTCTCTCCCCCTTGAGCTTGTTTTTACTTCTTTGTTCCTCTTCCCAGAAGAAGCAGTGTTTAGAGGACTGAAAGCTTCTGGGGTATTTGACCTATAAAGAGACTTGCAGGCCAGTGTGTGTCAACAGATTAGTTGAGATGCTGCTCCTCTTTCTGTCTCCCTAATCAGGGATGAAGCTTTATTTATGCTCTTCCCTGCCAGAGGAGAGAAGGGCCAGTGCTGCTCTGCCTTGTGAACAATGTGTCAGTGGAAGCATTTATAAATAGCCTGAAGGTTCTTCTGTCAGCGTTAGAGCATGACTTATCAACTCATATGCAGTTTGCTTCTGGACAAGCAAAGTGACAGAGCTCAGCTCTTCCTCCTCTTTTAATACCCTCTTACTGAACGAGGAGGCTCTGAGGCTGCAGTCACCGTGTTCACACCTGATTGATGCCCAGACTCTGCTGCAGCCCTTGGGACCTGGGACAAGTTGGTTGGTTTCTCACTTGCGTTCGGCTGCAGTGAGCTGTCACTGCGGGGTGTGTTCTGGGGACAGCGGGTGCTTTAATCCTGCAGGAGCAGGGAGCCCCCAGCGCACGGGGCAGGCACCCTGGTGTCTGTAACCCATCCCACGGTGAGTCCTCCACATGTCTTTGATCAAGAGCTCCAGGTTTGCCTGCAGAGGGAGTTTCTGGTCAGAACACTTGGCTGTGCTTGCGGAGGATGAAGGAGAGGGAAAAAGCCCTGCCTGCTGCCACAGATTGGACTTGTAGTGCTTTTCTTGTGGTTGGTTTGAATGTTGATCCGAGCTGGAGGCTGTGAAGTGAAATCCAGGCTGGGTTCATGAACTCCTCTCTCTGATTCCTCATTTCCCGAGCCATGTACCTGATGTCTGCTAACACTGGCTTCTCTGCCACGTGCTGTAGTGCTGCCTTGTGCTGGAGGACTGAGGTGTGGGCTGGAGCCTGTAAGGAGTCAGGACAGGCTCGTGGCCTCCAGCTTCTGGATTGCACTGACAGGATTTGAAAGGGGGTTTGAGGCTGCTGGTGTGCGATGGGCTCAGAGCCCCATGTATGGGCACAGTGAATCCTTCCAGGTTGTGAGTTAGGCATCCCCTGAAGAGTCGCCCCATTCCAGAGAGTCTCAGCTCTGCTCACAGATGAACTGCATGGAAATCCTTCCCCTAAATGGGAGAAGAGAGTGTGTGGTTCCTGTGGGCAGACACTGAGATGGCTGGTGAATAGTACATGATGTTTTGTCTTGAGGAAGTCTCTTTTCAGTGCAGGGCTCCAGCCACAGTGCTGCCACGAGTGAGTCAGAGCTGAATGCGTGAATGTACATTATCAGTGATTGGACTTGCCATTTTCTTTCAAGCATTGCCCAAAATATGGTCCCTTTTCACTAAGTACATACTCCTCCTCACCCGCTATCTTCCTGCCTTTTTAACTGCTTGAGAGCACACAGCTCTCTGCACCAGAGCTGTCTGTAACTGGTGCTGCTGGGCCTCTTCATCATAACAAGCTGGATTCCTAAAGCATCTTGAGATGTGATCTTTAAGTCAATAAAGGGGGGGGTCTCCCCAATTACCTGTTTCTGATGCCATGAATGATGGAACTGAGCCAGTTCTTGCTTTGGCGTCCCCTGAACTTCACATAAGCTCTCTTTGCAGTCCTATTTCTTAAAAAAGCCAGCACATTTGGGCAGCTCAGCTGTGAAACTGCCTGATGATCTTAGGAATAGGTTATTAATAGGTGATTTAATTAGGTGGGGGATTTGTTTTTCCCTCTGAACCACCTTCCCATCTCGTTTTTCCATTATTGTTTCTTACGAGGTGAGGAGAAATTGCACCGGAACGTGAGAAAACTCCTCTACTGCAAGGGGGGCTGAGCAGCTTGCATTGAGGGGTTGTAGTTTCCATCCTCAGAGTCATTCCAAACCCCACTGGACACAGCCTTGGGCAAACAGCCTGCTTCAAGCAGGTTTGCACTAGGTGATCTCCAGGGTCCCTTCCAGCCTCCAGGAATGCTGTAGGGTCTGCTGGGGGACATGCTGGAGCGCTGGGCACTCCTGCCACATCCGGCTGTGGTCTGGAGCTGCAGCCTGGGCTGACAGCTGCTTGTTAATAGGCTTTAACCTGCTGAGAGGAGCTGCTCAGGAGGCTGCCAGCCCTCGGGCAGGGAGCTGGTGCTGTAGCTCCTCTCTTGCTCAGCCGTGTAACTGCCGTAGCTGCGTGGTGGCTCCTGTGGTCTCAGCAGGACAAGCGTAAGCTTCCGGTGTGCTCTGAAGACTCGAGGGCCTTGAGTTCATGAGGCCAGATGCCTGTGATGCACTTGACCTTCTCTAGCTCCTGTTTGACAGTCAGTTGTGCTTCGTAGCCTTTCTTCTGGTTGCTGGAGATGGAGTCCTCCTGTTCCCTCACCTCTTTCCCAAGCTCTTCTCTTCATGCTTCACCACTTCAGAGCAGCACTGATGCTGCAAGAGCAGCAAGGGGGGGATTATCCAGTAAAAGCAAAACTCCTTGTGACATGCAGCAGTGAGACTGTTAATGTTGGTTTAGAGGAATGTGTTCTTGGACCCTTCATTGCAGAATGGCTTGGGTGCTGCTGGATGGATGTGTTAGGTCCCACTGTATGGCAAAATCTGCTACTTCCTTCTGTTGAGTCGTGGAGCTTCCTAAAGGCAGTGGAGCATCTTGTGGCTCTGTTGGAGGAATCCACCTCCTTCTCTCCTAGAGAGCTGCTTTTCCTTCTTCCCTCTTCTTCCCCCTCCCCGGTTACCTTAGCAGGCGATGCCAGAAATCAGGCTCTTGGCTGGGGCGAAAGGAGGGACAGTAGATTCTTCTCTGTACTTCCACAATAGAATTTCACTAGCCTGGAGTTTCTGGGATGCTGAGCAGCTGGATGTATGCTGTGCCTCAGGCTTTGGCCCTTTCGTGGGGAGAGTTCTATAGCGTGTTCTGTGAACTGCAAAGTCTTGATGTTCTTTGCCTGGAGACACGCTTGGCCGTACGATCCAGGGCTGTGCAAGCCCCTGCCCCTGCAGGGGGAAGGAGGGAAAGGCCGTATCCACTTTGCAGGTGGGGAAACAGGAACAGCCTCGAGCAGGTAGTCAGCAATGGAGTGGGGATGCTGTGCTGAGCTCCTGTGGCCCAAGCAGCAGGTTCTTCCTGGGTGTGAAGGCTCCCTAAGCTGCCAGGAGGGCCGGACACCCCAGTGGCTGTTGGGGAGGGAGGTGGGAGGGAAGGGCAGAGCTTTATGCTTCCTGTCTTCAACTTGGCTGAGAGCATCTGTGATCACACCTGGACTTTTTCTCCTTCTTTTCAGGGATGCTTGAATACGACCCAGCCAAGAGATTTTCAATACAGCAGATAAGGCAGCACAAGTGAGTGTTCAGCTTCTTCCTATTAGTCATTCTCTTTCTGCTTCTTATGCTAATGTACCTGTGCTATTGCTCTCAACTCATTTTTCCTTTTGACAGCAGACACATGGAAGTCACTAGATATCCTTCCTCCAGCTCCGCTGGAGCTCTGGCAACCTTCACTTGGCTTTTTTCCCTCCTATTAGAGCATCCGGTGCAAGCATTTGAATTGCTAACCAGTAAATAATGAATATGTGGAAATCTGCTTCCAGTGTGACTGGTTCTTGGTAATTAAGGGCTCTGGATAGTGCTAATGGAGCAGAAGAACAGGGGTTCCTTAAAGCTGGGTTATTGAACTAGGACTGTTTAGTAATGTGTGTTAGTTCTGGTTTTCTGGGCAGTCCGGGGACAGAAATAGTCCTTGGTATTTGCTCCATATGGAACCAGGATGTGCAGAAGCATTCCAGGACAATAGGGATTTTTTTTTCCTTTCTCTTTAATGTCATCCTCCTCCCTCCCCCTTTCTCCTTGGCATTGTCTGGGGGGAGAAAGGGCCCTGTTATCTCTGAGGCTTTCTTTTCTCCCTTGAGGATCTGTTTGAACGTGCTGCCTCGGAGCAGAGATTTCCTGGGCGGATAAAAGTACAAGAACAAAAAGCATCAGAAGGATGCTTCACTGCGGAGGCTGCAGTAGCTTATCTGCTCTCTGAATAGGAAGTGCTTCTGAGGACAGGCAGAGCTGCTTGGACCACAGCTGCTCAGCAGGGGCCCTGCCTGCCAGCTTCCCGGGAAGCTTTTGGGAACCTTGGCAAAACAAGGCTCTGGGAGGTGAAGGGCCTCCACCGAGCTTCCTGCAGGCAGGAAGAGCCCCGTTTTCTTGGTGTGTCTGTGCAAAGCACCAGCAGTGGTCACCACGTGGGGCCAGGTGCTGGTCCCTGGGGGAGGTCATGGCATGGGGGGCATCTGCAGGAGCCTCGGAACAAAACCTGCCAGGGTTGAACCGCGCTGGTGTTCCACAGGGGAGCGACTGCTCCCTTCCCCTGGTGAGGATCAGAGGCTGGAGGCAGCTCTTGTGTAGCCTGGGCAGTCTGTTAAACCAGGCCAACTGTTACCAGTAGCCAAGAGCTGCGCCCTCGTTGTTTCTCTTGAGTCTGGGAGGGGATGGGAGCTTGCATTTGCTCTTCAAGCCTCCTCTGCCCATGCACATGAGACACTGCTTGGGGCTGGCCTCTGAAATGCTGCCCAGCACTTAAAGCACCTATAGAGCTGCCCTTGGAAACAAAAGCTCCTGCTGTTCCTGACCATCCTCCCCTCCACCACTGAGCACTGGAGTGCTTCGAGCCAGACAGCAAAGCACTGTTGTACTTCCCAATGAAGTTCTCCTGTTCGTTACAGCTGGTGCAGGGTGGTGATCAGCTTGCACACAGTCCCTCCGATGCTTTGCCAGTAAGCCCTGGGAAGAAGCACCGCAGGAATGAAGTCCAGGAGTGCATTAGTGGGTGTCGTAGCAGCACTTTCTTCCCTGTCGATGCTGTGGGTGAGCTGCCCCTCAGCCTGGGGCAGTGTAGCTGGTTCTCGCCTGTATCTGCTGGTATTTGAGCCACTCACCCAGCCCTGGAGGCTTCATTTATACCTCTCCCACGTGGCAGTGAGTTTTTATGTCAGCTCTGCCCAGCTGGAAGCAAAGAGGCTCTCTAGAGACCCTGCCTGCCGTCAGAGAGCCAGGGAAACTAGAGCAAGCTTCTGGCATGGGGCAGGCACAGATCCCAGTGGTTCCTGTGCACAGCGGCCCTCTCCCTGGGCACAGCTGCTGGCAGGAGGCTTTTCATCTCATAGAGAGGCTGAGGAAAGGCTCTACCTGCAAACACAGGAACGTTTCCAAGGCTTAGCCCCTTATTAGTTTGCTGTGAGCTTAACCAGTGCTGTTTAACAGGCTTTTCTCCCCTGTTAGTAATTGCCTCCTTCCTCCTGCTGTGGCATCCTAATAATGGCATCAAGCCCAGCAGAGCTCGGATGTGCCTGTCCGTCTCCTATCTGTGGAGGAGCATTGAGCTAAAGGATCCAGTGTTTGGTTCTCCTGGTTTTCTTTAAATAGAGGGAAGCTTTGCCCTCCTGCTTAACCTGACCCTGGTTTATTTTTGAGGCACACGAAGCAGTGGGGAGGACAGCAGGAGCCATTCGGGGTCCTCAGAGGGCTTTTGGGAAGGCATTGCAGTAAGAAAAGGGCTGCTTTCTAGAATCCTTTAGTTTCGCTTGCAGGGGGAGCAATAGTCATTAATGATTTTAGGTTTCTCTGCACTCCTCCCACAAGAGCATGTGTTAAGGCACAGGAACTAGGCTATGGAAACATCAAGTGCCTTCCCTGGGCTGCCCTGCTGAGGTGGGTACTGCCTCAAACCAGAACTACCCAGTGCCTTCCCGTGCTGCTGCAGCTCTCCTTTTATGTCTTGGAGCTGCTGTGGCTGGTGCCTTGCTCCAATGGACAAAGGGGATTCTCAAAGTGCCCTGAAAACCAGCAGGGACAACGCTGTGTCCTGGGCAGTGGAACCGAGTGCTGCCAGACCAGGCTTGTGTCAGCCCGATGGGAAGGGGCTGTGTTCCCCTGTCCTGTGGGAAGGGTGATCCCAAGGGAAGTGTCACAGAGGAGGTGTCTGAGTGCTCGGGATCCATCCGGAGCTGGAGAAACGCCTTCCATGAAATGCTATTTCTTGCTGTCATTAGGGGTCAAGAATAAAGGGCTCCATCAGGGGGTCAGGAGAACACTGAGGAGTGTTGAGTCCTGCTCCGCGAAGCAGCAGAGGGGGTAGCCAGGCATGTGTCTATGGCCCAGCAATGGGAATTCTGCCATTCCTCCCTTTATTCTTGTCATCTGCTCCCAACACATTCCCCCCGTGCAGCCACAGCCTTGCCTGAAGACTGCTGTAAGCAGAATGTCCTTAGGGTTGTACCTGCTAGCTCCTTTCTCCTCTCCTCCCTTCTGTAGCTGAACTCCTGCATCACGCTCATGGTTCTGCACTTGGTTTTAATTCAGGACAAAGCCACATTCTCCTCTTTGCTTCCAGAGGCTTTGCAGACCTCCTCATGAGCTGTGCGCAGTGCAGCCTCCGGGCTGGGAGCTGAAACGGATTCCAGCTCTCAGCCTGAGAGTTTATCAGGTGCCAGAAGCTGACCCCTGATTAACAATGCAAGAGCCGTGAAACCTGCTCTTCCAGCAGGATCGGGATAGGATGCTGTTCCATGGCAATCTGAGCTCTTCACTTCCCCTCTGTGGATATGTTGTACTCTGGGGAGGAAACATGGGGCAGTGAAGAGGAGCTGCCCAGAGCCAGGGAATTACCAACCCGCTCTCTATAGACCATTCACCATCTCCTCTACCCCGTGCTTTTGCTGAAGGGTTTAATGCTCCTACACTGCATTTTGTAGCTAATTCACTGACCCTGCTGCAGCATTTAAAGTGATGGAGTGGATGCAGAATTCTACCTCTGTCCCTCGTTTCCAAGGCAACCATCCTGCCTTCCTTCTCCACGAGTGTCACACTTAATTTGTTCAGTCATAGACACGAGTGCCAGGGTTGATAGCAAGAAAGGGGAGGTACTTCCACCTCCCACCTTTCATTAGTGGGGGTGCAGATTAACCTGCCAGGCTCCTGTTTCCTCCTGAGGCCCTGGAGCTCCTGTGCCACCCTCCTCAGTGCTTCTATAGAGTCGCAGACTGGGTTGGGTCGGAAGGGACCTTAAAGCTTACCCAGTTCAACCCCCTGCTATGGGCAGGGACACCTTCCACTAGAGCAGCTTGCTCCAAGCCCCGTCCAGCCTGGCCTTGAGCACTGCCAGGGATGGGGAGTCTTTCATAACCCATCCCTGCTGGCAGGGTGGTGGCCTGCAGCTTGGCATCTGGTTTCAGAGCAAATTGTCCCTGTACTAAACAAGCAAACTGAAGTATTTGTGACCTAGAATGGGATGTGAATTAGCTGGGAGTGTTAGGAAGCTGCAGCTGTGCTTACTGCTGCTTATTTTAACCTTGCTTATACCAGGACTTGAAATGAGCAGAGTTTGTGTTGTTGGCTCAGAAAACATCTATGAAACTGGGAACAAAGGGTGAAATAGGGCACTCTGTGGGCAGCGCTAATCCAGCCCATGGGTTAGGGTCAGTGAGGAAGTGTGAGGATGGACTCGACCTCATCTGCATCGCTGAGTGATGGGAGAGTGGCCGCTTTCTGGCTTCCTCAGTGGGCAGCAGCTTCCTGAGCCAGGTGAGGATGTTTGATGGAGCCAGTGGTCCTCAGCTGAAGAGCAAATCTTCACTAGCAACATTTAGCACCGGTGCAGAAAGCAGAATACCTGTCCCTGCTGGAAAACTGCTTGCTGGGAAATACTCTGCTGCTCCATACAGAATTGCTTGAGGCTCCTTCCAAGAGGGCTTCGATTTTTCTTAGAACTTCAATGAATTTCTCTTCTCAGTCTATAGCCTCATTACCATACATGCATATGCAAGTGTTTGAAATCACCTCCCAGAGGATGGAATCGTTATGACTCGAGCACAGCGACTCAGGTTTCTGCTGTTAATAAAAACCTATTTTTACTCTCCTGGTAAGTAGGACAGCAGGAAAGAAAGAGGCAGAGCTGAAATACAGCAAAATAACAACACCAGTTGCTGGAGAGACTTCCAGGCTTTCTCCTTTGAAAATCCTTTTAGTGGCAGTCCTTCTGATCTCATTTGTCAGGATACTCCATCCCCCTTAGATCCGTGCTGTTCAGTTTGGATCCCTGCAGCTCCGGTGGCTGTGTTGGCTCCGCTGCCCTGCACTGGGTGATCCTGCCATTTGCTTCCTTGATGAAAGCAGCCTCCCAAGGCAGGGAAATGAAATGATGGGATTAGGAGTGCTGTGTGCCATGCACACCACCAAGGAAGCCAGGCAAGGGCCTTGCTAAAACTGCTGGCCAAAATCTGGTCCTGCTGGGCCAGGAGCAGGGCTGACCTTTTCCCTTCGCTCTGGTAATGCCTCTTCATGAACCAGAGGTGGAACCTGACCAGTCGGATCTGGATGGAGCATGATTCCTTCAATGGTGTTGACATGCGATGGACCAAAACACGTTTCCTTCTGAACCTTCAGGCTATAGGGGCTGCCTTGCTCCTTCCTCCTGCAAGTGGCAGGATGCTGCTGTCTTCCTCACTTTAAAACTCGATTGCTACAGAGAAAACAGTTGAAAGATGCTAATTGTGAAGCAGGTCTCTGGATGAGGGTTCACTCCTCTGAATCCAGGCTGATTTGTCCCTGTAGCTGCATTTTCATCTCCTAACTCTTTGCTTTTGCTGGATAGTTTTGTTTGAATGCCACTGTTTTCTCAGGCAATGTCAAAGCAATGTTAGACTAAAATGACATTAGATTTACAGTTCTCCTGTGCAGAAAGGGCATCCAACCCTTCCTTCCTAAAATGAGTTTGGAACTGGAGTGATAAAACCTGGATGGCTCAGGGAAGGGAGTGGGATGTGTTGGGGGGTGTGGGCTGGAAGGGCAGGTTAGCAGTACCCAGGTGTGAAGGAACTTCTGTTCCCATCTGCATTCCGAAGAGAGGATCCCATGGAGTATTCCAGCAGTGCTTCCAGGACACCCGGTGCCCATGTGCAGCACTGACGGATGTCCCAGAGGCGGTCCAGTGCTGGACCCCTGCTAGGAAGGAGGATATAACTGCAAGAGGGCACCCAGCTGGCTTCTGGATGCTGATGTGATGCCTGTTAGTCTCTTGATCTGGTTAAGAACAGCTTTCAGAGCGGATTCCCTTTGCTGGGCAGATGGTAGCACTCTGGATTTAACGGTAACAGAAGTCCCTTGAGACAGAAGTGGGATAAAAAGATCAAGAAGAAGTGTTTCTGCTGTGGCCTTCTTGAAAACTGCCTGTTAAAGGAGCTGAGGAGGAAATACCACTCTCTTTAGACTGACATTCTGCAAACGTTGTTGTCTTGTGCTGGATTAGCCTCAACTTTAGGGGAGAAGTTCCTTCTGCTTGCTTTAATGCTAGATCTCAGAGCTCTAGCAGCTCTGCTGATGTGTTTTGTCTCATGGGCTTGAATGGGTGATGGGGAAAATGTTCCTGTGCTCCGTTTCCAGGCCCTGAGCTGCTCTTTGTAGATGCAGGTGTCCCTGTGGTGCTGTCAGCAGAGCACTCACCTTTCTTGACACTCTCCTCCCTTTTATTCTCCATTAAAAGCCCAGAAAACCACCTAGGGAGCGTCCCATAATGAACCTTTGAATGTTGGGCTGGAGTGGGCACTCTCGTGGGGTGAGGGGGGTTCTCTGTGCCTCCTGGGCAGTGGAGCTGTGCTGCTGACACGCTGCTCTTGGCCTCTTTGCAGTTGGTTTCGTAAGAAACACGCTCAGGCAGAGGCTCTGGTGCCCATTCCTCCCAGCCCAGAAACAAAGGACCGGTGGAGAAGTATGACGGCGGTGCCTTATCTGGAAGATCTGCATGGCTACAATGAGGAAGAAGATGATGACTTGTATGACATTGAAGATGATATCATCTACACTCAGGACTTCACAGTACCAGGTAGGAGAGGATGGTGCTGGGGTGGGCAGGGCCGGAGCGGCTTGTTTTCCATCCATTTCAAGCTTTTCAGGAAAGGCCTGGAGGTCCAATGAATCCTCTCAGCAGCGGAGGAGACTATTGATTACCATGGGGTGAGTCACACCTAGTGAGTAGCTGTGATGCTCCGGATGCCTCCGTCCTTTATTTGATCAACCAGGATGCCCCTTCCTGTGCATTACCCATATGCCCATTTCCTTCCTTCATCCAGTAATAGCTGCTCCTCCTGGACAATGTTGTTTAGCACATTTAATTCTTTTGCTAGACTGAGTTGTTTTGGAGCAGAGCCCTAAAGTGACTCAGTGTTCAGAGTAGATGGCACATCTGGAGAAAGAAGGCCGCTCGTAGCCTTACACTGAGCTCTTTTTTCTGCTCCAGCCCTGGTAACTATCTGCTTACAGATTTGCTTCTTCCTCTATTAGAGGTTTCCTGTTGTTTTAAGGTAAGCCAACCAGTAAGTAGATGGGGGGTGTGTGGTTTTCACCATGCAGCTCTTACAAAGAGGTGGTAATCAAATAGCCATTCTTCGGCCTCACTGCTCCTGTGAGCCATGCGGCTGGTAAAGGCTGAAGGGCACGGCTGTGGTAAGACTAAAGACAAAAGCTGCTCGGTTTTAGTCATCGCAGCAGTGCTGTGTGATCAGGGCAGGTTCTTTGTCTCACTGCCTCCATCGACAGAACATGAGTTGTAGATTAACTGCTCCAGCCTGGTTCAGTTGTTTTGGAGGGCAGGCGTCCAGTACCGTTTGTAGGGAAGCTCATGGACTCACCACCCTGTGTTAGAGGTTCCTGCGCCCGACCTTCCCTTGTGATGAGGAGAGCCCTGGCTTCTGTCGTGCAAGACTGATGCTCAGACTTTGTTTGGGCATCAGCCCCCAACAGGGTCCAAGCAGATCCGTCAGTGGGTCCAAGAGGGAGCCGCCAAGACGATGGTGTCTCAGCAAAGTGGAATCAATCCATTTCCAAGTGCTGATTCACTGGTGACAGCTGGGGGATTTATAACCCTTTCTAATAGAAGGAATGTCCTGGTGCCAGCTGGGTGACCCACAGAGCTCTGTCCTTTGCTCTCTTCTTACATCCCATGGACTTTTGTGCTGGGATCTGATCAGGGCCAGGCCTTTCCTCATAGCTCAGTGGAGGCTTCTGAAGGGAGGGATCCTCTTAAAAAGGCTCATGGAGCACGTACTTGATCGATGGGGCCCTTCTAAGTGCAGAAGCAGGAGGGATGAGAGCTTGCCAGATGTGTTCCCTGTTATCAGGGTTTGCTGTTTCCCTCTGCAAGAGCTCTCACTGGCAGCAGCCTGTGCATAAGTGCCCAAGACATGATTCTGCCAAAGTGCTGGGAGCCCCGTCACAGGCAGTGGGACCTGAGCACAATGATGAGGCTTGAAAATCCATAACCAGTATCACTTACATCCCTGTCTGATGCTGCATTTTCCTTCCAAACTGGCTTCAAAAGGCGGAAGGTACAGTTGGTCCGTGTGTAAGCTCCCTCGGAGGGCCAGATGATAACCTCTCTGAGAGTGGATCTGTTGTTCTTAGTGCTTGACTGTCTCAGGCAGCCCAAGAGCAGAGTCTGTTACTGCTTTTTGGGTGTCAGTCTAGAGAACAAGCTTGTGCATCTCTCTAACAGTGCTCTGTTGCTTCCTGTGCGTTCCCAGCTGCGGAGGAGGAGGAGGAGGAGGAAGCTGAGGCAGGGCTTAGCGGACAGAGCAGAGCACTGAGCAGCCCTGGAGAGGAGGCCATGCTGCCACCAGCCGTGAGTGAGGAAGAGGAGAGTGAAGCTTAGCCTAGGCCCCAGAGCCACTGCCCTCTTGGGCTTCCCTGGGCCTGAGCTAATGGCAGTGGCTGGAGAGCGCAGGATCATCTCCTTGCGTCCCCCAGGACCCTCCCTGTCTCCAGGACAGTTGCATTGTTTCCATGGCAGATACCTTTGTTCTGCAAGGGAATCATTCCTTAGCCTTTGGGTTCGTGTTTCCAAGCAGAGGGGCTCAATGCTCTGTGGTGAGATGGTTCGGGATGGTTTGTGACCCCTTGCAGAGTGGGTTACTGGTGAAACCCAGCCTGTTCCTGCAGACCTGCCCCACGGATGGTTTTGGACAGAAGATGTGTTCCTCCCTGTTCTCACTTCTAGTTGAAATGTTCTGTCTCCTTTTAGCTTCCCCAGTGGGATGAGACTGCGTTGCTGCCTGCTTTATGGGATGTAAAGAGCAGAAGCTTGGGCAGACTCCCCGCACCAGAGTGGTGTGTGCAGCAGCCCAGGATGGAGCAGATCCCCGCTGCTGCTGGGGGTCTGGAGCTCTTGGTGCTGTGGTTGGGGGCTGCACATGCTGGTGCTCCCCCAGCAGCCCTGTCTGCCAGTGAGCTGGATGTACCCACACAGGCAGGTGACTGATAGTGGGAGATCATCTCCAGAGCAGCGATACCAGCTATTGCATGCTCTTTATGCAAACAGCAGTATTTAAACCCAAATAAGAGCTGTCATTTCAGAAATGACAGGCAAATTACTGGGAGATGTTTTAAGTTCTCGTGTGTAATTTGTGCTGTTTCAGAGGGATTAAAGACCTAAAGATGAATTGTGGCCCCTGTAAACCAGCACTTCCCACCTTAGTTAGCCAGGGTGGGTGAGCTGGACAGGCCTTGGGTTTAACTGGTGCCTTTTGATGAGTTTAACCTTTGGGTTGTTTCAAGAGTTGTTACTAATGGCTTAGGTAGATAGTGAAGTGGCTTCTGCATGTCCTCCTCCCAGCCCTCAGGTGTTACAGCCTGAGCTGGATGGGCCCGTGAAGGATGGATTCCTTGGGTGCCATCAAACACAGCAGTCCAGATGCAGGCCACAGCTCAGAGCTCCCAGGGAACCACACAGAGCAGGAAGAGGGTTTCTCTGTGCTGGATGTTCTCATGGTGCTCCTGTGCAGCCATCACTGCTGGGCCCTGGCTTAGGGAGGCTGTGGTTGTGACAGAGGTTCCCAGGTCTTGTAGAGATCCCTTACAATAGGGCTGTTGACCAAAGGGTAAGAGCAAGGAGGGAGATGGGGAAGGAAGGTGCAGATTGCAGGTTCAGTCTCCGTGGTGGACAGAAATCCCTCACCAGGGGCAGAACCCTCCTGAGGAGCTCCTGGGGTGAGGAGGGAGCCGTGGGTGCAGCACAGTGGAGGATAAATGTTCATCTTTTTCCTTGGGTCTTCCCGCAGCATCCCTTTGAGCTCGCTCAGCTCCAGGCCCCCGTTACATCTCAGAGACACCCTATGACAATAAAAGCTTCAAACCCCTGTAACCGCCTGTGGATTCAGTTGTGGTTCTGCCGGGCAGTGAGAGCAGGAGGAACGTGACTCATAGGTGGGTGTTGGGGAGGGAGGAGAAGGAACCTCGTTAAATCCTGCAGAGGAAGAAGGGGCTGGGGGATTCGCTTGTATGTTCAGGGGTCACTTAAAGACTCCTGCAGAGAGAGCTGGTTCAGGGGTGTTCAACACCTCACCCCAGGGCAGCGCGGAGGAGGGCAGCGCCGGGGCCCCGTGTCCTCTCCAGAAGGATCTCCTCTGGGAGACGCAGTAGATGGCTGTAAGCATCTTGTGCCCCTTTCCCATTTCGAAGGCTGTGCTCTGCTTTTTCCTCCCTACCATTAACCCCTTCCTGCTTCCAGCGCAGCTCTCCTGCAAGGCTCCATCCTTTGCTCCCTCAGCTTCAGTCTGAGGCTGTCGAGCAAAGCCAGGGCTGGAGGCTTTAGGTAAAGCTGATGCTTGGGGAGGTGCCTTTGGAGCTGCGAGTCCCGAACGTGTGTTAGTGCCTGACAAACACAGCAGCTCCAAAAGCTCTTCATGAGTTCATAGCAAAGCCTTTTTTGTGCCTGAATGAGCTGGATGGAGCCATTAAGAAATGAGAGAGGTGGTGGGGATGAACACGCACGTTCCCGGTGCCTCTCTCCGCCTCCTTTTATCCCCCGTATTTTTAGCAGCCGGTAATGGCAAGGTAGGATGTAGCTGTTCCAGCAGCCAGCGCTGGGTCACCGCTTCCTCGTGGGCAGGCAGTTGCCAAGACTTCAGCCCATGTTGAGTTCTTGTTTTCATTAATTTGGACGTCAGCAACTGTCACTGGTGAGGAGGTAAAATTAGCTCGTGCCCTCCCTCCGTGCTGTGTCCATAATAGACTCGGGGAGCTGTGCTGAGGCAGAGCAGGAGGAGGGGAGAGCCGCACAAAAGGCAGAGGAGCTGTTTGGATATGTGATTTCTCTCCCTCCCCAGCCAGAAATGGGAATGGACTTGGCCCGAGTTCAGCTGAGGGAGGGAAGGATGAGCCTCCAGCTCTGCTCCTGTGGGGTTATCTGAGGTGCTGCAGATGGGCGCTGGGATGTGGGGGCAAGGGGAGGGACCCTGAGCTCGGGGTGGGGGGCACGGCCTGACCCATGCTCTGGGTCCCCAGGGCAACACTGTGACCCGCAGGTCCTGCTCTGCTGGAGCAGCTCATAGAGCCTGTGCCTGCCTGCAGTGGGATCAGGAGCAGGTCGGTGACAGGTCCAGATGTGTCCAGCTGGGGTCTGCTTTGTGCTCCTGAGCCTCCTGCCTTGCCGGGCCTTCCCAGAAAGCCCCTGAGGTGAGGACATGCCCGAGGTACCTCCCTGCTCTGTGGGGAGCTGGGCGAGGAGCTGCATCCCTGTTTGTGGGGGGGTGCACGGCTGGACACCCCCAGGACACCGCGGGTGCCACCGGCTCCAGCAGTGACACACTCGGGCGCACGTGGAGCATCAGGTGAGCAGCAGAAGCGCCTGGGTCAGGCTCGGTGGGGCTGTCAGAGGAGCCTGTGCCAGAGCTTTGCTCCGGCCTCTGCACCGGTGAATGAGGCTTTGCCAAAGCGGTCCCCTCCAGGCACTGGGGCCGTGCTCTGGCTGCAGCCCAGCTCCCACTGCTTTGGGCCTTTGAGAGGAAGGTGGGTGCTGAAGGTGGCTTTGAACAAGGTGAGCTCCGTGTCCCCTTGTCTCCCTCCTCGCCCGCCGAGGATGTGCCATGTGTATCTGTCAGCGCGGCGCCGGGATGGAGGACGGGATCCTGCAGCAGTGCCAGGGAGGGATGCGGTGAGGCAGGGGAGGGCGCAGGGGTCTGGTGGACCCCCAGAGGAGAAGCGTGTCTCCCATCGCCCATCCCCATGTGTGTCCCCCTCCTCTCCGAGCAGTGGGGTGATCACTGGCGCAAGTGCAGACGGATGACGCTGCTCGGCCTTGGCAGAGAAAGGCTTGAGCATCCTTTAAAGAAAATTATACATAATCGTCTTACAGCCTTCGCTTCCACTCACCCCTCTGAGTCATAACCGAAGGGCCCTGGAGCGTGACGTTCCTGCTGGAAGGAAATTGCCTCGGCTGGATCTGGTGGGGGGGAGATGGGAACCAGCCCCTGCCTGTCTGGGGATGCACCAGCGGGAGCATGGGGCCAGGGCTGTGCTGGGGATGAGGGGATGGACCTGACCCCGTTGCAGGAGATGCCTCTGGAAATGGCTCTTCGTGTGCTGAGTCACTGAGCTGGACCAGAGGGGAGCGGGGCTGACTTGAGGCCATTCTCCCGCCGGGGGTCCCCCCATAGTGCCCGCAGCCCCTCAGGTTTCCTTCTCCCTCTGGAGCACTGGGGAATAGGGCTGCAGCCTCTGCTCCCTCCTCACGCCTCCCTCTTGTGCTGCCCTCGCAGGCGTTGGAGCCGGGCTCTGATGTCCCCTGGAGCAACAGCGTTCCAGGCAGTGGGAAGGGGCGATGCTCCGGGGCCCTCCCGCTGCCTCACCTCCCTCTTCCCTTGCAGGGCAGGTGCCTGAGGAGGAGGCGGCGGCGCAGAACGGGCAGAGCCGCAGCCGGGGGCTGCCCAAGCCCGTGTGCATGAACGGGACGGAGCCGGGGCAGCTCAGCACCAAAGCCAAGAGCGAGCGCCGGGCCAGCGCCTCCTCCAACCCCTCGCGCAAGGCCTGCTCCGCCAGCAGCAAGATCCGCAAGCTCTCCACGTGCAAGCAGCAGTGAGGCCGGGGCCCCTCGCTCCGCACAGGTAATGGGAGGGGGGGACACCTCTGAGCCAGGGGCAGCAGGAGGGAGCCGGGAGGGATGTTCTGCAGCCCCTGGTGTGGAGAGGGGACGGCTCTGGGTGCTGAGCATCCCTCTGCAGATAGAATCCTGGAATGGTTTGGGTGGGAAAGGACCTCAGGATCATTCAGTTCCAACCCCCTGCCATGGGCAGGGATGCCTCACACCAGACCGTGTCACCCACGGCTCTGTCCAGCCTGGACTTGGTCACTGCCAGGGATGGAGCGTTCACCACTGTGAACCACTGGGGTTCACCCAGGGATGGAGCGTTCACCACTTCTTTAAACAGGCTGTGCCTGTTTAAGAGCACCCTCACAGTAAAGAGCTCCTTCCTTATATCCAACCTGGACACACGTGTCCCTGGCACACAGAGCCGGGAGCCTCTGCATTGTGAGGGGGGTGCAGAGCCCACTGGGGACCCCCCTGTGCTCCCCATTCTGCTGCCTGGCTCAGCTCTACCCTCGCCATGTAAGCTACTGCCTCCTCCTTCCCCCCTGCTGCTTGCAGTGTCAGCCCCTTTCCCTGCCCTGCAGTCCTCCTGGACCAGGAGGTGTCCGTGCCACCCGTGGCCGTGCCCGAGCCCCTTCCCCTCCTGGGGAAGCTGAGCATCATCCCCGCTCCCCCCCCCTCCTCCTCCTCCTCCTTCCGGCTCTTTCCAGGGCTCCGCATTCCCTGTCCCTTCTTCCCACCCCTCATTCATGAGTGAGGCAGCGATGACTCAGGCCCCGCGCTCGCCACCCCCGGGCTCTGCTCGCGCGTCACGGCTCCGTGGGGCTGAGGCTCCGGATCCGCCTGGATCACGACCAGCTTTGTGGTGTGAAAGAAGCCAGAAATAAAAGCGCCTTCCCCCCCCCGCAGCTGTCAGAGCTCGGCCCCTGTGGCAGCTTCATCTTTAATTCATGCCTGGCAGTGACTCACCTGCGCGGGGACCTACTGCGGCCGCAAGCCAATGCCTGGGATCTGGGGTTCCCGGCGGGATCAGGGGCTCCTCTCGTCCCTTCCCAGGGTTGGGGGCTCCGCTGCAGCTGCCCAGAGGTTTTGGGAAGGGCAAGGGCCGTGCAGGCTGCCTGAGCCTGGGTCATGCACTGCAGGGATGGCCGGGTTGGGAATCCCCAGCTCTCCCCCCCGTAGTCAGCGCCCTAAAACCATTGACAGGAGCAGCGCTTCATCTCCTTGGCACAAGTGAAGCTCCTTCGGCTGCACTGTCCCCTTGGGATTTGCTTCCTGGCTGCGGGAGCAGGTGGGGGTGACATAGGCAAAGGGCTGGGTGCTAGGATGGAGCGAGGCCCCGGGGACCCCCTTATTCCCATCCACATGGTGCCATCAAGAGAGGGGGACCTGGAGAATGCTGCAACCTACCCACGGTCACATCGGGCCCTGCACTCACTATAACCCCTCTGCTCCCCACAGCAGCGCCCCGGGGGCCATCCCGTGCCCCCCCCTTCGCCTCACCCCATCTCTGCCTCTCTCCTGGCGTGGACTGTGCTTGCGATCCAAAAAGAACCCAGAGGAACCCAACCACGGCCCCGGCCCTGCGGCCCCGCTCCCGCCTGGACCCAGGACCCGAGGGTGGCCAAGAGCCCGCTCGCCGCGGGAGGACGGCTCCCGGCTGCTCCGCCATCACTTTGCCAATGGAGACACTGCTCCTGGTTTGAATGCCGGGGTGGGAGCAGCGGGGCCGGGGCCCCCCCGGCTGTGTAGAAGTCGTGCAAAGCCATTGCCGTGCACTTTATGTTTTAGACTACTGTTATATATTTTCCTCTTTTTTTTTTTTTCTTGGTTTCGTTTATATTTGCGGTATATTTAGAGATTCCTACACATCGTGATGTGTGAAAATAAACCAGATGAGGAAAACCAAACCCAGGTATTAAGACAAAGCGAAGCTCTATGAAACCTGCATGCTGTCAAGGGCTCGGGAAGGGCTCGGGAGCGGTCGTCCACTGTTTTCTTTGCCTTTTTTTCTCCTTTTTTTTCTCCTTTTTTTAAGAAAACCACAATAAAGTGCAAGCAGCGAGGTGGGGGTTTGGTCCTCTCCTTCCTCCTCGGCCTGGCAGAGCCGCCTCTCGGGGGTGATGTGGGGCCGGAGGCTCCCTGCCCTCCCCTGCCCCGCACACAAACAAGCTCAGAGGAGGCACGTTTTGGGGTGTTTTTTGTCTGTTTCTCTTGTTTATAGACTTAAAACCACCGAGTTGGAGCTCGAGTTGGTGCTTTGGACAGAGACTTGGCGGAGGGAAGGAGCGACCCGGCCTCTTGACTCGCATGCAGTTGGGGGGCCGAGGGGCCCTCCCCGTCCCAGCCCCCCAGGTAACACAGTTTGGGAGTTACTGTTGGGTTTGCCCCCTTTTTTGTACCCATCCTTTGACACACAAATAAAACCCCACTAAAAAGCAAAGCCCCCCCCCCCCCCCCCCAGGAGCAGCCGCTGCCTCTGTGCCCATCAATACAAATCCTCTGAGGGCCTCGAGCTCCTGGGGAGGGCAGGGGGGGGCGGAGCACTCGGGGTCACCCACGCTTGGCTCTTGCCCTTTACACCCAGGCAGCCCCCATCCCTATTGGGGGTGCTTTGGGGGGGCCCAGGGCTTGTTCCTCCTCCCCAGCCCTCGGGATGCTGCCACAGGAGCCCCTCGAGCATCCTCTTGCGCCAGCACGGCCGCCCCGGTGGCTTCCAGTTTAGATCCCAGGATCCCTGCAGAACTGGGGGGTGGGGGGGGTGGGCTTGAGGAGGTGACTCCCCCTCCCCAAATAACCGCCCCCCACCCCCTTCCCACCAGCGTGGCACCGTGGCGAGGCGGGGGAGCACCCAGCTCTGGCCCCATCCTCACCGGGACATCCCGGCTGCACTGGGGGCATTATTGCTTGTGAACACCGGAGCACGGGGGGAGCGCGTTTGCTACACAGCTCTGCCGGGGGCTCAGGGCTTATTCCCTCCTTGCTCTGCTCCATCTCAACGCCCCCCCCCCCGGACCCCCAGCCCGGGCCCTGCGCCACCGCCCGGCACCTCGGCCACCCCGCGCTGCCGGACCCCCGCCCCGGGGGGGTACAGCCAGGGCACCCCGCGCATCCTCCCGGCCCTGCCGTGCCGGGGCCGCCCTTCCCGCGGTGCCCCGGGGGCAGCAGGAGGGGACGGAGCCCCGAACCCCTGTGCGGGGTCTCTCCCCCTCGCGCTGGGCCTTAGACAGGGCTGTGGTCGGGGGGGGCGTCGCTCGCCGCTACGGCCACCGTGTGCTCGGGGCTCCCTCCCGCCTTCCTCAGGTGCCCGTAGAGCCGCTCCTCGATGCCCCCCGTGATCTTGTCCATCACCAGCTCCGGGTCGGAGCCCAGCCCCAGGCACCTCCCGGGGCCGGGGCAGTCCCCGGGGGGCTCGGGGCCGCCCTTGGGCTCGGGCACCGCCTCTCCGGGCTCCTCCACGATCACCTGGATCTCGGGGTCGGGCAGCGCCGGGGCGGGGGGGACCCCGTCGGCCGCCTCCGCCGCCTCCTCGTCGCCGGCGCTGACGATGCGGGGCAGGGGGCTGTGGAAGCGGGTGTCCAGCGGGGAGTTGGCGCTGTCGCCGCGGCGCAGCGGGGTGCGGTGCCGCTCCAGCGCCGGGTAGCGCACGCCGGGGTCGCTGTACTGCTTCGTGTGCTGCCACTGCTTGCGCAGGTGAGTGCGGGAGCGGTGCTTGCCCCGCAGCGGGGACTCGTCGAACTGAGGGTCGTGGCGCACGAAGGCGTTGAACAGCGCATCCGTCTTCTCGTCGATGCTGTAGTCCCGCCGGGGCAGCGCGTCCCGACCCGGGAACATCTGCCCATACGGGGACCAGGCCAAGGGGCTGTGGGGACGGGGGGGGGCCCCCCCGGCCGCACCCCGGACCGTGCTCCCTTCCTCCTCCTCTTCTTCCTCCTCCTCTTCCTCCTCCTCCTCCTCCGGCTCCCGGCCCTCAAAGCTCTCGAAGATGGTGCCTTTCCGCCCCGCGCTGGTGAAGCAAATGCGCTTCTCGGAGGCCGTCTGGTCCTTGGGGGGCCCCTCCTCGCCCCCCCGGCTGGGCGCCTCAATGGAGGCGTAGCCACTGTCCATCTGCAGCAGCTTGCGCGTGCCGGGCTCCGACTCCTCCGACTTGGGCCGACCCCAGAGCTTCTCCTCGGGGCCTTCGGCCTCGTCCAGGGATGAAGAGGGGCAGGGGGGGAAGCCGCCGGCGGAGGAGACGCTGTCCCCGCCGTCGCTGCGCACCGAGTCCTGGTCGTTGCTGCGCTCGGAGGAGGCGTAGAGCTCCAGCGAGGCGCGAAGGCTCCAGATGTCGTGGTAGGCGCTGGGGGGCTCTGGGACCGCGGCCTCGCCGGGGCTGCCCTCGCCCGGCTCTAACCTGCAGGCAGCACCGCGGCATCACGGCAGGGACGGGCATGGACTCGGCCTCCGCGCCGGCGCTGTGGTCCCCATCACCTTCCCCATGCGCCATCCACCCCCTGCTGCTGCCGCCCCCCCCCCGTGCACCCCACACCAAAGCCGCATGAAGGTGGGAGCCCCCCCGTGCTTGGGGTCCCCCCGGAGCCTTCGCGGCCCCCCCCCCCCTCCCTGTCCCCTCTATCTACTGAAAAATACCTGCCGAGAGAGGGTGGGGGGCTGGCGGGGGAGGGCAGGAAGGGGCCGCCCGCGGGGTGGAAGGCCACGTCGTCCGTGCGGGCGATGTACTGGATGATGTCGGTCTGGTGGGGGTCCCGGTCCTCCTGGTCCATGCTCTCGCTGGCCGCCCGCTGCCGCTGGAACTGCCGCCGCTTGGGAGACCCTGGAGGGGGGAGCGCAGGGCAGGGCTGGGGGCACAGCTCCACCCCGGCCCAGCCCCGCGGCCACCCCATGGGGCAGCTCCCACCTCTGGTGTCCAGGCTGGACGCCCGCTGGGTGCTCTCCAACTTCCACTTCTTGATCTTGAAGTAGGGGCTGGCCCCGTCCAGGCTGGCGTGGCGGCGCAGGCGGGTGAAGAACTGCAGCACCGTGCCCTGCACGGGGGCCGGGGAGGGCTCCCCGGGGGTGGCGCTGCCCGTTCCAGCCCCCTTCCCGCTCCTGGGTGCCGCTGCCAACTGGGAGCATGGGGGGGGGGGGGGGGGGGTGAGGGCTTCGTCCCGCTCAGCTGATGCACAAATGTCCCCCGGGGAAGGGGATGGGGATGGGGGGGGGGCAGAGACGGTTTCTCCACATCCTCCCCACGGTCCCCCCCCCACGGAGCCCCAAGCGGGGTTGGGGGGGGGGGGGGTCGGGGCAGCTTCTTCCCCTGCCGTGTCCCAGCACTCACCGAGGGGCCCTCCCCGGAGTCGGAGGAGGCGGCCGGGCTGCCCTGGGTGAAGCCGGTGTCGGCGCTGGAGTTGTAGGTGTCCCCGGGCAGGGCCGAGCTGGGGCACACGGCGTGGCTGGGGAGCACCGGCTGCGGCAGGGCCCCCGCGGGGGGCTGCGGGGCAGAGGGCGCTCAGGGGGCTCCGCACCGGAGCCGGGGACCGGGAGGGGGCCCCCGCGCCCCAGGAGCCCCAAGACCCCCCAAGACCCCCGCCCCAGGTCCAGCGGTGCCCCCCCCCCCCCCCCCCCCCGGCGCTCACCTGGAAGATGGCGAGGCCGGGCTTGGCGGGCGGCAGGCGCGGGGTCATGGCCAGGCTGTTCTCGCTGGACTCGCACTCGTGGATGGTGACGATCTTGAGGGCGGGCGGCGGGAGGTGCAGGTGGGTCAGGCGCGCGTTCTTCAGGTGGTGGAAGTCCCCCTCCGTCAGCGTGTACCTGCGGGTACGCACCGGGTTACAATGGCAACCCCGGTCCCCGGCCCCCCCCCGCGGCCCTCCCCTGCCCCGGAGCTTCACCTCCTCCCCTTCTCCTGGGTCTTCTTGCCCTGCTCGAAGAGCGCGGCCTCATTGAAGGACACGCGTCGGGCGGTGGAGGAGCTGGAGGACAGGAACCGCTCGCTCTCCGCATCCCGGTAGCTGGAGGACGAGAGGCAGTCGGGGTCCTCCACTTTGATGGTGATGTCTGTGGACAAGGGGGTGTCAGTAACCGCGGTCCCCCACAGCGGTGCACGCCAGCAGCCCCAGCTGAGGCCGGGCAAACCCGCTGCACCCAAGGCCTCAGTGCCAACCACACAGCGCTGTTTACCGCACTGGAACACCACGAGGATGGGTAATGGATGGGTAATGAGGGGGGGGGCAGCCACCCCAGCACTCGGGGTGGGGGGGGGCCAGGAGCTGCTGGTGTTACTGGTGGGTGGGCACTGCCAGGTCCCTGTGACGCTCACCCTGGGCCGGCTGCGAGTCCTCCAGGTAGGTGGTGTTGGTTTTCTCGGGGTCATCGCTGGCTCTGTTGGGGGATGCGGGGTCAGCAGTGCCCCACAGCAGCCCCCCCCCCCCGGTACCCCACATCGCGGCGGTGCCCACCTGGAGTGCCGGCGGTCGGCCTCGCAGCAGCGGCGGCAGATGATCAGGATGCTGGAGAGCAGGACCAGGGTTCCGCCGATGAAGATGGAGAGCAGGGCAAGGAGCAGCACGTACCCATCCTGGGGGGACACCTCGCCGGGCACCGCCTGCGCCAGGCACAGGGGCTGAGCCGGGGTGGGGGGGCACAGCGCAGCCCCGGCCCCACCGGGGTGTGGGGCTGATGCCGAGCGCTGCTCCCCAGAGATGCTCCTGCTCCCCCGCCACCCCCGGGCCTGCTGCCGGCTCTGGGGACCTGCCTTCACCAAGGCAACGGCAGCCGGGGGGGCCCGCACGGAGCAGGGATGGGGACAGGACCCCAGCCCCAGCGCGGGGGTCGGTGCCTGCACCCCTGCGCAGCAGCACTCAGAGCATCTCAGGGGGATGCAGAAGGCACGGAGAGGGGTCGCCCACCCCCAGGAGCAGCGGAGCAAGGGGGGTGACAGAGGGACACAGACCCCACCCCACGGCGGCCACGCAGATCCCGCACCCCCCAGGACCCCCCCAAGCCGGGACCCCGGCGGGGGCAGCGCGGGCAGGGGCGGGCAGCGCGGCCCTGCTCACCGTCGCGCTCTCGGTCGCGTTGTCCCACGGTGTTGGGTCATCGCTCATGGTCCGTCCCAGCCCGAGCGCGTCCTGGGGCGGGGGGAAACAGCGGGAGGTGCCGGGGCCGGGCCGGGGGTGGGGGGCGGCGGGTCCTGCCCGGCCCCGGGGCCCTGCCCGGCACCGCGGTGCGGGAAGGACCGGGAGGAACCGGGAGGGAGGGACCGGGAGGGAGGGATGGAGGGAGGGACCGGGATGAAGGGATGGAGAGAGGGTGTGGTCAGGAGGAAGGATGGAGGCGCGGTGGGATGGAGGGAAGCAGGATGGAGGGATGGGGAGGAGGATGCAGCCCCCTCGCCCCCCATCGTTGTCGCCCTGCGCCGGGCCCCGGCTTCCCGTTGGGCGCAGACCGCGTCCCCGTCCGCAGCCGGAGCATCCCCCGTGGTGGCCGGGGCTGTGCCGGGGGCGCCCAGCAGGAGCTGGGGGGAGCAGCTCGGGGCATGGCGGGAGGGGGGGGGGCAGCGGGATCCCCGCGCCTCTTGGGGGTCTGAGTCAGCCGAGCAACGGCTCCTGCACCGGGAGGGGACGGGGCCGCCGGGGGGGTTCACGGGTGAAAGGGAGCTCCCGGGGACCCAGAGCCACCGGGAACGGGGGCACAGATCCCCCGCGGCCTACAGACACCCGGCCCTGGCCTCCGGGCCCTCCCGTGCAGCCCCGGAGGGCTCAACCCGGGGGCTGCGTGTCCCCGCCCGTGCGTCCGTGCCGCGGGGGGGGGCGATGCTGATATCGGGGGTCGCACCGCTGGAATCCTCTCAAAATCAGGACGGCAGAAAACGAGAATGGAGCCTCGGCCCGGGGGGGAGCCTCTGCTCGAGGGCTCCCCCCCGGCAGCGAGGGCCGGGGGTGGCCACCGGGGATGGGCACGGACCCCTCGGAGGGATATCGGGGTGTTTTGGGGGGACCCCCCCTGCATCGGCCCTGGGGCACCGCTGAGGTGGTGCAGTGTGATGTGGGGTGGTGGGAGGCACCCCGCGACCCCCGGGAAAAGAGAAGGGGGGATCCCTCCTCTGCCCCCGCGCTGTGCCCGGGGCATGCGGGGAGCCGGGGCCTGGCGGGGGGAGGCCCCGGTGGGATGGGCACCCATGGATGGGATCCCTGCGGGCACCGAGGCGGGGGCTCGGGGGGGGGGGAAAGGATGACGGATGAAGGGTGCCCCCCCCTCCCGTTCCCCATCATGGAGGAATCCCGTCTCCATGACGACCCAGCTGGAACAGCGCGGCCATTGTCTGGAGGGGCCAGTCCCCGCGGCCTCGGGGCGGCCCCGGGCCGGGACACGGACACAGACACGGGGGGCTCGGGCCGGGGGACCCGGAGTAGAGGAGGAGGGCGGGGTCTGCGTCCCCCAAGTGTGAGCATCCCATGGGGCCGGGGGGGAGCGGAAGGACCGCTCTGCTCCCTCCGGCTGCCCCAGCCCCTCCCGGGGTGTGGGATGCAGGCAGGGATGCGGGAGGTAGGCAGGGATGCTGGCAGGGATGTGGGGTAGCGGCAGATGGGAGCCCCACGAGGCTGAGAAGGATGTGGGGCAGGGATGCAGACAAGGATATGGGGTAGGGATGCTGGCAGGGATGTAGGGTAAGGATGCTGGCAAGGATGGAGGATAAGGATGTTGGCAGGGATGTAGGGTAAGGATGCTGTCAGGGATGGAGGGTAAGGATGCTGTCAGGGATGGAGGGTAGCGATGCTGGCAAGGATGTAGGGTAAGGATGCTGGCAGTGATGTAGGGTAAGGATGCTGGCAGGGATGTAGGGTAGGGATGCTGGCAGGGATGGAGGACCTGCCAGGATCTCCACGCGCGGTGGGATGTGATGGGCTCTCCTCGGCCAGGCCGGGTCCGGGTGCCGCGGTAGGGGCTGTGGCGAGGCAGCGGGGCCATTCACTCACCTACAGCCGGGACCGGGGCTCCATCGCCGCCGCTGCGCTCGGTGCGGGGCGGCCCCGGGATTTATGAATGAACCGGAGCCGCCCCCGCGCGGCGCGGGCATCACGTGGGGACAGGGGCTGCCCCGAGCCCTGCCTGTACCAGCCCTGCCTGTACCAGAACCCTGCTTGCCCCACAGTCCTGTCTGTACCGGCGCCCTGCCTGTACCCGGAACCCTGCTTGTACCAGCCCTGCCTGTACCGGAGCCCCGCCTGCATCAGCCCTGCCTGTACCCAGAACCCTGCTTGTACCAGCCCTGCCTGTACCCAGAGCCCTGCCTATACCGGAGCCCTGCTTCTACCTAAGCCGTGCCTGTACCCACAGCCCTGCTTCTACCCGAACCCTGCCTGTACCGGAGCCCTGCTTCTACCCGAACCCTGCCCATACCCGAGCCCTGCCCGTAACGGAGCCCTGCCGTACCCGAGCCCTGCCTGTACCGGAGCCCTGCCCGTACCCGAGCCCTGTCTGTACCGGAGCCCTACCCGTACCCGAACCCTGCCTGTACAGGAGCCCTGTCTGTACTCAGGACCCTGCCTGTATTGGAGCCCTGCCTGTACCGGAGCCGTGCCCATACCCGAGCTCTGCCCTCTCAGCCCCCGCTGGCCCGTGCAGCGCAGGGGGGGGTCGCGGGCAGGGGCTGTTCCGCGCTGCTCCCTTCAGGGTCCGTGTCCCCCCCCAACCAGCGGCCCCGGAACTACAAATCCCATGATTCTCCGCGCCCCCCCTTCGGCCGCTGCAGTCCGCGGCGCGGGGCGCGCCGGGATCCGCGCTCGGTGTCACGTGCCCGGTGCCCGCCGCCGCCGCCGCTGCCGCCATGCTGCCCGCCCGCCGCCTCGCGCCGCTCCTCCGCGCCCGCCCCCCCCTGCCCCGGGCCCGCGGGTACGCGGAGGCCGCGCCCGGGCCCGCGCCCATGGCCCTCACCTTCGCCTCCCCCACGCAGGTACCGCCGCTCCGGCACCGACCTTGGCCCTGACCTCGGCCTCGCTGCGCTCCCGGAGCTGAGGCGCTGCCGCAGGCGGGGGGGGGGGGGGCTGCGGGGCCGCGCTGCGCCATCGGCGGCTCCCTCCGCTCCCCTCTTCACGTCTCCGTGTGCCCCCCTCGGGGGGGCTCCGTCCCCGCTCTGTCGCGGTGTTAACACCCGGAGTTGGGGCAGCCGCCTCCATCCTTCCCCCCCCCATTCCCGGTTCCCACCCGCTCCGCTCTCCCCTGCTCAGGTGTTCTACAACGCGGCCAACGTGAAGCAGGTGGACGTGCCCACGCTGACCGGCTCCTTCGGCATCCTGGCCTCGCACGTCCCCACCCTGCAGGTCCTCAAGCCGGGGGTCGTGACCGTCCATGCTGAGGATGGCACAGCCACCAAGTACTTCGGTGAGTGATGCTGGGGCGCTCTCGGGGCTTTCACAGGGGAGCCACTGCCCATCAAGGGGTGCCCCGGAGCGCTTCCACTTCCCCCAGGGTCAGGATCTGCCCTGGGAGATGGGGCTCAGTGCGAGGCCGTTGGCTGGGCTCGGGTTGGTTTGGTTCTCTTCACCCTCTCTGGGAGCATCTTTTCCTTCCCGTAGTAAAAGAGACCCCAAGGGACCTGGGGAAGCGCGGCAGGAGGGTGTCAGGGATTGTTATGGCAAAGGGATTGCGGAGGTTCCGGGATGAGCTTCCCGGCGCTGTCCCATGGTCTGACCCCAAAGGAGGCCCCCATGGGGCAGTGCTGCCTGAGCCGGTGCTGCCCTTGTGCCTCTGCAGTGAGTAGCGGCTCCGTCACGGTCCACGCGGACTCCACGGTGCAGGTGCTGGCGGAGGAGGCGGTGACCATGGACATGCTGGAC
Organism: Amazona ochrocephala; assembly: GCA_039720435.1. NCBI lineage: Eukaryota > Metazoa > Chordata > Aves > Psittaciformes > Psittacidae > Amazona > Amazona ochrocephala. The sequence continues at coordinate 30,550,400 of CM077885.1, forward strand.
CTGGCTGTGAGTGGCCTCCCTCGGGCTCCCTCCAGGGGGGAGTTCTCTCCCTGTGTTGGTGGTGGTTGTCTCAGGAGCTTCCTGCGGCTGTGGAAAGCAGGCCCAGAGCCAGGGCTGCGCCTTCACACACACCCCCCCCCCCCCTTCCCCATCGCCCACTGATCCACATCAAAGGGGCTCCTCCTGATGAGCTCCCCACAGGCTGCAGGGAGAGGAAGCTGCACAGTCATTAACCCGTCCCCAGGCCGCTTCCCTCCCTCAGGCAGATGCTGATCGTGCCCCTCTTCAGCCCTCTTAGGCTCGAAAGCAGCTTTTCCCCTGCAGGGCCTGTTGATAAGGTGTCTGCGGCCAGCACAGGGTCTGTGGGGCCCCTGCATGGGGGTAGGAGGGAGAGTGGGGCTCTGTAGGCCAAGTCTCCTGCTGTGGTCTCTCAATGACACATTCCCTGTGCTCTTGCATTCAGACTGCAAAATCCAACCTGGAGAAGGCTGTTTCAGAGATGGCTGCAGCCTCCGATGAAGCAGCTAAAGCAGAAGCTCAGATCAAAGTCGAAGCGAACGAAGCCCTTGTAAAAGCCCTGGAGTAACTCAGGTCAGTGTCACCTGCGTCCTGGTTGGCATCTCTGGAGACCAGTTCCTGCGCTCCAGTGCTGCCCAGTGCTTCCTCTCACAGCAGCTGGGTTTGGGAAGCAGTGGCACCAGAGCTCTCCTTCTCTGTGGGTGTCAGCTCTAGGGGCTCACCCTGCCCAGAACGGCCCCGGTGCAGTGCTGGGGGGCCTCAGCGTTCAGCCTGATGTCAGTGCTGGGGCCTCACTGCTGCCTCCAGGTCACTGCTGGGAAGGGCAGCTCAGGGGCAGGCTGATGCCTGAGGCCCCAGAGGGAGAGGAGCCGGCGGCCTCTGCTCTGCGTATGCTCCCTTCCACTGCGAACAAACAGCTTCTGTCTTGGGGTGGCAGGGCCAGGCCCCTTTTCCTTTATGGTGCCTTTATCCCTCCTCTTCTCATGTGCTGGCGGTTGGGAGGCTGCGGGGCTGTGCCCGGCTGGTGCGGCACCAGGAGCTGCTCCAAGGGGCTCTGCAGGGAGCAGATTCAGTTCTGTGGTGCCTGTGCTCTGGGGCTGAGAGAGCCGCTGGCTCTTGGTTACTGGTAGTGGTTTAAGAGCCCTCAGATCAGAACCCACCTTAAAACCGATCCCACTTCTCTGTGTTGCAGGAATTCCCTTGTGGATGTAGAGGAAGCGCAGGCGGCCCCACTTGTCCTGCCTGCCCCTATTGTACAGATGGTTTGGGACAAACAGAGATGGAGAAAACGCTCTGGTCCATTAAAAGGAAATGTAATCCCATCTCGTAGCGTTTCGCCTTCTTCTGAGGCGCGAGCTGCAGCTCGTGCTGCTCCAGTGGCTGCGTGCTCAGGGCTGGCTCCTGCCCCGTGCTGGGGTGCTGTGCCTGGGCTTCGCTGGGCATTCCCATTCATGGAAGATTCACCTACGAGAGGCTTGTCAGGTAGATTTTATACCCTTCCTTGTGCTGTCGGCTACCTCCACCTCAAGTAATCCACCTGGACAGCGGGATTACAGCAGGAGGAGGAGGAGGCAGCATCCGTGGGGCCATGCAGGTCTGTGCCAGAGGCTTCCTGCCCCATCCGGCTTTTCCTCAGCGACCCAGCTCCGTTGCCACAGGAATTCGTGTTTCTGGGCTGTTTCATCATGGTGCTGCTTGCAGCTGGACAGCAGCTGCCCAGGCTTGGACCCCTTCCCCTGCGCTGCATCTCCACCGTGCATGTGGCACACAGAGCAGGGGAAATCTCCCCCCGCTCCTCGGAAGCAGGCTGGGTGCAGGCAGGGAAGCAGATGCCGAGCATGGTGGGAGGCTTTCCTCGCATCTGTGTGTGGTGGGGGGCTGGTGGCAGGAGGAGGGAGGCAGCCCTTGCGTGCCTGTGGCGAGCTCACCCATCTCCATGGGATGAGTGGGCTTCAGTGAGGAGCCGGTTCTGCCTGCGCCAGGCGCCGGAGGTTGGGGTCTTGCCTATAGCACCGGCTGCTATGGGGCTTCGTGCTCAGTGCTGGGCTCCCTCCAGGGTTCCAGGTTCCCTGTGCAGTGCAGACCCCAGTGTGGGCTCTCCTGGGCACACAGGGTCCCTCACCCTGCTCTAATGCCTTTACCCTGCAGCGTTCCAGCACCTGCAGGGAGCATCCTTTGGCTTCCCGGTGTCTGCAGCCGCTCCGCAAAGGGCAGCAGGTCCGTCCTCCCGCACTCCGGGACACGGCTATTCCGGGTGCTGCCACCCAGGATGTCATCTTGGCTGCCTCCTCCTCCTCACCGCCACCTCCTCCCCCTCCTCTCTGCTCCGTCTTTCTCTCCCCCCCTTCCCAAGTGATCAAAAATAGTGCCTGTGCTGTTAAATCTCTCACTGTGGCTCATTAGAAGCCGCCGAGTGCCTGACGCTGAGGCTATTTGGAGCTCAGCCGACTTCCCAGCTCCTGAGCTGCTCCGGTGCCTGTTTCTTCCCCTCCTTTTCCTTCTCTTTTAAAGGTCGTGCGTTGCTCCGTGCATAAGCAAAGCCTCCGAGTCGGAGCGGGTGCTAATTAAAACGTCTCGGGAATAACTGGGGACGGGCTCTTTGCTCCCGCTTCCGCTGCCTCCCGCTCGCCCCTGTCCCCGGTTTCTATTTGTGGCGTGCGGGTGCCTCCCCCGGCGCTGACGGAAGGTGCCTGGTTTGGGGGGGGTTCAGCTGATGGAAGAGCGTTGGCGAGGCCGGGAACTGGGGAAAGGGCCAGCGGCTATTTTTAGGATGGGAAAAAACAGCGGCTCCGTCAGCGGCCTCTCACCGGCTCTTTCCGCTGCCTCCCGCCAGCACCGGGGCGACCGGGGCCAGTGGGGACCTGGTCCTGCCCCTCACAGGGTACCCTTGGCCAGGCTCTCACAGCGCAGTGTCCCCTGGGACTTGTAGTTCGGGGGGGGCAGCGAAGCCCCCCCCCCCCCCCAGGCTCATCTCCCATCCCAGAGTGGCTGCTCCCCACAGGCAGGGGTTCTCCTGCCTTCAAGCTGTGGGGAAGGGGCTTTTCTGACCCCCTGCCACCGAGGCAGGACCAGAGCAGCGGCGGGCAATGCCTGTGAGCCTGGCTTGCATTGACCTGCGCTTTGGGGGTGCAGGGCACCGCAGGGGACATTCCCTGTGCTCTCCCACCGTAGCCCTTATATCGCGGTCCCCCCGCTGCAGCCTCAGCCCCGAGTCCCTCACCGGGCCCTTCCCACCGCTCTCATTATCCGGCTCTGGAGAGCAGCAGCGCTCTCCTCCTCCCCCGGCGCCGCGCTGAGCTCCGGCTCGCTCTGCCCACGCCGGGAGCCGCTGTCATCCCGCTGGATGCCATGAGGACGGGCTCGGCCTCGGCGCAGACGTGCGGCTGCGGCTGAACCGGGGGCGAACCCTTCCCCGCTCCCTGCGCCACCACGATCCGGTGTCGGTGCTGCCCGCGGGGATGGGGGGGTCAAGCCCCGGTGCGCCCATGCCTGCAGCGTGATGTGATTCAGGGGGTGAATCCTCCCTCCTCCTCTCCCCAGACCAGCGGGGCTGTCCCTGCAGTGCTGGCCCTTGGCGACCACGGCCTCTGTCTGCAGCAGCCCCTAAAGGTCTTTCCCCACTGCTTTTTAGGGTGCTGGGGCACCACTTTGCCCCTGCACTTTGGTCCCTGCTCCGGGCAGGGGGACACAGGGCCGGCAGCACCGGCGCTGGAAGCGGGGTTATCACATGGAGCCTGGCATCTGTTTGCCTCCGGCTTTCAGCTGCTGCGGGGTGCGGTGGGCGTCATTGGGAAGCGTTACCATCGAGGAGGGAAGGGCTGCCGGGAACACGGCTGCGGCGCCCTCCTCCTTCCTTTCCACCGAGGGCTTTCGCCCATGACTTCCATCTCCTGCTGCCAGATGGAGGGTGTGGAGCCGGGCCGGGAGCGCTCGGAAAGTGAAGCATCCCCGCTCCTGCCAGCGGCGCCTCTCCTCTTTGGGATGGTTTCCGAGAGGAGCCGTGCTCCGATGTCCCGGTGCGGGCATCCCCTCCCCGTGCTCGGCCACTTGGAATTCCCAGCGTCCCACCCAGCTCCCGAACGCAGGGGAGAGGTTTGCGCTCCCGTCTCTCTGCAGGAAATGCAACCCCCGAACCCCAGGGTTCCCCTGGTTCCCGGCTGCACTGACTCATCCAGCGGTGCCGCCCCTTTCCCTGCCCAAACCCCTGGTGCTCAGGGTCCAGCCCAGCCCCTTGGAGCCACCCTGCAATTGCCCCGTGTCCTCGGTGCCCGCATTGCCAGCGCTCCGCCGTGTCCCTGCCAAAGCTTTGCGGGTGCAGACGTGGCTCCAAGGACCCCTCCCTTGCTCCCATGGCCATGGGCTGCCGCCACAGCCCATCCCAGCATGAGAAGGTCAGCAGAGGCTCCGCACGAGCCTGGCCCTGTCCTTGGTTGGGCCACGTTGCCCTTGAGTGGCTCAAAGGCCGTATCCTGAACTTCCTTCAGCAGGCGGGAGCGCTGCTGTAATGATTAACCCGCGCTGCGTTACTCCTTCCACCCTGCAACCTTTTTCCTCTCAGTTTCCAGCCCTGGAAAATGCTCCTTTTCCACCGCCCTCCCACACACATGGCCCTGCTCAGGGAAAATCCCCGCGGGCAGGAGCAGCAGCAGGGGCTTGGGGCACAGCAAGGGCAGGATCTGGCCCGTTTCGGGGTGATTTGCCGGCAGATGGCGGTGGAGCCGTGGGGAGCCATTGCCCCATCGGCCTCACCCCAAAACCCGGGCACAGGAGCGAGTGCCGCCGGGCGCTGTGCAGGGCGGGTGTAGCCAGCGCGATGGTGCTTGTCATGCAGCTCCCGGGCCAACAGCCCCGCAGCGCTGTGCTGGCGAGCGCAGCAAACCCTTGGCCTGGGGTGGGTTCTGTCTTGGGGAAACTGAGGCACGGATGGGGGAAAGCCACTTGGAGGCTGGGGAGAGCAGGGATGGGACATGGGAATCCCTGTGCTGCTCTGGGATGCTGCCGCTGTGGGTGACCCGCCCCCCCCCCGGAGCTGCAGGGGCTGTGGGGCAGCGCATTGCCCCCGGGGCTGCGGATGCCTCAGTGACCTCTCGTGTTTGGAGCCGGCCCAAAGCCCCCGGGCGCATGGATGGGGACACAGGGGCCGTGCGGGGGACCCGAGCGAAGCCCCCTCCCAGGGCCGCGACCCGCGCGGGCAGGGAGAGGCCGGGAGGAGGCGCTGCCCGCCGGGCTCGACGCCGGCTGCAGAGGCGGCCCAGGGAGCCCGAGCGGATCGCAGTGGCTCCCGTCCAGGTTCCCACGGCAGCCCTGGTGCAGAAAATACACCCGGAGCCGGTGGCGGTTGCCACAGCGCTGGGCTCGGTGCCACGCCGGGGGGGGCACAGCCCCGCACCCAGGTGTGCCGGCACCGGACGCTGGCACGGCGCGGTGGGAGCAGCGTGCGGCGGCGGAGCGGGGCGCTGGTGGGGACCAAAGGCTCCTGACCCGGTTCCCGCTGCCCCCGCCTGCCTTTGATGTGCCGGGACTTCGCCCTTGGTAAAGCTGGGAGGTTCCCAAGGAGTTCCTGGCTGGATCCCGGCACTCAGCACCCGGCGTCCCGCTGTGAGCCCCCGCCAGCCCCGGAGCTCCAGGGGTTGCTCGGTTCCCTTTGCCCGCCGCAGCCGGGGGCTCCCCGGTTCCTGGCCGGGAGGAAACGGCTGCAGCTGGGCCCAGCGGTGGGGCTCTTCCTGGCAGGGCCGGCGTCAGGCTGAGGCCCGGAGTGCGGAGCGGAAGCCGGGAGGGCCGGGGCCGGCTGCCCTCTGGGATGCCCCGGCATGCGGCGGGGAGGAGGAGAGGGCAGCACTTTCATCCCCGCTCCCTCGAAGGCCGCCTGTGTGCTGACCAGACGCCCCTTATTGGGTATAAATAGCAGGGATTAAGGCCTGGTGTGACACTGGAGTCACTTCCATCACTACCACCACCTTGGGGCCGCCCCACAGGACCTCAATGGGGTCTTTGTGCGCCGCTGCCCCGCAGGGTACATCCCAAGCAGCTGCTGAGCCCAACCCCATCCGCTCCCCCCCCTCCATGGGTTGGGGCCACCACGTGCCCCTGTGGGGTCCCACACAGGGCGGGGGCCATGCACAGGGTAGGCGATGGTGATGGTGATGATGATGGTGATAATGATGGTGATGGTGATGATGATGGTGATGATGGCTTCCCACCATCCGTCCCCACCTGGCCGTGCCGGCTCTGCCGCGGCCCTGCGGCCCCCTCCCTGCCCGGGCAGCGCCGGCAGCTGCTGTGGGGCGTGATGCCGGGGTGTGCCGGCCGCCGCGGGGTGCGGAGCGAGGGAGGGAGCCGCTGCCACCCAGCAAGACGGGGCCGGCCGGGCGCGGAGCCTCGCTGCCTGCAGCCAGCGCGGCCGCACCCGTGTGGGCTGAGCGGACCCCGGCGCCCGGCACAACCAGCTCCATCGCGTCCCGGCTGCCCGCGGACAGGCCGCTGCAGGCAGGGCCCCCCCGGGCCAGGCAGGTGCAGGGCGCCGGGAAGCGCCCGGTGGGGCCGGGAGGAACCGGAGCTGCCGCCCTCCCTGCAGTGCCGCGGGAGCCGGGGGCTGTGACCCGCGGCTCCGGGATGTCCCCGGCCTCGCTCGCCCCTCGTTGCTTCCCCACATTGTGTCCCCCGTCCGGCCCCACATCCTGTCTCGGCAGATGGGGCCTGGTTGCAGCCCCCCCCCCCCACAGCTCGGTCTCAGCTGGGGCACCCCAAGGGGTCCTGGTGAGGTGTGCGTTAAGCAGCCGGGGGCCCCTCTGGTGTGTGAGCGCTGAGTGTGCACAAGCGCGTGTTGCACCCTGAGAGGGTGCAGGGTTGTGCACCCCAGACCCCCATCCCCCAGGAGGGGAGTTGCTCTTTGTTCAGCCGAGCACCCCCCCCCGCCGAGCACCAGCGGCTCCTGAGACCATTGGCTCCCATGGGAGCAGTGACATTGCCGCATGCCTGGCGAGGGGCTGCAAGGGACTGCAGGCACTGGGAGGGTGGCACTCGCCCCCCCCCCGGGAGGGAATTTTCCACCCGGGAGCTGCAGTCTCAGCTGCCGGCAGAGCCCTTGCTCCCTCTGACCCCAGCGCTGGAGCGGGACAGGAGCCTTGAAGCCGCTCGGTGCCGTGGGACGCCGGCCTTGTCTGGCTGCTTATCGCAGCCTTGGCATGAGCCTCACCAGAGCAATCCCCCAGGGCCGAGTTCTGTCTGCCTGTGAGGGAGAGGGGAGATAGAGAGGGGCAGGAGAGCCCCGGCACTGCCTGTGCCTCTCATCACCACTGCCAACACAACCGGGGAGCTCTGGTTCCTGCCGCTCTCAGCCTGGTGGGTGCCAGAGCCCCATGGTGTGGGGCTGCACCCTGGGATGCTCCCAGCATCACTGGGATCAGGGGCTGGCGAAGCTGGGATGGCTCCTGCCTTCACCGGCATGTGTGTGTCAGGGCAGGGCCAGCGCCAGCTCAGCGTGGCCAAGGTCTCCGTTTGGAGCTGAAGGTGCGATGGGGAGACAAAGGTTTAATGAGGCTCTCTCTGATCCTTCCGCCCATTATCTAATCAGAGCAGGGTATTTAGAAGGCCACGGTGCAGAGTGAGTCACTTCCCTGGCTGGTGCCTTAGTTTCCCCATGGATAGAGCACCGGGATGAGCCGACCCTGGCTCCCTGCAGCGTGTCTCGGCGCTGGGGAATGCGGTCCAATGGGTCTGGCCCAGGGCTGGATTCCTCCATCTGCTCTTCGCTCCACACTGACTCACCCCAGCTCTGGGCATGGCATCTCCCTCCATCCCCCATGGGGAAGGGGCTGCTCCGGCATCCTGGAGCAGTCAGGGAGGTGAGGCCCAGCCCTGCCTGAGGTGCTGGGACATCCCTGTGCGGGCACAGGTCAGGGGTACCCTCACCTCCATGCACAGCCGTGGCAGAGCCGGTGGCACTCGGGGTTCAGCTCTCCGCCCCACCAGGATTTCCTGCCGCCATTCCCAGAATAGGCCATGGCCCCATATCCGTGGGGCGACCCCGCGCAGCCGTCAGCCCGGAACCAGCCCCACTGCCCCGCGCTGCACCGGGACCCGGGGTCAGGCTCGGGGCAAGGCGGCAGCCCCGGTGTCCCGCAGCGGTGACGGTGCCGGGCACCATCACCATAAACAGGAACCATGGCCAGGACAGCACGGCCGGGCCGGGAAGGGAGCGGGTGAGCGCACCCAGGACGGGATGTGTGCGTACGGCATGAGCCCGCATCCAGTGTGACACACATGGGAGCGCGTGTGGCGGTGTCAGGGAGCAGGGTGAGCACACGCGTGTGCGGGTGCACAAGTGCACGTGCAGCTGGGGTGGTGCCGCAGGGGTTGCACACGTGTGTGCAGGGGTGACGCCAGGAGGAAGCGCCTTCCCCCATCCCCATCCCACCCGGGGTTGAGGTTCCCTGTGGCACAACCCCCCCTCAGGGCCCCTCTTCCTTTTCCTCCCTGGCTTCAGTGGGTGCCAGCCCCGGTGGGTGCCCCCATGCATCCCTATGTGCACCGGTGCCCCGTGCTGTGCCATGGGGCTGCAGCTGCCCCACCAGCCCCTGGCAGCAGCCCAGAGCCCCACAGGGCGGTGATGGGAGGCCGGGCAGAGGGGCGCTGCAGCCCTGGGCTGGCACCGGGCCCCCCACGGGTGAGGTTCCCACATTCCTGACACGGCTCCAAGTGGAGCAGTGGCAGGCGCGGGGCGGGAATGCCGCTGCGCTGAGTGTGCACCCGTGTGTGTGTCAGCGCATGGACTCGCCGCCCCATGCCCCCCACCCCGGCCACCCCACACTCGGCTCCGGGACCAGCATCACCCCCAGCCCTTGGCACAGGTTTGGGCTCCGCAGGGTCCATCCCACACGGCCCCAGCTCTGCCTCTGCCCTTTGCACAGACAGGATCTGACCCTGGGGCTGTGGGGTTGGGCACCCATGGGTGAGCTCAGTGTCCCCATCAGGCAGCGGTGCCCCAAGGGACCCCCCGGGCGGGGGCACTGAGCTCTGCCCGGCCAGGGGCAGGGTTGAGTGTTGGCTGCTGAGGATGCTGCCCCCCAACTGCACCCCCAAAGTGGGGCGGCTGAACTACACCCCCCACAATGCACTGCGGGACAGGCTGGCCCCACCCACCATTGTGGCCTCGATGGATTGTGGGGTGCGTAGTCCCGGGGGGGGGGGGGGGTCCGGGCTGTGGGACCCCCGGGGTACCGGTGTGATGGGGTCCCAGCACCCTGCCCATGGTGTCAGTGCTCCCTAAGCCTGGGTCATACCGGGGGGCCGCCCCTGCTCCTGCACCCGGGGCCTGGCTGGGGTGAGATGAGGGCAGGGGCAGCTTCGGGGTGAGGGGAGCAGAGGGGATCAGCCCCGGGGTGGCAGCGGAGGCTGATGAGGGGATGAAGCTTCAGCTCCGTTCTCACCCAGACCGGACCAGGAACTGCCCCAGCGGCAGGAGCTGAGGGATGGGGTGGGAGCGATGGGATGGAGTGGGAGGGATGGGGTGTGGTTTACTGCCCCCTGATTTATGAGCCTGGGTCATCCCAGGAACAAGGTTCCGCATATACCCAAGGAAGCTCCTGAAATCCTGGGTCCTTCCCCTCCCCAGGGCTGGCAACTTGCTCAAGCATTCATAATAACAATAATAACAATAATAACAACAACAAGAGGCTGAGCTGTCCTCTGACTCCTGGAGCCGGGGACTTAAAGCAAACCAAGCAAGGGCTGCAGCGTCTGAGAAACAACCGCGAGGCGCTGAGCCGTGACCAGGGCTGGAGCCAGCCGGAGGGGGCTTTCCCTGGCAGGGAGTGAGAAGCGCAGGGGGTCAGGGATGGGTTCCAGGGCTCCCAGGAGCAGGAGCCAGGTCCTGCCCCGCTGGTGGACCTCAACCCTGGCCCGTGCCCAGGGGAGGGTCCCATCGGTGGCCACGAGCTGGGAGCGCACCCACGGTGCTGATGCAACCACTGAGACCTCTCCTGACCTGAGACTGCTGCGATTGCCAAACCACCGGGGCCAGCGCTGGGCTCCTGCATGGGCTGGGGTGCAGGACGGGGCTCAGGGGGGACCAGGGGCCATGGTGGCAAAGGGCAGTGGCAGAAGTGGATGTGGTGGTGCCAGGGTCTGGGATTTCCCCCCCCATCCCAGCATGGCTCTAGGCTGGAGTGCAGGCAGGGGAGATGGCAGAGCTGGCGCGGGGATGCTGAGCAGGGCTGGGGCCATGTGCTGCAAGGGGGAAGAGTCAGATCCCTGTTCCTGCCCGGCCCAGGGGGGCAACGTCAGGGGATGTCAGGGAGGCAGCAGAGCCATGGGCAGGGAGCTGCTCACCCTGCGTCAGCAGGGACTGAGAGCTCAGCATCCTGAAGGGGACCATGAGCTCAGGGAGCCCAGAATAGCCCTGGCCTCACGGCGGGCTGGCACAGCCAAGTATGGCCCCACACCTGGGCCCGCGGTGCTGCTATATCCGGAGGGATTCGCCATCCTTCCCAGGGCCAGGGCCAGGCTACAGGTGGAAGCCTCTGCAGTGACTCCCCCTGCCCCAGTGCTGTTGGGCTGGGACCTGGCTCCTCATCAGGAGCCCCTTAGTCCTGCACTGTGCCAGGGTCCCCCCTGCCCACGGGGCTGCCAGGGGTGCCCAACACCCAGGGGTGACTTCACCTCTGGGGCTCATCAGGCCTGAGGCCAGGGTGATGGGCAGAGCCCCAGGGAGGTGCCCCAGAGCCAGGGCAGGCAATGCCAGGCTGGGTCATTAGCTCCAGCTTCACCGGGCCAACAGCCGGAGTGTCCCCAGGCTGCGACGCCTGCACACGGTGCCAAGGGCCACCAGGACACATCCCGGAGAGCCGGGAAACACACGGAGCCGGTTGTGTGTTTCTAAGGACACGCCTGGGTGTTTACAGCCTCACCAGCGTCACCAGCACCGGCACCGCCGTCCTGCCCAAGGACACCCAGCACCCACCATAAGGCAGCGCTGAGCCCGGTGGGATGGGGGGCTCCGGTCCCGGGGGTTCATACCGGGAGGGTGGGGAGCGCCGGTTCTGAGTCACGGCAGCGGTGGCTCCCCTGAGCGCACCGGGGCCACGTGAGTCCCTGCTTCAACCGTGACTGAGGCTGAGCCGCGCAGCCCATGGGACTCCGGGTACCGGGAGCAGGGGGCCGGGACCCCCATCCCTGCGTGTCCCCCACCGCAGCGGTGCCACAACAGAGGAGGTGAAGCGCTGGGCTGCACCCTCCTCCCGGGTGTGCCCCGTGCGGGCCCTGCCGCTGGCCCTGCGCCCATGGGAACGCTCCCATTCGCTGCTGGCAGCGCCCATGCTGTGCCCACCGGTGCCTGCACCGGAGCTGGGAACGGGATGGGGACCTGGTAAAGTCCTGGAGGAAAAGGGTCTCCGTCCCACCTGGGTCCCCAAGGCTGCAGCCCTGCATCTCCTGCAGCCGCAGGAGCGAGAAACCGCTCTGTTCCCTCCTCTCTGGCGTCAGCTCTGCCCTTAATCCCATGACCCCGCGCCTGTGAGGGGAATGCAGAGACTTGTGATAAAATCCCTGTTTGCCAAAGCTGTGGATCCAGCCAGGAACTGAGTCCAAAAGGGAAAGGGGGAAAAAAGGGAATCAAAAAGAGCAAAGCTGCTGCCTGGGGCTGGTGGGGGATTTCCCCACAGAAGGAGGGCTGGGAATTCCCTTCCTTCCAGGGACAGCGCTACAAAGAACCAGCCCCCAAAAGACTCAGGGCTCCCCGCTGAAGCTGGGGCTGGCAGGATGGGGCAGCACCGAGAGAGGCGATGGAGCTGACCCGAGCCTGCCCTTGCATTGGGATGTGCCCACTGGGGCAGGCCCCATGGGACCCTGTGGGACCCTCGGTGAGCCCCATCCTGTGCTCATGCTGCCCACCTGGTGCATGTGGGTCACTGTGGGGCTGATCGGCAGGGGCTGAGAGTGCTCGTGTGGCCTGCAGCTGGATCTGGGGGGGTATTTGCTTGTTGGATCAGCTCTGAGCAGTGCGGGGTTTGGAGAATGCTCCCTCTGGAGACGGCAGAGCCTGGGATGCTGCACAGCAATTATGCCCGAGTCTGCCTGTAATCTTTAACGATTGATTCCCAGGGCAACACAATGAACTAAACACACAAAATCCGGGCTGCTGGGAATCCTGGGATCTCCCAGCTCGTGTCTCTGAAGGCTCCGGATACTTTCAAGCACACTGAAATCTGCACATGCTTCCTAAAGCACCAGCTCCTGGAGTCATGGGATTGCCGGAGGAGATGAGCTTCCTCCCAGGAAGGAGATGGAGCCATGCAGGAGGGTGGTGACCGGGAATGGGGCTCCTCAGGGCTGCGAGGATGTGGGGAGATGCCCCTGGGGCATGGCCAGAGCCAGAGCAGCTTCCCCATGGCTGTGACATCCCCTTGTCCCTCCCCGCACGACCCAGGCTGCAGGGCTGCGAGCAGGGTGCTACCGGCCAGGCCCTGCTCCCTGAGGAGGTGGCTCTGGGGTGGCACCTTGTCACTTCTGGTGCAGCACTGAACCACGGCCAGGGCCCAGCTGCCCCCGCTCCTCCCGGGACACACAAGCTGGGACATGGCCTCTGGAGCAGTGGCTTCACAGGCCCAGGGCTCACAGCTCCCAGGGAGAACAATGGCGCATCCCTGCCCCGGCCCCTCTCCCAGGGACAACAATGGCAGGAGCTGGAGCTGGAGCTGCCTGAGCTCATCTCCCCCTTGAGAGCCCGGAGGAGGCCGAGGGGCCACGGACAGAACCACAAAAGCTCCCTCCCATCCCTGCTCAGCTCCTGGCGCATGGAGGGGCCTCGTTCCTCCCCCCCCCAGCATGGTTCTGCCATGATATGCACCGACCCCAGGGGAGGCCATTGCGGGGGAAAACAGCAGCTGCATTTTGGGGCTGCAGAGGGGACACCCCCCCCCCCCCGGCTCCCTCCAGACCCCCTTCGCTGCTGCCTCACGGGTCGGGGACGTGCAGCCCCCTCCTCGCAGCAGAGTGGCAGCCAGATCCCCCCTCCAGCTGCTTTGTGTCTCGGTGTGCCAGGGCATTGTCTGAGAGGGAGAGCCAGTGGAGTCAGCTGGAGGTCACCAGCACCTCCTCAGCACCAGCATCCTCCCTGGCCACACAGACCCTGCCCCGGGGAGGGGGGTAACCAGCCCGTGGCTTCCACTGCAGGGCACCGGGACATCACCCTCTATGGGATCTGCCTCTGCTCCAAAATGTGCTGTGGCGCTGAGTCCTTGCCCTGGCTGTGAAGTAGGTGGTTGGGCAGAGGGAATCCCTAGGGGAGGGATGGCCCAACCTCGCTATTAGACATCAGGGAGTCTCCACCGGGAGCTGCTTTGAAGCTCAGCTCCCCAGGACAGCTCAACCCTGTGCATGGGCTGACTTTGACCCCAGTGATGGGGACCCCCGGAGGGGCAGATCCGGGGCCCCAAGAGAGGCTCAGAGCCCCCCCGGGAGGGCTGAAACCGGGTCAGGGCACACCGAGCCGGGACCCCTGCAGCTTGACCCGGGACAGGGAGCAGCGGTTGGGACCCTCAGGGCAGGGACCGGGGCGCCCCCGGGAGCAGTTGCGGCCGCGTCACCTGCGGGTCCCGCCGGAGCCGGGGCCAGGGCCGGAGCCGGGGCCAGGGCCGGTCCCTGCCCCCACCAGGCTCCACCCCGGGCGGTGCGGGATAAAACTTGGGGCACCTCCCCAGCGGCTCCGAGTCAGGGCTGCGCTCGGGCCAGCGGCAGCGCTCGGGAGGAGACACAGCTCCACGCCGCGACCCCCGGGAAGTGTTTGGGGTCTCCTTCTTCCTCCTGCCGCCGGAGGCAGCTGCGCTCCGGGGAACGGCGGGGCAGCGCTCCGGGCTCGGTGAGTGGGGCTGGCTGCGGGCGGGATGGGCCCTCGAGGGGTCCGGGACAGGGTGGGGGATTGTGTGGAGGGGGTCCGCGTCGTGTGGGGTTCCGCAGACGGGGCTGCCCTCACCCACTTTCCCCGGGGCAGGTGGGGTGGCCTCGCTTCCCCGACCCTGGAGGCTCCCGTGGGGACACACGGCACAACCCGCTCGCTCGGGTGCCGGGCGCGCTTCCCACCGGCCGGGACCCTCCGTATCCCCGATCTCCTGAGGCTTTCCAATCCCCATGGCACGGGCAGCGGGGCCGGGGACCCTCGCTTCGGCTGCTGGGGACCCTGAGCGCGGCATCGCGGCGCCCCGCTGAGCCCCCGCCGCGTCCCGGGAAGCGGCCCCGGGGTGGCTGCCCGGGTGGGTTCGCTCCGTATCGGCGGGTGGGCAGCGGCCCCGGGGGGCACCGTGGTCGGGCCCCCCGGAGTCTCGGCCAAGGCTCAGCGGCCCCCCCGGGCACAGGAGACTCGGCGGAGCCGGCAGAGGGCGCCCGCGCTTTGCTGACTCATAGCCCCCCCCCCCGAAGTGTCCCCCAGGCGAGGCGCCGGCCCCGGGGCTGCGGGTGCCGGGTCCGGCCCCCGGACCGGGGCCGCTGATTCCCTGCTGCGGGATTTGGGCGGGGGGGACGGGGTGGACGTGGGGCTCAGCCCCGTGTCGGGGCGGTTCGCTGTAGCTGTAACGGCGTCACCGGGAGGTGACCGGGCGTGTGCGTGTGACCGGGCGGGTGTGACCGGCCGCGGGTGACTGTGCGTGGTCCCCTCCCCCGCCCTTTCCGCCTCGGTGTCCCCGCGTCATTCGGCTCCCGGAGGGAGGGGTTGGGGGGGGTCCGGCTCCCTCCCGGCCCCGCGGGCAGTCGCCTCCCGCCGCGGCCTCCTCCGGTGCGGAGGCGGCGAACGGCCCCCTCCTGCCCGTGTCCCGCGTTCACCCCAACGCGGGGCCTCACACCCTGAGCCCGAACCCTTCCGCTTCCCGCGGCCGCTCCCGAGGGGGGGGGCCCCGGTGCCGGTCCCGGCGCTGCCGGTGCCGGAGCCGCCGCGGCCGCGGGGCCCTTTGTTGTGCGCCGGGATTATGAATGGCTCCAGGCGCGGCGCGAGGGCGCGCGGGGAGGGGAGGGGGGGAGAGCGGGAGGGGGGGGGGGGGCGGTGGAGGGGGCGGAGCCGCGCGCCCGCGTGGGCGGGAGGAATCCGGCCGGGCCGCCCCTCCCACCGGGCCACGTGGGGAGCCTTCCCCCGCTTCCCATTGGCTACCTCCGCGGATGTCTGCGCCGCCGGCTCTCTCCCATTGGCTCGCGGCCGCCGGAGGAGCCGGAGTGAATGAGGGCGAGGCCCCGCCCGCGGGACGTTGCTACATTGTAACTTCCCCCCCCCCCGTCGGCTCCCACGGCTGAGCGCGGCGGCGGCGGCGGCGCCCGGTTCGGCGGGTCCGGCCCTGAGCGCGGGGGGAGCGCAGCGCCCTCCCCGCCCCTCGCCGCGGCCTCGGGCCCGCTCCCCGCCCCTTGCAACCCCGCACACGGCGAGCAGAAAGAAAGGAGGCAGCGGGCGAGGGCAGCGCCGCTTCCACCGCCTCCCCCCCCCCCCCCATCCCCGCCGGAGCGGGAGGAACCGGGGGTTTTTTAAAGGTTTTTTTCTTCGTTTTTAAACGTTTTCGTTGTTTTCCGCGCGAGGCTCCGGTCGCTGCCGGCCCGCGCCGGGGAGCGCCCCGGCCCCCACACCCCCTCCCGCTCTATCCTCGGAGGACTCGAAACGCAGCCGGAGTTCCCGTGGGTACCGCCGGGGCGTGCGGTGGAGCGGGCCCCCCGCTCCCTCCTTTGTCCGCCCCCCCCCCACCACTTTCTCCCCGCGCTTCCGCCGCCCCCTCGGGCACCGACCGACCGCCGCTCCCCCCTCCACCGCAGGTCGGCGGATGGACCCGCAGCCCGGCGCCAGGAGCTGCAGCCGCGGGGCCCCCGCCTGCGAGGTGGTCCCGAACGAGCCCCCCATGAACCTCTACATCAACACCACCACCGGGACCCGCTATGAGCTCTCCGTGCCCGCCGAGGAGACGGTGGAGGGGCTGAAGAGGCGCCTGTCCCAGCGGCTTAAGGTGCCCAAGGAGCGGCTGGCTCTGCTGCACAAAGAGAGGTACGGCTCGGCTGGGGGGGCCGCTGGGGTCCCATCCCCCCGCAGCGGGGCTGGGCGCGGGGGCGGCCCCTCGCACCGGGCTCGGCACCGCACAAAGGCTCCCGCCCCCCTTCCCCTTGCCTGGCCCCATTCCTCCGCGGGTCGGGGGGGGGGGAGCGGCCCGGGGGGCCGCGGGCGGGGGCGGGCCGGGGGCCGGGGCGGAGGGGGGAGGCGCCCGGTCGGGCCGGGGACCGGAGCGCGGCCGCCGCCCCCTCGCCCGGCCCTTGCCGGGGCTCCGTGGTGGGCGGCGGGGCCCGGTCGTGGCCCGCGGGGGCCCGGCCCTTTGTTCTGGGCTCTACTTCGGTGGCGGCGCCCGGCCCCCCGCAAGCCCCATGCGGGCAGGGCGGGGAGGGGGGGGGTGTCCTTTGTCTGCCGGAGGCCCGGTCCAAGGGGGCTGCGCGGTCCCCCCGAGGGGCGCAAAGCTCGGGTAGGGGGCGGGCGGCCCCGTGCTGTGCTCCCCCCCTGGCCTGGAGTAACTTGCGGAGTCTCACCCGGACCGGGGAGGGAAGGGGGGGACCGGGGACACTGCATGTGTCTGCCAGCACCTGAGCCCGGGGGGGGACACGAGACCCCTCACCCCGTGCTTCCACCCCCCCGTGGGCAGGTTTCCTGTGCCACACAGCCCCCGGGGTCCCTCACCAGCTCTCTTCCCTATCTTACCCCATTGCTACAGCACAGTGCATGGAGCAGGGGTACCCCAGCACCTGTGCTGCCCCTCCTGGGGTGCAGAGGGCAGCTGGGGACGAGGCAGAGCGGTGCTGGCTTCTCCTCCTGCCTTGGGGTGGGAGTGCTGAAGGGGGGGCTCAGTCCCCTGGGAGCAACCAGGCCTGCAGCTTGTGTCCCCGTTCCTGTCCCCCCTGTGCTGGGGCTCCCTGAGGCCGCGCTGACCCCGCTTTTGGAATCTCCTCTCTCCTGCAGCCGACTCAGTTCTGGAAAACTGCAGGATCTGGGGGTCGTGGAAGGAAGCAAGCTAACGCTGGTGCCCACCGTGGAGGCCGGCTTGATGGTAAGCAGCCTTTTCCTGCTGCTCCCTCCCTCTCTCCTTCCCTCCCACTCGTCCCCATCTATTATTAAAGCCCTGGGCGAGGATGCGCTGGCAGCCCTGCGGCTCCAGGGCCCCGGCCCTCGCCCAGGAGGCAGCGCTGGGCTGGGCATGCAGCAGGTTTAATATTTCACAGCTTTCTCAGGGCTCGTGTAGAAATAGTGGAAGTGACATGTCATCCCTCCCCTCTGCCGCACAGACGCCCCCTCCTTCTCTGCATTTGTAATCTTCATTTCCCCCCCCCCCTCCTTTTTTTTCCAGTCCCAGGCATCCAGGCCAGAACAGTCGGTGATGCAAGCCCTGGAAAGCTTAACTGAAACTCAGGTGAGAGGCTCGATGCCGGGGGATGATGGAGGCAGAGGCGGGTGTTGGGGGGGGGGTGCTGCGACCCTGCTTGTCTTCCCTTCCCGAAAGGCTTTGGTGTTTGGTGCCTGGTCTCTAGGTTTCACCTTCAGCAGGGGTTGGGAGCGCTGAGGGTGGTGCCCGGGGCGGGCACCGTCATCCTGTGCAGCGCTGAGCGCAGGGAGGCCCCACGCCGCAGCGCTCGCAGCCCAAACAAGCTGGGAGCTGGGGAGGGCAGCGGCGCTGGGAGGTGAAGTGACTCACTCAAGGTCACGCAGCAGGTCGGCAGCACAGGGCGCTGCTCCTGGGTGCGGGGCTGCAACCCCCCCCTCCACTGCAGAGCTGGGGCTGCTGCCTGCCCCATGGCTGCCGGACAGTGTTGAAGGGGCTGTGCTGGGGGGGGGGGCTCCTGGTTTGTGGGGCTGCAGAGCCTGGATCCTCTTCCCAGCACCCAGAGGGGGCTGTTCCACTTCTCCTTGGAGCCGTCCTTGGTGGTGGGGTGGGGGGGGGGGCAATGGCTGTGTCGTGCCGGGGTGTTCTGGTGCTCACCGTGTGCCTGCTCGGTGGCCTTGTGCTGGGGCGCCGGGTGCCAAGGAGGGGGCGCGGGTGGGGGCTGTGTTGAGAGGAGCTGTGAAGCTCCTTGGTGGCTGCGGGAGGTGTCATGGGGGGGGGGTCCTGCGGGGAGGAAGCGTTCCCAGGGCTGGGTGCGCGCGCAGCCGCCAGCTGCCTGCCGCGAAGGTGGAATTTACCCCCAGCCGCGCAGGCCCTGGCTCCTTTGTTTTCCGTCTCTTGCTGGTGGTGAACTCTCTCCTTCCTTCCTGGCCGAGGCTGCAGCTTTTCGGGCTGAATGATGGGGGTTTCTGAACCTGCTTCGCTGCGTTTGGAGCCGGGGCTGAGCCCTGCGCTGTGCCCTGGCTCCCCCCAGGGCCAGGCAGGGGATCTTGGTGAGGGCATGACTGTGCCCCCGTGGGCACATGGCAAGGACCAAGGCTGCCCTGCTCCTAGAGCCTTTGGCTGCCCATGCTGCCCTTGGCTGCCCGCGGTGACCTTGACTTTGGTGGCTGATTTAACCCACTGTGGGCCAAGGGGCTGAGCTTGGACCTGGAGTGCTGTGCCCGCTCTGGCCTCTGCCTTCCTGCCCGTGGAGCACGGTTTGCTCAGGGGGTGCTGCCCATCCCCATTGGGGTGCAGAGCTATGGAAGGGGTCCTGGGGTCCCAATGCATGTCCTGGGTTCAGGGCTGCAATAGCTGCGGTCCCCCCCACTGGGGTGGAATGTCCTGGGGAGCAGCAGCAGGGCCAGGAGACTCATGGTGCTGCCCGGTGCAGAGGGGCTTTGGGGGTACCCTCTGCATCTGTGGGGGTTTGTGATGCCCAGCAAGGCCCCTATTAGGGCAAGCACAGCAGGGGGGAGCTGCAGGCTGGGGGCCCACTGGAGCCTGGTTTTCCCCTCGGGGCTGGGCTGGGGGCCTGGCAGCCCGGGTGCGCTGCGGCGCTGGCTGCGGGAAGTGGCTCTGCGCCTCCTGCCCACTGCAGGTTCCTCCTGGGCGGGTGATTCAGGAAGCTGGGGCTGTGCAGGAGGAACCGCCAGCACCTGGGGGGCGGGGGGGGGCAGGAAACCACTCCTCTCATTCATGCTTTGCTCGGCGCTGCCTGCGTCATGCATCCTCCTGCATCCTCCGGCAGCGCAGGGGGAGCTGCGCCGGCTTCCTCTGGGGGCGGCGGGGGGCCGGGGTGCTGCCACCCCCTCCCCATCCAGGTGCCTGTGGGGAAGCGGCTGCTGGGCAGGCAGGAGGTGACGGTGATGCCGTGCCCTGGTGATGCCGTGCCCTGGCCCGGGGGGGGGATTGGGGTCTTCCTGGAAGGACTCTGTGCGCTTCCTTCCGCTGGGCACGCTCGGAGCTGCCCCCGCTTTCCAGGGAGCTGTGCCCAGAGCCCCGGCACCGCAGCGCCGGAGCTGGCGCTGGATCCTGCAGCCTCAGCGCTTCCTTCCCCAGCTCCCTCTGCCCGATGGGGTGGGGGGGTCCCGCATCCGGCCCAGCCATGGGCTGTGACAGGGGGGCTCTGGCCCCCTGCCCTCCTTGGCACGGAGCTCCCCCCAGTGCGGGTGTCTGGGTGCTGGGACCCAGTTGTCAGCCGCAGCTGTGCCCAGCTGGAAAGTGCAAGAGCATGGGGGGGGGGGGGGGGGGGGGCATTTCCTCTTCCCCCCTCATGCTCTGTCTGGGCTTGACTTCCCCCTCAGCATCTGTAAGGAGCTGAAGCAGGACAGCTTGCCTGTACTTTTGGGGGTGCCAGCAGGGGCTGGGGGGGCCCAGGGGTGTCTGGGGCTGGGGGTGACGCGGGGCCAGGCGTTGGAGCGAGGCAGGAATGCGGCGTTCCCTGAGTCATCCGTGTTTCTCAGAAGCAGCCTGGAGGGAGGAGGGATTTGTCCCATCCCTGTGGGCCCTGAGCCCCGTGCGGAGCAGCCCCATCCCCTCCCAGGGCTTGGCAGGGTCCTGGGGGACCCCCCGGCCATGGAAGCTTTGAGGGGCCCAAGGCCATCCCCACGGGCAGAGCAGCCTGGGAGGGCTCAGGGTCCTCCCCGGGTGGCTGTGGGCGGCCGAGCAGGCGCTGGGTGGGACGTGTTTGCATTGGAGCGGCCGGGTTTCGCTGAGGGGGGGGGGGGGTTGGCAGCGGCGTGGGGGGGGTGCTGGGAGCCCTGGAGTGCTGCAGGCACCAAACCGGCTCCTGGCTGTGGGGAGCTGAGGGTCTGTGCGACCCTGCTCCTGGGGCTCTTTATGGTGCTGATGGGAAGTGTGGGCTTGGGGTGCTCTGCTCCTTCCTGATGCTGGCGAGGGGTCAGGCAGGGCGCAGGCAGGTGTGAGTCAGATGGAGCAGGGAGGCAGCCCCGGTGCCGGCTGACGTCAGGGGGGGCCCTGGGAGGTGTGCGGGGCTCCCCCAGGCACCTCCGGTACCGAGAGCGAGGACGGTGCTGGGGTTGGTGCTGGGGCTGTTGTGGGTGCTCTGCACCGGTGCCTTCCCCTGCGTGTGGTATGGGACCGGGGGGGGTTCTGAGAAGGACCCCACTCCGGGTCTCAGCAGGGGGAAGGATGGGAACTGCCCTGCCCATCCTGCACCACCCCTTTCCCAACCGCGGGGGCTCCGTGCAGGTGCACTGACGATGCCGAGCGGCCTTGAGGTGATGCTGAGTGCGCGTCCACCGCAGACTGCTGCGGGCAGGGGGCCCGAGGCAGAACAGGACCCATGGGGCAGGATGGGGGCTGCGGTGACGCCTTCCTGCGGGCAGGGGCTCCGCGCCTGCCGTCCTCTCCCGCTCCTTCGCCCCGTAAGCTCCGTGTCTGGGGCGGCAGCGTCTCCTTCCCGCCCCCCCCTTCCTCTGCAGCCTCCGCTGCCACGCTCGGGGCTTTGCTCATGGTATTTATAAAGCTGCTTTTCCCACGGCTTCTCAGAAGCGGCCTCCGCGGGAGGAGGCGCCGGGGGGGGGGGTGCTGAGCTCTGCAGAGGGACCGGCCCTTGGCTGGGGAAGGGGCGATGGGGGCAGGGGGGTGTCTGCTCCATTTGGGCCCCCTCGATTCATCCGGGGGTGCCAGTGGCTGTGGGTGGGTGACGTGCGGCGGAGCCGTGCACGTGATGGGCTGGGAAAGCCGGTCCCTGCTGCGCCCTGGAATAGCGCAGCTGGGGGGGGGGGGTGCGGTGGCGTCATCGCCATTAGCTGTGACCTGGTGTCCTGCCCACAGCCCTGCCTGTGCCACGGCCCTTGAGCTGTGTGGGAGCGGTGCAGCCCCCTCCCCACCAGCAGCAGGAGGGGGGGGCTCCCGTGTTCCCCGGGCACAGATGTCGAGTGATTTATGCCCACTGTGGGGGGGGGGCAGCAGGTGTTGGGGATTGGGGCCCCCCCTCTGCAGCTGCGACCTGGGCAGGGTCACGGCTCTGCTTTTGTCTCTGCGCTGCAGCTGCTCCATCACCTGCCTGCAATGAGGCCTCCGGGGTGGGCAGGGGCAAATCCTGCCCTTGCAGCCCTCCACTGTGCCTTCCCCGCGCCTTGGGGGTGAGCGGGGGGGGGTGGGGGGGGTGGGGGTGGGGGTGCTGCCCCCCCCGCCTTTCCTTCCTCATTGCCCCAGGGCATGGCAGTGGGCACAGCCCGGCCCAGGCATGTCCTCGCCTGCCCCCTCCCCATCCTTCCTGCACAGAGCTTGTTTGCTGTGCCGGGGGTGCAGCCCCCCCCACACCGGCTCCGCGCTGGCACTGGGCTGGCTGGGACAGTGCTGCTGGCCCCGGGAGGTGCAGCTGCGGCCCCTGCCTGTCCCTGCCTGCAGCGGGCTCACCGGGAGGGCACAGGGTGCTTTGTGCCGGGAAGGGCACGAGGGAGAAACCCCCCCCGGCAGCATCAGCTGACGGAGCTGGCACCATGCTGGGGTCACGCAGGGACAACCTTCTGGCTTGCTGCTCTCGGGGAAGGGCTGTGGGAAGAGGGTCATGAAGAAGGTCACCCCTTTGCTGCCCTCATGACCCATCCCCATGGGCCCCGGGGCAGCAGCACCAGGGGGGTCTGTGCCATGGGCTCGCTGCGCACCGGGGCTGACCAAGGTCCTTCTCTCCCCAGGTCAATGACTTCTTGTCGGGCCGGTCCCCGCTGACCCTGGCCCTGCGCGTGGGTGACCACATGATGTTCGTGCAGCTCCAGCTGGCGGCCCAGCAGAGCAGCGGGCAGCTCCAGCACCGGCACCTCATCGCCAGCCGCGGCGAGCCGGGGGCCGCCGCCAGCCCGCACTGCCGGACGCTGCACGGCGGCGCCGGCTCCGGCTTCACCCGCATCCCCGTGGTGCCGGCATCGTGCCAGCAGAGCCCGGCCCCCGGCCCCGCGCCCGCCGCGCCGGCCCCCCCCATGTACTGTAACGCCCCCCACGCCGCGCCCGTCACCGCAGGGATGTTCCGGTCGCACGGGGCCAGCACGCAGACGGTGAACAGCAGCGTGGTCTCCTCCTGCTCAGAGGTGAGTGTTCTTTAGGGGGGGCTCTTGGGACCTTTGGGGTAGGGGAGCAAAGCTGTGCTGCCTGACACCGCTGTGGCAATGCTCTTCCCTGCCTCAGTTTCCCCATGCATGGAACAAGGGGCTGCAGAATGCTCCCATGTCCTGGTTAGGGGCTGGGGGGGGACAGGGTGGGATCCAGGCTCTTCCTCTGCTCATCTTCAGACGCTGCCTGTCACGGTTCTCTGCTGCTGCTTCCGTTTTCCCCTTGCACAGCACATCTGGCACAAGGGGGTGACTGCCGGGATCCCCAGGGGTGGGATCACAGTGCATGGAGGGCTGGGTAACCGTAGTTCCTTGTGTAACTGGGGCTGGTGGTGCCCGCTGGACCTGCTCCTTGCCTGCTGCGGGGGTCACTTGGCCGTTTGGGGGTGTGGGGCGGAAGGGCTGGAGTTGGGGCTGTGTTGGCCCGTGCCGTGCCCAGAGGCTGAGCCGGTGTCTCCCATCCGTGCAGGTGGAGTGCGGCACCCGCAGCAGCAGCTCCCCGGGCAGCAGCCCCGCGCCCGCAGCCCGATCCCGCAAACCCGGGGCCGTCATCGAGAGCTTCGTCAACCACGCGCCTGGGGTCTTCTCAGGGACCTTCTCCGGTGCGTGGTGCTGAGCCCGCGTGAGGGTGTGGGCCGGGGCGGGGGGGCAGTGTGGTCCTTGGGCTCGTTTCATACCCCCCCCCTTCCCACCCTCAGGCACTTTGCACCCCAACTGCCAGGACAGCAGCGGGCGGCCGCGGAGGGACATCGGCACCATCCTGCAGATCCTGAACGACCTCCTCAGCGCCACGCGACACTACCAGGGCATGCCCCAGTCCCTGACGCAGCTCCGCTGCCAGACACAGTTCTCCTCCTCATCCTCCTCCTCGCCACCTGCCTCCCCGGACCTCGCCACCAAAACTACCTCAGAGCCGCTGCCGGCGGCCGCAGCATCCCCCCCCCTGCACCCCGTCGTCCAGTGCCAAAGCCAGATCCGGATGTGCAAGCCCAGCGGTGAGCCCGGCTGCTCCGCGCCTCGCGAGGGATGGGGCTGCTGCCCATCGGGTTTTGTGGCTGGGATGGGCCGGGGAGCCCCTGCAGCCCCCCCCAGGCCAGAGCTGCGCCCCCTTTGCATGGGATCGCTCCCCACAACGGCCTCTGTGGGGGCCGTGTGTTTGACCCTGGCTGTTGGCTGCTCCTTGCACACCTGATTGACAGGCACCAGCTGGGGGGGGGGCCCGGGGGTCTGCAGGGTCTCTGCAGGGGGGGAAGGTTTGGTCCTGCCTGGCCCTGCAGGGCTTTACAGGCAGCACCAGCACCCCGGTCACTGGGAGGGTCCCTGCATATGGTAGAGGGTTTGGGGGGGGACACCCAGGCTCTGGCTCCTCGACCACTGCCGTTTGCAAGCCCATTGCCCCAGGATGGGGTGAGAATGGGTTTGGGGGGTTCCCGGGGTGCAACCGCTGGTGCTGGGGGGGACCTTGTTCTCCATTCAGGGTTTTCTCTTCCTTCTCTCCTGGCCAAGGGGGGGTCCAGGCCAGGTCCTGGTGACACGGCCGGAGCCCTACCCCACGGCACAGTGAGTGTGAGTGGGGGAAACCTGCTCCCCCCACTGCGACAAGTCCTGGCTGGGCTCACCCCACTCGTCCTGAGCCCCCCGGGCCCCCTTGGCTCCAGGATGGGGAAGAGATGCCCCCAAGCCTCCCACCAGCCCCTCGCCGGTGTCCAGCCCCATTGGCTCTGCTGCACCAGGACCCTCCCCTGGACACTGGGGTGGAATTGTTTGGCCTTACAGAGGGGTTGTCCCCCTGTGCCCTGCTCTGTCCCCCCCCCTTGGTGTGTGTGTTGCCACCCACAGCCCTAGGGGGTGATGCTGGAGCAGCCGCAGCACTCGGGGGCTCTCCCGGCCAAGTTTATTCTGGAGCAGGGTCCCTTTTTTCCTCTTTCCCCGGCACTGGAGCCCACGCCTGGAGCTTCCATTGCTCGTCCTCCCACACCGCACAGCAGGGCCAGGCCTGCGCCGGCTGCTGTGCCAGGCTGTGCAGGAGGGCTGACACCAGGGAAAGCCCCCCCCTTGGCACAGCACCACACAGAGGGGCTTCTCCCCACTGGGGACCAACCCGATGCTGCCCATCCCACGGGCTTGGGCAAGGACCCTGCTTTGTTGGGGGGGAGCGGTGTGCGCATCCATAGGATGCCGTGTTGGGGGGTGCAGTGCATCCCCCCCCATAACCCCCTCACCTTTGCCCTCGCAGGGGACCGCTTGCGGCAGACGGAGAACCGGGCGACGCGCTGCAAGGTGGAGCGGCTGCAGCTGCTGATGCAGCAGAAGCGGCTGCGCAGGAAGGCGCGGAGGGACGCGCGGGCCCCGTACCACTGGCTGCCCAACCGCAAGTCCAGCCGCACCAACAGCAACAGCAGCGTCTCCAGCGAGGGCAGCCTGGACCTGGACTTCGAGGACTCGGTGTGGAAGCCGGAGGTCAAGGCAGACATGAAATCAGAGTTTGTCGTAGCATAGAGCCGTACCCCCGGGGGGGGGCCCCGGGGCCGCGGACTCTGCCGGAGGGGGGGATGCTCAAGCTGCCCCCGGCCGGCGGTGGTGTCATTTCTGTTGTCATGGGCCAGATCTCCTCTAGATTTGCCATCTCCTGCGACCGGACGCCTCGGGGCCAATCCTGCCCGTGCCAGGGAAGCGTTTCATTGTTGGCGAGGGGGGGGGGGCAGGGCAGCCTCACCCCCTGGCTTGGCTGGGGTTGGGGAGATGGGGGGTGCAGGCAGGAGCTGCTGCCTCATCCCGCATCCTCCCTGGGCGGGAGCAGGGGGTCCCGGCACCCGCAGGGGGGGGGGTTGGTCCTTGGGGGATATCAAAGCTGCTGCTTTGCTGTGAAGAGGGATGCAGCGGGGTGGGCTCCGGCCCCCCCAGCGTGTCCCCCTGCGCCTGGTGCAGGCAGGAGGAGATGAAGTCTCTCTTGGAGGTGCTGGGGCCCCCCAGGGTTTGGGGGCCGTTTGTTTTCCTTCCCTTCTATATGTAGCATTGCTCGGCTGTGGGGCTGGGCCCCCCCTGGGCGGCTGGGGGGGACGGGACACACGCGTGTGCCTGGGCGCTGCCAGCCCTGTGCCGCAGCCTTGGGGGGGGGGGGTGGGCGGGAGGGGAGAAGCCGGGATGGGGGGGGACCCGGGGGGGGGGGGGGGGGGGCTTTGTTTTGGGGCGGGGTTTCACTTTGTTTTCGGAGGGGGAAGAAGCGGCGCTTCCCTCCGCGGCCGAGACCAACTCCCGAGGCGCTGGGCCCCTCCCGCGGCCTCTGCGCTGCTCGGATTTGGGTTTTTTAACTTAAAAAGAGAAGAAAAACAGCGGTGAAAGCGAGGACTGAGCGAGCCCAGCGCTCGGGGCTGATATTTATAGACGTTACTTACCCGACTGAGCCAATACTGACATAGTCTTGCATAGGCCGTAGGAATCCTTTTTCTTGTCCACCTTTGGGTTTTTTTTCCCCCTCGTCAGGAGATCTGTGCAAATAGAGAACCCCCGTGCTGTGTTTTTTGTCCGTAAAAGTCTTCTTTTTGTGTGTGGGGGGGGAGGGGGAGAGCGGCTTTCGGGCTTTAATATTTTATTTTTTATTTTTGAAATAAATTTGGGCAGTTCTGGATGCACCGAGGCTGCGCCGCGCTCACGGGGAGCCGCTCGCGTACACGGGTGGACATGGACGGCCGTGCACGCGTTCTGCTCTGCCCATCCGTACGTGCACATATAGCGCGCACAGACATGTTCAGTGTGTTGTATGTGCACACACGTGTGCCAAGCTGTGTGCACATAGAGCCGTAGGAGGGTTGGGGTTGGAAAGAACCTTAAGATCATCCTGTTCCAATCCCTTGCCATAGGCAGGGGCACCTCACACCAGACCAGGTCACCCCTGTCCAACCTGGCTTTGGATGCTGCCAGGTAGCACATGCACACCTATGGCCATGCATGTATTCAGCTCTGCCCATCCATATGCGTGTGTATAACACACACAGACATGTTCAGTGTGTTGTATGTGCACACACATGTGCCAAGCTGTGTGCACATAGAACCACAGGAGAGTTTGGGTTGGAAAGAACCTTAAGATCATCCCGTTCCAATCCCCTGCCATAGGAAGGGGCACCTCACACCAGACCAGGTCAGCCCTGTCCAACCTGGCCTTGGGTGCTGCCAGGTAGCACATGCACACCTATGGCCATGCACGTATTCAGCTCTGCACATCTGCATGCGCACACACGGCCATGCAGATGTGTTCAGCACTGCACAGTTGCACACGCGTGTGCACAGCTCTGCTCATACAAGTGTGCTCCCATCAGAGCAAGAGCAACCCAGAAGCATGATGGGGGGTGATGGAGCTGCCCCGTTCCTCCCCCCAGGAAGGGTTTGGGGCTGGGGACCCACTGTGGGGATGTGCCAGGGCCGGTGTTTCCAGCCCGGACCATGGCCTGTGCGCGGTGCTCACCCAACCGGGTGCACCTGGTCCCATCCTGCTGCCCCAGGGAGCTGGGCCAGTTCCACCAGCCCGGCCAGGCGCTGGGGCTGCTGCCTGCGCTGCTGCCTTCCCTCCTGCGTCACCGAGGGCCAGGGCTGAGGGTGGGTGCCCACGATCCCGCTGCCGCCCCAATGCTCCGGTTGGATCCCTGGGGCTGGGCATGGCCGTGCCTCAGTTTCCCACCTGCAGGTTGGTTTCCCTGTGGCTTTATCCTGCCCTGGGGCAGGTGATGGGGTGTGGATGACGCTGGGGACGTGCACCAGCACCATCCCACCTGTGGGAGCCCACAGCCCCTTCGCACCTCGGTGGGGCTCAGGGTGTTGGGGGCTGCGTAGTGCCAGGGCTGGGGGACAATGGGCTGGGGCAGTCCTTGTGCTGTGCCAAACAGGGGGCACCCGCAGGTCCCCAGCACACCCGGGAGCAGGGGGCTGAGCTCTGGGGCAGTTACTTGGGGAGGGGGCAGGAGTGGCTGCCCCCATCCTCTTTACCACGTTCGTTCCCCCAGGACTTGGCTGGGAGGGCGCCAGGGAGGAGGGTGCCAAACCAGAGCCCCATGGGGGGGGACTCAGCACCCCGTGGATAGGATGGGGTCACTCAGATGAGGCCGATGGCTCTTCCCATGGTAGAACACCCGGGGGGGGCTTCGCTGGACCCTGAGCCCCCAGAGGCAGCCGAGCACTGGAGGAAGCCGGGGCTGGGAGAGGAAGCGGCTCCGGTCCCTGCGGTGGCGCGGTGACATGTGCCGCACGGACACCGCGCTGCCAGCACCCGCTTGACGTCACTTCGGGTAGAGCGGGGCCCGGGCCCCCCCGACAGCCCCGGCCCGTGCCGCCAGCGCCAAATTTGGCAACGGGAAGAGGAGCCGGCGCTGCCGGAGCGGACGGTGGAGGCCTTTTAAGGCAATGGCTGCCCGGCTGAGCACGCGTGGGACACACACACACACACGCATGTGCACGCTCACAGCGCCTGCTTGCACATGGGCACGCTCATGCCTGGCTGCTGTGTGCACACGCGTGTGTGCAAGGGATGCACATGGGCAGCTGTGCATGGGGGGGACACGCGAATGATCCTGCTGCAAGTGGTCCCATGGGGACCCCGAGCCCCTCCGCCTGGCCTGGGGGTCCCAACCTCGGGTCCCACCCCATGGCCTCGGCTTGGGGTTTGGGGAGCCCCAAGGGCTGGGGGAGTAGTGGGGATGGGGGTTGAGCCATGCATGGGACAGGCCTGGTCCCAAAGCGTGGCATGGCATGGCACGGCATGGCATGGCGCAGTATGGCATGGCACGGCATGGCACGGCACAGCATGATGCCCACAGGAGGTGTCTGCAGCGTGGCAGGAGGCAAGCTGGGACAGGGGTGCCGCATAGTGCCACGCCACCGGGGTGACATCACTGTGCCCGGGGCCCGCAGATGCTGGTGATAAAGGGGGGGGGCTGCTGGCGGCAGGCAAGGCCGGGCAGAGCCCCACTCCATGCCCAGCCCATGCTCCCATCCTGCTTCTCCTCCTCCTCACTGCCCCCCCCAGCGCCACCGGCCCCCCCGCGCTGCCGCAGGGCCAGGCCCACGCTCATCCCGGTCCTCCCAGTATGGAGCAATCCGGCAGCGCCAGCGTCGCGCCTTTGGTGAGGTTTGGGGGCAGGATGGGTGTCACCCTGTGGGTGCGTGGCCATGCATGGGGGGGCTGTGCCGGCACGGGGTGTGCCCAGCGTGGGGTGCAGGGGCACGGGGGGTGCTGGGGGGGTGTGCACGGGGGGTTGTGGTTGTGCACACAGAGATGTGCAGGCACATGAGTGAGTGCACGGTCCCAGCACGTCCCTGCTGTGCTTCAGCCCCCGGGGAGTGACTGTGACCTGGCCTTGGACATGCAGGGCTTCAGCTCCTGGTGTGGGAATGGGTGCCCTGTGAGTGCAGAAACACCCGGCAAATGCCAACCAAACACCCGGCAAATGCCAACCAACCACCCAGTGAACACCCAATGAACACCCAATGAACACCCAGTGAACACCCAGTGAACACCCAATGAACACCCAATGAACACCCAATGAACACCCAGTGAACACCCAATGAACGCCCAATGTGCACTGGGCAAATAACCAGCAAACACCTGGCAAACACCTGGCAAGTACCAAGCAAACACCCAACAAACACCCAACAAACACCCAATGAACACCCAATGAACACCCAACAAACACCCAACAAACACCCAACGAACACCCAATGAACACCCAACAAACACCCAACAAACACCCAATGAACACCCAACAAACACCCAACAAACACCCAATGAACACCCAATGAACACCCAACAAACACCCAACGAACACCCAATGAACACCCAGCAGGGCCTTGGCCACGGGACTGGATCGAACATTTGCCATCATTGGTGCGGCGCAGCCATGGCGGGTGCCTGGAGCTGAGGGTGCTGTGGGTGCCATCAGCAGAGGCCTGGGGCCCCTCGAGACCCCCCCTCCCCACGCACAGCCAGTGGGTGCGGGCGCGTTGGAGCGGGTGCGCCTGGAAACACCCACAGCGCTCCCGGCACACCCGTGGGCCCCGCGCACACCCACAGCGCGGCCACGGCACCGGCACCGGCACCCGCCCGGCCCAGGCACGCGCGGGGGCCCCTTGCACACCCCCTTGTGCACCCCCATGTGCGCACACCCCACTGCTGAGCCCCACGGCAGAGGGACCCCAGTGGGGTTGATGGTGATGAGATGCAGCCACAAC
Organism: Amazona ochrocephala; assembly: GCA_039720435.1. NCBI lineage: Eukaryota > Metazoa > Chordata > Aves > Psittaciformes > Psittacidae > Amazona > Amazona ochrocephala. The sequence continues at coordinate 30,580,077 of CM077885.1, forward strand.
CCCCCCCCCCCGGTGCACAATGGCACTCATTGGCTGGGCCGGGCCGTGCCTGCTGGCAGGAGCCGGTGCGGCGCGGCTGTGCCAGACGCCGGGTGGGCGATGGATGAGCTGCCGGCGTGTTCCTGGCAAGAGGCAGGAACGCGGCGTCTGCCGGCAGCGGGGTGAGCCCCGGCCCCGTGCAGGGGCTGCAGGCGGCGGCCCTGGGGCATCCGCCGGCTTGGGACACCCCTGGGTGCACCCTGGGCATCGCTGGTGGGGTTCTGAGGCTGAGCCCCCCCGCGCTGGGCCCCGGTGCCGCCGTAGGGCTGAGCTGTGGGGCGCGGAGGAGGCGGGGGGGAGGCCGGGGCGGGAGCTGCTGGGGACGGATCCTGGAATTAAAAACATTCCAGGAACTGACTTTGAACCAGATAAAATAACAAGCGCCACAAGGAATGTCTCACCCCGCCCCCCGGCCGGCCGCGGCCTCGGCCCCACACCGCTCCCTCCCGCCCCACAGCGCTCCTGAAGCCGCCCTCCGCCCCACACGTGTCCCCGGGCCCTTGCACACGCGTGTGCATGCAGAGCACGCTGCCATGCATGTGCGTTTGGTGCCTGTGGGTGCGCAGCCCCTGTGCCCCAGCATGTCTGGGCTATGGGGCCGGTAGCGTGGGGGGCCCCCCCCCCAGGCTGAGCTCCCTGCCTGCAGCCCCCCTCCCCTGCTCTGCGATGGTGCCTGTGTGCAGGCTGCGCACACACGTGTGAACATGGCTGCGCACACACGTGTGAACATGGCTGCGCACACACGTGTGAACATGGCTGCGCACACACGTGTGAACATGGCTGCGCACACACGTGTGAACATGGCTGCGCGCACACGTGTGAACATGGCTGCGCGCACACGTGTGAACATGGCTGCGCGCACACGTGTGAACATGGCTGCGCGCACACGTGTGAACATGGCTGCGCGCACACGTGTGAACATGGCTGCGCACACACGTGTGAACATGGCTGTGCACATGGCTGCTCACATACATGCGAACATGGCTGTGCACACACATGTGAACATGGCTGTGCACATGGCTGCGCACACACATGCGAACATGGCTGCGCACACACATGCGAACATGGCTGCGCACACACATGTGAACATGGCTGTGCACATGGCTGCTCACATACATGCGAACATGGCTGCGCACACACATGTGAACATGGCTTTGCACACTCGTGTGAACATGGCTGCGCGCACACGTGTGAACATGGCTGTGCACACGTGTGAACATGGCAGGGGGTGTGCACACCAGACCCCCCCGGCTCCCTCCCAGCCCAGCCGGGGTGCAGAGGGTCCCCCCGCGGCCACGGGGCCTCCCCGGTTCCCCAGCCTGGCCCGGGGCCACGGCCGCGGCAGCCCCGCGTGCCTGCGCGGTGATATCACCGGGCTGTGGGGCCCGGGCGCAGCGCCCAGCCCGCTCCCCGGGGACCGCGCTGGGGTCGGGGCAGCAGCCGGAGCTCGGCCCATTGCTGCCGTCCCCACGGTGCCGCGCTGGGAACCCGCACTGGGAGCCCCAGCCTGGCTGCCTGACCCTGCCAGCAGCAAAGACCCCAAATCTCCTCTCCCCCATCCCCATGGGCACCCCCAAAAGCATCTCCCAGCTGGATGCGCTGCGGGAGGGGGCATGAGCTCCGCCTCCCCCCGTTGGTTTCCACAGGGGATGGTGTCGCAATGGCCCCGGTGACACTGGCGGGGGTCTCCCTGTATCACCCCAACCCTGCAGCCTGCACCGTAGGGTCCTGGCTGGCACGGGCAGTGGGGCCGGTGGGGACCACGGGGCCCCGAGGGCTGCTCCGGTGCGTCACCGTGTTTACAAGGACCTCGAGGAGCCCTCGTGACATCCATGCTTGGCCCTTCCAAGTGGCACCGTGCCACAGCCGCCGCGCTCCCCCCAACCACCACCACGACGTGCAGGGCTGGCGTGGGGCCCGATGCTGGGGGGGGGGGGGGGCACGGAGCTGCGTGACCCCCCCCCCCGCCGTCACCAACCGCCGCGCCGAGGAGCAGATGGGGCGTGCGCGGGGCTATATATAGCGGCGGGACCCACAGGTAGCCATGCGTCAGCGCGCTGTGACGCAGCCCCGGCGAGCAGGCGATGCTCGGATGCATGCCCTGCGCACACCCCAGCTCCCCGGGGGCTGCAGAGGCCCCCCCCCCCAACCCTCCCTTGGGTGCTGCGGGGGGTCCCCGTGTGTGCCAGACGCGGTCGGAGGATGCTCGGCCCTTGGCTGTGCTGTGCGTGGGCACACGCCTGCATGTGTGTGTGCATGTCTCTGCATGTGTGCGTGCACGCCTGGGTGCGCGTGGTCCCTATAGTGTATATTGTGTCTCCGCGTGATCAGGGCTGCGTGTGTCACCGCGTGTGCTCACACTTGTGCCCGCATGTGCGTGGCTGCAGCAGTGTCTGGGGGTGCGTGCTGCTGTGTGTGCATGCCCCCACATACGTGTGTGTGTGTGTGTGTGTTTGCCTGGGAGCCCCTGCATGCGTGTGCATCCCATGGCCGTGCTGCGTGGCCCGGGGCCACGGTGCGTGTGTCCCCGCGTGTTTTGCTGCACGCACACGCTCTGCGTGTGTGGCCGCGCCGTGTCTCTGTGTGTGGCTGCGCGTGTGCGTGACGGCGGTGGCCGGGGGTGACTCAGCCCCCAGGCAGCCCAGGAATGCCCCCTCCCCGCGGCCTGCGCTGGGAACGGGGCCGTGCTGGGGGCGATGACACCCGGCGCTGACCCAGACCTGCTGGGAAGATAAGGCGGGGGCACCTCCTTCTGGGAACCGCGCTCTGGGGGTGGAGGGGAGCGGGGGGGGGGGGGCAAGGCTGATGGAAGGGTCCTGGGGGGCCCAAGGTTCGGTTGGGGAAGAGATGGGGAGGGGGCACCCCTGGGAGCCCCAGGAGCAGCCCCTACCCATGAACAGGGCCGGACGTGGGGGTGCCCAGGACAGGGGTGCGGGACTGGGGAGCTCCGGCTTTGGCCCCCCCCAGGCAGCCAGCACCACGGGGGGCTCCTGCGGCACAGGCAGGGAGGGGTCTGTTGGGACTGGGGGGCTCTGACCCCTTCGGATGCCCCTGGCTCTGTGTACAGGGGCTGCCCAGGAGTCCTGGGCACGGTGCAAGTAGCTGGGGTGCTCCCCTCTGGGACGGGGGGGGGCACAGCTCGGGTTCTGTCCGGCCTCTCACCGGCGATTCCCCTCCGTCCGCTGGATCCAGGCCGGGTTTTCCCTCGCCGATCAACCAGACCCCTGGCTTGCCCCGGCGGCAAAGCCCGGCCCGGGTGCCCCGAGCGGAGCGGGACGGCACCGGGCGCCCACCGCGCTCCGCAGGATGGAGAGGAGCAGGGGCGGGCAGGGCTCTGCGCTGGCTCCATGCTCCGCTCCGGGCCGGGCTCCGCTCCGGGCTTTCCGCGCCGCCCCGGCCCCGCGCGCTCATTCATTCATAGATCTCCCCGCGCGCTCCCGGCTCATTCATTCCCGGCGGCGCGAGGGAGGCCCGTTGCCGTGGCAACCGCGGCTCGGGCAGCGGCCCCCCCCCCCCCGCCCGCACACACGGTGCGTCCGCATCACCGGGGAAGGGGGGGGAATGCGCTCAGAGGGGGGAGTTTGCCGGGACCGGGGGCTCCCCTGGGGCTCAGCCCAAACCGCTCTGACACCCCCCCCCCCCGGTGCTGTTGCCACGTCAGCTGGGGGGGGGTCCCCACCCCGGGCCCCGCTGTTTCAGTCCTGGGCTGGGATTGGCGCATCCTTGCCCCCCCCCTGCTGTGGGGTTGTGGCGCTGAGCTCCAGCCCTGCAGAGCACAGACCCCACATGGAGGGGAGAACCCCCCCCCGAAGGCCCCGTGGGCTTGCACTGCAGGCTGGGGGTGTCAGAGGCGTGAGCCGCCTGCCCCCCCCCGGTCCCGTGTGTAAGTGTGGGTGCAGGTCCTGTGCGTGCACCCGCGGCTGCGTGTGCAGGGGGCTGCACAGACCCCGTGTCCCCATCTCTGCTGCAGCCGCACAGGCAGCCCAGGCCCGGCTGCGATGGCGTCACGATGCTCCTTGGGGTGCAGGGGCCTGTGCAGGTGGGGGCTGCAGCCAGGGCATGGGGTGAGCTGGGGCTGGACAAAGCATCCTGATACCCTCATCTGCTTCCCCAGGACATCAAGTGTGAGGCGCCATGGCCGCAGGGCGCAGGGGAAGCTGCTGCTCGTGTCTCAGCTGCTGTCCCAGCCCCTCGGTGGGCTCCAGCCCAGAGTCGGAGGTCTGAGCGCGGTGGGTAAGTGCCACTGGGTCAGCGTGGGGCTGGATGGGGGTTCGTGCACCGCTGCGCTTGTGTGCCCCTTGCACAACGGCTTCTCTCGCAGTTTGGGTTTGTGCGTGTTGACGTGGGCAGACAAGAACATGGGGGTGTGTATTGATGCTTACTTGCGCTCCTGGGTGTGTGTCTGCATACGAGGCCACACACGTGTCCCTGCTGCCTGCCCATGACCTGTGCTGCGCACACGCGTATGTCAGGGGTTGCCCTCGCATGCAACCGTGTGCGCTTCGGCTCCGCTCGCCGGGGCCCTGCTGCCGGGCAATGACTCACGGGCTCGCAGAGGAAGCCCTGACTCAGCCCTGGATTCCTGCCTCTCCCCACCCCCTGGCCGGCCATCGCGGCCACGTGGAGCCGCAGGACCCGAGCCCCGGCTGGGGGCTGGGGCTGGGGCTCCCCGATGGGCTGCTGGGAGCGGTGCTGGGGATGTGCCCCTCCTATGGGCTGTGGGGACCCTGGTGCTGCCCTGAGCTCCCGCCCGGGAGGGCTCACCCTGCACTGGGGGCACCTGCAGGGGCAGTCGCTGATCTGCTCTTTCCCTGGCCCGAGCGCTGGGTCCCCTTATTGGGGCTGCAAGCCCTGGTACAGCACCGGCACCACGCGTGGCCGGGGCCGCTCCACCTGCCGTGGGCTTGCTGTGGCTTTGCTGTGGGTCTGGGGTGCAGCAGCAGCTCCACCTGCCCCTGGCGCTCAGCCACCGCTGGCACCAGGCTCTGTGGCATCTCTGACTGCTGGCCCTGTGCCTGCTGGGGGTCTGGGGTGCCACAGTGTCCCCAGGAGGCACTGAGGAGCTGGGCATGGGCAGGAGCTGGTGGCCACAGCAGGGAGCGGTCAGCGGTGCAGTGCTCGGGGTGCTGTGCCAGTGGTGCCATGCAATGCTGGTGGTGCCATGCAGTGCTTGTGGTGCCATGCAGTGCCCAGGGTGCTGTGCTGGCGGTGCTATGCAGTGCCCAGGGTGCCGTGCCGGTGGTGCCGTGCAGTGCTGGCGGTGCCATGCAGTGCCCAGGGTGCAGTGCCGGTGGTGCCATGCAGTGCCCATGGCACTGTGCCGGTGGTGCCATGCAGTGCTGTTGCTGCCATGCAGTGCCCATGGCACTGTGCTGGTGGTGCCATGCAGTGCTGTTGCTGCCATGCAGTGCCCATGGCACTGTGCCGGTGGTGCCATGCAGTGCTGTTGCTGCCATGCAGTGCCCATGGCGCTGTGCCACGGCACGGGCAGCCTCTGTGAGTCAGAGCGAGGTGGAGCCGCTGCCCCTCCGCGCTCACCCGGTTCCCAGGCCCCGCTCGCCAGAATCACTTTCGCAATGACTGGGGCAGCCGCCCCGGCCCTTGCCTCCAGCGCCCGGCACTGCTGAGCTCGCCCTGGCGCCCGCAGGGTGCCCCTGCCCACGCTGCCCGCAGCCTCCTGCATCGCTGCTGCGCCTTGGCACGGCTGCTGCTGGGTTTGGCCCAATCCCCTTAACTCTGCCCCGCACCGGCTCCTGCCCCCGGTGCTGCTGAGCGCTGTGGCCTTCACCCTCCCAACCGTGTCCCCTCTGCGGGGCCGGGGTCTGGCGGGTGGCACTGGGGGGGTCACAGCGTCCCGCCGGAGCTGCCATTGAGCGCCGGTGGAGCCAGGGTGAGTCAATGGCAGTGGGGACACGCGGGGACGCGCGGCCATGGGGAGTGACTCACAGTGAACCAGACAAACAGGCGAGTCCTGCGGAGCCGCTGCGGCGCTTCCTCCGCACCCCGGCAGCACCGGGGAGCCACCGGTGCGCCCCGGCCACCGAGCCCCCGGGGCGGCAGCAGCCTCGGGAGCCGCGCGCGGTGCCACACGCGGGGGTTGAGGCCTCTCCCTGTGTCACCGCAGTGTTGTGTTGAGGTGCAGCGGGGGCTGTGGTGGGAGCTGGGGATGGGGGGGGCTCAGCCCAAGCTGGGGCTGAAGCTGCTTCTGGTTCAGAGGGAGACGCACGGCTCCCTGGGGATGGTTTGGGAGTCTTCGGAGGCGTGAGGATGGACTGGTGCCAACTGGGGAGCAACCGGGGGTGTGAGAGGGAAGCAGTGAATACCCCCAGGGAGCTCAGTCCCGAGGATCTGCCTCTAGAGGCTCCATGGCACCCGCCAACGGTGCTGAGCTGGCAGTCGGGATGGGCACAGGGGGACCCCCGGCTCCCACCAGGAGCTTCATACAAGCTTCATACCAGCCAGTTGTGTGGCTGCAGGGTCCTGAGGGGCTCCGCTGGGGCAATGCTTGGCTGGGACGCAGAGGTTGCTCCAGGAGGGAGCCAGCACCGGGCCGGGCATTGGCAACCCCAGGCAGCAGCAGCGGCAGATGGTGCATTTGAGGGCATCTGCCTGGGGAAGGGGCAGCAGGGCTGGTACCAGGCCAACGAGGGGGACCGGGGGCTGCTGGAGCTGGTTGACCCCAAAGCAGCCGAGGAGCTGGCTGGGAGCTGGGGCAGAGCACAGCATGAGGCACCGTGTGCGACTGCTGGCCACGGCACCGGGGACTTCCAGGGCCAGGGAAAAAGCAGAGCTTGGCCAGGGGTTGTGACGGGTAAAGAGGCTGAGTCAGTTAATTACAGGGCTGCCAACCCAGCATCGACCATGGCAAAACCATGGAAGAGCTGATCCAGGCTGTGATTAATGCAGTGCTGGAGTGCAGCGGCACAACCGCTGCTCGCGCTCGCACGGCCCTGCCTGTGGTCCCCGGGTGAGGGGTTCTTTCCAAGCCTGGTTTTCGGGGGACAGCAAGTTTCCAAGCACAGCAAAGATCATTCCCGGGCCGGCAGCGGGGGGAAGGGGAAGCGCTGCCGGTGCCCGGTGGGCGCAGGATGCTGCTGGGTGCAGGGGTGACCGGGCGCTGGTGGTGCCGGGCATCCCCGAACCTGAATTCTCCCTGGAGCTGCAGTGGGGCCGGGGTGGTGCTGGGCCCGCACCTGGGGTTTCTCAGGTCCAGGCTCACCTGGGCTGGATCCGAGCGGCCTCTCCCTTGGCCCCAGGTTGTAAAACCCAACCATGTGCAATCGCACCAACCCACGCTGTGGCCTCACTGCCCCGGGTACCCTGCGCTCGACTGCCCGGCCCCAGCAGAACGCAGCCCCTGACCTGTGCGTCCCTTCTCTGCTCCCAGTTTTGTCTGTTCTCAGCCCAAAAGGTGCTTCCTGCGGTCCCTGCTGCAGTGGCAGCGCATGGGGCTGCGAGCATGGCAGCCCCAGCACAGGCTTTATCACCTGCAGCAAGTCCCATGCGTGTCCCAGGGCCCCGTGTGCGCCCTCGCTGGCACAACCCAAATGTGAGGAATGTTTTGCGGTGAGGCTGGGAAAAGGGTCATCCGCTCACTGGATGCTTTTAATGCCTTTTTTCCCCTCTCCTTTTTGCTCTGTTCTCCGCTGTGTTGTGGGTTTGGCCAGGGGCCCGTGTGTGTGCGCAGGCATGTGATGAGCTGGGTGTGATGGAGCTGCTGAGCGCTGTGAAAGTGCTGAGCTGGTGTGAACCCGAGATCCCCCTCTCCTCCTGTAGAGCCCTTCCTGGAAGCGGCTGTGGGGAACGTCCCTGCCCGCTGCAGGACGGGGGCAGCCGGGCCCATCCCCGCAGCGTCTGGGCGCCTCATAGAGGAGGGAGAGCCCCAGCTGAAGGCTCCTTGGGTGGTTGATGGGATGGGAGGTGGGTGCAGGCTGCGGGCGGCTCCTGGCTCTGCTCCTCTCATGCACAGACCGTGTTAACCGAGCGCCCAGGCGCGAGCAGTTGGGTGTCATGTGGGAGCCAATTGCATGTTCGTGCATGGATTGATTGGGCACGGGAGTGATCACGCATGTGCTGAGTGCGTGCTCGCCTGTGGATTCATCCTGCACTCCCGAGGGAGCAGTGTGTGCACACACGAAACGCCGGTGCCTTCCTGCAGGGTTAACTGCCTGCAAGGGCTGGTGCTGGAGGAATCGGGGCGCCCGCATCAGCGTCCCCCAGGGCTTGCGCAGGAAACCCTCGGGTCTTAACAGGGAAGGGGCAAAAGGGAAACTGAGGCCGAGGTGTGAGCCCTGGGGCTGGCGGGGGCCGCTCGTGGGCGCTGCCCCGGGGGAGCTCTGCGCCGCTTCCCCTTCGCCTTCCTCACGCTTCCCCTTCCCCACGGCGGAGCGCGGGGCTCTGCGTGTCCTGCCTGGGGCACGCGCTGAGTCAGGGGCAGACCGGGAATAGAGTCGGGCCCCTGACTCACGCCTGCGTGCGAAGCGCCCGCAGCACTTCCCCAGGAGGGGGGGGACCCAGCCCTGTCCCCCCCCGCCCAACCCCCTGTGCCAGCCCCTTCTCACCCCCCCAGCGTGACGGAGAGCTCCCCTTGCACACGCGTGTGCATGGGGGTGCGAGAACACCGAGCATCCCCTGCTTCCCGGCCCCCCATGGCCCCGCCAGCTCCCGGGTATCCCCCGCCCCCTTCCCGCCTCTCCCGGAGCATTTTCCCGCAGTGTCTCCATTGATAAATCTGGAGCGTTGCCACGGAGACGCTGCAGCCGGGGGGGGGGGGGGGCAGAGCTACCGAGGGGCCGGGCGGGGATGCCCGGGTGCAGGCGTGTGATTGCACACACACGTGGTTGCACACGTGTGTGCAGCAGCTGAGGTGTGGGTGTGCACATACATGCAAGGACTGGCGTGTGAGCCCTGTGTGCACACACACGTGTGCAAAGCTGAGTGCATGGGCTGAGCGTGCAGGGCTGGGGGGGCTCCGGGACCCCAGCCTGGGGCTGCACAGGCAGACAGGGCCCCCGGCACTGCCCGGTTGCTCTCCTGCAGCAGCGCCCTGGGGCCATCAGCCCCAGTGGGGAAACTGAGGCATGGGGACGGTGTGCGATCCATCCCCGGTCACTCAGGGACAGGAGTGTGTGCTGCCACCACCCCTGGCCACCCGCTGCACGGCGGTGGGCCCGGTGGCACCGGTTACACACGTGTTTGCACACCCGTGTGCCGTGTGTCGCACGCAAGGGGCTGTGTGAGGTGGCCCTGGCCATCGGAGCAGTGCGGGTGTGCACACGCGGGGGTCTGTGGGCAGGCAGCAGCCTCCATGCTGGAATGTGGCCGTGTTCCTGTGTGTGTGTGCATGCGTGTGTTCTTGTACATGTGTGTGTGTGTGCATGCGTGTGTTCTTGTACATGTGTGTGTGTGTGCATGCGTGTGTTCTTGTACATGTGTGTCTGTGTACGTGCATGGCCCTGCGCTGGGTGCTGGGGCCCTCCGGGCTGCTATGGGGTGTTTGGGGACCCCGTGGGGGGTGGATGCCGGGGGTCTGGCAGGGCTGGAGACCCCATGTGCTGCTGTAGTCCCGTGCGTTCGACCCCGCCGACACGGGCAAGAGCTCTATGCTGCTGGTGCCCAAAGTCCTGAGCCACCCCCCGGCAGGACTGCGGGGTGCTGCAGGAGGTGCTGGGTGCCAGGATCAGCCCCATTCGCATTCAGGAGCCGTGGGGGGACGCGGGCAGGACCCCACAGCAGGGGTTGCGCGGAGCACAGCGCAGCCGTGGCACCACAGAGCACACGCGTGTGCATACACGTGTGGTGCCGGGCGGGCAGGATCGGTGCCGTACGTGTAGCGTGGCTGCCCTCTGCTGCCACCGCCACGGCAGTGCTCAGCACCCTCCGGTGCCACAGGCACCCATGGGCGCAGGGCCCCCGGGGGACAGAGCGGCCACCAGGGCTGGGGGACATCCTCTGGGGCACCAGGGAGGCTTTCGGAGCATCGCTCTGCTCCCCGCTGGCTCCCTGACCCACAGGGACACAGGCGGGCGGCGGCGGAGCTGCGAGCTGGCACCGGCGAGCCGGGACACGGGCTGGGGCAGGGAAGGAGCCGGTGATCCCACCGAGCCTCACAGCAGCCGCCAGCGCTGCCCGGCCACATGCGGCTCAGCCCCGGCCCTACCGAGACCCCCGGCAGCCGCTATGGGGCTGGGCACCGTGCTTGGGCACGGTCTCACCCATCCGCAGCCCCACACCAGGCAGGGCAGGGGGCCGGGCTGCAAAAGCACCACCATGGGGCAGGTCCTGGGTGCCGCGGGGCAGGGCAGGGGCAGCAGCCGCATACGGGGAGGCTGCAGCGGCTGAGCACAGCTCGGTGCACGCAAACACTTCACCCCCCGCTGCCCACCCTGCTGGGCTGAGGGCTCTGCAGAGCTTTCGGTTCCCCCCCGGTGCTCCCGGCAGCGCCCTGCCCGCAGCCCGGCCCCTGTGCGGGAGCTGCGGGTGTAAAACGGGAACCGCGGCCGCTGCTTCCCGGATCTCGCCGCTGGGCCGCTCGTTCCAAACCACGAGCGGGGCGGGAGGGAAGCGGCCGCTGTGCTCCCCCCCAGCGCAGCCGTAACCCTCTGCCGCAGCCGCGCAGCCCTGCCCGCAGCCCCCAGCACCTCGGAGGGCTGCTCCCCTCCGGCGTCCCACATGTCCCCCCCTTTGGCTGCATCCCCTCCTCGGCACCCCCCCGGGCTCCCCCCAGCCTCGCAGGCCCAAGGGGAGGCTGCAGGAACGCTATTAGATGTGAAATATCCCCAACCTCCCTGCAGCTGGGACCAGGTCCGCAGCTGGGAGGCAACTGAGCAGCATCACTTGTGCCCGATTGCTGGGCTGTTAAAGCAGCGGGAGGAGGGGAGTTGGTTTCTGCCCTCGGTGGTCCCTGTTGCTGCTCGGCCCCACGCTCCATCGCGCTGTGTTGGGAAGCGGGTCACATCCTGCTCCCAGTGCGGCAGCGATGCTGGGGAGGCAGCTTCCTGGGGCAGCATCAGGCTGTGGCATCAGCGTCGGAGTGGCCTGCGGGAGGATTTCCAGCACAGAACAGGACAACGTGCCTGGGACGTGGCGGTGGGGAGCTCAGCACAGGGGGGCTGTGGCCCACCTCTCCCTTCAGCTCACCCCGATGGCAGGCTGAAGGTGCCCATCTCCTCCTGGGCAGTGATAGGGGGAGGAAGGGGCTCCGGAGCTGAGCTCCCCCCAAAGCTCCTTGCTCCGGGAATTGCTGCACCAACCTGTGCAATGCTGGAATCCGGCCTTTCCCTGCACACACAGGGCTCCCCGGGCAGGCGCGGTGCTGCTGGAGGCAGGAACGTTGCCTCTACTTGCCTTCATTCAGATCAGCTCTCGGGGGAACCTTCCCGACTCATTTCCCCGCCTTAAGGTGGGGGGGGAAAGGGAAGGAATCGCATGGGTTGGAGCTGCAGGAGAGGCAGCGCAAGGGAGAGAGTGACCCAGACAGCCAAGAATCTGCTCCGCTGTCGTTTCTCATTCCCCCCCTGCAGCACAGAGGGAGAGGTTGGGTTACAGCCTGGGCGCTGCTGGCGGGGAGCGGGGAGGCACCGAAGGGGGACGGAGCAGGATGAGCTCATGCGAGGCCAAGGGAACCTTCTGGGCAGGCAGAAGAGCCGATGCTGCATCTCGGGGGGGTTCTGCAGGAGCGGCTGCTCCTGGTGTCGGCAGCAGGAAAGCAGCTCCTCTGCAGTCCCAAGGTGATCTGCATTCCCTAGGGCAGGGAAATGGCAGCACTTGGGGACTTGCAGTGAGCAGAGGGAAGCGGAAGCCCTGGGGCCCTCGGGCAGGGAGCTGTGGCGTGAGTCGTGCATGGAGGGAACCCAGGGAGTAGGAGTTCCGATGTCCCATGGCGCCGGTGTGTGTGATAGGAGCGATGGGGTGTTCTGGCAGTTTCTTCCCCTGCTGACTGTGGATAAAAGCCTCCCTGCATCCCCAGCCCTCTGTCCTGCAAGGTCACTGAGTGTTTGTGCAGTGGAAGCGTGTTTGTTGTGTCCTTGGGTAGCATCTCTTGACCTTAAGAACTCCTATGCTGCAAATACTCTTAGATGATGATTAATGAGAGCTTATATAACCCAGATGAGTCCTTAATACATCTGGTAGGTTGACAAGAGTGAAGGTGGGAGAGAAACACACGTCTCTGTCTGCTGCTGCCTTTTCCACACCGGAGTGGCCATGTTCTGACCCTGGCAGATGCGGATGCGGGGGGAGATCCCACCTACAGAGCCCTGTCAGGAGGGGCAGCAGCCAGGGCAGATCCCCACATGGGTTTTCGGGGATCCCATGGGTGCTGCTGCACCAAACTGAGTCACCATGGCACAGCTGGGAGGTAAAAGGCTTTATGCTGGTAAAGCACCGCTGTGTAACCAGTGCTGATGGTGCTGGAGGAAAAGGGGTACAAATACCACGTGCTTCAGCCCTCCGGAGGTGCGGGGACACGACTGAGGGAGGCAGAGCAGCTCTTTGTGGGACCCCGAGTTGGTGGCTGATCCGAGGCTGTTCTCGCTGCATGGAGCTGTCAATGGCATGGGTTTGATCTGCTCTTCCAGCCAGGATGGCGAAACCGACCGCCTGGACCCACATGTGAACCCCAGCTGTGTGCTGGTGACACACAGCCAAATGTCTCCAAGGCACACATGGGGACAGAGGCAGGGCCAGGGGATGTGGGCAGTGCTGTGGCTGGGCAGGAGGTCAGGCTATGGATGGATCCTCGACATGGGAACAGCAGTATGAGCTGAGGAGACGGCACAGCCCTTGCTGCTGCCTGCAGGATTTTAGGTGTGAAAGCAGCACTTGTGTTCAGCTGGTTCTAAATTTTGGCTCTGTTTGGGCAGGTATTGATGGTGTGACAACAGAGGATTTACTTTTCCGTGATGTGGCTGAGAAGCACAGCATTAGTCCCTGATAAAACGGCTTCTCAGAGCCAAGCCATTTACATGGTCTCCTTGGTTACTGCATTCTATTTTCACCATCCTCCTAACCTCAGCCTGGGTGCACCGGCATCCCCAGCTCCAAATCCCTTCCCAACCTCAGCCTGGGTGCACCGGCATTCCCAGCCCTGAATCCTTTCCCAACCTCAGCCTAGGTGCACATGCATTCCCAGCCCCGAATCCTTTCCCAACCTCAGCCTGGGTGCACCGGCATTCCCAGCCCCGAATCCTTTCCCAACCTCAGCCTGGGTGCACCAGCATTCCCAGCCCCGAATCTCTTCCCCATGTGAGCTCGGGTGCACCAGCATTCCCAGCCCCAAGTCTGGAAGACTGTCCCCTGGAAGAATGGAGCATTGCACTGGTGCTCTGAGTCAGGCTCTTCCTTCTCTCTACCCCAGCAGCTATTGCAGATGAAGCCCCTCAGCGTGGCCTCTGCCGTGCCCATCACCAGCTCCAGACTGGTGGGGTATCACTGAGCAGCAGTCGGAGTTGCCGCTCCTCCAGGTGATGCCTCTGTGCCTGTGGATCCCTGTCTGGGTCCATGCATCCCTGTCTGCAGTTCAGCCTTCTCCTGCCACACGCAGGTACCTGCCCCCTGTGAAGTGTGTGCTACTGTAAACCGAGGTGAGACCACTTCGTACTGGCTCCAGATTCGGTCCTTGCTGCTGTAAGGGACAGGGATGGAGCAATGGAGATTGGGGCCCTGGGCATGAGGTGGTCACTCGTTGCAAGGGGATGGTTCAAGACAATAGGAAGAGCTAAAGCTGGGAATGGCAGCGCTGAGCTCTCACCAGCACGGATCAAGAGCTGAACTCAATTTCCCAGTGCTCAGGTTTGGGTCCCTGGGTGCTGCTGCCTCCTGCTCGCCTCGCCATGCCCCCAACCCCTCCGCTTGCAGTGGCTTTGTCCTACAACCGGTAAATCCTGGTCATGGTAACTCACAGAGGGGAGCGCGGCGCTTCCTGCCATGGCAACGGTGCGATTGCGTCAGGGGTTTTGTTTCTCAAACTGCAAAGCTGCAAAAGCAACTCCCTCAGGGAGAGCAGTGAGAGGGAAGGGAACATTCTTGTTCCTGTGGCCTTTGGGACTGACAGTTCCCAAACTCCAGACTGGCTCAGTATTTCCCTGGTGCTGCCAGGTCCAAGGCTGGCAATTGAGACAGTGCGTGGTCTTGCTGGTGTCCCTCTGCTGCGGAGGCTGCTCTGCTTCGCGGCACAGGCTGACCCTGCAGGGAAGCCAGGACAGAGCCATAGATTAGGATGGAGGCTGGAGGGAGCCCCTGGTTCAGTCCAGCCTCACATTCCCTCGTGCTCTGCCATCCCAGCAGACACAAAGGGTTGGGTCTGTGGTTAGTGCTGGCTCTGCAGCAGGGGCCGGGCAGCGTGCTTGCCGCGCTGGCTGCGCCTCTGCTGCTGCTGCTTGCAGGAGGGGTGGTCCCGCTGCATGCTTAGGCTCAGGGGGAGGAACATGATGCCAGAACATGTGAGCAGTAGAGCAGGCTGGGACTCGGTGGCTACGTGGCTTTGGGCAAACCAGGAAGGTTAACAGGGCTTCAACACTGACCTGCATTGGCTTTGTATGAGGAGTTCAAGTCAGTTAAAACCCATGTTTGTGCCTTCATATTTGCAGTAGGGATGGCCTCTGGAGCAGGCTGGCGGCCCTGCTCCTCCCCACCAGCATCCCAGGGTGGCATCCTCATCCTCAGTGTGCGTGGGAAATGGCTCTGTGCACCAAGGTCACTTCATGCACCCTCATCGTGGACCACAAATGCTCCTACTAAAGCATCTCTGATCTAATCCAAGTGCCAGGGAGGTGAGCTCAGCGCTGGGCTCTCCTCTTCCTTCTTGCAGGGCAAAAACTGATTTGCAGCCTCCAGCGGCAGAGGAGCCTCCTTGCTCCTCCTTGGATGATGGATCATGCAGAATTAGGTGGAATTACCCAACCCAGGCTTATTCAGTAATTCAAACCCAGAGTTTGACACCGAAGAACCCCCCTCAAATCTGGAAGCAGTCCTTCACAGTTTCACCCTGGTTTTAACTATTGCTCTGGCACTGAGTGTTGAACCTTTTCTTCTCCTTTTACTGCAAAACTTTGCAGATACACTCAGTATCTTAGATTGGTTTGGGTTGGAAGGGGTCTTAAAGTTCATCTATGTATATGGTATATATCTATGTATATATCTATGTATATAGTTGCTAATTTGCTCTCAGGACCAGAAAGTTATTAAGTTTTTTCACAGTAAGGGGGCAATAACGGTTGGTACATCATCAATACTGGTTTTCACGTGCTGGCCCTGCATGCGTGTAGCACTGCAACACAGAACCGGGTGGTGTGGTGAGAACTGCACTGAGGAGGAACGAAACCCCTCTTTTTGTGTGCAAACAGCTGAGATTGGGCAGAGTGCAATACCGAGATTCCTCTGTATTTCACAATGACTATACATGCTTGTGTCCAAAACAAGCCCTTTCCTGGAGACCCTAGGCATTACACTTCTGTAGATGGAGACACGTTAAGTAACGAAAGAGAGAGGAAAAGCCCCATTTCCTTGCTCTAGGCTGCCCAAGGGCTTCACAGAACAATAGTGGGCAGAAGCCTTCGCGTTCCACTGCGGTCTCTGTCAGCGCTGGGTTAGGAAACGCATCGCGTTATCTGCACACGCACAGTGCTGCTCTCAGCACCTCCAGCAGCACTTACTATTCCGTGCCACCCTGCTCCGACCGGGAACGCTCCATAGGGGGAAGGAGGTTGGATGCACATCCTGCTGCTGGTGGGGAAGGACGTTTCCAGGCAGAGCAGACACGAGGTGACCTCCGAGCACCGTTCAGCCTTGTTCTCTTCCTTTCCCCCAGCTCCTGCCCACGCTTCCTCTGGTGCATTTCCTCCTGCCAGATAAAACACAACTGTTTTAAGCCAGTTTTACATTTTCTATAGTTATTGGAGGAAACAACTGGAAAAATCTTTATTTTTACAGCTTTTTGAACCTGTCCCTTGTGTTCAGCTTTGCCACAGTTTTCCCTTTCAAAAAGTAAGTTTTTAACGCTGAGGACATGCTTACCTTACAAAAAAAAACCCTTTTCAGTATTTATTAATGCGCTGAGCAAAGTAGTTTTATTATTACTAAAAACCCCCTAATTTATGCTTTGGAACCAGCAAAGAAGCTGTTCATTCACTGGTCGGGCTGCAGCTGCCCTGCTGCAGGACCGTTCCGCTCCGCTGCCACAGGAGCCGGGATAAGGCAGAGCTGCAGCAGGGAGCGGAGCCGCCCCGGGAGGCTCTGGGGCAGAAGACGCGGCCATGGGCCTGCTCTGACAAGAAGACCGGCAGCCACGCCACGGAACCACGCTCTGGTAGCCAAGGCGCAGGGAGGCGTGGGGACAGCCCGCCCCGCTCCGAGGAGGGGAGAGCGGAAGCGCAGCGCGCTGCGGCGCCGGAGCCAGGAGCCCCGGCCCGGCCGCGGGGTAGCCCGGGCCCAAGATGGCGGCGGCCCCTGAGGCGGCCCCTTTGTCTGCAGCAGCCGCCGCATTGCCGCGAAGGGCGCGAAACTGGGGCAGCGTGGAGACGCCCCCCGGGAGCCGCCGCAGCCAATCAGCGGCCTCCACTTCCTTCCTTCTCACAGGGGCACTCCCCGCCAATGGCATCCGCGCTCCCAGCCAATCGGAGCCGCCCTCCGCGCCCCGCCCACACGAGAGAGGCGGGGCCGGGGGAAGGAAGCGGTGGTTTTGTGCGCGCATCCCCCGCCCCTCGCCCCCCGCCGCGCTCATGAATATTAATGAAGTCCTGTCCAACCAGGAGGCGCAGCGGCGGCAGCGCTTTGGTGTCGTTGCTCGCCCCGCCCCGCAGCGGGGTTAATCTGCATATTCATGAGGCAGGCGGGGCAACGCGCGCCCGTTTATAAGCCACCGCCCCGCCAGCCCCGCCGCACATCGCGTTGAGGCTTTGAAGTGCTGCGTGGACGCTGCTGCGCCAGGGCACCGGTAAGGCGCCCGCGGGCTGCGGCCGGGCTGGGCCGGGGTGCTCGGAGCGCTGGAGCGGAAGCAAGCGTGTCTTAGGGCGTGCAGGGCTTGCTCCCTGGGGCAGTCCGGGCGTGGCGCCCGCTCCGCGGCGTGGCCGTCCTCCGGGACGTGCGCGGAGCCCGGCGGAGCTGCTCCGGCTGTTGCCGGGCAGGAGAAGGGGCTGGGAGGGCCGAAGCGGTCCTGAGGAAACAAAATGGCGACGAGCCTCGACCGTGCAAAATGGCGGCCAGCGGGAGGAGGGGCGGTGGAGCGCGCCTGCGCCGGTGGGCGGGGGGGAGGGGCGGGGCTGGCGGTGCGGGGCGCGCATGCGCGATGGGGAGCGGGAGCGGCGCAGGGACCCCCGCGGGAAGCGGCGGGGCCTAAGCGACCTCATTGGCCTGGCCTAGGCTGAGGCTCCTCCGCTGGTGCCCGGCCGCGGGTTTGCTCCCTTGTGGGCTCTTTTCTGTAGCGTAAATCGATGCTTCGGTGGAGCTGGAGCGTGTGCCCTGTGCGGGGCTGTTGAGGTGCTAAGAACGGTTGCAGCGTTGAGGGAGTGTTTAATTCGGGATGTTGACTCCGCAGGTCAGAATGGCATCGGATGAGGGAAAACTCTTTGTCGGAGGCCTGAGTTTTGACACCAACGAGCAGTCGCTGGAGCAGGTCTTCTCTAAATACGGGCAGATCTCTGAAGGTAACGCTGCAGTGCCCGGTTGGATGCTTCCACCTGTTCGTCTCGTTGTGCTGGTGCTCATGGCTTTGGTTTTTTTGCTTTCTCTCTTTATAGTTGTTGTGGTGAAAGACAGAGAGACTCAGAGGTCCAGAGGTTTTGGCTTTGTTACTTTTGAAAACATAGATGATGCTAAAGATGCGATGATGGCCATGAACGGGAAGGTAAGGAGGCTTTGGAGCAGCTTCTTTATTTCTTATGGCATACTAAGAGAAGTTATGTAGAAGAGCAGATGAATAGTAGTATATTAACACAATTTAATTACCAGTTGCTAAAGTTGTACAAACTGGCTTATATGACTAAAAAATAGTACTGTTTTATAGGAATATCTGTATATGCCTGAAGCATTAATTGTGCACCTGGATTGATTAACATGAAGTAAAACCATTGTAAGAAGTAGTAGCCTCTGGTACTGTGTAGCTGGTAGTGCAGGTGTGTAACTCATTGTATGTGTTCTTTCTGCTATTTAAATACTAAACTGGTGTGCTTTCTACTTGCCAGTCTGTAGATGGACGACAGATCAGAGTTGATCAGGCCGGAAAGTCATCAGAGAACAGATCTCGTGGCTACAGAGGGGGTTCTTCTGGGGGCAGAGGCTTTTTCCGTGGGGGCAGAGGTCGGGGCCGTGGCTTCTCCAGAGGTGAGTGGACGTGGATCACTTGAGTGCATGGGGCAGTGGGGGTGTTTGTCAGAATGCTTAAAAACCCATGACCTGTGTTTGTTGAAGGTGGTGGAGACAGAGGCTATGGCGGAAGCAGATTTGATTCCAGAAGTGGGGGATATAATGGCTCCAGAGACTACTATAATAGCAGGTAAAGTCATCCCACGTGCTAGTGGGCTGTTGCAAAGCTCTTTAAGCCCATTGCCTTTTGGACATATGTGTCTATAGGCTTCGGAAGCAGTTGAGCAAATATAAAGCAGGTGAATGTTTCTCACAGCAGGAGTCAAGGTGGCTATGGAGACAGGTCATCAGGAGGATCATACAGAGACAGCTATGACAGTTACGGTAAGCCCTGGTTCAAATGGGAATGACGAGTATGTTTGCTGTAGGAACTCTAAACCTTCTGACCCTGTACTTTTGAGTCTGGAAATGCTCAGTCGGACTGTACCGCTATTGCCGTTCTTGCCCATAAGAACCAATCTGTCAGGCTTTGGACATGGTTGTGCCAGTTAAGTTCCTAATTTGTAATGCATGTGTAGGAGTTGCTTGGATCTAAGGCAAAGGGAGCTTTTAAAATACATTCCTCAAGCTTGAGACTAAAGACAAAACTCGGATGCCCTAACAAACTTTAATCAAGGGTGGGGGAAGTTCTCTTGCGATGTAGCCAACTAGCACTAGCTTCTGAAATAATGAAAGGGAGTAAAATGCTGGAACTTGTCTATGCTTCAGTGCCTTTACAATTGTGCCTGCTTCTTGTCCTCAGCTACACACAACGAGTAAAAATCCTTCCTGACTCAAGATCGTCCTTCCAATGGCTGTATTTATAAAGATTTTTGGAGCTTCGCTGAAATGGTTATTGTGTAGTACATCTACTTGTATTTCCACTTTTGTAGTATTATCAGTTTGAATCTTGTCAAACACAGCCTGACAGCTTCTGATATGAGATGGTCTGATTAGACTTTCCTTTGAAGAAAGCTCGGCTTTCAAGTGTTTTTAATCTTTTTTTGAAAGCACTTCATGTTTTATTTTGCCCTCCCATGACGAGCCAAGGTGTTTTTGCTTTTGAAAGTGGTGAAGTTGGGGCCCCAATTCAGTTTCTTTTGAGATAGAAAGGACCTTTAATTCAATGTTCACTGGAAGCTGAACAAGCTGTGGACTTACCTTTTTCTTTTTTTAAGTGCATTACCTTCGTCTTTTGTAACATTCCTTTAGTGTAGCAAGGTAGGAATGCAGCCTGGGTACAAATTGGAAGGCAAGCCACCTTGATATATCTAAAGAGAAACTTGCTTGTATGTTCAACCTGCATAACGGTATTTTTACTGTTGTAATGATGTAAATTACCCAGAAATAGACTTGCAAACTTACCATAAAAGAGGTTCTTGAAAATGTTTATTTATATTGTCCTTTTTTACTGGAAGAAATATGCATATTCCATTGATATTGTATTTGAAGTGGTAAAGGATTCTTGTATACAGTTTTCTTTGGCTTTACGAAGCCTATTAAAAGACCGTCTGAAATGAACTCTGCTCCTGACATGTACATTTCATTGCACAACACAATCCTTGAAGACCAAAGAACAGTCTTTAGTAGAGGATGTCAGAGGAGAAGAAAGTGGCAGTGTAAGAGCGAGCCAGAGTTACTGACCAGCTGCTAGATCCTAATCTGAATCGGTCTTGACATGTGAATTGAACATACTTTCACATAAGAGGACTGAAAGCACATGCTGTTGGATGCTTTAGCACTCAAAGCCTAAGTCAGAAGCTGAGGGAATGCCAGTGTTAGGTAGGATGATTGATGTTTCCTTAATGCTGAAGTAGCCTACATTGACAAGCTGTAGTAAAGACTCAGTCCTTTAGTAACTGGACTCGGTAGGAACTTGCAGAGTGTTCACTGGTAGGTAAATTGCCGTGATTAGGTAGCTTTGTCATTGCCTTACAAGTTCTAAGAATTCTTTGCTAGCATATGGAAACTGCAGTGTCCTTGGAGAAAAGAAGTGTTGTGCCTCCAACAGAAACCTCTGAGACGAAAGCTGCTCTCTTGGCTAGTTCATATGTGGAAATAGTCCTGTAATTCGAGGTAACTCCTTTTGCTCATGTCCGCATCCTTCCTCTTGTTGAGAGCTCATTTGAAAGTCTAATGTACCTGTGAAATATTCCTTTGGCAATTTTGGTCAACTGAGGGAAAAATTGTAACCCATGCCGTATGCAACCTTTGGCTTGTGGCACAACTTCGGTTCCACAGATCAGAGATGGGCATGCAGTCATGTCTTGCTAGTAGGTATGGAAGCAAGATGGGAAACGAATTCCCTGACTCGATATGTGTTCATCTATTGAGAATCTTTCTAGACTTCATTAAGTTGCTCACTTTAATTGTAGCTTTCTTTGCCATCCTACTTGTTGCCATTAACTTTTTCCCATAGCCCACACCTCCTAAGCAGCCATGTCAAAGTGGTTAACTCTCTGCTTAGGGATCAAATGATACATTGGTTGGTGTGTCCAAGGCATCAGCCAGCCCGGAACAGTTTTCCCAGACTGTGCTTCTGTGGTGTGATGGGTTCAGCGAATGGCTTGTGAAACCCTTGTATCTGATGTGACTCGTGCTGGGGGAGGCGGGTGGCAATGTGAGGTCTCCAGCTGATACCTCTATTAATGCACCTTTGCTTTGGCAGGCTGAAGAGAGGATGGATACTCAGCATTGAAGCTAAATGGAGATTTGAGGAAGGAGAGCCTTCGGTCTGAGGAATCGGGACCAACACGGTTGTTTGCCAGCCAGGTAAGGTCTGTTCAGTCCCTTTTCCTGAGCCAGCAGGTTCTGCCTGTTGCTGTTAGTGGTGATGTCAAGACTGATGGTTTCTAGGTGAAAATTTCCATGGTTTTTCATCTCCCTTTAAATTCAATGTCTTCAATTTGTTGCAGCAATGAAATGTATCAGAAGACCCAGAAGAATGGCCACTGACTGGAGAGGTGGAGATGAAGAGCTTGGAGCAGTGGTGTTTCTGATCTTTTATATAGATGAATGGAACAAGGAAATCAGTTAAGCTGGAATAAAATACTGGAATGTTGGAAAAAACCCATGGATCTCCATAGTGCTTTTGTGGGGAAAACACAGGAATATTGGATGTGGCCCAGGTGTTCAATGTGGGTATCTGGTGTGTAGCCCAGTTAAAACCACAAAATGAACCTGTGCTGTTCTGGTTGGGGGGTGAAGAGAGCACCTTCAAGGGCAAGTTTGAGGAAGCAAGTTGCATCTCATACCCTTGAATTACATGAAGGTTGTGCATCTGCAGAACTTCAGTAAGGAAGGGAGCTGTTGGATGAGAAATCACATGACCAAGGAGTTGGTATTTGTAGACCAGAAGCTCATCTTCCAGTTGAAATGGTAGAAAATAAGTAATTTGCACTTAAGTGCTAAGTCTTTTTTTTGAGTTTAGATAATGATTTCCTTCGCTGCGCATTGGAGCAGCTGAAGTTCTGGGGAAAGCTCAGATGCGTTTCTGCTGCTCACAGAGGTAGCAGCTTAGATGACTTCATTCCTGCTGGCCCGATGGGCTGGCATGGGGCTCCAAAATGAGGGTGAGACCTGCCAGAACCACTCTGAACTGATGCTCAGGAAAAATGAGGTCTTGTTCTCAGGTAAAACCTGAAAATGGGGCAGCTCAGTAACGAGGGTTTACACCCCCAGGGAGGCTGTGATGAATGTATTTTAGGGAGCTTTGAAGAGAATGGGGCAGGAGGCTGCACTGGTATTGTAGGCAGGAGGGTTTCTGATGGTCTCTGCTGCCGTGCCCACCTTTTTTTGTGTTGAAAGAGCGGTTGATTGCTTTATCCTGCTGCTTCCCTTTTAACTGTTGCTTCTCTGGTTTTTGGTTTTGCCCTGCTTAAAGGACACTCCTAATAGCAGTGTGTTACGCAAAGAAGCCTGTTTGTACAGCCCGAGTGACTTGGGAGGCGTCACATGGGTCTGGTGACAATGACAATGGCTGCTGCAGGGTGTTTGAAGGGCAGAGTTGATGGTGCGTTCTCCGGTCTGTGCTCTAAAGCCTGGTTGGTGAGGCAGGCTGGGGCTTGCCAGCCTGCTGAGGTGTAGCCGCTGCTCCTGCTGTTCTTGAGTCAGCTCCCCTGAGCGGGCAGCAGAGATGGAGGCGGGATGCTTGGCTGCAGTAAATAAGCTAATTAAGTGGTAAAGCAGCTTTAAAACCTCGTGCTCTTAATAAGAGATGCTTTATCTTGCTGGGGAGTCCCAGGCACAAAGGCATTTGGTGGTGAGCAGGGGTCTTGCTGCTGAAGAGGCTGTGAGAGCCTTGGGGCTGCATGTGTCTATAGAATAGGAATGATTATCGAGCTTCCTTCCTCAAACCTACTTTTCCTTCTTTTTTTAACCTTTTCCAAATTACCTAAATGAATGGGATTTAAAAAAAGAAACCAGCCATTGCACTTTTGGGGGCTGTATCCAGCAATGCACCAGGGAGGAGATGTGCATTACTGGAGGATTACTAGCACAATGTGAGAAACCTTTGCACTCGGGTGATGTTTAATCAAATTCAAGCTGGAAACACAAGGCGTTATTTGAAAGACCTTCCTTGACACCAGGTGCTTAAACACAGGCAGAAATCATTAATAGGCGCAAAACTGGCCGGCCCGGTTATTTTTGGCAGTGCTAATTGTGGCGCTGCGTTAACGCTGTGTTGCTGGGTGGGTTGAGGGAGCAGGGATACAGGGCTGGATGCAAGATGAAGGGGCCGGGGCTGTCGCGGCCTCTGCGGCGGGAGCTCGAAGGGGGCGGCCCGTTTCTAGACAAAACGCCGTTTGCTTCAAGGCCGTGTGCTCGGGAGAAGTCGCAGCCGAGCGGTGGCTGAGACCCCCGGGTCAGCCCGGGGTTGCTGTGCGGAGCGCGGCCGCGGTTAACGCTGGCGTTGGGAGCGGAAGCGGCCGCCCTCAAAGGCGGAGCGGCGCCGGTGGGTCGCGGCCTGCGGCTGGGCCTGCCCGGAACGGCGCTGCCCCGGAACGTGGCGTGCGGCTCCGCCGGGTCCGGCCGGGGCGCTGCGCTGCGCGGCACCGTCCCGCCGCCTTCTTGCGCCCGCCCCGCCGAGGCTCCGCTCCGCAGCGCCGGGCCCGGCCATGCCGCGGCCGGAGCCTCTCTGCCTCCTCCTCCTCCTCCTGCTGCTGCCGCACGGCGGCCGCGCAGCATCCCCCTCTCCTCCGCCCACCCCGGGCCCGAACAACGCCACGGGCGGCACCCGGGCGGCCGCGGGTAACGGGACGCAGCCGAGCCCATCGCCGGGACCGCGGCGCCCGCCTGGGTCAGGGCTACTGCCGGGGTCGGGGCTGCCGGTGCTGAAGCGGGCGGTCTATGTGCTGAGCGCGCTCTCGGCTTTAGCCGCGCTCTATTTCCTCCTGCGGGCGTTCCGGTGAGTGCGGCCCTGCCCGGGGAACAGCCCCGGCTTGTCCCGCTCTCCTCCCGGGGCCCCGCGGCCGAGCCCCGTCTGCCTTGGGTTCCCCCTCCCTCTTCCTGCCAGGCCTGAGCTTGGGTTCCCCCTCCTTCCTCCTGTCAGGCCTGAGCTTTGCTTCCCTGAGCATCCATCTGCGTCCCGGTGCTTCCCTGCGCATCCCCCTGGCAGGGGTGTGAAGCGCTGTAAACTCACACCGCTGTTAACCACCGCAGCGATGGAGCCTCCCAGCCCCGTTCATTTAGGCCCCGTTTCCCGCAGGGCTGTGCCGCGGCAGCGCCCTCACCCTGCGCTCTCTGTTCCCCAGCCCTAGGTCGGAGGGACCCAGAAACGAGCGAAAAACTCATTTCAGGTTGAAGAAACCTCAGCGGAAGAAATACGGGCTCCTGTCGAGCTATGACGAGAACACGGAGATGGCCTCGCTGGACAGTGATGAGGACACCGTGTTTGAGATGAGGAACCTGCGGCGGTAAGCGGCTGCTTTGTGTTTCCCTCTTCCTCATGAGGGGCTGAAGCTCCTTTTCCAAAGACGTGGGAGCTTTGGCACGGATCCTATAACCAGATCCGCATGAATTACACTTCTGTGTGTGGTCTGCCTGCGTTGGCACGCAGGCTTCATCTCGCCTTCCTTCAGTTAATGTGACCAAGTGCACTGAAAGGGCTGTACCCCGGGTTGTTTGAGCTCCGCTTTGTGTTGAGCTGGCCCCCAGGAGGGACAGAGCCCTTGCGTCCAAGCTGAGCCTCCCCACATCAGACAGGAAAACAAAACCTCCTTGTTTTTCCAGTATAGGAACTTCTCCTGAGCTAAACCTCACGGTGCCATTGAGGAATCCGTTCCTGCTTTCCCAGTGATGTGATTTCATCCCCCGGATGACACAAGTCGGGTTTCTCTGGAAGCTTTTCCAGGCTGAGGAGGAATGTTGCCTGCGTGTGCTCGCTGTCTGGCCCCTCAGCTCCCCCGGCTGTCGGAAGTGATCTGCCATGCTGCCCCTGCTCACACTGATGCTGGGTGTCTTCTTCTTTCCAGATGATTTGGGACCAGCGGCACCACCTGTGCAGACTGACCAAGGGGCTGCAAGTCCGGCGGAATCACCAGTGCTCGAGTCTTGTGTTCTATATTTGCTTCAAATCACTATTAATTAACAGTCCAAACACTTCCATAGCTGGGGCAGGGGAAAGGGGACCAAAGCTGTTTTCTTCACACACGTTTTTAGGGAAGGGTGGAGCTGCAAGCTGAGTGATGCTGCCTTGGCTGCTGTTACCTGCATAGGGAGGTGCTGAGGTGAGCGTGACTCCTGGGTGGATGCTCAGCATTTGTAATCTTACCACTCTGGACTCAAGTGCTGCAGCTGTGTATTTGATAGGTGCTCACATCCCTCTCTACTTACTGTGGCAGTCAGCTTGATGTACCAGGCAAGTGGATTCCTTTACAGGCTGATCCTCACTCCTTCATGCAACATTAGGTTACTTCTTTAGGAAGTGTCTCTGTAATCAGCTCTGATCTGGTAGGAGCTGGGAGCACCCTTGTTGTCTGTTACACTAGTGGTGGGTGTGGATGGTGTCGTGTCGGTTCCAAGAATGAGTTAAATGCATCGATTTTCTTGTAGTTGCACGGTGAGCAGTTACACGAGGTAGTATCAGTGACATGAGTTTACAAAGACATGTTTACAAAGGAGAGGTCCCCAAAAGGGGAATCACTCGTGGGGCCATGAGTGTTCAGCCTGTTCTGCCCAGCTCCAGTGGGGTGTTCACCGGGGGAGTGTGTGACATGGACCAAGCTGCGGGATGTTGAGCTGCTTTCTCTGTGATCCCCTGAGGAAGAGCCGGAGCACTGCAGTTTGTCTCTGGCACCTTCAGTGCTGGTGTGATGAGTGACCTGTCTCTGAGCATCCGATGGCTGGAAAAGCAGGACCCAAACCCCTGCAGGTTGTGATTCATAAACCAAGACAGCCCTGGCTTGGAATTACTCTCTTCTTGAAGGGTACTGGAGTCTCACTCCATGTGCTGGTACTCAGGCAGTGTCAGCCCAGCAAACTGGGATGTTCCTGTGTAACCCATTGTGTTGGTATTTGGGTTCTTACGGTGCAGGACCAAATGTGAATGTTAGAAGGTCACTGTTAGGTGGAGGTGCTGCTACAGTGGTGAAACTGCTTGCTCAGAGCTCCTGTTTATGGCACGTTTGAGATTCGAAGGGAAGCCCGCCCTTGAAAACTATGGGTACTGCAGACCTGTATCCTCAGGTCCCACCCGACCCGAAACTGGTAGTGCCTTTGTTAGGAGAACCCAAGGGAGTTCCCCTGCAGGTCAGGGAGTTCCCCCATTGACCTTGCCTTTGAGATGAAGTTTGAGAAAGCTTTGGGGTAATGGTTCCTTCCTTTTAGCTAGCAAATCCTCTGTACGTAAGGGGACAAACCTCAGCAGAAAGAGCTGTCCTTACCAAACAGCAAGGACAGTTCTGCGGGGGGGTCTCTGCTGCTCCGAGGCCCCTCCTGCGGTGGCCAAGGGGGTGATGTGTGATCCTGGTGCTGTCCCATGTGAGGGGCAGTGTTTCTCTGTAGTGGGTGAGGTTTCCTGGAGAAGCATCACTCAGGTGCTGCCTTGCACACGTGCAAAAGGTTTTAAATCTCTCTCTCTGTATTTTTAGTAATGCTGTCATGTGAGCACAGCACCTGGATGTGCCCTAATTTCGTATCGTTTGTATCCTTTCATGCCTCTTTTAGGTACTTTCTGCTTGTTTAGCTGATGCGGAGATGAAAGCGTTCGCTGCGTTCCTCTGTGCGGATGGAGTAATGGCTAAATCTGGCCGTTGCTGCCCCTTGGGTGATCAGAGAGCTGATGTGTTTGATGCGTGGGAGCGTGTCTTCCTTGATCCTGCGTAGCTCGGTGGGCCTATGCACGTGCTGATCGCTTCCTCTTCAGCTCCCTGCGCAGGGCTGAGGGCTCTGTGCCGGAGCTGGGTCAGCGGGGCTCCACTGACGTGCCCCTGCTCAGCGTTTCGGCTGCCGTTCCTTGGCTTTCTTTACCTGAGCTTGCTCATTCTTTCGGCTCTGCTCCTCGTTAGCCAGGTGGGGTTTGCAGTTTTGCCGTTTCCTTACCTTGCAGGAGTGGACGGTTTCTTCTTAGTGTTCAAAGTTGGATGGGTTTGATAAGAGGAGACCTCGAGCCGGAGGTCCTGCCACGAGCGGGGTCTTGCTTGGATTTGATTTAGCTGTAACAGATAACGCAGCATTTGAGCAGGGAAAGGTGCGGAAGGCATCAGCCAGAGCACATAATGAGGTCTGGATTTTGGTGCTGTGCATGCACGTGGTAATGGAGCCAAGGGGGCACGTGTCTTCAGAGTCTTTAAAGGGTAGAGAGGGAAAAGGTGATGGTGGGACTATAGCATGGCATTGCTGTCACTTGTGCTGTGATCCTGTTTTGGCCGGGCACGTTTGAGCTGTAACCAGTGCCCCTGTGTGGCCTTTTGCATTTTGCCCTGAAGCATCCTGAATCGTGGAGGCCTGGTCTGGATTTGCTCTTTGCAGGCCAGGACCTTGCCTTCCTGCTCCCTTAAAGGCATTTTCTCAGAGGAGATGACAAAGGTGCTGAGCGCAGATGCGAGGCTCCTTTGAGGACAAGTCTGTTGCTTGGCATTGCTGCTCCATGCCTCCTGGAAGAACAAATCGGAGCTGTTGGAGCAGCTTTTCCTCCCAGTGGTGGAACAGCCCACGGGAATCGGAGCAGGCTCTTTGGGAGGGGTTGATCTTGCTAAGGAGAGTGGCTTTTAAAGCCTCTCACTGCTTCTGTAATGAGAGAGCAGCTGAGTGGTTACTTCAGTTACAGTTGTAGGTACTTTATGTGTATTTGATACCGGTGTTGATAGCCTCATAGGTATCTGCACCGGTTGGATCTTCCAGTAACATTCCAGGCTGGGTTTAAATACATGGATGCAAACAGACACATGTGTGCCTGCAGACACGCGTGTGCTCAGAGCATGCGAGGCAGCGCCGGTGCAGGAGCTGCGTGGCTGCAGGGCTGTGGCTGTGTGCCCACGCAGCACCGCTCAGAGCACCGTGTGCCTGGCCCTGGGCAGGCTGTGCCTCACCAGCTCCTTTTCTTCCTCCAGGGTGAGCCGGGGCATTGAGGGGGGGCTCTGTGGACTTCGACCTGCACAGGGCTCTGGGCACTTGTGCCAAAAGGCTGCTGGAGCTGCAGGGTGATGAGGGCGATGCTGCAGTCACCAGCCTGTGTGTGTCCCCAGTAACAGCTACAGGGTTCACTTGAAACAATCCCAGTTGTGTAAAGCCAAAGCCTCATTTCTTAGGTTTATGTAATTGCCCTTCTGATCTTCTTGGGAGGCTGCATCGAATCCTCTGCTGTTGATACTGAGCTGCGAGGCAAATCGACTGCACCGTCTGCTGAGGTTAATGAGATTGACTGAGCATGATTTGAGCATCAGCTCTCTGTTGCTCGTAACATGCTTCTGTTTTGTTTCCCTCGTACGTGGGATCTGCCGCGCTGGGAGAGGGACCTGCGGTCCGAGCAGGTTGCCAAGACGTCAATAAACCAGCTCCTGAGTGCATCGTGTTGCCTGTGCTCCCAGGAATGGAGGAGCGAGCCTTTCACCTCCTGCTTCAATTGCTGATTTAAATAGCAAGCAGCCCTGCACAGATTGTTTTACCATGGTTTACAGCATCCCCCCTCCTGTATTCCTGACACAAGTGGAATAAAGCATTCCCTTCCCTTGCTCCCTCTGTGGTTCTGTGGGGCTGGTGCCATAGTGGAACCTCTCTCTGCCTGAGCTTGGCAGCAGTTACACCATTAACCTGCTCCTTGTGTTGGAGCCACACATCCCTCATTGCCTGCTGCTCACCTTCACCTTCATCTCAGGGTTGGTTCCAGTTTCCCAAAGTCTCCTCCCTTTTCTTCCTCCCTGTCTGACATTAATCCCTTCTCTTGTACAGACGACTTCAGTAAAATCCCTACGAGGGTGATCCCAGCCTCTCTGCAACAGAACCAGGTTATATTTTGCTCATTTGGGAGCCCGATGGGGATGTCCCGGCTCCCCAGTCCAAAGAACTAAAGCCTGAATCAAATGAAGGATGTTCCCTGGCGCTGACATCTGCTTTTCACCCATCTCGTGAAGGAGGGTGGTTGTGGAAGCTTGGCCGTGCAGATGAATGGCACTGGAGAAGCCAGAAGCCGAGTTCCCCATGTCCCTGCTCTCCTCGTGGCATCCTTGCCCTACAGGAGGCAAGTGGCTGCATTGGCTGCATGGTTTAACCTTGTTCTTGGCAGGGGCTTCCATTGGAGCGGGCAGGCGAGGGCCGGGGCAGCGGGGAACCCTGTAGATGGCACTCACAGACCGAACATGCCACTGGCAGCACCCACTGAGGCTGGAAATGGATCCTGCTGCCTTACAAAGGCTCCCTTGGAGGTGCAAGTGCCCCTTGGGGTCTCTTGGCTTCAGGGCCGGGGAGCAGCAGGTTTTGGGGCAGCTCTTGGGGAGCTGATTGCATGGAGAGGCTGCTTCCAGCTTGCGGGTGCTGCTCTTGGCCCCGGCTTTACCTCTGCCGGGTTAACCTGGCCCTGTCAGTGCTTGTCTGCAAAGGCTTTTTGTGATTCCGGATAACCCTGATTTGATTGAATGAAGCTGTAGGCTCCTTGCTCACACCGGTGCTCACCACTATGAAGGAAAGGCTTGTCCATGCAGGGCACAGTTGTCTGGGGCTGGTCCAAGAGTTTGCTCCCTTCTTCAATCCATGCTTCCCAGTCCATGTGCCTCCGGGCAGCGCACCGCGGCGTTACACCAGCATGGCAGACGCCAGCCCCACCACAGCAGCACCCTTTGGCTTTCCTTGGGGAGCTGCTGTGCTAAGTTAGCTGCAGTGCTTAACAAAGGCATGGAGAGCATTCACCGGGGCAGTCTGTGGGAGATGCTGGGAGATACAGTAGGGTGCAAACCGAGTGCTTGCTCAGGTTGGATAGAAGGAAGTTATCCTTCCTTATATCCACCTCCCACCCCTGTGAGGGTGCTGAGGCGCTGGCACAGGGTGCCCAGAGAAGCTGTGGCTGCCCCATCCCTGGCAGTGCTCAAGGCCCGGTTGGACACAGGGGCTTGGAGCAAGCTGCTCCAGCGGAAGGTGCCCCTGCCCATGGCACTGGATGAGCTTTAACGTCCTTTCCAGCCCAAACCGGTCTGGGATGCTATGATTCGTGTTCATTCCCAGGCTCAGGGGCTGGCAGCCCCAGTTAGCACTAATGGCTGTGGCCTGTTCATGTGGGATTACCTGCACATGTGTTGTGCTCCGCACCATTTCCCTGTCCCTGCTCTGTGCTCTCCCCTCTTGCCGAGGGGAGGCTCTCGCTGAGGTCTCAGGCTGGCGCTGCCTGGGATTCCAGTCACAGACACAAGCTGGCGGCATGGATCTGCTCTGGATTCATTTGAAACTCCCACTTAACGCGTTCTTGATGCTTTGGATGCAAATTTCCTCCCTTGGAACGGGAACCGCGGCCGTTTGCTCTGCCGAGCTCCCCTGATTTCGCTGGCCTGTTTGCTGCGGCAGCATCGCACCTCGCTGTGCTCCGTGGAGTGCAAAGCAACCTCTGCAGCACAGCCCTGGGGAGGAGCCGCCTCTCGGCTTTCTGCTGGCGGAGGAAAGCCCTCGGCTGGGTTTTAATGAGGGTTCACGGTAGAATCGGGGCTTTTTTCGGTGTTTGTGGGCATCTTAGAGCAGCCTCGCAATATCTGGCAAGGAACCTGGAGAGGGGCTTTGGACAAGGGATGTAGGGACAGGACAAAGGGAATGGCTTCAACCTGCCAGAGGGGAGACTGAGATGAGCTCTTAGGCAGAAGCTGTTCCCTGTGAGGGTGCTGAGGCGCTGGCACAGGGTGCCCAGAGAAGCTGTGGCTGCCCCATCCCTGGCAGTGCTCAAGGCCAGGTTGGACACAGGGCTTGGAGCAAGCTGCTCCAGTGGAAGGTGTCCCTGCCCGTGGCGCTGGATGAGCTTTAAGGTCCCTTCCAACCCAGACCAGCCTGGGGCTCTATGCTGTGGGTGGCTTGGTCAGTTTATTGCTCATGCACTTGCTGAGCCTCTCTTGGAAGAGGAACTTCCACACACACGTTGTTAGCTGCGCTCAGTTTTGCTCCCATCCCTCCAGCCCCTTTGCAGGGAGCAGCTGGGGCAGTTTCCTCCCCCGATGCCCCAGACAAGCTGGTGGATGTGCTCCCGCAGCGCTGCGTGGTGCTGGAGCTGGCTCCAGTCGCTCCTCTGCGGTGGGATTCAGGCTGTGCGCTGGGAAGGTGGTTGGAAACACTTGAAAACTGCAGCAGAGGCTCCTCTGATGTCTTCTCTGTTCCGCTCCACAAAGCTCCTCCACGCAACGAGCAGGAGCCTTCTGTATCGAAAATTAGCTTTACTTAGTTGGCTTTTTGTCTAAACCCTCCTTCTGATCTTTGCGTTTTCCCCTCGCATGATGGAAAGGTGACTGGAAGTGGCGCTTCAGCCACCAGCGCCTTTCCTTTGGAAACGGTTGTTTTTGTTTTAACCATTTCTAAAGGGGGCTTTGCAGGGGAGAACGGAGGAGGGGGTTCTTTTCAAGTTCCACTGGGGAATAGAAGTATAAAGGAAGGAAATGATCATAACGGGGCTGGCAACGGAACAATATTTTTTTTGGAGTACCAGAGCTAATTGAAGAAGGAATTCACACAACAATTTCTGCAATCTAAGGATGGGTAAACATTAAAGGGGATGCTGCACTCCTGCTGCATGCTAATGTGTGCCTGTGCGCAGGAAGGGAGACCATGTCCCCACAATTAAATTGGAGATGAACGTCTCAGATGTTACACTTTCAGTGTTGTCTTCTTT
Source organism: Amazona ochrocephala (assembly GCA_039720435.1). Taxonomy (NCBI): domain Eukaryota; kingdom Metazoa; phylum Chordata; class Aves; order Psittaciformes; family Psittacidae; genus Amazona; species Amazona ochrocephala. The sequence goes on from CM077885.1 coordinate 30,611,749, forward strand.
ACGTTGCCAGATCAAAGCTGCGTCCAAGGATACCTGTTGAGAGGATGGAGCTTCAATGCACCTACGAGATGAAATCGTGAGGAAAGGGGATGTCGGGTCCAATCCGGTGGAAGGGCTTCCATGGGCTGTGGGATTGCTGTGGATCTGGACGGATCTCATTGGCTTCAGCAGGGGTTCTGGGTTTGGAGAACCCCCTGCCCATGTAGAAGTGCTTGTGGGCATTCACCAGCTGCTTTAACATCAGCCTCTGAGCTGTAGGCAGATGGGGGCTGAGGTGTTGGTGCGCATCAACGTTCATGTTGGTGGTGGCTCCTGGCTGTGAAGAGGTTTGTGTTGTCACTTGAGTGCTGGCAGATGGAACTGAATCGGCATCGGACTTGCATGTGAGGATCCGCTTGCGCCCAGCGCCTCCTCATTCCCCTCTTGGCAGCTTCTCCTGATTCCAGGACGTTTCCATGCTGCAAACCACATCGACTGCTGCCGCCGCACACAGGATGCTCTTGCTCTCTTTGCAGTCAGAGTAATACTTCCATCTGCAAGCGCTGGGGAATGGGGGTGTTGAGATTTGCAGCTCTTGCGGCTCGAAGATGCCTTTATGCTCGTCGTCGGGTTGGCTTTTTGTGCGTGGTGAAACCGGAAGGTTCCTCTTGGAACGGGTGCCAGCTCCATCTGAATCAACCGAGCGATGGAGCATTTGCTGCGTCCCTGCTGCTGTGCTCCGGTGGTTCATCCCTGACGCTCTTGTACAATAGAAACCTCACGCACTTAATCCCAATCAGGCTGAACAATGGCATTGTTCAGCTCAGCTTGAACAATCGCATTGTTCGACCCTCGCTCGGTGTGCACACCCCCTCTCTATCAGAAGCGGTGTAAATACTGTTTGCAATAGTGAAAACCCTGATGGGCATTGAGCAGAGCTACGCCACGTGGTGGTCGTGTGTGGCTGAAAGCCCAGCAGGTCCTGGGGACGTGGCGGTGCCAGTTCTCTGGTGTACTCTGATCTCTTCCTACTGGTGCGGTTTTGGTCAGTGTCATTTTCATCTCACATCAAACTCCCTCTTTCTAATGATTGCAGAGAGGTTTTAGGTTTGCGCCCTTTGCATTATACCATTTGAGATGCTGCTGGTTTTCTTGTAGAAGCAGAAGGTTTTATCCACGTTATAACTTTGGCTTCTCCACAGTCATCGTTTTGGCTTCTCCGCTGGCTTGGATGAGCCACTGAAAACGTTCTCCGTGTTTATTAGGGGACGGGAGGACTGTGTGTCCTCAATGAAGGCCCCCATTCCCCTCACAAGTGTGCATACAGGTATTAACTGGTGGCTCAGGCCATGTGACAAAGCAGCGTTCAAACCCAAATAACGTCCTTGCTCCATCTGAAGCCATCAGGAACATCCCTACGGCCTCATCAGTCTTCAGCTCGAGGTGTTCGTTATCCACCCATCCAGGCTGGATGCGCTTCTAGGAGCACGTGGAGTCCTTGGGAGAAGCCTGGGTTTGCTAGGAGGGTGCAGGCAAGCGGTCAGAGGTAGCGCTTTCCCTCCAAAGGGCGTTTTCCACGTAGAAAAGAAGGTGTGGGGATCCTTTTCCTAGATGAAGGATCAAGGCACAGCAAGAACCGATTTGCCAAGGGAAGCTGGGGCAGGTCAGGGAACTGAAGGGAGATCCTCAGGTCCCAGCCTGCCCCAACGCCAGTTTTCTTCCCTGTTCTTTGGCCGTCTTGCGGCATAGCCCGGACTTGGGGTTCCATCCTCATGAAAGAGGCAATTTAAGGAGATTCCCAAGGGAACAAAGGGGCCAACGCGCTCCTCATCCACCTCCCCTTCCCCTCTGTTCCCCCAGGTCACCTCTTTGGGCTGAAGATGGTTTTCTCCCCCTTTCTCCATCCACGCATGCTCCTTGCAGAGGCTCTTTGCTCTCCTCACTTTCCCACAGCTCAGAGCCATTCTCCCAGCTTCAAAAGGTTTACTAATTACCCTAATGAGGTCAGGAGAGACCAAAGCTTGTGTGACTTAAAGCTGGGGTGGGAGGGGTTTGGAAGGGGGGAAATAGGTTGACTTGGGCCCACGTCTGCGGGAAGGCAGCGTCTTTACCTTCGCTCATTCTCCCCCACCTTCCCATCTCCAGCAGGAAAAAAGGATGTGGACAGAAGGTCTCAAATGTATCAAACAGCTTTTAAAAAGAGATTCCTTTTGCCTGTCAAAAGAACAAACAGATACACCAAAAACTGTCAGAATTAGTGTTGGAGTAATTGCAGAAGCTCTCCAAGGTTAATGCTCCATTAACGAACAGCTCTCACGCAGCTAAAAGCCAGGACGAGACAGGTTGTCAAAGGCTTGCTGGAGATTAAAGAGCTGCGTTCCCAGCCGAAACTCTCTTGTGGGTGTTGTTTGGCAGGGGAGGGAAGGGGGGTGTTTGTGGGATGAAGATAACTCCACCCGTGGCAGCGATGGAGAAGCGTGACCCGGAGCTGGAGGAATGGTTTCCAGTCCTTGGCGAGGTCCCTGCTCTCGGGGTCCTCATTCAAGCACTCCATGGGTTCTTTAGTCCTTTTAGGCCACGTCCTGAGGGCAGCATCAGCCCCAGATCTGCAGCAGCGGGAAGCAGGGGGGACCATCCTGGTTTATTCTGAGCTGGAGCCACGCTGGGTCCCTGCAGCACGGTGCTGGAGGCCCTGGCAGTGAGCAGGGCATTGGGTTTAAATTGAATGGGGACTTCATTTCATCTCTCAGGCCGGTGTGAGGCTCTGTTTAAATAGAAATGACCTTGATTTTTCTTCTGTGGAAGAAAGGGAAAGCCATTCCCAGCTTCCAGTGCGGCAGCACCCTCTGCACCCCTAACATTGCCCAGGGAGGGATGTGATTGAACAGTTCCTAGGAGGACACAATAGCAGCCGTGGGCATCACCCTCTCCCATGGACCTGGGTTTGCGGCAGCTTCCAGGAAGGTAATGACCTTTCTTCATGCGTGTGGGTCTGAGCTCAGGGTTTTCACTTCTTACAAAGCAGAGCTTTGTCTTGGAGGGTCTCACCCATGGCAAAGGCACATCTCGAGAGTCGAAAGAGGCAGCGGAAGTTGTGCAGCCTTGGAAATGCCGTGGACCAGCCTCAGCCATGTCCATCGCAACTTCCCTGTGTGTAAATGCCCACTCAAAAGGAGCCAGTGGGCTCCGTTGATGCCCTAGACCTGAACGTGGACAAGGCTGGTGTCACCGCTCTTTGTCTGGTGGCTGTTTAAAGCCATGCTGATGGTGTTATGATCATACCCGAGATCCTGCCAGGATCAGGGCTCTGTTCCGGGGATGCTCTGTGCACGGATGCTGGGAGCCAGTCCCCACGCTGTGGTGTAGGAGCCTCACCTGAAAAGGCTGAGGAGAGAATGGGAAAGGGGAGGGAAAAGCAAAGGTTCATCAGTGGCTTTCTCCTGCTGGCGTCCGAGCAGCAGGACATGACATCCCCCTGGACCTGCCCCCATAATGCCTGGGGACTGGAGCCTGGAATCCGGCTCTGCCGCAGCAGGTCCTGTGTGCGATGGGCCCATTTCTGACAGTAACGGCTGGAAGTTCACTTGAGGGAGCTGCTTGCGAAGGGTCGGTGTGAGAGGCCTCTTGAGCAGAGCAGCCGTGAGCAGGGGAAATGAACAATGTCATAATTAGAGAATTAAACCTTTCCTCTTCTCCTCTTTTCCTCTCCTGATCTAATTTGTAATGATTAGACCTGGGGTGCAGCACAACCAGACAGTGCGAGGCGTCTGCACAAGAGCAAAACAAGGCTCCTGCACAGACCCTGTCTCTTTATTAAGTTGATTTGCATTCATAATCTTCATTTGCCGTTATTATTTTCCCCCCTTGTGCTTAGTGAGGGATATTAGCATAAAGTCCCTTTTTTCTTGTTTTCTATTCACGCTCAAGGTCAGGGACTTAGTGAGACACTGACGAAAACAATCTCTTTGCTCACCCTCTTTTAATTCTTCGCAGAAACATGTCCTGGGGATTTTAACATAACAATTGCTGGGAAAGGAGGGGGGAGACCTGAACAGAGCCCTTTCTGTGCTGGAAACGGGAGCTGCCCGAAAGAGAGATGCAAATCCACGCAAAGAAGGGAAGGGGGGGAATGGAGCAGCACCAATCCTGCCTCATTTCACGCCTCAGCCTGGGCTCGTGTGCCTGGTGATGCTCAGAGCACGACGCCTTGTTGCTCCCAGCCGTGTTCTCTGGGAATGATGCTTCCCTGGGGAGAGCTCTCCAGCTTATCCAGGCTCTTGTTTCGAAGCCCTGCAGCTATAGGGATGCCCTTTTGGGGGCTGCTCAGGGATATCCTGGGTCATCATCACCTCGTGATGCTCTGTGGCCCTGGGGCTGATTTCTAAGCTTGGGAAAAGACAGGACCAGATCCTCATCCCTGCTGTGCCACTCTGCTGTGTGAAGCCAACCACCCTCTTGGCTTCCTTACTCTTGAGCCGGGAGCATCGCTCCGTGGTGGGACACAGGCATTGCTCCCGCGTTGGGCTCTTGGGACAAGGGAGGAGCAGCTAAGTCAAAGGGTTGGTTTCACTGCAGTTGGAAGGTTAAAGCTGATTGCTGAGGGACTCACACGGAGCAGCCCTGGGACAGTCCCTTATGGAGCAGTCGGGCACCGGCTGGTTTCCAGTGCCTGCTGACAGGTCTGATGCTGCCTTTGGAGCCTGATGAAGGGGAAGCCATCACTGGAGCCTCTGGCATGGAGGGAAAATCCCCTTTTAGCCCCCAAAGTGTTTGCAGGTTCCTGTGGGGTTTGGTTGGGGGGGTGCGTGTGAGGAATTGGTTCCTTCTTGTGCACTCTGTCTGTGATGATTTTAACATGTGCAGCCTCTATTTGTGCTCAATGTGGATCCCCGGTCTTGGGCACAACTGTCTGAGGCCGAGCATTGCCCTGGTGCAGGGCTGGATGGTGGCAGATGGTGGCAGCGGCTGCTGATGGCCCAAGTGCTCCCGAGTGATCCGGCTGGGAATGGGGGGGGAGATCGACTTCAGGAGCTGTGAAGCGCTCGATGGGCTGGCAATGGAGCTGGGAAGGCTGCGGCAGCGGGATGCGGATGTTGCCGGGTGCTGGGAGCGGGTTCCGTGCGCAGAAACGTGTCTTGTTTCCCCGAATTGGTAGGTTGCTCTTTTATTTTTCCTGAGGATGCTTCAGGGCTCTCGGCGCTCAGACGCAATGTGAGCGTTTTCATACCCCTTTAATGCTTCACTAAACAGTTTGAGATGCTGCCTCTTAATGCCCCAGTAAAGCACAGGATGCTCTAGAGCGGAAAGGGCATACGAGGAAAGGAGGGTGATGGAAAAAGAGAAGAGGCTGTGAGGAGAGACAAAACCAGGGAGAAGTCCTCCTTCCCTTTCTCTCTTTGCACAGACCCAGTTCCCTCGGTGTGAAGGCAGCTGAATGCTGAGGGTCTCCCCTGGCTTCTGCTGCTCCCCAGGGCAGAGCCGTGCTTTGCTCGCTGCCTTCCAGCTCCATCCCACAACTGGTGAGCGTGTTACAAGGGCAGAAGCTGGTCCCCAGCCGCTGGAGCAGGGCATGGGTTGTGGCTCTGTTTTGGGATGGGGATGCTCAGGGGCTGGAGGTTTGGGTTTTGTCAGCCTTTTCCTGACCTATCTTGGTCTCTGGTTGCATGATGGGGCCAACATCCTCGCATGGGGCCTTACAGCGCATGCCACAGCTCCTGGCTCCTATGCTCAGTGTGTGTGTGTTTCCCAAACAGATGCTAAACCGGGGTGGGAGAACAAGGGCAGGGGGAAAGAGGAGAGATTCAGAGTTCTAACCCAACAAGGCAAAGTTTGTGCCTCCTCCCGACCAGCGCTGAGGGGAGTCGCTGGCTCCCCTGTTGTTAATTCAAGTCATTAAATCTCCTGCTCTCTGTGTATTCCTCCCCAGCACCGCTTGCCCTGCCGGTTTGATCTGTAAGTACCAAAAGTACTGCCTGGGGCTGCTACATCGGCATCCTCGGTCGCCATAGGAACGGGAGCTGGGGGTCCCCCTCGCCCCGCTCCCCTGGGGCCCAGCTCCTGGGGCTGTGCTCTAACGAGCCTCTGAAGTCGGGCTTATCAAGGCCGGGCTACACGGCCCCAAGGCCGGCGCAGGCTGCTGCCAGCCTGAAAGGCAGTTTTTGTCTGCGCCAGGAAGCACAAAGGCAGAGGTTATTGGTGTCAAAGAGCTTGCAGATGGAGAGGCGAAACTGCTGTTAGAGTCTTCTTAGCAGAGGGGAGTTCAAAACCGGGAGGAGGGAAGGGGAGAGCTGCGGCAAGGCGCAGGCTTGGAGCTGGATTGATGGACAGCGCGGGAGGAAGAGGAAGGAGGTGGTGGAGATGTCTTCAGCAGGGAGGGCAAGTGGGGAGGATGGGGATGAGGCTCGAGGTGCAATCCATTGCTCTGCCATGGATGTGTTTGTTGTAGGAGCCTGGCTGCTGGCAGGGACAGGGCTGCAGCTCAGCTTCCCACCATGGAATGGGGACATTAGTTGGAGTGCCCGCCCTGAACCCTTCTGTAAACCCTTTGTAAGGAATTCATCCGTGTATCTCCATATACTTACCTGTGTAGGGAGGTTCCCGGGGCAGGTAAGGGCCCGTATTCCATGGGATTTGTGCTGGCTCCTGTTGTGAGCTCTTCCCATGGGGTGCTGGGGCAGAGCTGGGGCTCCAGGTTGAGCCCGGCACCAAACGGGTGCTTTGACACTAACGTGGTGCAGGAGCTCTTCAAGGAGCTTCATACCCACATCCCGCAGAGCAACCCGGACAATGCACCAGCATTGTCCCACCACGGGGCTGTCCGGAGCACTGGGGACAGTGACCTTGCCCAAAACAAGGGTGGTTGCAGTGCAGCCCCTGGGTGCAGGTTTCTACCACCACCCTCCACAGCCCCAGTCCCGCTGTGGCCCCAAGGAGGGGAGTTGGACCCTTGATGTCAGACTGCGCCCTGGGCAAACCATGGTCCAAAGGCAGCTCTGCCCTGGGGGGGATGCGGTCCCCACTCTCTGCACCTGTGATTGATGTGCCAGAGCTGCTGCTCCACAGCACCCACACCTTCTAATTGCTGGCAGTTATTTACTGTAAAGACAGGAGCACACGCACCACCAACTCTGACAACTCGTGTCAAAACCCCACAAGAAACTGCGTCTTTATGTCTTTATTTATCTCTCTGCATTTCCTAAACAGATTTATGTTCTCTCCCCTCGAATGCTGTGTTCCTACCTGCGGCCCTGCGGTGCCATGGGGCTCCCCCGACCCCATCCTTGGAGCCCTGGGGGGGGATCACCTTGTGCCCCCCATCCCTGGTCCATGCCTGGCTGGTCACTGATGGATGGGTGCAAACCTACGTACAGCGGATCCCACCACACGCCTGCTTGTTTATTTGCTGTCTCTCAGCCCCTCGATGTTGGAACATAATTGGTTGTGCTTGGAGCAGTAAACACTGATGTGCGACGCATCACTGAGCCCTAAAGGGCACCTACATGCAATTAAAACAATTGGGTGCGTACCCAGCTCTGATTTCACCCCCTCCCCATTGCTTTTCTCTCTTCATCTGCTTTTTCTCCCTCTTCTGTTCCACCTCAGCAGCCCATTGCGTGTCCCCACCTGGCTCCTCTCGGAGCTCCAGCACCGGAGCCTTTTCCATGGCTGCCACAAGTCCGAGGGCCTTGGCCTCAGCACAAGAGCAGGATGAGTTCCCCAACACGTGAGTGAGCTGGAATTCCAGCCCAGGCCCATGAAATATAATGAAGGCCCAAGGGACCGTACCAGCTCCTTGGTTAAAAATGATGCTGTTATATTTAGACAAGGGAAGTAGAGGCCCCTCTGGACAGTGAGGAGTACAATTTTTTGTTTAATGATGCCATAATCGGATATAATATTGGGCCTGTAAGACATAATGAAGACCTGGGGGAGTTTACATCTTTGCAGCATTAAAGGGCCTCTGCTCGGGGACGCAGACAGGTGGAGGTTTGAACTTTGATGCAGTCAAACATGGTTTTCTCTGGATTTGTTTGACGTGATGGAGAGGGAATCCAGCGCCGCAGGGAGAGGGGAGAAGGGTTGCAAAAGCAGCAGCACTTAAACCAAGCCCAGGCAGCGGCTTTGCTTGTGCTGAGGTGGGTGGCAGGATTGCTGGGAGCAGCGCATCCATGCTTTGTGCTGGGATCGATATGGACACGGTCACGGTGGTCTTCAGGAGGCAGCAGTGCCTCTGGATGAGGGCTGTGAGCGGGCAGAGGGAGGGTTTGTGGGGTGGGGATGCTGAGTGGTCCATGCCTGAGGTGGAGCTCTGCGTGGTTTGAGGAGCTGGGCATTGCCAATAATGGTGGATGGTCCTGGAAGAGCATCGCCTGTACCAAAGGTGCCGGTGCTGGGCACAGCCATGGTTCACTCGGCTGCACCCACCTCTCCCATGGGCTCTGCCTGGCACCAGGATCGGGAACTGAGCAAGAGTGGGACCAAAGCTGCGGGAACACGAGTGGGCGACAGCAGGGGGGGGTGTCTGGTGGCTGACAGACAACAGAGTGATGGTGTTTGTCCTGAACCCACAGAGACACGAAAACCCAGCACCGGCTCCACCAGCAAACCTCCCCTCTGTGGCCATGTTGGAACAGATCCCCATGTGGAGGGCTTGTTCTGCCCCGAGGGACTGGTGGCAATGCCACTGCATGTGCCATCGCATCTCGGTGAGGAGGACCCCCCCCCACGAGACCCGAGGGGACTTCCTTGGCTTGCGCATGTCTCGCTTTCGGTGCTGGGAGATAACCTAATCCCATTTAGGCTTGGAGAGAGCTGGCGGATTCCTCCCCTGGGAGCCCGGCGCGGCGGGGGGATGCTCTGTAATGAATTCCGATCATTCCAGCACAAAGGTAGCTTACAGGGGCGCTCGCTGCGGAAAATACGAGGGTCGGTGCCCTCTCATCCCTCAGAGACGCCCATTGTAGATCAGTGATTCCTGCTGCTGACAGGCGGGAGGCCCTGGGGGGGGGGAGAGTGGTCCGAGCCCGTTTCCTTCCTGGAAAACGCCTTTTCTGCCTCATGAAGGGCTCTAACCCCCGCTCGGGGCTGCATTCACCTCTGTCACCTCCATCACCCGCATGCCCCACGCTGGCATCGCCCCATGGAGCCAGGTCCCGTCACACCCGGTTTGTCATTTATGTGCATGTGAGCAGCTCTGGGGGTCCCGTCCAGGGAGTCAATGCCCTGCACGAGTCCTGCAGGGAGCGGGGGGATCCACAGCCCCGCAGCACCCTCAGCCCATGGATGGGAGCCGGGAATGATGCTGTGCTGGTCCCAGGGTCTGGGCAGCACGGGGGAAGCTGCTGGCATTGGGGGGCTTGGCACACCCCAGGGCAGGTTTGGGGAGGGCAAACATGGGGATTCACCCCAGGGGTCCCCGTTCCAGCTCCCTGCCCTCCTTCCCCTCGCACTTTGATTTATTTCACTTGTTTTTCCTCTATGAAACCTGCCCCTTCAAGACGGGCTTTAATACGGATCCATGGCTCGGGCCGGGATGTTTCACCTCGGGAGCTGCCAATCCGTCTCTGTCAAGCTGTCAGCCCCGGCGTGTTTGCGTGTTGGCTGGAGCCACGCTGCAATTCAAAGTGGATTAACTCTTTGGGCTGCCCTTTCCTCCTCCCCTTCCAGTTGGGTGGGTTCAGGCCGAACAGAAAGCACTTTTCCCCTGTGCTTTCCATATTCAGCAGTTCCCGATGTGCTGTTGGGTACCTGTGAGGCCGCTCGGCTCAGGAGGGCCACGGGATACTCGTGGTGCTGGTGTGGGACCGGTGGTGATGCTGGGAGAGGGACCACGTGCCCGGGCATTGTGGCCATGGCACTGAGCAGTGTCTTTGTGAATGGGTTGATTCTGGGAATGACTCGTGCTGCCCTGTGCAGGGGCAGAGGGTCCCCCCTCTACCCAATAGGGGTGAAGGGGCTGCTGTGGGGCTGTGGAGTTCTGGGTCTGGGGGGGTCTTCACTTGTTTTCCTGGGTGACGAAACTTCCCCCAAGCAAACCAACAGCACTGGGGCTGCACAGAGCCCTTGTTACCAGCGAGCTGAAGCCACGGTGATGGCCGCAGCATCCCTGCCCGGGAGGGGGGGGCGGCTGTGGCACAGGGCCTGGGCAGGATGCGGCCCCCGGCCCGGGCAGCCCGCGGAGGTGCACCGGCACTAGGTGGGGGTGTTGGCTAAGCGATGCGGTGCTGCTCGGCTCCGCGCCGCTGCCGCCGCCGCAGCCGCCGCTCCCGGCCTCTGCTTTGGGTGAGATCTACAGCATTTGGGAGCTACCGGGCCCTGGGGCTCCATGCGGCGGCCGTGGCGCGCCCCGGAGCGGTGCGGGTCTGCCGCAGGCTGCGGGATGCGTCTCCATCGCCCTGGGCGGAGGAGGCAGCGCCTGGAGAGGGGTCTCGGGGGTCCCAAGGTCCTCGTGGGGGCTCCTGGCTCCGGCCACCCTGCTGCCATGGCTGTCCTGAGCGGCTCCCACCCTGTGCAGGGGTATTAGAATGGGAAAATACTGCTCGGACTGCTACAAACCTCTACCAGCACAGGGCTGATGGCTTTGGCGCTGGCCCAGGCGGGGCGGGCCATGCTGGAGCTCGCGTCCCACTGCATCGGTGCCAGTGGTGCTACCACCCCATGCAGGGACCCTCCCGACTTGGCGGTGTCAGAGCAGCAGCCGAGGTGCAGCGTTCCCGAGGACGGACCGTATTGCTGCTAACAGAGTGCAGTCATTGCAATGATCTGCTCAAGCTGTTCCTCGCTCCGCAGCCGCGGGGTCATCCGTCTGTCACCGCGCTGCTTTCCTGCAGGAGGAGGCGGATGGCTCTGTCCATCCCTGCCAAGCCCTCGGCAGGCTCAGCCCTGGGGTCTCTGCTGGCACCGAGGTCTGGCTGCTGCTGGTGCAGCCCTGCCGGGGTTGGTCACCAAGAGGGAGGCGGTGGGGATGCAGGTAGAGGCAGGAGGAGGCAGCACTGCCCGGGCCCACGTGGGGAGCTGGGGGCTCTTCACAAAGAGCTGTTCCCTTCCCTGTGTTTCAGTGAGCTCAGCGCGGATCCTCTGGGAACTCAAACCCCAGGAGGAGCAAGGGCTCAGCCCGGCCGTCCCCTGGTCCTCACCTCCACCCCTGCTCTGTTGGAAGGGGCTGAGGTTTGTCCTGGCAGCATCTGCCCCAGCCCTGCCTGGGGCTGAATTCGGGAGCAAACCAGCCCCAGTAAGGAGCATCTGAGCTTTGGCACTCAGAGGCACCATTGCGGGCAGGAGAAGGCACAGACCCCGGGCAGCTCTCCTGGGGTCCCTCCATCCGACCTTGACATCCCCATGTGCCTCAGTTCCCTGTGCTGCAGTGGGGTGGGTTTTACGGGGCTGGTTTTAGAGGTGTCCGCTGCATCCAGGGGACATCCTGCATCATTTCCCACCCACCCTCGTGAAGGGGCTGTGGTTTAATTAATGTTTGCAAATCGCTTTGGGTGCAGGGATCCAATCGCCGGGTGCTGGCATCTCGCAGGGACCGTGGCCACAAACTGCCACCGTGCTCCCTGCCGTGGAGCTGAGCTCACCTGTGCTGGCACAGCTCCGGCGTGGGATGACTCGGCCACGGCGGAGCCTTTATCTGCAGCTGGATTTCAGGGCTGGGTGGTTTAATAAGCATCAGATGAAGCAGCAGAACATGCCCGGTGCTGCTGGGGCAAAGGCGTGTGCCTGCTCTGGGGAGGCAGCGCCCAGGACGGCCCTGGGCAAAGCATGTCTGTGCGTGGATGGTGCAGGAAGGGTTTGGATGTTTCCCTCCCCCGGGTTGTGGTTCCGGGGCTGTCTCACCCTTCCTCCTGGAGGGGTGGCAGCGCCTGGGGGTCCCCAGGGGTCCCCATCGGAGCTGAGGTTTCTGGGCTGCGGGCTCATGTGAGGCTGTCTCACTGCAGGCAGCTCGATGGATGGAGATGAAGCGAGCAGTGAGTGTCAGCATCCCTGTACAAGGGATAGGGCTGTGCTGAGCCAGGCCTGTCTCCCAGCCTGGCATTGCAGCGCTTAGCCCCAGCCACCCTGGGTGATGGAGAAACCACTGCTGCGGCTCATTGCCCTCACCATGTGCTGTCCACGTCCTGCCAGCACGGTGCCAGTGGGACGGAGCAGCCGTTCCCTGGTGCAGGCAGGACTGCCTGCGGTCAGGAGCTTTGCCATCAGCATTACCTGGGGAGCAAAGGGGCCCAAGCTGCAATGAGCCAGCAGCAACCCACTCGTGGCTCTGCATTACTTGAGGTTCCTGACTTTTGGATCACTAAATGGATTTGTCTCTTCCCCCCCGTGTCCTCCTGTTCTGCTGCCGGTGGCTGCCCAGGACCAGCTGTAAATCAGCCCTTGCTTTCTCACATGTACCTTTACTTAAATACCAATGGCACTAAAAGGCCTTTGGGGCAGTCGGGGGGGTCGGTGCTGGTGGCGTCAGCACAATCCCAGTGCCGTATCCAGGGATGGACCCGCTGCCGGCCGGGATCCCCACGCTCGGAGCTGCGGCTGCGCAAGGGTTTGTGCTCAGCACGGAGGGACCCTCCGGGGCCCCTGTTTTTCCTGTTGCAGCTAAATTATAACCAGGCTTTGTGAGGAGCAGCAGCGGCCTCGTGCTGGCTCTTCCCGGGTGTTTCTCCAGCGACTCCTCACCTCTTCCATGGGGGTTATTTTTAACACGCTTCCCATAATCTCTAGGCTGATACAATTAAAGGTAAAGGGTGTAAATTACAGCTCCCTGCACACAGCCTCACCCCCTCTGCCCGAGTATCTGAGGGCTGGGGATATGAGGATTTGCAATAATTAAGGCAAATGTTTGGTATGGTTTGGTAAGAAAAACAACCCAAAAGAAGCAAGAAACCCCCTGGAAAGTGTTTTCCTTCCAACTACCAAGAAGGGGGAAGAAAAAGATCATTACATGCAAAGCTGGTGCTGGGCTCTGTGTGGGCAGAGGCGTGTAGAGACTAAACCAGCATCAGGCTGGGGCACAAACCCCCGCCGGGAGCTGGATGGCAGAGATCAGCCGGGCTCTTTCCTTGTGCTCTTCCCATTTCCCACTGAATTCGAGCCATGACCTCACACAGCACCAGTGAGCATGAGCTGTTGTACTGGGTGGAGATGGGATGCACCGGTCTGAGCTGGTCTGAACTGGGCAGAGGAAAGCCGTGTGGAGTGCAGGAGGAAGCAGCAGCACGCGGTGGTGCTGCCCGGTGCTGCCGTGGCCTCTTCATGCAGCCACACTGTGCTGAATGGCCACGGATGCACCGGTGCTGAGTGCAGGAACCAGCACCCAAACCCCAGCTGACCAAGCTCAACAGGGCAGCGCAGTGGGCTTTGCATTGTTTCTGTTTCTCAGTCCACAAAGTAACTATGGAATTGATTCGTCTCGAGGGATACGGTGAAGCTTGATTAATTTAGCAATGATGACTTCAAGGTATTGCCCTCCACAAGGGCTCGATCCTGATCCAAAGCCCTTTATGGGGTGCCATGGGGCAGGACGGCCACTCACTCCGGAGCGGGTGTCCCCAGCCTCTGTGTGCTGAGTGCCTGAGGCCGAGCTCTGCCCCATTCCCTGGATAGGGACCTGGGAAACCCGCACGCTTGGAAGCTACTCTGCTTTCTCCAGCTCTGTCAGTTGGTCCAATAAAAGGTGCTGCCTGTCTTGGCCAGCCTGGCCTGAGGTGCTTTAGGCAGGGCTGGAGCAGATCCCGCTATTGAATACCTGGTACTCGAACTGCCGATGGCTTTACTGTTAGGGTTGAATTTCTGAGTTGAGGCGTCTTTTCCTGTAATTTCAGCCAAATTTGTTCAGCTATGTCCAAAAACAAGGCTTGGGGGAAAAAAGAAGGGATGCGAGCCTGGCATGGAGTGCTTCAGGGTTAGGGAGTGGGAACCAGCTCCCTAACAGCTCCTGTACTGGTTTGGTGGTGGAGGATGTGCTGTAGGTTCTGCTCATGCTGAGCAGTGGGGCAGCCCTCAGTTGAGAACCATCCCTCTGGTGCTGTGGGGTGGAGGAGCCTCTCAGGAGGTCCCTGGGGAGCTGATCCAGGGTCAGGTACCCTTTGGGATGTTTGCCCCTGGAGCAGCTCTGCCCCAGCACAACCAGGAGCAGTCGCAGCGTGTGTGAACCCCATGGTGAATGGGCCGGGTGAGCGCATCTTCCCACTGGATCCACCCCGTAAAAGCCTTCCCAAGCATCCCAGAGGTTTTCCCGCTGGGTGCCACAGTCTCCTGGTGGCCCAGCTCCAGGGACATCAGTCCGTGGGACATCCCTGTTGTGGGTGGTGCTGGTTCCAGGCTGTGCTGAGCTGCAGTTTGCCCCTTGAGACCTCTGGAGGGGCTCTTTGGGAACTCCCTTCACCGTTACCCATCACAGGGGATGGCCACCATTGGCCCTCTCGGTGTGCCTGGAAAGGCTTTTAGTGGTTTGGCTGGATAAATGAAAACAAATAAAGGTGACAGACAAGCAGACAGCTTTATGATAGCTTCCCTCTGACAGGGAGAAAGATTGGCTGTCGGTGGCTTGATAGAGAAATATCTTGATGGGAGTCAGATAAAGGGAGGTGTAACCTTGGTGGTGGAGGATGAGGATTTGCTGTGTGCAAGGATGCCACGGCAGCGTTATTCCCAAATAATTCTGCCTTTATTTGTTTTGACTTTTGGGGGGGGGGGGGGACATGCAGAGCCCCACAGCCCATTGAGTTTTCCAAAATAGATCCGCTAAATAAATAATGACAATGATCCATCTTTTATTTATATCCCACCTATCTACATGCAGCGCTTGGGGGTGTTTTACAACCTTTTTCTCCCTTTTAAAGCCAGCAAACTCACAACTAAAGGCGCATTAGGTGGGGGCAGCTTTACGGGGCTATTTGGATGCTGAAGCATAAAGGCAGGCGCCGAGCTGGATTTGCGGAAGCGCCTCGGCTGCTGCTCCCGTGGATTCTAATGGGCACCTTGTGGCTGTCGTGAATCCGTCTGGATGCGTCTTTGCATCTGGATGCAGGGGAGGGGGGCTTTGGGGGGTGCCCCGGTGGACTGAGCCCCTGGGAACGGGGGATCTGGAGCCACCCGAGTCCGCTCCTGGAGCAACAGGGATTCATCTGTTGAGCGCTCTCTGCGCCTGAGGGGCTGCGGGGTCCGGTGCCCACCACCCGTTGCATGGGTCGCGGTGCCCGTGGTGGCGCCGGGGGCCGTGGCCCGCGGTGCCGCCCGATGCCGTTATCACCGCATCGGCGTTTTCCGAGCGCTCCGCAAGGGAACGCGACGCCTTCATGCAAATTATTGCTTAATTTATTCCTGCATCGGAGGTGAATAAATGAAAATGGGGGGGGGGGCTCCCCCCCCGCCATCCCGGCCCCTGCGCGCCGTGTCCGTCTGTCCGTCTGCCCCGGCCCTGCCCTTGCCCCCCTCCCCCCGCCTCTTCCTGATGCGACCCCCACAAATCAACCCCGAGCCCCCCCCTTCCCCGAGGTACCGCGCCCCCCCGGTGCGCTGCAACCCCAGCGCAGAACCTGCCCCCCCCTCCCTTCCCACAGCCTCCTCCCGCCGGTGCCTCCCCCCCATTGCGAGCACCCCCCCCCCCTCTCCGAGGCCCCGCCCTGGCACCGAGCCGGGCGCGCGCGGCGGCGGCGGCGCGCGGGGCGGGGCGGGGCCGTGCGGGGCGGGGCGGAGCCGTACGGGGCGGGGCGGGGCCGCGCGCAGCATGGCGCGGCGGCACTGAGGCAGCGGCGGCCTCCCCGGCCCGGCCTTTGTCTCTCCGGTGTCCCCGGAGCGCAGGAGCCCGCGCGGGGGCCTCGGGGGCTGCGCCCGCCCCGTCCCGCTCCCACCCCCCAGGTGCGGCGGCAGCGCCGGGGCTCGGTACCGGGCGGGGGAAGGGGGGGGGGCGGCTCGGAGGAACTTGGCCGAAGTTCGGCGCGGGAGGGGGGGAAGCCCCCGGTGCCGGGGCGATCCCGGGGCGCCGCGGGAAGCGGTCGGTCCCCGCCGCCCCGGGCGCGGGATGCGGCTGCCCCGGTGCCGCCGCGCCGCGGCCGCCCCCAACTTTCCCCGCTGACGGCGCCCGGGGCCGCGGGCGATGGTGAGGGCCGCCCGCCCGCCCGCCGCCGCCCGCCGCCGGCCCCAGGGCTCCGCCGGCCGCCGCCCCGCCGCCCGCTGAAGCGGCCGGAGCCGCGCCCGCCGCGGCCGGGACGATGCCGCGCTGGGAGGTGGCCGCGCTGCTCGCCGCGCTCGTCGGCGTCTGCGTCTGGACCGACGAGACCGGGAAAGTTATCTCGGACCGGTACGCTGTCTACTGGAACGGGAGCAACCCCAGGTAAGCCGGGGCGGCGGGGCCGGGCTGCAGCGGTTGGGGGGGGTTTCGGTCTTCACTCCCCACCCTCCGCTCGCTGACAGGCGGCCGCCGCCGTCCGTTGCGGGTCCAGCCCCCGCTCTGCTCCGTTAAAAGGAGGTGGGCGGCCCCCGAGGGGTCGGCGCGGGTCTCGTTGCCCCCTCCGAAAGTTCTCCCTGGGACCCGGAGGGAGCCGTCCCCGGGGGCTGCGGCAGCGCCGGGAGCATCGCCCGCGGTCCCGGGGGCGGCCACGGCTGCGGGTGCTCGGGGCTGGGGGAGCGGTGCCGCGGCGGCTGCGGTCCGACCCCCCCCCCCGGCCCCCATACGCCCAACTTCGGGGAAGTTCAAGTCTCTTCTCCCCCCGGTCCCGTCCCAGCGGTCCCGTCCCGTGAGGGCCCTGCGGGATACCCCGCAACAGTGTGAAAGGCGCCGGGAACGGCCCCGGGAGGGTTTGGAACAACGGTTTTAGGGGTGAAACGGCAAAACGGGGCGGTGCGGGCGGGGGTGCGGGGCCAGAGCTTGCAACCGCCGCTCCCCGCTTGGTTTTCAGCTTGGAAAAGAAATGGCTGCGTCGTCGGTTTAGTTCCCTGCTCCGTGCTTGGATTTGTTAGATTCATTGAGTATTTTGTGGTGGTGGCCCCGTCCCGTCCCCCCCAAACAGTTTTTATGTCTTCCCCCCAATGAGAGTTTAATTTCTGTTGCGTTTCTTTGTTCGTCATTTTGAGGAACCCCCAAAAATCCCGGTGGAGAGTTGGAAGTGAGGATGAATTAATTCTGCTCCTGGTTTGGGTGGCCGGGGCCCCCTGGACTCCCCTCGGTGCTCAGTGCAGGGTTTGCCCGGGCCGGGCTCTGGGGACCTGTGTAAGAGACAAAAATGACCAAAACCACATTTCCTCCCCCAGTTCCTCAAAGCTAAAGAGGCCCTGGGGTGCCTCCCCTAAGCTGGGAGCAGGGCGATGCTCAGCTCCCTTCTGCAGCGGGCGCTGCTGCCTGCAGGTCTGGTGTGAAGCGTGTTCCGTGGTCACCCATGGGTGCCCGTGCAGGGCAGGCAGGAGCTGGGCCATGGCTGTGTGGCTCTCCCTCAGCGGTACCTTCTCTCCCACCCCATACCCAACAGCGTCCGGTGGCACCATCGCACTTCGTTGAAGTTCCCGGTTGCCTTTCGGAGCCGGTGGGATGCACGTGGGGCCGAGGGCGCTGGTGAGTGTTGGTGTCCATGCAGCCACCATGGCCCATTGGGGGGGACCATCCAGGCGCCGTTGCCCCCACTTTCACGGCCCTTGTGCCGCCCCAAAACTGGGGCAAGCCGTTGCTTTTGTGCGCGGCGCTGCCTTTGCGCGGTGCCTTCGCCGCGGGCCGCCTGCGGTGCATATGGATTTTATTATCTCACATTTTTGTGGGGGATTGTAAGAGGCAGGGAATTTTTTTTTTCCCTTTTTTTTTTTGCCCATTGCAAAGTTTTTGGTTACAGTTCTTGGTCCTCCCCAGCTCCCACACTTTGGGCTCTCTTTTGTTCTCCTAAATGCCAAACATGTGCAAGGGGCACCCTGGTTAAACTCTGGCATCTCGGCTGCTGGGGATTGAGGGCAGCATCACTGCACGGTCAGGGCCGTGGCTGAGATTGAGCACCCAAAGGTTCCTACAGCACAAAGTAGGTGACAGACGTCCCGATAGCTGGTGTGGGACCCAGCGATGGCTTCGGCTCGGCCCCATGAGCTGCCCGTGTCCTATCGCCCTGTGTATGCGCTGAGATGGGCGCTGCAGGGAAAGGCAGCAGGGAATTTCTCTTCGAAAACAGGTAGTGGGTCACGATTACACGGATCCGGCTCTTTTTCTACATCTGACGTTAGCAGGGAAAATATTAGTGAGGAGAAACTGAAGCAGAGGGAAGGAGCTGCGAGGGTCGGAGGGATGAGCAGACAATGGCTGATGGGTTTCCACAGGCACGTCGCAGCGCCGGGATGTGACCCATATTTCCCCAACGCGGGAGCACCCTGTGTCGCAGTTGGCCGAGGCGCTCCCTGGGTGCACCTTTGGGTCTCGGGATTCGAGGTGGTTTATAGGGTGTTGCAAAGGTAGAAATTGCATTGAGTTTTCTCCTGGTTTCCTCTATGAACCCAGCAGTGATTGTGTTTTGTCTCTCTGGAGTTACTGGAAAACTACCCCAGCCTTAAAAATGAAGAGCAAAGTGGAGATGCTTTTTCTGGTCCATTGTTTTCCTTCTCCTCTCCCCCCCCCTCGCGTATTTAATAAGGGGAAATCAAAAAGGATTATAAAGAAGGGAAAGTGAACGTGCCCAGTGCTTGTTTGAACCCACAGACCCGATCTGTTGATAAATGTTTTTCGTTGGCTCTCTATGGCAATCTATATTTTATAAAAGACAGCAATAAATCTCCCGGTCAATGTGATTTGCCCAGATTAGAATAATTCTATATTTCATAATTGGGTCTACATTAAAAATAAGCGCTACCTCGGGATGCTGCAGTTTGCCCATTCTGTGGAGGTGCCGCTCGCTGTGGATTCGCAGGTTCCTTGTTCTTTTCCATGTGATTTTGTAAGCCTGCATTTGGAAAAGGGTGTCTGGGGCTGTGCTGGATGGAACTCCTGGCTTACCCTGGGAATAGCTGAAGAAGGAAGAACATGGCTCTATATAATGATGCACTGTTTCCGTACCCACAGATCACTGTGGGGTTTTGCGCTGGAGCACGTACACTCACTAAGGCTGTTTAACTCCCAGGGTAGGATGTGTTGGCAGGGCCAGGGCTGGTCATGAGTGAAGGTTCCGCATGTGATGCTCCTGCAGATGGGACCAGAGGGCACGAGAGCTGGGCAGGGGTCTGGCGTTGCAGACAGGGCTCTTCCCTCCATGGGGTCCTGGGGGCCGTGTGGCCGTGCTGTGTTCTCCAGCCGGTGTGGCCGGAGGTGCGGGAGCTGCCCGTAGGGTTCTTGGATGGATTTGCAGCCTTGGGACCTGCAGCAGGTCAAGCCAGTGTCCACGAGTGTCCACTGGTGGGATGGCATCGCCCAGACAGGTTGGGGGCTCCAGCTCCATCCCCCCCTTGCTCGCATGACCCCCATGCAGTAGGGTTGGGATGAGTGTCTTGGATGAAACTACAATGCGGGAAAAAATCCGGGGTCTGGGAATCCTGCTCACTACGGAGGGGAAAAGGTCTGCGGGAAGGAGCGACCTGTCCTCGGAGGGACCCTGATCCCGGGATTCCCAGCCTGCAGCCTCGGGGCTGCGACTGGAAACCTCTGGAAGGCCGAGGAAGGACAGAGGATTTGAGATGCGTTTTCGTCCCCTGTTCTACCTACAGCTACGTAATGGGCAGGTTAGAGTAATTCCAGAATGACAGTGTTCCTGCAGCCAAGCGCAATTCCCGTATTCGCTATCTCTAGAGGGGGAAATGTGCAGTAGTGGGTGTTTTCCTCTCTGTTTACAGTACAGGCACAAATGCTGTACATGGTCTACGTTTTGCTCTTGGCCTATATTTAACGGAGGTCATTTCTTTGCCTCGGAAGGTTTCTTTTCTGATTTTTTGCCTTCATGTTTCTTGTTTTGGTGGTGAGCTCAGCAGGGGTCTGTTCTGCTGCTCCGCACTCCCCGATCCCAGCATTGGGAAGCCAGAGAAACGGTTCCTAGCTGGGGATTTACTGCAGTTGATGGGAGCTCAGGTGATGCTCAGGGACCGCGGTGAAGGCAGAGCAGGACTTTAACGGGGGTCCACGCTCAGGGGTGGCGGAGCTGGGGTGAAGGGGCCAGGCCGGTGTGTGCCGCCCTCCACGGGAGCCGAGACAATGTGTATTTGGCTTTTCCAGGGAATTTGGTGCTGGAGAGGAGCGGTTGAGTGGGATGGCTCAGGCATGGCGCTGGACATGCCCACCCGTGTCTCTGTGCTGGGGTGGGTCTGGTGCCAGCCCTTCCATGGGGTGGGTTCCCCAAACCTCCATCTCCTGGCTCTGTCTGGGGCTGCCTGGGCTGGGACCTTTGGGTGTCCCCGTCCCCGCTCCCTTAGGCAGGACCCCCCATTTCCCCCTCAGTGTGATTTTAACTGCAGCGCTTGCGTGGTTCCTGTATCGGCATCAGGCCGAGTCCGCTCTCCGGGCTGGGGGTGCCGGTACTGTGCCACGTCCCGTGTCTGTGCAATTACTGCTCTTTTAGTTTTCATCTGTTTCATTTTCCCTTTGTGCCGAGATTGTTTGCAGCCCTCCCCACCCCTCTTTTCCAGCCCGTTAAGCCGTGTTAGCTATTCTTCACCAGCCCAGGTCTGCGGCGAGCGTGGTTAATGGAGAGCAGATACAAACAGGTCCAGCGTCTCTGACAAGATTTTCTCTCCCTGCCCGTCTCCGTCTCTCTGCCTGTCCCTTTCTAGGGACCGCAATTACATTCCCTGCTGGTTGCACATTTGGTATCCAAATGCCGGCCATGCGCAGCATCCTAATGCGAGGACAGGCTGGGGCTGGTGGGTCAGCGGCTCCCAGAGCCCACAGTGTCCCTCTGCGTGTCCTGGAGTGGGGAGGCACAAAGAGGATGGGGAGTGAGAAGGGTGTAAAGGGAAAGGGGGAGAGAGATGCCTTCTGTTACCATTAGAAAGCTTTAAAAGTGCTTTCATATACATGTGTGTATGTGCACATGCATACATACACCTTAGACATATAAATAACACAGATATCCAAACTCTGGCGTGGCTGTAACCACCCCTGTGTTGTACACGTATGTAATGTCTACCTGTGGGCTGAGGGACACGCGTCGCTTTGGTTTTCCATGTCTGTTAGGGCAGGTCTCAGCATCCCGCTCCGCTCTTGCCCAGCCGTCCGTCTCGCTGTGTGTCCCATGTGCCGGTGGCTGTGGCTCCGTGTCCGTACCTGAAGACGTTTGCCGAGGTTCATCTGTCGGATTGGCTGTAAAATTGCAGCAATTGTTCTTTAAATAGCTCCTCATCCGTGATGGTGGAAATTTCGGTTCTTTTGTGTTAGGTATTAATCATGACTTTGAGAGGCTTCGTTTTGATCTTGCAGGGATTTTGCCCTGCTCCGTTGATTTAATGGGGTTTATGGAGGGCGAGCAGATCTTACCCTTGTTCAGAGGCAGAGATCTTCCCCTGCTCCATTGATGTAATGGGGTTTTCGGAGGGTGAGCAGATCTTCCCCTGTTGCCTTCACCTAAGAGGAGTTTCCTGCTCCGCCATGACCCTCCTGAGCCCAACGTGCTCCAGCCCCAAGTCCCTTTCCCTGGGCCTTGAGCATCATCACGAAACCAAGATCAACACCGCGGTTGCCTCTGTGGCTGCGCTGTGGTCCGAGTTCTGCCGTGGTCTGAGCTGCAGCGGCGAAGGGGTCCGAAGCCTGAGAAGTGCCGGCGTGAGCAGGCGGCCACCACCGATGCTTTGGTCTCTGCCAGTGAATTCAGGAGGTGTCTCTGAAGCCAGGGACACGCGGCAACACAACTTGGGTGTCACCGGTGCACAGGGGGTGCTTGTGCGGGGGCAAACTCTTTGCCAGCAGCAGGCAGCCCTGCTGCCCTGGCCGATGGGCTTGGGGTCCCTGTTGCCGTCCCCACTGTGCTGCCAGCTGGGTGGGAGCGCGTTGGGATGCTCCATTCAGGCTTGTCCAGCCCCTGCGATGCTCCCGGGCTGTTTGTCCCCCGCAGGAAAGCTGGGAAGGGATGAGGCTGTGAGGGCAGGGCAGGCAGGAGGGAGGGAGCCATTAGGCTGGTGCTGTGCAGGGTGCTGCGGCCCTCCACAGTCCCAGCATGTTCCTGGGCCCTCCGAGTGTTATTTATTTCTCCTCCCTCCTTTCCCCCCTTTGCTTGTTGCTGCTGCTGTGGCTGGGCTGCGAAACAGCTTCCCATTGTTCCAGAGCTAATTACCTCTTAATGAGGCTCCTTACTCAAAAGCCAAGGAGAGTGGAGGCTGTGGGATGGGGCTTCATCCCAAAGGGTGGTCAGGGAATGGGTTTGCCTAAAATCCTGTATTGAGCCCCAAACGCCGTCCCTACCTACTGGGGAGGAGTGAGAACCCCATGGGGTTGGTGTGCTGGTGCTCAGCGGGGTGCAGGAGTGTGTTCCCAGCATCTGCTCTGGTGTGACAGCTCTGCACCACCTCATCCTCATGGACGTGGGTAACCTTTAAGACACATCTTTCATTTTGGTGCTTAAACCAGGGCTCCTCTAAGCTTATCCCTTGCGTGCGTGCGCCCTTGTCGG
Organism: Amazona ochrocephala; assembly: GCA_039720435.1. Taxonomy (NCBI): domain Eukaryota; kingdom Metazoa; phylum Chordata; class Aves; order Psittaciformes; family Psittacidae; genus Amazona; species Amazona ochrocephala. Next base: position 30,634,278 of record CM077885.1, read on the forward strand.
GATAAATCCTGCTCCGCTTTGCCTTTCTTCTCTTGACCTTATCCCATCCCTCTGTGAGATGCTGGATTGAGCCGTTGCTCGTAACAAGGTTCAAGAGCTTTGGCTGGAGGGAGCCGATGGAGGGTCTCCATGTGCCTGATCCTGGCTCTGTCCCTGGAATCATGCGTGTCCAGTGGTGCTGGAGCAGCGCTGTGCATGAGGCTGTGGCGGCTCCTGCGGCTCCTCCGTGTGCCGGATGGCAGTGCCGCAGGCGTGCGGAGGGGGGAAAAGGAACCTTCCCCAAAGGGATTGGGAAGGCACCCACCTCCGCCCTGCCCCACTGATTGAAGCTGGGCTTTGTACCCCCATCAGGGACGGGGGGGAGGATCCTGAACTTCAGAGTGGGATGAGGTGGTCGACAGTGGGGAAAAATGAAACAAAGGAGGAAAAATTTCTCCCTGGAATAATAATGAAGATGGGGGATGATTTCCCCTTCCCTTGTGCCCGTAGGGAGCGTCCGGGCCGCTGAGAAGACCCCTGGAGAGGGCAATGGGCCTGTTTGAGCTGATGGAAATGCAAGGGCTGGTGGGTGCTTTGGGATCACCCTCCCAGGCTGCCAGCAAAGGCTCGGTGCAGCCCTGGTCCAGGGAAAGGCTTTGGTGGGGTCCCCTGGGGCAGGACTGGGCAGCACAGCCAGTGGTGGCTGTGGGGTCCTGGACAGAGGGGTTTGGGGTTTGGGCAGGGCTCCCGGGCCCCTACGCTGCCCAGCTTGCCCTTGACTTGCCCGCCTGGTGAGGCTGGTGATGGTGGTGTTGGGCACCCATGGTGCGCTGCCGTATCAATCCCAGGCAGTGATTTAAATGCCGTAAAGCGAGGCTATCGATGCCTCGTGGCCTCCAGTGAAGCCAAGCAGCACTGGGGCAGCAAGACCCACATTCCTATTCCTGAGCCTTGCTTGGATCCCTTTGATGTTCCCTTCATGGAGGGATAGGGATGCAGGCAGAAACCGGGATTAAGACTCTTTATATTCCTCCCCCTGTTAAGTTTTTCCCCTCTTCCCATGTTTGCTTTGCAAGGCCCAGATGCAAGAGCCAGAGGAGCAGTGAGTGATGCTGCTGCTGGGCGAGGGGCGGCCACAGAGCCAAGCCATGTCCTGGTGGGAATGTGCCAGAGGGGCAGCTGTGGTGGGATCCCGTGGGATGCGGTCGTGGTGGGATCCTGCGGGATGTGGCCGTGCTTGGAGCTCTTCCTCACCGGAAAACCGCTGCCCTTGCTTTGCGTTTTGGTGTTTTCCATCTTTTTCCCGCAGCTGTGATCTCCGTGCACACGCGTGGGTCGTGCACACGCATACACACGTGTGTTGGTGCAAGCGCGGGCTGCCCGTGTGCAGTCAGAGCCACCAAAGGCCAGCCTGGCGCTGGACACGGTGCCGCAGGTCCCCGAGGTGCATGGTGAGGCTGCAGCATCCGCACGGACACCACCGGCATTCCCACCGCGCGCTGCAGGAGCGTTACAGGCACCCGCGGAGGTTAAAACCATCGCTCAGTACTTCTGATTTCAATACAGGAGCGTTCTTTTCGTCCAGCTCCTTCCCCGCACGACCCTGAAATCCCTCCAAGAATTAAACTCTCTGTTTCAGGGCTGTTGTAACTCTTCCCTGGCTCCGGCTTTGGCGAAAAGGCAGATGAGTCGCATAAGGGGTTGGTAACGACTGGAGACGGGAAGGACCCGTTAGCTCCCCATCCCTCCTCCCCATGCATCCGAATTGTCTCCTTCGGCCATCTGATTCGCGTGGTGTCCGGCTCGATTTCAGTGCAATTTGTGCTGTTTTGGGTACAACCGAATTCCGTTGGATTTGGGTTATTTTTTCCTCGTGCAGAGGAGGAGGAATTATTTGTATGGGTTTATTTTTTCTTTACCATTACGCGGAGAGCAAAACTCTGCCATGTGCTAAGAAACAGATAAAGTGTTTAGACAGCAAATACAAATATTTCTGAGCCCTCCACCTGGCTGCAGCTATTCCTGCCTGGCCTCCAGCAGCACTCCTGACTGTGGCTTCCAGTGGGGTTCGGTTGAGCCCGGCTTGATTTATTTCCTTTTATTATAGATTTGATTTAATTTTATGTATTTATAAATAAGGGGGGGGTTTAAATTTGCAGTGAAACGAGATCCGCCAAGCCTGACCCTGTAGAGAACTCTTAAAATCCCAATTCTTCCTTTTCTCAATCCTGTTTCCAGTGAGGAATAAAGCCCCTGGACCTCGCGCCCTGCACAAAATCCAACCGCGACGGGATTATTTCACTGCCTGAGCTTCCCGCAGCGCCCCCCCCCCCCCCCCCCGAGCTGGGATGTGGAAAAGGAGCTGGGGGTCCCTGGGTGCTCCTGTGGGACTGGGGGGGCACAGGGAGGGGGTCCCTTTTCCTGCAGGTACAGACCCAAAAAGGCAGTTATTGTTTGGCTTCTTTGTGGTCGTAAATGGCGCATCCTAAATCACTGCAGCTTCCTGGCAGTGTCCGGCCTTGCCGAGCCCGGCTGCCGTCCCAAGGTGTCATTGCCACCGGGGGGTCAGGAGCAGCCCAAGTGGCTGCCAGGGGCCGTCGGGAGCCAGGGAAGCTCTTTCCCAGCCAGCTCGATAATCCCAATTATTATCTGGTTTCTCGATCAGAGTTGCTTATTAAACTTGGCACCGCTGGCTTTGCCGTTCCGGCCGCCTGCCTCGGCAGAGGGATTTATCTCCTGCTGACTGGGGAAGGAAATTGAGTGGAAAAACGTGGGGCAGAGCATCCCACTCTGGAGCGCCGGTGGATGCTGCTCCAGCCCCATATGGCTTTAGGCCGCGGGAGCGATGCTGTGGGGCTCTGCCCTATCCCTGTGCACCAGCGGAGGGTCAGGACAGGCTGGTTGTCTCTCCCCATCTGTGCTGGTGGCTGCATCCGGGTCTTCGTGTGCTGGAACCACCTCAGTTCTGGGCTGGGCGCTTTTGTTTCGGTGGCGTTCCGAAATGGCCGGTGTTTCAGGAGAGCACATCGCCGTTTGCCAAGTATTTGTTTTCCTCTTGCCCTGAAATTAAAGGGAACCTTTATGAGCCTCCTCTCGCCCTTCGCCCCAGGAATATCAGCTTTTCCTATATTTGGGCCTTCCAGCATGAATTCCCCTGCTCCCCATCCCACAAATGTGCTTTGCTGATGTAGTTTTATTGTCACCAAGACAATTGGCCGGGCCTGGCAATCCTTTATTTGGGGAAATAATCATCATCCTGAACCCTGCAGGGTTCTTCTCTCCGGGACAGCCTCATGTGCCAGAGCTCGGTGTCCATCTTGGAATCTTCCAAACCCTCTCCTTGGGTTTTCCGAGCTCCCGCTGCCACCGGCACTGTGCTGTGGTTCTACAACCGCTGTCGGATGTGATGTCAGCTGCAGATCCTCATCGAAACGGTGCTCCGGGTTTGGTTTCTCATGGAGAATCCGGAGCAGGAATGGCTTTGGGCTCCAGTTCCCATCTGACGCCGTCTCCATTGGGTTGCCTTGGGTTCGTGGGTCTTGGTTTGGCTGGAGCCAGGCGGGTGCCAAGTCCTGTGAAGCACCGGGATCCTCCTGTACCACTGCCTGGCCCCATGAGGTGGAATTAAAGGCTAAAGCGAGGGACGGGAGCTGGGATCGTGCCCTGTGTGGGATGTGTGCTCCAGGAGTGGCATCCCAGCCCCGGCAGCATCGCCATGAATTCCCTTTGCCTCCGATCGGCTCTGGGCTTTCCCCGCCTGCAGCCCCTGTCCATGCAGCTCTCGGGGTTGGTAGCTCTGAGGTGCAGACACCCAACTGCAGCCTCTCTGGCTGGACCGTGCGGGCTCATCCCCAGCCACACTTGTTCATTTTCTGCCTTGGCTCCTTCCCAGCGCTCTCCCCAGCACTGGGATGGGAAGTGCCGGTGGGGGTGGGTGGCAGTGGGGGTACCGGGGGCCCAGCAGCAGGAATCTGGACTCCAGAAAGCATTTCAAAGCTGACTAATAACAATAAATCACAATGTTGTCTTTTAAAATAGAAAGCTTTTGGATAAGGTGGAGGGATGCTCTCATCGCTAAGACAGCGAGCTCCGTGTGATTCTGGATCCGATCTCCAGCTCGTTACACGGAGACAAATGGGTTCCCCACTCCCAGCATCAGTTTCTCCACTCTTCAGGTGAGGATCTCTGCCAGAGGCTGAATTAAGCAATTAATATATGTAGAGTGCATGGAGAGATCGAGAAGGACATCGCTCTCCCGTGCTGTACCCTGCTGCGCGGCTGTCCCCACGCTCCATGGCCGGACACAGGGATTGCAGCAGCGAGCGGTGCCGATGGCATTGGCTGCGCAGTCACAGAGCCTGGGGCACCCTCTGGGGCTGCTCTGGGGCGCCGATGGGGCTATGGGGGCTCAGGGCTTCTTGCAGACACCCTCACTGTCCTGAGCGGGCAAACCCCTGGCATCGCCAGGAGCCCCGGTTCCCGCTGGCAGGGGGGAGCCCGGTTGGGCTTTGTGGTGTTTTTCCTTAAAACACTGTGATATTTGTGAATAACTTCACTTTATAAATCCCCCCCCCCGGGCTACCTCATAGAGGATTTATGGGCGCAGGTGTAGCAGCGGCGAGAGGAGCCTTGTTCCTGGGGCCCCGTCTGGTTTAATGTTTTTATAATGATGGTGTTTGCAGCAGTGATCTCGGTGAGGGGAGAGGGCTCTCCTGGCTCCAAACCCTGCCGGGGCTGTGATGGGGTGCGACAGCGCGAGGTCCGGCACACGCCTGTGGTGCTGCTCGGGGTGGAAGGGTTTGCGGCGCTGGCGCAGTGGCAGCCAAACCATCTTCTGCTTGCGTCAATCAGCAGAGTGGAGCTCAGGGGGTGAGCTGGAATTGGGGTTTCTGAAGCCTGGGGATGGGTCCAGGAGCCCCCTGAGCTGTTCCTGGCATCGTTCTGCAGTGATGGAGCCATGCGAGGCACCGACCCGTGCCCTGGTGAGCTCAGGCTTGGACCCGCTCTATGGGGGCTGAATCCTGCCACGATGCTTAGGAGCATCAGCACCCAAGGGGCATGATGGATGCCTTGGCCTGTGCGATTGCACTTGGCTTTGACACTTCAGCCCAGACTGGCACCTGGAAACAGGGATCTCTGCTCCTGGGGTCCTGTGACACCAGGGTGGCCACAGCCCTGGCGCTGGGGTTGCTTGTGACTCAGTGTGGGGATGCTGAGCGTGACCGGGGTGGAGCTGAGGCTTCTCCAAGTCCAGTTTAAATCCCAGGAAGGCCTCATTTTCCCTCCACAGCTGCATCTGTGTCACGTTGGGGATGTGGGAAAGCACCAGTGGCGGTCATCGGGATGAGGGGGTCCTGGGGGTGCTGGTGGGGACAGGGATGCTCGGTCCTGCCGTGCTGAAGGGACCCCACTGGGGCTTTCCTGGGGGCTGGGGCAGCTCCATTGGGATTTTCCCTGCGCCAGCACTGCCCAGAGCAGCACAAACGAACCAAGTAATTGGCAACATGGAACTATTTTGTGCTCATTAAGCAGTGGGAAGCGGCGGGTGAGGATGCGGCTCCAGCGCGGGCAGGGGCTGCCGGCGGTGTCCCCCGGTGAATAACCCCCCCGAGCTCTGGCTGGGAAGCAGAGCCAGCAATTGCTGCTGTGCTGGGGCAGGGACCATGGCCTGGAATCACCCTGGCGTTGGGAGCTGATGGTGAGAAGTTTCCCCCCCGGTGCTGCAGGGAGCAGAGGAGCCGCATCCCAGCACCTCATGGTCAGGAGCCCGTTGTGTGCATCGGGGGCTGTGGCTGTCACCGCACGTTTTCTCCTGACCATAAATCCCATGGATTAAAGCTTGAAACGGCGAATCTCAGCCACTGCCTTTGAGCTCCCCTAACCCTGGAGCTGCCGGTGCTCAGGAAGGGTGTTGAGGGGAGCCCTGGGGGCCTTGGTGTCCCCGCTGCTCCCAGTGGAGGATCCATGGGGGACACCATAGGGCAGGGGCCCCCATCGGGTGGCCTTGCCCCTGCAGGGGTCGGTGCCTGAAGATGCTGCACCCTTGCACCCCAGCCTGGACCACCCCCAGCGCCCTCTGCTACCCCCAGCACGTGCTGATGGCCGAGGCTTTGCCATCGATCCCCATGGCGTGGGGAGCGCCCAGCGGTGGCTGCAGGCGGGGGAAGCTTTATGGCTGTAGTTAAAGTGACTTTATGATATTGTATCTGAACAATTGCCGGCTATTACCTGGATCGATGCTGCGTGATTGAGACACCGGTTGATAACCCAGCCAGGGCCTCTAATCGCTTTTAAACCGCGCAGGGTCGTTTGTGCTTTCCATGAAGCCCCTCAGCCTTTTCTGTTTTAACCGGACGCCACAGCCTCTGGTGCGGGAGATGGCCCTCGACTCACTCTTTGCCCTGGGTGGGGACTGGGATGCTGGGACCTGGTTCAGGGTGATGGGATGCACTTGGGATGCTGCAGGTTCCTGTCGGGGTCCCCTTCCCACCTTCGCTCGTGACCTTGGGTGAGTCACACACACTTCATTGGCTGTAAAACGAGGCCAGTGATACCTTTCCCCCATTGCAGAGAGGGTGGGAGGCATAATTAGTTAATGTTCGTAAAGTGCTTTGAGGATTAATTAATATTGTGGCTCTAATTTTTTCCGCTGGTAAAATGCTGCTTCAATATCTACATGCTGGTACCTTCCTCCATGACCCTATAAAGCAAATCTGCGTGGGGACGGCGCCAGCCTCTGCTGGAGACATGTCCCCAGTGTGGAACTGGGAGGCCACTGGTATTGGAAGGAGAGCAAGGCCCTGGGGTGGGGGCCCTCTGTGACAGCCATCCCACCAGGGCTGTTCAAGAGCACCCCAGTGTGTCTGCCTGGGCCTCGTCCTTCTCCTTTGCCCTGCTTGCCCTGCTGGAAGCAGTTTGTGTGTTGGGATTATGCCGCTGTCACCTCCCCGTGATGCTGCTCATCCCTGCCCAGCCTGCTCAGCCACCTTCTGGCACCCCCATCCCCAGCGGGCTCGACCTGCTCGGATGCTCCTATCCCTACCTGTGCTGTGGGAAACCGCCCCCAGCAAATCCCACATCCCAGATCCAATCCCATTCAGCATCTTGGGGTCTGTTGGGCTGGGAGTGGGACTGCAGGGGTTGGAATGGGAGGGTGGCTTGGTCCCAGGAGGGTCAGGATGCTGTGCAGGGAGAGGTGTGAGCTGAGGCGCTGCGCACACATGTGGCATTCCGTGTGAAAACAGGTTGTTGGGAACACACCTGCCTGGGAAACTGCTGGCAGGCTCGGGAGGGCATTTTCTGGTGTCTTAATTCCCGTATGCCATTAGTCAGATCGCTGACTGGCAGGTTTTGTTTCCTCCGAGATGATTTCTCAGCAGCGGCTCTGCTGCTCCATGCTCTCCTGCCTCCCTCCTGCTCCACCGCTGTGGAGATGGAGCTGGCGCTGGTTTTGGGGTCCCGGCGCTGGTTTTGGGGTCCCTGTGGGCTCTTTGAGGTGTTGGGTGTGAAAGCCAGGATTGGCTCGCCTCCAGGTTATTGGGCATCTCTGGGTTATCACTGGTGGGAGGTTTTCCTGCATGGGAGCAGCCCAGACAAGAGCTGAGCGTGTTTCCCAGCTCCTGAGGAGCAGAGGGAACCCAGCCGTGAGCGCTGGCACGAGATGGGGGCTTTTTGCCATGTTGGAGACCTGCGATTTCCAACAGGGGCTGGTGATGGACGGTGTGTCCTGGGCAGGATGGGTCAATGGGGTGCACTGGGGATGGAGAATCCATGGCGATGGGAGCATCCCCAGTGGCAGAGCACTGGAGAGGACTGGGGCCTGCACTTGAGCGAGGAGGAGGAGGGAGGTCTGGGGGGAGCCATCATCGCGGTGCTGGAAGGAAAGGGATGTTGGGGCTGGAGGAGGTGGGAGAGGATGAGTCAGGAGCTCTGATGCTGATCAACGGCTCCTGTCCCTGCTCGTCACCAGTTGGAGCTGCAGCAGTGCAAGAAGAGGCATCGTGCTGGGTCCAAACCCCATCCCACCCTGGGCAGCTCGGAGCAGGGCAGACCGACAGCAGCATCCCCACTGCCTGTACCCTGCTCCGTGCGGTTCCTAACATCGCGGCAATTAAACTGGAACTAATGCAACGGTAAAAATAACACGCTGTCCTTCCGCAGCGCGCTGCGTCCCACGAGCTCAAAGGTGTTTAAAAACCCATTTAAACCCAGACCCTGCCGTCAGCCCGGTGCGGGGTGCGGAGCGGGTGGCACTGGCGGCTGCGTGGCCGTGGAGTTGGGATCGTGGTTTCCAGCCCTGTCTCCCTGCCTTCTGCAAGGTGCGTTCGGCCCCGGTTCCCCCCAGCTGACAGACTGGTTTGCCAACTGCCAGGTGCTCGGTAGTAAAAATTACATGAATTCTCTATTTTTCTTCTTTCTAGAGTTGTTTTAATCCCCAGGGTTTTGTTTTTCAGGCTTTTCTCCATAATGCAAAGAGCAGAAATGCATTCTTTTAATGGTAATTGAGATTCTCACATCATTGCAGGACTTGGAAGCTGCAACGGGCTTTAAATAACGTGAGAGTGGGTGAATTTGGGTTCTGGCTCTTCGAATAGGTTTCTGAGGTTTTCTTGTGGTTTTCCTTGCTCTGATCTGAGGTTGGAGGGGTAGAAAGCCACATTCCCGTCCCATGTGGGGACACTCTGCCCTGGGCACCCAATACAAAGCAGGATGCAACTTGAGGAGGAGACAGGGACCTATGGGCTGTGGTGTCCTCTTAGGGATGCCTTTGATGGTGACCTGCATTGTGCATCCCATTGATGGAGCCACCTGCCAGCCCTTTCCCAACCTATTTGCACCTGGACATTGTGTCTGGGTCCTTGTAGATTGAGGTTTGGAGTTAGGTTTTGGCTTTGCTACCATGTGCCCGGCACAGTGGGCACCCAGCCTGGTGAGCACCCAGCCCTGCTTCTGGCGCAGGGATGCTCGTGCTGGCGCATCAGAGCGAACCATTGCGGGTGGTGGAAAGGGGCTGCCGAGTGCTTTCCGGATGGGGGGAAGCGGTTTCCGGGCTGCTGCGGGAAACATCTGGATCCAATTGCTGCTCCATGTGCAGCTGGCCAGGCCAGGCCCACTCCTCCCACACGGCGTGATGGGGGTCGCTTTGCTCAAGGAAGGATGCGCCGGGTCCTCATCCCATGGCTGGGAGCACCCCACCGTGTCCCCTATGCCACCGGGAGCCCCGCAGTGTCCCCATCCCATCGGGGGCCCCACCATCCTGCCGTGAGGGTCCCGTTGGCCGCGTGGCATCGCTCAGGGCCGTGGTGCCTTTTGTCAGCCTCAGAGAACTTGACCTTGACGCGTCGGGCAGAGCCCTGCGGCTGAGGCGTCGGGAGGTGTCTGACTGCGGCTCCGCGCCGCTCTACCTGAGCGGCATTAGCAAGGGGGACACGTCGAGCTCGCGGCGCCCCGGCTCAATAATTGATGCGGTTTTGCTCAGCTCCCCCTTCCGTGAAAGGAAACCCAAATGCCGGGAGGCGGCGGCTCCGTGGGGCGGGATGAGGGACCGGGTGAGGATGCGCTGGGTGCGCTGCAGCAGCTCCCGGTGCGCTGCCCCGGCAGCGCGTCTGCCGCCGCTCTAAGGGAATCCCTGCAGAAACCCTCAGCCCTGTGTTCCTATGGGAGCACCGAGCATCTCCCTGCTCTCGCTGGGGATCCTCATCACCCTCGGCCACTCTGGGCGCTGTTGAGAGGACCCTGGCTCCGGGTGCCTCCTGGCTCAGCCCCCCCCAGCAGGCTTTGCCTTGGTACGAACCCTCTTCCCTGCCTCCTCCCTCTGCCTCTTTCCCCCACCTCCTTTCCCCACTTAGAGAAGCGTGCAGGGAAGGGGAGAGATTTTAACCTTCTGCCTGGAACCAATTAAAAAGGTCTTTCCACAGAGACGAAAGTGCTCGCGCACCTTTGTGTGCTGCTAACGGGGGGAAGAAAGCAGAGGCGGCCTTTGAAGGGGGGGATGGAGGTCTCTCCGCTGGGACCCCTCCGGGCTTTCAAAGCCTGTGTTATTTCTTTATTTTTAAATAGCCAAATTAAAGTGACTCCCGCTTCCTTGCCTCCCCGTTAGCACATCGTGCGCTGGGCACGTGGCCGCTGCCAGTGCCCCATGGGCACGGCTGGGCCCGGAGCGGGTGCAGGCACCCCAAAACCCAGCCCAGCCCCGGGAAGGGGCTGAGCCTCCCTCTTCCTCTCTCTGCTTTCGAGGTCCGTTGGTGGGAGGTGATGCTGCGGGTACCAAGGGGGGGTCCTGGCTGAGCCGGGCAGGGGCACGCCGGCCCCATGGCCAGCACAGCCCCTTGAACTCAACCAGCCGAATGGATGAGTGGGTTTCTTCAAAGGGACCCCCCCCCCCCAAAAGACCTCTGTGCCCCCCTCCCCATCTCCGTGAGATTCTCGCTTGAAAAGGCAGCAGAACAAAGCACAGGAAGGAATTTAGGTGGTTTCCGCGCAGACCTGAATGTCGAGCTGCTCAATGGAAGAGGAGATGCCGATGCTTTCATCCCTGCGCCCGAGTTTGGCCGAGGGGGCGCAGGGGGGAGTGCTGTTTCCCCCCCCCCAGCCTCTTTTTTTCTTTCTTTCCCTCTTTTTATTTTTTTTATATAGTCTCAGATTTATTTTTCCACAGTATAATTCTGAAAGACAGCGGCGTATGAATTATTCATTGACCCCTAACTGCCTTTGCATACAATCCTGGCCGGGGGAGAGTGCCCGTGTCGAATGCATTTGTGTGCAGAGCGGGGCCAAAGTGAATTGAAATCAATTTTTCAGGTTTAGGCGGGGGGCATTGGATGCTTTTGGGGCTGGGAGCGGGGGCCGGAGCACGTGGGGAGGTGAGTAGGATGCAGCCTGAAAGTGTCCAGTGGGGAATTGTGCCTTTTCCAAGCAGGGCTGGGCTGAGGGGTGCTGCTGATGGAGCGGGGGGGGCTGCTGGTGCGTGCAGTTCTAGGCCAAAAGGAGGGGAAAAAGAAAAACCACCCTTTTTGCTAAAGGTCGTCTGTTCTTAGGTGCTCCTTTAACCTGACTTGAAACGTGAAGCATGGCTGGGAAGGGATTCCCCAAAGAGCAGGATGGCTCTGGCAGGGAGAGCTGATGCTGCTGCCTTCATCCCCATCGCTCCCCTTGCACCCTGGGACTGATGCCACCACTGGCCCCTGGTGCCAGGACGTGCTAAAACCCACCAGGGGATAAGGGTGAAGCGGGTGAGGGTGAGGGGAGACCCCGGGCAAGGCTTTAATCTGATTAGTCTTGGAGTGAATGGACAAAGCGAAAAGGCTTAAACCCCACTGAAAGGAGCGGGGAGGGGCGGGGGGGCCCTGAGAAGTGGAGACCCTGACTGATCTCGCCCAATGAGGTCAAATTTGGCCAGGGGAGCATGAGGGGAGGAACAAGAGGGAGAAGAGCCAGGCAAAGAGGTAAGGGTGGTTCTGTTGGCCCTGTGACCTCCACTTGGGCTCGTGACGGAGCCTGCTGCCTTGGGTGCTCGCCCCCCTCCCTGCTCACCTTGGATGGGGATGATGACGGGCTTCCCTGTGAGGCTCTGCCCTCCCATCCATCCATCCATCCATCCATCCATCATCCATCCATCCATCCATCCATCCATCCATCCATCCATCCATCCATCCTTCCATCCATCCATCCTTCCATCCATCCATCCTTCCATCCATCCATCCTTCCATCCATCCATCCATCTCCCAGTGTGCGATGGGACAGGGCAGCCTGTGTGCCCTCCACAGCTGGTGGCAGCTCTGGGAGGGTTGGGATGTGAATGTGGTTTTGCTCCAGTGATGCTACCTGAGGTTTTGGTTTTCTGGGTGGGAGCAATGGAGCCACAATGGGCAAACCTGGCGCGGCACCGTATGCGGCAGGACTGGTGGTTGTGCCTGTTGCTGCACACTGGCACTGCCCATGCCACATACCATCAGCAGCAGCACAAGCGCATCCTTGTGCAGAAGGAGGCTTGGGAGGACAGGGAATGCTGTTGGGAGGGTCACCCCTGTCCCAGGCATGGTCACTGACTGCCTGCGGTGCCTTGGGGCTGGACCAAGTGGGAGCAAAGGCTGCTCCTCCAGTCCCCTCCGAGGGGGTGACCGCCCTCCCCTCCATCCTCTTCTCCATCCCACTGATCCTTGCCCGGATCGATGGGCACTTCCCTGCGGGCGAGGGGCGGCGCTGCCCGGCTGGGCAGGGAGAAATGGCTTTTCACAGAGCCTTGAGCTGGTTCCAGCATCGATCTCCTATGAGGAGCAGAGCTTCGTCAGAGATCAATTAGGCCAGTTGTTAGCTCCAGAGTGAAGTGTGAGTCCAGGCGGTGGGTTGGGAGGGGAGTGGAGATGCCCACGCAGCAGAGGGGTCCCCGGTCACCACCTTCCTATGGAGCGGGGATGTCTGGCAGCTTCGGAGCCATTGGCGTGGCTGGAGTTATCCCAAGGAGCAGGAAGGGGCCCGGGAGGAGCGTGGCCGGAGGCACCGTGTGGCTGTCCTGGGAGCTGACAAGTGACGTGCGGCATTTGCAAGCGTCCGGGCGTGTGTCCATCCCGGCTTAGGGAAAACAGCCCCTGGGAGGCCCCACGGGGACCGGCGAGCAGGATGCTGGAGCAGTCATTGTCCTGCTGGGCGGCGTGCGAGCCTGACCGGCCCGGCCGAGGCCACCCAGGCAGTGATGCATGGGCTGGATGGGACCCTGGTGTCACCCTGGGGACCGCAGGGTGCAGGCAGCTGTGAGTGGGGCTGCATAGGGAAGCAGGAGGAATGGTGCCATTGGAGCTGGTGGAGGGGAGAACTCAGGGCTTGAGTTTATAAGGACCCTGCAGGTCCTTGTCCTAAGTGCAGGGATGGGTTAGGGAGAAAGGACCTGGAGCAGGCACCGCCTCTGCCCGGGAGCTGTGAGTGAAGGAAAAACAGAGAAAAAGGAGGGGTTTTGAGCAAAATAAAGCCCTAAAAGAGAAGTTCCCCGATTACATCTGTTGAAGTGACAAATCTGCCAGGCAGGTGATTATTCTGTGTACGGATGTGCTGAACACAGATGCCGATAGGATTAAAAGGGAAGGGGGGGGAGCTCACCCTGTTAAACCAACACCTGATAAAGGAATAAAACCAGCCAGAGGAATAAATTGCAGCGCTGCCAAGGTCGTGTTCTGCGGGTGCTGTGCTGCCACGCGGGGAGGGTCGGAGCCCAGCTCCTTGGTGAGGTGCCTGGCAAAGGGACCCCTGTGCCCGTGCCCCCGGCGGCGCTGGCAGCCCCTGCTCCCCGGTGCGCCCGTACCCGGCATGCCCTCGGCTTCCTGGTTGCTTTCCAGGCACGTCCCGGGCATCCCCTTGGGATGGCGCAGAAAATTAACAGCAGTTCAGATCTGAGGAACTTTATGACACGTGTATGATAGGACTGAACCAGGGCGTAATTGAATGACGGATGAGCTTCCAAGAGCCACATTTCCAGGGAGTAATGAAAAATAGAAGTGCTATTGACTAAAGGAGCTTTCGGCGGCCGGGCGGCGCAGCGCGGGATGAGCAGGCTGCCGGCAGGGGGAATGCATCAATACGGCAAGTAATAGCTCAGTTATTATAACTCTGGAAATGTCATTCAGGCCTAACCAGAGAACACTAGCTATTAACTAGCCTTAAACAGAAAGTACCAGGCGGGGAGGCTGGGAGCTCCCGATAATTGTTTTACTTCTCACGGCTCCGTCGCTTGTTCCGTTGCGGGGCCCGGCTCGTGCTCCCCTCCACAGCGTGAGCCAGGCTGGGCTCTCTGCACGGGCAGGGTCCCCACTGCATCTCCAGGTTTGCCTCTGCTTGCTGCTGCCTGTCCCTCGCAGGGCTGCGGCCAAGGGATGCTGATGGTGCTCTTACCACCTGCGGCAATGAGCTTGGGGCTGAAGCCCTTGTGCACACATCTCTCCCCGCGGCCTTCCCTGCATCCCTCCCTGTATCCCTCCCCGTATCCCTCCCTGCATCCCTCGCTGCATCCCACTAGAGCCTCTGCCGAGAGGCAGGTAAGCAGCAGAGATGTGATCTGAGCTCACAGCTTGGCCATATCAAGGCCCTGTGCACCGCAGACCCCTGAGGTGTAATGAAAGCCTGTGGGAGAGTATTGAGTGAACCTAAATGGATTTTCTCCATTAACACAGACCCATCATCCAGTTATCAGCTCCTCAGCACAGAGTGCTCTGGGGCTGTGGTCACAGCGGCTGGCACTTAAACTGCTCTTCACCAGCACAGCCAACATCTGCTGCCGCAGCACAGCACCCACCGCCGGCACCACCACAGCGGCTCCATCCTGGCACGCTCTACATGCACCTTTGAACTGATACCTTCATTCTTGCTTATGGGTTTGTCTTGTTTTGGGGTGCCCTTTTGGGGGGACAGCGTGCCCTTGGTGGGATGCTGGGGGATTCCAGCCTTAGCCCCGGGTACACCAGCATCCCCCTGCCGCAGCCTGCCATGGGGGTGCCATGGTGGAGGTCCCATGGTTCAGAGGGGGCATGGCAGGGAGAGGAGCGAAGGGAACGGCTCTCATTCCTGCACACAGCCGCTACCTGCTTTGGAAGTCGGAGTTCATCATTAGCCAGGAAATAATTAATTGTTGGGCAGACAAAAGGCATCGCTTGGCCCCCCCGGGACCCTGTCAAAGGGAGCTGTCAGGGGCTGGCGTGATAAATTACGGCTCCGCTGGCTCTGCAGCACGTCACCATCCGGACTGGGGGGAAAAGTCCCGCGTCGTCCTTTTGATGGGGGGTCACTGTGGGTTTGGATCTTGCCTGACATCCCCCGGGGATGCTGGGGCAGGCAGGGGCAGGCAGGGGCCATGGGGCTGGGATCAAGCCGGCAGGTCCCTGCCCATGTCACAGTTGTGCCTGCTGTGTGCGTCCTTCTGCGCTGTGTCCCCCTCGGAGCTGTGTCCTGGCCCTGCTGTGCCATCCCCGTTTCCACCTCGCCGGTGTTCTCGCGGTGATTGCGGGGCTGCCACCGGTCACATTGCTGCTGCTGAACGCGCTCGGAATTGCTCCTGCTGCGGCATGGAATGTCCTGTGAATGGAAGTGGTGCAGGGTTACAGAGGCACCGGTGCGTCCTGCTGCCCCCCAGCCCCTGCCGCTGCCTGGGACGGAGACACCGCCAGGAAACGAGGTGGCCAATGGCTGAAATAGTGCAGTAATGCGTGTTCATCCCCACTAACCTGTGTGTCTTGAAGTGGGGTGGGGAAGGCTCTCCTCGATTGTTGTTTGTACTGCAGGACCTGTGCCATGCATGGTCCAGCCCTGGGACAGGGAAACTGAGGCACGGAGGCAGTGGCTGCCGCACCAGTGTCACAACAGCTCTGTGCTAAGTCCTGCTTGTAGCTCTGGGATGAGCCCAATGGAGATGGCTCCGGGGAGCACCAGGGCTGGTTTGACTCAGAGACCCAAGGGTGGTGCTGATCTCCCATCCCAGCACCCTGCTGCACCCTGGCCATGTCCATGGGCCGCTTGGCTGGGCCCCGCACGCTGTCTGTAAGCTAAAGGATGCCGATCAGGGCAGCAGTGGCTGGAAGGGAAAGGCATCTCGGTGGCTGTCACCCAGCGGGACCACAGGGCTCCTCTGAGCATCTCCCTGCAGCCTATTGGTGGTAGGGCCGGCAAGGTGGGCACCCGAGGACAGGCTGTCCCTCGCCCATCAGATGGGACATGGGACGAGAGGCTGGCACAGGGCCGCGTGCTGATGGCAGCAGTGCCAGGGGCAGCCTTAATGAGTGGCAGCGCTAACGAGGCCAACCCTGGGGGCCGTTTACCCCGTCCCCCCGCACGAGACCCCCAAACGGGTGCCTTGATGTGTTTGTCCCTGCTGGCTGCGGCGCGGAGCCGGCGCGGGCGGTGGGGGGCCCCGGCTGCCTTTGGCAGATAACCCCCAGCAGCTCCCGTCCCGTGCCCGTTATCAGCGCCCGCCCGCTTCGCCAGACGTGTTAATTAGGGCGCTCAGCGTGAGCAGCCGGAGCACGTATGAGCACGCGTGGCCTCATGCATGGGCTGGCACATGTCTGGGCTCCGGCTGGGAGCGACGTGCCTGGCCTGGCGGCTGCGGGAGATGATGCATGGCCGTGGGGATGTGTGTGGGGCAGCGTGTGTGTGGGGCTGGGTGTGCGTGGGACTGGGTGTGCATGGGGCTGGGTGTGCGTGGGGCTGGGTGTGTATGGGGCTGGGTGTGCGTGGGGCTGGGTGTGCGTGGGGCTGGGTGTGCGTGGGGCTGGGTGTGCGTGGGGCTGGGTGTGTGTGGGGCTGGGTGTGCGTTGGGCTGGGTGTGTATGGGGCGGGGTGTGTATGGGGCTGGGTGTGTGTGGGGCTGGGTGTGCGTGGGGCTGGGTGTGCGTGGGGCTGGGTGTGTGTGGGGCTGGGTGTGCGTGGGGCTGGGTGTGTATGGGGCTGGTTGTGCACGGGTCAGGGTGTGTATGGGGCTGGGTGTGCTTGGGGCTGGGTGTGTATGGGGCTGGTTGTGCACGGGTCAGGGTGTGCATGGGGCTGGGTGTGTATGGGGCTGGTTGTGCACGGGTCAGGGTGTGCATGGTGCAGGGTGTGCATGGGACCGCTTGTACACGGGACTGGTTGTGAGCAGTGCACACACATGGGGCTGGGTACCTGTAGGTGCACGCATGCTGGACCATGGCAAGCTGTGATGTGGAGACCACGGGCAGCCTCTCCTCTCCTGCCCTCGCTGCCCCTCTCACCTTTGCTGTCAGCCACCACTGTAAACACCTTCTGCTGCCCGGCTCTGCCCTCTCCTGAGCCATCTGGACGCCGCCTTTTGCAGAGCTCTGCGCGCCCTTCCCTGACCCTCTGCCCGTTCCCTGCTGGGACCGGGATGGGGGGGCTTTGGTCCCACAGCGAGCCCCTGCCCCGGCGATGCTGTGCCCATCCACCGTGCCCTCAGCTCTGCAGCGTGGCGCGCCGCGGCGCTGCCGGCACTAACGCAATTACCATTGCACTTCCCAGCCGGCGTCTCCCTGACGATGTATTCCTGGTCTGATTGAATTTGTGCGGACCTGGGCTGCGGGAATGGCTGTCTGCCGCCATCCCCAGAGCCGGGCGGGCGCGGGTGCTCCCCGGGGAGGCCGGGGGGTCACTGCGGATGGAGACACCCCCATTGCTGTCCCACTGTGGAGCTGTGCGAGGGCTGATGGTGAGATGTGTCATTGCAGTCACCATTGACGAGGCGAGCGGCTCCTTGTTGCTCCTGTGGAGATGCCACATGGTGCCACTGGTGCCACGGGATGAGGGCATCGGTCAGCCCCACTTGCGGCACGCATGGTGCTCCCAAAAGGAAGGGATGTGGGGGCACCATCCCCTGGCCTGGCTGGGATGCCGTGTGGAGAAGATGGAATGGTGCTGGGCCTGGATACGGTGGGGTCCAGGGGTACCGTGGAGAAGCACGGATGGACAGAGGAGCAGCAGGGCAGAGTGGGGGTCCCAGTGACCAGGCACTGTGCAGCAAGGTTTAGTGACATGGACTAGTGGTGGCCTTGGCACTCCTGGGGTAATGGTTGGACCTGATGGTCATAGAGGTCTTTTCCAACCTGACGATGCTAAAGGAGATCGGGGCCGTTCGCCCTGTCCTGCCTCTGAGCATCCCTGTCCCTCGCCCATGGGCTCGCTGGCCGCAGTGTGGCTGCAGGAGCTGGAGCTGGGACCTCTGCGCCGCTTCACTTTATTATTGAACTTAACCTCCAGTCTTCCTTACATGCCACAGTGCCCGGCACTGGTGCAGAGGCTGCTTTTATGTGCAAATGAGCCTTCTTTTTTTTAATCTTTGACAGAGAATGTGCTGTGTTTACATAACAGAGGGCCCTGGTACTCTGGAGAGGGCCACTGACAGTGCTGGCAGGAGATGTTAGGAAAGATCTAACATTTCTGATCTCTGTTTAGCCAGAGGCACTGCGAGGCAGGCGGGAGCAGCAGGGGAGGGTGGCTCTGGGGTGCCTGGGGGAGAACAGCTCGGCTGCTGCTGCAGGGGTCCACGGAGGGCACAGGGGATGGGGACCTGTGGCAGCAGGGATGGACCCAGAGCTCTCTCAAGGGGGCCTTTCCCTTGTGCTGATGATGCTGCGTGAGGTTCTGGAGCATCCGGCATGGCAGTGAAGCGCTGACCCATGGATGAGGGGTCCTGGTGTGGTGACTCCATCCCCTCCAGGGCTCGTGGGCAAGGGCCCTGCTCCCCTTCAACAGCATCTCAGGAGAACTGGTCTGGTTGGGATAAACTGTCCCTGCATCCCTTCCTGAGGCACTGCTGCACTGACTGGGCACCAGCAATGGAGAAAGCTCCTCCTGCCAGGTTAAGTGGGAAAATGACCGATATCCTAACGCCTGCCAGGTTAAAATGCATTAATTCAGGATAGTCTGTTAATGGCAGTATTGATTAGTCTCAGCGCCGGGCAAAGGAGCATCCATGTTAATGAGGGGCCAGTGAATTGCAGCAGCTGGTGTGGTTCTAGGGGGCTGCGGTGGGGGGACAAGGGTGAAGAACCCCAAAACGGAGCTGCTGCTGTGAGGAGGAGCGGGTTCAACCCACGGGATGGGCTCTGGCGTCTGGAAAATGGAGTATCCGTGTGCCGAAAATGCATGTTTCCAGCTGACAGTGGGGGGGGTTTCTGGACAAGTGAGTAACCTCCTGAGCCTGAGGACCAGCCTGTCAGCTCAGTGCCCCAGCAGCGTGCAGGCGCCGTCCACCCTGCCTGCTCCTGCTTTACTTGGCCATCACGGAGCAGCCAGCTCCCATCTGTTAACAGCTTTGCCTCGTCTGGTCAGGTTTGGTCCCAACCACGGGTGCGCTACAAGCTCCGGCTTCCCTCGTAGCGGGGCATTTGGGTGGGAAGGGCTCTCCAAGGCAGAAGGCGGAATCCATGGCAGGTTCCCAATCCTGCGCACGGTGATGCGCAGCCCAGAGCCTGGCGCAGGGCCGGGGAGGAGAAGCAGCCCCGGCTTTTCCCTGAAAACCTCCTTGGTTTTTGAACGTCTTTGCTGTTTTTCTTCTTTTTCTCTTTCTTTTTCCTTGAAAATACTTAAAAGCCCCATTTCTGCATTTCTCCCCCCTCCGCTTTTCACACCGTGGTCCCTGTGCGGTGCAGGGGGAGGAACGAAGCCCAAGTTTGGTTTTTCATTTTCCTCATGCAACTTTGCACAGAGCGTGCGGGGAGGATGAACTCGCTCTTTCAAGGAGCAAGAGTTTTGCTTTGGGGTGCCCGTGAGCACCCTTGAGGGTGCCCTGCTGTAGGGTACCGCCCCCAGCCTGGTACCTGCGAGTGCCGGCGAGCATCGATTTGTACACAAAAGCCCATGAGAAGACTTATTCCATCCGTGTGGCTTTAGCACTTGCTGGGTGTGCCCAGAGCCATCCGGCGTGCTCCTGCCTCCGAGTTAATGTGTGTGGTCAAGGGCACATCTTGTAAGATAAGTGTGTCGTTTGGAGAGTGATGGAGAGTGGCTCAGTGCTTCTGTGCTGGGGGAATGAGACCGAACGGTGATGGGATGCGCCTGGCACCACGTAGGCTCTGCCATATCCCCGCTCGCCGCAGCGGGAGGGGGGCTGGGGCTGCTTTGGCTGCATTCTTGGCACTGGTTTGGTGGGGAGATGTCTCCAATGAGCTACGTGTCCACGAGACGCGGCAGCGGCGCTTCGCCACCAAGCGCTGCTGGTTCGGCAGGCTGGCGCTTGCATTTAGGCAAATCTTGTTTTCTTGTGTGTTATAAAGCCTCCCCTTAGCCCGGGGGAGTGCGGATTGCTGCTCTTTCTCTAGATCTGCAAACAGGCTGAAATAATAGCTCCGGGTGTACCCATTTATCTCGGAGTCTATCTCGTTGTGCATCCCATCTCATCCCACTCTGTCACCCGGTCCTGTAATATCTCAGCATCTCCCTAAAGCAAAAGATGACAATAAAGTGTAAATGGGGAGTGTTGGCTCTGGAGCATAATGATGGCAATTTAGATGCCAGCCATAATTTCCCCGCTGTTGCCCCAGGTAACAGGAGCCGTTGTCTCCTGTGGGAGCACGGCCGAGCTGGGACGAGGTTACCTGTGCGTCTGATCGCCGCCTTGGGACTCTCTGTCGTTTACATTTAAAGGATGGAAAGGGAAATATCCATAAATGAAGGAGGGAGCCTCAGGAAGGCAGAGCTGAACCAGCCTGGGGGGCTGCTGCTCCCCAGTCCTGGCCGGGCCAGCACTGGTCCTTGACCAGTGGCATCACTGGGGCCGGCCCACACTGGCTCAAGGGTGATGGGGCTGAGGAATGTGCTTTGCTGGCTGCTGAGTGCTGGTTCTGCACAGGAATTCACTGCATGTGCCGGCTCATCCTGTTGCTGCGTGCTCCGGCTTGCTGGAACCGCGTGGTGCCAGCACGGGGGAGGCGGTGGCTTCTGTGGCACCCCCAGAAAGTGGGCAAAAAGCAGGTTTTGGAAGGAGCAAGTCGGGTTTGCAGCAGAGCCGGCCCCGTGTGATGGGCATGGTGGTCACCGTGGAGCCGCCTGTGCCGTGAGCACGCTGCTCGGTGCTGCAAACCAGTGCCAGGGCAGAGGCTCGCGGCCCGCGGTTGCCGGAGTTGTAGGGATTTAAAAGTAACCGAGACCCCGTTCTCAGGGTCCTTCCCATCAGGGGGTGAATCCTTCGGAGGCTGAGCACAGAAACACGCTTAGGGTGAATCCATCACTGATTTACCGATGCTGGAGCACACTGTCCCTGCTGGCTGGGGGTGATGCAGGGAAGCTGATGCCAAAGCCAAGCCAGGGCTCGCCAGCCCGGCCCTGGTGACTCAGGGAGTGTGTCAGGAGAGGCTTGTGGGGCACGTCAGGGCAGGCAGTGTTGGGCTGCCCCATGCCAACTGCTGGTGGGGCGAGCAGCGCTAAGGGGCTCAGTGGGCTGCCAGGGGCCCCAGGGCTTTCCCTATGTGAGCCAGTCGTGCGTCCCAGCACCAGCCTGGCAGCTCTCGGCATGGTTCAGTCCCAGGTGGGATGATGGGTGCAGGCGGTGCTGCCCATCCCTATCCCCATCCCTGTCCCCATCGCTGCTGCGCTGGGACTGTCAAACGGCATTAAGCCCAAACTAACCTCCCGTCTGTGGGAGCCGTCACCATCATTCCAGATAACTGTAATCGAGCTGCTGAATATGTAGCTGGGCTCGGAGTTTTGTAGTCGAGATAAATATTGATATTAAAGCTGTCAGGGCTGGCACAGCGGCGCTGACACCAGCCCCACCGGTATCTCGCTGCCTGACCCGTCAGCTCCGTGGCCATGGCTCTGCACAGCGCCAGGGGTTCACGCCATTCCCAAAGAGAGGGGGTCATTTCCTGGGCACTGGCCGGGCTGGTGAAGCACAGGGACAGCCCTGGGCTCTCAGCTTCTGGGATAGCATCCAAGGTTCCAAACCAGAACGATGCCACATCCCTCTCCACATACATGGCAGCGGTCACGAGGACCAGCAGCCCCATGTTTTGGCCAACATGGGCATCTCCAAGTGACACAGTTCCAACTGGGACCGGCACATTCCTGGGGCTCCCGGCTGGAAAGCTCCTGGAGAGCTCATTGTTTCTTGGCTGGGGGGAAAAACAGGCCCCTGGGAGGGGGGGCAGTGGGCAATGGGTGCTGGAGCCCCCACGGTGGCACCTGCAGCCCGGCCAGCCCAGCAGAGCAGTGGCCAGAGGACTCCGGGCTCAAACACTGGGGAATTCATAAGTAAATGTGATGGTGCTGCTGCCGTCCCTGCCGGTGAGTTTGTTCCTGATGGATTTCGCTTGACGCCGCCTTTCCCGCTCTGCCGGGCTGGCTGCTCTCCTGTCGGGGCATGCGGCGAGGTGGGGACGGGCGGTGAGAGCCAAGCGTGGATCCTCCCATCCCTGGGGAAAAGAGAGGGAAGAAGAGGAAAGGGCAAAACCACGATGAGTATCCCTAGAGCATCCCTTACCCCTCCACACCCTGCCCGGGTGGTGGGGATCCCTTGTGCCCGTTGCCCTGTGCATGCCCCATGCCGGACCCATCCCTCCTCCCACTTGCTCCTTCTTTATATTTTTAATTAGCTGATTCTCTATCTGGCGCCGGAGCGCGTTCCCAACCACCACGCTGAGGAAACCTCATTAACACAGATCAAAAGGAGCTTTTAATGATTTATAAAGGTGCAGCAGTTTGGAGAAATTAAATAATTTAGGTGGTGTGTGTACGGCGGGTCCCTCAGGACCGCATTACAGGCGTACCGTGAGCCGCGGCCCGCGATGCGCGGCCCCACTCTGCCCCACCGCCGCGGCGCTGGGGATGCTGCCGGAGCGCACGCGGCCCCGCTGGGACCGGGGCTCATCACCACCTCCATGGGAGAGATGAGGCTGAGAACAGGCTCCTGCCATAACCCCAAAGCATCATCCCGGAGCTCGGCTGGGTTGGGATGCCGGGATCCTCCGGCACAGCCTGGTGGAGGTTTGGGAGCGCTGGGTGCTCACACTGGCTCTCTGGCCGTGCAGGGCATTCTACCAGCATGGCTACAATAAACCTTGGTGCTGGCGGGGTGGCGGGACGGATTGGAGGACCCAATCCCGATGGACCGACGTTGGATGGACCCATGTGTCCAAGCGCATCCAGCTCTGGCTCCATCCCCTCCCAGAGTCTCCATTAGCCCTGAGCTCCACTGCTGCTCTTGCATGGGGAGAACGAATCTGCCTCCAGGACACTGTGACTAACACGTGGCCAAAGTCCGGCTCCCGGCGCTGCCTGCAGCATCCCATGGGACGGCGCTGGGCGCTGCCGGCTTGTCCAAGGAGAAAGAGAAACAGATGGGAAAACCAGCTTAAACGTTCCCGGCGTGAAGTCCATTGCTGGCTATGGACATGCCAGCAACCAGCCGAGCAACAGGATTAATGGAGAAAAAGAGCCATAACGCTGCTGAAAGGGGCCGGGCGGACGCCTCCTCCCGCGGGGGCCATTCCCTGCCCCCCCCCCACCAAGCGCCTAGGAGCTGCTTTGTGCCTATTTCCTAAAGGGGGGACTGCAATGGTGGCTGGCGGGGGGCTGGCATCGGCCGCACAGCATCCCAATTTCCATCAGGTTGTGTTTAGAAGACAGCAAGAGGGCGGCGGGCGAGGTTGGGGGCTGGTTTGGGGAGGGGGGGCCGCTGTGTTTTATTTTGCTCTGTAATAGGCTTATTACTCCTGATCACGCTGTGACTATTTGAATGAAGGAGATTTCAGGAGATGAAAGCATAAGGGAGGTTTTAAGGATCTCAGCGTCTGGTCCCGCAAGGACGGGTGCCCTTGGAGCAGGGGGATCCCTGTGCCCTGGACCCCGGTGCCGGCAGCACCCTCCCCCAGGCCCCCTCCTCGCCTCTCTGTAAGCCCCTTGCAGCCCCTCGCTCCTGGGGTTACAAACCTCCTAATTTCCAGCCTAAATTTATTCATGGCCGGTTTATACCCATTTGTTTATGTGCCAACGCTGTTCTTCAGCTTAAATAGCTCTTTTTCTTCCATAATATATCTCTCCCCCCCCCCAATATTTCAGCGGGTGCAATCATATCTCTTTTCAAGCTGTTCAGGAAAGAAAAATCTGAATTATTTAACCCTTGGGACACTGGCTGATCTTGCAGGATGTAGCCAGGCCAGAGACAAACGGGCTTTGTTCGCTTGATGAGCTGCCTGCCCTTGTTTGGGGGTTTTGGGGGATGCTCCTGCTACCCAGAGGGGAAGCTGAGGCACTGCCTGCCCCGCCGGGGGACCAGGACCAAGGCTGGGGTCTCACGACCCTGGTTGTTGGGCCGGGCAGGGTTTGCTCTCCTGGTTGGCGCTGCCCCATGGGGGCCGGGGGTCTCAGGCTGAGGATGCCTCCGGTTTGCAGGGCAGGGTCTCGAGGGGCTTTTTGCCCTCCACAGTGTATATCCAAGAGGTGAAAGCTCTGGAAGCCCCTGGCGTGGAGCTGTCCCCCTGCCTGGCATGGTGTGGGGGCACACGGGCAGGGTTTGGGTGCCGCCGCAGTGCAGGGAGGAGGGCGGACAGCGGAGCCGCTTCACCAGCTCCAGTGTTTTATTCCAGGCAATTTCACTCCAATGGGTTCCCGCTCTTGTCATGCAAAGGGGCCGCCACGTGATGGCACCGGGAAAGTTGTCAATTAAATGTGACCTGAGATGGAGCCAACAGCGCGCGGTGGCTGCTGGTGCCAGATCCAGGGTGGCAGAGGGTGGGAGAGCGATGCAGCCCCCGGCACTGTGGTGCTGGCATCAGTGGGAGCCGTGGCCGTGCCAAGCAGGGTGTCCCAAGCGGGGTTCCACCATTGAGACCCTGCAGCGGGGGTCAGCAGTGGGGCTGTGAGCCTGCCCTGTCCCCTGCCCTGCTGGCAGAGCAGGCCTGGCTGTCAGGCAGCGCTAACAGTAATGAATGCCCCTAATGAAGCACCCAATTAGCCAGGATCCCGGTCTTAATGGTAGCTGACAGAGCTGAAAGCTGCGAGTAGTCAATTGTCAAGTGTAACATCCCACCGGGTGAGGCCGGGAGGCTGCTCCATCCGTCTCTGTCAGGGAAAAACAAAGCTCCCATGTTAACCCCTTTGGCAGTGGGCGAACTCTGTGTCCATCGGCAGAGCTCTGGTGGCCGTGGTGGACTCTGGCATCATTCCTGGTGATGGCATCACCTCTATCGTATGGCTTCATCTCCAGTGATGGCATCATCCCCATCTCATTGCATCATTCCTGGTGATGGCATCACCTCTATCCCATGGCATCATCCCCACTGATGGCATTGACCCCATTGCATGGCATCATTCCTGGGGATGGCATCACCTCTATCCCATGGCATCAGCCCCAGTGATGGCATCATCCCCATCGCATGGCATCATTCCTGGGGATGGCATCATCCCTGCCCCGTGGTGTGTGCAGCTGTGGTGGGCCCAGGCAGAGTGACAGGAACATGGATTTGCTCAAAGCTGAGCTCTCATTTGACTTGAAACGTGAATTGGCATTTATTGGTGCGACAAAGTGGAGAGGTCTCTCCTCTTGCTTCCTGCGATTCCCAATGGACCAAAGAGCTGGTGTCCCCCTGTCTTTGGGACTCAAGGGCTCAGATGAGGTGGGGCCAAAGCTCCCCCCGAGGCTGGCAGAAACCACACGCGTGTCTGAGATGCACAGGGAGGGCAGCGTGCGCTCCATGCCCAGTGCTGCCAGTCGGGAGCAGGACACGGAGGGCCCCGCTCTGGTTTGGAAGCTGCCCGCTGAAAGGAGCATTCTGTCTTCTGCAGCAGCCGAATGAGGGATGCGCCTGGTTCAGACAGCTCAGACCCACGCGCTGTCATTAGCACGGCCCTGCCGTGGGTATCGCATGGGGCCGGCGCCTTCCAGGGCTGGAAAACGCTGTTGGCATTTTGCGAACTGAATGACTTCAATGATAACGAATTAACAGAGGGCTCCGTGCGCGCGGGGCTGCGCTCCTCTGGCAGCAAACGCGGTTCTGAGCGCACCCGGGGCTCCGGCTCGGGTCTCACATGGGCGCTGATGCTCAGGGACTGCATTTAGGGTGCAGTGTGCTGGAGCTGGGCTGTCAGTGTGGTTATGGTGCTGTGGAAAGCTGAAGCCGAGGCGGGATGAGGCGGTGACAGCTCATCCTGTGCTGAGCAGGGGTCGGTGGTGGTTCCATATGGGATGGGTCCCATGCCTGGGATGGGATGGAACAAGCACAGACGAGCTCCATGAGGCGCTGTTCCTACACTAGGCGCTCTGCCCAGCCATGGGGTACCCCATGCCTGGCACAGTAGCACAGACCCCTGTCCCCATGTTGCCCCATCCCCACATCCCCATCCTGAGGGCATCCCTGGGGCTCCTCCAGTGAACCCTATGCTGGTTGCCTCCTCTTATGCTGGGCTTTGCCTGCTGTGCTGGGGCAGAAGTGCTGATGCTGCCAGCATGGCTCCACATTCTTCCCCCCCAAAACCTGCCCCATATCCATCCCCCCAAACCCTGCCCCACATCCATGTATCAAAACCTGCCCCACATCCATCCATCAAAACCTGCCCCACATCCATCCATCCATCCCCCAAATCTGTCCCACATCCATCCCCCCAAAACCTGCCCCACATCCATCCATCCATCCCCCAAATCTGTCCCACATCCATCCCCCCAAAACCTGCCCCACATCCATCCTCTAAACCTGCCCCACATCCATGTATCAAAACCTGCCCCACATCCATCCCTCCAAACCTGCCCCACATCCATCCCCCCAAAACCTGCCACACATCCGTCCCCCAAATCTGCCCCACATCCGTGTATCAAGACCTTCCCCACATCCATCCATGAAAACCTGCCCCACATCCATCCATCAGAACCGTCCCCACATCCATCCCCCAAACCTGCCCCACATCCATCCATCAAAACCTTCCCCGCATCAATCCCTCCAAACCTGCCCCACATCCATCCGTCAAAACCTTCCCCACATCCACCCCCCAAAAAACCTGTTCTCAGCTTAAAACCCGACTTTGTGCCTGGTGCCATTGATCACCGCTCATCAGCTCTAATGCAGCATTTGCCAGTCCAGTGAAGGCCCTTGGGGTCAGGTGATGTTTTTATTCCCCTCCAAAAAGGATAATTATTGCTATTCCCCTGCTAAGCACGTGCCCTCCCGTTTCGGTCGCCGTTGCTGGGGCTGTAATAATGATCATTAAAGCAGGTATTTTTTGGAAACAAAAGGCAGAAGGCGGTGTTTTGTTGGGGGATTTTTCCGCATTGTTTTGTGTGCGTTTGAAAATTGTTTCCCAGCAAATCCTGGCCCTTTGTATTCATTTTACATTTAAAATGTTACCTTGCCAGGGGCAGGGTTGGCACAACTGACTCGGGGAAGGAGAGAGAAGGAGAGAGAGAAAAGCCCTGCTCCTTAATTAGCGCGTGTCCCTGTGTGCTCAGAGTGCTTATGAAGCAGGTAATGAGCTGGATGGGGCCGGACACTGCCGCTCTCCAGCACTCCCCACCCTTGCTGTCTGCGGTCCCCCCTTCCCCTTCTGGGTGCTGGGTGCCTTTTGGGTCACCCTTCACTGTGTTTGGCCACATCAGTGTGATGAGTTTGAGCCAGGCTCAGCGCTGCTCCCGCCTGCCCGAGACTCAAGTGAACACAGGGAGTCCCCAGGACGCTGATTTGGGGTGGCCACAGGAGCCGTGGCCACCGTCCCTACCCCCGTGCAGGCCACACTGACCGCTGCAGCCACTGAGCATCCCTTCTTGCAGCGCTGCTCCTCCGGCCCTGCAGCCGCGCGGTGTCCTCCATCCCTGGTGATGCCGAGGGGGACCTCAAATTAATTAGCCAAGAAAACGAGCTCCATGTGCAGATTAAAGCCAAGCTGCCAGGTTGGCTCCTGGGGGAGCCCAGGAGTTTGGCCGCCAGCTCCATTGGCTGCAGTGCCAGGAGCACCAGGGGGCTGCAGTGCCCCCCCCCTCAGGGTGCAGTGTAGGGATGGGGGTGTCGCAGGGGTCACCCCAAGGTGTTGGGAGCTGCCAGTGTGTGCCAGAGCTCTCCAGCACCACTAATCCCAGGTAATCAGTGCCAAGAGCGCAGATTACACCGGGGTTGCAGTGCGGTGCCAGCACTGCCATAGCATCGCCAGGGATAACGGTCCTTTTGTGACTTACTACCAAGTGGTGCTGGTTTATCGCAGGGCTCTGGGTTAATCTTGTAGGTTAATGGGGGCACTGGAGTGGCAAGGAGAGCGGTGCACGGCTGGGCTGGATCAGGCCCCGGGTTGTGGTTGAACCAAGGTTTTTGGCATGATGGGGGTCTCCGGCATCCCCATGGTGGGACCCAGTGAAACGTGGTCCCCCTGACACCGGGTTCTCCTTCAGGTTTCAGCACGGGGATTACACAGTGGAAGTGAGCATCAACGACTACCTGGACATCTACTGCCCGCACTACGAGGAGCCGCTGCCCGAGCGGATGGAGCGCTACATCCTCTACATGGTCAACTACGAGGGGCACGCATCCTGCGACCACCGTCAGAGGGGCTTCAAGCGCTGGGAGTGCAACCGGCCCGACTCCCCCAACGGGCCCCTCAAGTTTTCAGAGAAGTTCCAGCTCTTCACCCCCTTCTCACTGGGCTTTGAGTTCAGACCCGGCCACGAGTACTACTACATCTGTGAGTAGGGATGGGGATGGGGGGGGGGCAGTGGGAGCACCCCAGGGATGTCTCCCGCATCACCCTGCAGTGCAGCCCAGACCTGGATGCTGAGCCACAGCTCAGTTTGCATTGGATGCCCCCAAACCCATCCTTGTGGCGACAGCACCAGCGTGTCCGAGTCAAAGCGGAGATCCCAACCGGCGCATGCCTCATGCCAAAAGCCTTCTCCAGGGCTGAGTCACAGCCATGGGGTGGCCACAGGAGTGAATAGGACTTTGCAGGGACCAGGGGTGATGGGGACACTGATCTCATCTCCATGGGACCAACACCAGTCGTGGTGCTGCACCAAAGTGGTGGCACAGCCCTGCCAGCCCCAGGCAGCGGCCCCGCATGCTGCTGTGTATTCCTGTGCTCTCCCAGATTGCGCTCCCCTTTCTCACCCAACAGATGAAGCCCAAATTGGCCGACTATGGGGGAAACCTTCCCGCAGGCACCAGGCAGTGGTGGCAGGACCAGGGCCGGGGGACGGAGCCAGTGCGGCCCCCCATTGAATTTCTGGCTCTGGAGCGGTGGCACAGGGGGCCGGAGCACCAGATCCATGGCAAAATCAACTGCTGGGGCTCAGATCCATCCCTGGCAGTCTGGCTATCGATAAAGCATGAGCAAGAAACCCTGACCCCCAGCACTCAGCGGTGTCACAGGGGGGACAGGGGCGCCTCTCCCCGCACAGGAGCCAGCCGTGTGCTTATCTGCCTTATTATTTCTCCCCCTTTTTCCTAAAGCATCTGTTTTCAGCCCACTTAATTTGTTCCTTTTATCTATATTAAATTACCATTTTTCCCCCCTCTCCCTCCCCTCTGTAAAATGTCACTTGTGAAATAACAGCAGCTACAGCTCTCCCTTCTCCCCCCCGTTTTATTTTATTTTATTTTATATTTTATATTTTATATTTTATTTTATTTTATTTTATTATTTTTTTTATTTTTAATGTCGTTAGGGAGAGATTACACCGAAGTAAATGGTGAAGCTGATCATTGCTAAACCGGTTAGAATTCATGTCATGCGGAACATTAGAAATTATGCCTCTTTGAGGAACCGTATTTAGCAGACATGAAAGAAAAGAAATTACCTCCTCCTCGAGCTCGCAAATTGGAATGCCATTAACCTCGCGGGCACGGGGACGCGCTCGCTTCCCGGTGCCGGGTCAAGGGCATGGGCTGGCCCTGGGGACAGAGCCGGCGGATGGAGCTGCTGCGGGATGCCCGTGGTGCAGCTCGGCACAGTATGGCATGGCACGGCATGGCATGGCACGGCATGGCATGGCATGAACTGCTCCTTTCCATGTGGGGTGGCAGCACCATGGAGGAAAAGAAAAGGGAAAACTCCCAACCGTGGAGGCTCTGCAGCATCTCCCATTGGACGCCACCACTCCCATGGGCATGATGCTGAGCTGGGTGCAGGGGCTGGATGCGCCTGTTGAGGGGTCCAAGGGTACCATTGCGAGGGACCATGTGGAGCCGGGGGGGCTGCGGCCCCTCTGCAGCTGCCCCATGGGTTTATTTGGTAAAACAACTCAAATGGGTCCTGGGGGGCAGCGGGGGGTGGCCCCTATGTCACCATCTGTACAGGAAGCTGCTGTGTCTGTCCCTCAGAGCCAAGGGGAGGGATGGCGGTGGCCCCTCGAGGGGACTGCGTGTGCCCCTTGCTGCCGCCTCTCCTGCGAGCAGCGTCCCAATTCCCCTTCCTTCCTTAGGCTGAAATGAAACTTCATTGCGAATAACGCTCTGTGCCCTTCTTTAATGCAAAAAAAACCCCACTCTGAGACAATAGGAAATTCTTTTAAAAACGTATATATAAATCACATTTTCTCCTATTGAGAGGGGACTTTCACCAAGATAATTATTGCAATTACTCCCTTTCTATCTCCCAGTGAGTATTATTCTGTGCCTTTATCCTCGTTTCACCTGTTGAGGGAAGCAGCACGGCCCTGCCTGCGCTCGCAGCCCTTCACCACAGGCACACAGCCCCACAGCCATCACTCCCTGTCCAGCTGCACTGGGACCATTGGGGACCCTTTGTGGAGCCCCAGCCCCCCCTAACCTGCTGCTTCTCCCCTTTGCTTCCCTGCAGCCGCGTCCCCCCCAAACACAGTGGACAGGTCCTGCCTGAAGCTGAAGGTTTATGTTCGGCCAACAAGTAAGTAACCAGGGGGGGTCTGGGTAGCCCATGGGGTGGGGGGTGGTGGTCGTGGGGGAGTGGGGACCGTGGAGGGGGACGGGACGCTGCAGGGTAGCACCCGATGGGGACAGGGGCAGTGCCCACAGCCGTGCCAGGGTGTCTGCGCTATGGCAGGCGCTGTGCCTGGTGATGGCCATTTACTGCCGAGTTCCATATGGGGGGGGGGGGGGGGAATGAATAATAATCTCTGCGCAGTGGCTACTTTTCAGAATCAAATAACTCAGCCATTTAAAAAAACAAATTAATAATTTTCTTCTCCTGTTAACGTGTAATTAGCAAATGGCAGCGGCTCTCCCTGGGGACGAGTGCCTGCGAAATGTCACCGTTAAAAAGGATGGCTTTCTCCTTTTCTGTGTTTGCATGGCTTTAAAATAAAACGCAGTATAATGAAACCATCTGTAAAAACTCATTCGGTTTTGTTCGGGACTAAGGCATAGCGGGAGGTGGGGAGAGCTCTCCCGGTAGTGGTTTTAGTGTGTTAATAGTGTTGGGGTTTTATTCCCTCACGGAGAGGGTGCCTTTGTGCTGCTCAGGGCAAGGGGCTTTGCCTTTGGGTGTCCCCCTTGCCTGGGTCCTTGAAACATTCTGTTTCCAGCGCATGTGGCACCGATGCCTTTGGGGATGCTGAGATTTGGTGGGGCAGCAGCGCCCGGCTGCTTGCTATGGGGGGAAGCTGCATCAACAGCCCCCGGACCCCAGCCCCCATGGTGCTGCCTCCGGCTCACATCTCCCTCCTTTCTCCTCCTGCAGACGATTCCCTGTACGAGTCCCCGGAGCCCATTTTCACCAGCAACAACTCCTGCTGCAGCCTCAGGGTGCCGCGCGCCATGCTCGTGGTGATGCCGGTCGTCTGGACGCTCCTGGCCTCGTAGCGCTGACACCAACAACGCGCTGCGGAGCGGCTCCGTGGAGCATCGCCTCCGCCACCCTCTGCCACCTTCGAACCGCGGCTCCGGTGCCCCACGGCAGTGCCCGGGGAGGGTTGGTGCTGCTGATCCTGCCACCGCGGGAAGCCCCTGTCACCGCACGGCCACGGCGCCAGGGGATGGCACCGGGAGCAAAGGGCTGTCCTGCGGGACGCATCCCGGCTGCGCACACCGACAGCTCCCGTCCCCGCGCTTGCGGCTCCTTCAGCGCCGGCTCTGCCTCTTGGATGTCGCTTTCTGCATTTCTAGACCAAATACAGAGGCCTCGTTGTTTGGTTTGGGGGGGGTTTGGGTTTGTAAAGAAAACAGGGGTTTATTTTTGTTTGCTGGGTTGTTCCAGCCCGGGCTCCCCCGTGTCAGACTGACCCGCACGGGGCCGGGCTCAGCCCTGCACTGAGCCCTGCTTTCACACCGGACACCAAGCGACACAGTGATGGTGCCGACGGCTCCGTTGTCACAGACTCCTTCCCAGCCCAGCCGCCGCTCTGGCACTGGGATGTCGTGGTGCCGGCCCCAAGGCGCTTCTCCAGGCACCCACTTACCATGGGGACACTTTGATGAGGGGCCTGGGCGGACACGAGCCCCCACCGAGTGCCTGGTGGGGTGACCCTGTCTCCATCACTCATGCCATGTGTGTCACTGCTGTCCCCATGGGACCCCAGGGTGGCTCCATGGGCAGCGGAGCGAACGGGACATACCAGAGGGGAGCACCAGGGATGGCTGGCACTGGGAGCACCAAGGATGGCTGGCACTGGGAGCACCAGGGATGGCTGGCACTGGGAGCACCAAGGATGGCTGGCACCGGGAGCACCAGAGGTAATCGGTACCAGGAGCACCAAGGATGGCCACTGGCACCAGGAGCACCGCCGGGCGCTGGGAGCCGGCGGGCTGGGCTCACCCGGATGCTGGGATCGCTCCAAGGGCATTTGGCTGGAGCCGGGGCTGGAGCCTCCATCCAGGCAGGGCTGATCCCACGGAGCAGGTTTTCCTCCTCTGCAGCCTCCTGCTCTGCACCACATCCCCCCAACACCTTGGGGGTGTGAGAATGCCCATGGTGGGGGGGGGGGAATGGCCATGTGCGGGACCATCGCAGCACTCCCCATGGTCGCCCCTTCATCCGTGTCCCTGGGGCTCTGGGGCTGCGCTTGGGAAGTTTTTCCTTCTCCTTCTTTGCATTAATAAGAACCCACTGAAACCCCCGATCCGAGGTTGACCCCAGGGTGGGAGGTCCCCAGGGAGGGGTCCCCCTGGGGCCTGACCCCTCCTCGCCTTAAATCTGGAGCTGCCCCACCCGGGGTGGGGGGGTGTCCCGTGAGAGCCCCCCCGTGCCGCGGGGGGTTGATGGTCCCGGGGGATGATGGCGATGGGCTCGGACCCGGCCAAAGCCCCCTCCTGAGGGCACCTTTCTGAAGGCACCCCCAGACCCTTCCGGCGCGGGGGGCTCCGTCCCTGTACATACAGCGCTGTACTGTGAGCGGTTTTTTTTATGTATTGTTGAGAATGGATTTTATGGAAGGGTTTATTTTATTTTTATTTTTTAGCCTAGGAAGCTGAAATCTCGCAATAACCGTCCAAAAAATACAAAACCATCTCAAAAAATCCCCCCCCCCAACCCAACAATAAACCCTGCCGTTCCCCATTCCCTGCCCTTCCCTGCCTCCCGTCCCGGTCCCCGTGTGTGTCCAGACCAAGTCGTGGTTCTCGAAGGCGAGCAAAAGCATCGTGGGTGAGGGAGGGCTCCGTCGAGGGGCCGGCAGCACCCACCCCGCTCGCGGGGGAGCAGCAAACCCTGGCCTTTGGTCTGTGTTTTATATATATATAGATTATATATATAAATATCTATATTGTGTACAGCGACTGCGGGAGAGCGGCCGAGCAGGGGCCGCGGGTGCTGCGGGCTGGGGGGGGGTTCGCTGTGGGCCGGGCTTGCCCCTCGGGAGCAGCCCATCGCTGGCGCTGGTTCTGCGTGTTGGTCTCCGTTCTGCCTAGCTTTGTCCTTAGACACGCCGCTTTGGTCCTCGACGTCGTGCTGGTGCTATCCGGGTCCCCCCGTTTGGATTCTGTATTTTTTGATAATAAAATACAAGTAAATGGCGTTGCGAGGCCCGTGCTTTGGAGGAATGACTTCGGCTCCCGGCGCCGCGGCGCTTCAGGCTGAGCCGCACCGTGTCCCTGGGAAGGGTCCGGTGCCAGCCCCAGGGGAGCGGCGCTTGGCTCTGGCTCCGTTCCCCATCGCAGCCTCTCCCGCGGCGCACCAGGGCTGTGAAGCCAGACCGCTCTGCTGGGTGGTGTGTTAATTACGGGAAGGATTTAATTACCGCGTTAATTAATAATAATGGATATTAAATTAATTAATATGCAATTGTTGATAGTACTTAATTATTGGAGGTGCTGCAGCCCCGCGGGCGGGCGCTTGGGGCTGGCATGATCCGGCATCTCCCCGGGTACCGCTGTTCACCCGCCTCTGCCAAAGCTTCCCCTGCACCAGGATGCATGGTGACATCCCGAGAGGCCACCAAAGCTGGGACATGCTGCTCATACCGGGCATCACCGGATCCTTCGCTTCCCCTATCCCGACCCAGTAGGAGGGGATGTCACCCCCGAGCCCGCTCCTTTCTTCCTCAAGTACCAAACTCTCCTGTGCAGCCCATTCCTAGTGGTAAATGTGTATTTCAGCAACAAGGACAGGAACAATCCGCCATTCATTAAGCCAGGCTCGTACAGCTGATCCGAGGCTCTGAAGTTTGCCACAAGAGGGTGAAAGACTTAATTTTGCTTCTTAATAATGGCCATCTGTGTGCCAGGAGCGAGGTGGGTGCTGCACCGAGCTCCGCAGCGCTGCCGGTTCCTGCTGTGGCAGGCAGGGAAGTGCCGGGAAAGAGCCCGGCAGGGATTTGGCAAGAGGAAAAAAGGTATTTTGTAGCCTCATTCGGGAGGTTTTTAAGGCCTGACTCATGATTCTTTTAACACAGGGGGTTGGAAACACGGAGTTAAAAATAGCAAACTGGCAGGCGCAGGGCTGAGGCGGATCATCGTTAGTAATTAATTAATTGAGTCATGGAGTTTTAAGGCCTGAGAGGGATCATTTAGACCAGGCAGCTCGTTACAGGGGCAGCGAGGCTTGATTTAAGGACTCATGGGGATGGAGAGCTGGTCCAGCCCGGATGCTCCTGCTGCTGTGTTCAGGTATCACCCACGTCAGTGGTCACCCTGTTTAACCAGGGCATGGCCGGCTTCCCACTGCTCCAGGCAAGGGGGTCCCTGCGGCTCTGGGGTCTCTCCAGCCTCCTGCAAAGGGGAGAGGGGATGTGGGGCCTGTGTGCGTTAATGCAGATGTTATTTGGGTCTGGAACAGCCATTGTGGAGTATGAGCCCTGGGTCGAGGGAACCTTTCCCTCCAAAGGGTCGTTCCCTTTCCAAGCATCGCTGATTCTCACCACCCTCTTTCCGCATCCTAAACCCTGCCGGCAGCGGCAGCGTTACCGTGCGGGGGAACCGCAGCTCCCTGCTTGGCCAGAGGGGGGAATAACCGCCGCAGCAGGTGGGATGTTGGGAAATGGGGGTGGGTTTTCCACCTCTTTCCTTGTTTAAAGCGTCTGGCGCTGCTGGAAAACCAAGAATTCCTCTGCTTGCTGACCCAGAGAAATTAAACACGTCCAAACCCTCTTCTTTAAAAGTGGCAGCATGTGCGAATGAAGGGGAAGGAAACAGCCTCCATCTCCAGAGGGGTTCCCAGCCCCGTGACCCCCTGAATACCCTTAGTTCCAGCTGCAATCAGGGGTGAGGGGGCAGAATAGGGCATAGGGATGAGTGGTATCTGAGCACCCTCTGGGCAGCCAGGGCTGAGGGATGCATTGGGGCATCCCCAGGACCCCCTTGTCTTGGGGTGCCGCACTGGCAGGGCAGTGCCCGGAGTGTGGCCAGCACCAAGGGAAGCAGGGATGGTGCCACGTCTGGCTGGTGGTGTCTGAAATGGGGCTTTATGGGCCTGAGTCTCCTTTAGCACCAGTGTTATGCTGTCGCTGCCAGGGCTTCCCGGCTGTGTGGGCTCTCACAGCCCCCCCGTGCCAGCAGCAGGGGTTCTGGGCTGACAGGGATGCCGCTTCACCTCCGTACTGCACTAAGGGCTGATTTACCCCAGGGTATGGCTGTGCAACTAACCAGGACCTCAGGGCTCGGTGCGGGAGGGCTGAGGCCATGCCCTCCTTCCAGATGTTCAGGCGTGGGATGAGATGGGGGGAGCTTGTGGACCTCAGCTTTCCCATGTGCCATAACTCCCCTACTGAGCAGGGATGGGAAGCTCTCCCAACATAGCCCTGCTCCAGGGCACCCTTTCCCTTCCACACTCTCCACCTCCCTTTCCTCCCAGTCTGAGATGTGCTCGGCTCCATCCCTCTATGCAACCGCTGGGTCTGCATTTGGCCATGGTGGCAGGAGCTGCCCCTGTGATCCCATGGGAAAAGCACAGGGTGGCTGCTGGGATGCCACAACCTCCATGGGTGCCTCTGATTGGTGACCCCACAGCGTCCTGCATTGCGCTCCCGATCTGCTCCAGTCTGATGGCATCGGGGGCAGCTCAGGGGTCCTGAGCCCCCCGGTGGCAGCCTCCCAGTCACGGTATTCCCCTTCCCGAGAGCAGCTGCTGTGTCTCCACTGGCACATTGCTCCGTGCTCTATTGCAGCCTTTCGGCGTTAGTAGCTTTCTGCTTTAATCCCATGAAGGCAGTGGACACATCGTGCTCCACTGGCCCATGGAATATCTGCCTGGTGCAGCCACTGCTGCAGACAGTGCAGGGGCCCGATCCATAGCTTGCTCAGGAGGCTGTAGCCTTCTCAGTCCTGGGGCCATGGTCCAGGTTTACACCTTGGTGAGGCTCAGGATCCAGCTCACCAGTTCCCCTGGCACCTCTCTGGCTTCCTCCCTCTTGTTCTGGCTCCAGGTTCAGACGCCTGCAGGTGAGGAGGAATGCTCAGCGGGTCCCATCCCTGTTGTGCTCTGCACCAAGGTTTTCCTGGTCTGTGCCATGGAGGGGCCAGCCTGCTGCCTGCTTGGGCAGAGATGCTGCTTCAGCTCCTCTGGCAACTTTGGGGCAGCCCCAGGCACCTTGTGCCGAGGGAAACCTTTGCCATGAGGAAGGGTTGAGCTTGAGTGTTCCCGGGGCTGCTTGAAGCAGAGCAGGAGGCTGGGAGCACCCAGTGCCAAACCTGAGTCCCCAGACTCGCTGGCACACTGACCCCATTCTAGCCACCCCATGCACCCAAATGCTGCTCCGCTCCCCACCCTTTCCCAGCATCTGCCTTCAATTTGCCCCATTCCAATGAATTCCCAGAGGCCAGGCTGCCCCCTCTCCTCCCCGTGTCCCCCATAGCCTTGTGCCTGAGGACGTGGCTCCTGGATGCAGAAGAGCTCAGGCTGCTGGAGGCACCAGATTGCACAGTGCCATCCTGTTCTCTCTGGTCGTGCAAAGCAGAGCGCAGACCCAGCTGCAGCAGGGCTGGGGGGCTCCATCCTGTGTCCCTTGGTCCCACAGCACCCTGTGCTCACGGGCACTTCCCAGGCTCCATCACTTCCCTCCAGCAGCTCCCGGCGCCGGCTCCTGCCCTGTTTTGATTCAGCTCTGATAGAGAGCGTATCCATCACCGCGGGAGCGGCTGGGCTCACGGGGGGACCCACCATCCCCGCTGCTTGTTTCCTGCTACCCGGCTGTCACATCTGCAACTTCACTCCCTGCCTCCCCTCCTGCCGTCTCTCTCCCCAGCGTTATCTCCTGATAGGTACAAGCAATACAACCAGAAACGTTCATGTAACAAGCTGCTGGCTGCGGAGCACCCGGGAGAATACCACATCGGGGATGATTTATGAAAATAGGGAGCGAGAGGAGAGCGCGGAGCTGAGGGATGGAGCTCCCGTTCCCGCTGCCAAGCAGCGCCAGCACCTTTGCTCCTGGCTCATTGGGATGCGGGGCTGTGCCTGGTGCCGGCGGGGGGCTGGAATTGGGGGAAGGGGGTGCGTGGAGCCCCCGCGCTGTCCCTTTGGGACCATTGATTTCCATGAAATAGCCCAGCCGCGTGTGTAATTGCACGCAGCGGCGGCAGCCTCCTTTGCATGCGGTTTGGCAGCGCCCTGCGGGCAGGAAAGGAAACTTTTCGGGCCACCAGACATTTACTTTTCCTCAGCTGCTCATTGCCCTGCCCTGGGGAGAGAGCGATAGGGCCATGGGCTGGGGGCTGCTGCAGCCCCCGCCAGCATCCATAGGAAGGGAAGAGTAAGAGCGCATCTCTCCACTGCACAGGGAACCTTCCCCGCCCCTTTGCCCCCATCCCAAACCCGGCCTGGCCGGGGGCAGAGGTGAAGCAGGCGCTGAGCATCCTCATCCGGTCCCTGCCAGCCCCGGGAGCTTTGCCAGGGAGCGATTTCTCCCCCAGGCACGGAGTGAGCATCCATTCCCCTCGGCGAGCTGCTCTCTCGCAAGGTAACCGGCATTATATTCGGACCAATTGCTCCAGCATGATCCTCCTGAATGTTGCACAGCATGTACACGGCGTCTTATGTAAAATACATGCCCCTGGGTGAGCCTTTTAATAGCAATGGCTCCTGCCTGGGGGGTGGGGGGGCCGCTCTCTGCCACGGCGGTGCCAAGAAATGATTGAAAAGTTGGGGCTCGCCGTAGGAAACACCCCGCTGGGGGGAACAACGTGTTTTCATTCCCCTGCCAGGTAACAAATGAAACGAATTGCAATGAATGCTAATGGGGTGCGGAGCGGATGCTGCGGAGGCTGCCAGGGCTGGAGCTGGGGCTGGGCAGGAGCTGGGCAGGGTGGGGACAAGGGGGTTCAGCCCTGGGGACTCAGGAGCTGGTGGGGAACCCCGGGCTTGCAGGCTGGAGCTGGCCCTGGCACAGAGCACCCTCCAGAGCAGGGCCGGTGGGCGCCGCAGGGACGATGCTCTGGAGTCCTGCACCAAAATCCTTTCTTTCCACAGTAAAATGCAGCTGCAGGAATGCATCACCCCGCAGAATTCCCCTTGGCAGGAGTTCCCATCCCCATGGAGCCTGCGCCGGCTGTTGCCCTCCCTGTGCCAGGGCTGAGCTGCTGCTCCTCGTAGGTAGCCGGTGAGAGGCTGTGCCAAGCTGAGCTGTTTGTAAATGCAGCGGGTCTGGGAAGCAGGGTAAACACGGATGAATAGCCTTCATCCACTCCAGTAAATATTTTATATCACACACCAAGAAAAGACACTCCTATTTAAATGATTTATAAAGGAAGATCATGTAGAGGTTTCCATAAAATATGTAGGGCTCCTAATCCCGACATCATCAAGCAAAGAGGACTGAAATCATATATTACCTTTTCAACAGCCTCACCGGCTGCAGGGATACAACTGACAAATAAAAGTGTGTTTACAGCTTTTGGGCTCCTCTGGGGAGAGGTAAATCATGGCAGGGGTGGGAAGGGGAAAGGAAGCCGGAAATTAAGTGGCAATTTCTGTCCATCACGGCAGCCCGGGGCAGGGGGATGCCGGACTCGGGGGGCCCCGGTGTCCCCGTCCGTCACCCTCCGAATGCAGAGATGCTCATCCGCCGGTGGGACCCCGGGGCGTGGGCACAGGGCACAAGCCCTGCTGATGTGCAATGAGTCAGCACACGTAGATGCTGCGCCCTGCTCTGCTCCTCAACGGGGCTGGACCGGGAGAAGCCATCAGAGATGGGTTTTCCACGGGCGCCAGCGGAGTCAGGATCAGGCACATGGCCTTTTCAACCTTGGGGCTGACATCTGCCCCCTCCGCTCTCCCACTTGATGTTCCCAATGCCCCATCTCCTCGCCGCGTCCTTTTGGGTCCATACACTGAGGGGTTTTGCTCCACCCCCCCCCCCCATCTGAGGTCACCACCTCCCCACGGGGTGCTGGGGGGGACCCGCGGCCCCGGCATTCGGCACGCACCACGGCGAGGGGCACGGCGGCCTCTGGCAGCGGCGGCGGCGATTTGGCATGCGGGAGCCACCAGCCGATGGGGCCCCGGCCGCCGCGTTATTAAGGGATTAGCAAGTTGTCTTGGCGCTCAATTGTAGATAAGTGCCGCATTTTGTATTATCTTTTCACGCTGCACCGCGAAGGATGACAAAGAGACAACATGGGTGTCATGGCCTTCAGCATATCATTAAGGGTAATTTGTCTTGCGAGAAGGGGGAGGGCGAAGGGAGAGAGGGAAGGGAGAGGGAGGAGAGGGAAAAGCAGCCCGGGAGGAGAGAGGGGATTAAAAACTAAGGAGGGGAGATTAGGAGTGAAATGTGAACTGTATTCAGAGTCAGCCAGGCAGGGAGAAGCAAACAGCCGAGGAGGGGACCGTGCCGCAGGGGCTCAGCCCCGCGTCCCACGCTGGAGCTGCCGGCAGGAGGAAGCC
This sequence comes from Amazona ochrocephala, assembly GCA_039720435.1. Classification (NCBI taxonomy): domain Eukaryota; kingdom Metazoa; phylum Chordata; class Aves; order Psittaciformes; family Psittacidae; genus Amazona; species Amazona ochrocephala. The sequence continues at coordinate 30,673,926 of CM077885.1, forward strand.
CAGGGGTGGGGTAAAGGAAGCGAAAGGCGGGCATCATGTGCCGGGGGGTTTGGAGACTCCCCTTTTCCTGCACAGAGGATCCCCAGGTCCATCCCCAGCCTCAATCGTTTGCATTAATCTAGAACAATAACCAGGCATCCAGCCCGGTGTCACAGGCAATAAGATGAACACCGGAGGGCTCAAATCCATTTCCCCCCTTCATGACCGAATAACCATTGTCATCAGCCTGGGGCTGGGGGTTCCCAGGGGGGTGGGTGCACAGCAGCAGCTTCCTTGTGCAACCTGCTCCTCAGAGCAAGCTGCTCCTTGGTGCAAACCCTTCTCTCACAGGCTTTGCAGCATGCCCAGCCCCACTCAACCCCATCCTTGTGTGGCACATGGCAGCCAACCCTGTTAGGAGCTGGCACCGCACAGCAGGGTCTGCTCCCCCGTTGCTGGGAAGTGAAGGGTGAAAGAAAGGGTAATAGCGAGAGGAGCATGTAGCAGAAATCCAGCAAAGCCCCCCAGGCCTGGGGCTGAGCCGGCGGTGGTTTGCTCTATCGGTCAATCAATCAATCAGGAATAAAGGTGCAGGTATTGATCGGCGAAGATGGCTTTTCAGGGGCTGGGTAATGGAAATATGCATCTGGAGACAGTCAAATGGAACCGCTAATGCAGCGGTCACTGCTCCGAGGAGATGCTGGCCCGATTTGTAGGAGGATAAACCCTGTGACGACAGCTCCCCTTCACCCAAACACCTCTTTGGCCCCTTCCCACAGAGCCTGGGGTGGCCAAATCCCCCATGAGGCAGCCAGGGGCTGGTGCTGGTCCGGGGGGATGCAGACACCTTGGGGCGAGGAGCATCCAGGTACCACCGTGGTGCCCAGTCCTGTCCTCCACTGCAGGGCCCGGGTCTGCTGGGGACAGGGACGGGGCATCCTCCCGCACCCCCTCCCTCCCCTCCCCTTCTGATAATCCTATTTTTGAACCAGGGGATTAGGATCAATACTTCACTCCTAATGCTGTGGTAATACAGTGTTACACCGCCAGCGCCAGTTCCCTGCTGAAACACTTAAGGTAGTTTAAACCCATTTGCGCCGGGGAGTGCGGTGAATCCACAACGAGCTGGTCGTGCAGCCCAGGCGCTGCCGCGGAGCGCTGGCACCGAGGGCACTGCCCGCACGGCTGCTGGCCGCAGCCAGCCCTCGGAGCCACAGCCGGTGAGGGGACGATGGCCCTTTGAGCCAATGGTGCTGCTGGACCGTGGCACAAGCGAGTATCCCTCGTGCAAGCAACCGAACCCTCGTGGTCCCTGGGTGTTGGGTTCACCCTGGGTGAGCCGGTGGATGGCCCCAGTGCGGCGTCGGGGGAAACCCGTCCATTTTTCACTGCAAATTGGCTGAGGGGTTTGGAGGCGAACTCCCAGGGAATAGAAACACAAATATTTCCATCCAGCGCTATAATTATGAATTAGAGCAAAGCTCTGTCTTTATTAGGTGCTAATAGAGATAAAGGGGGTTTTGAAATGCAAGGCACAGCTATGTAAATGCTAATTCACCCGGAGACCTTCCTCTCTCCCCAGACCGCAGGTTTCAAGGCAACTTCTCTCAAAAAAACAACCAACCCCAAAACCCCAAAACCCCGAAAATCATCTCAAATCATCTCAGCAACTCATCTATTTAGGGACGCAGCAGCTCTGGTACCAGCTATGCCCCAGCAAGCATCAGTTATGCCCCTACAGAGTGTGAACGCTGGGGCAGGGAGAGGACTGTGTCCCCAGCGCCCATGGATGCAGCAGCACACACACATACACATGTTGCATCACACACGTGTGCACGCTTGTGTGCTGCTCGAGGCTCTGAGGTGGAGGAAGGCGAATCACTGCCCGCGGGCAGGGCCAGGCAGGCTCTTGGTGAGAGGGGCACAGCCGCAACCACCGTTTATTGGAGCTTTTGGATCTGCAACACCACAGGAATGGCCTCACCCCCCCTTGCACACCTCGTTCCCCCCCTTGAGGACACCAACCCCACTGTGGAGGAGCCAAAGCCCGGTCAGCCCCGAGATGATCAGAGGGTGACAGAGCAGAGCCCAACTCTTGCTGCAAAGGGCTGTGAGTGTTCTGAAGCTTCTGAGGCGGGATATGAAGGAAGTGAGTGGCATGGATCCATTTTCCAGGGACGCCAGGCTCCTCGGTGGGGCTGAAGGATGCTCATGACATGCTCTGAGGGGCCTGGGTGGGCTCTGGCATAGCCAGACCCTGCACCAGCACCGATTTGTCTCATCCCTCCAAGCGGTGCCGACTGCGCTGGGTTACACAGGTGAGGATCCGTCTTTCTGTGCTCAGAGTTTTCAATTAAAACAAAAATATCCCATAATAACCCAAGAGGGGTTTTAGTCCTTCCCTTTTCCCATTTATTTATTTATTTTAAAGTGAATCTATGATGAGGAGCTTAGAGATGTGTGTAAAACCGGCAAGGGACGATTTAGGATTAGGGATCGGCGCTGTCCTGGTGTGAGGAGCAAAGACAAGAGCACCCTGCCAGGGCTGGGAAGGGGATGCTGTGCCCAGCCAGGGAGCCAGCAGGAAGGGTTACCGCAGTGCCGATGGTTCTGGAAGCAGCAGAGAGACCCCGGTGCCGGTGATCCCATGCTCCTGCCGCATTCCCCACCCGTTCCCTGCCTGCATCCAGTTTAGCATAAAAGTCATTTTGTTCTGGGCCCCCCGTCTGCCGCTCCCTCATTTCGAGGCAGCTGATAACTGTCCTGAGCACCAGGGAAACCCAGGGGCTGGGGACCGGGGTGAGGAGCATTTAACCCCCTCCGCCAAGGATAATTGGCTTGTTTACCATTTCCCTGACCCCAAAAAAGACAATGAAATTGTGCGCAAACCCAATAGATTGTAGCCACATGCCTGCAGAGAGAGCGGCGATAGAAATGAAATACAGATAGGGGCTTGCGTGGCAGGGATGGGTAATGGATTCAGAGCGTGAGCAGGGACATGACGGGGATATACCCCATGTGCACCTCACAGTGATGCTCAGGGTGGCATTTTGGGGACCAATTCTGGTTTTCCTGGAAACACGGAGCCTGGCAGGTGGTGCTGAGCCTGATTTGCAGCACTGCTTTGGGTGAAAAACACCATGGTTTGAGCAAAACCTGCTGCTGGGGGAGAGCTGCAGGATCACGGTACAGACATAGGGGTACCTGGAGCACCCCTGAGCTGGCCCCAGCAGAACCCCTGCTCATCCTTTTGCTTTAACGCACCACCTCTATTTATTCTGCTCCTGTAACTGTAAAATTGATTTTCCTGCAACAAGACGCTCTTCTTTCACTACTGAACGCACCCAAATGCTCCAACATAAGACCCTGGCAATTTTTAATTAGTTTCCTTTATACCTCTTGCCTCCCCGAGCAGGCGAGTGGAACGGAACAGGGGAGCCCGAAAAGGAGCAGGATCCAGAGGTGACAAAAGCACTTTTTATTCTTGATATGATTATTAATGATACATGTCCTTTACCTAACGAGGCAGGAGCACAGGAGGGCAGGGGTAAGCAGCAAGAGGCTCAGAGAGGTGATTAGTGCATCTTTTAACTGCAGGGCTGGAGAAACGTATTTAACTACCATAACCTTTATATATTACCACAGAGCAGCTCCTCGCCACATGGCCCTGTCCCCTGGCACCCAAACCAGCCCTGCTCTGCTTGGCCATGCCCTGGTCCGTGGGGGCAGGAAGGTGTTGAGAGCCCCTCAAAGGTGAGCTGCAAACGTGTAGGTGATACCGGTAATTGAGAGCCCCACAGCATGTCACACCCTTGATAATGAGCCCGGGGTTATTAAAGGCTTAAGGCTGGTTTACCCTTATGAGCCTTCGCTCCTGGGGGGCTCCTGCAGCTGCCCTGTGCCCCCTGAGGGACTGCATTGAAGCCAGGGTGAGCCTTGGTGGATGCTCCAGGGAAGCAGGTGAGGTGCTACCCCCATGTGTCCCCCTCTATCAAAGCCCCAGGGTGGGTTCCCGCTGCCATTGCTCCTGTGGGCTCCTGGTGCATGAGGGGGGTATCCCCATCCCCTGCTCTTCCTGCACTCTGCTTAGAGCCGTGGCCAGTCCTGCGGGTGGGAGAGGTGCCAGGAAGGGCCAGGGGTGCCCAGGAACAGGGCAAGCTCAGAGGGGTCTTTGGGGCTGCAAGGAGAGAGCAAAGCCCCCCTGGCAGCACGGGCACGGGGAGCACGCACGTGTGAGTGCACAAGCACATGGATGCGTGAGCGTCCAAACCAGCGGCCCAGGAAAAGTTACTGGAAGGGGGGTAAGGGGAGAGGGAAGAGAAAAGTGGGGAGGGGGGGAAAGGGAAGGAAAGTCCTGCAGTCTTTTGCCTTGTCAGTTCTCTGTCTGCTGTCACTCAGCCGCCGAATTCTCCTTCAAGTTGTCATAGCGAGGCTGGCGGGGATTATGCCGAGGCTCTGTCCAGAATTGATTCATGTGGAACGCGTGCTTGACGAGCGGAACCGCTGGTGTGAGTGGGAGCCGCTGAGACCCCCTATTTTCCCACCTTCCTCACACAATCTGGTATTGTTTGGCCGCAGCCTCAGTGATCCCTGCGCCCGGGCTGTGACTGACACAGCTTTGAGGCTCTAAGGCGTACTTTGAATTTCTAAAACCTCTCAGGAAGTCCCCGGGGTGCCTTCTGCCATTGTCTTGTTTCTCCGTTCGCCTTTTTCCCTTTCCACCCCAACCTCTCCCGCCTCCCCCGGTGCCTCCTCCCCCTTTCTTTCCCCCCCTTTCCTCCCCCTAATTCCAGGCCCTACGATCCCTGTTTTCCCCCTGTTCCGGCTCTGGCTCTCCCTGGCGCTGCTCAGCCGCTTTGCAAACATGATTTAAAATAAAGGAAAAAGATAAAACCTAAAAGCTCTGAAAGTTCCCAACCCCTTAATCCACTGCAAAGGACTGCGCTTGTTTGCTTTTAATCAGCTGACACAAACCCCGAGATGCGTTGCAAAGTAATAATAGGAATAAAGCTTTCACCTAACCCATCGCATGCTCGCATCCATCCGCTGCCCGTGCCGGCTATCGGTGCCATCCATCCCCGCAGGATCTGGCCAAGGAGCTTGCACCTTGGCGAAGCATTCCCATTAGGAACACCGTGCGGAGCCCCTGGCAAAGGATTGGGCTGCTCCTGGCGCAGGGTCTGGGCTCTGCTACCTCTGCCTTGGGTTTTCATGCACTGGGACCACCAAGCCGGCGCTACCCTGTCCCCCCGCAGCCCTCAGGCTCTCCTGGGCTCGGCACTATATAACCATTTCCCATTTCCAGTCTTAATCTTATAAGAATGAATTGAGAATGACCAGTGTAAGTACACAGGTGCCACTGGGAGCAGAAAGCACTCTTTAATCTCAGATATGAAAACAATTCCCTGCTCCGCTCGCTAGCAATCAGCAAGTGCTATCAGTACCGCGCTCTCCCCGGGAACAGGAGAGCTTATAAATATGAATTAGTGCAGAGAAAATCTACTCTCTTACCTAAAGCTAAATGTTATCTGGGTCCCTTTCGAGCAGTGGCTGACATTTCCAGAGTGCTTTTAGTCACATCTGCAGGAAGACAACTCATTCCTTGTTGGAAAAAAAAAGGAGAAAGGAAAGAAAGAGGAAGTGGAGGAGCGGGAGGAGGAAGGAGCAGCACAAGGAGATGCTGCCTTTGTTTAAAGAGGGAAATGCTGAATGCCTGAGCCTCCTCTGGGAGAAGGGAGATGCTGGGTGGGCTCTGCCCTGGTCCCAGTGCTTGGAATGCAAAGCCTGGAGGTGTGAATTGACCACCAAAAGCAGCAGGGTCTGGCCCAAGAGCAGAAGTCGATGCTCGAGACAGAGCTGAGAGCACCCGCAGGGACACCCTGAGGATGGGGCGGTTCAGCACCCACGGCCTGTGCAAGGGTGGGCTGTGCTGCCCTGCCAGAGCTGGGGCGGTGCTCCCACAGCCCCGGCTGACGATGGGGAAGGATAAGGCCCCGCAGTGGGTGTGCAAACCCTGTCCCTCCATCACCAGCTCTGATCCCGCTCCCTGTGCTCGAGGGCCTCTCCACACAAATGTATCTGCGAGGGAAGGAGGGACAGACCTGAGAGTCTCTAATGGGACGCTTGAGCCGTCTTTTAGGGTTTTAATGAGCCATCCCTGGCAGGAATGCTGAGCACCAGCCGGTGGAATGCACTTCTGTGTCCTTGTCTGGCTTAAATGAGCTCTGACCTCATTTGCTTTGTGCCATTCAATGAACAAGGCGAGCGGCGCTGGGGGGGTGTGTGTGTGTGTGCTGGGGGGAGTTTAACTTATGTATTAATTTCCATTTGCTGTCCTGAACAATTGAGCATCACTCGGTGGCAGGAGGGGGCCCAGATGCTGCTGTGCGCCCAGGCCGTGCTTTGCCCAACGCTGGCAGCTTGTAAGGTTCATGGAACCTCGGGGGTCCCCACTATGGCCTCATCTTCCTGTCCTCTGCGCAAGGAAGGGTCCGTGTCTCATAGAGTCCTTTTGCCGCAGTTAATGCCCCTCCGTCCCGTGCTTCATCCAGAGCATTAGTGCCTGCAGAGTGAGACAGCAATGAGTTTGGAAAAGGGCAAGAAGGGGAGAGAAATGTTTCCTGGGATGTTAAATGAAAAAAAAAGGGGACTTCAGGCACCTAAATTTATGCTGCTCTAAAATGGATTTCATTCCGGTGGGATGAGAGACCAAAATAATTCATTCCTCTCCCGCAGACAAAAGGCTGGAGGCTTTCCTCTTCCCACCGAGCCATCAGGACGATGGGCAGGTTCCTGGGGCAGCTCGTCTGGTGCCAGGGCTGAAGCTGGGAGGTGCATTCCAGCCCCTTCCCACAGCCTGGAGGCCTGGGCTGCGCTCCGGGCAGGTCCAGGCTCCTCTTGGTGCTGATGGGGTGCGCAGGGGCCCGTCCAGCATCAAGCACCCATCCCCATCTCCCACTGCTCAGTGGATGCAGTCCCATGCTCCATCAGGTGCCCCCCACAAAGTGGGTGTCTGGGGGCACTGCGGGTGGCATTGCAGCCCCTCTGCTAAGAGGCGAATTACTGAAGGGAAGGGGTTGCCTATGCTCTTCAGACACAGCCCCCACTCTTCTGGGGCTGGGGATGAATGGGGTCTGTGCTTGTTCTGGATGAAGTGATAAACATTAACCATCCAAACCAGCCCCTTCCAGCCCACCCTCTTCTCCACAACGTGTCAGCACAGGCAGAAACGGGGGCTGAGCCAATGTATTCACTGAGCAGGTCACTCCCTTTAAGAACATCCCTTTCAAAAGAGAGTTGCGACCAGACCCGATCGAGCAGGGCTGAGTCTGCCTCCCTCAGATGGGATTAAGTACTCTAATAAATACTTGGGAAGCCCATTACAAAGAGAATGTTTTGTGCTGGTGAGACCTTTGCTGCCTTCCATGCAGGTCTCCCATTCATGCTGCAGCTTGGGGGGGACCGTGCAGCATCCCCACGGCCCATGGGGGACTGGGGGTCGCTGCCCACAGGATTCTCTCCCTAGTTCCAATATTGGAGCTGCTCCCAGCTCACAGCTTTGGGGACAAGCGTTGGGCAGGCCCGCAGCAAGAGGAGCCCCATTCCTGGCCATGGCTGGCAAGGGGGGGAATGGAGCCCGTCCCTGACATCCCCCCCACACCTCCCGCGTGTTCACTGTCAGGGCTGACGCTGTTTCATTCCCTCTCCTTGTACCTACAGGAGAAACTTCCTGCTCCGGGAACACAAAACCCCTCGGTGCTCCCCCCAGCCGTGGAGCCAATTGCACCTCGACCCCAAGTCAATCCCTATCCCCGTTCCCATCCCCTGGCCCCACGCCCATCTCAACCCACCCTCATCTGCAACGCCGCCTCCGTTCCCATCCTGTTCCTGACCCTAGCCCAGCCCCAATCCCAATCCCAATCTCATCCACCTCAACCAATCCCATCCCATCCTCCCGCCCCCGCCTCCTGCCGTGTCCCATTCCCATTCCCATTCCCATTCCCACCCCCTCCTCTCAAACCAATCCCGCCCCAATCCCAATTTGAGGCCCGCCCTTCCCTCTCCCCCCTCCCCATTATCCCGCCCCCTCTTCGCCCCCGTTCCCATCCGTCGGGCGACGGCGTCACCGTGCGGCCGCGTCCGGCAGCGCCCGCGCTGGACCAGGACCGGGACCCGCCGGGCTCCGGGCGCTCCCCGGGTGCCCCCGGCCTGGCGCTGGGCTGCGAGCGATGAGAAGCGGCTGCAGCGCGGGGCGGGGGCCCGGGGCCGCCCTGAGCCCCCCCGGCGCCCATTGCAGCCCGCGGCACTGGGGGGCGGCGGGGCGCGGTGCAGTGGCGGCGTCGGGCCGAGGGGTGGCACGGCCGAGCCGAACGGGAGGGCGGTGATGCTGCCTGGGAGGGTCCCGGTGCACCCACCCCGGCCCCGCATCCCCACCTTCCTCCCTCCCTGCATCCCTGCGGCCCCTCTTCCCGGCATCCGTGCTGTCCTCCATAATCCCCGCATCCTCTCATCCTCTCATCCCTCCATCCCCGCGCTCCAGCGCTGCTCAGCGCCCTGCGGAGCGCGGCCGAGGAGCTGAGCCCTAACACGGCCGCGGTGGAGAGCAGCGCGGGGCCCTGCCCGCCGCTTGGCAGCAACGGGCCCGCGGGGCTGCGGCCAGGCCCAGCGCCAGCACCGGGGTCCGTGGGGCTGAGCGGGCCCCGCACCCAGCGCCCACCCCCCGCACAACCGCCCCACGCCGGGGATGAGGCAGCGCTGGGGGGGACGCGGCTCCGCCGTGCAGCGACCCCACAGCTAACGGTATGTGCTGGGCCCCCGAACCGCGGCTGCACAGAGCGGGGGCTGCAGGGCCCGCGGAAGGGGGGGCTCGATGTTAGCGTGGGTTTGGGTGGGACTGCAGGAATTGGGGGGCAGCAAACACCCCACATGCCAGTCCTGGGGCACAGCCTGGGCTCTCAGCACAGAGGTAGTACGCAAAGGGGGGGATAGGGTTGGAAAGGGGGGAAGTGGGGAGCCCGGTGTGAAAAGCTGGGGGTGGTATGAAAGAGGGGGGGATATTAGCACAGCAAAGGCAGCGTACGTGCCAGGGGGAAGGAGATTTGTGGCTGCAGCTCCATCACACTCGGTAATCCCAGCGCTGGTTTTTGCTGGGCCATCTGGGCGCTCACACGTGGGGGGGGACATGGTGATGTCTGGGTCTCCTCTTCCGAGCAGCTGGCAGGAGATCGCTGCTCCCGGCCCACCATGCCCTCCTCCGAGAGCAGCAGCGGGTACTGGATTGACGGCTCCCACCGCAAGGCAGCCCTGGAAGATTTCTACATCGTGGGCCCCGAGCTGGGACGGTACCAGATATGGGGGGGGACGGGCAGGGAATGTTGGGGGCAGGAGCCCTCCTGGCATGGGAGCATGTCCTGATCAGAGCAGGGAATGGCCTGGAGGGAGGAGGGATGTGGCGGGAATGGATGAAGGGGGATGGAAGGGTGGATAAGGGGGATGGAAGGGTGGATAATGGGGGATGGAAGGCAGAAGACCCCGCACTCACGTTAAAACTGGAGCTTGGGTTGTGTCACGATGATGCAGCGATGGTTTTAGGAGCACTCACTGAGGGTTTGCAGGATGGCTTCCCGTGTCCGTGGCTCTCACCCCTGTGGGTGGGAATTGGGCTCCTGGTGTGACTCGTCTCACCTCTGGGCAGCCCAAGGCTTTGGGGAGGTGAGCAATGAGCCTGGCACAGTGCGGGGCCATGGTGGGTCCCTCCTGCAGCAGCCCCTGCAGATGGACACAGCCCCTCGGGGGATTTGTCCCACCCGGCTCAGGGAGCCCTGCTGAGGACCATCAATGTCCCCATCCCTGTGTGGTGGCTCGGAGCAGAGCCACCTCAGCAGCCACAAACTCTTGAGGGAGGCTCTCGTGACTTATTAATTAGAGGCCCTACCATAAATCCTTATGGGCAGGGAACATCAGGGCTGACATGCAAGGTCCTGCGGGTGCTGTGCGCCGTTTGTGCTGGGGTGGCCAGGAGATGCGTGTTAAACCTGCCCATCTCTCCTCCCCTGGCGGGTTTGTCCTGGTCTTGGCACACACACGGCTGCTTGGCCGCTTCCCAGCCCTTGCAGGGCCCCTCAGGATGCAGCGTTCATGGGAGCCCAGGGCCGGTGCCAAGTGGCTGAGCCTGGAGGCTGCTGATGCCCCGTGGCAAGGATGCATCCCAGGGATGCTCAGGCCCAGCTCCTGCATCCCTTTGAGGAGAGCAGCGGTGCTGGGAGCTCCCAACCATGGGACAGGTTTGTCACTGTGTCCCAGCACGCTCAGGACAATGGGGATCCGAGGGGGTGCAGGGAACCCTTGTGTGGAAAGCCTGACAGTCCCACTTGTGGGGCAGCAGAGGCAGCGCCGTGCCAAGCCCTGGCTCTGGAGCAGATGTTTGCAATGGTGGTGGTTTCGGCTGGGTCAGCCCCAGCCATCTGCAAGGGAGCCTTTGAGCTTTGGAACTCTCAGCTCTGGCAAAACCAGGTATTTATGGCCTCTTACTGAGGTGTGAGCAGTGTCAGCTCGGGGCTCAGCACCACGCAGCCCTGCGCAGATGGGGGTAGGACAGAGAGACACGCTCTGAGCAGTGCAGTTGCCACTGTCCTCGCCATGCGCTGGCCCTGGTGCTCCACAGGCTGCTCATGCCCCCATCCATCCGTCAGGCTCTCGTGGCAAATCCCATTGTTCAACATTTTCCAGTTCATCTGTAAAGCAAATGCAATTATCTCCTGTCGCAGTCAAGGTTGATTGCAGATATTTATTCAAGGCTTTAAGCAGCAGTGAGAGCAGCGGCTGCCGGGGCCAGTGGGGCGAGGGGCTGGGGTGTAGCGAATGCCGGCACGGATCCAGCCACTGCTGCAATTGGGAACGCGCGAGGGGCAGCCGGCGCATCGCCATGGGCACAGCGGGTTGTGCCGTGTCCGAGGAGCAGCCCCAGCACGTCCTAAATGAGGAGCTGCGGGCTTCGAAATGATCCTGTTGGCAGCAGGGATCAGGCTGCAAACTGTCTGTGTGGAAAAAACCATGTGGGAAGGCGAAAGGAGCCGGGTCCGGGCTGGGATTCAGCAGAGATGAGAGGGATGAGGAGTGCCGGCAGCTGCTGGGGTACTGCAAAACCCTGGTGCGTTTGGAAACGGTGCCTGAGGAGCTGAGCTGCTACAGGAGAGCTCTGGGTGGCTCCTTCTCCCACTGGGAATGAGCTACTGCTGTGGGTGCTGCAGCAGCATTGCCATTTTGGGTTCAAATCGAAGGCTTCTCCTCACTTTCCTGAGCTGGAGAAGGCGGTGGCAGCCGCCTCTCCCCTTCCAAACCTGAGCGGTTTGTTCCCAAATTGCTTTTGATTTGTGCAATAAGATTTCATAGAAGATGTTGAGCAAAGGGAGGAAAATGTTCTGCGAATGGCCTAGAAGCGGCGGGTCTTGTTCATCCCGCAGCATCCCTGTGGTACCCGGTACCCAGCTCTGCCGTTGCCATGGGAACGTTGCCATGATTCCCAAGTTCAGCCAGATGAGTTGCAAAATCCGCTCTTGTTTCTAAAGCAAACCTCTCTGTCATGAGAGCACTCTGGGGCCTGCATTCAGCACATGGGGCTGCAGCAAATGAGCCACTTCCAGCCACGCTGCGGGTCGCTCTTGGTCTCATGGGAGGTTTTGGTGTGGAAGATGGTGTCTGGCGTGCAGCTGGCTTTCCAGTGTTGGTGCTTGGGGATGCCGCGCACCTTGAGCAGAGCCTGAACTTGGGTCCCAGAAGGTGGTGAAGCCAAAGAGCAATAAAATGTGGCCGATTTTTGGGGGTGAGAATGAATCTGCTCCAAGGAGCCAGGCAGCAAAGATGAAATTGCAAATAAGCCCCATAATGACCTGAGGTAATGGGTTGACTTCATTGTCCAGTGCCTAAAAACTTGCTCATCACTAGATCTAAAGATCACTGGCAGCTGGGGCGCTGCTGGGGTTCAACAGGAACGCTCCCTCTTGTCACCTGGAGTGGTTTAACCTGGTGGGGAGGTTTTGCAGTGACACAGGATCGTCCTGTGTGCCGTGACCTTGTCAGGGACACGGCTGGGACAGGGACCCTCACAGCATCTCCGCGGTCCCCTCACAGCATCCCTGCGGTCCCCATGGCCACAAGTGGGAAGAGGGAGGCTCTGTCCTGTCGTGAAAGCGGCTCAAGGATTTGAATCCCATCTAGGACTTGGTTTAATTCAGATGGCTTTACCCAGGAAAGCTGGAAACGATGCAGGGAGAGCGGTGCACAAGGAGGCGGATGTGCGCTGCACTCCCAGGGCACTAGCGAGGGTCATGGTGGTGGGGGGCATGGGGTGAGCAGAACCCCCCCCATCCATACCACCTCATGCACCCCCAAACCTTTCGCAGGGGAGCCACCTCGGTGGTCTACAGCTGCCAGGAGAAGGGCACGGGCACCCCATACGCTGCCAAGATACTGAAGAAGACGGTGAGTGCTGGCAGGGCAGGGGGCTGCAGGGTGGGAGGTGACTGCTACCCAAGCACATTGGTACTGGGATAGGGCTGTCAGCCGGGCGAGGGGTGCGGGGGGTGTGTAATGGGTGCATTCTGCTGCTGAAAACAGGCCCTGGGACAAACATGGGAACCTGCAGGGAGCGATGGGGAGGGGGGCTCTGCATGGCAGGGGGCCGGACCCAGCCCTGGCAGCGCAGGTAATGCCGCTTCTGTGTGGGCTGTGCTCTAGATCGACAAGAAGATCGTGAGGACGGAGATCGGGGTCCTGCTGCGGCTCTCGCACCCCAACATCGTGAGTACGGCCCTCACGGCCCAGCTCGCAGCTCCCTTTGGGTCGGCTCCCCCTAACGCTTCCCATGGGCAGCCCAGGAGCACAGCACAGGGAAGGGCTGAGATGTCCTTGTCCTCATCCCATCCTGGTGCAGATTGAACCCGCCACCCCTGCCTGCACCCCATGTCCGCTCCCTGCCTTGCAGATGGGCTCCAGATGCCCAGTCCTCACCATGGCATGAAAACCATGGTCCTTGCAGTGACTTTGAGCTTCCCAGCTCTGACACCAAGGACCAGGCTCCCTCCCCCTTGCCCCCGTCCCCCCCCCCCTCCATCTCCTGGCCTGAGATTTCCATTTGCTAAGCAATTTTCATCGAGGAGATCAAATGAACACCACTGAAAATTGCCCATCTGTAATGAATCCTGCAAGGGGAGATAAAAGAGCTGTGGGTTCCATGTCCCTGCGCAGCCAGCGCCGTTTCTCTTGCTCAGCGCTCGGGGGATAACAGCAGCTTGGCTGGAATGATTTGCAACGCCCAGAGCGGATCTAATCACTGCCGGTGTCAGCAGAGCCGGGGCCACCGTGTCGGCCCCTCTGCAATGGCAGGGACCTGGCGGCTCTGCTCCCTCCCCATCCCTCCACCGGCCACAAAGGCTTATTCCCTGCTGCTTCGTTCCACTGGCAAATTGCAAAAGCATCTTGGAGTTAGGGAAAGAACACAAAACCCACCTGGCAGCTGAGTGCCGGTGCTGCGGGGGTGCAGCAGACCCCACTGCGACTGATCCTGTGGCCAGGACATCACTGTGGTGCTGGTGCTGCTGCCCAGGCTGCCATTTCTTTTGCAGTGTTGCTCAGAACACCCTCCAGGCAGGGGGTTGGAAGTGGATGATCTTCAGGTCCTTTCCAACCCAAACCAGTGTGTGATTCTATCGTTCTAAAACCCTGGGCATGGCTGTTTCCAGCCCAGCCCATGTCAACCCTCCTTGGAGCAATGCGGCTTTGTCCTATGGGGATATCCTGACCAGCAACAGTCCAAATCCTTGATGCAAAGAGGTGAAGCCAAGAGAAGGCCAAAACATACCCAAAACAGGGATAGTGGAGGCAAACACGCTGAAACCAGGGTGTCCCTGAGCGCCTTGGCCAGCTCGGCACAGGCCTGCCCTATGGTGTATCAGGGTTTTGGAGCTATTGGGCACTTCAGCCTTTTCCTTGGAGGCACTTTCCCACTCCCAGGCCATGGGGAGCACCACTCGGAGCAGCCGCTTGTGCGGGATGAGCCATGGCTGGGGAGAGGCTCCTCTGCTGTGTTATCAGAAGCGCAATAGAAGACTCCATTTCTGCCTCCCCTCCTCCTTTCCTCCCCAGGCAGCAGCTCCACGGAGACGTGAGGAGGAAGCAGCAGGGCAGTTTGAGTATTTAAATCACTGTTTTCTGTAGGGTTCTGCTCCCTCCCAGGTTCAAGTGGGTTTTTGAAGCAGAGCTGCTCTGTTCCATTATTTACGCCGGTGCCGCCTGTGCGCTCGCTATCGTTCAGCACCAACCTCAAGAGCAGATGATAATAGGATTGTAAACTTTTGAAGTTAATAGGAAAATTATAGTGCTTCCGTGTATTATTATAATGCAATAAGCTGCCACATAGTGTCTCTCACCCTGCAAGGCATCACGGCTTGTCACCCAGCCTATGAAGGTAATGATTAAAGCCCCATGAAATTCGCAGTGTCACAAAAGTCTTAAGAAGTGTGAAATTTTCAGTTTTTCCATTAAAAAATAATAATAATAATAAAAAAATCAATTGCATTTTGACATAGTTTTAAGAGGGAGCTGGGGATTCTGGATTTGCTGCAGTGGCACAAAGGTCTCGTGCAGGCAAACTCACCTCGCACGGGAGCTCAAACCTCCCCAAATCATGAGAAAACCACTTCCTTTAGTGCCTCTCCCGCTGAAAAATGGTCCAAAGGACGTTTCCAGAGGTGCCCATAGGGTCCCAGAGGTGGCTTTGGGCTCCTGGGGCTCTGCGCATCAACCCCGCATCCTTGCAAGTGTAGCTGTGAAGAATGGGTCCCAGGAGGGATGCGGACAGGGCTTTGCTGTGGCGCTGGACAAGGCGCCAGCAAGGCCGAGGAAGATGTGAAATTAAAAAGCTTTTTGTGAGCTCCTCTTCTAGCTGATGAGCTTGGAGATGGGAGGAGGATAAAGGCGCTGCATGCCTGTATTCCCATTCCCAGCATCGCCTTTAAAGCATGATTGAGCAGGGCTGTTACAAGCATTAGAACAAATCACGTTCAAACAAATGCAAAAGCGAGGAGGGAAATGTGCCGGTTGTCCCAATGAACCCCTCACACCCCAGTGGTCGAACGCTCCTCCTGGCGCAGCCTCTGCATCCCGCATCTGCATCCTGCATCTGCATCCCGCATCTGCACCCCGCATCTGCATCCTGCATCTGCATCCCACATCTGCATCCTGCATCTGCACCCTGCATCTGCATCCCGCATCGGCATCCCACATCTGCATCCCACATCCTTCCTCTTGCCCCTTGCAGATCAAGCTGAAGGAGATTTTTGAGACGCTGTCCGAGATCACGCTCATCCTGGAGCTGGTCACGGGAGGAGAGCTCTTTGACAGGTAGACAAAGCCCCACCATCCCCATCCTGGCTCCTAATGGCGGGGGGAATAATCCCACCCTGATGGCAGGGGGAGGATGAGGATGGAGGGGGGCTGATGCGCACCGTGGTTGCGGGGCAGAGGGTGAGGGGGTTCCATGTGGGCATGGTGCTGCTGTGCTGACCCAATGTGCCTGCAGGATCGTGGAGAGGGGCTTCTACAGCGAGCGGGATGCAGCCCACGTGGTCAAACAGATCCTGGAAGCCGTTTCGGTGAGGTGACCCTCGGTGGGTCAGGGCTGTCCCTGTGGGGGCTGCACCCTCCCAAATACCCCCAGGGGGAGGCATTTTGCCCTCTCACTCTTGGCCCTCCAAAGGTGTCAGTGCTGGAGGGGCCTCTTCCAATTCACATTGGGGGGATGAAGGAGGAAGGAGGAAGGTCAGCGCTGCTCTACTTCTGGGGGCTGCTGGAGATGGGTTTCTATAGCAACAGGGGGGTTTTAAAGTGGAAACTCACAATGGGAAGTGTCCTTCCGGTGCCCAGCAGCAGCTCCAGCACCGCAGGCATTGGGTGTTTCCAAAGGACAAGTTGGGTGAGTCGGTGCCATGCTTGTGCCAGGTTCCTCCCAGTCACTGTCTGAAGCAGATGGGGATTCCCTGCCCATTCCCTCCCTTACCATGTCCCTGGTTTTCCTCTCTATAGTATTTGCATGAAAATGGGGTCGTCCACCGTGACCTGAAGCCGGAGAACCTGCTCTACGCAGACCTGTCCCCTGATGCTCCCCTTAAAATCGGTGGGTTTGCCGGGGGGGGTTGTGGCACAAAGCGGAGTTAATGGTGCCTCCCCTGACGGCAGCGCTGCACTCTCTGTGTCCCTCAAGGTGACTTCGGGCTCTCCAAGATTGTGGATGAACAGGACACCATGAAAACCGTCTGCGGGACACCGGGATACTGCGGTGAGCGAGAGGGGAAGAGCCAGGGAAGCAGGAGGGAGACCCAGGGGGCTGCTCCCTGCCTCTCGGTACAGGGCTGCCTGATGGCTGCGCCAGCATCAGGAGGTGCTGACGGTACCCAGGAGGTGTTTTCTTTGCGGGGAGCTCCCCACACTTGTGTATCTGAACCCCAAACTCTGCTTCCAGCCCCTGAAATCCTCCATGGGTGCCCATATGGCCCTGAAGTGGATATGTGGTCTGTGGGTGTCATCACCTACATCCTGTGAGTACCCCGAGGGTGGTGAAACCGTGGCAGTGGAACCAGCGGTTGCTCCACCTCAGCCCACCACAAGCAGCTGGCAAACGCTGGCCTGGCTGTGCCATGGGGCCCAAGCAGCAGCGTGTAGCTCCTCTCTCGTGTGCTCACAGGCTTTGTGGCTTCGAGCCCTTCTTCGACCCACGAGGGGACCAGTACATGTACAGCCGCATCCTCACCTGCGACTACGAGTTCGTGTCCCCGTGGTGGGATGAGGTTTCCCTCAATGCCAAGGATTTGGTGAGTGAGGCACTGCTGGGGCTCAGGGCTGCTGAGTGAGAAGGCTTCAGGTCAGTGCTTGTGGAATAACAAAACCAGAGGCTTTTGAGGCAAATGAGGCCTTTTCATTGGTCACAGGTCAGAAAATTGATCGTCTTGGACCCCCGGAAGAGACTGAGTGTCCACCAGGCGCTGGAGCATCCCTGGGTCACAGGGAAAGCAGCTAAATTCGCTCACATGGACAGCACGCAGAAGAAACTGCAGGAATTTAATGCCAGGAGGAAACTGAAGGTAAAGGTGAAAACCCCCCATTAAACCCCTGGGGGTGGCTCGCGTTCACGGTTCCCTTGTGCAAACAACTGAGGCTATCAGGGCTGCTGCCTCTGGGTTTTGAGGATCCCCTGCCTTGAGCAGATAAATGCTCAGTGCCAAGTGGCAGCTCAGGGGATGAAGGATGATAGAGCAAAAAGGCAAAGCCTTGCCTGAAGCGACGGGCTGGGCTGGAGAAGCGGGCGCCATCGCTCTCTCCGCATGCTCCCGCGGGGCTCGAGCATCTCAGGAAAGGCACGGAAGGGGAAAAGTCTGCCTGAGACATGCTACTGACCGCTCACACCACTGTGCCTTTGCAACAGGCTGCAATGAAAGCTGTGGTGGCTTCCAGCCGCTTGGGCAACCACGGTCACCACGACTGCTCCCGCAGCGGGCGCAGCCAGAAGGGTCCCCGGGGCACCCGCCTGCCCCAGGGCACAGGGACCGCGGGCCACGAAGCCACCGCCACCACCGAGGACCTCGAAGCTTTCCAGAGCGACTGCCCCACCGTGCCCAAGGCTCCTGTGAGCAGCGCCAGCTGCCAGAGCTAACGCGCCCGGCGCTGGTGCCGGCCCACCGTGGCCTCCGCAAGCAGCACCCCACTGACCCTCGGAAGCTGGCACAGGGAAAGGTGGGGGAAGCCGTTGGGACGGGAGTGCCCCGAGTGTCAGTGTGTGTCGGGAGCCCGTGGTCTGTAGTGTGGAGCGTCCTTATTTAGTGTCCTGTTGCCAGTGCAGTTGTACCTGGTCGCTGTGAATGTGTGTCTCTATGGACCCGACTGAGGAAAACAAGGCTGGTGACTCCGTCTTCCAACAAATTAACAGTTTTGGCCACTGTGGCTTGAAAAGATCCCAAGTGGCTTAAAAACCAAGGAGCAAAACAGCAGAAAAAGGCTCTCTTTCACCTTCCCTACAAAGGCAGGAAGTTGTCTTTACAACAGAGTTTTGTAAGATCCTGTAAATAGTCCTTAAGGGTTTCTTTAGGGAGTGGGTGCATCTGCGTTATCACTGACCATCCACGTTCCATCCACAATCGCTGTTACCAGACGCAGGCGTAGGTTTACTGCTGTTATTAGACCTGGTTTGTAGGAGCCTTTGCACCCAGCTCTTTGGTCCTATCTGAAGAAAAAGTGTTTGTGAGTGGTTCCTTTATTATCTCTAGCTGGTAGACAAACCCTGACTTGTGCTTTTGTCCCACTCCAGCTTCATTCGTTCCCATGTTCAGCCTTGCTGTGGGTACATGATGGTGGTAGGATTGTCCCAAACTGGGAATGCGGCTCGTTTGGCCTCTTCCTTGGTGTTCCAGGTTACCATTCACATGAGTTTTATCGAAGAACAATGCAGCTCTTTCTACAGCACATTGGAAGACTTTGTAACCTGTAACGGTGCTGTTGTTTCCTGAAGGAGGACAATGAGTTTATACATATTGGGGTTTTTTCTTGTTAAGTCTAATGAAATCAGTTGACAAACTTATCGAAAAGACTTTTTTTAGGCCGTTATTGGCCAAGCCACAGGATGAGCGTTTGCAGATTTTAATACAGAACAGACAGGAAAAGCCATATTGCACATGGGAGAAGCCAAAAAGCCAGCGCGGGGTTTGCCGACCTGAGGTGCTGCCTCAACGCGCACCCCCGGCCCTTTGGGCCATGCACTTAGAGCACATGCAAGCAAAAAGATCTCAGAGAACAAAATCCATGCACAAAGTTCATTTTTCCAGCGTGGGGACACAGTAGCGGAGGAAGGAGAGGCGGCAAACACAACCTGAGGCTGTGGTGATGCAGAACCCGCGCATCGGGGCAGAGCTGCAATGGCAGCCAAGGCAAATGTAACACAAAGACCTTCATGTTGATGCAGAGCACAAGCAGAAACCATAAAGATTACGTGTAAGGGCTGATCCATACCACATGACATTTATGTTCAGGGTGCTTGTAAAGCTGAATTCAGAGATTGGATGTTCAAATGGTTTTTAATAGGAGAAATATCAGTTCTTGGCCAGAAACGTGCGTTTATTCATATGAACTCCCAGTCATACCTTCGGTGGGAAGCAGATGAACAGCAAGACAGAAAGCGATCACTGACAACATGGGAGAGAGCTTCAGCAGGGGAAAAATCACTTCTTTTTCTGTGTGTTTGGGGGGGGGGGGCAGTTTGTTTTCTCTCTTTCGTTCAATATAGAGGGCTGAACCTTGCGGCGCACTCAGCTCCGCTCTTCATCCCATCCTTCGCGTGACTCTGTCCCCCAAACTCCATCACGTGTCCCCATTTACCCCAGTGGCGCCAGAACTCCCCCTTTACTGTTTTGTTCACTAACGTGGGTCTGCTAATTTGACTGTTTGCTATCCTCTGACATGAAATACACACTTAAACACCTTGCAGGACCAGGCCAGAGTGCTGAGCGTGCCCACAGGGAGCAATGCTGGGAAACAAAGCAGTGTTGGCCACGGAGCACTCCTGATCCTGCAAAATAATGGGAATTAAGTATCAATTAAGTAACAGCAAGTAACGAGAGTCTTCAGTGATGGAAGCCACTGGAGGGAAAACTGTAAGCAAAGAAAAGGAGTTTGCTGCTTCTGTTACACAGTGTTATTCCACAGGTATCCGTACTCAAAGGTAGTAATAGGGGAATAAACAAGGGACTCAATAAGGGAATACTCAAGGGAATAAATAAGGGAAACTCTGTAAGGGAATACTCAAGGGAATAAATAAGGGAAACTCTGTAAGGGAATACTCAAGGGAATAAATAAGGGACTCAATAAGGGAATAAAGCCAATTTTGGTCTGTAGCTGTTTTCAGGATGTGTTTTACTGACTGCATCGCTGTAGCGGTGACATTGCCGGTTCTGCAGGCACTCATAAAGCAGAAAAAGCCAATAAAGCATCCAACATCGTCACTGGGCTCTGTGGTCACTGCTGCTCTCAGGAGGGCCCAGAGCCTACCAGGCCAAGCACAGACTCCCTCAAGGCCGGTTGGGGTTTACTTTTTCCTGCCTTTTTCAACCCATTTTCACGTGGCGATTGATCCTCCGACTCCGGACACCCGAACACCGCCTCCCGCTGCGGCTCTCGGGGGACGCCGGTTTCCCGCACCACGACGCAGCTGACACGCACCAGCCGCTGGGGCAGGGCCTGCAAAGTAACCTAAAATCACCCAAAATAAGGCAAATCCCGGTCGCGTTCCGTTAGAAAAGGCGGAGCCCCGGGGCAGGGGCCGCGGCCGCGCTCCCGGCGGCTGCTCCAGGCGAGGACAAGGGCGGGCCGCGAAGGCCGCGGGGCGCTCACGCGCCGCACCCTGACGTGACCGCGTCACCACCACGCCCACAGAGGCCCCGCCCCGCTGCCTGACGTCACTGCCTCAAAGGGGAGGGGGAGCAACGCCAGTGCGAGGCTCCGCAGACGGGTGGGGCGTGCCCGGAACCGTCCAATAGAGGGAGAGGTAATGGGCGGAGCTCAGAGAGGAACGGAAGCTCTGATTGGCTGGAGGCCGTGTGTTTTGGCGACGGGAAGGCGGTGACCCGCTCGCGAAGGGGGCTGGCTGATTGGCTGCCGCGTTTCCGGTGCGGGGCGGTACATGCGCAGAGCTGGGCGGGCGAGGCCTGATATGGACGGCGGCGGCGCGGGGCCGGCGGCTGCGTCCCGACCGCGCACGGTAACGGCACCCCCCGCACCGCACCCCCCGTTCGCTTACGGCGGGGTGAGGAGCGGCGGGAGCCCCCCCTGACCGGGCGCACCGCGCCCTTGTCCCCTCCAGCCCTCCCCTCACGGCGGGTCCCGGCGGGAAGCGTCGCTGGTGGAAGCCGGGGGGAGGTTGGGCAGGAGGCGGCGGCCGAGGTGGGGCCATTGGAGCCTAGTGTTTGCCCCGCGTCGAGCGGCTGCGGCGGGCCAGGCCCGTGGCGTTCGGTGCGGTGGTAACGGCTCCTTCCCGGCGGCAGAGCCCGGGTCTCGGCTTTGCATGCGCAGGACGCGGTCTCCTGTTCATTATGGGTCTTTCTTGAAGCTTTTCGAGCCGGAGAACCTCGCAAGGGCTCCGTAGCTGTTTCACTGAGGTTGTAATTAACTACATAAGAACCGGCACCGCGGAGCGTAACCTGCGGCATGCGAGAAGCGGCCGCTGTTTGCCCCCAGAGAGCTGCGGGATGTGCAGGCCCGCAGCAGCAGCAGCGTTTGCGGCTCGATTTGTGGCACTGTTTGTGTGTTTGCACAGTAAAGCCATCTTATGCCGCACAGCTGCAGAAAGACACTCTGTTAGACCCTAACCTTGGAGGATGCATGCGAAGTAATGATAATCTCAGTAGGAAAACACACATAACTAACAATGTGTTCTATGTAGGTCTTGTATTTCTTAAACCAAAGGAGGACAAAACCGGACCGAGTGATGGGTAACTCTTTTATTCCCTTTGTCTTCAGAGCACACTGGAATTTTCCTTCACTACATGAAACACAGTCATGACAGACCAAGAGTATATTCTTTGCACCTGGAAGAAGCGCTTATGGCCAGCAAAGGTAAAGCAGATGTCTAAATGAGGAAGGGTTGGTGGGTATAGATTAGAAATGGTTGAAACAGAGCAGGTAGTGAGAGCTAAAAGTAAACATAGAATCACAAAATGGCTTGTGTTGGAAAGGACCTTAAGATCATATAGTTCCAATGCCCTGCACTGCACCAGCTACTAAGGAGGAGAAAAATGACTGCTACAGCTGAAGCCAAGACACTTGGTCAAGGACTTTTTACATCAGGTTTTTCTCTTTAATGTAGGTTTTGCGCAAAACTGGAGTTGCGAAGGAGATTTCTTTGGAAGTTGAAATACTTGGTTTGAAAGAACAGTTAAGTGTGTTTTAACTGTTATATGTTTGTATGCTGACATTAACAGAAAGTAATTCCTTTATCTAAAGATACCTCTGAGCAGAGATTGTTGGTTTACAGAGGCTAACCCCAAGCCCTGTTGCCTTTGTAGAGCTGTCCACAGTGTCTCGTGGAACATCAGTGAACAACATACTGACTGTTAGCTCAGACATGCTTCCCATATGTGTCTTTTTTGCTTTACTTTCCCCTAACAAGTGGGGGTTTTTTGGTGGGGGAACATATTGCAAGTTTATTGCCAGGTGAAAGTAGTGTCATACTTTCAGTGGTGTTTAATGCTGGGACATTTTTGGTCAGCTTTGCTGTGTTTTCAGGATCAGTGTGAGCTGCGCGGATGCTGAACCACTGAAGGAAGAACGTATAGTGAGCATTGCCTCTAACTTAGGTGAGGAAATGTCACAATATTTGCTGCCTTGTATATGCTCTCGATGTAAACAGACACAATAGGTCCATATTACACTTATGTATTTATTGAGTGGGTTTGGGGGGTTTTTTGCATTTTGTTTTGTCTCCTTTCCATTCTGTCTATAAAGTCTGAAAACAGACGAAATAGAATCGCAGCTGCTTTTGCTCTTCCCTTGGGTAGCATGTTGGGAGGAACATTGAAGATACTTGTGTGTACTTCCCCTAGAGTAAGGCACTGGAGGCTTGCCTCTTGTGTGTCTCTACATGCTTTGCCTTAAGAATCACAGGTGATTTGAGTGTTAATTGCATCTTAAAGAAGAGATAGACTATAAATGAGACTCCTTGGTTCTTAGATTTGAATGAAGGTTATTGCCTGTTGTTCTTCATCAGATCAGAGGAATAATTTGAGTGAGGCTGTGGAAGAACTGCAGTATCGCCGGTCTCTTAAAATTGCCCTGGTTATTTTGAATCCAAATGGCTCATCCAAAGAAGTACCACCTTCACAAAACGGGCCAAATCCTCATTTCTCGCAGGGGAACCATTCAGGATCTCTCTCGCTGACCCGTTTAGGCAGCTTCTTTAAAGGAAAGTTGGAGCCTCAGGCTCCCGAGAGGAAAGGAGAAGAAAAAGAGAACCCCAGCCTGAAGACGGATTTGGAGCAAACAAACTGGAAAGGTTCTTTCATTTCGGAGGGGAGTGCTGAAGCACGTGAAAGTGGAGCAAACCCTTCCAGATGTGATACTGAGGACTTGTCTAATACACTGAACTCGGAGAGTCCGAACTTCAAAGTACCAGAATCGGAATCACTACCAAGACAGAAAACCATTGAGCCCAGATTGTTGACAAGATCCAGAGCAGGAAATAAAGTCTCCCCTAAACCAAAGGAGAGAAAAAGCAAGCAAGGAAGGAAACAACCAAGCAGTGCAGGATCTCCTGTGTTGTGCAGGAATGATTTCCCCAAGGAACAAGTACAGCCCTTTGCTGAGGAGGGGTCTGTCCAGTCCGTCCCCTGCACATCTGCCGCAGTGGTACCTGTCAGAAGCGCAAAGACCAGAAGCCAACTTAGAAGGACATTACTGGATTCCTCTTGTAAAAGTGCCTCGTATGACTCGGATAAAAGCATCAGCAGTGAGAGCGAAAGTCTGGCAAAGCAATTAGATGGAAGGAAAAAGCCAGCGAGTTTGAAACAGGTTAATGGGGGCCGAAAGATCAGCGCAACTGCGTCCTCCTACGGGAAAAGGAAATGCAGGAATTGCCCTGAATCTTCATCTGGGCCTTCTAATCAAGGGGCGCTTTCTGATAGCATCCCCTCACAGTGTGAAGAGGAGGAAAGTAAGGATTCTACACATGTGGCCATGAGTAAAGTAAAGCCGTTTCAGCTGCCTGACTTTGAAGAAGATGAAGGTGGGTAGGTCCCTTGTGGAAGGGAAAACTTCACCCTGCTTGATTGTTTGATCACTGCAACTCATCTTGGAGTGTTGCATTGCTTTTGTGAATGCAGTTCTTGACTTGCTGGGTTTGGTTCCTTTTGGTGTAAGCTTTGGAGAAGCAGAGAAAACACAATCACTTTATCGCTGGTGTGGCATTGAGGCTGTGTGGAGCTGTTTAGGGTTTGGCACTGGACACCCATATTTAGCAGTAATTGTCACCCTTCACTAGAGGACTTGCTGATTTTGCACTTAGTTTTTTCTTTGCTGCTGGCCATTTAGGGATAAAATAATGCTACATAAAGGAACAGGCTGATGTAAAGTCCTGAAACCAGCCTCTTGTTCCTTCCCCTTTTTCTCTTCTATTCAGATTAGTAGGCCTTTACCAAGGCAGAGGATTGAGAATGGGGGTGGTGGGACAGGCGCTGGTGTGCCAGTGACTCTCATGGCTGCAGGGGCACTTACAGGGTTGTGTTTCACCTGAGCTGGGGCTGATACTTCTTAATCGCTGTTCCGTGCTTCTGAACACTGGTGCTTGCTGCTCTTGGCAGGACTGGAATCGTCTGACCTGTCTTCAAAGATCCTTTCCTCAGAGAGTCTCTCTCGCCTCTCACCTCTGGTAGATGAAGAGGAGGAGGATGAAGAACTTCCTAGTGTTCTATCACATCAAGGTGAGATGTCAGAGGAGCTCTGTGAGACTTCTTCGCCTGAGATTGGTGTGCTCTTCTTAGGGTACATGTGCTTGTGGTTTGCTGACGAGCTGTGGTGATGAAAGCTAAGCTTCCCAGAAATTCACTCCATCTTTGTTCAAGCTTATATGGAATAAAATGCCTTTATTTGATGGCCCAGGGAGGCTTTTTGAAACAGAATGGAAGGCAAATTGTTGTGCAAACTGGGCAAGGGCCTAGGAGTGTATTCAGAACTACTTGGGCTCCGTTTTTGGGGGTGGTGGGGTTGAAGCCTGTAAAAGCACTGCAGCCAAACTCCTTTAAGGAGGCTGATGAGAGAGTTCAAGCTAACTGCCTTCTCTCATGTTTTGAAGAACACTTTCTCTATTCATTATAGAACCACAATCAATTGAAGAAGGGATTTTGGTCTGGTGCAGATTGCGAAGGTACCCATATTGGCCAGCAGTGGTAAGAACAGCTCGCTGCCTTCTTGGAGGGGTATTGCAGAGGGGGTGATACGGAGCTCCTTGGCAGGTTCCTTAGTGTCTTTTGCCATTCTTGACTTGTGTAGAGCTGGAAATGTTAAAGATCTTCCAGTAGAAGTGTTCTGAAGAGAACAGAAGTAAATTCATGACAAAAGCATGTAAAAAACAAGTGTGGTTGATTCCCATCTGGGTATATTAGAGCAGAGCAGTACTCCTGAGCCTTTGTATCTTGTGTCATGAGGTAGGGTGGTTGTACCCAGCTAAGGAAAGAAAGAGGACAGGTCCTTGTGCACTAACAAGAAATGCTTCCCTGGGGTAACTTGCTATTCTTGCCACTTTAAAACTTCTTTTTTCAAGTTTGTGTCACTTCCTTTAAGTATGGGGTTTAGTGTAGAATACAGATGGAAGATATTCCTGCTTCAGAAGGGGTTTAGGATGCTAATGAGACTTCATCCTTTCAACAGGTAAAAACTGTGAAGCGGAAACACAAAAAGGCCTGTGTGCTGTTAATAGAAGGGAATACAAATGACAAGAAGAAAGGGTAAATGTTGTGGATTCTGAGCACATTCCA
Organism: Amazona ochrocephala; assembly: GCA_039720435.1. Taxonomy (NCBI): domain Eukaryota; kingdom Metazoa; phylum Chordata; class Aves; order Psittaciformes; family Psittacidae; genus Amazona; species Amazona ochrocephala. The sequence continues at coordinate 30,699,467 of CM077885.1, forward strand.
AACTTCCAGTTTCTTTTAGTGCCCTGTACTCTTTTCCTGGCACGGGGCAACTGCACTGCTAGTTAAACCAAAGGTTGATCTTGGAGGGAGGGACCAAAGTAAGGGGAGGATTTGCAGGTGTGGACTATGTCCTTTGCAGGCTGCTGGTTGAGATAAGCTGGCAGCATGTGGGCAGCTGATGCTCATGTGAGGAATAAAAGAAGGGCTGGGGACCCAGACAGTGGTTTTTCCTTGTGGTTCCCAAACTTTCTGGAGACACCAGCCTGCCTTTAGTTTTGTCTTCAAACCAGGTACTTCTCAGCTGTTAAAGATTCCATAGTTGTAGCTTATAATGACAACCCAAACTAGTAAAACCTGTGTTTCTGAGTTCCTCATGAGATCTGATTTTCAGGGGGGTATGGAATTGCAGTAAACACAGTGGTACAACTCCATTGCCTCTTCCCCCTGACTGCGTTTCTTTGTTTCATCCAGTTTCTCGGTACCTCTTAGGAGTCTGAAGCACTTTGATTGTGAAGAAAAGCAGGACCTCATAGTAAGTACTACCGGTAACATGGAACTGCAAGTCTGTGCATGCTTTGGAAAATACAAAGTGGTATCCCAGTGTGTAACTGACCCTGTGAGAGGAGTTTGGTGCAGCTGGCTGGTCTGTGGCTGTTCACCCTTCTGTCTTCTCTCTCGCTGTGTTCAGTGATGTAATTAAATGTAATGAATGCTCCACAAGATGGTGGAATACACAGGAAGGGGGTCCCCTGGGACCCTCTTCCATCTCTGTGGGGCTGCTGTGCAGAATACCTGTGGAAGGCAGGCAGTTGCTTGGGACTCTTTTCACTTGCGGCTTTTCTGCATGCCACAAAGCACAGGCAGAAGCTGAATTTCAAGAGGATGCAAAAACTGCAAGTAAACTTCGATTCATTATCATTAGCTGTTTCTGTTACCTGGTTGGTGTCCTGGACTAAAAGCTTTGGTAGGCTACTCCTTTTAGGACTGTAAAGAGCTCTCGTTTTACAGGAACGAGCCAAAGAAGATTATCGCCAGGAAATTGAGTGGTGCATTCGACTGATTTCTGACTATCGAATTAGAGTAGGTAAGGAGATGTCCTTCATTCTGATGTACATCAGAACAAAGATCACCCCCAAACTGTCAGCTTTGCCTCACAGCCTTACCTGAACTGATAAATAACTCTGGTTTGGGCTTTTTAGGTTGTCATTCTTTTACGGGATCCTTCTTGGAATATTTTGCTGATGATATCAGTAAGTCTTTCTCTTTTGTAGTATTCTCTTGGGAGGCAAGTTTAGCTCTTTGTCTGCGCATGTGTTGAGTGAGGCTTCAGACCCAGTGAGGGAGTACGAGTGAAATTCTCATGCCATTATTGCACTTTAAGGGTTAGCAGAACCCCAACAGAAGTTAAATGTGAAGACAATTGGAGAAACCACTTAATTTCTCCTTGTTGAGAGTTAATTTTAGAGCTTCTGTCAGAGCTTCAACTCCCTCATTTTTCTGAAGGCAAAATCTTAATTGTCTTTTTTTTTTGTGGTTTTTTTTTTACTCTTTGGTAAAAAAATCTATCGAGCAAGTCCCTTATCTTAAATCTGTGTATGTGAGCATGTATGTGTACACAAATGCTTTGTATCTTTGGCTATGAATGATCGCGGCTTTCCTTTCAGGCTACCCAGTTAGAAAGGAAAGTTATCAAGGTGTAGTCCAAATTACCTTTCCAAATGCGGCAGAGGAAGATACTGAAGAGTCTTCATCAGAAACATCACTTCAGAAGCCCTCCAGGAAACTTCTTCCTGACAGGACAAGAGCTGCTAGAGATAAAGCAAATAAGAAGATAGTGGAGTTTATAGTGAAGACTAAGGGGGCTGAAGAGCATCTTTTGGCTATTTTGAAAAGCAGAAAACAATCCCGGTGGCTGAAGGGATTCCTGAATTCAAGACAGTACGTGACCTGCGTTGAAACCTATTTGGAGGATGAAGAGCAACTGGACCTTGTAGTGAACTACTTGAAGGAAGTATACCATGAAATAGAGGCTAAACATCTGCACCACATAAATGGAGATAGAATAAAATTCATTTCAGATGTCCTTTTGCCTGAAGTAAGTAAACATGAAACATTGAGAAACTACACCTTAAAGTAAGGAAATGACATTGGTGTTTTGTGATTTGAGTTCAGCGACTTGCAGAGTGTTCCCTGTGAGCTGAGCGGTGATTGAGCAGAGCAGGTATGTTCACACCTGCATGGTCCCTGCAGCTCGAGGGGCATGAAGCCGCTTAGTTTCTCCCTGTATCTTGGGCAAAGACTCTTCTCCACGCAATCCTGTGTTGTGTTTGTGGGCTCTTCAGCTGTCAGCACAAAATGGAGCAGCTTTAGGTAGTACCGTGGTTTTGAAAGGCAGAATTATTGCTTTCACGTCTATTTGGTTCTTTCTGCAACTTCAAATCTTTGGGTTGGAGGTGGAGTTTATTGATTTGGCAAGTTACCACGGGGGTTTCTTGGGTTCTTTGTGCTGGGAGGTGGTGGGGTGGTTTTTACAGTTATACTTTTGGATACTTAGTGTCCTTCCTAGGAATTTTTCCAGTACAACATTTGTAACCTGTGTAGAAACAAAGTTACTATGAAGAGTTTCATAATGTGGTTTTAAAATCCTCTCCTGGGAGTGATAAAGGACAAGTTTGCATTATTTATGAGTTTCAGGTTTTTATCCAACTTTCCTAAGTGATTGATTTTAGAATAAGGTTCCTCATTGACTGAGACAGTGCATTTATCCTCCTGAAATAAAAGCTAAGTTACAAACGGTGATTTGGAACCAATTACTTTTCTAGGCCATAATTTATGCCATTTCTGCTGTGGATGATATAGATTACAAGAAGGCAGAAGAGAAGTACATCAAAGGACCTTCTGTGAGCAAGAGGTATCTTTTCTTTTTAGTATGCTCTGAATTCTTCGTACTGCTTTCCTGTTTATGTGGAAGACAGTACAAGGGCAGGAGAGTCCAGGATGCTCCCTCCTGTATGGCAGTTTCCTCATTGTCTTAAGTAACAAAATGATTATACATGGGCTATGTTCTTGCTGTATTGCAGTAACACACCGCAAACAGTTTCATATGGGGAGGTTATTTTTACTACAGAACGTTGTATTTCTTTTCAGGGAGAGAGAAATATTTGATGAAGAAATCCTAGAAAGAAAGAAGTGGAAGACCAAACCAGCACTTGCAGACGGTGTCTGAACAGCAGCACAACCTTTCCCTGGCTCCCCTTGCTCTGAGTGTATATCATGAAGTGCTTATTTGTATAAAATGTGTAATTCTTACTCTTCCAAACCTGTTTGTGTATCTCTGAAAGAGGTAGCCATTGCACTGCGCTCAGATGCAGCCCTGCCTTCAGTCCTTGCTCCCCGTTCTGTGCCCTGGAGCTGGTCTTGCCGTGTTGAACTGCCTGTGAAAGACGATGCAATGGGCATTGGGAGCGCTGCAGGTGTGTGGCTGCCTCAATCCTCATCCATTCAGCATCCTTAGCGCGGAACTGCAGGTGTTTTGCAGAGCTTCTTGATAGAATGCTGAGTTCTGTAGGGATTATTTTGGCCAAATAGCTGACAACGGGACGGCTGTTGTCTTTGAACACAGACTGGTGGAGGATATAGCCATGTGTTGCTGGGTGACTTTGCCACTACTGAATGTCTGCGGGTTTCCTGTATGAAAACATTCCCACCGGAATGACTGTTCCTGCTTTACATGTCTCAAAGTGTGGGGAAATAAAATTGGTAGCTAGTGATGCAAGCAGAATAACAAAGTCTTTGTTTTTATTGATGGCATAGCTATAAAATCCAGTGGGAAAGGAATCAGTGTTTGCTTAAAGGAACAAACCCCATTCACTTTTCCATGTGAAAGTGAAACTATTTTGAATGCTGGTTTATTGCTTTTTGAGGCCATAATTTTAGGAGCAGTTATTTGTCTTTCTGTGATTTAAATACCAAATTCCATCATGTAGTTCCAGCTTTTTGCAGGTCTGGCATATTGCGAATTGCCTTTGGCAGGCTTGCAGTGTTATTGACAACTACTTAATGATAAAGCCCCAGTGACTTGGTTTTCATCTTAGGATGGAAATATGATCTGTTTCTTCAAGAGAAACCAAGACAATTTGAAATTCAGAAGTTTAAATGTAAATTGAGATATAGATGTGTATTCCGGCTATAGTTACTATCTTTGACCTATATTGTAATTATACTTTTAATTACTTTATAATGAGTTCTAATATGCATTTGTGCCATTAATGAGTACCTAAACTACAGGGGACTTGGCTCTCAGTTTATCCTCGGGTTCCCTCTCCTTTAAAACATGATCCTGTGTGCACTTCCCAATTGAAATTCTTAAAGTACTGCTAAGGTCCTTCTCCAGCCCCCCCACATGGCGGCAGAGTTCCCCATCCACCACTCCTTCATCTCAACCCTTTTCACACCTTTCGCTATCCCAATTTGACTCAATGTGAACAAGTTCTCCTTTCAGAAATCAAACTGTGCTGTGCCAAAGGCTGATGAAGCATGGAAATGTGAGTTGGAGCACTCTCAGCTGTTTCTGTCTTTAAAAGCCACCTTCACCCCAGGGGTTACAGGTTCCTTACGGAGCTTTTTGCACCTCAGCACCAAACTCAGTCTTGAGAGGTACAGGATTGTGTTGTCAATCAATTAAAGGTTGATGAAGTGACTCGTTAAAGGCTTGTTACTCTTGGGTGCTTCACTTCTGCCAAGCAGCATGCTGCTGCTGTGCTTGCCTGGCCAGATGCTTCTACGTCTCTTTCACACTGCGTGTATCGGATAAAGCCGCACTGTTGCGCTGCGAGTGCCAGTTTCATGTTGTTAAATGCATTGTGGTGAGTACAAGAAAGCAAATGTGCTGTGGGCTGTACCTGTGCTTTAGTTGAAGTTCTGCCAAGCTGCTTGTTGAACTTGCCCTGGTTAACTGAGGCAGCTTCCTTCGCTCCGTACCGAGATGAAGATGACTCGGAGCCGATGCGCTCTGCGGCTCCAGCTTTAGGAGCGCTTTGCAGCCCGAGGCCCGGCAGGAAAAGAGGCGGTTGCCGAAACCCGGGATCGAACCAGGGACCTTTAGATCTTCAGTCTAACGCTCTCCCAACTGAGCTATTTCGGCTGCGCGGCAACGCTCCCCCCGCCCCTCCCGTCACCGCCGGGGGGCCCCGGGACAAGGGAGCGGCCCGGCCCCGCTGCCGCAGCGGCGAGAGCAGCGGCGGCGGCGACAGCGCGGTCTCTGTGGCGCAATCGGTTAGCGCGTTCGGCTGTTAACCGAAAGGTTGGTGGTTCGAGCCCACCCAGGGACGGCCGCTCCTTTTCCTGCGCCGCCGTTCCTCCGCTTCGTTTTACCGAGGACCGCGGCAGGACCCGCGGAACTCCCCGCGCAGCCCCGCGTTCCCCGCCGGAGCGCTGAGGCGGCGCACCGGGGCCGCTTAGCGGGTGCACCGCGCCCAGAGGTTGCCTGAAGGGCTGCGGGCGAGATGGCGGCGCTGGGCGGTGAGCGGGGCCGCTGCGGCGGGACGGGGCCGGGAGGGGCTGAGGGGGTCCGGGCAGGGGGCGGGGGCCGTGGGGCCGCCGGGCTCGGGCCGTTCCCTCTGCCGTGGCTGTGTCCGGCCGGAGCTGAGCTCTCCCGTCCTCTCCTTACAGGTCTTCGCCTCCCTCGGCGCGGCGCCCTGGCCTGGCGGTGAGGGCCGGGGAAGAGGGGGGGAGCAGCCGGGGCCGCGTTGGGTGCTCGGTGGTTTCTATTCCCCGAGCGCTTGGCTTGTCCCTGCCCGGGGCCGTTGTGCTCCCCGCAGGGGACAGCCCCGGTGCCGCTCATCGTGGTCACACAGCGAGGGTTGTTCTCCTTTCCAGGCCCGGTGCCGTGGCGCCCGTTTGCAGTCGGCTGCTCCATCAGGCGCCGGTGGCTGCCCAGGCTGACAGGTACGGCTGGGCCCGTCCTGCCGCGGGTGAGGGATCCCCAACGGGACAGGGCAGGAAGCCTCCTGCTCGCGGCAGCTCTGTGCGTGCCAATGCCCTCCTTGCTTCACGTGTTAAGAGGCCGGATCAACAGCCAGGCTGCTGTCAGCCTGCAGAGGAGCGCACCGGGCCCCCGCTGTGATGCGGGTACACGGGGGCACTGAGCAATAACCACAGCGCTCCTCACAGTGAGGGGAACATCCCTCCCCCAGCTCTAAACACAGTCTGCAGTGGGTGTTGTCCATAAGCAGTGTGCCACGGGTTCTTCATGGGGTCACAGCTCCTTGAGGCTGCAGTTACGCTAAATAACTGGAGCCTCACGCTCCTGTGCTCTTTGTCTTCAGCTCTGTCCAGGTCCAGCAAAAGAGCTCGGCCATCGTGCAGAAGAAGTCCTATGTCCCCAGTAGCAGGGGTGAATACATCGTCGCCAAACTCGATGACCTGGTCAACTGGGCAAGAAGGGTGAGTTCCTGGAACCGTCGTGCTCACCAGGGAGCAGTGGTGTCGAATGCTTGGAGGTGCTGGTGCTAAATGGGGTTGAGCCATCTCTTCCTCAGGATAAAAATAGGTTCAGAATCCTCCAGTTGCTTGGCCAGAGGTTGGTGGTTTGGGTCATGTGCCAGAGCAGGAGGGGGGTGCAGAGCGGCGCCTGTCTGAGCAGAGCTGACCTTCAGACACGAGCAGAAGGTGCCTGCTGCTCTCCATAATCCCTGTAACGAGTGGCTGCTCTGTGCCATGGAGAAGGCTGAATCCAGGCTGCTCTGGCTTAGCTGAATTTTGCCTCCTCCCTTCACCGCTGCCCCTGTGCAGGGCTCCTGAGGTGGCTGCTTTAGCAGTGTGACACGTTAAGGGGAGCGTCTTCGCCTCTGAGCACGTTCAGCATCTCTGAGGCTCCAAACGCTCACATCCCTGCTTGTCTGTTCCCCTGGAGCAGTGGGTTTGCTCTCCTACATAATGGCAAACACCGTTTTCACTTGCAATGCCCTGATCAGACCTTGAACCTTCTCTTGCTCTGTTTCCTTCCCTGACCACCTCTTGCCCTTTGAGTCACCCCTTGCAGGGGCTGGGCTCTCTCCACAACCTGCCTCTTCTGCTGCAGAGCTCCCTGTGGCCGATGACGTTTGGCCTGGCGTGCTGCGCCGTGGAGATGATGCACATGGCGGCTCCTCGCTACGACATGGACCGCTTCGGGGTGGTGTTCCGAGCCAGTCCCCGGCAAGCCGATGTCATGATCGTGGCTGGCACCCTCACGAACAAGATGGCCCCGGCCCTCCGCAAGGTACCGGGGCTGCGGCGGGCACCCCGTGTGCTGGGAGGCAATGGGGACTGAGCTGAGCTGTCTCTGTCCTGCAGGTCTACGACCAGATGCCAGAGCCTCGCTACGTGGTCTCCATGGGGAGGTGAGTGCCAGGACATGCTTGGTGCCTCCTGCTTGGTGGGAGAGCTCTGCTGTTGCCTGCTTGAGCCAGGGAGATGAAGGGAGAGGAACCCATTTCTCATTTTGTTTCCAAGCCCTGTAATTACATGAGGAGGCCTGGTTGCAAAGGAAGCATAAAGGCTCCCTTTCATTAGGGGGAGGAGAACGATGTCTGCCAAACCTCTGTCAGCTGCAGAGTTTTCCCTGTTGGTTGGCAGCTCTGAGGCTGGGGACTTGCACATGTCCAGAGCATCAGAACTTGTGTTTGGATGAAACCTTTCAAACAGCTTCAGGACTGTGCAGCCCTGGAACGGTGCGGCTGACAACTTGTGTGTCTGCTGGGGCTGAGCGCAGTCATTTCACCAGGGCCTGGGGCGGGGAGAACAGCTCTAGAGATGCTCTGTGCAGATGTGGTGAAATCAAAAAGGGTTTGCAGTGTGGAGGAAGGACTGCTTAAATATCTGCTTCGTAGGAGTAATGAAAATGGATTGGTTGGGTTTGATTCAGAGAATCATAGAATGCTTTGTGTTGGAAAGAACCTTAAGCTCATCCATTCCAACCCCCTGCCGTGGGCAGGGATACCTCACACCAGACCTTGTCGCTCAAGGCTCTGTCCAACGTGGCCTTGAGCACTACCAAGGATGGAGCATTCACTCCTTCTCTGGGCACCCTGTGCCGGCGCCTCAGCACCCTCACAGTAAAGAACTTCTTTATATCCATATAACTATATAATATCCGTATATCTATATAACTTGAACTTCTCCTGTTTAAGTTTCAAATTCAGCTTGAAATGCAGCAGCCTCTGCCAGCCGGGCCTTGTGAGGAGGCTGAATGGCCATGCTGTGAACCTTGGCATCATGCTGTAAAACCTGGGGGGTACTCCTTGCCCATGGCACTCGGGTGAGGCGCTGGCCTCATGTTGTCCTCTGCCTCCTGCTCCCCTTTGCCTCCCATCTCCATTAAACCACGTTTAACCAAGCTGAAACCTGTCCATCTCTCGCAGCTGTGCCAATGGAGGGGGTTACTACCACTACTCGTACTCCGTGGTGAGAGGCTGCGATCGTATCGTGCCGGTGGACATCTACGTGCCAGGTAGGAAGGGTGGCTCCACGTGCCATGGCACCAGCTCGGAGCAGCACTGCGGGGAAGTTAATTTTGCCTGTTTGGACAGTGTTTGGTGTGATTTCTGAAGATCTTTCTTGTTTCAAACTGTGGTGCTGAAGTCGGAGATGCTTCAGTAAGCTCCAGGAAGCAAGAGAGGTGGTTCTGGTGGTGCTGCTCACCAGTAACCGTTGTGTGAAGTTTGGGCTATGGTTTAGTCAACCACATACTCCTGTGAGGTATCGCTTTATTGGAAAGTGAAGCATTTCTATGTTTTAAACGACCTTTCCAGAGAAACACTTTTGTTCCTTTAAACTCCGGAAGGCCTCTTGCTTTCTTAAACCCCACAGCCAGTGCCATACACAAAGGCAGAGGGAGATGGAAGCTGCTTCCAGGCCAAGCCTGGGGTTTGTCACTTCTCCATCTGCGGGCTACATTTCAGTGCAGCAAGCAGCCCTGGGGCTTCCTTTTTGTCTCTCTCAGGTTGCCCACCTACAGCTGAAGCTTTGCTCTATGGAATCCTGCAGCTTCAGAGGAAAATCAAACGGGAGAAGAAAATTCAGATCTGGTACAGGAAATAGGCTCTTATTTATGACCTCCCCTCTTGGTTGCCTCCATACGCACAATCAACCCGTGTCCTCACACGCCTTCTAATAAAACTCTACCGGGTTAAGACACTCCTCTGTCGTTAATACATCCTTCGTATGGGAAGCGTTCTAACTCGTTTAAAAAGCAGATTAAAAAGCAGGAGTTGGATTTGGTAACGTTCACTGTGGTGGTTTCTGATCTGAATGGCTCTGAAGGAGGATGTTTGAGGTTACCTGTCGTGACATAAAGGCTTTGCCTGAAACCTGGGACTTGCGCTTTGGCTTTGTTGGGAAATTTTGAGACCAGCGCAGGTCCAGGCCAACCCTGAGCTCATCTCCTACCGGCTACCTTCTGTTTGTGATTCCTACAAAGGATCTAATAAACCCTTCTTATGTGTGTGCACACAGCTGGAAACCAATTCTGTTTCTGGGAGGTTTAGTAAAATATTAATGCTAAAAATGTGACTACTAAACATGAACGCTGCAGCACTCGTTGGCACAGGAGGAGTGGAGCAGCCCCTGGCAGGTTTTGGTGCTGGATGTAGCCTGGGACGAGGAGCAGGCACAGCAGAATTACACACACGCCGCTGAAAGACAAAGAATTTGAATCAGCGGTGGTGGATTTCATTCGGGTTTTTAATGGATTTTATCCCTTCTGGGTAGAGAGAGGAAACATCATTCACACACTGTTGAACTGCAAGGAGGTTGCGAGGATCAGAACGCGCTGCCGTGGGCTTCAGCCAGAGGTAGTGGGAAAACCACCGGGGCGTTGGGGCAGGAGCAGCCGAAGCGCCTCCAACCACCCCCTGCTCCTGCTTCCGCCTGGCTTGGGTCATTTGGCCACCAGGGATTTCCAGAACTGATCCAGGTTTTAGAGGATAAACATCTAGTCCTTGAAGCCCTTCAGCCAAAGGCTCTGCACCACGCTCTTGGATTACAGCGTTGTTGAGGTACTCATCAAGGAGGTCTGAGTCTTGAGTGGAAACTCCCAGCACCTGGGATGGATGCCTGGATGCTGGGTGGGACTTTGCAGATCCCAGAGGCCCCTCCAGGGCAAGGGCTTCATGCTGGGTGACATCCCCTGGGTGACATCCTCGGTGGGGCAGGGAAGGTTCCCTAGAGACCACGACTTCCATCCTAAGCCTCCAGGCACCTCCTGCCTCCAGATAAATCAGCTTCAATCTTCTCAGCATCAAAGAGATAAGAACCTTCTTCCTCCTCAGAAGCGTGCATAATCAGTCTCCTTTCCTTAGTGTTTGCTTCCTGTGGCTTCAGGGCAGCCCCAAGAGATGGTGCCAGGCTGGCAGCACCCTCAGTGCTTAACAATGGTGGGGGTGATCATCTTGTGGAAGGAGTAGTACCTGCAGTCCTTGGGGGAGACCAGGTCCATCACCGTTGTGCTGATGTTCTCCTTCTTGAACCCGGCCTCCAACAGGTGCCCTACCTGGGTCTCCTGTGAGAGAGGAGGGTGGGAAGGAGCAGGCAATGGCTTGAGCTGCCCGGATGCAAGTGGAGATGCTATTGAGCCCCAGCGTGTCCGGACACAGGACAGTACAAGCAATCGGTGCAGGGAGCCCCATCTTGGGCTGCTGTGGGCAAAAACCTGCTGAGCTTCCCCCGAAGCTCCCTGCCAAGCCCCGGCTGGAGGAGCTAAGCAGCTGGAGGGCTCTTGCGCTGCTCCATGTGCACAGTGTCAGCCAAGTGCTCGGGGATGCAGGAGGTGCACTGCCTGATGGGGCAGCTTTGGGACCCTGGGTTGGGCTGGGGGTGCCGTGGCCTCCCCAGCCCGAGGAGCAATGCTCACCTCAAACATCTTCTCAATGTCGGTGTACTTGGTCTTCAGCAGCTCCCCCCAGGAGGTCAGGTTGCAGTAGGTGAGGACCCCTCCGGGCTGCAGCAAGCGGAAGGCATGGTCCTGCAGTGGGGATGAAGGGGGGTGCTGGCTCAGCACCCAGCTCCCATCTTACACCCCCCCCCCAAGCTCTCTCTTCTCCCTGCAGTGCCAGACATTGCCCCAGCCCTCCGCACCCTCCTGCTTCTCCACCACAAAAGTGCTGCCAATGCCACCATCGTGTTGGGGACATTGAGGATTCCCCAGAGGGCAGGGAGGGGGCTGCAGACCAAAACCCAGCTCTGACTTTGACTCCTGAGCTCTCAAATCTCCCCCAGTCCACCCAAGCAGGAACTCTGCCCCCTTGCACAGGGCAGCTGCACCCCAGCACGTTACCTTGATGAAGGTGAACTGATGCGTGTGCCAGGTCTCCTCCGACAGTGGGTAGGTGTCATACAGGATCCCTGCCCGGGAACACAGGAGACTGTCCATCAGCCAGGAGAGGCCAGCAAGGCCCCGGTGGGGCCAATGTGCCGGTGAGAACGTTCCCCCTTCCTGGCCTGTTACTTTTTCCTATTTCAATTTGCACCCATATCTCTGCCCCCTCTTAGACAGTGACAAGAGACACCCATGCAGCCCATGGGGGGAGCAAGCCGGGCTGGGTGCTCAGCCTGCCTCCCCCCATTCATGGTGCAGCAATGTGCAGGGACCCTTCTGCCCTGGGGCCCTGTCTCACTGCTCCCAGGTTCTGCTGTGGGGTCCAAGGAGGTGATCCTGCCCCTCTGCCCTGCTCTTGTGAGACCCCACTTGCAGCACTGTGTGCGGTTCTGGTACTTTCAACATAAGAAGGACATGGAGCTGTTGGAGTGAGTCCAGAGGAGGCCACAAGGATGATCAGGGGATGGAGCACCTCCTGTATGGAGCCAGGCTGAGAACATTGGGGCTGTTCAGCCTGGAGAAGAGAAGCTGCGTGGAGACCTCAGAGCAGCTTTCAGTGTCTGAAGGGGGCTACAGGGATGCTGGAGATGGGCTCTTCATCGGGGACTGCAGTGACAGGACAAGGGGTGGTGGGTTCAAACTGAACCAGCGGAAGTTCAGGTTGGATATGAGGAAGCAGCTCTCCCTGTGAGGGTGCTGAGGCGCTGGCACAGGGTGCCCAGAGAAGCTGTGGCTGCCCCATCCCTGGCAGTGCTCAGGTTGGACAGAGCCTTGCACGACATGGTCCAGTGTGAGGTGTCCCCGCAGGGGGTCGGACCTCGATGACCTTAAGGCCCTTTCCAACCCAAACCACTCAGTGATTCCATGACCTCCCTCCAGCCCCACAGGCCCGGCTGCGGGTGTCTCACCACTGAAGTGCCCATCCGGCAGCGTTGGTGCCACGTCCTCCCACAGCCCCTTCATGGGTACGACCTGCAGGTGGGAGGGCAGCACAGTGAGCGCCGGTGGTCAGCACAGAGCAGCACCGCGCACTGCCACAGCCCCCCCCACCCCGGACCTTGTGTGGCTGCATCCGGGCCCATTCCTCCAGGCGCCGGAAAACGCCCTCGTTGCACTCGATGATCCAGTGCTCGTCGATGTTGAACTCCTGCACCTTGGTGGCAGCGATGGCCATGCCGAAGCCCACTTCCAGCACACGGCCGCCTGGGGACGGGACGGGTGGACTTTGTCATCTTGAAGGTCTTTTTCAACCCGGTTGGTTCCATGGTTCTAAGAGGGCAGCTGGGGGGGGGGCTGTCCCTGCGCACGGACACCGGGTGGCCAACACAGGCCCAGTGAACACAGTACTGGGGTGCGAAGCCAGGAGCAGCCCCATGCCCACATCACCCACTGCCCCCCCTGGATACACCCTGCAGCAGCCCTTTGCCCCCACTGAACCCCCCGAGTGGCTGCAGTGGGGACCAGCAACCCCTTGTCAAAGCCTTCCCTCGGCCAGCAGAAGCACAGCCCCAAAAGCAGCAGCACACAGCAGGGCCGTGCTGTGCCTGCACCCCCAGACCCATCCCTATTCGGGAATGTGTCACCCTGACACGAGAGCACAAGTGCCACCGTGGCCCTGCTCTTGCTGTCACTGCATAGGGAGCACCGGCGGCAAGCGGGGTGCACGCAGCGGGGTCCCCTGGCAGCAACATCCCCCCCGCATTGATCACTCACAGGGAAGCCGCCCCATTCCCCACGCCCGAGCTGCACCCCATGGCATGACCCTGGGCCCCCCCGTTACCCCTCGACGCAGCCACGGCCGCCAGCGAGTGCATGTAGGGGGTCTCCCAGCGCTCCATCACCGGCTTCCCCAGGATCTCCAGGTGAGCATCGGGCGCATCGTACCCGGCCACCGCGTCCCGCCAGGCTGCCCGGCAGTCCTCGCCCTCCGCGAAGATCGGACCCGCCGCTGCCCGGGCGCTCATGGCCGCACCGTTACCGCCGCGGGGACGAAGGTCCGCTCGCTGGACCCAGCGGTGCTGGGGGAGGGAAAGGGGGCGTCGGCTCCCGGCCGGCTTTAAATAGCCAAGGCCGGAGAAGTGCTGAGTGCGCACGGCGGGATGGGGCCCTCCGGGGGGAAAGGGATCCCTGATCGGGAGCTGGTGGGGCGGGAAGGAGAACGGGGACAGCCCCGCTCCCGGTGGCACCGCACTGTGCATGGCCGGAGCGGGGAGCGCCAGCGTGAAGGGGGTGGGCTGGACCCGCGCAGACGGGGGGACACGGAGGAAGGGCTCTTCCCTTTGGGGGGGGCACGCGGCCGCGCTCCGCGCTCCTCCGCGCACTGCGCAGGATGACCCCCGGCCCTGTCCCCCCCGCACGGGGAGGCGGCGGGCACTAGGACCCCGCGGGGCGGACTTGCCCTTCCCGCCGGCCCCCGCGCGCTCCGCCCCGCCCCGCCCCTCCCTGGGCGCGGCCCCGGAGACCCCGTAGCGAGGGGGCAGGTGCGCGCGCAGCGGCGGTTGGCGGCGCTGAGGAAGCGCGAGCGCGCGGTGGGGGGGGGGCCGGGCCGGGCCGGGGGCGGCCGCTGCGCAGCTTCGGGAGCGCGCGCACGCGCCCGGGGGGGGGGAAACCAGGGGTAAACGGCGAAGAGGGAGCGTCCGGAGCCCGCGAGCTGCCGCCGCCGCCACCACCGCCGCCGCCACCGCCGGAGGGAAGAGCCGGGCGCGGCCCCGGATACCGCCGAGGAGCCGCCGCCATGAACAGCGTGGGAGGCGCCGACGAGATCGGGTGAGGGGGGGAAGCGGCCGCCGGAGGATGCGGCGGGGGGGCCCCGCGCCCGTTCCGCGAGCCCCCAGGGCAGGGCCGCGCAGGGGCTTCCGCCGCCGGTGAGGGGCGCCCGCCGCCACCGGGCCCGTCCGCCATGCTCGGCCCTGCGGGCGGGAGCGCGCCCCCCACGTGACCGGCCCGCGCCGGGCTGCGGCGGCAGGTGCGCGCGGCCCAAGGTCACCGCGGCGCTTCCCGCGCCCGCGCCGGTACCGGGAGCAGCGGCGGGGGGCGGGGATCCCGCCGGTCGCTGCTCCTGTGGCTCCCCCGTGCGCCCGTAGGGGCCGGGCCGGGCGGGCCGTGGGGCAGGGACCCGGGTTCTGCGCTGCTGGGGACACACGCACACGGCAGGACAAAGGCGGCCGCGGCAGCCTCCCCTCGCTCCGTGCTCCGGAGGAGCCCCAGCGCTGCTCGTTGCTGCCCTTCCAAACTTCCCCTCTGCTGGCAGAGGCTCCCCGCTGCCTGTCCTGTGCCATCTGCTGCGGACACGAAACCGCCGCGTTTTCTTCAGAGGCTTCCCGGAGGTTCGGTGGCTTCTGCAGACCGACAGCCGGACGTACCTGGTTCTTCCGCGGTGTATCTAGCGTTATTCGGCTTCAGTGCTGTATTCTAAAGCCTGGTGACATTTGAGTTATGAGGCTGTAGATTTAGCACGTTAGAACTGAAAAATAGGCAAAATAATAATAAAGATTGGTTGCTGAGCTTCCACAAGTTTTGGCTCAGAATAGGCATGTCATAACGGCTCACCTTCGAAACTGGAGTGGGCACTTCCTGTCCTGTCTTCAGTGCGTAGTGAGCTGCTTATTTACTTTACATGTTCTTAATTGGTATAGTATACGAGTGGTAGGGTAACTATTGAATACAGCATGTTGCTGTGAGCCACGCATACTGCACGAAGCATGTTTAGATGTATAGGGTTTGCTCTGAAAGTGTTTGGTCTGGGCCTTAATCACTGCCTGGTGCCTTATGACAGGCCCGATGGGCAAACTGTGTGCTGCTGCTGTTCTGGACCCGTAGGTGAGCACTGGCTGCAAGTTCTCAGTGAGGTACTGTCAGTTTTCATCCTGACCAGGCCCCGCTGTCACAGAGCTCATTCCCGGCTGCAGGCTACTTAGATTTGATCCTTTTGAGTTGTAATCAGATTGAAAAGGATTGGATTTTAATCAGAAAGGATCATTTTGGGTTTTTTTTTGTCGTCCCCCCCCCAACAGCGCTCAAATACAAAGGTGAAAGCGCGGAACAAACTGCAGTTGTAGTCAGCTGCCTGCAGTTGGGTGAAGGAAGTTGTATTTCACAAAGCTGTTGTGAGATGCGGCTTTTATTAGGAAGTTATGAATTTAACTGCTTTTCTAGATAGAGATTTTAAGAAAAAACACTTAGCAGGGCTGTAGGCCTTGTGTGGATGTGAATAGTTATTTGTGCTTAGTACTTGGAGCTGTTTTGGATGAAAGCAAGCACTGATCTTGAGATTCTTCTGCTCCAGGATGTAGCTGTGATAGATTTTAACCAAGCTGCAGGATTGTTTTACGTAGGCAAAGAGTTTGTGCTCTTGTTGAGTTTTAGGCGCTTTTTCAATGCATGCTTTGCATGCTTTCTTGCCAGTTCTGGGATTATCTTCTTCAGTGACAGGAAAGAGTAAATTAGCCAGTAAAAATCAGTTGGGAAATAATTGAAGCAGAACACATGAAACTGGGTTAAAACTTCTTGTACGTTCTGTGACTTCAGAAGAGTTCCCAAACTGAGCCCTGGGCAGGATGCTGCTGCTTCAAGTGTGCCGAGTCCGTCAGTGTCTTGCTGGTGCACGGTGCACACTGTTGTACATTCACAATGGAGACACAAACCTGTTCTGGGAAGCAGAGAGCATTTTGTTTTGTCCTCGTCAGGCTGGTGCTGCTTTCCATCCCATTGGGGATTGGCTGTAGCATCCTTCTGGCACTACAGTCTGCATTTGAAGGTGATGTAAGTAGGTATGAGGACAGCGATGTCAGCAGCCTCAAACCGATAGCATAATCCTAATAACTACCAGTCCAGAAACTGTTTGAACCAGAAGTTTTGCAGGAGGCCCTGTATCTAAGACCTTAGAAGCAGGCTGAGCTCAGGGAACCTGGTGTTACTTCACACAACTGTCCCATATAATACCAGGTCTAGATTTATGTGTTAGCAGGGATTAGTTAACTCAAGCTCAGCATATTCAAAGCGACCCACTGAGGAGCTGAAGAGTGGGTAGTCCTGGCTTTTGGCATTCTATGGGGTGCATATAAATAGAAGCCCTGTATTTACATACAGCTGCTGTATTTGACCTTAGGCAACCCAGCTTGTTTTGGTTTAAATGTATGCAGGGTGACTTTAGGACTGATTCATAATGGAGTTGGAAGGTTTCAGTGACCATTAACTGCAGGGAGTCCCCTGGCCCTGAAGACAGCTTGATGCTCTGTCAGAATGCACCTGGTATTTTTCACTTGATTTTGCATAAATTGATCTTGCATACCATACTATCAAATTTAGTTAAAATAAGGGGGAGGGGGACAGCAAAAAGCATAAACAAACAAACCCCAAACCAACAACCAAGCCCCAAATGTGGTTGGTTGAGAAAATGTCACATAGTCATGGGCTACATCAAAACCTTAGTATATGATACAGCATTATATCAGTTATTCTTTTCGTTGCTATTAGGAAGTAAAGTTACTTCCTTATGGAACTTACTTTTCCTAAAAATGACACAAAAAAGAGCCCAGAGATGCGTCTTTGTGTCTGGGGCATGGAGAGGAAATGCAGTCAAGGGGCAGTTGTGGAAGGTACTGGGAGGTCTGAGCGCAGTGATGGCTGGTGGGTGAAGTTCAGCTGGTGTTGAACAAGCCCTTTGAACTGGCGCCAGGAGGGAGCATGCAGCCGCAGCCGGTGGAGGGAGGTGGGGGGAGCTTTCCATCCGTGAGGAAGACTTTGGCATCCTGAAATGTGCAAGTAGGAACCTGGCAGCTTTCAGGGGGGGTAAAGGGTGAAATGTCCTTCTTGTGCCCTTACCAGGTGCATTGTAGTCTGTCTTTGGCAACACGGTGAAGACTGCTTTCTTTGCCTATTGGCCGTTCAGTTATTTTCCGGCCTGCTTAAGAAGATGCTTTGGTCTGTGCCCAGCAGGCATTTTTTGAAGGACAAGACTTCTGTCACCTCTCAACTCGTAGGTACTGTGTAACTCTGAACGTAGTCACCCCTTGGTTTCACATGCACTCTTGAGGCATTGGTTTAGTCACTGTTGGCTGTTGCATAGGGATCACAAAATGATGCCATATCACAGAGAAATGAATCAAAGCAAAAAGGGACCACCCTGCTACACAGGACCTTCCAGCTCTGACTGGGGGTGGATCTTTTCTTACTGCAGTTGGTTGCTCCTGAAGAAAGCAGGTGAGGGGAAGTTTAATGTTTGTTAGGAGAAGTTCAGCTTTCCCCGTGTAAGTGAAGGTGCTCTTGTTCCCAGCCTCAGCTCAGATGCAGCTGTACTTGGATGTATGAGGGTGAGTAGCAGACAAAGCAGAATACGGTTCCTCTTTTTGAGAACTCATAAGAGAAGCAGAGGGCATCCTTTGAAAAAAACCAACCCCCAAACCCAAAGTATCCCAGCATTTGTCCGTGCAGACCCATAAAGCTATTAACAGAAGAGATTCAGAGTTGGTGCCTCTTACTAAAAAGGGCCTTCTTACTGAGTGGTGAGGTGCCTTTGAACTAACCTTTAATTATGGAGTAAATTGCTTTGCATGGAAGTTCTGTCACACCCTACACTTGATAAAGAGTTGCAAAGCAGGCAGTCTGGCTTCTTGCTGCTCTGCTTGTGCATTCACCCAAGTACTTTGGCGTGCTCTGACATGAAATTGCACAGATTTGGATGCTCTTTTCAGAAGATGAGTAGATTCGGATCGGCCTTCAATTTTAAGCATGGAGCTTATTTTGGGTGTTGGCCGTGACTTTCTCATCTATTTGGAGATATCTCTGAATTAGATTGTAAAATGGTTTCACAACTAATTGCTGAATTAGTGCTACCATGTTTAGCACTTGCCTCACAAGTTTGCCCTCTGTCTTAGACTTGAACTTGATAGTTCCACTTTTGCTTTCATATAACAGGAAGATGATGGTAGACAGAAGTGATTTTGACTGGTCTTTCAGGGTGAGCAGGGAGTAGGACGTAAAAGGGGTGGATGAAAGCCTGTTGTTTGCTTTAATAGGCAGTTTCAGGACTTTTCTCTACCAAGACAATACCTGGAGAACACAGGGACAGGGCAGGAAGCCTGAGGGCTGACTTAAGCCTTTTGTGATCCAGTGGTGGAAAACACTCACATGCTTTCTGGTTTACCCAATCACACAGCCAGAGAACAGGTTTAGGAGATGGTAACATCAGGCGTGTAAACTTCAGAGTCTGGTGTTAGCTTTGCTACAGTGCTTGGTACAAGTGAGGTTTTGTAGAATCTTCTTTCTTTTTCTTTTTTTTCACCCTGTTTTGGTTTTCATTCATCTTTCTGATAATGTTCTGTGTTAGGCAGCAAATGGATGTGGGGAGCCCATTCTTCACACAGTTGAAGGCCTAATGTAGGACTCTGCACCCCTCTTGATCCTCAGCCTGGGACTAAAGCTGTTAATGGAATGGACTTGGGTATTTAAAGTAGGATGCCTGGTTTTTGGTCAGTTTGCTTTAGCTCAGAAGTTCTGGATTTTGTTTTCATCCTTAAGTTTGAACTGCATGGACGCTTAGCTGTGCTAAGAGAAGTTCTGTAAGTAACTCAGAGCCTCTGATCCAGGAATCCAAATGTCCCATTTGAATTAGGGGGTGAGGGTTAACCAGGTTTTATAACAGTAATAAGCTTACAATCTCTGTTCATGTCTGTGGCACACAAACCAGATGCTTCGATTTTATGTGGATCTTCATGAAACACAAGGTAGTTGTCCTTAAAGAGAGGTGAATTTTAGTGAGGAACAAGTTTTGTAGTGTGTTTTGGAGGCCTTGGTACCACCAGACCTCGTCAGAATAGCTGACTTCTGCACTGAGTAATGTGAGGCATTTGTCACGTAGCACCCTAAAACTGCTCTGTGCTTCATTTGCAGGAAACTGTTTGTGGGTGGCTTGGACTGGAGTACAACACAAGGTAAGGGATGGATATTCTGCACTGGTTGAACCAGGAAAACAGTGTACAGAGATGCAGCTTTTTAAAGACACGGCTGTGGTAGGAAGATATCAGTGAGATTCTGCCGCTCTCTTCTGCTAATACAGTTTTCTGCAGGGAGTTCAGATGGGTGTTAATCACTTGGGATTTATATTTTCTGTCAGTGTTTGGAGCTGAAGTTTTTGTTAGCTCAGATCATGACAATTTTTTATCATTGCTTTACTACAACACTGCTTTCCTTTTGTATGAGTGGAAATCATTACATACCATTTGCTTAGAGGAAGTAAAATCTAATCCTTCACAGAAGATGAGTTTGAAATCGTTTAGTGATTTGCTTATCTCATAACTGCAAACACAGCCCGGTTAAAGTTAATATCTGGTTCTCTTTAATATATGCTTTTGTTTTAACAGAAACTCTTCGTAGCTACTTCTCCCAGTATGGAGAAGTTGTAGACTGTGTCATAATGAAAGACAAAACCACAAACCAATCTAGAGGATTTGGATTTGTCAAATTCAAAGATCCCAACTGTGTGGGAACAGTACTGGCCAGTAGACCTCACACGTTAGATGGCCGAAATGTAAGTTGCTTCTGTGTTACGGGTTTGTTTCTGCTCCACGCTGCTTCAAAGATCTGGTTGAAGTTCTGGTGGCTTGTTTGCAGATAGTGTAAAAGTTACCTGATTGCTGGATTTAATTATTTATTGTAAGACAGCTTTAACTCAATGATTTGTGTCACGTTGTAGAAGCGATGTATTGATGGGAGCTGTGATCTGAGGAGCTGGATTTCAGCAGTGCTGTGTTCAGCTGCCCAAAATGTAACTTTTAGAACAGTATTCTGCACGCTGAGATCTGACCAAACTGGAACTTCTTCCAGATTGATCCAAAGCCATGTACACCTAGGGGGATGCAGCCAGAAAGGACACGACCGAAGGAAGGATGGGTAAGGAAAGATACTTGGTGTATCCTGCCTCTTTTCCAAGCTTTGGCTTACCTTCTAGCAGTTAAATTGAGTTCACTTGGATTATATCCATGGTTTAAAATCAGGAGTCAGTATGCAGGCCTCAGGTATAAATTTGATTGCTGAAAAATGTCTTTTACTTAGATTTCCTTGGTAGGACTCCAAGTACAGCAAAATGTTAATGAACATTGTGTGTTTGCATCAGGCTCGGTTTGGGTGTGGTATTTTCTTAAGCTCTTAGCAGTGCTTTTAGATGAGTTCTTCAGATCTCGAAACAAGTGTCCGGAAGTGCACTCGCAGGACTGATGCTCTTTTTCTAGCCCGCTTCACACCCTGCAGGTTTATATGATTCATTAAATGAGTAAATGGCCTCAGAACACAGTCCCTGGTTTTCTGATCTGCTGAGGAGCAGAGACTGGGTTATAGCTGCAAACACTAAATGGCTTGAGCTCTGAACCTGCAGTTGCTTCACTTTAGTGACTAGGAGACTTCAAGCCTGGAGATGGCTTCCCCTCAACCTGCAAGTTCATGTTTAAGTATAAAATGCTAGCAGCAGCCAACTTTATTGTCCTTCTGACTGAATGTTTTTCCTCCTTGATTTAGCAGAAAGGATCCAGGAGCGATAACAATAAATCAAATAAAATTTTTGTTGGTGGGATTCCTCATAATTGTGGCGAGACGGAGCTCAGGGAATACTTCAAGAAATTCGGAGTGGTGAGTCATTCAGCATGCTGGTGGTTCTCAGTCGGGTGCAAGATCCTTTCCCTCCCCACTGCTTTTTCTCAGTTTTCATCAAGCTGTCGAGTTTTGGGTTAATTTATACAAACGGCTGTAGGGACGTACTGAAGCATTTGTGAATGTTCATCATCTTGAAATGTATGTTGCTGTTTGCCAGAATCTATTGCTCCGATATGTACTTCCTCTGCTGCTTCTGTCTCCTCTTGTTTAAGCCTACCTGATGCTTTATTTCATTCCCTTGCAAAAACTGAGTTGAGCTGGCTCAAGAGTTTCTCTTTTCAATTGATAACTTGAGGCCTAATGATTAAACTGGGGGGGAGGGAAGGGGCACAGCAAGTACTTCATTTTGTTTGTCTAAGATCCTTCTCTTTGACTACATGTACGGGTAGGTTTGCAGTTTCCTGCCAATGTTTTGGTAACAGCAGTTGCTTTTAAATCATCATCTGGAAACAGCTGAGTTCTGTTGTCCAGAGCCTCCATTCTAGAGATAAACTACTACTCATGTTATGCACTTGGGTTTAAT
Source organism: Amazona ochrocephala (assembly GCA_039720435.1). NCBI lineage: Eukaryota > Metazoa > Chordata > Aves > Psittaciformes > Psittacidae > Amazona > Amazona ochrocephala. Next base: position 30,720,991 of record CM077885.1, read on the forward strand.
TCACTTGCTAACCTCAGATTGAAATGACTGTTCTATTCTGATCTTTTTTTCCTATTTAGTACCATGTATCCCAACTCTCACTGCCCCTTTAAGATGGTAAACTATTGAACTAAATTATGAAGTTCTGCTGTAAATAAGCTTTAGAAACTTAAAGATTGCCTGAGCTAAATTCAAGACTCTGCCGGTGAATGTGAACTTGCCATTTTTGAGTGGCATTTAGTGTGTTCTCTTGGTACTTTTTATTAATCACCTTTCTCCAAGATCTCTTCTCAGTGGCAGCAAAGGATTTGTTGGTCCTTTCTCAAGTGGCTCAGTTTATCAACAGTACTGTGCTGAAAATTTGATTTAAGATCATTTAAAAAAGCAAAACCCAGGGCAATGGCTAACAACTGTTTCTTTAGTTTGAAAGGCTGCAGTAAACTCAATAATTCAGAATGGGGGAGCATGCTCCACAGCTGTGGAGCGTAATTTCTAAAGGCTCTTCCTCACAGACTTTTGGCTTTCCAGTTCTGACCTCTGGATGGCTTGGGAGATACAGGGTTATGTTCCACCAAATGTAGAAGGCAACAGCCAATAAGTGTAAGTGCCTTTGAAAGTAAGTAGTAGAACTTTTAACAGTAGTGTAGAAACTGGAGAGTCCGTGTAGTGTTCTTAAGAGTTATCTTTGGAGAATTAGGGGCTGGTACATGTTTTGTGGCCACAGAGTTGTTTGGGCTTTTTTCCTAAGTTAAAATCGCACTGATACTGATCATCCCTAATCTGGGGAGGGGGTGTGTATAATGCTGTTTAAAGCATCAGTTTATACTGTTACTCTGTGCCACATTGATAATCAAGTAAGTAGATCGGAGAGGCTGTGCAGATTCTTAAATGTGTCTGGAGTTAAAGCTGCTCACATGGTGAGAGTGAAAATGCTTAAAAATGGACAAAGTAATCTTTTAAGAAGCTACACTGATGAATAAAACCAGAAACCTGGGGGGGGGCGGTATAGGCTGTAGTGTGGGTATAGACAGTGTGAAGACCTTAATGCCAGATTAAAATCTTAAGTGTGATGAGACCTTAAAAAACCACAGTGTATCGGCAGCTTTCTGGAATAGATGAACTCATGCTTTTCTTAAGATCCCATCAAGAGCAGCATTCCCCATTTGTCTGCACTGTGCTGGGACAGCCTGGTATGAATGGCTACGTCGAGCATTTAATTGTGCTTTGTGGATGGAGGGTGGGAGAGAAGCCTGTGGTAACTGTTTATAGCACTCCCCTGGTAGCACAGTTAGTAGAATTTCCCTTCTCTCTTCCAGGTCACTGAAGTTGTAATGATCTATGACGCAGAGAAACAGAGGCCCCGAGGTAAAGGCTGATCTAGTTTGTCCTTGAAATTTCTTCATACTCTCCTATAGTCAGATGGCAAACTATTTCACACCATCAGAAAAGGTAGCCTTTTATTTTTTTTGTTCCTATGTTGCCTCAGGAAAAAGAATAATTCACTGGGCAAATATCACTTCAAGTCTCAACTCTTCATCTACAGCTTAGTTGGTATCTGTGCATTTAAAGTCAGGTGTTTCATGTTCATTTCTGAGGTTTTGGGTAGTTTTTTAGTTGAATGAAATTTGGTTCTTGAGCCTCTCCTGTGTGGCTTAAGGTACTATCTGGGGGATGGGATGAGGGGAAGTGCAGGTTTTCCTCCTTTTCCACATGAAAGGTATGTTGATGTCTGTAATTGCATGGGGGGATACTCCGGTTCAGAGTATTTCTGAACACCAGATTAGGACAGAATTCATCCATTATATGCTTTTTGTTTTGGTTAAATGGCTTCACTTCAACCTAAAGAAAACCCCTCCCTACACTACACAAAGTAATTCTGAAATCTGTATGTATAGTTTGATTGGGGTCTGTAATCCCTGTATTGTAGACTGCTTTTTTAAAGGGGAGGGGAGAGACAAACCCAACACCACAACCAAAAAGAACCCCAACAAAACTAACCAACCAAAAAAACCCCAGCAAAACCTGAGAGTGTAATCAGCTTGGTAACCTTTGGTCAAAATACAAAGCAAGATTCATATCATTCACCTTCCATTGCATCTGTCATCGGTTGGACAATGAAGAGGCAATATTTTAAATCTGTGAAGCTTAGTTGCACTGACCACCTTGTAGCATGTTCTACATGCTAGAGAATAGTTTGCCATCTGAACTTGCATTTCTCTTCTGACTCATTATTAAGAAATATATTCTTCACTTCATATTTATTAAGCTGTTAAGTCTTAGTTTTATTTTTAATTTAGACATCCTTAGTGACATATTTAAGTGTTTCATAGTAAAGTATGGTAATGTTAAGTAAGTTATTTTGTTTTCTTTTCTCTCTGTGAATTGTTTGACTGTGATTAACGATATCTCTTTAGATTTCCTCTCTCTAGGTGATAATTTATCACAGAGGTACAGGCCAGTTCCACAGTCAGAGGAGGGACGGGCTTTGTCTTTTATTGGAGTGTAAACGAAGTTTCAATATATTTGTTTTTTGTTTTCTTGCTTTAGCTATCTTAATCTTCTTTGAACAGATACCTTTTATTTACACAGAACATACATTCATCTATTCAAGTGCTCTAGAACATCTGGTTTTAGAGGAGGCAGTGGAGACAAAGATGCAGGCATCTGAATATAAGTTGTGGCTGAAGTTCTGCAATATTTAAGTAATATCTGTGTAATATTTAATCCCAGCTTTGCAGCCTCTGAGCAAAAGGTGCTAAACCATCAGACCTCATCTGGATTAATCCTCATCTCAATGGCTTTTCTGTTTAAAGCTATACTGAACCAAACCAAAAGGTTTTGCGTCCAGTTACTAGGTGGTAGCTTGAAGCAGAAGTGACAGACGAGTGCAGGCTTGGAAGCCTGTCTGTCTCCATCCTGGGTGCAGCCGTACCACTGGGTACACTGTTCCTTAATTCAGCTGATTTCTGAAGCACTGTTCTTGAATCCTGTTGCTCTCGCTTTCATTTTTTGTGCTTTCACATTCTTTTATGTAGTGTGGCAACTAACTGTCATCTCCAAAAATGGCCTTGTTAGTCCCTGGGGGTGTGCTGGGAGCAACTCATTGTTTGTATTCGGTACTCCTGGTCGTGCATCCCAGAACACGTTTTCTCTTGCCTCCTCTTTCTGATCTGTGTTCTGTTGCATAAAGTGCTGCTCAGTCTGTACACTGTTCCTTTTAACATGATACCTGAGTAAGTATGTATTTACAAAATTTAAAAGGCCGATTCACTGCCATCTTCTACTTGCACCTCTCTGCACTTTGCCTTCTTCCATTACCTACTATCCTTGCACTTCAAACTGCGTTTGCTGGTAGGAAGAGGGGAAAATCATCCGTGTTACTAATCCCTGTGGCATTCATCTACCTTCAGCTTCTCACAAGAGCACTGGGAACCAGATTCCTGGTTAGTGCCAGAGCTGTGGCTTTGTCCTTGACGAGCCAGGTGTGTCTCCAGTCTTTGCTTACTCACTACTTCCATTAGCCCTCCTGCAAGCAGTGCTTTCATGAGGACTCTCAGTCCCCAGTATAAGCACAGCAGCCTCGTTGCTTCTTAAAAGGAACGGTGGCTTTGTTGCCGTCTCTACTCCTCAAGCTTTCAATTCTTGGCTATTCTGACAGCTGTGAAGTAAGTTACAGGTTCTTGCTGTGTTTGTTCTCTTCTTCCCCTTGGCTGCAAACCAGTGGCCTTGCTCTGGTCTATAGTCCCCTCAGGTTCCTGCTCTTAGTTTCTCTAGTCTTCAATCAAGTCCTGCCCTTCCAAAAATAAAGCTACTGGATGTCAGACTTCCTCACTTTGACAGTATTTAAGATTGCATTATTGGAATTTTGCTGTGTATCGTACTGATTTCTTCACTGTTCCTTATCTTGTGGGGTTTGACCCTTTAAAATCTTTCAGTTTTCTTTACGGACCTCCTCAATGACCCCTTATTCTCTTTTATCCTTTTTCCCTTCCTTCCCCCCCATCCCACAATCGATTCCCCTCCTTCAGTCTTCCTGGAATCACGTTAAATGAGCAACCTTCCTATGTAGATGCTATCCATCATTTTCCTTTCCATGTCTCTTTAGCTAAAGGCTGTAATATTAAACGTGTGATTCAAATACAGATACTTTTCTTATGGCTCTAATACTTTAGATTTCTAGTTAACCTCAGACAAATATATTGTGATGAAATGCTGCTCTCAGTTTGGAGGTTGCTTTCATCACAGGTCAACAAAACTTCGTTTATACTGCCAGTCTCTTGTGTGTGGGAAATGCTAAGTTTTTTCCTTTTTATTTTATTTTAGTGATGTCTTTTGCTCTTGTTGCTGACAGCAGAATTTGACCTGCTGGAATCTATTTTGGCCTGTATCTTTGTGTATTTTATATATATATATATCTATATATAAACTTTCTCTACAATAGGCCTCTTTGGGCTTACCCAACCCAGTTGGATAAGCTCAGAGAGACACTAACTGTTATAGATACTGTATTTCTGTTTAACGCTTTAGAGCAATATATGGCTGCTGTCAGCACTAGCTGCAAAGCAAAATGCAAACCAAGGGGGAAATCTTGGGTTTCAGAAAAGCAGAGATGCATCCATGTTCCATATGCTTTTGATGCTGCACCTCGTTTTTCTTTCTAATTTTTATTGCTCTACCCTTAGCTAATCTGAAGACTGGCACAATTTATGTACTGCATGTTTCTTCCCTTTCCTGGGGTTGGTTGTTACGCCAGCAGCAAGTGGTTGATGGCATGAACCAGCCTCTTGTGTTCTGTGAAATTAACCACTATTTTGCCACTCTCTCGGCAGTGTCAGCAGCTACAACCTAAGTGCGGTGGTTCTCAAAGTGTGACTTCAAAAAGAGATTTAGTCCTGGGGCTTTGCCTCTTTTTCCAGCATCTTCTGCAGGCATCAGGCGTTCCCCTGGGACCTTTTAAAAAGCTGCTGGATTTGGCTGAGCTGCCACCATCAGGGGCTATGGTCAGATGAAAGGGTATGAGCCTCCCTTGGGGGTATGGAGCAATTGGTAGCAATGCTTTGGGCAAAAAAGAGGGACTGAAAAGGGTTGTTTGGGGCTTTTTTTGCTTATATTATTTTTCCAAGACAAAAGCAGCAGGAAATAGGAGAAATAAAATAGATTAAAGGATGTGATGGCAAGTACCACCTTCTTTATAAGCAGCACTTCTTCAGTTGGCAGGGGGGTGTGTTTGCAAGGTGTGATGTCTGTTACATGCTTTTTCTAAGGCGTGGAAAACTTGAGAACCTCTGCTCTAGGTTGTTAGTTTCTGAAGCTTCTCATTCATCCATGGAGTGGTAAAATGTTTCATGCTTTAACAGCTACATTTCAAAACCAACTCTATTATTTTTAACAGAAAATATTCCCTAAGCAGAAGATGGGATAAGGGATGGGAGGAAGTTGCTTTGCAGCTTTGGGGAACAGGGACAGAATAGGTTTTCCTTGGGACCCTAGGCTGAATCAAAGATAGGAGCAGCGAAGTTGCTTGTCTTTTATCTGCTGTCACACAAGTTTGGTTTTAATCATGTGGCACAGTTGTATTTATGACTGTATTCACACTTTTTTCCCCTCCTGGTAGGCAAGCTTAGGAGTAAAATCAAATTCAGAGGTAGTGACGAAGCTCAGTTTAAGTTGCATGTGTGAAACCAGGCTGAGGCATTAAAAAATTGCCTGATTACAGGAAGTATCCATTGCAGTATTCTCAGATTGACCTTTTTTTGACAATTTAACACAAGTCTGTTATCTGAAACCCCTGCTTGAACCCTTGGTCCGCCCCTAATACTGTTCATCATCCTGTTTTGTGTCACAACACCCTGCTACCTTGATTCACTCTTCGTCGTTGGCTAGGTTTTGGATTTATTACTTTCGAGGACGAACAATCAGTGGACCAGGCTGTCAACATGCATTTTCACGACATCATGGGCAAAAAAGTGTGTAGTTGTAGTTTTATTTTACCTTAAGAAAGAACCAAGTCTTGGGCAACTAGCAATTTCACTGGTGAATAAAGCTTAGTCATGGATTCAGTTAGGCGGGGGAGCACATAAATCCAAATTTGAGGCTTTGTCCATGAAGGTGGGGAAGGATTATCCCCTAGAAGAGACGGGTCTTGAGAGCCAAAGAACTTAGGCTGTGGGCTGTTGTGGTTGGGGTAAGGCCTTGTGCTTACAGACCTGGGGGGTTGCTCTGGCTGAGCATAGCTTAGATTGGAATGAGTTGATGGTGACTACCTCTGGTTTGAGCGCTGCTTAGGTGCAAGGAGAGAAGTTAGTTGTTTCCACCTGTTGGCAAATCAGAATCCCAATGAAATCTGAGTTGTTCAAGGCTTGGTTTAAGATACCACTCCTTCAGATGTGCGTTTGATACTCAAATTTTGAGGTGGTGTGAGACAATGTACTTTATACGATCTTAAACTTAAAAGAGGAAGAAAAACATCATGAAGGATTGGTTTATTACAAAAAATTGGGTCACTTACTGTGAAACTTTGATACAAACCCACGTACTCTATGTAGTATTTAACCACAATGCAGTTAAGTGACCTCTGGTTGTTTCATCTTCATACTGTGTTGTCAGGATGTTGGCTAGAGAGGAATTTTTTAGGCTTGCTTTGATGTTACTCAACAAGGAACATGCTTGGACCTGTGGAAAAAAAGAGAAGCAAAGTAAATTGTTGCAGGACACCCAAGTTCTGTAGAGGAAAAACCACCTTCTTAAACTAAAACTAACCACAGGAAATTCTGGTAAACTTTAAAGTCCTTTACAGCATATCCACAGTTTTTAAAGCCAGCATTAAAACTGCTGCCTGCAGAGCAAATAGATGTCAAGGAGACACATGGACACTGTTGCTTTCCTTAAATTACTGCACTGTGTAATTTTGCGTTGTCTTTTAAAGTCTTTCTGTGTGCTGATAGTCCAGAAGTATTTATGTAGCCAGCAAGGGATGTATTCTTGCCCATCAGTGAAATTGCGGTTCATCAGTAGTTCATTATGCAGTATGTAGTGCTTTTTATTTCTATGAACTTGTTTTGGGGTTAAGGGGTGGGCTGATTTCCTAGTAATGGGAATGAAAAATATATGCTTGTGCAATTCTAGTGTTTTCCGCTTGTTGAGCACTCCTGTTTGTGAGCAGATGCACTGACAGCGCTAGAGTTACGTTGGTTTGTGGGAGAGTTACCTGTATCCTTACTTGCACAGTCAGTTCTTTGCTTGGAATTGCCTTAAACTTACACAAACCACTTAAATGAGAGGTCCTGTCACAAAGCTGCACGATGTAGAGAGGAACAAAGGAGAGTACATCTGCTGGAATGGTTCTGGGAATGGATGGAGAACCCTGTGTGAGCCTTCAGAGTGTCAGCTCTTAGGCTGTGGCTTTCAGCATCTGTCAGTGCTAACTCAGAGTTCCCCATTGTTTCCCAAACAATCTCAGAACCATAATGAAAGAATCTCTTTCCTGACTTCCTTTTTTCCCTTTCAATGACATAAAGAACAGAGCCCTGCAGTGTAACACAGTGGTTTTGCAGCCAGGAGCAGCGGAGATGCCTCATTTGTGGGTGCAAACTGGAGGTTTAGGTGGAATTTTAACCTCGCTTCGAATAATATCGCACAGGGATTTTTTCAGCCCTGGGTTTGGCAGTTCACCACTTCCAAATGTGCACTGGAAAATGAATGGGCTACGTCTACATAGGTTAATGAACTGGTGATATTCTGCTCTCCTTCGTTGGTGAATAATGCCTGCTTTAAAAATGGGATCTTTTTGGTGATTATGAAGGTAGTGCTGAAATGAATCCGTATGTCGTTGAAAGGGGAAAAAAAAGGAAATTAAAATTGCAGAACTTGCTTTTGTAAGCAATAACTGAATTCCCTGGAGGCAAATGTGTTCAGACTCATTAATTTGAGTCCTTTGAAAAATTCCCTTGGATCCTCTCTGGAAGGGCCTTCAGCTGACTGAGATTTGGTTAATGTCATGTCTGATGTCCTTGGGGCATTTGCAGTGGAGTGGGGGCGGGGGGCTTTGTCCTTGCCTTGTGCCTGTTTCCTGTTTGTTCTCTGACATGAATGGGTTTTAAGACGTGGCAGGAAGAATTCTGAATACTTTCTTTTCCATACGACTCAGGCCCATTGATGATTGAGATTTATTTTCTTTGTACTCTGGCACCCATTAAAATTAATCATAAAATAAGAAAGCCTTGAATTCAGCATGCAGGAATGCTGCGAGTGTTTCATTAAATCAGAAACTGGGATTTTGTTTGAGAGAGAGGTTTATATTGAGTATGCAGCTTATTTTAAGTAGGCCAAATGCACTTATTCCGTGGCTTGGAACACTAGGACGTTTTATCTTTGACTAAAATAAGTTAAGCATTGTGGCTTACTCATTTGGAAAACAGGAGGGCTTTTGTCACTGACTTAACACAGTATGAAGATTTGCTTCTTATTGACTCAACTGTCCATTTTTATTACTTGCATGTTTGTTTACTTTTTTGTTAGATGTAATGTAAGATTCTCTTATCACATCCATTCCCTCTGACATTGTTTGAGTTAATTGAGATTCTTTAAGCGTTAGCCTGGGGAAGGTAAGTCTTTATCTTCCATTAGACATTTAACTAAACTCTTAAGTTTTTAAAACAAAACAAATCAAAACCACAGCAAAACAAACACACAAAAAAAAAAAAGAATATATAAAAAAAAAGAAAACCACCAAAAAAGAGCAAAACTGAACCCAAACAACCAATCAAATGTGTGTTTCTCAGGTATGAGCAGAGCTGAAATTGTAGTTAGGTGGGGTGGGTTTAAACTGTAACTTCCAAATGAACCCCAAACGTGTTGGAATGATTAAAGCATTAGTACCCTTTTTCAGAGCGTCCTCTTTACTCAAGGTTGGTTTGTTCTTTTTGGCTGAAAATGTCATCTTCATAACTCCTGCCTCAAGTGCTAAATTAGTCCATAAATAATGTGAAAGATCATGCTTTTTTAAAGTGAAGAGCCGTTGTAAGAGGGTACTGCTGTTTTAAGATTGAAGCAAATGAACACTGTGCTATGATGAAACAGAAGTGATTTGTAGGATGTGTTTTTCTCAAGACCTCAATAGTAGAACTTGTAATGTCTTACCATCATATATGTTGTACCTGAGAAACATTTTAAATTACTGGCCTTAAGTTTAATAATTAAGTATTTAGACATAAGTCATAAGATGCTAAGTGTAGTCTTAAGTGTAACTAAGGGTGTGTGTGAAGGGAAGGGGGGTATATGTTAACCTGTGCCCTCTCTCCTAAGTGGTGACTCTGTTTGTTTAGGTGGAGGTGAAACGTGCAGAACCTCGTGATAGCAAAAGCCAAACTCCAGGTCCCCCCGGCACCAGTCAGTGGGGAAGCAGGATCATGCCAAGTGCTGCCAATGGCTGGGCAGGGCAGCCTCCTCCAACCTGGCAACAGGGTTATGGCCCTCAAGGTACTGCTTTACTCATCTCGGCATCACTGTTGCAAGGGTCCTTCCTTTACAGCTTGCTGACAGTTTGGGTTTCTGGCAAATGGTGGTATTCCAGGCTTATCAATGCCATGGCTCTGCTGGGTTCCTGTCAGTGGAACTAAAATTCCACACATCAGTCCTTCCCAAGTCTGCTGAGATTGTTCCTTCGCTCCTTTTCCCAAAACACTTGATTTTGTAGGGCAGAAGTCAGTGGGTAGTGCCATACCTAGCACATGTTAGGCAGTGCTTCACCTCTGCTGTTTGGTTCTGCCTCTCCCCAGGCAGAATGGGCATGGTTTTGGGTAATGTGGAGAAGGTATTGAGGAAGCTCAGCAGCTCACCTTGTGACTCCAGCTTGGGGCCTGCCTCAGACCCCTACGAAAAATCCTGTTGACAATCCAGGTTTTCAAGGTTGAGGCAGTTTCAAAGGAAGCGATAAGTGCAATTTGAAAGGGAAAAGAGAAAAACACGGATGGTGTTGTCTCTTGGATTTTATTGCTTAATGTAGCTTGGAACAATAACAAGCAGCCATGGGGCTGGCAGTGGTGCAGCGGAGCACTTACTGGCTAGAATCTTTGTGATTTAGCTTGAGCCCTTCAGGGCTAAAAGGAGCAGCCGTGTGGTTTGGGCTTGATGGCTTTAACCCCCCCACCAAGATTTTGAAGGCAGGATAAATACGCTGAGTTCATCCAAAGACAGTTTTGATAACTTATGGAGAATTCCAGTGGTATAATTGAGTTGCATTTGACAGAACAGAATTTGCTTGCTCTGATATATGAGAAACTTTCACCTGGGGGGCTAAAGGGAGTGTCATTGCTTCATCTATTGCTAGAATAGATGATACCTCAGTGGAGGGATTGCTTGTTTCCCCATGGTGCTTATTAACTTGAAATCTGCAGCTGAGGCTTTGACATTCACACAGATGTGCTAATCTGCAACTGTGCAAATTGAGAAACTAGATTATTTTCAATGCAGTTATTGTAGAGAAAATGATACCTGATCTACTGGGAAGATTACTGTGAAACAAATGCTTTATCTTTCAGTCTTAGTGCGGGGACAAATGCAGAAGGTGATGTTTTTATGGTTCAATACCTTCAGAAATAGCTAGAATAAACCTGGGAGTGTACTAAAACCACTTCGCATGAGTAGTCTGCTGTGATCCTCAGTGGTATTGTTCTTTATATTAGTACAGTTACCTGCACTTGGTGTGCTTGCAGCTCCGGAATGCTTCATCTGATGGGAGTTTGGGGATTCCTGTCTCCTCTGTGCATTATCTGCTGAATGATTCGCAGTCTTTTTGGAATTGCATATGCAGAAATAGTGCTGGACTGTTTCTCCGACCATAAAAATAGAACTGTAAGGGACGCTCAAGGATCCCCCCAGTCTATTCCAGGGCCCTGAGCAAGATCAGCTTTCTTTTAAATCATTCCTCTTTCATAGTACACAGCTTCAGTGCGCACTGTTTTTGTTCTGTTTTAGGGATGTGGGTGCCAGCTGGACAGGCAATTGGTAAGTACATTACACAGGACCCATTGTAAAAAGGGATTCTACTGAGTGAAGGTGCAGTTTCTGTAAGAATTAACAGTGATTTGTGGATTTCTGTAGTATTTAACCTACATTTAAAAGCTTGATTGAATTTGTCCTGAACGACCGAAGAAGATAATGTGTTCTTAAAAAATGAGTAATGGGAGCTGCCATACATCCTGCTCTTGCCAGCCACACTAATTTGTTACAAAGGAATTACATTCTAAATGGCAAATATTTACAGTAGGGATACCTGGAGGACACATATTTCCCAAAATAAGAACTCATAGAAGGGCTGAGACCATGTCTGAAATCTATCAAACAGCTTTACCCCATCTAGAGAGCGCTGACCTAAGCAGCAGCTCTGCGTTATGAAGCTGCTTTAGTTATTGGTTTCTCTTCATTTTCTAGGTGGATATGGACCACCTCCTCCAGGAAGAGGAGCTCCTCCACCACCACCACCATTTACCTCATACATAGTCTCTACACCTCCCGGAGGATTCCCACCTCCACAAGGATTTCCACAGGGCTATGGCACCCCTCCACCGTTTAGTAAGTGACCTATGGGAGTTTCTTTTATCTTTCTCTGGACTTAGATTTTTCACCCTACGTTTCATTAATCCTCGCATGTTTTGCCCATATCGTATATTTCTGAGCTGTAATTAAATACTGAATATTTCTGTCAGGGAGTTGGTTGCTTTTTAACTTGGGTGCAGTGATCATTTATGTTCTCAAGCTTAAAACTGTGTTGCTAAATGAATTTAGATTGATTGTGTACTCCTATTACAGCATCCAAGAGAGAAGTTAGAAATTACTGCATGGTGACCTGGAATAGACACAGGCTCGATGTTTTGGAGGAGCTTAAGGAATTAAGGTCATAAGTGGCATTGAAAATATAAATAGGAGTTTAGCACCTACCCCCTCAGGCCACCTTTTGAAAAGCGTGTTCACAAGCCCAGCTTAAAATAAGGTGGTGGAAAAGAGCAGCCAGTTATCCAGAGTGACTTGTTCTGCTACGAACCATTTGCTTGGGATATCTTGGTTTTCCTCCTATGATGTGGAATAATACGCCTTCCTCCTCATGTTTCTTACGTGTGTGTGTGAGTGTGCAGACTTTGAGCCCTAGTTCTCCTTGATTGCTTTCTCTTTGCTGGTTGCTGCTGGGGCCGCAGTCTTCCTCTGGGGTGAGATTTTTCATGTCAGAAGGTGTATTGTTGGGTCTTTTAGCCACAGTGTTTGCCTGAGTGTAGGAGTGAATTGATGTATGGCCCACAGTAGGTAACAAACACTTTGGGTTTAAGACTTGTGTTTTAAAGGAGAATGTGTCATACTCTAACGGCAGCCAGGAAGTCGGGGTGCTGTTCACCTGTGTCTTTCCACATGCATTGTGCTTTCCTTGCCTTTTAGGTTTTGGTTATGGTGCTCCACCTCCTCCACCTGACCAGTTTGCCCCACCTGGAGTACCCCCTCCACCTGCCACTCCAGGAGCAGCACCACTAGCTTTTCCACCACCACCACCACCATCTCAGGCAACTCAGGACATGAGCAAACCCCCAACTGCTCCACCAGAATTCCCTTATAGTCAGTTTGGTAAGTAACTGCATGTAGAATAAACTCAGCTGCATCTTTCTCCCCTTTCTGCTTTTTGGTTTTGGTTTGGGGTTTTTTTTTTTTTGCTACTTGGGCAGAAAGCCAGTGTTCAGAAACAGTTTGCTACCAGGCACTTCAGGACACGAATGCCAGCCACCAGCTCTCAAGAGATCCTTTAATCATGCAGTATTCTAGCCAGAGGGTATTTTCTTAATCTACTCTAAAACATCGCTTGTGTGCTGTGAAATAGTCTTCAGAGACTAGTGCACTGCTAGGCTAAGTTACTGATTTGCACTCTCCCTGAATCTGTAGTTAAAACTTTTTGTCTCCAAAAGCATCCCAGAGCTTGCAGTCAATGTCTCTTGTGTAACTGACTTTGACAGACTGAGAATAGTCTTCAAGAGTAAGAACAGCAGCAAGAGGCAAACAGTGCAGGGTATCAGAATCCAAGCTGCAGGCCTTTTTATTTCTTCCCCCATTCCTTTCCTGTCTAGCTCAAGTTGTAGTTCTCTCAGAAGTGTGTAAAGCTTCACTGTTCTACATGGAGAACTGTTTCGGAGAGGCACTGGTGTAACAGTGGTACTGCCAAAACCAAACTAAAATTGCTGGACAAATACTTGTGCTCCTGAGTACAAAGCTGCTCCTCTGTGGATGCTGAGAGGGAGTTCTTGCTCTTCCTTCAGCCCTGGTTTTGAGGAGTGTTCTCCAAAGAGCTGTTTGTGCCATACTGCTTTTTAAGGGTATTTTTGAAGGGGTTGTAATTTGTCATTTTTTACTTCAGGTGAACTTTTTGCATGCAATAGGCTGTGCATTAAGACTGTTCTCTACTTGAACATGTTCTCCATGGGTGTTAGTTTGCCTGCTCCGTTTGAAGTGCCTGCAGAAACCGTTGGGAAATGAGCACTTCAGAGAGTTATTTAAAAGTACACTATTGGAAGTTCCAAAAATGTGGAACCGACTGAAGGAAGATGAGCCTCTCATGTGTTTGTAAAGCAAGCAATATGTTCTCATGTCCATGAACTTGAAATGGTTTTCAGTTTGTTTGTTACGCACATGGTTGCTTTCATAGATAGCTTTGCCCTTGTGACTCAAGAGGAAGCTTTTCTTGTCTTGCCAGAACTTGTCTCTTTGCAGACTGTTTTTGAAGGAGGTTGGGCCCTCCAAAGTAAAGGATAAATCCATGCACAAAATTCAGTGGGGAGCCAGTATTTGTGATGTATTTAGGAGTTGAGGAAGAATCTGGTTTACAACCTTGTGAAAAACTGGGAGGGGGGATTCTGGTATTTGGTGTATGTGGTACCACTTGCCTCTTGTCTGTTTTAGGAAGCCTCTTTGTCAAGGAAGTATTTCAGGTGTTCTATAGCCTCCTAAGAGGGCCGGATATGGAGGGAGGAGGGAGGAAGAGGTGTGTAGTACTGCATGCTGAGAATGTTAGTTGTTTAAACCGCAACTGCAGTGAGTGTTTTTACCTCGAGTGCTTTTCTAGGCTGAAAGCTGTTCTGAGTACAAGGGGTAGATGTATTTAATGTGCTGCAGCACCCACAGAGTCCTCCACCTGTTCATAAAGCTGTGTATAAAACCTGTTAAACTTTTTAAAGAGCTTCAGCACTTCCTGTGATTGCACATTTGTTAGCAGCATTGGCAGGGTAGTTGATGTGCATGTACGTACGTAAATGCATAGAGCTTACGGGCTTTAAAGGGGCACTGAGTTATCTAATGGTTGTGGCATTTTAAGATTTGTCCTGGCTTGACAGCATCTTAAATGCTGCTATGTTTACAGCTGGGATGAATGTAAGCACTAGTACGTGAAACACTAACATGGGGGTGTCTCCCTCACCCTGAACAATTATCTCTGTACAGGGCTCTCTTGGGGTTCGTCACCCTGGTCTCCTCATTTCTTACTAGGGCTGGGTACCTATTCTCAAGACCCTTCAGGCTACGCGCCAATACTTTGTTTACACTCTTATGGTCAGGCTGAGCAGTGAGGAGCATAGGTAGGTGGTGCCTATTTACAACCAATGCTCTTGATGTATCTGCCTTTGGGAAATTAACTTGTGTTTCTTACAGGGTCTCTTAAGAGGGTGGGGGGGAACGAAGTGGCTCAAATGGGAGCAAGGGCAATACAGTCCTTGATATTCATGAGCTGGCTGAAGTGAAAGCTCCTGACCGAAGCATGACTGAGGCTGCTGCATTGGAGAGACTTTGTGCTGTGTAATGGAACTGAGCTTGGGTTCTTGAGCAAAGCCATACTGGTGAGCCCAGCTTACTTGAGGAGTGGAGGTGCTGAGATTCCTGGGGCAGCAGGAATGAAGAAAACCGGGGGAAGACAAGATGTACTGAAATGTCTGGCTGTTCAGGGTTGTGCTGGAGGTTTTCTTTGTGATAAACAAATAGAGAACTGAGCTTTCCAACACTTAATGCTGTAACACTGCAGTATACAGTGGGAACGACTTGATTTCTTTTTTCCTGTTCCTACCCTGAGCCTCACCCTATGGCAAACAATTAAATTGTATTTTTGGCTGCCTGCTTATCTCTGAAAAAATGCCTGGATTAGCATTTTGAGCTAATAGGGGCTTGTGATAGATGCGCTTTTAATGCTCATTAGTAGCAATAAGTCCTGAGAGACCAGCAGAGCTTGAAATTGGAATAGTGAAGACATGCAAAGAGATTTTTACTTCGGATTAAGAGAGTTAAACCTGCTTTAAGCCTGCATAGAGAGAAACAGAACTGCAGAAATGTACTTAGTAATTAGAATTCTTAATGTCATCTTCCATAGCAGAGGCTTGCACTGATGCCGCTGTTATGAGTAAAAGTCATATTTAATTACGGGAACACTTATTAAATTTCTCAGTGTTCTTAATCTACATCAAGTTGTCTTTCTTACTGGCAGCAAGAATTGCAGCAAGTCTTTTGTCTTCACCCATTCTCTCTGTCCCCAAATTGTGTTTAAGCCTGGTTGGAATCGGGTCTTTGCACGGATTATGTTGTAGAGCAGTGGTCGCAGCCTCACTCAGTGGCAGGAGGACAGCGTGGCCCTAGAAGTGTTCAGTTCCCCAGACTGAGGAAAAGCAAGATAAGTGCTAACTTGCAGCGTACATTAACCTAAACTTCAGTTGAGACACGCAGTACCTGTTCAGGCTTAAAACTAACTGAACTGAGATGCAGTTGGTGGTGTGGGGGACGTGGGAGAAGGGCTATGTAGTGGGTTAGTGACTGCTGCTTCTCTTAGCTGGGTTGGGAGTATTTGCCACCATCTGCAGTAGCTGTAAGGTGTCAGGTTTTGACATGGAGCTTTGTTTTTTGGATGTGCAGCACACACTGCGCAGCTCACCCATACACTGGCTTTTAGGGAAGGATGTTAGTTAGTGCTGCAGGCAGCTTTTGACCAAGGGCTCCATTATAAGGTGTAGAATGGAGGCGGTAGTTGCAACCTTCCGGATTCCACTTTTCCAACTTTGATCCCTCGCATTTCAATTTACATTTTTTGAACTTAGTATTTCCTGAATGAGAGGGTGGTGAATGGTTAATGAAAATAAGCACTCATGCAGCAGGACTCTGCTTTTTTGAAAGGGGCTTTGACTGTCGTCTCCAATGTGTCTTTTCAATGAGAAAGCTTATTGCCTGTCCAGGGGAGATGGTGAAGCTGAGTGTACAAAGCCAGAATCTACCTGGGGTGCTGCAAGTACAATAGGCTTCAGGAAGAACTTCCTTGCTATAGCTTCCTCTATGCTGAACCTGACAGTACTAGTTCTTAGGCAATTAAAAACCCAACCCAAACCAAAACACAAGTATTGAGAATGAGCTGACAGCAAACTTGCAAGCCGCTTCAAGCTTTTGAACAGCCAAACCATGATACTTGAGCTGCCAGCCTGGGCAGGATTACCTCGGGAGGGAAACCAACCATTCCTGCATACCTGTTCGGTTCTGCTTTTTGCCTGTTTCTTCTGTATAGTAGATGAATAATTGCAAGAACTGAAAGCAGCTGCTTGCTGTAATGTAAGAGGCGTGTGAGGCCATGTATGGGGATTGGGTGGGATCAGGTCCTGGATTTGCGCCTCTGCTGGGGGTGTGTGTGTGTGTTTGTGGATGAGGCTGGAAGCTGACTCTGCTGCCTCCTTCCCTTCTCCGCAGGGTATGGACAAGACTTGAGTGGTTTTGGACAAGGCTTCTCTGATCCCAGCCAGCAGCCGCCTCCCTACGGAGGTCCCTCAGTTCAACCATCAAGTGGCCCACCTGCAGGAGGAAGTGGTTTTGGACGAGGACAGAACCATAACGTGCAAGGATTTCACCCCTACAGGCGCTAGCATGGGCTGGCAATCAGGGAATTCTGTCCGCACTGGGATGTCTGGTACCAGCCGAACCCAGGAATCCCAGACTCCTGAACTTGTGACAATCACATACTTGATGGAAGCAAAACCTAACAGCATTTTTTTTGGGGGGGGGTGGGGGAAGGTGGCTTCTGAAGGCAAAGCTGTGGGTGTTTGGACTGCAGTTTTTAAACATTTTCCTTTCTCTAACCCATCAGCACAAATAAAGCAAATGTCACTGGTTCAAACTACAGGGTTTTAAAAATGTCTTCAGCTTTAATTCAAAACTTCAGGTTTCTTTTTGTTTCTTTTTGTTTTGTTTCTTTCCTTTTTGTTTCTTTTTGGAAATTATTTTTCCTGAGCCTTTGTTTTACCGTATATTGTAAACTTTTATGTTTAAGAGAAGAAAAAAAATATATACATTTACAGATTGTGAAATTTTTAAGAGAAATTTTCTACTATGTATGCTGGCTTATTTTTTAATTTAAAACAGGGTTTCCGTTAGCACTGTTGGAAGGGAGGGGAAGCGGCATCCCCCTTACTCCTAACATTGGCAGTGGGGCGGATGGTTCCGAAACTCTGGGAGTTCAAAGAAATCTACTGAGTGTATTTTGCTGTTGTTACCTGATGGTGTAGAGCTGGTAACAAGGCAGGTGCAGACTTGCTGACGCACAGAGTCACTTAGGAAGCGCAGTGTTAGATCTGCGCTTCAAACGCTTTCCAATCCTCTGTGGATTTCATTAGGGGTTAACGGAGGCCTTGTTAAGGTGTAGATTTCCCTCAGGCAAAAGGTTTAGGTGCATTTTGCACTGACCAGTGATTACCCCTGGTTTGAATAAAGAGAAGTACATTTGGATTAGAAACACAAGCCTGTCTCCATTTTATCTTTTTTTCTCCTTTTGACAAGAAAGTTTCATGTGAATTTGTGTTTTCGTGGGGAAATCAGTTGGCAGCCTTGAAAAATCACGTCTTTAACAGCAGCGTCGAAGGCTTAGGCTGGGCCTCAGTCGACTGTGGAACGGCTAGCGGTGGAGCTCAGGCAGCAGTTCCCCTCCTGCCCTCGTCCAGACAGAAAGCCCCCACTTGGATTTGCTTCTAGAGGCTGAAGCTGCTGCTGGCTCTGAGCTGCTCTGGACCTGAGGCGCTCAAGGGCTCTTGCACCGCAATCACTGTGCTTCTCCCTCTGCGCACTGGGCCACTCAGTGCTGCTCTTCCTCTGACCTTGACGCTTCAAGGCACTGCGGGTAAAACGTGGATTTGTATTGTCTGTGTCTTCCAGAATGCTGCTCCAATGCTTGTCTTGTGTAAATGCAGGGTCAAGCCCAGGGGATGCAAGCTGTCCTGATGTGATAAAGGAGCTGCTGACTCAACAGCAGCGCTGTGTTGCAGGATGCTGTCCTGTAGCCGCAAGGATGTGTTGGGACATATCCATGGCATTGGAAGTCAATCAGAAGGACTTTGATCAGTCCAAAGGGGGTTTTGTTGTCTGGGCTTTTTGTGTTTGTTTGGATCACGCCAGCTGCACTTGCTGTAAGTCCTCTTGGCTCTGCTCCTTGCTCACTGCCATGAGCACAAAGAGCACGGTGCTGGAACAGGAGCTGCTCCTGTCATATCCTGTGTAACTTCCATGTGATTTAACCACTTTCGCATCCTCACTGAGGTTTGGTTTGTAGTTTATTGCTCTCTAAAATACACCATGGAAGATGGCATCGTGCACTTCAGACATGTGCAACGGAATGAGACCTCAAGTCCTTGCTACCCTTCAACCTCATCTTGGAAAAGACGTTTTGGAGATGGATCCCTTCTGCCCAGAACCAGCTCCTGGCGTTACTGCTACATGCACCGAGGCTCATCTCTGCCCAGGGACAAACACAACCAACGGGAGCTGGAAACGCTGCCCGGCTCTGTGGGAGGCAGCACCGGATCCAAGTCCACTGCTGACAGATGAAGGCTGCCGCTCAGCGGGTGTTGCCCGGGCAGGGCTGGGGACGATGCTCGGCTCCAGCGTGGTGCGGTCCGCGTATGGCCGCAGCAATGCGGGCCCGGGGACGGTGCGGGCGCCCCTCCCGCGCCCCTCACTGCGAGCGGCGGCCCCTTTAAGGGCAGCGAGGACGGAAGCAGTGCTGGAGGCTGCAGGGGGCGGGGCTTTCCGCACCGCCCGCCCCGTCGCTGTTCTCGCGAGATCTGCCGCGTCCTGCCGGGGAGCGGCCTTTCTGAGGGTGCCCGGCCAAGATGGTGAGCGCGGGGCGCGGGCGGCCGCCATCGGGCTTCATCCGCCGCCGCGGCGGCCGCCCCGGGCCCGGCAGTGCCGCTGCTGCCATGGGTGCCCCTTCCCCTTTCCTGTGGCGCGGGGGATTCGCTTATCCGGGGCTCTGCCGGGGCCGTGGCTGCCCCGGGCGGACCAGGCCTCCGCGGGGCGGGAGTCCGGGTCCCCAGGGCTGTGCCGGGCGGGGGGGAGGGTGAGCGCGGGGCTGCGCGGCCCTGACCCCCGCTCCCTCCCGGCTACAGGCGGAGGTGGAGCAGAAGAAGAAGCGAACGTTCCGTAAATTCACCTACAGAGGGGTGGACCTGGACCAGCTCCTCGACATGTCCTAGTAAGGGCTGGGGCTGCGGGGCTGCGGCTGAGCCCGGCCCCGTGGTGAGGCTGCGGGGCTGCCGCTGGGCCCAGCCCCGTGGTGAGGCTGCGGGGCTGGCGCGGTTCCGTTTGAGCCCCCCGAGCAGGTGCCGCTGCCAGCGCGGGGTCCCCGCGGGGCTCAGTGCGTCCATCCCTTGCAGCGAGCAGCTGATGCAGTTATACAGCGCCCGCCAGCGCCGGCGCCTCAACCGGGGGCTGCGCCGCAAGCAGCATTCCCTGCTGAAGCGCCTGCGTAAGGCCAAGAAGGAGGCACCGCCCATGGAGAAGCCGGAGGTGGTGAAGACCCACCTGCGGGACATGATCATCCTCCCTGAGATGGTGGGCAGCATGGTTGGCGTGTACAATGGCAAGACCTTCAACCAGGTGGAGATCAAGGTGAGGTGTTGCTGCAGCACCTTTGCGGCTGGGTCGCGGTCCGAGCTGAGCATTCCCTGTGTGCTTCTGCCTCGTCCCAAAGGATGAGGGCTCCTGCATGGAGCAAAACCGGCATGGAAGGATACTGAAAAGTGTCTACCCTGTGTGTGGGCTGCTCACAGAGGGGCCTCATGGGGCTTCAGTGCAGCTTTGGTGTAAGGGGTGAGGTCAAAGCATGCGTCTGCTGCTGGCGTGGGGCCATTCGCTGCCTGCTTCCCCCGGCACCGGGTGAAACAGATCCTGGAGGTTTCCCGGGTGTGGGGTGCTGTGGCCTGGCACAGGAGGAGGTGACATTAAATCTGGCCTGAAAGCACACCAGAAACCCCTGAATGTTGTGTGGTCCCCTCCTGGGGGAAGAGAAGGACTCCCTCATCCCACTGAACCCCTCCGGTTCCACATCAGGGTGGCAGTGGCCAGTGCCCTGGCTGCTGCATGGGGGCATTGGGGGGGTTGTGGTGTGTGCCCCAGCCCAGGTCACTGCTAACACGAGTCTCCTGTTCTCTTCCAGCCCGAGATGATCGGTCACTACCTGGGGGAGTTCTCCATCACGTACAAGCCGGTGAAGCACGGGCGCCCGGGTATTGGAGCCACCCATTCCTCCAGGTTCATTCCTCTGAAGTAATGAAGTGGGAGCCTTTTCCATGTGTAAATAAAAGATGTTTCTCCCAAGTATTTATCTCCTGGACTCAGAGTTCCTGGAGCAAAACTCCTCCATCTCACCCATGATTTGGTGTTCTCCCCAAAATTCACCTGTGTTTTTGGTCAGTGTGCAGCAAACACAAGTGGGTTTAGTAGATGAATTAAATTCCTTGTTCTTTGCTGGGAAGTGATGGATGCCACTTCTGTCTGCTTTGTGGCACTTCCATCTACTTGGAGTTACTTGCGGCGTTCCAGGTGATGCTCTGGGAACGCTGGGAAGCGTCTGCTCCGTGCCTGAAGTGTGAGCTTGACCATGGAAGGAAAGCAGATTGAGGGGTGGGTGGCTGCCTGTGGCATTGGAGCCAGCCCATCTCCTGCAGGGAAGGTGCCGGGGACGCATTGTGGGGCACTGAGATCCCAAACTACTGTTTTCTCATCTCAAATTTGGGATTCCAAAGGGCTTTGGTGCCTGCTCAGAGCAGGTGGGTGAGCGGCTGGTTCCCCGCTCAGGCTGGGGGGGGGAATGGTTTTCCTTCATGGCTCCAGGGAGAAGCTGCTCCTCAGGATGATGTGGGGGATCCAGTCTGGCTCCAGAGCCACCCCGAGGTGAGGGTGGCTGTGGCGGCTGCTGGGGGTGTGGTGGTGGCCCCAGCTCCGAGGAGCCTTTCCAGGGGGTTCTCTGCAGGAGTCACTGGTGTGGAGGGTCCGCTTTGTCACTGTCCCCACTGCTCCAGCACACTCGTCCTGCAGTTTGCCACCCGTCAGCACCGACACCATCGCCCTGCCCTGGCACTGTCGTGCTGGTGGGTGCTGTGTTGGCCCAAGCTGGGCTCTCACGATGCTGCAGGGGGCCGTGGCCAGAGATAGGGACAAACGTGCTGATGGTCTCATCCAGCACTGCCTTTGCCGCAGCCCTGGCCCGGGGTGTGATCCCATCTGCCCATGGGGTCCAGCGGGGGTCATAGTGAGGACTTCAGGTTGTGCCATGCTGGGGTGGTCCCTGCTGTGGGCACTGAGGTCTCTTGGGACCCTTTGGGTCATTCGAGCACCCAGCAGACCTTTCCTCCCTGGTGATGCTGAGGCCGTTTGTCCCTCAGGGAACATCTGTCACCAGGCTCCAGGTCCCTTTTGTTGGAGTGATGTGACCTTGATGGCCCTTGTGCAGGTCCTGCTGGTGGGGGGGGCAAGGCCCTGTTTGGCCTCGCAGCGCTGCTCCCTTGCCTGCAGCCTCAGCCCGGGACCGGCTGTCCAGGAGCTGGGTGACGGTGGCCTTGGTGCGAGCAGAGCGTCCATGTGAGGCCGTGGTGTGTGATGCAGGTCACGGCCACAGGCAGGGGGGCAGGATCAGGCCCTGGTTGGGTCCAGCCGGGCCCCGCTCCCTGCTCCTGCCCGAGGGGGATCCTCGGCGGGGGCTGATGGCTGCGGGTCCTGCTTGTCCCGGTGATGCACGGGGCAGGGGCGGCCGATCCCCCGCGCGTGGTGACAGCGCTGGGAGGGGGGGGCAGATTCGGGCCCCGGGCAGGGGCAAACCCCAGCGGTGGGGGGGGGGGGGTCCTGGAGCCCCGCGCGGTCCCGGTTCCCCCCCCACGGGCACAGCAGCGGCGGTGCGGGGAGGGGGGGGGGGGGGGCCGACTGCCGCCCTCTAACGGCGGAAAATCCCGACCGGGAGCGGCGGGGGGGCGGGGGCGGGATGCGGCTGCTCGGGGCCGCGCCGGCGCCTCGCCCAGCTCCGCATCGCCGCCGCCGCCGGGGATGAGGTACGGCCGCACCTGCCCCGCGCTCCCCGCACCCTCCGAGGGTCCCGGCGGCTCCGACCGCGGCAGCCGCCGGCGAGGGGGGGACCGGGGAGCGCCGCGCGGGGGGACCCCGGGCTGGGGGGGATCGGGGTGCGGGGGGATGGATGCGGCCGGGGAGGCTCTGATCCGCATCACCCCCCCCCCATGTGCAGGGTGCCCCCGGCCTTGGCCGAGCCGATCTCCCGTTGCGGCGGCGAGGCTCCATCGTGGGGAGATCGGGGAGGTCCGGGGGGGGGCTGTCGGCAGCTTTCGCCCCCGCGTCCCGCATCCGCGGCTGCGGGGACAAAGGGTGGACAATGCTGGGGCTCCGCCCGGGGCCCCCGGGGGCGGGGGGCAGCAGAGACCGTCCCCATCTTCATCCCCATCCCCATCCCCACCCTGCGGGCAGGGCGATGGGGGCGGCAGGGCCCGCGGCTGGGGGATGCCCGCTGGAGCAGCAGCGTCTCCCCCTCGTCCGGTGCAGGCTCGGGGCCCTGCGGTGCTCCTCGCTCCCCCCGTGGCAGGGCCGGGCCGGGAGCCTGGGGCTGAGCCCCGGACCTGAAGCCCCAAACCGGCCCCTCAAAAGTCTCGGCCCCTAAACCAGCGCCTAAATCCCACCCAGGGGTGGGGGATCCCGCGGGTCCCAGCGCCGTGTCCCCGGGGAAGGAGGTCCCCAGCACCCCCTGGATGCCGCTGTGAGGTAGGTGCTGCCCCGGACACGGGCTGGCAACGTTCCTGCCCTCCGGCTCCCGTGCCCATTCCCACACTACTGCCCACGGGTGCGGGGCGGGAAGGGGGCCCCAATGTCCCTGCATGGGGGTGTCTCTGCTTGGGGGTGCGGGGACCCCAGCACTCGCCCCGCCGGGACCCTGCCGGGGCTCCGCATTTGCCCGAAGGCTGTGACATGCGTGTGCATGCGTGTGCATGTAGCAGACGTGTGTGGGAGCAGCCGCTGTGGGTGCTGCGGGGGGTCGGATGCTGCATGCGAGGAGGGAGCGGGTCCCATGTGCAGCATCCCTGTGCGTGCCCCTGCCTGTGCTGCCCGGGAGCCGCGCATGGGGCTGTGTGTGCAGGGCTGCCCTGGCGCTCCCTGGGGGGAGTTTGCTGTGGTCGGGGGTCCCCGGGGCCGCCGCATGTGGCGGGGTCGATCCGCGGGGCTGGTGACAACACAAGTGTTTGTTTAATGTCCCTGGAGGGGCTCTGGGAGCCGCAGCCGTCTGAGGGCTCAGATGTGGCTTCTGTCAGGGGCGGCTGCGCTCAGCGGATGCTGCACTGCTGCGGCCGAGCGTGGTCCCTGTCCCCATCCCCAGTCCTGCTGCTGGGCGGGTGCGGAGAGCACGGGGTACACGGGGGGGGCGCTCCTGCAGCCCTGCCCTGGGGCAGCGCCCTGCAGTGAGCCTGGTGCAGTGGGGTGGACAGTGCAGGGGGGGCCAGGCCAGCACAGGGGGCGGTGGGAGCTGCGGGCAGCGCGGTGCAGTGGGCAGCGCATTGTGCTGGGCAGCGCAGACGCTGCCTTTACCCACTGATCTGCTGCAGCATCCGCCCTGCAGGGACCTCGCCGGATGAGTCCCGGCCCTGCTGGCGGCGTTGGCCGGTCCGGGGGTGTCCTGAGCAGAGAGGGGCACTGTTGGGTGATGGAGGAGCAGGGTCGCAGCGTCCTGAGCGGTCCCATCTCCCCGGGCTGTGCCCATGGCCCCGCACCGCAGAGCCCCCGGCAGCCTGTGGGGCCGTGCTGGGTCCTATGGGGCAACGGCGGTCACGGTGCCGGAGCGTCTGCTGCGGGAGCAGCGCGGCCGCCCCGGCCCCTGCCCTCCCCGCTGTGTCTCGGCGCTTCGCAGATGCAGGTGCAGCGCCAGCCCCCCCCGCAGGCTGCAGATCCCGGCGTGGCTGCGGCTGCGGCGCTCGCCAGCCGCGGATCCGGGCCCAGGGCTCAGGCACCCGCTCGTCTCCCCCCAGGCCCCCCCGGGCAGGGCAGGGGAGGGGCAGGAGCTGGGGCGAGGCGGGTGCTGGGGGGGCCCCATCCCTGCAGCGGCATTTGCAGCCCCCCCCCCCGGAGCTGGGGGGATCTCACAGACCACTGAGGGGCTGCAGTGGCCCCCAGGCTCCTCCAGCAGCATCTCACCCGCTGCAAACAAAGCTGTCACCACAGAGCTGAGAGGTTTGGGGTGCTGGGGGGGGGAAGGGGGGAGCTGTTCCCCTGCAGACACAGAAGCCCTTGGATTCCATCCTCCCAATGCTGCATCCTCAGTGCTGAAGCCCCCCTGCCCTGTACCCGGTGGGTGCTCTGGAAGGGCCATGGACCCTCCTGCTCTGCCCCATCACTGTCGCCATAGCAATGGGAGGCTCTGCTCAGCCTGTATCCCGCATCCCTAATCCTGCATCCCTGCATCATCCTGCATCCCTGCATCATCCTGCATCCCTCACCCATCCTCCCGCAGCCTGTATCCTCCTTCCTGCATCCCTCATTGTTCATCCTCCATCTCAGATCTGCAGTCTGTGTCTTGTCTTGATCCCACATCCCTCATCCCATACCCCGCTGTCCTGCCACCTCCCACAGCCTTGTTCCCCCAACACCTCCCTCTGAACCCAACCCCCCCGGGGGTTATTTCACTCCGGGGGGTGGGTGTGTGTTTAATTCTCTCCTGGACACCGATTTGGGGAGGGGAATTTGCACCGTGGGGTCTTTGTCTCCCTCTGGAATCGTGGCTGGCCCTGGCGCAGCGTGGTCAGAGCCAGGCAGCGGGGAGGGGGGGTACACCCAAGCTGGAGCAGGACGGGGGGGGGGCCCATGTGGTGTGGGGCACAGGGATGGGAAGCAACGTTGGGTTGGGACCGGGATGGCTCCTGGGGTGGGAAGGACACGGGGGGGGGGGCTTGGGAGGGTGCTGATCCCATCCGTGCCTGGTGCTGGAGCCCCCGCAAAGGGATCGCGGGGCGCTTGCGGCAGACACCGACGGTCACAGGGATCGATCTGTGCCGCTGCGGGGCGGTGGGGGACGGGCCCGATCCTGCCCCAGCGCTGGGGGGCACGGGGAGGGATGAGCTGAGCTGCAATGGGGGACTCGCTATGCTCCCCCCACTTCCCGCGCCGCTTGCACACGCACGCTCGTGTGGCACTGACGAAGGCAGCTCGGGGCTGTCGAGCCGGACCCGCAGGGGTGGGGATGAGGGGTCCCCCTCCCTGCGCCCCCCCATGCCCCTTGTGTCCCCCCCCGTCCGGTGCTGGGGGCAGCCGTGGGCACTGCGCAAGGAGGAGGTTTGGGGGGGAGCCGGGGTTGGCTGGAGCGGGACAAGGGGGGGCATGGAGAGGACAGAGAGGGCTGGGGGGGCTGCGGGGGGGCCGGGACTGATTCGGCTGCGGGAGGGCGCAGAGCGGGAGATGGCTCAGGGAAGACAAAAGCGAAACAAAGGGGGACGGCAGCGGGGAGCTGCAGAGCTGGAAATCGGGCAGGGACTGGCAGGGGGCTGCCTGCGGGAGGAGGGAGGGGCCGGGCACCCCCCCCACCCCGTGCTGGGGCTGTGCCTTTGGGAGGCTTGGGGCGGGGGGGCCAGGGCAGCCTCGTGCGGGAGGCAGGGCTCCCCCCCCCGGGGCTCTGTGATGCTGGGGGGTGCTGCGAGCCCCCCGGGGTGCTGCCACGTTGCCCCCCCGCAGGAGCTGGAGGCGCTGAAGATGTCCGGCTCCATCGCCTCGTACGACCAATTGGTGCGGCAAGTGGAGGCGCTGAAGAAGGAGAACAGCCACCTCCGGCGGGAGCTGGAGGACAACTCCAACCACCTCTCCAAGCTGGAGAATGAGACCTCGGACATGAAGGTGAGGACGAGCCCAGGGAGGGCGGACACGGAGCCCGTGCAGGGAAGGGCACACGGGATGGGGGGGGTGGGGGTGCTCCCTCCCCAATGGCTCTATCCCTGCTTTAGGAGGTCCTGAAGCACCTCCAGGGCAAGCTGGAGCAGGAGGCGCGGGTCATGGTGTCCTCGGGGCAAACGGAGGTCCTGGACCAGCTGAAAGGTGCGTGCTCAGGCTGCGGGGGGGGGGGTCTCAGCCAAACCCCCCCCTTACGCTGCTGCCCCCGTCCGCAGCCCTGCAGATGGACATCAGCAGCCTCTACAACCTCAAGTTCCCTCCGGAGGTGCCCGGGAGCGGGCGCAGCGCCGAGGACAACCCATTGCCTCCCGCCCCGCAGCGGGACAGCGGAGGGGACCTCGGCAGAGCCACCTTCCGGATGCTGGAGGAGCTCGACCGGGAGAGGTGATGCCGGGAGAGGGGGAGATGCAGGGGGCCAAGGATGGGGCTGAGGGCTGACAGGGCTCCCCCTCTCCCCAGGTGCTTCCTGCTGGGTGAGATTGAGAAGGAGGAGAAGGAGAAGGTTTGGTACTACACCCAGCTGCAGAGCCTGGCCACGCGCCTGGAGGAGCTGCCCCACGTGGAGACGGTGAGGGGGGGTCCCGGCACCCCCGGGGCACAGGCAGGACCCTGCAGCCCCCTTACACCATCCCCTCTCTTTGCCCCCCCCCCCCCCCCAAGTTCTCCATGCAGATGGATCTCATCCGGCAGCAGCTGGAGTTCGAGGCCCAGCACATCCGCTCGCTGATGGAGGAGCGCTTCGGGACGGCGGACGAGATGGTGCAGCGGGCACAGGTCAGGGCGGGCAGGATCTGTCCCTCCTCCTCCTCACACCTCCTGCCCTGTGCCTGGGGTGCTCCAGCCGCCCCATCCCAACAGCCTCAGCCCCGAGCACCCTCATGCTCAGCACCAAGGTCTGTGCAACCTCACACTCAGATCTTTGCATCCACACGCAGCTCCTTGCAGCCTTGCACCAGCTCCATGCGCACCGACACAAGCGCTGTGCACCCCAGCACCCACCCTGCCCCATTGCACCCTCACGCCTGGCTGGGGGGGGGGGGGTCCCAGCCCTCGCTGACACCCGCTCTTCCCCCAGATTCGGGCATCCCGGCTGGAGCAGATCGACAAAGAGCTCATGGAGGCGCAGGACAAGGCGCAGCAGCCGGAGCCGCAGGTAATGGGACGGGGCTGAGCCCCAGCGGGGTCCGTCCCAGTGCCCGTGGGACGGTGGAGCCGGGGCCGGGCGCAGCGCCCAGCGCCATTATCCCGACTGTCCCCGCCGGCGCCAGGGCTTTGTGCGGCTGCCGGCCCCGCGGAACGGGCAGTTGCCATGGAGACGAGAAGTAGGCCACGGCGCAGCGGGAGGCGCCGAGGCTCCCGCAGCATCTGCCGGGTGGTGCCCACCATCGCCACAGCCACCGTCACTTGCTCCTCCGTGATCCCACAGCCACCCGGCTGCCCCCGGCCCCTCCATCACCCCCGGCCCCTCCATCACCCCATGGAACCTCCATCACCCCCGGCCCCTCCATCACCCCACGGCCCCTCCATCACCCCATGACCCCTCCATCACCCCACGACTCCTCCATCACCCCATGACCCCTCCATCACCCCATGACCCCTCCATCACCCCGTGGCCCCCCCATCACCCCATGACCCCTCCATCTCCCCATGGCCCCTCCATCACCCCCGGCCCCTCCATCACCCTATGGCCCCTCCATCAGCCCATGGAACCTCCATCACCCCCAGCCCCTCCATCTCCCCATGGCCCCCCCATCACCCCGTGGCCCCTCCATCACCCCCGGCCCCTCCATCACCCTATGGCCCCTCCATCAGCCCATGGCCCCTCCATCACCCTGTGGCCCCCCCATCACCCCATGACCCCTCCATCACCCCGTGACCCCTCTATCACCCCATGGACCCTCCATCACCCCATGACCCCTCCATCACCCCGTGGCCCCTCCATCACCCCGTGGCCCCTCCATCAGCCCATGGCCCCTCCATCATCCCATGGCCCCTCCATCACCCCATGGACCCTCCATCGTCCCATGGACCCTCCATCACCCCATGGCCCCTCCATCACCCCATGGACCCTCCATCACCCCGTGGCCCCTCCATCACCCCATGGCCCCTCCATCACCCCATGGCCCCTCCATCACCCCATGGCCCCTCCATCACCCACAGCCCTGCCACACCCCAGCTAGCCCCACTTCTGTTGCAGCCCCTCCATTGCCACGCAGGCAGCTCTATGGGCTCGTCCCCAGCAGTCCCCAGTGCCCACCCCACTCGCTTCACCCACGCTTTTCCTTTTGTGAGCCTGCTGCTGTGGCAGCCCCCTCCCAATCAGCCCCAATTCCAGCTTAAGATAGAGCCTTGGCACTGACGAAAGCAACCGGGGAACGCTGCTATTTAATGGCACCCGTGGGTTGCTGAAAAGCAGGGAGGGGCTGGGCAGGGGGGGCAAGGGCAGCGCATTGCAACCCACCCCCATCTGCCCCCTTCTCTGCAGCTCTGTGGGAAGGCGCCGGGCATGGAGGGGGATGGCAGCCTGGACCCCCCAACCCACCCCGAGGAGGGGGGCAGCAGCAAGGTGAGGGGCACCAGCACCAGAGCCTGGCTGGGGTGGGCTGTGGGGGGGAGGCAGCCATGTGTAACCCTGAGCCCCCCCGCAGGTGGAGGTGGTGTTCTGGCTCCTGTCCATGCTGGCCACGCGGGACAAGGACGACATGTCCCGCACGCTGCTGGCCATGTCCAGCTCGCAGGAGAGCTGCCTGGCGATGCGCAAGTCGGGCTGCCTGCCCCTGCTCATCCAGATCCTGCACGACTCGGACGGCGAGCCGGGCCCCCCCGAGAGCCCTCCTGGCACCAAGGATGCCCGGATGCGGGCCAATGCCGCCCTCCACAACATCGTCTTCTCCCAGCCTGACGAGGGCCAGGCCAAGAAGGAGATGCGGGTGCTGCACGTGCTGGAGCAGATCCGCTCCTACTCAGAGACCTGCTGGGACTGGCTGCAGATGCAGAGCAGGGATGGGGGCAGAGGCCTTGAGAGCGGCACAGGTACGGGGCGAGGAGCGGTGCCAACGTGTGCATGGACACACACACGGTGGTGCACGTGGCTGTGAGCATCCGAGTGTGCCGGAGGTGGAGGTAATGGGAGGAGACCCAAGGGCTGACCCCCCTCTTTCTCCCTGCAGCACCAGTGCCCATCGAGCCCCAGATCTGCCAGGCCACCTGCGCCATCATGAAGCTCTCCTTCGACGAGGAGTACCGGCGCGCCATGAATGAGCTGGGTGAGATGGGGTGGGCGCTGCGAGGGGGCTCCATCCCTTTGGTACCCTCCTCCCTGGAGCCCAAGTCACCCCCCATCCTGTCCTGCAGGAGGGCTGCAGGCGGTGGCTGAGCTGCTGCAAGTGGACTATGAGATGCACAGGATGACAAACGACCCTCTCAACCTGGCGCTGCGGCGCTACGCGGGGATGGCCCTCACCAACCTCACCTTTGGCGACGTGGTCAACAAGGTTGGGGGGTCTGCGAGAGTGGGGGTTTGCAGGGCTGGGGGGGCCACGGCATCACCTCAGCATCCTCATCCTCCCTGCAGGCAACGCTGTGCTCCCGCCGGGGCTGCATGGAAGCCATCGTGGCTCAGCTGGGCTCTGACAGCGAGGAGCTGCATCAGGTGGGTGCTGGCTTTCTGTGCACCCACAGCCCAGAAACCAAGCAGGTGCTGGGCTGCGTCAAAAGGAGGGTGACCGAAAGGTTAAAGGAGGGGATCCTGCCCCTCTGCTCTGCTCTCGTGAGACCCCACTAGCAGCACTGTGTGCGGCGCTGGTGTCCTCTGCATAAGGACATGGAGCTGTTGGAGCGAGTCCAGAGGAGGCCACGAGGATGCTCCGGGGCTGGAGCAGCTCCTGTATGGAGCCAGGATGAGAACATTGGGGCTGTTCAGCCTGGAGAAGAGAAGGCTGTGTGGAGACCTCAGAGCAGCTTCCAGTGCCTGAAGGGGGCTACAGGGATGTAGGGGGGTCCCCTTCATCGGTGACTGTAGCGATAGGACAAGGGGGAATGGGTTCAAACTGATACAGGGGAAGTTCAGGTTGGATCTTAGGCAGAAGTTCTTTACTGTGAGGGTGCTGAGGTGCTGGCACAGGGTGAATGCTCCATCACTGGCAGTGTTCAAGGCTGGGTTGGACAGAGCCTTGGGTGACATGGTCTGGTGTGAGCTGACCCTGCCCATGGCAGGGGTTGGACCTGGGTGATCTTAAGGTCCTCTCCAACCCAAACCATTCTATGACTCTATGGCGGTGTGGGGGCTCCCCTGGGCGGGGGACAGTCCCTTTGCCCACCTCCCTCACTCTGCCCTCGCAGGTGGTCTCCAGCATCCTGAGGAACCTCTCCTGGCGGGCTGACATCAACAGCAAGAAGGTGCTGCGGGAGGTGGGCAGCGTGAGCGGGCTGATGCGGTGCGCGCTGCACGCGGGCAAGGTGAGCACCGGAGCAGGCAGGAGCGGGCAGCGGGGTGGCCGGGCTGGGGCTGATGGATCCGTGTCCCCTCCTGCATCAGGAGTCCACTCTGAAGAGCGTCCTGAGCGCGCTGTGGAACCTGTCGGCACACAGCACGGAGAACAAAGCGGCCATCTGCGGGGTGGAGGGGGCCCTGGGCTTCCTGGTGAGCACCCTCACGTACAAGTGCCAGAGCAACTCACTGGCCATCATTGAGAGCGGCGGCGGCATCCTCAGGAACGTCTCCAGCCTCATCGCCACGCGGGAGGACTACAGGTGAGGATCGCCGCAGGCTGGGGTGGTGGCAGGGAGGGGAGTGGGGGACCCGATGTCCTCATGGCCGGGGGTCCCGCTGTCTCCCAGGCAGGTGCTCCGGGACCACAACTGCCTGCAGACGCTGCTGCAGCACCTGCGCTCGCACAGCCTCACCATCGTCAGCAACGCTTGCGGCACGCTCTGGAACCTGTCTGCCCGCAGCCCCCGGGACCAGGAGCTGCTCTGGGACCTGGGGGCAGTCAGCATGCTGCGCAACCTCATCCACTCCAAGCACAAGATGATCGCCATGGGCAGCGCAGCCGCGCTGCGCAACCTCCTCACCAACCGGCCCCCCAAATACAAGGACACGGCTGTGGTCTCGCCGGGCTCCTGCATGCCCTCGCTCTACATGCGCAAGCAGAAGGCACTGGAGGCTGAGCTGGACGCCAAACACTTGGCTGAGACCTTTGACACGATGGAGAAGCAGAGCCTGAAAAGCCAGAGCGCGAAGAAGCCGGCGCGGCACGTGGAGAGCTTGGTGAAGGACTACGCCTCCGACTCCGGCTGCTTTGATGACGACGAGGTGCCCAACATCTCCACTGGCGTGGAGACAGCCAGCGCTTCCGTCCTTTCCATGTTCCTCAATTCCTCCTTCCTGCAGGGGCAGGCGCTGCCCCGGGTGCTGGCACAGAGGCGATGCCCGGAGCCGGAGAAGGATGGCAGCAGCAAACCAGCCGAGCCCAAGAAGCTGCCGCTGCCGGAGGATGACGTCTCGCTGGCTGCCGAGAAGTTGGCCAACAAGATCTCCAGCACGGTGGCCAAGATCGACAAGCTGGTGGAGGACATCTCCACCATGCACACGTCCTCAGACGACAGCTTCAGCCTCAGCTCGGAGGACCACTGCCTGGAGTGGCAGTACGGCCCCGAGGAGGCGCACGAGGCGCGCGCCCAGTCCTGCTCGCCGTGCCGCCTCTCGGATGCCGGCGGCTTCACCAAGCGGGAGGGCCTGAGCCGGGCACGCACGCTGCTGCGGCTGAAGACCGCCTACACCAGCCTGTCCAACGACAGCCTCAACAGCGGCAGCACCAGCGATGGCTATTGCACCAAGGAGCACATGAAGCCCTGCACCAGGGCCTCCTTCCTCGACTACCGGGATGAGCTGCAGCGGTACCAGAAGCGGCCAAGCCGGCTGGACCTCAAGAGCATCCTGAGCAGCAAGCCGGAGCGGGTTGAACCCCCCACGCTCAAGGGCAGAGACCTGGCCGAGCCAGACAAGCCAGAGCAGCGAGACCTTCCTGAACGCGCCAAGAAGACGGTGACCTTCCCCAGCCCAAAGGCACTGGAGAAAGAGCCTGAGTGGAAGAAGGAGGCAGGCAGCAAGCAATCCCCTGGCTCCCAGGTCCGCACCATCAAACTCTCCCCATCCTACCAGCACATCCCCCTGCTTGAGAGCCTGGCGAAGAGTAGCATGGCCACTGGCACCGGCCACCACTCCTCCCTCCTGGGCAGGAAGCAAGCCTGGCTTCCCCCTACGCTGCTGCAGACAGCCGAGACCTTGAGCAAGATCCCGGAGAAGCTGCCTGCCCACCCGCCGGCCGCAGCGGAGCAGGAGTCAGTGCAGAAGTACTCAGTGGAGGACACCCCAATCTGCTTCTCAAGGTGCAGCTCCCTCTCCTCCCTCTCCTCGGCAGATAACGTGCTTGACGGGCAAAGCCACAGTGAGAATGAATTGGACAGTGACTCCTCCCTGGAGATCCTGGAGATGGAGGAAGAGGATGCAGAAGGAGAGGATGGGAGGCAGGAGAAGGAGAAGGCAGTAGATACGGGTCTAGGCATGCCAGTGGGGATTTCCCAGCCCATCAGCATCCCCTTCCCAAAGCGTGACAAGGTCTTCCTGCGGGAGTCATCACCGTCGCACCAGGAGGACCTCACGCCCTCGAGCTCCTCAGAGAACTACATCCAGGAGACACCGCTGGTGATGAGCCGCTGCAGCTCCGTCAGCTCCCTGGGCAGCTTCGAGAGCCCCTCCATCGCCAGCTCCATCCAGAGTGACCCTTGCAGTGAGATGATCAGCGGCACCATCAGTCCCAGCGAGCTGCCCGACAGCCCCGGGCAGACCATGCCGCCCAGCCGCAGCAAGACCCCGCTCTTCGAGCTGGGCTGCCAACCAGAGAAGGAGACCAGTCAGTTCAACATCCAGTGGGAGAACAACGTCAAGAAGTTCATGGAGATCACCGATTTCAAGGAACGTTTCCAGCTGCCCCAGGACCTGGACTCCATGGTCTACTTCACAGTGGAGAAACCCAACGAGAACTTCTCCTGCGCTTCCAGCCTGAGCGCCCTGCCCCTGCATGAGCACTATGTGCAGAAGGACGTGGAGCTCAAGCTGATGCCCACCTTCCCGGAGAAGAACAGCCTGAATTTTGTGGCTCATGAGAAGAGGGAGGAGCGGCGGGAGGAGCGGTACCTGGAGGGCCGGCGGCGAGCTGACCGCGCTGAGCCCCCCGACGACGACGACATCGAGATCCTGAAGGAGTGCATCAACTCCGCCATGCCCTCCCGCTTCCGCAAAGTGAAGACCTCCCTGCTGTCCGGCCAGGTCCTGCACCCGCAGACAAAGAAGCCGGTGCACGTCCCTGTCTACATGCTGGTGCCAGCCCACGCGCACCCCAGCATCCCCAAGCACCTGCGTGCTGCTGCCCGCGACCTCTTCAAGGACGATGACTCCTTCACTGACTCGGCTGATGGGACCCCTGTCAACTTCTCCAGCGCTGCCTCGCTGAGCGATGAGACCCTGCACTACCCGGCCACCGAGGAGGCTGAGCCCCCCCGCGGCCCAGGCACAGGGCACCCGGTTCTGCCCAATGGGCACCATGAGGCTGGCACCATCCCAGCCAGGAGAGCCGCCTCCGGCAGCTCCGCGCCTGCCCGGCTGAGCTCAGCCCGCAAGGGGAAAGCAGGGTCGAGCTGTGGCCAAGGTGGGGACGGGAAGTGGGGCCAGCCCCCTGCAAAGGGTGGACCCAACCTGGAGCTGGAGGTGGGGAGGACCAATGGTCCCCCCGGGAGGAAGGATGCTCCTCAGGAGGACGGGGTGGCCTTCCAGTCCCTGTGCCACACCACACCGACCGAGGAAGCGGTCTACTGTTTCTATGACCAGGACTCAGAGGAGCCACCTGAGGCAGCCAAGGGGGTGTCCAGCAGCAGAGCCCAACCCAGCCAAGCACCCAGGAAGGAGAACTGGGGCAGCTCTGGCCCCCGGGGGGAGCCTGAGCCCCGTCCCAGTCCCCGGCCAGTGAAGATGAAGCCACAGAACAACCTCATTGCTGATGAGACACCGCCGTGCTATTCCCTCAGCTCCTCCATGAGCTCACTGAGTGATGCCAACCTCTCTGACAGCGAGGAGCGGGGCCAGCCCTGCGGCAAAGCCCCTCGGTTGCGGTCAGCTGCAGCAGCAGGGCAGGCGCAGGGGGGCTCCCCCAGCTCCCCCAGCCTCAACTCGGAGGATGATTTGCTGCAGAAGTGCATCGGCTCAGCCATGCCCAAGCACCGGCGGCCCTCAGCTCGCCGGAGGATGGCAGAGCGCAAGCAGAAGCCAGTGGGTGCCAGTGGGAGGGAGCGGAAAGCAGAGGGGAGGCATTGCCCCACCGAGGATGCCAACTCCGACCGGGGCTCAGATCTGGACAGTGTGGAGTGGCAAGCCATCCAGGAGGGTGCCAACTCCATAGTCACCTGGCTGCACCAGGCTGCTGCCTCCCTCTCGCGGGAGCCTTCCTCCGAGTCTGACTCCATCCTCTCCTTCATGTCGGGGCTCTCAGTTGGGTCCACCCTGCAGCTCTCCTTGGGCAGGCAGGAGAAGAAGCGGGCTGGCAGCGCGGCCAGCCGGGATGCAGCGAGGAGGGAGCACAGCAAGAGCCGCCCAGAGAGGAAGGATGCGCCGGGGGCCCGCTCTGCCGGACGTGGAAGTGCCAGGGCAGAGCGGAGCCCAGCTCCCACCAAGCCGGTACCGAACCTGCCCGTGGTCTTCCGTGGCAGGACCGTTATCTACATGCCCAGCCTGGCCAAGGACACCCCCAGCCCGCGGGCCACCCCAAAGAAAAGCCCTGCAGCGAAGCCCCAGGCACCGCCAGCCAAGAACCTCTCCCTGAGCCAGCAGCGCTCTCGGAGCCTGCACCGGCTGGGCAAGCCCCCCGAAACCGGGGACCTGGCGCTGCCCAAGAGGAGCACAACGCCGCCCGCCCGCATTGGCAAGGGCCCCCCTTCCTCGGGCTCCTCTCGCACCTCCACCCCGTCCCAGCATGCCCCCAAGAAGCTGCCGTCTCCCTCTCAGCACACCAAGCAGGGTCCTCCAGCCGTGGGCAAGGCGGGCAGCTCATCCTCTCCATCCGGCCCCCCGGCTAAAGCCCCGGCGCCCAGGCCCTCGGCTCCCAAGCCGTCCAAGACACAGAAATCACCCGTCCGCATCCCCTTCATGCAGAAGCCCAGCAGGAAGGTGCTGCCGGGCCGGGGGACCATGCCGGTGCTGGAGGAGCAGGCTGACGGTGGAAAGGCGCGGAGCAGCAGACCGGCAGGGCCGGCGGGGGGGCGGCTCAACCTGGTGCGGATGTCGTCCACCCGTTCCAGCGGCAGCGACTCGGACCGCTCCGGCTTCCTGCGCCAGCTCACCTTCATCAAGGAGTCGTCCAGCCTGCTGCTGCGGCACCGCGCCGAGCTCTCCCCGGCGCAGCCTCGCGGTGCCTCCCCGCAGCGCAGCCGGGACCCGCTCCCGGCCGTCTTCCTCTGCTCCTCCCGCTGTGACGAGCTCAAGGCAGCCAAGCCGGCGGCCTCCAGCCCGCGGCCCCTCGTCCCCAGAGCCCAGCTCAGCAGCAAAGTCTCCACCGGGGTAAAGCCACCACGCAGGACCAGTTCCGAGAGCCCGTCCCGGCTGCCGGTGAAGAGCAGCATCCCTGCGCCCGAGCCCTTCAAGAGGTACTCGTCCTCGCCCAACATCAGCGTGGCGCGGAGGACGGGCAGCCCTTCCTCCGCCCTCTCCGTCCGTTCCGAGGCTTCGGCGCGGCAGCGGCGGCAGACCGAGGCAGCACCCGGTGAGCAGCCGGCGAAGCCGCCGGTGGTGGTGATGAAGGGCACGTGGCGGAGGATTCGGGATGAGGACATCCCGCACATTCTCAAGAGCACGCTGCCCTCCTCGGCGCTGCCGCTGGCGGGTGCTGGCGAGGAGGAGCGCCCCAGCAGCCCCAGCCCCAGGAAGACCAGCGATGCCGTGGTGCAGACTGAGGACTTCTCCACCACCAAGACCAACTCCAGCACCTCTCCCACCCTGGAGACCCGTGAGGGGCCCCCGCACACCCGTGCTACCTGCGATGGCGAAGCTCTGGTCCCACCCAAGGCCACGCTGCCCATCTCCTTCAGCCACGAGGCACCCGCCGGTACCTTCCCCACCAGCCGACACGGCTCCCCAAGCAAAGCCGCCCGCGTCACCCCCTTCAACTACGTCCCCAGCCCCATGGCGGTGACAGCGGTGGCTGACAAGGGGGTGGAGAAAATCCAGGCTTGAGCAGCCCCGGCAAGGGTCCCATGACACCCTGTCCCATGGGAGCCAGCCAGAACTGTGTCGGGGTGGGGACACAGCAGTGTGGGATGGTTGGGAACCAGAAGCCACCCCAATCTGCTGCCTGCCCCGGCTGGGGTCTTGCTGTACCAGAGCATCGCAGTTCTCAGTGCTGAGGACCAAACAGAGCCAGTGGGACCTGCTGGGTGCTGGGATGGGGCTGATGCCCCAACCCAGGGTGAGTCTCAGTGGCCACCTCCTCCCACTGTTGGACATCCTGGAACAAGCTGAGAGAGAAGCCGTGCCCTCATCCTGCTCACCTGCCTTGGGCAGAGGCTGAACCAGGACCTGACCCTGCACACCAGGAGGGTGGCACACCATGCTGCTGCTTGTATCGCCACCAACACCCTGCTCTGCCAGCAGCCAGCTCATTTATTACCCGGTGGGGAGGGAACACCGGGCTGGATCAATGCAGGGAGAGGCTCCACAGGGGAAGAGCTCATGGCTGTGGGGAGATGGGGGCCAGGGCCCCCCGTTGGTGCCGCTGGAGGGTCCTAAATAAGGGCCATGGCTGATTGCTAATGGGTAACCTGCAGCCATGGTGCTTGCACTGCAGTGTTGGATGGAAGAGGCACAAGAGGAGCCAGGAAGGGGCTTGCTGGTGGATAACGGGGTCTTGATGGGCTTGTCCCTGGAGGCTGCTTGCAGGGTTGCTTGCAGGCTGGGGAGCTGCCCTGGAAGGGGACGTGGTGCTGAACTGCTGCCAGGGTGCCCAACCCCAAGGGAAGGGTCCAGGGCCCCTCATCCCCATCCGCAGCCCCCCAGTCCCAGCCCAGCCCACAGCCAGGGTGCCCCCATGCGCCGTGGACATGAGTCCATCCGGGAGCGGATCGTGCCCATGAGCATGGGGGCTCCAAGCCCCAAAGCATCAGGGAACCCCCTGCTCCTGCTGTCAGCTTCATGTGCCGAGACTGCGATATGCAGGAAGCACCTTGACCCCAGGGAGTGGATGGGACGGGGCTGAGCTGCTGGTGAACACATCACCCACCCTTGGTGCTCCCTATAGCTTGTTGCCTGCTGTGGACGACCTGTGGCATCCCCACACAGCAGTGCCATGGGGGGCACACACAGGACCATGGGGACATGTGCAGAGGACGCAGGGATCACCCCAAGGGCCATGGGGGACATAGTGGGCTCTTGGGACTTGCACAGGGGTTGTGGGGACATGCAGTGGGGTCAAAGGGATATGCACTGAGCCCAGGGCTGTGGGGACATGCATGGGCTCCCCAGGGATGTGCACCAGGGTCATGGGGACGTGCACACACCCCAGTGCTGGCTGGAGACCTCTGTTCCAGCAGTGGCTCGGAGGCTGCAGCCAGCGGGACCCAGGGCTGGCACTGAGGAAAAGGAGACAAAGTCCCCTGGGGCACTCTTGAGTGCCATAACCGAGCATAGGATGTGCTGGGAGGACCCACATCACCTCATGTACTTGGCAGCAGCCCCAGGTTCAAGCCCCACCACCCAGCCCCACTCTTGCCCATCTCTGCTTCACATGTGCACGTTGACTTCAGCCCTCTGGGGACGATCCCACCAGGTTCTGCGGTGCCCTGCTCCCTCCTTCGCTGTATGTATGTACTAAGGATGTTATCTTACTGGGACTCTGGACAGTATTAAAAGCCAACCTGTGTAAATAGGAAGGGCTGGTCTGTCTGTCACACACACACTTGGGCTGGGGAGAAGCGCAGCCTCCCCACAGCGTTTTCTGGATCCATTTCTTGTGCAGGGTGGTAGTGGGACACAGACTCCTGCTAAGGCAGACAGCCACCCAGTGGGGTGTTACTGTGCCTTTACCCCCCAGCCACCGAGTGAAACAAGGCAGGCAGAAAGTCACATCTTCAGTCCTTGGGGAAGGGTTTTTAATGGGATTTGTGGCAATCCCTGTTCCCACCACCTTTACTATCAGTGCTTCTACCACCATTGCTGCAGGGCCATCAGCTCCCAAACAGGCTGCAAAGCCAGCCCTCAGTCACCCATGGTCCTTCATCTCTTTTCCTTGGAGGACAGGGCTTGCTGGGCTCTTCGTGCTGCCAAGCGGGATGTCCTCAGGCTGTCCACAAGCCTGTCGAAGAAGAACTCGTTCTGGTACTCGAGCTCAGTGAGGTGCTGCAGGAAGGGGGGCACCTCGGCTTTCTTCACACCCACACACACGGGGATCACTTTGGTCCCGTGGCAGTGAATGATGTGACATAGGTTCCACTGGGAAACACGCTGGCACCACGGGTCACCCAGGGACTTGGCAGAGAGGAGGAGGATGGCCACCCGGCTGGCCTCGATGACCTTCGAGGCGGTCAGGATGAGAGTCGTGCCGGCCACCTGGTCCTGGTGCTCTGCATAGCCCTGAAACCCCTCTTTCCTCAAGCGCTCAGAGATGCGGGAGGCGATGTGGTCATCTTCAGGGCAGTACCAGAGGGAAAAGTCATAGGTGAAGCCACAGCACGAAGGCGCAGAGGACATGCCACCCTCTGGGGACCAGGGCACTGAGCCCATGGGCAGCAGGGACAACACAAGGTCTGAGCCTTTCCTCTTGCCCCAGGAACTGGCACAGGCAGCAGGTCCCACCTCTCCCTGGGGAAAGGGTCCGGGGGCCGAGGGGCAAAGCTCCGGCCCCTGTGCGCAGCGATGCCAGATCCTCCCGTAAACCAAACGCGATTCCCTTCTCCCCAATCAGGCAGACAAAACCCGCAAGGGCGCGACGTGCCCCGGCCGAGGGCGATGCTCCGGCAGCGGCAGCGCCCGGAGCTGCAGCCCCTCAGAACGCCTTCTGCCTCATGTCGGCAATGCCGCGCTCCAGCGCCGCGCCCGCCCGCTGCAGCTCCTGGCGCTGTTCCCGCAGCCGCTCCCGGGACTCCTCCAGCCGCTGGTTCATCTCCACGTAGCCGCGGCTCTGCCGGTACAGCCGCTCCCTCTCCTCCGCAGCGGGGCCTGACGGGGGGCAGAGCAGGGAGGCTCAGCAGCGGTTGGCGAGTCCCGTGTCCTCCCCCCCGCCGGCGCTGTCTCTCCCCCGGGCTCACCTGGGCACAGGCCGTGCTCCCGCTGAGGCTCCGCGGGGAGCACGAAGACGGGGTCGGCCGGGTGGGTGCCCCGTACGTCGGACAGGATCTGCTCCACGGTGGGGGGCTCCGGACGGGTGGGCAGCACCCGCTTGGCCTTAGCGCTCATCACGAGGCCGCTTCATGCGCGGGGGCTGGTGTTGGGGGGGGGTTGTGAGGGGACAGACGGACCCTCCCCGGGCTGCGCCGGGGACGGACACGCACAGCACCCGCACTGCCTCCTCCGCGCACACAGACCCCTCGCTGCGACCCCCCCGGACAGACCGACCTGCGCGCCGGACACACGGACCCTCTCGGTGCCTGGTCGTTAGGCAGGCAGGCAGGCAGGCAGACCGAGCTCCCCCCTCCCTGCCCCGGGATGGACAGACCCCGCCTTGCCCCGGAACGGGGGGACGGGGACACGGACACACCCACACCGACCCCGACCCCTCCGCCACGGGCGCACCCCGTTACCCTCCAGCTTCCTCCCGGCCACCGTAGCTCACCCCGCTCCCACATCCCGCCACGCCCCCGGAGTGACGTCACACCCCCGCGCAGTCCCCTCCTTGGCTCTTAAAGGGGCCGCGGCGCCGCCCGCAGGAAGCACACGGCAGAGGCGGCTCGGGGAGGACCGGGAACCTCCGGCGGTTTATTGGGGGGGGGGGGGGGGGATGGAGCAGCCGCTGGGCCCGGGGCTCGGCCGGGGCCGTGGTGCCTCTCACTGTCTCTTCTCCGCTTCCCGCGCCAGGTTCAGGGCTGCTCCGGAGGCTGCGGGGGACACGGGCACGGTGTCAGAGCCACCAAGCGGGACCCTGGGGCGAGCCCACCCTGGGCACGCGGTGCCACCTCGTTCCCTCCCGCTCCTGCTGCAGCTCCTGCCCTCGCCGGGATTGGTGGGGGGGATGTTGAATGGGAGCCCAGGCTGTCACCAGCACGTTGGGGCCAAGCAGGGTACACGTGGGTTGGGGGTCTGGCTACGGAGAAGCAGGAGGGAAAGCGCCTGCTCTACACAAGCTGAGGGAGCAAGCGGCGGTTGTGTGTCAGCCACACCACAGCCTGGCAGAGCTGGAGCTCTGGCCAACACCAACGCGGCTGCAGCCGCCTGCGGGATGCGGCCAAGCGGCCGCTTGGGCTGGCACAGAACGGCCCTGCTCCCTGCAGCGGCAGCGGGAGCCGCGGCTCTTTACATACAGACAAACTGAGCTGTGGAGCCACCTCGGCCGCCAGCCGGGCTCGGCTGCTGATCAGGGTCTGCAGGACTGGACCGTGAGGCACGGAGAGAAGAGAGAGAATTAGAGCGAGGGGAGAGCTCAACCCCTGCTCGGCTCCTGCCGCCACGGGAGGACAGGGCTGCGAGCCCAGCATCGCGGACAGGAGGATGCTGGCCAGTCATGCAGATAAGAGCTGCTCACATCCCAGAGGAACTGGGCCGTGCTCTGGGGGGAATCGCCTGCCCCAGGCACGGAGCAGGGTGACAAACCCCCATTACCTTCTCTGGTGACACTGGAGGCTGCGTCCAGGGCGCTGGTGCTGAGGTTGCCCAGCACACTGTCCACGGTCCGGTGATGCCTGAGGAACCAGGGCCGGATGACGTTCTGGTATAGCACCTGTGACCCGTTCCAGGGCACGGGGGCCATGCACCACAGCAAGAACAGGCACTGTGGGGAGGAGAGATGCTCTAGAGCTGGATGATGGCAGGGCAGGGGGTGAGCAAGGCAGCCCCCAAGGATGGCAGCAGGGGCAGGCCAGCAGCTGAGCTGCTCCGGTTTCCCCTAGGTGACCCAAAGCCAGTTGCTCAATGGAGGTACCAGGACCTCGGCTGGCTGCAGAGAGCTCTGTGCTGGACTGCAGGCCCACTGTGGCCCCACCACGGCCACCACCACTGTCCTGCCAACGGGACAGAGCCCACCACGCTTGGTTCCTCCAAGTTTAGCCACTGGGTGAGAGGAGTCTGGCCCCAGCAGTTCCCGGTACCTTCCCAGCGTAGTAGAAGGGGAACCAGTAGAGGAAGATGTCAGAGAAGAACTCAGCCACGCTGAAGACGCCATACACCACCCAGTACGTCAGCCACGTGGTGTCATCCTCCTTGCTGGAGCTCTCGATGGCTTTGATGCTGTGGCGGGAGAGGGGAAGGGCACTGCTGCTGCAGTCCTGCTGCCAGGGTGGGCACTTCCTTCCCAAATCCTCTGAACCCTGGAGCAAACCTGCCTATTGGATGCTGCCGCCCCAAGCTGGGCTCGTGCCAGTTCCCAGCATTTTCAGGAAGGTCTCAAGAGCTTCCCAGCTACAAACGCCTGCTCATTTGTCGGGAGACCCTCAGCTAAGGGTCGGGAAAGCTCTCCAGACTTACGAGACGTATGCAGGGTAGGCGAAGCCAATGAGGTTGCAGAGCAGCGAAGCGCCATAGCCGAACACGAGGTACAGCCCCAGGAACGCCGCAGAGCCTGCCCGGGCACAGAAAGGGTGCTCATGTACCTGCCAGCACCAGGATGGCGAGAGGAGACCCCAGCTCTGTCTGCAGAGCAGGCTTCTCATCCCAGGAGTGAGAAGAGGCGCATGCGGGACCCTCCAGCAGGGAATAACGACCACTCCCAGTTAACTCCAGTATGGCCCTCTCCCTCAAGGGAGCCACAACCCAGACCTGTCACTGCCTGTCCCCTCCCTGGCCTGGAAGGGACTTCACCACAGCAAACTCACACCACTTTCAACCCATCACCAGCATGGACCCGAGCCAAGGCTGCAGAGACGTTAACACCCAACTACAGTCCAAAGTCAAAGCACGGCACTGCTCCACCACGTGCCAGGGCTCAAACCACGCGGCATCTTGTAGGAGCTGCTCAGCAGGCCAAGGACGAGCCTTGCTGATGGGAGCCAAGTGCCCAGGAGCAGCCCTGCTGCCAGAGCCTGCGTCTCCTGCTCCCTGTGCACACCTCCTGCACACATCTGTGCTCAGCAGCCCCTATTCGTTGAGGATTCAGCCCCCTGAGAAGCAGCAATCCCATCCCAATTCCCTGTGATTCAACTCAATTATCGAAGTTAAATGCAAGCCAAGGCTTGGGTCATTTGGAGCCTGCCCAGCACTCAGACCCTTGCAGAAGGCAGCGGTGGAGGGGGGGAGCTGGGGCTGCTGAAATCATGGTGCTATGAAGAGCCCCCGCTCACTTAGAAAGAGACCCTGAAAGAGCAGAGAGCAGGAAAGCAGCCTGGGGACACAGAGCAGGGCTGAAGGCAGTGACTGTCACAGCACAGCAGTGTCCCCTCTACCCGATGTACGAATTCCTCCACCAAACTAAGCACCTTGCCCCAAAGCAGGACTTAACCTGTCTGTGCTGTGACCCAGAGGAAAGCCCTTGCTCGGGCTTGGAGGATGGGTTATCCTCGCTCTGCTCACTGCAGCGTTTCTGTGCCTTGCTCTGGCCC
The DNA here is from genome assembly GCA_039720435.1 of Amazona ochrocephala. NCBI lineage: Eukaryota > Metazoa > Chordata > Aves > Psittaciformes > Psittacidae > Amazona > Amazona ochrocephala. The sequence goes on from CM077885.1 coordinate 30,763,999, forward strand.
CTGGTGTGCAGTGGCTGTGGCTCCAGGCATGAATGGTGCTTTGGGTCTTTCCCAGGAGCAATGTGGCTTTTGGAAGCACTCGCAAAGCTCCCTCCAAGGAAAACCAACAGGAAGGTTCAGGCAGCGCTGGGTTTCAGTCCCCCAAGAGCCTTAGAAGGGGTTTAATTGGCTCAGTTTAGCCCCCAGACACATGTATATAAAAGCAAAAAGCCAAGTGAAAGGCTTTGCTTACAAAGAAGAGCTGCTGAGTGGGGCGGCCGGGCTCGTCCCATGGTTCCTGTCCCAGCAAGGAGCGTGAGCAGTGACATGAGCCAGCCCTGAGCCTTGGGAAGCAAACACTGTCCTCTCTGGGATCACTTTTACCCAGCCAAAGCCACTGCATGGCTGAGCCGGCTGCGCTGCTCCGGGGACAGGCAAGATGGGCTCCAGACTGCAGCCCATGGGTGCTACTGGCTCTAGAGATGCAGAACTGGCCCTGCTGGGTCCAAACACAAATGAGGAACTGCTGCAGAGGGGGGGAAGGAGAAATCAGGTATTTGTAGTTTAGCAGCAGCTTCTCCTTCCCAGGACAGGCACCGAGAACGAGGGACCATCACCGACGGACGTGGTGCCTCTGCTCTTCCCTACCCCTAGAAGCCCATCACCCCCAAGCGCAACCAAAGCCCTGGCGCTGGTTTGCTCAGAGGGTGCCCGTCCCCATGCCCTGCACCCAAACAGAACCTGCCCACCGCGGCACGTGCCCCATGGACCCCTTTTCCTCTGGGAGCAGGAAAACAAGCGACGTGGCGGGTAAAGGGCAGAGGAGGCGCCCGGCGGCACGCGGGGGGGTTCCGGGGTGCGGGTTTGCACCCGCCGAAGGCAAGGACGGACACGGGCAGCCCCGGCCCCCTCCCAGCGCGGCCCCGCAGCCCCCGACCCCCTGCCCCTGTCCTTGCCCCCCAGAGTCCAGAGCCGCGGTGAGGGGCGCCCCAGGAAGGAGGAGGGACCCTCGGAGACCGCGCCACACGGGAGCGGAGCCGGGGAGAGGGGGGGGGACACCGCCGGCACGGGATGCCGGAGCTCCCGGTCGCACCTGTGGCCAGGTAGAGCCGCCGGACGCCGGTGCGGGCCTCCAGGCGGCCCAGGAGGTCCCCGAGCGGCCCGGGGCGATCGAGGAAGCGCTGCAGGCGCTGCGGCACCGTGCCCATGGCGGCTGCGGCGGCTCCGGTCCGACCGCCCCCCCCCCCCCCCCCCCGCTGCCCCGAGGCTGCGGCGACGGCGGCGGGCGGGGCGGGGCGGCGCTGTCGCCATGACAACGCCCGCTCAACACTCGCGGCATCGATGGCGGCGCTGCCGAGGCCGCTCCCGGTGCTGATGGAGGCCGCGGTGATGGCCGCGGTGATGGCCGCGGTGGTGGTGGCCGCCGCCCCGCTGGGCTCCGCCGATCCCCACGTCTACATGAGCAGCTGGGCCGTGCGGGTGGAAGTGGGGCCGCGGGAGGCCCAGGGCCTGGCCCGCCGGCACGGGCTGCTCTGCCTGGGCCAGGTGCGGCGGCAGCGATGGGGCAGCGATGGGGCAGCGATGGGGCAGTGATGGGGCAGGCAGTGTCCACAGTGCCCCGCTGCGCTCGTCCTCTTCTCCTTGTCCCCACCATGGGTCCCAAGCGCGACACCAGTTTAGGGTTAGAATGGGGCATTTGGTTACTCCCTCAGGTGGTTTTAAGCCACTGGAAGCAGATTAAAGGATGAGTGCAGTGGGGGCGAACATTGCCAATGGCCTCTGTGTGTGCACGGGTGAGAGGGGAGACCCAAAGGGCACCCGCAAACCTGCCCTGGTTCCAGGTGATGCTCTCTGCTGGTCCTGCCACGTACAACTCCTTAACCGTCTGTACGGTCCCTACCGCCCATATAGAGCAAGCACACAGGTCCAAACGTTGTTGTGATCTCTTACCACAGCTCTTTTTGCCTGCAGGTGATGGAGGGAGAGCCTTATTATCATTTCAAACACCGAGGCACAAGGCAGAAAGCCTTAAGCAGACACTGGGGCTGGAATATGCGCCTGACAAAAGAGCCAAAGGTAGGGAGGAATCGGTTGCAGGAACCCAGGCTCTGGTGCTGGGCAGGCTCTGCCTGCGCCAACAGTGCCGCTTCCTGCCCAGGTCCTCTGGTTTGAGCAGCAGACCGTAAAGAGGCGCACAAAGAGAAGCGTCAGTGTGGTGCCAACAGATCCCTGGTTCCATAAGCAGTGGTACATGGTGAGATTTTGCTGCTTTCTAATCCTCAAGCAAATAAATCACCTCCCCAGCAGGACTGATGCTGGCAGTGATGAGGCAGCAGAATTGTCCCTGAGGGTCACCCACAGCCCAGGGGCTGAGCAGATTTAATCCATTCTCCAGAATAACGACGTTAATCCCGACCTGAACATCCTCACTGCTTGGAGCAAAGGGTACACCGGGCTGGGGGTCGTGCTGACCATCCTGGACGATGGGATCGAGAAGGATCACCCAGACCTGTCTGCCAACTATGTAACTGAGTGGGGCTGTTGCCAGGGGAGGGGGGGTGCTGGTGCCTTCATCCCTCCCGTGGGGCTTTGCAGTGGGAACTCAGCCTCTCCGTGGCTGGATCAAAAGGTTTTGTCCTGCAGTGAACTTGCACATCAGGGAAACGCTTGAACTTGTACCCATTGCCCCCAGTGCAAAGGCAGTAGAGCTGGTAAACCTTCCTGTGCTCCGAGAGAGGACAGGTAAATCTTATCTGTCATTTATAGCAACAGCATTTCAGTGCCTTGTAGTTCCTCTCCTAACTGCATGGGCAGTAAGGCTCGCCCTCAGGTGAGTGACCATGCCGGGGTTCCTCACCGAAGGTGAGCTTGGACATGGTGATGCAGTACAGCAATGTGCGAAGTTATGTTCCTTTAGCAAAACCCCTTTTCCAACCTCTCCGGGTTAACCCAGTGCAGTTGCTGGGTGTGAAGGTGTCCCCCCCACCTCCAGGCCAGGCAGGGTGATCCACGCTGCCAGGCGCTGGGCACAGCACCAGGCAGCTGTGTCAAGCTGTCACAGCCCATACAGAAAGGCAGTTTGCTCATGCCAGTCCCTCCTTCTGCAACAGGACCCTTTGGCAAGTTATGACTTCAACAGCAATGACCCTGATCCCCAGCCCAGGTACACCACCGGGGAAGAGAACTGGTGAGTCCTGCCCACCACCCTGTGCTGGGTGCTTTATCTCTCCATGGCCAGGGCTGCCCCAGGCCCCTTTGCCCCTCACCCGGGAGAGCTCGGAGGGTAACTCTGCCCCTCAGGCATGGAACACGCTGTGCAGGACAAGTGGCAGCTGCAGCCAACAACCGGATCTGTGGAGCAGGCGTTGCGTACAGCGCCAGCGTTGGAGGTGAGCCATTGCCCCAGCGCGCTGCAGGGACAAAGGTTGATCTGGCACTCGGGGAAGGGACACATGGCCCCAGGCAGAGCTGCTCTGTGAGGAGCCAGGTTCTCACTGGGAAGCAGAGGGTGCTGTGGTCTCTTCATCAGGGACTGTAGTGACAGAGCAATCCCAGGCACGGCTCCAGGTTGGGCAGGGAAGAGATTCAGAGCAGCCCTGCAGAGAAGGACTTGGGGGTGTTGGTCAATGAGACAATGACCATGAGCCGGCTGCAGTGTGCACTTGCAGCCCAGAAACCAACCTCATCCTGGGCTGCATCAAAAGGAGCGTGACCAGCAGGGCGAGGGAGGTGATCCTGCCCCTTTACTCTGCTCTGTGAGACCTCACTTGGAGCACTGTGTGCAGTTCTGGTGTCCTCAACATAAAAAGGACATGGAACTGTTGGAACAAGTCCAGAGGAGGCCATGAGGATGATCAGGGGATGGAGCACCTCCTGTATGAAGATAGGCTGAGAAAGTTGGGGCTGTTCAGCCTGGAGAAGAGAAGGCTGCGTGGAGACCTCATAGCAGCCTTGCAGTATCTGAAGGGGGCATATAGGGACACGGGGAGGGACTCTTCATTAGGGACTGTAGTGATAGGACAAGGGGTAACGGGTTCAAACTTTAACAGGGGAAGTTTAGATTGGATATGAGGAAGAAATTCTTTACTGTGAGGGTGGTGAGGCACTGGAATGGGTTGCCCAGGGAAGTTGTGAATGCTCCATCGCTGGCAGTGTTCAAGGTGGGGTCGGACAGAGCTTTGGGTGCCATGGTTTAGTGGGAGGTGTCCCTGCCCATGGCAGGGGGGTTGGAACTGGATGATTGTAAGGTCCTTTCCAACCCAAACCGTTCTATGGGTCTATGACAGGGCAAGAGGTGATGAGTTTAGACTGAAACAGGGGAAGTTCAGGTTAGAGATAAGGAAGAAGTTCTTTACTGTGAGGGCGCTGAGGCGCTGGCACAGGGTGCCCAAAGTGGTAAATGCTGCACCCCTGGCGGTGTTCAGGGCCAGGTTGAATAGAGTCTTAGGCAACGTGGTGTAGGCTGAGGTGTCCCTGCCCGTGGCAGAGGGGCTGGAACTGGATGATCTTAAGGTCTTTTCCAACCCAAACCATTCTATGGTGTCACTGCACACCCAGTCACAGCACGGGGCTCAGCTCCCAGGGGGTTTAACACCCACCACAAGCTCCCCTGTGGGAGCGAGTAGGGCAAATGGGGTTATAAGCTGGGAGAACTCACAGGGCTTAATTGCAAAGAGCTTAACAGGGAGCTTTGGGAAACAGCTTCCAGCCTGTAGGAACCTGATCTCCTTAGGGCAGCATCACAATAAGGGTGTTCAAGGCAACAGGGAGGTGGGGGATGAAGTGGGCTTGGTGAGATGCCCCTCAACCCTTACATGGCTGTGGCATGCGGGAGGCTTCTGTCCACCGCCTCCCAAGTGCTGCTGTGTCTTTGACACTGCTGCTCCTCACCCTGGCCCTGCAGGCGTGCGGATGCTGGATGGTCCCATCACAGACATGGTGGAGGCTCAGTCCCTCAGCCTGCGTCCCCAGCACATCCACATCTACAGTGCCAGCTGGGGCCCCATGGATGATGGGAAGACCGTGGATGGGCCAGGCCTGCTGGCTGCAGCAGCCTTCCACAGAGGGGTCAAAAAAGTAAGCTTGGTGCTGGCCTTGGCAACCTCACTGGTGTGAGGACTCCCTGCTGATCCCCCTCTATCTCCCCCCTCCCAGGGACGGGGTGGTCTCGGCTCCATCTTCATTTGGGCCTCTGGCAACGGTGGCATCAACTATGACAACTGCAACTGCGATGGGTACGCCAACAGCATCTACACTCTGTCAGTGGGCAGCGTGCTGGCAGGTGGCCAGAGGCCCTGGTACAGTGAGGGTTGCTCTGCCATCCTCACCACCGCCTACAGCAGTAGGACCACGAGCAAGGCGCAGATTGTGAGTGCCAGACACCCATTCCCAGCACAGAGAGGGCTCATTTGAGCCCTCTTTACCGGGGGGGGGGGCTTTATTAGGATGTCTGCATCAGACCCCAAACTCATGAAGGGACCCACAGGGAGCATTTACTGAAGTTGACTCCATCCAGTCCTGTGCTCGGCTCCAGCAGCAGTGCTGAGACCCCTCTCTCCCCTCAGGTAACCACCGACCTGCACCACCGCTGCACCGACAAGCACACGGGCACCTCCGCCTCAGCCCCGCTGGCTGCAGGAATCATTGCCCTCGCGCTGCAGGCCAAGTAGGTGAGGTCGTGGCAGTGGGACAGTTCCCAGAGGGAGCCTGGTGCCTCACCAGGACCCTTCAGGGACAAGGAACGGGGACTTCGCTAGCGGGGAGGTTTGGGGGTGCAGAGCTGAGGGCTCCCCAGGCTCTGGTGGGACACTGCTGGAGAGCAGGCAGAGGCAGGAGGAGAGGTGTCCTCTGGAGGTCTCTCTTGCTCCCATTGGAGCACTGAAGGATTTTTGTGCAAGGGGGACCAGCTTGGACCCAGACAGCTAACTTATCCATGTCGGAAGAACCAAATCTCACCCTTGAAAGCTAACCCAAAGCAGAGCCTTCGGTCCCAAGTCTTCCTTGCTTCCAGCCCAGCACTGACCTGGCGTGACCTGCAGCATCTTGTCATCAGGACCTCCAATCCTGCTCACCTGCAGGCAGAAGACTGGGCTACGAACGGGGCCGGACGCAAGGGTGAGCTGAGGGCTCAGCTGCTGCCTGCCCTGCCTGCTCCTGCTTCCTTTGCTTGGCTGTGGGGAGACACCCTGCCCCTCAAACCCCCACCAGCGGGCCTGGGGCAAGAGCCCCCAGTGCTCTCTCAGTGCAGAGGGGCTCGTACATCCTCTCTTGGGTGATATCTGCTCTTCAGTGAGCCACTACTATGGCTACGGGCTCCTGGACGCTGGGCTGCTGGTGGAGATGGCCAAGGCATGGACAGGAACTCAGCCTCAGCGGAAGTGCTCGGTCAAGGCTCTTCACGCACCCTGGTGAGGGATGATATTCCCTGGATCCAGCCTCATACAAACTCATGCAGGGACATTCCTATAGCAAAGTTGTGCCATGCCCATTGCAGGAACAGGCATTGCTTCCCAGAAAGCAGTGGCTACAGCACAGCTTCTGCTGTAACCACAGGGCTGTGCCTAGAGGGAAGGATGGCCATGGAGGCAGAAGAGATGCCCTTACCTCCATCTTGTACTTGATAGGAACATTGGCTCCAAGCTCACCGTCTCTACAGATGTTGTCTGCTCTGGGCGAGCCAAGCGCATCCGCTCCCTGGAGCATGTCCAGGTCCAGCTCTCTCTGAGCTACAGCCGCAGGGGAGACCTGGTGATCACCCTGACCAGCCCGCTGGGGACCAAGTCCACACTGGTGACCGTGCGGTAAGAGCACTCTGCACACTCACAGGGAGCACGCTGCACTAAGACTTGCCCGCTGCTGTGGGGCAGAGGGGGCTCCTCCTCTCACAGCCTCTCCTGGGGCCAAGGAGGCTCCCTTACACTGAAGTGGCCACTTCTGGCCCCCACATGGAGCAGGTCTCCATGCTCAAAACCCTTCTGTGGTCCCCATGGAGTCTTAGCAATGCCCTTTACACCAAGAGGAGGGTGACTGCAGCATCCCCTTGGGCTGCATTCCTCCCCTGCAGCCCCTGGGCTGTCACTCCTGGGTCTCTTCTCCTCCAGCCCGTACGACACCAGCCAGCAGGGATACAAGGACTGGACCTTCATGTCCACACACTTCTGGGACGAGAACCCAAATGGGACCTGGACACTTGAGCTAGAGAACAAGGGTGATGCCTATAACACAGGTGGGTGCCCAGTGAGAGTGAACCCCGCTTTCTAGGGTCCTGCAGTGCTTGGTCGTTGTTTCTTCTTCCTTCGTCCACTTCAGCAACTTGTTGGCTCATCTTCTTCCTGCTCCTTCTGGCCACCTGAGCCCTCTTCTTCTGCAGGGCCATGTTTGCTTTGAGAGCCTCTGGCCACCACACAGCCAGGAAGGGAGCATAGCTTGCTCTGCCCCACATAGCTCCAAAGCTTCCAGCCCCACATCCACCAGCCTGCAGATCCCAAAGGACGGGAACAAGCCACCATCAGCAGAGTCCTGTCCCTCCTGCCCGCAGGTCTGCTGACCAGCTTCATCCTGCACCTCTATGGTACAGATGAGGACATGTCAGCCCGGCGCTTTGCAGCATCTACCGTGGACAACTGCGTCAGGCGGGATGCACAGGGAGCGTGTAAAGGTGAGCATGGAGGGGATGGGGCTCTTGCCCCGTGGCCCCACCGCCCCATTCACCCACCTTCCCTCCACAGAGTGTGGCAGCTCCTTGTTCGCCCACCAGCGCTCCTGCCTGTCCTACTGTCCCCCCCGCTACTACAGCCGGAGCGCAGGCACCGCGCGCACAGCCCGTGTGTGTGCCAGCTGCCATCCCTCCTGCTACACGTGCCAGGGGGCAGCTGCCAACAACTGCACGGCCTGCCCCTCTGCCGGCACCTTCGATGAGCTCGCACACTCCTGCTCCTCTCCACCAGGCCTCCCCTCCAAGGAGGGGCTGCAGGGCCACCTGCTCCCTGTCCTCATCGGCTGCAGCCTGGTCCTCTCAGCCATCCTCTATGTCACGTACCGCGTGGCCTTTTGCATTGTGAAAGGGAGCTCCTGCTGTCCCTGGGTTGGAAGAGCAGTGTGACACCAGCCTGGGCTGCAGGGGCACAAGCAGCTGGATCCCAGCCTGGGACAGAGCTGCCCTCGCCTGGCTCCTGAAATAAACTGGTTGGTGCCTTTCCGAACAACTCTGTCCCAACAGTGACCTTCCTGTGCTTGGGCTGATCCCATCCCGTGTCCAGCTCCATCCGTGGGCAGACACAGGGGTGTTGGATTCCCTCCCTACCTGGCTCATCCCCCCCAGGGACCAGACCCATCCAGAGGGACCTGGCCTGGCGCGCTGCTGTAGGGAGCTATTTCCAGCCAGGCTGGGAGCCCTGTGCCCTTTCCCAGGCACAGAGGGCCACGGGGAGGAGGAGATGTGACTTCTCTCCAAACAGCTGCACCCGCACGAGCGCAGCCAGCTCCTCCAGCACAAAGCCAGCCATGAGCTCATGCAGCTTCTGTCAGAGCGGAGGCAACGAGCCCAAACCCTTGCTGGGGGAGGACAGCCTGGACCTACAATGCAGAGCACGGGGCACCCTGGTTCTCGGTTACTGACAGCCTCTAGTACTTAAACAGGGTCTCAGGAGCCTGGCGCTCATCCACAGGGAGCCCTGAGAAACAGGCACACTCATAGCAGGGCTGCAAGAGGGGGCTTGCAGGCTCTGTGGGACACAGGGGCTCCATCAGCACAGCCCAGGGCAGCCCCCCCTTCCCTAGATGGGGACACACACTCACCCCTTTCCCCAGGACAGGGGGAGCAGGCACCAGCCTCACAACGTTCCCCTCAAGATGCCAGCTGGCCCTTCCAGGGGTTACAGGCACCAGGGGGGATATGAGACACTCCCAGGCCCCTTCTCTCTGCCGCATCTCAGCCCAACAGTGGCCAAGACCCCCCTGGATCCCTTCTGTTCTCCCTTCAGGGTCTCTTTGCACATGGAACAACCAAAGAGAAGCCCAACCAGCCACAGTGCACGAGAAGGGGGGGTCTTTTATAGAGTGGAGGCACCTTTCTGGCCCTAATCACCCTAAGGTGCTTTCACCTGCATTCCAGAGCACCTACATCACCCAGGCTCTACTGGGACCAGCTGGGGAGCTCAGTATAGGGCCTCAGCTGATCACAGGGCCAGTCTCTGGCTCTTGACGGTGAGTTACCCGATGTCCTGAGCACCCTCCCGGGCTGGCGGCTGCCACTTTAGGGCACCCGAGGGCACCCACCCTGGGATACCCCCCAGGCCCATGCCCGGCGCAACCATTCCCGCAGCATCCCCAGCACTTCCCATCCCTGCGTGGGCCCCATGGGAGCACGCGCCAGGCTGGGGGTTGGGTTACGGGCGAGGGGGCTCTGGCACAGGGAGGGACCCGCTCGCCTCCTCCGGAAGGGAGATAAGCGGCAGGGCCCGACCCCGGGGAGGCAGAGCCTGGCTGGGGTCCACCGCGGCACCCGGGACACGGTGCGGAGCGGGCGCATGGGGACACGGGATGGGGGTGGCACCGACACCCCGGGCCGGGCGCCAGGAGGGGGCACGCAGCAAACGAGGTGACAACGACGTTTATTTTCTGCATGAAAAATAAATTACCACCCTCCTCCATCCCCCCCCCCCCCAAATCCACCCCAAGGACAGCGCTTTGCCCGGCACACGGCCGCGAGCAGGAGCGGGGTGGGGGGGTCCCTGCAGACCCCTCCGCAGCCATGGGAAGGGTTTGGTGCCCGGCAGGAGCACCCCCAGCCCCGCGGTCCTGCGCCCCCCCCCAGGCGCTGCGGCCGGGCGGGGGGGGGATGCTCAGGGCGGCCGGGGCTGGGGGCAGTGCCGGGCTGCCTCCCGCACCAGCCGCTCCTCTCGGGGTGTCCACGGCCGGGCGTAGCCGTCGTCCTGCAGCAGGATGCGGTTGAGGGTGCGCTCGTAGTTGACGTGCCGCCTCGCCATGAGCACGTACTCGCCGCCCTCCCGCAGCGCGGGGCAGCCGCAGGCGTTGGGCACCCACACGTACTCCCTGCGCAGCAGCGGGGAGCGGTGCCGGTACCGCGCTGTCACCTCCACCTCGTAGCGCGTCTCCTGCCCCACCAAGCGCCGAGCCAGGATCCGGGCCTGGAACACTGCGGGGCGAGGCGCGGGGCGCCCTGAGCCGGGCACGGGCCTCACCCCTCCGATGTCCCGGCCCCAGCCCCTCCCCACCGCTGGCGCTCACCGAAGTCGCTCTGGCAGAAGTGGCGGATGCGCTGCGAGCGGCCCTTGGGGCTGCGGCACCTCCCGCATGGCCCTGCAGGGGCAAAGCTGCAGCGGTTCGGAGGGGAAAAGGGGCGCAGGAGCCACAAAACCCCCTCCTGCGGTGCTGGGAGGGAGCATTGAGGGCCCCATAAGGCAACAGGGGTCACACCGGGCCCCTGAGAGGGGGGGAGAGCTAAGTCGGGGGCCCCCATCTCATTTCTATCCTTGGGGCTCTCTGGGATGCTCTGCACAGCAGAGCCCTGGAGCACGGGGGGGCTGCAGGCACCTGCGGAGACCTCGGCCCAGCCAGGGGGGCTCCTCGCTGGTGGCTCCGTGGCGGAGCTCCGGGGCTGGGGCAGCAGAACTGGGGCTCCCGGGGGCTCCTGGGGCAGGGGGGTGCCAGCCCCTCGGGGCTGGGGCTGCCGCAGGGGGCTGGAGTTGCCGTGGCCGGGCTGGGGGTGCCCACGGGGCAGCCAGAACTCGTACTCGATGCCAGGGTTGGGCTCCTGCAGTAGGACCTGCGCAGGCAGGGGCAGGGCTAAGGGCAGCGATGGGGGACCGGGGATGGATGCCCCTGGTCCCTGCACCAGCCCTGCCCTCACCATCACTTGCAGATCCTCATCGGTGGGGCCAGGGGCCTCCAGGCTCTCGGTGCCATCGGGGGTCCGGGTGTAGCGTAGCCGGGTGCCAGCTGCTTCGTACTGCCCCGGCCAGGCGATGGACCAGTCCCCATTGAGCACATAGCGCCCATCACTCTTCATCAGGGCTGTGGGAGGGAGCATGTCTGAGGCCCAAGCACCGCTGGGCCCTGGGACCCCTGCGCTAGGCAATGGCTGGGTCCCCACCGAAGGCCTCTCCCCGAGCTGGGAGGGCAGCGTGGGCTGGGAGAGCCGCGGTCGGGGCTTACGGGAAATCTGCTTCCCTGCACGATCTTGGCTCCCATCCCGAGCCAAACCCTGGTGTGCAAACTGCCCCCGAGCCCCCGGTCCTGGTCCCAGTGGGGGACAGGGACCCAACTGCACTGAGAGGGGCACTGGGGGGCCTGGGGATTCCAGTCCTGGCCCTGCTCCAGTGTAGGCAGCCAGGGCTTTGCGGTCGGAAGATGTCGTGCTGTAACGAAAAGACAGGGCCCCTCCCCAGATCTTAGCTCGAGACGTAAGCAGACGGATGTGACGTTGTAAACTAAAGCTATATAATGCGGTGTCACTCTGCAATAAACGCCATTTGCCGTCTACCACATTGGTGTCTGCGTGCTAATGGACCCGCGATCGCGAGTAGGTGATTGCCTGTGCCGACCCTAAACCAGGCCACCGTGCCTCAGAGAGGCAGCAAGTGGTGCCGAAACCCGGGAATCTCGCCTGGAGTGGCGTTCGGCGGCCGGAGCGGCGGGTCCAGCCCGGCGGGGAGGACGCTCCCAGACCTTCAGGGACGATGGAAGCCCTAATGAAGGTTGTATCAGAATGGGGTATTGATCGCAAAGATTCTATTCTCGCTGTTGCGAGACTTTTGCAGATCGGGGTCATTGACCCGGCGGTGGATATTCTCCACCCAGAAGCGTGGGCTAAATGCACCACAGTATTAGCCGAGGAGACAATGTCCTCGGGTTGTGGGAAATATTTTAAGTTGTGAGGGAAAGTTAAACAAGCTCTGCAAAAGGCCATGCAGGAGCGGGATATCTGGAGGGTGGCGAGGGACTGTCTGTCAGTTACCCCCAAATTGGGAGTTGGGGCAGCCACGCAGACTCCGCGCCCACCAGATGATGGCACTTTTACCGAGTCTAAAGACTCGCGGGAGGGCGCTATACCTCCCGATTCCCAGAACCCCGACCCGCTTGCGGAGGGACAAAACCGCGCAAAATCCTTCTGGGGCGGGCTTGCTGAAGAGGCCAGGAGTGCCGCGGAGAAATCAGAGCCCAAAGACGCCTGGGCCGGACAACCGCACTGTGCGCCCCAAGATGGCGCCGAGCGGCTGAGGGAAGGGCGGGGCAAACACGCCCCAAGCGGGAACAAGGAGGAAGCGCTGGCACTAACAAGCACGGATAAACAGGAGGGGAGGGAAGCGCGAGTACGGGGCGGACAGCCAATCAGAGCGACCGTCCGGAAATATGCCCTTGTAAGGCACACGCCCCCCCCACTGACAGGCGGGGCGAGCAGAGGGGGGGGAAGCCCGCCTGCAAGGGAAGCGGGCGGGGCCGGAGCCCGAGTAACAGGCGGGGCGAGTCAAGGGGGGGGGGAAAGGCCCGCCTGCAAGGGGGGTGGGCGGGGTCGGAGTGAAGAAAAAGCACGGCCCCCCCCAATCAAAAAGCAATTCGTATAAGTCTATTAAACCAGATCTTCAGAATAAAACTAATGAAAATTGTGAGTTTTTGTCCATAGGACCACATCATCGGACACCCCCGCAGCCTGTACACTCTGATACCAAGCGTCCCGTCCACTCCAAAGCCGAGCATTTGGTCCAAGCCTGAGAATTCTACACCAGCAGAATTCAGACAGCGGCAAATTAGCATCCGTGGGAGGGGGCGGTAATGCCTTTGTGTGATTCTTATTCTGATATCTTGCACTATATTAATTTACTGTGTCTTAAACCAGCACTACAAAAAGACTGCTACAGGGCTATATTCTTTGTCAACTGAACACATACAAAAGATACAGCTCTCCTTAACCAAGTACTACAGCCTGCCCTCAGATACATCTCCTTCAAGGGAATTTATGTGAGATTCAAGCATCTCATTGCTAGGATTTTTGCCTTGAGAACTCACCGCTTTAACAGGTGAAATACACAAACCAACTCTAGACACTAATGCAAGTGACGCGCTTGCCTTCCAGAGCACACACTTCTGGAAGTCCTTCAAGAAGCAGACCCATTCTCTTCTTTCAGAAAATCTTCATGCAAAGAATAGCTTCATCTGCGTGTCCTAATCATAAATAAAATAAAATAAGCCAGCCATAAAGGCTAGATTAATATTAGGTTTGGACATGTTGCTATTACTATTTGGAGAGCCACAGAGACCAACACACAGCACTCTCACATACACACACAAGCCTTTCCACTAGTTAGAAAGGATTTTCTCCTGCAAAAGATTTGTAGAAAGAACAACGTTCAGACAAGAGGAAGGGGAGTTAAAACCCAGCCTCCTATATGCTAATAAATAAACTGCTCTATTGCAAGATTCAGATCAAAGGTTTAAAAAGGCAAAATTATGCTACTATTAGAGAATATCAAAATATTACTGTTATCTTCACAAGTGGCATATATGCAAAATGCAGTCGCACAATAATGCCTAGGCAGATAGAGAGCAACACTAAGTCTGCCGACTAAAAGTGAACGATATACCCATTTTAGTTTTCTGTCTAGTCTTTTGGCATTTGTGTGATTCTTATTCTGGGGAGTAGGATGATTTGTACACAAAATTCATTGATTAAGTGTAAATATTTGTAAAAACACAGACTGTTCATCCTGTTTTGGAACATACCCACTTGGCGTTCTTAGCAGGAACTAACCAACTACTTGTTTGTGGTATTGTTTTGTTTGCATAAGGATGTTTTTTCCTTTCTGGGATCTGTCCTGTGCATCTCCCTTTCCCTGTCGCTTGACCGAGGGAGATCCCTTGAGTGTTATTTTGCTAATTGCAGTCCGTCGGATTGTTCCCTATAGTATGGTCAGGCAGACTATCAACCGCAATTGCTTCGCAATAGGGTGGCATAACACTATAACAAAGCCAATAGTGCTTAGTCAAATTTGGGTGAGCTTGTTTCAACCATTGAAAAGTGGCTTTGAGAATGTACCCATTTAGTGTCACCTTTTAGTATTTATTGTAAAGACAAAATAAGGCAAGTATATTGTGTTTTATAGTCTTGTTGTGATATTTATATACTAAAAGCTAAATACATGTAAGTATGTTTATGTTTTTGACTGGCCCTTGTAAACCTTTCATAGATGCAGGCCATTCCTTCCAATGCAGGCTGGCCACCTGCATTGGAACGAGTGTGCATTTCTGCCAGTATAAAAGCCCAAGCCTCATGCGATGTGAGGGAGGCAGAGCCTCTGCGGGGACGCCCGCTGAGATTGAGCCTGCCACCCTGCACTGTAATGATGCTGCTCGGAGCTGGTTTCTTGATTGTCTTCACAGGGTCATTGCAACTACATTTTATATGTATGACCATGTAGTGGGAGTAATGATTGCATTTTGTGTTTCACATGTTGTAGTTGTGTGGAGTGTGTTTGTGGGATCCCATGAATGTGTGTGTATGTGTGTGTCTGTTGAGGGCAGACAGTGTTCTGTGTATTTTTTGTTATTGGGTGAATGTAAAAGTTTTTAATGGGTAGCAGATTAACATTTTGGGCAAGAAAGGGTTAATGCAGAGGTGCTGCTGCCAGCAGGAATTTATGGCTGCTGCTCAGCAGGCTGGCAGCTGTAGCTGCTGCTGGGCAGGCAGGCATTTGTAGCTCCTGCCGAGCAGTACTGCTTAGTGTGTTTAAGGTAACCTAGGGGAGAATCCAAGCTTTACCAACCTCCGAAGGCAATGACGGACACGGGCACCCCCGGCCCCCTCCCAGCGCGGCCCCGCAGCCCCCGACCCCCTGCCCCTGTCCTTGCCCCCCAGAGTCCAGAGCCGCGGTGAGGGGCGCCCCAGGAAGGAGGAGGGACCCTCGGAGACCGCGCCACACGGGAGCGGAGCCGGGGAGAGGGGGGGGACACCGCCGGCACGGGATGCCGGAGGTCCCGGTCGCACCTGTGGCCAGGTAGAGCCGCCGGACGCCGGTGCGGGCCTCCAGGCGGCCCAGGAGGTCCCCGAGCGGCCCGGGGCGATCGAGGAAGCGCTGCAGGCGCTGCGGCACCGTGCCCATGGCGGCTGCGGCGGCTCCGGTCCGACCGCCCCCCCCCCCCCCCCCCCGGTGCCCCGAGGCTGCGGCGACGGCGGCGGGCGGGGCGGGGCGGCGCTGTCGCCATGACAACGCCCGCTCAACACTCGCGGCCGCGACGGCGGCGGGCGGGGCGGGGCGGCGCTGTCGCCATGACAACGCCCGCTCAACACTCGCGGCATCGATGGCGGCGCTGCCGAGGCCGCTCCCGGTGCTGATGGAGGCCGCGGTGATGGCCGCGGTGATGGCCGCGGTGGTGGTGGCCGCCGCCCCGCTGGGCTCCGCCGATCCCCACGTCTACCTGAGCAGCTGGGCCGTGCGGGTGGCAGTGGGGCCGCGGGAGGCCCAGGGCCTGGCCCGCCGGCACGGGCTGCTCTGCCAGGGCCAGGTGCGGCGGCAGCCATGGGGCAGCGATGGGGCAGCGATGGGGCAGTGATGGGGCAGTGATGGGGCAGGCAGTGTCCACAGTGCCCCGCTGCGCTCGTCCTCTTCTCCTTGTCCCCACCATGGGTCCCAAGCGCGACACCAGTTTAGGGTTAGAATGGGGCATTTGGTTACTCCCTCAGGTGGTTTTAAGCCACTGGAAGCAGATTAAAGGATGAGTGCAGTGGGGGCGAACATTGCCAATGGCCTCTGTGTGTGCACGGGTGAGAGGGGAGACCCAAAGGGCACCCGCAAACCTGCCCTGGTTCCAGGTGATGCTCTCTGCTGGTCCTGCCACGTACAACTCCTTAACCGTCTGTACGGTCCCTACCGCCCATATAGAGCAAGCACACAGGTCCAAACGTTGTTGTGATCTCTTACCACAGCTCTTTTTGCCTGCAGGTGATGGAGGGAGAGCCTTATTATCATTTCAAACACCGAGGCACAAGGCAGAAAGCCTTAAGCAGACACTGGGGCTGGAATATGCGCCTGACAAAAGAGCCAAAGGTAGGGAGGAATCGGTTGCAGGAACCCAGGCTCTGGTGCTGGGCAGGCTCTGCCTGCGCCAACAGTGCCGCTTCCTGCCCAGGTCCTCTGGTTTGAGCAGCAGACCGTAAAGAGGCGCACAAAGAGAAGCGTCAGTGTGGTGCCAACAGATCCCTGGTTCCATAAGCAGTGGTACATGGTGAGATTTTGCTGCTTTCTAATCCTCAAGCAAATAAATCACCTCCCCAGCACGTAAGCAGGACTGATGCTGGCAGTGATGAGGCAGCAGAATTGTCCCTGAGGGTCACCCACAGCCCAGGGGCTGAGCAGATTTAATCCATTCTCCAGAATAACGACGTTAATCCCGACCTGAACATCCTCACTGCTTGGAGCAAAGGGTACACCGGGCTGGGGGTCGTGCTGACCATCCTGGACGATGGGATCGAGAAGGATCACCCAGACCTGTCTGCCAACTATGTAACTAAGTGGGGCTGTTGCCAGGGGAGGGGGGGTGCTGGTGCCTTCATCCCTCCCGTGGGGCTTTGCAGTGGGAACTCAGCCTCTCCGTGGCTGGATCAAAAGGTTTTGTCCTGCAGTGAACTTGCACATCAGGGAAACGCTTGAACTTGTACCCATTGCCCCCAGTGCAAAGGCAGTAGAGCTGGTAAACCTTCCTGTGCTCCGAGAGAGGACAGGTAAATCTTATCTGTCATTTATAGCAACAGCATTTCAGTGCCTTGTAGTTCCTCTCCTAACTGCATGGGCAGTAAGGCTCGCCCTCAGGTGAGTGACCATGCCGGGGTTCCTCACCGAAGGTGAGCTTGGACATGGTGATGCAGTACAGCAATGTGCGAAGTTATGTTCCTTTAGCAAAACCCCTTTTCCAACCTCTCCGGGTTAACCCAGTGCAGTTGCTGGGTGTGAAGGTGTCCCCCCCACCTCCAGGCCAGGCAGGGTGATCCACGCTGCCAGGCGCTGGGCACAGCACCAGGCAGCTGTGTCAAGCTGTCACAGCCCATACAGAAAGGCAGTTTGCTCATGCCAGTCCCTCCTTCTGCAACAGGACCCTTTGGCAAGTTATGACTTCAACAGCAATGACCCTGATCCCCAGCCCAGGTACACCACCGGGGAAGAGAACTGGTGAGTCCTGCCCACCACCCTGTGCTGGGTGCTTTATCTCTCCATGGCCAGGGCTGCCCCAGGCCCCTTTGCCCCTCACCCGGGAGAGCTCGGAGGGTAACTCTGCCCCTCAGGCATGGAACACGCTGTGCAGGACAAGTGGCAGCTGCAGCCAACAACCGGATCTGTGGAGCAGGCGTTGCGTACAGCGCCAGCGTTGGAGGTGAGCCATTGCCCCAGCGCGCTGCAGGGACAAAGGTTGATCTGGCACTCGGGGAAGGGACACATGGCCCCAGGCAGAGCTGCTCTGTGAGGAGCCAGGTTCTCACTGGGAAGCAGAGGGTGCTGTGGTCTCTTCATCAGGGACTGTAGTGACAGAGCAATCCCAGGCACGGCTCCAGGTTGGGCAGGGAAGAGATTCAGAGCAGCCCTGCAGAGAAGGACTTGGGGGTGTTGGTCAATGAGACAATGACCATGAGCCGGCTGCAGTGTGCACTTGCAGCCCAGAAACCAACCTCATCCTGGGCTGCATCAAAAGGAGCGTGACCAGCAGGGCGAGGGAGGTGATCCTGCCCCTTTACTCTGCTCTGTGAGACCTCACTTGGAGCACTGTGTGCAGTTCTGGTGTCCTCAACATAAAAAGGACACGGAACTGTTGGAACAAGTCCAGAGGAGGCCATGAGGATGATCAGGGGATGGAGCACCTCCTGTATGAAGATAGGCTGAGAAAGTTGGGGCTGTTCAGCCTGGAGAAGAGAAGGCTGCGTGGAGACCTCAGAGCAGCCTTCCAGTATCTGAAGGGGGCCTATAGGGACACGGGGAGGGACTCTTCATTAGGGACTGTAGTGATAGGACAAGGGGTAACAGGTTCAAACTTTAACAGGGGAAGTTTAGATTGGATATGAGGAAGAAATTCTTTACTGTGAGGGTGGTGAGGCACTGGAATGGGTTGCCCAGGGAAGTTGCGAATGCTCCATCGCTGGCAGTGTGCAAGGTGGGGTTGGACAGAGCTTTGGGTGCCATGGTTTAGTGGGAGGTGTCCCTGCCCATGGCAGGGGGGTTGGAACTGGATGATTGTAAGGTCCTTTCCAACCCAAACCGTTCTATGGGTCTATGACAGGGCAAGAGGTGATGAGTTTAGACTGAAACAGGGGAAGTTCAGGTTAGAGATAAGGAAGAAGTTCTTTACTGTGAGGGCGCTGAGGCGCTGGCACAGGGTGCCCAAAGTGGTAAATGCTGCACCCCTGGCGGTGTTCAGGGCCAGGTTGAATAGAGTCTTAGGCAACGTGGTGTAGGCTGAGGTGTCCCTGCCCGTGGCAGAGGGGTTGGAACTGGATGATCTTAAGGTCTTTTCCAACCCAAACCATTCTATGGTGTCACTGCACACCCAGTCACAGCACGGGGCTCAGCTCCCAGGGGGTTTAACACCCACCACAAGCTCCCCTGTGGGAGCGAGTAGGGCAAATGGGGTTATAAGCTGGGAGAACTCACAGGGCTTAATTGCAAAGAGCTTAACAGGGAGCTTTGGGAAACAGCTTCCAGCCTGTAGGAACCTGATCTCCTTAGGGCAGCATCACAATAAGGGTGTTCAAGGCAACAGGGAGGTGGGGGATGAAGTGGGCTTGGTGAGATGCCCCTCAACCCTTACATGGCTGTGGCATGCGGGAGGCTTCTGTCCACCGCCTCCCAAGTGCTGCTGTGTCTTTGACACTGCTGCTCCTCACCCTGGCCCTGCAGGCGTGCGGATGCTGGATGGTCCCATCACAGACATGGTGGAGGCTCAGTCCCTCAGCCTGCGTCCCCAGCACATCCACATCTACAGTGCCAGCTGGGGCCCCATGGACGATGGGAAGACCGTGGATGGGCCAGGCCTGCTGGCTGCAGCAGCCTTCCACAGAGGGGTCAAAAAAGTAAGCTTGGTGCTGGCCTTGGCAACCTCACTGGTGTGAGGACTCCCTGCTGATCCCCCTCTATCTCCCCCCTCCCAGGGACGGGGTGGTCTCGGCTCCATCTTCATTTGGGCCTCTGGCAACGGTGGCATCAACTACGACAACTGCAACTGCGATGGGTACGCCAACAGCATCTACACTCTGTCAGTGGGCAGCGTGCTGGCAGGTGGCCAGAGGCCCTGGTACAGTGAGGGTTGCTCTGCCATCCTCACCACCGCCTACAGCAGTAGGACCACGAGCAAGGCGCAGATTGTGAGTGCCAGACACCCATTCCCAGCACAGAGAGGGCTCATTTGAGCCCTCTTTACCGGGGGGGGGGGCTTTATTAGGATGTCTGCATCAGACCCCAAACTCATGAAGGGACCCACAGGGAGCATTTACTGAAGTTGACTCCATCCAGTCCTGTGCTCGGCTCCAGCAGCAGTGCTGAGACCCCTCTCTCCCCTCAGGTAACCACCGACCTGCACCACCGCTGCACCGACAAGCACACGGGCACCTCCGCCTCAGCCCCGCTGGCTGCAGGAATCATTGCCCTCGCGCTGCAGGCCAAGTAGGTGAGGTCGTGGCAGTGGGACAGTTCCCAGAGGGAGCCTGGTGCCTCACCAGGACCCTTCAGGGACAAGGAACGGGGACTTCGCTAGCGGGGAGGTTTGGGGGTGCAGAGCTGAGGGCTCCCCAGGCTCTGGTGGGACACTGCTGGAGAGCAGGCAGAGGCAGGAGGAGAGGTGTCCTCTGGAGGTCTCTCTTGCTCCCATTGGAGCACTGAAGGATTTTTGTGCAAGGGGGACCAGCTTGGACCCAGACAGCTAACTTATCCATGTCGGAAGAACCAAATCTCACCCTTGAAAGCTAACCCAAAGCAGAGCCTTCGGTCCCAAGTCTTCCTTGCTTCCAGCCCAGCACTGACCTGGCGTGACCTGCAGCATCTTGTCATCAGGACCTCCAATCCTGCTCACCTGCAGGCAGAAGACTGGGCTACGAACGGGGCCGGACGCAAGGGTGAGCTGAGGGCTCAGCTGCTGCCTGCCCTGCCTGCTCCTGCTTCCTTTGCTTGGCTGTGGGGAGACACCCTGCCCCTCAAACCCCCACCAGCGGGCCTGGGGCAAGAGCCCCCAGTGCTCTCTCAGTGCAGAGGGGCTCGTACATCCTCTCTTGGGTCATATCTGCTCTTCAGTGAGCCACTACTATGGCTACGGGCTCCTGGACGCTGGGCTGCTGGTGGAGATGGCCAAGGCATGGACAGGAACTCAGCCTCAGCGGAAGTGCTCGGTCAAGGCTCTTCACGCACCCTGGTGAGGGATGATATTCCCTGGATCCAGCCTCATACAAACTCATGCAGGGACATTCCTATAGCAAAGTTGTGCCATGCCCATTGCAGGAACAGGCATTGCTTCCCAGAAAGCAGTGGCTACAGCACAGCTTCTGCTGTAACCACAGGGCTGTGCCTAGAGGGAAGGATGGCCATGGAGGCAGAAGAGATGCCCTTACCTCCATCTTGTACTTGATAGGAACATTGGCTCCAAGCTCACCGTCTCTACAGATGTTGTCTGCTCTGGGCGAGCCAAGCGCATCCGCTCCCTGGAGCATGTCCAGGTCCAGCTCTCTCTGAGCTACAGCCGCAGGGGAGACCTGGTGATCACCCTGACCAGCCCGCTGGGGACCAAGTCCACACTGGTGACCGTGCGGTAAGAGCACTCTGCACACTCACAGGGAGCACGCTGCACTAAGACTTGCCCGCTGCTGTGGGGCAGAGGGGGCTCCTCCTCTCACAGCCTCTCCTGGGGCCAAGGAGGCTCCCTTACACTGAAGTGGCCACTTCTGGCCCCCACATGGAGCAGGTCTCCATGCTCAAAACCCTTCTGTGGTCCCCATGGAGTCTTAGCAATGCCCTTTACACCAAGAGGAGGGTGACTGCAGCATCCCCTTGGGCTGCATTCCTCCCCTGCAGCCCCTGGGCTGTCACTCCTGGGTCTCTTCTCCTCCAGCCCGTACGACACCAGCCAGCAGGGATACAAGGACTGGACCTTCATGTCCACACACTTCTGGGACGAGAACCCAAATGGGACCTGGACACTTGAGCTAGAGAACAAGGGTGATGCCTATAACACAGGTGGGTGCCCAGTGAGAGTGAACCCCGCTTTCTAGGGTCCTGCAGTGCTTGGTCGTTGTTTCTTCTTCCTTCGTCCACTTCAGCAACTTGTTGGCTCATCTTCTTCCTGCTCCTTCTGGCCACCTGAGCCCTCTTCTTCTGCAGGGCCATGTTTGCTTTGAGAGCCTCTGGCCACCACACAGCCAGGAAGGGAGCATAGCTTGCTCTGCCCCACATAGCTCCAAAGCTTCCAGCCCCACATCCACCAACCTGCAGATCCCAAAGGACGGGAACAAGCCACCATCAGCAGAGTCCTGTCCCTCCTGCCCGCAGGTCTGCTGACCAGCTTCATCCTGCACCTCTATGGTACAGATGAGGACATGTCAACCCGGCGCTTTGCAGCATCTACCGTGGACAACTGCGTCAGGCGGGATGCACAGGGAGCGTGTAAAGGTGAGCATGGAGGGGATGGGGCTCTTGCCCCGTGGCCCCACCGCCCCATTCACCCACCTTCCCTCCACAGAGTGTGGCAGCTCCTTGTTCGCCCACCAGCGCTCCTGCCTGTCCTACTGTCCCCCCCGCTACTACAGCCGGAGCGCAGGCACCGCGCGCACAGCCCGTGTGTGTGCCAGCTGCCATCCCTCCTGCTACACGTGCCAGGGGGCAGCTGCCAACAACTGCACGGCCTGCCCCTCTGCCGGCACCTTCGATGAGCTCGCACGCTCCTGCTCCTCTCCACCAGGCCTCCCCTCCAAGGAGGGGCTGCAGGGCCACCTGCTCCCTGTCCTCATCGGCTGCAGCCTGGTCCTCTCAGCCATCCTCTATGTCACGTACCGCGTGGCCTTTTGCATTGTGAAAGGGAGCTCCTGCTGTCCCTGGGTTGGAAGAGCAGTGTGACACCAGCCTGGGCTGCAGGGGCACAAGCAGCTGGATCCCAGCCTGGGACAGAGCTGCCCTCGCCTGGCTCCTGAAATAAACTGGTTGGTGCCTTTCCGAACAACTCTGTCCCAACAGTGACCTTCCTGTGCTTGGGCTGATCCCATCCCGTGTCCAGCTCCATCCGTGGGCAGACACAGGGGTGTTGGATTCCCTCCCTACCTGGCTCATCCCCCCCAGGGACCAGACCCATCCAGAGGGACCTGGCCTGGCGCGCTGCTGTAGGGAGCTATTTCCAGCCAGGCTGGGAGCCCTGTGCCCTTTCCCAGGCACAGAGGGCCACGGGGAGGAGGAGATGTGACTTCTCTCCAAACAGCTGCACCCGAGCGAGCGCAGCCAGCTCCTCCAGCACAAAGCCAGCCATGAGCTCATGCAGCTTCTGTCAGAGCAGAGGCAACGAGCCCAAACCCTTGCTGGGGGAGGACAGCCTGGACCTACAATGCAGAGCACGGGGCACCCTGGTTCTCGGTTACTGACAGCCTCTAGTACTTAAACAGGGTCTCAGGAGCCTGGCGCTCATCCACAGGGAGCCCTGAGAAACAGGCACACTCATAGCAGGGCTGCAAGAGGGGGCTTGCAGGCTCTGTGGGACACAGGGGCTCCATCAGCACAGCCCAGGGCAGCCCCCCCTTCCCTAGATGGGGACACACACTCACCCCTTTCCCCAGGACAGGGGGAGCAGGCACCAGCCTCACAACGCTCCCCTCAAGATGCCAGCTGGCCCTTCCAGGGGTTACAGGCACCAAGGAGGGATATGAGACACTCCCAGGCCCCTTCTCTCTGCCGCATCTCAGCCCAACAGTGGCCAAGACCCCCCTGGATCCCTTCTGTTCTCCCTTCAGGGTCTCTTTGCACATGGAACAACCAAAGAGAAGCCAAACCAGCCACAGTGCACGGGAAGGGGGGGTCTTTTATAGAGTGGAGGCACCTTTCTGGTCCTAATCACCCTAAGGTGCTTTCACCTGCATTCCAGAGCACCTACATCACCCAGGCTCTACTGGGACCAGCTGGGGAGCTCAGTACAGGGCCTCAGCTGATCACAGAGCCAGTCTCTGGCTCTTGATGGTGAGTTACCCGATGTCCTGAGCACCCTCCCGGGCTGGCGGCTGCCACTTTAGGGCACCCGAGGGCACCCACCCTGGGATACCCCCCAGGCCCATGCCCGGCGCAACCATTCCCGCAGCATCCCCAGCACTTCCCATCCCTGCGTGGGCCCCATGGGAGCACGCGCCAGGCTGGGGGTTGGGTTACGGGCGAGGGGGCTCTGGCACAGGGAGGGACCCGCTCGCCTCCTCCGGAAGGGAGATAAGCGGCAGGGCCCGACCCCGGGGAGGCAGAGCCTGGCTGGGGTCCACCGCGGCACCCGGGACACGGTGCGGAGCGGGCGCATGGGGACACGGGATGGGGGTGGCACCGACACCCGGGGCCGGGCGCCAGGAGGGGGCACGCAGCAAACGAGGTGACAACGACGTTTATTTTCTGCATGAAAAATAAATTACCACCCTCCTCCATCCCCCCCCCCTCCCCAAATCCACCCCAAGGACAGCGCTTTGCCCGGCACAGGGCCGCGAGCAGGAGCGCGGTGGGGGGGTCCCTGCAGACCCCTCCGCAGCCATGGGAAGGGTTTGGTGCCCGGCAGGAGCACCCCCAGCCCCGCGGTCCTGCGCCCCCCCCCAGGCGCTGCGGCCGGGCGGGGGGGGGATGCTCAGGGCGGCCGGGGCTGGGGGCAGTGCCGGGCTGCCTCCCGCACCAGCCGCTCCTCTCGGGGTGTCCACGGCCGGGCGTAGCCGTCGTCCTGCAGCAGGATGCGGTTGAGGGTGCGCTCGTAGTTGACGTGCCGCCTCGCCATGAGCACGTACTCGCCGCCCTCCCGCAGCGCGGGGCAGCCGCAGGCGTTGGGCACCCACACGTACTCCCTGCGCAGCAGCGGGGAGCGGTGCCGGTACCGCGCTGTCACCTCCACCTCGTAGCGCGTCTCCTGCCCCACCAAGCGCCGAGCCAGGATCCGGGCCTGGAACACTGCGGGGCGAGGCGCGGGGCGCCCTGAGCCGGGCACGGGCCTCACCCCTCCGATGTCCCGGCCCCAGCCCCTCCCCACCGCTGGCGCTCACCGAAGTCGCTCTGGCAGAAGTGGCGGATGCGCTGCGAGCGGCCCTTGGGGCTGCGGCACCTCCCGCATGGCCCTGCAGGGGCAAAGCTGCAGCGGTTCGGAGGGGAAAAGGGGCGCAGGAGCCACAAAACCCCCTCCTGCGGTGCTGGGAGGGAGCATTGAGGGCCCCATAAGGCAACAGGGGTCACACCGGGCCCCTGAGAGGGGGGGAGAGCTAAGTCGGGGGCCCCCATCTCATTTCTATCCTTGGGGCTCTCTGGGATGCTCTGCACAGCAGAGCCCTGGAGCACGGGGGGGCTGCAGGCACCTGCGGAGACCTCGGCCCAGCCAGGGGGGCTCCTCGCTGGTGGCTCCGTGGCGGAGCTCCGGGGCTGGGGCAGCAGAACTGGGGCTCCCGGGGGCTCCTGGGGCAGGGGGGTGCCAGCCCCTCGGGGCTGGGGCTGCCGCAGGGGGCTGGAGTTGCCGTGGCCGGGCTGGGGGTGCCCACGGGGCAGCCAGAACTCGTACTCGATGCCAGGGTTGGGCTCCTGCAGTAGGACCTGCGCAGGCAGGGGCAGGGCTAAGGGCAGCGATGGGGGACCGGGGATGGATGCCCCTGGTCCCTGCACCAGCCCTGCCCTCACCATCACTTGCAGATCCTCATCGGTGGGGCCAGGGGCCTCCAGGCTCTCGGTGCCATCGGGGGTCCGGGTGTAGCGTAGCCGGGTGCCAGCTGCTTCGTACTGCCCCGGCCAGGCGATGGACCAGTCCCCATTGAGCACATAGCGCCCATCACTCTTCATCAGGGCTGTGGGAGGGAGCATGTCTGAGGCCCAAGCACCGCTGGGCCCTGGGACCCCTGCGCTAGGCAATGGCTGGGTCCCCACCGAAGGCCTCTCCCCGAGCTGGGAGGGCAGCGTGGGCTGGGAGAGCCGCGGTCGGGGCTTACGGGAAATCTGCTTCCCTGCACGATCTTGGCTCCCATCCCGAGCCAAACCCTGGTGTGCAAACTGCCCCCGAGCCCCCGGTCCTGGTCCCAGTGGGGGACAGGGACCCAACTGCACTGAGAGGGGCACTGGGGGGCCTGGGGATTCCAGTCCTGGCCCTGCTCCAGTGTAGGCAGCCAGGGCTTTGCGGTCGGAAGATGTCGTGCTGTAACGAAAAGACAGGGCCCCTCCCCAGATCTTAGCTCGAGACGTAAGCAGACGGATGTGACGTTGTAAACTAAAGCTATATAATGCGGTGTCACTCTGCAATAAACGCCATTTGCCGTCCACCACATTGGTGTCTGCGTGCTAATGGACCCGCGATCGCGAGTAGGTGATTGCCTGTGCCGACCCTAAACCAGGCCACCGTGCCTCAGAGAGGCAGCAAGTGGTGCCGAAACCCGGGAATCTCGCCTGGAGTGGCGTTCGGCGGCCGGAGCGGCGGGTCCAGCCCGGCGGGGAGGACGCTCCCAGACCTTCAGGGACGATGGAAGCCCTAATGAAGGTTGTATCAGAATGGGGTATTGATCGCAAAGATTCTATTCTCGCTGTTGCGAGACTTTTGCAGATCGGGGTCATTGACCCGGCGGTGGATATTCTCCACCCAGAAGCGTGGGCTAAATGCACCACAGTATTAGCCGAGGAGACAATGTCCTCGGGTTGTGGGAAATATTTTAAGTTGTGAGGGAAAGTTAAACAAGCTCTGCAAAAGGCCATG
Source organism: Amazona ochrocephala (assembly GCA_039720435.1). Taxonomy (NCBI): domain Eukaryota; kingdom Metazoa; phylum Chordata; class Aves; order Psittaciformes; family Psittacidae; genus Amazona; species Amazona ochrocephala. The sequence continues at coordinate 30,789,904 of CM077885.1, forward strand.
CAGGAGCGGGATATCTGGAGGGTGGCGAGGGACTGTCTGTCAGTTACCCCCAAATTGGGAGTTGGGGCAGCCACGCAGACTCCGCGCCCACCAGATGATGGCACTTTTACCGAGTCTAAAGACTCGCGGGAGGGCGCTATACCTCCCGATTCCCAGAACCCCGACCCGCTTGCGGAGGGACAAAACCGCGCAAAATCCTTCTGGGGCGGGCTTGCTGAAGAGGCCAGGAGTGCCGCGGAGAAATCAGAGCCCAAAGACGCCTGGGCTGGACAACCGCACTGTGCACCCCAAGATGGCGCCGAGCGGCTGAGGGAAGGGCGGGGCAAACACGCCCCAAGCGGGAACAAGGAGGAAGCGCTGGCACTGACAAGCACGGATAAACAGGAGGGGAGGGAAGCGCGAGTACGGGGCGGACAGCCAATCAGAGCGACCGTCCGGAAATATGCCCTTGTAAGGCACACGCCCCCCCCACTGACAGGCGGGGCGAGCAGAGGGGGGGGAAGCCCGCCTGCAAGGGAAGCGGGCGGGGCCGGAGCCCGAGTAACAGGCGGGGCGAGTCAAGGGGGGGGGAAAGGCCCGCCTGCAAGGGGGGTGGGCGGGGTCGGAGTGAAGAAAAAGCACGGCCCCCCCCAATCAAAAAGCAATTCGTATAAGTCTATTAAACCAGATCTTCAGAATAAAACTAATGAAAATTGTGAGTTTTTGTCCATAGGACCACATCATCGGCCCCCCCCGCAGCCTGTACACTCTGATACCAAGCATCCCGTCCACTCCAAAGCCGAGCATTTGGTCCAAGCCTGAGAATTCTACACCAGCAGAATTCAGACAGCGGCAAATTAGCATCCGTGGGAGGGGGCGGTAATGCCTTTGTGTGATTCTTATTCTGATATCTTGCACTATATTAATTTACTGTGTCTTAAACCAGCACTACAAAAAGACTGCTACAGGGCTATATTCTTTGTCAACTGAACACATACAAAAGATACAGCTCTCCTTAACCAAGTACTACAGCCTGCCCTCAGATACATCTCCTTCAAGGGAATTTATGTGAGATTCAAGCATCTCATTGCTAGGATTTTTGCCTTGAGAACTCACCGCTTTAACAGGTGAAATACACAAACCAACTCTAGACACTAATGCAAGTGACGCGCTTGCCTTCCAGAGCACACACTTCTGGAAGTCCTTCAAGAAGCAGACCCATTCTCTTCTTTCAGAAAATCTTCATGCAAAGAATAGCTTCATCTGCGTGTCCTAATCATAAATACAATAAAATAAGCCAGCCATAAAGGCTAGATTAATATTAGGTTTGGACATGTTGCTATTACTATTTGGAGAGCCACAGAGACCAACACACAGCACTCTCACATACACACACAAGCCTTTCCACTAGTTAGAAAGGATTTTCTCCTGCAAAAGATTTGTAGAAAGAACAACGTTCAGACAAGAGGAAGGGGAGTTAAAACCCAGCCTCCTATATGCTAATAAATAAACTGCTCTATTGCAAGATTCAGATCAAAGGTTTAAAAAGGCAAAATTATGCTACTATTAGAGAATATCAAAATATTACTGTTATCTTCACAAGTGGCATATATGCAAAATGCAGTCGCACAATAATGCCTAGGCAGATAGAGAGCAACACTAAGTCTGCCGACTAAAAGTGAACGATATACCTATTTTAGTTTTCTGTCTAGTCTTTTGGCATTTGTGTGATTCTTATTCTGGGGAGTAGGATGATTTGTACACAAAATTCATTGATTAAGTGTAAATATTTGTAAAAACACAGACTGTTCATCCTGTTTTGGAACATACCCACTTGGCGTTCTTAGCAGGAACTAACCAACTACTTGTTTGTGGTATTGTTTTGTTTGCATAAGGATGTTTTTTCCTTTCTGGGATCTGTCCTGTGCATCTCCCTTTCCCTGTCGCTTGACCGAGGGAGATCCCTTGAGTGTTATTTTGCTAATTGCAGTCCGTCGGATTGTTCCCTATAGTATGGTCAGGCAGACTATCAACCGCAATTGCTTCGCAATAGGGTGGCATAACACTATAACAAAGCCAATAGTGCTTAGTCAAATTTGGGTGAGCTTGTTTCAATCATTGAAAAGTGGCTTTGAGAATGTACCCATTTAGTGTCACCTTTTAGTATTTATTGTAAAGACAAAATAAGGCAAGTATATTGTGGTTTATAGTCTTGTTGTGATATTTATATACTAAAAGCTAAATACATGTAAGTATGTTTATGTTTTTGACTGGCCCTTGTAAACCTTTCATAGATGCAGGCCATTCCTTCCAATGCAGGCTGGCCACCTGCATTGGAACGAGTGTGCATTTCTGCCAGTATAAAAGCCCAAGCCTCATGCGATGTGAGGGAGGCAGAGCCTCTGCGGGGACGCCCGCTGAGATTGAGCCTGCCACCCTGCACTGTAATGATGCTGCTCGGAGCTGGTTTCTTGATTGTCTTCACAGGGTCATTGCAACTACATTTTATATGTATGACCATGTAGTGGGAGTAATGATTGCATTTTGTGTTTCACATGTTGTAGTTGTGTGGAGTGTGTTTGTGGGATCCCATGAATGTGTGTGTATGTGTGTGTCTGTTGAGGGCAGACAGTGTTCTGTGTATTTTTTGTTATTGGGTGAATGTAAAAGTTTTTAATGGGTAGCAGATTAACATTTTGGGCAAGAAAGGGTTAATGCAGAGGTGCTGCTGCCAGCAGGAATTTATGGCTGCTGCTCAGCAGGCTGGCAGCTGTAGCTGCTGCTGGGCAGGCAGGCATTTGTAGCTCCTGCCGAGCAGTACTGCTTAGTGTGTTTAAGGTAACCTAGGGGAGAATCCAAGCTTTACCAACCTCCGAAGGCAAGGACGGACACGGGCAGCCCCGGCCCCCTCCCAGCGCGGCCCCGCAGCCCCCGACCCCCTGCCCCTGTCCTTGCCCCCCAGAGTCCAGAGCCGCGGTGAGGGGCGCCCCAGGAAGGAGGAGGGACCCTCGGAGACCGCGCCACACGGGAGCGGAGCCGGGGAGAGGGGGGGGGACACCGCCGGCACGGGATGCCGGAGCTCCCGGTCGCACCTGTGGCCAGGTAGAGCCGCCGGACGCCGGTGCGGGCCTCCAGGCGGCCCAGGAGGTCCCCGAGCGGCCCGGGGCGATCGAGGAAGCGCTGCAGGCGCTGCGGCACCGTGCCCATGGCGGCTGCGGCGGCTCCGGTCCGACCGCCCCCCCCCCCCCCCCCCCCGGTGCCCCGAGGCTGCGGCGACGGCGGCGGGCGGGGCGGGGCGGCGCTGTCGCCATGACAACGCCCGCTCAACACTCGCGGCCGCGACGGCGGCGGGCGGGGCGGGGCGGCGCTGTCGCCATGACAACGCCCGCTCAACACTCGCGGCCGCGACGGCGGCGGGCGGGGCGGGGCGGCGCTGTCGCCATGACAACGCCCGCTCAACACTCGCGGCCTCGATGGCGGCGCTGCCGAGGCCGCTCCCGGTGCTGATGGAGGCCGCGGTGATGGCCGCGGTGATGGCCGCGGTGGTGGTGGCCGCCGCCCCGCTGGGCTCCGCCGAGCCCCACGTCTACCTGAGCAGCTGGGCCGTGCGGGTGGCAGTGGGGCCGCGGGAGGCCCAGGGCCTGGCCCGCCGGCACGGGCTGCTCTGCCTGGGCCAGGTGCGGCGGCAGCCATGGGGCAGCGATGGGGCAGCGATGGGGCAGCGATGGGGCAGTGATGGGGCAGTGATGGGGCAGGCAGTGTCCACAGTGCCCCGCTGCACTCGTCCTCTTCTCCTTGTCCCCACCATGGGTCCCAAGCGCGACACCAGTTTAGGGTTAGAATGGGGCATTTGGTTACTCCCTCAGGTGGTTTTAAGCCACTGGAAGCAGATTAAAGGATGAGTGCAGTGGGGGCGAACATTGCCAATGGCCTCTGTGTGTGCACGGGTGAGAGGGGAGACCCAAAGGGCACCCGCAAACCTGCCCTGGTTCCAGGTGATGCTCTCTGCTGGTCCTGCCACGTACAACTCCTTAACCGTCTGTACGGTCCCTACCGCCCATATAGAGCAAGCACACAGGTCCAAACGTTGTTGTGATCTCTTACCACAGCTCTTTTTGCCTGCAGGTGATGGAGGGAGAGCCTTATTATCATTTCAAACACCGAGGCACAAGGCAGAAAGCCTTACGCAGACACTGGGGCTGGAATATGCGCCTGACAAAAGAGCCAAAGGTAGGGAGGAATCGGTTGCAGGAACCCAGGCTCTGGTGCTGGGCAGGCTCTGCCTGCGCCAACAGTGCCGCTTCCTGCCCAGGTCCTCTGGTTTGAGCAGCAGACCGTAAAGAGGCGCACAAAGAGAAGCGTCAGTGTGGTGCCAACAGATCCCTGGTTCCATAAGCAGTGGTACATGGTGAGATTTTGCTGCTTTCTAATCCTCAAGCAAATAAATCACCTCCCCAGCACGTAAGCAGGACTGATGCTGGCAGTGATGAGGCAGCAGAATTGTCCCTGAGGGTCACCCACAGCCCAGGGGCTGAGCAGATTTAATCCATTCTCCAGAATAACGACGTTAATCCCGACCTGAACATCCTCACTGCTTGGAGCAAAGGGTACACCGGGCTGGGGGTCGTGCTGACCATCCTGGACGATGGGATCGAGAAGGATCACCCAGACCTGTCTGCCAACTATGTAACTAAGTGGGGCTGTTGTCAGGGGAGGGGGGGTGCTGGTGCCTTCATCCCTTCCGTGGGGCTTTGCAGTGGGAACTCAGCCTCTCCGTGGCTGGATCAAAAGGTTTTGTCCTGCAGTGAACTTGCACATCAGGGAAACGCTTGAACTTGTACCCATTGCCCCCAGTGCAAAGGCAGTAGAGCTGGTAAACCTTCCTGTGCTCCGAGAGAGGACAGGTAAATCTTATCTGTCATTTATAGCAACAGCATTTCAGTGCCTTGTAGTTCCTCTCCTAACTGCATGGGCAGTAAGGCTCGCCCTCAGGTGAGTGACCATGCCGGGGTTCCTCACCGAAGGTGAGCTTGGACATGGTGATGCAGTACAGCAATGTGCGAAGTTATGTTCCTTTAGCAAAACCCCTTTTCCAACCTCTCCGGGTTAACCCAGTGCAGTTGCTGGGTGTGAAGGTGTCCCCCCCACCTCCAGGCCAGGCAGGGTGATCCACGCTGCCAGGCGCTGGGCACAGCACCAGGCAGCTGTGTCAAGCTGTCACAGCCCATACAGAAAGGCAGTTTGCTCATGCCAGTCCCTCCTTCTGCAACAGGACCCTTTGGCAAGTTATGACTTCAACAGCAATGACCCTGATCCCCAGCCCAGGTACACCACCGGGGAAGAGAACTGGTGAGTCCTGCCCACCACCCTGTGCTGGGTGCTTTATCTCTCCATGGCCAGGGCTGCCCCAGGCCCCTTTGCCCCTCACCCGGGAGAGCTCGGAGGGTAACTCTGCCCCTCAGGCATGGAACACGCTGTGCAGGACAAGTGGCAGCTGCAGCCAACAACCGGATCTGTGGAGCAGGCGTTGCGTACAGCGCCAGCGTTGGAGGTGAGCCATTGCCCCAGCGCGCTGCAGGGACAAAGGTTGATCTGGCACTCGGGGAAGGGACACATGGCCCCAGGCAGAGCTGCTCTGTGAGGAGCCAGGTTCTCACTGGGAAGCAGAGGGTGCTGTGGTCTCTTCATCAGGGACTGTAGTGACAGAGCAATCCCAGGCACGGCTCCAGGTTGGGCAGGGAAGAGATTCAGAGCAGCCCTGCAGAGAAGGACTTGGGGGTGTTGGTCAATGAGACAATGACCATGAGCCGGCTGCAGTGTGCACTTGCAGCCCAGAAACCAACCTCATCCTGGGCTGCATCAAAAGGAGCGTGACCAGCAGGGCGAGGGAGGTGATCCTGCCCCTTTACTCTGCTCTGTGAGACCTCACTTGGAGCACTGTGTGCAGTTCTGGTGTCCTCAACATAAAAAGGACATGGAACTGTTGGAACAAGTCCAGAGGAGGCCACGAGGATGATCAGGGGATGGAGCACCTCCTGTATGAAGATAGGCTGAGAAAGTTGGGGCTGTTCAGCCTGGAGAAGAGAAGGCTGCGTGGAGACCTCATAGCAGCCTTGCAGTATCTGAAGGGGGCCTATAGGGACACGGGGAGGGACTCTTCATTAGGGACTGTAGTGATAGGACAAGGGGTAACGGGTTCAAACTTTAACAGGGGAAGTTTAGATTGGATATGAGGAAGAAATTCTTTACTGTGAGGGTGGTGAGGCACTGGAATGGGTTGCCCAGGGAAGTTGCGAATGCTCCATCGCTGGCAGTGTGCAAGGTGGGGTTGGACAGAGCTTTGGGTGCCATGGTTTAGTGGGAGGTGTCCCTGCCCATGGCAGGGGGGTTGGAACTGGATGATTGTAAGGTCCTTTCCAACCCAAACCGTTCTATGGGTCTATGACAGGGCAAGGGGTGATGAGTTTAGACTGAAACAGGGGAAGTTCAGGTTAGAGATAAGGAAGAAGTTCTTTACTGTGAGGGCGCTGAGGCGCTGGCACGGGGTGCCCAAAGTGGTAAATGCTGCACCCCTGGCGGTGTTCAGGGCCAGGTTGAATAGAGTCTTAGGCAACGTGGTGTAGGCTGAGGTGTCCCTGCCCGTGGCAGAGGGGCTGGAACTGGATGATCTTAAGGTCTTTTCCAACCCAAACCATTCTATGGTGTCACTGCACACCCAGTCACAGCACGGGGCTCAGCTCCCAGGGGGTTTAACACCCACCACAAGCTCCCCTGTGGGAGCGAGTAGGGCAAATGGGGTTATAAGCTGGGAGAACTCACAGGGCTTAATTGCAAAGAGCTTAACAGGGAGCTTTGGGAAACAGCTTCCAGCCTGTAGGAACCTGATCTCCTTAGGGCAGCATCACAATAAGGGTGTTCAAGGCAACAGGGAGGTGGGGGATGAAGTGGGCTTGGTGAGATGCCCCTCAACCCTTACATGGCTGTGGCATGCGGGAGGCTTCTGTCCACCGCCTCCCAAGTGCTGCTGTGTCTTTGACACTGCTGCTCCTCACCCTGGCCCTGCAGGCGTGCGGATGCTGGATGGTCCCATCACAGACATGGTGGAGGCTCAGTCCCTCAGCCTGCGTCCCCAGCACATCCACATCTACAGTGCCAGCTGGGGCCCCATGGACGATGGGAAGACCGTGGATGGGCCAGGCCTGCTGGCTGCAGCAGCCTTCCACAGAGGGGTCAAAAAAGTAAGCTTGGTGCTGGCCTTGGCAACCTCACTGGTGTGAGGACTCCCTGCTGATCCCCCTCTATCTCCCCCCTCCCAGGGACGGGGTGGTCTCGGCTCCATCTTCATTTGGGCCTCTGGCAACGGTGGCATCAACTACGACAACTGCAACTGCGATGGGTACGCCAACAGCATCTACACTCTGTCAGTGGGCAGCGTGCTGGCAGGTGGCCAGAGGCCCTGGTACAGTGAGGGTTGCTCTGCCATCCTCACCACCGCCTACAGCAGTAGGACCACGAGCAAGGCGCAGATTGTGAGTGCCAGACACCCATTCCCAGCACAGAGAGGGCTCATTTGAGCCCTCTTTACCGGGGGGGGGGGCTTTATTAGGATGTCTGCATCAGACCCCAAACTCATGAAGGGACCCACAGGGAGCATTTACTGAAGTTGACTCCATCCAGTCCTGTGCTCGGCTCCAGCAGCAGTGCTGAGACCCCTCTCTCCCCTCAGGTAACCACCGACCTGCACCACCGCTGCACCGACAAGCACACGGGCACCTCCGCCTCAGCCCCGCTGGCTGCAGGAATCATTGCCCTCGCGCTGCAGGCCAAGTAGGTGAGGTCGTGGCAGTGGGACAGTTCCCAGAGGGAGCCTGGTGCCTCACCAGGACCCTTCAGGGACAAGGAACGGGGACTTCGCTAGCGGGGAGGTTTGGGGGTGCAGAGCTGAGGGCTCCCCAGGCTCTGGTGGGACACTGCTGGAGAGCAGGCAGAGGCAGGAGGAGAGGTGTCCTCTGGAGGTCTCTCTTGCTCCCATTGGAGCACTGAAGGATTTTTGTGCAAGGGGGACCAGCTTGGACCCAGACAGCTAACTTATCCATGTCGGAAGAACCAAATCTCACCCTTGAAAGCTAACCCAAAGCAGAGCCTTCGGTCCCAAGTCTTCCTTGCTTCCAGCCCAGCACTGACCTGGCGTGACCTGCAGCATCTTGTCATCAGGACCTCCAATCCTGCTCACCTGCAGGCAGAAGACTGGGCTACGAACGGGGCCGGACGCAAGGGTGAGCTGAGGGCTCAGCTGCTGCCTGCCCTGCCTGCTCCTGCTTCCTTTGCTTGGCTGTGGGGAGACACCCTGCCCCTCAAACCCCCACCAGCGGGCCTGGGGCAAGAGCCCCCAGTGCTCTCTCAGTGCAGAGGGGCTCGTACATCCTCTCTTGGGTGATATCTGCTCTTCAGTGAGCCACTACTATGGCTACGGGCTCCTGGACGCTGGGCTGCTGGTGGAGATGGCCAAGGCATGGACAGGAACTCAGCCTCAGCGGAAGTGCTCGGTCAAGGCTCTTCACGCACCCTGGTGAGGGATGATATTCCCTGGATCCAGCCTCATACAAACTCATGCAGGGACATTCCTATAGCAAAGTTGTGCCATGCCCATTGCAGGAACAGGCATTGCTTCCCAGAAAGCAGTGGCTACAGCACAGCTTCTGCTGTAACCACAGGGCTGTGCCTAGAGGGAAGGATGGCCATGGAGGCAGAAGAGATGCCCTTACCTCCATCTTGTACTTGATAGGAACATTGGCTCCAAGCTCACCGTCTCTACAGATGTTGTCTGCTCTGGGCGAGCCAAGCGCATCCGCTCCCTGGAGCATGTCCAGGTCCAGCTCTCTCTGAGCTACAGCCGCAGGGGAGACCTGGTGATCACCCTGACCAGCCCGCTGGGGACCAAGTCCACACTGGTGACCGTGCGGTAAGAGCACTCTGCACACTCACAGGGAGCACGCTGCACTAAGACTTGCCCGCTGCTGTGGGGCAGAGGGGGCTCCTCCTCTCACAGCCTCTCCTGGGGCCAAGGAGGCTCCCTTACACTGAAGTGGCCACTTCTGGCCCCCACATGGAGCAGGTCTCCATGCTCAAAACCCTTCTGTGGTCCCCATGGAGTCTTAGCAATGCCCTTTACACCAAGAGGAGGGTGACTGCAGCATCCCCTTGGGCTGCATTCCTCCCCTGCAGCCCCTGGGCTGTCACTCCTGGGTCTCTTCTCCTCCAGCCCGTACGACACCAGCCAGCAGGGATACAAGGACTGGACCTTCATGTCCACACACTTCTGGGACGAGAACCCAAATGGGACCTGGACACTTGAGCTAGAGAACAAGGGTGATGCCTATAACACAGGTGGGTGCCCAGTGAGAGTGAACCCCGCTTTCTAGGGTCCTGCAGTGCTTGGTCGTTGTTTCTTCTTCCTTCGTCCACTTCAGCAACTTGTTGGCTCATCTTCTTCCTGCTCCTTCTGGCCACCTGAGCCCTCTTCTTCTGCAGGGCCATGTTTGCTTTGAGAGCCTCTGGCCACCACACAGCCAGGAAGGGAGCATAGCTTGCTCTGCCCCACATAGCTCCAAAGCTTCCAGCCCCACATCCACCAGCCTGCAGATCCCAAAGGACGGGAACAAGCCACCATCAGCAGAGTCCTGTCCCTCCTGCCCGCAGGTCTGCTGACCAGCTTCATCCTGCACCTCTATGGTACAGATGAGGACATGTCAGCCCGGCGCTTTGCAGCATCTACCGTGGACAACTGCGTCAGGCGGGATGCACAGGGAGCGTGTAAAGGTGAGCATGGAGGGGATGGGGCTCTTGCCCCGTGGCCCCACCGCCCCATTCACCCACCTTCCCTCCACAGAGTGTGGCAGCTCCTTGTTCGCCCACCAGCGCTCCTGCCTGTCCTACTGTCCCCCCCGCTACTACAGCCGGAGCGCAGGCACCGCGCGCACAGCCCGTGTGTGTGCCAGCTGCCATCCCTCCTGCTACACGTGCCAGGGGGCAGCTGCCAACAACTGCACGGCCTGCCCCTCTGCCGGCACCTTCGATGAGCTCGCACACTCCTGCTCCTCTCCACCAGGCCTCCCCTCCAAGGAGGGGCTGCAGGGCCACCTGCTCCCTGTCCTCATCGGCTGCAGCCTGGTCCTCTCAGCCATCCTCTATGTCACGTACCGCGTGGCCTTTTGCATTGTGAAAGGGAGCTCCTGCTGTCCCTGGGTTGGAAGAGCAGTGTGACACCAGCCTGGGCTGCAGGGGCACAAGCAGCTGGATCCCAGCCTGGGACAGAGCTGCCCTCGCCTGGCTCCTGAAATAAACTGGTTGGTGCCTTTCCGAACAACTCTGTCCCAACAGTGACCTTCCTGTGCTTGGGCTGATCCCATCCCGTGTCCAGCTCCATCCGTGGGCAGACACAGGGGTGTTGGATTCCCTCCCTACCTGGCTCATCCCCCCCAGGGACCAGACCCATCCAGAGGGACCTGGCCTGGCGCGCTGCTGTAGGGAGCTATTTCCAGCCAGGCTGGGAGCCCTGTGCCCTTTCCCAGGCACAGAGGGCCACGGGGAGGAGGAGATGTGACTTCTCTCCAAACAGCTGCACCCGAGCGAGCGCAGCCAGCTCCTCCAGCACAAAGCCAGCCATGAGCTCATGCAGCTTCTGTCAGAGCGGAGGCAACGAGCCCAAACCCTTGCTGGGGGAGGACAGCCTGGACCTACAATGCAGAGCACGGGGCACCCTGGTTCTCGGTTACTGACAGCCTCTAGTACTTAAACAGGGTCTCAGGAGCCTGGCGCTCATCCACAGGGAGCCCTGAGAAACAGGCACACTCATAGCAGGGCTGCAAGAGGGGGCTTGCAGGCTCTGTGGGACACAGGGGCTCCATCAGCACAGCCCAGGGCAGCCCCCCCTTCCCTAGATGGGGACACACACTCACCCCTTTCCCCAGGACAGGGGGAGCAGGCACCAGCCTCACAACGCTCCCCTCAAGATGCCAGCTGGCCCTTCCAGGGGTTACAGGCACCAGGGGGGATATGAGACACTCCCAGGCCCCTTCTCTCTGCCGCATCTCAGCCCAACAGTGGCCAAGACCCCCCTGGATCCCTTCTGTTCTCCCTTCAGGGTCTCTTTGCACATGGAACAACCAAAGAGAAGCCAAACCAGCCACAGTGCAGGAGAAGGGGGGGTCTTTTATAGAGTGGAGGCACCTTTCTGGCCCTAATCACCCTAAGGTGCTTTCACCTGCATTCCAGAGCACCTACATCACCCAGGCTCTACTGGGACCAGCTGGGGAGCTCAGTATAGGGCCTCAGCTGATCACAGGGCCAGTCTCTGGCTCTTGACGGTGAGTTACCCGATGTCCTGAGCACCCTCCCGGGCTGGCGGCTGCCACTTTAGGGCACCCGAGGGCACCCACCCTGGGATACCCCCCAGGCCCATGCCCGGCGCAACCATTCCCGCAGCATCCCCAGCACTTCCCATCCCTGCGTGGGCCCCATGGGAGCACGCGCCAGGCTGGGGGTTGGGTTACGGGCGAGGGGGCTCTGGCACAGGGAGGGACCCGCTCGCCTCCTCCGGAAGGGAGATAAGCGGCAGGGCCCGACCCCGGGGAGGCAGAGCCTGGCTGGGGTCCACCGCGGCACCCGGGACACGGTGCGGAGCGGGCGCATGGGGACACGGGATGGGGGTGGCACCGACACCCCGGGCCGGGCGCCAGGAGGGGGCACGCAGCAAACGAGGTGACAACGACGTTTATTTTCTGCATGAAAAATAAATTACCACCCTCCTCCATCCCCCCCCCCCCCTCCCCAAATCCACCCCAAGGACAGCGCTTTGCCCGGCACACGGCCGCGAGCAGGAGCGGGGTGGGGGGGTCCCTGCAGACCCCTCCGCAGCCATGGGAAGGGTTTGGTGCCCGGCAGGAGCACCCCCAGCCCCGCGGTCCTGCGCCCCCCCCCAGGCGCTGCGGCCGGGCGGGTGGGGGATGCTCAGGGCGGCCGGGGCTGGGGGCAGTGCCGGGCTGCCTCCCGCACCAGCCGCTCCTCTCGGGGTGTCCACGGCCGGGCGTAGCCGTCGTCCTGCAGCAGGATGCGGTTGAGGGTGCGCTCGTAGTTGACGTGCCGCCTCGCCATGAGCACGTACTCGCCGCCCTCCCGCAGCGCGGGGCAGCCGCAGGCGTTGGGCACCCACACGTACTCCCTGCGCAGCAGCGGGGAGCGGTGCCGGTACCGCGCTGTCACCTCCACCTCGTAGCGCGTCTCCTGCCCCACCAAGCGCCGAGCCAGGATCCGGGCCTGGAACACTGCGGGGCGAGGCGCGGGGCGCCCTGAGCAGGGCACGGGCCTCACCCCTCCGATGTCCCGGCCCCAGCCCCTCCCCACCGCTGGCGCTCACCGAAGTCGCTCTGGCAGAAGTGGCGGATGCGCTGCGAGCGGCCCTTGGGGCTGCGGCACCTCCCGCATGGCCCTGCAGGGGCAAAGCTGCAGCGGTTCGGAGGGGAAAAGGGGCGCAGGAGCCACAAAACCCCCTCCTGCGGTGCTGGGAGGGAGCATTGAGGGCCCCATAAGGCAACAGGGGTCACACCGGGCCCCTGAGAGGGGGGGAGAGCTAAGTCGGGGGCCCCCATCTCATTTCTATCCTTGGGGCTCTCTGGGATGCTCTGCACAGCAGAGCCCTGGAGCACGGGGGGGCTGCAGGCACCTGCGGAGACCTCGGCCCAGCCAGGGGGGCTCCTCGGTGGGGGCTCCGTGGCGGAGCTCCGGCGCTGGGGCAGCAGAACTGGGGCTCCCAGGGGCTCCTGGGGCGGGGGGGTGCCAGCCCCTCGGGGCTGGGGCTGCCGCAGGGGGCTGGAGTTGCCGTGGCCGGGCTGGGGGTGCGCACGGGGCAGCCAGAACTCGTACTCGATGCCAGGGTTGGGCTCCTGCAGTAGGACCTGCGCAGGCAGGGGCAGGGCTAAGGGCAGCGATGGGGGACCGGGGATGGATGCCCCTGGTCCCTGCACCAGCCCTGCCCTCACCATCACTTGCAGATCCTCATCGGTGGGGCCAGGGGCCTCCAGGCTCTCGGTGCCATCGGGGGTCCGGGTGTAGCGTAGCCGGGTGCCAGCTGCTTCGTACTGCCCCGGCCAGGCGATGGACCAGTCCCCATTGAGCACATAGCGCCCATCACTCGTCATCAGGGCTGTGGGAGGGAGCGTGTCTGAGGCCCAAGCACCGCTGGGCCCTGGGACCCCTGCGCTAGGCAATGGCTGGGTCCCCACCGAAGGCCTCTCCCCGAGCTGGGAGGGCAGCGTGGGCTGGGAGAGCCGCGGTCGGGGCTTACGGGAAATCTGCTTCCCTGCACGATCTTGGCTCCCATCCCGAGCCAAACCCTGGTGTGCAAACTGCCCCCGAGCCCCCGGTCCTGGTCCCAGTGGGGGACAGGGACCCAACTGCACTGAGAGGGGCACTGGGGGGCCTGGGGATTCCAGTCCTGGCCCTGCTCCAGCTCAGCCCTTCCCGAAAACCACAGCTGCAACCTCTGGAAAATTGCCCCACGTGTTCATCGGAATGTTCATTGAACCTGCATCCGAGCGGGGGAACCGCGGGGAGCAGCACAGAACGGCCACCCCCTGCCCTGCCGTGACTGCACCCATGGGCAGCACCAACCAGGGCTGACTGGGATGCACTGGGACTGATGGGACAGAGGCAGGACACGTCCTACCGAGGTAGTTGCGGCTCTTGTCCGTCACCTTGATGTGGCTGGCCCCGGCTGGGATCCTGGTCACATTCAGGTACCCAAAATGACCTGGGCAGATGGGGCGGAGTCAGGGCAGAGCTGGGGCATGGCCTGAGGGGACAGCCCAGGGATGGGGCAGGAGGGGAGTGGGCACAGAGCAGCCCTGTCCCAGGCACCAACAGCATTAACCCAGTTGGGCCTCACATGCTGGGACATCTGCAGCACCCAGCAATGGCCCTGGGGGGGGCTTGATGCCATAGGGGGCTGTCTGCCCTCATGGGCATCATCATCCCCACAGCCTGGCCAGGCACCCCATAGACCCTGGAGATGGACGCATGGAACCTGGGTGCCGCCTGGGACTCCTGAACGTCCCTGGGGACCCCATGGACCACAGAGGTGCCCCAAAGATCTGCCCCCAGAGGGGCAATCCCCCCTGCAATGAGGCCAAATCACCCCAGTAAGGGGTCTCCTTTGAGCCAACTGCCCCTGTGCCCACATGTTGGGGACAGGAAGGGACTGAGGACAATGCTCCTGTGGTGACTGAGGAGATGGAGAGGGGATGGGGATGGTGGGACCCAGGCAGCGCCCTGGGGACACAGGGAGGGGACAGGAGGACAGGAGAGCCAAGAACCAAAGCATTCACCCATGGAGGGGGCCGGGGCAATGGTTCATTCACCGGAGGAGGCGTCCTCGCCCTGGAAGAGCCGGTGCACGAAGAGACACGCGCCGTGGCCCCCACTGCACGGGCCGCAGGAATCCGGCCGCACGCCTGAGCCCAGGATCCCGTCGCAGCCCACGCTCTGCAAGGAGCCGAGACACGGCCTCAAGGAGGGGACGCAGGGCTGGGGGTACCCCGGGGTCCCGGCCCCATGAACCCACCAGGCAGCGCCCACTGACGCAGAGGTCCGGAGAGCCGGGGCCGCAGCGGGTGCCATCCAGCACCCGGCCGAAGGTGTAGTAGAAGTTGTGCCCCACGGCCAAGCAGTTCAGGTCACAGACGTTGGGGGCTGATGGAGGAGGGAGGGAAGAGAAGAGGGTGATGCTGGTGGCAGCCTTGGCCCCTGGTCAACCTGGTGATGCTGCCCCCCGGCCCCGGGACTCACCTCCGTGGAAGGGCACCCACTGGTACCGGGCTGATGCGCCCAGGACGGGCTTGTTGTCATAGAGGGAGCACTGCATGGCACGGAAGGGCACCGAGCCGCTGGGGCAGCCCTATGGGAGCGGCAGGATGGAGCCCCACCGGACCGGGACCGGGGCTGGGGCTGGCCATGCCGGTGCGCAGCCCTCACAACGCTCACCTGGAGCTGGCAGAGCCGGTACTGCCGCGGGTCGCCCGTGCACAGCTCCTCCTCGGTGGACCTGCGGCCACAGCATCAGCAAGGCAGGGCCCGGGCACGGCTTCCCTGAGCAGCCCCGCTGCACCCCGCGTCCCCCCCAGGGCCTCCCCCTTTCTCCGGGAGCCAGGATGCCACTGAGCCACAGCGGGACCGGGAGGGATGCGTCCCGGTGGGGGGAGCAGGAGCAGGGACCACGGCATCCCGCGTGGAGCCGCATCCCGCCGGAGCCGCACCAGGAAGGAGTCACCGGGGTCTGGCTCCGCCCGCCTCCTCCAAAACCAGGCTCGGATCTGGCCCGGGCGCAGCGCGGTGCCGAGGGCCCGCAGGGACGCGTGCGGGGCAACGGCAGAGCCGCGCCGCGGGGTTTGGGTGTCCTGCGGGGTTTTGGCTGCTGCGAGGGATGCCCCGGAGGGGCCGCGCTGCCCCCGTCCCCCACTCACCGCAGGCATCTCCGAGTGCGGACGGCGACGCCGTCCCCGCAGGAGCTGGAGCAGGAGCTCCAGGGTCCCCAGGGCCCCCAGGCACCGGGGGCCAGCAGCCGATGGGACCAAGCAGGGACTGGGGGCTTGGAGACCTGTGCCGGCATCCCCAGCACTGGGCTCTGCATAGAGGAAGGAGACCATCAGCGCCGGGGCAGGGATCGAGCAGCCTGGGGGCTGATGCCGCGCATCCCTCGCCCCTCACCTGCGCGGTGCCGCTGAGCCAGGCCAGGAGCAGCAGCCACCAGCATCTGCGGGAGCATCAGGGAGACCCTGAGCCCACCGCTCCCCGGGACCAGCGCTGCGGAGAGGGGGCACCCCCACGCGTGTCCCCCCCAAGGGGGACCCCAGCGAAGGGAAAGGAGGCGGCAAGACAGGACAAGACCCAGCGGGAGGGTCCATGCGGGACCGGGAGGGACACGCGGGGCCCGGGGCCAGGCGGGTGAGCAGCGCCGCGTCCCGCACACGTGCCCTGCGTGACGACGGGAACGGCGGAGCCGGGACAGGACCAGACCTGCGCGGCGGGGCCGGGGCTCCGTCGCTCCGTGATCCGGATCCGGCCCCGCCATGGGGAGAACACAGTGGGAGGGCAGCGCGGGGCTCCCCCGCTCCCCAAAGCGCCTTAACCTGGAGCACCCCCAACCCGCCCAGCACAGGGGTGCGGGGGGTGCCGGCTGCGCCCGTTTCCTGCTGCCCGCAGCTCCCGCACGCTGGGTGCCCCCCGGCAGGGCAGTGGTTGGGGACTCTCGGTGCCGCTGCTCCGAGGCGATGTCCCGGTGATGTCCCGAGCCCAGCAGTGGCCGGGAGGCTCCGAGTGCCTCAGTTTCCCCACCGGAGCGGAGCTGACCCAGGGCGGGGCGGGGATGGGGGGTGTGGGGCGTCCCTTGGGGCTCCACGAGGGGTTAAGCAGGAATCGGGACCTTACCCTGCACCGTGGCGGCCCCGACAGCCCCTCCCGGCCATGCCGCTCCTCGTCCGGGGCGTCCCGGCGCTCGGTCCCGTCCCGGAGGCGGGGAGGGGGGACCCGGGACGATCGGGCATCGCCTGCGCAGCTCCGGAGAAGGGGGGTGGCGGGCGAGGCTTCCCCCCCCGCCCCGTTCGCCTCCCGTCCCTCCCTGCTGCGTTATTAATATCCAGCCCCAAAAGGTGCGCCGAGCCCTCCCCGGCCGCCCGTTAACCCTTCGGGGCCCGGAGCTCCGGCGATCGAGGGGGGCTGGTGGGGTCTCGGGGGGGTGCAGATGCTCCTCTGTACCTTCTGCGCCCCCAAGGGACGCCACCACCCCCAGCTGCAGAGGGGAAGGGGCAGACGGGAGCTTCCCCCCGGCCTCATCCTAATCCAGGACCCTCCAAGTACCCCTTGATTCTGAGCATCCGGGGGGGGGGGGTATGAAACACACCGGGGGTCCCTGCTTAGCGCTCGGAAGATGCAGCAGGACCTGCTGGGGTGTGCGGGGGGCTGGCAGAGCTGGGGTTGATGGGTGTCCCCCCCCTCGCCCAGCCCCCTTTGGGCCCCAAGGGCAGCCCCAGGCACCCGCAGCCCAGAGCCGAAGGGGTTACGGTGCTGGGGTGCGGAAGTCCCTTGGGGTTTCCCCAGTGCAGGGCATAGCAGAGCTGGATGATGGCTTCGGGGTGCGCAGGGAACGAGCTCCCTGGGTGGTGCATTCAGGATGCCGGCAGCGGGATGCTCTACAAGCGGGGACGGCTGCTGGGAGAGGTAAATCCCTCATCACCCCTGCTCCTGCACCCCCAGGCAGCCCCTTACCCCGGCCAGACCCCCTTCCCCGCTGTGCACCCTGCATCTTGCGGTCAGGGTCATCCCCAAGATGCCCTTCTCCGAGGGGGACCCCCCACTTCCCCTCTGGGGAAGGGGGAACTGAGGCAGCAGGGAGACGCTGGGACCAAACCATTGCGAATCAAGCACCCGGGGTCAGCGCTGCTTCTGCCTTGGCTCCCCCCGGGGTGCGGGGCTGCTCGCTCCCGTGGGGCTGTCCTTGCAGGGCGCCTTTGGGCGCTGCTACCAGGTGACGGAGGTGGCCAGCGGCAGGGTCTATGCAGCGAAGGTCATCCCGCGCGCCCATCTCACTGCAGCGGGCATCAGAGAGAGGGTGAGTCCAAGGAGGGGGGACAGAAGGTCCCAAAGGAGGGAGGGCAGTGCCCAGGGGGACCCCGCAGGGCCCCACAGCCCTGCCCTCGCCCCTTCTCCCTCTGTCCCGGTTGCTGGGAGGGTCCCCATCCCCATTTCCCAAGGGTGTGTGCTGGGGATCCCGGATCCAGAGGCTCCCTGGGGGGCTGCTGGGCTCCTGCCAACGCAGGTGGAGAGGGAACAGGAACTGCACGGCCGCCTGCGCCACCGGCACATTGTCTGCCTCCATGGGCACTTTGCTGACCACCGCCACATCTACCTGCTGCTGGAGTACTGCAGCCGGAGGGTGAGCAAGCACCAGCACCCCAAAGCAGAGCATCCCCATGCCCCGGCTTTACCCGGCCCCACATTGGCACCTTGCTCTGTCCCCAGTCCCTCGCCGACATCCTGCGGGCCCGGGGGAGGCTGACGGAGCCAGAGGTGAGGTACTACCTGCTGCAGGTCATCTCAGGGCTGCGCTACCTCCACGGAGAGGGCATCGTCCACCGGGACCTCAAGCTGAGTGCGTGGGGCAGCGCTGGGGTGGCAGGAGGGTGACCCACAGCAGCGCTGCCCCTGCTCACCTCTCTCTGTAGGCAACTTCCTGGTGACAGAGAAGATGCAGGTGAAGATCGGGGACCTGGGGCTGGCGCGGCAGAAGGCTCCGCTTGGCCAGCGCTGGGGGTGAGTGGGGCCATAGTGCTGCTGGGGGGGGGGTCATTGCCAGGCTGGGGTTTACCTTGCTTGCTGCCCAGGGCGCTCTGTGGGACACCCAGCTTCCTGGCCCCGGAGGTGTTGGACCGCAAGGGACACGGGGTGCCCTCGGACGTGTGGGCCCTGGGCTGTGCCATGTAAGCAGGGACCTGGAGGGCAGGGGGTGGGTGCCCCCAGCCGCACTGAGCAGCTGCCCCCCCCCCAGGTACACGGCACTGACAGGCAGCCCCCCGTTTGAGGCTGCTCAGCGGCAGGAGCTGTACTGGCGCATCCGGGCGGGCCGGTACCCGCAGCCGAGCCAGCTCTCAGCCCGTGCCCAGGCCCTCATCGCCTGCCTGCTGGCCCCCGAGCCCGCAGCACGGCCCAGCCTGCAGGACGTGCTGGACCACGGCTTCTTCACCCAGGTTGGGGCCGGTGCAGGGCACGGCCACGGAGGGGATGCGCCAGGGGGTCACCGCCTCTCGCTCCCCAGGGCTTCACACCACGCAGGCTGCCACCCCGCGCCTGCCGCTCGGTGCCCGTCCTCCTGGGCCAGGCCCTGCGGTGCCGACTGCGGCGGCGGCTGTGCCAGGAGCACCAGGAGCACCTGGAAGCACTGGGATCACCACGCTGCCGCTCTGGAACACCGCCACCTCCCCACCACGAAGGAGCAGGACCTGAGCGATGCAAACATCCACTTAGGAAAAACCTTTATTAGTGCTAGGAACTGTCTAAAATCCAGTCATTGACACAAGCAGGGTGGGACGTGACCATTACGGACGGCACACACACGCACACCAGTCTGCCCTTAGAACAGGTTAACGGAAAGAAATAAATGAACGAACCAAACCTGAAAGAGACCTCTTTTCCCTGGGATGGGATAGGGACAAGGAGCAGCTCCAAGAAGCCTGGTGCCTGGCATCGTTCCTGGTGTCACCCATGCAGAGGGAATGCTTGGAGCAGCACCACATTCCCCTGCTCTGCCTGGCTGCAGGCTCCTGCGGCACCTCTAAGGGCACCAACAGCAAGGCTTACTGGAAGGAGGAACTGAGCTATCTGTGGCCTAGGAAGGAGGGAGGAAAGTGCGTGGCTTCCCTGTCCGGCTTCAGTTCTCTCCCTCAAGAGGTCTGAAAGAAAACACTGAGAGCTTGGTAAAACGTGACACTGAAACACCCATAGCATTAACTCGAGCGGCCCCGGCACCCGTGCGGTGCCAGACGCTCGCCTATGCCTATAACAGAGGGTGGGGACAAAGACAAGATGCTCAACGCGGCCCCAGCAGGCACCAAGGAGCCGCTTTGCTGCTTACAGACCTGTGCACGTCAGCGCAAGAGGGGACTGGTGAGGGAGGGTGCGGGGCGGGGAGGGGAGGGGACAGCAACAACTTTGTCTGCACTTGGGGTGAGTTTCTTCCTACGCTGTCAATCACTGCAGGGAGGAAGCCAGAGCTGCTCAGTGACAGCCCAGAGAAGCAGAGGAGCAGCCTGGCTGGGGAGGGAGATGCAGCACAAGACCCCAGGTTGGGGGGACCCATGCGCAGCCCTGGCTGGGATGGGGGGTGCAAGCGCAGCGCTCGGCACCCTCCATGTGCTGGACCAATCCCGCAGCCCTCATATGGCATCACGCAAGGCTGGAGGTGGGGCAGGACACCACAGACTGAGATCTGCTCCCCAGGACCATCGCCATGCACTCCTCATGCCGGCAGGAGCTCACTGCTCCCCTATGCTCCCTTCCACCTACCCCACACATTCACTGCTAAGAACCCTCCCCAGTCCACGCGCGATTCCTATAGGAGCAAACCCCCAAATCAGGTTCTGACCTTGAGGGCAGCGCTCCCCCTCCACCAGCTCTGAGCCACAGTCAGAGCAGAGCTGCCCTCCTGCCTGCTTGGGCTAGGAGCACAGCAGAGGGGGGCACCCCATGCTATGCAACCCCACGCTGCACGGCACCAGCCTCAGGGCTCCTGGGGACAGGGGAAGAGCTGGGGGAAGCAGAGCATGGCTGCTCCCAAGGCCGGGTAAAGGGCTGCTGCTGTCCCCCGGCTCGGCGCCTGGCACAAAGCCACACGGTATTTTTATCCTGGCATCTGTGTTGTTTGAAGCTGTCAGCTTTTCTTGTTTTAAACACAGCCCTGCCCTGTCCCACCCTGGCTCATAGGACAGCAACACCAACACACCCTGGAGCTGGCCCCCGGCACAGGGTCCCAGCACCTCCAATATACCCCAGGGGAAGCCTGGCAGCGTGCGAGGCCCAGGCCACGCTCCCCAGATCCACTATTGCTCTGGGAATAGCTGCACTGGCCACCTCTGCCCCCGGCCCAGGCCTGCTGCCCCGGCAGGGGTGTCTGAGGGATTCAGGGCAGGACATTCCAGCAAGTGCAATGGGTTTTAAGCTCTGGGATCTGCCCATCCTTATTCCGCAGCTGCCCTAAGACAGGGAGAATGTGGCTCCAAACAAGCTCCTCAGACCACTTGTTTGGTGCTGGGAACAGTTAAGTCTGCCCCACGGCACGAAACAAGCCAAGCCTGGTGGGAAGTCTCATTCCTTAAAAAGAAGGGATTAGAACAATGACTCAAGCTTGGTAACTGCTCTCACCCTCCTCCCTGGCTACAAATGAGGCCAAAACTCACCCTCATGTAGAAATCAGGTTTGAAGTTCAGCCAATTTGTGTGGTTAATGACAGCCCCAACCCCTTTGTGCAGAGGTGTGTGCGACAAAGGAGTTCAGCTCCTTTGGCAGAGCTGTCCCTGCAGAGCCCTGTGACAGCTCTGCAGGGCTGAACCCAGCTCCTGAAGGCCAAGGGGAGCTTGGAGCAGGATCCTGGAGGAAACAGCTACAGGTAGGGGCTGTCCCATTTGGTGACGGAAGTAGGGGGTATTGCTTGGCCTGAGAGGACTGGAGTGTAGACAAAAGGAGCTGGCTTGACTCAAAACGGGCTGGAGCAGCTTCTCAGCAGGCCGAAGGCAGCGAGTTGCTCTCTACCTTCAGTCCTTTGCTGGCCAGGAAGGCATCCTGCTTAGGCTCACGGCCCAGGAACTTCTTCAACATGTCAGAAGCATCGAGGGAACCGCCAGGATGCAGGATGCAATTCCTGTAATCCATGCCCACCTGCAAGCAGAGAGAGACAATGGGACGTGTTAAGACACCCACTGATGCTGCCACCTCCCTCGACCTCTGGCATCCCCTGCCACACACTGGGAGCCTGTGTGCGGCATCCTCCTACCTTACAGTTCATGATCCCCTCCTGCTTGAAGCGTGTGTGGAACATATCCATGGAGTACACTTCACTCCAGAGGTAGCCGTAGTACTGAGCATCGTAGCCTCCGGCCAGGTGGCCAAACGTAGCAGGCATGTTTGTACCTTTGTGCAAAGGACGGGAAGGGGAGTTAACAGGAAAGGCTACTGGAATTGCTCACAGCATGGAAAACCCCTTCCATAGTGTAAATATGTCAGAGCAGACACTGGGTCAGCTTGTTGGCAATCCCAGGGGAAACAGGGAAGACTTTTCCTGTCATTTTGGTATTGTTTCAGCCCTGCTTTTCCTGGAGCCAGAAGCTGGCTGTACTGAGCCAGCCTGAATCCTAAGCCTTGAAAACCACATGAGCCAAGCTTGCAGGTGGGCATGGATGACAGGACCCCAAGCCCTTGTGTACCTGGGGTAGCGGGGACGCCCAGCACCTCTTCACATAGCCCAGCAAACACCTCCACGGGGTCAGCCTTCGTCTGGGTGTGCAGTGCCTGGTCCACCTTGGCCAGCACGATCTGACGCAAGTTGAAGAGCCCTGTTTCCAGAAGGAGGAGGCAAAATGAGCTACGTCCTGCAGGCAGGAGCATCTCCAAGGCTGGGCCTCAGCAGTGCAGGCTGGGGGCCTCCCATAGTTCCCCTCACACCCAACTTCTGACTCCTTTCCCGAATCCTGGTTCAGCAGCACCTGATCCTCACCTCCAAGGTCCCCAGGGCACCATGGAGAGCAAAGCAAAGACTTTCCTCTACCTGGGCAGCTCACTAAGGATCTCCTCCTCCGCGCACTCAAGGGAACACCACAGCAAGGCTCTGCCCTTGCTGGGGACAGCACAGAGCCCTTGCTCCCTCCAGCCCCTCTGCAGGGACCAACCTGTGTTTGCCTGCCGGGATTTAATGAGCTTCTCCAGCAACTCGTCAGGGATGGGGCTTCCAGTTTTGTAGTGCTTGGACATGCGCAGCAGCGGCTCTTTCTCCCACACCCAGTTCTCCAGCATCTGTGATGGTGCCTCAACAAAGTCCCGCTCCACATGTGTCCCACTGAACATGGCAAACTCCGCCTAGGAGACACAGCAAGCTGAGAGCGGGATGTCGTTTAACCCCCACGGGAGAGCACGACAGGAGGAAAGGTAACAAACCACCCCCTCTGCCAGCCCAGCCAGGCCTCACCTGAGAGCACAGCTGGTGCATGACATGTCCGAATTCATGGAAGTACGTCTCCACTTCATCGTGCTGCAGCAGGGAAGGTGCATCCGGTGTGGGCTTGGTGAAATTAGCCACCATGGCAGCCACTGAGATCTGCCGGCTGGAGTCTGGCAGGAGGCAGCCTGGCTGCAGGCCGAAGCAGGCTGCATGCCCGTACTTGCCTTCCCTAGGGCAGGAAGAGGAGACTGTTACACAGATCACTCCCAAGGCCCTCCACGAACCACCACCATCCTGCTCAGAGCAAAAGCCCCCTGGGGACCCCATGCTCTGCCCTGTCTGAGCAGACACCGCTCGCACCGCACAGCCCCGGGTCCGGCAGTGGGACCCGCTCTTCCCCAGGTACATGGCAGGCCCTCTTCCCTGTGCCCTATCCCTCCTCTCTTGCTTCACCTTGCCCAAGGCCTCACCTTGGGTACAGATCCAGGTAGAATTTGCCAATGGTCTCCCCAGAGGAGGCGTCCTTCACTGTGTAGAGCTGGACATCTTCATGCCAGACCTGAGCTTTCTCTTCCAGATGGAAGGTGAGCCCCAGCAGCTCCTGGTAAATGGCCAGCAGGCCTGTGGTGACCACCTGCATGGGGAAGTACTCCTTCAGCAGATTCTGGTCCACACTGTACTTGGTCTCCTCCACCTGGTTCATGTAATAGCGCATGTCCCAGGCATTGATGCGGTTGTCAAACTCCAGGCCGCGCTTCTCGCACTCCTTCTTTTTCAGGTCCAGGATCACAGCCCGCTCCTTCTCCCCAAGGGGCTTCAGCTTCTGAGCCAGCTCATCTAGGGAAACCAAGGCAGGCAGGCTTAGTGCCCAGGGCTGAGAGCAGCAGACCTGGCTCAACGCATGCTCCTGGCTCCACAGCCAAGTGCCATACCCAGGAACGAAGCCACTATCTTGCTGCTTTTAGCCATGTTCATCTCCAGCACAAAGTCCGCGTGCGTGTTGAAGCCCAGCAGACTGGCTTTCTGAGCCCGCAAATCCACCAGCTCCTTGAGGATCAAGCAATTCTCCTGCATGGTAGAGTCAGACAGAGTAAAGTGAAGCACAAGCCCCAGTGTTGAAAGAAGCACAAGTGTCAGACAAGACCCCTTTAGTGCCTGGCCCTGCTGGCAAGCAGCAAGGCCCACCTACCTCCTTGCACCTGGAGTTGAACATTTCCTCCACCTTCCTTCTTGTCTCGGGCACGTAGCACTTCTTCAGGAGAGGGAAATAGTGTGGGTATTTCAAGGTGACTTTCAGCTTGCCATCCTCTGTTTTCTCCAGGGAGTTCAGGAAGTCCTCAGGGAGCCCTCCTGAGAAGAGAGCAGACAAGGCGGATGGAGAGCCCAGGCCTCTCCAGAAATACCAGCTCTGGGACCGAGGACAGGAACAGGCTCTTGGCTCCTTAGCCAGAGGAATCCAGGCACTCAGGCCACACTAGCAGAGAAATAAGCCTGAGTGCTCCATACCTAGTTCTTCCTTCGAGAAGGGTAAGTAGGTGGTGTCTTCATTGAGGTTCTTGTTGAAGTCTATGCAAAGGACGCTCAGCTTTTTCTTAATAGCTTTGATTTTCTATAAAATACAGAGGAACAGAGAAAAGTTAGTTCAAAGGGGGAAGCCAAAGAGCACCATCGACTGTCTGCAGGCAGCAGCCTGCTGAGCTGCCCAGCAGGGAGTCTGTACTTGGCTTGAATTCAAATACAACACAGCAGAACTAATTGCATGAAGGCGCTGAGCTCTCAGCCTGGTACAGGCTCCCTTGGATCACAGCTGGTAGGAAAGCAGCCACCTCAGCAAGGTCCCAACTGCCTCCTGCCAGTTCAGGAGGTGCAGGTGTTCAGGCAACAACCTCCTCTACCTTCACTTCACTTCACCTTCTCTTCTAGTTTTAATCCACCTTCAAGCTCCTTCACTGAGCCACCAGTGCATGGTAAAAGAGGGAGATGCTGAGCAGCTCAGCCCCCTCGCCTGATCACCCCTTTGCATGCAGGGACTGGGTGCTGCTTCCACTCGACCTGCACAGCACCATCTGCAATTTCAGTTTCTTAGGAGCCCCTCATCTTCCAGTGTTGACCCCACTTTGTAAATATCTTTCAATAGAAAGGAAAAAGAGGGGCATAGAGGTGTCACCAGTGTGCCCAAAATCATGGGAATCAGCGGCAAAACTTACGCCTAAGCCTCAGTTTTCTGGTCTAGAGCTACAGTGGCCTCTTAGCCCTGCAAGGCTCCTATGTGTGTGCTTACTTTAAGCTCTGTGATCTCACCTCCTGCGTCTCCTCAGGGAGATGGAGCCCGTTTCTTTTACCCAGTTTGATCAGCCTCTCCAGATATCTCTTTGCTTCAGGCTTCAGTGAAGCACTCTCTGCTTTCTCCTGTAAAACAAAACCCAGAGACACAGGGAGCTGCAGGATCAGGTGTTGCAGAAAGCCAGTTCCTGGTGGGAGGTGGGGGTTATTGTAACACCAGTGACCCAGAAGCAGATGGAAGCACCCCACAAGAGGGCTTTGGTTTGGTGCATTAGCTACTACCAGACTGCTTTAAGCACATCACCTTTGTGCCATATCACAGCACATTCCAGGGCGTTACCCTGCCCTGTCACCATAGAAGGCAGGCTGGGTTTACTAACACCACCTTATCAAAGGGGTAACTGAGGCCCTGAGGGAAGGAAGAGCCCTCAAAGCCCAAGTCCCCAAAACAGCTGGACCATTCTGCCAGGACCACACAGCGATTCAGTTCCACACCTGACTTGCCATCATTCACTTCTAAGTTCTGGGATGAGGACAAAGGGTTTGTTGCAATTCCAGGTTTCAGGCACATCACTGACCTGGAGCCAAACAATCCTCTGGTACACGTCCTGCCTCATGCTCATCTCCACGTCAAACTCTGAGAGCTTCTTGTCCGCCTCAGTGCTCGCTGCACGGATGTCTTTGCAAGGAGAGACGTGCTGGGGGAAGTCCAGCATGTTCCGACGGACTGGATGAGAGAAGAAGGACAGTGGTAAAGGCAATGGCTTCATGTCCCAGAACTGCTCATGAGTGGGAGTGTACACAGAGAGCCTGTGTTAACCAGGAGCCAGTTTGACAGCCCCAGGGCCTGACCTGCCTGCCCACGCAAGGGAAGAGCGAGGCAAGTGGCTGCCATCAGACAAACCCAGCGCTGTCCTCTGCAAGCTGTCACTCCCAGCACCCAGCCACCCTTCCTCACTGCTTTCCCTCCACAATCCCTCTTTCTCACAAACCCCTTACGGATTTCATGCCTGTGAGTTCCCAACCCCTTTTCCTCATTTACAGCTGGTACCAAAAGAATCACAGGATTTCCATGCTGGCAAACACGGGGCAGCATCATTGCACAGCTCCTGTTCTTAGAGGACCAGGCTAAAAGTGACATACTTTTATTGCAGACACTCCTCAAAAGCCACCACACCGCAGGTGTGCTCTGCCCTAAGGTATTTCCATTTTAGAAGTGAGAACAAGCTGCCACCATCTGCAAAACCTGAGATAACACAACTGCAGTGGGAAGGTGCTGCCCTCCAGGCCCCAGGACTCTCCACGCAGCACAAAGGGAGCAGGCAGAAACTCTCCTGCCCAGTGAAAGTGCTGACAGTTCTGCTGAAGTTAACATGACCCCTCCTTACTAAGGGCTTTGCCTCTTATTTTAGGAAGAAGAAAGGAAAGGCTTGCACGCTGGCTTCTGCTCCGCACAGAAGCCCTAAAACGACAGCAGTGTTTGAACAAGGCACACAGAGAGACGTTTATCTGCTGCCTTAGGGAAAAAGTTAGCAAAGAGCTGAAGGTTTCTTAGATCATCTGAACCATTTCTGCCAACACACAATTTGTTCCCACTAATGCACCTTAAAAGCGGGAGACAACCTGGCTACTGCCACAGACCGTGCTGCTGCCAAAGCACTGTCCTCAGCTTAGACTCGCTCTTCAAGTCTCTACTCTTTGTACTCATATCTAAGCTGTATAAACATTAACTGGAAAGAAAAACCAACATCCAGCTGAGGGAGCCAAGGGGAGACAAAAGGAGGTAAAAGTCCAGAGGAAAGAAACAAACACCAAAAAGCTTTCACAGGATGTGGATTTCCAGGACTCCTGCTCCGTGTACATACCCGTATATTCAACTTCCACATCTGCCAGTGCCTTGAGCGTGTTTTCATAGGACACCTCACCCTGCTCCTGGGAGCCCACCCGGTCGTACACAATCTTGGTCCTCTCTGTGAGATCTGCAGCCATGCTTTCTATCTGTTCAGCCGTCAGGTCCCATCTTAGCTGGTTCGCCAACAGCCTGGGGGACTGGCTATCCACGACGCTACCTGGAGACAGGAGGGAGGAAACGCTCAGCGAGCCGCAGCCTTCCGCAGGCCGGAAGGAGAACCGCAGCTGCATGGCTAAGGATTGATAGAAACACTTAAAGGAGAGGCGCAGCAAACCAACCACGCTGAGGGACAGCCACGCTCCGAGGGAGCCGGGGTACGCTCCGGGCACTGTTCCCCTCTCAGCCGCCACCAGCCCTCCACAGGAACCCGACTCCCGCCGTGCCCCGGCAGCTGCCTCCGCCCGCGGGAGCGGGGTGACCCCCGCAGCCCGGCACCGGAGCTGTAGGGCAGGGAGGTGACAGCGGGGGGGCAGGAGACCAGGGTCAGCCGCCGGCCCCTTCGCCCTAGCCCCTGAGAGGGGGCAGCCCCGGCTCTTTCTCCCGCCCCGTCCCGCCCTCCTCCGCCTCGCTCCCGGCGCCTTCGCCCCCAGCGCCGCCGGTACCTGCGGGGGGCGCCATGCCGGGAGGCGCCGCGCTGCGGACGAGGCCGGGAGGAGACGGCGCCCGCCCCGCGCACGGAGCATGTGCCCCAACCATAGAGGCGGACGGAAAGAGCAGTGGCGCCGAGGGATTCTGGGAGCGTGGAGGACTCAGCGCCGGTCTCCGTTTCCCCTCACCGCATCCGCGCCGGCGGCAGCGGCCCCGACGCCCGCGGGAGCAGAGCCCGGTTCCGGTCCCGATCCCGGCTCCGACCCTCGGCGGCCGCGGGGCAGAACAGGAGCGGGAGCGCGACCCTCCGGGAGCAGTCCCGCGGCCCGGCGCTGCTGCCCGCCCGTTTCCATAGCAACGGCCCCTCTCGATGGTTAAAGTCTAGGCGGAGCGACGAGAGGCCTCCGGCCCCGCGCATGCGCTATTGCTCCCTGCAGGAGTGGATGGGCCGAAGGCGGGGGGCGACAGCATTGCACAGGCGCAGGGGGCGGGG
Organism: Amazona ochrocephala; assembly: GCA_039720435.1. Lineage (NCBI taxonomy): Eukaryota > Metazoa > Chordata > Aves > Psittaciformes > Psittacidae > Amazona > Amazona ochrocephala. Next base: position 30,817,912 of record CM077885.1, read on the forward strand.
CGCAGCGCATGCGCAGTGCTGAGCCCGCCCCGGCCCAGGCGAGTGTTGGGGCGTTGGGTGCGCGGGGCGGGGGATCGGGCCCCGCTTCCCGCTGAGGCGCCGGTGGCGTCCGGGCCCCGTGGGGCGGTGACAGGACCGGGGCCCGGTGGCATCGGAGCCCCGTGGGGTGGTGGCCGGAGCGGGGCCCGGCAGCGGCGGGGCCCGGCGTTTCCCTCGGCCGGGGTCCTGTGTGGGCCGGGCCGGGGGCTGTGGCGCGGTGCCCCCCTGCGGTGCGGGTGCGTTCCGTTATAGGAGCCGTGAGCTGTGCTGCGCTCACGTCTCTTCCCCGAGCGGGGCTCGGGCCAGCCGCGCCCCTCAGGCCTGCCCAGGGAGGCGGTGGGTGCTGCGGGCAGGGCTGCGGGGTACGGGGCAGAAGAGGGGGCTCCCTCGTACTGCCTCTGGGGCCCGGAGGGGTCCGTGGGGCCCGGAGGGGTCTGTGGGGCTCCAGCCTTGCTCGTCGCTGGGGCCATGAGCCCGGCGCAGGCAGCGATACCTGTGGCTGTGCCTGGGTGTATCGCTGGTGGTTGGGGCCAGCTGAGCTCTGATGGTGCCTCTTTCACAGAGTTTGCGTTTAAACAATGTAATTTCTATGATAAATCCCCTGGAGGGGTTTTGTGTCTATAAACCCCGTGGAGGGTTCTGGAGAGGCAGAGTGCTGCAGCTCAGCAGCGGTGCTGTTCAGGGAGCTGTAGCTGTTGCTCTTCCAGGACCTGCCTTGGGACCTCTGGGTCTGCTTATGAGGCCTTGTTTTGCTTTAGCTCCTCTGCTATCCGTGTGCTGGTAGGGCAGGCTGGGAAGCAGTGCAGAGGACTGGCACTCTGAGCCCCAGCTCTGCTAACAGTGGCAAACTGCTTCAGCCCTTGGTTTGGTTTCAGAACCGGATGATGCTCTGAAAGCAGAAGACTCTGGTCTCTTAGGTGTGAACGCCTCAGTGCTCAGTTTGTCTAGTCCTAGTCAGTCAAAGCTGTTTTGGTGGCTTGAATGCCTGCAAGACCTTTGGTGCATCCTTGTTGGCAGGAGCCTTGCATGGCACTACTGTGCTGTGCAGCTTGAGCTGAAGAGGGTGACTTGAGGCCTGGAGAATTCATGGAAATGGGGTTATTTTTACAGCAGAGAGTTCAGGAAAGGTCCTGGAAGCTTTGGCCAGTCTTGAGCAACTCCTTTACCCTTTCATTCATAATGGGGGAGAGTAGCAGCAAAGTTTTTTGCTTTCTTGTCCATCAAGTCCTATAACTTTTCTGTCTGTCGCTGTTTTTGTTAAAGTTCCAAGAAGTTGGAGCGAGCTGCAGGAATGGCAGACCAGAAGCGCCTTGCCTACTCTATCATCCAGTTCCTCCATGACCAACTACAGAATGGAGGGCTGTCTCCAGATGCTCAGGAGAGTTTGGAAGGTAGGTGGCTTCATGCGCTTCCCTGTTCATGCATCCAGGTCCGTCAGCCCAGCGCTTAGACCCTGTTACTCTCTTCTGCCCCTTCCTTGCTGTTCCTACCATCAAACCTAGATCAACACTGGGAGTGAATTTGTCTTCTTGCGGAGGTATGAGGATTGCTGATTGCTCATCTGATTTCCTCTTATCTCTTTCAAAAGCAGATTACTTGGAGGAGGGGATATACCTGAGATTCAAAACCTCTCTGACCCTGGCTTTGATACTTCTAAGTTTTATCTTTAAATGAGGTAGAGTCAGGAGGGTTGCAGTGTAAATCACAACCCTGTTGTCCACAAGTGTTTCATGCTTGCAGAGGGCTTTTCCCCTTTGCTATCACAATGCTTTTCCACAGCACACCCTGGAGTACTTACACAGTTGTTTTTCAGAGGGCTTTACTGGTAACAAGAGTGCGCTGATCTTAAGAGAGCTGCTTAAGGAGCTTATGCTTTGGTCTTTGGCTTTGTACATTTGGCCCACTAAAAGAGAGCACAGGCATGTCTGCAGAGTGGTGGGTGCATTCCTGGGTGAGGCAGGAGCAAAGGAGCGTGTTGGCTGGAAAGAAGAGGTTGTTCCTGGTGCTTTTGGACTGTGAAACACGGCATGAGAGCTCTGTTGTGTCACTGGAGCTCCCCTCTGTACGGGAAACAGCTTCCCCACCATGCTTCTGATGGGGGAGGAGGTGGTGGTTCAGTGTCTTTTGCATGGCCACAGTGACAGCCACCCTCTAGCAAGTGAAACGTACAACCCTCTCCTTGCTTTTTGCTGCCCATAGCTATGGGAATGCCAGTAAAACCCCAGCTTGGTTAACTTGTACCCCCAGCACCCGCTCTGCAATCACCTGAGGGGAACAGGAGTTGAGTGACTCCATTCAGGAGCTTGAGCTCCAGAGCCCAGTTTGCCCAGCTCTGAGGATTTGGTAGACTTTGAGGATATGTCCCAAATTTCATGGTGTGTGGTTTGTTTTCTTGTTTCTGTTATGTTCTATGGTAAGAAATTCAGCTGTTGTGGGGGAAGGTTAAAGATGTAGATGGAATGGGGAAAGCTAATTACATGACTCTTCTTGTCTAGTTGCCATCCAGTGCCTGGAGACAGCATTTGGGGTCTCGATGGAAGACCAAGGCCTAGCTGTGTCTCAGACTCTTCCCGAAATATTCGAAGCTGCTGCAGGAAAGGTTAGCAAGTGCCCTAAAATATGTGCTGAGCTTTCCATTTAAGCAGCCAAAGCAATGAGCTCTGCTTGATTCCTCTGAGGAGAAATGCTGTCCCCTCAGAGGTGTGTGGGAGGGAAATGTTTTGGGCTTGATGATCCAGTGCTTGGGAAGGGGGAGGTGTAAGTTCTTCTCAGTGGGAGTCTAGCAAAGCCTTCTCTCTCTGCTTGTAAGGAGCCTGAACACATCAGAACAAACTCGGAGCCCATCACCCCCTCTGAAGATGACATAGCTGAGGCTGAAAGACTCAAGACTGAAGGTAATCTCCTCTGGAGCTGGTGTATAATGAGGTTTAGATGGTATTAAGGCACCTGGGGAATGCTTGGAAAAGGTGTGAGGGGGGGAGGACAAATGGGATCAACCCTTCTATTTCTTGTCTGTCTGCTGGTGCTGCAGTAGGTTGACATAGTTTGGCTGTGTGGAACAGGCATCTTTCCTGTGGAGCTCTCCTCTGTGTGTTGCCTTTTTGCTGCTGTGCAAGAGAGCACAGTTAGTTCTGCAATTTGATGGACATGGTCCTCTGAGCCAACACACTGCAGTGCTCTTCAGGATGTGGTGCTGCTCTGGGGAGGCCTCAGGTGGGGGGAAGAGCTGAAGGTGCTAAGGAGGGCTTGCAGGATCAGGCAACCTGGAATTGCCAAGACACAGCTCCCCACCTCGTTGCTGAATGTGCCTTGCGCTGGCAAAGCAGTTTGACCAGCAGCATTTGCAAGTGGTTCGTTTCTCTCTTGTCCTGTTTTCTGAAGTAGAACATAGACCCAGGCCTGGTGCTTCTGTTTGACCCTATTTCCACCCCCACCCCCCCCTTTTTTTGCTAATGAGCCTTTCCACTATCTTTTTAGGAAATGAACAAATGAAAGCAGAAAACTTTGAAGCTGCAGTGTCTTTCTATGGAAAAGCAATTGAATTAAATCCATCCAATGCTGTGTATTTCTGTAACAGGTACTGGTTTTCTTTCTCCATCCTTCTACACCTGTGTTTTTATGTAGATTTAAAAGTCTTGAATGGTTAAAATCTGCTTGGTTTTGGTTTTTTTGGGGGTCTTTTTTATGATTCTTTAGACTGCTTGTTCTCTTCCTTGCTCTTTGTGTAGTTTTTGGGGCTCTTTGTTAAGCTCATGGTGACACACACTTTCCTGTGCCCTGACATCTTTAGGTAGGATGTGGGTTTTGAAACCAACTCTTAGGCATTTGAGGAGACATAAGGATGCTAAGAAAGACTGTCTGCTTTCGTGCAGTTAACTCTTTAAGTGGGATAGAGGGCCCAGGTTTCAGAGGCTGTGTTGATAATAAAAGCAAAGGAGTGAAATGAGACAAGCTGAAGGCTGGTTACTGAGAATCAGATAAGTTGATGTGTGTGTAAAATGGGGTATGTGAGCAAATTCCCTGCTTTTCAGTTCTAAGCAAAAGTGTTTGGAAGTTGGTGGGAAGACAGTTGGTGAATACAGCAGGCTTTGAATCAGGATTTGGTTTAGCTGCCTGCTTATTGTGAGTATGTACCCACAGCTGGCTACATGAAGAATGTGTCTGCACACGTGGTGATGTGGTGAGGTGTTTCTTGGAGCAAGGAGTGCAGCTGGTGCCTTTAGCTGTATGTGGGTCAGTCCCATGAGGTTTTGGGTAAATGCCCCTCAGTGACAGTTGTGAGCCTGAGGCTTGAATGAGCACATTATGGCTTCAGAAAGAGTTTTCCCCTCTTATGTGGAGTCTGTGGGGGGAAATGGGTGAAGCAGTTGTTATGGCTACGAAATTGAGGCATAGGAGAAGCTGGGAGAGTTGATCTGAGCTTGCAAGTGTGATAGTACATGCCTCTCTGGAGGCCAGGCTCCTCTTGGGAAGTCCATAAGGAGAAGTAAGCCTAGATTTATTTGCAGTAGGAGTAGAATGTGGAGCTGGGTGTTTGGAAAGCAGCCTGCTTGCTTAGATATGACCTGGATTTATGTCAAATTCACACTTAACTTTGCCTTGTACAATAGGAGACTACCGAGATTAAACAGGGGTGACCTTGATCAGCGTATTGAAGCTGCTAAGTGTTTTCTGTCCATCCTTCTCTGTTCCCTCCAGAGCTGCTGCATACAGTAAACTAGGAAACTATGCTGGAGCAGTGAGAGACTGTGAAAGAGCTATAGGCATTGATCCGAACTACAGCAAAGCTTATGGCAGAATGGGGTAAGAGCATTATAGTGTTTTGCACCAGAATTTTAAGCTCAGTGCCCTGTGGCAGTGATACTGTTAGGGGTGTTCTGCCCTGGAGTGCCATGCAATAATCCCTGGTGTTTCTCCTTTGCTAGGGCTGGAGGAAGATTGCAAGTGCTTATCTAACTGTGACCTTCTATTTTACTTCTACTTTCATAGCTTGGCTCTCTCCAGCTTAAACAAACACACAGAAGCTGTAGTTTACTACAAAAAAGCCCTGGAGCTGGATCCAGACAACGACACGTACAAATCTAACCTTAAAATAGCTGAACAGAAAATGAAGGAGACTCCAAGTCCAGTAAGTTCTGAAGCTAATGTTTGTTATCTGTGGATAAGATTAAAAGGAAGCCTCTTCATTGTAAACGAAGCTGCTTTCTGCTGAGCCTTGATGGCCTTGACTGTGTTTAGAATACAATTCTTGTGTGCAGACAGAGGGGGGACAAGTTGTGCTGTGGCCATTCTTGAGCACAGTCACCTGAGGCTTATTTGAAAGAGCTGGAAAACGAGGCTGTTTAGAAAGGAGTGTTTTGAAACAGACAAGTCACTGCTCCTGCAATCCAGCTTGTTTTCCCTACTGGAAATAGCACAGAATACCAAAAGGGCATTTTTAGGTGGCTTTTTTTCCTTATAAAGATTGTTTTCTTAAGAAACCTAGAAATTTTCCAGCCAGAAAGCTGCACTGCATCCCTGCTCCATGCAGGAAGATGTTCATAACTGTGAAGGGTTTCTAGTCCTCTAAAGACATCTCCAGTGCAGAGGCGGCCAAGTGGATGTGTTTCATTTGGCAGTTGTAATGGTTTCTAGCTGTACATTCTAATGTGGCTGTGAGGGGGGGAAGCTGCCCTCTGACTCCTTTAGTGAGCCTCATCCCCCAAGGCTGGCTGTGACCCGGAGCTTTACAGAAAGGGTATGGACACAGCCTCTTCCCTTTGTTTTGTGACACTGGGAGTAAAGTGTAAGTGTTCATTGTCAGGCAGTGAGATGGCATCATCTGCATGTGGTTTCTTTATGCTTACAGACCGGAGGTCCAGGAGGATTCGATTTAGCTGGCTTGCTGAACAACCCTGGCTTCATGAGTATGGTAAATGCGGACACAGATCAGGCTGTATGGTCTGGATGTTGGTCTGTTCAGGATGAAATGTAGCAGTACGTGGCCTGGGAAGCTCCTGTGTCTCTTCAGCAGATTTGTTTTCATTTCGTTCAGTGTGGAAACTGGGCTTGTGTTTCGTGAAGTCACTGCTCTTTGTTTGACCTCATTCACCAGCTTCTCCTTGCAACATGCTGGCTGTAGGAAGGGTGCCTGTTTTGCATTACCAGCCTTGTCTTGTGTGTTGTACTGTGCTACTCTTATCTATTTTTGTCCTACTGATCTGTTTCAAAGTATTTCTGCTTTTCCTTTGTAGCTGAATGGCAAACATCTGCATATCCACCCAGTAATTTCTGACTAAATAGGGTGTCGTTTTTTCTCCCCTCTTTAAATAGGCATCTAACCTAATGAACAATCCACAAGTACAACAGCTGTAAGTTTGATCCCATCTTGTGTTTCCTTTTTGAATCGTTCGTTTGAGGCTGTGTATGTGTTTGGCATTTGCAGTAGGTCTGAACTGGTGGGAGCAGGAGGGTGCTTGAACTAAAACTATGAAGGGCAGCTTTAAACCCATCCAGCTGCCTTGACGAGTGTGTTTTGAGTACTCCAGACTGTGCTGAAGAGGTACCTTGGTATAAACATTTGCAGAAGGCAAGCAGGGTAGATCATGGCACTGGAATTGGGTTTGGGAAGCTTGGGCTCAGTCTGGCTCCGCTGCATGGTGTTTATGTGACCTGGAGACAGTATTTCACAGCTTCATCTTAGTTAGAATGAGAATATTTCCATTCTTTGTGCTACAGGATTATGAGGATCAAATTAAAATGTTTGTGAGATGCTTAGATAATACAAAGTCATCAAAATAATAAGGCATGCATGCCACTAATGACTATATTTAGGCAGACCTGTCAGTAGGTCTCTTTTGATGCAGAGCAAGCAAAGAGCTTGTGTGAGGAAGGGCAGTGTTTTAATTAAAGCAAATACATAGCTTGCACACAAGAGGGGGTATCTCTGGGAATACAGGAGCTGACACTCTTATAAGTATTGTGCAGTTTAATGCTATAGTTCCTTTGCTGCAGTTAAAGAAAGAAAAGTTGTTGCAGAAGATTCCCTTGCAGATAACTTCATACTCTGTGTGCAAAGGTGCTCCCATTATGCCACCACTCCCTTTCCACTGTAAGCTAAACCATTTCTGTGGGGTTTTTTTCCTGCTCTGAGCAATGACTCTTATTTCCTCAGCATGTCCGGGATGATTTCTGGTGGCCACAATCCCATGGGAGCAGCAGGTACCAGCCCATCCACAAATGATCTTGCCAGCCTCATACAAGCGTGAGTAGAGAGCTGGGAATTTCCCATTGCCTTGATCAATAAATGGATTTGGGATTTTTTTTGGCCAGAAGCAGAATCTTAATTTAACAGTTGAGAAAGGCTTAAATACAGTGTGAAGCATCATGGAATGGTTTGGGTTGGAAGGGACCTTAAAGCTCATCCAGTCCCAACCCCCTGCCACGGGCAGGGACACCTTCCACTAGAGCAGCTTGCTCCAAGCCCCTGTGTCCAACCTGGCCTTGAACACTGCCAGGGATGGGGCAGCCACAGCTCCTCTGGGCACCCTGTGCCAGCGCCTCAGCACCCTCACAGGGAAGAGCTTCTGCCTAAGAGCTCACCTCAGTCTCCCTTCTGGCAGGTTAAAGCCATTCCCCTTGGTCTGTCCTTAGAGGCCCTTGTCCAAAGCCCCTCGCCAAGTTTCTTGTAGCCCTTTTAGGTACTCAGAGCTGCCCTAAGGTCTCCCTGGAGCCTTCTCGTCTCCAGGGTGAACAAGCACGAGACTCTAGAGTGTGTGAGGACATAAAGAGGACTCTTGCTTTTTCTCCTTCAGGGGACAGCAGTTTGCTCAGCAGATGCAGCAGCAGAATCCTGAACTAATAGAGCAGCTACGAAGCCAGATCAGGAGTCGAACTCCAAGTGCCAGTAACGAAGATCAGCAGGAATGAGCCCTCCAGGTGAGGCTGTAGCCAGGAGTGCTGCTGGACTGTGAGCAGCTGAGTGGGAATTTTATGTACTTGGCTCCAGTATCAGTCTTGTGCCTTAATTTAGCAATTTGGCATGTCTCCCCTCCACAGAGACTGGGTTATCTGCATCAGTACTGCTAGTACTGTGCCTCATGCAAGGCTCAGCCCAGAGGAGCGGTGAATAAGACCTTCCCTCACACATTGTGTGACTGACAGAGTTTCATTATGTAGTGTTCACAGTGGTTAAAGGGACGCTTTATTTGCTCAAAGATTGAATTTGCAAATGTCTTGTCTTCCTGTCTCTGCAGCGCAGTCCGTGGGAACTATGTTCTTTGCTTTAAAAACTGGAAGCCATGTGTGTGTTGCCATTTCTTGAGTTGGAAGTGTCCAAGAGGGGGAAAAAAATAATGGAAAACCAAAATTCTTTCTATGAGCTGCATGTTAAAGACAGATTCATGCTTTCTTTCCCTAGTCTTCATCCCTGCTCCTCTCCCTCAGCCTTTCCATTAGTCTCTTTGTTTTCTTCTGGAAGATCCAGCAAGCTGACCACAAACCAGCAGCAGCAGCAGTCTTTCTAAAGACACTCAGAACAATTAACTACTCTTTGCATTTGTTATTTGCTACATGGGAATTTTTTACCCCATTTTTGAAGATTGATGCACTCTTCACTACAGGACATCTTCACTTTCCTGCCCATGTGCCACTTCAGAGAAGTGTTCAAGTCCTACCTAAGCCCAGTTTAATCCTCCTGCCAGTTATGAGATGGTGGTGTTTGAACACTGGAAATCACAGGATCTACAGGGTTTCTGTTGATTAGATTGACTGCATTTCTCATTCAGGTCTGTAGCAACATGGCCATGGTGTTAATGCATGGGAGTTTGGCGCTCACCTCTCAAAGGATAGTGTAAGTGTGGGGGATTCGTGACTGGCCAGGAAGAACCTGCCTACATGCAGCAGTGTTTCCTGGTGCTCTGCTTGGGGTTCTTCCCCAGCCCTGACAATATTTGTCTAGTGTTTAGTAATTATGGCTCTGTTGTTGGAATGATCCAATCTGTGAACTAGTCAGGTGGACAGTAAGGATGTTTTTGGTGTTTAAAGGGGTTTTTTTCCTGCTTTTCTTATCTTATATGCATGTAAGTAATCAACCTGTTTGACTGTGATAATGGTAGGAGTAGCGGGTGCCTGAGTAGAGAGCAGATGGAGTAACAGTGCTGCTTGGATTCTAGGTGATGAAGTGGCTGCAGGTTTGGTGTTGGGGATTGGCGGTTACACCTCAGTGTGTGGTGTGTGAGCAAAGAGAAAAGCTCTTGTGGCCATCTCGAGCCACCTGCAGCCTTCCACCCCTCTAGTTACCTGTGTCACTCCTTGGGCTATGGAAAGCTCTGGCCCCTTCCCCTACAGTCGCCAGTTGAGGCCAGGGGCTCACATCGACCACAGAATTGGTTTTAAAGTAGTTATTTGCCTGTGGTGGGGTAGGTGTGTTCACAGCCTGACTGCTGGGCAAAAGGCACCCCCTCTGAGGGTGGATAGGCCTGAGATGGAAAACACCCTTTCAGGAGGCCTGGTGCTGTGAGTGAGCAGGTGTATTTGTAGATTAATATCAAGGGAAAACAAACCAAACCAAAAACCAACCTGTAAATGCTCCATAAAGTAATGTGGTTAATGTAACTTGTGAAGAATAAACTATTTGGACACTTTCTTTGTTATCCCTCTTGCCCAGGTGACTGAAGCAAGGTATGGTGCTGCCAGGGCTCCTGCTCCTCCGAGGCCGAACCTACACATGGGGTTTATCTGCCTTTCCCTAGTTCTCCTTATTCCCTGCCGGGATGCTGCTCATGCCATTGCTGCTTCCTCGACGCTCTTTAAGCTCCCTCCGGCTGTTTTTTGGTGGAGGATGCGATGCTCTTCGGCAGCTCCTCCACCGGTTGGGCGGCCCCTGCCCCGTGCCTTGGCCCGGTCAGCACCGCCGGACGCGGACAGCTCCGCGGGTTTTGTGTTGCCCCGGAACTCTTCGCTGCGCTCCGCGTTTCCCCTTCGGAGCGGCATGAATGGCACTTCAGGGCGGGCAACCTGCAGGGCGGGGCCGGCCTGACGGGCATTCGTCTCAGCCAATGGGCGGTGGGGTATTCACTCCGGTGGCCAATGGGGGGTGTCGTGGGCGGGGCTCTGCGGACGCCGCTCGGGAGGTGCGGGGGCCGGCGCGTGAGTGCGGGTCGGGGGGGAGGGGGGGGGGGGGGCTTTATGAGGTAACAGCGGGCTCGGGGTGTGGGAGGGCTGAGGCCGGGCCCCGCTGCAGCGAATCCCGGCCGAGCCGCTGGAGTCCTCTCCCGGTAACGCTCCCGGTGTCCCCCCTAGCATCTCCGCGCCCTTGCGGGGTGGCCGAAGGATCCCCGGCACCCCCGTGCTTCAGGGTGACCGGGGCGGTTTGGAGCGGTTTCAAGGCGTTGGGAGGTGCTGGGGCGAGAGGAGCTCTGGGGGAATCCCGCCGGGTTTCAGCATTGCGCAGGCTTCCCGGTGCTTTTTGACGGGAAAACCGGGATGTAAAGAATCCTACGCAGGGCCTGGAGCACGATGGGGAACGGCTGAGGGACCTGGGGGGCTCAGTCCGGAGAGGAGAAGGCTCAGGGGGATCTGATCGCTCCCTACAACTTCCTGAGAGGAGGATGGAGCCAGGAGGGGGCTGGGCTCTGCTCCCAAGGGATCGGCCAAGAGGAAACGGTCTCAAGCTGCACCAGGGCAGGGTTAGATGGAGCTGAGGAACAATTCCTGCCCCAAAGGGTGCTCAGCATTGGAACTGCCCAGGGCAGTGCTGGAGCCACTGTCCCTGAGAGTGCTCACACACCGTGGAGACGAGGCCTCAGTGCCATGGGTCAGTGGTGGCCTTGGCAGGGCTGGGGTAAGGGTTGGACTGGTGAGCTTAAAGGGCTTTTCCAACCTGCTGGGTTCTATGAATATGCATATATATATTCCTCCATATAGGGCCCTCTGCTTTACATCGTATCTTTTCTTGCTGGCATAGTTCATTATGGGCTGCTAAGCCAAGCAGTACCTGTCCTGAGTTAATTCTCTATTACAGAAGGCTTTCAGGCTGGTGAAGTAGTGCAGACATTGGCGGTGCTGGTCCTGAACACTGGGCTGTTGGCAAGAGCAGGCAAGGAGAAACACGAGGTATTTCTTGTACTTACTGCTTCGCTCTTCACTAAGCTGCTTTGGCCTCAGGTCAGGGGGAGATCGGCTGCTCTCACCCCTGTGGGGACCTTGAGGCTTTGTGCTCTGTTGGGGGCTGTTGCTGGGTTAGAAGAAGGAAGATAAAAGCCTTATGAGCTGTGTCAGCGCGGCACTGAGGAGCATTGGCAGTCCTGGAGCCAATGTCTCTGGAGAAGGGGGCCTGCTGTCAGCTGCACCGCTGGGCTGCCTGCTGCAGGAGCCCTGTCAGTGCACACCGAGCTTTCAGGCTCTGGACTGGCTTGTTCACACCTGGCTTCTCTGCTGGGTTCTCCCCAGAGCAAATCAGTCAGTGGCATCTGAGCAGGATGAGCATCACTTCCCATGGGTGCTGAGAACCCGTGGCCTGACCACCGTGACCTCTCTGTTTGCTTCTGCTTGAGCTGCAAGCTTGGAGAAGGCAGAAAAAAGCTTTAACCCCCCCATACCAAGTACAGACTCATTCAGGCTCCCGCTTTCCTTTTCACCATTTCTGCCCTGGGCATCACGGGTGAGGGTGTTAACATGGAGGGGAGCGTTCGGTGTTAGTTTGTTACTCCAATGCACACTTTACCTGGTGACCTGCGAGAAAGATGCCCTTGGTTTGTCTTTACAAGGCAATTCTGTGTAAGCAGCACTGGAGGGACCTGTTCACATTTATGTATTAAAAATAAATAGATTTAACAGTGTCATTTTGAAGTGATTTTTAGGAAAACAAGTTTCACTGCGTGCCACCTGGAGAGAAATGCTTTCATATTTCAGATGAAGTCAGTTTATGACAGCTAGGCAACTCAACTCTTCTGTCTTTCTCAGGTATGAAACAACCTCTGCCTCTTCTTTTGTCACACGCTATGGACAATGGAGAACCTTGCAGATAATTTCTCTGTAGGGTTGCCCTTTAGAGACATGGGTATTGGTCAGCAATCAGCACTCCTACTGCCTCCTGGTGCAGCACGAACAGCCAGTGGTAGGGGCTCTGACCCACTCCAGCGAGGTGGTGGTGGTGGCTCAGGAAACTGAGCAGGAATTGATCCAATAGTCTCGTTTCAATTATATTAGTACCCAAAATCCCCTGTGTGAATGCGGAAGGAAGATCTCAAAGTTCATCTCTATGTGACGGATACCACCAGCCCAAGTCCGTATTCTTCTCTCACTGTTAAAAACCAAAGACGTGATCCTTCGGTTGGAGTGTCCTGCAGGATCAGGTGGTTTGTGTCTGTCCTGGTGTAGGTGTTTAAGTGAAACCTCTCCAACCTGTGGCTGGTGCAATTCTCATGAGGTTTATAAGTTACTGTTTGCTGCAGTTGCGTTTTTCTCTGCTGCTTTCTCTGCTTGCAGGGTTCTCCTGCTGTCAGCTCCTCCTGCTGCCTCTGGGGAGTTACAGGGGTTGCCATGCAGAGGCTGGCTGTGTTTTGGGATGCTTCTGTAGCAAAATCTCTCTTGTTTTACTCCTGTCCACAGGGGCTGAGTCCAGGAGCACTTTCCCCTTGAGGTCTGTCTGTGCCGTTGCCTGCTGATATGCCTGCTCTAAGGGCAGCTGGAGGGACCCCCACTAACTGCTGTCCACAGGGCCATTGACTGGGCAGTGTTCGCCAGGAAGCACAATGAAGACTGTGGTGGCCAAAGTGCTGTGTCTCCTGGGCATCTGTGTCCTCATGCTAATGGGGTCCCTCCTTCCTGTCAAGATAATCGAGGCTGATTACGAGAAAGCTCATCGCTCCAATAAGGTTCTTGCCCTCTCCAATTCTTTTGGAGGAGGAGTCTTCCTGGCCACGTGCTTCAATGTTTTGCTACCTGCTGTGAGAGAAAAGGTAACTGCTTCTGAGCCTCTCTCCTATGAGCACTTTTAATCAACTGGTGCCACTGTGTTCAGGACCCCTGCGCAGGGGAAGCAGCCGCCCTGCTCCTGTCCTGCAGGCCACCAGACCTCTGAGCTGGGGGAAGAGGGGTGAAGGGTCTCTGTCCAGCCAGAGCGGCTCATGAAGCCTCCTCAGAGGTGGCTGCACTGTGCCTGGTGCCCACGAGCTGTGCCCATCTCCCATTCAGCTACTGCTCCTGTGCAGATGGGGATCAGTTAGTTTTTAATGCAGAAGCAGGCTGAGCATCACCTGGGTGTGAGGCTCAGAACTCCTGTTTAGCGTGCGTTGAAAACACTGACAGCTGCAAACCTTGCCCTGGAAGGCAAATAGGTTCCTTGTCTCCTGCACTGAGGCCTGTATGCAAGGGTGCAGAGAACATCGTGGATTAATTTTGTCTCCGTTTAGAGTTGTGTGAGCACACCAGGAATGTTTCACGTTTTGAGGGACAAAGGGGATTGATTCACTGTGGATTGTTTGCTTCCTTCCAGCTCAATGAAGTTCTTAGGCAGGGGAATGTGACCACTGACTACCCGGTGGCTGAGATCATCGTGATGGTCGGCTTCTTTGTGACGGTCTTTGTGGAGCAGCTCATCTTGACTTTCCAGAAGGAAAAACCTTCCTTCATTGACTTGGAGACCCTCAATGCTGGTTCGGATGTTGGGAGTGACTCTGAATATGAGAGTCCCTTCATCGCATCTTCCCGCGGGCGCCCGTTGTACAGTGAACACCGTCACCACTCGCATGGCCTGAACATCTGGGAGCTTTCCCGCTCCAGCCCCATACGGCTCATTGGGCTGGGGTTTGCTTTGTGTACACACTCCATCTTCGAGGGACTGGCGCTGGGCTTGCAGGAGGAGAGTGGCAAAGTCATGAGCTTGTTCATAGGAGTTGCCATTCATGAGACGCTGGTAGCAGTGGCATTGGGCATCAGCATGGCTAAGACCTCGTTGCCACTGAAGGATGCTGTGAAGATGGCTGTAACGGTGAGCCTGATGATTCCTCTGGGCATTAGCATTGGGATGGGGATTGAGAGCACCCAAAACGCAGCCAGCAACATTGCTTCCTTGCTCCTGCAAGGCATCTCAGGGGGCACTTTCTTGTTCATCACCTTCTTTGAGATCCTTGCAAAGGAGTTGGAAGAGAAGAACGACCGTCTCCTGAAGGTTCTGTTCCTGGTGCTGGGCTATGCGGCTCTGGCTGGGCTGGTCTTCTTCAAGTGGTGAACACAGGAGCAATGGGAAGCAAACCTCACCTCCTTCCCTTGCAAAGAGCACCAGAGATGAGCTTCTCTTCAGCCAAGGGGGATGCTGAAGCTCAATGGCTCAGTGAAACATCACAGTCCAGGTGGTATTTCCATATTGACCTAAAGAAGGAGAATTTCTTCCTATGTGCTCAGAGGGAAATAAAGATGAGGAGTGTCCCAATGTCGGTGCCGCAGGTATTGTCCCTCCTCCCCGGGTCTGCAGGCATAGCTTGTGAAGAGATTAGTTGAGACAAACATTAAGAATCTGATTCTAAGGCTGCCTTCCAATGCTCACCAAGCATACGGTTTCCTGTTAATCTGCACAGGCAGCCCCCTCCCTCCTTCCCCGCACACTCATGACACAATCTGGGGCTGAGACTCTGCTCCGTTCACTCCTGGGCTCTGAGAAGGTGAGAAACAAGAACAGAGATACAGTGAAAAGCGAGTGTGATCACGGATTGCACAGCTGCGCTGAGCTGCTTCTGCTGGCTTCGTTTTGAGCAACGCCTGGTTGTGAGAGCTGCCAAAAATCGTCCCTTCTGGGCCCATGGTGTGCGTGGTGCCACAGCTCCCCTCAACAGAGCTTCCGTCCCGGTCCATGATGACTCAGGAGCCTTTGTTTCAGACTCATTAATAAAACGAGGCCAGGTCGCTGTCCCATGTTTCATTCTCCTCATCTCATCCACGTGTTGAGCATTCCGTAAGGAGAACCTCCAGCAGAGTGCTGATGTACCATTTGGTTATCTTCCTGTCCCCGTCCGAAGGCCTTTCTGCAGCATTCCCCCAGCCTGGATGCACCAATTGGTGAGAAACGAGCAGCACCAGTTTCCAGCAAGAATGTTTTAGGGCACGTGCTTGTGGTGAAATGGTCCATGGTGAAACGGGGTTAGCAGCTGCCAGCGGGTGTGGATTCCTGCTCCCTGCTCCCGCTGGCAGGCTCCCGTGGCTGCGCTGCGTTACAGAGGCTTTGCAGGGCGTCGTGTTGGAGTCTGCAGGAGAAACCCCTTCCCTTGGGCTTTAGGAGGCTGTGGAAGGGCTGATTGGAGGCACTGCGCAGGAGCGGCTCTCCCATGGCTCCAGAGCACGGCTCCAGGGAAGCTCAGCACGCTGTGCATGCTGTCATGATCACTGATTTACCCTCCTGGCTGAAGAGCTGAGATCAGAGCCTGGAGCTGGGAGCTTGCCCTCCCGGCTGCCTCCTGCTGCTGTGACAGGAGTGAGCCTTTGCTTCTGCAGCAGCTTCCACAGGCAGAGCAAAGCTCGTTGGAAGTGCTGATGGGATTATAACGGGCTTAGCTGTGGCGCAGTCCCTGTTAGCGTGATCCAAAGTGGGAAGAAGGATGGGTGAGACTGTGAAACAGCATCTTGGAGGCAGTGGTTGGCACAGCTGCAGCATATGGAGGCTGATGAGACTCATCTGACACTTCCTGGTGCTAGCTATTTTAATTGCTACAACATACCCAAGTCAATTAATCTTGCTTTGAAAAACCTGGAGTGGAAGGGGGAAGGGAGGGTTATTTTAGGCCTCGGATGGCATCAATGAGCAGGGCCTGAGGAGAGCATAATATGCCTGGATGTGATGAAGCTCTGTGTTATTTCCCTTCTGCAGCCAGCTCCTGGGGGCAGCGTGGCTCCCGTTGGGGCTCTCTCGATGCCGGTGGCTGTCCTGGGATGCTGTGGGAGCACAATGCTGACTGTCCCTGCTTGGGCACAGCCACTGGGGCTCTTAGTCGCTTGTAGGTGCTTTTTCCTATACCTGAGTAAGTGGATGAAGGCCAGAAGGCAGGTGTATCCCAGCACCTCATTTCCCCTCCTCATCTTCCTCATCCTTCCTTGGGCCTGGCCCCATCTGCATTTCAGGGCTGAGGTACTAAAGCCAAGACAAACTGTTGATGTGAGATTCCTTCACCTGTGCCCAAGAGATCAGTAGGGATCCACGACCTGGAGCTGGGATCATGGATCCCCCCCAGCTCCCTCTGGGTCTGGGGTCAGTGTGACAGTGCGGGGCCAGGCTGGAGCCTCTGCTTTACACCCTTCCTCAGGTGGAGCTGCCAGGGGGCTGAGTTGTCCTCCCTCTTCCTGCTGCCCTGGAGGGGTTTATTCACCTGTGAGTAGCAGAGTCCTGTGTTCCTGGGTTGGTTTAGGGGCAGAGGAGGACGAGCCCTGTCTGCTGCTCCCAATAAAGCCCCTGGCCTCCATCCCTTTGTATCACTTGTTCATTTGAAGTCACCATCGTTCCACCACGTCCCCTGATCGTGCAACAGGGGCACGTGCAGCTCCTCTGGCAAGGCAAAGCCCAGCCTGAGCTCAGGGGGCGAGCACAGGGGTAGAACGCTCCTGTTCCCCCCCTTCTCCCATCCCACTCTGCATGGCAGCAATTCAGCCCTGTGTGTGCAGCCAGCAGCGGCCCCATTGCGTAAGGCTTGGCGGGGAGCTGGGGACTGAATGAAGCAGAGGAGGAGCCGGAGGTAAAATGGTCAAGGAAACTCATTCATTCCCTCTAACGAGCAGTATCCATCCAGCTGGTACCGCTGGGGGGGACTGCGGGCGGGGGGCTGCTTGGGGGGGGGGGGGCGCCAGTCAGGGCCCTGTCCCCATTCCCAAGAGGGAAAGCGGGTGGTGTGCCCCCCCCCCCCCTTGCTTCCTGCTGGGCCCATCAGTGCTCCTCAAGGGCCACGTGCTGGTGGCTGCTATTAATAGGAGCTGCGGATTTTAATTGCTGCTGTGCAGGAGTGGGGCAGCTCCAGCGCAGGCGATTGCCCCTTTCCACAGCCACCTCCCAACCCTTGGGGCCTGCGGTCACCTCCAGCTCCAGCCCCACTGTCCCCATGTGGGGCAGAGCACCCCACAGCTCCTGGAGCTGTGCCCTGGCTGCAGGCCCCTTGCTCTAAGCAACTCAGGCCCCAGTCCTGCTCGGCTGCAATGGGGAGGTGGTGATGGGGGTCCCACAGCCCCAGCAGATGCCACCGAGGACCCCAATGTGTCGCTTGATGGGGGGCTGTGGACAAGGAGCAGCTCTGCCCCTGGCTGGGGCCGCTCCAGGGCATTGGGGCTCCTGATCCTGCTCTGCCATGGCACCTGCAGAGGGGACACCGCCACTGGTGACAGAGCCCCTCTGCTGGGTCCCTAAAGCCCCGCGTCGCTGCCTCAGCCACCCACAACGGCCACGGGGGCTCACAGCACCCCGCTGCTGCCTGCGCCCTGCCGGCCCGGGGTGTCAGTGCCTCTCCATCCTGCTCCGTGTCCCCGCATCCCCCGCCACCCCCTGCGGGGCCCCGTGTGCCCGCGCTGGGCTGTGCATCCCTCTCTGCGCACCCGTGTTCCCCTTCAGGTGTGTCTGCGTCCGCGTGTTCGCGGGTGGCCCCGTTCACGTGTACCCCCCGTCCGTCCGTCCTCGGCCCGGAGCCGCTCGGGGCTGGGCCCGGGGGTCCGGCGGCCCCGGGCGGGGCGGGCGCGGCGGGCGGGGCCGGCGGCGGGGCGGGATCGGCTCTGCGGCGGCCGCACCGCACCGAGTGCCGCACCGCGCCGAGCCCCCGCCGGGCCGGGCCGAGCCCCGCCGCACCGAGCAGAGCCCCGCCGCGCCGGGCGGACCGGAGCCGCCGCTCCGGGGCCGCCCCGGGCCGGGCCATGCGCTGAGGCCGCCTCGCAGCCCGCAGCCAGGGGCGGATCCCGGGCAGGACACGGTGAGGCGCGGGCACCGCAATGCGACCGGCGCGGCCGGGGGAGGCAGGGGAGGGACGCGGGGGGTGCCCCGGGCGATGACACAGAGGGGGAGCGGAGCCGAGACCCCGGCCCGGGGCGGCAGCGCCCTGGTCCTTGCCCGCCGTCCTGCCCCTGCCGTCGCCATCCTGCCCCTTCTGCCCACCATCTGCATCCTGCCCTCCATTCATCCCTCCCTCCTGCCTCTGCCCTCCATCACGGCCACCGCCCCCCCCCCGTCAGCTGTTTGTCTCCTCCAGCGCTGGTGTCCAATGCTGAAGGGTGCTGGTGGGGTGCGGAGCCCCCGGCAGGACCATGCCTGGGCTGCACCCCAGGGCTGGGTGGTGACCCCATCCCCGGGAGCCATGGGGAGGCCGTGGCCTGGGTGGGCAGATGCTGAGGGCAGTGTGTGTTTGCAGCAGTGCCCATGAAGGCCCCTCCAGACCAGCCCCATGGTCCCAGTGCCCTGCACTGTGGCCCCGAGGCCGGGGGCGCTTTGGTCTGCAGGACCCTCCTCAGCCCCGGGCCAGGATCTGATGTTCCCCTGCTCCAGCCCTGGCCCCATGAGCCAGTGACGTTTGTGACATGGTAGAACCCAGGGGGTGTTTTTGTGCCCCGTGTGCAGGGAGCCCTCGATGGGGCAAGCTTCCCCGGTGCCCAAGGCCACGGTGATGGGCTCCTTCTCTAGCTCCCAGCTCTTGCTGCCCTGGTTTTCCAGGCACGAGCCCCTGCCCGGGTGTTTGGGAACCTGCTGCGGTTTTGGAGCTGCCGTGGGAGCTGGTGCTGTGGGGTGGGGATGCCACGGCCATGGGAAGGAGCTGGTTTCCCGGGAGGTGCCTGAGGACGGAGGAGCTGTGGTACCCAGGGCACGGCTGCCCGGGGCGCTTTGCTGTCCCCCTCTTCCAGACTTGTTGGTCCCTGGATGGAGGTGGGGGGTGGTGTGAGTGCTGCTGGCTGGGGCAGACCTGCAGCATCGGCCCGAAGCGCTGTGACCGCCCTCCCTCCCCGCTTGGTGCCGTTGGTGGGGCACCTCCAGAACCCCTGCCCATGGCCAAGGCTCTGCGATGCCCCGCGTGTGCTGGGGACACCTCGCAGCGCAGAGCTGATGCTGCCCTTCCTGTGCTGCAGCAGGGAAACTGAGGCAGGGTCTGGCTGAGGCGATGCTCAGCCTGGGGCTTGGCATCAGCGCCTCCTTGTGCCTCCTTGTTCCACATCCCTGCGGCTGCATCACCTGGGGGGGGGGGGGGGTGGTACAAGTGGGGACCCTGCCGGCCCCATGTGAGGGCTTTGGCAGCCACAGGGGTCTCAGCCCACAGCCGTGCCCGTGTCTCTCTGCCCCTGCCGCATCACCAGGGTGTGAGTGGAGCAGAGGGATGGCGGCGCACGGGGCATGGCCCAGGGCACAGCGCGGGGGCACTGAGCACTGTGTGAAACGGCACCGCTGCGCTTGGCAGCCACGGCGGCCGTGCGAGGCAGAGCTGGAGGGGCTCTGGGGGCCACCGAGTGCTCCCTGGGCTGGCAGCTGCCCCGTGGGGTCGATGCTGCTGCCCGGGGGCTCTGGGGGTCGCTCAGCGGCTGTGTCCCCCCCGCAGTGCCGTGGCCGCGGCTCTGCCATATGGCTGCAGCGGGCGGCTGGTAAAAATAGCCAAAGCTGCTGCACCCCATGCGGCCCGGGAGCACCCTGCAAGGGCACCTCAAGGGCAGGGGGGGGCCGGGACCCCCCAGTGCATTGGCCTGGTTGGAGCAGGGGGGCTGCATCCCTAAGGGGGCTGCCCATTGGGGTCGGGGGGGGGAGGCTGCCCCATTCTACCCCCCCCCCCCAAACTGGTGCCTGGAGTTGGGGGGGGGGGTCCATCCCGAAGGCCCTGCTGCCGGTGTGACACCTCCCTGTGCCCTCTCCCTCGCAGCAGCATCCGCAGCAGCATCCGCAGGGCAAGATGCCGGAGCAGAGCAACGATTACCGCGTGGTGGTGTTCGGCGCCGGCGGCGTGGGCAAGAGCTCGCTGGTGCTGCGCTTCGTGAAGGGGACCTTCCGGGACACGTACATCCCCACCATCGAGGACACGTACCGCCAGGTCATCAGCTGTGACAAGAGCGTCTGCACCCTGCAGATCACCGACACCACCGGCAGCCACCAGTTCCCAGCCATGCAGCGCCTCTCCATCTCCAAGGGCCATGCCTTCATCCTGGTCTTCTCTGTCACCAGCAAGCAGTCCCTGGAGGAGCTGAAGCCCATCTACCAGCAGATCGTGCAGATCAAGGGCAGCGTGGAGAGCATCCCCATCATGCTGGTGGGCAACAAGTGTGATGAGACCCAGCGGGAGGTGGAAAGCAGGGAGGGGGAGGCCATGGCCAAGGAGTGGAAATGCGCCTTCATGGAGACCTCGGCCAAGATGAACTACAATGTGAAGGAGCTCTTCCAGGAGCTGCTGAACCTGGAGAAGAGGAGGAACGTGAGCCTCACCATCGACGGGAAGCGCTCCAGCAAGCAGAAGAGGACAGACAAAATCAAGGGGAAGTGCAGCATCATGTAGAGCCCCAGACTGGTCCAAACCGCCCCCCCCTCCAGTTCACCTCCCTCTCCCCCATGGCTGGACGTGGCATCGCAGCGGGGCCATCCCCTCGTCCTCTGTGCCATCACTGTGACTGTGTGGGGACGCTGTGGCGCGCTGGCGGCGTGGGCTGCGCTCGCCTCAGGTCTTGGGGTGAAGATGGAGCATCCCAACGAGCTGAGGGATGCTCGACCGCCCCACGCTCGGCACAACGGGACCAGGGACACGCAGCCAGGCACCACTGGGGAGCACCTGGATGCACACAACCCCCCCCCTCCACGTTCTCTGCAGCACAACCGGCAGCACCGGCTGTCCCGTTCCTGTTGGTCCTCATGGTGGGAAGGACGGTGCAGGATGAGGGTGTCGGTGTCGCCCCTGGGGACAGTCGCTCGCGCACCCCTGTCCGCACGCTGTCGCGCTCTGCTCCTGCAGGCAGAGACCTGGGGTAGGAGCAGCCCCTGCTCGGTGCCCGCTCACCCCCTGCCCCAGCCCTGTCCCGGCACCGTGCCCCCCCCCCCCGCAGCCCTTTGCCCCCCGCCCAGTTCTGGTGCCGCAGCCGGGAGCCACCAGCCCAAGCACAAAGCATCGGGGCCGACGGCGGTCCTGACCCAGCACAATCCTGGTGAGCTCCGGTGGGAGACCCCCGGCCCCCCCCGCCGCTGCCCCGTGAGCCCCCCACAGCCTGGCAGGGCCGCGATGCCGCGGCGATGGGCGCTGCCGCTCCCTGCGGTGGGCAGCGTGTCCCCTCCTGCCTGCAGTCCCCGCTGCAGGCTGGCCTCTGGCCCCACACCCTGGGGACCCCCAGACCCCCCCCCCCGCAGCTCTGCTTGTTCCCCCGTGGCCGGAGTGGGGTCCCCGCGCTGTCACCAGCCCCTCATCCCAGCGGGGTTTGTCCCTTTGCTCCGGCCCTGCTCACCCGGCACCAGGGCCCCTGGGGCTGTCCCCAAGGGGGTGTCCCTGGACAGGGTCCCCCCCCCTCGCGCCGCTGTGCCCAGCTCTCCGCACCCTTGGCTTTTCACAGCGCGACCCGAGCGCGCAGGGGACGAGGTGACGTGATGATGATGATGATGATGTAGCCTTTATTCTAGAGATAGTCTTCCTTCAATAAAGATGAGAAACGCTCCTGCGTCACCGCAGAGCAGCGCAGGGCCAGGACCACGGCGGGGGGGGCCAAGGCTCAGCACACCGCGGGTGCGAGGAGCGATGGGGGTGCACGCGTGTGCATCACTCTGCATGCTTGGCCGTGCATGCTGCACGCGCGTGCACGCACACACGCACACACACGCATGTGTAAGCATCCGCGCTCGTGCATGTGGACACAGCGCGTGCACACGTGTGTGCCCCCCCCCCAGCGGTCGGTGTCCCCCGCTCCTCGCTGCCGGTGCAGGCTGATGTCCCTGTGGGGAGGGGGTGGGAGCTCGGTGCGTGCGTCATCATGCCTGTTGCCTTGGAAACCATCTGCTCCCCGGGCACGGGAGCCGTGTGGGCATGTGTGCGCGGGCGGGGGGCGGCGGGGGAGCGGGGCTGCCGCAGGCTGCGGGGCCTTGGCATGGGCATGGCCCCACCGCGATGTCACCGCGCCATGGGCACGGACACGGCTCCGGACACATCCCTGGGGACAGTCACGGCTCCATGGGGATGCTCAGGGCTCCATGGGAACAGCCGCAGCTCCACAAGGATGTCACGGCTTCCTGGCGCCGGCCATGGGAAGCACTCCTGTCCCTTTGTCCCTGCTGTCTGTGTGTCCCTGCTTCCTGAGGGATGCAAGGGGCCAGGACCTTCAGGCGGGAGAGCAGGATGGGCACAGGCAGGCACTGGGGACATTTGGCGCTGGTCCCCACCTGCTGGGACCCCCAGGATCCCCAGGCAAGGCTGAGGGGCTCACAGGTTTCTTCTTGGGGTAAGGGGGGGTGCAAAAGAAACCCGTGTGGGGACTCCTGTGCTGAGAACCCGCAGTGCCCACAGCGGCTCTGCAGCACCTTCAGCTGGCGAACAGAGCATCTCTGCCTTCCCGTTCCTGGGCCTCTCATCCCACATCTCTGCTCCCCTCCTCCTGCCTCCCACTGTCCCCCCACCCTGGCTGGTGCAGATGGAGACCTGTGTCAGCCGAGCCACCACGGAGCAGGAGCTCGATGCTGCTGCCTCTTGGGATGCTCCAAGGGATGTCCCTCAGGATGTTATCACTCAGCGAAGGCCGCTTTCTCCCAGGAGGGTCTGGGTAGCTCTGACCGCTGCAACCCCCCCATGCCCAAGCCTGGCACTCAGCACCCATTGACCCGCCCAGGCCAGGGGCACCTTGAGCTCCCAAAGCCTGGAGCCAGGAGCTTGGCTGGGCAGCGGCACAAGATTGAGACAGGCGATGCACGCAGGGCACCCAGTGCCTCCCCCCGGTCCAGGGTTTAAACAAGATGCGCCTGAGCATTAATTAGTGGGATGAGCCATGCTCCAGCCCTTTCTCATTGCTGCCCCAGATGATGAGGAGCTGTTGCTGCAGCCTGCAGCCATAAAATGCACAAATCCAGCACCTAGGACCCAAATCAGCTCCTGGCATCATGAACCACGCCGGGCCCTGGTGGCTGCACAGGACAGAGTCCCTCATGTCCCCCAGAGGGAGGGGTGGCAGGGAAGGCTCCTGGAAGTGCTCGTGGTCCTTGTGGTGCTGGCCTGAAGCCGAGGCGTTCCCCCTGTGCGCCAGCCCATGCTTGGAGCAGCCCCATCTGCAGCCAAAGCAGCTTAAAACTCCGTGGGTGAGGACATATGGGAGGAAACCGGATTAAGGTTAAAAATCAGCCTTCTCCCCACTAACAGGATTATTGGGTTTTCAGCCCAATCTCAGCGAGCGCCGGCATGTGCCCGGCAGGGGGAACCAGTGGGGGCAGCCCAGACCCAGCATTTCTCCATCTCAGCTCATGCTGAGGCTGGCCCGCAACTGGTACACGGTGGTGTGGCCTGGCCGCAGGAGTGATGTTTGCAGTCCCTCCTGCTCCGGGGTCCTGGCTCTGTCCCCCCACTGGCACTGCAGCCAGGGGCCAGGCACCACTGGGACCCAGCCGGCTGCACTCACCCCGTGCCAGTGGCAGCTGGGGGAATCAAAGCCTTGATTCATGGCGAGTGTGATTTCCTGCTCTCCCGGTGCTGCCGGCGTGACTCCCGCCCGCTGCTGATTCATCCCCCTGGATTTTCCCCTCACTGCACGGGGAGAGCAGCTCTGCCAGCGTCCCGGCAGTGGGACACTGAGGCCACAGCCCCCCGACACACAGGGGCTGGACACAGCCAGATGGATGGGGCCAGAGCATTGGGGGACTCGGAAGGGGGCTCCATGGGGTGGGGGGCTCTGCGCAGGGGCACGGGGCCATCCTCTCACCGCACCCCACAGGTGCCAAGCACCGCAGCCCTGGGTTGGAAAGGCTCTGCCCTGGGCACTGGGGCTGTTTGGGGTGCGCTGGGTCCCGTGTCAGGCCCCTGCACACTGAGGGGTCCCGGTGCCTCGCACCCCGGGCACCACGTGCGGCAGCGCCGCGCCCCGCCCCGCGGCGCCTCTCATTAATATTAATGAGCTATTTACCCTCGGCCGCCCCGCCCCCGCCGCTGATTGGCTGTTCACCCCGCCGCTCCGCGCCCGGCCCCGCCCCTTCCCCGCCCTCCCTCCGCGCCGCCGTCGCAACCGAACCTGGCGGCCTCTCCCGGACCCGCCCCCTCGGGGGGCTGCGATTGGCTGTCCCCGCTGCGCGAGCTCCTATTGGTCCGACGAGCCGCCAGTCGGGTGGTGGGGTGGGGCTCGCCGCGGGGTGCGCTGCGCGGCCGCGGCGGTGCCTGAGGCGGTGGCTTCGCTCTTCCGCCCCTCCGTGCCCCGGCCCCGCTGAAGCCGGTGAGGAGGCACCCGTGCCACGGGGGCCGGGGCGGGGGTCGGCGTCTGGAGAGCGGGGCGGGGACGGCGGGCACAGGCCGCGGCCGGGCGGAGCCTCTGGCACGGCCTGGTCCGGTCCGGCCCTGCCCGGGGCCCCCGTCACGGCGGGGCATGGAGGGGTTGGTGGGACCGGGCGAGGGGAGCTCGTGAGGGGACCCTGGCCGGAGCGAGAGGGGTGGTGGGGCCCAGACGGGGGGATGAAGATGGGGGTGAGGGACCGGAGGGCCCGGGGGTGTTCTGGGGCTCCGAGTGAAGGGGGGGGAGGTTGAGAGTGCCCGGGGCAGGGGCCTAAAGCGGGGCTGCTGTTGGAGGTTGTGGGGTCTGGGAGGGTGCTGGGATCTGGAGGGTTTTGGGCTGTCTGAGGGGTGCCAGGGCGGATGGAGGGGGGTGGTGGGAGCGGTGGGGAGTGCTGGCCCCCGAGGTGGAGGCGTTGGGGGCTTTGGGGTGCTGGTTGTCCCCTGGGGTGCAAGTGGTGGGGTGGGCTGGAGTGATGGGGTTAGGGGGGTGCTGGGGTCCTGGGGTGAAGGGGACTCCCTGGGCAGGTCAGAGGCTGGGGGCAGCGGGGTGGGCTGGGGTGCGGTTAAGGGACCCTGGGAGTGCTGGAGCTTGTGATGGAGGGGTGAAGGGTGGGGATCTCCGGTGCTGGTGAGCTGCGAGGGTGTAATTTCTGCATGAGGATCAGTGCTAGGAGATGCTATGGGGCTGTGTTTGGGGGTGCACGTAGAGAGGGGCTGTGCAGTATTGTGGTGGGGGCCCCTGAGGTCTTTGGGTGAGCTGTAGCAGGAGGGTGTTGGGGGAAAGGGGCTGTTGTGATGGAGATGGGGGGAGCAGGGTGTGTGACTGGAGCTGGAATGGCAAAGAGCATCTCCACCTTTTGGGTGGGTGAGGCAATGAGGGGGTAGTTGGAGCTGGTGAGAGACACAGTTCAGCACCAGCTCTCTTTGGAAGTTGTGTGTCTTAATGGGGAATGGGTCTAGACCATCTTTCAGGGTATGAAAGGAGGTTGGGAATCTTGTCGGAAGGTCTCATGTAATCTACTTGGGGTTTTTTGTGTGTGAGTTAACGGTGGCTTGGTAGAGAGAAGTTATGGAGAGAAGGGGAAAACAGCTGGAGTCATTGATGGCTGGTAAAGGATAGTAATGGTAGGCTTCCTGTGCTGGGCAGTACTTTGGAGGCATGAGGGAACTGTAGCGCATGGGTTATATAAAGGAGGGGTAGCTGCAGCATCTGGGTTTTCTGTGTTACCGAGGTAGAGCAGAGGAGGTAAGTGGGTGCCACAGACAAAGGGAAAAACCTGTTTCCTTCTCCTTCCCAAACAGAGGTGTGCAGTTAAAGGGCAGCTGCCGGTGGGTGTCCTGAAGGAGGGGGAGCGTGTGCTGTGTAGGTGAGCAGGGACTGGAACCACTGTGCGTGGTTCGGGAGCTCAGTGCCTGACCTCGGCAGCTCATTCTCTTCAACAGGGCTGGAGCAGGTGAATGGGATCTACCTCTGTGCCGGGCCATTGCCATCAGGCCTTAGATGAAAGCCAAATGGACTGTGATAGAGCTGCATTCTGCTCTAGGGCATGTTCTCTGGTACCGTGCTTGTAAATGAGACAAGAAGTTATTGTGGCTTTTAAGGTGCTGAGCTATGTTTAATGTGTGGGCAGTGTGTGGGGTGGGTTTTGTTTGGAGGGAGGGAGCTGACAACCTTCACCTTTGCTTATAGCTGAGGGCTTCGTGTAAAACTGACCTGGGCGAGTACAACTGTGGTGGTTACTACCAGGAGAAAAGCTGGCTTGTGGCAGACCACAGCAGTCAGTAGCGTGATGCGTAGTCTGAGCCTGTAAGTAAACTTGAAGCTGCTTAGGTAGTTGCTTGGTTTCCTCAACGTACTGCCTTTCAGACACTACTTGCTTCTCAAGCGTGTGTTACTGAAGTCAGACCTTCATCCTTTGGTGGCTTTGTGCCTTTATGCTCTATGGGACACCTCGTGTCTGCAGGCAGAGATCACTGCTGGTTTGGGCTTGAAGTCAGCTGCATGATTGTGAAACAAATGCGCAGGAGCTCGGTGACAATGTAGCACCATTTATCATATTCTGATTATAGCCAGTATGGAGGAGAATGCACCAAAAAACCTGGATCAATGTGTTTAAATGGAGTTATTGTTTGAGGGGTTTTCTTCTGCCGTCCGTAGCTGTGAACCGAATGGAAGTGGCTCTCACATGTGGCTGAAGTGGTGCTGTGGGCTTTGGTCACAGGAGGCACATTTCAATGTACCTACCATTTTCATTTCTGTGTCCATCTTATCCCTGGATGCGCTGTGTAACTGGTATTCGGGTAACTTGTGCTTTTTGACATGATGAGTTACCTTAGGAAGGCATTACCTCCCTTTGAAGGTAGGGGAATGGCAGCCTCCAGGAGACTGACTTCTCCTGGTTCAAACAGGCAAGGATAATAAGTCAGTGGCTGGGAGAGGAGCGTGTGACTCG
This sequence comes from Amazona ochrocephala, assembly GCA_039720435.1. NCBI lineage: Eukaryota > Metazoa > Chordata > Aves > Psittaciformes > Psittacidae > Amazona > Amazona ochrocephala. The sequence continues at coordinate 30,844,811 of CM077885.1, forward strand.
GGAGACGTAGATTTGTCCTCTGCTCATCGCCCTTCCCCGTGGCCGGCCCAGCTTCTGCCTTCCTGCCTTATTTCCTTATCTGCAGACCAGAGATAACCGATCTGCCCTGCCTCATGCGCTGGGAGGTTGGCAGGCTCTGAAGTTCCTTAACGGAACAAGGTGAGTGCCTGGCTCCTTGTCCCTGAACTTGGCCCCAGAGGAACTGGACACTGCCCTCCAGAAACCCCTGATTTTGATTGCTGGTAACCGCTGTTCACTTCCTGGCGTGCGAGTAAGGCAGTGGAAGTTGTCGCCGTCAGTGGCAGGGAATCATGGTTCTCCCTGCCCGAAACTGTTCTGTTAGTGCAGAGGTGAGTCTGTGGAGCCATGGGGCTGACTGAGCACCAGCACCTAACTAATTGCCCTTAGAATGGTCTGTTTGCCATAGGGCTTGAAGTAGCTGCTTTTCGGCTTGCCAGCAGCAGGGGTAAGTTTTCTTTGACATCTTTGGGAGGCGAATGGCAGAACTCACTTAAAAACCCCTCCACCTTCTTGCCCTTTTGGCTGTGAAGATCAGCTCAGGTGGGAAGGATCATCCACTTCAGTTGTCGTGGGTTTACAGACCCCAGCACAGCTCTGAATTCATGAGAGCTCCGAATGCTGTGAGTAGCAGCAAAGCCGGTGAGAGGGGTGTCAGTGCTGCTGTGCTGTGGGAAGGTTGTGGGTGGATGACCCAAAAACGATGGCTGCATAAAGAGCAGGGTAAAAGTTTGTAATTGTTTGGGGACGGTAGAGCTAGAGGAAAAAGGGGTTTATAAAATACTGTGTCTCTACCAGTGTAATAGTGGGTATGGTTTGAGGTAAGGTACGTGCTGTGGCTGTGGTCTTGGCTTGCCCGTGTTTCTGGTAGACCCAGGATTGGGTTCCCCTTACACATAAGAAATCAAAGGAATTGAGATGCAGAGGTCCGGTAGTTGAAAGCTGTCTCTAACGGCTCACATATCACTCATTTAATGGGTTTAGCCCAAGACCAGGAGCCTTGCACTGGGGTCCTGCGTGTCCAGTGAGTTTCAGAATTGCCCAGTTCAGCATCTCTGACTTCTTTGGACAGTGTGTGTCTCTTCTTCTCACCCGTTCCCAGATAAAGGGGTAGATTTCCTTTCTGTCTTTTGGGTTTTCTAGCTTGATGTGTGGAATGGTGGAAGAAATGAAATGGGGAAGGGACCAAAACTAAAAGCAGACGTAAATCCCTTTCCCTCCTGCTGTGTGGTCTGACTGTCGTCGCAATAAGGACAAACCAGCAAAATTGGATTGGTTTGGTTTGGGGTTTGTGGGGTTTTTCAATTAATTTCTCTTCTATTTATCCACTTAGTTTGCATTTAAAAATAAACTCCTGGGACTTAAGAGTAGGAGAGCTGGAAGAGTCGGACCTTACTTCTGGGTACCAGCTGGAAGCACCTGGTTTTGATGGCCGTGTACATGGGCAGTTTTTCAGCTGACTGCTCCATCCCTTGGCATTAGTTCCAGCCGTACAGATTTCACTGCTGTCACGTATAAGAGTCCCCTGTTATCAGCTGCTTCAGCTTTGTTCTGCTAAAAGGCCCTTTATTAAAACACCAGAACAAATGGGCCATTGTGCAATACAACCACGTTTTTATGTTCAATGCTGCTTCTGAAAGTTGCTCCCAACAGCCGCGAGTTTCTTGTACGTAAATTTCCTATCCAGCGACCCCATCAATTGGATAAAAGTGTTCCTTGTATTGCACAATTTTACTGCTTTCGTCCTTCTGCTCCTCCAAAATACCTGAAAAGCCAGCAACTAACTGAAGAAAATCCCAGCTGAAAGTGGCTGTGACAACAAAGCTGTTTGTAGAGGCTGAGTGGAGCCATGCACGGTTAATTCTTAATGCTGGTGGTGTTTAGCTGGTGTGTGAGAGGAGCAGCAATTCAGCTTAAGAAGGTTTAATCTTTGTTTTAAGGGGTGTAGGAGATGGATTATTTTCCTTGAGAGTGAATTATGAATTCAGCTGCTGGTTCGAACTTGAGCATGCTTGAGACTTCCCATAGTTTTGGGTTAGGTTTGTGTGAAATGGGTGAGGAGGGATTGACTGTGATGTTAGAAAGAGGGAGGATAAAAAAGAGGAAATTCAGGCACACTGTTAATGCTGAGAGAGAAAACAGGAAATTAAGTTAAGGATTATGCTTTTCCATAATTTACTGTGTGTTTTTCCTTTTCCTTCTAACAGACAAGAAAACCCTTTAGTTACTCCAGCCTGTGTTGGTTCTTATAACTGAAGATGTTTCCAAATTTACGGTTAAAGATATATCCAGTGTCTGAAGGGGGCCTGTAGGGATGCTGGGGAGGGACTCTTCATTAGGGACTGTAGTGATAGGACAAGGGGTGATGGGTTCAAACTTAAACAGGGGAAGTTTGATTTGATATAAGGAAGAAGTTCTTTACTGTTGGGGTGGTGAGGCACTGGAATGGTTTGCCCAGGGAAGTTGTGAGTGCTCCATCGCTGGTGGTGTTCAAGGCCGGGTTGGACAGAGCCTTGGGTGCCATGGTTTAGTGGGAGGTGTCCCTGCCCATTGCAGGGGGTTGGAACCGGATCTTAAGGTCCTTTCCAACCCAAACCATTCTATGATTCTATATATTTATTTAATGGACTTTTAAGAATCTGTAAAAGCAGAGAAATTTCAGTAACTTCTGCTTTGATTTATCTTTATTCTACAGAAAGAGGGAGGGGAAAAGGCTACAAAATGGACTGCGTGAGAGTCTCACATTCTTCTAAAGATCTCAAAGAGCTTTATTTCTTATTTCATTTTATCAACTTATCCCTTTCGGAAAAAAATAAATCCTTTTTTAATTCTATAGTTTGGGGTTTTTTGAGCCCTGAAGGCTTTTTGTCCATTTCTGCCTCATCTCCCGTTAGAAATAAGCACAAGGTCGGAATGTTTCTCGCGTGTTTTAAACCTTTGCAGCTTGTCCTCTGATTTTTCTCCTTCAGTTCTGAAACTACAGAAGCATTTCTCTGTAGGCTTACTGCAGAATCTGCTTTTAGGAGGGATTCCTGCTGTAGTCTTCCAATCTAAGGGTAATGTCCTTCTTTCTGGTAAAGACTCAGTGTTTGTGCTCAATAAATCATGCTATATCATGCCTGCCCTTTCCAGTTCCTTGCTAGGAATTAATGGTATGATTCCCAAACACAAATGTGAATTTAATGTTACTGTGCACCTTTTCTGTTGGGGGTAATAAAAAGGCCTGAGACGCTCTTTTTAAAAGGAAGATCTTCAGTTAAGGTGGAAAAATATGACCTTTCTGCTTGTAACTTTGGAATGGTGTCCATAAGAATAATCTTGGATGTGGATGCGCTTCTGGCTGCTGTGGGAATGAAGCGTGTGCATACAGAGGTGCTGAGAGCCCGAGCGGATGGCTCCAGGTAATGCATTTCCAATGATCGAAAGGATCCGGGGAGCATTACACGTTGTGTCTTGGGCAGAGTGCTGGGAAACCACAAGTGGAGTGAGCACCTGCAGTAGCATCCAATGGAAAGCTTGTGTTAGGCTCCTGCCAGGCAGGTTTCATTGCAGCTAATCCGCATTGTGTTGCTGTCATTCGTATTGTGAATTGCATATGGGCTTTCGCTGTTGATCTTGACCCATTGACTTCCATCCTTGTAAGATCCTGCCTAGTAAAGCTTGAAACAAAAGTGGTGCTGATCATCTGGAAGGATATAAAGTGAGTTTTTGCAAGGAATGTGTTGAAGTTAGTAAATGGAATTGGAACATGCCTCCTGGTACCAGTGTTTTCTGCTTAAGTACTGGTGCTGTAGCTTTGAGATGGGGAAATAAATACTCCTAAATCATATGCTTCCTATGAGATTTTTGAAGGTATCAGCTTTGAAAAGCAGGGAAGGTTGAGATGAATGTACTAAAATAAGAAATATTATCTAGCAGTTGAGAGTGGGTTGGTGTCCTGTAAGACATGGAATGAAATGAAGTTTGGAGGCAAAACTCTGCGAGAATAGGAATTCAGGTGTTGATGATGTTCAAACTGTGTTTTCTTTCACATGGTCAGGGAATCACTGAGTTTAATTTCCTTGGTTTGGCTTGTTGGTTTCTCGAGTGGTTGCTGGTAAAGAAGGGTCACAGGAAGTCTATAAATGAGGAGGACCATTCACCTTGTGCTTCACTTCAGTCAGTGAAGACAGCTGCAGGTACGATGGGATTAGATGCTGGTTAGTACAGTGATTTAGTGCTGTGGTTGCTTGGTTTGTGGTGTGCTTTTTTTTCCCCCTCACGAACAGGACCTGGAGATGCTTTCAGGTGAATGTGTAAGAAAAGCTCTCACAAAGGAATGTAAAACTGACCTCTCGGCAGGTCTTTCAGTTGAAAACCTCGTGCTGCTTTGCCTGCAGATGGTTTCCAGAGCCCTTTGTTTTTCCCAGAACATGGAACCTGTAAGTGCTGTCAGTTTGGGTCAGGTGTGTTTTATCCGAGGTGGGACTGTGCAGCATGCCTGTCTTCTGGGAAACAGCAGTGTGAATACACATGGCTTTTCCTCTCTCAGGTTTCTCCTTGCAGCCTTACTGAGCTTGGCTCCTAGCACTCCAGCATCCATCTGAAAGAGCTGCTTCAGGCTGCGCTGTGTGTTTCCTGCTCGTTTGAATGAATTCTTGTTTCCTGGTGCTGTGGTGCTGGTTGTGTTGGGAACCATCTATAGGAAGTGTATCCCCAGGAAGAGATGGGAGAACAACGGCTGTGTTCCTCTTAATTCCATTTTGGTGAGTCCGCAGACGAACCAAAGCATAAATCCCACCCTGTGCTCTGAAGGGGCTTGCAGTAAATATCTTCCAGGAAAGGTAACAAAATCCCGTGTTCTCTGCTGATTTCCACTGCGGAGGTGCAATGCCAAATTCATTTGTCGGTATATGGCACTATGGGCCCTGGTAGAAACCCATCAAGTTTAGAGCAATGGTTTTAAAGACTGATATATTGGTGCCTGTGAGATGTAGCAGATACACTTTGTAAAGATACCAACAGAAATATATGCAGCCTTTTTAACACTGGGCCCTGGGGTGAAAGAAAGGGCTTCACTTTTGTTCGTATAGATAGAAGAGGAGCTGTTGCAAGTGACAGCAGTAGCTCTGTGCTCCCAGCATACCAATGCAGATGGAACTGGTTGTTTGCCAGGTATTAGTCATGGGGCACACCTACTTTGGAAGAGTAGCCTGTGGGTTTAGAGGAGTAATTATTTTCTAGCAGCCCTGTGGGGCACAAGCAATTGAGCTTATGGAGGACAAGGAAGGGCTTGCTCCAGGATGTTACTTAGAAAACTGTGTGCGTATGAGCAGCAGCTGGGGACGACTTGACTGGAATTTAATTTGTCCAGGCATTGTTCATTACAGGCATCGTGGAAGGCACAAGCTTCTGAAGGCTGGAACAATTGCTGGACGGATCCATCTTTTGTGGCTAATTGCAATGGAAGCTGGATCACCAGAGCTGCAGTGGGCAGCCTTTCAACTTGGGCAGGGAAGGAGCTGAGCTGCTCTCATTCCAGGCCTTTTGGTAGGCTGTCCAGCTTAGCCTTTCATCTTGCAGGGCTCTGGTAGCAATTAGAGGCTCTCTGTGTCAGGGACCTTGGGGTGAGCGACCAAGAACCTCTTTAGCTGAGCTGCAGTGCTCTTGTGGGTCAATATTAAGCTTAAAGAAGTCAGTGCTTCTGACTGATCACAGAAGTCTTCTTCTCTGATTGCTAATTAGATGGGTAACATTCTTTGCCTTATTATCCCACCCTCAGCTCTTCTTTCCGGGGATTTAGGCTGACAGTTTCTAGAGTGCAGTTAACTCTTACATTCCCGAAGTAGTTCAAGAACAGCCTGCTCTTTTGGTGCATGCTCGTGAAAAGCGTTTGTGGTGCATATGTGTGAAACCCAAACCTATATCCTCTAGATCTGACGTTTCTGTTAGAGTACATATGATGTTGACTCAATGTTACATCTCATTTTCCCTTTTCTTCTGGTTTATGGTTATTTCTGGGAGCAATTCCAGTGTACGGTGCCTGTAGCTGTGACTTCTGGAGGACTCTATTGTCAGTCTGTTTGTCAGAAGGCAGGGTTCTTGCCAGGGTAGAGGGAGCAGATGCTTTCCTACTTGTTAATGGAGCATATCTTTGTGATAGCCCAGGTAAGACTATTTTACCCAGTGCAGCAGGGCAGTGACTTTAATAGTCTCAGCAGCTGCATGGGTTACATATAAGAAAGCCTGTTAATGCAGGTAGACCCTGTCTTTGCTGGAGAGGGTTTTTCAGTCTCTTGCAAAACTTCTTAAACAGCCATGATTGTTTTTTTAACACTTTTTAAAGTGTGGAAAATACTGTTCTGTGTTATCGGGGAATAGTTCTCACCTTTGGAATAATCTTGTTCAGCAGCACTGGGAGGCATAGCGCTCAAAATAGCAGCAGCTGCCAGGAGCCAGGATGGAGCGGAGTCGAGTGAGTTGTGTTGTCAGTCGTGGGAACATAAATCCCATTCCACCTGCAGATGAGCATCCCCAAAATAGAAGAGGTTGTCAGCTACCAGAGGAGATGTATTGTGTGCATCTCTTTGGTGCACTGTTACTGCGCTCCCTTTGTGCTGCATGAAGACAGGGGGAATTAAGAGTTGCTGTGGTTTAGCTGTAGCTCGAGAGAGTAACCACTTCCTACTCTCTTCAGTAAATAACAGCTGGGAGAGGTTGTTTGGCTAGTAACTGTGCACGCTGTGATGTTGTAAGGGAAATACAATCTGTCTGCAGGCAAGCCACCCTGCTTAAAAAGTGTGCTGCTCCCTTGTTTTTCCTGTCATTTGAGAAGCCAGAGGGTTTCTGCTGCAGCTGTTCTAAGAGCTTCCCGAATCTGCTGGCTTTCTGCATTGAACCATTGCTCCTTGATTTAATCATGTAATCCCTGAAACTCTTGTCCCCTGCATAAATAAAGCCTTTCTCCTTTATATTCCCATGTGCACACTGCTGTGATGTGCTGTAATTATGGGTTCAAATTCCTGCAGGGACTGATTGTATCAAGCTACCCCGAGTGCTGGTGCCTCTGGATCGGGTTTGGATTGTCACGAGTTATGTGGCTCGCTGCTTTCAAGCAGTTGTCCAAATGCTGTTTGAATTCTTAGTGCATACAAGGTAAAAATGAATCAAATGCAGTGGTTTTAAATTAGTGCAGAAGGGCTCTGTGTTGGCTCTGGGTTTCTCTCCACCTTTCTCGTTGGCTTGTCAATCCCCATTCCGTCAATCTCAATGAGGGACCTGCTGGCTTAACCTGTGGCTTTTATGCTGATTAGAAATGAAATGTAATGGCTGAGTGGGAAGAAGAATGGTCTTGGACTCTTTTCACTTAATCCTGTAAGAGTGTTTGAGAGGCTTTTGTCCACATCTTCTGTATTTCTTTGCTTAATGTTCTTCAGCTCACTAGCAGGCTCCAGCTGACCTGGAGCGGTTCCTCTTGCAAGTGTTGAAGCACTGGGCATTAATGAATTGTCGAATCCTGAAAACTGCTTAATTTCCCAGAGTAAACACTTTATCCTGGGGCCTTTAGATGAAATTTGGGTGAAATTATTGAAGTAAAAGGCCATTTTCACTAGCAGTGTTTAATTTTGTCTAAGGAAAATAAAGGATGATGCAAGTTGACAGTGCTCTTGCTTCTTGTACCTTCCTCCCAGGATAATGTTGTCGTTAATTCTAATTTAAAAGGCTGTTGTGGAAGCAGTTGTTGGAGGAGAAAGTCAAGGAGCAGGTGAACCTATTACATGGTCTAATGCTTGCCGCTCATGCCTGCATGCCTTTCTGCTCGACTGTAGGAGACAAGCAGAGTTTGCTGGCAGGCTTGGTGCCAAGTGCTCCTTTCAAGGTTTTGCCGGCAGAAACGTGCTGGAAAAGAGATTTGTACGTGAGAGCTCATCAGTCCGTGACCTCTTCCACCCTTGCACCCGGGGCTGGCAGGTACCTCTCTGTGAATTTGCTTGCATGACCACATTTGCACAACATTCGGCTCTGCTCCATTTCTATAAATGTTATTAGTTTGCTTTCCCGGCTTAGGTGACACCGAAACAGATCTCGTTTGGGGTGGGCTTTCTGTAGCATTTGAAGGCTGCTTCGGTTTTCTACCAGTAATGGTTGCTCTTCAGATCTTAGGAGGTTTGTTCATAGAATCATTGAATAGTTACGGTTGGAAAGGACCCTCCTATTCATGCATGAACTATTTGTTCATACAGGTCAGACTTCATTAGCTGGTCTGAGTGAGGGCAACTGTGCTACTGCACATCGATGCTAAGAGGAGGGTCGAAATGGCATTGCCCCAAGTCAGCCTGGCTCTTGGGATGCTGTGCATTCCTGCTGTCATCTTCAGTGTGACATGAACCACGCTTGATGTTTTGGCAGTGCAAGGAGCTTTGGTGTTGGTCCATTGTGGGGGATGCAGGTTCATCAGATGATCTTCATTTATCTCAGTGGCTGGGCAACCATTTGCTTTGTGACACACTCAACAGGCTCATAGGGACACTATAGATTGGTATGGTTTGGGCTTTGCGTTGTGACTGTTGGTGAAGGGGGTGATGTTCCTCGTGGGTGCAGAGGGAGAGCAGTAGTGATGCTCCGTCTTGGGGACAGCAGGCTTCAAGAGATTCCCTGGTCTCTGACTGCAGATTTCTGGGACCATCAACATGATTATAATGAAGCAGTTGAGCTCTTGTTTTTCAGCCCCATATTAGGAGGGAAGCAAACTGTAGCTGCTTAGGAAGCCTTTGAGAGCTTTTGATACACGATACAGAAAAAGTGTGATTTGAATACCCCTATTTAAATACATTGTTTTGAAAAAGGCCTATTTCTGTGATGCTTTCAAGCACAGCTCTGCTTACGTTAAGTGAGTTTATACACAAATACAGGGGTCGGTGATGAGGAACAAACGGTAACAGGCTCTGTTAGAACCCAGTGAATGTCCATTTCGGTTGGTACTGCTGTCTGGTAACCCGCAGTAATTCAGAGTGTGCAGCTGCGTGTTGAAAGCGTTGGGGTTTGTTCTGTGCTTCGCTCAGCTGGGCAGGGGTAGTGCTGTGCTGTGCCACACGGGCTTTGTCCTTGTGTTCATGGGATGACAGCGAGCCCTGCGTGGCCAGCAGGCAATGGAGGGTGGTCCTGCTGGAGGCATCTTCTGGCAGAGAGCATCACAGGGCCCGGGGTTATTGTGGGATGGGCAGAGCAAGGTTTTATCTTCAGGAAGTGAAGACAGATAGGTTTGCTGATGTGCTGCTGCCTTTTTCATAGTGTTTTGGACTCTTTTTACACTTGTTTAGAATCCATCTTTGAGCACCAGCTCTATTTAAGCAGATTTTGGGTTTGGTGGGGTTTTTTTAAATGATAAAGGTGCTCAATGGGAAAGGTTTAGCGAGGATGATGCAGATGGCACTTCCGATGCGGGCTTTCTCCATGCTCATCCATGGAGCCTTGCGTACCTCTGGTAGTGAAGAAAAAGAACACTTTATATCGACTTCAAAGGGTCTTGCTTAGTTCTCTTTCACATGTACTGTCACCAGGCTCCAGCTGCAGCAGCCTCCCCTGTGCTTGCTTACAGCCACAGCTTTGGAGGCTTTGTGGGGATGGGGCTTAGGTGGACCCCCCTCCTGGACAGAGGTGTGTGGAGGGAGGGCCTTGGAGCCTTGTGCCTGCTTGGCAGCTGAGGGGTTTTGCTCTCAGCAGTCGTCTCTGGGTTTTAGTCAAGGGGGTAGGGTTGATTCAGAAGGGAACAAACACCTCTCTGGTCCAGTATGCGGTAGGCACTGATGCCTCATGGGCTGGGCTGGAGTGAGTCTGGGTGGGTGTCTTGATCCAGCAAATTTCATGGAAGGGTGAGAGGACTTGATGTTTGCATGTTGTCTCATAGAATGGTTTGGGTTGGAAAGGACCTTAAGCTCATCCAGTTCCAACCCCCTGCCATGGGCAGGGACACCTCCCGCTAAACCATGGCACCCAAGGCTCTGTCCAACCCGGCCTTGAACACCGCCAGCGATGGAGCATTCACAGCTTCCCTGGGCACCCTGTGCCAGCACCTCAGCACCCTCGCAGTAAAGAACTTCTTCCTTATATCCAACCTGATAGCAGTGCCCGTGTTTGTGTGACAGCCACATCAGAGCTATCACAGCTGCCAGTGCTCTCAGGCTGCAGGTAGGAGATAGGTGCTGCTGCATGTGCTGTCACTGTGCCCAGTGCCTGCCTGTCCCCGTCCTGGCACTAACATGGGACATGTAGCTTCTCTCCCATAGGGTCAATGTGCTGCACAGGCAGTGGATGGTTAATGCACCTCCATTTCCATCTCGGGCTCTTAGGGGACTCCCATGTCTTCTGCTTTATCATGGAATAGGGTCCTACAGGTGCAGGTTGGGCTTGATCTGCCCTCGGAACCTTACCAGGCAACAGGCTTGACACGTTTGAGGTTTGCACTTTTCAGACCACGTAACTGCAGTATTTCTGGCAAGCAACCTCCCAACACTGCTGCTGCTTCTCATCTTTAATGGCAGCAGCAGCAGCTTAAAACGCCCTGATGCGTGTGAGCATGTCTGATCCTCTGCCTTCAGCACACTGGAGCAGATGCTCGTGCTGTTTGGCTGAGAGAGGTTTGAAGAACAAATAGATTATTACTTCTAATTCTAATTTCTATTGTTTCCTGCAAAGCTGTCCCTTCTGCAGGGAAACACAGTAGAGCCATAACAGGAACAAGCAGACATCCTGTGCTTCCTGGTGACTGTAATGACTCTGCTGACATGAAATGCATCATTGCATTAGTCTGTCGCTATATCTGACTTTTATCTGGGGTGGGTTTTACTGTTAATGATTAGACATTAAACAATTCCCTCGAGAAACAAGCTATGCAGCTACTTGTCCTCACAGAGCTTGCAGCATCTGCTTTGGTGCTGTTGCTATGAAAGCAGCTGGGCACCACCAGCAGCCCTTTTACTGCCCTGTGGCCCTTGCAGCACCGGCTGTAGTTACCTGATTGTTTTTATCCTAACTAACTGCAAGGAAACCCAAGCTTCACCTAAAGTAATAATGTTCACATTCTCTACTCCCTGTGTGCTGGCTTCTGATTCACACCAGCACATTTAATGGGTGTTTCTCTTCTAATAGCTAGACAGGGTCAAGTCTTAGAGGGATCTCTGTAGCTTTCTGTTTGCTGGGGGTTGGCTGGCTGTTGGAAATGCTGAGGGTTGACTGCCTTTCACCGTGAATTAAATACTAAAGTCACATTTGGAGCTTCAGACATCATGCAGTGGAAACAGAAATGCAGCTAGGGTATTTATGCTTAAGTCAATGACAAATCTGGCCTGATGTTGGTTTTATCTCTGGTGTTTTCAAAGGTGTAAATGAAACATCCTGAAGGCTCCTGAAGAAAGGCTTATTAGTAAATCACAGCTCTGTAACTGGGTGCTGAGCGCATGCCTATGCCAAGTTCTGGCTTTTATGTTCTCTTATGTTGATGTCTTATACTTGTTGGGCTGCTTGTGTGAGGGTAGCGTTATGGCTGTAGCTGCAATGAGGACCTGGGAGGAAGCACTGGGATCTTTGCACGGTCACTTGTGCGTCCTTTCATCATCACTTATGCCCTGCTGGGTGGTATTTGTGGAGCCAGAGCTCCTTAGGTCCAGGTCGGTAAACCCATACCTGAGGTATCCTTGGTTTCCTTCTGGTTTCTGCATGATGGGTCCAAATTCTGCGTTTTCTTTTGCTGACAAAGGAAGGTAATGCAGCAGTTCTCTGAAGCTGAACAGTGGTTCTGAATGACTGTGTTTCTAGCTCCCCTGTAACTTTCCTTACTTTAGGTGTGTGGGCTTGTTAATTTGAGCATTGTGAGGAGGAACAAGAAAATGAAATGCTGCAGATCTGCCTTCCTCTTCCCTTTCTTTAGTGAAATCTTTGTCATTCTTTTTCTCTTTGACTCCCATGAGTTGCTCAGGCTATTTTTCTCTGGTTTCTTTTGTTGTAGGTTCTGTATCGCAGTCTTACATCTTTAGAACTATATAATGCACATATGTGACTGCTTCCATGCCTTCTCAGCAGCATTGTTGTCAGCCTATGACAAATACCATGTGATTGATGGCTGACTAAGCATTCTGATTATTTCTTCATTCTTTGTGTGTCTAATGATCCTTTTCTCTTGTTATAGGGAGGCATAAGTGGATGGCATCTCTTGTGCTGATGGAGCCATCTTCAGACTCAGATCTGAAATTGCACAGAGTGCCCATAGGTGCTCTGCCTCTGTGGCCAGAGTCAGCCTTAAAGCTTGGCCGACCATCAGCTGCTGATCACTGAAGGCACGGGACATGTCCCTCATACCTGGTGACTTGAAATAGTTCTGTAACAGCCAAGCCCAGCCTGGTTTCAAGCAGGGCAAAAATAACACCTGTGTCTGTCAGGGTAAAAAGGGCCTTTGTAGCCATATGGCTACTGTGTCAGCCTTCATAAAGCCCGAAAGGTGTGAAGTGCTTCAGCTGATGGGTGAAAGGCTGATGTTCAGAGTAGTGGGCATTCCCTGCAGGAATGTTTTAGTTGCTGAAAACTCTCTCCGTTTCCTTTTTTAGGAGAGCTGTCCTCTTTTCATCTGCCTTTGTGCTGAAGAAGGTGCTGTGGACACCCTCTGACCAGGTACGTTTACGCAGCAGCACACCATCAAGGCATCCAGATCACTGCTCCTCCCTCACAGTTAATTTTCCATAGCATTGTATCGTTGACTCCCCAGACCAGGGATGTCGTAGGAGGTGAGCAGTGGGGATATGGTAGCAGCATGCTCAGAGTCCACTTGGAGACAGTTAAATAGAGTGTTAAATGTCTAAAATCGCCCCAGGGTCACACAGAAAGCTGCCGTGTAGCTGTTGCCTATAAGCTGAAATGGTTTTCCTGCATTTTGTTCTTTTTTGTGATGGCTGTTACCATATCACCTTTTTACTGCTTTTTAGATATTACAGTATTCTCCAGGGTAGACGCAGTTGTGCCATGCATTATCTGGTATACAGTTCCAGGTGAAAAGACTAAAGTTTTGATAGGATGAAATAAAGATACCTACAAGGTTATTAGTCAAAACTGACCTACCTTGAGAGCAGCTCTTCCAAAAGGCATTTACACATCCTTCCTCACAGCGCTGTATCAGGCAGGGGAGTGTTACCAGGGTTGCTTGTTGCCTCTGGCTTGCCTCTTGGGCAGAAAGGTGGTTTAGAGATGCCAGGAGCGTGTTGATCTTCAGTGCCCTTCCATGGGGTTGGCTTTGAGTCTCCAAGAGAGGGCAGTGTGTCCTTGGAGCTGGACCCCACAGCATCAGCTGCCAGGCATGTGCTGCTTCCGCTGTCATCTGAGCAACAGCCGGAGTCTCAAGAACGCTGAGAGAACACAAGTCCTTAAAACCATATGAAATGAGTAATTGACTGGCAGACCTGTTAGCAAATGCATTAGGAGCTGTACATCATCATGTGACTGTTGGCCCTTTCCCTAGAACTCTGTCAGGGATATGGCAGTGCTTCCTCTTGCCTCACTTTCTGAACTGAAGCGTCCCCTGTCTGTCCCAGTTGCGTCATTCTGCTCTACTTTTTGCACTTGGTGTCTCCTCCAAGAGGGGGAAGGACGTTCGTGGGATCAGCGTAGAGCTTTGCTGTGAGTCAGAGTCAACTGAAGGCATAATTTAAAACACAAGGAATTGGGGAGAAAGGGAAAAAAAACAACAGAAAAAGGAAAACAGAGGTTGTTGCATGGTAATATTTTGCCTCAGGGCATCAAACAGGAAATGCTTATGCCACTCTCCATCTCCAAAGCAAATCTTTGCTCACTGAAGAGGCAGATATTTAGTGAAGTGTGGAAGCGTGCATCTCTCCCCAGCCCAGCGGGTTCCTTTTCCTTTCTAAGCTGTTTCTGCAGCAGAGCCTGTGAATGAGTTGTCACTGCTGTTTGCAGGACCCATTTGTGAACCCTTTCGTTTCCATGGTGAATAACTCTCAGTTCTCTGCTGCCGGTCAGGACTCTCACAGCACCTATCTGTTAGTTAGGAAGTGGTTTTTAATGCTGGCAATTGTTGCCCACTTCACAAAGTTAGGGGAAGGCACCTTTGTTGGTGACTTATCTTGCAGAAACTATGCTGCCCTGGCCTAGTAATCAGTGATACATCACGAGCACCCCATTCCCAGGGTTTCTTAAGGAGTTCAGGTTTATAACTACTTGACAGTACAAAGCTGCTTGATAGTCCGTGGAGGACAGGGTGCTTTGTGTAACAGGAAAGCACATTGAAATAACCTCAAAAGTTGCTTTGAGAGAAAAAGCTATCCCAGGAGGAGCAACCACATTGAACATTATTAACCTTGCTTCTAAATCCTTCCTTGACACAGTTTTTTCTTCTCCTCACTTTCTGTAATGGCAGAATGAGGTGAAATTTGCCCATCTGGTGGGAAGGGGGTAGGATCCCCTCCCTGGGGAGTGCTGTGTTGTTAGCTTGGATTTGGAGTTAGCGGTCTGTAGATGTTTAGTATTTGTTTTACTGGAACGGTTCCGGAATTGTCAATGAACACAGTTATAGTTTATGCCATTCGGCTGCTTGTCATAATATTTAAAAGCAAATGCCTGTGCACTTTTATAGTGGCACTTGAAGAATGATAAACCACAGCATCCCATCTGCGTTTCGCTTTGGTATTTACAGGGTAATGAATTCTTCCTTGCTGCTTCAGCTGGATACGCTTTCACCTCCTCTTCCTGTTCCAAGCAGTTGTTCAGTTGGTGTGCATTTTAAAATGCCTCTGATTTTTAGGATGTTGTCAGTGACAGAAGAGAACTCTCACTGCTTTTTTGCCATGGAGCTAATGTACTCACGTTAAATTGAAGCTTCCCTAGAGGAAAGAAGTGTATTGTCACTGATTTGATCTGGTTGTAAGAGCTGGAGGCATTTGCTAAAACTGGAAGATTTCTTTTTTTATAGTCATTTTCCCTATAAACATGTTTTGGTTTTTTCTGCAGGCATACAGAATTTTTGTTACTATTCTGAATCTGCCCTCTAAAAGGAGGAAAAGGTGATTTTTTTTGGGGATGGAACTAAGTTGCGAAGTCCAGGAGCCTATGTAATGGATCTCCCAGCAAAAGAAGGCTGTTGCTACAGCACGTCCTTGTTCCATTACTGTTTGTGAGTTTTAAATCTGAATTTTCCAAACAGCTTCAGGAAACTGGCATCCCATAAGTAAAGCTTTTAAATATAGCCCAGTTATTGCCGAAATAAGTCAGTTATTTCCATGGACTGCTGTCCTGAGTGTATTGCTCTAAGACCTTGGGAGCGTTTAGTGGTGTAGCTCAAAGCAGAGTCATAACCCCAGCTGTTTACTGAGGAATTGAGTTTGTCCTGGTTCTGTAAAGAATGAACTCTTGCAAATGGAATGCTCTTCCCTGCAAGGTTTATTTTCAACCTTTTCCTCTTGGAAAGCCAAAGCTCGAGTAGGAAAGCAAGACTGCAGTAACTGGCCTCAATAGCTCATCTTGCTGCATAGCAGCAGGGTAGGTAAATCTGGTGCTGGAGCACTGCACTGTGCTGCTCTGTACTCCTTTTCCTTAGATCAGGGAGCATTTAAGGCATTTTCGTATTCATTTCAGTTATGAATTACTTGTTTGTACAGGGCTGTGTGGTCTTGAGTTGCACCTTCCCACGTGGGAACCCACTCGTGCATAGATGCCTGTGCATGAAGCTGGGTGGAGTGCTGAGCTGCTTGGGATGCTTGCGAGCATCCTAGCAATGCTTCCCATTGCTCTGCTCTGAGACCCCAAAGGAGCTGAGCTTCACAGGAGCAGCTGCTGGTCAGGCTTTGCCTTTGGAGGGACTTGAAAGTGGCAAGTGTAGTGTCATGGGTCCTGTCAAATTGCTTCTGTGGCTTTTGAGCTTGAAGCATAGATCCCTTGAGGTGCGAAGCACTGCAGGGCATAGGGAAGGCTGTTTCTGCTTGCCTCTCCTCCAGCTCTTCCCTTTTTAGGACTTGAAAAGTATTCCAGAGCGAGGTGCCAGAACTTCCTAGCAACTTCACAACTAGTGGTTTGCCTCCAAAAGCAAATGTGCACTGGCTGTGGTAGCTGTTCCTTAGCAATAACTCTGGGCTGTGCGCTGGAAAACGGCAGGAGCTCTGTGGGCAAGGAAGAACCTGCTCATCCCTTGGAGGGAATAATGGAAGTTAAACTTCACCAGCTCTCCCGTTACCATGGATATTTTGCATTGGTTGTCCAGATACAATTGTTTGGTATTGATTTGCTATTTATAGGTACATGTTTTTAGAGACATGACAAAGTCTACTTCTGGGCCAAAATCTTTTGCCTATTATTGGAGTACTGAGCAGCAGAATTAAACTAAGCAGTGGAGTTGGTTGTCCCATTAAGGTTACTTAATTTTGAGTATGATCTGAGCAACTTCACCTTTAGTAATGCATTTTTCTCCCTTTACCTTCACTACATATCAGCACTGGGGGAACCTGAACTGCTGGTGTGGATCTGCACCCTACTTGCCTGCAGTGGGATGTGCCGTGCTGCCCAGCAGGTCATTATCTCAGGATTGTAGCACTGCTCTGAATCACAGTCTCGTGCTGATGATTCTGGGTGGTAGTTTGTTATCTGTCAGCCAGTAATGCTTTCATTCGGGCCTGTGGTACGACATGGGACAGTTCCTGGATTAGGGATCCATCAGGCATCCTAAAAGGAGTCTTTTGCTGGTTTACAGATTGTTTCCATGAGCTGTTCTGCATTCCCTAATGCTGCTGAATGCGTTCACATCATCCCCTGGGTTAGGGTGGCCAGAGCTCCATATCAGCCCCACTGCTGAGTTGCCTGCAGCAGGCTCTTAGCAGAGCAGGGCTCCCTTCTGGAATGGGAATCTTGAGGCTCTTCTACACAAATAGGATGCTGATAGGCTCTGTTTTCAAAACCCCAGGTCAGTTTGTCAGGAGCATTGCATGTCAGCCTTCATTTGCAAAGGTGATAGGGTTGGTGGCTTGTTCACCATATGGATGCAGCACCTTTGAGTTTACACTTTTTCACATATTGAAGCATTCATTAAAGATCTTAAAGACTAGAGGCACAACAGAATCATAGAACGGTTTGGGTTGAAGGGACCTTAAAGCTCATCCAGGTCCAACCCCCTGCCATGGGCAGGGACACCTTCCACTAGAGCCGGTTGTTCCAAGCCCCATCCAGCCTGGCCTTGATGATCCTGCCAGGGATCATCAGTCATTTGCTGCAGAAGGGTAAGTCTTTGAATCTTGTATTTCTACACTCTCTCCAACCTTTTCATTAATCACAGTTGGAATAGTTGGTAGCATTGGTCGCCTGCCTGCTCCGTGATCTGCCAGATCTTGAGGTGTCCAAGGGAAGTATAGCAAGTTTTTCCTGCTGGTGAGCTGGAAGATCCTGGTGGAAAGAATTCCATAAAGGCTGCCACCCATATTGTTCCTGGCCCTGCAGGTTTTCTGGTGGGCTGGAATGGATGATCTGGTTTCCTTCGAGCCTTGCCCTGACTTTGAGGGAATGTTGGCAGCTGCAGGCTCCGGCCCTGGGGGATGCTTTGCATAACCAACTGTTGCTGCTTCCAGTTAGTTTGGAAAGGAATTCCCCTCCTTGCTGCCCACACCCTCTTCAAGGTATCTCTTGAAATGGTGGTACTTGTGTTGCCAGCCGCTTGCATGTTGGCAGAGCAGGCTTGAGAAGGGGGTTCTGCCCCACACTGTCGATAGGGCACAGGTCATGAACATCCAACTGTGACAAAGTTGGGTTGCTTTTTCCCCCAAAACCTGTTGTTGTGACAGATTTCCATGGCGAGTAGCTGATGCTTCTGATGAGAATGGTAGAGCCACTCCATTCAAGCCACATCTTGAATGACAACCCGGGTTCTCCATTCAGGCTCTGTTGCCAGCAAGTGCTGGTGTGCAATATCCTCCTGGAGGAAACTGCAGCCTGCTTATCAACTGTGTAGGAAATGGTTCAAGTGGGAGATAGGGGAGTGTCTGCTGTGAGCACGGCTGTCCATGCAGGGAGAGGTTTGTGCTAGGTAAGTGAATGCTGTACTTAACACACAGGGGAGCAAGCTGGCTTACTGAGGACCTTTTGCCAGCTGGGAAGTGCCTGATGAATGGCAGCAGGAGCATGTCCAGTCAGGTTACCCCCTTGGCTCTAACAGGCTTGGTTTTGATGTCAGTAAACTGAAGGGTGTGCGGTCACGCTCTGCTCGGTCACGCTGCTGAATATCGTGTTCTTTACCTTTGTGCTGGGAGAGGCGTAGAAGGAAAGAGGGGGCAGAGTTTATCCCAGCACACTGAGGTCAAGCTTGTTTTCCCTCTTTGAGCAAGAACAGCCCAGCCCCTGGAGTCAGATTCTGCAAGCCTATAAACAAAAGGCTTGTTTCTGCCGAAAGCCAAAGATGGGATTGCGTTCATCCGGAAAGCTGGGGGGGCGTTGGAGCTAAATGATCTTAAGGTCCTTTCCGAGCCTCCCCATTCTGTGATTCCCTTGCTCTAGCCTTCATGTTGATGTGGATAGGTGGCATTTGACACTCTCCTTTGGAACGTTGCGTGTGTGAGAATTGCTTTCTAAACAAAAAAGGAAGAATCTTTTCCAATTGGTGTTTTTGGCTGTTCCTCCCCCTTTGATTTACTGAGGTCTGCAGGAGGTGGAGGTGAAAGGGGCAAGGGCAGCCACGGCCTAAAGCCCAGTGGAGAGTAAATGACGTGGGTTTTGCTCCTTTAAAAAAACCCCAACCAGATTGTTTGTGTTCAGGCAGTGAGCGGAGAAAACAAGCAGGGTTAGATTTCAGCTCACATGGGTTCTTGGAATTGAACCCTAGCTCTCGCTTACAACAGCTTTGACTTCAGTGTGGTAAACTGGGCTGACCAGAGGAGGGTTGAGCAATGGCTTACTGGTAAGCAGGAAGGAGGATGTCCCACGGAGCTGGGTAACGTGGTGTAGCAGAGCAGCATCTCGACGTGGGGGAAAGCCAACACGAGTTGGTTTCTCTCAGGCTGTTTCTAATGCTTTCTTAAGGCCACTTTATTCGTGTATCTTGTGGTGTTTCTCAGAACCAAAACTTGCCGGTCTGTGTTTAGCCAGAGGACTTTACTTCTTTCTTTGCTAAAACACTGCTCTACAGCACTCCCCTGCCCCAAAATGTGCAAGCAACTCTCCCTCTCCACCATGGGGGACTTAAGCTCAGCATCTCAGGTCCCACACATAAGAAGGATGTGGACCTGTTGGAGTGGGTCCAGAAGAGGCCACAAAGATGCTCTGAGGGCTGGAGCAGCTCTGCTCTGGAGACAGGCTGAGAGATATGTTATTCCAAATTATAACTTCAGTAATAATGAACTGTCTGTTTAGCGTATCAGTGATGGATCTCCTGAATTCCTCTTTCCTTGCCAGGAGGAATCCTAACCGGGATCCCTAGCAGCAAGCGCGCCCTGCGAGGCAGTAGCTGGAACTGCTTCACTGCAGTAAGAAGGTGAGCAAGAACTTTAACCTTTTGCAACCTGTGGTATCATTTCATTATTCATTTGCCTTCCTCCGATGATGAAGTTTTACCTGCTACAGTGGAAGATGGCACCGATGCGGTGGTTGTGGTTCGGAGGTGCTCTTCTGATTTGGTGGTTGTGGTTTGGAGGTGCTCTTCTGATTTGGTGGTTGTGGTTTGGAGGTGCTCTTCTGATTTGACTCTTCATGCTCCTGCTGGTCTGAGCAGGGTGGTGATTCCTCACTACCCAAATGGAGCAGTGTGATGTAACAGTAATCCACCTCGTTAATTAGGAAAGAAGATGTGTAGATTCCAAAGAAGACATGTCCCTCTGAGTCAGAAGGCATGAGGTGTTCGTGGGAGCCTTTGTTCTTGCTGGGAGCCAAGGGAAGCTGTGGGCTTCAACTGCTGTAGCTGGATGATGAAGTTCAGTTTCCTTTTTTATCTAGCCTTTGCTGGTAAGCATTTACCTGTAGCACACGAACAGAAGATGCTACGAATGATGTCTTCTTCATTCCATATAGCACTGGGTTTGCTCTGGGCTGGAATACTAAATGCTCCAAATGTCTTGTCTTTTCCCTGCCCGCTAAGCAGGATGGTCACGGGTAGAGGCAGGAGGTTCAACACATGATTTAAGCTGTGTCCCTCACTTCTCCTGTGCTGTTTTCCCTTGTCTTTGGCTTCACATTCATCCCACTGAAGCTGTTGCGTTTCTGAACAACCATAATGATTTTTGTCCATTCTGCTGAGGACAGCTCTTGCAGATAACCTTGTATTCCATTCAAATGAAATGATTTGTTCCAGTCTTCCCTGTACGAACAATCAACACTAAAGCATTGTCTGGTAGTGCTGACTAACAAGCCCTGTAATTAGTAATCGCCAGTTAATGAAGCAGCGTGGTGATTAAAGCCTCATGACTTTTCTATAGAAGAAATAAGTGAAACATTAGTTGTGCTGGTTTAAATTGGCCATGAGCTTTGTAAGAGCTCTGAAAATCTGAAAGTTTCAGGCTTATTCTTCCATTTTGTTGATATTTTCCCTGTGCACCCCCAAATACAATATTGAAGTTCGGTTTAAACTGCAATGATGGCTGTAGGTGGAGTTCACCTTCTAGTAAGCTACATTGACCTCACTGTGTAAAGGAGATGGGCCACAGTGGATGGGTAAACCTTGGTGTCCTTGAAGGGAAATGACAGTGAGATTAAGCATGGCATTTGATCTGCCCCAGCTTCCTTCCCTTTCACTGTTTCACCAGCATGTTTCCACTGCTTCCTTTTCCAAACCTTGCAGTTTTACTCCCAACCTTGTCTTCACGTATGGTTTTCCTTCAGCGGTCTTGACTCTCATGTCACCATGCAGATGGCGTTCTGTGGCACCACACGTGGCGCGATGCAGTTGGGTCTAACCGCATCCCATTTGTCCATCATTGTCCTGCTGGTCACCAGATGCTGCCTTTAAGTGCAGCTGCTTCTGTAAGATGCTTAGAAATTGTTTTAGTGTCTTTAAAGAAATTGTTGCTGCTTGGAACAATCAATAGCTGAAGATTCGTAGTAAAAGGTGGACTGCGGTATGTGGATATTGATGTCCCCTTCCTCTGGTTGCCTCCGTCTTCATAGTGTAACACTTAACATGAGTGCTTTCCATGGAGCTTCAAAAGTGCCTTTGTGCAGCAGTAGGCCTTTTGTGAAATCCTGTATTTCCTGTCCCATGTGTGAAATGCCAGCAAGGTAAAGGAACTTATGACAAGCCCATAGCTGAGAATAGAGTAACTTGCTCCCATAGTTCTGTCGTCCTAGAGGTGGGTTATCTTTAGATCAAGGGTGCTGTATTTCAAAGAGAGGAGTGTTGCTTGCTTCTATTAGTGTACCCACTGGAATTGATGGGGCAGGAGGCTGAGTGCATGTTTCGGTCCTCCCCATTTTCAGGAAGTGTTTGAGATCCACACTGAGCATCTGAGGGGAAGATGTGATCTGGGTCAGGCTGATGCTGCTTTGGGGCAGGAAGGCAGATGACAAACGGTTGCTGTTCTGCTGCAGAGGAAGTTGCTGCAGCAACTCCAAAGAGTTAAGATCTGTGTGACTCCAAAGGCAGTGGGTTCTGTGTGTCACAGGAAGGCTTTTGGAGATAGAAATGGTGGCTAAATACGCCTTTTGGGTATCAAATGGTCTGAACCGCTGTTCAGTTGAGTGGGGATAAACTGTGTCTGAATTAACTGCCTGCATTGAGCTGCTCTGAGCTGCAGAGGTCTCTGTTAAGCCACTTGAACTGGTGGATTATTTTAAACTGGAAAGCTCTCTTTGTTATGCTGGGGCCTTTAATATTAAATAACGTTTGTACATTTGAATAAAGGAGACTGTCATGCAACCATCGCTTTAAATGCTAACAGTGCAGTCCAGCCAGCACAGTGGAGCGAGGTGCTGGAGCACTTGGAAGAGGCAGCTTAGCTTTTGCAAGGAGGAAGGTGGTTTTTCTTGCTGCTCTGAGCCCTGCAGGGCAGTCCCAGCCCAGGGGTGCCTGCAGAAAGTGGGGGTGTCAGCAGATGGCAGCACCTTGCCCTGGGCTGGGTGTTATTTCTGGCCAGGAGATTCCTTGGTCCCCTGGATTCAACACCACAGTCTAGACTTACAGACAGGATTCTTCTCCTGTTAGGTAAGCCAGATGTAGACGCCCATTATGCAGATTCCCAGCCATAGTGTCCCTCTGTAACGTATTCCAAATTGCCTAAATAAGGTGCTGTTTCATACAAAAACCTGTGGCCAGGCTTTTGGGCAGCTTGCAGCCCTCTCTGTGTGATGTGTTCTTTTCCCTTGAAGGTGGCCAATGGGTGCAGACTGGGTGCTTTTTGCCCTCTGTCCAGATGTGGAACCGTAGCAAGAGGCAGGCTGCATAAAGAACTAATGTTTTTCCATAGGAAAAACTTAACGGCCACTAGCTTGTCTCTGTCACTGCAGCACTGTTCATACGAGCATCTCCATGGGTGTTACTACATAAAACATGGATTCAACAGGCATTTTTTGGTGTCTGAGCGCTGTAAATGTGCATCTCTGGGAATGGAAGGGTTAGAGGGTTATTTTTTAGCTATTTTCAGGGGAAATAACCCACTCTGCCCTGTGCCGTCTGCAAAACAGTGGTGTTTGGATGCTCAAGCTCATGTTGACAGCCCGGAGTAAGACTTTGCCCTTTGCAGCGCTGGGTGGGACTCTCCCTTCCTCTCTGTGTGGGCTGTAATCCCATCCCTTCCTGCATGGGAAGCCTGGCTGTCCTTCAGCCTCCTCCTGCACTAAGCCCTGAAATGTGCTCTGCATGTTAAGGGCTTACTGCAGCCTGCAATTACTGACTCGTGATCATCTGCAGCTTCCCAGTGCATCTGTGCTCTTGGTTACTTGCATGAGTTAAAATGCCTGTCTGCTTCCAGCCGCATTATATAAACCACCTCATTTTGAAAGTGTATTTTAACATTTCTGCTTTAAGATGTGAGATAATGAGAGGGGGTGAGCATTGCTGAGTCAGTTCTTACTGGCTCTGCTTTTTGTCCTTCCTGCCCTCCCACATGCTCCACCTGGGCATGGAGTTAACCTTCAGCAGCGACAGCCCCCATGGGCTTTCCTCTCAACACGCAGCAGAAAACAGAGCCTGGTTTCCTATTCTGTTCCTTGGCCTGAGATAGCAATCGGGGCTTTTTGGAAGAGCCCTGGCTGAGGAGCGTTGGAGATCTGAGAAGGAAGCTTGCCCTGAAGTTCGGGCGAGCCGCTGCTCTGTCCTGCCTTTGCCAAATGGGCAGACAGCCAGGGTAACTAAATCAGCCTTTGAAACACTGAAACGTAAACGGGAATGTATTGTTATGGGTCAGCCCGGAGAAGAGAAGGCTCTGGGGTGACCTCATAGCAGCCTTCCAGTATCTGAAGGGGGCCTACAGGGATGCTGGGGAGGGACTCTTCATTAGGGACTGTGGTGATAGGACAAGGGGTGATGGGTTCAAGCTGAAACACAGGAAGTTCAGGTTAGAACTAAGGCAGAAGCTCTTCCCTGTGAGGATGCTGAGGCGCTGGCACAGGGTGCCCAGAGAAGCTGTGGCTGCCCCATCCCTGGCAGTGTTCAAGGCCAGGTTGGACACAGGGGCTTGGAGCAAGCTGCTCCAGTGGAAGGGGTCCCTGCCCGTGGCAGGGGGTTGGAGCTGGATGAGCTTACGGCCCTTTCCAACCCAAGCCATTCTGTGTTGCTTCCAGCTGCAGAGCTGAGGTTTCATTGTTTGCCAGTGTTGTGTACAACCTCGAGGTGCTTGATGCTGTTGTCTGCTGGCCTGGGAGCTGACAGTTAGTCACAAAGGTCTTGAGCAAACCTGACTCGTTTTGGTGTGTGAGATGCTGACAGACACGCAAGACATTACCTGTCACTGTTAAAGGAGATGGTATGGTGGCATCTGTGGTGCAGGTCACAGGGTTTGGCTTGCGATTCTTTTGAAGTTTAGAGCTGCCCGAGCACCTTTCTATTGGTTGGCAATAATGCTTCATGTGGGTTTGAAACGAAACCTTTGGGTTTCTGGTGAGATGGGAAGCTCTGTCTGTGGGCTTAACTGGAAGAGCAGTTCCTCCCGTGCCAACGTGGGGAAAGGATCTGCCCTACTGGGAAGTCTGACTGAGAAGGTGCGGGGGATTTAGGTGCATAATCCAACTGGAGTTGTTTCTAGAGTTGAGTTCTGACTTTCTAGTGTGGAAGCCCTTAATCTCTTATGCGAATCTCATTGAGTTTATGCCTTCCCATCACCGAACAGAGTTGCTCAGGTATGTTGTCATTGCACGGTCATGCGTTTAGCTGGTCTTTCTAAGTATAGATTTATATAGAAGTGACTAAACAGCACCAACTTTTTACCTCCTTCCGGCCGGTTTGCCATCCTGGTGCAGGGTGCCCGTACAGCTGCTCTCGCTGTCTGGACAGGCTTGCATTCCTCAGCCCTGAGGCCAGCATTCCTCTGCTCCTCTGCACCAGCTCATTTGCTTAGTGTGTGTTTCAGTTTTGACTCCAGATCACTTCAGCTGCCAGACACCTTTAAGAGCGGTACGTACAGCCCCCACCCTCTGGCCTTTTAAAGGCTTGTTCATACTTACCAAATAAAATGGGTGTTTGGCAAATTTCAGTGGCTTGTTCACTGGAATTCATCTGGAATCCCAAATGCCATTTGTTAAAGGCAGTTGCAGTTTGCTTGACAGACACGGAGCTATTTCAGTTAAAAGCTGAGAGGAAAGTTGCCTTTTTGGTTTGAAGTTTTGGTGGCAGCTTGGACTGGAGGAATCTCTGCTTTGGGTTTCTCCTTCTCTGCTCTGTGTGCACAGGAGCTCATGCATGAGCTGTTCCTTCCTTAGAACTCGGCCTAGGGTGACTCAGGTTTGTTGTCATTTGCTCCCTGCCATGCAATGCCACAGGAAAAAATGTGGGTGCAGAAGTGTCTAGGAAGGGCCTGTGAGTCAACAGTTAGTTCGGGTGCTATGCTTCAGGTTCAGAACAGCATCTCTGCTTCGTACCTATTGCTTTCCTCAGCTTGATTTATTACTGGCAGCTGTATCTTTGTCTGGGGAGGAAAACCCAAACCAGCCCCAAAACATAGACAATCCCTCCTATGCCTCAATGGCTTTGATGTAATTCTGACCTCAGTGCCTCCAGCCTGAGCTGGAGTCGAGCTAAGACAGTGGTGTTGAAATTCATCTTTTTGAAGTCTAGACCCAAGTAATAGACTTTCTGTGTAACCATGAGGACGAGGCCAGCACTGTGCCAGCTCCAGTTATAGTAAATCATTGCTCTGGAAGAAACAGTACAAACAAATGAAGAACAACTTTCCTTGGAAGCCTTCCATTTGAATATTGCCGTAGTCTGATTATATGTAATTGATTCTTAGCATTTGGAAGCGAACTAGCAGGTCTCTGACTCTTCATAGCCAAAGGTTGGAAGGAGTCTGATTAAACTGTATTATATCATCTGTACTAGAAGCTTCTTTAACCTGAATCTCCTGGGACTCATCTTTGCTTCTGGTCTTGGCTTTAGTAGCTCTGAACCAAAGGGATGCTTTATTTCCATAGCAGATCTCAGATCTGTTTGGGTGTTTCTGCAGAGTCCGCAGCCTGGGGACAGCTTTGGTTCTCTACAAGATACCTGCTATGAAGGACTTTGGAAAGCATCTGCAAGAGAGTACAGAAAAGCCTCAGTACCATGAGGACCGGCAGTTTGGTCCCAGAAACTTCCTTATAAAGTATTGCTACAGCTGCAAAGCTCTGCCAACAGGAGTGGTCCCTGTCTCTCCTTTTCCTTTCCTTGTTGCAGCAAAGAGTCTGCTTCTGCCAGAGTCACACCCAGTGCACTGTGATCGATGCAGAGCACGGAGGTGGCTGAAGATCCGCAATCCATGGAATTTTGTGCCTGAATTTGGAGCCGGCGATGCGGAGAGGGCAGTTCTGCAGAACAGTTGTGGAAGGCACTTCCTGCTCATTTTAGTCTTAGTGCAGCCGGCTCCTGAAACAAAAGGAAGTGATTCCTTCGTGTGTTGAACAGCACTTAGTGCCACTTCTCATTGGTTTCAGTGGACTAACTGGCACAAAACATTTGCTAGGATGAGCGCCTTCATCCTGACCTACTCTGAATGATGGTAGGGTTAGCTTCGGTGCCGCATGCTTTGGGAAGCTCTGTTCTGTAAGGAATGACCAAAACTTGTCACGCTTTGACACAAGGAATAATAGGAACTGTTTTGGGGCTGTCCCTGAGAAGCCTGATTCCTTTTGGAAACGAAGCAGATTAGCTCAGAAGGCAGAACTTTGGGGTTGGAGCTTCCAGGGTTTGATTTGTCTGCAGCTGAAGGAGCTGCTCCTGTTCTTGTTCGGAGGGCTCTGATGCAGGGCCTGGGGTTTCTATTGCGTGGCTGCATGTCAGAGTAGAGTTGTTCATCTTTTGCAGTAAACCCTTGTGTTTAGCACAAATGGTTACTCAGTCCACAGACACTTTGTTGTGAACTTTGGAGATAAGCTATAATTCAAACCTTCAGGTGTTTTGTTAGCTCCCTACTTCCAATAGATGCATCTTGCCGAGTATTTGGTGGGGGGTTTAATGGTTCGAAATGATCTCGGTACTTTTTGCAACAGGTGATCTAATAGTTAACTTCTGCATTGTGCAGAGGATTTCTTTCGGCTAGCTGCTGGTTGTTGTGCAAGCACATTTACGGCTTTATCAGCATCTCCTCTGTCCCACATGCTGTTTTCTGTCTGTCTTAAGTGCTCTGTTAAGATCTACAGTGGCCTCGCAGGGAGCAGATCGGTTGTTTTCCCAAGGCCATGCTGTGGCAAAGCTGGTGTAGGAACCTGGGCTAGTCTTCAGGACCGTGGTTTGGTCTCGAGGCTCTCACTGCATACCGTGTAGGTCTGAAACAGAGGGTGAGAGTGACTTAGAGGACCCACTTTCTGCCCATAGCATGTGCTGCTGCAGAACTGGATGTGGCTGTTCCCTGAGGCAACCCTTGCTCAGAAAGTGTGCTGGAACTCTGGAATCCGGGAAAGCAGCTGGACAAAGGCAGGCTGCCCTGCTTCCTTCCTGGGGTGCTGCTCTCACGAGTCAAACAAGTGACTCTGTGCTCTGCCTCCAGTGCTCATGTGCTAAGGAAGCACTTTAAATGCAACAGCAACTGCTCAAAGTCAAATTGCCTTTGAAACGGGATAGGACTTAGGACTTCTGCAGCGTGTGCAGAACTCCCCTGTGTGTTTAACCAGCCACAATCAGCAGTGTGCAGAGGGGCGAGGGAGAATTTGGGATCGTGGCAATATAATATTTATGTTGTAACATAAAATGTATTTTAGTATAAGTGAAATAATCCCAGTTTAATATGTCAAAAAAAGATCTGGGCAGCGTTGTGATTCTCTCTCTTGTTCAGGTTTTAGTCTCCTAAGAGACTAAAGATGTTGTGGTCATTTGGTGTTGAGATGTGAGATTGTTTGTAACCTGGTTTAGTGTTTTTCATCAGTTTTTCCTTCCCTTGTACCTCTTGACACCTTCAGTATTAAATTTGTATCATGCTAAAAGCCGGCAATCTGAACGCATCTTTTGTTGGTTTTCCATGAACTCTCTATACAGAGAAGAGATTCACATTAAACATCTTTGTCTCAAAAACTCAGCGCTTCGATGTCTAGGTTCAGCGGAACAGATTTGCTTTATAGACCAATACCAGAGAACCCTTTGGTATCTCTGTCACAATCACAGCTCACCCCTAAAGCATTCTTTGCAGCAGACTTATCAGCAGTGTAGGTCTCCAAATGCATTCCTGGCTTCTCTGCTCCTGGCTGCCCTCCAGCCATGTCACACTGCGTGGCTTTACTGAGAGGAGCCTGTTTGTGTACCTGTCTCCTTTGCTGCTCGGGGTCACCTTGATGGGCTGTAGTTCCTCCACTTACACGGATAGTTCATGCCTTGGGAGCATTTGTATAGGGCCATGAATTGTCGGCGACCCTGAAGTGATGTTTGCAGCCTTTCAATGGGGATGGTCACAGACCTGTGGGAGGTCAGAAAGATGAAGAGGGTGCACCCTGGGAGTACCCAGTCCATTATCCCTGGTAATTGCACTCACTTTTCCCACTTTCTCTAAGCTGCTGAGCAGTGGGAAAAGGAGAAGGGAGAACTTAATGCAGGGGTTCAGGTACAGAAGCATGTCCAAGACAACAAGAAGGGCTATCTGTCCTCGTCTCCCATGGTTAGCTTGCATAAGCACAAGGGTGCGAGAGTGCAGTTAACACCCAAAATCTGCCTTATAGCTTGAAGGGATGTGAAATACTTGAGGGGGGTCTGGCTGAAATGCTGCACTTAGTGGAGGAGTAGCTGCATGCATCACATGGGGATACACAAAGCGTATTTAGTTTTGCTGGTGGTATGTCTTGTCTTCCCATTGCTCTTAGATCTGATGCTTCCTTTGGTCCGTCTTGGTAGGGATGTCCTTCAAACGAGTTGACGCCTCTTGTTTTCAGTAGCTTTGGGGAAATGACCTCTCCTTTCCCACAGTCATGTGCTGGATTTCACAGCAAGAACATGTTTCTTGCTGGTTGCCATTTGAGCATCACACCTGGGAAATGCATTACTGGGGAAGAATGGCTTGAAATAGGGTTCCCAGGCCCAACCAGTTCAGTTTAAGTGCAGTTGGTTTTGGAAAGCTTGGGCAAAGAGGGTAAGGATGGTCCCTCAAGGACCCTGAGAGGCATCAGGAGGGGAGGTGAGCTCAGAGCGTGAGTCGAGTTGGATTGAACTGCCATAGCTGGAGAATGGGAACTGCTGCTCCGTTGTTTTTGTGCCAAAACAACGCTGGGAGTCTCCCTGAGAGAAATAAAATGGCTTTGGTCCAGTATTTACTGTAGGATGGGGAAGAGCAGCGATGTGCTTGCAGGCCGTTCACACGGCCGGGGCTGTGTGAATCATCTTGCACAGTTACCCAGCTTGGGAGGTCGTCTGTCTGCCTTGGCCCTCCCTGACATCCCCCTTTCCCTTCCCACGATGGGAGGGGGAGAAGATGCGGTGATCTCCGGTGAGTTTCCTGTGGTTGGGTGACTCAATCAGTACTCAGCTGCTTTACTAATGCTTCTCATGTGTCACCAGCCCGTGTGGCCTGAGCACCCAGAAACCTGCTTGGGGGGATAGTACCTGGTTGGCACATGGTGGCATCCACCCCAGCTCTGGAGCCTCTGCTTCAAAGGCCAAATCCTGCTTGTCTTGAGGATGCCTGGAATATGCCATAACAGTTGGTATGAAACTGTTCCAAAATGCAGTTCCTTGGCTGTCAGTTTTGCTTAGTCGAAGCTGAATTTAACCTGCTTGGTTTCGATGGAGCGTGGTGGTAGTAGTGGGTTTCCTTCCGGGTATGCAGTGTCCCTGCACCTTAGTCTGAACTCCCTGTTTCTTTCAACAGCTTTTGCCTGGAGGCTGTTCCCGCATCCTTTTCGTAGGTTTAAAACTTGCACTTCAGCAGCTGCATTTCTGCAGCTTGATTTCTCTTGTAATATCCAACTGCTTTATTTTTCCTCCCTTGAACGAACAGCAGAACTAATGTGGGTTGAGGTGATGTGCACCCAATGGTTTCTGTCAATCCTCACCCCTTTCTTTCTGTTACTATCAGGACTTTCTCCAGTCTGATGTTCAGAGACCAACAATTTGGCTCCTTTATACCATTGCTCCTTCTTAATAGTACACTGAAATTAATAGAGGTATCAATGCCATAGTTCTGAGTGTGCTTTGCCTTAATACTTCACCTGGCAATGAAAGTGGTCAGTAAGGCATAAATTTGAGTTAGAACAATATTTCTTAATGCTTTCAGTGATTTCTGTACCCACTATCGAATGTGAGTGGTGAATAAATTGCCTTGTTCCTCTGGCTGAAATCCCATGTGAAATTCCTGTCGCTAAGCATCTCTGGTTTGCAGAGGCTTCCCAGAAAAGCCTGTGGAATTTCTTCACAGTCGTTAGCTTACAAACCTATGTCACACAGTTGTGTTTGTGGAAGGATTATCCACATCCAGACATTGGCATCTTGTTCCCGATTTCTCTTGCAGTGTCCTCTGTGTTCCCCACCATAATAACATGTATAATAGCATGTATAGCCGTAACCACCATGCCTCTGCCTTGCCGGTTGTCCCGCCAGTCCCACCACCGCTGTTCTCTGCACTGGAGGGCTGTTTGCAGGTCCATGTGGCAGGGAAGCCCTGGGCATCTGAAGACACCCGGGTCTGTTCCCAGCAGCGGTAACTCCGGGAATCACAAGCATGGACGGATTAATGGCAAACAGAAATGCTATTTACATGGCTCCAAGCAGAGAGGGAGGAAAAAGAGTATTCAGAACTGCAACTGCTGCTGGAGCTTGGTTCAGCGCCAGCACTGCCTGGATTGGTGCCTGGCTAAATCAACAGGCAGTTCGGTTTGAGGGAGTTCCAGGAAGGGCCTGAGAAATACCTTTTTACCGTGGTTGTGTATTGCTCTTGCTGCCCTGATGCGGAGCCCTAAGCTCATGGTATCTGGCGCTTGGGTCTGAATGGGTATGCAGCACAGGCTGAGTGCTCAAATCCTGCTCCCGCTCTCTGAAGGGGAATGCGAGTGAGCAGCTTCATTCTGCAGATTAACACTTGTGTTTTGCCTTCCGTGTTTTTCATATTCGGGCTGTTGGTGTGGGTCATTTCAGGTGGAAATCCTGTGAGTTGTTGCATCTTGGGCAGCCTTTTCCTCTTCTGGAGCTGATAAATGTATGTTCCGATGTATGCAAAGTTCAGAGCAGCTTTTCAGAAACCATATGGTTCAGCTTATGTGCTCTTCAAATTGTCACAATATCTGCAGGTCATTGTCCAAGAAACAGGGGTGTCATGATTTAAAGAGCCCCTGCAGACTGCTCTGTGCTCCGTTTGGTCTACAGGCTGCTCCATCTGCAAGTTGCATTTTGGGTTTGCAGGCTTTGCCCTCTGTCCTGTTCATGCTTTATGGCTGGCTGAAATGAGACCCGGTGTGACCCTGTGGGAACCAGCAGGGAAGCAGTTGGGAAGTAGCTTAAGAGGGTTTGTTGGGATGGGGGGGAGGTGGCAAGCAGCACCTCGCTTGTTTCTCATGATGATTTTCCCACGTTGGTGGCAAGGCCATAAATTAGATGGGGAGCTCTGTCCAGAAATATCTGGGATTGTAAAGAGGCTGATTTTGTTGCCAGAATACACCAAAGTATTTGTGTGCGGCTGTAAGGTCAGCAGGGCTGGGGCCCTTCATCTCTGTGCCATTAAGATAAAGTCACAATTAGTTTGCATGAAGGGCCTACCTCTAACGCTTCCGTAGGTCGGCTCCACGTGCTTTTCCAAGTGGCTGATTTAAAGACTTCTTCTTTAACTGCTGATTTGTTGAAGGTTCCTAAAGAGGTGACAGCGAGGGGTGGGATCTGTCAGCGAGACTCCAATTCTCAGGACCTGAAGCTGTTGTGCAAGGAAAGGTGTCTGATACAATCAGGCACAGAGGTACCACCGAGCTTGAAGAGGAGGAAGGTAACTGAACGGCTTTGACCCTGTGTTCAGGTTGGATATAAGGAAGAAGTTCTTTACTGTGAGGGTGCTGAGGCGCTGGCACAGGGTGCCCAGGGAAGGGGTGAATGCTCCATCCCTGGCAGTGCTCAAGGCCAGGTTGGATAGAGCCTTGAGCGACATGGTCTGGTGTGAAGTGTCCCTGCCCATGGCAGAGGTTGGAACTGGGTGGTCTTAAGGTCCTTCCCAACCCAACCCATTCTATGATTCCGTGGCCTAATCCTGAACCAAGGGTTCAGCTGCCAAACGAGCCAAAAGCAGCAGATTCACTTATGGTAAATCTTATGTGGGAAGGAAACTGAGGAGAACTGTGGGGTTACGTTTGATGGTACAATGCTGTACAGCCTGCTGTTTGACTCAAGTGGGCCTTTGCCTTCTTTAAAATGCGATGAAGAGTTAACTCCAGTGCTCTTAATTAAGGCCTTTGCATTCATCAATGGGTGAAAATAGCCGGAGGGTAGATAGAAGCTATCCTTCATGTGCAAAGCAAGTCCAACAGATTCTAGTTTGTCCCTACAAGACAAAGTTACAGTACAATGATGACTAACCACATCGCTGTGCTGATGGTGAGTTTATTCTGCTCCAGCTGATGGACATGCTTAGCTTATCTCGCCTTAGGAGGCCTGTAATAGACCTGGAGAGGTGACAAACAAGTTCTCGGTGCAGACCTGTAATGCATTAACCTTTGTTTTGATGAACATTTTATTTGCTGTACCTGCTGCCTTTGAATCCCCCTTATGGCTGATGGGCTGGTGCTGGTTCCCGCATAGCACTGGTTTTCCCCAAATAAAAGGCACAGAAGCATAGCCTGGTGCTCTGACAGCGACAGCAGTCACACCGATGACCACAGGAGCTTCTGGTGTTTACCTGGGTGCCACAGGGTCATTTGTCACGCAGTAGCTGTTCAGTTAGGCTGTGCGCAGGGGAAATAACAAGCCACGCTTCTCTTGGCAATACAATGAGCCAAAGCTCATCTCAGTCTCCCCTCTGGCAGGTTAAAGCCATTCCCTTGGCCTGTCCCTACATCCCTTGTCCAAACCCTCTCCAGCCCTGCAGCCCCTTCAGACACTGGAGCTGCTCTCAGGTCTCCCCTTCAGGAGCCTTCTCTTCTCCAGGCTGCCCCAGCCCAGCTCTCTCAGCCTGGCTCCAGAGCAGAGCTGCTCCAGCCCTCGCAGCATCTCCATGGCCTCCTCTGGACTCTCCCCATCATCTCCATGTCCCTGTGTGTTGGGGGCCTCAGAGCTGGATGCAGGACTCCAGGTGGGCTGAGGCGCTGGCACACAGTGAGTGCTGTGTAACTAGCTTCTTGTGTTGGATGGAACAGATGAGATACAGTGGTGATAGGGGGTGACCCTCAAATCATTTCAAGGCCTGGAGCTTTAGAAATCATAAAACCAGTGGCTATGGACTGCTGGTTTCTTGCACGTTTTCCTTCCCCTCCTCCTGGCTGCCATCCAGGATGGGCAGCTTTGCACAGTGAATCTGTATGCAGCCTGAGCGCTATAGAAGGTGTATGTGTACAGGCTGACCCTTTCTGTTGCAAACTTCTCCCTTCATTGAAGTTCGCAGCTTCAAACCACTATATACAAATTAATCTGAATCTGGAAGATGAGCAGAGGAGCTCTTGACCCTTAATCTGTGCCATTTGTAGAGTTTGTGCTGTTCTAATTGTGGGATTCTGCAGAACCACATTGTGAGTGCCAGGAAGAGCAGATCGGTACAAGCAGAACAGGCTAATGCTGGAGGAGCAGCTTGTGCCAGAGGTCTGTGATGTGTGCTGACAGCAGAGGACTCCTGCTTCTGGTCAGGACAGGCTGCACTGCAGTTGGCTTTGTGCTCTAAAGCAGACAAGTTGTACCCTTCAGTCTGGGTCACCGGGGAGGGGGGGGTGTTTTGTTTGGGGTATTTTTTATGTGTGTGATTTCTGTGGGCTCTTTGGTTGGTTTTAGATAATAGGATAGTTCTCCTGAAAGGAGCATTGCGACCTGCCTGGAGCTCTGGGGTCAAGCTTCCGCCTGGCCAAGGCTTGAGCTGCTATGGCTGCTCCATGGCAATATTTGCTGCTCTGGAAAGCTGTGCATAGCAAAAGTTCAGCCTGTGTAGCATTGCTGTGTGCAAGTAAGTTATGCGTCTCCTCTTTCCTCTTCGTGGTATTTGTTGGGGCAGAACTGCAGTGAGCAGCGCTGGGACAGGCACTGGTTGTTTCATGGTCAGCGTGGAACCTGGCTGCTGACCTTCTGTGAAGTGTGTGCTTCTGATCTCGCAGGAGTCGAGGAGTTAATCTGGACCATCCGAAGACTGATGTTTATACAAAGTGTAAAGCCAGTGACATTTACCAGGCACTTACTGGCATCGTTGATTCGGAGTCAGTGGATGGGGGTTTATTTTTTAGCTGCCTTTGTTCTGCAGGGTTGCGAACATTCCCAAACGGAGTGTGCTTGTATCAGCAGCATCTGTGGTGCACAGGCTGACTCATGTGCTCTTTGAGTGAGGATGACAAATGGAGAGTGGAGACAAACAACTCCCCAGGATCAGTGTGCATTGGGAGGGGGGGAGGAGAGAATGGTCATATTCTAAACGTGTCCTAATTGCTGCCCTCATGTGGGGAAGTTCGGCCTTTTGCTTCTGAAGAAACCTCATTTATCTCCTCAATTCCTTGGGTGCAGAGGAGGGAAAAGGAGCATCTCTGATAAATGGATTGGAAAACTCTGCAGCTTCTCAGTTTCCCCTGAACTCCAGGAGCAGGGTGCCCCCAGTGCACCTCTGATGCCTGGGGTTTGAGGGTTGAGCCATCCCTGTGCATGCACCCGGGGTGGTTTGTTGTTGAAGACGTCCTGCACATGCTTGTCTGATTCGCAGCACTAGGTTTTAATCCACTCCATTACAGCAGTGGATGTCCTGGTGCAGCCTCAGCAAAGGTATTGCATGTCCCTGGCAGCAGGACGGGGGAAACAGCCTGTGTTGGCTGCTGAAAGAGCTCAGTCACGCTCTTTCCTTTGGCTAATAATAGCTCAGAAGTGTTTACCGCACTGTGCACCGGATTTTAACCTCATTTAGTTATCAGGTGGCATTTCAGAGGTCACTTGTCATAGTTGACAGTGAAATGCAGCTTAGTGTGTTAGCTCTGGTCCAGCCAGCGCTGCAAAGCTGTGTGTTACCCAGCTGAGGATAGAGGGGCAGGGAAAACAAAGCAAAGCCCTTTCCTAGGGTAACCTGAGCAAGCGCCTCTTTTGTCTCCCTTTTCCTCGTGCCTCCGGGTGGGAACAGAGGAGAGAGTTGCTCGTTGCTCTTGAGATCAGTTTTGAAGAGGATTGGGGACCAGGTAGAGGAGTTTGCACGCGAATTTCATGCTGTGATGTGGGGCTGGGGGTATCTGTGGGTGCGAAGGTAGGTGAGGCAGTGCTTTGAACTGCTTTGCTTGAGAAGTGAAGTCCTTATTCTGGCGTCTGTTGAAAGGGGATTGCCTACAGTCATCCTTCTTAGGAATAGATGGTGTGAAATTGAGCTGCCTGATATTCACTTTGATGTTCCTTTTAATTTTCACTAGAACATAAAGCATTTTAACTTAATTTCCCCTATGAAAAAAAGCCTTTTTATTATTGTTCTTTCGAAGAGATCCTTAACTGAAATTGAAATACAGTCTTCAAGAAATTGCACAACTTTGATCACTAAACTTGAAAGCTAGGAAGGAGGTAGGATTAGTGCTATGACTTCTGTAGATAAGTATTTGTAGGCACTTGTGACTTGAATGGAAGTTAAAGGGGGGAATAAACATCTGTCCTTTGAGCTCTCCAGCTCAAGGTTTGGACACTTCTGGAGCATGTTAAATCACTTCACATTTCCTCTAATCTCAACCCATCCTTAACTTCAGTCTGCTTAATGGTTTGGGATGCCTTGAGCTGTGGCTCGTTTTGGGTTCATCCACGAGTTACCTGCTCAAGTGCAGCAGTGCTTTTGAATTGACATCGACTGGTGTACCTGCACAGCTTGACAGGAGATGGAAATAGCTGCTGAGCTGCAAGCCAGCTCCTGGGCAGAGTGGATGGGAGGTGAGCATGAACCACTGGTGTCTTCCAAACACCCGTGGGTTTGCTGGACTCTTTCAGCATCCTGGGTGCTGTGTATAAACTAATACAACATGTAGCTTTTCCCTTGCAAAGCTACATCAGAGGTTTAAGTTCTACTTTCGTGATAGCCCTTCATTTAATACTGCTCCCAGGCTTTTAAAGCCAAGCCTTCCTGGAGAAGACCATGAGCAGCGCAGCCACAGGCTTACCCGAGTGTGGGCATATGCACAAGGGTATTGCAGGACAGACTCGGAGGCCTGCTTGTGCTCTGAGCACCGAGTCCTGAATTCCTTCCTGAAGGAAGAGGGAAGACCCCCCCCACATGCATCCCCTGATGGCTGGAAGTGTGGGTACCGGTGAAGGCTGTTGCACCCTGCAGCGTGCTCACTCCTCTGCCCATGGTGCCCCAGGCTGCTCTTGCAGGAGTCCAGGGTAGCACAACCTCAGTGCAGAACTGGTTTATCTTGTTTGGACGCAGAGCTTGCAGCTTAATTTGCCACATGTTGCTTAAAGCAGAGCCCTGAGAGGCTGGGTTTGTTTGCGATAAACTTGCACATAGCTTTGGACAGCTGCTGTCCCTCAGATTTAAACCCTTAGAAAGCAGTGCCTGCTGCAGAGGTACTGCTGCAGTGGGTTAAAGCAGTTTAACCACTCCTCCAGCACTTCCCAGGTATCTTCAAGGCACTCTAGTTCTTGCATTCAGTACATGCAGAGCCGGGTTTGCTGCGATCCGATGGTGCTTCCTTCCTGGCACTTTGAGGATGCACGTTTGGATGGGAGCCTGCTAGAAGGAGAGTGCAGCACATGGACTTCCATTGACTTAATGCTGCCTGTGTATGGCCAGAGCAGTGCAAGAGGCAGCTGTATCATCACAGGCCATCCCCTAAGTGGTGGGGATGGCTCAGCAGGATGCTCCGGTGGCTTTTATGGGCTGTAGCAAGCCGAAACCTTGGTGGGAAGCTGTGTGGCGCCTGAGCTCTGCCTTGCTTCTGTGGCCTCAGTGGTGGAGCTTTATCATCTCAGACACTTTATCTGAAGCTCTAGGCTGTGCAGGAGCCAAGAGGTTCACATGGAGCTGTTTGTTGCCTTTAACTTTGGGATGATGTTGCCTTCAAATGCGCTTCCTCAGTTCCTACAGGTCTACTGACTTGGGTTTATTTACTCCAGGAGGGTATCAGCTAAAAGCTGGTTGACTTTGCCACATTAATGTATTGCAGTTTCTCTACTTGTAATTCAGAGCCACATGTCACCGCACTTGTCCATTGCGCATGGATTTGAGCAGGCATTTTGTCATCTTCCTATTGCCATGAAATTGCCAACAGTTTCGGGTTGGCAGCCAAATCTTCACGTGGTACTGGTGGGAGTGAGGTGGTGCTGTGCTGTTCTTCAGTGGTGTTCTACGAGGACCAAGGGATTTGATGTTACAAGTGTGCAACACTGGGTCAGAGTGGCTTTTATGGTGGTGCTTACTCTGATGCACTGACCTGGAGGAGCAGTTAGGGCTGATGTTGGTGAAGGAGGTGACTGGGGAGGGAGCAGGAGAGTTCCAGGGTTCCTGCAAAGCTGGGAGCCTGCTGTCCCATCCTAAGTGTCACCAATTGCGTCACAAGTTGTGGGATATTAACCTGTTCAACACCACTTGTAGTTAATGGAGCGCTGATCTTCTGCTTCTCAATTTCTCTTGCCTTAAACAGCCTCTGGAAAACTCATAAACCAGTCATTTGAAGACACTCCTAACATGGTAGCAAATGCTGTGAAGGGAAGGCTCTGTCTTATTCCTACCATCTGTCTGGCCACACATGCCAGATGATGCAATGTGCTGTATGCCACATGAAAATAAACCCTTTTATTTTTAACAAACTGCATTTAGGAACACATTAGCAGAATATTTAGCCAATCCCTAAATTTGGGACTGATCTTACTTAATTCCTCAAGGCAACGCTAACACACCGCATCCTTCAGCGCTGGAGCTGGCACCGAAGAGCTGCAAACTCCCACTCTGACATTAACAGAAATGAGCCTGTTCCACTGTAGTGCTCGGAGCTGCACTGACTTACACTGATTCACTGGGTGTAAGCAGTGTTTGTCTGCAAAGGACGTGTGTGCACATGTGTGTGCGTGCTCACAAGGCTCAACTGTAGCGTGATCTGTAGGACAAAGGGTGTTCGGAGCAGAGTTTGGGTGTGAGGCACCGAAGCTTTGGAGGTTAAACTGGTGGAGGTGGAAGAGCTGGAGGTACCTGGCCAGCAGTTGGCACTTTGAGCGCAGCTGCGCTCCTCTGTCCCCTGCAAGCTGTGGTTGGGTCCCTGGAGTATCAGCTGTGGGTGGCAGCATGAGATGTGTCACGACTCTGAGTGCTTTAATGCCTGTTCTCTCTGCTTGCTTCTCCTTCTGCCGGTGCTCCCTGTTGTCCTGTAGTTATTGCCTTTGTTCTCGTGGGAGCAGGCTGGTCATCCTGCAGCCGGGCTGGTCCATGTGTACTTCTGACCGCAGAGGTGTGTGTCACGAGTCCCTCTTTGAGGTCTGTGCATGAACTCGCAGTGTTCCCAGTGCAGGCTGGGGACTGTTTGCAAGCAGCTGATCTGCTGCTGTCAGACACATGGAGTTGTCAGGTCTAAGCCACGGTCAGCAAACACACAAGCTCTGGGCGTGCAAGCTGGCAGTGACCCTGGATCTCACTGCTAGAGCACTTTGAGGTACTTTGAAGCTTTGCTGAAGAGAGTGCTTGAGCCGCAGATGTGCTGCCTTAACCCCTGATGGTCTTCAGGATAAGGAACTTCACCAGTCTCCAGCCTGCTCCAGGCTGTCCTTTGAGTCCCTCTTTTTCGGCTCAGAAGCAAGCCAGGACCTCATGTGTGGGATATTGCAGCCAAACCCAGGCTTGCTGCAGAGCAGGAAAAGGTTTGCGGGGCCAAGTGTCCCAACAGGCTTTCTTTGAGCCGTGGTAGCAAGTGATATCAAAGCAGCTTGTGGCCACGCCACCAAACCCAGCTGGGCATTTTTCACATGGTGATAGAGCCTGCCCTTCTTCCTTTTATTGTTAGTATAGGAGACTCCAGGTGGATGCAGCGCTATTGGATCAATCAGTGTGAATATGCTACTTCAGGCAAATAGCAGGAGTCTGTTGAGGCTCTTGGATAGCATGAGGACTTTCTCCTGTACTTCAGCTAGCTGCTAGGAATAACCTGTGCCTGTCACCCATGAGGCAGCACGGGCCTGTGCATCCTGTTTCTCAATTCCTGCTTTTCTTCACTGGAAGTCCTTTGGGAATGTTGTGCGCGGTGGAACAAGACTTGAGCGATCTGCGGGGCTTTCTCTTGGCTTTTCCAGCATGAGCCTGATACAAATCGAATCTCATCAGTGATAACATCAGGACTGTGTCTGCAGGCGGGTTGAGTCGCGTTCCCCTTGTGCGTGGTGCTGATGGAGTTAGCCAACACCTTGTGCTTTGGAAAGGCTTGGTGTGCCCCACGGTAACCTGCTGCGTCGACTCAAAACCTGCTCAGAAAAGAGCCGTTCTGCAGTAAGCTTTAGGTGTGGGTCCTTTTGGATACAGCCTGATTAGTGCCAGACTTGGGACACGTTAAACAGTGGGAAGTGAGAACGAAGCCCAGTTTTTAACTCCTTGGAATCTGAGGAATTGCTCTCATGGCAAAACAGGGCTGCTAGAAACTGCGCTTCTTGCTTAGTTAAGACCTGTCTCTTTTCATACGTCTAAATTAAGCTGTGCAGACAGTCAGGAGCCAGTTGCAAAACAAGCCCAAAACATGTAGTTAATGGCGCTGTGTTAAAATGCAATTGCAGGAGAGCCTGGTGTTGCAGCATGAATGTGGCTCCTGTCATTGTGCCTGCCTGGCTTACTCTGATTTTTAACTGGGGGGGGGGGTTATGGTCCTGGGCAACAGCAGGAGAGTTGTGGCATTAGGACAGCCTCTTTGAGAGAGATGAAATGAGACGTTGCATCCCCGTTTGGAGCTGTGGCAGGGACATCCCTGGTCCCCCGGGGCAGGAGCAGCCTGGCAGCGTGTTTCCTCCTCCCGGCCGTGCCATGGGGCAGCTCCAGACTTCGCCGTGTTGCCTCCACAAAGAGCTGCCTGTGAGCGAGCGGCTGACTCAGCTTTGTCCTTTTACTGGAGGGAAAAGCGATGTCTCGGTGGTTTGCGTTCCTCCCCCTCCTCTGGCTGAGCCCGCAGCGCCGCAGAGGGGAGCGGTACACGGCGCTCTCTGCGTTGGCAGGGAGATGCTGTAGGAGGGTTCCCCGACCCTGGAGCCTCTGCAGTGATGCAGCCCATTGACGTACTTTGTCCTGCATCAAAGTGACGGTGGCCGGGCCGCCTCGCCGAGCCTGGCTTAGCTTTTGGGGTGTTGAACATGAAAGCACAAAGCTGCGCAGTAACGACATGTGTTTTTGTTCTTTGAAGTGGTGCTGGCCGAGTGCCTGCAAAACATTCTCCGGTGGTGGTGGAAAACAATCCCATTACGTTGTACAAATAGTTTTGGTTTACTTCACCCCTTTCTTTCAGGAGCGTGACAATAGTCCTCTGGAGCCTGGACCTGATGTTGCTGGCAGAGGCTGACCTATAGCTGCCTGCAAACAGGGCTTGCATTAGACGCTGAAGAAATTAAACTTGCCATTTAGGTGGCTGGATTTGTGGCCGTCTTTCCACATCGTACAATACGTGTTCCTAATCTTGTTCAGTGTCTAGCTCTTGGCAAGCTGAGAGTTGAATGAGTAGCCTGGAGTTTTAAGCTTGGTGCTTCTAGAGGTTTTTAAGCAGCTTGAGTGTATTCATAGAATAGGGTTGGAAAGGACCTTAAGATCAGTATTGCTGCTGACCTGAATGCAGCAGGGTTTAAGGCGAAAATACAATAAAATGAGTCGGGTTGTATTTTCAGGATTAACATATAGCTCCTGAGCAAGAAGTGCTGGACTAACCATTATTGGTGGAAGGGGCAAGGAGGAGGGGAAATAGGATCAGCTGTAGGAGCTGACAGTGTGTGGCACTAATAGCATGTGTGTGCAATCTGTGTCTTTTACATGCGCTGCTGATGTGTTCCTCATAACCTCAGCTGCTAAATGAAGATGTCAATTAGCCAGGGATTAACAGCTGTGCTTTATGTATTGCAGTACCAGGTGTACACGTCTCAGGTGAGTCTCTTCTGTGATTTTTCTCCAGGCTCGGTCACTAAAAGGCAGTGTTGCAGTGATAAAAGCAGCCTTCTGTAGTCGGTTCGTAGTAGCACAGCTGGGCAGGATGGAAATATTTTGTCCTTTTTCTAGCAAATGCAATTAGTATTAAATTTTTAATTTATTAAATTAAATTTATTAATTTATTATATAATTTATATAAATTTATATAAATTATATAATAAAAGTATTAAATTAAATTTATTCCCAGGAATAAAAACCGGGATGTAAGGGCGCACCGCTAGGCTGGACGTGGCTTCTGAGTCATTTTAAAGGTAAAAT
This sequence comes from Amazona ochrocephala, assembly GCA_039720435.1. Lineage (NCBI taxonomy): Eukaryota > Metazoa > Chordata > Aves > Psittaciformes > Psittacidae > Amazona > Amazona ochrocephala. The sequence goes on from CM077885.1 coordinate 30,885,916, forward strand.
GAGGGGTTTTAAACATGAAGGTCAATAGAAATCTTTCCACAAAACTTTTGATATCAGTGGGCATTCAGTCTTCTTAATTTACTGAGTAACTAAATGGTACCACCAAAATCAAGTTGTTCTTTCAGTGGGAGATACCACTCAGGGATGTAAGGGTGTGCTCTGCTTTGTTTGTGGTAACTTAGGTCTGGGCATGGGCTCTGATTTATTATGTCAGGCAGGGGTGCAGCAGGGTGCTGAAAGGGTTTCTGCAGCCAAAAGCCCAACCACAGCGACCTGAATGTCAGCATGGTGGCTTGTGTATTGGTGTAATTTGCTGCGAAAACTGGTAGAATTCCACTCATCCCTCTGTGAGGGAGCTTATCATGGGATATGAATTTCCTGTTGCCTGTCCCCTGCTGCTGAATGCAGTAAGATGGGCAGCCAGAAAGTCACATTGGTTCCTGTTTCAGTGCCTGTCATTTGTTCCAGTTTGGGTTAACTTGCTGCTGCACAGAGGTTATGGTTTTCCAGCTTTCCTCTTGCTGTGAACTCTGTTTTGATGTTTAGAGCTGAATCTTATAGATAGGTCCTTTTGAAATACATGAGCATAATATAAACTATATGAACATGTGTAAATGTGCTGAGGTATGTGAAGGGCAGGGTGCTGATAAGCAGATGTTTGTGTGATGCCTTTTTAACCTTAAGTTCAGTACAGTTGCATCCAGAGTCTCTTGAAAGCACACAAGGTGGCCGAGTGAATTATTGTACTCACTGTTGTAGCTATAAGCTCGATTTGTTCTTTCTCCCTTTTATCATAGAATCATGGAATAATTTGAGTTGGAAAGGACCTTTAGATATCCAGTTCCAACCCCCTGTCGTGGGCAGGGACCCCTTCCACTGGAGCAGCTTGCTCCAAGCCCCTGTGTCCAACCTGGCCTTGAGCACTGCCAGGGATGGGGCAGCCACAGCTTCTCTGGGCACCCTGTGCCAGCGCCTCAGCACCCTCACAGTAAAGAACTTCTGCCTTATATCTAACCTGAACTTCCCCTGTTTCAGTTTGAGCCCATCACCCCTTGTCCTGTTGCTACAGTCCCTGATGAAGAGTGCCTCCCCAGCATCCTTGTACCCCCCTTCAGATACTGAAGCTGCTCTGAGGTCTCCACGCAGCTTCTCCTCTCCAGGCTGAGACACAAGGGATTTCTGCAGCAGCGGCCTCCCCTAGGAATGCTGGCTATGTGAAAAATGCCCTCTCCTCTAGTGCTGCTGCTGTCCCTTATCTGCCAGTGCCTCACTGCCCACACCAGGGCATGGGCTCTGCTCAGCACACAGATCCCCTCCTGTCCTGGGAAGTGTCCCCGCTACCGCTGGTGCTCAACACGGTGTCTGTCAGTGCCGGCGTGAGTAGGGTTGCATAAAGCCAGTGTTCACAGGAGGGTCGCTGGTTTCCCCAGCCAGCCCCAGTGCCACTGGGTGCCTTTTGGCACGCTGAGTGTGCAAGACAGCCACTGGCATGAGGGTAGAGATCACCGCTTGCTGTAAGCCTCCATCATGCCTGGTATCACAGCTGATGGGTTTCGTTCCATCATCGCAAAGAGGGTGCATGTGTTAAATAGGACACTTCCCATCACTTTGTGTTGAATGTTTATGTTTATTCTTCCTTCTGTATTCCCAGGAACATTGCAGGAGTAGTGGACAATGATATATATGGCTCGTGGCCATTTAAGGCCGTTTTGTCTTGGAAAACCCAAGAAGTGATACTGGATTAAGGTTTTATTTCTTGTCACAATTGCCCACAAAAAGCAGCTTTGGTCACTTGTGCTCTTCCAGCTTTAGGCTGTCTCTACCCTCTGGAGTTGAACTTCACATTCATCATGTGCCAGTTTGAATCAATCCATGTTGAAATGAGGGGAGCTTGTCCTGATGCACAGCCTCAGCGTTGCCAACTAGATGGAGGCAGTAATGCCATAAGCTGGGGGGCCAGGCCACTGCACTGGGTTTTGTTTTAGCTGATGCTGCCGTTGACAAGTGTGTGGACTTGCAGGCCTGTACCAGTACATCTCCCCATCTGGAGGGAGAGCTCGCTCTGGAATAGAAGCATCTTACACTGATTTTAATTAAATCCAGTTATAGCTGGGCATTTTGTTCCAGTTTTAAATGCGAAGATTGGGCCGACTGCTCCTTTTTCTTAATTGCCATCGCTGTCAGTCGTCACTCCCACAGATGATTGATGGTGTGAGATCTGCTAGTCGCTTCTAGCATGAAGATAGTGTAAGTCTCTCACTGACTGTTTTAGGCTCATCTGGTCTTAACTTTGCATGGAAATGTTTTAGGAGCCCTTCCTGTTTGAACTAATGACTTAAAAAGAAATAGAAGCAAGAAGCCTCCGACAGCTACAGAAGGCAACTTTTCACCAGTTTTTGCTCTGTCTGCAAGGGGTTTGGGCCATCTCTTTCCCCCACAAACATGCTTCTTGAATGCGCATTAAAAGTGGATGCATTTGGGGGCTATTTGCAGTAAGTCCGTGTATAGGTAAGAGTGAGCGCTTCCGGAGCTGGCTAGTGCTGTCTCTGTGAGAGGTTGGTCCTCCAGAGATGGGCTCTTCCCCCCGCAGGAGCTGTGGGGCTGATGCCCACTGGCTCAGACCTACTGAGATGCTGTTGGTTTCTGCACTGCTTGCTATGCAAAAGGAAAGCTTCTCGCCCTTCTCTTTCTTTCAGTGTCAAATTCGCTGCCAGGCACATAATCCACTTGGCAAGTGGATTCATACGGCAGTGGGGGGCTGAGGTAACCACAGGGCTGTGTTCCTTGTGCAGTGTGTGAATAAAAACTGGGGACAAACAGGGCCATTGGTAATCCTCAGGATTTCGGTACAGGGTTGGCCCTGGGGTTTGGAGGTGCAAGTGAGCGACCGGCGATGCTCGGGTACGTACAGTGCAAGCAGAGGATAGCCCCTGCATAATAGCAGTTGCTTAATGCTGGGAATTCAGGGGTGTTTGAACGCTTTATGTGGATCTTGGGTTTTTCCTAACCTGTTGTATGTGTTTTTCTAAATATGGGCACCAGCCCTATGGGAAATAGTGAGCCAAAGGTCACCCATTACCTGCAGGCAGATCCTTCACGTGCCTTCTGGTGCAGCCCTTTCACACAATGTGCGAGTTCCTTTTTTAGCCTCTCTGCTTTATTTCCAGCCCCAGCCTTTCCCCAGCAGTTCCCAGCCCTGAGCTCATTGCTGAACCGCTGCCAGCCCAACATGAGTTTTCTTCCTGTAAAAGAGACAAAAGAACACGACCTGCTTCCTCTCCCTGCCTGCCCGGCGGATTCCAGCGCTGATGTAGGAGTTGTTCCTTGTTGCAAACCCTCACATGATGTTGCAGTCATCAGTGTTACCAAAAGACCCGGGTTTGCATGCAAACAGCCACACAGACGCTGCAGTCACATGGAGATACTGGCCTTTTAGAGTCATTGCTTTGGTGGTTGAGACAAGTGCAAATATAGTCATCAGGCTCTGTCCTCATTCGCATTTGGAAGCAGACCACTTGGGTTTTGCTTGCTTGCCTGCAGCTGATTTAGGGGAGGAGGGTGAGCCCTCATCTGTGACCCATTGTGAGTTTCTCCCAAGCCCTCTGTAGCTACATCAGTAATGAAGACAAGATGACTAGAGAAAGTCATAGGACTCCTCTCGTAGCAGTGTGTTTTGTGGGTGTATGAAGAAAGCAGTTCTGTTGACACTCATGTGATGTCCCTGCTGCAAAAGGTCACTCACATTTCCAGTGAAATTAGAAGGAACTGGCCCCCAGATACAAATGAATCCCCCTGCAGGCAGTAGCTGCAGTGAATAAGCATCCCTGAGCAGTTCAGCTTGCTAGCAAGCGCCACACCAGCCCAGCTCCAGAACACCTTGGGCTGTGAATCGGTTTTGAAGCACGTAGTTGAAGGTGTTTTTGAGGCTTCGCTTCACACCGAGCCCTAGGGTGTGATTTCCACGGTGGAATTACGGCTCTGAGTTTTCCCAGTGCAGATGAGATGCCTGCTGCATGGAGAAGATTCTCGCTGTCAGTTGCAGAGGCTTCATTAGCAATGGGGGTCAGAGGATTTGGGGTTCATATTGGCACAAGAGGTGTATGTATTCAGTGTAGCCCACACCCAGACATGACTGGCTCAAACCTCGCAGCTGTGGTGTGGTGCTCTGCTGTTCAGTGCTGGGCTAAAGCCTCAATTCGGTGCTCAAGATGAGTCTTCCACTCATGCCACGAGGATGTGCCTGTTTGCTTTAGCTCAGCCCCGCAGTGTGTTTGGGGTCCCAGCAGTTACAAGGTCATAGCTGTTGCTTTACTTCATCCTGAATCGCTTTCCTCCTTGGTCATAGCTGCGAGCAGCTCTCTGTAAGCCGGTGGTCCCTGCTCGTGTTTGTTTCAGTTCAGGGTCACTGAAGGACTCTCGGGGGTTAGGCTGGTGGAAACGGCTCTTTTCTTACTGCTCGAGGTCTGTAGCCAGTGTCTGGACATATTGCCCATGGCTGTCGAGTCAGTGCGTTACTTAATCTGTGTTGCTAAAGAAGGTTCAGTGTTGCAGCAGCCTGTCTAGGCGCTGTGTTTTTCAGTGCATGGTTGCCTTGATTCATTGGTGGCACCATTACGTCCAGAGAGGGTTTTGCATTCAGCGTCTTCCCCTTGAAACACCCATTGCTCCACTCCACTGCTTACAAGTTTGTATCTTGCAGATGTCCCATGGGAAAAGGAATTTTTCATCCTTAGTTTCACATGGATTGAAAAGGCGTTGCAGGCTCTCACTGCATGTATGGGGGTTTCTTCACTGACTCAAGATGCAGCTGCTACAAACCAAATTTAGGATTTAAAAGCTATACTGTGCTGTTTTGCTGCTCATATCCTTACCCCTACGAGTATTTGCAACAAGCAGCCTCACCCACAGCCTTGGAGACTCTTCACTACAGTAGTAGCAAGCATTTGCAAGCAAGTTGTGACCCAGATGTGCCCATAGCAGATGCACTGAGTAAAGAGGTTTCCGGGTGGCTGCTCCTTGGCGGTAATTGCAGTTCAAAGCAAAGGAGTATGAGCAGCTCATGCTACAGATGTCATTTATGAACCTGGAAAACCAGCTCTCCTGTGTTCTTGACAGGGTAAGGCCAACATCAGTCGATGTTTCAGGCTCTGCTAGTTGAAATGTGCTAGAAGTTCTGCTAAGAAATGGACTTTAAAGGCCTCTTTCTGTCTGGGTGCTGTAAGATAGAGCGACTGGGAATTCAGCACAGAAATGCACAGTTCTGTTTTAATCAACTGGGTAGTTGATTCTCCTTGCTTTGCAGGCCGGAGTTAGCAGTTCCTGTTACCCTTTAGACCATTCTTGTTTTCACGTAAGGTAAAGATAGAATGATGTTTTGAAATGGGGTGGACTGAAAACGATTTCTGCATGCAGTGATTATGCAAACACCATCTGGCCCTTAGGACCAACTTTGTGGTCACTACTGATTGTGGCCATCACCACCAGCAGCAACCAAGTATTGTGAATCCTCTGGGTTTGATGAAGTGGCTTCAGAAAGGCTTTCTGAATATAGAGTGTAAAGCAATGCTCTGACAGCTGAAAAGATACTGTGATTTATGTGCTGCATTTGGAAGCTGATTTAGGTCTGCAGTAGCTAACCCCGTATCAGCCTCTTAAGGCACACAGAGCAGGCTGAAATGCTTTTGGCTACCATTCCTAAGGAGGCTTCCTCATGGCTCTGTGCTGCACCAAGGCTCACCAGGGAGCTGGTCAGCATTTTTCTTGTGTGCTCAGCATCAGCTGAATGCTGCTTCCCAATACTGTGCAGCTTATCTGGAGAACAGGCATACAAACAGGATTACTTATCGCTTATTATGTAGGCTGGGGGGATTCATTCCCCCAACGTGAGCACCCGTGTTGCTTATCTGTTTGATTTTTGACGTTGCAGATGGTGGGCTGAAGGGGGAGACTTGGAATCACAGAATGGTTTGGGCTGGAAGGGACTTTCGGATCCTCCAGTTCCAAGCCCCTGCCATGGGCAGGGACACCTCACGCTAGACCATGTTGCCCAAGGCTCTGTCCATCCCGGCCTTGAGTTCACCCTGAACTCCTTGGCTTCAATTCATGCAAAGCCAAGAAGGGAAAAAATCAGCCTTGAATTCTGCTCTGAAGGTCAATAATGAAGAGTGATGCTGGGGCAGATGGCCCCGGTTCCGCAGTGTGGGGTATCTTGTCCTAAAGCATCAGATGACCTCATCTAAGCCTCCCAGATGACTGACTCTGCAGTGACACCAGGGGTAACCAGAACGGCTTCAGACCACGCTGTCTTCAGCTCAGCCTGCGGAGTAGTAACAAAACATCTCTGTGTGTGCATATAGAAGTCATAAAAGGTTAAATTGCAGTGAACGCCGCCTTCTGCTTCCAGGCTGATTCACACGTGTGGGACCAGATGTCTGGTCTCTATCTGCCCCCTCCTCGCTGACTCTGAACTGCAGTGTTGTGTCAGTGCTGGTTCCAGGGGAAAACACCTTCCGTGGCAGCTCGAGGGATTGCTCATCGGGTTATTCAGCTGGATGCTGCTGAGGCTGAAGGTGTCACTGCGGAAAGCAAGGAAACAAGGGTGAAGTGCTGCTTGCTTTAACAGTGCTTGGAGGGCTGTATTTAGCTTCTTTGAAATGCTATTTGAATGCACGTAGGGATAATGGCTACAGTAAACGTACTGAAGAAACCCTGTTTCTTTTTCCATAACACAAGAAAAGGTGGCTGAGGGGCATATTGTGCTGGGAAGGCTCATAAGCGCCATGTTAGCCTGATTATGTAGCAGTTCCCTATCTTCCCAAGCAGTGTGGAGCAAGCTAGGCCGAGCCATACAATGCCGATATTGTAGCTTGTGGTTCTGATGTAATTCCCACCAAATACTCTTTCCACAATGAAAACATGAAGTTAGCTCAAACCAACCTCCCTGCCCTTTTCATCCCCTGCAGACAGCGCTGCGTGAAGTGCAATAAACACGCTCTGCTGGGCTTGCTCAGCACAACAGCTCTCTGAAGCCCTGCAAAAGTCCCAGTGTCTTCTGCTGAATAGAGACTATAATTGGCACAATGCTCCTAAGGCTGGTCCTCCCAGGGTTTGCTTTGGGTTCTTATGTTAGGGATCTCTTGTAATCTTCATTTAATTCCATATGGTCGACTTTGCTGCTCAACATGTGATCCTGTTGTGGGGAGAAGAAGAATCGGTTGGAGATAATAAAACCTGAAAGCATTCTGCTCCCAGACTGCAAGCAGAGGGGTGCCTTTGAATCTCAATGCTCATGTGGCACAGGAAGATATGGCTGTTTCAGAGTCTCAGGAAAGAGGCTTATTCCTCTGATAAGACAGTATTTTAAAGGATAGCATTTTATCTGGGCATTACGGTTGCTTCAGTGTAGATATGCCAGGGACTCGTTTCTTTTCATAGCCTTGCATTACTGACAGGGAAATTCTCTGCTGCTTTCTGTACCAAAACAGCTCCACCAGCTCATTCAGACCCATGCCCTCGTCTCTGTTTTCTTTCCCTTTCCCTTGTAGAACAGTTTGGTGTCTCCTTTTACCATTTCCAGCATAAGGCTGGTTTTGAGGCTACCAGGTAGAAAGTGGAGGCTTGCTCTTTATCTGTGCTGGAAGGCTTGAGATGGGGCAGCAGTGAAGGTAGTATTTAAAAGAGCAAACTGTGGACACGAGCACTAGTGACCAAATGGCCTCCACTTGAAAACAGAGTGGGGTTTTTGGGTGGCTGACAGTTCTCCCTTGCAGTGTTGAAGTCTTTGGTGCGCAGGTCCAGGTCCATCTGCCTGTTCCTCTACTTACAGCTGAAGATGAGAGCATTGCATCTGCACAGTGGCTTTGGCTGGGGCAAGGTGGATGTGGCTGCTTTAGTCGGAGGATTCTCCCTCTTTGGGCATTTGCTTCCTGTAGAAAGCTCAAAAGTCGCTTCAAAAGCCTTTCCAGCCACTCAGCACCCAAGGAGCAGAGGGAAGTGCCAGGCTGGCTGAGGGCTGCTCGCTCAGCAGCGTCACGGCTGATGCCCTTCAATCTGCTGATCTCGGGATGAAGTAACTTTGCCCATGGGACCGATAAATTCCTGTGCCCTCATGATGCACTCTTTGTACACTCAGTAAAGAGGGGAGTAGAGCGCTGTGCTGTGGTAGAACTTCCCCTGCCTGTTTTAAATCTCTTGAGTGCTGATGCTTGCAGCATTTCCCAGCTCAGATCTCGGGAGTTATGGGAAATTCTCAGGAAGCTTTGTGATACTCAGCCTAAACTTCCCTTTCTTTTATCTCCTTCTATAACTTCATACGCCTGTGCCACGGCGCAGCCCAGCTTCCTGCTTAGTCTTTATACCCTCCTGTTGAATGTGGAGCTGCTATCAAACCCTCCCAGACAAGGACAAACTCTGCAGTGGTCTAGCCAGGATATACACATTTAGTTCTCAGTCTACCCGCTGCAGTCGGTAGGTCGGTACCTCTCTCTTTTCAGGCCATAATTGAAGACACAAGCCTTTGTGTCTTCATTTGTGCTTATAGCCAGGGCAATGTAGGACTCGAGGACCTGAGAAGTAGGAGAGGAAACTGCAGGTGACCAGAAAGGAGCAGATTCAAAGCAAGAACCTGTCGTGCTGTGCCAGGGGGTGAGGTTTTGGGGTGCAGCACCGGCTCCTGCCAGAGTGAGCTGCGGTTTCCCCTCTGCAGAAGCTCGTGCACAGATCACACCTACGTGGGCAACTGGAACCGGCGTTGGGGCTTGTTCTGCTTTTCTGCTTGTTTGGCCTTCCTAAATAACTGCTGCTGGCTGAGAGCTTGAGGTCTCACAGCCGCTCCGGAGCATGCGGGCAATGAGCAGCTCCTGTGGAACCCTGTGGCCTGGTTCTCGTAACAGCGCTGGTGTGGGAGCTGTTAGAGCTCGCTGCTTGTGTGCTGGCTTTCCCCCCTGACTGCACTGACCAGAAATGCGGGAAGGATGATGAGCAACAGACTTTGCAGTGCAGGTTTTGATTTATTTGCTTGCACTCAGTAACAGCCCTGAAGCACCTGCACCAAAGCCCAGCTTTAGTTCCTGGCTTACATTATATAGTGGAGAGTTTACTGTTCATCTGGCCACCTGTATTGTGCTAATATGGGCCCAGTTGTGGCTCCAGACCTGCAGGAGCATAGCCAGATCCCTCCAGGGTCCCTACTGCTTGGCCACAGGCTGGTGTGGTTGCTGTTGGAGCTGCTTCTGTGCACTGTGAATGCGTCTTGCAGCTCCCACACAGACAAGCCAAGGAGAAAACGGCTTTGCAATTCAAACCCGGTGTCCAGCTGGTTGTGATACAGCTCCTGGGTGATGGCTCCAGGTAACAACTGATGGAAATGCCTCAGCACTCTGTAGTCTGAAGTTGGAATGCGCTGCAGTGACTCAGGATGCAGGATGTGCAGCACTGGGGTGGTGGTTGTGTGTAATTGCCATGGCAGTCCTGCCGCAGGTCTCCACCCGGCCGGCACCAAAGCTGCTGCAGATAAGCTGGAGGAGTTTCAAGCCAGGCCTAATACAACAGTGTGAGTTAACAGGGGGGGGGCTTCTGCTCCCCTGGGCATAAGGTCTCTTGAATGTTCTGCAGCTTAGCTGGCGCATGTGTCCTGCAGGATTTCACGCTCTCTCAGCCAGGTAATCACTGCCTTTAATGGGAAGGAAATGGAGCTACACATCTCTAGGGGTGTTTTCTCCTTCCAAAATCCTTGGACAGTTAGAAACCAGAGCAGTTCGAGAAACAAAATACTCGAGCAATTACTGGATTTTATGGTAAAGAGCCCATGCCCCCGTTCCTGTTGCCTTACTGCATGCTAGTTGTTGTTAACTTGTGGCATGGATATAGAATCATAGAATCATAGAATAGTTTGGGTTGGAAAGGACCTTAAGCTCATCCAGTTCCAACCCCCTGCCATGGGCAGGGACACCTCCCGCTAAACCATGGCACCCAAGGCTATGTCCAACCCGGCCTTGAGCACCGCCTGTGATGGAGCATTCACAGCTTCCCTGGGTAACCCATTCCAGGGCCTCACCACCCTCACAGTAAAGAATTTCTTCCTCATATCCAGTCTAAATTTCCCCTGTTTCAGTTTGAACCCGTTACCCCTTGTCCTCTCACCACAGTCCCTAATGAAGAATCCCTCCCCAGCATCCCTATAGGCCCCCTTCAGATACTGGAAGCTGCTCTGAGGTCTCCACGCAGCCTTCTCTTCTCCAGGCTGAACAGCCCCGACTTTCTCATCCTATCTTCATACAGGAGGTGCTCCACTCCTTTATCATAACCTCGTGGCCTCCCCTGGACTTGGTCCAACAGTTCCATGTCCTTTTGATGTTGAGGACATCAGAACTGTGAGGAGTATCGAGCAGCTGTGCTGCTTGTAAAGCCTCCTCTGAACATCGGGCATAAACCTGTTAGGGCACTGGGGCTGTACCCCACGTCACCTCAGCTGGGTGGCTGCTGAGCCCCTTGCCGTGCTGCTCTGTGTGGCTTCATGCTTCAAGCCCCATTGAACGTCAAGGAGACGTACCTTGCCAGAGAAGTGCTTGGGAAAACCCCAGAGGCTCAGAGCTCAGGGGTTATCAGTGCTGCAGCGCTGATAGAAAAGCAAACACGCTGTTTTCCCACCCAGGCTCTGCAGAAAAGCCAATTTACTTCTGTGTGTCAAAACCCCAACGCTCTGACACGTTGGCTTGGGTGGTTTCCATCCGGAAACAGCCAGCCAGAAAGACTGGAGCTGGGGGTGGAAATAGACCTTGAAGAGCAAACTGCTCTCTGTGTGGACCTGAAACTGAGGGTGAGACATCTCTCGGCTCAGTAACGATGTGATTTTAAGCTTCTAATATATTAAAAGTGGGCTGGAGTGCAAGGCTTGGCCCTGGTGATGGTAGCTCCAAAGGGTCTGTCGCTGCTATGCTGGAGCTGCTGATGGCTGCAAGTGGGATGTGAAATGTATTAAAACACATGGCCTAGTTACAGCCTGTTGTAAGGATGCTGTAATTTATCTAGGGAGGGACAACATGAGGGGGATGTTTTGTAAGTCTAAAGGAGCTTACAGGGCACTTCGGTAACTTGTTTACTGCTAATGTGAAATGCTTTGGCATCCCTCTCCAATATAGAGCATGCCAGTCAAGCTGCAGGTGGTGCAGAGCAGTGTGGAAAATCAGCTGCTTCGTTTCAACGCTAAAGTGTGGCTAAACCCTCATCCTGAGCAAGAGGCAGAGCACAGCCCAGTGCTTCTCACTGCTGCTTTCCATCCTGGGATGGCTTCTCGCTGCAGTCTCCCCCGAGTGCTGTCACACACCATAGAAATGTGGAGGTCTTAAAGGAGGGGAGGGTGAGAGGGAAAAAAGCGCTGCACTCGGGGAAAAAATTCAATAGCTCATTCAGCTGTTAAGCTACTGATGCAGGAAGTGTAAAAGAAAAATGGAGCCTCCTTTGTTCTGCCCAGACAAGGAGTAAATGCCATCGCCCAACAGCCTTTTTCTGTTCCAGAATAGCATGAGGTCATCTCTAAAAGCAGTAACTACCAAGCAGGTTTACACTGGCTTGCCAGTCTCAGGCTTCCCCTTCATCCAGCCCCTTTCCTGGCACCAGCCTGTCTCAAGGCCGGCGCAGGATTGCTCCAGAGAGGTGTGTGCTGCTCCACTCCCATGCTGGGGCTGCCGCCGGGTGCCTGGCCTCACTCCAGCGCCGTGGTGGAGGGGTTGCAGGCTTTCTCCTAGGAGGGAGCCGCTTGATAACATGGGTCTGAGCATAGCAGGCTGTGTGCTGGAGGCTCTTGGGCTGCTGGGACTGATCCTGCGTTGCCTCTGGGAGATGGTTTTATGCACATTCGTGGCTCCAGACTCAGTGCTATCTCAGTGGTGTGGGATGTTTCACCCTCCAGCAAATGCACACTGTGCTGGACTGCAGTGAGCACTGCTGGTGGTTGGGCTGCTCTTTAAAAGCACAATTTGGTTAAGGCTAAGACCCAAGAACAGCCTTAATATCTTCGTAACCCTATCCTCTCCCCACGTCCCTTCATCAGCACAATGTACCCTGGAACCTTGTCGCGCTGGCCCCATGAGGAGAGGGTGGCCGGAAGGTGATGATGCTCCAGCCAGGCCTGGCTGTGAGCTGCAGGTCGTGAAGGCTGCTGGAGGTGTGCTCTGCAGCAGGCAGCTCGGTACAGGGACATCCATAAACACAGCTCTCACAGCTTCGGTTTTAATCTGCAGGGGGGGGCACAAAAGCAGCGCAACTGGCAGTTAGTCTGATGTTCCCTTGTTTATTTACCCGGCTAGGAGTGGCTGCTTCCAGCTATGAGAAGTATGGGAAAAATCCAGAAACCAGAGGGATCAGTGCATATTTCTTTCCTAGTGTAATGCTTCCTGCAGTTGGGCTGACGAGGCTGTGGGTGGGAGTGTGCAGGTGGCACCGATTGCATAAAAGAGAAAGGGTTTTGTGCCGAGTCAGTGGTTACCAGTGTTGGGTGTCAGCCTTGCAGCATAGCGCCGGGTCTCACAAGATGCAGCTCAGAGGCGTGCTGAGGCAAGCCCGGTTTCTCGGCGTGCCGCGATGCCAAGGATGGCAGTTTCATCCTCGTGACCTGGCTCCCGTCGGAACGTTTCGGTGCGGTGCTGAGGGCAGGGTGAGACAGGCCCCTCCGTGCATGGAGCAGGGCGCAGGGTGCCAAACCCTGTCCCGCAGTGACCTCGCTCCGTGATCCCTCCTCGCCTCCGCTGGAGCGAGGTTAAGAAATGGATGAAAGGGCTTCAGTGGGCAAAGCCCTGCTCAGAGCCAGACCGAGATGCTCGATGGAGGAGGCGTCTGCTTTGACACGAGCTCGTGCTGAGTCACGGCTCGTCAGAGCCAGCACTGCTGTCAGCGCTGTTGCTGCGCGCCTCTGACCCGAGAGCTGTGCTGATTTGGGATGGTTCGGTTTGGCCTTAGTGGGACAGAAGGTAACCAAATCATTACCTTTGCAATCTACCTGGTAGGGGAGGAATTAGCTTGTGGAAAGGAAAGCCTTTGTGAGAAGTGGAGATGCCTACCGCATGGTCTTAAATCCCTCTTGCTTTGATGTCAGAGGGCTGTGCAGTACAGATGCTCGGTACTGACAGTGCAAAGCAGTCCCATGTAAATGCCCTTTTCACGCTTGTCTCAATGGAAACATTGGAATACCGATAGTAATACACTGCCTGAAGCACCCTGCTTTGTAAACACTAAAGCACCATTTTTGCTGAAGGTATATGAAGAACGTGAACACAAGAGAGCTGCTTTTATAACACTGTGATCCTTCAAATTCTTTTGTTTAATGACAAAACCTGCTCTAGAAGGGGTTGTTTGGGATTGTTCGGGAGTCAGAGACTGGGCTGATGCAGGACACAGTTACGAGCATCCAGACCCGCCCTCAGTTCCTAATCCTGAATCATGAGGGTTGGAGGGGACCTCTGGAGATCATCCAGTGCAATCCCCTGCCAAGGCAGGGCCACCCAGAGCAGGTTACACAGGAACACGTCCAGGCAGGTTGGGAATGTCTCCAGAGAGGGAGACTCCACAGTCGCCTTGGGCAGCGTGTTCCAGTGCTGTGCCACCCTCAACGGAACGTTTAAGGTGCTTTCCAGCCCTGACTGTTCCATGTTGAGGTGAAATACACGGATTGTGATTGTTACAGGATTTGTGCTAATTTGACTGTTGGGGCTCTGTCTTCCAATGCTTTTCCTAAACTAGGCAGAAGTGCTCACAGGGTGTTTGTGTTGCAGCCAGTTCATACCTCGGGACTTGTTTGCTGCATCCTCGAGTCTGCTCTGCCCCTCGCCTGCACTCCTGACTCCCTGTTTACTTGCTGGAAGATTTCATCATCCTCACTGCTGCTTTTTTTGGCCTTGACCTTGAATCATCACAGATCTCGTCCACGCTTTTGCGTTCCCTTCATTAACTTGGGGTGTTTCACTTACTGCAGCAGTGGTTTTGAACCTCCTAGGTATGAAATCTTGCTGCAGCCCCAAGCCCTCTTCGTACCTCCCCAGTCTGGGATCTGCGGCTGGAGGAACAGGGAAGGCAGCCCAGAGAGTCGCAAGACCATCTGATGACTTCAGCCCTTCTGGAACTGCCTGCATGAAGAACACACAGAAACGTCGTGTTAACGCAGTGGGAGTAGTTCCCGAAAATTGGGTTGTCCTTTCTAGGCAGGAATGCTGCCGGGAGAAGCGGAAGATGGATTAGCCGGGAGAGCACAGAGTGCTTTGGCAAGGGTGCGGGAAGGTTTATTTCCTGCTGAATGATGTCCATGCATGACTCGGCAAAACGCGGGTGGCGTTGTCATTCTGCAGCGTCACGAGTAGATACCAGGAAAGGAACAGCCTGCCCTGCCAGGCGCTGGCCGCGCTCCGCAGGCGGGAGCAGGAGGAGGGTGGTTGTGGCCGAACACCAGAGGCTTTCAGGAAGGAAGCTGAGCTCTATGGGTTGTGTCTCCACAGTCAAACTGACAGAGCGGTGGCAGGAGGATGTGCATGAGACCTCAGTGTCCTGACCGTCCTGTGCTGCTTCCCCAGGCCCAGCTGTAGACATCACCTCCCTGTCCTTTTCCAATGCCTATTTCTGTAAAACATAAGGATTGGAGAAGGCCCGACTTAGCTGCATCCTGCGTGTCATGTTGCTTTGCATCACACACGCTTTACTCCACTTCTGCATGGCTTTCCTTCCAAATTCCTCTACCCCGCGGGTTATTTACACACCCCTCTAAGTCTGCTGAATGCCACCTTTAAAGTTTGGTTTGGCTTTGAAAAAGCCCCAAGGACCCCCCTTTGTGCCATGCAGCAAAGCCACTGCATCTTTTGTATTGATGGTCTCCAGTTGGTGATGACATGCTTAGTTAATTGTTCTCCAGGGTGGCAGAAGCAGGTTTTAAACTCTCTCTGGACAGAGCAGTCCTTGACCTGTGCCAGCAGCCTGGGCTCGAAAGTGGTGCAGGTCCTGCATCTCTCAGAGCATGGGAGCACACGGCTGTGGTTCCGGTGCCGATCAAACCTGTGCCATCAGTGGGTCCGGACTTAGCGATGCTGAGGAGCCTTCGGGATGCACAAGATGGGCAGTGTGCAGCCAAACTCCCCTTGACGTTTCTAAGAGCTCAGCTGCTGAAATTTGTACTTGGAAATGTGGAACACTGGAAAAGGAACTGTGCTGTCAGTGCGGCACACACGGAGCCCTGGGTCGTGGTTGCTGGGTGAGGGCAGCTGGAGAGGAAGTAGAAGCTGCTGCTGCAGATTCTGTTGCTATAAAGCTGCTAAACCTGCCCTCGTGGAGTTTGATGCTGCAATTTGCTCCTGGGAGAGGCAAAGTGCACTGCTGCCATAGGCAAAGCAGGGGCTGGCTGGGTGGCAGATGGCAATGATGCTGGAAAGCAGTTGTCAGCAGAGGGGTCGGGGAGGACGGATACCTGCCTTGCTTCGGTGCTGTAATAGCTCAGGCAAAGTGTTATTTCTGATTTACAAGTGTTGCTTCTGCTTTGCAAGGACTCCATGAAACCTGTAGCTTTCTATGGGCCATAGGCAGAGTAGGAAGAAAACTTCTCCCCCTTGCAAGGGCTTTTAAGACACTGGTTTGATAGTTCCTCCACACAGCAGGACTCTCCATGCTGTACTTAATGAAACGCATTCTTCCTTCAGCCGGGCTGTGGGATGCTGCAGGGACCAGGACACGAGTGCTGTGACAGAAGTTCCCTTAAGTAACTTGCCCTCGACTGATTCATCAGCCTTGTTCCATAAACAGGAAGCTGGGAAAGTACAAGCAGGTGATCTCGCTGCAAACACAAGTTGGATCTGTTTGGGGCTTTTTCTCCAGCTGCTTGCTAACTCTTTGTGTAGGTGAACAATCGCTTTGTCAATGAGGAATGACCGTTTTGCAGTAGGGAGGTTCCGGGTTCACGGTTCCGATTTAGGAAGAACTCGACTTTGAGACAGAGTTTTTCCCCAGTCCTAATGCTGCCTGAGCTGCTTTGAAATGCTTCAGATAGGAGAGAAAGATCCTTCCCGAGGGGACCAGCCTGCTTCCCTCTCCCAGTTCCCCCAGTACCAGACTGTATTTCAATAGCCTGGCTTCCCGTGTTGCCCTGACTAACAGCTTCCAGGAGTGGAGAGGCGGAGGTTTCCGAATAACCCTGTTAATTCAGGGAATCATCCCATGGCAGAGCTGGTAATGCTGTCTGAAACACCGTTTGTTTTCTCCCACAGCGTTCGGAAAGCAAACGAAGCTGAGTGCTGTTCAGGGATTGAAAGGTTCAGCGCTCATTGCGTGCTGCTGCCAAGCAAAATAATCTCCAAGAGTGCCGTTGTGGTCTGGAATAAACTCCCTTAATGTCTAAACATAGGCGAGACAGCTTGAGTCTGCTAGGGCTTCAGATGGGGCAGACACTCCCCCCTCTCTTTCCTCCAGTGAAGGCTGCAGTTCAGCATCTGCTTTGAAGCTGCTGGTCTTAGGGAGAAGACAGAGAGTCTCTGATTAAAGCTAGCACAGAAGGGCTGCAGTGGGCGTCTGACTGGAGCACTGGGACCACTCCAGTACCTGACCCCATGTTTGCTTTGGCTCTTTCCTCCTCCCTGCATCATCTCATGTTTGTCAGGTGGTGGGAGGTGGTACTTGGGTGCTCGCTTTCCCTCTCCCACTGTTCCCTGCCATTACTGAATGATCAGGGACTGAGTCACTGCCGGGTAGGGCAAGGAAGTGACTTTTCCTGACACCTCGGCAGCAGTCCCACAGAGAGGATCATAAAGAAATGACCCGAGAACAATGTCTGACCGAGGGAGTCCGACTTGGACGGTGTGGTCGGAGCTGCCCTCCGGTGTGCCACAGCCCCGTGTGCTGCTCCACAGGGACAGTAATGGGTTATGTTGGTCTCATAGGCAAACTTCTTTCAGCTGCTGCTTTGGAATGTTGAGGAAGGCTGTTTAACCGCCCGCATTCTCCCTGCCATGAGAGATGAGCTATTGGTTCCTCAGTGCTTTCATATCCAGCCACGTCTGTGCCCATGCCTCACTGCCTGTCCCCTGCTTCCATCCTGTGCGTTGGCATCTGAGAAACCTCTGTCCCTTGCCTGAGCCCTGGCTTTGCACCCAGCCTGGGACCATGCATCACTTTGACTTCATTTCTTACTCTTTTGAGGGTCATTGAGCTTGTACAGTATTGAGTGTTTGTAGTTGCTGCTCAGAACCTCTTTGTGCAGAGGAGATCCTGACGCAGGAGTCAGGGCAGAACAAAGGCAGTGGCGCACCAAGTAGATAAAAAGCAAGGGTGAACATCCAGGGGCTGTGTGTGCTCACAGCTCAGCATCATTCCCATCTGCCTTCCCCCTGCCTCGCTGCAAGCAGGTCACACAGACTGGAAGATTTCTCTTTGCTTTTCCGGTCAGTTGAATTCATCTGGCAGGGCTGTCTGCAGGAAAGGTTTAGTTGGAAGCAAGTTTTGGTGGGGTTTTGGTTGGTTTTTGGTTGTTGGCTGTTGTTTGGTGGGGTTTTGGTTGGTTGTTGGTTGTTGGCTGTTGTTTGGTGGGGTTTTGGTTGTTGGCTGTTGTTTGGTGGGGTTTTGGTTGGTTTTGGTTGTTGGCTGTTGTTTGGTGGGGTTTTGGTTGGTTTTGGTTGTTGGCTGTTGTTTGGTGGGGTTTTGGTTGGTTTTGGTTGTTGGCTGTTGTTTGGTGGGGTTTTGGTTGTTGGTTGGCTGTTTGGTGGGGTTTTGGTTGGTTGTTGGTTGGTTGGCTGTTGTTTGGTGGGGTTTTGGTTGTTGGCTGTTGTTTGGTGGGGTTTTGGTTGTTGGTTGGCTGTTTGGTGGGGTTTTGGTTGGTTGTTGGTTGTTGGCTGTTGTTTGGTGGGGTTTTGGTTGGTTTTGGTTGTTGGCTGTTGTTTGGTGGGGTTTTGGTTGGTTTTGGTTGTTGGCTGTTGTTTGGTGGGGTTTTGGTTGTTGGTTGGCTGGTGGGGTTTTGGTTGGTTGTTGGTTGGTTGGCTGTTGTTTGGTGGGGTTTTGGTTGTTGGCTGTTGTTTGGTGGGGTTTTGGTTGTTGGTTGGCTGTTTGGTGGGGTTTTGGTTGGTTGTTGGTTGTTGGCTGTTGTTTGGTGGGGTTTTGGTTGGTTTTGGTTGTTGGCTGTTGTTTGGTGGGGTTTTGGTTGGTTTTGGTTGTTGGCTGTTGTTTGGTGGGGTTTTGGTTGTTGGTTGGCTGTTTGGTGGGGTTTTGGTTGGTTGTTGGTTGGTTGGCTGTTGTTTGGTGGGGTTTTGGTTGTTGGCTGTTGTTTGGTGGGGTTGTGGTTGTTGGCTGTTGTTTGGTGGGGTTTTGGTTGTTGGCTGTTGTTTGATGGGGTTTTGGTTGGTTGGCTGTTGTTTGGTTGGTTTTGGTTGTTGGCTGTTGTTTGGTGGGGTTTTGGTTGGTTTTGGTTGTTGGCTGTTGTTTGGTGGGGTTTTGGTTGTTGGCTGTTGTTTGGTGGGGTTTTGGTTTTTTGGTTGTGGGGCTTTTTTAATTATTCTTTTTTAATTAATTTAAAATTAATTAATTTTTTAATTAATTAAAAAAAAGAAGCCTGAAGAGAGTCCACCAAGACCAAGAGTGCTGCTTAAAGGAAAGGAGAACTTGAAGCAGAATCAGGAAACATTAAGTTGGTGTCATCAGTTTAGAGCTCGTGAAAGCTTTGCATGTGGCTGTCACTGAGGACAACGGTGCGGAGCCCTGTTTGAGGTTGGTGCCCTGTGGCACAGCGGCTTCGCACACGGCGTAAACCCCCATCTTCCCCCTTGTTGTTCCGCAGTGTTCTCGTGTGCTGGGGCCTGGAGCCAATGGCAGACAATGTCAACAACTAACAACATAGCGCAGGCCCGCAAGCTGGTGGAGCAGCTCCGCATCGAAGCTGGCATCGAGAGGATCAAGGTGAGCACGTGCGACACGCCGCGCCTGCGGTCCAGGGATGCACCCTTGGGCAAGTGCTGTGGGTTTGGCACACACACTGTCGTGCTGCTGCAGTGTCCCTGGCTTGGGTACTGCAGCATTTCCAGGAGACGTGATCCAGAGCAGCCCCGTGGGGAAAGGACTTGGGGGTGTTGGTCGATGAGAAACTGCACCTGAGCCGGCTTCAGTGTGCGCTTGCAGCCCAGAAATGAACCGTATCCTGGGCTGCATCAAAAGGAGCGTGACCAGCAGGTCGAGGGAGGTGATCCTGCCCCTCTATTCTGCTCTTCTATTTGTGAGATCCCATTTGCAGCACTGTGTGCAGTGCTGGTGTCAACATAAGAAGGACATGGAGCTGTTGGAGCAAGTCCAGAGTAGGCCACAAGGATGGCCAGGGGCTGGAGCACCTCCTGTATGGAGCCAGGCTGAGAACGTTGGGCCTGGAGAAGAGAAGGCTGCATGGAGACCTCAGAGCAGCTTCCAGTGTCTGAAGGGGGCTACAAGGATGCTGGAGAGGGACTGGAATCACAGGCTGCAGTGATAGGACAAGGGATGATGGGTTCAAACTGAAACAGGGGAAGTTCAGGTTAGATATGAGGAAGAAGTTCTTCCCTGTGAGGCGCTGGCACAGGGTGCCCAGAGAAGTGGTAAATGCTCCATCCCTGGCAGTGTTCAAGGCCAGGTTGGACAGAGCCTTGGGTGATGTGTTCAAGTGTGAGGTGTCCCTGCCCATGGCAGGGGGGCTGGAACTGGATGATCTTAAGGTCCTTTCCAACCCAAACCATTCTATGAGACCCTTTCCTACCGGCACTGGTAAGGTTGCAGCCTGGGCAGCTTCTCCCAGGTTTTAGAGGCGATCAGACAATCCAAAAGCCAAGCAGCCACTGTCATTAGGTTCCTGGAGCCCAGCTGGCCACAGGCAACCTGTGAAGGCACTGAAGCTGCAGGGGTTGGACCCAGCAAGGCTCTACTGGCATGCTCACATGCATTCCAGTCTTCCTGCCCCATCTCTTTGCAGGATGGCCTCACTGTCCATATGCAGGTTCTCTCAGAACGTTGCTGCTTGCAGTTATTTCTCAGCTGCTGCTGTTCCCAGTTCTTGTGAATGAAGATGGTGGCATGCCTTCACTCTGGTTTGAGGCGTGTTTGCGGTACAACTAGGGAGTTAATTTTGTGCTGCAGTTCTCCAGGATAGCAAAGCGGAGTCTGTGCCCAGCCTTGTGCGGGCTCACACAGAAATAAAGCTCCCTTTGGCACTGGGAAGTCGGAGCAAGTAACGTGCTCACAGCCACAGCATCCCCTGAGAGCATCCTGCTGCTGGCATCAGGGCTCTGCCAGCCTCAGCGGCCCGGTGGCTCGGGTAGGCTGCAGTCAGACTCCCTGCGAGGAGGGGAAGGAGGGAACACGTTTGTTCATGGAAAGTTGCTTGTCATGCAAAGGAAACCCTCATGCATGGTGATGAACGGCACAGGGAAATGAACACCGTGAAATGTACAGGTGTTAAATCCACCTGAGGGTTTTTAATGTAGTTCTACTGGTCGGAGAGTGTTTCCTTTGACTTTTAGTCCCTGCTAAGTCTGTAGCAGCAGGTCCTCTGTCATCTCTGGTTTTGTTGTGCCAGAGGAGCTGCTACTGCTTTGTGTGTATATATATATGTATGTGTATATATATATATATAGGCATGAGGTTTTGTAGCTGTTTTTAGGGCCACCACTTTCCAGACTCCAGTGATGCCCCATCAACAAAGCCAATTTAGGGAAGAAAAACTAAATTACAGGTCTTCCCCCAGCACAGACGTTGTTGACTCAGCTAAGAATTACCATGTCTCAGCTCCAGGATCCCAAATGGTGCACGCCAAGGAGGATGGAGGGTGTGTGTATACTTACCAACCTTTGTAGCTGCGACTGCCTTAAATGCTTTGCTGGGAAAGAGCAGTGGTGAGACCACAACGTGCTCCTATTTAGGCTGAGTGGAGAAGATGTGCTATCTGGGTGAGCTGTGGTCTGCAAACCCAGCTCTCGGGCAAGGGTGCCAAGCCAGCCAGCTCCTGAGTGCGGTGCCAAATGAGTGTTTGCTCCTCCAGCTCCTGCTCTCCACACCTCGCAGCCGAGGTTGGTGAGGTGGATAAGTCACTGCACTTCTGAGATGAGGGGAAGGGGCTGCCCCAGGAGCAGTTACTGTTTTGTGTAGCAGATTCAAGGTAGAGCCTTGACCTTGCCTCTGCAGAGCAGTTTTGCTGTTGGATCCCAATGTGTGTGATAAGTCTGTTGAAGCGCAGGCCAGCAGCAGTTTGTGATCATTAGAAGTGTTCATTACTGGTTAGGACTTCAGTACTTAATATTGCAGTAATACCTGGAGACTCCCCACAAAAGCACCTTGTCTGATGCAGCCTCTGGACCTGCCATTCCAGGAAACACCAAAGAAAGGAGGAGGGTTCCTACCCTGGGGTGTGGAAGCACAGATTAAATGGGTTTTGCCCAAAGCTGCAACAATCCAGGGTTTTGATGCAAGCACCTTTCCTCCTCCTCTCTTTGCACTCTCAGTCGCTGCTGAAGGGTTTAAGAACAGCAACACGCATCTGCAAGTTCCTGCTGGCTGCGTGCTGCAGCATCCTTGCAAGGCTGCAGAGCACAGTGACCCTTGGACAGTGCTGCAGTGAGGGTAGCAGAGCTGAGGGAGCAGGGAGGTGGCATGTAGGTGCTCTAGATTTAGGAGCCCCTAATCAAGGCATAGCTCAGCTGAGAGGGACCGGTCATCCTGGAGCCAAGCAGCGTGAAGATCCTGGGAAGGGAAGCGCTGCCATAAGGCTCTGCAGCTACAGCAGGTCACATCAGGGTCTTCCAGATGTGCTCTGGTTGTGCCTCTGTTTTGGGTTTGCCATATGTTCGACCAGCTATTAAGTGAATGAAAATAAAAGGGGGCTGATGCTGGTCTCCAGCTGCCAGCACCTCCCTGCCTGCGCTCTGCCCATGGCTCCCGCCTTCCTCGCTGCCCACCACCATCTCTGCCGGGGCTGCCCTGGGCTCCCACTTCCCAGAAGACACCTTTGAACTAAAATAAGCTGAGCCTTAAGTAATAGTTTCCAACAATCTCAAAACCTCCCGATTTAACATCAAGGGATGGCCGCTCGGCAGGCTTTTGGTTTTCATTTTTTATCCCAAAGCCCTCAAAAATCAGGACAATAATATCTTGTGTTCGGTCTCTGAGAGCATTTCTCATGTAGTCATTGCTTTATTTATATCAGTCCTCACAAACCTTTTCTTACGTCCATTTCCTCTTTTCTTTCTTTGCCATCTCCACAGTGTCTCCATTACAAAGAGCAGAACATGGGTTCTCTTCCTCCCCGCAGAGCCCGGGAAGGGGTCAGTGGTGCTGAGCTCTGCACCTTCACCTGAATGTTCTCCCTAACCTTCTGCTTTTTTGCATCGTTTAGGTCTCGAAAGCATCTTCCGAGCTAATGAATTACTGTGAGCAACACGCCAGGAATGACCCGCTGCTGGTTGGAGTGCCCGCTTCGGAGAACCCTTTTAAGGACAAAAAGCCGTGTATCATCCTATAGCTTTGCTCGCTCTGGCGTGTGTGATCTCTCAGGCAGGGCACTGTTCTCCATCAACTGAAACCAAGATACAAACTTATAACTGTGCCGAGGGGTAAATGCTAAATGTTGGCTTCAAATAGAATTTAAATCTGGGGGGGTGGGGAGGGGGGGGGTGGGGGGGGTGTAAAAAGTTGCAAGTGGTTTTAGGGATGGGTGTCTGCGCCAGGGCAGGTGCTGCACTGAGAGGGGTCAACATCTGCAAAGAAGAAGGGAAAGACAAAAACCCAAAATCCATGATTGGGGGGGGGTGGGGGGGTATTTTTAATAGCAACATTTGTAATTGGTACCGGGGTGGTGGAGGCAGTGGGGGTTCTTATTGCATCTGCCAATGCAAGATCTGAGTAGTGGGACCTCCCCATAGAAGCTTTGAATGAAGCTCTGAGTGGGTCTCATCCAATTAGTTTCTAATTAGCGCATTGGTGCAAGAATTTGCTCTGTTCCTTGAGGAGGGAACGAGGGAGAAGGGTCCAGGTGGGAGTTGTGTTGTGGAAAACGAGTGCTAAAAAGGAAAACCGACCAAACCACAGCTTGGAAAACTGCTGTTGCGAATGGGTAAACTGAGGCTGGGGGGAGGAGGAGGATGGAGGCCGGGAGGCTCCCTCCTTGTGCCGCAGAGCTCCGCTTGGAGGAGGGGATGGTACCACGGGAAAACGCTCTCTAGTGTCAGCTCCATCGGCCAGGAGTTTCCATGAGCAATGTCAGGAAGCCCAAGGCATGGGGGAGGCCGGGCTTGAGCTGCTCTGATCGCTTCGGGGGTTTCTCTGTGCTGTTATCACTGGCTTTCCCAAACAGGGCTGTACCGGGGGTGGGGGGGTGGGGGGGGAGCTTTCCCTTGTGCCATATCACATGAAAAGTCTGTTTAAGTTTGCCTTTTGGTGAGTCTTTGTTGAAAACACCAAATTTGGCCGATCCCAGAGCGTTCCCCACTCCCTTTCTCTTCCCAAGAGCAGCAAATGGAATTTGGTCCACCGAACCCAGTTAATTCGGGGAGATGAGGGTAAGGCTCTGAAGAACTAAGTTCTTTTCCCATCCCTTGGGAAGCTCGACATGCCATTTCAACGGGAGAGCTCCGTTCACCAACGTTAAACGTGGTACGGAGCGGCCGTGAGGAAGAGGGGACGAGCAGGCGAGCCTTCCTCCCGCTGCCCACCACGGGGCCCTGATGGCAGCAGCAGAGCCCAGCGGCTCCGTGCTGGGGCAGGCGGATGCTCGGGAGGAAGTACCAGAGCTCAGGGAAGTCCCACTGTGTTTCCCCCTTGTCGCCGGAGCTGCTACCCCACGGTAGGCAGAGGCACGGTTCCATTTCCTAACCAGCATGGCGGTACCCGTTCCCAGTTACCCTGAACACAAACACCCCATGCCGGGGTCTGAGTACAGGCGATGATGGGCTTCAGTTTTGGGAAGAGAAGGAGCAAAGAAAACAACACAACACACCTGGTGTGGAATCTTGGGAGGTTTCCCATTGCCTCAGTGCTTTGGATTTGGTTTGAAATGCCCCGACCTCCCACTGGGATGGAAACCACAGGCGGCTGAGTGGGGCAGGGGGGGCTTCCTGTGGCTGCGGCTGCCGGGAGCCCCGGGGAGAGGGAGCCTGGAGGAGGCTCCGGTTCACCTTTTGGTGTTGAGCCATGTTCACGCTTTGTCGTGATCCCGTTGGAGGGAGGAGACCTCGCAGCACACACTGCATAGTGCTCAGGCTGGTCGGGCTTCATGGTCCAGGCAGGGTACTGGGAGGCTTTGCTGGCTGCTTCGCAGAGGCTGATGGTGTCCCAGTGCCAGAGGCCGGCTCGAAGGCAGGGGCTGGGGCAGAGCGTGCAGGGTGGGTTGTCATCAGGAAGGAGGGCAGCTCCGCAGGTTCTTCGTCCCGTGACACAGAGCTGGGCTGTGCAGTATTGGCTGAGTGCAGCCAGCACCTCTGCAGCACCAGGCAGCCAGGCAGCGTTGGCAGAGGCTGTGGTTAGCAGAGCTGCCTCATTTACCCTTCTTGGTTGCAGGTATCTTTCCATCCCTTTCTTGAAGTACGTGGTCACTTGCCTTTTAAAACGAAGTTGGACCCCCCCCCCTTTTTAACACTAGCACAACCCTTGGCACCTCCTGTGTATGTCTTGCAGCTGCTTTCCTGGGTCCTTTGCTGATGTGAGTGTTATACACCTCCTGTTTCCCCCGGCCCCGCTGTGCCATGGGCTCCTGTCCTGGCACCCGCCTTGTGACGGGTTGCTTGTGATCCCCTGGATTTCACCCTGTCCCTGCCTGAGCGCTGGGGGGAGGCAGAGCAGAGGGGAGTGGATTTCGCTCCCTCTGCAGCTGAGCATGTCCCCCACGGCCTCCTTGCGCCCGGCCTGACACCACGCTGAGCATCGCCTGGCAGCCACGGGCAGCAGCCCCGGCACAGCGAAAGCGATGGCTTTTTGGGTTTGTTGTGTGTTTTCTGTTCACTCTTCCCCCAACATAAGCTCTCAGATGCCGCATCTGTAGCGGGGAGCGAGCTCAGTCCTGAGGTGTGCCTGGGTTTTGCCGCAGCAGGGCTTTCTCTTCTCCAGGAGGGAATTTCCTCTGTCCTTAATCTAGTACAGTTCCAGCCTTATTTTTCTACTCCAGACTGCTGATTCTTCCTCTATGTTAGAGACCTGTGCATGGTGCTATAGCCGGTGACCCAGGCAAGTGCCCGAGCTGCAGGGCAGCCACAAACACTGCGCTCCGTGCGGCAGCGAGCGAGTGACTGAGGTTACCGCAGGAGCCAAACACCGCTCCTCCGCTCGAGACCCGGGCAGGGGCTGCTGTGCCCCCATCCATCACCGGCTCATGCTGCCAGGGGGGCTCCCCAGCACCCCCTGCCTGCACCCTGCCCTCCACAGCGCCCGGGGTGGCAATGGGGCAGCTCAGACCCATGGGGGGGGGGCTTGCTGTGGGATGCTGCCGCAGCCCAGTGAAACAGGGTCTTGCCCCTTGTCCTCCCACCCGCATGGGCCAGCACGCTCATCGCTGGGGTCTTGCCCGAGTCACGCCGGCAGCGGGGAGCCCGGTGAGGGGCAGGTTTAGGTCCGAAGCGCGGCTGGAGACGGGAGCAGGGGACAGGGAGCATCTGCTTGGAGTCCCTTAGGAACCTGGGGACGGGGCTGGGGGCTCCCGGCGCGGGGATGCCGGTGGGGCCGGGGGCGGCCCATGGGGTGGGCAGGGGGCTGCCGGCGGTGCTGGTGTCTGTCGGTGGGGGAGTCGGTGGTGGAAAACTCCTCGAGTTTGTGGGGTTTCTTTTTCTTTTCCTTTCTTTTCGAGGTTTTTCCGCGTCTGAGTAAATCAGTGCCCATTCTGTGGCTGTTTCGTAGAGCAGAAATAGAAGTGCCAATTCCGGTAGTTGCTTGTGCTTTGTTCGTGCATTTGCTGGGCAAAAAAAGACAAGGCCAAAAAAGCGCCACTTTTCAGGACTTTTTAAGTGCTCCAAATGGCAAAAAGGGGGAGTGGGGACCCCTAATGAGGCACGGGCGGGCAGTGCCAGCAGCCCCGGCCTCACAAAGGCCTTGGTTCTGGATGGAACCACGTGCCCAAATGTGCCTGGTGGTCCTTTACGGCATGCGGAGAAGCTGGTGCCAAAAGTGGAAAGGGGGGAGGCTGCAAAGAGAAAGGGAGAGGAGGAAACGCCGCTCCTGTTTGATTTGCCTCATCCTCCCCTCCCTGTCTGCGGGACCATCCCGGGGGTGCAGCCAGAGCTGGGAGACGTCTGGCACCCGCGTGGCACCGGGCGATGGAGCCTGGAGCCGATTCCCGTCCTCCGAGCACTTAAAAAGTCAACTTTAGCCAAGTCAAAGTGATGCATTTCCTTCACCGAACAGAAGCCACGTGTCTGATCCTTTGCGCTCTTCATTTCTTCTCTGGCCTATTATAATTAGTATTATTATTTGCCAAACTCTGATCTTGTTGCCAAACACAAATCAAGGTTTGTAAAGACTGTACTTCGGGAGTAATCGGTGTCTGTAATGTGGGCTCCTCACAACGTCTGCATTTTGGATCTCGTTGGGTTTTATTTCTGGTGTGCCATAGCCCAATTCCTTGCACAGTGTTTAATATTTTGTGGAATCGTTGTTAAGAAGTGAAATTGATAATACAATAAAAAGGCTCACTTTTCATTTTGCCAGATCTCCCGCCCAGCCTGTCCTGCATCCCGCATCCTGCATCCCGCATCCCGCATCCGCATCCTGCATCCCGCATCCTGCATCCGCATCCTGCATCCCGCATCCCACCCACCATGTCCTGCAGGAGCCTGGTACGGTTGCTGCTCACATCCTCATAGCGCTGCCAGCGTGGGGGCACCGCAGGAGCTTTCTCCAGAGCTGGGATCAGTGCAGCCCTTCCCACCCCTTTCCTTGGGCTGTCTCAGCCATCTCCTCCTGCCCGAGGACACCATGGTCATCCCACCCGGGTGGGATGGGGCTGGGGCTCCAGAGGCTGAGCAGGATGCTCACCACCTCACACTGGGTGTCACAGCCGTCAGGCTGAGCTGGTGCAGCCCCTTTGGAGCCCCCCTTCTCCCACACATGGGGCTGCTCCCACCGACCTGCTGCTCCCCATCTGCCCCAGCAGCATCAGAGCTGTTTGCGGGGCCCTCCTGCCCATGGAGCCACAGCAGAGCAAACCCGGGCGAAAAGGGAACAAATCCTTTCCAAAGGAAAAGGAAGGGGCCTCTGCCTGCCCTGGCTGCAGCCCCGTCTCTTCCCTCAGCTTCCCAGCAGCTCCCAACCCAAAGCAGCCCCGGGTCCGGTGCTGGAGCTGCCTGGCAGCAGCATTGCGCCACGGGGATTGCTTTCCTGGAAGGCAGAGGCCTCCAGGCCGGCAGCTTTGGCCCTGCAGTAACACGTGCTGCTGCTCTGGGCAGTCTGGAGCCGCACTTCCCCTGCGTGCCTGCAATAGTTGGGATTTTTCAGTGTCTGACCCGAAAGGCTGCGCCGGGATGGGCGGCAGCAGCTCCGGGATGAGCCATGGACCTTGGGCTGCGTCACCCTGCGCAGGGGATGCCCGGCTGCAGCGCTGGGCCTCTGGGGGACTGGCGCTGATCCTATGGGAGGCACAGGCACGTCCGTGCCCTGCAGAGCCCCGGGGGGATGCAGAGGGGACAACTCGGGGAGCCACGGCCTTGCTGCAGGCAGCGGTGCAGGGTCAGTGCCTGCAGCCCTGTTCCCCCCCCAGCCAGAGGTCCCGTGTCAGTGTCCCATAGGCAGAGCTGCGAGGGGTCCATGTCACAGATCCTCAAACTCCCCTTAAACTCTCTTCAAACACAGGGACACATCAGGGTCGCTGCTGCTTCCCTCTGTTTGCCCTGGAACCCACTCCAAAGCAAACCCGAGCCTGGCAGCACATGAAAGGCCACCGGACCCTCCTGCAGCACAGAGCCGGGGCAAGGGCTATAAATAACCCCCCCCCCTCTGGTTTTAGCTTCTCCACAGCTATAATTACCGCCCTTGGAGCCGGGGCTGGGGACGCTGTTGGCACCATGGCCGGGGCTGCAGGGCCATGGCCGCGGTGGCCCTGTGGACAGTGGTGTGCGTCCCACCAGCTCTGGGCACCAGCGGTGCGGGGGTGCGCTGGGGTGGTGGCACCACTGCAGCCTGGCTCCCACCGTGGCAATGCGTGGCCCTGGGTGCACCCCCCCATCCCTGGAGCCTGCTCCAGGCACAGGGGCCCTGCAGTGGATGGATGCAGGGGCGGATGGGGACAGGGCCTGGGGACGGGGCCAGCCCGGCTGCCTCCTGCCAGCAGCCACCCAGCCCAGACTCATAAATCAGAGGCTGTGGCCTCCCCATGTGCTGGGCTCAGAGCAGGATCCGGCCCGGCCCTGTCTGGCTGCAGCCACCCCAGAGCCAGGGAAGGGCTCAGTGTGCCCCCCCCCATCCAAAACACCCCCATCCCTGAGCCTCCCCTTGCATGCGCACACAAAGCTCTTCCCCTCCGTGCATGGATGTGCAAGGTCCTGGTGACCCCAGGGAGTGTGGTCGCATCTGTGGGCCTCCCCCCCCCAGGCCAGCGGGACCCCGCACACCCCCTGCACGCAGCCGCATCTTTTCCAGCATCCAATGGATCCTTGGGATCATGGATCCACTCCCCCCCCCGGCCCATTGGCATCAACCGCAGCCCTGCCTGGGGCGAGGGTCAGAGATTTCCCATGGGAAATGGTGGCACTTGTCGGGATGGAAGGGATTGGGGGGGAGGGGGGGGGATGATGATGATGCACGCTCAGCACCCGCCCTGCGGACCCCATCTGTGATCACCCAGGGTCCGATTCCTGCCGGGTGCTGATGCTGTTGGGGTCGGGCTGACCCTGCCCGGGCCCCCGCGCTGGGGGGGGGGCACAGTATGCGGGAGCCCCGGCTCTTGCCGGCCCAGGCAAACCAGCCCCGGAGCCCCATTCCCAACCCCGGAGCCGCATTCCCAACCCCGGAGCCCCATTCCCAGCCCGGAGCCTCTGGAGCAGGGGGGCTGCAAGGAGCGAGCTGTGGCTACACGGGGAGCGGCTCCCTCTGCCCCTGCTACCTGCGGGGTCCCATTGACCCCCTATTGCTGGGGCGGAAGCGTTGTGTCCGGGGTCCATACGGGGGGGATCGGGGGCAGCGGTGGGAGGTCGGGGTCTGAGTGTCGGGGGGGTCCTCCCGCCTGCACCGAGCCCCTGGGGCGCTGCCGCGGCAGGGTCCGGGTCCGGGGCAATGCGCGTGTGAGGGTGGCGGGTGCGGGACGCGGCTCACGCGTGGCCCTTCCGTGCGCGCCGCGGTCTGGGGCTGCTCCTGCCCGCACGGGGCGGGAGGGAGCGGGGCCGTCACCACCCCGCGTCTCCCCCTGCTGCAGCCCTGGCCCTGGGCTCACCCCACGCTGTCCCCCCGCCACCTCCCACCCCATCCCCTTTCCGGAGCCAGAACGGGGCTCCCGTGAGAGCGGCTCCGTTCCTCTGCAGATGGGGCACTGAGGCACGGGAGGGTCGTGCACCCGCGCTGGTTGAGGGGGGGTCAGGGCTGGGGCTCACCCCATGGACCAGCAGCTCCCAGGGGTGCCGCTGCCCTCCCTCCCTCCCTCCGCAGCTCAGGGCCTCCCCACTGTGCCCCCATCACGATACCACGGGCACAAGCACCGGGAGAACGCAATTCCCTGGGGATGCCGGCACCAGGCAGGGGCAGAGGGGGTGGTTCCGACCCCGGTTCCCATGGCCCGGGGGCAGTTACCCCATGCCTCAGCCTCCCACAGAGCTCAGGGGCTCCTTTGCATGGACAGACGCAGATGCTGTCAGGAAGAGCCTCAGGCCCACAGCAGGGCCCCCCCCGGCACCCGCCGCATGTGTGTGCAGAGCCCCCCCTCCCCGCGGGCCCAGCTCCAGCAGCACCAAGGAACGCAGACAGCCCTGGCTTCGGATGGTTTATTGCAAATCACTTGGGGTTTTGCTGTCCTAGGTCCGTATAAGAATGGACTCTGTCACAGACTCAACTCCGGGTCTCCAAGGGGCTCAGAGTGCAAAAACCTCGCCGCGGATCCCAGGTCCATCAGCACAGACAAGAATCTGTCCCTTGGAGAAAGCGGTTCCCCCGCAGTCCTCACCTCTGTCCCGTCACAGCTGCCGAACAAAGCACCGCACGCTCTCCATCTCCTCGCAACGCCCGGCCCGGGGCTCCTCAGCACAGTCCCCCAGGGCCCTGCAGCCAAGCACAGCTCCTTGGCTCCGGCGTGCTCCGGCCAGCGACCCCCCCGGCTGCCGGCACAGCGGGGCTCTGCTGCCTCCTTCCCGTGCCCACCGGCGCCGCTCTGCTCCTTCCTCCGCTCCGGTTATGAAGTAAAATGAAATCGGTGGCTGTTTGCGTTTGGGGTTATTTTGTGGGTGTTTGGGTGGATCTGGCCGCTTCTCCTTCCTTTTCCTGCCGTTTTACTGTCTCCCCCCTCCTTTTTCAGGTACAGAGCCGGGCATCGGCCGGGGCGGGCTCAGCGCTCCTGCAGGCACACGAACGGCACCCACTGGTTCTTGTCGCGGCTCTCGGTGCAGTATTTGGCCACCTCTGCCAACCCTTGGCTCTTCCAAGCGTCCGTGTGTGGGTTCTGGGGAGCAGAAACACGGACTCAGCGCCACCGTCGCCCTCGCACCACGGGGCCCCCAGCGCGTGGCCCCGCCGTGCATCACCGCCCCACTCACCGTGACTAAGAGGCAGTGGAGGTCACGGGGCTCGGCGCCGGGCTCAGGCTCCCCCAGGATGGCGGCCAGGCGCTGCATGCCCAGCACGCGCAGGATGTGGATGTCGTTGTCACAGCAGAAGGCCTGGATGAGGGTGAAGTGGATCTGCAGGGCGATGTCACCTTCATCCTCCTCATCCGTGGCCAGCACGCACAGCACCACGCTGTCAGGGTCCCTGCGGGCACACGGGGCGTTAGAGGAGCAATCGTCATTCCCCCCACAGCCGTGGGGCACCGGTACCCCGTGTCACTGCAGGCAAGGAACGGGGGACAGGACCCGCTGCTGCGTGGACTCCCCCCGTGCCGCGCCCCCCCCCCGGGTACTCACACGTTCATGAGCTTGGCGGACTCGTAGACCCCCACTGTGAGCCGGTCCTGGTGCTGCGCTGCCACCAGCACCCGCTCCACGGCCTCGCTCACCGCCTGCATCCTACGCGGGGAGGGAAGACGAGACCCGGTGAGCAACGGCGGCAACGACGACCCCCCCCCCCCGCCCCGCACCTCCGGGCCGGTCCCGCACGTACCGGCTGCTGTCGCAAGGCACCAGCTCCTCCAAAGTCATGGCGCGGTTGTAATCCAAGACGGGGCCTGCGGCGCTCCGGCTCCGTGCGGGGAAGGCAAATCCCAACCGCGACAACCCCCGAGCGCGGTCCCGGCGCTGCTTCGATGCCCGCTCCGTCCCGCACCGCGATCGCAATGAGCCGCAGCCGAGCCCGGCGCTGCCGTTTATACCCTCCCGGAGCGCGGGGGGCGGCCCCGCTTCGCCCATTGGGTGGCTCCGCAGACGGAGGCGGGAGGGTGCGGCGGGGATTGGACACCGCGGGCTGGGCCCACGTGGGGGTGAGGCGGAGTGCGTGGGGAACCCCCGCCTCCCCCCCCCGGAAGGGTCCCCGGGGCCGTGCGGGGCCGCGCGCGGGGTTTGCGGTGCGCTGGGGCCGGGCCCTGCACCGGGGGCTGCACCGGGGGCTCCGGGCGGGGGGGGGGCTCCGGGCGGGGGGGGGGGGGCTCCGGGCGCGGGGGAGCCGCTGCGGGAGGAGCCGGGGAACGCGGGGACGCGCGCTGGGACCTCGGCGCGGGAGCGGGAACCGCGCTGCGGCGCCCCCTGGCGGACTGCGGAGAGAGCCGTAAAGGAGCTCTGGGGCTTGAACGGAAGAGGATGAGAATAAAGGCAATTAATGATTAACGGTGATCAAGGAAATAAGGAAGAAATATGGAATATCTTAATATACGTTTTACTATATAAGAAATATTAATGTAATAAGGAAGAGTAAAGGGAATAAAAGCAGGCGCAGAAAGACAACGGAACAAGCATCAAATTTGAGGGAAATAAACGGGAAAATCAAACTAAGGAGAGCAAAGTCCCACAGAGATGCAGAAAGAAGACTGAAAAGCGAGGGCACTGAGATAAAAGAGGGCATTGTTAAAAGGCAGGGAGATACAGACAGCGAACGGGGTTAAAGTAGAATAGTAAAAGCAAGGGTGATTAAAGAAAGAAGATAATAAATAGCGATGGTGCATTAGAATGGAGACACACAATGAACGCTTTAATAGCATTGCGGGGGGTGATTTAAAAATACAGCAAAGGAGATCGAACTTGAAGTATCGGAGCCAAATGATTCAGAGAGGAAAGAACTGAAAGGCAGAAAGCCGAACACAACTCAGACGTAGAACTCAGAGTGACGGTTCGTTAGAAAGGTGGGAATGGCCGGGGTTTAACGGCTGCATTTGGACTCCAGAGCCTGTAATTAAACGGGAACAAGAGCTCGGGAACTGCTCAGGTATCGCGCTCCATCTGCGTGACCGGTTGGATGCGGCTTTTGCAGGTGCAGAAGGGCCAACTCCGTACCCGCCCGACGAAGGGAAGCGGAGCGGGACCGGTGCTGTGACAGGGCCCGGGGGGAAGGTGATGCACAGCGGGGCCGGGCCATGGCCGCTGCTCCTGCGGGGCACGGCTGCAGGAGCCCCAGGGGCGGCCGGAGCCGTACCGGGACCGGCGGCGGGGGCTGCCCGGGGCCGCGCTGGGGAGCGCTGGGTACGGAGGGGGAAGAGGGGCAACGGCGGCGGCCTCACGGCGGCACTGAGGCGGGAGCACTGCCCCCGCGGCGGGCGGCGCCCACGGCACCGGGCGGGGCGCTGCCGGTCGGCCATGCTGCTCCCCGAGGCATGCCGGGAGCTGTAGTCCCTGGACACGCGGGCTCCGTCCCGTGTTGGGTTTGAACCTCCCATCATGGACTCGTGGAACGGTTTGGGTTGGAAAGGACCTTACGATCACCGAGTTCCAACCCCTGCCATGGGCAGGGACACCTCCCATTAAACCATGGCACCCAAGGCTCTGTCCAACCCAGCCTTGAACACTGCCGGTGATGGAGCATTCACAACTTCCCTGGGCAACCCATTCCAGTGCCTCACCACCCTCACAGTAGAGAACCTCTTCCTTATATCCAATCTAAACTTCCCCTGTTTCAGTGTGAACCCATTACCCCTTGTCCTATCACTACAGTCCCTAATGAAGAGTCCCTCCCCAGCATCCCTATAGGCCCCCTTCAGATACTGCAAGGCTGCTATGAGGTCTCCACGCAGCCTTCTCTTCTCCAGGCTGAACAGCCCCAACTTTCTCATCCTATCTTCTTATGGAGGTGCTCCAGTCCCTGATCATCCTCGTGGCCTCCTCTGGACTTGGTCCAACAGTTCCATGTCCTTTTTATGTTGAGGACACCAGAATTGCACACAATGCTCCAAGTGAGGTCTCACAAGAGCAGAGTAAAGGGGCAGGATCACCTCCCTCGCCCTGCTGGTCACGCTCCTTTTGATGCAGCCCAGGATACGGTTGGTTTCTGGGCTGCGAGCGCACACTGCAGCCGGCTCATGTTCATTTTCTCATCCACCAACACCCCCAAGTCCTTCTCCGCAGGGCTGCTCTGAATCTCTTCTCTGCCCAACCTGGAGCTGTGCCTGGCATTGCTCCGACCCAGGTGTAGGACCTTGCACTTGGCATGGTTCAACTTCACCAGGTTGGCATCAGCCCACCTCACAAGCGTGTCAAGGTCCCTCTGGATGGCATTCCTTCCCTCCAATGTATCAACCGAACCACACAGCTCGGTGTCATCGGCAAACTTGCTGAGGGCTCACTCAATCCCACTGCCCATGCCAATGACAAAGATGTTGAACAAGACCGGTCCCAACACCGACCCCTGAGGGACACCACTCGTTACTGGTCTCCAGGGGGGCAGATTTAGAGTTTTGAGTAGGAATACGACCAAATTTAGAACTTTTGGTGCAAATTTGGTCAGATTCAGAATTTTGAGCATGGACTTGGCCAACTCTTAGGATGTGACTGGGAGGTTATGTCCGTGAATGAACCGACCAGCCCATGTGGCTCCTGTATCCCAGTTCAGCTCCATTGGCCTCACCTCCAGGCTGCGGGAGCAGGGGCCGGGTGTTCACCCACTGCGTGCAGATGCCCGCAAGGCAGAACCACACTCTCAGTGCTCTCGGTGTGGTACTGACCTCACCTCTACAAACCCCTCTTTCATTGCAGGATTAGGAGCCGGTGTCTTCGAGACAGGGAAGATAAAAGAACAACAATTTAGCCTTTACCTTTGGAGACAAATTATTCTGGTCAATGGTGTTTGTGACAAACATGTATTTTTAGGAGGTCACTGCATTAAAGCAGACACGAAGTAAACTGCAATGAGTAACTTAAAGCATTGCTCCTGCTAGGAAAAGTGAGAACCTGAAGTGAACCAAGGCTGTTTGTGAAAGAGCCGGGTTTAAGCGCTTGTGATGCGCTAAAACCAAACTGGTCCTCATCCCGAAGGTGTTGGTGTTGAAGCGGTTTTCGGGAGGCGGAGCGCAGCCGGGGAGCCCCGTGCTCTCTTACCGGGTGTGTTGCCGCTGTGTTCCGCTAGATGGGGCGTGAGCACAGCACCAGCGCTGCCTGCGAGGGAGGCGATGGAGGAACCGGTTGTCCCATTGAGTTCTTAGGAAAACTGGCTTTGAACACATCCCGAAGCAGTCTCTGCTTCAGAATTCGCCTTTGCTCTGTCCCAAACCGGCTGTGACAGTGCAGACAGTATTTTGGTCCATTAAACAGCATGTTTGCAGCTCAGCATTGCGTCCCTGGGGGCGGATCAAACAGGTGATGGTACTATGAAGCCCAGCTTTTTATTCTGGCTGCTACCAGATCTGCTCATTGTGTTCAAGCAAACTCGTTACCTTGAACTGTATAGAAACCTGTAGTTGGAGCAATCCATTTGTGGCCATTTCTTCTCTTCCCGGATCTTTGTCTTCAACTCTGATGTTTGACATCTCACTGTGCTTCCTGAGTGAAGGCTGCGCCACCGAATGAGGTTTTCATTCTAATTGTTCCCTGCTTTCCCTGTAGGCATTTCAGCACTGAGCTCCTCTCTTCAAGCAGAGCTTGAACGTAGTGCTGAAATGGTTTTTGTATGTGGGATATTGGAATGACACAATATCAATGCTTCCTCAGCTATCATATTTCCCCCTGTATTACTTGAAATAAAGTGGATTTTCCAGCTTGCGAAAGACCTGGTGCATCATTGCAGACAAGTTTAAAGTTGAATTTTGCTATCGGCCATGCATTGGCACTTGGAAATCAGAAGTTCAATTGGAAAGACCTGAAAAGGGAACTCCCAGTGACAGCTTACCCCTAAAAATACCCACCCCTCCAAGAAGCCTGCTAGGCAATCAGTGCCGCCCCGTGCGCTACTCAGCTTCTGACCGCTGACGTTTCATGGCTGCTATTCGGAAGGATGAACTGCCAGAAGCGAGATTGAAACCGGTAACTACCACCTCCCGTTGCGGTATTGCACGAGCGCTGAGCCTCCAGCGCCGCACCGGGTCACTTCTGAGCCAGGGGAAGAATGTTCCCTCCTGCCCTGGCAAAGCAAACGGGTGAACTGCCTCGGTGGCCAGCAGTCTCCCTGTGCACAGCGGCTGCTTTATCAATCGGCTTTGCTGTTCCTGAGTTCATTGAGCAATCGCAGTTATCCAGAAACACTTGGAAGATTGGTGCTGGTAGCGTTGAGGACAAATCACTCGAGGCTTTGTGGCTTTCATAGGTGGAGTGGCAGGTTTTACTGGTTACTAATGGTTGGGGGCTGCTTTAGCCCTCAGCTGCATTTCACTGCATGGAGCCCTGATGGGCTGCCCTGCAGGATAATGTCATCTAGAGAAACAGCTTTCCGTGAGACTTGCAAACATTGTGAAGTGAGAATTGCTTAACGTTCCCAAAAGCTTGGGAAATCCAGAAGGAGAGATGTT
This sequence comes from Amazona ochrocephala, assembly GCA_039720435.1. Lineage (NCBI taxonomy): Eukaryota > Metazoa > Chordata > Aves > Psittaciformes > Psittacidae > Amazona > Amazona ochrocephala. The sequence continues at coordinate 30,921,917 of CM077885.1, forward strand.
TATCAGGCCTAGGCTGGGCCTCGGTTGGCCTCTTGGCAGGATACCTACTTGCGGACAGCAAGGGAAAAGAAAGAAAGAAATCATTTGGAGTCTTGGGTCATGTCAGGCCGGTGAATGCTCCGCTTCCAAGCCTGGCAGCAATAGAGACCGTGGGCCAGCCGAAGCTTCTCTGGCAAACAGCCTTGTGCCAGAGACTCCTTCTGTTACCACAGTTCCTGTTTCAGTGGTGTCCTGGGTCACAGCTCCCTTGGAGGCTTTGGGAGGGCTGTTTACAGTAGCTGGGCTGTCAGGATGCTGCAGTGGCAGGAGCAGAGCGCTGCCTACAACGGCTCCTGTGGCTCCTTGGCTTCTTTGGGCTTGCGATCCCCTGGCTTTACTTTGCAAAGCCTCCGTGTACCCGACTTCATAGGCTGGGAGCAGCTTTCCAAACCCGACAGCTTCTGCCAAAAAGAGGGGATCTTGTCAAAGGGTGGAAAGGATCTGATGGACAGAGCAGGGCTCTGCTCCTGCCTGCTCACGGAGTGCAAATCACCCCCGTTCTCACTATCCCTGCTGTAAACCTGATGTGAAACCTCAGAATCCAAGAGTGATGATCAACGGTTCTAAGCCCAAAAATCGTTTCCACCACGATAACACAGCAGCCAGGAGCAGAACATAACAATGGATTTCTCGCTCTACAGCAGTTCGATGCCACCCCAGAGCCCAACAGCGCAGGGCTGGCTGGGAGCTCTCATCCTGATCTGCCGCATTGCCGAGGCTTGCTCTGTGCTCCCCTGAACGAGAGTGACATTGAAACCCGACTTAGCGACATCAATCCCACCTGTCACACGACATCGCCGTGACATTTCTGGCACCGGCGCTACCTCCTGATAGGAGATGGAAGTGGGAAGCAGCAGCAGCTCGTGAATAATGGATCGGATACGCCTGATTTGTAGCATTTACAAAGAAAGGGCGTGTCTCCTAGCTACAGAACAAACTGGTTATCAACACGGGAACCGGGAGCTCTGTGTCCTCCTAAATGCAAACCGTGAGCTAAAGCAGCGTGGAGCATAGTTACAGCTTGTTGAACATCCCTGTGCTGCCCACAGGGCCGTCCCCTCCGAATTCCCCCCTGGAGAGCGTGCATTAGTGTAAAGAGGGAGAAAACGAGAGACAAAGAAGGGGGGGTGAGCTGTAGATGGGAACTGGTGTAGCCAGTTGGTTGCCTGGAGCAGGACGTGCCCATCCTGTGCGTGAGAGTGACGCCGCTGGAGCCGCTAACTCGCACATGGCTGCGATAGGGAACGCGTGCCCGGCAGCACAGGGCGGGTTGTGCAAACCAGAGGTGGGGTTGGCTTAGGTGTACTGTGGGAAGAGCTTCTGCCTAAGAGCTCATCTCAGTCTTCCCTCTGGCAGGTTAAAGCCATTCCCCTTGTTCTGTCCCTACAGCCCTTGTCCAAAGCCCCTCTCCAAGTTCCCCGCAGCCCCTTCAGGCACTGGAGCTGCTCTAAGGTCTCCCCTTCAGGAGCCTTCTCTTCTCCAGGCTGCCCCAGCCCAGCTCTCTCAGCCTGGCTCCAGAGCAGAGCTGCTCCAGCCCTCGCAGCATCTCCATGGCCTCCTCTGGCCTCGCTCCTTCAGCTCAATGTCCCTCTTCTATTGTTGCCCCAGAGCTGTCCAGCTGTTTCACAGCTGGGCCCTGCCTGCTAGCACAGGTTGGGACCACAGACTGGTGTGTGGTTCTCATCGCAATGAAGAGAAGTCCAGGTTCTTTCGAGTTGAAAAGTTTGATGCTGAATTAGAACAAAGGTTTTCTGACGAGGAATGGGAAGTAAGCCCAGTCTGTATCTGTTACATCTGAAATACAAACTGAACAAAAGCAGAAACTGGGCAAAAAGATAAAACGAGGCCGCAGTTGGCTGTGGAGAGCTGTGACATCCTCTGCATCCTTCAGTTCCTTTGGACTGCATGTGGCAGAGAGATGCCCTCTGCCATTTTCACCTTGGGCAAAGGTTGTATTTGCTAATGGAACCATAGAATTCTCCAGGAGGATCTGACAGTGTTTCCTGGTTCAACAGTAAAACTACGGGTCTTAGCACGTAAAGTGACCGGATCCCCATCCTCTGAGCTTTCTCCCACCAAGAAGAGAGCAGTCACTGAACAGATTTGGTGTGGACGGAAGGAAGGGTAAGAAAGGAACTTTGTCGGCCCATGACGTGAAACATTTGATATTAAGGGATTTGGCAAACGGTTCTGTGGGAGTCCAAACAGGATGTGATAAATTTTGTACAGCCAGCTCTCCTGTACCCTTGGCTGTAGGTTTAGTCACTCAGAAGTCAATTCTGTAACCTTTACAGCAACATCCTGCCAGTGATGCAGAGACTTGGCTATTGTTGGCTTCAACAGCAGCTCTTCTGCCTCTTCAAAGGACAGGAGGTGGAAGATTGTGAGAAACCTGTGAGCAGGAATCTGTTTGACAAATCGATAAGAATAGAGCAACCTGAGCACCGGGGCGGCTATTCCCCCATGCACTTGCTACCTGTTGTCAAGAAAGGCCATGCTGAGCAGCGGGTGAAGCAGAAGGTGACAATTCTGACCCTCAGCTCAGCCTTCTGGCTTGCTGTGGGGCTTTGGCTCACTGAGCGGGGCTTCAGCTGGTTTGTTCTTAAAACAGAGTTACTACCAAGGTACCTGCTTGGTGAGTCAACGGCTCTAAAGCTCCTTTTGGGTGCAAAGCTTTGTGTTCCTTCAGTATTCCTCAATACTAGCATGGAACTTCGCTTTACAAGAAAAAAGCAACCCAAACCCCAACCCACCCATGTGTGTGTTTGGTCCCAGTGTAGATTTCATGAGAGAAAGAACTCTCTCATTTTCAAGGAATGAAGCTTTCACAAGCGCAGTGTCTCAGCCATCAGGAGGCTAAGCTTCAAGGCAAGGATGTGATTGTGCTCCAAGGGTACTGTGCAATCCATGACACATTCAGTGTACCTGTGCTGCTGCAGACAGCAGGCCCTGGAGATAAGGCTTTGAAGAACCATATTCTTGGTGCCTAAACAGCTCATTTGTCTCAGCTTCGTTACCTGAGCAGGAGAAAGCAAAATGAAGATGAGATGAAGCTGGTGGTTTCAGCCCTCTCAGAAGGTAGGGAGTAACATCAAGCTGGTTCACAAAGTCATCTTCTACACTCATTTGTGCAAAGGTGGTTCTTCCTCTAGTGATGCTGCTGCCAGGGCTTCCAAGAACTTCAGTTGCCAGCAGCACTGATCTGGTGGAGCTGGGGTCTGGTTAGGAAATCATCAAATAGAATGATAGAATCAACTAGGTTGGAAAAGACCTTTAAGATCACCAAGTCAGTGCAGTTAGGTGGGTTTCATGTGGAAGCATTTGTAGGGCAGAGCGGTATGACTCCATGCTTCCAGTCTCAGAGAAGAAAGGTTGGGGCACAGCTCCAGGAAGATCTATTTCAGTTTATTCCCCATTCCTCAGCTCCCGTGGGCTGTTGTGTGGAGGGCACTGATGCTATGGACACTGTGCACCTCTTCGGAGGAGGCCCTAGACATACAGCTTTCCACTGCTATTCTCTGGCTTCTTTTGAACCCTTTTAGTCTGTCCTGTGATTGTTGGCAGCTGTAAGTGACTGCAGAGCAAAGATGAACTCATGGGACAGCTCTTTTTTTGGGGATTTCAAAAGGAGCAAGGCTTTTGAATAGGCCTGCAAATTTACCACATTATCTTGGATGCTTTCATACTTCTCATACGTGTGTAGTTTAATATATAGCACTCTTATTGTTGTTACCTCAGCTGAAATGCCAATGATGATGAAACTGAGGTGGGTTTTCAGGAAAACACTGGGCTGGGGGGGCCACCACTCGGGTTCCAGCTCTGCAAGTACAATGAAAACGCTGTCACGCTCATTTGGTAACCAGTTCTGAAAAGAGAAGATCCCTTCTGAGCACACTGAGAGTTCTCAAGACCCAAGTAGTAACCTGGCTGCTACTTCTTTGTACATTCATATAAGCTTTATCATATAAAGAATATCCTTCAGCAAGCATACACTGGTCAGGTATGTAATTATAGACCATTGTCTGCATTAAAGGGATGAAATGCTAAAGGTTAGAAACCAGAACCTTATTTTGAAGTTCCACACCCATTTTCCTTGCCTTCCCGTGCAGTTGATACTGATGAGATTTATTTAAGTAAGGAACGAACCAACCCAAATACCACTAAGTCTTTGTGGGGTTAAAAAGGTAGATACCCTCTATTTCAAGCCTCTCTGTATTAATTTTCTTAGGAGGATTCAGAAATGAACCCCAGTACTTTGTAAGTGCCACAGTTCATAGCAGACACTTACCACTGCTTAGTTATAAGTTATTTTGACTAAACCACGAAACATCTGTGGCAGGCAGAAAGAAAAGTGAATGTTGCCAAAGAAAGTCACATCTAATGTATCAAACAAGTGATTTTAGTGGTTTCTGCTCTAATTTCTGATTTAAGAGACTGCAGTGCAGCTATTGGGGGAAAAAGAGAGCAAGCAGGTGCTGGCTTAGCCTCTCTGTGCCCGCATTGCTGCTGTTGGTTTATCTGATTGCAAACCTAGTGTACTGTAGCATGATGAACATGGAGCAGTGAGCGTATGGGAAAGATGCTGGAAAGATTGCACCCTGATGTTCTTAATCAGTAATTAGAAACTAAAAATAGTATTTTAGGGAAGGATAATAAACCCGTAGCCTTTAATCCTCCTGTGCCAATCTGTAAGCTGATATCATTATTACATGAAAGGCAATAAGAACATAAGTGAGTAAGCAAAAGTAGGTTGCTATTACAGTCACATTATAAATTCCACACAGCCCAAGCCGTTTCGATGATGTTTGGTGCTGTCTGTTTTATGCAAAGCCTATAGTCATAAAGCAGGCTAATTTGCAAGCAGGGAACACGTAGTTTTGTTGTTTACTTCCATTCCTAACTGCCCTTACTTCCTGAAGCACTCCGGAGCAAGGTTCTGCGCCTGCTGTGCCTGGGAGTTGGAAGGAGGAGTGCACGTTGGAGAAAACGGCAGCAAGAACACAACCGGCGGAGGGGGGGATTTGTTCCCATGACGGCAGCTCTGACGCACCCAAAGGCTCTATCACCAGGCACACATCTTCTGGAGCTGCGCTGATGACAGAGGCAGCATCCCCGCTTAAGCAGGGCCCTTCAGCTAAGCACTCACATAGTCTGCAAATGCCAAGATGTAGTTATTGTTACAGAGGTACCGGCACAGCTAATCACAGTGGGGTGATTTAGTGGAATCAGGCCATTGACCTCGCCCCATCCAACTGGGAAACCTCAAAGACCGTCAGAGAGTGACCCCATACCAAAATAGATGTGATTTCATAGAGCAGTACTCCTCCCATTCGCAGCTATGTCATATCCCTGTGACAACTGCAGCAATTCTTTAAATGGAAAAGCAACCCAAAGTATTTAAAATAGTGCAAACTCTCCAACGCAATTCCATGTCTAGAAAAAGGAACCAGTGTGAAGTGAGCTGTTGGTAACCGGGGTCTGCCCCAGGCCCGTTGAGCAAGAAATGTAACACAAAAGTGAGATCTGTTGTAAGCCGAAGATGGTGGGGAAGACATCTGGAAGAAGAATGTCTATTTACCAAGTGCTTCTGAATTAAAGCAGCTTTATCCCAGTAGTTTATCACTCGCTATCTTGCAGAAATGGGTGAAAGCGAGCGCCAGATACAATTCCTGCAAGTTGCCAGGGAACATGCTGTCATGGCTTAGCATGACTGCAACGCAGAGATGATGAAAAAAGGAGGAAAAGGCATCTGCCTACGGCAAGGGGGTGGAACTATATGATGATCTTTAAGGTCCCTTCCAACCCAAACCATCCTATGACTCCTTGAAGTACTGAACCCTCCTGCAAAGAGACAACTGTAACTCGGAAGCGGCTGCGTGGGCACTGTTCAGGCAGCAGTGTCCTCTCCCCGAGCTCGGTTTAGAGGGTCTCCGGGGCAATTCAACCTCTCCAAACGCTCCACTGAGCGGAGGAGGAGGAGTGGTGAGGCAGAAGGCGAAGAAGCCCCGCTCCGGCTTAACTCGCTCGGCGCGGCCCCGGGCACCGGCTCCCCCGCCACCACCTCACCCTCGGCGGGTGTGGAGCGCGCCCATGCCCGGAGGAGCCGTCCGGATCTCCCGTGGCCGCTTCTCCCGGCGGGGCCGCCCCCGGCAGGTGGACGCCGCCGCCCCTCCCCCGGCCCGTCCCGTCCCCTGCCCGGCTCCGCGCCGCCTCTTGCCACCGCCCCGCTCTGCTCCCAGCTGACGGGGCAGCCCCTTGTTTACTGGCTTACTGGCCGGAGAGGCAGCCGCTAGCCCGGCCTGCGCTGGAAGGGGCCGCTGGAGCCGGGGCCGACACAGCGGGGCAGGGAGGGGCCGGGCGCTATAAAGGGGGCCGCGGCGCCTCACCCCAGTCTTTTACCGACGATGCGAAGCCGGGCCCGGCCCCCGCGCCCGCCCCGCGGCCTCTGATTCGCCCCCGCCGGGACGCTCCGAGCCGCGGCGGCTGCAGCGACGCGGGCATGGGACCGAGAGTGGCGGCGGCGGTGCTGGCCGTGGCCGTGGTGCTGGCGGCCTGGTGCGGCCGGAGCTGTGGCGAAAGTGAGTAGGGGCCCGGGGACGCGGCCTACGCTGGGCGGCGGGGCCCCGGCGGGCGGCTGGGCCGCGGCCCCGCGGCGTGAGGGGGTGAGGCGGCCGGGAGGCGCGGAGCGGCCCGGCCCTGCCGCGGTTACCCTTTGTACCTGCCCGGGGCGCGGCGGGGGGGGGCACGGCGGCGGCTGCGCCAGGCCGCGCCGCGGAGCCGGCGGCTGAGGCGGCTCGGCCGGGGCCTGCGACGCGGGGCCCGGAGCACTCCCGCGGGGAGCGGCTCGGGTCACCTTCACCCCCGGGTCCGGCGTGCGCGGCCCCGAACCGCTGCGGGGTAGAGCCGGGGCGGGGGGCTCGGCGGCGGCAGGGGTTGGAGCTGGGACGGTACCGGGAAGGGCTGGAGCTGTCCCCGGTTCACCTCGGGATTCACTCGTCGGCGCGTTCGGAGCCGCTGAGTCTCTCGCTCTCCCCGAGCCGGCGGGAATCCGGTGCGAAGGGATCCATCCCCTCGCTGGTTTGCAGCCGGGACCGGGCTGAGCTGTATCCGCTCCCGGCTCCCGTCCTGGAGGGGTTTGGTGTGGTGAGACCCGGGACGTTTTGTCTTTGACCACAGGACTGCCTTTAGGTGCGCTTCAACTCCACGGGTATTAAAGAGGGACGAAGCTCGGGGTAGGGATCGGTGTTTAAACAGGGTGTTGTCACACGCAGGGTAGGGATGTAAAGATGCTGTATCGGAGGTCACAATCCTGTTAAATCCACACGAGTGGACACAAGTTTAAGCCTCATAAAGCTGTTTTGATGGATTACAGTAAATAAACTTGCTCAGGGAATTATTCGAGTTACAGGTTTTAATTTTGGATGAATTTGTCAGGTTTTTTTAATAAAGGTGAAGTATTAATTCAGAGAGAGCTGACTGGCTACACTAATTGTCTGTCCCACAGACAATCCCATGGTCTGCCTGTTAGCTTCCCATCGGAAAAGGCAATAGCAGGAGAAGGGGTTCAAGTGCAGATGATGCATTGATGGGTGTTTTGAGGTACGTGTGATAAAGCAGGTTGTACCCTTAAGACAGCTTCTTTTTAACAGCAATTGGGCAAGTTATGCATTTCCAAACCACCCCAGATCTTCATACATTTTATGGCAGAAGCCTTAAAAGAGGCCGGTGGGATGGTTTACACTCAGGAGGAGAGTTCCAGCTGGTGATCATGTACAAACCAGCCCCTTACCAGCAGAGAAATGGAAAAGGTGGTCGACATTCAGCCCTAATAATAAATATGGGCACAACTTGAGCAGTTCCTGATTGGAAAGCATTATCGTTACTACCTCAGCCAAGCATCTTATTTATCTATTTGCATCATATTTATATCAGCACGCTTTTGGGTTGCAAATGTATTGATGATCTTAACTCCCTAATCTTTGCTGTATTACTGCGTGGTAGGAAAATACACTGCAATTCATGGATGGAGAGGTGGGAGCGATACACGAGTTGGTCAAGTCTGGGGTAGGGTATTTTTATGTCCCTCATGCAAGGCAACTACTTTGTCAAGTATTTTGCAGACAGTTTGGTCAGTGAGGTCCATAATTCAGCAGGTTTGGGGGTTTGACTGCATGTCCTGAGGACGAGTGGATCACAGTGCAGAAAACACGGCGCTAACGGGGAGGCCTGCAGCAGCGTGGCTCGGGGGTGAATGTACGTACAGGAGTTGCATAAGCAAACAAGTTGTTCCCTGAGCAACGGAACTGATGGAGTCTGCTTTCTTGGAGCTTTGTGTCCTGTGTTCTCTACAGGCGTGCCCCATGGCAGCGCAGCTCTCCAGTGACAGCATCCCCCCTCCCTCAGCCCAGCCACGCGGAGGTTTTCTTGTGCCTTGTGTCTTTCCCTTCCCTTTATTCCTTTTAGACAACGTCAGGTAAGAAGCTGGGGGAAGGCAGCATGTGCTGTGCCTGTGTGTAGGTGGTTCTGTAGGCAGACTGGGTGGGTGGTTTGAATTCACGCTTGAAGCATCCTTTGGATGGAGGCGCTGAGTTTTCCCTCCCTAATCCATCCCCAGTTTCGCTAAGCCTTTTTGAAATACCATACGTGAGAACCCGCTTCCTTTTACGTGTGACTGGAGTTAGTTGGTGAGTTCAGAAGTTACCAAGAGGAGTAGAAGCAGGGGTTAAGGAGAGGAGACCTGACCGGCACATAAAATGAAGACCCAGGTATCTTGGTCAATGGAGACCCATATATCTTGTTCTGTGACGAAAACCAAGCTTGCATGGGTTTTTTTCCTCACTGTGTAAACATAATGCAACTTCTCGACATAAATCTCACGCATGACTTGTGCACGTCAGTTCTCTCTCTGTGGTATTTAAGGTGGGATTTACCTCACCTTGTTTTAGGCATCTGCCAGCTGAGCAGCTTCCTTTGGGCTCCTTTTGTGATTAGTAGAAAACTAATCGATACAGTCAATAGAGTACACTTCCTCCCCTTCTACTCTTCTTACTGAGATTTGGGTGCTGCGCATGTACTGCTGATGGTGGGAGCTGGAAATCTAGCTGAGCTCTCTCTACCTGAATCATCAGGTGGGACAAATTTCACTTTGTATTTCTGTAGTAAGAGCCTTTTAGGATAATTGACTTTGTAATTATTCTGTCTGGCTCATACAGCTTTTTTTTTCTGTGCTCATAAACTCGTTAAGAAAGTGGTCCCTTCTTCCACCTCGACCTTGTGTTAATGTTTGATGTTGAGAGACTCAACCTAGAAAGAGATTTTGCTCCCAAGAGTATAAAGCAGGAAGAGTAAATGCAGCAGGGCAGGGCTCTGTCAAAACTAGGCAACAACTGTGTCCATGGGCTGTCCTGATGTGCCCTCTTGCTATTTTAGAGAGAGGTAGCACACCAACTGCCTCTCTGAACGCTCTGTAAACCCCATAAGCTTTCTGGAGGTTAATTTTGGGGTGACTGTCGTGTGGAATATAAATTATGTTGATACTGGTGATGTGTAAAACTCGTTCCTACTCCCTCTGAAGTAGTGTTAAGGTCTGGCAGCCCTGGCTCCTGCCTGTTACCCTGAGTGATCTCCTGTGGTCCTGGGATGCTGTCACTTCACTGCCTATATCTTTGCATGGGAAGCACAGCAGCAGGAGCCATGCTCTGTTTGTGTTTTGGATTGAGTGAGGAGAACATAGGGATACCACAGAACAGGCCAGACCTTGAGGTTAAGGGGGTTCTTAGCGTTGAATCCTGTGATCTCCATGAGAGATTTGCCCTCAGTTCGGCAGCTCTGTTTTCTGAGACGCGATTAGAGGGGGCTGGAGGCTTAGTCAGGCTCACTTTGGAGCCCTTGTCTCAATCTGCGTCACTGGCTCAGATCTAAGTGGCCGAGATGGAAAACTGAAGTTTAAAAGTTAATATTTGATAATTAGATATATTTGTGTCTGTTCATTGCTATGGTAGGCTGGAAGCTGTCTTACAGTACCTTCTACGGAGGGACTAGTAACCTTTAACTAACCTGTCGCTTAACAAGGTGTTTTCCTGTCTCAGCAGTTATCCTAGGAAGCACCTGAAAGCCCTTTTCCAGTTTGCTAATACTGCTTTTAAAAGTCAGCCTTATAGAGAATTGCAAAGCTTTTCACTTGACCAAAGGGAGTGGGATTCTGTCTTAAGTAACTTGTTTACTCAAGTGGGCAACGAATGCTATAACAATGCAGAATTAACCAGTGGTTCTCTTGAATGGTTTGTGATCTTCCTGCTGCAGTACTCTTGCCTTGACTATTAAGGGGCCGGAGCTCTGAAGCAGTGAATCATTCAGGTTTGTTATCCACATGGTTTACTATAAACAAGGCTTAAGTTCCAGCTATTTCCCTGGTGTTAGACCTTATCTTGAAAACTAACCGCTGGCATCACATCTAGTTTGTTCATTCAGGACTTGAAGGTTGTTACCAAACCAGTTTGTTCAAGAGGCTTTGGCATCTTTGCAGTTGGTTGGTTGGGTGTCTTCAAAAAGCACGCCTGGCAACTTTCTTTTTCCTTGGGGGTCTGATGAAACATGTCTGTAATGATTGTACTTTTTAGGTTACTTTGAATGGCTGTGTAACTGGGGCTGGAGGAGTGTTTCCCCTGGCACTGCGCTGCTGGGTGCAGAGCCTGTTTCTGCTCACATTTAGGGATTTGTGATTAATGGAGATTTTGCCAGTGGTCTGAACAGGAATGGCTTTGGGCCTACGACTGGAGAAGCACTTTGAGATATTTTTCTTTTCCTGAAAGCTGATTTATGTAGGGTTTTTGAAACCAGGTTGTATTGTAATTGATGGCTCAGCTTTGCTCGCCTTCTCCTGGGATCAAACCTGCCTGGCCTTTCTGCTGCATTGTTGTTTAATTCCCCCGTCCCTACAGAATAAATGCAATTGAGAGGAGCTGTGGAAAAACACTTATTACTTTGCTTAAAACTGCTTCTTGTTGTCTTGGTAACAATAAATTTATGGGGTGACTTAAGCGGCTGCTGCATGACAGAAGATACCAAACTGCAATTCAAAAGCATGAAAAGATTGAGAACCTTCCAACAAAAAAACATGTTTTGGTTTGGGTGTTCTTAACTCCTTATTTGTCTTCTTGATCCTTGAGGTGGTAAGAAAAAAAGGAGCTCAGATCGTGTGGTATTTATCACTTAAAAACTAAGCTGAAGTAGAACATGAAGAATAGTTCTTAGCTGTTATTTTTTTGCCTACACCCTTGTAGGTTTACATTTACATTGGCCTTTTATTCAGTTGGTTTATTTCAGAAGCAAATCCGGATTTATTTTCATTTCCTCCTAAGTTTCTACAGCAGCAAACAGCATTTGACATTGCCTTCCATGAAAAGGACTTGTGGAGAAGCCCCCAGCAGTGGAACCCCTTAAGCACAGCAGTGTGCCACTATAACATCCCTGCTGCTCAGTTTTAAACCTTTAAACTCAGCAGGGTTTGAGTAACTCCAGTCACATCCTGGTTTGCTGGGATGTGTGGAATCTCCTGTCTGGTCCATCCTGGCACCACTAGTTACAAATAATGTGTTGTGTATTGGAGTATAGAATTGGTGAAACCCACAAAAATGGCTCTAAAAGGCAAACAACTGATGGATTGATCTGCAAAATATGCAAAAATGGTGCAAAAAATGCAAACGATTGATGGTTGATGGTCCAGGTGCAGTCAAGAAATGCAATAAGGCTCAATTATTGAAATGGACCAAATAAAGGGTTTATTTCCTAATAATAAATACATGATAATGTGGCTGTCCCATCCCTGGCAGTGTTCAAGGCCAGGTTGGACGGGGCTTGGAGCACCCTGCGCTAGTGGAAGGTGTCCCTGCCCGTGCAGGGGATTGGAACTGGGTGAGCTTTAAGGTCCCTTCCAGCCCAACCCAGGCTGGGATTCTATGATCTTCAGGCAGTTTTCTGGCTGTTTGGACCAGGAGCAGCACTGCTTGTGTCAGTAGTGATCTCTAGAAGCCTGCAGGGGTATGAGTCAGACTCGCAAGCAGCGTAAATTTGACTTATTTCAAGTATATAGGGAGGTGGTGAGTGCTGTGAGCTCTGGAAGTGTGGAGGATCAGCCTGTTGCTAGACACAAGCAGAGAATACTCTCTGTGACACCTTGCTGGATGCATATCCATTCCTTGGCCAGAGAGGATCACACATCCCCTCGGTGCTTGACACCCAACCCTCTGATGCGCGGTGTGAGGCTGATGCAGCAGCTGACCCCTTGGGATGGTGCCTTCAGACTGGGTGCCTCAGCTTTGTTATGGGATGACCGCAGGATGCTCATGGCCTGGAATGCAGGCACAGAATTGGAGGACTTGTACCAAAGTGCTGTTCTTTTCATACAGGCTCAAGCTTTTGCTGTCTTATCCATCCGTGGAGCTGAGCAGGGATGCAGGGGTTGTCTGGGGACTAGCTTGTGGCCTATTTCTAGAGGCTTACCTGATTCTAGTGGAAATGATGAAAGACTCAGGTAATCATGCTTAGTGTATATATGCATTTTGTGGCCTTGAGTCACAATAAAAGCATCAGGCTTTTACTCCTGGAAGTAATTCTTCGTGTGTAGAGTTGAGCTGTATTTTTTGACCTTTCTTTTTCCTTAAGGGCAGGTGTATACCATCAGTTTACTCTGGGTAGTACTTCATGCTGTGATACAGCAACTGGTCATGGGTGCCCCCTCAGCATGCTGTATTTCCCCTTGTGTGCCCAGCAAGCAGTAAATAAGAACCAAGATGTTGGAGGTTGGATTTATCAGATAGTTTTAGCTGCACTGGTGACTTGTACATCAGGTTTCAATCTCTGACTTTTGTTTGGCCTCCCATTGTTTCTCCTTCCCTGAAGAAACCACTGGCCTGCCCTGTCACACACTTGTTTTTCTTGGAAATACCTATGTTAGCGATTTAAATTCAGTATTTAGAGTACTTTAACTGAATCTGTTGCTCTCCCAGTTCGTTTTAGCCCATGGGATGTGCAGCAGGACAACTTCCTGGCTTACTTCCAGTTTGGCTGCAGTTTTTCATGGGGCAGAGAGGTTGCCGCAAGCTGGTCATCAGGTTTCCTTTCCCACTCGTAAGAAGTACATCTTTGATGTTGGAGGCTCTGTGTGTGTTAGCGGCTTCTTTCAGAAAGCAATTTATGAAACAACGTGGATATAGTACCAAAAAATCCCATTGGGCAATAACACTGCTCCAAGTCCTGCATTGTTTTATTGCACTGGAGCCCATGTTTGAATGATCATGAAGACATTTGCATCGAATTCATTGTTAACCCTTACAGCAGTGGGCTGTGTAAAACCATGAGGAGTCAATCATAACTATTAAACATCAGGCTTCTAAATCAGTGCTGTAAGGCCTGGTTATTGCTGGGTGATTTCTTGAAGCTGTGATGTTTTTATAGGTGGTGAGCTTTGCATACAGTGACAAAAGGAGTAAAGATATTGTGCTTTTAATTCTTAAGGGGGTACAGGACAGGACTGTCTTCACTATAGACAAAAGAGAGAATCCCTTGAGTGGGCAATGCTGTGCAGGAATGGGGCTGGAATTTTCCTTCTTCATTTCTTATCTGTGCTTTGAGTTAAAAAACATTTCCCTGTTCAAATCTTTTCTTCCCATCTTTTCCTTTTGCTGGTACGTGGACTGCTGTTGTTCTGTTTCCCTTCTAATTTATGCTTCAGGTATTTGTTTGCTTTGCCAGTTCTTTGGGTTACTGATTGTACTAAACAAACTTATGTGGATAGTCAAGGCAGGGAGATTTGCAACCCTGAGAAAACAACAACAAAAAAGCCCAAACACTGTAAAGAATGCTTAGGACAACAATTCCCAGTGTAGTAAATGACTCCTGTTAGCAAAGTCTGGGCAGGCGTGTGAGCTGTAGTCTTGCGTGTGTGTACTTCCAGGTTTTCCTGCTCTCTTCTGAAGCACCACCATTTCCTAGCCTTTATTCTTTTCCTATCTTCCCCTCCCTGGAGCCATTCTAAATCACTCGCTCTAATCCACTGGCATTAATTGCACAATCTGAGATGAGGTAGGTGTGTCGCTGGCAGCTATCTAAAGAAAGCAGACTCGGTCGCATAGACATCTCTTACTTTGGTAAATGCCGGATGACATCTAAGGACTGCTGTTACAAGTGCAGTCGTGACAGAAGTGATACACAGAAACTCAAGATGGCAGAAAAAGTTATGAAATCCTTTCATTCTTGTTTTGTAATCATACCAGGAGATGTTCCTTGCAGTTTATTTCTTAACACTTAAAGCTTTAGTCAAAAGCATCTGGCTGCGTATTCCAGGTGTAGCTATACGTTGTGGTGTGGTTGGATAAAAGTGTGTATTTAGAAAGCTTAGACAATTACCTTTTATAAAGGCATAAACAACATTGTTCTTTGCCTCCCAGTTTGCAGAAGCATGGACATTCGCAACAATCTGACCCGGCTGAACATGCTCGAGAACTGCACTGTCATCGAGGGCCACTTGCAAATCTTGCTGATGTTTAAAACCAAGCCTGAAGATTTCCGTGAGCTCAGCTTCCCTAAGCTCACTATGATTACAGACTACTTGCTTCTCTTTCGTGTGTACGGTCTGGAGAGTTTAAAGGGACTTTTCCCCAACCTCACTGTGATTCGAGGGACTCATCTGTTCTTTAACTACGCGCTGGTCATTTTTGAGATGGTTCATCTGAAGGAGATCGGCCTCTACAACCTGATGAACATCACTCGAGGCGCTGTGCGGATTGAGAAGAACAATGAGTTGTGTTACTTGTCCACCATTGACTGGTCGAGGATTTTGGATTCTGTAGAAGATAATTACATCGTGGCCAACAAGGACGACAAAGAGGAGTGTGGAGATGTGTGTCCGGGAACTGTGAAAGGGAAGAGCAACTGTCCCCCTACTGTGATAAACGGCATCTTCATTGAACGCTGCTGGACACACGATCGCTGTCAGAGAGGTGAGTCTGCAGGGTGATGTACATCAACTATGGGTTTGCTGTCACTTTTTAACCTGTCCGGTCTATTGGAGAGCTATTAGGTACCTTTAATTGCTACCTTTAAGGGCAGGTTCCTCAAAGCAAGGCTGAAAATTGATGTTAAACAGGGGAAGAGAAAACATTTGGGATAGGGCTGTTTTGGCAGTTCTTTCACCTGTGTGAATGATGTATCCAAAAGGTTGTGTTTGGTTCCTCTGGAAAGGCAGGGACTGCCTAGAGCTCCCAAGTTAAACAGGCCGTGAGTGTGACTGGTGCCTTGTACAGTAATTAGTGGTATTTGTATCTCTGTTGGGGCTTGGGTAGGGGGTTAAATGAATGTCCCACTTGATTGAAAGGCTGCAGCAGGCAGATAGAGAGCAGTGGGGAAAAGTCTTTGTGGAGTATATCTAACTCTAGAGAGGTGCAATTGCATCTTTACTGAAGCCTTCCTGCCATATGAAAGTGTAAGACAGCGGATGAGCGAGCAGCGTTTGCACAAAGGAGGATGCTGGGAGCCAAGTAAGACCTGAAGGGAGAAGGGGTAGGAGGAGAGAGGACCTGGGTGGGAGTTGCCTGTAGCAGGAGCCCTGGGGAGGGTGAAATAACTGGGCTTTGAGCCTGGGGTTTTGGTTCAGGGGAAGAGCTGTGTTCAGAAGGCGCAAGCTGCTGTTGCAACCCCTGAACTCCAGTTCTTCAACTGTATTAGGGTTGCTTTTAATTTCATACAGATTTGGTTTCTTCCAAACTTGGAGCTGACCTGACGTTTAGTTTTAATGATATATTTACTTTGATTTATGTTAAATCTGACTGGACAGGGAGCAAAGTGAACTGAGGTAAAATCGACACATTTGGAGTCGTCTGTCTTTCTGGAGGTAGAGCATCCGAATGAAGCAGTGTGTCCTAAGACAAAATTAGGAAACTTGTGGGCTGGAGAGGATTTCTTGCCAAGCTTTAAAGGGCAGCTCTGAGTGCGAAGTGCCAAATCTGAGAAGGAATTCCTACCACTATGCATAAACTAATGAAATTAATGTGGTTTCCCCTCTGCTACTCCTCACCCCAGGATCGTCTGGCTTCCTTTTAAAGAAAGTGGTCATTTTGTGTCGCCGGAATAACAGGGTATGAGCAAGAAGATGCGTTTGTGTGTATGCCTTTTTTAAATGGAAAACAAGGTTATAAAGCATTTTAGTTCATAAACTCTTTTGGCATAAAATTGTTATCAGTGCCGAACCCTGGTTTCTCATGTATTCATGTTTTCTGTTTTCAGCTTTGTCATAAGGTTAAAGGTAAAACTGAGGCTTTTGCAGTGGCTAAACCACTCATAATGTCCCTCATTCCTGTGAATTTTGTGGGGCTGCGCTGCAGCAGGCTGGAATGTATGGTTTCTCTCCTTTTATACAACTGTCTGTTTGCAAGAAACCTGTAGGAATGTAAGATTTTAACCACTGGGGCAGAAATCTCAGCTCCCGAGCCTCGTATACAAATGCAGTTATATTTCTTGGAGGAAGCCCTTACAGCATCACAGCCGTCTTAGCTCAGGTGCCTAAAGAAGCCAACCTAGTAAGTCTGTTGGACTTGAAATTGAAATTGGAATTTGAATGGGAAAATGGTTTCTAAAGTAATTGTATGCAGATGCTCCTATCTGGTTTTGCTGAGGTCCTTGTAGAAGACAACCTGTACTAGTGGAAGGTGTCCCTGCCTGTGGCGGGGGGTTGGAACTGGATGGGCTTGACGGTCCCTTCCAACACAAACCATTCATGATTTAGAGAAGCAGTGCTTGTGCGTACTTTGGCTGTAGCTGGTATGTGCTTTCCAAACCACTTCACAAGCCAGGCTTATCTTTGTTTTGAATGCTAAGATTTGTACTTATATATCTTGGTAGCTGGTCTCTGTCTTACATTGGGCCTTGGAACACCTGCCTGTGTGCTTAAAATGACTTCAGAACAGCCCGAGTCGTTTTTTAGACTTCCAGCAGATGAAGTGACATTTATTTAGAGAAGCTGTTGGTGGAATCGCTGTGTTCTCTGTTCCCGTGCCAGCCTTAATGTATCCTTAGTGTGTCTAATTGTTTTGTTGAGATCATTAAGGGCTTGCGTGAGGTGTACTTTGGTTTTCCTTAGCCTCAAGAGCCTCAGAGCAGCTCCCAGGACCGAGGGTGTTAAGGTCATGAAATCTTTCCCTCTGTGTTTTTCTGGGACTGCTTTTGCTGATCGGGGACTCTTCAGCAGCCGATGCTGTGCTCAAGTCTCCCATCTCTCTGCTTTTAGGTGTATTCTCCTTTTTTATTGTGGTTTTTTGTCTTTTAACCGATGCTGGAATGAAGTGTAGCAATTACGGTCTCATTTTCTTGGGGGAAGTTTGGGGTTGTATGTTGCCTGTTTTAGTGCAGGTTATTTGTACCTCTGGTTTGTTTCAGAGAACTTTGGGGTAGGATCTCCCATCTGCTGTTTTTCTGTTCTGCCTCTGGATGGGAAGCTGTTGCTGTCTCACCTGAGAGCGCTGCTGGCCTTGTGTGAATGGGAAGGGAGATGGCAACAGCTGGGGTTGGAGTGTGGTCCTGGCTGTCCCCCATCTCTTCCACACCATCTCCTGACCTTGCCTGCTCTCTCTGATCTCTCATTTCACGTTATCCCTGCCACATCTCATATTGATCATGCACCTTTGATAGGTCTTTATTTTCATCAGCACAGATGTCCCGGTAAACTCCAAAACTAGCATTCAGTTACATAGCATATAATTATCTCTAAGGCACACGTCCAAGGCTCTGAATCATCCTTGCAGCCTTAACTCTAGCCCAGAAATTCTTTCAGTTGGTGATAACATGTTCAAGACAAAGTAAAGGATCTTCTTGCAGATGTTGGAGCTAAGGTTGTGGATGAAACCAGTTGGGAGGAACTGAAATGATTTGTGGGCAGCTGCATGCTTTGAAAACACACTCAGTATTGTGTGAGTGCAGAGCTCTGTAGGTGGATGCACCAGAGACTGAGCTTGGTCAGGATGTTTCCTGAAAGGTTTCTTTGCTAAATCACTTATGGTGGTGTGAAAAGCGAGTCAGTTCAATTAAGGCCAACTCATGGTATATTTTGGGTAGGAAGGGAGGGAAATATGTAGTGTGTTTGGAATTTGAGTTTAGCTGTTTTTTATGGCAGCCGAGTGCTGTTCCTGTTCTGGAGGGTTTGTACCTTTTTGGCCCATGACTTTCTGAATGTGGTGGGTTTTTTACATGCATCCCTGTATTGCTGAGAAGACGCAGTTCTCTGAGAGCAGCATCCTCACGCAGGGCGGCTGCGCTGGAGAATGCAGACAACAGAAACGCTGGAAATGCCACGTCCGAGACCTCAGTCTGGAGCTGCCAAACGTGATTTTCATTCTTTGCATTTTTTTTTCCACTGTTTTCTCGTTCATGTAATAAAAATGCTGCCTGTTCGTCACAGCGCTTGCGGAAGGAGCAGTTCCCTCTGAGCTAGGAGCTCCTGCCTGTTCTTTCTGCAGCCGGCCCTCTCTGTCCGTACATAGAATCATAGTTAGGGTTGGAAAGGACCTTAAGATCATCCAGTTCCACCCCCCTGCAGTGGGCAGGGGCACCTCCCACTAAACCGTGCCACCCAAGGCTCTGTATGTGATTTGAAGCAGTCTGATGGTTTTGGCAGTCTAATTATAAAGGCAGGTTCAGCCTTTAACTCGCAGGTTAATTCATCTGGAGGTGGGGAAAGTTAATAGGAAGGAAAAGTGGAATGGCTAAGTGAAAATGATCAGGAAGATGAGATTCAATATCAGGCAGTCTCTTGGTGAGTATTGGAGGGCTGCATTCCTGGAAAATAAGGATGGATATCTGAGATATAGGCTTTGTTCCTTAGAGGATATGATGAAATTAGAGTTCTCCTTTTCATCCTGAATGGAACCTTTGTAGCGATCTGTTATCTTCTTGATCTTGGGACTTCACGCTACCAGGAAGTTTGGGTTATTAAGAGTGTGGGCCATTTCAGGCTTGTCCATAGGCTCCTTCTTTAATCTATTATCTTGCTTTATGTGGTAAAACCAGAAGTTGTATCTCTTAATTAGTGCAACCTAGAACTGGTTGCATGGAAAGAAAGTGGAAAGTATATGAAACTGTTTAGGCCAATTGAAGAGGATGGTATGACAGAGCTGATAGAAGGGGTGACAGCCTGGAGTAACTGATGTGCAAAGGAGCTGCTAAAGAAGGGTTCTGTATGGGAATAATGATGCTTGTGCAGGCTTTTTTGTGATGTTGGGAAGCAGGTCTGGGGCCTGGGGCTACCACAGAAGCTCTCTTCTGATTTTCCTGTGATTCATCGAGGGAAAATTCTAGGACAGGTATGGAACTAAGAGTAGCTTTTGTACCTTCCTTCATTTCCTAGTGCAGGCAACACAACAAAGCACTCAGAAATGTCTCTCAGCAAAACCTGAAATACCTTTCAACTCCTGTGCAACAGCACCAAGGGCTCTTAAAGAGATGGGTGCATGGAGAAATCCTGCAGCTCTGAACATCTCCAGGGCAGGTTTGAATAACCAAGTGTAGAGGCGTGTGTGGGAAACGTTTTGTGATGTTTACTTAGGTAGAAATATTACTTAGCAACAGCTTCCTGCGATTTTGATGTGCTGGGAATTTCTGTCACCGTGAGCTTAGTTTTATTACCTTTGTATGGGAAAGGGGTCTCGAAGCGCTCCACAGACTTCGCCAACCTCAAGGGCAAGATTGCGACACAAAAGAAATGTTTCCAGTTGCTACCACAGAAAGTGGAAATGCTCCTTTTCTTTGGAGATCTGATAAGTGCTGCCTTTCTTCTTTTCCTGGCTCTGACAAATGCCAGATGGAAGTTGACACCCGATAATCTCACTGGGGCGTCTGCTCTGAACCTTGCCAAGCGACTGCTTTATTGAGTGCATGTAGTGCTTGTGGTTGGGGCTATTGTGATGCTTGAGACATCCTAAACTAATTCACTTGAGCTTATTAAGAGTAGTTAAGAGATTTATGGTGCTTGGTCAGATGCAGCCTGGAATTGGGGGAAAAGAGGTGGAAGCAATCCCCCCATACAAATAGCTGTTTAAGATTATATTGCTTACCTTAAAAAAGCCCAACAAAACTTGGGGCTGTGAAGAAGCATCCAGTAAATCTCCACCTGCAAATCTGGAGAGGGGCTTTTTACAAGGGCCTGTAGGGACAGGCCAAGGGGAATGGCTTTAACCTGCCAGAGGGGAGATTGAGATGAGCTCTTAGGCAGAAGCTCTTCCCTGTGAGGGTGCTGAGGCACTGGCACAGGGTGCCCAGAGAAGCTGTGGCTGCCCCATCCCTGGCAGTGTTCAAGGCCAGGTTGGACACAGGGGCTTGGAGCAACCTGATGTTAGTTGTAAAATTATGCTAAATCAAATGCAGTTCTCCCGCCCCTTTGCCGGTTTAGGCAAACAAAGCAAAAGAAGCTTCATCTGCCTGTGATGGTATTGTATTCTTCCATTTTATGATGAACACACTAGACATGTTTGATGTAGAAGACTTTGAAGGGATTGTGAGCTGTTGAATCATGGAATCACAAACTGGTTTGGATTGGAAAGGACCTTAAGGTCATCCAGTTCCAACCCCCTGCCACGGGCAGGAACACCTTCCACTGGAGCAGCTTGCTTCAAGCCCTGTGTCCAGCCTGGCCTTGAACACTGCCAGGGATGGGGCAGCCACAGCTTCTCTGGGCACCCTGTGCCAGCGCCTCAGCACCCTCACAGGGAAGAACTTCTGCCTTGTATCTGACCTGAATCTCCCCACTTTCAGTTTGAACCCATTCCTCTTTGTCCTATCACTGCAGTCCCTGATGAATAGTCCCTTGAAGTCCATACACTGAAGTGTATCCAGTGTGTGTGAGCAGCCCAACTGAAACACGTCACTTGGCCAAGCTCTCAAACCATCTTTAGGAGGAATGGGATTTGACAGGGATTGCTTCTGTAAATAAATGTTGTAGTTAAAAAAAGCCACAAAAAAGGGCAAAGAGCCCCAGGTGTGACCAATGCAAAGACTGTTTCCATCTGAAAGGGTAAGGATTTCAGGACCTTTTGATTAATGACAGAGCTGGTGAATAAACCCACTGTGTACTGGAGGAAGCAGCACTAACCCTTCCTCAGCGTGTAACAATAGCTGGTTGCAAGTTCAATGGTCATGCTTCCCAATTGTATCCTATAATTGTGTGCAAGTTCCTATTGGAGGGATGTGAATGAACTTGCTGGGATGATTATTAGGTCTCTTGGTTAGCTGGAAAACAAAATAAGATGTTGGATAGGGGGATTGGATGCTTGGTCCATGCCTGTAGTTATTTCAGTTGCTGCTTTGATCCAAAGTTTGTGGCACTGCCTAAGTGTACAAAGCAGCTCACCATGGCTTGGACGCTGGGATGCTGTAGATGACAACTGTGTGTGTTCATCATCTTTATCTGGGATTTTTAGCCCCTGTGTCTGGGCTGACGTGGTTGGAGAGTCATCAGCATTGCTTTTATTTTGGCTTGTGACATTTAAAACAAACAGAGAATTAACTTTGGCTCTGCGTGGTGCTTGAATGTTGGCCGAGTGTGTTGTTTTCACATGGAGAGTCTGGCTTCCTTGTGAATCTGGGTTTGAACAGGAACTGAATGAGCAGGGCAGGATGCTCGGCACCTGTTGATGTCCAAGAAGTTTCCTGATGTGAAATTTCCTTCTCCCTTCTTCAAAACAGGGTCAGAATTGCTACAGAGGAAGAGGACACAGGCAGGGAGGAGGATGCTCTGTACTAAGTTGCTTCTAGCTCAGTATCCTCAGTGTGAAATGCTTCACTTGAGAATGTGCTTTCTTGTGTACCTGATCAGAGGCTGCCTCTTGGGCATCTTGGGAGGTTGGAAGCTCTGAGGAAGGAGGTGCTTTGATGGAAATTCCCCCCCCCCAAAGAGTTGCAGTGAATGTCCATCTTGAATGGCACTCAGCAGAATGCTGGGATTCGTGTTCTTCCTGCTTTTAAGGAACTCAGGGTGTGTGTTGTTTCCCCAGCATCGCTTAGGTGCACTCTAGGAGAATAAGTGTATCCTGGGCTGCATCAAAAGGAGTGTGACCAGCAGCGCGAGGGAGGTGATCCTGCCCCTTTACTCTGCTCTTGTGAGACCTCACTTGGAGTATTGTGTGCAGTTCTGGTGTCCTCAACATAAAAAGGACATGGAACTGTTAGAACAAGTGCAGAGGAGGCCACGAGGATGATCAGGGGACTGGAGCACCTCTCGTATGAAGATAGGCTGAGAAAATTGGGGCTGTTCAGCCTGGAGAAGAGAAGGCTGCGTGGAGACCTCATAGCAGCCTTCCAGTACCTGAAGGGGCCTATAGGGATGCTGGGGAGGGACTCTTCATGAGGGACTGTAGTGAGAGGATAAGGGGTAATGGGTTTAAACTTAAACAGGGGAAGTTTAGATTGGATATGAGGAAGAAATTCTTTACTGTGAGGGTGGTGAGGCCCTGGAATGGGTTGCCCAGGGAAGTTGTGAATGCTTCATCCCTGGTGGCGTTCAAGGTGGGGTTGGACATAGCCTTGATGGCATGGTTTAGTGGGAGGTGTCCCTGCCCATGGCAGGGGGGTTGGAACTGGATGATCTTGAGGTCCTTTCCAACCCTAACTATTCTATGATTCTATGATTCTGTGAAGTGTGATTTTCATCTTGTGCATCAGGTTAGAGGTGCTCTTTTTCCATGGTGTCAAGAAATACCGCTCTGCTTTTGCTGTAAACCAGGCAGTTTCAGCTCTCACAGTGTAGTCACTAAAGCTCTGGCAGGTGCTGGAGAGTTGGCCTGTTAAGTATTATGACCGTTGTTCATATGCAGGCTGATGAGGGTGACAGCTATTTAGCATGTTTGTCCTGTGAGGACCACAGTTTGCAAGGTCTCAGGAGCTGGGGAAGGGAGAGTTCATTCACCTGTTCATAGAACCACTCCAATCTTTCATTTTCTGTGTGTTTTGAAGGCTTCTGGAGGTGTGCACGTTTTACTGCTGGTCACTGTAGGATTGCTGCTGCTGTGTGGCCATGCTAGGATTTCAGGGCCCTGACATGATGAGCTGAGCTTGAGCTCAAGTTCCAGGGAGGACTGATGCTTTGTAAGTCAGTGCAGAGAGTTAAGGCAACTTAGGTAGCAAACTTGTCAGAGATGAGAGAAGATAGCTGCAGGCTGAACAGCAGTAACTGCTAAGGTCACTGGCTTTCTGGTTCATCATGCTCCTGACCCCTAAGCCTGATTCCTCTTTCGGTGTTCATTACAAAGTGAATTGTCCGGGGCAGGGAGGCAGGAGGTTGGTGTCAATTCGTTCATCAAAATAAAGCCTGCTGGACTGCAAGACCGTAAGGAAGGGAAGGTTTATAGGGCAAGGGAACAGGCATGGCTTGGAGTTGTGTAGCCATGATTTCCAGCTCTATTTTGTATGTTTTCTCTGGTTTTGTAACTGGGGGGATTTGATTATATTAGCACAGAGCATTCCTGCAACGTAAGGCTTTAATACGTGCAGGCAGGGGCAGCAGTTGCAGCATGGCAAGGGAGAGCTTGGGCTCTATGCGGTGTTTCGGAGGTGCAGGAACAGACGCCCCTTTCCTGCCAAGAGGAAAGACTGGAGTGCAGAGATGTAAATTCCTTGGGGGGCAAAACTGCAAAGAGTTTACATGACACGAAATGGGGTTGCCTGTCTGCTGGCTGACTTCTCCCTGTCAATGTGAAGACTGCCAAGTCTGATGCTGTGTGCTAAAGAGAAGGATTATTTGGTGGCTGTGGGAAAGCTGCTGAACTTGGCAGCCTTGCTTTGGATAATGTGAGTGAGATGCCATTAGCTACTGAGTTATCTGTGCTAAAATACCTCAGAATGAGGTTCTACTAAGCAACCTGTAGCTGTTGTGTTGAACTAAGCGTCTGGCAGTCTCTCACACAAACTTCAGACTGTCATATCAGCAACTTTCTGTGATTGAGAAGGTACGTAAAGAGTGCTTGTGCTTGACTGTGGGCTTGAACCATGCTGCACTGTTAAAGGCACAATTAGAAGATCTTAGGAATGCTGCAGGAAGCTTTACCAGTGTATTGGGTTTCCTGGGACTAAAACACGTGCAATTCCGCAGCCATCGTGGGATAACTAAGCATTTTTCTGTTACCACTTTAAGCTTCATCAGGCATCTGCGCTGTATGACCACACTGCAAGGGTTTTAATACTTCATGAGCAATGAAAGTAGTCATTAAAATGTGAGTATTGGACAGATGTTCTTTCCTGCAAAGACAAACCGGTTCCATTCCACTGATAGTGAGAACTTAACAGCAGGACCTGTTTTTTCTGGTCTTGTCTTTTCTGAATGGCACCTTTCTGAAGTGAGGCTGATTGCACTGCATGTGTTTACACAGCGTCAGTTGGGGATGAATGAGTCCAAGAGTTCCCTTGTGAGTACCCCTCAGAAGCTCCCAAAAGCTGGAAAGGAAATGGAGCTCCTCAGTGTGATGTCTGACTGTCTGAAGTCTCACCCAGTGAAGCCTTAACGTGGCTTAAAGGAATAAGGCTTTTGTTTTAGAACTGTATTTGAAGCAAAGGCTTGAAAGCTCAATAAACTGTTTCTCTGATCATTCAGTTCTGTGGGGTTTAGACCTGGGGAATCTGCACGCTCCATGTTTCTGGCAGAAGGGCAAGTGTGACGTGCAGTAGCAGTCTTACCTGGGGACTTAATGAAGAGGCATTTGTGTGGAAACCACTGGTCTATCAGAAACAACTTCTCACCCCATCGGTGATTATTAAATGAGAAAAGAAATGCCATGTGTAGATTACCTTTTCCTTAGGCTTCTCTTCCACACTCCAATAATCTTGTCTCCAGGCCTGCTGAAATAATGTGTGTGGTGGTTGGCTGCTCTTTCAGTGCTTCGAGTTTCTAATCTGCAGAACTGGTCTGGAGATCTGTTAGAACTGGGTGTCTACATCAAGCATCAGGTTTTGTTCTGGGGAATAGAACACGTTCTCCTTCGAGCCGAAACAGTGCATGGATTTGGTGGGTGTGATAAGAAAAACGTCCTCTTGTTTTGCATGGCTCTGTTGGTGAAAGGAGGAGTTGCTGGATGACGGTTCGTGTTGATCAGCACCAGGGAAGAGTGTGTTGTTTTTCCACATGCTCTAATCTGTGATAACAAAAAGAACTCCAGATTGTGTTTTTCAAACACACTTTAGGTCTCTCTCTGCTCGGATTTGCCAGTGACTCTCCACTGCGGTGATACATCCATCCACCCAGAGCCTAATTTGAAGTGGCACGGTTTCAAATATGAGCCTTGTTTTGATACTGAGGGAGGCTGAGCAGGACTCAGCAATAAACTGTCAAGTGTCTTGCTTCATAGCAAGTATTCTGCAGAGGATCGTGTGCTGGATGTGGACATGAGATACCACCGACCTCTTCTTAGCACTGCCCTTGGCCTCTTGGGTGGTTCGGTGCCCCTCTCTGTGCCTCGGTGGTTGTCTGTAACATGGAGTGACCTGCTGGTGAGCTGGACTTCAAGAGTATCTGAAGGGGGCCTATAGGGATGCTGGGGAGGGATTCTTCATTAGGGACTGTAGTGAGAGGACAAGGGGTAACGGGTTCAAACTGAAACAGGGGAAGTTTAGATTGGATATGAAGAAGAAACTCTTTACTGTAAGGGTGGTGAGGCACTGGAATGGGTTGCCCAGGGAAGTTGTGAATGCTCCATCCCTGGTGGTGTTCAAGGCCAGGTTGGACATAGCCTTGGGTGCCATGGTTTAGTGTGAGGTGTCCCTGCCCATGGCAGGGGGGTTGGAACTGGATGATCTTAAGGTCCTTTCCAACCCTGACTGTTCTGTGATGCGATGATAAACTTCAGATAGCGAGTGCAGGAAGTGCCTTGAGGCAGCATTTAACTTTAAGGTGGGTTTAGACAAACAACTGTCAGTAATGCCTTGGATAAAGTATTTGCCCTGGCTTCGGGCAGGCAGCATCTCAGACTTCTTCAGCTCCTCTCCAGGTGAAGGTTGGTTTCAATAACAACAGCTCTGTTCTGAGGTTCGAAACTCCTGTAGCTGGCTGAAGATAAAGACTCTTTGTCCCTGGAGAAACCGATACAGCTTCAGGTATCTGGTGGAGGAGAGCCCCATCTCTTTCTCCTGCTAGATAATGCCAGTTTGTGTCATTTTCATTCCCCAGAGGACTCCAGGCATTGTAAAGTTATTTCCATAAGCTACACACACACACAGTAATTACCCATTGAGGGATGGGCAGGCTCACCTGCTGTGACAGTTGGACCAGCTCTGAACAGTCTTTAATTGCTCTGGAATGGACAATGCTGATGGTGACTGGTGATTAGACCGTATCTTGCCTCCCGTGCTGATAAACATCCACACAGCTGAAGCTTTTTAGCAGCCTGTGGCACACGCCTGCACAGTCCTGTTCCGTGAGCAGATCCTGTTTCTCTCAATGGCCAAGTGTAGTTTAACAGGCGGATAATGAGACTTTTACTACCACTCTACTTCCTTATTGTCAAACAGTGACTTCAGTGATGGTTGGTTGTATTGTAAGCTCTTACCACAGCAGAGGTATGGAATCATAGAACGGTTTGGCTAGTCCAAGCCTCCTGCGTGCTGTTGTGATATGGAAACAATGGGCTCCATAATGACCAGTGCCATGAGCTGCAGCACAGATGGGAAATCAATGTGGTAGCAGAAGGATGGATGTGTCAGCCCTCTGATGAATCGTGTTGTGCACTGGCTGCTTGCATGGGACGTAAGCGCTCCATGTGCTTCCAGGTTGCCTGCTGCCAGCCCTAGGTTATGTTGGGAAGCAGGCAGCTGACCAGCAGCGCTTCTTCCAAGGGCGCTGCCTGCTTTGAGAGCCTGCTCGAGACCTGGAGTCGCCTTCCCTCTGCTGCTGTCTCCAGCAGTCAGCCTCTGCCTGGCACAGAGCAAAAGCCTTCCCCTTGGAGTGCCTGCAGCAGGACAGAGCCTGGCATTGTGATCAGAGCTGTGCCATGTCTAGGGTGGATTTGGGCAGCATGCTAAGTGACCGCGTGTTGAAACACTTTATGCATCCGGGTAACTTAGGGAAAAGAGTATAAATCTGGTTGGTAGAGCTTCATCCTCCAGAGATTTCTGTGCACAACTGGCCCTCAGGCGATACTTCACCTTTGTCTCTTCTCATCCTGTCTGGGAGGGGAGGTGGGAAGCAGGGGATCTGGAAGAAGTTGCATTCCTTCTTTCTCTCTGCTTCTTTCAGTATCTTCACCCACAAACACAAATCCCATTCCAGTATCAGTGTTTACAACTCATGACTGTGCCATGAAATCCATCCAGATTAAAATCTTAACCTCTGTCTGACATTTCTGCGTCGATCATTAGTTATCAGCTTCATCTCCTTGTGGTTAATCTTATACTTCCGCCCATTTCATTACCTCTCAGTTATGGACAGCCCACTTTCCTGTTTGCTCTTAACTTTGGTGTAGATTTGTTCTTATTTTGTGTGTCTAGATTCCATTTTATACATCTTTCCACATAACTTACTTAAAATGCAGTCTTCCTTATCCCCATTTAGCTGAACGTGTCCACTTAGTTTTCATTCTTTTGTGCCTTGTTACAACATCTTTCTCTGTGGCCTTGAGAAAAGCAATCTTATTCCTCTCTTATCTTTGCAGAAAGCAAAGGTTAGACATTCTGCCTCATGCTTTGATTGTACCGCTCCTCGTTTTCAGGACAGTTCGTAGGCAAAAGTCACAGCTTGTCTTAGACCTGTGTTTGGAAAACTCAGATGGACCTTGTTCTTAGACCATCGCACTACGTTGAAGCATTTCTGTGTATCTCCATTGCAGATACCAACTCCCATGCGTCTCTTTTATGGCTTGCCCTGATGCAGCATCTTCTCTCATTCAGCGCTAAGCCGCTGACTTCTTGTTTTGGTCAGTCCAAGCTGCTGATCACTAAGAAATGAATCGCTCTCATGAGAAGCTTGTCCCCAACACTGTGGTCACCTGGCTTGAGGGGGAGGTGGTTCCCATCCTGCTTGTTAAGAGAGCAGAGAGCTGTATTCAAGATACAGCATGAAGAGACTTTACGTGCAATGACACTTATTTTTAGGACATCTGTGGCTGCCTGGACCACTGCGCTGTGATTCTCTTGGCTCTTCTGGGATCGCATTGTGAGTGAGCAGGTTCAATGGGAGTAGGTTAAAGTGAACAGGGATGTTTGCAAGATGCTGTGCATCAGGAAGAGTAATATATAGTTAAATATTAACATGAAGCTTTCATGAGACGCCCAGGTGGCGTGTCAACCATTGAATGATAAAAACAAATCCTTAGGTTGTAACAAGGATTGAAATTTAACAAAACACAACAGCAAAACAGCACCGTCAGAGCTCCGAGTAAAGTTGTCATGGAATCATGGAATGGTTTGGATTGGGAGGGACCTTAAAGCTCATCCAGTCCCAAGCCCCTGCCACGGGCAGGGACACCTTCCACTGGAGCAGGGTGCTCCAAGCCCCTGTGTCCACCCTGGCCTTGAACACTGCCAGGGATGGGGCAGCCACAGCTTCTCTGGGCACCCTGTGCCAGCGCCTCAGCACCCTCACAGTAAAGAACTTCTGCCTAAGATCTAATTCCCCAAATTAATGATTCTGGTTGTGGTCTAAATTACAAATCATCTCTTCTGCTGTGCGGAGTCAAGTACAATACGAGCTGCCTGATGTCCAAAGTGCTTTGAAATTAACTACTCCTTCCAAATCTCCGTGTTCCGCAGAGGTTGGGTGCCCTGAACATTTCTGCCCCTTTTTACAGGGAGACAGATTTCACTTAGTGATCTTTTGCATATTACTGTCAGAATTGGCTGAAGCTTGGAAATGGCTTTATTGTGGTGGCTTCTCAAACTTCAGTTATCAGCCACTCACACTAGCACAGCCTAGGGTTAGCACCAATTTGCATGGGGGTATTACACTTAGTGATAACTGGCTGAGGATTCCAGGTCTGCCTGAAGATGTAGTGTCTGTCGGTTTGGGGGCTTGCATATTGAAGAAAGCAGAGGTTGGTGGTTGTTTCTGATCCTTTATGCTGCACTAAGCTCCTGTGTAATTTGGAGCACCAAGTACAAGGAGCAGGCTCGATCTGCTTGCCAGAGAATGGCACAACAGCAGTGTTGTAGGTACTAGGTAAAGTATTTACAGCTTCTTGTCATTATCCTTGCATGCCCTTTGTGCCACTTGTTCTCTTTTAAGAGTGCTGCTGTGTTTTCAAATCAAACTCCTTGTTTTGGTATTTTCAGCTTGATTGCCAACAGTTTAGCCAGAGTCCTGTGAGTTGTTTTCACCTGCTTGGGAATCAGCTTGACTGAAAGGTGCTAAGAGATGAAAACAGGCCTAGTCTTGGCTTTTATTGTTTTAATTCCTCGTTTTTCTTTGTCCCCTGGCTTTCATCAGAGGGAAGTGGTTTGCTCTGTAAGCTCAGTTCATGAGGGGCTTGCTGTAAACACCATGTGGGCTGCTTGAAATGCACGAAAGGAAACTGGTTCTTTGATCTATATTCTATCGGGCTAACGTTAGGCATACTTGAATGGAAGGCATCCAGTTATCCGTGTAAATAGTTGGGGTGACAGAGGACAGCAGGGCTGAAAACCTTCAAGGGAGAGAACAGAAGGATCTAGAAGGTCTCTGAAACAACAGCCTGGCCCGAAGGTCCAGTGGGAGAAGGTGAGTGACCTTCATAGCTGAGGTTTGCAGCCCAAGAAGTCCTGTCCCCACAAATAAGCATTAGTACTTGTGCTGTCTTAACTAACTCTATCCACGAGGTGAGCCATCACGTCTGAAGTTACGCAGGGTTTTGTAGCCTGGGTACAGGTACTGTGCTGTGTCCTTGGTGCGGAGCAGCTCGTTTGCAAAGGTTGTAACTTCTTAGGAAGATTAAGAGCAAGTGACCAAAGGCATTGAGGATCTGTTGCAGTTGATGACTTCCTCCAGGCTTCATCCTGCTAAGATGACTTAGATATAAATATTTCTTGTATATTATGTAAGTAAAAGTGTGTGTATCTATAGGTATGTATGCCTATGAGTTCCTCTTAGTGAGTTTTGTGTATTCCTTGGCATAATTCACATACGAATTTCTCTTACTGAATTTCTCTGTTTCCAGAGAAATACTCCACCAACAGTTGTAGTGCAGAGAATAATAGATTACTCCACACTCTTAACAGCAGAAGGTTGGCATGGAAAAGACTGTTTCTAGAGAGATCTCCCTTTATCCACTCTTTCCTTCTACCAACAACAGAGCTGAAACTTCTCTCCCTATCTCCATTCAACAACTTCTTTCACAGACCTCCATATCCTCCATTATCATGACTGGACAAGGTGGCATGTGCCTCCAAACGCTTTTATCTTCTCTGAACTCACGTTTGCTCATCCTAACAAGCCCCCACAGCAGTCCCAGCATCTCCATAGGGTTTAGCTGTGGTGGCTGGTCTTGGCTGGGAGGATGCCTTGCGGGAAGCAGCAGGGTTTGCAAATGGCACCGATCCTGTTTCGGAATGTTTGAGACGTTCCCTGTAGCTCCACATGAGCACGTAACTTGTGAGAGGGTTGGGAGGTGCAACAATAGATAAGAGTTGTAGCGCTGTCCTGAGAAATGTCAATGGGAAGAGCTTCCTTTACGTTTCAGTAAGTGTGTTGTTTTTGGAAGTTACTGTCTATGGGAAGGGAGGCACCTGCAGTTAATTTTATCTGTTCCTGTGTAAATACAGACCTCCTGATGTTCCCAGCTCACAGTTCAGTGGGGTCATGGCATTATGTACTGTAATATCTTACTTTATAAATAACACTTTAATTTTAGTGCTGATTGTAAAACCTTGGATTTATTTGGCACTTGCTCCTTCCTGACTTGGTGCTAAGAACTGAAATCCTGTGTGTGGGTCACAGCGTTTGAATTGACGCATTTTGGGAGGGTTGTTCCTTGGATGCCTTTGGCACTGGGGGAAAGAGGGGGATGGATGTTGTTGGAGCAGTTGAGCGCTGTGAATAAGTGGCAGAAAATTTGCTTGAACATCTTGTGATGTCTCCTGGATTTTGCTTGAGAACCACAGCCAGTGTCGGGCATTGCTGGCGGTCAAGTTGTGGAAGCGTGTTAACCTCTTGGGTTTTTGCTCTCTTCCACTTTCTCCCTTTGAAGGTTCAGAAAGGTCTGGGAGAGCTGCTGTTGTTACTCACTGAGGTGATGAAAAGTCCTTGTGCTTTTACAGTCCAATGGACCTCTGTAACCATGTTCTTCCCAGCCACATCACTGCCCTTGTAGCACTCTGGGAGCAGTTTGCTCTGCGCAGCCCAAGAGCTGCCGCTGCTGGGGTTTAGGGTTTAGGTTTCTGTCTCTTTGGTCTTGGTGACATGAAGGAGTAATTGAAGGACATAAGCCACAGTGCAGAGGGGCTGGCAGGGCTCTTTTTCTTGCAGTCTACCCGCACTGCTATGGAGCTCTAGATTTATAACCTAGTCTTCACTGGACAGAGTTTTGTTTCATTTTTAGTAGCTCTTTCAACCTTATACTAAGAGAAGGCTGCGTGGAGACCTCAGAGCAGCCTTCCAGTATCTGAAGGGGGCCTATAGGGATGCTGGGGAGGGACTCTTCATGAGGGACTGTAGTGAGAGGACAAGGGGTGATGGGTTCAAACTGGAACAGGGGAAGTTTAGATTGGATGTAAGGAGGACGTGCTTTACTGTAAGGGTGGTGAGGCACTGGAATGGGTTGCCCAGGGAAGTTGTGAATGCTCCATCGCTGGCAGTGTTCAAGGCCGCATTGGACAGAGCCTTGGGTGTCATGGTTTAGTGTGAGGTGTCCCTGCCCATGGCAGGGGTTGGAACTGGATGATCTTAAGGTCCTTTCCAACCCTGACTATTCTATGATTCTATGATTCTACACAAGTGCCCTCGGATCAGGTGTCACCTTGATGTCTTCAGGTCATATAAATGCTCACAAGAAAATAATGATCATGAGTAAAATAAAGTTGTTTTACAGGTAAAAACTGTGTTGTGGGATTCTGTAACGAACGCTTAATGACTTGCTGAATTTGGCATCTTCTGGACAGGAAGAGTTAATCTTGAGTAGTGATCAAGTAAAAAATGCTATGTACATAGAACATGATTCAATACCTCATTTTATAAGCAGGTAAGATCCATGTGGACTTCATAGCAGCGATGCCACTCGACCCTTGCCGAAGTTGAGGAAACAAGCCCAACCTCTGTAGTGCTAAATTAAGATCCCGCGCTTGCAACACACACTCGGAGGAGTTACTGCCGGGGGTGATTAGTCCTTGCGTTTCCTTTTTTAATAGCTCGTTGGTTTTGGTTCTGTTCAGAACCACGCGGTCCCTTCTCCACAGAGGTCATTGTTGTGAGTGTCCAGTTAGGAAATGAAGGTACAGTTCCCGCTGCAGCTGTAACTCAAGTATGATTATTGTATGTATGTGTGTGCAAGGCTATTCATGGATGAATTTATGTTGCAGCCGTTTACAGTAAGGGGGGGGGAAAAAGCCCCTCAGGGAAATGCAAAGCTCTGCGATAGTGTTTCTGTGGGACTCTGGCTTTGAATTATACGCGCATCATATAACATTACACTAACCTAAGCTCTGGCATTGAGCGATACGTCTCGCGGCCAAAACAAGCCATTTTAAGCTGTGTCAATGCTCGGTTCATACTGGCTTCCTCCTCCGTTTTTCTCCTGGTTATAAATATAGCTCAGGAGTTAAAGCACTCGCTGTGAGGGTAAACCCTGCAATAGCCAGTTACATTGCATTGGCATGGTGAGTTTTGTGGCACCGTGGGCTCCCAGTGGGAGGTGAGGGCTTGTCTGGGGAGCTGGCAAGGGGTTAAGGAGTGTTTGCCTTGTGCAGATAGCTGAGCGGTTGGATGCCTCCCTGTGCAGGCAGCAAATGCATTGGCTGAGGTTGAGGGCGGTTCTCCTGCCGCAGATGTTTTCTGTCCTGGACTTCGTTGGATCTGGAGCCTCCTAATTGCCTTGTCTGTAATGGAAATAACAGCTTGTGTAATTCAGGAAAAGGGACCCGGTGGTGCAAGGCGAGTTTGCTCTGTGCCACTGGCTCGCTCAGGGTATGGCTGGTGGCCCTGGTTGGCCAAGAGGACGCGCGGTAGCCAGGGCTGCCTCTGCTGACCCACGTTTGCATGGATGGGGCTTGTGATTGCAAGGTGGAAACATCACTTTAATTCATGACAGATCAGTCCCGAAACCACGTGGGCTCATCTGTCTGTACAGAGACATATATGCGGTATCTTATGTTCATACATATAGCTTAGAATTTCTTCTTAATGAGTTGTTTACCTCTCATTGTACCCAAAGCACCGTCCGTTTGAACACTGAATTCAGCTCACCCAGGACATTGCTATTTAGACCCATCCTATGGCAGAGGATCTCAAAAGAGCAGCCAAACTTAACCCTGGGTGATTTTTATCCCTTTATTTTTCTCTTTTCCTGACAATTCCCTGCTATTGTTTTATTCGCAGAGAGCAAGAAACAAAACCGGACACAAATGGTTTTATCCACACTTCAGTATGCAAAGTG
Source organism: Amazona ochrocephala (assembly GCA_039720435.1). Lineage (NCBI taxonomy): Eukaryota > Metazoa > Chordata > Aves > Psittaciformes > Psittacidae > Amazona > Amazona ochrocephala. The sequence goes on from CM077885.1 coordinate 30,955,534, forward strand.
TTTATTAACTGAACAGCCCAACGCTTGATTGACTTGCCTGTGAAACGCGGATCTCCTGGTTACCCGTGTTGGCTCATATGTTTACAGTATCAGTGTGTTTGTTTCCACCTGAAGCACAGGGAAGTGGTGAAACGATTGGAGCGATCCCGAGAGGTGGAAATGCCTTTGCACTGACTCTGCTGCCTTTTGTCCCCCCCAGCTGGGCCTCAGCAGCATGAAGAAATGTCAGTTTGAATCTATAATCAGAAAGGTTTGTAAAATGCATTGTTTCTTAAGTCTTTGGAGCCGCTCTAGCTAGCTAGTTAAATATTTATTCACCCCTGGAACAACAGCTTTGAACCTCTTGTTTATCCCCCAGCCAGGGCAGGTCGGTTGAGCATTCTGCTCTTTGTCGTCTTTGGGACAGGGGTTTTGGAAGTCCCATTCTTAAAGATCTGGTGAAGAGGTTTTGTGGCCACCATGAGCAGCTTTGCCCTGGTGCTGAAACACTGCAGCAGCTTCTGTGGTACAGTGTGATGGCTTCTGCCCCCACCCCAAAATAGCTGTTCCCTTGATTCTAATGAGGATTTAGGGAGTTGCATTTGGACTTCCTCCTCTTCTATGAGGAATACAGAGAGCCGACTTCTTTCCCTGGGCCAGGGTGGAGGCACTGTGTTGTCCCAAAGTTCCACAGCATTAACCAGAGGCTGGGGCTGTATGGATGCTGTGTCTGAGCACATCCTGTGCATCCTCAGTGAGTGCCAGACCACGCCACAGCTCCCTAAAGTGCCATCTCGTTGTGAAGAGGTGAATCTGCGTGAGCTGATGGCAGTTACTGGAGTCCGCAGACCTCAATGATGATGGGGTCATGAGGTGCACTTGGTCAGCACAAACCTGTTCAGTGTTTTCCTGCAGTGAAAGCGTAATGTGGCAGAAAAACAAACCCCAAACCCCCCATCTGACCCATCCAGAGTCACATAACATGGATGCTGTAGTAATAGTCTTAAGAAGCAGTAGTGGAGATGCAGTGGAGGGGTTTCTACATGACTTTCAGGTGCTTTCTAGCATGCATATGGTGATAATGTCAAGACGACATCGATTCAGGAGCATATGTAATGGGGATTTGCGCAAAGTAATGATTGACAGTTTCTGGTCTCTAGGGCTTAATGGAAAAAAGATTGCCTTGGCTGCTTTGCTCGCTTCAGAGCTGTCTTTTAGACATCAAAAGCTCGTAGAACAGGAAAGAGGAACGTTAAGAGCAGTTTAAAAATAGTTTAATTGTGTCTTCTGAAAACCTTTAGAGTTGAGAGCTTCAACAGTTTCTGCCCTGTGAATATTTGCAGCTGAGTTCAAGATGTGTAAATAACCACAGGACTTTGAAGATCAGTTTCCATAACAAATTCAGAGAAATAATCGTGTGGCATAATGTGAAATAGGTGCCATAGAATCATAGAATGGTTTGGGTTAGAAAGGACCTCAAGATCATCTGGTTCCACCCCCCTGCCATGGGCAGGGATGCCTCACACCAGACCGCATCGCGCATGTGCTAGGGAGCGCTTTGCATGAGGACCGACCTTCCCACATTGTCTGCTCCATGTCTCCTTGAGAATCAGATGTTGTCTTTTAACAGCAACTCTGTCATTCTTCAGCATGAAACGGAGCCGGGAAAACACCCTTTTGGAGGGAGCGCAGATGATGAGCACTGGCTTGTGCTGCCAGCGCTCCCCCTCCAGCTTGCACAAGCCATTCCCCCATGTGTTTGTGGACCATTTGACTTCCCAGCTGGGTGCTGCCCCACTGCAGGGGACTAGCGAGTGTAGAAGTCATCCCTGTGAGGCATCAGGATGTCAGCGCCCACTGAGCACGCATGGGGAAGTGTGTGAGAAACAGCCCAGGCTTTTTCCCCACCCATAAACCTTGATATTTGAGACTGGAATTAATGAGTTTGATAGTGCTTTGGCCTAAATTCTGGAATTCTCTGTCTTGTGTTTTTCTGTTGCCAGTATTTCCAATAAACTGCAGCCGGGACATCTGTTGCAGGCTTGTGCTCCATCTGTGAGCTGGTAAAGAACGTATAACCATGCCTTTAAAGCGAGCTTCTCCTTTTATACTTCATCTGATCGGGTGCTTCCATTTGGGGGTTGCGTTTCCGTCAGTGTTTGTGAGAGGCTCACAAAATCAGACCTATTGCTAGAAAAGGGCAAAAGGGTGGTCAGCATGAAGGAAAATGAATGTGAAATACACTCCTGTGTTTGTTGTTCTTGGATGAATCCTGAGAGATGCAGAGGGAAAATGCCTGCAGTGAATGGCTGATGTGGAAGCAGGGAGATCCTTGGGGTTAAATTGACCTTGTGATAGAATTTCAGCCTTACCCATTTCGTATTTCTTCAAAGGATTTATCAGGCTGGAACAAAGCAGAGGTTGCTCATCTTTACTGTCCCACCTACTGCAGCTACTGCTGCTTATTCCAAGAATGGCATTAACCACTTTAACACACTTAATTCTGCAGTCCTTTAACATGGGGTGAAGCGTGGTGGAAGGGGATTTTGAGCAGATGATGTTAATTCAGCGTGGAGGTACTTGGTCTGGGCAACACTGGTGACAGGAGGACTTCCCTCTGTCTTCCTTCACTGAGGGCACTTGAGCAGGACCTCAGAAGCTGTTCAGCTGTGCCCTCAGACAAAACCCTCCTGCGTGGTGAGAAGGATGTAATGTCTTGCTCTGTGTCTTGGCCGTTCATAGCTGTAGCCCAAAGGCTGTATGACACCACGTGGATAAATCAGGCCTGTGTCCCCCATCCTTCACCTGAAGTTCTTCCTCCTGCTCTTTAAATGGCTCCATCAAAGCGGTAACTTGGCTTTGGTGCTTGCTGTTGTAGTGGTGATCTCAGCCTTATTGTATCTTTCCTGACTTGAAGTCCTGTGGCATGTAATGGATTGTGCAATTGGATTTGTTTGGTTCAGCCTCATTTGAACCATTCAGGCTGAGTGTGAAGGTGCTGAGCAGTGGAGGAGCAGGACTGTCCTTCCCTTCAGAGCTGCTCTGGGTTTGCTCAACCTCCTCTCTGGCTCCTTGCTCAGCGTTAGTCATGGTGTTTGCTCTGAGCTATGCTGCCACTTGGTTTCCATTTCAAAGCCCAAACCGCTCATTAAAAGTATTGTGAGGCACTAAGTAATGGGTAATTAAAAAGTAAACCATAAAAACCTCAAGCACTAACACTTGTGGGTGCCATTCTTTTTGAGCTTGATGGGAGAGTCACCAAAGAGCTTGTGTTGGGTTGCCAGGGCAGCAGGTTTCCTCTGGGGAAACCGGTGGCAGGTTGATAGGCGACAGGAAGCAGATCCTGATAGAGCTGAAGAAGTATTGTTGGACACGCATTATTTGCAGCATTGTTGTGGGAAACATAGTTTCTTAATCTAAGAAACTAGAATCTTGTGTCTGAAACTGGCTATCCCAGTCTGGGAAGCTCTCCTTGTAGAGACTCATTGCTTCTGGGCTTCAGATTCAAGGTTGGAGTCACCAGAGCTCTCCCGGGAGCCTTGTAGGACTGGACTCAGAGAAGAGGAAAACTCAGTTTCCTCTCTTTGAAGACGAACATTAATGGATTGTGAGGGTGAATGATAACACTTCCAAAATGTCATTAAAACTTGGAACTGACACTGAGAAGTGGAGATGAGGCAGAGGCCTGCACTTCACGGATGCCTCTTTGAAAAGCAGGCTGCCGAGCTAAGCAGGATGAAGTATCATTGCCTCTAAGCCTTCCTGGCCATCACCGGGTTGTCCTGCGATGTTCATTTCCTTCCCTCTTTCCGCAGTTTGTCCACCCGCCTGCAAGTCGCAGGGCTGCACCTCCGATGGTCAGTGCTGCCACAGCGAGTGCCTTGGGGACTGCACGGAGCCCAACGACCCTGAGAAATGCGTGGCTTGCCGCAACTTCTACCTGGAAGGCAGATGTGTGGACACGTGCCCCCCCGGTTACTATCGCTTTGAGGGGTGGCGCTGTGTGACCTTCAGCTTCTGCCAGGAGCTGCACAACAAGTGCAAGAATGCCCGGGAGTCGGGCTGTCACGTTATCCACAACAATGAATGCGTTCACGAATGCCCATCAGGGTACATCATGAATTCCAGCAAGTAAGTACAAGTGTCTGCAGGTAAGGAAACCAGGCTGTCATTTCTGGACTGTGCTTTCCTCTCTCTTGGACGCAGGGCGTGTGTTCTCTGTCAAAACCAAGAGAGGTTTCTGGCCTTGGAGAGTCTCTGATGATTACCTGGTCTACTTTAATATGATTTGTAAACTAATGCCTTGCTAATTCAAGCCATTAAAAGCAGACAGGTCTACCTACCATGTGCCAGTAGCTTATTCTTTCTCTAGCTTCCCTTGGTTCCTCTCAAGTGTGCAGAAAGGGAGATGAGAGACAGGACAAGCAAGAGGAGCATCCTCAAGTTGGAAGGGTCTTTCTGTAATCGAGTGGGACGAGGGAGATGGGCAACAGAGAGGCTTTAGTAGCCGTGCTCCCCTTCCCCTCCAAAGCTGACCTCATACCAGAGAGCCTTGCTGTTAAGCAGAATAGGGAGAAGTCGTGTCTAATGAAAAGACCATAGCATGTTTGAGTGGGTCATTCTCAGAATATCTAGCTCTCATCCCTGTAATTACTTTCACTGAGAAGGTTCAAGCTGTGCCAGACATAAATGGACAATGTAACAAACAAGTGTAGCGCAAATCAAAGCAGGGAACAGCCATTCTGCCTATTCCCAGGGTTTTCGAGGAAGGAATTAAATAATTTATGTGGCTGAGCTGTTTATCACTGAAAACCTTTCTGTTTGTCCCACAGTAACATTATATATGGTGATGAGTCAGATTTCCTATGAATATTGGTAGCTTTGTGCTCCCATGTGTTTGCTCCTGCCGTAATAGTTTCAGGGAATTCACGCTAACAGGACTTTTTATTCTGGTTCCTGTTTTGCTTTCCAAAGAATGATTTAGCAGCCCACAAAGTAGATCTGCTGCTTGTGTAACAGCACCCATCGCCTCCCTCCTATGTTTGTTCCAGGCTGCTGTCCGTAGGACCTCACAACTGTGCTCCGTGCTTTTCCTTGAGCATCTATGTCTCTGAACTAGTTGGGAACACGTTCTTGTGGTGGTTTGACCAGGGCAAGCAGTCATCTTGCTGCTATTTAAGAAGCATTTCCCCAGAGCACAAAGTACATGCTTGCTTGCCTTTTTTTCAAGTAACTTTATGTACGGTCCTTAATCAGAGGATTCCCAGATGAATGGGCAGCTCCGCTCATCAATTGTATGTTTGGTTCATGACCATCTTGGGATGGAGACTGGGCCTGGGTTTCTTGATTTTGAAAGCCCTGGTGTGTATAGCACTGAGCAGCGTTGTGGCAGATGGTCCATTCAAAATGATCAATATCACTTCATTCTGGTTTCTGTTACATAGGAAGGGACAAAGTGCTAATGTTTGAAACATGGAAGTGGTAGTTTAAAGAATTACCAGCACTTCTTTGGAGTTCCTCAGAGCTGCGTGCTGCTCACTGCAAGTGAATCCCATGGCCAATTGTTAGGACACTGTTGCTTTGAATTGATTACTCTGCTTTTGTGAATCGCTGGGGACACCCTGGGTGATATTCTGCATCACATCTGCATTCCGGGCTCTCTTGTTTTGCAGCTTGCACTGCACCCCCTGCGCAGGGCCCTGCCCAAAGGTTTGTGACTATGGCAAGGAGAAGACGATCGATTCGGTGACATCGGCCCAGGAGCTCCGCGGCTGCACAGTTGTTAATGGAAGCTTAGTAATAAATATCCGTGGAGGAAGTAAGTTCTGCAGAAGTAAGGGATTAGGCAGGACCAGATGTCGGAGCAGTGAAAATCGTAGAGTCATAGAACAGTCAGGGTTGGAAAGGACCTTAAGATCATCCAGTTCCAACCCCTCTGCCATGGGCAGGGACACCTCACACTGAACCATGGCACCCAAGGCTTTGTCCAACCTGGCCTTGAACACCGCCAGGGATGGAGCATTCACAGCTTCCCTGTGCAACCCATTCCAGTGCCTCACCACCCTTACAGTAAAGAACCTCTTCCTTATATCCAGTCTAAACTTCCCATGTTTAAGTTTGAACCCGAGCCTGGGTACTTTCCTTTTGCGTTGACCACTTTGGATTTTAACATGAATCAGAGAAATACCCACAAAGCGAAAGCTTTTGTGATGTTCCTTTGGGGGTTTTTTGCTAACTCATTTTTGTAAGGTCTTATGAAATAACGTGCAGCGGTTCTATTTAATATGTTTGGGCTTTGTGTCAGTGTTTGTGAGATCAGAAAACTAAACCCAATGTTTTCCTCTCCGTAGATAACATAGCAGCTGAGCTAGAAGCGAATCTTGGCTTGATAGAAGAAATCTCAGGTTACCTAAAAATTCGCCGGTCTTATGCCTTGGTTTCTCTTTCTTTTTTCCGTAAACTCCATCTGATTAGAGGAGAAACACTAGAAGCTGGGTGAGTTCTTCAAAAGATGCCTTGTTTAATGCTTTCAGGTATAAGGAGCATCAGGGCTATCGGGGTGGTTCGTATTGGTAAACAATTCCCAAGTTATTTTTAACCATTCCTTTGCTCGTGACTCATGCCTACCAGGCAGAGTAGTTTGCCTTCCTTTATCTTTGATGTCTGCATTAGTGCATGAGGAAAATAGAGGTTTTCAATGGATCCCCTCCCAATCCTCATTTTCATTCTCTGCTTTCAGGAATTATTCATTTTACGCCTTGGATAACCAGAATCTTCGCCAGCTCTGGGACTGGAGTAAACACAACCTCACGATTGCACGAGGCAAACTCTTCTTCCATTATAATCCCAAACTGTGTCTGTCAGAAATCCACAAGATGGAGGAGATCTCTGGGACTAAGGGGCGTCAGGAAAGGAATGACATAGCCCTGAAGACGAATGGGGATCAAGCTTCATGTAAGGAAGCCTGAGAATGCAGCGAGATCTGCATCGTTTTCTTTTCCCTCTGTCTTGCTAACCTCATACTCCTCTTTCTGTCAGCCTTGCCTAGGATGTTTTTCCTGGGACCGTCCTTGCCCTTTGGTAAATCACCAGACTTGCACTTGGCCACGTGCACTGCAGCAGCACTGTCAATATGCTATGAGTAAAAGTACTTAGGGGTTCTCCATCTGCCCATGCTCCTCCCGTGCCAACTTTGGTCTTCAGAAGTTTGCTTTTTGTGTGCTCAGCTGTGAGTTTTCCAGGGTTAAGTGTATTGTGGCTTTTTGAAGAGTTTAGCACAACGTAATCTCACCCCAGGCTGGGGCTTTGCATTACTGCTGAGTACCTCATTAACAGTCAGAATCTTCATTTCCCGTGTCATGAGGCGACAGTATGCACACAGCATAAACAGTAGAGAAACAGGATTTCCACCCATCTCTGGAGCCATGGGAGGGAATTGCTATGACAACAGCCAGAGATGTTTTTCCAGCACTTGTTATGCTTCTCAGAGGTTTTTAAGCTCACAGCTTTCTTCAAGAACAACGATAAGGCAATGCCTATGTCAATGCGGCTGAGAAGCAAACACAGTGTTGCTTTATGCTCTTACTGAAGTTGTGCTGCTGAAGATGTAGTTTTGTGGACGTTTATTTTGGCAGCAATAAGTACATCCCTTCTGCACCCCAGCCCTGCTGTTTGTTCCCATTCTATGCCACACACAATCCCCTTTCCTTGTTTGTGCCGGTATAACTCTTACAGGGCTGCATGATGAACCAGATGGTAGGAGTAATCTGGTGAAAAATTGGTTGGTTTTAGCTTATGTCATCTCTCTTCTCTGCTTTATTTCCCAGCCCCACAAAGTTTTACATGCATACACAGGTTAACACTTGAGATGCTTGAGCAGGTATCACCACCAGGAACCCCAGCATTAATTGAAGTATGATTTCAGTTCCTTGCTCTTTCCCCAGCTTGCCATGCACCTTAGATCATCCTGTGGCTGCACTGTTTCTCTGTGTTTGGGGCCAGCCCTGCTCAAACAACCCCTTCCCCAGTTCTGCCCTTGTTATGCTGATGCAGTTATTTGTGAACAGACTTAAAAGGTGAAGGTGTTTTAGATGAATCAGTTTTCTGATGCGGTTTGCCACATATCAGCACATGCATCCATGCCAGGACAGCGGAGAGAAGGGAACATAATGACTTCCTACCCAAAACCTGGCAGTACTGGTGTAAACCCATACATAGAGCCATACCCTCAGGGATGTCGCAGCTCTAGCCTGGGCAGAGTGAAGGAGCTACCTGTAAAGGTCATCTCCTCCCGTGAGACTAAAAAACTCTTCCTACGTTTGGGGATGAGCCTGGATTTGGGGTTCAAACCCGGCTCTGTTGTGTGACTGTGTGCAGCTCCTAGGTTGTTCTGGCTGGTTGTTTCATTTGAAAGCAGCTGTAAGAGATGGTTGCGCTTCTCTTCGCCAGCTTTAACTCCCCTCTTGCTGAGCTGTTGTCTGTGGCCCCCCCACCTCAGACCACAGGTTGCTGCTGTGCTTGGCTTTTTGTTTGCTTTTACTTTTCAAGTTGAGCTTTCACATGGGCAACATCCTGTTTACCAAAAAAAAGCACCCTTGTTTGTTCTGGATGTGGTGCCAGTGAAGTGAACATTCATCCTCCCTTGTGTAGCTACTGCAGGGACAGCTAATCCAATCAGAGCTACACAGTTTGTCCTTCTCAGGCTGCTTGGACACACCATACCCTAATGGGTCCCTTGAGCCTCAAGACTCCATCCTCCTGCAACTGTTTGTTGTTCTTCCCTCCAGCGTGCAAAGGGACCATGCTGATCCAGGCGAGGCTGGGAGTTCATGCACTTCATTTCTGCAGCCTCTGCCTTCTGTGCAAACCTTATTACTGGGTTCAGCTGTGTAGGTTATCATGAATTTTAAATATGCTGCCTTTAGATTTCCCACTTAGTAGCACTTAGTTCAGCTGGACTACAGGGTCACCTCCATAAAATCATAGAAAACATAAAGCTGGCAGGGACCTTAGGAGAGCATCAGCTCAAACCCCTGGATAAAGTCAGAAGTAGCATTGAAGTAAGACCAGGTTTTGGTGAGCAGCTCTTCTGAATGCCACCATTCTTACAGCTGCCTGTGGAGAAAATGTACTTCCAAGAGAATTAAAACTCGAATCCTTCAGTTTTTTTTAGCATGAACAAAGCTCTTGTTGCTTCTCTTTTGGTTCAGGTGAAAACGAGTTGCTGAAGTTTTCCTCCATTAGAACGTCTCATGACAAGATCCTGTTGAAGTGGGAGCCGTACTGGCCTCCAGATTTCCGTGACCTCCTGGGATTTATGCTGTTTTACAAAGAGGCGTAAGTGATCCATCGTTGAGTTACAAAATAATCGCTATGCTGGGCTTCCACAAACAGCAGTTGGCATTGAAGAGTAGATATTAAACCTGCTGGAGGCATAGCTATTTAATCTCTGTGTCTGTCTGGCTCCTACACTGCAGTTTCTGATCTTACCCTTATATTAAAGTGTTCATTGGAATTGCCGAGTTACTGAGTTGTGTGCAGCCAGAATTCCTCATGCAAGAGCAGTCCAACTATCGGTTCTTCCAACTCTTCTAGACATCCATACTCTAGCCATGTAGTTTATCATTTCCCCACTATCTCCATGGGACGTTGAGGTTTTTATTCGCTTTGAGGTGGGAATTCTTTTAGAGTTAAGTTTACCAGACTGATTTTCATAAAGCTGAAAATAATTAGCCTGGATTTAGCTATTGGGATCATCTGTGGAATGGTGGTGCTGTTAGGAGGCTGGGTTGCAAAGCTCCCTATGCTTCATTTTCAGAATACATACAATGAGTTGGTTATATTTCCTCTAAAGGGTGAGGGATTATAACTTGCAGTGATGTTTTTGAAAGTTTGAATTAGGATTTTGTTCATTTCAGGCTTTTCTTCCTTCTTCTTTTTTTTTCCTAAAGTCCATACCAAAATGTGACGGAGTTTGATGGCCAAGACGCCTGTGGATCAAATAGCTGGACAGTTGTGGATGTCGACCCACCCCCACGGTCAAATGAGCCCAAAGCCCAGGCCCAGCCAGGTTGGCTCCTGAGGGGTTTAAAGCCATGGACACAGTATGCTGTATTTGTTAAAACCCTGGTCACCTTCTCAGATGAACGAAGAACTTACGGTGCAAAGAGTGAAATCATCTACGTGCAGACCAATGCTACTGGTCAGTATCATTAAATTAATGTTGCCTTGGAAATGAAAAATTAAAATAGACCTAAATAGTCTTCTACCTGATAGTCATGATAGAATCATAGAATAGTTGGGGTTGGAAAGGACTTTAAGATCATCCAGTTCCAACCCCCCTGCCATGGGCAGGGACACCTCCCACTAAACCATGCCATCCAAGGCTATGTCCAACCTGGCCTTGAACACCGCCAGGGATGGAGCATTCACAGCTTCCGTGGGCAACCCATTCCAGTGCCTCACCACCCTTACAGTAAAGAGTTTCTTCCTCATACCAATCTAAACTTCCCTTGTTCAAGTTTGAACCCGTTACCCCTTGTCCTATCACTACAGTCCCTCATGAAGAGTCTCTCCCAGCATCCCTGTAGTCCCATAGCCATGAAACTTTCCACTGCCATTGCAGCTCTACTGTGGTAGGAAGGTATTCCTAAACAAATGTCTGCTTCCCTGCATGGGAGATAATACCAACGTGCCCTTCTGCTGTCAGGCTCATGGGCCATGTGTAAGAGCTTGCGTGCACGCTGGTGCCTCCTCCTGCAGGACTGTTGGGTGTCAGTGGACCCACTGTGGTGAAGAGTATTTATTCCATAGAAATGGAAACTTGCCTGTGTTTGTCCCATGTTCTGTCAAGCTCTTGCAGAGCTGTGGAAGTGACCTCTCTCATTTCCCATCCTCGCAGTTCCATCAGTTCCATTAGATCCAATATCTGTTTCCAACTCTTCATCCCAAATCATTCTGAAGTGGAAGCCACCCTCAGAGCCCAATGGAAACATCACGCACTACCTGGTGTTCTGGCAGCAGCAGGCAGAAGACAATGAGCTTTATGAACTTGATTACTGCTTAAAAGGTGAGTATGTGTTTCTCTCTGAGTGGCCAAGTCAATTTTTGAAGGCATCCTGTGCCTGTTGGGGAATTATTTCGGAGCAGAGTTTCACTAAGGCCTCCCAGAATCTCACCTGCTGCTCTGTGTTACCTAAGCTGAGATGAACTGGTGTAGAACTTTGTCTACAGCAGCATCTGAGCTCCATTTCAGAAATGGCACAGTCTAGAATCAAAGGCCTGTCATAACAATAGGGAAGCTGCTCATGCCCTGCATGTGAAAGCTCAGGATGCCCAAATGTGCTGTGGATCTTGTGTACACTAGTTTGGGATCAATGTAGGATCAAACATCTCTTCTGCCGTGTCAAGCACAAGCGCTACTAGAATTGTTTTATCCACAGGATTAAAACTGCCCTCAAGGACGTGGTCTCCTCCTTTTGAATCTGAAGATCCTCAGAAGTATAATCAAAGTGAAAATGAGGATGTCAGCGGAGAATGTTGCTCCTGTCCTAAAACAGACTCCCAGATACAGAAGGAGCTGGAAGAGTCTGCTTTCCGCAAGACGTTTGAGAACTACCTTCACAATGAGGTTTTTGTCCCCAGGTACGAATATCAAACAATATATAATAAACAGAATAAACCTGGGGGTTAAGGGTAGGAAATGTAATTGAACATCAAACAAAAATTGGGCTGGACATGACCATATTGCAGGTCCCTGGGCTTGCATGAGCCTGTCTAGTCCAGCTGAACCACAGCTATCAGAACTGGGGAGAGCTGAGCACCTACAGCTGATGGTGTTACACCTTTGGAAGATCCTGGTCTTATTTCCCATCTCTGCATTCTCCTCAGCTTGGGGCTAAAGTGAGAATCTTTAACAAATAGCTATATGCCTGCAGCTCATTTAAACTTGGATGGTGCCAAAAATAGCCGGTTTTGTTCTGTCTTAAAATTCTGTGGTCTAGCTTTTCATCCAGCGGAAAAGAAAGGAAAAGAAACAGGGAAGATTCCCATGCCACAGCCTTGTCCTTTAGCGCGGTATTTGCGGTCTTCCTTGCGCTTACTCTGGGAAATACCTCCAATACCATGAGGAATGCAGCTGCTGTGGGTGGTGAATGTCCTGTTTTGAATGGCACACACAGTGTCACATTAAGTGGTGTTGAATGTCTTCACACTTCATATGCAACTTACAGAGGAAGCGCTGGGAGTCAGGTTAGAGTCTGTAACGATTTACCCTCTTCATGTCATGCATTTTGGGCTCTTAATTTATTCTCCTCTTACTGCCCTTAGCTAATAAACATGTATTTGCAGCCACTTGACAAAAGCTGCACTGAACATTTATTATGGAGCGTGCATTAGACAGTGGGTTGGTGCCTGCAGTTGTCACATGGAGACTTGCGCAGAGTCACTCCTGTTGTTATTTCTTTTATTTAGTGTTGATCAGGACAAGTTCCAGTGTGCAGAATGACACCAGGACATGTCGTATACAGAAACAGAGGAGAACCGAGACCTGTACAAAAGCCAGACCGCTTTTGATGAAGGCAAACAATTCTGACAGTCTGGTTTTCAGTTATTTGATTGATTCTTTTCTCCCAGCTGTATTGTGCAGCCAGCCCAGGATGCTTCTCAGCCAGTTTCTGGGCTGTGTATTTTAGGAAGAAACCAATCACCAGGATGTGCCACCTTGTCTGCCAGCTGAGGAAGAAATCTCCATTTCCCTAGGCTAACTAATCCTTTTAATGCAAGCGCCTTTTGCTGTTCAAAGTCAGTAGTAAAGATACCTTCCTGCTGACATGTGTCCTGCTTGTCTTTTCTGGCAGGCTCCAGACTGTCCCAGCATAAACTGGAATTAGATTTCCTGTGAATACTGTGCCTATTGCCTGCTCACAGGGCAGCCTGGCTACAGCCTGGCAACTGAACAGGATGCGTGTTTTACTTCAGGTGCTCTTATGTGGCTCCTGATAGTTTGACCTCTGTTGAGGTACTGCATGGACTCCCCTTGAGATGAGAAGCCACCTGCCAGTCACCAGGAGGAATCTCGCAGATGAGGCCAGCAGGGAATATGAGATGGCAGGGAGCAGGACAGAGCAGTTGAGAAGTCACTCACCCGATGTCTTCTCTCCTTGTTTTTCATGTGCCATTTTTCTCCTCCTGTGCTGTTCCCAGCTATCTGATCCCTAGTCTATCCAGTATCCAGTCTGTGTGAGGATCTGCCACACTCTGCCTTAGTCCAGATCTGATCTCACCTGACTTGTTGAGAGCCCCTCTGGAAACCACAGAAGCTGTTCCTTCCCATGCACACATGGTTCATTGACTACTCCAGGAGATCTTGTCACAAGTCTTATGGGTTAATTTGCTCTGGCACTGGCAAGGCAAACTAGAAGTTTCTAAATGCTTCTTGCCATACCCACCTCCACAGAGCCAGCAGGTATTTCTACACCATGTGCTTTGTCACCTCCCTTTGTAGCTGAACAAAGTGGCCATCAGAAGCTGGTGCTTCGTTTCTTCTTTCCTTTGCTATTTGCTCTTCCATTGCAACAAGTTTTGCATGGATGGGAGCAAACAGGTGATTGTCCACTGGAACAGGCTGCCAAGGGAGGTTGTGGAGTCTCCATCCTTGGAGGTATTCAGATCCTGACCAGAGGAGGTCCTAAGCAACCTGCTCTAGCTGCCCCTGCTTTAAGGGGGTCAGATTAGACAATCTCTAGGGGTATCTTCCAACCCTCAATCACTCTGTGGAAAGCATGGAATGATCTCAAAGGTAGTGGAAGCTGTGAGAGGTAGAGGGGAGCTAAATGGCTGCTATTCAGGATGTAATTTAATGTGTGCTCTCCAACATCACTACTACAGAAAAAGCAATCTCTCTCTGCTCTCTGTCTTCATCCTCTACACACACTCATGTTATTACAAATATTAGTGAGTTACACAAAGAACAAGATCCAAATCTGGTATTTCACAGGGGGAAGGTCATTGGAACTACTTAAATGGCCATAATGAAAATTGCACTGGAACAACAATGGGAAAACATCAGATGTTTTAAAATGCAGGGAATTTGGCCAGAAGGTATATGCAGGATAGATTGGATATAAGGAAGAAGTTCTTTACTGTTGGGGTGGTGAGGCACTGGAATGGGTTGCACAGGGAAGTTGTGAATGCTCCATCACTGGCGGTGTTCAAGGCCAGGTTGGGCAGAGCCTTGGTTTAGTGCGAGGTGTCCCTGCCCATGGCAAGGGGTTGGAACTGGATGATCTTAAGGTCCTTTCCAACCCTAACTATTCTATGACTCTATAATAAATATGGGAAGATTGGGGATTACAGCTTCAAAAGCTTTTCTTGCTTTCTGTTACTTGAGAAGGAAGAAGTTTTTCTTGCATTTTATTCTGTGCTGCATCAGTGCTCAAATTACTGTTTTACTTGTGAAAACCAAAATCCTCTTAAACAGGAGGAGCAGTTGAATCCACACTTTGTAAACAGAGGCCTGTAGCTTTGCTTTGACATCCAAACAAGGTTCTGCGTGACCATAAAGAATCCTTCCAGAGGAGGAAGGTGGCATGACCCAGCCCTGGGGCTCTGAACTCTGCCCCGTTGTTAGGGGACACTGTTCAGAACAGTGCAAAAGCTGAGATGAACAACAGCTCCGAAATGAGTTAATTAGTGATTAGAGAAAGAGAAAACTACAAACCGGCATGTGCTGTGCTGAACCTGCCTTTGGCATCCCACTTTTTTCATCAGGCGGATGAATGTGCCTACGTTGTTGTGTCCAACCTGATGTTTAGATGGAGGAAGTCTTCAGATCTGCTTTCCAGCTGGTTGCGTCTGCTGTTGGAGGAGGGAATGGAGCCGGGGCTTGCAGAGAAAGCCCTGATCCACGCAGCTCCCTGCTGGAGTTGGCCAATCATTTGCCTGGTTCTCGGAGGGCGGCAGTGGAAAGTTCAGTTCAGCAGCGAAGATTTGCTTCAGCAGCTTGTTACATATTTAGAGACCAGAGATGCCTCAAGTGTGGGTTCAGTTCAGGTCACTCTTTGTGCCCTTTAATAGCTGCACACACATGCACACACACAAAAGATCATCATCACCTTAAAATGCATGGTCCAGTTTTCAAATGGCATTGATTCTTTTTGTGTAACACAATAGGACTACTGATCCAGCACAGTGGTGACTTCCCGACCTGGAATTCCTCGTGGTGAATGTGTGGCAGGACATACAGTGTCAGAACGAGGAGTTTTGGCTTGGTGCTTGTTCTGTTTGTTTGTTTTTTCCCCAAGAAAATGAAATCTGTGAATAGGTCCTAATTCTGTTGGATTTACTGTTTATTTACTGACAAACTGACACTGAAGTTGGCTCCTCCCTCGGGAGCAGGGGAGTTGATGGGATCACGCTGCCAGCTCTGGTTTTACAGCTGCAGAAAACTGCTGTGCAATGATTTGAAAGGCAATGTTTGGTTAAACGAAACCTCACCACTAACACCTAATCTGAAGCTGTGAGATTTAAATGTGCCTGTCGAAAGGAACGTAATAGGTTTGATCCCTCAGGAAAAGGTTTAAGTTATCTATCTATCTATCAATCGTCTATCTATCATCTGTCTATCTATCTAGATTCAGCCTCAGGGTTCTGAATGGTAGATGTATTCCAATGAGCCATGAAACTGGTCTTATGCTTTATAAAGGCAAGTTTATGACACTTGGAGCATGTAGCACATCTGAGCTCATTGGAGTTGGTGGCTGTGGCGTGGCCTCACTCAGAGCTAGAATGTGCATAAGATGAACTCCAAAGCAGCACAGCACTGTCCAGGGCACCTATGAGGCAACGTGATCAAGTTGTGTTCAGCTGAGAGGATCTCAAACTTGAATTCTCAAGAAAAGACCTGGATTTATTTGTGAGGGGCTTTTATCCTGTATGAACTTGTGCAGGGAGAATGCATTGCAAATACAAGACTGGAATTTGAGTTTCCAGTGACACTCTGAGCTGTCTCGTTTTAACTCTTCCTTTTCAGATGAATGTGTTGACATTGACTGTCACAAATATTGTAACTTGTGTTATTCAACAGGCCATCAAGAAAGCGAAGGGACCTTGGCTCTGTGGCAAACGCCACTGTGGTGATACCCACCATCGCGTCCTCTCCCAACAATTCTGCAGCGCAGTTGGAGAACGCAGAGGAGCAGAAACCTTTTGAAAAGGTGAAGTCTAAAGAGTCTTTGGTGATCTCAGGCCTGCGGCATTTCACCGGGTACCGCATTGAGCTCCACGCCTGTAACCACGATGCGCAGGAATCCCGGTGCAGCGTTGCAGCGTATGTCAGTGCCAGGACCATGCCAGAAGGTAATTATCTTTCTGAGGTTTGCTTTGGGCTGGTGGCTGATCTCAAAATGCTGCTTCTCTTATGGGAGCCGGCTGCAGTACTGAAACATCCTGTAGGACTGGTGCTATCTGTATGTCCTGATGGGAAAGGATGATGGATGAATGATATATTTTGGTGTCTCCATCATAAGAAGGACATGCAGCTGTTGGAGTGAGTCCAGAGGGGGCCACAAGGATGATCGGGGTCTGGAGCACCTCCTGTATGAAGACAGGCTGAGAACACTGGGGCTATTCAGCCTGGAGAGGAGAAGCTGTGTGGAGACCTCATAGCAGCTTCCAGTATCTGAAGGGGCCTACAAGGGTGTGGAGAGGGACTCTTCATTAGGGGCTGCAGTGATAGGACAAGGGGTGATGGGTTCAAACTGAAACAGGGCAAGTTCAGGTTAGATATAAGGCAGAAGTTCTTCCCTCTGAGGGTGGTGGGACACTGGCACAGGGTGCCCGGAGGAGCTGTGGCTGTTGTATCCATGGCAGCATTCAAGGCCAGGTTGGACAGGGCTTGGAGCAAGCTGCTCTAGTGGAAGATGTCCCTGCCTGTGGCAGGGGCTGGAACTGGGTGGTCTTAAGGTCCTTTCCAACCCAAACCATTCTGGGATTCTATGAAGTACTGGCAGTTTTGAATGTTGCCAAAGACATAAAACTATTATTATCATGAACTTGGTTCCAGCTAAGGCTGATGACATCGTTGGTCCAGTTACGCATGAACTGGTTGAGAAAAACACCGTGCATTTGAAGTGGCAAGAACCAAAGGAGCCAAATGGTCTTATTGTACTGTATGAAGTGAATTATGGACGTCTTGGGGAGACAGAGGTGAGAACTTCTTCTTGTTCCTTAGCACAGCATGTCTGGAGAAGTAGATCCAGCTGGGAGTCCAGGACTGCTCAGTATTTAATAGCCCTCGTGCTTATGGTGTTCTGTCCTCTGTGGCTTCCTTGTGCATGAACCAAGGTGACATAAAACTTCATTAGTGAATTTATATCATCTGGAAGCCTATCTGAGGCAACACAGAGGAATGAAGGTCTGTGGTGCCAGTTTGCCAAATAAGCTTATCCAGTTTGCCAACTTTCTGCATGGAGCTTTTCCTTAGGAATTTTATTTCACGGAAGGACAGAAACCATGGGCTAAATTGAAGTTGTTTAGAGAAATGAAGAAAGCCTTGAGCAGCCAGAGCTGTGGTGGGCAGCCCTGAATGCCAGCAGCCTGTGGGCAGCAGGGCTTGCCAGCCC
Source organism: Amazona ochrocephala (assembly GCA_039720435.1). Lineage (NCBI taxonomy): Eukaryota > Metazoa > Chordata > Aves > Psittaciformes > Psittacidae > Amazona > Amazona ochrocephala. The sequence goes on from CM077885.1 coordinate 30,973,134, forward strand.
AGGTCAGGTTTCAGGGCTGAGCGTTAGGCCAGCAAATGGCACATGCTCTCTGTAATGTGAACTGCTAAACTGTAAAATGCGAATCCAGGACAAAGCACTATATTGGAACAGCCCTGAGGATGCGAAAGCTCTATTTGTGTACGTTTGCCAGACAAGGAGGCGAGGTAGAGAGCCTTGGGTGCTGTTGCAGGGCTGTGGGTCACTGCAGAGGTAGCGTTTGCAGCCTTCCTCTTCCCTCCTCCTCAGGAAGCTCACTACTGCGTGTCCCGTAAGCATTTTGCCAGTGAGCAGGGTTGTAGACTGCGTGGACTGCAGCCTGGAAACTACAGTGTCCGTATCCGAGCTACATCACTGGCTGGAAACGGCTCATGGACAGAGCCCACCTACTTTTATGTGGCCGATTACTGTGAGTTCATTTTATTGTCAGTATTTAATTCCTGATAGAAACTCAGGGTACTTTGGGAGGATGGGGGTTTAGCGAGCAGTGTACCAAGAACAGCGGGGGTCATAGAACAGTGGCTATGCATCTGCTTCCAAGAAACTGAAATGACTTACAAATGTGTGGCTTTGCTTCAGGAGGCCTCATTCTGAGCAGCCGTGTGTTCCGTATCTAAGATAGCCTCTAGTTTCCTGTTTGTTCCACTTTATTCAACATGAGGGGGTTGTAGTGAGGAAGAGGCTTGGATTTTGGACCAGTATAATAACTCCATCTCTCTCTTTCTCCCTTAGTGAATGCTCAGCCTAATATTGCTGTTATAATTGTGCCGATTATTTTTGCCATCATTATTGCTGGGATTATTGGAGCTGCTTATGTGCTTGTGAAAAAGAGGTGAGTGCAATTTTCTGTTGTTTTCACCAGAACAAGCAAAACTTCTCCCCAAAGCTTTTGTTTATTTTTTGGGAGTAAGGCTGTGTTTTCTAACTTAAATAATGGTTGCAACACATGAATTTCATTGGGGGAATGTTTTGTGCCTTTGGAAACTGGGACAGTCTGTATTTGCTGCATGCTTTGGGAATTAATCAGACTGCCTTCCAATGTGTCAAAGGCTGCAAATGTGCTGAGGAGTTTATGTCTCTTCCAGGCAAACCGAAGGACCAACTGGACCGCTCTACGCATCCTCTAACCCTGAATATCTGAGCACCAGTGATGGTGAGAACAGTGAGGGCTTTCTGCACTGACTTACTGCTTGGGTGGCCATTGAGACAGTGCAGCAATATGGGATTGGCATTGTCTTCCTGAGGTTTTCTAGTCTTACACACACAGTATCCTGTGGCGGTGCTGAACGAGGCTGCTACAGAAAGGTCTTTCAAAAGCTGGTTGCTCAATTCAGAAACGTTTCCTTCTGCTCAACAGTGTATGTCCCCGACGAATGGGAGGTTCCCCGAGACAAGATCACCCTCCTCCGAGAGCTGGGGCAGGGCTCCTTCGGGATGGTGTATGAAGGAATTGCCAAGGACATAGTGAAGGGAGAGCCGGAGACTCGAGTAGCTGTGAAAACCGTGAACGAGTCAGCCAGCCTCCGCGAGCGCATCGAGTTCCTAAATGAAGCTTCTGTGATGAAAGGCTTCAGCTGCCATCATGTGGTAAGCACCACAGGGTGCCTCGGATGATCAGCAAGTCCCATCACTAACAGTGCTTTAGTGCTTTCAGAGCCGATGTTCAGCTGTCAGAAGCAGTCGGTCTGTGGAAGCAGTCGATTTAAAAGAGCTTTCCAGGTCATGTTCCATAAAATGCATCTGCCTACATCATTTCATGTTTGCTCTGTCAAAACTTCTCAGCATGACAAGGCTTTGTAGTGCTGCTCTGAGCTCTTTTCCAGGGGTTTGCCTTTCCTACAAGCCCCCTTTTCAAGCTGGACCCTGCCTGGTGTGTTTGGACGCAACCTTGAGGGAATTCCTCACTTATTTTCCAGGTTCGCCTCCTTGGGGTGGTCTCCAAAGGGCAACCAACTCTGGTGGTCATGGAGTTAATGGCACATGGAGACCTGAAAAGTTATCTTCGTTCTCTAAGACCTGATGCTGAGGTAAAGACAAGGAGAGACCAGAGCCTGTGGTGCAACAGGGTGACTTGATTTGAGGTTTACTCCTTCTTTCTTTGTTGTAGAATAACCCTGGTCGTCCACCACCGATGCTGAGAGAAATGATCCAGATGGCTGCAGAGATCGCTGATGGCATGGCCTATCTGAATGCCAAAAAATTTGTTCATAGGGATCTCGCAGCTCGTAACTGTATGGTTGCAGAAGACTTCACTGTAAAAATAGGAGGTACGTAGTGTGTGACCAGCACACAGCACTGTGGGTCATGTTTTTGTGAAGCCCAAGACCCACGTGGCAAACACAGGTGATGTTCACTGGCTACCCCTGGAAATGCAGCAAGAACTGTATGGACTTTAGTAAGAGCATCATCTCCTTTAGAGCCAGAGCAGCTTCTCTCTTCTCAGACCTCTATCCAAAAAGTTTGCTGCCTTTCCAGCCTAAGCTGCCAAGGGTTATCTCACTGTTCTTTGCTTTCATGAGAATTATGACAAGGAAGGTGCTCAGTAGAACAAGCCAAGTGTTCATAACCCTGTCATTAGGTCAGGTGCCTTTAAAAGTCATTTATCTTCCACAAGAAGCAGTTTTCAACCCAAACCTTCTTACAAATAAGTAAATATAACATTTAAAAGTAAACCAAATCCCCACAGTGTGGTGGTTTCTGAGACCTCTTTGAGCTTAGGGCCAAGGCAGTGGAATTTCAGGGCAAGGAGACGTCTGGTTTGCTTGAAGAGGGTGACTGAAAACAGTGTTTAGAATAGGAGCTGTCACTAAAAGTTTTAACTCTGGAGCCTCTATCATGGCTCTGGAGAGGAAAAATGCAGGGAAAGGAAGATGTTTTGGATGTTGATCATGAGGTGAGAGATGACTGCAGGTTGGGCCATAGGGGGCTTGCTGGGTGTATGAAAATAGCCTGGCATGAAAGGAGGGCAGCATCCATCTGGAGATGTTGCACAGTAGAAGAGAGACGTTTAACACATCCCATTTGCTCTTCTCAGACTTTGGCATGACCAGAGATATCTACGAGACGGATTATTACCGTAAAGGAGGCAAAGGACTGCTGCCTGTGCGGTGGATGGCGCCGGAATCACTGAAGGATGGTGTTTTCACTGCTTATTCCGATGTGTGGTAAGTTGTCCCCTGCAATCTCAGATGGATTCCAGCTCAAGAGCTCACAGTTTAATACACACAGTTTAAATTGTGAGTTGCTGACTTCTTCAGACGACAGCCAAACCAAAAGCATTGTTTGGAAGCCCTCTTCTTAAAAATACAGTGGTATTCTTTTACACGTTCTCCAACAGAAGATGTTATCAATTCTAGACCTGCAGGATGTTTTATCCTCACCAGGAGCCTTCTCTCTTCCGTAGGTCATTTGGTGTTGTCCTTTGGGAAATAAGCAGTTTGGCAGAGCAGCCATACCAGGGACTCTCCAACGAGCAGGTGCTCAAGTTTGTCATGGATGGAGGATACCTGGATCAGCCGGACAACTGCCCGGAGAGGCTGTAAGTACTAAAGCAAGGGACAATCAACTAAGCTGCACTCTTTAGCTCAAGTGTGGTCCATGTGTCACCTCTTGTCCCCTTGTCTGTTGGGGAGGAACAAAACAGACTTCAGTGAGCTGAACTTCAACCAATGCCATCCTTAGTGACCCAGGAATTAAAGACCTGAACCAGCCTATTTCACCAGAAGGGAAATTAAACCAACTTGGACCTTACATTGTGAGTACAGATTCAAGAGCAGGAAATACAAAGTACAGGAAAAACTTAAAATACAAATAAGCACTGTATCAGTTGCCCAAACAAAATGTTCTTCCTCCAGTCCGGACTAGTGGGTGGCAGTTTATGTCACATGGCTACTGAGGGAGCAGCTTGTTAATCCAAGGCCTGCTGAGGTTTTCTGTAGTTCATCTCTCTATGGCACATAAATAGTCTTGAGAATTACAACCACTTTTTACCACTCGTTTTCAGAAATCCAGTGTTGGCCCATCAGGAGGGAGAGGCAGGAGAGCGCTGTGCTGGGCCAGGAGCTGATTAGCATAGAATCATGCAGTGGTTTGGGTTGGAAAGGACCTTAAGATCATCTGGTTCCAAACCCCTGCCACAGGCAGGGACATCTTCCACTAGACCACATTGTTCCAAGCCCTGTCCAGCCTGACTTTGAACACTGCCAAGGATGGAGTAGTTACAACGTCCTTTAGCAGCCTGTTCCAGTGCCTCACAATTTTCCCAGTAAAGAATTTCTTTCTTCTATCCAACCTAAATCTCTCCTCTTCAAGCTTGAACCCATTGCCCCTTGTACCTCATGTCCAAGGCCTGTTCATTTCTGTTGCAGGCTTATTGCCCCACCAAGAGCACAAGGCCAGGCTGCCTGCAGGGTTAGGGAGAACAGAGGGCACAGGTGAAGGCAGTAAAAAACACCTCGCAGAGGTTACAAACCAAAGCCAGACGTTACCATGCACCGGGGCGAAGGGTTATTATGCTTACCCAGGTGCTCCCTGAACTGCTTCTGGCAGGGGAATTAAAACAATCCCATTCCTCAGTGTTTAATCTGAGCCAGGATGTTTGTCAGAAGGGTTTAAGGAGACGCTGCTGAAGCAGCGTGCAGCAGAGAGGGAGGGAGCCGTGGCTGAAACAGGGGATGCTGATAGTGATGTGCAGGTTCTGGTAACCTCTCACCCCAGCCTGCTTCCAGAGTTAACAACAAACACGTTTTGTGAATATCCTCATGAAACCCCCCTGTCCTGGACATTTGTCTCTCATGGGCAGTAACAAACTCCACTTTGAAACTTTATTTGTACTTGTAAGTTCTTGCTCCATGGTGTCTGAGAACGTCTGACCTCTTGCTGCAGCCGTTCTTGTGGGTGGGATGTTGACAGGAGCTCTGTCCTCTGCACAGTCTCCCGTTTTCCTTGGAGTTTTTGTTATCTTTCAGGCAGAGTTAAAATTCAAATGGAATGAATTGAAAAGGTGTGACCTGGCTCTATGTGTGTGTGCACACAGAGCGCATGTGAACCGCAGCCCTGTTTCCTTTGGGAGCCAAGTTCAGAACAATTGGAGGAATTGGAAGGAATTCTTGATCTAGACAGAAATAGAGAAAAAGGAGCCCCAGGAGCAACAGGCTGATACAGAGATCCCCCTAAAGGGGCTGCAGGAAACCTGGAGAAGGCACTTTGGACAAGGGATGTAGGGACAGAACAAGGGGAATGGCTTTAACCTGCCAGAGGAGAGACTGAGATGAGCTCTTAGGCAGAAGCTCTTCCCTGTGAGGGTGCTGAGGCGCTGGCACAGGGTGCCCAGAGAAGCTGTGACTGCCCCATCCCTGGCAGTGTTCAAGGCCAGGTTGGACAGGGCTTGGAGCAAGCTGCTCCAGTGGAAGGTGTCCCACAGGCAGGGGGTGGGGACTGGATGAGCTTTAAGGTCCCTTCCAACCCAAACCGTGCCATGATTCTTTGATAAACAACCCAGTTGGAGTGTTGAAGGGGTAGCATTGGGGGAGGTGGGTAGTCTGATATGGACACTAATCTTGGTCTGTGTCAGGCCTGCCTACACTGAATTGTTTCTTCCTCCCCCTGACCCTGTGTTTGTCCCGATCTAGGCACAGCCTTATGCAGATGTGTTGGCAGTACAACCCTAAAATGCGCCCCACCTTCATCGAGATCATTGAGATGCTGAAGGAGGACTTGCACCCCAGCTTCCACGAGGTCTCCTTCTTCTACAGTGAGGAGAACAAACCTCTGGAAACAGAGGAGTATGAGATGGACTTCGAGAACATGGAGAGCATTCCCCTCGATCCCTCCTCGTACTCGCAGAGGGAAAAAGTCCTGGGTCGGGACAATGGACCCTCCATGGCCCTCAAGGGGAACTATGAAGAGCACATACCTTACACTCACATGAACGGTGGCAAGAAAAATGGGCGCATTCTCTCCATGCCCAGGTCAAGCCCTTCCTAACGCTTCCCATTTGGCCCAAGGGTTGTGTCTGCTTTTTTCCCCCTCCACAGATCTCAGGACTCTTGTTATTGCTGCCACAGTGTATGACACACATCTATGAACTCGTCAGATTTTTAATCATCTTATGATTAATACTTTATTGTTATCTCTTTTTTGCCAAGTTGACTGGCTGTCAGTGGACTTATCTGTGAACATAAATGGAAGAGGTTTCCATGGCTGCCGTCCCTCTGTAACCATGGTTTCAAAACAGGAAGCCACCGTGTACATTCAACTGAAGGAGGAGCCTCCACGTTTGCCAGTGAGCGACGTGAAACACGCTGGTATCTGAGCTACAGTGTGGAACAAAACTGCAGGACGAGCATTTCCAGTCGAATTCCAGGCTTTCAGGCATTCTCTTCCCTATTGCTGAAGGATTCAACACAGCAGGCGGACGCGCCAGATCCTCAGATTGACCAATAGCTGCTGCTTTCATACTTTTTAAATGGGTTAAATCCCAGGGGTGCGTGCGTTTGTGTGTGCAGTATATATATGTGGGGTGTATATGTAGAGCAAAATATACACCTCTGGGGTTTTGTACATAAGTTTTGTATGTTCTCACAGAAGCTTTCCTCTCCTCGGAAGCGTCTGCTTCTCTTTATTCCCATTTCCCTGGAGTGACTGAATCCCAAACAGGTTATTTTTATACTGAGGACTCTTGGGAGTGGGTTTTCTCCCATCGAAAGACAAGGAAACAAAGGAGGAAAATGGGAGCCAAAGGAGCAGAAATCTGAGATTTGTGGGTACCTTTCAAGACCAAACGAAGTTGGAGTCCCCTGCCCTCTCTGAGAAGGGACTTTTCTGTCCTTCCAGCATTGAGTATATATATTGTTGGTTGTAACATATTTAAGAATATCTTTAGTTTAAATTTTAACTTCATATAAATTATTGACTGTTTATGATCCTTTCGGGGAGGGGATAATTTGGGGGATTGTTTGGTCTTAAAGTGGTCCAAAGATTTCAGAATGAACTAATTTTAGCCCATTACCCTTTTAGGAGCTATGAAGCACATGTTAAGTTTATACTTGACAAAGCTTTAGAATACAGTTTCATGATTTATACAGTGCAGTCAGCCAGCTCCAGCTGAAACCCTGAGATAAAGTAGTTTGGACTTCACGTGGTTGTTGAGGGCTGAAGGACACCGGAACGTCCCCAAGCCCGAATCCTGCTACTCCTTTGCCCCCACGTCCCTTGCGTTGCCTTCTGTGCTGCAGAAACAGCCGTCGAGAGGGGACGAGCAAGAACTCTGACCTTAAAAAGAGACACTAAAGCCAATTCAAAGCGGGAGAACTGAAGGCTCTTGGCTCTGCACGTGAAGCAGGAGCTGAATGGGACTGTGGTCAGCTGCGTGCTGCCCATCTGCTGCTGCTCGGGCGCCTGGCCTCGTGCTGCCTGCTGACCCGTGTTTCCCTCAGATTCCCTGTGTCCTGCCCAGGCCGCTTGCAGCTCTTCGGGATGTCAGCTTTCGTCTCTGGACTGTGCTTTGTTTTGCTGCTGTTTGCATAAAGACCGAGCTCGTTAGCATAAGGTGTTGGGAAATGATTGTGAAACTAAATGTGTCTTGTGGTAAGGGAGCGTGCTAGCAGGGAGAAGTGCTAAAGCAAGAAGTGAAGATAATCGATGTCGCAGGCCCTTGTCATTCAGGAGGTGGTTTGAAAAGGGGAGGGAGGTGCTCAGTCCTCGGCTTCTCCTTCTGGAGAAGTCCAAGAGCTGATTTGTGCTCTCTGCCAGGAGAAAACGAGGTTCTCCCGACCCTGGGAGAGTGTGGACACGGAGCTGGTGTGTGGCTTCTTATTCCAGCCCGGGTGGTGCTGCTGATTCCTCCCTGGGAGCAGATGAAAGGGGAACGTGAGCCCACTCCACTGGTCGGTGCAGCATCAGGGGAGGACGATGCGCTTTGTGCACCACGGTGAGCTGCTGGGCCTTTGTGCTGGTCGGTTTGGACAAAGGGGGGGTGCAGGCTGCTCGCAAGGTTAGGTGGAAGTTACATGGTCCAGCCATGGGTCAGAACCTTTGATTTCAAAAGGCCTCGTTTACATTTCTTCTGCTTTACAAAGTAGTAACTGTTCAGCAGCTCTGTGCTACACTGCAGAAAAGAAGACATTCTCACACTTTTCTAAGGAGGAGAAGTTTTTATTAGAACTTTTTTATTTATTTTAATATATAAAACACTGTAAAAAGAAAAAACAGACAATTTGCTTTCTTAAACACACAGAATGTGTAAATTTGTATCCGTAAAATCTTGGCAGGTGGATGTGGTGGGGTTATTTGTGTCCTGTTGTGGTGCAGTCTACCTCAGTGCTTCTTAAGGATGATTTTAATACGCACCTTTAAACCTGTTTAAATGCTCCGGCCTGGGCCTGTTGTGGATCAGGGAAAATCAGTATCGGCTGATTCCAGTACTGGGGACCATTCAGGGAAGGGAAGGGGTAGGAGAAGGGCTCATCACTGATTTAGTGATGATTTACAGGGAAGGAAAGAACCGATTACAGATTTGGATCTGATGTTCTGATGCCATCCTCTGAATTCTGTTGTGATCTGAAGAGAACAAAAGAGCCATTTAAATGTTTGGATTCTAGGGAACGGATGACCTAAAGGAATAGACTGTGTCCTTCTGGAGCAGTGTTGGCCACTGTGGAGCTGGGACTGACGAGCCCTTGCTGCTGGGTTGGGGTATCTCGGTCGCTGCGCACAGGTATGATGTGACCTGCAGAACTAAACCTTCCCCAGCGCGTCCTTGTAAACTGCAGCGATCCCGACTTTGGGAATAGAAGATCTGTGCTACAGACATTGGAACCTTGTATTGGGTCTAGGTTTAACTTCCACTGGTACTGGTTGGCCCACTGTGGACATGCAGTTTGTGACACTTGGGTCACTGCACCGAACCCAGCGGTGCTTTGGATCCAGTCTGTGTGTAAGGCTTATTCCAGTCATCCTTCCTGCATGGTGCCAAGGGTGAGGAAGGGCGTGTGGTGTGAGTGGTGAGGATGTTGGGTTTCCCCTTTTGAAGACAAAAACCTAGCGCTAGCAGTTGCCACTGTGGCTGTTAAAGATGGCACTCACTCACCTATAGAATTAGGAAGAGTAAATGAGCATCACCCCTAATGCCCAGCTCTCACTGGAAAATCCTTTACTCTCAGCTGGCAGCTGACACTTGGGTCTCTGTTGTTGGATGATGCTCGCCTTGGGAATGCCGAAGTCCCTACTTGGATCTCACTGATGCCTGTTCAGAGACACTGGGGTTGTGTACCAGTTGGGATTGCACGTGCGAGACGAAACCTTCTCTGTGCGGGGTGTTGTGGAGGGCTACATCACGGAATGGTTTGGGTTGGAAAGGACCTTCAGGCTCCTCCAGTTCCAACCCCCTGCCATGGGGACACCTTCCACTAGAACAGCTTGCTCCAAGCCCCATCCAACCTGGTCTTGGGACAGAGAACTTCCCGCTCGCAGGTTCAACTTGTGCAGGAGCAGCTTTGTGACAGGGAGAGTTCCCCACGTAGCCAGAACTTCCCCATCTCTCCAGCCAGTGGAGCAGGAGGCACAGAAGTGGGTTCCTGTGCTCTGCTGTGTCTTCATTGAGCGAATGGTTGAAGCCTGAGGGTGGAGAGGTTTCTCGGAGATGTCTGCGCATTGAATTCAATGGCCACTTCCTGAACGCCTCTTGTAAATCTGGTACTTCTCTTGCAGTGCAGCATCGTGACGCTTGGCTGCTCGGTTAGAGACGTGTCTGTCTTGGCTGCTTGTAAATACTCCGTTGTGTTGTAAAATAGAAGAGCTAATCACGTAAACTGTGTGCCAGCACTGCGTTGGGAAGGGTGATAGGAACTGGGCTGCACTGCCACGAGGTATCTTCTGTTGGTCACAAAGCAGCTGTGTCGCTGTGGAAGAGGCTGCTTTTAGGTTGCTGAAGGGTACTCTTAATTTATGGGTAGTGCAGCTCTTTTCACCTCAATTTGTATTATAGCAATGGGACACTTCGCTTCATTTTTATATGTTGTGTATAATGTTGGTATCTCTTTTGGAAAGGTCTCAAAGGCGCTCAGTGTGTTACTGACCTAACGATGATGAAGGCAAATAGGAAAAGACAGGAGCGGGAAGCGTGCTGGAGTGGTTATTCTTGAGCCTGCATTTAGGGGAAGGAGGGAGGCCCTCGGGTTCCCTCTTCACGTCACTGTGATACAAAGATGGACCCTGAGGTATTCCAGGCCCCTTGCTGCGAGCAGTGATTCCTGATGCCAAGACTGGAACCTTGTTGTACGAGTCAGGAAGTACAATATCTGTGCCATATGAAAACCTTACTCTCAAGGCTGTGCTAGGTGCTCCCGTGACCCATCCGAGATGGTTTCAGAGCCTGGAGTGAGCAAGAAGCTGCAGCTGAACCCTCTGATCCTCTCCTATGTCCCAGCCTCCCTGGAAGCCGGGATTTTGCAGGCACGGCCGTGATGGGAATCCCAAACCCTCTGCCAAGGAGCCAGTGCCTCCCATGTAATCCTGTGCGTGTGGTCCAGGGACAGCGCTGGTGAATGGATTGAAACGGAGCTGTGGTTCCATCAGCCACCCATGAAATGTGAAATGAGATTCATTTGGTGTTTGTAAGAACTTCACTGAATTTGGCCTTTTTCATTACCTTCTGCTTGGCTCTGTGTTAACTCCGCTTGGATTCTGTACGTGAGCGTTGGCGTAAGAGCATTAACGTGTCCAACCCGTTCTGCTCCCCTCGCCTTGTCGCGAGTGGCGCAGGAGCGAAGCCCAGTCCTGCGATTGGCTTCTGGAGGAACTTGGCAGCTCAAAAGCAATTCTGACCCCTTGGTTTCAGCAGATCTGCTGTGGTTCAATGTGTGCTTCTGTTCAACGTGAACCTGCTTTGTCCCTCGCAAAAGGAAGCGCTTATCCCTGCAGTTTTGGCAAGGCACCTGCAGCGCAGCGCGAGGTGTAAGGGGGCCGGTAGGGACATGGCTTTTTAAATGCTGTATAATAAAGCTGGCATTAACTCCTGCAGCCTTGGTTTATTTTGGGGGGTGTTATTTGCAGTCCGCAAAACCTCCCGGTTCCGGCAGTGGTTTTGTTCCTAAATCAGTTTCCCAAGTGATGGCACTGAGCCGTTCTCTTAGTCAGAAGGTTCCTATGGGAGTGGGTTCACTTGGGAGCCCCTGGGGTGGTTCTGGTCCCTAAAGAGGACCCAGCAGGAGAGTTTAAACATGGGCACAGATGCTCTTGCTTGGCTGAGTCCCAGCCCCTGTTAAGTCGCAGTGTCACCAGTAAGCTTGAGCTCAGGGGCTGATTACCCAAGAGATCCGAGCTGGACTCGGTACCAAAGCTAATCCGGATTCCCAGCAGCACTTCCACCATCTTAGTGTCCCAGTGCTGCTCCCAAAACTGAGTCCTATGGAAAACTGGTGGATGCAGAATTCCGGAAAGGCCACTTCTCAATCGGAAAGACAAAGTGATTTCAAAAGGAAACGCGTTGCCTTTTGCTTTAGTGTAGTGAATGGCTTTATTCTTGCAGTATCAAAACTGGGCTGTGTTTGAGGGCCTGCATGGATGGGGGTCCCGGGCATCAGCTTCATCAAACACAGCCATAAAAGAGCGACTGCTTTCTGCTTGCATTTGAGACGGTTTCAGGTATGTGTTCAGTGCTGTTCTGTGGAGGTTTTGGGGTGTTTTCTTCTGTTTACTCTTGCTGCTCCCACTTTGTGCGTCTCGAAGGTTGCAGGAAACAAAACAGGATCGCAGATACCTCTGGTTTGAACGAAAAGGATCAAACGTGCCATGAGCTTTCCAAGGAAGACAAAAGGCAGAACGCCGTTCCCCCTTGATTTATTGTTCTCAGTGTTTCCAGAGATGAGCCAAGCAGTGACGTGTGCGGGAATATGTTTGGATATTAGGGAGAAAGGAGTCTTGCTGTGTCCGACTGTTGAACAATGACCTGTTTCAATGAACATGCTGAATAAATGATCCAGCAGTAAGTGCTCAGTTCGTGTCTCTGTCTGTGCAGCCCTGAGTGCTGCTTTACCACACCAAAAGCACCAAATTGATGTCTGTATTATCTATATAGACACATCTGCCACTTACAGGCCTGCGGGCTGGAGCCACTTGAACTCCTCTGGCCCATCCTTGGCCTCGCAGGGGGTTCCAGCAGGCTGATGCCATTGGGTGGACATTGTGAGAGGGATTCCTTCTGCCTGGATCATGGAGTGCTGCATCTCTGATGTGATGTGTGGAGCCAGGCTTCCCGGCCGGGCCAAGCTCCTGCACAGGCAGTTGGAATAGCACGAGTTGGAGAATGGGCCTCATCCTGCTCCTGCAGCCGAGCGCTGGGAACTGCCTCCCTTCCTGCTCTGCAGCAGCCGCTCCAGAGGTGCCAAAGCTTCCTAACTTCGATCCTACTCTGTTTCATAGAGGTGAGATTCCCTCCCTGCTCAGCTGCACCACTGAGATCTGAGCCTTGCTGCTGCCCTCTTCCTTCTCTCCCTATTCAGGCACTCAGTTCTCATACCAAAGCCTCCAGTGTGGTCCTGCTCCTTGGGATCCCCGCTGCCCATGCCTGCGGGAGCTGCTGATAGCGCAGCGATGCAGCCGCTGGAATGACGAGGTTTGGCTCAACGCTTCCTTCCCCATGGCTCTGGCCAGGCACAGCGTGACCTGCCCGGCTCCCAGGCTGCTCCACAGCCTTGGCTCTTCATGCCTTGGCCCTCCTGACGGTCTGTCCCTGTCCAACCTGAGCACACGGACCCGCGTGAAGCTCTGTCCTCGGAGGACCTGGGGATTGTTTGACTCTCATGTAATAAATGCCTATGAACACGAGCAGCATGGAGTTCTTGTGGCAGAAAGTGCTGCTTCCTCCCCGGGGTGCAGGGGAACCCTCACTGCATCCCTCAGCCCTGTCCCCGACAAGTTCCAGTGAGTGTTTCCTCAGCCCAGGGCTGGGATGGGCAGCGAGGGAGGTGGTGGTGCTGATGCCTCTGAACATGGGATGCGGAGCTGGCCCTGCTTGCCTTGGTACCCCGCGTGGTTTGGGCACGCCAAGGGGCTCAGCTGGACTTGAGCTCTTCCCTGAGCCCATGTGGAGTTCTCTCACTGTGAGAATGATGAACAACAAAGGGGTATTTCAAGATGCTTTGGGGTTGCTGCTTCTAACTCAGGCTCATTCCCTGGGGACCCAAATGGGCAGCGTCAAGCAAAGCCCCACAGCTTGAATGCGCTGCCATGGGTTTGCTGTTGCGGAGAGGCTGCTGAGGCTCAGCCGGTCCCTGTGCCATTCCCCCTCATCCCTCCTCCGGGGTGCTGGCACAGCTCTGCTTCGGTAACCCCCAAACCATGCGGGACGTGGGGCACGAGGCACAGATCTCACCCTGGGCACAGATCACCATTGGCCGGAGCAGCCCCGCTCCCTGATCCTAATGGAGCTCTCGTGCACTTCGGAGAAATGAAACCTCAATTCCTCTTTGCTCTCGCTGCTCCCTGGAGCATGGGGTAATTGCTATGGAAGTGCTGCCAAAGCTGCGGCCTCAGTAACTGGAGTGTGAGCGGATCCTGTCCTGATGAGGGTTGTGCTGGGGGCAGTGGGATGAGGAGCGTGTGCTCATCATGGGGAAGGGACTGAGCCGCTCACGCTGGGACCTGAAGAGCCTGTGTCTCACTCGCATGGCTGAACACGGCCAGCACAGGCACTGCTGTGCTCCACCATCGCTTCACCCCAGGTAGGACTGAGACCTGCTCGGCTTTGGGGTCCCTGTTGCTGCCCAAGCTCAGCCCAGGGCAGCACAGACAAGGGATGTGTTAAGAGGAGCCCCGGGCAGGGGCCTGGCGAGCGATGGCGCAGGCCCACAGCGGGGCAGGAAGCCGTTTGTGGCAGGTTCCATCTCCACAGCATCGCTGGTTCTGCGGCTCTCGGGGCTCCTGCGCCGGGCGCTTGGGGTCCGCATCCCCCCGGGTGCCTCTGCAGGACCCATCCAGAAGCTGCCAGGGTGGGAGCCGAGCACCGGGGCTGCAGCATGAGGGAGGCGGCTTTGCTTGTGCCATCGGAAAGGGGAAGTGGTGAGGATGCGGAGCCGGAGGCCCCTGTGCCGCTCCCCCGCTGAGCTCCTCGCCCTGCTCCAGCGCCGGGACGAGCCGGGGCTGCCGGGTGCGGGCGCGCACGGGGACCCTGCCAGCGCGATGCCTGCAGCCTTCGGGGTAAGTCAAGCTCAATGGGACCATGGGGCTGCCGCTCATCTCCCTCCAAGGCCCGGAGAGGAAGCAGCTTGTTGGAAGCCCCAAGTGCTGCGCGCGTTCAGCCTGCCCCGTGCTTGTGTGTGAGCTGGGGAGCCTCAGCCTGCAAGGTCGGGGTTTAATCCGGTGTCCCCCTGCGGGTGCTGCTCGGGGCTCCACTCAGGGACACCTCGGTGATGGATTCGGGGCACAAAGGGGTCTGCGCCAAATCCTGCTCCGAACCTCGCACCCCAGCGCCGCGCTCTGTGTTCATCGTGGAGGTTGAAGCAGAGGGGATGTGGGGAGGGTTTGGGGCAGATGATGCTTGGGGTTTGTGGCCAGGGATGGAAATGCTCTTCACCGCCTGTCTTTGCATGGGCTCCATGCCGTGGAGGTGCCTGTGGCCGTGCCCAAACCGGCTGGGCTCCTTCACCATCATCAAGGGGTGGGGAGCAGCACTTGGAGCCAGCCTGGGCTATGGGGTAGTGCCAATCGGGAGCAGGGGCCTAGAGAGCTCAGGGTGAGGAGTCTCATCCCTTGGAGCAGTTTGGAGACAGCTCCCACCCACCTCCGTGTGCGGGAGAGCTGAGGAGGGCTTGGAGAAGGGTCCTTGCCAGGGGATGGGGACCTGAGAGCTGCAGGGCGTGAGCTGATGCTGGGGATGAGCAGGGTCTGGTGCCTTCCCTCGCACAGGCTCTGCAATGGCACTCGAAAGCGGTACCAGAGGTGCAGATGTCGAGTGCTCTTTCTCTGTGTTGAAGGGAAGGTGACTCTTACCCAGGGGAAGGTGATGCCCCTGCAGATCTGCCTTTAAGGTGCTCATTTGGCAGGCAGGCAGCTGAGAGTCATGAATGGGGCAGGGAGGCTTTGCCAGAGAGGGGAAGGAGGTTATGGTGTGTTAACTGTGCTCTGCTTCTACCCACAAGCCTCCAGCAGCCTTCAGGGGTTGCTCGTGCTATGGGGCACTCACCCCCAGGCCCTGCTGTGGGAAGCCACTGACGCAGGTGGGAACGCCAGGGACCAGGAATTCCTCTCTGGCTCCAGCTTCCATCAGCTGATGCTTCTGACAAAGCACTTGGCTCCTCCACTCCCCCCTTGGCAGCCCCTGGGCTGCAGCCTGCGGCGCTGCCTTAGACCGCGCTGAGCTGCGCCGTGCTCTGTGCTCTCGCCTCCCGCTCGGGGTTACCCTCGCTCGGGGCTCCCAGATGTCAGACTCGCTGCTCAACCACTCCTGGCCATCGTTCTCCAAGCGCTGGAAGAAGAGGTGGTCCTTGAAGCGAGGTAATGGCCTTGTGCACGGGGAGCAGGGCTGCTGCAGGGCAGGCAGGGGCGCTGGGGTCCCCTGCAGGGCGCGGTGGTGGTGCCCCCCTCTCTTTAGGGAGCGCTGCTGAAGTGTTGGTTGCAGCTTTTCCTTCTGTTTCACCCTCTTTCCAAGGCAAAGGAATGGTTTTAGGAGCCGGGTAACGGGTTAAACAGCAGCCTCCTGGGTTTGTAGCAGAACTTGTTCCCCTGCTGCCAGGGAGCCGGAGGCGCCGGCGCCTGCAGCTGCCTGTGCGCGGCTGCCCAGCGAGGGTGAGCCTTGTGCTGAGCCTGGTGCTTGAGCAGATGCTGGGGAGAAGACTCCTCCGGTCCCCCGGGGGGCTGAGGAGCAGAGCCCTGCGTGCGCAGCACAGCCCCAGCCGGGCGTCTGTGTGGCCCTGGTTGAGCTTCACCAGGCGAAGGGATGGGGAATGCCAACAGTGGTGTGAACCGACCTCCGTCCTAATGCAGCGCCGTGACCCGGGAAGAGGGACTTGAGAGCCCTGGGGAGGTGTTTGCAGTCCTGGAGGACATGGACACCGCTGTCCCTGCCTGCAGACACTGCCCTCCGGATGATGCCTTTGGGTACCTTTATCTGTGGCATTAGATCTCTTGATGCTCCTTCTCCTTCTTTACCTTCACCCCCCAAAGTTGTCTTCCGATATGGATACGCAGGAGAGCAAGATCTGAACTGAACAGTCAAAGGGAGCTTAACTCAGAGCAGGAGGCAGGGTCTGATCCGTGAGGACCCCCAAGCGGTCCCCTGAGCCCTGCTGGGACATCCCCCTCCCGTCCCCGCAGCGCCATGCTGGGGCTGTGATGGGCTCACAGGGCAGGCTCAGGTGCGCTAATCTAAGACATAAATCAGCCCACAGCGCTGCAAGCACCGACTGCCTGGAGGTGTTTTGGGGGAGCCCTCTCGCCCTCCACGTGCTCGCAGCGCGGTTTGTGCCACTGAGGTTTGTGCCGTGGACACCAAACACCCGGGTCCTGCTCAGCTCTCCCGGCGCTGCCTTTCTGCACTGTGGCACTCATCCGGCACCTGAGACCTTCCCTCGGCGCCCAGCAGCCGCCGGAGGAAGCTGCCCAGCGCCCTGGAGGGCATCGGAGGGGCTCAGAGCCCCTCTCAGCCTCACTGCACCCTTTGGCTGCTCTCGCTCCTCTGCCCTCCGCGCCCCAAACCCGGGCCCCACTCGCAGCGATAAGGCAGCAGCTCGCTGCGCAGTGTGTGCAGTGTTGGGCACCTTATCTCCCCCCTCCTCCCGCCGGGGCCGGCCCATGCGGTGAGGCCCACGCCAGGACCGCGCTGCATCCGCTGCTGGCGCAGCGAGCGCAGCGCCTGCGTTAGAGGTGGTACCCTACAGCCCCCGGTACCCGGCAGGGTGGGAGGCAAAGGGCATCTGGTGCAGGGCCAGGAGGTGCTGGAGCCGTTTCTGTTTCTTGGCTGCGATGCTCTCTGTGGTTTCCCAACAGCCTCTGCCCCCGGTTGCCAGGAAATGCCCTCACACCCTCATCTTTCCTTCCTCTTGGGATTGTTTTCACACAGCAGAAGCCACCGTTGCCTTTGTCCCGCCACGTCTGGGGTGGCCTTTCCCCAGTGGAAGCGCAGGGTGGTTTGATGTTTGGAGGATGGGAAGAGCTCGCGTCCACCTTTCCTCTGATGCTCCTCCGACCAGCACCAGCCAGGCTCCAGGGTCACCCTGCACCGAGCACCGGAACGGGCAGCTGAGGGAGGCCACCGCCAGCAGAGCCTGTTCCAGGGCTGGGCACATTGGTGCTTCTCCTGCCGTGACGCCCATGGGTGCATCTCCGGTGACCAGCCTGCCCAAGGGGGATCAGGCGGTGGCAGGAGGGAGGTTTTGACTGCAGGTCCGAATTGGAAGTGTTCAAATCCAGGTCCCGGTGGCCCTGGGCTCCCGTTGCAGCATCACAACCCCTGAGACTGCCCCAGAGTGTCCCCTTGCTGGTGCCTGTCACTGCTTCCTTCCTCCCTCCCCACGCAGGAGCCCGGTCATCGCGGTTTGCCTGCAGGGAAGCTCTGGCAAAGAGCAGCAGAGCCCCACTTGTGCACAGGGACCGCTGCTTCCTCCCAGCTCTGCCCTGGGAATTCCACTGCTCCCTGCAGCAATAACCTTTTATGGTTCCCAGCCAGAGGCGAATTAAGCAACTGCAATACCTAATCTGCTTAATGTCCTCCTAAAGCAAACAGCATATGTTCTTGGAAGTGTCATTTTGTCATCGCATCTCCAGCTCCAGCTGAGCGAAGGTGACTGCTGCCAGTGCCCGGGGAGCTGAGATGCCCCATCCCCTTACCACCATGTCATGGGCAGATGGAGCATGGGTGCTTCCAAACAGGCTGGAACGCAGAGTCCAGGAGACTCGAGGGGGTCCAGGGTTTGCCTTCCTGTATGGGCGACCGCCTGGATCTTAGGGACGTTCGGAGCCCCCCCGGACCTGCCTCCTTCCTACGTGTGCTCCACGCGGGTCCTTCCTCGCTCACCACACCAGCACCTGATGCCTGCCTGTGTTTCTCCCCTCCGCGAGCCCCTCCAGCCGCTCCCCCTTGCCCAGCATCCCCTCAGCTCAGCTCTACGCATGGTGCCAGCCCAGCACCAACCGCCTGAGGTGTCAGACGCAGAGAGCCCTGAATTGTCCTCTCTGGTGCTCACACATTGCCTAAAATGGTCTCCCCCCGGCAGTAGCCCTGCCTGTGCCACGTGCTGCCGCCTTGCTCACCGGAGCCCGCAGCGCATCTGATTTATCGCGTGTTGAACTGGGGCGTCTGAAGGCTCCGAGGAGGATTTAAGTCCTCCGGTGGGCCTGGAGGGGGTCTGGTGCCTGCAGCCGATGTCTTGGCCAACTCCTGAGCCCTGCACAGGGAATATTTTCCAGGCCTCCGAAGAGCTGACTCTGTTCCAGGGACCCAGTTCAGAGCTGCAGCCTGGAGCCCGCTGCAGGCCCGGGGCAGCCTTGGTAGGAAGGTTGGATCCTGCTTGGGAGGAAAAAACTCTTTGGCTTAGCTAAAGCTGCGGGCCCAGGCTCTGGTTGCTGCCCCTCAGCGCTTTGATGCTTTCTCTGTGGGCAGTTGCTGCTGCAGAGGATGCTGAGAGCAGGGAATCTCCTTTCCTCCCTTCCCTGGGTCCGCTCTACCTTCGCCTTCATCCCAGGCGGTTTGGGGGGGTTCAGTGGCTTTTCCTGCCCACTGCCATCTTTGGCTGGTGCTTCCTACGAGCTCCTGCCAAAACCTCTGCTGGTTCAAACGTGTATTTGCCTCAAGATGCTGATTCTTCATCACAAGATGAAGAGAGGCAATGCAGGCGCATCTGCGGAAAGCAAAAGGTGATGTGCAAGAGTGTGCTAAGCCTCTGCCTGCGGTACAGTAACATCATCCTGCATGCGGCTCGGGGACATCCTGAGCAGGAATTTGTCCATCAGTGAAGAATGCCATGGGAAGTGGATTCTGCAGCCTTGCTGGAGAGCCTGCTCCCAATGTGCTCTGCTCTTAGAGCTCAAACCCCCTGAATTAAAACAGTGCCATCACAGACGCTTGCTTTCTCTGTTATTTATAGCCCCCCCCTTGAACCACCCCAAACGCTCCTTAAAGCACAAAACCTGGCATCTGCGGCGTGCAGCACGATCCAAGGAACAAACCTCCGAAGCCTCCCGCACGTTTGCTGCCTTATTCGAGTTGGCACCAGGCGATTTCTGGCTGCATCGCACAGCGCTGAAACCCGCGGCAGGAGGCGAGGTTTCCAAGAGTGCGGTTCTGAACAGTGTCTTCCTTGGAGCCATGGTTTCATACTTGGCTTTCCTGGAGCATGATGGGCTTCCAGCAGTGTTTTGCTGGGTTTGTCCCCATTGGACAGATACGGTTGCTTACAGCCTCTCGCTATTGTTCTCTGCATCTTCAGAGACCCACGACTGGTGCTTGGGCCAACAGCCTGACTGTTTGCCATCCGCCTCAGCTGTATGTATCCCAAAGGAGGAAAAGGCCTCCTTGAGTCATGCGATGGTTTAGGGATTGTGGCTGAGGTTTACAGTGTGTCTTGCTCCATAGGAATGTGCCTCCGTCAGCTGGACCATCCATTGGACCACGAAGCACGTCCAGACCTTTGTTTTGTTTCTCTATGGGTTATCAGATGGTGTATGCACACTCAGGTTCCCCCTCGTAGCACTCCTCTGTGGGGAACATCCACAGGAGCGAGCGGCACCAGGAGAATGATGTGCTCCCACTATTGCTGTGCATACCCAGGGTCACACTCGTGTGACTCCAATCTGGCTTCCAAAGCAGCATCCTTTATTCCTTACAGGTGAAAACAACATCACTGTCAGTATTTTCAGTCATAGACTTCAGTGTTAAGAACAGCCAAAAACAGTGTTTTGAACATTACATTCGAAAATGGGCTTAGCTCTTCTCTTTCACTGCACTCTGCAGTGTAGGACATGCTGCAAGGGTCTGGCTGGGGTGGTGCAAGCCTGGCTTGAGGGACGAGGTTTCTGCTGCTAGGGAAATCCTGCACCAGATTCCCACAGGATCAAGGCTGCCGCGGTCCTGGGGTTGCCTGGCAATGCCCATCTGCAAGGGCCAGGGGAAGAGGGCATGTGGAGCATTCCAGTGCCACCTGATGTGTCTGTGCGTGGCGGATCTCACATCCCTCCTGGTTCCCTGCTGCGACCTTCTCTGTCTTGCAGGGTCTGACTGCAAGCCATGCTTACGGGAGTTCAGTGACCGCAGCACCTCTCCTTTGGGGTATCACAACCCCAAAAGCTTCCTCCCATCCCTGACTGCTGAGGATGACACCTTCCGCACTGGCATGGCTGAAGAAAAGGCAAGTGTCCTCTTTCCTTCTGCTACCGCAGCGCAAGGGTCAGCAAGCTGCATGGTCACACCATATTCAGAGGGGTCTGTGGTGCAGTAAGAACGGGGGAAAGGAATCGATTCGGATTATCAAGGAAAACAAGGTTACATTGCTTTTGTTGCTGGGGAAAACCAGACCTATGTGCTTCCTATTGGCGTTAGGGGGGATAAGGCACAGAGATCTCAGGGTCTAGAGGCAAACTGCACAAGGTCCTACAGCAAACCAAGCTGGTGGGGCTGGGCCAGGTTTGGCTGCGAGGTGCAGTAGGGAAGCGCTGCTATTAGAAAGCTTGGATGGAGAAACCCAGCTGCAGGCCTGGCCCTGCTTCTTGTGAGTGCTGCTTGCCATGAGAAGGGGAAGCAAAGCGGCTCTACCTTTGCATCCCCTTCGCATTCTCCTGTATCCCAAGGCTCTCAGCTGGGGTTTGAGGGCTCAGGCTAAGCCAGCACTGCCTTTGCAGGAGGACTCATCTTCCACGGAGCTGGATGTCCCAGCAGCGGACTTGCACAGCAGCACAGAGGATCTGCTCTCGGACTCGGCTCTCCATGGCACGGAGTATTACAGAGACCTGGGACTCCTGAGCCTGCCGATTGCCAGAGCAGCACCAGAGATGGCAGCACAGCCACAACAAGCAGCCCAGGCTGTGTCTGCCCTTCGCTTGCTGGAGGAGAGACCAGGGGCGCTGAGCGAAATGTCCGTGGATGTTGCTTTTTCCAACCCCGTTTCTTGCTCCGTACGTTACGGTGAGGCTGACTGCCGCTTCCTCAACAAGGGCCACGTTTGCTCCTGTGCAGCGGTGCCAGAGGATGGTACCAGCGCTTCTGAGGGTCCTGCAGAGCCAGACAAGGAGCTGGAGCTGCAGGAAGCTGAGGAGTTCTTCCCCACGCTGGTGAGATCTATGTCTACCTCCCGGAGGCACAGCTGGGAGAGCCCTTTATCACCCACGGACTGCAAGCGCAGGTACAGCAGCGCCGTGAGCAGGATTGGAGACACGCGGCCCAACGATGCTGTGTGAGGCTGCAGTGAGCACACTGCCCTGAGCTCCAGCTGCTGCTGGGTGGTCTCCATCACTGTCAGCATCTGCCAGAGCAGCTATGCACCTACTGCTCATGTTGGGTGGGATGGGGAGGAACAGATCTTAGGGAAGCAAGAGGCTTTAATGCCTCCTTGGCAGTAGGGAGGTCCCTTTTCCCGGTCCTTGGGTGAGAAAAGGATCTCTCCTCTGAGGAGAGCTCATTTCAGTCTGGAGGGAACCTTGAACAGCATCAGCCACCCTGACGGCCCCCATCCTCTGGCTCCAAGGGAACTTCGCCCATCCCAAAGGGATTAAGAGAGCTCTTACAAATCCTTTTCCTTGTCTGTGACTCGGCTCGCTGGGGTCTGTGCCTGCAATCACCGTTGTCTCCTCCAGCCTTCTGGCCTCCACGTGGCTGCAGGGATAGTGTTTTGTAGCACGATGCTGAGCCCTGGCTGGGAGCACTTTCCAGGCCTGGCATCACTGCTGTCCTGTGCTCCTGCCACACGAATGCCTCGGGCTCCAGGTTCCTCCATGGATGCTTCCCCTGCTGACAAACGTATTGATCTGCCAATGACTGGAGTTAGGTGCAAGCCAGCAAGGACTGTTCTTATCCCTCCTCCTTATAAGGTACCCTAAAATTATCTCAGCCTGGGATCTTGGCAGCTCTTTATCAAGCCCAGACGTTGGTTCTCAGACCTATTGCTGTTCACGTGCCACAGATCATTCACAGTTTATGCTGTGTAACAGGCACATGAGCAACAGCAGCACAGAGCGGCTGTGGGTGTCTTGCTCAGTCCCCTCGCCGGGTGATTAAACACGAGTGAGCACAGGGCCAGGGATGGGAATACTCCCCACTGTCCCCTAAGCAAATGCTTCCTGCAGCCTGTCTCTGGCAGCAGGGATGAAGTGACAGTGATCTGCAGGCACAACCCATGCAGAGAGTAAGATTTTCCACTGGGCTCTATGCATCGTTTTGCTCCAGTGCTGTTGGCATTCAGGAAACCACGGGCCACTGGGGGAGATGGTCCACCCCTTATTTCCCAGAAGAGGGATTCTTTCCCCTTCCTTGAAGCTGGGCCCCGGTGGGAGCGGGTTTGTGAGGTGATGCCCCAGGGATTTGATGAATGACAACATCTGCCATTTCTAAAGGCCCAGAAGGACTTGGCGGTGCTGCAGCTAACAGGGCAGCAGCTATCAGGCAGGCTGCTGTCTGGGTGGCTGCACAGCCTCGGGGGTTGCTAAGGGATCGGTGAGAGCCATCCAGCACCAAACATCCCGCGTGACCAAGGAGCTCGTAGACAGCGGCCACAGAAGCTGTTTTGAACAGGCTCAGGTCTTGGTGTCCAGGCTGATGCTTCCTGGTGTTTCCTCTTTCGTGTGCCTGCTGTGGTGACCCTCCTTGTCCCAGCTGCATGAGCTCCTCAATATCCAGCCAAGGCTAGGACATTGCCCGAAGCAATGGATTTGCTCTGCTAAAGCGGCTTGTTTCTCTTTCCTGCATTAGGTTCAGCCTGGATGCCACAGAGATGGGCAGTGACCCAGAGCAGGAGGACATGGAGAAGGGGACCCAATCCTGCCCAGAGCCTTGCGTGTCCCTTCAGCTGCCCAAAGGGGAACTGGAAGCCTGGAGCAGCAGTAGGGGTAGCACAGTGATCAAAGTGGAGATAGAGCCATTGCACCTGAGCCCCACAGCCAGCCCTGCCTTGGAGGAGGTGGTAAGCGTGCGAGGGCTGTGTGCGCTGAAGTCGGCATTCCCAGCCTTGCACCTTCTGTGCCCCAGTGGAGGCTCCCATGGTGCACAAAGCACCAAAGGTATCCTCGACTTTTTCCTTCTCCAGGAATGTGGCAGCAACAGGAAGAGGCTGAGGTCAAAGTCTGTCCCGTCAGGCTGCGAGGCAGTTGTCTCCCTTCAGACACCTTGCAGTCTCAACCCTTCTCTTCCAGCCGTGAAAGGTCGGTATGGACAATACACACAGCATTGAATGAGTTCAGGGTGTTTGTGATGAAGATCAAAACCTGGAGATGGAGCCTCTGCAAGCCCAGACATCCTCCGCGCTCCCCTCCTACATGGTGCCAGGAGCTCCTGAACTAAAGCCAAGCTGACTTTGAATCTGAGCCTGGCTTACAGGGTAGCCCAAGCTTAGACGTGCGTGTCCCCAGTGACACATTGCCCTGCAGTCTCTCTGTTGCTGGTGTCCCCATCACTCCCGACTTGCAAAAGGCAAAGATGGTTTCGTAGGCACAAAAGGCACTGCTTCATCCCCCTTGGTTTAAATGTGCTCTTCTGTACCCCAAAGAATGGGGCAAACACGGTCCCTGTACAAGGCCCCTTCTTACAGCAGTGCCCTTAACTAACCCACCGTGCAGAGCTGGCAGGGACAGGCTTTGGGACAAGGCTGTCAGCTTCTGCTTTCTGCATGGAAAGCTGAAAAGCCTTAAGAAAACAGAGGCACCCTTGCTCCATAAACTTGATTTTGGCCTTCTCTGGGCTGCTGGAATCCGTTCACCCATGAGGAGCCCCAGAGCAAAGTGCAGAGTGTTGTTAAGAGCCTGGGAAGCGGAAGGGAAGCTGTCACGGGGAGGGGCTCGGGGTGGTATCAGCTCCTACCCTCTAGGGGCAAGCAGGATCCTCGGAAGTTTGTGTAATACAGACTGGAGAAGGGAGGGGTAACACAGGAAAGTGATGCAGCCTTCGCCACCCTCACAGATGTGCAGTGAGGCCTTTTCCTCCCTAACTGCTCCCATCACTTCTCCCTCCCCATTAAAGGCAGAGCGGGAGCCCAGCAACATTAACGGGGTCCAGCCACATAGCTTGCAACATGGTGCAAACAAAGGCAAACCACCCCTGATGAGAGTGTTTTGTGTTCCAGCTGTTGAACCCCCTGCTCTGGAGATGCTGGAGAAGGACCACGTGTCCCCAGACCATGTGTAGGTATTGTTAGTCCTGGCTGTTTGGAGATGGTGGAGATTCTTGAGTGTATCTGAGCTACTGGAGATGCAATAGCAAAGGAGATCCCACTGCATGCTGGGGCACAGCCGAGGAGTTGGTCATAAACCAGCACCTGATGACGTGTGGAGTGCAGCGTGTCTTTGCAAGGACATTCTCTAACCCCTTGCTTTTCTTTTGCCCCATCCCTGGTAGGCTAATTGTCCAGCAGGTACTTCAGGAGCTGAAATATTATCATGGGTAAGTGTGGCTGGGAGAGGGATATGCATGGGGAGGTCACAGGTCTGCCTAGGATCCACCTGGTACACAGCACTTGATCCCCTGAGGGGCAAATCCCCAGGGTACCAGAATCACTGTATTCTTCCAGTGAAACTAGCGTAGAAGCGTGAGGAGGGGTAGCATCTCATGTGCTGCCTCTCCTGGAACTCAACACGTTCCTGCCCCATCTCCCAAGATGAGCCTTTCTGCTGACCCAGAGGTTCTGCGCGTGTGGTCTTTGCTCAGTGTCTGATGTCTTTTCCCCACCCAGGGCGAAGCAGAGAGCGCATGTGCGAGAAGGCAGCGATTGTTCCCAGCAGAACCTCACCTGGTTTGAGTTCCTGTCTAATGAGTAAGTGAATCAGACAGTAACCCACGCACCTTTTCTTTGCAAAGTAGATTTGGAGCCCACCTCCATAAAGCTCCACTGCCCTGCTAATACTGTGTGCAGGATGCTGGTATCTGCAGTGCTGCAGCCAGAACTGGGGCCTTGGTGTGCGTGACACTGAGCAAAAAGAGACAGCCTCAAATTACACACATAATTGGACATTTCTGCTCCTTATTTGCATGTCTGCAATGGCATGACTGACGCTAAACCAAATCTTCCAGGAGACAAAAAGCTCAGAGATGGGGTCCTAAAGCAACACTTCAGGTGAACTTCATCAGTGGTCTCCCTGAACTGTGCTTGGCCAGTTAACTCCCCCTTAGTTAAGAGGTTTCTGGTCTTGTTTCAGAAATGAGGGCAGTGGAAAGAGCGATAAAGCAGAGAAAGGCACGAAGGTGATGCGACGCCTGAGTTCCCTGCGGAGCCGAGTCACTGGGTCCTGGCAGAAGGAGAAGGTGAGGGAGAGATGCTGAGTTTGTGGAAGAAATGGTTGAATTCTTCAAGCACCAAAGGGGATCTGCCCCGGGGACCTGGTTTTGGCTGAGCAGATATGCTGTGACCCCTAACAATGCACGGGACGGGGTGATCGCTGGCTCTCAGCCCACCTCGCTCCAGGGCATGTTCTGCCTGCTCTCTTGCTGTCTTAGCACAAGTTGTGCAGACCAAGAGAAGAGCCCTTTAGCTGGGTGGCTGCCCTGCATCACTCACTGTGGCAAGGAGGAGAGCCTGCAGGGCACCGTGGGCTGCAGTGCTGTGGCCTGCTTTTCATCAGACATGGACCAGAGGCTGCTCAAGCCTTAGGAAGGCACCTGGGAAAAGCACTGCCATCCCAAAGGCTCGGGCACAAAGGTGCCCACTGTACTTGCAAGGAATGTGTGGGCAGCGCAAGGTCTGTAACAGAGCTGTGGTTTGTTTTCTCTCCTTCCAGGGTAAGAACAAAGAGCAGCCAAAAGACAGAGAGAAGGAGAAAGAGACAAAGGAGCCGAAAGAAAGGTGGAAAGAGATCAATAGGCACCAGCTGGTGCCAGGGGTTTTCTCCAGCTGCACCAGCTGCTCTCTGTGTGCCAAACCTCTTGGGAATAAAAGTGCTCTGCAGTGCCTGAGTGAGTATGGCTCTGGCCCAGCCTGGCTGCAGCCCGCCCCCAGCCTCCCCTCTGGCCCTGCATTCCCCTGCCGAAAGCAGCCTCTTGGATTGCTTCACTTTACTGCTGCTTGGCTGCACCCAGCACCCTGCTTGGCCTGGCTCTTTCTCCAGATAGTCGAAATGAGCTCTGAGTCCTGCCTGGCAATAGTTCACCCTCCTTTTCTTTGGCCACGGAACCATTTCCTGCCCCTTTCCCCCAAGGATTCCAGGTCAACTTTAACAAGTTTTATTTTCCTCCACAATGTTCCGCTTTGCCCAAGCAAATATCCCTGCTGCCTGGGGGAAGCTGGATCCTTCAGGCTGCTTTTCACAGCTGCAGTGATAAGTCAGCTCAGCATCCGGCCTATGCATGGGCACAGGGATCCCCAGAGCATCCAAACCTTTATTAACTAACACAAAGTGGTGCCCCTGGGACCTGCATGGGAGAGACTGTGGCTCTTCAGATGTAAGCAGCACACAGGAATAGCAGCTGCTCCTTTGCGGTGTGCATGGGACTGTGTCCTCCTACCACATTCACTGTGGCTTTGCTGCATGGCTTTGGCTGATGAACGAAGCCTGTCCCTCCTCTTCGGGGCAGGTACTCAGAGCACTGAAGAACAATTTAATTCTCAAAGGGTTGTCTTTGGGCAGAGAAAATCTTCTAGAAATAAGAGAACAGCTCTTTCTCTGCCCTGCATCCTCGAGCAATGCTCGCTCTCCAGTAAGCATCTCAGAGGCTCTTAAGGTCAGTAAAACCTTCTTGGGACATAGAAGAACTGGCTGCCCGTCGACACGGGCTGTGAAAAGCCTATTTGCCCTTCAGGTTGGCTGAAGGGAAATGAAAAAGGACCACAGCTAATAGCCCTTGGCTGTTACTGAACATATTTCAGGTGTCACAGCAGAAGTAGGAGGCAGGGAGCTGAATAAGAGCAAGTGCTATGTGGATGTTTAGAGATAATCCAGATATTATAGGAGGAGGCAGAGTTATGCCTTGCCAATGCTGCCTGAGGAGCCTCCTAGCAGAGGCTCTCTTTGCAGTCCTGCACACTGCTGTGCATCTAAACCCGGGAGGATGCAGATCTTGATCCCCAGAGCACCAAGAGCTTGGAGCCATGCTCAGTATGGTCCTCTGAGGTTACTGCTCGTGCGAGTGGTTCTTCTCTGCACAACTGCTGTGGAGATCTGTGGAGTGTGAGGAGCTGGAGCTAGCTGTCAAAACAGGAGTGTGGCTCAGCGTATCGTTAATCCTAATTGCATGGGGTTGGACATGAGTTACAGTAACTTTGACCTTGATTCTCAGCCCTTCTGTGAGGAATCTGTGCCCTTGACTCGGGGCAAGAGAAAACCTCCAAGGGGGCTGAGGATCTGCTTTGTGTTTGTGACTCTGCGACATCTCCTTTGGCTTTCTGGGCTGCTCAGGGATATGCTGCCCAGGTTAATGTGGGCAGCGGGGTGGAGGAGCTCGTTTTTGCGTGTTCCCTTTGCAGTGTCTTGACCTGAGGCCCAACAATTGGGCAGGGTTCTGAGACGTTCGTTAAAATCAATGTCCTGTCCGGTTAGACCGGGCTGGGACTTGTGTGGCAAACGTCAGCCTGAGGGTGCCTGTATTTGGATTATGTTGGGATGAAACCTTTGCGAGCTGCTTCTGGGCAGCACAGTTGATAGTTACCTCGCTGGCTCCCATTAGTGCAGTCAGGAGCTGTGTGTGGCTCTTGAAGGCGAGCTTCAGGGCCACCGGGTAGCCATGGTGGCACATTCACTTCCTTGATGTGCGATGCTCTCATTCACACTGATGTGAGAGCTGCTCTGTCAGGGCTCAGTGGGGCTGTAGCTGCTGCCAGCACATCTGGCTGCTCCTCTCGTTTTCTCATCACGAACTCGCATTTCACCATCCATACCCCTTGGTGCTGGGCCAGCTCTTGGTCCATCTCCCGGTCAGGTGCTGCTGGCGTTATTCCCATGGTGGTTTTAACTGCAGCACCACCACGCGGTAGAAGACAAAACAGACACGGAAGGAGAAGAGAAAAAGTGGTTAAAGAAAGGGATGAGCTTGAAGCCAGGGGCAGGAAGGATGGGGAAATGATTGGGAAGCCTGAGGTCCTTTCACTGTCAATAGACACAAAAGGTCGGCAGCTTCCATGGCTGTGATGAACTAGAGAAGCGACAGCTCTTCTGAGAGAAAGCAACAGCAGGAGGGATTCTGCTTTTAGTTCAGAACCAGGAACCGCTGTTCTGCTGGAAACACCACGTGTGCTGTGAGGAAGGTGGGCAGCCCAAGTGGCCCTGTACGTGGCAGCTTGTTTGCCTCTCCCACCTGATCCCTCCCATCCATCCTCACACCACGCTGCGCAGTCAACCAGGGCAGGAGGCTGTGGTGTGTGTCCAGAGTACAGATGAAGGAGAGCTCCTGCAGCTCCAGTTTCTGAGTCTCCCAAATGTGATGTCTGGAGCCCGGCAGGGATGAAAACCAGAGAGGAATGATTGCAGTGTGGGATCTCGACACCAGTGGCCACCCAAACTTCACTGTTCTGTAAACTTTGAGCTGTGAGTCTCTAGGTTTATTGTTCACCTGGAAATGGAGAAAGCTCCTTTTGAGCCTTTGCTGTCAACGGTGGGGAAGGTTTTGTGTCTAAATTAATCCTCTCTTATAAACACGCTTCTAGAGTTTATGCAACAGGAGTTAGATGAGTCCCAGAAAAGCCCTGACAGGAGGAGAGCTCTCCAAGCAGGCTGTGCCATGGAGGTGAGCCAAGGATCTGCTGTTGGAATACAGATGGCAGGAGGATTGCTTCCCTCCTAGAGACCTGAGCTTGAGCACTGGGGTAGAGGTGGGTCTTCTACATCCTTTTGTAGTTGAGAGTTGTATCTCTATTACGTTATGAGGAAAACAGGGAGGTCAGATGAAACACACTCTGCTAAGGCCTGTAGCCACAATGAAAGCGTGTGGTAGGCTTCAAACTACTCTTCTTTAAGAGCAGGTGCTCGGTTTGATGAATCCTAACACAGGCTGTCCTGGACACTGGGTTGTCCACTTGTCCTAGGCTGACCCTTGTTGGCTGCGTCAGTATACAGTATGATTTATAACAAGCTGCTGTAACAACCAGTCTCCAGGACTCACACGAGGCACGTTGTGAAAGAGGTTTGGAGAACCATTTCCATTCAAACAACGGTTCTGTGGGTAAAGGGAGGACACGGGTCTCTGCAAGGCAAACACCCTCCACCATGCTGCTTGTTCTGGAAGGACAGGAGGCCACAACGGCTTTTGGTTTGGACTTCAGTTTGAAATTCACCTCTCACTTGGCACTTGTGCCCCAAGCCTTCTGCTTTTAGCATTCCCAGAGCAGCACCAATAGGCTAATACGGGAAGGATAGTTTTGGCTTTATAATAAGGAGGAATTACCTTTTATCCTGAAAACTTCTGCTTGTAGCCCACCCAGAGTCCTGATAAGTCTGAAGAGCAGCAGGGAACCTGGAACTTTGCATTTCTGGAGAGAGACACCGCTGCCAAAAGGCTTCTGTGTTTTGGGGGGGAAGCAGGGAGAAAGGCAGTTTGGTTGCCGTAACATGGTGACAGTGATAAACGGACTGGGAGTCCCACTTGGAAGAGGCTTTAGAAGAGGAAAACTGATGAATACTCTATTCTCAGTGCTTCTCCTTTTCTGCTTTTCACTTTCCTTGTGTATCTGAGCAGTGCTGCCTTCACCTGGAACATCTCCGATGCGCAGCTCCTTGCATTCCCTCACAGAAGCTCAGGATCTTGTACCCTTGGCTGCCTGACAGTAACGTACCTGCAACCCCTTCAGTAAGAACTCTGCTGTTAGCACAGAACTGCACAGGATTAGGAGGTCGGCGCTCAATCCAAACCCTAGCTCTAAGTTAGAGTCTTCCAGCTGGTTCCTGCACCAGGTTTTGCACTGATTTGGTGGCGATGCCCTGAGACCAGCAGCACAAGCACAGCCCGTTCTCTCCGTGACAGCTGTAGTTGGGCAATCTGCAATGCTTTGCTTTTATATCCTAGCGAAGCACAAAGCCTGCAGTGCCTGAGGTTTAATCAGTCACCAAGTGACAGCCGTTTCCCCCAAAACCACTTTCTTTAAGGATTATTTCTCTGCAGTGCTGAAAGGCCTCAGTAAACTGGGACCGAATTGGAGTTAGTTCCGTACAGCAGCCGCACAAAAGGGATCATTTCTGAATGGCTTGCGACTGGAAGACCAAGAGGAAAAAGAAATCAATTGCACAGGGCACAATGTGGAAGCCAGAGACAGGATTTGCCCCATGGATTTGAGCCCATTTCCAGCCCAAAGGGTGGCAGGTTCTTTCAAAGCAGTACAGGAAAGCTGGGAGGTGGATTTGGAAAGGGAAGGTTTGTTCTGTAGTCACGTTCTACGCTGTGTGCTCAAGCTGGACGGGCAATTTGGATGTTTATGATTTAAACCAGACCCACCCTCTGTCAGAGCGGTGCTGTAGGGAATCATAGACCAGGAGGGAAGCTGACACATTCAGAGTAACCCCCGTGCGCTGCGCAACGTGAACCACGTTAAAGCTGTCACTCGGGATGCTACAGCCCCCCCGCCGGGGCCGGCGCTCCGGCGGCCACCAGGCGCTAATGGAGGGCAGGTTTCCCCCCGGGGTGGGATGTTGGTACCGGCCGGGCACGGGAAGGGTCTGGCGGCTCCCCTGTCCCGGGAGCGAGCCGAGGGGACAGCGGGGACCGGGGCGCCTGAGCCCGTCCCACGGACACACCACGGACGGCGCCGCCGGAGCCCTCCCTGCGGGACCCGGTCCCGCCCCTCGGCGGCGCGCAGGCGCGCCCCCTGTTTTCCCTTTTGCTTCCGGGACACGGAGGCGTTTCCTGTTGCTGTGGCGGCGGCTCCCGGGACCGAGAGCGCAACCGGCGGCTCCCCGGGGACTCCGGTAAGAGTCCGGGTGTCAGCGCCCTCCGGCCCCGAGCCTCGGGGCCCGGGTCCTCGCAGCGCCCTCCGCTCCCGGCAGTGGGGGTCCCCTCCCCGGCGCAGTGGGAGGCCGCGGCCCGGTGACCGGCGGCCCCCCGGTGCCTGCGGCGGGGCAGCGCCGGGCCCGTGCTGAGCGGGGCTCGGCGGGGAGCTGCGGGGGGAGCCCGCCCAGCGCCGTCCCGCCGGGGTTACACAGCGCAGCGCTGGGGGGGGATTTATCTTCCCTTCCGTGACCAAGCCCTCGGGGTTTGTGGCTGCCCCGACGTGAGCAGCTCAAGGTTTAAGCGGGGGGACAAGGCATAGGTTGTGAAGATGCGGTCTTTATCGTGGGAAGCCCTTTGGAGGGGCTAAAGAAGGAGCTGGAACATCGCTGGGAGCATAAGGGGGAAGCTGGTGACACTGGTTGGCTTCATGCCCCAGCTGGAGTCTGAGCATCCTTAGGAAAATGGGCATGGAATCCTGTGCCTCATCTGCTTGGTGGTTACACGCACAGCACCAGTGCTGCGGCAGTGAGAGAAGCCTGGGAAGTGCGTGAAAAGACCTTAAATGTGTTAAGGAAAATAACAAAGAAAAAGGTGAAAACTTTTCCTTACCCATAACTGTGATGATTGACCCGTTTTAAATATTCCACAGCGCTGGCATATTAGGGAGAGGAGCGGGAGATGGTATCAGACTGGAGGCTTAGCTCGCGTGTGCTGGGGAGGGAAGCCTGGTGGGAGCTAGGAGTGGTGATGGATTTTGGAGGAAGGGAGGGGAGGAGGAGTGATTCAAACAAGAAGCTTGGTGAGATGTCCCTGGTGCTGTATTTGGCTTTGCTGCTTCAGTAAAGAAGCAACGTTTCTGAATCCTGTTTGGAGATTCTGTGCTGTGGTTTTGTTATTGTAGTCTCCATGTGTCTTGTGTCAAACCAAGCCGCTCCCCTTTTAACAGGGACTTTTCCATTTGGTTTGCTTGCTTGCTTTATTTATGAAGTCCTAAGGTAATAGTTTCCTTTTGGTATGGTAAAGAAAAACCCAAACCCATGAAATAGGGCTCTCAAACAGGAGCCATCAGACACTGTGTGTTGTAGTTCCACCTAATGTTTACCTGTGAAATATTTTACATACCTTTTATGATGGTCATAGTTGCTGCTTCGGTTCTGTAGCGTTCCTGGAGAATGGGGGAAGGGTTCAATCGGGGACAATTGAAATGGCACCGGGATTTCTTTTCGGGTACCATGTGAGTTTTCTGTTGCGTTGTTTAAAACCAAGAAGCATCGGTTGCTCGGTTTGGGTTTCTGTGCTGGAAGGGCCACCAGAACCTGCAGTGCTGGGAATGGCACAACCCCACCCCCCATCCATCCATCTGATATTTGACAATAAAACCAGATACAGGGAGAACGTAATTATAGGTTGTTTTGGAGACAGAGGAATGCTTCAACAGGGGAGCTGAAACTTGATAATTTAGCGGTGTTGCTCTCTTGCGTGGCCTGTCTCTGTTTCAGAATGTGAAGCATCCCATCACCCTGCGCCCTTCCAGTTTTGGGTTTCTGCCTCTGTGTAATTAAGCAAGTTAGCAAAACAAGTAAACGCCGGTCCCCAGAGCCACTGGGACAAGGTTAAATCTGCTCGGAGGTTCTGAAGATACCTGACCTGGATTTCCCGAGTGCGGAAGCTTCGCGTTCCACTGAAACTCCTCCTCTTTCCTGAGGAGGTTGATCACAAAGTCACCCT
Source organism: Amazona ochrocephala (assembly GCA_039720435.1). Taxonomy (NCBI): domain Eukaryota; kingdom Metazoa; phylum Chordata; class Aves; order Psittaciformes; family Psittacidae; genus Amazona; species Amazona ochrocephala. The sequence continues at coordinate 31,005,895 of CM077885.1, forward strand.
GCTTTTTCTGGAATGCTGTAGCAGTTTGCAGTGTTCCTCAGCTGTTGTGCTGTGTGTATCTATCAATTCAGATGTTGTATTCTGTATTATTCACATGCAAGTTGTTTCCTTTGTCAGCTCAAGAGAGAGGAATTACCTAGTATGGTGTAAGGGTGAAGAAAGGGAGAAGAGGTTCTCTTTGGTCCCTGAGGCATCAGGTGTTTGAAAACCAGGAAAATTGTTAATTCCACAAGAGAACTATTTAGACCCTGGTGCTTTTCTGTTGTTGGGTTTAAGAGATTGTGAATGTATCCTTAGCATTAAAACAACGCTTGAATTCCTTGTCTCATTAGAATCACCGTTAAAAGGTGTCCCTGCCTGAACTTAGCTCTGTCATTTGAAAACACAAAACCCCCCATATGTTTATTGGGTGGGGGAGGAACATTAGTCCCATTTTAGATTAATCATAACATAGCTGTCTTTGTAGTTGTTTGCAAATGGCGTTTTAAGAGTTATTTTATTGGGCAGTACTGTTCCAGACCAAAGGTCAGGGTCATAATACTCATAATATCTGGTGACTCAGAGATTTGTCCTGGAATCCAGTTCTGGAAGGCGTTTGTAGGACATTGCCAATGTCTGATCCACAGGAAGGTATTCCAGCTGGGGCAGAAAATGTATTTGCCTGCCCTTTTCCAGGGAGGTTCATTGCCCTCTCCCATACTGTGAATCAGGGTTATGCTCTTGGGCATTGTAATGTGTTGTCCAATAAAATGCTCTGAAGTTGTAAATTAGTCTCTGTGAGCCTTTGGGAAAGCATCTCATTAATAAGGAAAGGGATTTTTGTTCTACCAGATATTAATTTTATTGCCCTCAATGGTGAACAGGATCTTTTATGATGTTTATGAGCCTCTTAAGTAGCTGGATGAGGCCCCTGTTTCAGTTAGTCTATCAGTGAGCAAAGGGCCATTGCTGGCACTAGCCCATGCCGAACCCTTCAGAGGAAGTGACAGTCTGTAATAAGCACATGTGGGATATTTAAGCCCAGAAACAACCAAAGTGGGTTTGCTCATTTTTCATATGATTGCTTTTGTATCTTTAGCTCTGATGGTGCTGGTCCTGTCCCCATCCACTCAGAGTAACCCAAATCCTTGGACCTTCAACGTGTGTAGGCAGTTTAACTGATGTTCTCATTGCTAGAATGAAATCCTTTGGAGGATCCGTTTTTCCCTGCCAGATTGCTCTTATTGCCATTCCAGTGAGTGATTGAGGGAGGAGAAAAGGAAGAGCCTTGGTAGCTCCTAGTAATGACATGAAAAGAAATATATCTATAATATATAAAAATAATAAATATATATAGTATAAATAAATAAAGCTCCTAATAATAATGCAATAATAGTCAAATACCTGGAAAGGTAAACTGTGCCTCTCCAGTTTGAGAAGAGCTTGCCAACATAACTGTCCACTTCACTGTCGTACCTTCCCAAATTCCTGATCCGAATAAGACCAAATGCTACCAGTGACTGATGGTACATACAAAAATACTTTCCCTTGCCAGTTTTGAGTTTACCAACGCTTCTTTCTTTGGCTACCTTTCTAAGGTTTGATATTTATTATTTCTATACCCCTCTTACAACCCTTCATGTGAATCTCTGCTCTTAAGTATCAGTCTCAGTGTGTGCAGGTTCCCTTCGCTTCTTCACTGTCATCTGCCCTTCATGCTTCTCTTTGCTGTTTTCCTGTCCCCTGCAGTTCTCTAATGCTCAGTTCAGAGATGCTGGTCAGAAGAGTAAAGAGATCTTACAAGTGGAAAAAGGAGGGGAAATTAAACTCACAAGTATTCCAAGCTTGTTCTCATCCTTAATCAGAGTGTACTTGGTTCAGTGCTCTCTGCAGCAGTGTGTTGACTAAGGAAAGCCAGTGTATTTTATCAAAGGAGGTATGCTTGTAAAACAGGCTGATTCTTCCGGCAGTTTTCAAAATCCTCTTCTTATGTGGGTGCAAATAATGCCCCTGGAGATCATTAAATTCATTGCTTTTCAGTCTCTTAGAGAATCAAATCCTTGGGTTCAGCTGCAGTTTTATGGGGCTTTTCTGTAGCATCTTCCTGTTTTCTAGTATGTTCTCTCCTGTTGTGTCAAGCCTCTTTCAGCGGCATAGGAAACTATTAAGTATGTCAGCTGAGTAAGTGAAAAATGCCTACCAAGAGGGGTATAAGCTGTATGTTTAACAGAGCAAGGGTCTGATTTTATGATTGAAATACATTTTTGAGTTGATATCCCTTTTGCAGTCAGTTTAACAAGGTACCCAAGCTTTTGAAGCAGAATCGGTCCTGCTGGTCATCAATGGGAAAAGAATTATCAGATGTAATCATCATCAGGTAAATGTCAGGGAATATGAATGTCCGGTCCCTCCATGGCCTGCTCTGTCCTGAAAGGAGCTTGGTTGTGAGCTCGACATGAATCCAACCCAGCCTGACATCACAGAGAGCGTTTCCTTTCTCCTGTGGTGTGGTGATTTTTGTCCTCCAGTTTGCTGCTTTGTCCCGGGAGGAAAGGGCTTTCCATTGTCAACGAGTTGTTTGGTGCTGGGGTGTGTCTGTTAACAAGCTTTTCATTTTCTGGTGGTAGGTGGAGGCCTTATCAATGCTGAAATAGCAAATGGATGTTTGTTATTCTTTACATAGCTTTAGCAAGTGAGGCATATTGATACGTTTTTATCATACGGTTGCAGGGACACATACATCTGAAATTAGATCCAATGCCTTTTGTTGCAGGGGGTGTGGTATTGGTAGAAATAGTACAAGTAAGAGGGAAGTTATGGGAAATGATTGGTTTGGGGAATGTATTTTGTGTGGCAGGCATTGAAAGTGCCATATTCTGCTCTTCTTTCCCACCCTTATGGAAGTGGCGGAACATGGGGTCTCTGCGCTCAGTCTTCGTCTTGTTTCTACATCCTTATTAATTTATTTGTGTTTAAGGCTTAGTGTTTTGCTCCTGTCCTCGGTGTTTTGGTGTGGTTATGGAAAACACAAGTGAGCATTTCTCTGCGTTAGCCAGGAGCTTCACAGCAGATCACCAGCCTTGGCGCCAGGCGCGGGTGATGGTTGTGTTTGGATGAAGAGACCTTAAATAGGTCTGTGCTTTAAACATAAACATGTATTTCTCTAGCAGATACCATATTCATCTTCCCAGTTTTGTTCTATTTCTCTTTTAAGGAGCATGTTTAAATATACAGGAAGAAACAAATCCTGGTTTCCTTTTCAGCCTGAGTTGCTGGTGTCCTGGTTCTGCTTTTGATAAAGGATCTTATTTTATAGATGGGCAGAAAGACTGCAGAAAATACTTGCCACAAACTGTTGTCCTGTTTTCTCAAGCAGTAGTTATTATGAGGGGAAAAAAGAGATTAGATTTCACTATACTATTAATGGGATTATGCTTTTGGGGTGAGAGAGAGCTGCTTTAGCTCATCTGGAAACAATTCCTTTGTGAAGCTAGAAAAATGATGCATTGATGATGGGAATGCTCTGAGGGTTCTGTAGTGCATTTGATCTTTGGTTTACTGTAGTTACTTCAGGTCTTACTAATACTCTGTGCAGAAAGGCAGCTATTCCTATGGAGCCAAATAAATGGAACCCTTGAACAGTATCAGTTTTGACTTGGGAGACTTGGAAATAACCTTTGCAAATAAGAGGAAAGCAGTGCTGTGGTTGAGCAGAGGTTAGGCAGAATGCTGTTAGTGCAGTCGATAGCATCTCTTTGGGCTTGCACGTGTGGATTGTGTTATCAGTTGTTCTGAGCCGTATTGACAAAGCTTGAGCATTTGGTGTAAAATCAAGACCAGGACATGCACAACAAGGATGCTCACTGAAACACCTGAGCTTTCTCTGCATCGCTTCCAGAATTACGCCTTTCCTGTGTCGCTTTTCCTTTCCCTAGCTGGGAATGCCAAGAATAATTTCAGTTCTCTGTGTGTGTGTTTCAGATTGTGCAGTGAATGTCCATAAGAACTGCAAGAGTTTACTGGCTGAATGCGGCAACATCAGACCCAAGGTGGGGTTTAAAGTTTGTTCTTCTGTTATGGTAGCACTGCTTCACAATTTGGTGTGTTTTACTTTGCAGCAGTACAGAATCTTGCCCTACGTCTTCAAGACATCAAAGAGCTGTTAACTTGTCATTATAGTAATTTATGATGATGTATGTAGGGAAACTAAAGTGAAATGTTTTGTTGCAGTACTGAGTATTACTCAGCATTGCTTGTGCCTGTCAGAACTGCGACTAACACGGGAATGCTGAAACCCATCGCTTTTTTGGGAACATGATTAAATTCTATGGTACCTCTGGATTTTATGTGCCTGTATGTTAATAGGTTAAAGCTGAGGGAGGAGTGTGAGGGGTGGAGGGGAGTTTGTTTGTAACAGTTGCCTGTTATTTATAAGCTAGGCAATGAAGAAGTGATTTTGGTTTTGAACTCTGGTTAACTTTATATCTTGCTAAGCTGGTCCTTTGTTATCTGTGTCACCGTGGTGCCTGTGATTGCAGTCAGGTCACAGGCTGCGCTCAGATAGCTGCCACGCTGCCTTTTTTTGTTACTATTATTCTGGTATTGGTTTCAAAAATGATTTCCTGTCCTTATAACTAATTATACCCACAGGAGTTTGAGTTTGGTTTAAGCTGCAAGTGTTGATGATTTCAGTGACTAATAGCAGATTAGGGAGTACTATGAGCGGGGGGAAGAGAGAGCAGAGCGGCTCAAACCTGAGCAATTACAGGTTAGAGGAAGTGCTTTCAGTCCCTGGTGATTTAGAATGTAACTCTTTTGAGGGCAGAGATGTTCTTGGGGGGGTGTTGATATATACTTTTAAAGTGCTCTGTGCATTGTGTGTTTTCCTTTTAAACTGAAAAATTCACTTGCTTTGATGCTTCCATTTCCACTTCTGACCATCTCACAAACTGTGATGGTTTAATCAGCCCTGACAGACCACTCCTGAAGAGAGCAAAGAGGCTGTGGTAGCACAAATGATGAGGACCAAAGTCAGGAATGAGATCATAGAATCATAGAATAGTTAGGGTTGGAAAGGACCTCAAGATCATCAAGTTCCAACCCCCCTGCCATGGGCAGGGACACCTCCCACTAAACCATGCCATCCAAGGCTATGTCCAACCCCACCTTGAACGCCGCCAGGGATGAAGCATCCATCCTCGAAGGGAAACAAGCCTCCCCAAAAGCCATTCATTACAGAGCATAGAGTTTATTTAATGTCTTGGCATCTTTGATAAGTTGTATCTCAATGAACTGCAATATCTTGTTGTTGTGTTGTAAGAATGGGAAAGTTGTACAGGTTACCAAAGATGCAATTTTAAATGGGCAGTGTGAGTTTTGGTTGAAGCTGCCTGGGTTAGTTGCATTAGTATTGCTGTGAACTAAATGGCAACAAAGCCTAGGTGAAGACTGTGTACCTAAAGGGTTTGCTTTTAGTTCAGAAGTTATTTATTGTTACAGCTTGCATTCAGCTGGAACTTCACTCTTTGTTCTGTTTCAGCTGATCTCTATTTGATGGGATTTGTATATGAAGTGTTAATGTCTATAGGGCATTTGTCTGGAACGTGGAAAAATCAAAGCTGTCACTGTGTCCGCGCTTTTATACTTCCAGTCCCCAGCTTCGCTCACAGTGCTGTATGATAGAAAGGACAGCATTCATTTTGGCCTGAAAGTTTGGTCTGGATGTGTAAGAATATTGTCTCTTTTCCCATAGCAGAAAGATTTGCAGCACAGACCTTCTGGATCGCCACAAAGTTCGCCCCAGTGCATTTCCCCAGGTTTGTACTAAAGAATGATTTCTGTGCTCAAGGCTTATCTGTTCGATTGTATTTTTTTCCTTTAATATGTTTTAAAGGCTATACACAGTGTGTTATTGAAGTATAGAAAAGGTCTCTTTTAATAAGATGGCTTCATTTTTTTTCCTATTGGGAATGGCTCAGAGGCTCCTAGCAATCTCCTGTGTGTTTTTATCTCTTTATCTTTTTATTTTTCCTTATACCTTCTCGCTGTGTAACCTCAGAATATCACGGTGAAAAGGGATCAATAAGCTCGTTTTTCATTGATTCTCTATTCTCTGGCCTCTGAAAAGACTAGAACTGTGAACTTTGTTTTACATCAGATTTTCATAATTGTCTATTTAAAACTTGCCTGCAGCCAGTGGTTGCTAGAAATCTCTAAGACAAGCTAGCACTAATGGTCTGAAGAGAAATCTTTGTTGAAGCAAAGTGGGAAAAGGGATCTGGGAGGGGAAAAAAGAGGAATGAGCAGCTTTATTGCAGCATAGGCTTTGAAATAGCTTTTTGCTGCTGGAAAAGACCATCATGGTCACAGGTGTACAATTCCAGTAGCATTCTGACTTTTAGATGGGATGAGGTCTGCATTAACAGAAGAGGCTTTTTGGCTCTCGGGTGATTGATTGTAACCAGAGCAGAATTACTTTCTGCCTTGCAGTCGGTCAGTTTGGTTGCTTTGATGGCTGTAAGAACCACAGCTGACATGAATGTCTGAGCATTACTGTATGTGTTTCACATGGTTTTGTTAGGCATCATCTGACTTGCATTGCAAGATGTCTTTATGAAACAAGGGTAAGAGGACAAAGAGTTATTGTCACAAGAAAACAGATGGCTGTTTGCCTTACCAAGAATGGTTTTGTGCGTTTAGGGGGAAGGTGCAGGGACAGTAGGAAACAGTAAGGATTAATGAAAATAGGAAAAGTTGGCTGTAGGGCTTGTCGTTGAAACAGCTCTGTGGTATACAGTCTGGTCTGGTTTGACAGGTTAACAGCGATCGATGGGGACTCTCAGCAGTGTGCAGACAGTGCTAATTGAACTCAGAAAATGGCTTTTTGCTGGTGCACACTCTGCTAGGCAGCCAGTGCTTGTTTTCCATGCTCAAAACCAGAAACTGGGAGTTAAAGGAACAGTCGATAGCATGAGCAGTGTCTTTACCCACAGGGTAACACTGCAGACTGCAGTGTCCAGCAAAAACGCCAAAGGTATTGCATCCATGTAAAGGAGAAATACAGTTTAAGAAAGCTATAAACTGTGGTGTTTGTGTGTGTGTCCCATCCCTCTCCACATGTTTTGCCTGTGGGAATTTTAGAGTTGGCCTTTCATTGTGAAACAGATCTTCATGTTCTTGGCTTGTAGAGCACAGAAAGAGAACATGATGGCTGAAGAGTTCAGTACGTCCCCAGGTGGAAATGGGAGGACATTTATTATTAAGTCTTTCTTTAAGAAACCCCCCTTTACAAGTCTTGCTATTAGTGTCCACTAAATCAGTGTGCTCTTTCAGCTGGAGCTCATCACTTGGAGATGATGGAAGAGGACTCAGTTTACCTACTTATGTTGTACTGTGTCTATAACCAGGAGATTTCAAACCCAAACAGGTTTTCCAGCAGGAAAAGCTGCAGTGATATAATTCCCGATATTAAATACCATTGATGAAATCTCCCTTGCAGCCCTAATATGAATCTATTCAACTGTTTCAAAGATGAAATGAGAGACAAGCAGATGGAAAGTATGGGATATCAAGAAATGTGGGAAAACCTGTTTCAGGAGATGAAGCATGAATACCTTGATTTAGCCATGTTTTGTTGAGCAAGGCAGAAGTGGAAGGAGAGAGAATTGTTAGTGGGGGAGTGAGACTGAGGAAGGGGAACTTTTGGGGATAGGTGAACACTGGTGGTTTTACAAGAAAAGGTGTGAATTGGTGATGCACAGAACTTGGCTGGGAGCTGGAGACCCTGCATGGTCCTGAAGGAGCCTCCCAGGCACAGGGCTGCATGAGGAGTTGGGTCTGGGGGTAAGGCAGAGGCTGCTCTGGGTTCAAGCATCCATGAGATCTCCTCCACTGCCATGTCCTTAAAAGCACTTTGAAACAAGGGCGGCTGCAGACCTCATCAGTGATAAGTTTCAAAGGTTGGCTGATTCTTCATCTTTGACTTCCCTGAAGTTCCTTTCTGAACAGGATGTATTTTGTCTCCTGTTCCTTATCATTCATTACAGACATTAGTGCTAAATAATTGTCTCCATTTTTTAGAAGTCTATTACAAGCTGCCATATACTGTGTAAGAGTGATTAAGATTTCAAATACCTTTCCAGTTCACAGTCTGTCCGGATTTTAAAAAGCATTAAAAAGCTGCGGTATTGAAATTAAATTTAGCTCCGGTATCTATTATGTGCAGTGTGTGTGTGCCTGCAGATAGAAATCACTGCCGGGCAATAAGCATTGCGAGGGACTTGCGGTTTTGATGTGAGCTCAGATTTTTCTTGTTTGCCATGAAATGTTCTGTGCCCTTATACGGTAGGGTGTGAATAATTGTGTGTAGGTTCTGGTGTTTTACTAAAGGAGAAGATACTTTGCAATTTCCACACTAAATGGGCACAGTAGGGACCAATTTCCTGCACTTCAGACCTGCTGATTTAGCCAATACAGTAAGTTAAGTGGCAGCTTTACATTTCTAGAAGGATCACAGGTAGTATAAAACCAGTGCATCTCTGGGGCCACTTTACTGTGCCATGTCTGAGGGCAGCCAGGAGTGAGCATGGGGAATACAAATTCAAAAAGCAGCGGCAGGAGCAATACGATTCCAGCTCATCCTGAGCTCTCTTTTTGCGGTTCCTTTTCAAGAAAATGGAATGAGAATGTGTTTTTGGACAACGAGCTCTTGACATCCAAGATCCTGTCTGTTCTCCGGCCGCACTCCGAGCGGGGTTTGAGAGCAGGAGAGCTGCAGTGTACGCCTCATTTCCTGAGTACCAATTCGATTTTTGCCTCTTTAGCCACTTCTTTGAAGGAGCAGCCCCGGAGCCTTCTCCTGGGACCTGATGGCACCCCAGTACTATCGCGGAATCTCGGCATGACTATCGCCCACAGAGGAAATTCTCAGTCTTCACTGAGTGCTGCTGGAGCTGTCAATAGGTTTGGGTAAGTAAACTGTTTCTCTTTGAATTCCTCAGCTTCTGCTGTTGTTGTGTCCCCATCCTCAGCTTCTGCTGTTGTTGTGTCCTCACCCCCAATGTAAAAAGAAAAACCATTACAGAACTAAAGCAAAAATTCACTTTGGTTTTTAGCTCAAGAGAGATTTATTGAGACTTTAATTCATTTCCCTCGACAGTAAGCATCGTTGTTTAAATCACCTTGTCTTTAGTCCCCTTGTACTATATCCCAAAAGAGATCATGTAAAACGGGGCACAGTTTGAGTGTCTCTGCCTAGATTGTGGCTTTCATGGGTATATTTGTCTTCAGACTTGATGCATTTCAGTAATCTGAGGTCAGTTATTCTAGGTTGTACTAGTTCTGACTAGTGTAGGAGACAGCAGTGGCTGCAATTGCAGGATACCTTGATTAAAATAGCAGCTCTCTGCTGGTTTATGTAGTTGTTTACTCTTTATGTGCCACAGTTAAGCTCAGTGCAAGAGCCCTTTGGACTCTGAACTGGCTGTGGCTTGTCACCAGGTGATGTCTTTTCAAAATGTCATACCTGAAGTTGCATACTTGCTCATGTTGCTTCGATTAAAACTGTAATACTTCAGTGATGGACTTGCTAAATGGATTCAACTGTTTAAGTTGGAGTGCAGTGCTAACTTTTATCTGTTAATAGCACTAGAGTTTAGCAAAGATGTCTGCTAAAGTAGTTGAATTTGGGGGCTTTTTCTTTGCAAGCAACTTGAATGTTAATATTCTGGTTTGATCCCTTGGTCTAATTTCTTTGGCCATTTAGACTGATTTCAGGAGACATGGATGAAGGGGATTCAGGCTTTATCAAATTTAAACAGACTTCAGATGACGTTGTCTCGCTTGCACCTTCAACAGCAGACACCGTTTTTCTGGAAGGTATGGAATTTCTGTGCTTTGCAGGATTTTCATGTGATTTCTTACGCAGTCTTAAAACAGCACTGAGGTGGTTTTGTGAATGATGGTAATGAGGGATATGGTGGGAAGCAATTTAATAAGAACTGAAACTGAATGTGCTTTTGGTCTAGATGCGTATTCTGTATCCCTCCGAAGTGAAATAGAAACAGATGCTCATGAGTTTGAGGCGGAGTCTTGGAGTGTTGCAGTGGAACAGTCTTATGCAAAAAGGCAAAGGCCAGACGTTAAAAAAAGGCAAGATGTCATTTATGGTAAGACTTTTTGTTATTATTGTGACTTTTTCTATTTCGTGATGCCCCTGTTTTGAAACAAAGCAGAAATCCTTTTTATTGGCTCCCATTCTGACTTGTGATTGAAAACTAGAGTGAAGACTTTCAAGTCTGTTACCTGTCTCGGTGTGCACAAGTCCTCCTGTTAATGATTTTAAGCCAACACATAGTTGTCAGCATGCCTATGTAAGCAGCTATAACCGCAGCTATACAATTAGGGAAGAGCTCACCTGCAACTGGGGGATGCCGTTAAGTAAGTAGGGTCAGTCACTGTTTGGAGGGGAGATGATCAGAGCCAATTTAGGAGCTTCACATCAGTAATGCAAAGATAGTGGTGAAGAAGGAGGTACAAAAGGTGGTGGCTTTCAGAGCCCGCTCTGTTCTATCTCACTTGTCACTGCACAGGATATAAATGGCTTTTGATTTGTGTGCTTCTCCTTGCTCAGAACTAATGCAGACCGAAATGCACCATGTTAGGACACTGAAAATAATGCTGAAGGTATACTCCAGAGCCATGAGAGAGGAGCTGCAGTTCCCAAATGCAGTTATCAACAAGCTCTTCCCCTGTGTGGATGAGCTGCTGGAGATGCATGGGCAATTTCTGCTCCAGTTAAAGGAGAGACGGAAGGAATCCTTGGAAGAAGGCAGTGACCGAAATTATCTAATCCAGAACATTGGAGACCTCTTGGTAAAACAGGTGGGGATTAAATTCTACCAACATTAAACTCCTAACAAGCTAACTGGTAGGTTAAAGTTATGTTATGGAAGGATTGATTTAATAATCTGTTTGACGTTATCTTGCCAGTGTAATGTGTTAACATGATTCCCAGGAGCATGTCTGGGCACGAGTAATAGGAAATGATCATTAAATGTTCTTTGGGCATGTGTATATGCATGTTGTGGGATATGCAGCTGTTTTTAACTCTGTTCCAAAAGTAACATGACATGTTCCTGGTGTCCATCCCTAACATGGCTCTCCTGCATTTAATGCCAAGCTTCTAGGTTCTGACCTTTTAAAAATGCAGTGAAGATGCTTTGAGCTCATGACAGCTTTAGTACCCGTTCTGGTATGGAGTGGATGCAACTTCCTTCTTATATCATGACCACTGTTTCCCCTTCACCTTTTAGTCTTCAGTCTTTTTAAGTGCAGAGGGCCAGAAATCCCTTTAAAAATTCTTGTAATGACAACCATCATATTTGGTTATCTTGTGGTATTCCATGCTCTCAGATGTCACGCTCTATAAATCCCCCACTTCTGGTACAGAAGAAATTGAAATACTGAATAAACACCTCAGATATCAGTTACCATAAACCAGTGTTCAACCTTAATCTTGCAGTGGAGGTAGGTTTACTCTTAATGATTCCTGTCTTTTATTGTTATCTTTCTGATTAGTTTTCAGGTGAAAATGGGGAGAGAATGAAGGAAAAATATGGTGTATTCTGTTCTGGACACAATGAAGCTGTTAGTCACTATAAAGACCTGCTCCAGAGCAATAAGAAGTTCCAAACCTTAATAAAGGTAAACAACAACCAGAAGTCTCCCATTGTGATTGTGCAAAATATGCTTGACCACTTTAGATCTTCTTTTGTACTTGAAGGTCTGTCCAGTTTGAATGCACCTCATTAGAGGCAGATTCTCATTAGTTGATAGCTTCTTGTATTTTAGATCTTTTTAGCTGTTTGGACACAGCACCACCATTAGCAGCTGTGAAATTTGAGGCAGGCTCTCGGGAGCACACAGGACTGGGGAATAGAGTATGTATGTAGACCTTAAACCTCATTCAGTTCCAACTGCCTGCCATGAGCAGGGACACCTTCCACTAGAGCAGGGTGCTCCAAGCCCTGTGTCCAACCTGGCCTTGAACACTGCCAGGGATGGGGCAGCCACAGCTTCTCTGGGCACCCTGTGCCAGCGCCTCAGCACCCTCACAGGGAGGAGCTTCTGCCTATAGAGCTCATCTCAATCTCCCCTGTTTCAGCTTAAAGCCATTCCCCTTGGCCTGTCCCTACAGGCTCTTGTCAAAATCCCTCTCCAGATTTGTTGTAGGCCCCCTTTAGGTATTCATGGCTCTGTCACTGACTGCCCTGCTGTGTGGCCATCTTTATAAATTGGCTTGATAATAAATTCAGTCAGTAATAAATGCTGTTAATGGAAAAAGAAGATACTCTGAGTCAAGTTTTGCCCACTACGTCATCTTTCCAAAACCAGAAGACTGGCTCCACGGTGGTTTGTTTGTCTGCTGTACACTGTAATGTGCAATTAATAGGGAGGGCTGAAGAGACACAGCCAAAGCAGAAGCCTGTAACCTGAACTGCAGATGTCATTGCACAGTCTTAAGTATTCACGTTTTCCAGTCCTCCGTAAGTGACACTGTGTGAACGTTCCAATGTAGCGCTATACTTACAGCTCTTCTTAACTAGGAGTTATTAAAGGGAGAACCCGTTACTTTCAAGGAACTAAGTAGCCAGAGTCTTACAATGTATAGCCACAGTCCTTGTAAAGAGAGATCTTAGTACTGTGTTCTACTGCCAGGATTCTGCTGGACCTGTGGCCAGACCGACTAGTGCATCCTGATGCTTTATAGTCTTCCCTTTCTGAACAGAGCTGTGGTACTGTAGAGCCTACTGGTGAACATGTGGTCAAAGAAGCACTTAGTTTAGTCATAGAATCATAGAATAGTTAGGGTTGGAAAGGACCTTAAGTTCCACCCCCCTGCCATAAGCAGGTCATGGGCATGGTCATTGTGGACCTCGTTTGGCTGTTAGGTGTGTTCAGTCTGCTTTCAAAGGTCTGGTACTTTCCTATATAATTAAGAAGTGATCCTATTATAAAGGGCAGTCAGCAAATAGGCAGTCAGATAGTTCGGATCCGGAACTTTCTCTGCTTGGCTCCAGATTTAGTTAACAGTAGTTGCAAATAACACCCAAAATATTATCCAGTAATAGAAGCAATTTTTTTTAACGTTGTCAGGAGTTTTGCTTTAGTGAAAGAGGTGATGCTAATTTGGTGATATTATGCCTCATCATACCAAAGTGTTTTGAGACAGAAAATGTGGGAATGGTGAGGCGAGGGAGTTATAAGAGCAATATACGCAGTGGATGTGATGCATCTGTCTTGTTCTCTAGAAAATTGGGAACTCTTCCATTGTGAGGAGACTTGGTGTTCAGGAGTGTATCCTTCTGGTAACCCAGCGCCTCACCAAATACCCAGTCTTGGTGGAACGCATCATTCAGAATACAGAAGGTAGGTGTAATCTTTCCTGGAAGCCTCACAGTTGTCTGCTGGTCCTTCTGTGTTTTGCATGGTCTTTCCTCAGACGAGGAGGGACACAGTGGTACTGCCTGTTCTGCTTTCTCACTTCTTAGTTCACTGAAGATGCTGTTCTAGATGCAGATCCATATCAGTGTCGCCTCATCAAGTGCTGTTTTAAGTCTGAAACCACAAAACCGTAGCAGTTTAAGCCCATTGGTTCATAAGAGATGTAGAGCTTTAGGATATTCTATCTTTTGCTTTATTTTTAAACAAGCTGTTAGGAAATAACTGTTAGATGCTCAGTATGGAACCTTCACATTAAAATATGTTTAGCTGCTCATATTGTGCATTCCAGAGTTAAAAATGTGACCTACTGACTGCTGCTCTTTTCTCTTAGCTGGATCTAGAGATTACGAAGAGCTGACCCAGGCCCTTACTTTAATTAAGGACACAATCACTCGTGTAGATGCCACTGTAAATGAGTTTGAGAAGGGACAGCGCCTTAAAGAGATTATGCATAAAATGGAGCTAAAATCATCAGGGAAATTCAAGAATGGGCTTTTCTTCCGGAAGGATGACATGGGACAGAGGCGGCTTCTCCTGGATGGGATGCTGTACTGGAAAGCTGCATCAGGGAGACTCAAAGGTAAAGGGCCAGGAAGGGGGAAAACACAACAGAGAAACAAGCTTTTTATTTCTTTTTTTTATGTATATATATTTTTTTAGTAACTGTTTATTACTGATCGATGGAGTATAAAATGGCAATAACCTGCTCATTTAATAGGATATTGGAGGAAGTAGCACTTGTTCTATTCTTGGCTTGTCCAATAAGCATCTCTATAATGGCGCATGATAAGTTCCTTATGCTCTTTGCTTATTATCTGTCTGATCTGCTTTCCAATTCAGGAGGGAGGTCTTTAGATAGATGACAAAGCTTTGAGTCATACTGACTTGGTCTCCTGTGGAAAGCATTATTAGCTCTGCTTCACAGCCCCATGACACCTTCATTCTGCATAATGTCTGTTTTGCCAGAAAATCAAACCAGTGTCTACCAGTGAATATTTTAACAGCTTCATTGCTCAGGTGTTCAAGAAGCAGCTTCAATGGCACATAAAATGCAGCCAAGAGTAGGTGGTGCTGCGGAGGGCTGCAGTTCTAGAAGAATCTGCAGTTGAGGGAGGCACATTCCCTCATGAGTGTTCGTGTCAATGTGTAGGATGCCTCTGTAGGTGTTCTCAAGCTTTAAACCAAGCTATTTGTATTGTGCTGGTTCTGCGTGACTGCATTCTGTCTGTGGACAGCCCACGTGAGAGGAAGTAGCAGACCCTCTCTTGCAGATGGTGACGTGCTGTTCCCTGACCCCCAGGCACTTGATGTTAGGTGGTTTTTGAGTCTGGACCTCTGTTTCTGATTTGAGATCTGCCCTTTTTTTCCCCTCTGTTGTTACTGTAGATATTCTGGCAGTCCTGTTAACTGATGTATTGCTGCTCTTACAAGAAAAGGACCAAAAATACACATTTGCATCAGTGGTAGGTATTGTTCTCCTTATTTTATACATTCACATAGAGTATTTATGAAAGTGACGGGAGCTGTGCAGGAAACAGAGATACTAGATGCTTGTTATGGGGGGCTCGGAAGGGAAGCTAAGTAATAAACCAGCCAGCTATTATGGAATCACTTGTTCTGAAGCAGTTCTGGTACTTGTTGAATCCCTCACACTGTCTCTTAGTGCAAAGCAGTGTGCTATTCCATCAGCTAGCTCCAGCCTCCACATCTGTGGTTTTCTGGCACCCTGAGCCTGTTCTGAGCTTCACTGCTTCTCCTTCTCTTGTGCTGTGGCTTTCCCTCTTGCTGAACTGTGTTGTATATGTTAAACATACTAGATCTGGGCTTTGAAAGGCACCTGCAAATGAGGTCTGCTTCTGTTTGCTAATGTGCAGGGAAAGAATCTTCCATTTCGGTGAGGGATGTGGTAAGGTCATAGTAGTCTAAGATTTACTGGGGGCAAAGAACTTTCCCGAAGTAAATGGAGTCAGCACTAAATGTAAATGTAATTACTGCAGCACTCTAGAACACTCAGTGGGTTCACTTGCTTTTCTAGGGCATTTCCACAGGTATCCTCAGAGCAGCAAATGGTGTACGTTTTGTCCTGATCTACTTCAGTTGTGGCTGTAATAGCACCAGTAACAGAAACTATTTCATGTAATTGTTTTCTTGGATATATATTTTTTTCCAAGACATCAACATTAGAGCTGAATTCTAATGGCAAAAGCTACTTTGGTGGCCCCAGGGCTGTAAAAGCAACTGCTTTTCAAATTGCCCTTCTTCTAATGCACAGAATGGGGATACTTTCACAGATGAGGATGGCTGGAAGTCCTTTCCTCTTGAGCAGCATTAGGTGAATCTTTGACCAATAGTTCATTTTATGACATTGACTCCGATAGACTAATTCTGTTTTCCAAATTCACCTGAGGTATGAGCAGAAGAGCAAGTTTGTAGAGGGGAAGAAACATGTTGTTAGTGTAATGTCTTGACCATCATGGCTGTTACAGCTTACACTGAGGCTAAAGCGTTGTTCACAAGAAATAAGATCACACGTACATGTTCTTAGGCAGTGTAGGTGTACTACTGCAGGGTCATGCCCTGGCTTATATATATCATTCAGCTGCTTATGACAGTCCCCAAAAGCTGACCTCTGCTACATGGTGGCGTTTTTCCCCTCCAGTAACATACTCTACAGTTATAGACTGATCAGGTTTTTGCATCTTTGTATGTATACAATTCATTTGAAATTCAGATACCACTTCTGCATGGATAAATCAAGTGAGGGGAGCACATGGATCTTCTCAGTGATTCTGTTTTTCCATTGACCTCTGTTTATGGCTTGAATTGCAGTACAGCTGCTCAGAGGCGTTGGCAAAACCAACCCTTCCTGATGGCTATGCCACAGCTCAGTTTTCTTCCCGTCACTCTAGATTATGCTGAAAAGGTGCAGCAGTCACAAAGAGCTAGTTCCTTCTGGGGAGGATCTTTCTAGGCTCCATATATTGGATCTATGCTGTATGAAGCATAGATAGGGTTTTGGTGACTAATATCCCTCCTGTAAATTTGTTTTCATTCTGTTAGCAGAAGACAGCTAATCCAGTTAATCCTTAGTTATACAGCATGCTATCTGTGACCTTGTTTTATTATTCCCAGGGCCTGATGGCAAGCTGTTATGATCCTATTTCCTTTGTAGCTAACTCAGAACTTCTGTCACTTCCTCTTGTTCTCTTCTTTCACCCACACGTCCTTTTTGTTTCCTTTTTCAAGTGTTGGGTTTGTGTCTATTTGAGCCTGTTCTTGACTTCTGGGACCCAGTGGGGACCCTCGGTGTTTAAATTGATGCGTGCTTTGATATTCAATCAGGTACCAGGACACCTTGGTTTTGAAATGGTCATTCTTCATTCCACGTTTTCATCTGTGGTTGATGAGAAAAGAGTGACCATGTCAGAAGTGTCATAGCAATGGCATTCCAGTGTTGTGATTTATGGCTCTGGTGGCCCTGTAGAAGCAGGAAGATGGGGGAGCTGGGAAGCACAAACTCTAAAGAGCATATATAATGTGGTGCAGTAAACTCTCTTTTGTTTCACAGGACTCTAAACCGCCAGTTATCTCGTTGCAAAAGTTAATTGTAAGAGAGGTAGCTAATGAGGAAAAGGCCATGTTCTTAATTAGTGCTTCCTTAAAAGGACCAGAAATGTATGAAATCCACACAAGCTCGAAAGAGGAGAGGAATTCCTGGATGGCACACATCCGCAGAGCTGTAGAAAGGTAAAATCAGAATCTTGTGAGATGATAAGGGAGCAGGAGGGCTCCATTTCTGGCTTGTTTGTCTTTGCAGGTCTCATAGATATAAATTTATCATAGAAATCCATTTAACTACCCCTCAGCTTTCTCTGTGAGACTGAAACATGCAATTTGCTTTTGTGTTCCTTGGGAAGAAGCCAGTCCTAAAGGTGCAGTAGAAGCCGGCCACAGAGTTTATTCTGCTTCTGCTCAAAAATAAACACAAAATGTCATGGATGTCAAATGTAACAGGGCTTTGGATAAGGGAGGAAGATTTGACAGACAAGCTAAACTGCACCCTAGGCAAAATCTCAAAGGTGAATCCTGGGATGGTTTTAGGTTATCTAGTGTGCAAATCAAACATCTGTTTCCTCCTTTGTACAGCTGTCCTGATGAAGAAGGAGGAACGTTTAATGAACCTGAAGCAGAAAGGAGGCTGGCTGAAGCAAGAGCTGCTAAGTTAAAAGATTTTCAAGGTAATGACTTAGTTGTATATTCCACCAACTGCTTCTCAGCATCATTTGTGATTGATGACTGTCTTACTCTTTTATCACATGATGTGATCAAGTTTCTCCTTCATAAGTCTTTCAAGGCAGCGCAAGATTATATGGAAATAGTTAAATAAGTCCAGCTTTGTATGCTCCATGTGTTTCCACCTGAACTGTTAATTACATCTCAGCATTTGATGCCTTAACCATAAAATAAATAATAATCTCCCCAATTGAACTCTGTACTCTGACAGAGATTAGGAACTGAGTTTGTTTCTTCCTTTAGAGCGTTTGAACATGAAAGATGACCTGATTATGCAAAGTCTAACTGAGAAGCAACAGATATATCTAGAAATGTCTGAAATGATTGGGTTCGAAGACCATTCCCAAGGATCTCGATCTAGGCTACTGCTTCGGGGGGATATCCCAGAGAATCTGCAAGGAGAGGCAATTTTGAAGTCAGCTGTGACAGAAGGTAAATGCTATGTGGCAGTGGGCATGCATTCACTTGGGTGCAGAGGTGGGGATAAGCACATAGGGTCCATGTCCTGAAAATCACCCTGTAAGAACATAATACTTCTGTATAACACTGTTATAGCACTGTTCGGAGTTCCTTATTCTCAGAACCAGTGTGCACTAGGTAAAGTGCACCTGTGTGTTTAGGTAGAGGATCTTCTCCACCTTTTGGATGTTATTAAGGATCAGCCAGTGGAGTCTATTCAGATGGGGCAACTGAGTGCTCTAATAATACACCAGTTCTGAAATATGACATGAGGGTTGTGTATTAAAACAGCCTATCTAAAGCTAGTATCTGTAGACCAAAAATAAGCACAAACATAACTTCTATTATGGAAAACAAACCAAAACAAAACTCACAAAGAAAGAAAACAAAACCCAAACAATCCCAGCTTGCAACTAAGGAAGAGGTCATCTTTATATAGGCAGTATGAAGAGCCTGTTGTATAGAGCTAGTCACAAAGGAAAATTCATCTGTACTGCAGGAAAACTCTGCAACTGCCTGATCTTTTCGTGTACTTGATGGATTAAATGTGTTTTAACTTGTAAGCATAATGCACTTGTCTTGCTGTGAGACATGGCCATTTACGTGAGATGTTCTTCTCTTTTCCAGCTGAAAATCTCCAGAACCTTATCTTCACTCACTTAGGCAGTGCATCCTGTCAGCCTGAGGATGGCTGTGGGTCAGGACTCCCCAGGAGAGCAGAGACCTTTGGAGGATATGACAGTAGTCCCTCAATCTCAACTAAAAGTAAGAAAGGGACCATTTGGTGTTCTTCTGAGTTTCTTAGCCTTTTCTGGGTTACTCTGTACAGAAAATGAGATAAGATCAAGGAATTAAGTGAGGCCCTGATATAAGGAAGCTTCACCAGGCTCTAAAAGAAGGAAAAGAGCAAATTTCCAGCATGTGGCATTAGCATGTTGCATCTTTCACTTCCAATACCAACACTAGGGAGCAGAGTAGGGCTCTTGGTGGTGCACTGAGGGCATTACCTTCATCCGTGCTCTCTAATTACCACAGTTCCACACAAACTTTAGTTTTGTTAAAAGAACCCCAGAACAACTGAGAAATGTGAATTCAGCTGCCTGCTTTTATTATTGAATCAGGAAAGCTTTTTCCACTTCCTTTTGTATCTGCACAGTCACTAAAGTGATACTTCGGGTAGAAATGCATGTCACTGTTGTCGGCTCTTCCGCTTTGAATCAGCATGGAGCAGCCATGCAGTTGTATATTGGTTATAACATCAAAGTCACCTTTGTTTTCTGCTTGCTTTGTTCTGCAGTGAGTTTTCAGAGGCGCTGTGCTGGTTTAGGTTACTCCTATTCCACTCTCCTTTCAGGTGGTAATTTTAGGAAGAACAGTGGCAGTGACCAGAGGCAGTGGGACTGGAGAGGCCCTGCAGTAAGCCCAGATGTGCAACTCCATGACCTCCCTTCTGATGCAGAAGAAGCATCTCAAACTGTATGTTGGGCTTATGCATGATTTAATTGTGTTTCCTTATGATGCTCTTCATGGTAGTGGTGCAAACCAAATCTTTTATCAAAGTTTAAAGTGATACTAAGCTGGTAGGGCTGGCCTGTAACAGAGCTATGTCAGTCAAATTACTAGACTCTATTAAGGGTGTTTTGTGGGGCTAGTTGACAGCTTAGCACTTGAGAGGCATGGTAATTTGGTTTTTTATTTGTTGATTTGGTGCTGTGCCATTAATGCTAGCTTTAATCGCCATGCATCGGTTCCAGCCTGGCCTCTGATTTAAGTGTTCTTGCTACATGTCCTTCAGTGTATGGGAGCAATCTCTGCATTAGCAGTAAACCTGGTCCCTCATGAGATGAACCCTTCCAACTTGTTCTGGCAATGCTACCAAAGCCCAGCAAGTGCCTCAGATGCTGTTTTTGTCTTTTTTAGAGTGATGTAACAAGGCTGGATGACAGCAGTGGCTTTCAGCCCACCATAGAGTCTCAGGTACGTTACTTCTACTATGAGGAAATGGCAAATAGCTGTATTATAATAATGGCATGCAAAACCAAACCAACCAAACCCCACCAAAAAGGTCAGTATTTTTAGTGTCTGTGGAGCCACAAGCGCATTAACAGCCTGTACCTTGTGACTCTAACGCATTATGAATGCAGAGACAGAAAACAAAGATGGGCTCTGGGTTTGTCAATAGGCGTTTCTAAGAGCTGGCCAACTGCTTTTGCTGCATCTTTGGAGAGATTGCATAATCCCAGCTCGCTGACAGAACATGCCCCTGAATCTCCCACGAGTGCTATACCTGTGTAGTGACTCAGTGCTGGAGTATGGGAGGAAGTGATCATTAAATAGCTCATGTGAAGACAGCTGGTGATGAAGATTGCTCCCTGGAATGTGAGAGAGATCTGTAGGGCGCTGATTCACATCTGTGCAAGGACCGATATACTGCAATTCATTGTGCTGGCATATTGCTCTCTTGGCTGTTACTGTGTTGGAGAACTCTTGGAGCCATGCTTCCGTTGTGTGGGGTTTTGTACAGATACTGTTGATTATGATAACTGTCTAAAAAGAGAAAGAAGTCTTATGCATCAAACCAGAGCTCTGGTCAAGTGTCTGATGTCCTTTTTCCTTCCCTTGCTTCCCCTTTTCTTCAGCTTGTCCAAAGGATACAAACACTGTTACAGCTGCTCTTCAGTCTTCAGGTAAATCACTATTTACTATCCAAGAGGTTTGTTAGGCATTCCTGTAATAAAAGTTATGCAGGTGTGGAGAGGACCTACCTTAAAAATATCCCCTAAAGCTAAAGTGAGGTGCAGAATTTAATCAAGAAAGCGCACACTGTGTCTGGTATTTTGCAGGAAGTGCAAGGTCTGTTGTCTTAGGTAATTGTTTCCTTCTTCCTGCTCACTTAAATGCAATTCTTTTGCTATTCTGAGCTCCACCTGCTCATTTCCTCTTAAAAATTTGGGTACACACGTGTATGTATGTATCGTTTTTACTGTAATCAGCAGTATTTTGACTGAGTGGATTCAAAGTACTAATTCTGGGTGCAAGAGATGTTAATTTTGACATGAGCATAATTTACTTGCTTAGCCATCTTCAGTGTCATGGCAGTCGCAGTGGGCTGTACAAGTTGGAAGTTAGATCTGCTCTTGACAACAGAAGTCTCTATGATTTAATCTGGTAGAGGCTGTTGTCTTTTGTTTAGTTGTGCATGTGTTCTGAACCCGTGTACCTTACACTGAACTGATTTCCCCTTCAGGCAGTGATATCTCAGCAGGACAGCTACATTGAGATGCAAAGAGCCACCATGGCAGACAGGGAGAAGCAATATCGGCTGCAGTCTACACGAGGCAATCTCCTGCTCGAGCAGGAGAAACAGCGGAACTTTGAAAAGCAGAGGGAAGAACTGATGAATGTGCAGAAACTTCAGAGCCAACTGAAGCTGGAGCAGCAGCGCCTGGAGCGGGAAAGGAGTCGGCAGCAGAGGGAATTTGAAAGCAAAGAAGCTCGGCTGCAGGAAAGTGAAGAGGGGACTCGGCAGCTGAGGGAGAAGGTGAATCAGGAGAGGGAAGAGCTCGAGAGGCTGCGAGAGGCCTATCAGCATGACCTCGAGAGACTGCGGGAAGCTCAGAGGGCAGTTGAGAAGGAGAAGGAGCGTCTAGATCAGCAAAGGAAGCTGAAGAAGCAGAACACGGTGTCAGGCACATTCTCCCCAGAAATGGGACAGGTGAGGAACTTGTTTTCCTTGCACTTTTGTTCCTCTTAACCTGCTCACTTCTGAATGAAGGTTGTCCCTTCTTGCAGCACTAACCCATGTTTGCTTTTTCATAGAATCGCAGAATAGTTAGGGTTGGAAAGGACCTTCAGATCATATAGTTTCAACACCTCTGCCATTGGCGGGGACACCACGCACTAAACCGTGTCACCCAAGACTCCATCCAGCCTGGCCTTGAGCACTGCCAAGGATGGAACATTCACAACTTCCTTGGGCAGCCCATTCCAGTGCCTCACCACCCTCACAGGGAAGAACTTCTTCCTTATACCTACCCTGAACTTCCCCTGTTTCAGTTTGAATCCATCACCCCTTGTCCTATCACTACAGTCCCTAATCAAGAGTCCCTCTCCAGCATCCTCGTAGGCCCCCTTCAGATACTGCTCTACCCCTGTCCATCAGTTCCGTAGCCCCATCATAGAAGGCCACCAGATTGGTCAGGCAGGATTTCCCCATAGTGAAGCCATGCTGGCTGTCACCAAGCACCTTGTTGTTTTTCATGTGCCTCAGCATGCCTTCCAGGATAATCTGCTCCAAGATTTTGCCATTCACAGAGGTGAGACTGACTGCTCTGTAGTTCCTGGATCTTCCATATTCCCCTTCTTGAAAATGGGGGTTATATTTCCCTTTTTCCAGTCGTCGGGAACTTCACCTGACTGCCATGACTTTTCAAATGTGATGGACAGTGGCTTAGCAACTTCATTTGCAGCTCCTTCAGGACCCGCGGATGGATTTCATCCGGTCCCATGGACTTGTGCACATTCAGGTTCTGAAGATGATCTTGAGCCTGATTCTCTCCTACAGTGAGCCTAAGGTCTTCATTCTCACAGTCCCTGCATTTGCCTTCTAAGACTTGGACAGTGTGGTCAGAGCATTTGCCAGTGAAGACTGAGACAAAGAAGTCGTTGAGAACCTCAGCCTTCTCCAAATCCAGGGTAGCCAGTTCTCCTGATAGCTTCCGGAGAGGGCCCACATTATCCCTAGTCTGTCTTTTGGTTGCTACATACCTATAGAAGCCCTTCCTGTTATTTTTCACATCCCTTGCCAGATTTAATTCTAACTGGGCCTTAGCTTTCTGGACTGTGAGCGCGAGGCTGCTCTGGTCTGTCTATAGGGCACTTCATCCACAGAGTCCCCCTGATCAGGCGGTCTGTAAAAGATCCCCACAGTGATGTCCCCCATTACTGTTCTCCCTTGGACCCTGACCCACAACCTCTCTGTTGACTTCTCGTCTGTCCCCAGACAGAGTTCCATACTTTCCAGCCTGTCACTGACAAAACCAGCAGCTCCTCCTCCCCATCTGCCTGGCCCGTCTTTCCCAAAGAGCCTATAACCTTTCATTCCAACACTCCAATCATAGGAGCCATCCCACCATGTTTCTGTGATGCCACTGATATCGTATCCCTGTAGCCATGCACGCACCTCTAATTCCTCTTGTTTATTCCCCATAGTATGGTTGTTTGTCTAGAGGCATCTGAGCTGACCTCCAAATAAAGCTGACTCATTGGCTGGAGCAGCTGAAAGAGCTCTGCATTGCTCCCAGCATTTATTACAGGTGCTGGCAACTGACTGGGAGCATTGGGATGGATTGATGCCTCTCTCCCCAGAACATCTAGTTTAAAGCTGCTTTGACCACCATGGCAAGTCTCCTACCAAAGCAGCTCTTCCCTTTCTTTGTCAGACCAGCTCCAGCAGCTTGGCTCCTTGAGCCATCATCTGAAACAGCTGGTGATGGCTTCTGCCAGAGAGCTCATAACTTGGCAGCTCCCCAGTGTCTGTGAAATTCCCCCCAGACATCTGGTAATGAGGCTATGGGTTTTTTTAAAGACAGAAACAGAAAATAAGTAATTTTAGAACGTGGCTGACCACAGATTTTTTTAAGCACAGGAACCACTCTGTTGCAGGCGAGTAATTGCAGAAGGTCTGCTCCATTGACAGCATTCTGTACAGTTGATTACTAAAACCATTTCTTGTGTTTCAAAATGTGGATTTTGGAGTTGTCTGAAATTGGTTCATTTGTTACTGTCTGAAAGTCCTGCTTTCTCTCCATTCTATCACCACCTAGTGCAGTCTGCTCTTGCATTCCTTTGCATGGTGCAATACTAAGCAGTCTGGAGCTGCTGAGGTTCTTTTCAGTGTTCAAGGACTTACAGTCATGCTCTTCCTTCTGTTTGCCAGCAGGTTTTAGGCTTCGTCTAACCTGTTATATTTTTCACTAGAAAGCACTCAATGCTCTCAGGACTGAGGGCTGTCCCTCACTATTGAATCTGAGAGTGTGAAAATACCTGTTTGACTTAGAACGCCTTCTTTCTCATGTAGAGCCAGATGCTAAGTCATTCTGTTAGCTTCAATGGAGAAGGGGTGGAACCATCCGCACCCGCCTTCAAAACCTCTGTGAGAGTGAGCGTCTCCGGGATGGACTACCTGGAACGGCCGGACTTGGTTCGCAGGGACAGCACCACCCTGGAGAATCGCCCTGTTCTTGCACTGAAGAATGAAGTGCCAATACATCTCCTGAGTGCAACTAATCAGATACAGAAACCAGCTGCAGTCCAGCAGCAGATTCCTACCAAGCTGGCCACTTTTACAAAAGGAAGCAAAGAGAAAGGTGGGAAGAACAAAGCATCCCATAGGACAGAAAGTTCAGGTAAGTGTATTTAAAGACGCTTCTGATCTCCTCCAGCGTCCCAGGGAGATGGAGCACTGCAGCGTAAACCTCTGGCTTCTCATATGGCACCCAGAAATTAATACGCTACGCGTTGTTAATGTCTTTACAGCAGTAAGTAGGAGCTTAAAATCCTTAAGAGTTAGGAGTTGCACGTGTAAGTCCTTAGCAGTTACA
This sequence comes from Amazona ochrocephala, assembly GCA_039720435.1. Classification (NCBI taxonomy): domain Eukaryota; kingdom Metazoa; phylum Chordata; class Aves; order Psittaciformes; family Psittacidae; genus Amazona; species Amazona ochrocephala. The sequence continues at coordinate 31,030,731 of CM077885.1, forward strand.
TGTGTAAATCCTTAGGAGTTACATGTGTGTGCTATTGAAATTGGACATACAGCCCAATGGCGTAATGCTGAAAATGGACAGTGATGGTGAGTGGTTATAAACCTGGATAAAATCTTCTTGCTTAACTGTAGTGTTCAAAGAAAATAGCAAACAAAAGGAGAAAGCTTGTTCTGCATGAGTGGAATGTTTCAGCCTTTCTCACTCTCTGTCTAGGGTTTTAATGACACTGAATGCAGTGCCTTTCTTAGTGCCTGTCGGCCATTAAATACAGATTTCCAGGCCAGAACTGAGATCCTATGCATGTTGTAGGGTTGAAAGGGGTTAATTTTGTCAGAAATAGAAGCAAGCAAAAATCCAGTCACCATGTCATCATGAATTTTCTGCGGCTAACTACTAGGTACTGAAGCAGTGATCTTTGCCAATGACAGATGCAGTAAAAGCCACTTCTTCTTTACCACTTTAAATAGCCTTACTGCCAGCACAGGAGGATAACCTGTCATTTTAAGTTACAAAATTGTCTTTTTAGCTTTGTGTAGGATTCAGTCTTGGCAGGCTTACACTTGGGCCTACCCTGCTGAAGTGACTCAGGGTCAAGCCTGTCCAGGGAGGGGAGGGGTAAACTCATTTGCACATAGTGCACATCTGTGTCTGTCCTGCCTGAAGTTTAGTACAATTGCAAACTTGCTCATGTTTGCGCACATAAATGAAGCCTAATAACCTCTTACCCTGAATACCAAATGTTGGTAAATGGGAAAATAAAGCTCTAATGCCACATCTCCCTGAGTTTATTTTTAATAGCTCTTACCTAATGATCTCCGCAGTGGAAATGCACTTAATGGTGTTTTTCTGTCATTTATATGGAAGGTATAAAACACAAATACATTGGTCTCTGCTCTCTCATGAGCATTAGTGGGATGCATGCTTGTTATGCCCGTATGTAGATCTTAGAATAAAATGGAACAAGACTTTCTGTACCAGAGGCAAAATACTGTGTATTGAATTTGGGTTTTGTGACGTGTGAGGAATGCGTACTGAGGAGAGAGGGGTTCTTTGGGTCCAGAGCAACTGTTTCATAAATTGCTTTTATTGTTGAAATTAAGAAACTGAGAGGCCATAATGCCAGAATCGATGTACTCTGCTGCTGAGCAGCTGTGAGACAGATGGGGAGCAGAGACGACAGTTCATCACGCTTCTGCGTGTTCAAAGTAGCACAAATACCCATTGTAACTTGCGTGCCAGGGACAAAGGGGTTTTTTCCTCTGCTGTGCTTTATAATACTGGGTTTTAAATCTGAGGTTGTTAGTAACTGAATTACAAGTCCTCAAGGAACAAGAGAGCGAAAATGTTTGTTGTCTAAGCAGCTAAAGAGAAAATGTAAGTAACTTGCAACAGGAGCACCAACTCTTTATGATAGAGCAGCTTCCTTGGATACGTGAAGGTATCAGTACAGTGGGCCCCAGCGTGGACCAGTGGGACTTGTGAAGTGCTGCTAGCCTCAAATGCTAACTTGTAAAATGTTTTCTTTAGCATCCACTGATCAGAAGCAGCTGCTTCCCCCCAGGCTTGTTGGGCGAGATGAGGGTGTCCTGAGAGGCAGGCGGTCAGCGAGTCCAGTCCTCCCGAGCAGCCAGACCCCTGCATTGCAGCCAGGTATGTCCTGACCAGCTTGCATGTCCATGAAATGCATCGGGCTTTCCGGGCAGTGTCATGACTATGTCTTCTTCCACTTTTTCCTGCAGAATTTTATGGCCCTACAGATGCTCAGCCAGAAGCACTTTCATCTGCCTCAGCGAACCTATTCAAGCCCAATAACGTTCCTGTTCCGACCCTGGTGACCTCTCAGCCGAGTCTGTTAAACGTGCAAGATGATACCAGCAAAGAAGATGTAATTTTCTTCTAATTGTTTCCATTTAAAGATTGATCTTCTGAGATAACTGTTTCAAGAACTCAGGCCCCAGCGTGCACCGTGGCAGAGACCTGACATGGATGTCTTTTCATCCCTACCCCATTACTACTAGCAAGGACCAGACCAGCATTACTGTTCGACTCTGTTGGCTTCTCTGCCAGCAGCTCAGAATGAGGGCACAGTAGTAATAATTTGCTTTGAAATTCTCCAAACATGGAAATGTATTGACACATGGCATGGGTGTATAAATTTCAGAGCCTATTAAAATACTGGCATGTATTGTAACGTGCTCTTTTTGGAGAATGTACACTCTTTGTGGGCACCATCTTGTAAATTGTTAGAGTCGATGTTGAACCACCCAGATTTTATGTAAAAAGTTTTAATTGTTGGCCCCAAAATGGCTGCAAATTTTTAAATCTGTTTTTACAGGTACATGGTCAGTAATGGGTTGTGGTAATGGTGTGTTGATAACTAGTTGGCTAGCCTCCTTACAGCCAGGCATGACCCACATCGTGATCCCACTCAGAGGAGTCAGGCTAGCGTGTCTGTTCCTTTAGTGTATTCAGTGGAGCCCGTGCTCAGTGGCCAGGTACAGTGGAAGGAGAAGGTAAGCTTCTTAACAGAGTCTTCAAGGATCAGGAGCTCCACCTGATTGTGGATGAGAAGGGTTGGATGTGTGAGAATGTACAACAGTAATGAAGAGTTGGACTAAATGCACATTTCACTGGCCATGAGCTTGCATTGGGGTACCTGTCTCCTTGGAGACATTGGGAGAGAGCAGCGCAGGTTCCCAAGCAGAAGTCCTGAGTTGGTTCAGAATGAACTTAGAGACTTGGATTTCGTTCTTTGCTGAAGGCATGGACAAGAAGTGGTCGAATGCAGTAATTTATTGTCTTGGTTAATCCTGAGCTTTCTGCATCTTTTGTTTGTGTGTTAACTTGTTGGGGCTTTACTCCAAGTGCTAGAAGACATCAAAGCTGCTGTTACTGCAGAGGCTTCTCTGCAGCCCTGTGTCAGGAATGAAGGGAATAAGAATGGTTTGGGTTAAAAATAATAAAAATTAAAATAAAAATAAAAATTAAAAAGAAAAAAATTAAAACTTAAAAAGAGAAAAAAAATAAAAACAAAGAAACCAACTCTCAGCTAAACCTCTGTTGGTTTAGCTGCTTCCAGCTAAACCAGCTTTGATACCTCTTGTTAAATGGGTCAGTTCTTAATCATGGAATGGTGAGGACATTGTGTGCTGCTCAGAAGGCATTTCAGTTCCCTTTGTAGTAATTTGCACAGTCATTTTGTTGTATTACTTCACTCTCTATCTCAGTTCTTCATTACATGCATCACCTAAGGATGTGTATTCCAGTATACGTTGGATGTGACTGGTCAGATACATTGTGCACGGGAGAGATTCTGTAGGGGGTATGATGATTACAGAGTAAAGAAATGGGTAGCTCAGAGCTTGAATCTGGGGTTAATACTTTTTAGAGCATGATTGATAATGGGTTTTGTCCTATGTTGAATGTTGGTTTAAAGTGGCTTTCAGCAGCAGTGGATGGAATGCTGGTCAGTTCTTCGTCCTGTGGAATGGCAATATGTCTCCTCAAATCATTGATGCTGTCTCAGTTGTGATGTTAAAAATGAACTTTAAGGCTGTAACTTCATTTTGTTTGAGAGTTTAAAAATTATTTCAGTAGTTACAGGGCAATAATGCTGCACATTTTCAGCAGAAAATAGAGTTTATTTTCAAGTGATGATAATTTCAGTTATTGTCTTCAGGAAAGAAACTGAAAAATCCAGATTTACTGCTCGGCGTGAGAGGAGAAAGAGAAGCAATGGAATCCTGAATCAGTCTTAGGGAACAAGCACTCCCTGCTGTAACACTTCATGGGCTTAAGGGTCTTTTTCTCCTCTGAGTGATACTGGTATAAATGTGAAGCAGTGTCACTGAGTTCAGTGAGAGGAGACTCCAAACCTTCTGACTTGTTACCAGGCTGGTGATACTCCCCCAGCAAGATATTACTCTGAAACTGGATACACTTCACTGTAATACCAAAGGGAAATCCTCAGCATTGTAGAATTTACACTATCTGGCTGGATTTGCAGCTAACAGGATGGGGAACATTGTGATTTTTGCATTGCTGTGATGTGATGTTGATGATGATTAGAACATAGTTCTACCCTATATTCATTTATAGAATCATAGAAGCAACAGGGTTGGAAAAAGACCTTGAAGATTATCAAGTCCAACCAGTAAAAGTCCATTCCTAAAAGCTAAGTTGGAATGGAGGGAAATTCTTCTTACAATTAGTGTGACTTCTCAAGCCAGTGTGTGAGCTCCAGCAGCTCTATATAGTCTATATATAGGACTGGCTCCAGGCATCTCTGATCCCGCCTCATTTCTCCTGTAAACATGCAGCAAAGAATGCACAGATTGTTCCCTCCTTCGTGCTGTGGTTTGGGCCACTCCTAGTGAAAACTCAATGCCCCCGTTGCCTTAAATTACCAGGGGTTTAGGAGTTTTAGCCTAAAGCGGAGTTGCAGCAGTGGAATCAACTGCCTCAACCAAAGAGGGATGTCACTGATTGGGTATTTGAAACCAATTTTTGGAAGCATTTATGTAATGTAATTTCTGCCTGTCCTAAAGGTTGGGAGAGAGTGTTCTGTGGGCTGAAGGGGTTGTTTGGCTGCTCCTGTGCAGTGGGGGTCAGCTACTGAACAGTGGCATCTAGGAAATAAAGTCTGCAGCGAGGGCTCATTCCTTTCACTGTTTTAACATAAACGTAACTCTTTCAGTGCTCACTGTCAGAGTTATGGACCCAGGACTGTTGCAGGCCTGGCTGTTGGTTCAGCACCCAGAAGGTTCTTGGAATATGGGTCTTCAGTGTGCAACTGAGAGGTTACCTTGGAAGTCATCTGTCCTCAGCACACATGGCTGGCTGCAGCTAGCTTGAGGACAACTGTTTTCACCCTGAGCAGGGGCTGCATCTTCTTTCACTTGGGTCAAAGTCAGTGAAGTGCCGTAGCAGGTATGCACGTGGATTCCATTCGGTACCATACCCAGCCTGGAGAAGGCTTTAGAATTGGCAAATGCTGTGGTATGTCATTGGTGCTGTGATATCAGATTGCTAGTGCAGAACTTACCTTAGCAGAGTGTGGTAAAGTTGTTTGTTGGAAGCTGATGGAAACAAGTGAAAGATTATTCCTTAAACGAATAATGGGTCATCTCTCTGCAAAACTGAGTCGGTGAAGTTATTGAATCACTGCAGATGAGTGAACCAGTTTTGGACTCTTGTCTTCAGATCTCGTTCCTAGGAACATAACTCTTCCAGGCAAAAGGGTTTGCAAACTACTGCTGTGTCCTGAGCTAAGTAACCTGCTGCTGATCCTGAGTCATATCCTTTCCATCGGACTTTTTGATAACTCCAGATGAAAGTTTCCTTTCAAGCGGTATCTGAGGATGAGACAGTTGAAGATTCTGTGCCTCCCAGGTGCCTTTTGGCTTCTTGCTGAGCTGGGGTGTGGAGGAAATGGCAGCACGAGCTTTGAACCGCTGCCTCCTTTGCTTTGTGTCACAGCCTTGAAGCTCTGGTCCTGTTTGTCATTTAATGTGGTAATGTTGCAGTGTAGAGGCTGTTCCTGTGGGTCTGATTTTCAGCTTGCACTCTGGTGTAAAGGAGGCTTCCTCTTTCCCTTCCCATCTGGACTATGGGCATTGCGTATTTCAGGCTGAGGATCCCTCCATGCTCACTGTGTGTGTGTATTGTAAATGCTTTCGTAGTTCTTCACTGTGCTCCCTGTGGCTTGTCGTTGTGGCATGTCCCGCGGCTTGAGATCACCGATCGTTTCGCAGTGTGAGGCAGAAGAGGCAGTATCTCGCGCGATGCTTGCTCACAAGGTAGTAGCATTCCTGCAGATAGAAGTCATTCCAAGTAATTTGCGGACAGTTTTGTCGTTCTAAGTAATAGACGATCCTGCGTCCATGGAACTTGGTGTTTGTCGTCTGCGTTTACAATGAGAGTTGAAACTTCAGCTAGGAAAGGGTTAGAAATCCATGTTTTGTTTCCCTTCTGCTTTCAACTCTGCAGAATGGGAGCTGAGGCTCCGCGGTGCTGCTCAGTGGAGTCCCTGTGTGTTGTGCCCCTGTGCAAGGAAACTCGGAGCATTTTGTTGTCTTCCCCAGCACTTCTTGCATGTACAAGGAAAAGCAAACAGGTTACACATGTGCTGCCCCTGCCTGAGCTTGCTGAAGAGGCGGAAGAAAAGCCTTTTCCCTGCTCTTTCGAGGCCAGACCCACTGGTGGCTCCATCATTTCCCATCGGTTCATCAGACGATGCTCTGGTTCAGAACATTCGTGCCATGTTTATAAATCAGGGTTTGTATAATTTTTGTACTGAAAGCAATCGGAGCACTTTAGGAAAGTTCCGTTCAAATCCCGTTTCTCTCTGTACCTGGAAAGAAAGCTCTCATGTAAGCAGATCCCGTCGGCATAACTGCATCTCACTCGGAGCTGTGAACTCTTGATGCTCTTTAGGCTTAGGTCTGGTTTCGAGGCCCACCTTGCACTGTAAAGATGTAACACCTAATCCTGGTCCATGGTTCAATTGACCATTTTGTTGGGGAAGCGTTTGGTTTTGGTTCTTTTGGTAGGGTGTAAACAGTGTAAATAATTCCTTTCCTGTTGATACCGCAGCATCTTTGTAGTCTTTATTTTATTTGTAAAGTCGATGGTTCAGTGTTACCGTTCTGTTGAGTTGTGCACTCATGGTTAATTGTAAACTTGATCTTAGCACACCAAATGATGATTTTTACACCGGGCGCAATGTTTCTCCACTGAAGGACTTCAGAGCTGCAATAGGACTGAAACCAACTTCTAGCAATAAAAAAGAACATTGAAAACCGACTGCCTCTGTGTGTATTGAGCATTATTCTGTTTGAACCAAAGATGAGAGCGGCAGCCACTTCTCACGTGCTTCTCGGTTTGTACCCTGCACAGAAATAAGGTGCCCGATGAACAAAACTGCTGATGGTTTTCCAGAGGAGCGGCGGGAGCACAGGGGGTGTTAAGTGGAGGATATGAAGAGCTGTGGCCCCTGCCAGCAAGGTAAGCTCCCTTGGGAAAAATCAGCTGGTCCCAGAATGGCTGAACTCAGCATAAGAGGGAATGAACCCAACACGCTGCTTATATTAGCGTGTAGGTCCTTTGCATGGTGCCAGGCTGAGACATGCCTGGCTCTGTCCCAGACGGTATCGGGTCCCATTTGGAACAAGGCAAACAAAAATAGCAACTTTCTCCCTCGTGCTGGTGCCAATTTGGCAGCGCTGGCTCCCAGCACCATCCCATCGCCTCCGGCTGCGCGGCGCTTCCCAGCTCCGCAGTCAGCAAGTTGTGCTTCCTGCTCAAATCCCCGCTTGTGGCACAAACCAGAGCTAAACCAGAGGCAAAACGGGGGGGAGAGGGGGAGAGCTGTGACTTGGAGCAGTGCTCTCCCAGGATGCGTGGTTTTGATCAGTGGGATCCTGCTCCATAGCGCTAAGGAAAACCCTGAGCTGGTGTTGGTGCCGGTGCCAATGGTGTGCACTGTGCCAGGGGCTTGGCACAGCGATACATCTTTGTGTCTGTCAGAGCATCTTCGGAGGCCCTGTGTTCTTTGGGTACCGGAGGCAGTCGGATGCAGCCTGCGTTTTCAGTCTCCAGAGTATGGATGACATCTGGGTTGCAGCATAAACTGGAACTCCCTTGGAAAAACACAAGTTTTTCCTGCTTTTCCCAGCATTTGTAAATAATCACAAACTTCCAGGCACACCAACGTTAAAATATGGCATAATCTGTATGGGAAGTAAGAGGCTGATGTGTCACTGAGTGAAGTTTTGATGTGTTTATGTCAGCTTTTGCTTACACTTCCTTTAAGAGTGCATTTCTTCCATCTGGATCTGCCCTGCTCCATTCCCCAGGAGCCGAGCAGCCACTGGAGGTCCCCATCTCTGTGCCTGGCCAGAGCTGCGAGGCGAGCAGCTTCTGTCCACTTCTAAATGTTTGTCAGCAGGCACAAATGGAATCCAAGCGATTTCCTTAGGGACAGCTGAGAGGGACAGTCCGGGACCGAAGTTCTTCCAGAGCCGTGAGTTGTATTCTCTTATTGCACTGTGTCCTCCTGCAGCCATGATCGCGTGGCAAAGCAGTAGGAATCGTCTGCAGAGAGTCACAAGAGCCAGGATCAGGGGGATCCAAGGTCAACGTGGCCACAGGGGATCCCTGCAGCGCAGATTCCCAACGGGAGCTGCCCAGAGCTCAGCAGGGGCAAGTTGAAATCTTGGGGCAGGATTCGCATCCCTTAGCGGTTGGGTGCTGCTGCTGCAGCCACGGCTGTTGGAAGCAGCGCGGTGTTTGTGTGTTAGCTCTGGGCTTGCAGCAGCGCAGGCATCCCTTGGGTGACTGCAGACACCTCCCCTGTCACTGGTAACGCTGTTGCTGTCTGAGAGAGGCATTCTCTGGTGTTCACAAGCAGGGTGTGATTCCAGGCCGATGTCGCGGAGAGCGGGATACAGATGCACACACTCATAGAGTTATCGAATCTGTTCCACTTTATTGTACATGCTACAGGCTTTATATATGTTTTTGTGCAGCAGCCAAGCAGTGTGTGATTGGTTACAACATTTCATGTTATTCATTGATTGGTACAAAGTTACTGCGCGAGCGGCCTTGGCAACTACTTTTATCTATTATCTAGTTACTAGATTTATAGCATCCATGTTCCGTCGTCCTCGTTCTACTTGACGTTTATTTGGCTCCAACTAGTCTCCACTTCCTCCGAACATGTTTACTCGACGTCCTTAGGCGATCTCTCGAGCTCGGTCATCGGGTCGTACAGCTCCAGTATTTTTCCATGGCCGTTCTCTATCAGAAAACTCTCCACAATTCCCCTTTTTTCTTTAACAACAGGACAAGCTTCATGAAAAACAGCTTTTGTACTTTTCGATACACAGTTTTGTATTGCCTGCACTAGGCACGGTATACAAATGATAGCTAATAGCACAACGATCTCTATGGTAATCAATTGCTTTATTAAGTCCCGCACCCAACCAAAAATGCTCCATTTAGACAACCATCTATCTATCCAACTACTACTTACTGAGATATCTTTAAACCGATCTTGTAACTGCTGTATTTGAGCATGTATACTATTGCCATGATCGGATAAGTTCATGCAACACATTCCTTCAAACTCATTACACCCATGTCCTTGAGCCAATAGCAAAAAATCAATAGCCGCACGATTCTGAAGGACAGCATGTCTAATGCTATCAACGTCATGAAGCAATTCATCTAAAATCTTTGAAGTGATATTAAATTCTTGTACTGCAAAGCAAGCCAAGCCTTTAATATTACGCCAATTAGCTGCAGCCATAATTCCGGGGGTAAAAAAGGACATTGCGACTGCTGCACCAATTGATGAAATCCGTACACGTGGGTCGCAGTCAGGACCTATATTATCAAGCGATCTTCGTGTCCTGGTAATATTATAAGTGTTGCTAATCAAATTTCGTTAAGTAGGGGTAAACATTGTTAATTTTCCTACATAACATGGACCACCCCAAGGATTTTCCGGAATGCCTGGCCATGCTCTATCTCCACAAATGAGAAAATATCCAGGGGGAAACTGAAAGTTACCTAAGGTAGTTATTTCCGTAGTACCAAATGTCAATGACAAATTTTCCCATTCTCCTGTCTTAGATGCACTAACTTTCTGTCTCAGGTTCCAAAAGGCAGGATTGTCAAACGCATGTCTCACGTTAAAAAGAACTGCTCCTGTGCCGTTTTCGGCATGGAGAGAATGTATGCCAACTGAGCAGTTATGCGTCTGGGAGATATTGACAAGAGCACCATAAGGCGAAAATGAACCCATCAAATTAAGCTCCTGCAGGGGAACAGTAACGTTCTGCGTAAGATTACTTAATACCGAAAACAATTCAAATGCATGTTGATGACTTGTAAGATTGTAACTACAATTGGTAGAAGCATTCAGTCCGGTCAATGCCGTAGTTTCATTAACTGTAGTAAAGTTTTCCCAATCGCGCCAGTGAAAATAGGGATAGCCGATTAAACAGGTGCGAAACGGGTTTGTGGCCTGCGACAGAGACAGACAAAAATCTGTCTGATTAGTTTGTTGAGCTCAAGTGACTCAAACATTTTCTCTAGGTAAAATTTGTAAGACGGTTGCTTCTGTAAACATAACTCCGACCTCTAGAATCAAAATTTGAATAGCGAGGTGCAGCATGATTCCGATAGCTGTAGCCGCAATAATGTTTAACTATATGCGATTGATAAGCAAAGCTTGCTACTTTTATCCAAAATTTTAGCTGTAAGCACTGTTCTGCAAGATACAATTGCTCAAATGATTCAAACCTTTGCAACGCCTCTAGAGCTTGATCAGGTGACAATCCGTCTCCTAACGACCATAAGCGAATGTTATCTATTTCAAGGTCAATTTTACGTGTACAAGGTGGACAAAGCCACGTTGATAGGTGTCTCCGCGGCCAAGTTGCAACCCGGTCACATTGACCGCAGTAGAACCGTATTTGCCCTTGACAATTCCGACAACATATAGGACAACGAATTTGAGCTGGCCCTCCTAAATATAATTCCTGTAACCGATAAAATATGTGGGGTACAAACAGGGGATCATTTGGGGCAGGACAATCTAACTGCTTCCTTACATCATCCAACAAATAAGACAATAAACCAGGTACTATACAGGCTAGTTTTTGAACTAGTCGCAGCTTTTCCCAATCTTGTAACGGTCTCAGGAACGCGCTGGGGATGTCCATCGGCTAGGAACCCATAATGGTCCAGAATCTGTTAAAACACAAGCATAACCTCGACCGGTAAATAACAAACGTACAGGTCCTTTCCATTCTCCCGTATTTAAGTCCTTATAATTTACTAAGATTTCTGATGCCTCAGTTATAGCATGCTTACCAAAATGTAAAAGAGCTGGGGGAAGCTCTCTTTCCCCTAAAAGATTCAGGAAGTTTACAGTATATAGTACTTGATGCAAGCGATTTATAGGATCTAGCTGATCAGACCGATGTTGCCGATGTAAAAATGACTTTAACATAGCATGTGCTCTTTCGATAATAGCCTGGCCAGTGGGATTGTGGGGCACTCCTGTTTTATGTTCTATTCCCCATTTATTCAAAAATGCTTTCACCCGTTGACTAATGTAAGCAGGACCATTGTCCGTCTTAATAACAGCCGGGACACCCATGACTGCAAAGCAGGCATGGAGATGTCGAATGACATGGAGGGCCCGTTCTCCTGTTTGCGCCGTGGCCCATATCATATGCGAAAAGGTATCAATAGTGACATGCACATATTTTAAACGTCCAAAAGCTGGATAATGCGTAACATCAGTTTGCCAAATTTCACATGAATGTAATCCCCTAGGATTTACCCCAAAACCCAACTGGCCACTATGGTTACTACATACATCACAGGATTTTACAATACCTTGGACGTCGGTAATAGTTAAATTAAACATTCGTTTTAACGTTTTTGCGTTTTGATGAAACATAGAATGACTGATTCGTGCCTGTTGCAAGGCATCTATAGGCTGGTGATGTGCCCATGCAGCTAATTGATCAGCCCGAGCATTACCCTCGCCTAAGCCCGAATTAAACAAATGACTGCGGACGTGCAAAATACAGCAAGGTGTCTGTCTCTGACGCAACGCACACTGGGCCTGCTGAAACAACTCAGTTAATCGACTGCGTTTGTTAGGGCGGATAAAAGAATCATCCAATCGCCGGATAACTCCTACCACATATTGTGAATCGGACACTATGTTTAGTGGTGTTTGAACCCATTTTGAAAGGGCCCAGACTACGGCCTTTAATTCTAAAGTTTGTAGTGAGTCTTGCTCATCCCCGACCTGGATAATATGTTCCCATTCTCCAGTGCTAGTTTGCCAGGTACAGACAGCCCTTCTGGTCCTACGACCTGCATCCGTATATACAGTAAGTGCACTTTTGATAGGAGTGGAGGAGACAACCTGCCGAGGCATCCAGAGCTGCATTTCCACAAACTTAAGCCGTGGATCTGAAGGCATTTTTGCCAAGATATCTCCTGTATACCCTTCAAAGGCAATTTGACAGGCCGTTGAATTAGCAAGCAACCACTCTAGTAATGCTTGAGTCTGAATAGCAAGCCATATCTCCGCCGGCTCTGCTCCACTCACATCTACGCACCGCTTCCTCCCTTTTACCACCAAATGCGCAACTATTTCCGCGATAGTGAACAGGCTACGCGGCGGTGTTTGCGGCGGGAAAACCCATTCCAGAATCCACACTCGCTCTCCCCTTTTTTCTTTATCATACTGAAAGAGAAGACCAAAAGGGTTAACTGACAATGATAAACATACAAAATTAATTGACAAGGTTGGATGCCGACGATCCGCTACAGAGTGAAGTATACGTTGTAATAATGTCGAGCAATGTTGCGCATGAGCCTTCGTCCAGGCCACAGGTGCTGCCGGATCGGTGCCCCGGAGGAGAGCAGTTATTGGGGCTAAATCATCATTCGTAAGTCCCGTCAAAGGGCGAAGCCATTGCAGCTCGCCGGCTAACTTCTGAGCATCCGCTAAAGTAGATACTGCAAAGGAAGGTTTCGGAGCAAGGGGCTGAACTGTTTGGAGATTAATACGCCAGCCAAGATATGATACAGGACATTGTCGTTGAATTTTTTCCGGAGCTATAATTAAGCCTTTATCCTGCAACATAGAGGCGAGTAAGGTCACAAAATCATTTGGTATAGGTTGCTCTTGACAAAATAAGATATCATCCATATAATGGTAAATTAAAGTATTTGGGAATTGAGCACGAATTGGCTGAAGAGCCCACGCTACGTATAATTGACACATAGTGGGGCTGTTTTTCATGCCTTGTGGAAGCACAACCCATTCATACCGTTTATCAGGTTCAGCGTGATTGGTAGATCGTAAAGTGAAGGCAAAACGACATGTATCTTGCGGCTGTAAAGGAATTGTAAAAAAGCAATCTTTGAGATCTATTACAACAAGATGCCAATTTGCAGGCAGCATAGTAGGCAAAGGAAGTCCGGGTTGCAATGCACCCATGGCATGCATTTGATCGTTAACACGCCGCAAGTCATGTAACAGTCGCCAGTTTTCTGATTTCTTTGGGATAACAAAGATGGGTGTATTCCAGGGACTAATGGAGGGTTTAATATGCCCAGCGTGAAGCTGCTCTGCTACAAGCTGCGCAGCAATTTCTTGACGCTCTTTAGTTAAAGGCCACTGCTCAACCCAAATGGGTTCATCAGTTTTCTATACGATAGCTGGTGTGGGTGGCGTGGGAGCAGTGACCTGCACTAAAAAGGCTGGGGAATTTGGATAGTAGCTCCCAATTGTGCTAAAGCATCGCGTCTTAGTAGCCCCTGCAAATCTCCAGGTAAGGGCATAACATATGGGCGCAACGTAACACTTTGACCTTCGGGAAGATGAATTTGTATAGGGTGTTGTGCTTGCATAGGAGTGTGCCCTCCCCCCACGCCATGAACGGCATCGACAGCAGATTCTACCGGCCAGTGTTGAGGCCATACTTTTAGAGAAAAGATGGTGACATCGGCCCCTGTATCATTCATAACAAGTAAATGGCACTTCTGACTTTTATACTGTAAAGTAACATTCATCAAAGGTCGTTGTTGCATGCGCTGTACAAGACTGACTACATGCTGTCCGGTAGACCCGAAACCGTGGTCATGACGTGCCGAGTCAATTGGCAAAGGAGTATCATGATGTCTCTGAAGTAGAATTAATTGTGCAATCCTCATACCCTTTTCAACGGTGAGAGGTGGTTGGAGAGCATAAGCGATGACATATATCTGACCATGATAGTCAGCATCAATGACACCGGGCAATACCACAAGTCCATTAATAGCAGAAGAAGAACGACCTATAAGCAATGCTCCAACTTCCTCGTTGTCTGTTAGGGGGCCATAAGTGGTAGTTGGAATTTTGGTGATCTCACGAGTCATCAAAGTTACTGTTCCTTCTGCTTCCGGATCGATTCCCAAACTGCCTTTTGTGGCTGGTCGGGCAAGGTTACCGGCATGCTGTACTGCAAGGCTCCTGCTTGTGTCGTTGCGCGGGAGCTCGCGCTGTGGAGGGAGTTTTTTTGTTTCCCTCGACACACAGGAGTCGCATGATTATCTTTCTGACAATGATCACACCAGACTGCGGCTGTACAAGTCTTTCTAAAATGCCCTTTCCTTCCACAGCGATAGCAAATCGAAGAGGCAGAATTTGCCTTAGGGGCTTTCTGGTTTATTTTTTGCACGGCAGCAACCATTAATGAAGCTGCCAGCTGTACAGCAGCTGCAACAGCTCCGGCTATATTCTGCGCTTGACGCCCCTGATCAGCCCGGGAGATCATTTCCATCATGTCTGAAACATCTGCAGTTTTCGGGAGAGTAGCCAATAAATTCTTAGTCTTGGCATTGGCGTTTTCAAAAGCAAGCAAACGAAACATTGTCTCCTTATTCTCTTCCGGCAACTGACTCGAATTAGTAATGGCATCTGACAACCAATCAATAAAATGCGCATAGTTTTCAGTTAACCCCTGCCGTACATTTGTGAACGACACAGATACACCGGCGTCAGGCACAGCAGAATACGCCCGAAGAGCAGTTTGACCTATTACATCGAGCAAGTGCTGGGGAAATTGAACTTGATCAACTGCAGATTCATATTGACCCCGACCCAATAGCATGTCAGATGTCAGACCAAAAAGGGGGTCCTGCGGTGTTCTCGGCCGATTCGCCTCTAATATTGCTAATCGCTCCCACTCTTTATGCCAAATAATATATTGCGAGGGAGTTAGTAAGAGACGAGCCAGTTCTGCACAGTCAATGGGTATATTCGGTTCAGAGGCATGCAACCAATCAATCAATGCTCTTCCTGTTTCTGACTTATGACCTTGTTCTCGAACTGTTCGTATAGCCTGATGCAGTGTTTTCCAATCCCGTTTTTCATAATTGATCTGCCCAGTTTGAGAATCAACAGACACCGGGCAAGCTAAAAGAGAGGGGGTCCAATCACCTTCAATGATTGCATCTTTAATAAAGCCATTCCAGCGGCGTTGAGCGACTTTCGGCCCCCCCTCAGCTCGCCGCTTTTTAATAATTTCAGCTAAACCCCCTGGTTGCTCTAAAGTCGATGCAGATGATTGCGACGTATGAGTATCTCTGAGGAATTGCTCTACTCGTTCCAAAGCATGCCTGCCACGCTCGTCAAGAAGGCTCATGGCATGGTTCAAAGAATCAGCTATAGTTTTTAATGTTACTTCTCCAGGCACCGAGGTTGTCTGAGTGCTAGTCCCCTCCATGGGATCAGAGGGCAAAGGTACAGTCACCGGATCAGGATTAAGAGATGACGGTAATGTCGGGGGACGACAACCTTCCCTTCCCAATTGTGAGTCGGATTGGATTTGCATTACCTCTGGTTCTGGAGTAACAGGGTCAGAGGTACAAGGTGGTAGTTGCAGGATTGCTTGCTCAGGCAGAGATGGCAAAATAACTGGCAACGAAGGAGCAGTAGGAGTGACGTTCTTTGTTTCCACTCGTCTTATTAACTCTGCCAGAGTTTGACAGGGTTTACCATAAGTACCCTTCATCGGCTTTTGGATTGGGCAGGCTAGGTGATCTGTAGCTGCCTGGGACGAGCTTGGAGTTAATGCCTGCATAGCCGCGGCAGCTACCTTAGATTCAGCCTGCATATTCTGCAGACAGTTAATGACAGTTCGCCAAGTACTGCGCCAGTCCTTGACTTCCTTATCCTTGCCCGAAATGGTGAGGTCCCACATTTTGTCTCCAACTCGCCGCCACTCTGCAGCTTGGAATAACACAGGCGGGTACTGAAAAAAACTCTGTGCCCGTCCCCATGCAATCAGCTTTTGTAACAGCTTCTCGGTAACGACTTCGCCTCTCTTTGAGAGAATAACTAGGAGTAGTCGTTCCGCCGCAGTAAATTCTGCCTCCATTTTCCTTTTTCTCTTTTTTCTTAATCGGTATCAAAACCTGTGCTGGCCAGCTTTTCCCTCTCTCGCGACCATACAGCCTTACCTCCGCAGCTGGAGATATGAGGCTCCTCTGTACGTCGAAGCTTGAGAGTCAGCGTCAGCGTCAAAGTCAAGGTCCCTGTTCGGGCGCCAGATGTCGCGGAGAGCGGGATACAGATGCACACACTCATAGAGTTATCGAATCTGTTTCACTTTATTGTACGTGCTACAGGCTTTATATATGTTTTTGTGCAGCAGCCAAGCAGTGTGTGATTGGTTACAACATTTCATGTTATTCATTGATTGGTACAAAGTTACTGCGCGAGCGGCCTTGGCAACTACTTTTATCTATTATCTAGTTACTAGATTTATAGCATCCGTGTTCCGTCGTCCTCGTTCTACTTGACGTTTATTTGGCTCCAACTAGTCTCCACTTCCTCCGAACATGTTTACTCGACGTCCTTAGGTGATCTCTCGAGCTCGGTCATCGGGTCGTACAGCTCCAGTATTTTTCCATGGCCGTTCTCTATCAGAAAACTCTCCACAGGCCGGTGCCTTCAGAGCCCGTGACTTGCTCCTACCAGCTCCCAGCACTCCGCCCTGCCTTGTCTGGCGCTGCAATCTGGAGCTCATTAACCTGAAACCCAAACCACTTTCTTTCTGTTTGGATGACTCATTGTGAGGCCATAGGCAATGACCGGCTTTATGCTAAACCTTCCTCTTTCATGTGGGTGAGACGAGGCTGATGGTTCCCATACGTGCAGCTGAGACTCATTGGCAAGCCAGATGCTGGAGGATGAACATGCACAAAGGATATTGGCTCCGTAGTGTGCTCTGACAGTGGGAATGCGCTGGTTTCTGCCTTTCCCTTTCCTCACCCTTGTGACTCAAATCCGGTTTGATTTCTCATCCCAGCGATGGGGCCAGCCCAAGGCTCAGCAGATGAGGGATGTGGGGCCTGTCCTTGTGTGGTGCCTTCATTGTTCGCTGCTTCTGGGCCCTTGGGGTCTGGCAGAGGATTAAAGCCAAACCCTCTCCGAGCTGGCAGTGTGTGACACCCGGTCCCTGGTGCACACAGAGGAGGCTCAAACAGGACAGGGACTGCTTTGTTCTGGGGCTCCATGTACACAGGAGCAGCACGACGTGGATGTGCCTCTTCCCATGTCCGAGCAGCAGCTGGTGCCTCTCCACTGCATGGGGCACAGGATGGTGCTCAACCTGAAGCTAGCCCAGATGGCTGCACGTCACATGCAGATCTTCCCGGGGATTTCAGGTGGATGTGTAATGTCCTTTCTTCCCCTTCCACAGTATCCAAAGTCATGGACAGAATCACACTGTGTGTAGTTTGTGCTTTGCTTTTCCTGGGCTGCCACGAATTGTCATGGTAGCAGCAGCACATACTCCAGTGCCTCGCTAGGTGCGTGCTGGGTGTACTGCGGGACGTTGGAATGATCCATGGCCAATCTGAGCCAGAAAAGGGGATTTATGCGTTATTCCTGTGCTGGTTTTTGCAGTTAACATCGCTGTGTATCCACAGTGGAGAAGGGAGAAAGGCTGTGTGGTGCCTTGGCACTGTGGCAGCAGGGGATGCTCAGAGAGCACCCACCAATGCAAGCAGCAGTATAGCTCTCTTCAGATCAATGCATAGATGAGGGTGTTGCGGCCAGCAGGGAGGTGGGTTCGCCTGATGATCTGTTTCTGCTGGCTCATAGGCTTTGTGTGAGAAGAGGAATATCCCATGGGACAGCGATGTCACGCTTTGATGGCTCTGGCTTGGAGCCTAGCAGTGCCCATATGTGTTGCCTCTTCCAGATGTGGTTGTGGGCTGGGGTCTAGCTCCTGCAGCTGGAGGGGTGAGGCCACAAAGTGGGGTTCTGGGCTAGGAGGAGAGGCCTATGTTGAGGTTCTAAATGAATTCCATTCATTCAGGAGGATTTCTGTCCCGGTAACCAAATGAACCCCCTACACCAAACTCACCTGCAGCCCAGTTGGCCTAAATCCTCTGGCCCCAGCACCAACGCAGGGATCAATGCCTGGAAATATCAAACCGGGCAAACAGGTCTGTTGGGATGACTTCAAGCATGCAGAAGGTGTCTTGATTTCCCCAGGGCTGCTCCCTGCTGTGCCGAGAGCCGGTTCCTGCAGGAGGAGGTGGGGCTGGAGGGACACCGTGGGGCTTTCTGCCAGATGAAGGAGGATGAAAGCGATGGAAAGCGGCTCCGGCTTTGTTGCCAGGCAGTTGGGAGGCACCGCGGAGCAGCCGAGCCCAGGTGTGCTTGAAGCGCTGGTTTTCCCTGAGGTATCGGGCTGCGAGGACAGCTTGAACTGAGGAAGCGATTCGGAGGTGCTCACAAAGGCACAGGGCTGCGAGCGGGGCTGCTCGCTCCTCTGGCTGCAGATGCCACGAGGGTGGCACAGGAGCAGATGGACCTAGAAGTGACTTTGTCCCTGGTGCAAAAGGTGGATGTGGCCGGGAGCCAGCGTTTATTGCTTGGCAGCACAACTGAAGCGGCTGCTGCTCGAATGGCTGTGAACGAAACCTCTGCTCCCCTGCCAAAGTTGGACTTTGTCCAATGCTCAGGATTAGCTGCAGGGATAACAAAGGTGAAGCAGCTCCAGGCTCTCTAACAGGGATGGAGATGCTTCCCTGCTGGCTTCTACTCCTGTGCTGTGACTTTCCTCTGGGCTGCAAGCTTGCCTGTGAACGAGGCATGGCCAAGCTGGGAGCTGCCCCATGCCTCCGCTGCTGGGTCGTAGAATCCCAGCCTGGTTTGGGGTGGAAGGGACCTCAAAGCTCCTCCAGCTCCAGCCCCTGCCATGCGCAGGGACACCTTTCATAGAGCAGGGTGCTCCAAGCCCTGTGTCCAGCCTGGCCTTGAACACTGCCAGGGATGGGGCAGCCACAGCTTCTCTGGGCACCCTGTGCCAGCGCCTCAGCACCCTCACAGGGAAGAGCTTCTGCCCAAGAGTCTCCCCTCTGGCAGGTTAAAGCCATTCCCCTTGGCCTGTCCCTGCAGGCCATTGTCAAAGAGTCTCTCTCCAGATCTAAGAGGTCTTTTCCTACCTAAATGATTCGATTCTGCTGCCTGGGGTGCTCCAGGCTGGGCCTGCAGGGGCAGGCTGTGGGCTCCCCCCCCTGCAGCCTGGTGCACAAGCCTCCCGTTGGCCTCTGCACTGATGGAGAGGTGACACAGTGAGGACACATGAAAAAAGGCCCAGCCTGGGGCTGAAAATGACTTGGGGCATCAGGAACCAGAGCGGAGATGAAGGCCGCTCATGCGCTTGAGCCACCCGCAGCAGGGCAGCTCTTCCTTTCCTCCCTGTCTTGCCAGTTCTTGCCTTTACCGGGAGCTAGGAAGGGTCGTGACACTGATTTATTGGACTCTGGAACTGGATAATGGATCGCACCCAGACCCTGCTGCTGCGCTGACGGGCGCACCGTCCCTCTGACCATGCTGATGCTTGTCCCATACCTCCCACCCATAACAGAGCCTTCCCTTCCCAACCACTGCTGCACCACCTGCAGCAGGGCCTGCAGCACACAGCCCTCGGGGAGAAGCAGCAGCGCTTCCCCCCATTGAGGAAGAGCCAACTCTGCAGAGGATGCCGCCAGTGAAGGGCAGAGGAAGCTCAATCCTTGGAGCTTTAACCAGATCTGTGTGCCCTTCAAAGCTGGAAGGCAGCAGCGGAGCTTTCCTAAGTCCCATATTACAAAGATAAGGGGAAGATCTGAGCCTGTGACAGCTGATGGAGATTTGGACTCAAGCAGGGAATACTTCTCCCTATTTTCCTCAAGTGTGGCTGTTGAAGCATAAAGACAAAGGGACACAGTGGGGTTTATTCAGATTTATTGAAGCAGCTCCAGGCTGAGTACTAAACACACAACTGCTCTACGTTAACAAAGTACAGAACCAGCCCATGGGCAAAGCACGTGTTAAGACGTCTCGGCTCACAGCAGGCAGCAGCACAGGCCAGAGCTTCCCGAGTCCGTCCAATAACTTAACCCAGAACGTTCCTCTGGTTCCTCCTCTGAGCTCACACGAGTTAGGAGAAGCCTGGAAACCTTTTGCTGCTCCCCTTCCCCACTGGGAACGAAGGGGATTTACAGAAGCAGTTCAAAGCCAAAGCCCTGAGCCCTGCTGATGCCACAGGGATCCAGGCAAGGGCTGGCATCCAGGTGAGGCTCAGCAGGTAGGAGGCAGCTCCTGCTGCCCATGTCTTCTGCCTGGGTCCTCGGGGAAGGGAGGCACTGGCACTATGAGGTGTGAAGCCTGTAGTGCAGAAGGGAGCATTGTGAGACCAGTGTGCAGCAGCCTCAAAGCCAACAGAGAACGCTGCTGCAGTGGTGTGATGGCTGCTTATTGCCCTCTGCACCCAGGAGTTTTCTATAGGTACCACGGGGTATTTTGTCATGTTAAGGAAGCTCATTTGGGTGGTACATCTCTTGCAAGGGGGAAAGGAAAACCCCTGCAGGGATCTGTGATTCTGCCTTTAGAAAGGTTTCATTCCAGCTGCAAACTTTTAAAGAGTTAATGGCTGCGTTGCAGGAAAGAAATGGCATGAAAGGGACACCGGAGAGTAATTAGAAGCAGAGAAACCCTGTGTTTATATGCAGACAGGGCTTGTCTTACAAACGCAATTACCAACCATTCTGGGACTAAATCCCAGCTATAATCTTGTCCTGGCACCGCTCACAGCCCTCACGACCCGCAAGACATTTGGGTGCCACTAGCAGATTAACTGTGGCACCGGGAGGAGGAGGAGGCTGTGCTAAAAGCAGCCTCCCATGGCACCGCTGGGTCTCCTGCAGACGGCTCGCTGTTAACCAGCGACCGAGGAGCTTTCTGCACCAGGGCTGACACCCAATCCTCACAGACAGCATTCCCCAAACTCTTTGCATAGGCCCAGGCTCAGCGGAAGGGCTGGGATGCCAGGTTAAGGGTCTGTTATTAATACTAATCTTCTCCCCGCAGCGTTTCAGCACCTAAAGAGACGTCTGTTCTCTCTCCTGCAGAGTTCTACATCAAACCACCAGCCTGGAAGCACGTTTCTGGAGCTGACGCTCTGTTCTCTACAACAACTCCAGTCC
Organism: Amazona ochrocephala; assembly: GCA_039720435.1. Taxonomy (NCBI): domain Eukaryota; kingdom Metazoa; phylum Chordata; class Aves; order Psittaciformes; family Psittacidae; genus Amazona; species Amazona ochrocephala. Next base: position 31,051,797 of record CM077885.1, read on the forward strand.
CAGTCCGGTTCCACATGCATCTGCCCCTCAGGGTTTCCCCCTTGCACAGCACATAGAGGAGCTCTGGGTTGACCCCACAACCATTTACCTCCCAGGTCCATCGTCCACGCCGTGACTCAGGCAGACAGGTACTTCCAGGTGCTGATGAAGGCGGTGGGGATGAGGGAATAAGGCACCGTCGTGACGCTGCTCCAGGTGTCGGATGCTGGGTCGTAGCAGTCCAGCGTCTTGCAGCGCTGAGCCCCGCAGTAGCCCCCCACCACGTAGAGTCTGTTCCCTGACGTCACGGCGCGGCAGCTGATGCGCTTCGCGGTGACGTCCCCAAATTTGGACCACTGGAAGGTGTCGCTGTGGAAGCGGTAAGCGGAGCTGGCGGAGAACTCCGTGTCGCCGCCGATGACGATGATGTGGCTGCCCACCACGGCGGCGGCCGTGTACCGCCAGGGCTGCGGGCAGCTGGCGGGCACCGTCCAGCGGTTCTGGCAGGGGTCGAAGCACTGCACCTTGGGCAGCTTCTCCTGGTTGGCGCTGGTGCCACCGAAGACAAACAGCTTCATCTTGGCTCCCACCACGGCGGCATTGCTGACGCCTTCGCGGAGGGGAGCCACCAAGGACCACTTGTCCTGCTGCGGGTCATAGTGTTCCACTTGCTTGAGAGAGACGGAGGGAGAGGCCGGGAAGGCACCGCTCCCTGCCGTGTGCCCCCCCACCACGTACAGGCAGTGGTCCAGCTCAGCGGAGCCGTGGCCAAACCGCGCCACCAGCATGGGAGCAGCTTTTGCCCACTCGTCGTGGAGGGTGTCGTAAACCCAGACGTCTTTGGAAGCGCCGTTCTCGGAGCCTTTGCCGCCCGTGATGTAGACCTTGCACCCGATAGCGCAGGCGCTGCACTCCTTCCGAGGGCTCGGGATGTCAGCACGAGGAATGATCTCGCTGGTTTTATGGTCCAGCATGTAAATCTTGTCGCACATGAAGGTCTGCCCCCCGAGCAGCAGCAGGGCCTGGCTGACCTTGCGGGGCCGGGCGCAGCAGCCTGTCACCAGGCCGTCGTTCTGCAGGATCTTCATTTTGCATCGGACGGCGTCGGCCACGATCTCCTCCCCCAGTTTGTGGCTGGTCACCAGCTTCTCGCGGGCCACTTGCTTGCGCAGGTAGGACTCGGGCAGAAGGGCCAGGCGGACGGAGCGCAGCAGCTCGGGCAGAACTTCATGACGTCGGGGCAAATCGTACCGGATCCAACCCATAACAGCTTCATAGACCAACGTCTCATCCTCTACCTCCAGCTCTTCGCTCTCCACCAGCTCCAGCAGCTTGTCCTTGGGCAGCCGGAGGAAATCTTCGGTCTTGCACAGCGAGGTGAAGTTGGCCAACGCCATCCTCCAGGACAGCTCCAGCAGCCGCTCGCAGCAGTGGGCATCGGACAGCAGCAGCATGTTCAGGCAATTCCCAGGGTAGAGATTCTTCTCCAGGAAGTCAGCCGATGCATCCCGAATATCCTGGAACTGCAGCATGTCCCCAGCTTCCAGCAAGGACTCGGCGTTCTCCTCGTTAATCAGCACCCGCGCCGAGTAGGCATAGTCCAGCAGCAGCTCCAGCACCTCGGGGTGGAGGGAGTCGTGGAAGTTGACTTCAGCGTCCCTGCTCTCCTTCAGGCCCCCGCTGAACATAGCATCGAAGTAGCGGCTGCAGGAGGCCAGGACCGCCCGGTGGCAGTGGAAGGTCTGGTTCCCCGCACGCAGCACCACGTCGGTGAAGAGCTGCCGCTTGCGGAGCAGGTTGAGGTGGGTGAGGAGGCTGTCGGCGTGGCCCGGTTTGTGGAAGAGGTGGATGTTCATGGAGCCGGAGCTCGAGCGCGATTTCCGGTTCTCGTGGCTGCTCACGGACATGGTGCTGAGGCTGCTCCGCAAAGGGAAAACCGGAGTCAGCACAGGAAGCACCGGGACCGGCGGGGGTGCGGCCGGGACCGCGGTGAGAGAGCTCGGAGGGGAGGGGGGGGGCTCGCCCCGCGCAGCCTGAAGCGGGGCCCGGGCGGTCCCGGACCACGGCGCTGGCGGTGACCGCTCCCGGCGCTGCCCGTCCCGCACCGCGCTCCGCTCCCGCCGCGCCCCGCCGCGTGGCCGCCCCGCCGCAGGCCCCGCCCCCCGTGACCGAACAGCCAATCAGCGGCCGCAAGCGCCCTGCGCTCGGTCTTTTTGTGAATGGGAGCCGGGGCCGGGCGTGCGCATGCGCCGCCCCTTAACCCCTCCGTGTCCGGCGGCAACGTGTCCGGAGGTGCCCCCCCAGCCCCGTTCTCCAGCAGCGGGGCGCAGGGGGCGGTCGCTGGGACCCTCCCGAGGCCTTCTGCAGCCCGGGTGATGCTGCAGCGCTCCCGAAGGGCCCCGAGATCCCGGCTGGGGTCGGCAGCTCTGTGGGTCTCGCTGCTTGCTTGGGCACTCTCGGACCCCACCGTCCGCACTTCCCCGAGTGGAGCAAAGCAGGAGCCGGGTTGGGCTGACGGCCGCAGCGGAAAAGTCACCCAAGAAAGGCAGTTTTGGGGAGGATGGGGTCTGTGGGTGCAAGGGCTTGAGGTGCGAAAGAGCGAGCGCTGCCCCGGGCAAGCGGCTGCAGCCACCACAGGGGCTCGAGTGCTTTGTGCCACTGCCCCGCAGGAACGCAGAGCTTTCAGAGTGACCACATTTTGCTTTATCTTTGCTTTCTCCTGCACTTCCAAATGGCTCAGCATGGAAGCAGGTGAAGCAAATGCACTCGGAGCAGCTGAGAGGGGCCCTTCTCTATGGTAAAATTGAAAGTGTGGTATAGAGTTCTATTATTTTGGTATCAGAGACGTATTTGGGGTCTTTTAGATCTCTGCAGGTCCCACACTGAGCCCAAGAGGGTATCCAGGAGGACCAGCTTCATGAGGTTAAGGATCTAAAAAGAGACAATCTGATTTCTTATTAACCCCCCTGAAATGGCCATGGGAGCCACTGCAGGGTGACACCAGCAGGCAGCAGCTGCAGCAGCCCTGAGCAGGACCCAGGCACAAGATCTGCAGAGAAAAAACCCCAAGTTTCATCCAGTTTGTTGTGCCTCCCTCCTGCCCCGAAAGCTGAAGGTCTGACAGCAAACCGGGAGCGCAGTCAGGAAGGCGTCCTTGGGGGTGCACTGCAGGGCGAAAGTGCAGATAAAGAGCAAGGACAGGGCAAAGGAGAGACAGTGTCGAGCCCTTGCTCTGCCCTTTGGACACAGGCAGATGACAGTTTCACGTCTGTTCCAAAAGCAACAACAGAAAAGAGGGGATCAGAGCTCCCGGCTCCACGCTGCAGGAGCACGAGCTCCACACACGCTAAAGCACAACTTCATTCCAAAGGTGCATTTTCCTGCTGCTTCATCGGGTGCTCCCAATTCTTTTGGTACAACAAAGGCTGGTAACCTGCAAGCTCCCACAGCACAAACATTCCCTGTTGCCCAGGCACCAATCGGAGCTTTCTAGAAGCAGGTAAAAGAACGTTTGCCCGGTTATCAGGAAGGAACGCTCATTCAAGGCCGACTTTGAAGCATTCATCTCGTTTATTATTGGCACCACCTAGATAGATAACTGTAAACCTCGTCTTGGCATGGGTTTGCTTGGTTCTTTGAACGGGGATTGACACATTCACTGCTTTTTGCGGGAACGCGTCTGTTGGCTGCTGCCGGAGCCTGGTGGAAGAGCTCCACCCGGCGGCAGTCCACAAGGCACGGCTGGAGGCTCGGTGAGGCTCCTCCTTCACCCACGAAGTGCCAACTTCCAGTACTTCTCCTTAATGAGCAACGAGGAGTCGAAGCAAGCCCCACACGGCTCCCAGTGGTTATTTCCTCCCCCTCTTGCCTCCAGGGAAACACAACCATCACAAAATAACCGCTCGCTCCTGTTTCTGCTGGGGGCAGCAGTTCTGGGCTCAAACACCAGAATATCTGATGGAGAAACTCCCATGATCCAGGCCGCCTCCCAAGGCGCCACACTCAGGCTCACAGGATCCAGCTCTCGGAAGTTTTGTGCAACAGAACCATGGCGGGTTTCCCTCCTAATGCTGACTTTGTGCGCTTTTAAGTGACAGCGAAGACTGGAGGGTTGCGTTTGTCTTTTAGGATGGAGGATGGAAGGTTTTTTCCCTGTTGTTTTTCCTATTTTCCCTATTTTACCAATCCTAGAAGATTTTTTGATTTGTCAGAGGATTCACCTGAAAGATTCCTCGATAAAGTGATAACAATCATTAGCTGCAAACAATCCTCTCTGTAATAGGCATCTTGATTACAGTCCAATTACAGGACGGGTGAAATCACAGTCATTGCCTCCCAGGAGAGCTGAAGTGCACCCTGCCTCACTAAAGGCATCTTCACCAGGTAAAAATTGGGCTCCTGAAGCTTAATGATGGTTTAGACAGCTTCAGAATTCCCTCCTCTAGAGGCTTGGTAGATACCTATCAGGGAAGATACAGTCCCCAGGAGACCAACTAACCATGGAGGAAACCTTCCAGCCCACAGAAATCCTGGAGGCAGCCAATGGATTGCGTTGGAGAGATCTGCCATTTGTGCAAGGATGCTCAGAACTTCAGCCTTCACTTGGGCTTTCGCTTCCTTCTGACTCTGAGGCGAAGATGACCTGTTGGAAGCAAAAGTAACGTGAGCGATAGCACATCCTGTATTAACAATTAGCGACAGCTCACAAATGAGAACAGGTAGGGCTGTGTTAAATGGGCTGGATGTCCAAGGAGGGCAATCATACCACTTGTGCTGCCTCAGCTTTCTTAACTGGCACAAGATTCTGAGGGATCTGAAAACAAGACAACAGAGTTATTTCCCCTGTAGCAGAGGCAAGGGGGGGTTTCTCAACATGAACTGTATCCGTGAGGAAGAGCGCCCTTCTGCTGCCTGGAGCGCCATTCATTTTATCCGGATTAATCACAGAATCATAGAACAGCAGGTTGGAAGGGAATTCAAGGATCATCCGGTCCAACCTTCCTAGGCAAAGCATGACCCAGACTAGATGGCCCATCACCAAGCCAAATCTTAACAGTGCCCAACACTGGGAAGTCCCCCACTTCCCTGGGGAGATCATTCCAATGGCTGATTGTTCCCACGAGGAAAAGCTTCCCTCTTGTGTCCAGTCGGGGTCTCCCCAGGAGTAACTCGTACCCATTACCCCTCGTCCTTTCCATGTCACTCCTTGTAAAAAGGGGGTCTCCATTGTCTTTGCAGCCACTCTAATAACAGGAACACTGGGATAAGGTCTTCCCTGATCCTTCTTTTCCCAGGGCTAAACAGACTCACCTCTCTCAGCCTTTCAGCACACAGCTGCCCTGTCCTTGGATCATCGCTGTGGCCCTTCTCCAGCCCATCCACATCTTCCTTTTGTTTAGCAGGGACCAAACCTGATCCCAGCATTCCAGGAGTGGCCTGACACGTTGAGTAGTGGGACATGCTTCATTCCCTGCCCACCTCCTTCCCCCCTCATCCCACCTTACCGCAGGATACCCAGGAGCAGGGACAGCGCCCAGAGCCCCGTGCTCAGGGTCCACCACTTCTGAGCGCGGGTGCGGATGATGCCGGCGTCAGCGGCCCACGCGATGTGCTCGCAGGGGTAGTACAGCTGGTTGGCCATGTTGCACAGCACCGATAGCGCCCGCACCAGCCCGTCCTCGTCCTGTGGGGGGCACGGGGGGGGACACGCACTGGCTCCCGCGGTGGGGGGGGAGGGGGGGGCGGTCCGACCCCGCGCTCACCTTGGGGCCCAGCCCGTAGGCGCAGCTGTAGCTGAGCATGGCGAGGTCATCGAAGAGGCGCAGCGCCGTGCGGCAGGCGCTCAGCTCGGCAGACACGGCCAGCAGGCTCCCGGGCAGCCCGGACGGGGAGGCCTGGGGCCCGGCCAGCGCCCCGCCCGCCAGCTGGCAGCCATAGCAGAGCGCACGGACCTGCGGCGAGGGGGCAGAGCGCGGTGGTTGCCCCAGCCCGGTGAGGGGCAGAGCCCGGCGGTTGCCCCAGCCCGGTGGGGTCCCAGCCCGGCGGTCTCCCCGCCGCTCCCGGCTCCCCTCGCTCACCGCTCGGTCGCGGCCCCGGTGGGTCTCCAGCGCAGCGACCAGGCCACTGAGCGCGCTCGCCGCCATAGCAACGCTTCCGGGATGTGACGTCACGGCGCGGGCTCGCCTGGAGGCCGTTGCTATGGAGACGCGGCCTGGCTGAGGGCTGAGGCGCTGCAGCCATGGCGGCCGGTGCGGTGCCGGTGGTCCCCGTGCCCTGCACGGGCTCTGCCTTCCTGAAGGCGACCCATGTCCGACTGGGGGATGAGCGCTGGGCGCTGGGCAGCGCCTGGAAGTCGCTTTCTCACATTCACTTCCCCCCGCGCTGGGGGGTTCGCAGGCGGCCTCCGGCCCCGCCGCCCCGCAGCGGGCAGGTGCTGGGCTCGGCCGCGGGCTGCGGCGGGGAGCCCTGCTCGGAGTCTCGCCGGGCGTTTCCCGAGTGGCCCCTGCGGCCCGCGGCCCCGTTCGTGCCCCCACAGCCGGGGGTCCGCATGCACACGGACCCCCGCGTCTGCGTCCTCACCTCAGAGACGAGGGAGCGCTTCTGTCCGCAGCCCGCGGCGCAGAGACCCCCCGTGCCCACGGCCAGGGCACGGGAGGACAGCGTTCCCTGCGGAGACAGGGAGAAAATCAGGCTGCTTCCATCCGTCTACACCTTCTCGTACCCAGCGCATGAGGTCCAGCCTGCTGCCAGGCCGTGGCACTCACACAGGGGTAAGCACAGGCCTCCTGGGCACTGGGGCCCGGTGCCTTGGTTCGGGGTCAGGCTGAGAGCAATTCAACCTGTTAGAACTATTGGGCTGTTTTGCTTTCTGTTTTAATAGCTGAGTACATGAATCTGATGCTCATAGAACAGAGTGACAGCACTCACTAGAGCCACTCGGCAGCCAAGCTTTGGCTGCAAAGCCTTTCTTCTACGCTTGCTGCATCCTCAGATGCTGCAGGATTCACACCAGAGCTGCATCGCTTCTGAGGTGCCACATCCATGTGCTGCAGTGTTGTGGCTCACCTTATTGCAACCTGGTGTCAGTTACTTTGCCATTTCACTATACGAGATAAATTCAGTAGTACTAAAATGCTAAAAGAGCAGCAGCCTCAAGGTTGCAGTTTCAATAGCATTAATACTTCCTTACAAGGGTAAATAGAGCATTTTTTGAAATAGCACCATTTCCCTTCTGTCTGTTTGGCAGGATGTGATCCCACTATTAAAGGGGATGGACAGTCCTATTACCACACTTCTTATCAAGCACAGTTTACGGGTGAATGGAGTCCACCTGCAAAGCCAAGTGGAAAGGTATTGAGTGATTTTGAGGAGGACCAAGACACAGTTAAAGGACAGCAAGTTCTCACGTTGAATTCTGTCCTGAAAGGGGTGGGATCTGTGCCAGTGGAAACCAGATGGATGGAAAGACAGGAAGGAAGGGGAAGTTCAACAAGGCTAAGTGCAAGGTTCTGTATCTCTATTGGCTTCTCTTCAGCACACATCTATTAAGTTTGGGGATCCCAGAATCAGTGGATTTGTGAGTGAGCAGAAACATGCCTACAGTGCCCCAGACAAAAGGACACACAGGTATCAGACGGAGAACCTAGTGGGCATCCTCAGGAACTGGTCCTTCTGATGAACACTGCTGTTTAAGCATCTCCTGTCTGATCTCTTGCAGAGCCTACGACAAGGAACATGCTGCCTCCAAGATCCAGCACACAAACGTGCAGCTGGGGGATGGCTGTACCAGATTCTCCACCTCAACATCCGAGCAGTTCCCAGCATACGATCTAGGTAAGGCAAGTCTGTGACACAGAGTCAACTGTCAGTTGTTCAGAGGCTGGAGTGCTCTGACACCCTTCACTCTTGCTTTTACCAGAGCCTGTAACTGTGGTCCGTCCAAACCAGTATGCCTCATCTATCCCCAGAGGTGATGAAGACCCTGAAAGAAATCGAGCGTTGGCAAGCACTACTACTACACAGCTCTCCTACCCAGAGGTCTGTTCCCAGCTTTGCTGTGCGGGTGTTTCTCTGTTGGAGACCCCTCTCTTCTTTTATGTACACTACTCTGGCACCTAAAGCCAATGCTGTTGTTCCTTCTCCCTTCCCTGCACAGCCTATTTCTGTTAAAGCACCTCTTGTGTTCCCAGACTGACTGCCGGAACCTCCGCCCCAGGCCTGACCTGCTGCTTCACAAACATCCAACCAAGCTCTGCCTGGGAGATGAGCATGCAAGCTCCCATTCATTCAGCACAACGCAGCAATCAGACTATCAGCCACCCCAACAGAGCGAGAGAGTGATGGCAGACAGCAGGACCCCCCGAGAGAGCCACATGCCCTTCAACTACCACAGTAAGGCTACATTGCTCAGACTGCTGTGGTGCCAGATGAAGCCTGCTGAGGTTCTTCTCGCTCTGTGCAAGGGATGGCAATGCTCCGGGAAGGCAGGCAGCTCAGATATCTTGAGTTGGAGATGGCAGGAAGGCACTGGTGCAGCAACACACCTTTAGTAAAATGAGACTGTTATCCCCAAACCAGGCAGGCCCTTTCTACATATGTTTTTAGAAGTTGTTTTGTATTTGTATGTGGGAGGAAGGAGAGGATTTCTGTGCTTATGCAACCTCAGGAGGGGATGTGGTTACAGCTGGTCATGGCCATTATCAAAATCCTCTGACTTTGCCTCCTCTTTCTGATGGCCAGCACTCTGCAGCAGAGAGGTCCCTTCATGCCAAGTATCTGGGTTTAAGCCATTTGTTTTACTAAGCGTGGAATGGATCACAGTTGAATTGATCTTTTCCTTGGCCTCAAGCTTCTGGAGCAGCTCCACAACTAGCATGGAGTGCTATGGAGTGATATTACTATAACTGCCATCTGAATTTCTCCACTTACCTCTTCACCTTGAGAAGTGTTTTCTGTCTGGGCAAAAGTTTTCAGCCAAGTGCTGGCAGCAGAGCCTGTCTTTTCCTCTCATTAATGAGACGCATGCAGCTCTGTGACTGCAAGTCAAACCGCAAAGCTTTTCTGATATTGCCTCCTAACTTATTGGCCTGAATGTAATTTTCATTTCAATTCCATCTGTCAGCAGATGAATGTGCTGTCACAACCATGAAGGCCACACTGGTTCCACACAGACAGCAGAAACAACGACCCTCTGAAGAGATGCTACAGCAGGTACAGTCTTAATAGCCTTGGATTTACCATGGAGTGGCTTGGGGAAGCAGGTTTATACCAAGCAAAGCTATAGCCTCCTCACTAACGTCACCAGTTTCTTTGTCTGCTCTTGAGCTACTTGAGCTGGGACAGCCATGCATCAAATCCTGTCTGCCTCCAGTCTCAAGTAAATGCTCTGTGGGGAGCAGAGTTGCAGATGAGAAAAGTCTCTGAAGGGAGAGGAAGGACACGCAGCCAAATTCCTAAGCCAAGGCATGTTGGAGGGAGGGGGAAGGTAATTCTGGTCCCCCACAGAGGATCAGAGGAGGAAAACTGGCATAGCTAGAGGTGTCCAGCTAGGGTAAATACCTCTTTGCACTACCAGCAGAGAACACTGTGCCTCTGCCAGAGAAAGGATGCAGGTAGGCACAGACTGCAGCTGCCCAGGGGAGTGACCCTTCAGGTACCAATATGGGGCTCAGATGTTGGGGCTGCCATGTTCTACGTGACCACTGCCTCTTCCCCAGCCCCATCCCCATGTGCTGAAAACTCTTTCCTCTCCTCAGATCAAACACTCACACCTGGGGCTACCCTGGAGGGCACAGGACCTCTTCAGGACTGAGCAGAAAGATCAGTTCACGCCCAAGTTCAGAGGCCCAGCAGACATCCAAAAGGCAAACTTCCAAGTGAGCTGCATCCCCTTGGGGACCCTGAAAAGATACTGTCCCCAGAGGAAGGTGCACTTCGCTCCATGATGTTCTCCCTTCTTGAGTTACCACCCAGAACGTGCTGCTCTGTGGACTGCCTACACATTGTGTAACCTCTTAGCCATCCTGGTGCTCCTCTCTTGGCCCATCTATGTGTTATTACAGGGAGCATTTATTTCTCAAATTGAATGAGGACACAAGAAGGTGTTGTGACAGCAAGAATAAACACTGGGAGATTAGCCCAAAGACATGCGTGACATCTCTGCATTGCAAGACCCACCAAATGCCTCTAGTTAGGTGGGGTGATGGGAAGCTCCGAGAAAGGGCAAGAGATCAGCAGCGGAGTAAGAGGCACTGTCAGGGCTGTGTGTGTGCTGGAATATTCCCTTAGGAGCTGTTTGGATTTTGGTGTCAAGGCTGAAACCAAAGGTCAGTGAACAGCCGGGCAGAGAGAGAGCTCTCCCCAGCTTATGATGAGCTGTTTTTCTGCAGGTGAGCTGTGTGGTTTTGGTGAGTTACTAACTCACGTAGGTTTCTTGAATGCTGAGCTTGCACTGACTCTGTTTGGGACACAGGTACTATAAAAAGGGATGTGTATGGGGTGGCCAGCCCCGTCCCTTGGGGGGCCGAGGAGCAGGGTCAGCTGCCACCTTGTCACAGCTGCCACTTCTCAAGATCTCCTCAGCTTTTTAGTGCAGGTGGGATTGATTTGCACATGCTGTGAGCCAGAACCGAAGCCTTTGAGCATCGGTGTCCAATCCATTTCCAGTTGCTGCAGTTTGTGTGTGAGCAGTGGCTGGACCCAACAGCCCGCATGCTTTCCTCTTGGGTTGTGACTCTGTCTCTTATGAAAGGGATAGGCTTTGCTCCACATACTCAAGTCTTGCAAATGCACACGGGCGCCTCGTTCAGGATCTTGTGCCCATACGTTTCAAACACCTTGGTTCAAACACCTAGATCGTATATTTGGTGTAGAAACAGGACCTGGCATCTGCTACAAGTCCACCCTGTTACTTCTGTGTGACCCTGAGATGTTGTTGCCACCTGTGCTACTGCAGAAACAGCCACGGTTCACTGGGCATAGACAGTGAACACCACCCCTTGGTGGAACCCGCTGCCTGGGAGGGCCCTGTGGTTATTCACTTGTTCACACCGATTCCGATAGAACTTCAGACACAGAAAGTAAAACTGGCTTTTGGGGGAAGGGCCCTTTGCTTTCTTAACACCTCTCCCACCCTTTCCAGCAACTCCCCAGGAATGCCTGAGCTGGGAAGGCCAAACATTTCTTGATCTCCAGTCTTTGGTTCCTCCAGCTGTGTGAAATCTGCCAGCACGGCTGGTGGTGCGTGACCCTCCTCCTGCTGACGGAGCCACCAGCACGTTCCAGTTGCACGTCGACAGTGTCTGTGACTCAGAGATAAGATGAAGTCACGTCATTTCTCCATCAGTTTAAAACCGCGTCGGTTGTCTCTGCAGCCCCATCCTCCGCACAGCACCAGCCTCAACGCACATGAGGTCACCACTAAAGCATCACAGCAAAACAGGGTCTCAGTCCCACCCTGGTGAGGATTAGGCCTGCAGGGTGAGGCCAGTTAGGGGCAGGATAAATTAAGGGGTCTCGGTGCAGCCTTTGCTCTTTCCTCCCTTCCCTAGAGAGCTGCAGAGCTGCAGGGCCCGGCCTCCTGGAGCTGCCAGCTAAGCGTGGCCAGCAGCCATGCAGCCCCTGGGGTGCCTGCAGAGCCTGGAGCTGGAGCTGGAAGATGGACGAGCATGGGGAGCCCACAGCAGTGGGGACCTGCTGCACGGGCGGGTGCAGCTGCAGCTCCGCCGCGCGCTGCGGCTGCGGTCGCTCGAGGTGTTCGCCCGCGGCCGAGCCTTAACGCACTGGCTGGAGAGCCGCAGCGTGGGGCTCAACATTGTCTACCGTGACTACACAGCCTACCAGACCTTCCTGCACCGCCGCTGCCAGCTCATCCCCGGTAAGGCTGCACTGCTGGGGTGCTTCTCTGCACCAGGGCATTGGGTTAGGACCCGCTTGGGCTGCAGGCATCATCCCTGGTAGGTGCTTCTCTACCTATGGTTGCCTCTCTTGGACACCCTCTTCTCGCCTTTGCCAAGGGCTTTTTCTCTGCTGTGGTTTCTAGGAGGCTGCCTGCAAACTCGGGGCTGGGGAGCACCGAAGAGCTGTGGCTTTTGTTCTGTTTGCAGAGAGAAGTGCAAATAGAAGGATCTGTTCACAAGTGTGGAAAGAGCACTTAGGAGTTCAGTAAATATTTGTTTGCAGTTTCCTGATGTTGGGCCTGGATGCCCAGCTAGCACGTTGCTTAGATCTACTGCAAGAGGACAAGCAGCTTGAATTCTTTGTGTGGTTGGGATGAAATGATCCGGAACTGAGGGGTATGGGATATCTCCGCTGGCCATACGCTAAGTCTGTCTTTTCTAAGGGAAGTGCGTGCCTTTCATCCTCCCCTCCAATGCCAGTGTTAATCATGGCTCTGTAGCTTTTCCTTCCCCTTTCCCTGCTTCTCCTGGCCTCATGATTGTCTGTGGCATGGTGCTGTGTGCTGTAGAACTTAACTCATGCTGAAGGTATTTAATTGTGTCTGTGGACACAGCGCAAGCCAGAAAGCAGTGCCAGCTCTAGCTGGCAAATGTGGAGTTGAAGGGAGAGACTGGAGGGATGGAAGGAGGATATGAGCTGCCTTCCTGGAGCTGTACTGTCTCTGGACTGCCCTGGGGGCTCATATTCTCTATTTCTGGATGACTGTACCTTGCCATCTGCTCCAAATACCTGCATTACTCTGGAGTTTCTGCCTTTTGGCAGTGGCTCTTCCATGCTGTGCCTAAGGATGGCCCCTTTGCTAAGTGTTCCAATTGCAGTTAAGGACATGGGAGAGGCCCTTGTCCTGAACTCCAGCAGGAAAGGTCTGAGCACTTGGTCGCTGCAGTGCTTGGACAGTGTCTGCTTCAGCTGTAGGCTTACAGGGTTTTATTCCCCATTAGCACTGCAGTGAATGGCTGTAGGGAAGCCACAAGCTGCTGTGAGCATGTTTAGATTTTGCTGCTGGGATTGTGTGTGGTAGAAGCCCCTGGAGCCATGTGGAGAAGGGCACTTGGCCAGGGGCTGGGGGAGCTGCATGAGCTGCTCTGCCTCGACAGCACTCTGCACTCCTGTAGCTTGGAGCTGATTTCTGGCCCTTGCTTCCTGCCTGGGCAGAGCTGAACTGGGCTGTGTGGGGAGCAGAGAGCCTTGCCACAACTTGTGGGCTAGGATTTGATTGTCTCTGTCCACCCACAGATTCCTTCTCTGCTTTGTGAGAGGGACACAGGCATGTGATCACAGGAGTGGTTTAAGGCAGCAAAGGCTGTGGGCTGTAGAGAAGTGTCATTCTACAGCCCAAATCACTTCCTTTGCATCCTGCTGGCTTCTGCCAGCTGCCCAGTGGCAGCGTGAGGACCTTCCTGATGGCAGCTGGCACAAAGCTGCTGAAAACGTGCCATCATCCCAAAGTCCCTGTGACTGCTCCTTCATGCTTCTCGATGAGATCAACTGTGTCTGCGTGGTGTTTAAAAACTGCCGTTTTGTCATGGTAACAAGGCAGTGCAGAGGAGGGGAGCCAGGTGGAGATAGGAGCCCTCCCTTCTGCTCTCCCCAGAGCTGAGTTTATCTGCAGAGTGGTGAGCGCTGGCACTGGGGTGCTGTGACATAAAGACAAGAAAAAGGGTGAAAGAAGGATGTTCAGGCTGTGGGCAGGGCCATTAAATGTCTATTGTGTAATCATCTTAGGGAGCAGGAAGAGAGGAAAACATAGGGGTTGAATGGGCAAAGGCAACACAAGGAAAGCCCTGGACCCTTCTGCACAGGGTGGTGCGAGGGAGCCCAAGGAAACATCAGTGATATTTGTGCAGTGATCTCTTCTACCTGACAACCCCGCAGCACTTCCCAGAGGTGAGCTCCTGCTCCGGTGGGACACAAACATCTAGAAGCCATTTCCTTTTCATGGACACATCCGGGACAGTTGCAGCACATGGGCTAAGAGCACATCAGGGCTTTTGTCCCGTTGTGGGGTGTCCTTGATCAGCACCTTTATCCTCGCAACACTCGGAGCAGGAGCATATTCCTCAAGCTGGGAGTGGGAGTTTGTGCAAGGCTCTGGGGTGCCCTCTCTTGTTCCCCACGTTGGGTCAGGGCAGAGCTGCTGACTCGACGTTTTACCCGCTGCATTCCCCAATCTGCGGCTCTCCAGGGTCCCTTGTGTGGCTCCGGAGTCAGTGGGGAGGAGCCACCAGGTCCCAGCAGCAGGCCGGGGAAGGAGAAGTCCCTTCAGAGCCGGGTGCCCGCTCCTGTTTGCACCAGCTTAAGCCTGACCAGACTCTAGATGGGGCTCAAGAGTTTGCGATCTTTCCTGCAGGGATCCTGGCCTGGGTTTCTGTTGGTTTTGGGCATTGTTGAATGGAAAGGCCATGGCTGTGGTCCCACAGCCCCTGCAACTGGTGATCCCTGGGGATACCAAAGACCCTCTCCCAGCACTGGGGTCCCAAAGGGGCCAGAGAGGGGCATCCCACCACCCGTGGGGGCAGGAGGGGAGGCTGTGGACGTCTTGTGCAGGGAGGATGTTTGCAGGGCTGAGTCACAGGCTGCGGGGGGGTGTCGGCAGGGAGAGGAGGAAGGTGCCAAGCGCAGGATGGAGCTGCCTCAGCCCAGCCGAGGCTCCAGCCCCTCTCAAGAGCCCAATCACCTCGAATGTCACCATGCATCCCAGGGGGGACAGCAGGAGCCTTCCCAGAGCTGCTGTCACCCGTTGTGCCCCCCTTCCTTCTTTCCCTGCCTCTTTACCATGTTTGCTGTGATTCGTGTTTGCTCGTGGCAGCAACCGCTTGTGCACATAAAACCAAACACGGTCTCTTCCCCTGGGGAGGGAGGCAGACATTCCAGGCAGGCTTTGGAGACAGCTAAAGCTCTGCAAGGCTTGAGCCCCGTTCAGTGTGTTCAGGCCCTGCCCAGCGCGGCTGGGAGCAACTCAAGAATCCTCCCAACTTTGGCAGCCAAAAGCACAGGAGCATTTGTAATGCCTGTTTTGTCTTAGCCCCAGCCTGTGCCCGGGGTGGGGAGCTCTGGCGCTCTGCATATGTGACAGTCATGATTAAAGGAGACGTTTCTAAAGCTGCATTAACCCCTTGGGGAAGGCATAGACCGCTTTCTCCTTGCGTTTACAACATCTCAGGGCGCTGCCAATGGTGATGTCGCCCAGAGAATCACCAGTTTGAGCACGGGCAGCTGTAGATGCTGTTGCTAGAGCGAGTCCCCACGCCGTGCCTGGCCATTCAGGTGTGTTTGGCCACTGGGTTTTGGAGCAGCACCACCCAAAGCCCAGCACGAGCTGGCAGGGAAGCAGCTCTTGCCTGGTTAACAGGCGCAGGGAGGATGTGCTGCTCACTGCAATTGCACAAGCTGAACCCCGGCCAGTTCTTCATTTCTTAGGAAAACACAAAGCCATGTCCCAGACCAGTCTTCCCTTCATCGCCAGTTGGCCAGAAGGAGCCCAGATCCAGTTGCAGCCTGTTCTGACCCCTGGGAATGGTTCTTGGGAAAGGCAGGACGTGGATCTGTGTGTGGCGGAGCCTCTCGCTGGTGGGAAGTGGAATGGAAGGGGCTGCTGCCTGCGAACGCAGATTCTGGCTGGTGGAGGAAAGGATGAGGACGGAGTGGGAATGTGGGGTGGGAGCTGGAGGGAGGCTTGTGGGGCACACAGGACCTTATCGCAGGCAGCGTTCAGCCCCATGGACCATCCTGCTCCGGGGCCCCTTCCCGTGGGCTCCTGCGGTCCCCGCTTCCATCGGGATGTCTCGCTGCGATGTAGGACGCCCCGGAACTGGACGCGCGGCTCCATAGGAGCCCTACGGCTCCCAGCAAAGCGGAGCCAGGCTCGCACATGCTCCCTGCCTTGTTTTGCAAGGCTCAGCGCGGCCGCCCGGTCCCGCCCCACCGGGGCCGCCCCCGGCCGCGCCGGGCTCTTAAGGCGGCGGAGGCGGCGCCGGGGCCGGGCTGCGCCGAGGGACGGGTTCTTACCATGATCTTCGATCGCCTCAAGCGCTTCTCGGTGGTGCTGGAGGGCGCGGAGGGGGACGCCGCGGTCGCGTTCAGCCCCGGGCAGGCGGTGTCGGGCCGGGTGGTGCTGGAGCTGGCGGCGGCGGCGCGGCTCGGCGCCCTTCGGCTGCGGGCGATGGGCGCTGCCCGCGTTCACTGGACCGAGTCCCGCAGCGCGGGCTCCAGCACCGCCTACACGCAGAGCTACAGCGATCAGGTGGAGTTCCTGAGCCACCGCGACACGCTGCTGGCACCCCCAGGTACGGCACCCACCACCCAACCCCCTGCGGTGCTCCATCGCCGGTGGGCTCCTAGAAGAAGGCTGTGGGTGTACCGGGGACCCCAGGGGCCGAACTGATGGGTGCATGGGGCAGCCTGAGACGCCCTGGGTGCTGCAGATGCCTCAACCAGCTGAAATATGGGTGCATGGGGTGCCATAGGGTTTTGGTGCTCTGGAGGCTGGGTGCATAGGTCCTCTGAAGACACCTCGAATGCTGAGAGCATCCTGGGATGCTGAAGTGTGTGGTTGGACCCTGCTGTTGGACCCCGGTTAGGGGCTGCCCCACACAAGACTCCCCCTTTGCTGTAGGTGTTCCTTGGTAGGGAAGCGGTGTTGGAAAGCTCCTGCGGAGGTTCAGGAGCTTGCTTTGAGCAGAGGATTGGACTGGATGATCCCAAGAGGTCCCCTCCAGCCCCAGCTTCTCTGTGCAGCGCAGGCAGGACAGGGCTGCTACCCCTGGGGGACACGGGGGGGTGACTGACCCAGAGCTGTTTCTGGCTTGGCCACGTACCTCTGAGCTCTCACTCGCAAGCTGTGGTGCAGGGTGGGTGCAGGATGAAGCAGAGCCCACCTGGGGTTCTCCAAGGAGGTGCCCCTGGGTTGTGTGTGCCTGACATGTGTGCAAAGCAGGCAGTGCCATGGGATGTGCCCTGCTCTCATGTCACCGCTGCTGCACTTTAACCCTGGCATCGTGGTGCTCTTCTGCTGTGTCCTGCGCATCTCTACCTCCACTTTGGCCAGGGAGGAAGTTCTGCAGGAGGGAGATAATCATCTTCAATCTGTTTTGCCCACAGACAATGGTGAAGCCACTGTACTGCAGGCAGGAAGGCACGAGTTTCCCTTCACCTTCCAGCTCCCCGAGTAAGTTCACGTATCTTCTGTTGCCTTAATGCAAAGGGGGAGAGAAAGCACTTGGCGCATGACACAGGTCCTGGGAGGAGGCACAGGGCAGCTCAGAAATGAGGTGCTTTTATCAGAACCCTTCTGAAAGGCTCCTTGCTTGCCCACAGGACCTTGGCTACCTCCTTCGAGGGGAAGCACGGCAGCGTGCGGTACTGGGTGAAAGCCAAGCTGCACAGACCCTGGTCCACAGTGAAGAAAGTGAAGAAGGAGTTCACTGTGATTGAGCCCATCGACATCAACACTCCCGTGCTGCTGGTGAGCTCCCCCTGCGCCGCTTCGGGGCAGCAGCATCCACAGCTTCTCTGGGAAGCCCATGGGGAAGGTGTCTGCTTCCCGTCCAAAATGACAATCCAGGCCTGATTTCCAAAAAGAATACGTTTCGCCTCTGTAACTTGTGCCCTCCGGTGTTACCTGGGCTGGGCAGAGGGTGGCTGTGTCTCGGGTTTTGGAAGCTTCAATGGGTTGCAATAGCATCTTGCATCAGATACTGAAGAAGCTGCTGATGCTCCCTGATGGGTTCTCAGTGCCAGGGAGGTGCTTGCTTTGAGTTTCATCCTTTCTTACTAAATAGCTTTGTAATCCCCATTTCTCCAGGCTCCCCAGGCAGGTGCTAAGGAGAAACTTGCTCGTGCCTGGTACTGCAATCGTGGCCAGGTTTCTGTGACTGCCAAGATTGACCGCAAAGGCTACACCCCAGGTGAGGTGATGTGTGGGTGCCTTTGAACCTCTGCGGGCCCTGCTGGGGGGGGATTTGGGGGCAGTGTGAGCTAGGCATGGATTTGGTGAGAGAGCTTTAGTGTGTGCTGCTGATGTGGGCAGCCTCAGGACACGCTCCTGCTGGATTAAACCTTGTGCCTGCAGTGCCGGATTGCGTGTCCAGCCCTTGGTGATCCTGGACAGGAATTCCCTGAGGCAGGACCGGGCTGTGTCTCCCCTCTTCCAACACGTGTGTCTGCTTTGGTAGGCGAGGTCATCCCTATCTTTGCTGAGATTGACAACTGCACAAACCGAGTGGTGGTGCCCAAGGCGGCCATCATCCAGACTCAGACCTTCATCGCCCGAGGCACCAAGAAGCAGAAGAAGTCGGTGGTGACGAGCATCGTCGGCGATTCCATTGCAGCGGGGAAGCGGGAAGTCTGGCATGGGCGGGCACTGAAGATCCCACCAGTGGGGCCGTCCATCCTGCAATGCCGCATCATCCAGGTGGAATACTCCCTGAAGGTGAGGAGCCTTGTGAGGAGCATTGCAGGAGGCTCAGCTCAGTGCTGAGTGTTCTCCTTACCAGAGCTGGGCTCGTTGGGTCCAGTTTGGGCTGATGTAGAGATTTTGGGGCTGGTGATTTGTGTGAGGTCTTGGGTTCTCCCTGTTGGCCCTCAGGCGCAGCACAAGGGCTCCTGCAGGAGCAATGGCATCTCCCTTTGCGTCCCACTGCCAGCTTAAGCCAGTGCTCTGGAGAGATACCTGCCCCTTCAGGCTGGGAAAGCACCAGCAGCTAAGCTTCCCTGCTGCCTCCTGCCTCTGCAGGTTTGTGTGGATATTCCTGGGACATCCAAGCTGCTCCTTGAGCTGCCACTTGTCATCGGAACCATCCCACTGCATCCCTTCGGGAGCCGCACGTCCAGTGTCAGCAGCCAGTACAGCGTCAACCTGGACTGGCTGAGCACCATCCCGGAGCAGCTGGAGGGTGAGCATCCCCCTCTCCCCAGGATCTGTCCAGGTCCTGTCAGACCGCTCCGGATGGTGAGGTCAGAGCAAGTTCTCACTGAGGCTCTTGCTCCAGAACCAGCTTTTGCTGGTTGTGGTGCTGCATCTTCTGGGTTCCTTCCCCTGGGACCTGGGAGGGTTTGGGAAATTGGGGATTTAAAGGCCTTTTACCTGCGCGTCTCCTGTTTAACGGAGAGTGTTTCCTGTTCCCTGATGTTCTTTCCTCTCTCCAGCGCCTCCTGAATACTCGGCAGTGGTGTCCAGCCCCGAGGCCGAGCAGAGCCTGGCTCCACCGTGCCGCAGTGAGCTTGGTGGCATCCTGGAAGGTCCCTTCTTCGCCTACATCCAGGAGTTTCGCTTCCGACCACCTCCACTGTATTCGGAGGTAACAAATCCCTCTGGGCTGGGAGTGCTGCTGGGGATGGCTGCAGGGTGCCCACTGCTGAGGTTTTTGACTCTCATTTGGCTTTGCAGATTGATCCAAACCCCCCTTCAGACAACATCCGCCCGCGCTGCATGACCTGTTGAGACAAGCGCATCAGATGCAGTTGACAGTGTAGCGATCCCTTGGGATGGAAGCTTTCACCCTCACAGCACCTGGGTCTGGGAAGGGAGACACGGTGCCTGTGAGACCTCGGCTCCACCGCTGCCCTCAACTCTCTTGTTGTGACTGTCCTACAGACCAGCACCAAGCGCGGTGTCGTGGGCCCGTGTGTGGTAGGAGAACACGAGAGGCTCTGGTGTAGAGCAGGTGCATGTGTGGTTGGGCAGGACACGGAGGGTTAATAACTGCCCCAGAATTTGGGGTTAAAATGGGATGTTCAGCATGAGCCAGGATTGCTCTCCCCTTGCCTGCAGCGGCCATGTGCTGATGACTCTTGTCATGGAATACAGGAGCTTGGAGGTGTTCCTCAGGATCACTAGAGAATATGTAGATGGGGCTTGGGTTTGTCCTGTGCTGGTGCAGGTGAAGCCCTGCTCCTGCTGTAGCTCACGAGGACTGCAGTTCCCTAAGGAAGTAGAAGGCCTTTTTGTGGCCAAATGAAGCATCATCTGCTGCTGATAATCTTTGCCATGAGCCTGGTGATGCCTGCAGGGGGAATGGTTTTGGATAACCCACTGAAATTGTAAAGGCTTCCATGGGCTGTTACCAGTGCAGAGGACTTGGGGGACACATTTATGATCTAGAGCAGCGTTTTGGTTCTGCTTACCAAGAACAGGAAAGCTGATTCCTGTGTGTCAACACCAAACCTGCACAACGTGCTGCTGCCTGCTCCATGATGGGGCTGAAACCCACCAAGCCCCAAATCGCAGTACCACCATGGAGGTGGCATCTCCCTGGTGGCCAGAGAGAAGGAAGCCGGGTCTGAGGCTGGTGGCAGCCACAGATGCTGATGGACATGTGGAGTTGAAAACAGTCCTTCCAAGCCAGGAGTCCTTCTCAGGATGGGCTTGATCCTGCACCCGTAGAGGGGTCAGTGGCCCCGGTGCGGTGAGGCCACAGCAGCAACCAGTGCTCACTGGTGTGGGAACCAGGGAGCTGGGTGTTGTAACAGCAGGACCCGAGCAGCGTTCGGGTGCTGAGGACCTTTGCATTCCCTCACTGAGCCAATCCTGCCCACGGGGCGCTCATTTCCTGCACACAGCCAAAGCCCCGTGCTGGGGCCGCGCTCTGCGCCCTGGGGTTGCTCAGCTGATTCTTTTCTACCTGTGCACACTTTTGTAACGAGCGCTCTCATCTCTGTTCTTTTTGTACCGCTTTTTCTTGGGGAGTTTCTGGTTGGAATAATAAATCCTTTACACTGGATGGGGCCCGGAGATCTTGGCTCTTGCTCTCTCCATGCTTCCCATTGCCTGGGCTGCTGGGAGCGCTCCTGCTCCCGTGTCCCTCCCTGTGCTTCATGGTCCTGTGGGTACCCAGCTCCACCTTGTAAGGCCCACGCTGCACTGGGATTAACTGGGTTGTTTGACCAGTGCTGCTCCCCAGCAGGATTGGTCCCTTGTGCTCGGAGCCCTGCTGCTCTGTGCATAGCAGAGGACAGACACTCTCCTCCATCCCAAGAGCTTGGCACAGACCCATTGGGTCCAGCTGGACACAGCTGCAGTGTCTCAGCCATTCCTAAGGAGGGTTGGGATCAGCCCCATGTTGTGCGAGCTTGGAGCGGCTGCTGCCACGCAGGAAGAGCAGGGAGGCATCGTTGGGTTGGGATTTGGATTTTAACAGCATTTCTGTGCTCCGCATCTCTCTTGAGCACAGCAACTCGTGGTCCACGCAGCGCCAGGCTCGAGTCAGGGCTTTGGTTCTGTCCTCCGCAGCCGGTGCTGCTTTAAACTATTGCCACTGGAATGTGATTTCCCGTCCCTTGATCCTTCTTTCCTGTTGCTGGTGTTTGCTGAGCGGTGCTGGAGCACATGCTCCCACTGTGGGACAGGAGCTCAGCCCCGGGTTTGCCTGCAGCAGCCTGGTGCTCGTGCAACCTTCATTCGAGCCTGCTCTTTATTTGGCATTCCCAGCTCTGCACTGAGCGATCTTCCTTGGGAGAGGATGAACCGGCCTCGCAGGGGATGCGTTTGCATCCCTCTTTGGGGCGACCCATGCATCGCCTCGTGCCTCTTTGGGACATCAAAGAGGGACGGGAACCGCAGCGCTGCAGCCCCCGGGGGGAAAACAGCCTCCAAGGGGACCCTGTGACCAGCTCCCTGCTCCGACCTGCGCCCGACACAACGGAGCCTTTCTGCGCCGAGCCGCAGCGGTGCCGGCGGCTGTGTCAGACCCTGAGCACCCGCCCCGGCCCCGCAGGGGGATGCTTAATCCCAGGGCTGGAGCGGGAGCCCCTTTCTGGGAAAAGGGCGTCAAGCCAGGGCCAGGCCGAGGGAACCCAAATGCCCGTGGGCACCGCTCCCGGCCCCCAGGGGAGTGGAATCTTCCCAGCAAGGATGCAAATGCTTCCAGGGTTCTCGGTCAGGGCAGGCAGCGGGGGGGGGGGGCACAGACTGTCTGGGTCCCCTGGCAGCAAAGGGCCGTGCTCCTGAATCCCAGAGGGGCTAAAAATACCCCGTCTGGAGCCTGGGGGGGTGGAACGAGGCGCAGCCCCCCCGGGCGGTGCTTTCCCAACCGGTCCGGGGCTCCCTCCAACCTCTGCTGTTTGTCTTCCCCGGCTCCAAAGTCCTCATTGATCAGCCCCGGTTTTCTTCCTGTTCATTGGCACAGGGTTTGGGGCTCGCTGGGGTTTGCTGAGCCGGGACGGCCCCGTGCCGTGGGCAGCGCTGCTGGGCAGGAGCTGCGTTAAGCAAGTACAGTGCAGAAGTATTTATAGCTCTTGGCCTCGAGTGCTGGAAAATGCTTCCCAGACCGCCCAGCAAAACCTGCCCCTCGCAAGGGGCACGGGAACATCATCCCCCCACTCCCTGCTCCTCCCTCTTTTCCTCTTTGCCCTTGGGTACCAAAGCTGTGGGACCCCTCTGCTGGGGGATCTGGGGGTGCTGGGGCACCTCTTGCTGCCCCCCTTTGCTCTGCTGGGTGCTGGACCGTCACTCCACAGCTCCCAGCTCTGCAGGGCGCTGGGACTTTCACCCCACAGCTCCCAGCCCTGCAGCCCCTTCCTGCAGCATCCTGGGGGGTTGCTCCTTTCCCCCTCAGCTCTCCCCATCCTGGAGGATGCTTGGTCCCCACACGGTGCCCATGGCCTCTGCTCAAGGCTGTTGTCCCCTGGTGTGGTGTCAGGGCAGGGGGCCAGCAGCGGGGAGGGTGACACGTGAAGCTCGTGGCTGTCGCAGCAGGGACAGAATGTGCCGGCGCCGGCGCAGCCCCGCAAGGACCCGGGATTAGGTGTGAGGCTGCTGCCTCCTGGCCCGGGCACCCATCCAGCTCCCAAAACGAGCTCTGCCTTCCCCCATCCCGGCTGGGATGAGTGCTGCAGAGTGCAGTGCACCCCAAAACCTGCCTCGGGAGCACCAGGGGCTGGTCTGTTTGCAGGGGGGTGCTCAGTGATGAATCCCCTTGGATTTTGACACAAGGAGATGCCCCTGTGCTGGAGATGTGGTCGATGCGCTGCCCAAATTCATCATCCTTGCAGACAGTGGGACGCTGGGTTCAGACTGCTCGCACCCCAGGGAGCAGCAGGTTGGTGCTGGTGGATGCTCAGGAGCATGGAGACCTGCTCATGCCCTCATCATGGGTCTCTGAGCACCATAAGGGGGGACACAGAGCCCCGGCAGCACCAGGCCTTGCTTTGGTTTGGTCCAACCTCCAAAAGCACCGGGGTTGTGACCAACACATCCTGGCCCTGGCAGCACCTCCGGGGTTGCTCTTCACGTGGCAGCAGCAGAGCTGTGCCGGGTGCCAGCAGCAGCCGCGCACCCCGACGTGCCGGGGCGGCACCGCAGCATCCTCCGCCCGTGACTCAGCTCTGAGTGTGCCGGAGCCGCTCCCACCCATGGAAACCGCAGGCAAAGTCCTGCATCCCTGCGCCAGCTCCACAGGAATCACGGCTTTCCCCGGAGCATTGGCCAGGCCGAGAGCCTGTCCGGATGCAGGGATAACCGCAGAGAAACCAGGGGGGTTTATGGCAAAAGCAAGGTCTGGAGCAGCCGGGGGGATACTGCATGTGCCCATGTCCCGTACCTGGAAAGCATCGTGCCAGTGCAAGCGGGATCATGGTCAGCAAGACACCCCACAAGCCCCGCTGGTAGCACTGATGCCGGTGCTGGGTTTGCCGCAGGCTGCCGGGAGCAAACCACCACCTTTGTTCCTTATTCTTTATTCATTCACCAAAGAAGTGGCAAATGCCCCATCCCTGGCAATGGTCAAGGCCGGGTTGGACACAGGGGCTTGGAGCAAGCTGCTCCAGTGGAAGGAGTCCCTGCCCGTGGCAGGGGGTTGGAACCGGAGGAGTTTTAAGGTCCCTTCCAACCCAAACCAGGCTGGGGCTCTGTGATTCCCCGAATCAAACCCAAGCCCTTGTTTTTCCGGGGCTGAGATCCCCATTCCAGCTCCCTCGTCACCGCTCCCTCTGGCAATGGAAAATTTTGATGGCTCTCCGACTTTGTTTGGGAGCAAGGAAGGGGCTCAGCGCCGTGCACAAACATGTCTATGTATAAGCAGCAAGGACTGGGGTGGGGATGGAACCACTGGCGCCGGGTGCCAGCAGTGGCCCTCCCCATGGAACTGGGTGCTGGGACCCCAGTGCAGTGTCCTGGGCTCGGAGACTCGGAGCCATCCCTGTGGGGACACAAATATTTTGGCTTTGTACAAAAACAACAACACTAAAAGGAAAATCCCCCCCTCCGGAGTCAGCCGCCGGCGGCACGTGATGTGTTGGCACACAAACAGCCCATGGGATGGATGGCGCTTGTCCAGCCGGGTCCCGGCACGGCTCCCACACCAGCATACAGCAACAGGCTGGGATGTGCCGGTGACACGGCCGTGCCTGGGACATGGCACGATCGGACTTTGCTCCCAGTGCCATTCCCCACCCAGGCTGTGTTTGCCATCACTCCCTGCTTCACAAGTCGTGCGGAAACCCCCAACTGGAGCAGGGTCTCCTGTAAGGGGATGCACCCCATATCCTGGCCCCCAGATCTTCCTGCAGCTGGAACCTTGCTGCTAAGGGCGCTGGTGGGGACACAGCAGTCCCCTGCTAGAGGTTTAGTGCAGGGAGCATCACCCCGCTGCTCCCTGTCCCCTTGGGCAGCTCCTGCGGTGGGATGAACCCCATGGCTCTGATCCCTGCTCCCGTTCCCCAGTCTCACAGGCTAACAGTGCGCTGCTCCCTTTTCCCTCCCCTTCCCCAACCCTGCCCTGGAAGAAGCAGAAAGTTTGAGCTGATTTCAACAAAACCCCCTCGGGCCAGTTTTGGGGAGAAGGTGGCTCGAAGCCAGCCTGCAGGGATGGCGATTATCCCTTCTCCCCGTTTACCATCCCCATTAGCCAGCCTGCACCCAATTGCTTTTAAACGCGAAGGTTTATGTGGAGCAGGGAGAAGGCTTTTCCTGCTGAGCAGCTGTGTAAATGCCACCATATCCCTGCCCAGCGATGGAGGCAGCGATAGCCCGGCTGGTTGGAGGTGGCTGCGGCGCAGCCGGCTGATCCGGGGGGAGCCTGAGCTGGTTTGTTCCACTTTCCAGCCGTTTTGCGTGTGAAGGAAGAGTCAATCTGCTTGCAAAGGGCTGGTAAACATGGGAAGAGCGGAGCTGGGAGCGGGGAGGATTGCTCTTGGTCCTGCACGTATTGCTCCGAAGCTCAGCTGGGCGCTTGCTCCAGGCTGAGCCCGTTCCCTGCACGCACAGATGCGGGTTTGCCGGGAAAACCGGGAGTTCGGGGGGGGGGGTTCTCTGAGTTATCCTCAGCTCAACTCGGAGCTTGAGCAAAATATGTTTACGCTGCAAACCTCTGGCTGGCTCCGCTGCCAAGTGTGTGCCGATAAGGACGCTGCGTCCTTCCCGTCCCCATCACCCGATAGCCGGGGAAGCTCAGGGAGGTGGAGCCCGGCCCCCAGCGCCTGTGATTTCGTTAATTATCGTTATTATGATTATCATTATGATTATTAATTTATTGTTGTTGTTAAGCTTCACTTGGAAACCGAATCCATGGAATGGCTGTGGCTTTGCTGCCCCAGGCTGCTGCCAAAGCCTGGAAAGCATCGGCCGTGCCCGAGGCTGCGCTGCCCCGGGAGCAGCCACCCGCAAGCATTGAAGCTGCAGAAAGGAAACGTTTCCTGCTGTCACACGGGTGTTTCTTGCATGGCAGAAGGGGAAGGTGGCTTCCCACGCAGTGTCCCGGTGGGATTCGCATCCAGCGCGGCTCCGCAGGGGATGGGGCAGCTCCGAGTCCCTCTCAATGCGGGCAGAAAGCCCATTAAACCCTCAGTGCTGATGCTGCTCGGAGTCATTTTCCATGCCTGGGTTTGGGACCGGGTGAAGCTGTTGCAAGCAGCCGACAGGAGCAGGAAAGAGCCGGGGTGAGGGGCGGCCGCGGGCTGTTTGTGAAGTTAAACCGCGGTTGTTGTTGTTGTTGTGACACCGCAGGGTTGCAAAACCGGCGCTGAAATACCCATGACTCACAAAACGAGACGAGCCCTGCGGTGGCCGGTGGCCGCCTGTCCACCCATGGACCCTGCAGCCCCTTCCCCACTGCATGGGCGCCACTGCGATGCCGGTGCCAGTGATGCTTGGAGGCCTTTTGGAGGGGGAAGCACCCCAGAAAGCTTTTCTTAGGGAGGAAAAGCAAAGCTTCCCCGTCTGCACAGGGTTTTCTACCGTGAGGATCTGCCCCTGCGTGAGATGCAGACCTTGAATTCCACTTAAGGAATTTAGTGTGTGTATGTGTTTGTATATCCTAGCGATATTTTGCTTGCTTAGGCATTTAAGGTGTATTTGCTTAGAGATCAAGACAAAGTAGCTCCTGAATCGTCCCCCCACCCGCTGGGAGCGGGTGGCATTGTGTGGATGGTGGCAGTGGTGGCTTTTTGCCCTGTTCCCTGCCATGAATGGGCTGGGTTCAAACACCTCCCTGGCATCAGCTCTCCTCCAGGATGGGGCTCTGAGAGGGAGGAAGGGTGCTGGGTGCAGGGAAGGGGCGGCGATAAGGATGGATGGATGAGGGAAGGGGTTGTGAGGCTGCAGTCTCCATCGCTGCCCATGCTCAAACCAGGCTGTTGCTCCGCGGGGCAGGTTCCCCAGGCTGGGAAACAGGTTAAACTCCTCCATCTGGGAGCAAATATCAGCCCAGACCTGCATGGACGGATCTCACCTTCCCTGGGGGCTCGGGCCCCAAAGGAGCTGATGCTTCTGAGGCTGGAGCAAACCCCTCTGGCTGTTTAATGCTTTACTTCTGGTGCTCTCCGAGGTCGCATCCCACAAAATCGGGGAGCCCCGGGCAAATCCCCAGGCTCCCAGCATCTTCCTGCCTGCCTCATGCGCTTTCTTAGCAGCGTGGGATAAATTCACCCGTGTGTGTCCGCAGAGCCCTTTGCCTTTGGGGATGTGTCACTTGGACCCTGTGGGAATAGGGGAGGAATAGGGTGAGGCTTTTCCCCTTTAGGGCAGGGATGCTCAGCACTCTTCTTAGCAACCAGCGCCTTCCCCCGTGGTGTTCAGGCAGCGCTGGCACAGGCAGGTATAAACAGCCATACAGAAATAGTCGGGGTATCAGGCAATTTCAAGAGGTGTTGCTGGGCATCGTCAGATGTCCTCCTCTAAAAATAACAGGCAGCGGGTATTCAATCAGCTGCTTGTAAAGGTGCCGGGGGTGGGGATGGCTGCGGCTGCTCGGATCTGGTCCCCCAGGAAGGGCCCCAAGCTTGGGAGGACCCCATAGCTCAGGGTCCCTTTGGGATTGATGCTGATCCAGCTGCATTCCTGCCATCCCCCCATGCTGGGCTGAGCTTTGTTTTCCCCATTGCAATGGCTTTGTGCTGCTTCCACCAGAACTGTCCAAGGAGCCGCCCATTGGGTGTAATGAGTTGCCCATTCTCAGGCTGTGGGTGGTAGCAGCTCCCGCCAGGCATAAGCACTGCCCTGCAGGGCTGGATCTGGATGGAGGAGCAGGGAAGGTCACATCCTGGCTGTGAAAGCTGGCCCGGTGGCTGGCCTCTGATCATTGGACTCAGAGCAGCTCCTGGGGACTCATTTAACCTAATGAGAGAGTCCTGAGCCACTCGCTGGCACTAATTGCCAAGGCTGCGTTAATTCGGCTTCCCCAGCACTGGCCAACTCAGGACACGTGTGGGAAAGGATACACAGAGCTGTCGGTGGGAATGGGGCTGTCCCCGAAGGCATCAGTGGGGATGAGAACAGCACCATGAGTGGGATGGATCCCGGGTGGGTGACCTTATGGAAGGAATGGGGGGGGGTCCCCAGCCCCCCCCCCCCCCGGGGTGTTTTCAATGCAGCAGTCGGGACTGGCTGTCCGGGCATGGATTCATTCCATCACAGCAATGATTAACTGGTGGTGGCGCTGGCCCAGAGCTGGGCAATGTATTTACTGCTGCCACCCAACTGTGACCCCGGTGCCACTTCCTTCACCTCTTTGCCCCTCCAGAATGGGCTGTAAACAGGGGCCACAGCTGAAACCCAAGTACGTGCTCAGACCAAGCTGGTGCCTGAATACTTCCTCCACATGGCTGGCCTGATGGAGAGCCTGACATTGCCCGAATCCCAATAAAATCCCTAAATCTGATCTCTCCCATCAGGTTTTGGGGGCTGGGGGGGGGAGGGGGATGCTGGATCCCCGGCCTCCAGCCAGTTCCCAGGGATTTGGAGTGCTGTGGAACAAGGATAGAAGCTGCCAACGATAGGGGCCCATGGGGTGCTGCATGGTGGGAAGGGAAGGGAAGGGAAGGGAAGGGAAGGGAAGGGAAGGGAAGGGAAGGGAAGGGAAGGGAAGGGAAGGGAAGGGAAGGGAAGGGAAGGGAAGGGAAGGGAAGGGAAGGGAAGGGAAGGGAAGGGAAGGGTGGATTTGCGCTGCCGGGACGCGGGGCTGGTGCCACCTCGTGGTTCCACCAGCAGCTGAGAGGCTCTGGATGCGCGGTGGGAATGCGGCCCGGCTGCAGCCGGCTCAGCCCCCCGGCCGCAGGAACGATGCCGTAAATCCCAACCCACGGCTTCAGGAAGCCGGAAGGCAGCCGGGTGCCTCTTGCCCGTGCTCCCTCCTGCGCTACCTCCCCTGTGCCGCTGCG
The DNA here is from genome assembly GCA_039720435.1 of Amazona ochrocephala. Classification (NCBI taxonomy): domain Eukaryota; kingdom Metazoa; phylum Chordata; class Aves; order Psittaciformes; family Psittacidae; genus Amazona; species Amazona ochrocephala. Next base: position 31,080,324 of record CM077885.1, read on the forward strand.
GGGAGCGTGATGGAGGCGAACCCCCCTCCAAACCCGCCTGCAGCAGCGAGGCTGCGGCGTGCGCCGGCGCTGCCTGATCCCGGGCTTCCCCGCGCTAACCCCATTGAGCTCTTCTCGTTAGGTTTTTGCACTCTCAGCAGGTAAAGAGACGCCTCCAGCGCTTGTGGCAGCGCAGATACGACCACAAACCGCTCTTCACCTTCAGCAGCATCTCCTGTTCTGTTCCGCATGAGGCCCACGGCAGCAGTGCGGCCCCATATGAGGGTACAAGAGGTCCTGCCTGTCCCCAGTCACTCCCAGTCTCATCCTGGCTGCATCCTTGCAGCTCTGTGGATTGCTCGTGACTAAATGCACGCTGTAATCTGCGCGGGTCAGGCCAGGGAAGCCACATGAGCGCTGCTGCTTTGTGCATTTCTTTTATTTCTGTTATTTTCCCATTTCTTTCTCACAGGTTTTAGTTCTTGCAAGCAGGTGGTGGTCAGTGCTGGGGCTGTTTGCCCCCCATCCTGCCGGGGTGATGCTGGTCCTGGCTGTGGCGGGAGGGCAGGAGGAAGCTCTGCCTCTTCTCCCGATCCTGCCAAGGAAATACCCTCGTCCCAGGCTGAGCTTTGCATCCACTTCTTTGTCATCAATGACAGGTTGAGGCTGGGAGGTGCACAGCCAGACCCTGGCCCCATGCAGTGCTGCATCCGGAGGTGTCACCTTCATGTCCTGAAAACCAGAACAACACCCCACACACACAAAGTGATGCTGTGAGCATGAACCCACAGGGTGGGTGCTCAGCATCCCATGGGAAACCCCTCTGCCGTCCACCCCTGGTGATGGTTATGGCACCGCCTTCTCCAGCGATGGGTCCCTGATGATGATGGGTTTGTCGGAGATGAGCAGGGCAATGGGGACCAGTGTCTGGCTGAGCTCCCCACTTCCCTCCTCTTCCTTCTCCTCCTCCTCGGATGGGTGGCTGGTGTAGCTGGTGCTGCCGGGCGGTGGGAATCCCGCAGGGCTCAGCACCTCCTGCTTGCGGTAGGCAAAGTGCAGCTCCTTCTCGCAGCCCAGAGGGCACACGACCACCGGTTCCTCAGCCATGGGGCCAGGCTGTGGCTCACTGGGCTCTGTGCTGCTATCAGGGCCCTCCTTACTGGGGTTCAGCTCTGTCAGCAGCAGCTCAGCCGGGCTGAACCTCTCCAAGGGCTCCACAAAGCCTGGCCAGGGCCGGCCCTAAGGGTGGGATATGTTTGGAGTGGGAACATCGCATACCAGGGACCTGCTGGGGTGCAGGATCCCACCTCTCCTGCGCCTTGCATCTCACCTGGCTTGTTTCACTGGTGCAGAACTGGATGGCTTTGCTGCCCGTGGGCTTGGGCAGGGGTGGGAAGAGGAGGCGCCGAGCCCTGGGGAGGGGATGGTGGGTGATGGGGTGGGTCATGGGGGAGATGGGCAGGCGGGTGACCTGCGCGGGGTGGGGGTGAGGGTGCCACTGTCACCTCTTCTTGTTCAGCTGGTAGATGGCAGCCACGGTGGGGACGCTGAGCGAGATGCCCAAGTACTTCAGGTTGGATTTCCACGCTGCTCCCTGGGGACCTGGAGATGAGGACAGCGGGGTGGTGGCATTTCTGTCCCCAGCACCCTGCATGGGACACGGGAGCTGTTTCAGGATGAGGGTGAGCACCCCATGGGGACTGGGGAGGGGACAGGGTCTCCAGGCATTACCCAGTGGTTTGGTCTGGAAGTGCCACCAAACACCACAGGTCCCTTTGCTCTCTGCTGTCACCTCCTGAACGCTCACCCTGTAGGCTGTGCCCGGCTGTAGGTGTCGGAGGGTGTAGTGTGATGCTGTGGCTTCTGCTTCGCCATCTGAGTGAGTGATGGTGAGCAGGGAGTAAGTCTGCAGGCTGCAGGCAGAGCCTCCTCCAGCCCCATGGGGTCGGGGGGGTCCCACTCACAGGTCACATTGTCCCCCTCAGCCGCGTGGCAGATGAGGTACTTGGCCAACACCCCAGGACATGTGGCACGGGGGGACGGACTCCACCAGAGGGTGATGGCAGCATCCTCGGCACTGGCATTGATGCGGATGGGCACGGCCAGCGAGGCTGCACATGGTGGTGGGAAGGGAGGGGGGGTGTAAATAAATGGGGGAGCACTTTGGGAACCCCCCTTTTTGTGGATGCTCTGTGTTCCCATACGTACCGTTGCTGGCGTAGTGGTGCTGCAGGGCAAAGGTGGCCCAGCCCCGCGCCGGGGCCCAGCCATGCACAGCGAGGCGGTGACAAGCCTGCACTTCCAGTGCACCTGCGGCAGGAACCGGGAATGCCGGTTAAACCCTCACCAGGATCCAGCCCCAGGCAGTGGAGATGGGGGGGGGGGGGGGGGGCTCGGGCGCTCCCTTGCCTCTCTCCACATGGATGCTTTTGGCAGGAAAATCCCGTTTGACGCAAACGCCCTGTTTAGGGACTCCCGGCAGCGGCTGCTGCTCGAAGCAATAGAGAGAGCCGGGGCTCGGCGCTTCCCACCGCGCGGTGACGGTGCCACCGGTGACGCTGACATCCTTGAAGCCAAGATCTGGGATGAAACGCAGGGGGTGAGGGAAAATCACTTCCTGGAGGCTGCCGGGAGCGGGGTCCCTGCGCAGGGCCGTACCTGGCCGCTGCTCTGCGGGCACCCAGAGCTGCTGCGCTGGCCCTGGCCCGGCCGCGTTGGCTGCTGTCAGCAGGATTTCGTACTCAGCCCCGGAAAGGGTGAGGTTGTGCCATGTCACATCCCTCCCAAGGACCACGGCATCCTCCTCGGATAGCCTGGCGCAGCGACATGCCAGAATGTGGGCATGCAGAGCATAGGTGACGTCCCCTTGCTCCTCAGGGGCTCGCTGCGGGAAGGAGAGGGGATGAAAAGGTGGGGGGACAGCCAGGAGGGACCACAGGGGATGGCACCATACCTGCCAGCTCAGCCTCAGCACCCGCTGCCCGTCTCTTCCCAGTTTTCCCAACTGGTAGCTCAGCACCGGGCCCGCCAGGATTTCTGCAAGAGGAACCAGCCTGGTTGGGTTTGGGAGCCATTGGGATCCCACCTGCCTCCTCTCCCCTTCCTCACCTGCGGGAATGAAGATGGAGCTGCTCCAGTCGCTCCAATAGCTGCTCCAGAGGGGGAGCTTGTGCCGGAGCTGGACCTCAAAGGCACCGTCCCCTCCCAGGGTGCAGGTCACTGGAGTGGGTTAACAGGGTCAGGTGGGGGGTGACCCCCTTCTCCTTCCCCCCCCCCCCCATTTTGGCCATTGTGGGGTGCTGGGGGGCTGCAGGGAGAGCACAGGGCAGGTGCTTGTCCCTGCTAAACCGACCTGAATCATCCTCGTCTGTCACTGTCTCGCACGTCACCTGCAGAGAGAACCAGGAATGGAGGCACCCAGTAAAACCTGGGCGTTACTGGGATGTGAAAGCAATGCTGCCCTTTGTCCCCTAAACACCGCAGGGGCTGGGACAGCCAAACAGGATGCAGAGGATGTGGTGATCAAGAAGGGTCCCCTCAGCCAGGGCACCAGGCCTTCCTCCTTCTGACCCTCCTGACAGCAATGAACAAGCATGGGGGGTCCTCAGAGGGGTTCACTGGGGACAAGTGTCCAGATTTCATCTGTCGTCATCATTGGTATAATCTGGGGTTTTGCTGTGTAATCCCCCACAGATCGCATCCTGATCCTGTTACAGCAGCAGGATCCTGTGGCCAGGAGGACAGCGCAGAGCTGATAATGCAGTGAAACAGATGGGACATGGCCGGGTTTTGGGGGGGGGTGTGGTGACACAGGCGTGACCAAGCCCCCGCACTCCCTGGGCTGCCTGAGCTGCCACAACGCTGTGATTGTCCCATCGGTCACCACCAGCTCTGGCAAACGGAGCTTCACCTGCGTCCAGCCGTGGGCTCCCATCTTCCGGAATCGAGCCTCGCGCTGCGGTGGCCGGCTCCCACTGTGGCACTGTGGCCGCGGCATCTGCAGCCGGAGCTGGTTGCTGGTCTTAGTGAAGGGCATCCCAGTGGAGGGTGGATCTGGTTTGACTGCAAAGATGGAGTGGTCTCGTGGGCATCGGCACTGGCACCGGTGCTCACCCCAGCCCTGCGGGTGCTTACCAGCCTCATCAAAGTATAGTGTGTGGTTGGGGGTCCTGTGGATGTGGTCCCCCCAGTGCGCCTCCACCCAGGCTGTGGTGTTGGTGAGGGCGTAGACGTGGTGATGCTTCAGGGTGTACGTTGTCTTTGTGCCAGCCTGGAACCGCCGGCACTGCCTGCGCGTTGTGTAGCTGGAGATGGAGCGGGCGCAAGGTTGAGTCTGGATGGGATTGGGATGTGGACGGCACACGTCCCCATGTGTCACTGTCAGGACACATCCTGTGGGCTCCCCAGGATGCGGTGGCCACTCACCAGAGTGTCAGGACATAGGAGGTGTTGCCGGCAGGGCCGAGGGGTGGCCAGGAGCAGAGGAACCAGCGGAAGCCACATCGCTTCCAGCAGGAGAGGCCGGGGACCGCAGTGGTGTCTGTGGGAGAGGGCAGGGGCTGAAGGAAGGCTCCCAAACCCCAGCGGGTCGGGCAAGGCTGGGATGAAGCAGCAGCGTGGCCATTGCCTGACCACCACGTTGCTCACCCAGGGATGATTCTCACCCAAACCCCACCATTTCCAACCCCACCATTTCCACCCTCCCATGGCCCTTATCACCCCTGAATCATTCATTGAAAGTCTTCTGCAGTTATCCCCCATCTCCTGGCACCACAGCAGCACTTACCGCCTGCCACCAGTGCCACCAGCAGCCACCCCAGCATCGGCCACCGCAGCATCGGCCGCCTGGGCTGTCCTACGCTGGATCCAGGGCTCTGAAGCCCTTCCTGGCTCCCTGCTCCCCTGGCACCCAGTGGGTGCTCCCCACAGCTCAGCAGCAGCCCCAGCTCTCAGCGCACACCCGGTATTTCCTCTTCTGGCGGCGGCTGTGCCGAAGGGCGGCTGTTCCCAGGCAGGGCAGAGCACAAGGCGCGGCTGCAGGTCTCACTCTGACCAAAAGCAAAAGAGAAAGCACCCGAAAGATCCCCCTTTTCTGCCGGCAGGACTCAGCCCAACCCTGCCCTGGCTGCACCGCATGCCCTGGCCCTGCCACGTGCCCCAGCCTGCGAGAACCGCAAGGTAAGCAAAGATGTCTTGGGGTTTTGAGGGGGGGTTGTGCTTTATTCTTTGCCATGGTTTTGATCCCCTGCCCTGAGTGGGTCTCGAGTGGCTGCTCTAAGGTTGGGTTGTTGGGGTTGCAGCCGTGAGTGCGCACCCACGCCAATGCCGGGCTCCTGTGCCCATCCCCGGCACAGCTTGTCCCCTGCAGGCACAAACAAAGCCCCAGTGAGGCAGGGGAACATGGTGTCACTGGGACAACGCTGGCAGCCGCGTGATGGGACGGCTGACCCCGCGATGCTGGAGCCGGGTGGCACCGAGGGCCGCGCACAGAGTCCCCTTGTTCCCACAGAGTGTCCCCTTGTGTGGCTTTTGCTCTGGGCAGCGTCCCTGCACTGGGACAGTGCTGCTGAGACCCCTCCATCGCACTGCACGGCCGGGATGAGGGTATGGGAGGTCCCCTGGCACCTCCTGCCTCACTGTGTGCCTGGGGGGGGGGTACACGGCAAGCTGCTCCATGCCAAACCAAGCCATGCCAGGCTGGGCCATGCTGCAACACACAGCAGGACTGGGCCGGGCTTGGTGGGCCATGCCGTGCTGTATGTAGCATGCCAAGCCAGGCTGGGCCATGCTGGACCATGCCATGCCAGGCTGGGCTGTGCTGGGCTATAAGGACCGTGCTGTGCCATACCAGCCACAGGACAGCTCAGGGCTGGACCGCACCGAGCCAGGGTGGCTCTCCTCGTGTCAGACCCAGGCCATGCCACGCCATTCTGAGCCAGGCAGCCTGTGCCAGCCCCGTGCTGTGCCACGCTGCGCCGCGCCGGCCCCTGCGGGGCTGGACCCATCCAACAAGGCTGTGCCAGCCCTGGGCTGTCCCGTTCCGTGCTGTGCCAGCCCCTTCTGCGCTGTTCTGCGCTGGCCCAAGGCAGCCTCTGCCGCGCTGGGCTCTACGGAGCCGGGCGCGCTGTGCCAGCCCCGGGCTCGGTGCTGATGCGCGTCCGGTGACGCGGCGGGGCCGCTGGGCGGCGCCCCGGGCGGAGCGGGCGCAGCGGGAGGCGGCGGCGGCGGGATGGACGAGCCCAGCATCCTGCGGCGCCGGGGCCTCCAGGTGAGCACCGGGGAGCGGGGAGGAGCCTCCCGGCACCGGGCAGGGGCAGCGGGTCCGGGGGGAGCCCAGCGCCGGTGAGGTGGGTGCTGCGGGTGCGAGGTGGGTGCTTTGGGTGCGTGTGAGAAGGGTGCTGCGTGTGCATGAGGTGGGTGCTGGGGGTGAGAGATGGGTGCTCTGCGTGTGGGTAAGAAGTGGGTGATGTGAGTGGGAGTTGGGTGCTCTGGGGGTGTGCGTGTGCTGGAATTGGGTGCTGGGTGTAGGAGCTGGGTCCTCTGGTTTGGGTGCCTGTGAGAGGTGGGTGCTGTGGGTGAGCAGCGTGTGATGGGGCACAGGAGCTGGGCACCCAGTGCCAGGAGCAGGGCAGGGTGTGAGCCCCAGCCACACGCTGTGGGGTGCTGGGGTGGCTGCACCCACTTGCGCAGGGGCTGGAGGCTCCCGTGGGAGCATCGTGGTCCCTCCAGCCCAGGGCATGATACTGGTCTGTGCCAAACTGCTGTGCCAGTACTGATTTACCCCTCCAAAGAGCTGCCCCTTCCATCACCCTGTGTTCTGGCAGGACAAGGGTATGGTCTTTGCCTACCCTGTGCTTAGAGGGGAGACAGCCACAGCCCCCCAGCACACAGAGCCCAGTTTTCTGGGTGGCCTCACGCCTCCAGCCCCATCTGCAGAGCGGAGCCGCAGTAACGGGGGCCTGGCCTGCGCTGTCTGGGCGGTTGGAGGATGCACGGTGCTGCCTTCATCCAAGCTGGCAGCTCCGTGGGGCAGGCGCGCTCTGCTGTGCGCTCAGCCCGGGAAGGAGCTGCGTGGGAGCTGTGGATGCAGCCATGGCCATGGGCTCCGGGGCTCTTGGCTGTGGGTGTCGTTCCTGGCATTCCCCATGGAGAACAGAGCCGTGGGCCCCAGCTGCGTGCCCACATCCCCGTGGCAGGAGGGATGAGAAGGGGCTCCCACCAGGGAGCTGATCCCAAAGCACTGAGCAGTGACACCGTCCCCAGTGCCGTCCCCGCAGGGATCAGCTGATGCTTAATCCTGGCTCCCTCCGGGACGTGCTGATAGGAGATGTGCTGTGCTGGATGAGCACATCAGGCATACCGTGGGTGCTGGCCCTGTGGTGCTGCCCCTGAAGGGTCCTCCCCAGGGCTCTCAGGTGATGCTCTGGCTGTCCCTGGGGATGCAGCATGGCCAGAGAGCCCACGGCAGTGATGGGTGTTTGGTGCCACAGGACCACTCTGCACCTCTGCGCCCACAGATGAATGGGGAGGCTGTGTTGTGGAGTGTGGGGGACAAGGGTGTCTGTCCTCAGTCCCACTGTCCCATCTGCGCATAGCTGAGCAGTAAAACCCTCAGTGTGACCCTTCTCTGCTCCAGGTCTGGTGGCCCCAGGTGTGGGTGAGGATGAGGGTGGGTGACATCAGGGCTGGATGAGGGTGCTGGAGGGGCTCCTGCTCCGTGCGGGGACCCTGCACCCCCTTCCCCAGCCCAGCTCTGGGGTCTCCCAGTGCTGCTGTGTGCACTGGGACGCAGGCACCCACTCCCTGCACTCACCCCTGCCTCCAGCAGCCGCCCCCAGCACCTACCCCCAGCACCCACCCTCGCCACCCCGGGGCACACAGACACCCGTGGGCTCGGGGAATGCGGAGTCCCTGTGCACCCAGGCATGATGTCACTGGTTGCCATGGCGATGCTGCTGCATCACTGCGTTGCAGCGCGCCCCAATCCCGGGATTTCCGCAGGGGCTGCGTGGCGTGGGCAGTGGGAAGGGGCACGGGCGCTCCGGGGCAGTGTGGGTGCATGGGTACCGCCGTCTGTCCCCATACGAGGAGCTCTTGCCCATGTCAGGAACGTGTCTAAGCTGCTTAGGGGTGCTGGGCAGGTGGGCACCGGCGGTGGGTGCGGGATCAGGGTGATGATGGGGTATTAACCAGCACATGCCCCCCCCACATGCGCCAGCATCCTGTGGCATGCCAACACACAACCGGCCCCTTCCCACTGTGCCCGTGAGGTCTGTGCCACTCTGTATGGCACACAGGTGGGCACTGGGTCTGTGCCACAGCCAGCCGCATCCACCATGCCGAGAGGATGATGTGGGATGGAATTCCTGCTTGCACAGCTGCCCTTTGCCCTGTGCCGCAAGCAAACAGCCCTTGCAAGAGATATTCCCAGTGACTGGAAAAATAAACAGCGTGAGGACACCCGGCTGCTCCCCACACCCAGGACTGGGGGGACCGGGTGAGGGACAGGGCACAGCCATCACACAGATCCCACAATGCAGCCAGGCAGCTGGATGCTGTGCCCTCTCCACCACCCGTGTGCCCTCAGTCCCAGGCCTGGCTATGGGACCGCCAGCAATGGGGGCTTTGGAAGGAGGCTTCCCCATGTGTTGACCCTGGGCAGTGATTTGTCACCCTCATCTGGCACAGCAGAGCTGGGGCACAGTGAGTGGGGCCCGATCCTGCAGTGCCAGGCAGTGGGGATGCTGTGGCTGTGGTTGGCAGGAGGTGGGGGTCCAACATGTGGGCACCCTGCAGTGCCTGGGACCACTCTCACCCTGCTTCTCCCTGTTCTCGTTGCAGAAGGAGCTGAGCCTGCCGCGCCGAGGAAGAGCGTAAGTCCCTGAGCTCAGCTGCCCGGGATGGGGGCCACTGGGAGGGGCGCGGAACAAGGCACCAGGACCGTGGGGGGCAGCGGGGACGGGTGTCACTTGCTTCTTGCGCCCAAATCCGGGGTGGCATCACCGTGTTCTCTGATGGGATGGACCCAGCTCTGTGTGTACAGGGGTGCACTGGGATGTACTGGTGCCCCGCTGCAGGTGTGCCGGGCTGTGGTAGGAGGCAGCTGTGAAGCCGTACTGGGGTGGTGTGTTGGTGTGTGTTTGGGTGTACTGGGGCTGTTCCAGGGTGCTTTTGGGGTGTTGTGGTGATAAGGCAGGAGGGGTTCTTGGCACTGGTCTGGTGCTGTCAGGGGTCACAGGGCTGCGTGCTGGGGGACATGCCTGGGAGGGCACCAGAGGGGTGCTAGGGACATACTGGGGCTGCATTAGAGGTTCACTGGAGCCATACTGGGGCTCTGTGGGATGCACTGGGGCTGTACTGGAAGCTGTGGTGGGGCTGTGTTAGGGGTGCACTGGAGCCATACTGGGGCTCTGGGGGATGCACTGGGGCTGTACTGGAAGCTGTGGTGGGGCTGTGTTAGGGGTGCACTGGAGCCATACTGGGGCCCTGTGGGATGCACTGGGGCTGTATTGGAAGCTGTGGTGGGGCTGTGTTAGGGGTGCGCCGGCGCCATACTGGGGCCCTGTGGGATGCACTGGGGCTGTACTGGAAGCTGCGCTGGGGCTGCGGTGCCTCAGCACCAGCAGCGCATCCCGGGCTCGATACGGATCGGGGCTGCCGCTGGATCGAATCGGGTGCGTCGGGGGCGGGGGGGCTGCCGAGCAGAGCCGAGCCGCAGGGGCGGGCCCGGGCCCGCCGGGCCGAGCAGGGATCCCCGCCGGGGCCGCCGCCCGCCCTCGGGAGCCGCCCAGCGCGGGGGCAGCCGGTGCGGCGGGAGCCGAGCGGGGAGTGGAGCGGAGCGGGGCGGCGGTGGCGGTGGCGTCATGAAGTCGCGGCGGGACAGGTTGAAGATCCCCTCGCTGACCTTGGAGTGAGTCGGAGCCGGGGCGAGGCGCGCCGCTACCGGGAGCGGGCGACGGGCGGCGGGGCCCCGGGGCATCCCCGTCCTGTTGCATCCCCGTCCCGGAGCACCCCCCTCCCGGAGCATCCTCATCTCGGAGCATTCCTATCCCGGTCCACCCCGCGGTACCCCCACCCCTGGGCCGCTGGTCCCAGCCCTTCCTCCTGCGTCCACAGCCCCGGACCAGCCCCGGCAGCATCCTCCCTCCCGCGGCAGCACCAGACCCGCCGGTGTCTCTCCAGCAGCCTTAGACCCCGCAGTCCCCTGTGTTCCCCACCCTGCCTGGGCCCCCCAGCCCTGGTCCCCCCTCCAGCCCTTGTCCCCTCTGCTCTTTGCCCCTGGCCCCATCGCCCTCCCACCCCAGCCCTCCCGGGGGGGCTCTGTCTGTGCCGCCGGGTGCCCATGGCACCCGCTGACGCCGCGCCGGCACGTCTTGCCTTGCAGCTTGTCACCGAGCAGCCAGAGCCCAACGCTGCTGAGCCCCTGCAGCCCCTGCAGCCCCTGCAGCCCCTTATTAACCCTGCACCCCTGGAGGTAAGACCTCCCCCAAACCCTCCCTGGACACCGCAGCTCCCAGCTCTGGGGAACAGAGCAGACAGAGGTGGAGTTGGGGGCAGCAAGGTGGCTCCCCCCCCATCTGCGGTGCCCTGGGAGTCCCCAGAAGCGGCGCTGTCTTCTGCAGGGCACTTGGGGCAACATGGCTGGGGTCTGTCCCCAGCCCTGTGCACCCCAAAAGTGCCCTGGCCATGCTGGTGAGCCCCATCTCTGTGGGCAGCTCCCACTTTGGGGACCCCCAGTGGGAACAACATCACTTTAGCCCAAGCTTTGGCACTGAGCATCCTTGTTTTGAGGGGGGATCACCTCAAAATAGGATCAGTGATGTGCACCGTGATGGGAGCAGGGTGAGAGTGGGGGATTGTACCTCCACCCCACCAGAAAACCTCCATCATCACCTTTTCTGCTTCACTGTGGGGGAAGAGGAGGGGGGGCTGTTCTGGGGGATGGGTGTCCCCCACTCAAAGTGCCACAAGCTCCTTGCAGTGCCCTGGTGGGTGCTGCTGTCACAGAGGCGCATGGCTGGACCCTGCTTCGTGTGCTGGCTGTGCTATGCCTCGGGGACAAGGTGCAGCGGGTGTGCTGGCACCCCATGGTCACACCCTGGCCCTGTGCCCCATGGCACCTGTGGGGCCGAGCTGCGGCCTGCCCAGCACCCATGGGTGCTGCCGGGTACCTCCATCTATCTGCTGGGAAATGGGGCACCATCGGGGAGCTCTGCTGCTGCCCAGCAACAGGCAGAGCCATTGATTGTGGGCAGGCAAGAGGCAGGGTGCTGCCTGCGCCCTGCCTGCACATGGGGGTCCATCCCTGCCACCACTAGCCCTGGCTGGCCACCCCTTGCCCACAGTGACTGTGGCATGTGGGGAAACACATGCGTGGCCATGTTGTTGCTCAGCCAAGGCTCCGGGGAGGGCGTTTTTGGGATGCTTGGGGTGGGGACAGGATGGGAACGAGGATGAGGATGAGGATAATGGCACACAGTCTGGCAGCACCCCCGGGTGCCTCCACGTGCGGGCATCTCGAGGTTGCCCAGCGCCAGGCAAAGGGAAGCACAGTGCTGCCGGGGTTCATACTGCCCTTTTGCCATGCTGAAACCCTGCCCAAACCCATGAGCATCGGGATTCCTGGCTGTGGCATGGGCCGGTGAGCATGGCAGTGCCACCCTATGTGGCTCGGGACTGGGACCGTGCCGCCACGGGAGGTGCTGTCACTGGCACTGAGGAGGATGGCTGGCACTGGCACTAAGGAGGATGGCTGGCACTGGCACTAAGGAGGATGGCTGGCACTGGGGCAGTAGGGAGGATGGATGGCACTAGGGCTTTGCTCAGGACCTCCCCTTTAAACACAAAAGCTGGAGTGGGACAGTGATTGCGGGATACTGCTGGGACTGAGCATGGTGTCCCATGGGTGGCAGGGTGCTGTTAGGGGGATGCTCCCCCCTGCTGAGGGAGCCCCAGGCTTTGGGCCACCCCTGCTGACTTGGAGAGGGGGATTCATGCCCCTTGCATGCATCAGCAGCGGATGCTGCATCTCCATGGTAACCTGACCCCATTTTGGGATGCTGCCCTGTCTCTATGGTAACCTCAAGCCTCATTTTGGGGTGATGCCCCATCTCCATAATAATTCTGACCTTTTTGGGGGGTGCTGCCCCATCTCTGTGGCAGCTGTGAACCCCTTTTGGGGTGATACTTTGTCTCCATGTTAACCCTGACCCCATTTTGGGGTGCTGCCCCTCCTATGTGGCAGCCTGAGCTCATTTTGGGGTGATACTCCATCTCTGCGTTAGCCCTGCCCCCAATTTTGGGGTGATGCCCCACATCTGTGGCAACCCTGAGCCCATTTGTGGGGTGATGCTCCATCTCCATGGTAACTCCGACCCCATTTCGGGGTGCAGCCACGTCTCTACACTAACCCCGACCCCATACTGGGGCGCTGCCTCGTTTCCATGGACACCCCCCCCTCCATTTCCCCTCCTTTTGGGGGTGCTACCCCTGTCTCCATGGAAATCCCGGCCCCGTTTGGGGGCGCTGCCCGTCTCCATGGTAACGGGAAGGGGCGGGCGGCAGCGGGCGGCTGCGGCGGGAGCCCGGCCCCGGTCCCGCTCCCAGCCCCGGGCGCGGTCCCGGCCCCGCGCGCCCCCGGCGGCGCCGCTCGGCCGTGCCGGTGGATGCGGCCGGGCCCCGGCGGGACCGCGCCGCCCGCGATGTCGGACCCGAGCTGCTGGGGGGCGGCTCGGCCCGGTTACCGGAGCCAGCGGGCGGCCGGAGCCCTGCTCCAGCGCTCCAAGAGGTACCGAGCGGCGGTGGGGCCCTGCACCGGCTGGGGGGGGCACCACGCACCGGAGGTGCACCGGGGTGCGTGGTTTGGGGGGGGCTGACACCGTGCATGGGCGGGTGGGCATCGGAGTGAATGGGGTGTGGGGGGGGCTATGCACTGGTGTGTGTGGTTTGGGGGGGTCTTTACACTGGGGCTGTGCACACTGCAGTGTGTGGTTTGGGGGGCTGTGCACTGGGGTATGTGGTTTGGGGGGGGTCTTTGCACTGTGAGGTGCACATTAAAGTGTGTGTTTGGGGGGGCTGTGCCCTAGTGTGGGTGGGTGGGGGGGTCTTTGCACTGTGGGGTGCACACTGTGGTGTGTGGCTGGGGGGGCTGTGCACCGGTGTGCGTGGTTTGGGGGGTGTCTTTGCACTGGGGGGGTGCACAGTAAGGTGTGTGGTTGGGGGGGTGCAGTGCACTGTGGGTGTATCAGAGCGTGCTTTGGTTGGGAGCCCATTGCTATGGGGGTGCAGAGCTGAGGGTCCCAGGGGATTGGGTGACACACGTTTTGGGGTGCTATGCGCCAGTCCTAAGGTTGGGGGGGGGGCGGTTGGGGCTCTTTGCAGTGGGGTGCATGTCTGGGGAGGGCACTGCATGCACAAGGGGGGAAAGTGAGCCCCTGTGCTGAGGTGGGCACTGCACTGATTGCACATGTCCCATGCCAGGGTGGGGGTCCCCAGGGTGCCCAGGGGTGGGAATAGACCAGTACCTTGCAACCAGCCATGGGCAGGGCTGGGAGGGGCGGGGGGGGGGGGGGGGCAAAGGGCTCCCATACCCCTCATCAGTGGGGCTGGGGTAGTGCTGGGGGCTACTGCATAAATAGGATGCTTGAGGGGCTACCCCAGGTCTCCAGCTGCAGCACAAGGCTTGACCTAAGCAGGTAGATGGGATTTGTCCCCAAGGAAGGGGACAGGCAGCACCGCCAGCCCTGGCAAAGGTGCAAGGAGCACCCGCAGAGCTCCAGGGGTGCGGGTGGGGAAAGCTGGCACCTCCATCCAGCAGATTTGGGGGGCTGGAGCCAGCCCAGGCATAAAACCCTTCCCCAGCTCTACAGAAACAAGGTGTTTAAGACAGCGCGGAGGCAGAGGGGAGAGATTCCCATTGTCAATGTCTTTTAATATGACTGTGGGCTGCACAAAGCACCGTGGTTGCTTAGCAAATGGATCCAGCCAGCGCCTCTCCCAGCCCAGCTTCACCTGAGCTCTAGGAATTGCTGCTGCCAGCAGGCAAGGATGGGCCAGGGGACCCTTCAGGAAAAAGACAAGGCCTTGGATGAGGCTTTCCCAGCTGGGGTGGGGGGCCTGGGAAAGATGTGTAATGGGAGAGATGATCTAGGCAGTCATCTGTGTCCAGCTGAGCATGATGAGGTTGTAATTCTCATAAAGGGCAGAGGATTTGCTTGTCTTTGGTATTCCTAGAATCCACAGCGAGAAGCAGCCTGGCCTATTTTACAGTGGGCAGGAAACGTATGATGTGATTTAGTGGGATTAAGAGGTCTGAGGGATCCTCATTTCCCGCGGAGGGATGCAGGGATGGGCAGTGCAGGGCAGGACAGACAGTGCTTTGACAGCTGATGGGGCACTTCTCCATGGATGCTGCCCCCGCCATAGGAAAACATGCCAGGAGAAGTAACAGGTACCATTTCCCATCCACTAACAGGGACCTGTGGCAAGCGGACGTGCAGGGATGCACCCGGCTGCAGGGCAGTTTCTTTAGGTTGTTTTCCTGCAGTGCAAAGAAATAAAGGCTCTTCCCAACTTGTTACCCGCGATTCCCTGCAGGGGGTTGGGATTTGGCTCTTGGGAGGTGCCCGGCGCGGTGCTCACTGCTCTGGGGTGGGTTAATCAGAGTATCCGCAGTGCCAGGCTTTTGGCTGGGGGGGGATGAAGGAGCAGAGCAGCCCCGCACATGCCGGGTGCTCGGGGGGGGGTTATGCAGGGCTCGTGCCAATGCAGCGTGTTGCATTTCATCATCCAGAGTCCGGATCCCAGCATTCCCCAACCCAGCCTCCATCCCTGGAGGCAGCCAAGTTCATCACCATGTCACAAGCCACAGAGCAGGAACGACATGGAGAAACTTAGGATGTAGGTGCTTGATTCGATGGGTTTTGATGTTAAACCTATCTCGGTAGGAACCGATTTTTCCAGGATGTGGTGATCCGTGGCACTTCCCTAAATCTCCAGGCATGTGAGCACCAGGCAGCTGGTTTTAGGGGGAGATGTCTGCAGCCATGCACAGAGGGAGCTGGGAATGCCAGCTCATGCTCTTGATCACGCAGCCGGGAGTGGATGCCCTTTGAGACTGCGCCTGCTCCCTTATCAGCCTGACCCTGCCCATGCTGCTCCCACCACCGTGCACCAACTTCACCCCAAACACCAGGATTCTGCCTGGGATTCGCCTGTGCTGGCATCTAACACATGATGCTCTGGGAGGTTTGAGGGGCTGGATCCTGCAGGATGCTGCATTCCCTCCATGCATTTCCTAGAGGTGACTCCCAGCGCCGCTCGCCTGGATCCTGGCAGGGCCATTTACCAGTTAGAGACACCAGCATTGTGCTGGGCAGCTGGATCCTGCTCTTCCCACAGCTCCAAGGAGGCAGCCTGCAGGAAGCTGCCACGTTGTCCTCTGTCTCCTGCCTGTGGACACGTGCTGTGCTGAGGCTGGGTGCTGGTGGGGGTGCTGGCAGGGTGGTGGGAGATGCCGGTTGCTCCTCGCAGGCAGGTGCCATGCTCTTCTGCTCCAGGCTTTGGGGTTATACCGGCTGTCACGCACTTTCCACATCCTTTGACATCAGTGCAGGATGGCAACGGCAGCGCCGAGGCCGGGGCAGCCTCAGCGTGAGCAGGAGGAGATGCTGACAGCGATTTTCCACTCCATGTTTGGTACCAAAAACGCAAGTAGGTGATGGAGGCAGAGGGCAGCAGCCCTGGCTCCTGCCTGCAGGGCTCAGCAGCTCTCCTCTGCCCCCGAGGCTTGTTTCTAGCCCGAGGTTTCTGCGTACTGAGGGATGGGAACCATCTGTACCCGATGCATCAGGCAAAGGGGGGGTTAAAGTGGTGCAAGCTGCTTGTGGAGCCGAGGGTGGAGCGCACGGAAACAGGAAACGTCGCCTCTCTCCGTGTCACCATTACTGGAACGTGCTCCGTTGAAGGTTTGTTTTCACTTCCAAAATGAAACCAAGCGAGGAGGAGCAAGCCCCTCATCCCTCGGGATGCGCCCGCACACAGATACGTGTACCCCCTGCTCCCTGCAGCAGGGGGAATGGTGAAGCAGCGCCGAAGCTGGTGCTCTCGGTGCACAAAGCTCTGCTGCGGTGGTGGAGCGGGTTCGCTTGCCGCAGCAGAGGCTGTGGTTTGCTCTTGCTCCGTGCTGGGCTGTGGGTTTGCAGCTGTAGGAGCCTGTGTTGAAGCAAGAAAAGCAAAAGGAGGGGCCGGGCAGGGGTGGGATGGGGTGGATGGGTGGGGGAGGAAGGTTTCTGCCAGCCTGTGCCCAGGGAGCCAAGAAGCCCCCAGCATCCTGCCCTGTACCAGCACCAGTGCGGCAGCAGGGCCAGGGCAGGGATTGTGCCCCTGCACTGGGCACTGGTGAGGCTGCGCCTCGAATCCTGTGTTCAGCTCTGGGCCCCTCACTACAACAGAGACATTGAGGTGCTGGATGGGGCCAGAGAAGGGCACTGGAGCTGGTGCAGGGCCTGGAGCACAGTGTGATGGGGAAGGGCTGAGGGACCTGGGGGCTCGGATGGAGAAGGGAAGGCTCAGGAGGGACCTGATGGCTCCCTACAACTGCCTGAGAGGAGGATGGAGCCAGGAGGGAGCTGGGCTCTGCTCCCAAGGAGCAAGGGATGGGATAAGAGGAAAGTGAAGGGGTGATGGATGTCATGTGTGGCTGTGCATCCATTCCATGTACATCCATCTGGAGGGACAATGGGTTGCAAAGCACTGTCCTCTGCATCCCCAGATATCACATCTGCTATTCACATCTGGGTTTGGGATATGGGAAAAATCCCTTTACTCTGGGTTCATCCTCTTGATTTTGTGGGTATATCTGGCTGTGGTGTGAAGTTAAACCATGTCCTCCAGTGAGCACCATCCACGTATGTTCGCATTCCCAGCCTGGGGAGGAAATTCAGCCCTGTCTTTGCAGTCTCATGGGGTTGGGAACCAACTGTCCTCTCTGCTGTGACTTGGGGACCACCAAGTGTAAGGGGGTTATAGGAACTGGGGGGGTGGTGGGGGGTGGTGCATTTTCTACATGATGGAGCAGGTCAGGTTGTGGCTGCTTGGCATTTCCATCACTTCCTCCTTTTACATCCCTTTTTCTGTTCCTGCACATGGTGCTGCCAGCCTCTGGGCCTCCTCAGAGAGCCAAAAGCACACGTGGCACCTCCATAACACGTTTCATTGTTAAAAATAACCCCTTGGCCCGTCCCTGGGGATGGATCTTCCCTGCGGCAGGAGATCCATAATCGATAGGGTGATGGCAGCCGTGTCCCCTGGCACAGGCATCACGTACAAGCTCCTACACGTCCGAGCCCATCAGTTCTGCCCATCCTTTGCTTCCCCAGATTAATTCCCTGTTTCTTCCCCAGTTGCCGAAGCAGCAATAGGAAGAGCTTAGTGGTGGGCACCCCCTCTCCGACCCTCTCACGGCCTCTCTCCCCTCTCTCTGTGCCGACAGGTAAGGGATGTCCCAGAGGATGGGTTGAGCATCTCCAAAACTTACCTGCCTGTTTTGGGGGATAACACTTCTGCTTCTGCAGCACCTTGTTAGCAGCAGCTGGAGTTACCAGCTCCTGGCCATGGGTGCCTTTTCCAGGAGGGAATAACATGGGGAGTGATTTACCCACTCATTCCTCTGGCAGGGCACCCGCGGCATGCCGGGCATCACACCAGGGTGGGTATTGGGGTGACTTTTCTCCCTTTCTCCCCATAGCCGGGAGCAGCCCCTTGGACAGTCCACGCAACTTCTCTGCCAGTACCTCCATCAACTTCCCATTCGCTCGTAGGTGAGCTCCTGCCCTACTCCCAGACCTCCAGTATTCACTGGTAATGATAACCCCCAGCTGAGGCTGTTCTGCTCATCTCAAGTGATTTGTTCTGATTGTTTGTCCCCTTTTTCCTCCCTGGTTTTTGGTCTGCTGCTGTTTGCTCTGCTGTGACACCGGTGCCTCCTACCACTCCAGCCATGCTCCTCGGACTGACAGGTACCAGGGATAGGCTGGAGCTGCACTGATCTGTTCCATGTCGCACAGCCCTTTGTGTGCATCCCTGGGCAGGATATTTTGCTCTGAGACCAGGCTCCCTGCAGCTCTGGGAGCAGAAATATCCCTGTTCCCACCATAGTGACCCCAGCCATGAGCTCAGACCTGCTTTGAGCGCTCCCAATGGATGCTCATCCATGTTCCCATGGGTGCTCAGGTCCCCGCAAAGGCAGATCTTTCTGCATCCCCTCCCACCCTGCACTGCTGCAGGGGCAGATGCCAGAATCCTTCTTAACTAGTGAATTAATTGCACACACTGGGGGGGAACAGCTGATTTAACCCATCGATCCTCACATGGAAAAAGCTGGAGGCTCACAGATGGTTTTCATACACGGTGGTGCCAGAGCTGGATCCAGCACCCTGCCTGCTCCTGCTGTCCTTGGCCCTGCACGGGAAACGGCAGCAGGAGGTGAAGGGCCTCATCTTGACCTGGATGTTGCCCCGTCCATTAGAAACATCTCCAAGAGGAAGCATTCGCCTGCGTAGGAGCAGTTCCCTTCCTGTTTATAACTGGGCTCCGCTCCACGGTGCCTGTTGTCTCAGGATGGGTCCGGAGGAATCCTGCTGTCTCCCCAACAACCTGGAAGAATCGGATTTAGAACAATGTCCCAGAGGGTGAATTTTGCTCTAAATCAGATTCCTGCAGCTTGTTGGGGTCTTTTTCTCCATCTGAAACGGTCACCCCAACACTGTCCCTCCACGAGGACCCTGCTCGCTCTCACTGGTGGGGTTGCAGAACATCCCCCCTCACCTCCAAACCCCTCCTATTTCACTCTATTTCAGTCCATTCCAAAAGGAGGTTTCAGGGCTTTATTATTCAAGCCAAATCTGCACCCTCTTCCCCATCCTTATCGCTCTGATGTTATTTATTTGCATTTAGATGTTGTTGATCTTTCCTATATGTGACCGGCACGTTTGCACTCACAGGGCTGATGGCAGAAGGTGGTCACTGGCTTCGCTACCCTCCTCTGGCTATGGGACCAACACCCCCAGCTCCACTGTCTCGGTAACATTTGCTTTCTCAAGGTAGCAGGCAAGAAGAACCCAAACCTCTTGATTTTTGGTGAAATGCCTCTCAAGGCTGTTGGTTCCTAGGCAGCCCCTCTGTTTCCTAGAGACCATGTGCTTAAGGTGCAGCATGCTTCCCAAATTGGCTTTTAAGAATGCTGTAGAGCTTGGCTAACAGCTTACAGCATCCCTAAGCACTAGAACATCCCTAGGTGTTACAGCATCCCTGGGCATTGCAGGATCCTTGGACATTGCAGCATCCCTTGGTGTTACAGCATAGCTGGGCTTTGCAGCATCCCTGAGCACTAGAGCATCCCTGGGTATTGCAGGATCCCTGGGCATGACAGCATCCCTGGACATTGCAGCATCCCTGGGTGTTACAGCATCACTGGGCATTGCAGCACCCCTGAGCACTTGAGCATCCCTGGGCATT
The DNA here is from genome assembly GCA_039720435.1 of Amazona ochrocephala. NCBI lineage: Eukaryota > Metazoa > Chordata > Aves > Psittaciformes > Psittacidae > Amazona > Amazona ochrocephala. Next base: position 31,099,818 of record CM077885.1, read on the forward strand.
GCAGGATCCCTGGGCATTACAGCATCCCTGGACATTGCAGCATCTCTGGGTGTTACAGCATCCCTATGCAGCACAGGCCAAGTGCACACAGGGCACATCCCAACTGTGTAGGGATATGGCAAGGCAGGAGCTACCCGGGATGCTGGAGATACAAGGGATGGGGCTCAGTGGAGCCAGACTGGGAGAGTGGGGGGTTTTGGGGTGGGAGTGGGCAGTGCAGATCTCCCTGGGCTGGCCTTGCCATCTGTATTTCGCATTACCAAGCACAGAGCTTGCTGCCTGACAGCATTTCCAGACTCCTAAGAGGCTCTGAGGAGTATTTTCCTGCCGGGCTTGCTGGTTTCCACCCCCTGACAGGAAGCAAGGCTGCGTCTCCTGATCCCCACCATCTCTTTCCTCTTTCCAGTCATCTTCATCCTCCCAGGAGCGCCTGCACCAGCTGCCGTACCAGCCCACCCCCGATGAGCTGCATTTCCTTTCTAAGCACTTCCGCAGCACGGAGAGCGTCATGGATGAGGAAGGGCGGCACTCGCCTTGCCTGCGCCCTCGGTCCAGGAGCCTGAGGTACAGCACCCACCATGAGGAGCAACCACAGGGGTGCCAGGGTGATGCACCAGGTGCTGGCACAGCCGGAGCATCCTCTGCCCTCTTGTGAGCTGTTCCTGACATGTCCCAGTCCTGCTAAACCCATCCCAAGGTTTCCACCTTGCTGGGGTAGTGGAGAAGATATGGCTTGAGTGTGTGGATGCCCCATCCCTGGGTGTGTTCATGGTCAGGTTGGACGGGGCTCTGAGCAGCCTGATGTAGTTGATGATATCCCTGCTTATTGCATGGGGTTTGGCCTAGATGACCTTCAAAGGTCCTTTCCAGCTCAAACCATTCCACGAGTGTCTATGATTCTATGATCCTAAGCTCTGTGATTTTGGGCATTAGGTCTGGTTCTCAGCACCTTCTCAGCTGTTGGGATGTGCCATTTGTCTCCTGGCAGCAGACAACACCTGAGAGCAAGGTTTCCTGGGGCTGAAGCTGGAGAAAGTGGGATTTGTCCCAAAACAGTTGGTCTGCAGCTTCTCGCTCAGTAGTGCCTGGGAGAGGCAATGTTGGGTGAGGGTAAGAGAGAAGCCATGTTTAATGAAGGTCCCTGCATCCACCGCGGGGTTGGTTGGGGATTATATTGCTGGTGAGCTGCAAAAAGGGCAATGGTGTCCAGAAGCGGTGGGATCCAGAGGAAGAGAAGGATGAGCTCGTTCTTCAAAGCCAAGTGACTGATGCACCATCTTCTCAGCTCTGGATTTGCAAGTGACTTGAGTTTGGAGACCTGGGTTTGTGGGAGGTTGACCTTCCCTCGACCAGATCCATGCAGGATGGGAGGGATGCTGCTGGAAGTGGTGGCTGCACTCAGATGAGCTTTAACCACTTGGGATAGGTGTCAGAAGGAAAGAACAAATTGCTCTTCAGGGGTAGTAGCTATTTGCAAGATGTAAATGATTTGGACCTCATGACACAACTGATTTCCTCCCTCTGCAGCCCTGGACGGACAAGTGGAATGTTTGATAATGAGGTTGTGATGATGAACCATGTCTACAAGGAGCGGTTCCCCAAGGTAACTGCTCGGAATACGTGCATGGGGATGCGTGTTCCCAGGCATCACCATCCAGATGATCCTTGGGGTCCCTTCCAACCTGGTATTCCATGCAGGCCACGGCCCAGATGGAAGAGCGTCTACAGGACACCATCACAAACTTCTCTCCCAGCAGCACGCTGCCGCTGGCAGACGGGGTGCTGGGCTTCATCCACCACCAAATCATCGAGCTGGCCCGTGACTGCTTGGCAAAGTCCCAGGGAGCTCTCATCACCTCCCGCTACTTCATGGAGCTGCAGGAGAAACTCGAGAAGATGCTCCGGGATGTGAGTACGGAGCAGTTCCCTGTCCCACGTCCTCCTGAGGCCACCGAGCGATGCCTGACTTGGGCCTCCTCCATGGCAGGCTCAGGAGCGTTCAGAGAGTGAGGAGGTGAAGTTCATCGACCAACTGGTGAGGAAGCTGCTGATCATTATCTCCCGTCCTGCTCGCCTCCTGGAGTGCCTGGTAAGACATGGCAGCTCCTGACGTGCCCCGGAGAGGAGGCTTGCCATGAAAGACAAGGCATCTTCTCACCACCTTGCCTGGTCCACGATGGGAACCACTGCTCCTCACCATCCTGGCCAGGCTGTAGCAAGGAGCTGTACCAGCCCTAGCATTCCAGCCATATGACACAGGAGAAGCTGGTTTTCCCTAGTGGAGCAGGGAAAAGTGAACTTCTTGGGAAGTTTTATCATCCATTACAAGGGATTTTTTTGGCTGTTGCACCTCACCTTTGTGCGGTGGTTCCTGCAGCTGGAAGAAGGAGTCATGTCAAAGCATGCTCCTGGTGTGGTCTCCTTGGGTTCCCCTCCAAGGCCAACTCATGGGGCTTCATTTGCCATCAACTCTTTCCGTGGGGAATGATGGGGGAACGATGCTAGAAACAGGAGCAGTGCTCAGCTTTCTCCTGCATGCACCCAGAGCCTGTCCCCGATTACAGGTGGCACCCGCAAGGCTTCAAGGAAAGGTCTAACTTTGCAAAGCCTCTCTCCTAAGCTGTGTGTGGTTTTCCCCATCCAGGAGTTTGACCCAGAGGAGTTTTATCACCTCCTGGAAGCTGCAGAAGGACACGCCAAAGTTGGCCAGGGAATAAAGACCGATATTCCCCGATATATCATCAGCCAACTCGGGCTCGTCAAGGACCCACTGGAGGGTAGGGAAGCACTTAGGTTGTGGCCCCAAGGTCTGCAGTGGGATGTGAACTCCCAGTTTGGGCCATTGGTGAGCGTGAATCAGCACGGGGAGGTGGTAGAGGGACCAGTAGAGCTGCGCTGGTGTCATAGGGTGGGTCCCAGCAGGACCGGGATGACAGTGTCCAAGACTCCTGGCCAGCCCCACATCCCTCATTATTGCTCCCAACACATTCAGCAAAGCAGGTAAAGCTCAAGAACACTTAATCCATAGGAAACCACGGCCTCATAGGGAGAACCGTAATCCCTGAGGAACACGGGAATGATCAGGACAAAACACATTCTCTCAATGTTTAACCTCGTATCCAACCTCTTAACGCCATCACCTGAATTCCTCCCACTCAGGCAAAGCATGTGGCTAAATCCCTGTGGAATCTTTGAGTTTGGAGAGTGAGCGGTTGGTGAGGGGGTGATTTTGGTGAGGGCTGAGCATGAAGAAGGTGAAAACCATCCCTCTCTTCTGCAGAGATGGTCCAGATGGATCACTTTGACAGCGGGAACACCATCACACCAGAGAACGATGATGCCTGTGAGGTGAGCATGGTCCTACCTGCACGTCCCACGTGCTGCCCCCAGCTTCATCCTGCCTCACCCCACACCAAAGCTCCTTGTAGCAGCTCCTCTGCTATCTTAGGCTGTGAGATGTTAGTTTGGGCTGTCCCCAAGGGTGGATCTCACAGTCCCTCCTCTGGCTTCTTGAGTGGACCCTTGATCTGCAGAGCATCTTGGTGTTCTGGTTTGGGGTTTATCGCTGGAGAGGGCTCAGGGAGGGATGTCTGCCGGCAGCAGGGAGCTGATGGTGCTCGGATGAGTGCCAGCACACTGGGAAGTGTTAGAAACCTTCTGTGTTGTCTTCAGAGCCAGCCTTCCACCACCGCTCCTCGGAGGAAGCCCTGTGAGGGTGACTTTGAGACCATCAAACTGATCAGCAATGGCGCTTATGGGTGAGTTGGGAAGTTCGACGCTTGTCTCCATCTGTAAACCTCTCCCAAGTCCTCCCTGTCTGCGCCCTGTGCTGCTGGTGGTGAGCATACAGAGCACATATTTTGAGGTCCACGCATTTTGCTGTCTCCTAGGGCCGTGTACCTGGTGAGGCACAGGGAGACGCGGCAGCGCTTTGCCTTGAAGAAGATCAACAAGCAGAACCTCATCCTGAGGAACCAGATCCAGCAGGTGTTTGTGGAAAGGGACATCCTCACCTTCGCGGAGAACCCCTTTGTGGTCAGCATGTTCTGCTCCTTCGAGACAAAGCGGCACCTCTGCATGGTGATGGAGTATGTGGAAGGTGAGGAGGGGATTCAGGGCTGGGTGGTGCAGGGAACGTCAGTGCCTGAGCATCAAAGACACCACCTGGGCATCTCCTGCCCTGCTTTGCTCCAGGGAGCAGATTGGAAAGCATGAGGAGATGCTTTTGTGCTCCTGAATCACAGCCCTGCTCCAAGGAGGGGCTGGCTGGGAGCCTGCTTGGCAGGAGAGGCAGCACAGCCCTTCCTGATGGTCTCCCTGCCTCCTCTGAGCCCCTGTGTGTGTCCCCACAGGGGGGGATTGTGCCACGTTGCTGAAGAACATGGGCCCGCTGCCTGTTGACATGGCGAAGATGTACTTTGCCGAGACGGTTCTTGCTCTGGAGTATCTGCACAACTACGGCATCGTCCACCGGGACCTCAAACCTGACAAGTGAGGATGTGTGTCAGGTCTGAGCAAGGATGGGGTTGGGTTTGGATGGGGAAGGGAAAGGCACCGATCCAAGGCAAGGGGATAAGGCAGAATGAGGTCATGGGGTTTGGTGCCCAAATACTTGTCTCTGTGCTGTTGCACCAGGACCAGAAGTCCTGGGGTCTGGCTGGTCCTGCTCAGGTCCCAGAAGCAGACAGCATCACTGTGGGGCATCCGTCTTCTCTTGCAGTTTGCTCATCACCTCTATGGGCCACATAAAGCTGACGGACTTTGGTCTGTCAAAGATCGGCTTGATGAACATGACCACGAACCTCTATGAAGGACACATGGAGAAGGACACTCGGGAGTTCATGGACAAGCAGGTACGAGGTCCTGCCCCACTTGGCCAATCTGCTGTCACTAAGGACTGGGATAGCCTTGAGACCTGCTATAGAGGTCATTGTAGAGGTGTCAGCCACTGCTTCCCACGCAGGTGTGTGGCACTCCGGAGTACATTGCCCCAGAGGTCATCCTCATCCAGGGCTACGGGAAGCCTGTTGACTGGTGGGCCATGGGCATCATCCTCTACGAGTTCCTGGTGGGCTGCGTCCCCTTCTTTGGAGACACCCCCGAGGAGCTCTTTGGGCAGGTTATCAGCGGTGAGTGTTGGTGATTCCCACTTCCCAGCAATCATGGCTCATCCTTAGCACATAGAGAGCTTCATTCCTTCATTCATACTCAGTTGAACAGCAAAGAGGCTCCTCAAGCTTTGATTTCCTGGTTTGGGAGCATGGTTTCATGCGCTGCAGCTCCTGGGGGACTTTCCTCTTGCCCGGAAGCAGCTTCTCCTGCAACCTCGCATCATCACAATCCCCACACTCTTCGGGCCACTCCAAACTCCTTTTGCTTTTTCCTTGCAGATGAAATTATGTGGCCAGAAGGGGATGAGGCTCTTCCTGCAGATGCCCAGGACCTGATCACCCGCTTGCTGAGACAGTGTCCCCTTGAGCGCTTGGGCACTGGTACGCATGGCAATGCCTGTGTAGCGCTTGAGGGGTGACCGGGCATCCCAATTTAGATCAAGCTGGGGTTGTGCTGAAACGAAAGCCATGTTGAGGATGCTCAGAGGAGGTCTCATGCTCAGGGTTCACCCCAAGAAGGCTGCAGAGGGCTCTGGTCCATCCTGGTTTAAGCCATTTGCTGTGCATGGAGGAGAGACAGTGCCATTTGGGATGGGAGTGGGAGCATCCCAGACCCTGCCCGATCGCCCTGATGTGGGTTTCTGTGCCTGACAGGGGGTGCGCATGAGGTGAAGCACCATTCCTTCTTCCTCCACCTGGACTGGAACGGGCTGCTGCGGCAGAAGGCCGAGTTCATCCCCCAGCTGGAGTCGGAGGATGACACCAGCTACTTTGACAGTGAGGCCAAATCCATCCCCTTTTCCCCTGCTCTGTCAATCCGTTGTCCCAGTTCAGATGCTCCTGTGGGATGGAGGAGGTGGAAGACTCCTGGGTGAAGTTGGTCGCTTGACAACTAAAGTCACAAACCAGATGCAATCCTGTTTCCAGGCTGCTCAGTCTTGCCAAAAACCTTCTCACCCCAGAACTCCCCAGAGACCTGGGACTGGGCTGTCAGCCGCAGTACAGCTCCCCATGGGTGTATGTCCCAGCAGGATCAGGCAGGATGCGGTGTGCTGCGGGCAGGGTGACAGCTCTGCCTGCTCTGGCTCTTGCTTTCAGCTCGCTCTGAGAGGTACCAGCACTTGGATTCAGAGGATGAAGAAACCAACGATGAGGAATCATCCGTGGAGATCGGGCAGTTCTCCTCCTGCTCCCATCGCTTCAGCAAGGTGCTCCAAATCCTCCTCCGGCATCTGGAATGAGGGGCTTTGGCACTGCAGCCGGCACAGTTGTGCTGAGCGTCGGTGTCTTGGCTGATGCCGGAGAGCCTGGATTCCCAAATCTGCTCCATGCTGATGGCTCATCTCCTCCTCAGGTGTACAGCAGCTCCGAATTCCTGGCGGTTAACTCCAACCTCAGCGTCTCATCCTCTGACCGGAGTCACAACGAGGACAAAGAGGACAGGCACTCGGGAGACGAGGACAAGAGCCGGGTGGCGGGCACTGAACCCCGGTGCGTGGTGAGATGGGGGGTGCAACATTGATATGGGCTTGTACCAGTGCCAAGGGCTTGTGCTGGCACCAAGGGTTTGTGCTGGCACCAAGGGCTTGCAGAGGTGTTGGTGATTCATGTCCAGGGGTGCCGCAGCAGCTTGCTGCCGTCCCCCTCACCCATCTCTGGTTGTCCCAAGCCCTCCTGCTGTCCCCATGCAGGCTCCGCTCCTGGACATCCTGCAGCTCCACACCATACACCTGCCGGCATGAGCGGAGCCGCAGCCCCACTGCGCTGCCCAGCACCGTCAGCCTGGACACCATGCCCAAGTTCGCCTTCTCCTCGGAGGATGAAAGTCCTTGCGTGGCATCCTCCAAGCCGGAGAGACCCAAGTTTGTGCTGGGAGACCCTGACGCAGGCACTGGTGGCGTGGTGAAGCCGTCGGTGTTATCTGGTGTGTGTGGAATGCCAGTGTGGAATGCTCCGGGACCTACCGAGGTCCCCACGTGGCATGGGGCGGCTTTTCCACACCCCCAAATTCTCCCTCCTCCCTTTTACGCAGCCGATCTCGTCAGCCTGAACCACATCCGCCTCCGAAGCAACAGCACTGGCACCAAAACCCCAGCTCCACGGGGCCTGGAGCCGGGTGGGAGCCGTCGGCTGAGCAGCCAGAAGGACGTGCCAGACAGACAGAGAGCCTCGCCGGGCAGCCGCGTCCCCAAATCCGCCTCTGTCTCAGCCCTGTCCCTCATCATCACATCAGGTCTGTGCACGGCGTGGTGTATCCTGCCGGGTGCCCATTGCCACGTGGTTTCCCCAGGCTGAGCCGGCTTCTCCTGCTTGCAGATGACTTCAGTGGAGGTGCCCTGATGAGCCCCATCTCCCCCCACTCCCTCTCGTCCAACCCTTCTTCCCGTGATTCCTCCCCAAGCCGAGATTCCTCCCTGGCCATCGCCAGCCTGCGCCCCCCCATCATCATCCACAGCTCGGGCAAGAAGTACGGCTTCACCCTGCGCGCCATCCGCGTCTACATGGGTGACAGCGACGTCTACACCGTGCACCACATGGTCTGGGTATGTGGGGAGGGACCAGTAGTGCCAGACACCAGGTTTCCCAATGGGAAAACCCTGGGAGGAAACTTAGGCTTTGCATCCGAATGTAATCTTGGTCTTTTGCTTGCAGAGCGTGGAAGAGGGGAGCCCGGCACAGGAAGCAGGGCTGAGAGCGGGTGACCTCATCACACATGTGAATGGCGAGTCAGTGCTAGGTTTAGTCCATCGGGACGTCGTGGAGCTGCTGCTGAAGGTAGGTGACCAGAGCCACGCTGCTTGCCCAGGACCAGTGCGTCAATCCAGCAGCTCTCCAGCATTGCCTCCACCAGCTGCCAAGGCAGGAGCTGGTTTGGATCCGGTGCTTGGATCCAGCGCGCTGCAGTGATTCATTTCCCATCCCTCAGAGTGGGAATAAAGTGGCCCTGAGGACCACAGCCCTGGAGAACACCTCCATCAAAATCGGCCCTGCGCGGAAAAACAGCTCCAAGACCAGGATGGCGCGGAGGAGTAAGAAGAGCAGGAAAAGGGACGGCCAGGAGAGGTGGGTGGAATTGGGCTGGGACAGAATGGCATTTGTCCTGGTGTGTGCCGTACCGAGGGGGTTTGCTCTGGCTCTGCCATATTGCGGTGTCCAGCTCGGCAGGCTCGGGGCCACCAGCTTCCAGGGCTCCTCCTTTCCCCATCACCTTTGCGTGTGTCCCCTCCCCAGGAGGAAATCCCTTTTCAAGAAGATCTCCAAGCAGTCCTCGGTCCTGCACACCAGCCGCAGCTACTCCTCCGGTCTCCATCACTCGCTGTCCTCCAGCGAGAGCCTCCCGGAGTCCCCCACGCACAGCGTGTCCCCAGGTCCCCCGACACCCTGCCGCAGCCCTGCTCCCGACCTGCCCACAGGTATCCCAACCTGATCCAAGGCGGGATATGTGCTCTGGCGCAGCGCAGTGGGGATGCCGTATGCCGCCCATCCCCATCCCTCACGCTGACCTGTTTCTCTTTGTACTGCAGATGCTGTGTCCCCACAGAGCACCTCTCCCTCCTCCAGCACCCCAACGTCACCCGCCGGCCACGTGCGCCCCAGCTCTCTTCATGGGCTGGCGCCCAAACTGGGTGGGCAGCGCTACAAAGTGGGGCGTCGCAAATCCACCAGCAGCATCCCCCCCTCGCCCCTCGCCTGTACCCCTTCTTCCGCCCAGCGCCCACCTTCTCCCCAGCGCTCCCCATCTCCGCTCCCTGGGTACCCCAAAACCCCTCATTCCTTCCAAGGAAAGACCCTGTCCCCCCCTACCATTGTCCGGCAGAGCTCACGGCCCCGCAGTGCTGATTGCCCCCGCTCCCCGCTCCTCAAACGTGTCCAATCAGCTGAGATCGTCACCATCCTGGTGGAGAAGAAGACGGGAAGTGCCCGCAAGCTGGGGCTGGAGATGCCCACGATGGATGGGGAGGCCATCGGGGAGGGTGAAGCACTGGTGTACCCAGGGGAGCACGGTTATCACCCCGCTGCCAGCTCCCGGCTCGGGGAGAGGCACGACCGGGACCAGGAGGTGGTGGTCATGCGTCGCTTGAACCTCTCGGAGCGCCGGGACTCCTTCAAGAAGCAAGAAGCGGTTCAAGAAGTGAGTTTTGATGAGCAGGATGCGGTGTCGGCAAGTGAAGACAGTGGCAAGAGTGAAGGCGGGCAGGGGGATGGCACCGAGAAGCCAAAGCCCAGCTCCGTCCCACAGATCGCGGTGCAGGGCTCCGAGAGCGACGAGCAGGAGCTGGCGGTGGCCGAGTGGGAATGCCAGGGCTCCTACCCCATCCGCAATGCAGAGGAGCCCAACAGCAGCATCTCCTTGCGGTGGCGCGATGGATGTGAGCATCAGGACCATGGCTCCCAGCAGCACTGGAACTGCAGAGAGGGAGCAACCGGCCACCGGCAACCACTGCGGAGCCAGGGGTCATTGGGTGCTCAGCACCCGGCACCCCGGAGCAGCGCATGGAGCGGGACCAAGCACCCTTGAGCCCCTACGCCAGCACCCGGCGATGGTTCAGGCTCCTCACAGCATCCCACCCCCTCCCGAATATCCCCATCCCATGTGCGATATGTCCCCATATCCATGGCGAACATCCCTGGAGCCATCGTGGACATCAGCACGGGCCGGGCTGCGGCTGTGCCCCGGCACTTGGGCTCCCCCGAAGGCTTTTTGTACCCCTTGAGAGATGCTCTTATTTTTCTAGAGACGCGGGAGCTTTGCTGGCGGCAGGGCCCCCACCTTTGTGTACAGCACAGACTCGATGCAAATAGTCCTCAATTAATTTATTACTTTTTATAAGCTAAACGGGCAGTGCAGGACCGGCGCAGGGTCCCACACGGCCCCGGCGGGGTCCCAGGCTTTTCCATGCGGTTCCCAGCCTGACCACGTGCTGTTTTCTAACCCACTCCCTTTTCCCCACTTTTTAACTTCAGTTTCAGCTGGAAAGACCCCAAATCTCCCGAGAAACCCCCACCTGGGGGGGGGGGGGGAATTGTAGGAGTTAGAATGACAAAGCCCAAACCCACAGCGACATTCCCCAATACTGGCAGTCCCAGCTGGGATGCAGAGGGGTGGTTTTAGTTGCATAGGGTCCATCATACGATGATGCAGATGGTTTATTTATCAGTCTATAGCGGATGTAAAGGTTTTAATTGGTTTATTCAGAGCCTTCTGGAGCGCCTCAGCTCCACCAGCACTTCCAGGTGGGAAAAGCAGAGACCTCCCCAGGGGGGTCAGCAATCAGGTGCAAATATGAATGGGATTTTTAGGGTTGGCTTTGCTCTTTGCATCTCTTCTACCACCACATTCCGTGGTGGCCATCACTCAGTGCATACAGATATCCATTAAAAGCCAGTATTCCTGGCAGCACCTGTGCTGCTGCTTCATTTGGCATCTTTAATTCCCTCCCCCCTTCCCTCCTGTCGCTTTTTATCCAACAAAATTACGGCTCAACCCGGCATTTCCCTCCCATTTCTACTGTTTTCTATGATATAAACGTTCCCATTGGATAGTGCATGTTCCAGCTTTCCCCTTGCTGCCGTTTGCTGCCCTGGTGCCGATGATGTGGGGACCGTGCCCCCCTGCCATCGGGCATCCCTGTGCCACCACTAACGGGCACATTCCCTACCCTGGAGCAGCACGTTGGATTATTCTGTGTGCCTGTGGTTGGTGCCAGGTCCCATCTCCTGCTTCTCCCGTTTAAACCGGTGCCGTTTAACCCCAACAAACGAGCAGCCGGAGCGGCTCGGTCTTTCCTTTGCTTCTTCCTGTATTGTCTGTACAAAGGTCTGGGAAGGCAGCGGGGATTTGGGAAGACATCAGGCACCCCCTGCACACCCGCAGTGTGGGAAGGGGGCTTGGCCGTGCACCAGTGGCATGGATATGGTGGGAAAAGGAATGTCTTAGTGGAAACTGTCTTGAAAGCCAAGGGGACCGTGTCTTCCTGCACAGTGCCCAGCTCTGCTCTTACCTTCAACAAGGTTTATGTTGTATTAAAACTGTTCCTTGCAATGAGCCATGATGTGGTGTTTGCAGCTGGGGGGGGTGTGCGTGTGTTTGGTGTTGCCGGCACCAGATGGTGGGTACCAGTGCTGGGTATGGTGCCCAGCACCCACCGCAGAGCCAAATGCAGTGCGCTGTGTCCACAGCAACACTGCCCAGTGTGTGCCATGCCCAGAGCAGTCCTGGTGCCCAGGGCACTGCTCGTGCCTGCTGCAGTCCCATACCCACCATCTGGTGCGGTCACAGTGCCCGGTGCCATGCCCCATTTCCGGTGCTGTGCCCGGTGCCGTACCCCGTGCCCGGTGCAGCCTCGGCGCCGGGCCCGATCCGTGCTCACAACCCTACGCTAGGGGGCGCCGCCGCGCTCCCCCTTAGCGCCGAAAGCCGGTTGGCGCCGGCTCCCCCTCGGCTCCTTCCGGAGCAGCTCGGGAGAGGGGCGTGGTCCCGATCGCGTTCGGCAGCCGGGGGAAGGGGCGGGGCCACCGCGGCTTCGGGCAGGTTCGTTCCCCTCCAGCTCCTCTCGGCTCTTTCCGGGGCGGGTTCGGGCCGTTCCGGCGGCGTTCGGGCCCTTTCCCAGGCTGCCGCTGGGCTGTGAGGCAGGAGCGGGCTGGAGCCGGGCGGCGGCGGATGGGGCCGGCGGAGAGGTGGGAAGGGCCCGGGGGGACCGCGACCGGAGGAGGGGGGAAGGCGCGAAGGGAACCGGACCGGGCCCCTCGGGGTGCGCGGCCCCTCATCGTGAGGCGCCCCTCGCTGGGCCCCGCGGTGCCAGCGCAGGGCGCCCGCTGCCAGGGCACTGCCAACCCCCCGGGCCCTGTCCACCGCGCCCCGAGGCGCCGGGGCTGGGCCTGTCCCCTCCTTGTGTGTCCCTCCTACCCCCCCCGGCTGTCTCCATCCCCATCGCGGGGTCCTCGGTGCCATTCCCCCGTGCAGCCCCCAGTGCTGCGGGTCCCTGGCAGCGCTGCCTATGGGGGCTGCAGGGATCCAGCCTGGGCTGGTGCCTTGGATGTGGCTTGATCCCACCAGGTTCTGCCCAGGCAGGGGTCGAGTGGTGCAGGGATGCTCCCATTCGGCTGGATGTGCTGGAATCCAGCCTGGGTGGCTGTGGCTTTGCTGTCTCTAGGCCCCCAAACCTGGCTGTAGGATGGTGGCCAGCCCACCTTTTTCCAGTGCGATTTGTGTGCTGTGTTTCTTGTGATCCTGTGGACGGTTCTGAGCCCCTTGAATAGGAAGGTTCCCGTGGTCACATACTTCCCAAACTGAGGTATTTCCAATGGGAAGTAAAACCCGGGGGGGGGGGGAACCTGTCTAGAATGAGCTCTCCAAGAGCTGGAGTGGCCCCAGCATTGTGCCTTTGGGCACCCGAGCCCAGCGCGGCACAGGAATGGCCGCATCTCCTCCCCATTCATGCACGGCTTTTATTTCCTGAGCAGCTCTTAGAGCCACTGGGGAACTGGCCCTGTGACTTTCTCTGTGAGAGCAGAGAATGGAGGCAGCTGAGTAAATATAGCCTAAATCACTGCTTTCCTGGCCATTCCCCCACCCTTCCCTAACATGCGGAGGGCTGGTGTGTCCCCGAGGCTGGGTTGGCCTCTGCTGGAGTCATCGACTCTTCCATGATGTGGGAAAGTCCAAGCCGTGGTTTGGTTTCTTTGGTGACTGTCTTTGACGTGGGCAGCTCATGCTCAGGCTGCACGGTTCACAGCAAGGCTTTGGTGCTCCTTTGCTGCTCCAGACCCCTTGGTTTTTAGCTCGCTAGAACAAGGGTTTAAGCACATAGAAAAACCCTTTCTGCCCGCAGTTGGATCCTGCTGGACAAAAGCGCTGGGTTGGAAGAGAAAGCGCAGCTCAGCTGGAATGTGGCGAGGAGCAGAGTGGTTTCTGGAACCGGTTTGGAGCCGTGTCCGAGCGCCAGCGGTTCGCTCCGAGTGCTGCGCTGTGTTTACAATGAAAAAGAGTATTTATAATAGCGGGGGCTCTTTTAATTCCTCTGGGAATATCTGGAGCCACAGCTTGGAGCTAAAGGAACTGAGCAATGGAAGAGGAAAAGCAAGCAGAGGCAGGGACAGTGGCTTTCTCGAGCTGGAAGGTCTTGTCTCCCTCAACTAGGAGCCGAATAATGCTGACCTGCTAACCTGGGTGCTCCTCACCTTATAGGTTACTTCATAGGATTGCTGCGTTGTGCAGAGCTGCTCATAAATCAGCAGAATTCCAAATCCCCCCGGGGAGGGTGATTTGGAGCCGATAACTCAGCAACAGCACTCGGGGGGGTTATTTTTTAATATGTCCTCAGCTTTTTTAGAGCTGTTATTTTTGAGGGAAGTGACTAAAATACAGCTTCTGGGTTTATTTCTGGTGAAAGTCCCTAAACCCAGCGCCGGGAATGCTCTTAAAATGGGAGTCGTGAGTTCTTGCTGCTTGGGGTGCTGGTGGAAAGGGAGCCTGCAGTGAAGTGCTGGGGTTGGTGTTCTGGGCCTTCTCCCCTCAGTGCCAGCATGGGAAAGGTTCTCACAGGGAGGAGGAGAAGGTTTGAGGTGGGCAGCACAGGATAAGCTTCAACGGAAGCAAGGAAGTCCCAGGTCAGGAGGAGCCTCCGGACAGTGGGAGAAGTCTTGGATTGCCTGAGGTGCTCCCGAACTGTCCAGCCTTGGAGGAGGAGGCTGCTGAGACCTCTCTGCTCCGTGTCCCTGGCAAAGGGCTGCTGGTGGCCGTGGCCAGGATGCTGCTAAACCGCACGCTCTGCTGCCAGGTGCATGAGAAGCATTTCTTGGGGAGAAAAGAGGAGAAAAAGGTGGCAATGGCCTCCGCTGCCCCGTGCCTCTGCTGCAGTGCAGTCACTCTCAGGACAGCAGCCCCCGCTTGGGCATGGCTCCTGATGGAACTTGCTTTCCCTGCCACTCGTCCCCATTTGGAGGGCAATAGGAGCTGGATGGCAGTGCCATGGCCAGCACCAGTGCTCCCAGCACGGCTCCAGCTCTTCCCTGCCGTTGCCACTGCCAGCACAGCCTCGCTTGTAGCTCCAGCCTTGTGAGTTGTTGAAGCTCCAAAGCAGGGAGCTGGCCCAGGAAGCTGCCCAGGAGCACAGGATTGTTGTGCTGGTTGTCCCACATTATAAACCAGGCTTTGCCAGGCTCCTGCTCGCTGCTTCGGGTGCATGTGGGTGCAGCGTGACCCACAGCATGCTCCTGCCGCTGCCAGGGCATGTGGCCAGCGGGGCTGCCTGGGTGTACGGGTCAGAAGGACTCAGTGCAGCAGCAGTTGTCACCGTAGGGCAGCACATGGCAGGCGGGCCCATGTCCATTTTTATTCCCATCCCTAGTTGCATACATCCTCCTTTCTGGTTTTTCTTAAAGGAAAGCTTTGTTCTCACTGTTTGCAACCCATTAACGTGGAGGGGTTTGCAGCTCAAAACCCTCTTTGGGTGGGTTTTTTTGTGCTCACTAAGGACGTGCTGGAGCTTGGAAAGGTTTGAGCTGGGTAGGTTGTTGTAAGCATGGTTTTCCTTTAAATATTTGTATGCATTCTTTTGCCTCACTGGAGTAAAAGGAACGCTCAGCCTCGCTTGGAGTCAGGCTGCACTTTGAACTGCATTTGGAATGGGGTTTAAAAGCCCAGGAACCACATTTAAAACGTTAAGATGCTTTTATTTCTGCGCTGGACACACACAAAAAGACTTGTAATGTGTTTTTTGTTTCAACCCCATGTATTCAACAAAGACAGTATTGACAGCAGGGAATGAATCGAGGGCTTGTTTCTGGGCGCTGACAGAGATTTACCAAAGGTATGTGCTTGCCTGATGCATGGGATTGCCAGAGCAGCCGAAGCAAGTGCTCACCAGCCTGGATGCGCGAGGCTCCTCTCTGAGAGCTGAGCGAACCTGGAGCGGGGCCCAGCTGGAATCTTTTGGCAGGCTCGGAGGTGTGCTTCCAGCCGGCAGGCTCATGCGTGTCCCAGGCTCTCAGCGCTGCCTTCCCTCCAGAGAGCTGTTTCAGGGCTTTGTGAAGCTTCCCTGGAGAGGATGGTGCCAGCATGAACCCTGTGGGTTTGGGTTCCCCGGCGGGTTCCTCACCTGCATTCACAGGCACTTGATCCCCCTGGGGCAGGCAGGTGAGGCTGCTCCAGGACCAGGCTGGCTCTAAGTTGTATGTGCCCAGTGACCCACTGGGATGTGAAGAGCAGGGTGGCACAGACCTGAATCTCTGCCTTCCCACCTCAGACAAGAAGGTTGGAAGGATTTAGGTTAGACACAGGAAAAAGCCTTCCCTGTGAGGGTGCTGAGGCACTGGCCTGGGGTGCCCTGAGAAGCTGTGGCTACCCCATCCCTGTCAGTGTTCAAGGCCAGGTTGGACACAGGGGCTTGGAGCAACCTGCTCTAGTGGAAGGTGTCGCTGCCCGTGGCAGGGGTTGGAGCTGGATGAGCTTTTAGGTCCCTTCCAACCCAACCCATTCCCTTATTCTATGGGCTGTTGGAGCCACAAGGTGCAGCAGAAGTGCAGGAACCTGCTCTTTGGAGAGACTCAGTGCTCCAGAGCAGCTTCCCACCCCTCCACACGGATCTGCTTTGAAAAGCCACTGAACGAGTTTGCCAGGGCTGAACGTTTTGTCCTTCCAGCCTCCAGCTGCACTGGCTTGTCTGCGGCGCCTGGAGTCGGGACCGGGCTGCACGGGTGGAATCTGGGGAGGTGCCTGTCAGGGAGCACTGACCCCACGGGCTTTGGGTGCTGCTGCCTCTGGGTGCATTACGGGGTCCAGGAGGAGCGGGAGCTGCCGGAGTCTTTCCCAGCAGGCAGCAGGCACTCGGGCCCTTGGCAGTCAGACAGTGCCCGTGGCGCTGCTCGGCTCTGTGGGACCTTGACAGGCAGCGCTCAGATGGGCGAGGGGCAGGCAGGCAGCCCAGTCATAAATCTCTCTTTATGCTCTGGATCATGAAGTAATATTTTCCTGGCTGGGAAAATTGGATTGGGGGAATGTGGGCTCTGCAGCGAGTTCTCCGCAACCGCCAGCCCGGAATGGTGAGAGCTCGCATGGTGCGGGGATGTGCTGCTTCTGCGAACACCAGGACCCTCCCCAGGGGCTTTCTATGAGTTCTGCAAGCCTGGTGTTGCTCCAGAGAAGCTCTCGAGCAACCGGGGTCAGGCTCAGTCCTGTTCCCCATCTGCCAGAGCCTGGCCACGGGTGTCTTCCCTCCCCGGGGGCAGCGCCTGCTCATTCATGGCACAGCCAGCCCAGCTGGGACACTTGCCCAAGCACAGGCAGCCCATGCAGGCCCTGGCTGCTGCACAGGCTTCATGTGCCACGGCCTCTTTGTGCCTTTCTTCTCTGTCAAGGAAGGAGCCCGCAGAGCCTGGCTATGGAGACGTGGAGCTGGCTCCTCTCAGGGGGCTTGCACAGGTCTCGGACTCATGCAGGAGGGGTTTTGTAGTTGATGTGAACTGGAACATGTCGCTGGTCCAAGAAGGGTTCTTTTGAAGTACTGCAGATTGCCAGTGCTGGTGCATCTCAAAGTCCAGCCAGCGGTCAGAGCCGCCCTGGCTCTGTACCATGCTTGGTTGTGCATTGATCCCGCTGGGAAGAGAGTCCCGGCTCCCGTTGCCTCCTCGCCTCCCTCCACAGAGGCTCTGGCAGCCCTGAGCAGCACCTTCCTGCTCGCTAACAGCTTTCAGAGGAGGCTTGAGTTTGAGCTGCGTTTGGTGGTTTCTGGGCCAGAACAGCTCCAAGCCATTAGCAGGACCTGCAGGCTGGTCCCTGGCTGCCCCAGCTCCTTGTAGGTTCTGTCCTGGGCTACACGCCATCCTATGGGAACCGGAATGCTGGGATTTGCCTGGGGGAGGTGGAAAACTGGCCTGTGCGGCCGGGAGGGGATGGGAAACGGAGGACGTGCCTGGCTGCTGGGAATGCCCCAGCTCAGGCATCTCTTCCACAACATGTTAGAACCCAGGTTCCTGGGTTTGGAGGACTTCTGGGCAGGGCAGGCAGCAGATTCTTCCATTTCTGAATAGCTGAAAGGCAGATGAGCAGCTCTAAGCAGGCTTGAAGGCTTCTCCAGATGGTTTTAAGGCCATCTCTGTGGAGGGAACCCATGCCTGCACTTGATGCTGCTGCTTTGCTCAGAGCAAAGCTTTGAAGTGCTGCTCTGTGGGAATGGCAAAGCCTTTCACTGAAAGCTTGGTTAAGCTACATCCGTGGGCAGCTACCTTCAGCAGAATGCCTTAGGGGGGATTGCATGGGGAGATGTAAAGGTGAGCTGTGAAATGGAATCGATTGAACAAGGAAAGGTTGAATCTGTTTGGCTGCTGTTCAGAGCCTCCCA
Source organism: Amazona ochrocephala (assembly GCA_039720435.1). Lineage (NCBI taxonomy): Eukaryota > Metazoa > Chordata > Aves > Psittaciformes > Psittacidae > Amazona > Amazona ochrocephala. The sequence continues at coordinate 31,117,270 of CM077885.1, forward strand.
GCTGGTGGTTGCAGGGTGACTCTTTTCTGTATGCAAGCTCCTGCATAAAGGCTGTTCTGTCCCACTTGCTGTCTTCATGTTTGCATAAGTGCTACGAGGAGGGTAAGCTGCAGAAGCAGGAGCAAACCTCCTTAAGATGCAGAGCTGGTGCCTGACTGTAGCAGAGAGGAGGTGGCATTCCTGCTCGCAGCCGCTGGCTCCTCTCTTGCTTTTGGGAGTCCAAACTGGCATTGGTATGTCCTGGTTGGATCCAGGGCTCAGCATCAGCTGGTGGGTAGGAAAGAAACGAGTCCTGCCTCGCACAGGTGCTCAGATGAACCCCTCGTTTGAGTGGTGGTGTCTCAGGAGGGTGAGAGGTATCTTTACATTAACAAGTCGTCTTCTCTTTGCAGGCCCTGGGAAGGCAGACGTAGCACCCTACGCTGTTCTGGGCTGGAAGCCCACTGTGCTTTTGCCCCCGGGACTCCAAGAAACCTGCTTCTTTTTCAGTGAAGCAGACCCTGATCTCCTGTTTCTTTGCTGCATGCCCGCTCGTGAGTGCTGGATTATGTTTGTCTCCTTCTCCCTTTGCTCCATCATTTGGTTGAATCGTGGTTTCAAGCTAAGGAAAAGGGGCTGCACTTAAGCGCACCGGGACACCCAGACCACGCTCCTGAGGTGCTGGTTCATGCAAAGACATTCAGAGTGCTGATGGGGGAGACCTGCCTTTGAAGTCCCTCCTCTCCCACCCAAAACGTGCTGCCTCGCCGTCTGGAGCCCTTCTCCCCGCAGCAGAGAGAATGGGCAGCACCGATGGGTTCCAGTACCGTGCGCTCTACCCCTACCGCAAGGAGCGCGAGGAGGACATTGATCTGCTGCCTGGGGACATCCTGGTGGTGAGCAAGGGGGCCCTGCAAGCCTTGGGCTTCAAAGACGGGGATGAGCAGACCCCCAATCAGATCGGGTGGATCCTGGGTGTCAACGAGCGGACCAAGCAGAAGGGCGACTTCCCGGGCACGTACGTGGAGTACGTGGGGCCGGTGAAGATCTCGGTCCCCTCGCACCGGCCCCGAGTGCAGAGGCCTCTGCCCGCCACGCCGGGTGCCAGCGGCTGCCGCCTCCCAGAAGCTCTGGAGCAAGGTAAGCCCTGCTGCGTGCTCCCACCCTCCTCTGCTCCCAGCACATGGTGGCTGAGGGGCTGTGAGAGGCTCTGCCGAGCAGCACTGGGTTGATTGCCCCATCGTGTTGTCTGTGGTTGTGGTTTAACCCCAGCCAGCAACTAAGTGCCACAGAGCCACTCACTCCTTCCCTGATCCCAGTGGGATGGGGAGGAGAACTGGGGGGAAAAATGGTAAAAGCCATGGGTTGAGATAAGGACAGTTTAATAATTGACATCAAGTCTAATAGAATAATAATGGAAAGGGAGATAACAGAAAGAGAGGAATAACTTAAGGAAAACAAGTGATGCACAGTACAGTTGCTCACCACCCCACTGGTGGTGATGGCCAGCCTGTCCCCAGGCAGTGATCGGCCCCTTCCAACCAACTCCCCCCAGTTCCTATACTGGGCATACTGGTTATGGAATATCCCTTTCACTAGTTCAAGTCAGCTCTCCTGGCTGTTCTTCCTCCCAGCTTCTTGTGCCCCCCTCACTAGCAGACCATGAGAAACTGAAAAGTCCTTGACTTAGGATAAGCACTGCTTAACAACTAAAATACCGGTGTGTTATCACCATTATTGTCGGCCTAAAGCCAAAGCACAGAACTGCACCAGCTACTAGGAAGAAAATTGACTCTACCCCAGATGAAACCAGGACGGGGCTCACATTCAGACCTGGCCAAGAGAAGAGTACGTTCCTCCAGCTCATCAGTCTGCTCAGCAGAGCTTCTTGGGTTGAGCCTTGTCCCACTCCTACCTCTCCAAGATCCTTCTCCCTCTCTGGTGTGCAACTAGCCAGGATCCCTGTGGTCCTTGGTCCCTCTCCCTGCTGTGATGGGGGGGTTTGCCCTTCTCCCTCTCTTTAGGAATAAGCTCTGACCTCTCCCAACCACCTCTCAGCCTCTGGAGCACCATCGCTCCCTGCCAAGAGCCGCTCAGCCCTGCTGAGACGCACAATTACTTGTCTCTGGGCAAGAGGAGAGAAGTCAGGGTCTAAAAGAGTCCTTCCCAGAACTGGAGCTAATTGCTTGTCTGCCTGGCACGCATCCCTCCCTGAAGATCCAGAGCTCTCCCTGGGGCCGGGCAGCTACCCTCAGGCAGGACATGGGCCATCCTGCAGCTGCTTTCCAGACAGCACTGGGCTTGGCATTCACCTGGTCCAGGAGCTGGGAATGCTGCCATGCCCTGGCACTGCCTGTGGAGCTACGGCAGCTGCCTGCCCGCTGCCTGTTGCTTTTGAACATAAACCCTGCGGCTGGGGCTCCGGGGTGGCACAGAGGGGTGACAGCCACGCTTTGCCTCCCTATGCCTTGCAGAAGACCTTGTGCTGATGCACTCAGGAGGAGTAGGGACAGCAGCAACAGGAGCTGGTGGGCATCAGAACACATTCCTGGGTGGCAGTCCCATGTCCTCCCCATCCTCTGTCCAAAAGCCGTGGTTATCCCGTCAGCTGCTTCTAGCTGTGGGAAACACCTCCGAGGCCTTAAGGAATGGAAAGCCCCCGTCTCATAAACCAGGGTGGTGGGGCTGGTGCAGCTCCCCACAGCTGCCTCCCATGCTCCTGCTCCCGGAGCCAGAGGGGTGGAAACATCTCCGCAGGGTGGGAATGTGGTCTGGATGTGCCTTTGGGTTGGCAGTGAGAGCTGCTGACCTGAGTCACCCCGCAGAAAACTGCTCCTCTTGGGAGCCCGGGACACGCTCTGCAGAGGATGTGTTGGCCTTGTCTGCATCCAGCCCTGTGCTCCCTCGGGGCTGGATTTAAGCCTTTGTGGGCTCACTGTCCTCCTCTTCTCAAGCAGGGCTCGGTGGAGGTGTGTCTGGGTGGTCAGAGCTGGTGCGCCATGCAGGGATGTGGAAGAAGATACATTCCAAAGCTCCTGACACACAGAAAAGATGCAGTTAGGAAGGAAACCCAAAGTCAGCCGCTCTGCATCCTGCCTGGGGATGGAGCAGAGTGAGGGTCAGGTATGAGGGCACATGAAGAGGGTGCCAGCCCTGTCCCCTGTGGGTGCATCCCCCCAGCTAGCATTCATCTGGGGCACAGCAGGGGCCTGCAGAGTGGCAATTCAAACACCCAAGGGCTGTTTTCCAGTGCAGGCTGCTGCAATGCTGATGGGGAGATGCATTTTTGCATCTGAGAAACTGCCTTTGAGCCAAACCCGTGTTACTTCCTTGCAGGCTGCGCTTTGGGAGGTGCAGAGATGTCTTCTGGCTGCCCCCCAAAGCCCAGAGCTGATGGGGTTTCTGCGCTGTTTCCCTCATCCTCCCCTGGCTGACAGGAATCCCTTATCCCCATGCCAGTGTCGCACGGGGAGCAGGACCAGCGCCGCCTCTGTCCCACAGCCTGGCCACAGGCCTGCTATCGCAGAGCAAGAGCCCCGGCGTGTTCCAGCAGTGGATTTACGAGCTGCCGGTGTTTGCCTTCCACCAGGAGGAGCCGAGCGGAACATGCGGCTCGGTGCTATTTCCGCAGCGGCCCCGGCCCTGCTGTGAGCAGCCTTGTGCAGGGCAGCGCGGCCCCGCGGGCTTGGGAGCTGCTGCTGGCTCCGCACAGGCTGCCGAGCAGAGCAGGAGCAGGCAAGCTGCTGCCTGCTGAAGCAGCACATTCCCGGCCGGGCCACGTGGGCAGCACCACTGTTTACTCTCCCTTCAGCCCTTCCCAAGGGTCAGGCTCAGAGCTGCCAGCCTGGCAGCTTGCCTGCATCTTCAGCACCATGCTGGGCCCCTTCCCACGGCCAGGGGCTCTTTCCCATCGGGAATGTAGCACAGGCTTATACAGAACTGGGTGCTCCCCTTTCTGTGGCTGCTTTGTCTCCCCATGAGGCTGTGGGTGCAGGAGGCTCAGGCCGGTGTGGAGTTTCAGCTTGTTGTGCCTCATGGCGAGACCACACCGGGCGAGTTCAGGTCAGATCCATGACAACAGAGCCGTGTTTCGCAATGGGGAGCAGCCTTCTGGCTCTGCGTCCCCAGAGTGGAGCGTGTCCGGTGTCTGCACTGACCGTGGGCTTCCCGGGGTCCCGGAGGAGCCTCCCGCACCAGCTGGTGCTCAGCTGGATGCAAGACAGGGCCTGGCTCTGCTCGTCCTGCAGCAAGGATCCCACTGGCAGCTGCCTGGCCAGGCCTGCGTGCTCTTGCCCCGGCATGCATCACCCTCCAGCACTGCGACCTTCAGCTCTTCTGGAGTGAAATGCCACCCGATGCGGGGCTGTAGATCCTCCCTCTGGGAACAGAGGAGCCCCAGTGCCATGCCGCGGTCCTGTAGCAGCTTGCGGGAGGCTGTGGGCTCCCGGGGAGAGGGAGGCAGAGGGCTGGTTTCCATGTTAAACGAGCAATCAAGAGCAGGAATTTGCTGACATGGAGTTCTGTCTGAATCGCTGGATTAAGCACAGCTCACCACCAGGAGCGAGCTCCATGGCCCTGCTCCTCTGCCAGCCCTGTGCTGGGCAGGCACCGAACCCAGCCTGAGCTCCAGGAGCTCTGCTAACCCCTGTGCTGCCTGTGCCCAGGCTCTGCCTCCTGTGCTCTGCAGGAGTAATAGGGATCCCCTGTTGCCCCTATTAGAGGCTTGGAGCAAGGCTGGGCTTGCTCTGAGCCAGCTCCCAGGCTCCCCCAGCCCCTGTGCAGTGTTTGCATGGGCTGCAGCCTTGCAGCAGGGGCCACGGCTTCCCTCCCTCTTGGATTCTGCTGTTAGGAGTGAGTTGATTGTGCCCTGGCCTGGCTCTGCTGGGGGCTGAGCTGGGGCTGACCCTTCTCTCCCTCCCTCCCTCCCTCTTCCCCAGGGTCTCCTCTCCTGGAATTGCAGGAACAGTTCAGCCCTCCCGAGCTTGCACCCCCGCTGCTGGTGAAGCTGGTGGAAGCTATTGAGAAGAAAGGTAAGGGGGATGTTGAGCACTGCGGGGCTGATACCCCTGAAGCCCCCCAGTGAGGGCAGAGTGGGGGGCGGTTGTCTTTAAAAGCCCCATGGGACATGCAGGACTCTGCCTGCAGAAGGGGAGGTTCTGCTGCTCCTCACTGGCTTGAGCTGCTGTTCCCTAGAGCCAGGCGTGACCCCACTGCACCATCCTGCATAGGGGCCTGGGGTGCGGGTGCTGGGTCTGCATGCCCCAGATGGGTGCTGGGGTTTGGGAATCACTTCCAGCCTGCCTCTCTGCCACGGGGGAGAAACGAGGACACTGAGTGGGAGGATCTGGGGACCAAAAGGGCTGCAGGAGGTTGGCCTGGACCCCTTCCAGGCCTGGTTTAGCTGGTGCTGGCAGCTGAGCGCCGTGTCCCTGCTTCCACAGGGGTAGACAGCGAGATGCTGTACAGGACATCTGGCTCTGAACTGAGGCAAGCGCTGAGAACCGGTAAGAACCAGCTCCACGCGGGGAGGAGGCGAATGCGCTCAGATGGAGGAGATTAGCGGCTGAGAGAGCGCCAGCAGTAATGCAAGCCAGGCCAGGCAGTTCCTGACTCCCAGCACGCTGCCTGGGGGGCTGGGCCGGCCCCACACATCCCCAGCTCCAGTGGGAGGGGGGGGGATTGCTGGAGCAAAGGGACATGGTGCTGGTGAACCCCTGTGCTTGTGTCCTGCTCGGGGGTGCTCTGTGGATGGGCTGGCGGAGGCTGCTCTGCCTCTGTCACACCACTCATAAGCAGGGGAGGATCTTTCAGCTCACTTTGGTGGCTGGAGCCGTGGCTCCGCTGTGCCGGCAGCCGATGTCTGTACCGGGGAGCCTCCGGAGCCGTCTGCCGCTTGGCTGAGCTTGGGCCTCATCCAGCACTGCGCTGGCTTGTCCCCTGCCACAGACGTTCTTGCAGACCTCAACTGCGTGGTGCTGGCAGCTCTGGCTGCGCTGCTTTTGGGACAGGCTCTACTGCCATCCCCACAGCCTTGGGATGGCTCGGTTTGGGGGAGAGGTTTTCCCCACTGGGTTCAGTGTGGGGCTGGGCAGGCTGTGCTTGTCTCTACCAGCAGCAGGGAACAAAGCTCTCATCCGAGTCGTGCATGCCCAGGATTCCTGTGGCAGGGCTGAGGGCAAAGAGGGTGGGCACCCAAAATGAGCTGTACTCCCTCCTGGGGGTGGGGGGCAGCCTGCCTGGGTTCCCAGAGCCGGGTTGGTTTTGGGGTGCAGGTATCACTTCCAGGCATCCTCATCCTGCTTGGCTGCCCAAGGGCTGCCTGTGGCTGCCATGTCCTGTGATAGCTGCTTGGGTGGTGTGTGATGGTCTCCGGGATAGGTGCCCAGAGCTGCACCCATCACCATGGCGATTCTGTGCCCTGGCAGATTGGACCCTGGGCGACCTGGAGCCCTTTGACGTGCACTCCCTGTGCGAGGCGCTGAGAGGGTACCTGCAGGACCTGCCCTCCCCCGTGGTGCCAGTGGCCGTGCACGGAGACATCCTGCGTATCCTGCAGGGTAAGGGCCTCCCCTGGCTGCGCTTAATGGGTGGCTGCGTGGGATGGATGCGTTTGGGGTATTAAAGCAAGTCCTGTCCTATGGGGCCTGGCACATGGCCCCTGCTGCTGACGGCGCTCCCACGCTGCCGCAGCTGGAGCACGGAGCGGTGCTGGCTGTCCCCGCTCTTCCATCGGGTCTGGTTCTCTTCCCCAGAGATACCCCAGCCGGAGAATTGCCGGAAGCAGCTGCTGCTGGCCCTGGAGTCGCCTGCAGTCCCGCTCCAGAACACGCTCACCCTGCAGTTCCTGCTCCGGCATCTGGGGAAGGTATCGCAGCAGGCCGAGAGCAACAGCCTCCACCCTCGGGCCCTGGGAGAGATCTTCGGCCCCCTTCTCCTCCGGCTGCCTGGCGCCAGGTACGTGAGGCTTTCGGATTCCAGCCGTGTACCAAGCATCAGCCTCTGTGCCTGCCAGCACGAGGAGTCCAGCCTGTAACAGCAGGTCTGCCCGCAGCCCCTGCCTCGCTGCACGTGGGATTGGACTGCTGGCAGCACACAGAGGTGGGACTCAAAGCCAGGGCAGAGCCTTGCTTCTGTGTCAGCCTGGGGTCTGGCAGCTGGGATGAACCGGCTGCCCCTTTGCCCAGGGAGCACGGGACCAGTGCCAGGTTGCCCCCCCAGAGCTGCTGTTCTTACTTGTCTCCTCTCTCCCTGCAGCCCAGAGCTGAGCCCTGACTTCTCCGTCCTGTTTTTGGAGATGCTTCTGCAGACGAAGGAGTTGGAGCCGGAACAGTTGCCTCCAGGTACTGAAATGCCCCTTCCTTGGGGCCTAAGGTGCTGGGGTTTGTGCTCTGGGGATGTGGAGTCTCTACCCCTATAAGCGGGTTGCTGAGGGCATTTCTGGAGCCCAGCTGTGCCTGGAACCTGCCTGGAGGCATTCATCTGCTGCTGTGGATGTGCCTGGAGCAGCTCCCAGCAGTGTGGTAGCCAAGGGGGCTTCCCAAGATAGTCACAGCAGGGAGGCGGACTCAGTGCTCCAAGGGATTGCCTGTGGGGAGCTGGAACTTGGGCTCACCCTCCTTCTCTTACAGCCTTGCCTCCAAAACCCCCTAAGCCAAAGCCCAGCGCAGCCAGCTTGGCCAACGGGAACAGCGTGTCCTTGCAGGACGCCGAGTGGTACTGGGGTGACATTTCGCGGTAAGGAGGCGGCTGGCAGCCCACATCCTGGGTGCCCTGTCCATGGAGTTCTCTAGGGGAGCTCTGGTTGCATCCCACAGGCTGTAACAATCATGTTCATTGCAGGGAGGAGGTGAATGAGAAGCTACGGGACACTCCGGATGGTACCTTCTTGGTGCGTGATGCCTCCAGCAAGATCCAGGGGGAATACACCCTCACACTCAGGTAGGGCGCTGGGGTCCCTGCGCTGACTGCAGCCTGGATGACAAGATGTCAGGCTGGAAGATGGTGGTGAGTGTCCTCTCCTCTCCCTTCACACAGGAAGGGAGGCAATAACAAGCTGATCAAGATCTTTCACCGGGAAGGGAAGTACGGCTTCTCGGAGCCCCTGACCTTCGGCTCGGTGGTGGAGCTCATCACCCATTACCGGCACGAGTCCCTCGCCCAGTACAACGCCAAGCTGGACACCAGGCTGCTCTACCCCATCTCCAAGTACCAGCAGGTGAGGCCTGGGCAGTGCTGGCCAGGGGCATTTGCTCATCCATCCCCAGTCGTTTGGTAAAGGTTGATGTCCCACCTCTACCCCATGCTGGGACAGTCCTGTGTGGGGTGACAGCCAGCCTGCAGGACTGGTGGGGTTTTGTGGGACCAGCTGCCTCACAGAGGGGCTGCTGTAGGGCAGGAGCAGGCCCTGATGGAGGCTCTGTGTATGGCAGGACCAAGTGGTGAAGGAGGACAGCGTGGAAGCCGTTGGAGAGCAGCTGAAGGTCTATCACCAGCAGTACCAGGACAAGAGCTGGGAGTACGACCTGCTGTATGAGGAGTACACGCGCACGTCCCAGGTACACAGGCACTGCCTTCCCCCTGCGCTGCCCTGACATCCGATGGCCACCGCTGTGCATGGGAGGGAGCAGAGGTTGGGCATCCGCTGCCTCACTTGTCTGCTGCTGGACTTGAGGGGACACCCCAGAGAAGGGGCTTTGAAGAGGGAGATATTTTGGCTGCAGCGAGGACAGTGCTGCTTTGGGGAGGGGGAAAGAGAGGATGCGAATGGGCAGAACCTGCCCAGGTGCTCCCCTGTCCTCAGCTCTCCCGTCCCTTCTCAGGAGCTGCAGATGAAGAGGACTGCAATTGAGGCCTTCAACGAGACGATCAAGATCTTTGAGGAGCAGTGTCAGACGCAGGAGAAATGCAGCAAGGAATACATCGAGCGCTTCCGGCGGGAGGGCAATGAGAAGGAGGTGCAACGGTGAGGACAGGGGGTGCTGGTGACCTGCCCTGCCTGGGGAAGAGCTCTGGAGGGCTGGAAGCTCGTCCTGGCCCAGCACAGAGCCAAGGCACACACAACCCTTGTCTCTCCCAGCAGCGTGCTGTGTGCTGGAGCTGGCAGGCTGCCTCCTCTGCCTCCCCCATCCTGGCTCACAGCTTCATTCCCCCCTCTTTCTCCCAGGATCCTCATGAACTCGGAGAAACTCAAGTCCCGCATCACAGAAATCCATGACAGCAAGATGAAGCTGGAGCAGGACCTGAAGAAACAAGCCTCGGAGAACCGGGAGATCGACAAGCGCATGAACAGCCTCAAGCCGGACCTCATGCAGCTGCGCAAACTGCGAGACCAGTATTTGGTGTACGTAGCTCCTGCCCCTGCGGAGGGCTGTGAGTGGGGCCCTGCTGCCCCCCCCAGCGATCCAGCTGCCTCCTTGAGGGCTTTGGGGCTTGTCAGACCAGTGTGTGGGCTGCTGCGTGCAGGAATGAGCCCTGCAGCGTGCGGCCTTGGGCACGGCTGCTGCCCTCTGGTGATGGCTGCTCCAGTGGTGTCTGGCCCGGGCACGCTGAGCTCTGCCTCTCCTTCCCCAGGTGGCTGACGCAGAAGGGTGCCCGGCAGAAGAAGATCAACGAGTGGCTGGGTATCAAGAACGAGACAGAGGAGTGAGTGCCCCTGCGCGCGCTGTGCTGGGATCACCAGCGCTGGAGGTGTTCACAGAATGTGTAGATGAGTCCCTCAGTGGCAGGATTTAGTGGTGGGTTTGGCAGTGCTGGGGTGAAGGTTGGACTTGATGATCTCGAAGGTCTTTCCCAGCCTGGATGAGCCTGTGATTCTGAGGGGGGGCTGCAGGAGCACAGGCTGTGCAGCTGGGTGTGCTGGGGCTGAGCCCATCTCCCTGCCTGAGAGCTGAGAACATCTTCGCTGCCGGAAGGGGTGCTGGCATCTGGTAGTGGGAGGGGAGCTGTGGGGGCCACCTGCCCAAACTGAGGGGGTCTGACCCTATCTGTGCTCAATTGCAGCCAGTACTCCATGATGGATGATGAGGAGGAGCTGCCCCACCACGAGGAGCGAACGTGGTACGTGGGGAAGATCAACCGCTTGCAGGCAGAAGAGATGCTTTGTGGCAAGCGGGACGGCACCTTCCTGATCCGTGAGAGCAGCCAGAAGGGATGCTATGCCTGCTCCGTGGTGTGAGTATCTGCATGTGCTGGGATGGGGCTGGCATGGGCTCTGCTCCCGCATTCCAATGCAGCAGGTGCTGGAGTTGGTGAAAGCATCAGTTGGGCTTCCGAGGCGTCCCAGACGTATCTTTGGGCTGCTCCGGTGATGCCTGCTTGTGCTCTGCTGTGCCTGTCCCACTGCTGACCCGTGTCCTTTATGTCCCTGGCAGGGTGGACGGTGACACCAAGCACTGTGTGATCTACAAAACAGCCACAGGCTACGGGTTCGCTGAGCCCTACAACCTCTACGCCTCCCTCAAGGACCTGGTCTTGCACTACAAGCACACGTCCCTGGTGCAGCACAATGACTCCCTGAACGTCACGCTGGCTCACCCTGTCCTTTCCCAGCCACCAGCCAGATGAGCAGCCCGTGCACAACGTTAACAGCTGCCTTCAGCTTCTCCCCAGGGCGCTGCTTTCTGGCTCTGGACTCTTTGCACCCTGTATAGTTGAGTCTCTGTGCTCCTGCCCCTCCAGAGCCTCTGAGATGTCTGTGACCGTTCCTGATGTCCCTTTTGGTCGGTAGCTGAAATCCGTGTTGGCTGGTGGGACCAAACGGCTGGGCTGTTGATTCCCAGTGGACTCCAGCCTTTAGGAAGCAGGATCCAGTCGTGATTGAATTGCTGGGGTGAGCACAGTCCTCTCTCCTTCCCCAACAAGCAGGTCAGATCCCTTCTTGCTGGCAGGTCCCCCACTATGCATCACTGTAGAGGTAGATTCCCAATTCCGAGGGGCTCCCTGCTGGGATGCTGGAGGAGGCAGAGGAGGAGGCTCTGCTGAGCATGTGCAACCTCCACTCTCCCTTCCCTTGGTGACTTGCAGGCTGTGGCAGTGTCTGGTACGAGAGGTGCTGCTCTTCCATGCAGAGACTCATTTAGAAAGGAGAAACCCTGTCCTCTGGGGGGCTTTTCAACCCAGGTTTCCGCTCCATGCCATGCCCCACCTCCCCGTCTTGTTCCCTAATTCCATAATCACCTCTGGAGTTGTTGCTGTCTGGGGAGGGAGGATCCAGTTAGTGAGGAATCTCTCGCCTTAGTTGTGCCAGCTAAGCTGTGAAATCCGTGTGGGCACCGTGTGTTTTCCCCGGCAGAACCTCTGGATGCACAGCTCCTCGTTTCTGGCTGTCTTGGGTGAACCTTCCCCTTGAAGCTCACTGTAGCTCTGTAAATACGGTTCCTTTTGTAATCAGCTGCTTTCCTAGTGCTGGTGTTTGCTGAACTCCCACTACCCAGCAGCTGCCCAGGCTGCTGCAGACCCGGGTCCTGCCAGCTTGAAGCAGGAGGGGGCCGGAGGCCGACGCACACTACGAGCCCTGTACAAAATGAAGGACCTCTCTGCTGCAGGAGGATGGTATCTGCTGGGCCGAGGGCCTTGGCACGTAGAAATGTATATGCATGATGTGGAACTCTGTATGCAAAGCACTTAGAATCATGAGTACTGTATGGGGGTGAAGGAGCTGGGTTTTGCTGTCGTGCTGCCCCTCGGAGCTGGCTGGTGCAGGCAGGGATTTGTTGTGTCTGAGCTCAAAGGGCTCCAGGGCCACAGAGGTGGCTCTGCTGGACCTGGGCTGAGAGTTGAGGCCGTGGTGGCATTTGCTTCACTGGCTTATCCTGTCTGCCTGGCTTGAAGAAAGCATTAATTGTCCTTGATTTGCCGGAGAGGCTCTTTCCCTTCCGGAGCTGCATCCTCAGGATGGATGCTGTAGGCTTCGCCGCTTCTGTTGCTGTTGGACCTGCGAGGTGCTGTGTGCTCGTGCTCTGCATCCTGTCCTTGATGTGCCATCTGCGTCAGGTACCACGCTGTCCCTCCTCCCCCAGCTCTGCCTTGCTCTCTCCTGGGGCCCAGATCCTTTTGGATCTGGGGTTGCTGGAGCAAACATCCCATCCCCGTTGCTTATGGCAACTTGTGTGCTCAGCCGTACAGCCCCCATTCCCTGCATGCCCTCTGCAGGCCCTGGGCTGTGGTTTTGGGGCTGGTTCGTCACTGTTTGGTGCTCTGAGGCCACGGTGCAGCAGTGCCAGCCCTGACCCATCACAGCTCAGGGTGCCCAAATGCCATGGAAGGGGCAGACGCGAGCTCCGGGGAGCTGTGGGGCGCAGAGCGCAGAGGAGGCCCCGTGTGGCTTCAGGCATCACTCGGGAAAAGCCACCCGGGATAATGAAGGGAATAGTTTGTGCTTGGACACGTGAGAGATGGGAACACATGGGAATGGGGCAGGGAGGGCTGGTGCTCATCGCCCTTTCTGCAGAGGCCTCTGGGGGGTGCCATGCCAGCGCCCCAAAGCTTCCTGCCAGGCTCCCACCCCATTCCCAGCAGTGTCTTTCCTTCTCTCAACATCTTTTCTCTTCCTGGCTGAATTCCTGCTCTTCTCCCCGTGCAGTCCCCTTCTCACCGGAGCCCTTTCCTCCCCAGGAGCTTGGGCAGCTCTGTGTGATCATAGGGGGTCATAGTTACCCCTCTGCACCCCCACCACCCATCACCCCTCCAGGGCTCCGCTCGCTGTGTCGAAGGAGGACAAAGCCCTTCCCCAGGGCTGCCTTTCCCTGACAGTGCTTGGCTCGGCTCCCTGCAGCTCAGCTCTTCCGTGGCCCCCCCCGGGGGGAACCCCAAGCCCTGAGCTCCCCCACAGTTAAGCTGGTTGTGATTTGTCCTTCGCTGCTTTGCTGGTGCTGTTGGTGCCGCTGGATGCCTCTGCTCGCGATGTGTTCCCAGGCCCTGGGCTGTGCTTTGCTGCTTGTGACCCCCCCCAAACTCCCTGTGGTCCCCCCCAACCGCACTGCTCACCCACATCCCATGGGTGCAACGTGGCCGTTCCCGCTCCCCGGGGCACAGCTCCGGTCTTGTCCCTCTCTGTCCCAGCTTGGGATGCTCCACGCTCCCCCATCACCCCACTGAGGGCTCTGGGGGGGGAGTGTTGTGTTCAGGGAGGATGTGGCGGCTGCATGAGCACAGCTGAGGTTTTAGTTCTAGGTATATGCAATAATCCCTCGCCACTTCAGCTGCCCGTTACCAGCAGTAGCTCTCTCTATGCTCTTTCGATGTTTACTAATGTCAACCCCATTATTTGTTACTGTAAGAGGATTTTTGTACGGTACTTCCAAAAAAAAACCCCCCACAAAACAACCCCCCCCCCCCCCAAAAAGAAATAAACAGAATTCATGGAACTGCTGCAGGGAATTCTGTGGGCACAGGGAGGGGATTGGGACCCCGATGGGTGCAGGTTGTGCCCCATCCCGTGCCAGGTGGCAGCAGAGCTCAGAGCGGTGCCAAGCACCGGGGGCAGTACAAAGTTCCTCCATTCCCAGCACTAGGAATGACTCCCGGGCAGAGCCGCCGGGGGGGGGAGGGCTTCATCCCGGACCCGTCGCAACCCGCGCTGCCAGCGGGGCTGGGGCGAAGCGCTGGACCCCAGCGCTGCGGCGGGACCGAGGGGGCCGAAGTTGGGCGTCCCGCGTGAGTCAGCGCCGGCGTCACCGGAGGGGCGGTTGAGCGGGGCAGGAAGGGCGGGCGCAGCTCCGGAGCTGTTCACCGGGGCCGCGCTGCCGCCGCGTCCCCCCGCACCGTGCCCATGGCCCCCGCGGCGCTGCTGCTGCCGCTGCTGGCGCTGCTGCCCCCGGCGCTCGGCGCCGCTCCTCCCGCCTGTGGCCGTCACCCTGCGCGGCTCTGGTGCCGCTCGCCGGACGTCGCCGCCGCTTGCCAGGTCAGAGCCGCCGGGGCCACCCGCAGCACACGGGACAGCGGCTGTCGTGGGGCTGTGGGTGAGCGGGGACGGGGCCGGCGCCGCTGCGGGACATCTGCGAGCATCCCTGCAGCACAGGGGTGGCAATGCCATAGGGGTGCTCTGAGCCCCTGTGCAGCGCTGGCACCGCAGCGGTGCCCAGCACCCCCCGGCCCCGACCCTTCCTCGGGCACTTGTGCTTTTACACCATAACCCCTCTTTCCAGCTTACTCCCCCCCCCGGACGGTGACACCGCTGCAATGGTGGCTCTGGCAGCACCCTGCGAGCCCACGGGGCTGCAGCCACCCCTCGGCGGTGGGTGCTGGGCTCCACTGCACGGGGAAGTTGCTGTGGAAAGCCCCGGCGCTGCAGCACTTTCACTTCCCCTCCCACACCCTCATCCCCCCTCCCAGCCCCCTTCGCAGGCGCTTCCCCCCATCCCTGTGAATATGGGGAGCGGGGAACCGCAGCCGACCCCCCCCGCGCACCCCGAACCCTTCCTGCACACAGGCTCCAAGCCCCTGCGCCCACCCCTCGCACCCGGCTGCTGCCCCCGTGGAGCTGAGCCTGTTCTACGAGAGCCTGTGCCCTGCGTGCCGCAGGTTCCTGGTGCAGCAGCTCTTCACCACCTGGCTGCTGGTGCCCGAGGCCCTGAGCATCACCCTGGTGCCCTATGGTAATGCCCAGGTAGGAGCCGGTGCGACCTTGGTGCCGTGGGGGGCTCATTCCGGTGCTGCTGGCTCCGCTCAGAGCGCTTGGTCCTGCAGGAGAGGAACGAGAGCGGGAAGTGGGAATTCCAGTGCCAGCACGGCCCGGAGGAGTGCTTGGGCAACATGATTGAGGTGATGGGGATGGTCTCTGTACCCGTGGTGTTGGCGTGGGGGGGGGGGGGGGAGCTGGTGGCTCTGTCATAGAATGAATCAGAGAATCCCAGCCTGGTTTGGGTTGGAAGGGACCTCAAAGCCCATCCAGCTCCAACCCCTGCCACGAGCAGGGACCCCTTCCACTGGAGCAGCTTGCTCCAAGCCCCTGTGTCCAACCTGGCCTTGAACACTGCCAGGGATGGGGCAGCCACAGCTTCTCTGGGCACCCTGTGCCAGCGCCTCAGCACCCTCCCAGGGAAGAGCTTCTGCCTCAGAGCTCATCTCAGTCTCCCCTCTGGCAGGTTAAAGCCATTCCCCGTGTCCTGTCCCTGCATCCCTTGTCCAAAGCCCCTCTCCCTGTCCCCGCAGACCTGCCTGATGCAAGAGGCCAAGGACTTCAGCACCTACTTCCCGGTCATCTTCTGCCTGGAGTCAGGCAGCTCCGTTACCGAGACCCTGGAAGCCGTACGTTCCCCCCCCACCGCGCCCGGCTGCGGGGCCGCTCCGCTCGCCGCTGACGGCGCGGTCCCTCCCGCAGTGCCTGCAGGTCTATGCCCCGCAGCTGGACCGGGGCCGCATCGCCGCCTGCGTGCAGGGGGACACCGGCGCCGCCCTCATGCACCGCAACGCGCAGCGCACGGAGGCGCTCGACCCCCCGCACCAATACGTGCCCTGGGTCGTGGTTAACGGGGTACGGCCGGGGGGGGAGCCGGGGCCGAGGGGCAGGGCCGGAGGGGAGCCCCCCTGACCGGCTTCGTGTCCACACACGCAGAAGCACACCGACGAGCTGCAGGCACAGGCCGAGGCCTCGCTGCTGGGGCTCATCTGCAGCCTCTACCAGGTGGGAGCTCGGTGGGAATGGGACCGAGACCGGGACCGGGACCCGGCCCCATCGCGGCTCCACCGCTCCCTCTCTGCCAGGGGGAGAAGCCTGAAGCCTGTGGGAGCTCAGGGACGTCGGAGGCCCCGCCCCGCTGCCGGCGCTGAGGGACGGTCCGGGAGCACCGGGGAGAGAGCAATAAAAGGACGGGTTCGGTTCAAACCAAGAGGCTCCGGGTGGGGCGCTGGGGGCGGCGCGGGGGGGGCCGACCGGGGCCGCCTCAGTACGTGTCATGGCGGCCGCCTGTGTCCCGGTACGTGTCATGGCGGCCGCCTCTGTAGGTGTCATGGCGGCCGCCTGTGCCCCGGTACGTGTCATGGCGGCCGCCGGAAGCGGAAGTATACGTCACAGGCTACACCCTCTTTCCCGCGTGCCGGTGGTGGTGAGCGGGGGCAGGTCCGGGCTAACGGGGGGGGGGGGGAAATAGACGCCAGGCGCTGTGTAGCGCCGGTACCGGGGACGCGGTACCGGTACCGGTACCATGGCACGGGTAAGGGGGACACGTGTGTCGGGGGCGCGGCACGGCTAAGGGTGGATACGGTACCGGCACCATGGCACTGGTACAGGGGGACACGGGTACCTGGGGCACGGCACGTGTACCGGGGGCACAGCACGGGTACCATGGGACACGGTACCGGTAGTACCGGTACCATGGCACGGGTACCGGGGACACGGCACGAGTGATGGGCGCTCAGGGGTGTTACATCAGTGGGTACCGCGGTGCTGCGGGGGTGCCTCCATCCCCGCTGACCCCCCCGGCAGGGGTGGGGGGTGCTGTGCCCGCAGGATGCTGGCGCGGGGCTGGCGGCGGCTCTTCACGGGGCGGCTGCTGCTGCTGACCAACACGGCGAGCTGCGGAGCCATGCTGGCCACCGGAGACGGGCTGCAGCAGGCCTGGCACTGCCGGCGGCACCCGGGCACCGACCTGCAGCCGGCGCGCACAGGTGACCGGCGGGAGCAACATCAGGGCCGTGCTGATGCTGAGCTCTGTGGGGCAGGGACGCAGGGGGGGGAAAGGGATGGGATGCAGAGGGACCCGGACGCGCTGGGGGGGGGGGGGGCAAGGCTAATCTCATGGAGCTCAGCAAAGCCAAGTGCAAGGTCCTGCGCCTGGGTCGGGGCAATCCAGGCACAGGTACAGGGGGGGCAGAGAAGAGATTCAGAGCAGGCCAAGGAGAAGGACTTGGGGGTGTTGGTCAATGAGAAAGTGCACGTGAGCCGGCTTCAGCGTGCGCTCGCAGCCCGGAAATGAACCACAAGGAGCCTGGCAGAGCTCCTCGTGCTCCTGAAAACCTCTCTGCAAACCCCCAGGAGCTGTTGTTTTGAGCCTGGAGAGGAGAAGCTGCATGGAGCCCTCAGAGCAGCTTCCAGTGTCTGAAGGGGGATGCGAGGCTGCTGGAGAGGGACTGTAGCGATAGGACAAGGGGTGATGGGTTCAAGCTGAAACGGGAAGTTCAGGTTGGAGATAAGGCAGAAGCTCTTCCCTGGGAGGGTGCTGAGGCGCTGGCACAGGGTGCCCAGAGGAGCTGTGGCTGCCCCATCCCTGGCTG
The DNA here is from genome assembly GCA_039720435.1 of Amazona ochrocephala. Classification (NCBI taxonomy): domain Eukaryota; kingdom Metazoa; phylum Chordata; class Aves; order Psittaciformes; family Psittacidae; genus Amazona; species Amazona ochrocephala. The sequence continues at coordinate 31,134,460 of CM077885.1, forward strand.
TGCTCAAGGCCAGGTTGGACACAGGGGCTTGGAGCAAGCTGCTCCAGTGTGAGGTGTCCCTGCCTGTGGCAGGGGTTGGAGCCGGATGAGCTTTAAGGTCCCTTCAACCCAAACCACTCTGAAGTCTCTGATTTATGGCTCTAAATTCACCCTCATTCCGACGGAGCAGGAATTAGGCTCCAGCTCCCAGCACCACGCAAAACCTCTGTGCTTCCCCCAGCACCGCCTCCGCTGCCGGGGATGGGGCCACGGGGGTGCCACATGAATAATGCACCGCTGCCTGGTGTTGTGTTGCAGGGCGGATGTTCGCCGTCGGCTGCAGCATGGGCCCGCTCATGCATTACTGGTACCTCTGGCTCGACGCTGCCTTCCCGGCGCGGGGCGTGAGGGGGCTCAGAACCATCCTCAAGAAAGTCTTCGTGGACCAGGTGGTGGCGTCGCCTGCCCTGGGCGCGTGGTACTTCCTGGGTAGGTGCCAGCACCCTCCTTGCGCCGGTGGCACTGAGCTCGCAGCACCGCGGTGTGCTGACGCTGTGTCCCGCAGGCATGGGCGCGCTGGAGGGGCAGGCTCCGGAGGAGAGCTGGGGGGAGCTGAAGGAGAAGTTCTGGGAGTTCTACAAGGTAAATCCACCCCCCCGAGCGCTCCCTCCTGCCCTTGAGGTTCATCTGCTCCATGGGGGCTCCTCTGCTCTGTGAGACCCCCCCCAACCTGCGGCGCTGTGTGCGGTGCTGGTGGGCTCAGCATAAGGACATGGAGCTGTTGGAGCGAGTCCAGAGGGGGCCGTGAGGATGAGCAGGGGCTGGAGGAGCTCTTGTATGGAACCAGGCTGAGAACACTGGGGCTGCTCAGCCCGGAGAAGAGAAGATGCGTGGAGACCTCATAGCAGCCTTCCAGTGTCTGAAGGGGGCCTATAGGGATGCTGGGGATGGGCTCTTCATCAGGGACTGCAGTGATAGGACAAGGGGTGATGGGTTCAAACTGAAACAGCGGAAGTTCAGGTTGGATCTGAGGCAGAAGCTCTTCCCTGTGAGGGTGCTGAGGCGCTGGCACAGGGTGCCCAGAGGAGCTGTGGCTGCCCCATCCCTGGCAGTGTCCAGGTTGGACACAGGGGCTTGGAGCACCCTGCTCTCGTGTGAGGTGTCCCTGCCTATGGCAGGGGTTGGGACTGGAGGAGCTTTAAGTTCCTTCAGCCAAGCCCGGCTGTGACTCTGGTTCCTTTTCTCCACAGGCTGACTGGTGCGTCTGGCCCGGGGCTCAGCTCATCAATTTCCTCTTCGTCCCCCCCAAGTACCGGGTGATTTACATCAACGTGATCACGCTGGGCTGGGACACGTACCTCTCCTACCTCAAACACAGGGTGAGCCCCAGCACCGCGGCTGCAGCCCCATCGCGGCCGAGCTGGGCTCACGCCACACGCAGCACCTCTCCTGTTTTCCAGCCCGGCACCCCCCCGAGCACGGAGCACACTTAACGCAGGGTCGGGATGTGAAGGAGCTGCTCTCAGTGGCAGCGTTTTCCGAGGCTTCTACCCATGGCGAGATCTCTTCTGGGCATCAGCGTGGCTCAGTCCACCCACCACAAGCGATGGCTGGAGACCATCACCACCACCTCAGCTCTTGCTGGTTGACTCATCTACCAGGCGCATCACTGGGTTGGGGTTGTGTTTGGAACCCATCAGTGCCCCAGGGTAGGCTGTAAAGCGATTTCTTTCTGTCTCTATCCCCAGAGCCCCTGGTGTGGGGCAGAGCTGCTGCAGCTCCGCTTTGCCCCCTCCTGACCGGTTGACTTGCCCTTCCCCAGGGCATGCCTGGCCCCTTGCTCCACTCCAGCACCTTCCCCTGCTCCTGTTGTGGCTGCTTGGCGAGGGGACGCTGCCCCTTGGTCCCGGGGCAGCTCCTCAGCCCTCTCCCTGCTGCCGCTCTGTCCTTAAAGCAGGAGTCACTCAGCTCCTCCTCGCACCCCCCTCTCCCCAGCACCACGCGTGGGCTCCTGCAGCCGCCCAGTGCCTATAAATACAGTGGTGTGAGTGCAGCCGCCTGCTCGCTGCCACGTCCGAATCCATGCGGAGGCAATCGGGTGCTTCTAAGGCAATGGCTGTGCAGGGTCTGGACCCTCACTGGGACCATCCCTCGTTTCCAGCATCAATGGGAACTGCCTAAATGTTGACTTTCCTAAAGCTTAACGGTGCCTTGGAGCTCTGTCTTCATCCCTCCTGTCCCCCCTGCACCAAGGGGCCACCCGGGCTGCCAGGAGCCATTTGGAGGATGCTCATGAAGAAACCAGATCAGGTTTTGGCTCCTCTGTGGCAGCGAGGTCGGCAGCGGGGCCGTGGGTACGGACGCGGGGGCCCCCCCTGGGCCCGCAGTGATCCCCAGAGGCCAGTGATCAGCAGTGATTTATTTCTTCACACCAGTTCTGGAATACAGTGATTTTTAGGAAATCTGTCCTTTTTTTTTTCTTCTTTTTTTGACACTTTTGACATTTGTACAGTACAGAGTTAACTCTTCCGTAAGTAAACGTCACCAAAAAATAGGAAAGGGGAAGGGGGGAGGGATTTGCACTCAGGGAAGGGGGGGGGGTGGACCTGGAAAATAAAAACACAAAGCTCCAAGGAAAATAAATAAGAGGGAAGCAGACCTCCAGGTCCAGGTTTGCTACAGGAACATCCACGTGGGCACAGTCTCCACAGAAGCACAGTACTACAGGAACACAGGAGCCGAACGCCCTGTAGCAAATCAGCAACACAATGGTCCCCATTGAGGCAAAGCCGGGGTTGTACCAAGGTCCCCATCCCCAAACCAGGGCTAACTTGCTGCAGGCTGCTCGGCTGAGCTCTCGGGGGTGCATTTGGGGGGGTTCTGGGGGTACCTTTAAATAAGGTTTCTCTTGAAAAGATATTCACAAGCAAGGTTACCACGGAGAGAAAGAAAACCTGGATGCACCAACACGGCCACAGCACAGCAGGTCACGCACAGCGTCACTTCTACACCTATTTACAGGGGGTTCTTCTTTATGTACAAGGAGGAAGACGGCAGGAGCATAAATTAGCATCTATTTATACAAATAAACAAGAGATAGGAAATATCCATCTGGGGGGGGGAGCCAGGCACAAAGAGAACCTCCCCCCCCACAAGGAGCTCTTTGGGCAGGCCGGGATGGGGACATAGGGAGGCACAGCTGGGATCTGAGGTTTGGGGGGGGTCCCACTGCAGCTCCCCGCAAGGGCAGGAGGTGCATCCCTGCTCCCAAGGGAGGGATGGGATGGGGGGTAAGCAGAGAAAATGGTATTCCTCAGGGAAAACGGGGGTTTGGAGCGATTAAAAGCAGAACGGGGGGGGGTTCTACCAGCCCAGGCTTAAAAATAAATTAAGGGGATGGAGGGGGCAGAGCCTAACTGAAGGGGGGGCTCCTAGAGGGGCTGCAGCCCTTTCGGAGGTATCAGCAGCAAAAGCCCCCATGGGACCCCCCCAAGAAGAGGGGCTCAGGGGGAGGAGAGGAGGAAGGAATGGGGTGCACTGACCAACATTGAGGGGTATGGGGGGGGGGCTGGTCCTAGCAGGCACAGTCCTGGTGCGGGGGGGCCTGCTGGTCCGTGAGCTGGGGGCCCTGCTTGGCGCCGGTGACCGCCGGGTCGGCCGTGTCCAGCGACTCCGACATCTTCTCGCAGATGATGTCCACCAGGCGCTCGAAGGTCTGCTTCACGTTGATGTTGTCCTTGGCGCTGGCCTCGAAGAACTCAAAGCCTGGAGGATGCAGGCGAAGGAGGGGGGGACACAGGCACAGATCAGGGCTGTGCCCGGCAGAACCTTCCACGGCTCCTCCTCCCATCATTAACTATTGAAGGGATGCGTGCGCCGCACACACGCTGGACCACCCGGCTCCATCCTGCCCCTGCAGCCACCCAGTTCCATCCCTCAGCAGGTTCAGGGTGCTGCCCCGCATGCCTGGACCACCCGGCTCCATCCTGCCCCTGCAGCCACCCAGTTCCATCCCTCGGCAGGTTCAGGGTGCTGCAATAGGAAGCACCATCACCCCCCGGTGCTCACGGCTTGGTGATGCCTTATTTCTTGCACTGAGGGACAAGTCACCGCCGCTCTCAAAGCAGAATGACAGGGAGGGAATTCAGCCCCGAATTCAATGCCATGGGGGGGGGCAGATGGGTCCCCCCCGGCTCACCCAAGTGCTCGGCGAGCTGGCGGCCCTTCTCCGAGGAGACGACGCGCTCGTCCTCCATGTCACATTTATTCCCCACCAGCAGGACCTGGGCGTTGTCCCAGGAATAGGTTTTGATCTGAGTGGACCTTTGGAGAAGGGAAAAGGGAATGGATGATGGGGAGGGGGGGGGGCAGAGAAGGGGGTGTCTGGGAAAGGTATTTGGGGGGATGACCCCAGAACCCTGTCTGGGCGCTCACCAGTCCTGGACAGCGTTGAAGGACTCCTCGTTGGTGATGTCGTACATCAGGATGAAGCCCATGGCACCGCGGTAGTAGGCGGTGGTGATGGTGCGGTACCGCTCCTGGCCGGCTGTGTCCTGGGGCGAGAAGAGCACATCAGCACCGTGCCACCCATCCGGGGACAGCAACACCACCATCACCCCCGCAGCGAAGCAAACAGCGGAGCAGCCCCACACCAACCGCGCAGCACCCAGCGCCGGGGTCTCACCCAGATCTGCAGCTTGATGCGCTTGTCGTTCCGGTAGATGGTCTTGACCTTGAAGTCGATGCCGACGGTGCTGACGAAGGCGGGTGTGAAGGAGTCGTCAGCGTACCGGAAGAGGAAGGAGGTTTTCCCCACGCTGCTGTTGCCGATGATGAGGATTTTGAACATGTAATCGAAGTTCTGGTCCGAGGATTCCTTCTGCCCATAGCGGGAGTCGGTAGCGGACGCCATCTGCAACGCAGGGAGAGAGGAGAGGCCGTAATGGGGATGGCGGTGGCGGCAAACGCACCCGATACCGGGCCGCGGTGCCACCGGTTTCCCACCGGGGCAGGCACGGTTTGATCCTATTTGGATTGGGATGGGCGAGCCGCCACCAACGCCGGTGATTGGCTCTAAGGGACTCTGCAGGGCCAGGATCCATCACCCCCAATGCAGCCACCCCAAGGAGGTGCCTGCATCAAAGATGGGGTGCACAGAACCCAGCCGAGGGGGGGACCCCAAACCTGACAAAGGGGGTGACCACGACCCTGGCAAAGGGGGGGGAACCACAACCCTGGGAAAAGGGAGTACGCACGACCCTGGCAAATGGGGGGGGGCATAACCCTGGCAAAGGGCGGTAGATACGACCCTGGCAAAGGGATGGCCATGATCCTGGCAAAGAGGAAGACCACGATCCCGGCAAAGGGGGGGTATCACGACCCCAGCAACGGGATTGCAGCTGCACTGAGGGCGCTGCAGCCTCTCCCGCATCTCCCCTGCAAAATGGCACCTGCAGCAGTGCCCGCACACGCCGTGCTCGGTGCTGCGGGCGCCGCGCCGGAAGGTGCGGGGGGGTGATGCTGGGATGCAAGGAATGGGTGGATGCGGGGATGAAGGGCCCCCCCACATGCATCTTTCCCCCCCACACACACCGCTGCAGTCATCTTCCCGCTGCTCCCTCCCCCTCAACCTGTACCCCCCCCGCCGTACCGGCAACCGCGGTACCCGGGGGTACCCGGTTGGGGGGGGGGGGGGACGACACAAGAAAGGGGGGGGGGAATGTCGCGCGCTCACCTCCACGCCGCCGCCTCCTCCTGCAGCAACTGCAGAGCCCGGGTGACGTCGCGCTAGGGGGCGTGGCGTATGTAAATGAGCACTCAACGTCATCGTTCTGTCCCCAAAGAGAAGCGCTGATTGGTCGGCAGCGCTCTGTGATGGACAGGAGCCGGGCGGGGTGGCGGGGGGGGTAAGAGGAGACGCCCCTCCCGGCGCGGTGGGTGGGCGACTCCGGGCTCCCCCTTGCAGCGCGCAGTGGTGCGGTCCGGCGGCGCCTCCGCTGGGCTGCGGGGCGAACCATCGGGTGCCGGAGGGGGGGTGCAGAGCGGACCCAGAGCCGTTCCGGAGAGCGCCAGCTATTCCCCGCTCCAGGGAAGGCGAGCTTCCACAGCCTCCGCTGTCGCGATATGATGCCCTATCGCGACGGCCCCCCCTTCAGGCCCAGAGAGGGGTACCTGGCCGTGAGGCGAGGCGAGGTACGCCATGTCCTGCCCGAGCCCTGAGGGGATTAGGGGGCGGCAGCATATGGCTGCTCCGGAGGGACGCGTCAAGGATGCCACAGCCTGTGCGAGGATGGAGCCGGACACCCTCGGGCTCTGCCTGGAGCCCACCGGGTGCAGGGACATGGCCCTGAGCCCCCGTAGCATCTCGGCACAACCGGGAGGCAGGGATGGATCCAGCCACACTGGACCTTCCCGGGGCATGGGCTCCACCGCCCTCCTCGGTGCCTGGATGATGCTGCCTCTCAGCCAAGCAAGGGGTGAAAAAGGCTTTTCAGTCAGCGCCCGCCCCGCTCCCTACCCCTGGGGCTGGATCTGGAGCTCTGGAGCTCTGGGAGCCTGGTTCCCATCAACCTGCCGGCGCCCAGCTCCGCTTCATCCGGAGACACAAGGGGGGGGATGCCTGCGAGACGGGGCTGGCACCGCTCCACCCGCCGGCTCCTGCTGCATCCAGCGCTGGGATCCAGCAGGGATGGGAAAGGAACACACAGGAGCCGGGGCCCCGATGGGGCATTGCCACGGGTGGGGACGTGTTTGCAGCTATAAATCACCGTTGGGAGCGATGCGGAAGAGCGAGGGGACGGGCTCAGCGCCGCGCCAAGCCGGCGGTTCAATATTTACCTTAACCGCTTGCGTTTGCCAAGGAGGAGCAAGCTTTTGTTCAAACATGGAGCAGGGGCCCCCCCTCACCCCTCCCCCGGTGCCTGGCAGGAAACGGGGCCACCAACCACGCTGGGCTTTGGCACTTCCAAGGCTCGCGTTTGGAAGGGAACAAACCAGGTTTAATCTCTGGAAAGTGAAGGAAGACCAAAAGGAACCTCAGGGGATGCCGCGGCCCCCGTGGAGACACAGAGGGGGGGGGGGGTCACAGCACCCGCTGGGGCCCCAAGTGCAAAGTCCAAAGGCAGCATTTCGAGTGCTGGTGGCAGAGCGGGATCGTGTCCTTCTGATGTGAGTGCCCCCGGGGGGGCTCATACGAAAACGTGAGCTACAAAAGGCTTGAAACAGTGAACACGGCCCTAAATAAATAACCCACGGGCTCGTGCCCCTGTGCGTGGAGCACCGGCAGCCTTCACCCCCCTCGCCGGCCCTCAGTGGGGCTGTGCTGGGCCAGGGACCACCTTGGGGGATGTCAAAACGCTTTTGGCCCCATGGAGGACCTCTTCCGTGGAGCCCTGTGGGGCTCCACATCCCCACGGCTGGGATGGGGCCGGAGCCGTGCTCCCAAGCCCTGTTTGAAGAGCACGGGGCCTTTTTCCAGCCCTCCCACAGGCTGGGTGGGAGCAGGGGACAGGCTCTGGGAGAGGGTGAGCAGCGTCCTTGTGCCCATCAGGACCCCCCACATGGGGACACACTTTGGGTCCCTCCCTGTCCCCTCGGTGCTGATGCTCTCACCGGGGCAGTGCCCAGTCCCGCATCCCTGCGGCAGCGAGGGGGACCCAGGGCCGGTGCCGCTACGTGCCCAGGGGCAGGAATGTGAGGTTGCCTTCCGTGTCCAAGCACAGCCCCTCGGGCCCCGGCTCCAAGCACCCGCTGCCACCACTGTCCTTTGGCATCGTCCCCTCCAGTGCCTGCCGGTTGTCCACATCCCTGGGGCAGGTGATGGGCAAGTCCTGGTCCCCAGGGCCCGGTGACAGGCACTTGACATCAGCCGACCCCGAGTCATCTGTGGCTGGTGTCTTGGAGCCACTGTTGTCCTCATCCAAGGGGCTCTCTGCGCCTTCTGGCTCCGTGTCCAGCTCACCCTCCTCTTCCTCCTCTTCCTCCAGCGTCAGCTCGAACTGGAACCTGTCGGTGGTGGCAGGGGATGCGCTGTGCCCGGCGGGCGGGGGGGACGGGCTGCGTGGGATCATGCTGTGGTACCATTCCCGGTTGTCCTCCAGCGTGTCCAGGAGCTCCTGGGCGTCGGGGTGCACCAGGTCTGCCCACGTCTCCCACAGCGGGTGGGCAATGAAGTCGATGAAGCCCACCTGAAAGAAGGCAAAGCTCAGCCCCCAGCCTGGCCCTATGGAACCCACCCCGGCCCCCCCATGCCGCTGCCCCTACCTGGGACTTCTCCACAGAGGCCGTGTGCTTGTCGCACATGGGGCTGATCTCCATCCCCTTCTCCCGCTCCTGGTCGCCTTGGCGGAAGAACTCCACCATGATGCGGTCGGTCCATTGGCGGTACAGCTCCAGCGGCTTGGTGGGGTTGCTGAGGTCGGCACAATGCACCATGTTCTGCAGGACCTGGGGAAGCGGAGGCATAAACCTGAGGACATTGGGGCTGTTCAGCCTGGAGAGGAGAAGCTGCGTGGGGACCTCAGAGCAGCTCCAGTGTCTGAAGGGGGGTACAAGGATGCTGGGGAGGGAATCTTCATCAGGGACTGGAGCGATAGCACAAGGGGTGATGGGTTCAAGCTGAAACAGGGGAAGTTCAGGTTGGAGATAAGGAAGCTCTTCCCTGTGAGGGTGCTGAGGCGCTGGCACAGGGTGCCCAGAGAAGCTGTGGCTGCCCCATCCCTGGCAGTGTCCAGGTTGGACACAGGGCTTTGGAGCAAGCTGCTCCAGTGTGAGGTGTCCCTGCCCATGGCACGGGTTGGAGCTGGAGGAGCTTTAAGGTCCCTTCCAACCCAAACCATTCCATGATTCTATGACACAGCCACAACATCGCTTCAGAGTCCTTTGTCCCCCAGGGCCACCCCCCTATGCCAGGAATCCCCTTGGCCACGGCCAACTGGTGTTTGGAGATGGAGTGGCACCAAAGAGGACATCCCGGCAGCCCTGTCCAGAGCCAGCACCAGTGCCTGCAATGCCAGGAGGGTTTCCCTGCATCCCTGCGCTCACCTGGATCCGGTCGGAGTAGTTGTCCAGCAGCAGCACCCCCAGGCTCGTCACCTTCTTGGTCTCCACCATTGTTTTCAAATCCGCCAGCAGATTCATGTGCTTGGACATGTCCGTGGCCAGCACCTGGATGGGACGAGTTGGGAATGGGGCTCAGCCTGACCCCACCACAAAGCCCCCCAGCCCGGGGGGGTCTGGGCTCCCCGTACCATGTCGATGACCATTTTGCGCAGCGACTGCCTCTGCTTCTTGCTCAGGTTCTGGAAGATGTCGCAGTTCTCCTCCTGGAGAAGCTTGAAGCCCACGGCCAGGTGATGGTTCTCCAGCACCGAGGCATCGTTGTACATCAGCGCCAGCTCCGAGTCTGCAGGATGGCACCGGTCACCCCGGGGCGGCTGCTGGAAGCCAGGGTCCCCCGTTTCCCCCCCCACCATCTCCATCCCTGCACCCCAGCTCACTGGTGTTGATGAGGAACTGGTTGGAGACACCAGGGTGGTCAACGTCATGGATGGCGCTGGCAAAGATGGCAGCCATGATCTCCAGGTCCGTAAAGACAGCCTAGGGATAGGGGGAAAAGGTGTTGCAGATGTGTTCTGGCCCTGCCACACACAGGAGGTGGCCTTGGGTGACCAGGGCTCACCTCGAGAGCAGGCGTGGAGAGGAGGACATGGGTGGACTGAGCTACATCAGCGGCGTGGATGTTGTTGTGGTAGGCCATGTCAGCGTGGTAGTGGTCCTCCAGCGTCAGCATGTAGGTGATGAAGGTGTCAACGGGGATGCGGAAGGTCTTCATCAGGTCACGCTCCTGCGGGGAGGCAGGGGGTGGCTCATCCCCATCCGGGCATGGGGACAGGGCCATCCCACCGGGATACTCACCTGGAAGATGCTGTACATGATGACCGTCAGCGGGCGGTTGCCTGAGTACTCGGCGACTTTAAACACGTTGAGCCCCCACTTGTTGGTGTCCTCCAGCTCCTGGGGACCAGAGGGACAGGGGTCCATGTGGGGCCAGCACCGGGGACCCCACGGCCGGCCGGGTCACCCACCTTGGCCAGCAGCCCCTCCTGGTCCGTGCGCACCCCGAAGCGGGGGATGCCGGCAGCGGCCAGGCTGGAGCCGTGCGTGAGCTTCCTGACACCGCTGATCTGGGACATGGGGCGCTTCCGCCGCTCCTTCTCCTTGTCCTTGGCCAGCGCCGAGGGGATCTCCACCTCATGCTGCTTGTCTGGGCCGGCACAGGGGACCGTGAGCAAGGGGGGAGCCCGGTGCCAGGTCCCTTCTGCAGGCAGAGGTGGCACCCGGGGGGGGCCTCACCCAGGAAGGTGCTGGAGATGTACTCGGAGACCTGGTTCCCGGAGCGGCTGGTCTCCGAGAGGTGCGTCAGCTCCCGGCTCAGCATCCTCTTGAACTGCGGGCAGCGGGCAGGGCTCAGCGGGCAGGAGGGGCCCTGCCCCCCCCCCGGGGGCTCTGTGGCACAGGGGACACTCACCTTGTTGGAGGCCATCTCGCCGACCGAGTGCCGCGTCTGCAGCGTCTCCAGCTGGTCCAGGCACCAATCCAGCTCCTCCAGGGTCTCCCGGGAGAGCTTCTGCTGGGCATCTTCTGCTGGGGACACCCATCAGCTTGGCACGGGACGTGCCCATGGCACGGGGACCCGCAAGGGACACACGCAGGGTCCTGGCCTCAGCATGTCCCTTGCCAAGCCGGTGGATGGGAGCACAGGGGGGATGCAGGAAACCTGCCAGGACCAGGGGCTGGGGTCAAGCATGCCTGGGATGGGGCTCAGCCCCATCACACTGTCCCCGTGCCCCACTGGCCCCATGGGGTGACAGCCAAGCCCCGGGCTCTGGCGGGGCCCTGCTCTCCCTGGGTTTTATTAATGGAAGGTTTGATGTCAACCGGAGCCTTCCCACCACGGGAGGAGCTGCCAAAACCCAGACATGGATCCCAAAGGACACAGCCACGGATGGGGGGGGCCTTGCTGCACCCCCAAGGGATACAGAGCCAGACAGGTCCACAGGAGCAGGACCCCCCTCCCCGCTGGCACTCACCGGTGAGGCTGGCCTTGCTCCCGGAGGGCAGGCTGCTGCTCGATCCTTGCCTGTGGGACATGGGGGGGCTCAGCAGATGGGACCCCCATGGCGGTCCCCCCCTTGCCATGGGTCACAGTCCCCCCGCCCAGGCAAGACCCTCACCATCCCTATCCTGTGGCCAACTCACTTGATGCCAGCGCGGTCCTGGAGATGGGTCAGGTTGCTCCGGACCGTGCGGAGACTGGCCAGGACCTGGGGGGGGCAAGAGGGAGCTGGGGCCGGGCAGACCCCCCCCGAGACCCCAACCCCATCCCCTCCTCAGCAGAGCACAGGGACAGCACCTACCTGTGCGAAGGGGGTGACAATCATGTCTTCTCCATGCCTGCGGGAGCAAAGGGAGCGTGAGCCACAGGGAGGGCACCGGGGGTCCCGGGGACCGGGGGGGGGACACTCACAGGTCGCTGGCGGTGGAGGAGTTGCGGGACATGGCTTTTGGGGACAGGTCATAGTCGCTGTCGGAGCGGTACAGGAAGGACTCGCGGCGCTGGCCATGGGAGAAGGTGCCTTGGAGAACCAGCCCCGCACCAGGGCTGGCCTGGGGGTCCAGCGCGGCCCGGCCGGGGGGGCCATTCTCCAGGTCAAAGCTGCAAGGGGAGAGGGGACGGGGCTGGTGTGGGACGCATGGCCCATGGGCACAGCTCGGCAGATGCCACCGGGTCTCCGTGCCACCATCCTGCTCATGGTGGCTCCTGCGGTGACACCAGCCACTGTCCCCTGGCCCTGCCGGCTCCTTCACCCCAGTGCTGAGAATGGGCACAGCTCAGCACATGTGGAGCCCCTCATCCCCAGTGCGGCGCTAGCAAAGGGGGTTTGTCCCATGTCACCCAGGTCGTGATGCCCCCGGCTCAGAGACCCTGGGAAGAGCCAGCTCCTGCCTGCTCCCAGCACCATGGTTCCTGATTATCCCAAGTCCTCGAAAGCCCCACAGCCTCCATCCACCCTGGCTTAGGGCACCGTGTCCCACGGGGAAGACAGAGCCCAAGCCACGGCACGGAGCCAGAGGATGTCAGACGACAGAAACCACAGGGGAAGCCAAGCCCTGGCCCTTGGGGACACCCCAACCAGAGCCACCCCGCAGCCACGCGGGTCTGGAGGGGTACAAGGGACATGGGGACAGCCACGGTGGCCCTCTCACGGTGGCTGTGGCTGCTTCACCTCCCTCCTCCCGCTCCACCAGCGCTGGGGTCATGGGAAAGGCTGCATGAGGGACGCAGCCAGGGCCATGTCCCCCCCCCCGCCGCTGCCATGGGGACAGGCACAAATCACCCCAGAGCACTGCGTGAGCTGGGGAAGCTCACGGGGCCACCCCGTCCCCTCCGCACCGCTGGGTGCTCAGCACCTACCCGATGCAGGAGTGCCTGCGGGACGGGCACCGGCTGCCCGGCTGCATCTCCCCGGTGCCCGCGGCGCGGCCGTCCCCGGCAGTGGCAGCGCCGGGCAGGCACCGGCTGTGCCACCCCCGCAGCCCCTTGTTTTCCTGCCTCAGCCTCGCGTCCCCGATGGTACCGGGGACACAAAGCCGCATTGTGGCTCCTACGGGTGATGTCTGTGTCTGTTGCCAGCCCAGTGACAGCCCCAAGCCCCCGGGGTGGGCAGGGGGGGACACGAGCCCCCGCACCGGGGCTGATGCCGAGTGGAACCCCCTTGTTCCAGTGACAGGATGAATACCGGCCGTGCGGTGCCTGGGCCGGGGGGGGCCGGGGGCTGCTATAAATAGATGCTGTTGCCGCTGAGGAGGGATCTGCTGATCCCCACAGCACCCGCTCAAGTGGGGCTGGCACGCACCAGCACCCCAGGGTGCGGGCAGGGGGGCACCCCAAAACCGACCCAATGTAGCTCCATGGTGGGGAGGGCAGCGAGGTGCCCGCTTGTGCCGTGGTGGCTGCTTTGGTGCTTTGCTGTGCAGGAAAAAGCCCCTTTTCTCTCCCCACTACGACCCCCCCCCCCCATGGAGCAGACGCCTGTCACCCCTGAGTGGCCATCACTGCAATGAGTGTGCCCGTGCTCAGCCACTCTCAGCCAACGGCGCCCCCCCTGCCCGGCTCAGCCCCAAGGACCCCCCCTCTGTCCCTGCTTGTCCCCACGTCCCTGTGGGTCCACAACCTTGGGGACTTGCCACAGCATTCGGGGGGGTCCAACACTGACCCCATCCCGGCAAGTACAGACCTGGTGGCTCCTCCCGCCCTTTGCCGGGACCCGCCAGCATCCCCCCCCTTACCAGAGGGGATGCGCCACGGTGAAGCGCCGCTGCAGGCGGATGCTCTGGTTCATCAGGAGCTTCCTGAAGAGCACGGGGGAGTTGCGGGGGGAACTGCGGGGGGGGGAAGCCGCGGGCGAAGCCCCCGGTGAGCGGGGCGGGGCGGGCAGCATGGCCCGGCACGGGGACCCCCGCTGCGGCGCCGAGGCCGCGCTGCCGCCGGCGCGGAGCAGGAAGCGCGCGGCCGCCCCAGCCCCGGCCCCGGGAAAGTTTCCATCCCCCCCCCCCCCCCCCCCCCCCCCCCCGCGCCTGGGAAATCAAACAAGTGCCTGGCTCCGGAGCGCGCAGCGCGATCCCCCTCCGCCTGCGCCGCCGGTGCGCGCCGGCAGCCCGGGCACGTGGCCCCTCGCTGGCCCCGGGCCACCGTCGTGTCCCGAAAGGCCCGGGGTGCTGAGCCCGCACACGGGGGACAACGGCGCCCTGAGCCCCAGGTGGCGCAGGGACACAACGGTGCCAGCCAGGGACGTGGCTGAGCATGGAGCATCCCGGACACGCGGTGCGGCTGTGCCACTGTGGGAGCTGGGAGCGCCTCGATGCCTGCTGAGCCCCCTGCTGCGGCTGAGCCTGACGGGGACAGGGAGCAGCAGGATGAGGCCGGCCCGGCTGGATGGATACCGGCTGTTCCCAACGGACACAAAAATATCCAGCAGCTGGCAGGGACTCAGGAGGGACGGCAATGGCCCCCCCCTTCCTCCCCCGGTAACAGCACGGCAGGGACCCCAAAACCCACGGGATAGGGGTGGAGGCGTCCCCAGAGATTATGGGGACATCAGGGCAGAACGACATGAGGGGACAGGGGGCCGGGGGCAGAGCTGCCCTTCCCAGCCTCTAGGACAGCGGGACAACCAGTGCCCGTCCCCAGGACAGTCAGTCCCTGACCCCTCCGGGCTCGGCTGTCCCCATCGCACACGTGTCTGCGGCGAGTGACACCGGAGCCAGGTCTCCCGGCTGTGCCAGCCCCGTGCTGTCCCCACAAGCAGGGCTGGGACGGGCACGGAGGAGGGGAATGGCCCAAAAATAACCCTGCAGCCGCGCAGCGGGGCCGGAGCCACAGTGGGAGGGGAGGGACCGAGGTCACCCCCGGGCAGGCTGGCGGCCGGCTGGGACACGGGGTGGGAACAGGGACGGGGGGAACGGAGAGAAGGGCTGAGGACAGAGATGGGGACAGGGATGGGTAATGGGGGCAGCCGGGATGGGGATGGAGGGGACTGGAACAGAGACAGGGATGGAAAGAACAAGGACAGGGGCTGAGGGCAGGGATGGGTGATGGGGTAAAGGGGATGGGGCAGGTGGAGATGGAGGAGATGGGAATGGGGACAGCGATGAGGACGGGGATGGAGGCGACCGGAACAGAGTGGGGCTGGAGCAGCAGGGACAGCGATGGCAGGGTCTGTCCCACGCCGGCCGCTGGCACCGGGCTCTCTGCCGGTGCCGGTGCTCCGGTGCCGCTGTCCGCCCGCCGGTGCTGAAACCGGGAGCGGCACCGACGGCAGCACCCTGCCCGGTAACCGCATCCCGGTGCCACCGGGCCGAGCAAACACCTTCCCCCCCCTTTCCGCCCTTACCGGGGGGGTTCGGCCTCGTCGCCGCTGCTGGGGCCGCTCTCCTCGATGGTGAAAACCACCCGGGAGCCCTCGGGCTGGGGGCCGCGGGCCGCCTCCGCCAACCGGCAGCCCAACGGCGGCAGCAACGGGCTCCCGGAGAACCGCCGGCGGACGGCGCCCAGCGCCGCTCCCGCTCCCGACGGGGCGGCATCGGCGGCGTCGCGGGAGCGCTGTGGAGAAGCAGGGCAGCGGTGAGCGGCGCGGGCCCCGGTACCGGGGAGCTGCTCCCGGAGCGCTCCCCGGTGTCCGCGTGTTCCCCCCTCCGCAGAACGGGGTCGCTGCCCCGGGGCTTCCCTCCACGCCGCTGTTACCGGGCGCCGGTAGCACGCGGGTGCCCCCTGCCGGGCACGGTGCCGCGCTGCACCCCGAAGGGTACCGGGGCAAGGTGGGGAGGGGAAGGGGCACGGCCGGTGCACCGGGAGCGATGCCCGCAGTGCACGGAGCCGCCGAGACATCCCCCCCCCCGCCACCGCCGCCAGTGGAGGGGACACCCCCCCGAGGACCCCGCCTGAAACCCCCGGGAGCCGGCGCGCAGTTACGGAGGTGAATAATAATTAACCGCCCATTAAGGGGATAATTAACTCCCGCTGAGCGCCGCCGTCCCGGTTATTGCTGCCCGGGGGCCCGGCGCTGGGACGCTCGTACCGGGGACACCCCCTTCTCCCCGGTCCCGGTTTCGGTCCCGGTCTCACCTCCACGCCGAGGAAGGGCAGCGCCGTCCGGCTCCGTCGCATCGCCGTCCCTGCGGGGGGGGAGAGCTCAGGGGGCCGCAGCCGGTGGGGGGGGGGGGCGGCGGGACCCGCAACACGCGGGTTCCTCCCGCCCGTGATTTATGGGCACCGGGGCTCGGCCGCTGCCGGAGCTCAGGCCCTGCTTAAGGTTTCAGGTGCCCCAAGGGCCGAAAGGGGCCGTGGGGCCGAAGCCAGGGGGTGGCCTCCGTTGTGCAGCACCCACCGAAGCCATGGACCCGCTGGTGCCTCGTTAACAATCAGCCACGGGCACCCGTTACCCGCTGTCCGTGGGGAACCGGGGCGCACCGGGGGTGACTTATGGACCCCCCCCAGTACTGAGTCCCCCCAAGCCCTGACAAGCACCGGGAGCACCCTCAGCCCAAGCCCGGGGATGCCAGGTCCCGGTGTGAGGGACCCCCCGCACCCACCCTCACCCGCAGCCCCTTACCGGCGCCCGGTCCTCGCCGCGGCCCCGGCCGAGTGCAGCGGAGCAGAAGGAAGGCGATGTGCGTGCCTGGCCGCGCGCTCCCTCCCATCCCACCCCACCGCGCCGGGGGGGCTGCGTGGCCCCCAGCACCCAGCGCAGCGCCGCTCCCAGCACCCACCCCGTGGCCTCCATCCGGGGGGGGACACCCCAAAAGCGGTCGAGGCCCCCCCCCCGGGACCGGGATTTGTCCCTGGGGAGGGAGCAGAGCAGACGGGAAACCAGAGCCAAGGCAGCAGCTTCTTTATTCAGCAGCGGGGGGGACACCTGGGTTGCTCTAGGAAAGAGACAAAGAGTGGGGTGAGTGCCCGTAGCACGGCCCCACTGCCCCCCCCGGGTCCCCCCCACCGCCCCCCGGTCCCTCCCGCACCATGGGCACCTCATCCAAGTGTTGGAAGCGGGGGTTCCTGCGCCGGGACAGCCACACCAGCAGCACCGCTGCTCCCCCCACCAGCAGGCAGATGAAGAGGCAAATGATGGCGACCACGGCAGGGCTGGGTTTGGTGGGGGGCTGCGCTGTGGGGTCAAAATGGGCACCGTGTTATCCCCCATAGCACTGCCAAGCCTTGTGCCCAAGCGCCATAGGGGCTCTTGTGGCGAGAGGAGCTCAGAACTGGCTCCAGCTCCCATGACCACCACCACTGTCCCATCCCTCGCAGACCCAGCACCCTGCTCCCATGTCACCTCCAGGGTCAGGGATAGGGTCCAAGGAGGATGGGGCAGCCCAGGGGGGCTCTGGGCTCCCCCAGGGACCAGCACCCCTGAGCCCCTCTGCCCCATCCTGCGAGCAGGGAGTTTAGGGAGTCCCAGGGCTGCTGCTGTGCCCATGGGCACAGCCCCGGGGGCTCGCTGCCTGCACGGTGCCCCCCTGGCCTGGCTCTCACCACAGCTGCCAACCACAGCGCTGGTGCCGATGGCTGGTGCCATTCTGGTGCTGGTGGCCACGGTGCTGCTGGGACCGGGGCTCACTGTGGGTGAGCTGGGAGCAGGAGGGGGCTTGGAGGACCCGGGTGAGGAGGGGGCTGATGCTGCTGTGGAGCTGGGGGGGTGTCCTGTGGCCTCAGAGCTGGGCACAGCCGGCTGGGATGGAGATGTTGCTTCCACGGAGCCCGGTGTCCTGGATGGAGATGGTGCCGTGGTCGTGTCGGATGGGCTCGTCAGAGGTCCTGGTGATCCTGTTATCCCAGAGGGAGACGATGCTGTGTCCGTGTCCGACGAAGATGTAGGTGCTGCTGGAACCGATGTCGCAGCAGTGTCAGAGAAAGATGCCTTAAGCACTGTAGAGGCCGGCGTGCTGGATGGGGACACTGTGGTGCTTGGGTTGGGAGGAGGCGTTGTAGATGCTGCTGCTTTGCTGGTTGGAGATGCATGGGCTGTCCCCGCGTCAGAGCCAGATGAAGACACATCGGGTGTCCCCAGGCTGGTGGCTGTGGCTGAACTGGATGGGGACGGTGATATTTCTGTCCCTGAGCCAGCATCGTGGCCGTGTGCTGTATCTAGAGCATGGAGGAGGGACCTGGTCAGCAAAGACACACAGAGGACCAGAAAACCGGGATTTGGATGGTAGCAGATCCCAGAAACCCCGGGTCGGGAAGAGCCTTGTCCCAAGCCATCCTGGGGACAAACACATGGCAGTGGGAGGTATGTGCCACAGCACAGGGACATGTGCCACAGCACAGGGACATGTGCCACAGCGCAGGGACATGTGCCACAGCGCAGGGACATGTGCCACAGCGCAGGGACATGTGCCAGCCGGGCGGCTGTGGCACACACCGGACACCCTGGGAACCGCGGCCGCGTGGGGCATGGCAGCGTTTCCTGGGCACTGCCTTTATCTGCCTTACCCTGTTTGCACAAGGGGAGGAGCGGGGCCAGCCTGGCCCCACGGCAGAGCAGCACCCAGCACCCAGCCTGCACGGGGCTGTGGGCCCCCGCAGCCACCAGACCCACCAGGACGGACCATTCCCACCCATTCCCATGTGCTGGAATGGCAGCAAACCCAGCGCCGAGCGCTCAGTGTTGGGGGCCAGCTTCTGTGCTGGGATAAGTGCAAAGAGGCATCTCAGGGTGCGGGGGGGGGGGGGGGTCTGGGGGTCCAGGCTGGAAACAGGGGGCGCAGAGACACCCCACAGCAGCACAGGCACTGGGGCCCTTTGTCCCCAGGGTGGTACCGGAGCACCCACACCCCATGAGCCGGTTTGGCAGCACCGGAGCCACATCCTGCCCCGGGTGCTGCCGGCCGCAGGTGAACAGTCCCCAAAAGGGCTCCTGGGACCCCCGGAGTGTGGGTTCAGCCCCCCCCCCCCGGTGCCATGGGGCTCAGGACCCCCCAGGCAGGGCTGGATGCGGCCCCATTGAGCAGGGCAGGACCCCCACTAACCCCATTCTTGTCCCTCCCCAGTGCCCCGGTGCTGCAGGGCTGGGCGGGGCGGGGGGAAGGCCACGGAGCCCCCCCTGCCCGGTGCCACCGGCGCACACAGCCCCCACCGGTACCCCCATCCCCGGTACCTGCGGCGAGCAGGGCAGCGGCGCAGCAGAGCAGCAGGCGCAGCGCGCACCGGGACATGCCGCCTCCCCGGGCACCGGCACCGCACCGCGCCGCCGCCTTTATCCGCCCCGGGGAAGGCGGGGGCCGCTCCGCCCGAGGCGCCTCCTGCTGCCACCGCAGCGCAGGGACCCCCCCCGGACCGGACCGGGAGCGCATCCCGAGCACCGGGAGCCAGCGCTGCCTGCAGAGCCCCGGGGAGGGAGAAGGTCCGGGACCCCGGGGGGATATGGGAAATGTGGGGACAAAGGGACCCGGGCACATGAGGACAAAGGGATGCGGGGACACGGGGACCTGGGGACAAAGGGTTCTGGGCACATGGAGTGCAGGAACAGGGGCATGTTGGGACACGGAGACTTGGGCACGCAGGGATCTGAGGACACAGGGATGTGGTGACCCGGGGATGTGGGAACGCGGCCATGTGGGGACACCAGACCCGGTGCCGGAGGCGGCCGTGGGGCCGCACCGTCCCTCCCCGCACCGAGCAGCACATCCGGGGCGCAGCGCAGCCATGTTCCGCGTGGCGGGGAAGGAGCTTCCTCCGGGAGGCCAAACCCGGCCACCACCACCCGGAGCAGGGCCCCGGTGCCCCATGGACCGCGGCGATCCCGGTGTGGGCACGGCACAGCTGGGACATGCCAGGGCCAATGTCCCCACTCGCTCCATCCCTGGGGGCTGCTCCACGGGATGGAGCCGGGATCAGGCCCCGCAGGTGGGGGACGAGGAGGAGGAGCGATGGAGGTGCCAGGAAGCGAAGGCAGTTGCCAAAGCCCAGGGAGGAGCTGCGGAGGCTCAACCTCAGCGGGGCCCAGGCGGGTGCTGTGGGGTGACCCCGGGGTGCCAGGGCAGGGGGGTTGGACCCCCCCCCCCATGGAGGCACCATCAACCCCAAGGGGTCCCCTCAGCTGGGACAGAGCCACAGGCAGGAGCAGCAGCCGGGCTCCCCTCACCTCCCCTTCCACAGGGACCCCCCCAGAACACCCCCAAATGAGCTCAAATAACCCCAGACCCCCTCAAGGGACCCCCCTCTCACCCCAAGGGAGTCCCAGACCCCCCCCCCAGCCCAAGGATTCCCCCAACACCCAAACCCTCCCCAGTAACCTGATGAGACCCCTTCCTCCCACCCCCCCGGCCCCAAACACCCCCTTACCCCCCCAAAGGACTCTCAGAACCTCCCTTCCCAGCCCCGGGGCAGCCCCACTCCCCCCACAGGCGCCCCCACTCCTTCCCCAGCACCCCGAAACCTCCCCACCCCCCCGTCCCCATTCTCTTCTTCCCCCCCCCCCCGCCCCAAGATGGCAGCCGGCCGCACCGCTTCCTGCCCGCGCCGCCCCATCCGATCCCCCCCGCCGCAGCAGAGAGCCAGGAGCCGGGCTCCGTGTCCTGGGGTTTTACTGGGGCCTCACTGGAATGTGTCGGGCGCGGGGGGTGCCGGGCTCCCCCTCAGTCCGTTCGCGGGGCGGGCAGGGCGGCCCCCGCACCCCCCCGGCACCCCCGGGAACGCTGTGTCCATCCCCCCATCACCCCATCGAGTCCCGCGGGGCCCCTCAGTCCACGCCCGGGCCCCTTCAGTCCGTGCCCGGGGAGCAAAGGGGGGTGCAGGGGGCGTCCCCCCGGTCCGTCGAGGGTCAGTACGCGGGGACCTGGTGCTGGTGCTGCGGCAGGAGCTGGCAGCCGCTGTTGACGTGGCTGAGGACCTTCTGCTTGAGCTGGGCGACCTGCTCCCGGAGCAGGCTGGCGGTGGAGGCCAGCTCCGTGTTCTGGCTCTTGAGGCTCTTCACCTTCTCCTCCAGGCGGGAGATCCGCTCCAGCTTCCTCTTGCGGCACTTGGAAGCGGCGATGCGATTCCTCAGCCGCTTCCGTTCCGCCTTGATCCGCTCCTGCGTGTCCATGTCGATGGGGGAGAGCGGAGGGCTCTCCCCGAAGCTCGGCACCTCCGGGACGATCTGAGGCTCGTCCTTTAACGGCGGAGGAGGCGGCGGCGGCGGCAGCCGCGGAGGAGGCGCCGCGAAGGGGCCGGGGTCGGCGGCGTAGCTCACGGCCGGGTAACTGCTGAGGTTGGCGTACACCGGCGGCTCCGGGGCCAGCCCGGCGGAGGGCAGCTCGCCCCCGCCGCTGCCGCCCGCCCCGCCGGTTCCTCCTCCTGCCGCCGCCGTCCCGCCGCTCCCCGCCGCGCCGCCGCCCAACTGGTTCTGCTTGTGCAAGTCCTCCAGCGCCTTCACGAAGCCCTCGGCGAACTCCTGCTCCTCGGAAGCGGCCGCTTTGGGGTAGAGGAACTGGCCGGTGGTCGGCGTGGTGGTGACCAGCCCGTTGGACTGGATGATGAGCCGCTCCAGCTCGGGGGACGCCAGCTTCAGCAGCCCCAGCTCGGCCGAGCCCAGCAGCCCCGCCGCCTCGCCGCTGGACGCACCCGGTGCTTTCAAAGCCGCCGCGACTTGTTCCGGTAAAGCCATCCCGAGAGCGTCCTTCTTCATCATGCTGCCGCCGGGGAAAGGCAGGAGGAGCCCGGTGCTACCGGAGGACGGGGCGAAGCCGGTGCCGAGCCCGCTCAACACATCATCATGGTAGAAGGGTGTTTCCATCCTCCTCCCCCGCCCGGCTGCGGGGGAACGGGGCCGGGACGGGGGGGAAGGACCACGGAGGGAAAGGGGAGGGGGAAGGGGACCGGAGGTACCGGGAGCACCAGCTGGGCGCCGCTCCCGCGCGCACACACGCGTCTGCCGCCGCCGCGCCGCCTCCCGCCACCTTTTATTGGCGGCGCCGCGGCGGTGACGTCACCGCGCCGAGCCCCCATTGGCTGCAGATGACGTCCTCGCCCCGCCTACTTTTTTCTCCCCCCTTCACACACGGAGAGGGCGGGACCCGGGGGAGCAGGGGGGGAGGGTCGGGGCCACTCCCACTCCTGCCCCTCCCCCCCCCCCGCCGTTACCGGGCAACCGGAGGGAAAACGGGACAACAGCGCGAGGGCCCCTGGGCTGACGTCAAGGCGGGGGAGGGGGCGGTCACGTGGCCTCGCGAAGGCGCGCGCGCCCCGCCGGGGATGATGGGCGCAAAAGGGAGGGGAGGGGCGGGACGGGGAGGAGCGGGACCGGGACCGGGCACCGACACCGGGCAATGGGCACCGGTTAAAGGCACCGGAGGTCAATAACCCAAACACATCGGGAGTGGCCCGGCCATGAGCTGTGCGTGCCCGGCCGCACCGGCGCTGCCGCCGCTGTATCCCGGTGCCGCCGCACGGTTCACCACGGTGGGGGGGAGCTCCCGCCGCGGCGGTTCCCTGATGCCGCGGCTCAAGGGACCCCTGCGCCCCCCGCGGTACCGGCGGTGGGGAAGGGGTTAAGCGGCGGTGCCGCCGCACGTCACGGCCGTCCAGGCCCGCGGGCGGCTGAGGGGGCGGATCGGCGTCAGCGGCTGACGTCAGGGCCGATGGCCGCCGATAACCCCCCCGGCACCGGCAGGATGCGGCCCCCGCCGGGGGGTCGCGGGGGGACCGGTGCCGAGGGGAAGGTGATGGTGGCGCCCGTGCGGGGCGGGCTCAGTGCCCCCGTGGTGCGGATGAGGGCAGTGAGGAGCCCGCGCCATGGGGTGCGGGTCCGGCACAGCATCGTGCATGGGGCACGGCGCGGCTCAGGCCACAGGGGACACTGGTGACAACCAGGACAAGGCTGGGACCCACCCGCAGCCGATGGAGCCCCAGCCAGCGCCTTGATTAAAGCCCAAATCAGCGCCTTTCCCCGGGGCTGTCCCAGACGCGGCCCCCGCTGCCGGTGTCCCGGGGGGTTGGGCCCGGGCTCCCTGTCCCTGTTTCCGCTGCAAGCCCATCATTAGGGAGCGGCGCGGCCGGACCGGCAGGTTCTGGAGTCCCGTCCTGGCAGAGCGATGGATGGGGACCGGGGGAGCAGCTCCTCCTGCCCCAGGGCATCCATCCCCATCCGGTGGGGATGCACCCGTGGACGAGGCTGCCTTGCACCCCATATGTGTCCGTGGATGTGCTCCTGGTGGGTGTCCGTGTTCGTGCTCCTGCCTGCACCCCCATCGCAATGTGGCTGCAGCGGGATGAAATGAGAACCAGCTTCAGCTGAAGGTGCTTTAATCAGTTGCAGGAGGAACGAACTGGCCCCAGGGCCTCCCTGGAAGAGCGGTTGGCCGGTGGCCAGGGATGCGAGCCATGAGCCGTGATCCATGAGCCACAGTCCATGATCCACGATCCATGCTCCAGCTGGGCCCAGCTGCCAGCACCCACCAGCAAAGCCCCACAGCACCCTGTCCTCATCCTGCCGCATCCCCCCCACATTGCCACTGGTGCTCATCCCACGCGTCCCTTGTCCCCAAACCGGAGTCACCACCAGTGGCAGCTCGATGCCCGCAGCGAGGCGGCAGCTTCATTTTCTTAATGAGCATTTAATGAGGGCCATGATTCAGCCCCTTCTGCCCCCCGGGAGGGCACAGGCGTGGGGAGCAGGAGCGGGGCGGTCGCTGCCCATGGGGCTGGTGGCAGTGCCACTGTCACCTCGGCTCGGGGACGGAGCTGCTATTCCCGGCGGTGCCCGCCGAGCACCCCCTGAGTCACGCTGCGCTTCCCACCTGCCAGCCGGGATATATTTACCCTGGAACAGGCAGTGAGGGTTTGGGATGAGCCCGTGTCACCGCTGCCACCACCGGACCTCAGTCACGCACACCAGGGCCATGGTCACCAGAGCATCCTTGCGGCAGGACCCCGCGCAGCTCCTGCTCTTCCCATGGGACCATTCCCAGCTCCTTGATGCTGGTGGTGCCTAAGCCTGCTTCAACCAAACAAGGTGTTACTGCACTGCTGGACACCCACAGCCCCAACACGACATGGCCATGGGTGCACCCACATTCCCCTGCTCCCAGATAAAGGGAACAAGGGAGAGCGTTCACTGTCCCGGGATGTGGTCCTTGGGCTCGGGGGCACACAGGGGAAGCTGCCTCTTAGTCACTGTGCAAGGAGAGGAACAGAGCAGGGAATAGCAGAAGACAGCGGCCACCAGCGCCTGCCCCCAAAGCCAACCCCATGCTGGTCCCAAGAGGCTGCGATGGCCCCGGGGGCCTCCGTCAGTGAACCCAGGCATGAAAAACATCATCGTTATAAAAAACCCTATAAAGAAAGGAGGAAAACACGACGGGGAGGGGGAGGAGGAGGAGGCTTTGACGTGTATTTTTAGTCGCTTAGCGCAGCCCTCAAGTATTTGGGCAGCCACTCCCTCCGCGTCGCAGGCGGCTGCTGGGGAACTATTCCTGTGCTGAGGCACCGGAGCCATGAGTCACGGAGCCACCGGCACGGCCACGGTGGCACCGGCAGCGGGGACAGGGCCATGCTGGGCCCGGTGGGTCCTACCCAGCTGGGTCCTGCCAGGCTGAACACTCCCCCCACCCCAGCCCTTCCTCCTTCTCCTCCTCCTCCTCCTCCCTGGTTGTGGCTCTCATCTCGCTCCTCCCTGGTTTGTTCTTGGGTTGCTGTGGTTTTCCAGCAAACAGCAGCCCCAAACCCTCTGTTTTGGGGCAGAAAGCCCTAAAAGCACAGAGAATGGGGGCACCGCTGCCCATGCTCAATGCTGTCCACCCATCCTGCTGCTGCACAGGGAGGATTGTCCTGCTGGCCTTCCAGGGGTGGAAAAAGGAAGGGGGAGGCTTTAGGAAAGGCTGCAGGAGCCTGGGCTTGTCATTAAACAACAGCAGAACCTCAGCAGCTCCAAGGCCCGAGCCCAGAGCTCCAAGCAGGAGATAAGGAGGACTTGGAGGCCTCTGCCCTGTTCCCAAGCCAAAGGCCCCATTGTTGCAGGGATTTATCCAGCCAGTGCTGCCACCGCTTCCTCATGCACTGGGAACATGGGGAGGTTCTGTGGCTGGAGGGACTCGAAAGGGAGGGAGCAGGTTGGGAAGGGAAAGTCTGACACAGGGCTCGGGCCGGGCTTTGTGCAAATGCCACCCGGGCGTTGATGGTGAGTTTCCAGCAGGGAGGAGGACACGTGTGCCCCATTCCCATTCCTGGAAGCGGCTCCGGGCAGCAGCCGGCTCGCTGAGGCATGGTGGCTGCTGCTGGAAAGCAAAGGTTGAAGCCCATGTGCTTGGGGGTTTGTTGCTTACACCAAGGGTTGAGGTGAGGCGGGGGTCTGGGGGGGCTCAGCACCGGTACAGACAGAGAGGGGACCGCTTTGCAGAGGTTGGTTTATTCCTGCTCACCACGGAGGTCTAGAAACAGTAAAAAAATAAGTCTATAAAAGCATGTTCCTCCTCGGAGCCGTGGCAGAGAACAGGCTCCAATGGGGGAGGATCAGGGGTGGAACCCCCCGAAACAACAAAAACCACCCCAAAGCCTCTTCAGAACAAGTCGCAAGATCAGCTTTTCCCCTAAAATGAAGCTTTTTCACCCATTCAGGGGGCAGAGGCAAGGCCAGAGCCTCTTTCCTCCCCCTCCCGTGACCTTTCCCCACATTCCATTCCCATCAGCCAGGATGTTTTGTGGGTGCGTTTTCCTCATGGGACCCTGCGGGCCGTGGGCTGGAAGCCGGGAACCACCTGAGCTGGGAATTCCCAGGAGCTTTCCAAACCTGCGGTTGGGACACACTCACAGCCCGCTCTGTGTCCCCAGGGACTGGAAAAGGAGGAGAAAAGGAGGTGGAGGGAATGGAAGCACCAGGTATTGGGAATGAGCTGGAGAAATCTCAGCGCTCGGGACTTGGTGTCACCGAGTTTGCAAAATGGGGGGGGAATAAGAGAAATAAGAGGAAAATAAAAGAGTTTGGGGCGCACGAACCTCCCAGAAAAGCCTTTTTCTTCCAAGGGAACTTCCCTCTGAAGTCAACTCAGCCACACACTCACTGGGAGATGCTCGTTTATCTCTTGGGAACAACCCTTGAAGGCCAAAGGAACGTTTGTCCCAAGTCCTGCCTTAAGCCATAGGAGAAAGACAGAAGGGACTGGCCAGGAAGAGAAGCAATGGCTTCAAGGTTGGTTGTTTCTAAAGCACCCAAACCCTTAAGCCTACTCACGTAAAGACACAAGGTCCTGGACTTGGGTGTTTTCAACCCAAAGCACTCACATCTGGTACAGATGCAGCCAGTTTCAAGTATAAAAAGAAAGATTCCAAACCATCCGGAAGGCGTTTGTTTGCCTTTGATCTGGTACCACGGAACAGGATCATCCTTCCAATGAAACCTGGGGAGCCTGGAAAACTAAAGTATTTCACTCCCAGCAGCAGCAGAACCAAAGCTCCTGAACCGGGAATGGGGCAGTTTAAGTAAATCCAATGATTTGCCTACTACAAGGAGCAAATAACTCCACTTTTTACCATATGAACTTGCGAGAGGGGCTTCCAAAGGACACGATTTGGGCCCGGCTCGATGGGCGGAAGAGGAGGAAGGGGACACTTTTGAACACAGGGCAATCCTGAGGTGGAAAACCCATCAGCATCGCAGCCCGGCCCTGGCCAGCTCACTGCTTTGCTGCTTGTCTGCCTGGCTTCTTCTCCTGCTGGCCTCTTCCGCTGCCTGGGATCCCTCGGCCACGGCCACCAAACACACCTATGGGGCAGAAAGGAAGAGCAGGGGTGTAAGAGCATCACTGCAACGTCTCCCAGCTGCCCTTATCCATGCGCTCCCCTCTTTTCCAGTCTTAGAAACAGGACTTTTGCATTTCTCCCCTCTCAGTTCCAGAGCCTGGATTTATAAAGTGGATCAATGGATTCCCCCCTCCTCAGCTGTACCTTCCCAGTGTGTTCCCTGCCCTAGGGCTGTGCCCTCACCCTCTGTTGAATCAACCCCTGAAAAATGGATCCACGGAAGCACCAGTGTTTTAAAAGCAGTGGGATGAGCAGGTTCTATGTGTGTCCCCTGCAAGCTGAAACAAGGAAGGGAGTGCCTTGGTTTGGCTGCAGGAGCTGCGGTGGGACCACTGCTGAGCCCCCCCTCCCTGCAGAGTCACCCCAGCCCCACAGCAATGCCAGGCACTGACACTGATCTGTGATCAAGGGGCTCTGGATCCACCCCAGCCCACGAGGCAGAGCCCAGAGGACACCCAGGGCAGGCACCAGGCAGAAGAGCTTCTCTAGAGCCCTCTGCTCGCTCCATGGAGGGGATGTGCCTCAACCAGAGGCACAGGATAACTCCTAACCCTGCAGTGCTGGGGATGCTCCCAGCGAAGCTGAGCTAAGGCTGCCCCATTCCTGGATTTGGCAAGCTGAGAAGATGGAGGATTCCCAGTGTCAGGAACAATAATCCTTTCAAGTGCGTGCGCAATTCCAGCTTCCCTCCTGCCTGCTGGCCTCCCAACCAACTTGTCCTGCCTTTCTTTTTCCCCCTTCCCCTCCTCCTCCCTTCATGTCTCACTAATGGGAGCCAAAGCTTGGAGCTAATTAGCAAATGCCAAAGCTTCCCTTTAACATATTCCATCAGCACATTGAGGCTGCACATCGGACCAGCAGGGAACTCCACCTCCGACAGAGCCGGGCTCCGCTCCGCTCTCCCAAGGTGGGTATTTCCACAGCAGAGAAAACAGAGCAGCAAAACTGTTTGTCCAAGTAACCACATCCAAAAAGCTGCTCTGCCAAGGGAGAAAGGGAAGGAGGGAAAAAGAAAGGCGCCTTCAGCTTTGTAAAGGTCACTTCTATGTGCTGGGAGCTGCCAGGAGGTCCCAGGGCAGCACAAGGCTCCAGGGTTTTCCCCTCCCCAACGTCCTGGGATGGCCCCAGGTAGAGCCCAGCTTCCCACTGGGATTCCTTGCATAGGAATCTCTCTGCAGCGACCTCAAGTCATGGCTCAGGCCTCAGGGCTCCTTCCAAACCCCCGGATCTCCCAGGTGCTGCTGGAGCAAGGGCGCACACTCAGGACTTGAAGCTCCTACTGCAGGCTAAGCCTGGCCCAAGAGTGACCCCAGGGCTGAGCGACCACAAAGTGAATGGCGAAGACGTGGCAGGAGGGGCAAGCAGGCAGGGAGAGGAACAGCTCTCAGGCTTCCAGCAGGGCAAGTGGGAAGAAAAGAGCAATCTGTCCCTGAGGTGAAGTGCCCCGAGCTCAGCTCAGCCCAGGAAGTGGGACAGGGAAGGAAGAGCTGCTTTAGTGACCTATTTCTTCCTGAGTGGCAACCTCCCCTTTGATCAGCAGCACAACTCCTTTACATGGAGCAGAAGCACAACCCCTGGGATATACAATAAATGAACCAACAAAGCAGGAGATGCAAAGCCCCATTCCAATGGAAGATGATGGGTTTTTCTCAGTGCCACGGTCAGAGCTCAGCCTGTTTCCAAACAGAGCAGCCATTTGCTCCCCTCCCTGCCTCTCTAAGCTAAGAGACACCAGTTTCATCGAGCCACGCTCCCAAACCAGCCAGGAGGGGTAGAAACAGTCAAGTTCAGACTCTCTGAAGCTCCTGCCCAACCCCAGGAACGAGGGAGGCACATCCCTGGCACGAACCCTTCCTATTCTTTGGCAGAAGCTGCCTCACAGGCAAGGCAACACACATGAACTGGACCAGATCCTGCACTGGAGCGGCTCCAGCCTCTCCCCACCACGCAGCCGGGGTTCAAGCTGGGAAGCAGGAGCCATTCCGTGCCCTGAAAACCAAAGAGGAGCATTACCTCGTCCAGCACCTCCAACACCACGGCCCTTCTGTTGCTTCTGCTGTTGCATCCCACCACGGCCTCTGCCCTTGGACACCACTTCTTCTTTCACCATGTCAATGATCTCATCGGGGATCCGCAGGTATTTAATGGTGCTGCCACGAATGTAGCACTCTGGCATCCTCCAGAACTTATCTCCATCCTATCGGGGAGCAACACAGTGGGTTACAAACAAAACCTGGGGCTTTTCTATCTACTGCTGGGGCATTTTGAGGGTTTCCATCACATCTGGAGCGTGTGAGAGCTCCAGAGACCTTTTCTGAGAGCATATCTGAAAGCAGGAGCACAAAAGGGTCGGGTTTTCCTTCCAGAACACGGAGCCCTGCAGGCTGGGGAGGACACTGAGCCACGAGCAACTGCACGTTCAATTCAGTGCCTCTAACACTTGCTGCAAGCGGAAGAAGAGGAGGCTGAGGAAACAAGCACCTTCTAAGAAGGGAATCAAAAGTGGGGCTGGAGAGGCCAACGTGGGGAGCTCCAAAAGCTCTGGTAAGAGAACCAGAGCTGCAGCAAAGGCACGGCCGGGTTTGTCCTCCAGCAGCCCCAGCTGGGAGTCACCTCCCTGCTGCGCTCCTCTGGGTGTGGATGGAGCAGGGAAGCAGCTCCGGAGCTGTGGGCTCTGTGCCACCAGAGCAGAGCAACTGCAGCTGTGGAAACAAGGAGCTGATGGGTTCTTGAGAGAGAAAAGAAAGTCTTCAGGTGCCCAGTTACAGAGCCGCGATCTCCACACGGTGTTTGGTGGTTGGGCAACAGCTCCAGGGCTTTCCTAGGACACAACCTACGAGGGTTTCAGCTCCTGCATCCCAGGAGCGGCGCTGGGAATAGGAACGGAGCTGAACAACAACTCAGCTGCCCATGATGTCAGTGGGAGGAGGGACAGGGACCCGCCTCATCCCGCAGCCCCGGCTCCAGCAGGGGCTGGCTGCAGATGGGATGGCTCCAGCCCAGCCTCAAGCAGCAGCATGTGGAAGAGGCATCTGTGGTGTCCCAGAGGAGGAGAAGCAGGAACGCCTCGTTCCTCCTCTCCTGGGATGAAACGGTTCCACACACACACCCCAGGAGTTATTTGGGGCGCCTCTGCCTGCCCAGGCAAGCCCTTTGCACACAAGACAAGGCAGGAACAGTTCCCTTCCAAGAGACACCCACCAGACCCCGCCCTGCCTCGGGCCCGCCCGGCTGCTCCTTGGCTCGGGGTAAGGGAAGGGACGGAGGCAGTTCCTTCGCTTCCTCGTTCCGGCCTCCCCGCAGTAAACAACCGCCTCCCAGCCGGGGCCGCGCTCCGCCGCCGCTCCGTGCCATCTAGCGGCCAGTCCCCACCAGTGCCGCCAGAACAGCCCCGGAGCGGCTCCAGCTCCGCTTTCACCCGGCCTTTGGAGGCGTTTGGGTATTTCAAGGCTGGCAGAGGCTGCCAGGATCCCTGGAGATCCCTGCGGCACCCATGGCGCGGGCACAGGGAAGGGTTTGCTCCCGGTTTCCTTCTCTTAGCCCCAAAGGTTCCTCTCAAACCTTGCTCAAGGGGTAATTCACTGCATCGAACGTGCCTCTGTGCCCCAGCACTGTCATAGAACCATGGAACGGTTTGTGTTGGAAGGGACCTTAAAGCTCATCCAGCTCCAACCCCTGCCATGGGGACCCCTTCCACTAGAGCAGGTTGCTCCAAGCCCCTGTGTCCAACCTGGCCTTGAGCACTGCCAGGGATGGGGCAGCCACAGCTTCTCTGGGCACCCTGTGCCAGCGCCTCAGCACCCTCACAGGGAAGAACTTCTGCCTTATATCCAACCTGAACTTCCCCTGTTTCAGTCTGAACCCACCACCCCTTGTCCTATAGCTACAGCCCCTGATGAACAGTCCCTCTCCAGCATCCTCGCATCCCGCTTCAGACACTGCAAGCTGCTCTGAGGGCTCCACGCAGCTTCTCTTCTCCAGGCTCAAAACGGGTCCTGGTGGTTTGCAGAGAGGTTTTCAGGAGCGTGAGGAGCTCTGTCAGGCTCTCGCATCCATCTAGCTGCTGCTTCTCTCAGCAGACGCCTGGCAGGGACAAGACCAGACACTTCTGACTGATGTCAAAGCCCAAAACACTGATCACTATCTTCAGGAGCTACTTTGGCCAAGGGCAAAAGTACCAGACAGTGCAGAGCGGGTAAACAACAGCCTCCTGTGTTGTGGAGAGTTAAAAGGAGCAAGTGCATAAATCAAGCACAGTGCTTGCAGCAGGCTTTGCTTCTCAAACAGCACGCGATGGAAGAGGCTCCATCCTTGGGAGACCCATCTCAGCACAGCCACAGCATGGGGCCTCCAGCCCCACGCCGAGAACCCTCTCACAGGGTAAAGGTCTAGTGGAAGGTGTCCCTGCCCACGGCAGGGGGTTGGAACTGGGTGAGCTTTGAGGCCCCTTCCACCCAAACCGGGCTGGAATTCGATGGCTCTAGGAGAGGCTCACACATTTGTGCGCCATGGACAGCGCTGCCCTGCAGGAGCACAGGAGCCTTCGCTATGGCTGCTATAAACCACCACGGTAAAGGCGTGCTTCAGGCAGAGGCCCCGCGGGGGGGGGGCCGGGGCTCACCCGGGACGTGCAGATGACCTCCCGCAGGTTGATGTTCATCCAGTTGTCGCAGCTCACCAGGTGCCCGTTGTACGTCTCCCCGTTCTTCAGCTCCACCAGCTGCAGGACACACGGGTCACGGAGCAGCCCCGGCGCACGCACCGGGGCCGCTGGGGGCAGGAAGGGGCGCGGGCCCGGGGCTGGGCCGCGATGCCGGTACTCACCATGGGGTGGTTCTGCGCCGTCTTCAACAGGGACAGGGGCAGCTGCAGGGGGAAGAGAGAGGCCTCAGGCACCGGGCACGGCCGCAGATGGGGCCGGGCGGCCCGGGCCCCCCGGTCCCGGCCCCGCCACCACTCACCATCGTGCCGGAGCCACCGCCGCGCCGGTCGCTGCCGCTCAAACCGCCCCCGGCCCCGCGCGGGGCCAATCAGAGCGCGGCGCTGCCCTGGTGGAGCCAATCAGAGCGCGGAGCAGTCACAGCGGAGCCAATCAGAGCGCCCGCGGGCTACGGCCGCAAAACCGTTCCGGTCCGCGCTTTTACGACAGCGCCGTAAATGGAAAGAGTGGGGCGGGCGGGAAGCGGTGGCGCTCCCGTTTTTCCCCTTTTTCCCGTTTCCTGCGGATCCCGGTTCGTGCCTTTCCCAACGCCCCCTCCCGCGCATGGCCCGGCCCGGCCCGGAGCTCCTCGGAGCCCCGCCGGAGGGCGCCGCTCGGCGCCTCTCACCGAGCGACTTCCGCGCTAGCGGCGGAAGTGGTGTGTAGGGGCCGCTCTAGGCGGCTTGGCGGACCGCACTCTATGGTGGTGGTGGCGGCGGGGGGGCCGCTCTAGGCGGCTTGGCGGACTGCACTCTATGGCGGCGGCGGCGGGGCGGGGCGGAGCGCGCTCGCTGGTGGCGGGGCGGGCCCGGGCGCTCAGTGCGGGGCGGCGGCGGGACGGGACCGGAGCGCGATGGAGAAGCCGCGGCGAGCGGTGGTGGTGACCGGTACGGGGGTCGCGGGCCGGGCACGGGGGGGTCGATGGGGGCAGCCCCGTGGGGTCCGTGCGGGCGCTGCCCCTGTGCGGGGTGAGGAGCGGGAGCCCTGCGGGCGGGGGGCAGCGTCGCGGGACTGTGGTTGGGTTGCTCAGTGAGGGGCGTGCGGCGCCTGCCCCGGTGCTCAGCCGGTGATGGGAAGGGGGGGCATCGGGACCTCCGTTTCCCATCCCTGGGGTGCGTGGTTGGGGGAAGGAGGGGATTGAGGCTTCCGAGGAGCGGGGAGATCCAGCGGGGCTGCGGGAGGGGGCTTCTGCGCTCCGAGCGCCCCATCCTGAGCCATCAGCGAGTGGAAGCCGGAACCGCGCTCACCCCCCAGCGCAGCACCAGCGCCCGGGGGAAGGATGAGCTGGGGAATGCGAGGGGACGGGAGGCCCCAGCGTCGCAGGCGGGAGCTTGTCAGGCTCCTTTCCCCGGGGTACAAAGGGCGCCGGCTTGATTTGTGGGGCAGGCAGTGCTGTGACAAATGGGGAACTCGGGGGGGGGACGGGACTATTGAGGGCTGAGGTCTGAATAGGCGAGAGGGGCTCGTTGCCATCGCGGGTTGCGCTGGAGGCGAGCGGCTTTGCCGGGAGCGCTTGGAGAGGGAAGGAGCAGGTGGCGGATCCCGGCTTTCCCAAAGCCGGGATCGCTGCGGAGCGGCCGCGCTCGCCGTGACTAAACAGAAACCTGGTGTCAGTCAATAGCCTCCTGCCTGCGGTGCTCCTGCCTCTTTCCCCCCTGTGTGCAGGGAAGCCTGTTCCGACAGCGCAGCGCTGCCCCTCGGGGATCATCTCTTGGTGCTGTCACATTGGGTTCCTCTTTGGAGCGAGCCCGGGTGTGTTCCCGTCAGCTGCAGCGGGAGGATCGGTGCTGTCTGTGCGCGGTTTCTGGTTTAGGAGTGGTGAAGGAGCTAATCCCATCAGGATCCCTGCAGCTGGTGTCCTGCTGATAAGCCTTGGAGGGCCCTATTGTGGATGCGGAGGAACTCCTGGGCATGCTCGCTGGAGTTCCGTGCTGCTCACAAAGTTATCTCCTGCAAGGGAGATACCAGGAGGATCCAGACAGGAGATGAGTCAGAGGAGTAACGGCCCACACTGGTGTTTGTGCCAGGTCCCTTCGGAGCGAGAGGGTTCCATTCTGTGTGAGGGCACCTGTAGGATTCCAGCCTTCCCGTGGCTGGACTGTTGGAAGGAACTGGATGTGTTTGGATTCCTTTTGGTTCAGGCTCTTGTGGTTGCTTTAGGAAGGAGCCTTTGCAGGTCCCGCTTGCGGCTGGGCATCACTGACTTGCAGGAACAACTGGTTCAGTGCTTGGACTTGTTCGCCTCTGCTGCAGTCGTAGCTTGTGTTAGGAACACTGGAGGTTTGCTCACAGGAAAACGCCAACGTTTGGATCCTGTGGAAGCCTTCAGCAGGTTCCTTTTGGGCAGACGTTGGCATGGGTTTGATTGTAAAAGCCCCATCAGCATGGATGAGCCTACCCCGTGCGAACCCTGCATGCAGCATAACCTCAGCTTTGCCAGTGAGAGCAAATAGAACGTTTCCATTAATGTGTCACATAATATTTGTGGTCCCTCTCAGACCCTTTCAGGAGTTAGGCACAATTTATGTCTCTTAATGGCATGAGGCTCCCAGGGAAACTCTGACAGTTCAGATTAAAGCGTATCGACGTTGTGCCCAGAGGAATTGCCCAACCTCTGTGTGCTTGCTCAGGAGGAGATGTTGGGGGTTATTGGTCAACTCCGAGTTACTCATTAGGAAATCAAGATGTGGTAAGTAAATGGCATTGATAACGTTATCATAACCTTTACTGCTTGCTGGAGGTGAGTGTCCAGAGAGCCCGTTTCCTCCTAAGGCAGAGCTAATGCTGGCAGAGATCATGGTGAAG
The DNA here is from genome assembly GCA_039720435.1 of Amazona ochrocephala. Classification (NCBI taxonomy): domain Eukaryota; kingdom Metazoa; phylum Chordata; class Aves; order Psittaciformes; family Psittacidae; genus Amazona; species Amazona ochrocephala. Next base: position 31,168,278 of record CM077885.1, read on the forward strand.
ACCTGAGCAGAGAATAGCTCTTTAAACCAGCCTTGTCTCCATTTGTGGAAGCATCTGCTGTGGCCTAAACCAATCAGGAATAGAAAATCCAATCAGGATTCTAATTCCATGACATCGGGCAACTTCTCCATTCGGAACAAGTTCTCCCAAGCTGGTCAAGGAAGGAGAAAATCCCCTTGCCCCAGTGTCTGCTGGGGAAAAAGGAGTTTCCTTTGAGGCAAGCTCACAGTGCAGGGTGTATGGTTCAAACACATCTGTGGAAGTCTCTTAGTACTTGGATGTGAAGTAAATAAGGCTTGGGCATTAGAAGTGGGGCTTCTTTCAGGCTCCGTGTACCAGGCAAGCACAGAACCGCTTTGCACCTTTCGCTTCAGTCAAACCTGTTGGGATGAATTCACCACTGTGGATTTTCACTTCTCTTGCAGGGTTTGGCCCGTTCGGAGAGCACGCTGTTAACGCCAGTTGGATTGCAGTTCAGGTAACCCTCTACATACCTTTGTGGCAAGTTAAACCAGGGAGCCCTGCTGATAACATCCGCCTTCCGGCTTTGGTTTGTGGCTCTTCTGGAACTTGTCTTCCCACTTTATAACTGCGAGCAGCTCGCTCCAGATGGTCAGACGATGTTTTATTCGCTGCTCTGAAAGCAATCCCTTAGCTAGTAGGATGTAATGGGATAGAGCTAGTGTAGCTCAGGAAAGGAAGGAATCCGTAGGCTAAGCCCCGAGGTTTGGAAGCTGTTAAACAGGGCAGGGAGCTGGGCTTTCCAAACCATGAATAAACAACCCCAGGAGAACTGCTGTGCTTGTCTCTCAGCTGGAACGGGGGAGTTGGTTAACCTTTAAGCCAAGCTTCATTTGGAATGAGACTTCCCCCTGGTAGCCTGTGCAGTCAAGTGCACTGCAGAGTCAAGTCCACTGTGGGTCTGAGGACTCTGACCTGCCCTTGGCTTCTCCCCTCTGTTCCTTCTGCTTTTGGTGCTGGGCTGCAGCGGATAAAGCAGGAGGCATGGGGTGGGGGGGACCAGGCAGTGTTTGTCCCTCCAGAACTTCCTCTCCTCTGCTGAGGAGCAGCACTGATGCTCCATCAGTTTATGCCACTTGTAGCTGCACATCTGCAGGAGCACGTTGGTCCTGTGCTGCTGGGATGGCCCCAGCAGAGGCGAGGAGGAGCCAGGCTCCTGCCCGAGGCGCAGCTGAATGAGGGAGCTAAGGTCACTTGCGGTAAAAGCATTACCTAGGGCCAGCGCTGCCGCATTATCCCTCTTCTTCCTTATTTGTCACTTCTGGATGTGGTTTATGACAAAGCTACTGGGAATTCAGGGGTACCTTTTAGTACGGTTGTCCAGGGAATTAGATCTGGTTTTCTCTCCAACACATCTCTCTTCCCTTCAGAGCTTGGAGATTAATATCTTCTTTAGAATGCTTTTAAATTAAATCACGAACTCTAATCAATTACAGTCCACTAATGTCCAGATGTCTAATGGGGTGGCTGGTACAAGAAGAAACCTTTGCCTCCCAGAGCCTTTTGGAGATGAATGTGTCGGAGTTAGGGTTTGCTTGGTTTAAGTTTTGGGGGTAAAATGCAAGTATATGGGGAAGAAAAGGGCCAGGTACTGAAATTGAGCAGCGAGGCAAATGGATTTGGTCTGTTCTTACTCCTGTGAACCAGCTACTTTTATTCCAGGCGGGATAGGCGGAAGGGTGTTGCGCTTCTGGAGCAGGGAGAGTGGTGGCTGTTGTGATGGTGCTTGCAAACACACACCTAATGTTTAATGTCCCTCCTCCAGCGCAGCAGCTCGAGGCGCTGGTGGCTGCTCAGCTGAGAACTGAAGGGACCACGTGCCTGTTCCATTCATTTTAGGGGCTTGGGGCTGTTTGGAGAGGATCAAACTCGAGCTGGAGCCTGTGCTTTGTGCTGCGTTGGAGCCCGTCTCCCTCCCGAGCCCTGAGCTCCTCACTAAGCCCCAGCCTTCAGGCCGCAGCGGGGAGGATTTGCCTTCCCTCACCCTGCTCAGCCCCAAGAGGCCCAGACAAAAAGGAACAGCATGGCTTTGAGCGCAGGCGAGTTGGGCATTGTGCAGGTTTCAGACGGGGGACTTCATGGAGCTGAGGGGACACAAAGGCGCGTCTGCGCGCCTCAGCCCCAGACGCTGTGATCTGCATCTTAATAGAAGAAAAATCAATTAAACAATCCTGCTAAGTCCTGCCTTGCTTCGGGGCTGAGCTACTTCTGCTTTATTACAGCTTTTATTAGCCCGCATCCCGAGGAATCCAATTCCCTGCTTTTCTTTCCACTCCTCTTCGGTTTTATTTGGCACGGACACGGGGTGTCTGTTCCCTCCGACTGCAGCAGGCTTCGAGGAGAGCTGCTTGGTTCAAAAGCAAAAGGAGTTTCCCACATGGGTACCTTCAATAGCAGCGCTTGCAGTGTAATAATGGGAAGATGCTTGGAGATTTGTGCGCCTAAGGGAGAGATTCCCTATAAATTCAGCGGGAATAACAACATCGTTCTGCTTTGGTTTTCCCCGTTCATGTGGATTTTCTGGTCCACGTTTTCCTTGTTTTCATGTTCCCTTTGGAGGAGTTTTGTCAGCTGCAGTTTTTACTTGGGAAGGACCTTCCTTTCGTGAAGTAGTTACTGAAATGAGCCTTTCTGTTCATTTTCTGGCCTCCTTGGGGTAACTTAGGTGTAGACACAGGTGGATTGTGAAGCGAATGGGCTCCTGCCTTCATCCCCCCTAAGCGCTGCTGGCTGAGGAGGAGGAGAGAGGTCAGGCTGCGCTGTGACATTACTAAGGACAATTGCTGTCAGGGTGTCTAGACAGACCTGATAAGGATATTAAAGGCTCACAAAGGCGACCATTGTGGAGGGGTCAGGGAAGCGGGCAGACGCGTTCGGGTTTCTGTGGCTGTCAGGTATACAAGGGAATAAGTTGTCTGGGGGCCAGTGTACATCTTTATTATGGACTGGAGGCACCCAGTGCTGTGCTTGGTTAAAGGGAGGATGGGGGTTTGTGAAGCTGGGCTTTGGAGGAGGTTTGGAGCTGTCACTGAGGGGCTGAGCTCAAACAGCCCAAGGTGTCTCCTTTGTGCTGCCAGGAAAAGTTTCCACAGTGAAGCTCATCTTAAGGAGCTGTTTGATGCTCTTTAGGGAAGTGATGATGAATCCCTCCCTATTAACACTGGAGATCTGCCTAAAGAGACTGACTTGTGTTTGAATGCTCTCATTTGTAAACTACTTACTTTATTAACACGCCACATAAACCAGCTGATGTTTTGAAGGCAAAGGAGATGTGATGAAACATCACTTAGCATCCATCTCTGGTAATGGATGTCTGTGTATGCCAGACACTAATCAATACAGCAAGCCTTTAAGATCAGCCTTGCCCTCAGAGCCAGAGCAACTGATTTATTATTGTTGTTGCTCGTGTCTGCTGGTCCATGGAAGTCTTCCTCTTGCCTTTGCTGTTTTAGTTGTCCTAAGTCTTGTTACACCGGCTGTGGTCCTTACAAGTGGGAAGGGTTTCCTTTACTCAGTAAAGAAACCACTCGTGCTGACAGCTACAGACAGAAGGGATATTGAGATAGTGCTCGTGTTTGGATAGGGGAGGTGGGATTGGAACGGGGAGGTCCAAAAGCCTCAGCTTGTCCTCTCCTTTCAACTGGCTTTAACTGCAGCGTAAGCCTTGGGCAATACGAGATTGGAAGGTGAATGAGCTTCATCACATTTAGCTGCGGTGCACTCTTTAGCCTGAGGTTTGCATCATCTCCGTGTGCAGGAAAATAAAGCCCAAGAATTGCATGAAAGAGCTGCTCTCGGCTCTGCTCACCGAATCCGAACCTGCAATGAAGGTAACTTGGTCATTCAAGGCTCTATTGAAGAGGCCTTTGATAGTTTGCTGCCTTCCCTGCTCGAGATCTGTAAGAGCTCCAGGGGTTTGTGGCTGTGGGAGGAGCAGGTTGTGTTCTTGCTGTGCCTGCAGCCCCATTGATGTAGGCACAAGGAATCGCTCCGTGGTCCCAGCATGAGGAACCTGGTGCTTCCAGTTGGATGCGGGCAGGAGAAGAGCAGCACCAGACAAGGAGCCTGTGCTGTGTGTGAGCTTGTAGCCTGGCCCACGGCTCCTCAGGTTGAGCTCAGCTGGTGGCTTTGATTAAGAACCTGTGGTTTTCCAGAGGCCGTATCCTTCCCTGGAGTCCTCGGAAGGTTGGGTTGGATGGCTCCAAAAGGTTGACTTCTGATGAAGTCCTGTTGTGGGCTTGACTGATCACGTCTGAAGTATCAAGGGAGCAAGTCTCAGACTCTGGCTGGTGAGACTGGAGTGTGTTGGACCTGAGGCCAAAGAAGAACAAGGGAGAAGTATCCAGGACCATGAGGGAAGTTGGTGTTGGGATCAAACGGTCGGGAGAAAAAAAGATCTTTCCTCTTCCCTCTGGTTTTAAAGGCGTTTCACTGACCCTTTGTGTTTTAAAAGGTATAAAGGGAAATGGGCCGAGTTTATTGCCTGGGTAGTTGGGATGTTTTCAAGCCGTGGCTTTAGTTAAGGTTATAGGGGGAGAAATAACTCACTGTGTTACTTGAATCGCTACAATGGTAACAGCTCCTGTTGCAAAGTGAAGTAGAATGTATCAGGTAAATAGGTAAAAGCAGCAGTGGAAATGGGCTCTCGTGTATCCCAGATCCTGCCAAAGGGAAAGTAAGGAGTATGCTGAGGAGGATGTGCAGTGTTGCTTCAGTTTCCCATAGAGGAGCGTTGTGTGGAGCCTGATAGACGCAGTCACAGCCTGGGTCTGCTTTCACCTAACCCTGAGAGCTCCTCACCTGGAAGCAATGGGAATTTGCTCTCCAGGTCGTCAGCCAGAGGACAAATTAGACAATGAATACAATCCTCCCAATTCAACTTCTCCCTACATGTGCCTCGTTCTTTCGGTAGGTGAATACGAGGAGCCAAACCTTTCTTTGAAGTGTGGCTGTTGCAGATAACCATTGTCACTTCAATGTTGATCTCGTTGTTATACACACATCAGAGCAAAGCAAACGGTCCTGTGGGTGAAGACTGTTCGTGCAGGTGCAGAGATGCCTTTGTTGTTCCCTGTTGTCTTGAGGTTTTTAACCGTGCTGTTTACGAGGTTATACAGCCGCAGTGTCAACTGCTGTTAGTCCTTCACAGCAGACTCACTCCACCATTACCCCTTCCAGAAGCTTCTGTCCTCTGCTGAGCTTGTGTCTGAGCATCTTGGCTTTATCTCCTGGTGTGTTTAGGAGTTGGAGAAGCTGGGACTGCGAGATGATGTGGATCTGCACGTCTATGAAGTCCCAGTTGAATACCAGACAGTGCAAAGGCTCATTCCTGCGTTATGGAAAAAGCACAGTCCACAAGTGAGTGAGTAGAGGGAGGAGGAGAAAAGACACAGCAAATGGTTGAGATCTGTCCCGCCGACAGCAAGGAGCAGAATGGGAAGTGCTGTTTTGAACCTGTGTTCAGGCTGGTGTCCCTTTGCTGTGAGAGCATGTGAGCTTGTGGGGTTTGAAAGCTCAGAATAGAGCAGTCGATTAATGGGAGCAGTTGGTGTGAAGAGGCCACTGCAAAGGGCTGTCGGGGCCGCTCGTGTTGGGCTGTGCCACCAGTGGTCAAACGTGCCCACATTCATCTTACCCCTGGGTGAATCCCAGTTTGGGCCAGGAGGGGATGAAACAAGAATTGGTGGGACTGGACCCATGAGTTCATTGCTCAATGACTCGTTACTATGATATTCATGCAGGAACCCCTGCAACAACACTGTCTTTACCTGGGAATAGTGGGCTCTGCGTTTTCCACCAGCCCTGTTTTGGTTGATCTGACTTGTTTCTATTCTCTTGTAGCTGGTGGTTCATGTGGGTGTTTCAGGTATGGCTACAACTGTGACTCTGGAGAAGTGTGGCCACAATGTGGGTTATAAAGGCTTGGACAACTGCCGCTTCTGCCCAGGCTCTCAGTGCTGCGTGGAAGGAGGCCCCGAGTGCATCGATTCCATTATTGACATGGACACAGTTTGCAAGAGAGTCTCAGCACTGGGGCTGGACGTCACGGTCACTATATCGAAGGATGCTGGCAGGTACGGGATGCCAGGGAGCGTGATAAAGAGTGTAAAGTTCATCCTCTTCTGTTCTTGTGAGACCTTCTCCTGCTCCCTGACCCAGTTCTGGGGCGACAGCACAAGAGGGACATGGAGCTGTTGGAGCAAGTCCAGAGGAGGCCACGGAGGTGCTGCGAGGGCTGGAGCAGCTCTGCTCTGGAGCCAGGCTGAGAGAGCTGGGCTGGGGCAGCCTGGACAAGAGAAGGCTCCTGAAGGGGAGACCTTAGAGCAGCTCCAGGGCCTGAAGGGGCTGCAGGGAACCTGGAGAGGGGCTTTGGACAAGGGATGTAGGGACAGGACAAGGGAATGGCTTTAACCTGCCAGAGGGGAGACTGAGATGAGCTCTGAGGCAGAAGCTCTTCCCTGTGAGGGTGCTGAGGCGCTGGCACAGGGTGCCCAGAGAAGCTGTGGCTGCCCCATCCCTGGCTGTGTTCAAGGCCAGGCTGGATACAGGGGCTTGGAGCAAGCTGCTCCAGTGGAAGGTGTCCCTGCCCGTGGCAGGGGTTGGAACTGGATGAGCTTTAAGTTCCCTTCAACCCAAACCATTCGGTGATTGTGTCCTGCGGTTTTCTCGCCAGGTTTGTCACTCGGTGCTAAATAAGCTCTCTCCATGTGTTTCAGGTACCTCTGTGACTTCACTTACTACACGTCCTTATACCAGAGTCGTGGGAGGTCGGCTTTTGTTCACGTGCCTCCGCTGGGAAAGCCCTATAGTGCGGAACAGCTGGGTCGGGCACTACAGGCTATCATAGAAGAAATGCTGGATGTTTTGGAGCATTCCGAAGACAAAATCAATTGTCAGCATGAACACTGAAAATGGGCAGAAGTTATCCTAGTATTGCACTTCCTACTGAACTCACTGGGGAACCGGCCTGAAGCGTACAGACCCAAGAATTGGAGACTTCAGAAAGGAAAATTCCACTCCTAGAAATGGACCTTTTCTTTCTGTTTTTCTTTGTCAGATGTGTGCATTTCAGCCTAGGCAGCAAAGGAGTCAGAATCTCTTCCTGGTAACACCTGCAACGCCTCATATGTGAAGCGAGTGAAGTGTGTGTGCTGTGCTTCATGCAGAGCTTCTGGCAGCTGAGTGACAGCTCCTGACCAGTGTAACCCAGTGCCGACGGGAGGGTTCTCATCTGACTTGGCGTTCAGGTGCAGGGAATTGAGAACCCGCTCTTCTCATGATTGGTTTTTAAGTTGAAAGGTTTGCTTTCGTTTTGTTTTGGGTTTTTTCTCCCCTCCTCGTTTGGCCCAAATGCTAGGTTATGATATAAAGAGCTGGAATGGTGTGGGGTTGTCTGTTGGACAACAGCGCTTGGTGGAGACGAGGAATCTTGGGAATAGCTGAGCTGGAAAAATCCTTCAGGCACTGACTTCTTACCCCACATTGTGCGAATATTCCCAGGGTCCTCTGTAACGTACTGGTTAACCGGTAGCTGCAGGTAGAAGGGACGTGCTTTGGGTTCCTTCTGTGGCCGAGCAGGAGTTGGCTTTGCCTTTGTTTCTTGTACGCAAGGGTGAGCCGAACTTGGCCAAATACTTCCAAGTGTCTTTTCTTACTCCCTTCTCAATGCCACCTTCCTCACTCAAGTCAACATATACCTCCTGTACACAACACCTTGTGTCATCTGGGTATGAAACAAACCAGTAGCGGTGAAATAGCTTTGCTAAAGGCCACTTTCCCAGTGGAGACCTTCACCCTACACTTGGTGCTAGCTGTTCTTTTGAAGGCGAAGGTTGAGTAAGTGATAACTTCCTTGGTTATGCATTTCCTCCTTTGGAAGGTTAGAAGAGTAATGTTTAACTTCAGCGTTGTCGCCTTGATTTATTAGGGGCATGAATACGCAAACGTGCCAATTGGAAGACATTCTGCTGGATCCCAGCTAAAATCTGAAGTCCGCTGTCTGTAAACCAGAGGCAATTGGTTGAAAATGAGGACTTCTGCTTCGGATGAGTTTTCCAGGCTGGTTCTTAACGTTTCCCTCCCAGGGGGAGGGTACGGATCGCTGCCTCTTGCATGAGCTTTCCCAGGAATTCACTGCGTGCATGCAGGTTCTAAGCAGGACTGGTTGATGCAGGTTTGCTGCCAGGTTACAGGGCTCCAATGGAGGATGGGTGATGGTGCAGTGGGAACAGACATTGATGGTTGATGACCAGTAGGTCCCACTGAGGGGCCATTTAAATGAAGAGGTCTGTGATTCGATCCTAATACTTTTACAAATATATATATATATACACATATATATACTCACCCCAATATTCAGAATGCCATTATCTTAATTTTCTGATTAGGAATGATCCTGCTCTAGTATCTCTCAGTGAGAGCTGCCATTAACTTGCTGTTTTCCAGGAGAAGTCTAGCGACAAAGGGAATAGATACCACTGCTTGCCACCCCGGAGAGAGGACCAAGGCTTCTGCAGTTGGAATAACTTCGCTACTGTGAAGATGTTGGGATACAATTCTGGGGTTTTCCCCAAGAAAATTCCCTCTGGATTTACCGTAGAGGCTTTTCTGTGCAAAAGAGTTTGCTTTCGAAGTCAAGATTCTCTTTTGTATTCCGATGCGAGGTGGCACTTGTGGGGTTGTGGGCAGGCAGGCGTTCTGGTTAGTAATTTATTCTATTTAATGTTGAGGTTTTGGTGGCTTTGACGTGGCTTTCGCCAATGGTTGAGCTCCTTTTCTTTGTAGGTTTGTCCCTTTCTCTGGTAGGAACCTTCGGCGTGGGGGCATCTTAGCTGCGGAGTGCTTGAAAGAGGAGGAAGTCAGGTGTTATGCTGAGGTCAGCAACTGGTTTAAGGGATTTTTAGGCATGCTGTTTAATTGACCTGTAATGTAGCTGGGAATAAGATGGGAGTGGAAAAGAACAGTTGAGCGAGGGGAGAACAGAAGAGCTAAGGAATCAAAGCGGCCGCAGGAAGGGCTGATTCCCATGGGAAGGTCTGGCATCCAGGCAACCCTCACCTGGAGCAAAAGGGGTCGGAGCAGGTCGCTGTGCTGGTGATGGAAGTCTCGAGGTGAGATGTGCCTTGTCTGTCCGTGTCTTTTAAACGTTTGTGCTTCCTCGGAGCCTTGGAGATTCCCATCTGGATGTGACCGAGGAGGAGGAGCTCCAGGTTCATCCATGGGGAAGGTATATAGCAGCGGTGGCGTGGGGAGAGCGGCTTTCCACACTGGTGTGTTCAGCCTGTGGAGCTGGGTCCTGTCCAGCACCTACAGGCATCCCTTGTTGGGTCCTTCCTGCTCCTCAAGGGTGAATCTTGAGCCGATGCCTGTGGCTGCTGCTTGTCTGAGGACTGCAGTGCTTGACCCACGCGTCGCTGTTAAATCCATCTCCTTTTTGGCCGTGCTTTGCTTGGAGCAGCCCTTGGAGCTGTGTCTCCTCAGGAGCTGTTCTGGTGATGCTTCCATGGGAGCAGTTTCATAGCAAAAATAACTTATTTTATACTCTTTTGGGCTTGGTTTTTGGAGCATTAGTCCTCAGAGATTGCATTTGTAAAGGGGGTTTGGGTGGTAGAGCAATTGTGTAGTGAAACTCTTACAAGTGGCATGAAACTGATTTTATTTAACCTGACCTAAATTAAATACTTTTGGGGTGGGTTGTTCTTTTTTTGCCTTTTTCTTATGTTAAATTCATGGCTTCAGATTGCCTTCCCCATAGGTGCAGATTTGCTTTGGGAATAGGACATGAAACTGCTGCAGAGCTTCCAAAACCTGATGTTTTGGGTAATTCTTCCTTATCTGCTGCTTCTTCTGGATCATCCATACATAGGCTTTGCACATTTGCACTGACTGGGAGACCTGTTGCCAAGCGCAGAGCACTGTGTGCTAGGGAGGAAGCATAGGGAGCTCAGGTTTGCTGTTCATTATGGTGTCTGCAACTTGCAAACCCTAAAAGCTGATGATGCTTTAGCATCCTGGGGGCGCAAAGTTGCCTCTGGGGTAGCGGAGGAGATTTGTGTGCAAGAGAGAATTAGGGAGGTTCCACTGTATCGGGTCTGCTGTCATTTGATGTACTCGCCTGGAGCTTGGAGTAGGAGCTGGCTGACGTGTTGATGGAGTTCGGTGATGCCAATGTAATTGTTGCAGTTATTAAATGCCTTGGAGGGGTTTGAGGAGCTCCAGATACTCGTAAACTCCATCGTCGTTTGGTGACTGATGGCTGGAAGAGATTCCCTTTGGATAATCTACCGCAGCAAAGAGGAACGGTGAGCGTGGAGGTTTCTTTACCTTCAAGACTTGTGGGGGAGTTGATCCATATGGATCCCTTCCGATGTGAGATATTCGATGGGACGGTTGAAGATAAAGCCCCGTTTTACAGAAGCTGTTTGCTTTGGGACAGCTTTTGGAGAGGACACCAAATCTGTGGGATTTATAGAGCAGTTCACGTGTATCTGGAGCATTCCCAACCTTTGCTTCCTCCTGAATGGTGGTGAGAAAGGATGCAAAGGTCATGAAGATGGTTAGAGGTGTTGAGTGTGGTTGTGACGTGAGACTGTGGCCAAGAGCTGAGCTTCAGGAGCCCTTCCAAGAGGGCCCTGACTGAGGCTGTTCCAGCGCTTAGGACCATGAGAACTTATAGGATGCTGTGCTTTCACCCCCAGAGGAGGGGAACTCAAAGGCATCTGGAGGCAATTTGAGGTCAGTGCTTCCTGGCTGCCTCCTGGCAGGAGCTGAGGTGGTGTTTGCGTGCAGGGGCATTGTAAAGCATCTCCTGATGCTGCCTCTGGCAGGAAAGCAGCCTCACTGAACCAGGCCTCTGCTCTAAGGTGTCCGCTTGATCCCGATAGGGTTTGTACCGCGTGTGCTGTGCTAAGTCAGGTGGGAAGCTGTGAGCATTCACCTTCCTATGCTGTCACGCTTGGGTGTAGCATTCAAACCCCGCTGTGTCTCTCTGTTGTGCTGGTTGTGCAGGCAATACTTAACCTTTGAGTACCTCAGTCACCTGGCAAAGGGAACTGTTCCAGGCTACTGGCACACAGTTCCATGCCTGGAATAAAACCCCAGGAGCTTCCAGGCCTGCAGACTCACAAATGGGCTCTCAGTGGTGGTCTTTTTGTTGAGAAAAAGACTGAAGAACTTATAATCCACTGAAGTTTCTAATAATCTTCATTTGATGGAGTGTGGGATGCATTGACCTCATGTGTGGGCTTTCCTATGGAGTGTAGGAAAGGAATTGTGGTCGGAGGAGCTTCTTAAAACCAGGAAAACCATGAAAAGGAGTCGATTATTTCATGGTTTAACTTGGGACTCGTGCATCTCTTTTGACTTCTACTGTGTTTCTGACTCTGACCACCCGTCGGATGCTGAGGCACGGAGCTGCTGGAAGAGCGAGTGGTGCTGTTTGCCAGCTGGAACCAGTGTGCTTCCACACAGGGATGACACTCGTGGTGTTTGGGGGTTTAATTGTGATTTCAGGTTTCTTTCAAACTTCATCTATTGGCTTGGATAAAATAGCCCTAATCCCTAAGTGCACGTCCTGACATAGGATTGGGTGGGTTTGCACCAGAAACTCTCATGTTTTGCAGTATAAAGTGCACTTTTTCTTCATACACACCTTGTATTCCTGTCTGATGAGTGTCTTACGTGCTGAAAGTGATGTTCTGCCTAACCTCCCAAGCTGAGGATCTTGTTCCTTCTTCATTGTAGTCATTGAAACCTGTGATCTGCTTCTGCTCAGTCTCTTGGAAGACCAAGTAGAGAAGAAAATGCCTCCCGTAGGTAGGAATTAAAGCTAGGAAATGAACCTATACACTGCCCTTGAGTAGAACTCTGTGCTCCATCAATGCACGGTCAGGTTTTCTATTGCACCAGCTTCTTAAATCACAAATGTTTACTTTGATGAAACAGGGAGTGCCTTGTCCTGTGCTGGGCTTGCTTTTGGAGAGCAGAGTGGTGATGATGGGGACACATCCACCCAAGGTGGATGGAAGGACTGGGAGAAACCGTTATCCCCTTCATCCAAGGATGCTCTTCAGTTGCGCTGAATTGGGGTTTCCTGACACACTCTCAGACCTGACAGAGGAGCAAACTCTGTGCTGCTTGGTTCTCACTCCAGGTTGGGTTGGCCAAATCTGCACAGGTTGTTCTGTCTCTTCTTTAGGGTTCGGTGTTGCGCTCGGGCTCGGTTATGCACGTCACAGCATCACCCAGCCGCTGGGGCCCTCTCCATCAATCCCACTTGTCTGTCTGGTATCTCAGGTGTGGCTGATCTCACTTTGCTCACCAGGACTCATTTGGAACCTGGTGGGGCTTCTGTTTTTCTCAGTGTGTTCTTGCAGTGCCTTGTAAAACCCGAACTATCTCCTGTGGCAAAGGGCTGTGTACTAAAGAACCCTTCACATACTTGCAGCTTGCTATGGCCAGACTGGACTTTGTAACTGAAGACTGAAACCCATGGTTCAAAGGAAATAAAAAGAGTTCAACTCTCTCCTTGTGGTCTATGACAAGCAGTTCCAGATGCCTTTTGGAGGCTGCTCGTGCCACAGTGGTGGTCACAGGCTGAGCAGATTGGGGTTTGTACCGTCCCTGGAGTCCCTGCTGCTGTTGGAGGTGAGCCCTTGGACCCCATCCCCATCCCACGTGCCTGGTTTCCAGAACAGGCACTCTCTTTGGCTGCGTATCTTGGCTGTTTGTGTCACTGTGTTCCCAGGGGCGTGGGGATGTTTCAACTTGCCACCATCCATCGTGTGTGTGTGTTTCCTCCATCTGTTCTGTGCGTTCTCTCTGCTTTGAGTACCGGAGTGGTTCGGCTTCAATTACGGAGCCGAACGGAGCAGCAGCCCCTTCTAAGGAGTGCTGCACTGCAGTATCCCTGCAGGATTCACTTGCCACGGCTGGTGCTGAGGCCCAGGGAGCGTGTCCTTCCCTTGCCTTGAGGAAGCCTCTTCCAAGTGCTTTCTCAAGAGCCTGTAATCCTGAAAGCTTTGGGGAGTAAAACCAACCCAAGGGTGGGAGTGTGGCACTTGCCTCTTCGCTCCCAGCTGGCTCATGTCAGGAGGCAGCAGGGAAAAGACCTGATTAACAGAGACCCTCCTCGGCCCAGGCATTTCCCAGCACCAAACCCCCCAGTTCTCACCTTTTCTTAGCTTAATTCACAAGGAAAGGCTCAATAGAAGCTCTCCTGGGTCTTGGAGAGCAGAGTGTGGAGCCACAGGCCTCTGGTGAGCAGAGTTCCATCTGCATCCTCAGCTGGAATGAAGTCTAGCTCTGGTTTTCCCCCTGCCATGGCATTCCTTTAGAGAGGTGATGTAGATGTGGATGGAACAGGATGGGCTCCATGGGCTGCATGAAGAGCTGGAGGTGGCAGCTCATCCGCTTGGCCTCTCTGGAGTCTCAGATGGGGTCACACACTGTCTGCATTGCCCAATGAACCCTGAATCCTTCCAGTCAATTGATGAAGTATTTCTGCTTCACCTCCCATTGATGCTCTCACATGGGCTTCAACAGCAGCAGCAGCGCTTCTCCTGCTCCCCATGGATGAAGGTTGCAGCAGCCGCTGTGATTCTGAAGCTGGCTTTGACCTGCAGGCTGCAGCTCCCTCCCCGGCTTCCCTACACCTGGATCCCGCCGTGGGGCGCTTCCCAGCAGGATTCCTTTTGCCGTGCTCCTTTTCCTGCAGGCAGAGCTCCCTCGGGGATTGTGGGAAGCGGTCTGGAAGCTGCTGGGTGCTGCTTCCCTTGGGAGCAGGTTGTTAACCCCGAGCTCTCCCCATCTCCTCCAAGAGCATCTTCTCTCCGCGCTGCGCTGCCTCATTGCTGTGAGCCGCAGCGCCTGCTCCAGTTGGGATGTGGCGCAGCCCGGCTTCGGCTCACGACAGGCGCCCGTCCTGCCGTGGCTGCTATGGGGCTGCTGCCCTGCTCCTGTTGCCGCTGGTCCTGACTGGGAGCAAACGGGGGTGGCGGGAGGTCCGGTGCCGCCAGATGGTGCTGCCCTGCAGCCGGATTGTGCTCGGCTTCACCCCGCAGGGATGGAGCGGGACAGCCCCGGGCTGCGGCGCTTGAGCAGCTTCAGCTTCATCCTGGCGGCTTCCCGTGGTCCTGGTGTTCCTCTGCTCTGGTGCTGTAGGGATGGGAGGACAGGGAGCGTCACCGGGGAAGGAACAGCATCAGGTCCTGCGATGTGAGTGGTGACTGCACCAGAGGTGGTGATTCAGGGGTTTGATGCTGTATTGACTACTACGAGGCAGGGCTTTGCTAAGACTGAGATTTAAAGCCTGACCCTGGTGAAGTTCAGAGCGTACCGAGGTGGAGCAGGACTTGGGGGGGGGTCACACAGTGCTCCTGCACCAAAAGCTGTGGTGCCAGGGCTGAGCATGGCCCTGCTCCAGAGTTATTGGTGGTTTGTGCCTGGTGGAGGAAGCAGAGAGGAAAACTTTGCTGCTCTTCCTGAATCTCTGCTTTTCCGATGCCTTTCTTTGATGTCCCAGCTCTGGGAATGGTTTTCCCTGAGCTGCCATTGGGATCTCGCTGAGTTTTCCAGCTTTGCCTTCAGAGCTGGAGCTTTTCTCACCCTTGCTGACACTCAGCGTGCAATGGGAGCCAAAGGGGTTCGAGATCTCCCTCAAAGGAGAGGACGTGAGCCAAGCCCTGATGAAATCCCCCTGATCTGCATTCCCTTTATAGGGTGATCAGCGTTTCCCGCAGGGGTTCCAGGGGGATGCCCTGTGCGGGGTGAGCTGTGAGGTCGTTGGTGCAGCCACAGCTCTCCAGAGGGAGAGCACTGAACGATGGTCGCTGACACGGAAGCTCATCCCAGAGCATCCCGCTTGGCTGCACATCCAGAGCGCGCCAGGGAGGAGATCCCCTTGGTGGACTCATTGATCTTCATTCTTCCTTGTACCACCTGCTCTGATCCCCCTCTGCTCTCCCTCCCCTGCTCCTCCTCCCTCCATACCCATGTGCGAATCAACGCTGACCCCGAGCGAAGGCGCTGGGAGCCCCCCCTTCCCCCGGCTGCTGCTCAAGGGCTCCCCAGAGCTTCCAGCGGAGCCATGGAGCTGCTGCAGGGGAATGGCTGGAATTTCCTGCCTGCTCCGAGCAGCCCCCGGTGCAGGCAGGTCCCGGGTTCGCTGCCTCTTGCACTCTGTGCTCCCCGGGCCAGGGGTGATGCTGGGGCCGAGGATTTCCTCGTGCTGGGGTTCCTTGCGGTGCCCTTTTGACCACAGCAGCTTCCCTTTCCCTGCTGCTGGTCAGGGAGGGGATTGTCCCCCCCTGCAGTCCCGGTCCAGCTCTGGGGCAGCAGCGCAAGAGGGACGTGGAACTGAAGGAGCGAGGCCAGAGGAGGCCATGGAGATGCTGCAGGGCTGGAGCAGCTCTGCTCTGGAGCCAGGCTGAGAGAGCTGGGCTGGGGCAGCCTGGGGAAGAGAAGGCTCCTGAAGGGGAGACCTTAGAGCAGCTCCAGTGCCTAAAGGGGCTGCAGGGAACATGGAGAGGGGCTTTGGACAAGGGATGTAGGGACAGGCCAAGGGAATGGCTTTAACCTGCCAGAGGGGAGACTGAGATGAGCTCTCAGGCAGAAGCTGTTCCCTGTGAGGGTGCTGAGGCGCTGGCACAGGGTGCCCAGAGAAGCTGTGGCTGCCCCATCCCTGGCAGTGCTCAAGGCCAGGCTGGACACAGGGGCTTGGAGCAACCTGCTCCAGTGGAAGGTGTCCCCATGGCAGGGGTTGGAGCTGGAGGAGCTGGGATTCGTGTGATTCCATGGTTCTCTATACCCCGATATTCACCACTTACCTGTGCTGCAGGCCGCGGTCACAGAGAAATCCATCCTTTCTGTCGGCGCTCACTCGAGCAGCAGCAGTTCCCAATGCTCCCGTTCTGCCTCCTGCAAAACTGCCTCGCACTTAAAGAACCCATCCAGGCTCTTCAACTCCTGCAGTGTCAAGGAGCTTTCTGGGTTGTCCTTTGCTTGGAGCATCTCCCGAGGCTTTTCTTGGATGTGTCCAGGGTTGGGTTTGATTCCCTTCATGTTTCCCAACCTGCTTTTTGCTGGAAGGATTTAGAGCTCAGCAGGGTCCCGCCCGAGGGCCGCTTGGAGCCTGCACAAAGGCAGGGCCCTGCTTAGAGCCATGGCTTTTGCTCTGCTGCTTCCCTGTGCTTTGCTCCGGGGCTCAGCACCACCATCCAGAGGAAGAATGATGCTCCTGAAAGCCTTGGCCTGAGGACACCTCCCGGATGGAGGGGAAGGTTTGTTGCAGCGCACTGAGGGGCGCGATGCATCCCCCATCGAACAGAAAGAGCCTCACACCATGGACCAGCTTCGTGTTAAAGCTGTTACTCCATAACCCTCCATAACTCAGTTGCCTGCTGCTCGTGCAGATGATGCTCCCAAGGCCCTGCACCATGGGAAATCCCATTGCAAGCTGTGAAGCACCCGAGCCAGAGGACAGCCCCTCCCTGTGGATCCATCTCTCCAGGGAGCCCATTCCAGGAAAGATGCTCATTGCGAATGGAGAACTTCATCCTGATGGAGCATCGCTGTGGGGAAGGGGTTTGGGGTGGCGGGTGAGGAGCTTCAGCACCGGATCCATTCTTGGTGCTTGGATGGGAGCGATTCCCGCAGTGCCCAGGCCGAGGGCTGGGGATTCAGGTTAATCCTTGACCACGGGTGCAATCGAGGCCAAAACGTCCTTGTCCAAATAGAGCAGAAGTCTCATTTTTGGCAGATGCCGTAAACTTGCAGCAAGGGAAATAAAAATGTGACTTTTCTGGGGCAAAAGCTGCGTTTTGCTCACCTGACCCAGCCTGTTTGTTTGTGCTTGGAAACGTCTAAAGGTCAGGACAACTTCCACTCGGCCAGTTCATTGTGCCAGCTGCCAGCACTGGGAAAACACGGGATGCTTTCATCTCACATCCCTCTGCTCCCATTTGCAGACCTGAGATGGGATGGGATGGAGCAAACCTTGTCCCTGATGTGACTGATGGAACCTCAGAGATCCTTCCCCTTCAAAACCAAGGGGTTTCTCACCTGGAATTGCTTCTGCAAGTGCTGAAGTTGCTTCCAGCCACCAACTTCCCTAAAGGCCAAGCCCTGAGCACTGCTGTTGGTGGCAGCAATAGGGGAAGCCGTGCTGCTCTTCCCTTCTTAGCCCTCAGCTGAAAACCACACCATGGGAAAGCATCATCTGCCTCTCTTGTGGCAGGAAACATCCCCTCTCCAGCATCCAACCTGCTCAATCCAAGTGGTTTCCAGGGATTGCAGAAGGTCCCGTAGGTCCTGGGGACCATCCGGTCCGATGCCATGTGCCCGAGAGCGGGATGCTGGGATGCTGTAACCTTGCTCCATCAGTGCCAGGGCTGATGAATGCCTGTTCCTGGGGGGCTCTGGCTCTTGTTTGACTCCCAGCACCTTCTCAGGAGCCATTTGCTCGGCATCCTCAAGGAATGGACAGGCCTAACCCTGGAGGGCAGCGCTTTAGGGCAGGAGCTGCCCCAGCCCTGCCCCAGCTGGTTCAAGCTCAGGGCTGTGGCTGGGCTGTGCTTGATGGGAAGTGACTCACGTCCGTGGTGTTCTTGTTGCTTTTGGCATTCAATGTCAGCATTTCCAGCATGGCTTCTTCCCCCGGTGCTGGCTCAGCTGGAGCTGAGGTGGCTCCAGGTCCCCACCTCCTCTTGTCTGGAGATGGAGGGAAGGGGAGAAGATGATTCCCATCTTCCCAGGCTCAGCAGCTGATGCTCGGAGCTTTGCCTGGGCTTTCCAAGCAGCCTTTGCGACCACTGGCTCCTCGTGGTGTAGTGTGAGGTGTCCCTGCCCATGGCAGGGGGTTGGAACCGGAGGACCTGAAGGTCCTTTCCAGCCCAAACCATTCCATGACTCTGGTGCTTCGCTCACCAGAACTCCCAGTTTCTCCCCTGCTCACTGCATGTGAAGGGGCAGCAGCACCAGGGCATCAGCTCCTCCTCACCCTCAGCCCCTGTGTTGGCCTCTCCAAGGGCCAGGAGTCCCGGACCACCCACAATCCCATGGCCAAATGCTCCTATTGATCCCTAGAGAAGGCACTGTTCAGTACCTCCCTGAGGGATGGACATAGGATGCATTAACCAGGGAGGACCCTGCATCCTGCTGGGAAGAGGCGTTGGATAAACCTGACCTTCTGCTGCGGGTGGCCCAGGAAGGACCGGAGGAAACGTGGGAAGCTGCTTACGCACGGGGCTGCGCTGTGCAATCGCATCGTGCAGGCTGATGGTGAGGACACGCTGGGACGTTTCACAACGGCACCCACAAGCCCCGCTCTTAAACCGTGGCTTTTATGGCTCTTGCTGGGCCGTAAATCTCCAGCTTCCACCCCTGGCTTCTTTGGGGAGGAAACATCCGGCTTCGGCACACTCGGATGCTCCCTGCGCACAAGGCTCTGCATCCCCCGTGGATGGAGCCGGTACCACGCAGAGCACCAGGACCCGCTGCCAAAGCAGAACTACAGGGCCTCGGGTCTTGCTCAAGCATCAGGCAATGGGGTTGCTGCTGGGTCAGGGCCTCTTCCTGCTGTGCGGCTCCACTTTGGCTTTGGAGGAGGGTATTCAGCACCTTGCTGATGATGGAGGGTGCTGGTGGCCGGGCTGGTGCCCCCCGGGACATGAGGATGTTCATGGTGCTGTTCTGCTGTGGTTACCCGGAGGTCTGTGGTCCTCCCGTGGTGATGGCTCTTCTCCCTCCCTCCTTGAACTGAGGAGCTGGAGCATTGCAATCACCCCAGGAGAAGGGATCGTAGAGGGGTTTGGGCTCCCTAACACACAGGAACTCCTTGGGACACGCAGGGATGCCCTGAGGTCTGGAATGAAAGCACTCGCTGAGGAGCCAGCCCCTGGACCAGCTCCCCATGCAAAGATGCTCTGGGGGGGCTCATCCAAGGGAGGATGGAAAGACAGGAGAGAGGCTGGAGCCGGCTCCAAAGGGAAGCAGAGGATCAACAGCCACAAATCATGGGATCACTGGAGGCACGTTCCTCCCATGCTATGGACCATCTGCTTGGCTTTGCTTCAGGATATTTGGGAATGACCTCGCCTGCCCTGGCTGGCGCTGGGGGGACCCTGCCCCTTGCCTTGTCCAACCAGGGGGTTCTCACCCTCTGCTCGTGTCTTGTCAAAGCATCCCTCAGAAGAAGGGAAGAGGCGGCTGGTCCCGGCCTCAGGGGGTATTCCCACCGTGAGTTTCCCCTTCACCAGTCTGGTGCGGCGCTTCCCGCTGGATCCGGGCCATCCCGGCGTGCCCGGCTCCATCCCAACCACCCCGACATGCCCAGGGATGACGTAACACCAGCCATGGTTGCTTCAGGAGGGCCTGGACGTGGGGCAGAGCCATCCATCAGCGTGGAGGAGCCGCTGCTGCAAGCCGGGCTGTGGTGTCATCAGCCACTTCGGGAGGACAAGGTCCAACTGATCCGCTCCTCCCTGCGTGCGCCGGCAGGAGCCGGGTGCTGCTTCCCTGCTCCGGAGGGGTTCTAGGGAACGGGCTGCGTGCCGGGCTCAGCGCCACACCGTAATGGGGATCCATGTGCCAGAGGGGACCAGCAGGATGGAGAAGGCAGCCTGGGACGCAGGGATGAAGGCAGCCTGGGACGCAGGGATGGAGAAGGCAGCTTGGGATGCAGGGATGGAGAAGGCAGCCTGGGATGCAGGGATGGAGAAGTGGCGCCTGCCTGAGCATCATCCCCTCGATCGCCCCCTGCACCCCTCTGGGGCCATCGGATGTCGCCTACGGACACTTGTCACTCTCCAATGGGGCAGGAGATGTGCCAGATACCCCCAGCCATGAGCTGGCGCAGTGATCCATGGGGAAAACCAAGCGGTGGAAGGGAACTGTTTGTGACTGAGGAAAAGGCTGACACTTATTCATCTCCACAGCTGCAGAGCAGCCTCGCACATCACCCGGCTCCAGCACCACCAGTGCATCCCATGCAGATTCCCAGGCGGAAAGGAGAGATTCCTGCTGGGTGTTCCCTTCGGCGTCACCCGGAGGGCGGGCAAAGTTCGGCTCCTATAAAGCCAGGTCAGGTCCACTTCATTCATTCCCGGGGCAGCATCGCCGGGAGCTGCACGTCCAAGCCTTTGCGCCAGAGGATTTTGCAGCTAATTCCTGCTGGGAATTGCACGATGCCGAAGGCGCTGCGGGATGTCGAGGCTGCCCTCACCTGCCTCCAGCTCCTGCTGCTTGTCACTGCTGTGGAGCTGAGGCCCCACACATGGGATGGGGACAGGATCCAGCTGGAAGACATCAAAAAGGGGATCCTGGAGCGGTTGGGAATGCCGGCACCCCCCGTGATCCGGCACCGGCTGGACCAGGAGAGCATCCGGAGAGCGCAGCAGCTCTACCAGCACACGATGGACGAGCTGATGCAGAACCGGAGCCGGGAGGAGGAGGAAGGAGCTGTGCCCAGGACCAGGCGCCTGCATCGCCTGACCCCCACATGTAAGTGATGCTGTGACTCCGTGTGCAGCCGTGATCCCCATTCCCACCCCCCACACACACGTGTGTCTGTCTCCCAACGCGTCCCTGCTCAGGCACATTAGTGTGTGCCGGGACATGACTGGGCATGAACAGTGGTGGCAGTGCCCATCCTTATCCCTGCTGCGTTCCTCGTCCTGGCACTGGGGCGGAGCCACTGTTGGAGCTGTTCCGCTTCAAACCACACAACATGGGCAGTTTGGGGGTGAAAGCAGCAGTTTTGGGTGCTCGGAGCGGGGTCTGAGCTTTCATCTGGATCTGGGGGGATGTAGGGAAACATCCTGTTCCTGCCGTGTGACTGGGGGGGGGGACAAGGGGGTGTGGGCCACCCCAGTGGTTCCTGGGGCATCATCTGCTGTGCCTCAATGCCCCCCCCCCCCCCAGGGGATGGTGGGTGCCGGGTGCTATGGGGATGGTGCTGACCCCCCGTGGCCTCAGCATCCCTCGGGACCCGGGTGATAACGTGGCGGGGGTGGCTTGGCCGCCGGACAGGAGCCGGTCACGAGCTGCCGGGGAGGATTGCTGGCTCTTACATCAGCTGTCCCCGCAGTGCTGCGCCGGCCGGACCTGCCCCGGGAGCACCGGGACCCGCCGGGACACGGGGACGCCGCCGGCCCGTACCGCTACCACCTCCTGCTCTCCCGCACCGAGGCTTTCCACCGGCAGCTCCGCGTGGTGCAGGCGGAGCTGAAGCTCTTCAAGCCGGGATCCCCTGGGATGTCCCCGCTCCACTCCTCGGTGCCCCCCCGCGTCAGCATCTACAGCGTGGTGGGGGCTCAGGAGACCCCCCAGCTCCTGCAGAGCCAAGAGCTGGACTGGGATGCTCCAAGCCTGGACCTGACGGCGGCTGTTCAGCCCTGGGCTGCGGGTCCCGAGGACACCCTGCGCCTGGAGCTGCTCTTCACCGCGGACGTCTCAGCCTTGCTGCCCTCCTCCTCCTCCTCGGAGGCGCTGGTGCTGGAGGTGGAAACCCACGAGCCCGGGGGCCGGGGGGCCCGCAGAGCCCGGGGGCTGGAGGAGGAATGCGGGAAGAGCGATGGGAAGTGCTGCCTGAAGTCGCTCAAGGTTTCCTTCCAGGACATCGGGTGGTCGGACTGGATCATCGCCCCCAACAGCTACTACATGAGGTTCTGCGAAGGGTCCTGTCCCCATAACTACAAGCCGGCCAGCATGCACGCCCAGATCAAAGCCCGCATGCACTCCCTCTCCAAAGCCACCCCCCCACCCTGCTGCGTCCCAGCCGGATATGACCCCATGGTGCTGATGCACTACAACAGCGAGGGCAGGCTGGTCTCCACGCTCTTCGAGGACATGCTGGTCACCAAGTGCCACTGTGCCTGATGGCATCGCCTCCAGCTCACACCGTGCCCTGCCGCCACTGGGCAGAGGCTCCTGGCAGCTCCAGCATCCCCAAACCCAGACCCCATGGCATGAAATGCCTCCGTGCTGGCATCGGCTCCAGCATCCAGCTCACCCCCAGGGGCCCTGGTTGTGGCCCCCCCTCCACAGGCCACATTATTCCCACTTCTTGTTCCTTATTTAAAGCACATTTTATTTGGGAGATGGATCCTTCCCACCCAAGAGAACCCAAAACAGGTCAAGGTGGGTCTGTCCTGGGTGGCCACAGCCCGCCTCTTGTCTGAGCATCATCTCTTCTCTGCTTAGAGACTTATTTATACGACCCTCTTATTTATTGCTAACTTATTGTATTTTATAGCAAAGCACCTTTCTGGGGAAAAGGTGGGGTTTTTGGTGTATTTTCTATTTTATATATTTCTATAAACCAGAATTATGGGTATGAATAAAGAGATGGGAACAGGGATCCTGGCTGCTGCTCCTGCCCCTCCGCCCACCACTGCAGTGGGTCACCTTCAGCTCTTCACTTACCCCCTCCATGAGTGACCAGCCAGGAGCTGGCTCCACATGGATTTGCTGGTAGATCCCTTTGGATGAGTGGTGCCAGCTCAGCCCATCCCACCCTGCCCTGGTGGGTGAGTAATGCCCTGGCTGTGCTCCCAGAGACCTTTGAGTTGTTTGTGGCCTTGAGGTGGGTGCTGGGCACAGCCTTGACCCCCCCGGGCAGGACATTGGGCCAGGATGCGGCCACTGCCCTCTTCCAGGTACCTTCGGTCATGGGACCACGTTGGAATGGGGGGAGATCATGGCTCCCCCAGGCTCTGCCGCCACGCGGCATCCCCAAGGGACTCATTGCACCTCGATGGGCGCTGGTCCCGGCTTCTCTTGGTCCTTCCCCCGCTCCCAGCACATCCCAGGGGTGTCCTGGGCTGCTCAGACCCTTGGCAGCTCCTGGTAGGGATCCTGGGCTTGGGGAACAGGGAGGATGGGGACCTTGAGCCTGGGGAGTGGGACCCGAGGGACATGGGGTTGGGGACGTCCAGTCCGGAGATGTGGACTTGAGGGACCTGGACATCAGCGACCTCTGCTCTGGGGACAGGGGCTCTGGGACCTCCAGCCTCATGTTTAGAGCCACCCCTCTGTCACCAACGTCCCTTACCCGGGGATGGCAGAGGGATGGATCCCGATGGGAGCAGTACCACCCCTGCCGGGGGCAGGTACCACCATCCCTGCCCAGGGCTCCCAGCAGACCAGGTCATTTAAGCTGATTAAACCATTTAATGGGGCCCAGTGGAGCATCGCCAGGGATGGAGCTCAGGGGACCCATGGAGGGGGAGGACACCCAGACAAGATCCAGGATGTCGATCCACTCGGGGTGCAGAACCGGGAATCCCACCGGAGTGCTCAAAAAGAGGCTTTTGCTGCTCCCCACACGGGCAGATTCAGCAGGGAAAGGGATGGTGAAGGCGATGGTGGGGTTGGTCCCAGTGTCCAGATGTCCCCAACCACCAGTGCGTCCCCAAGCGCACGTGCACCCCATTGGCAGCTGAAAGAGGAACAGGAACCGTGCGCTGCTGTGGTCATCCCGAAGGCCCCCACACATGTCCCCAGCTCCGGAACGCTGCTGCCCGCGGGTGCTGTGTCCCTGCGGTCAGAGGAAGCACCGTCCCTCAGCCCTCAGCTACTGAAAGGGATCGGGGTGAAGGAGGGGACCGGGGGTGTATTAAAATAACCCCCTGAGAGAGGTGTCCACGGCAGGATGTGAGCGGAGAATGTGCATGTCCCTATCCCAACCATAGCAGGACCCACGGAGCCCACATCCATGGGGAGCGCCCATCCCTGTCCTCTTTGTGCTGGGGTCACCGCAGGAGCATCACTGGTCAGGGGTGATGTAGATGCTGTCCTGGCAGAGGCTCTGTGTGTTGGCATAGATGGGCTGATCCCCAATGTCCTCGCTCCGCAGGGAACACTCGTCACTCACTGGGACCTGTGGGCTGGGACACGGAGGTGGCACCCACTGCCCCAGCCATGGCATGGGCCCCGCGAGGATGGGATACATGGGGTAGGGTAGAATGGGACAGGCTGGGATGGGATGGCATGGCACGGCATAGCATGGCGTGGGATGGGATGAGACAGGATGGATGGGAATGGACTGGACAGGGTGAGATGGCACAGCATGGCGTGGGATGGGATGAGACAGGATGGATGGGAATGGACCAGACAGGGTGAGATGGCACAGCATGGCGTGGGATGGGATGTCATGGCCTGGGATTACAGGGCATGGTACAGCACAGCACAGGAAGGGATGGGACATGCCTGGAGCAGCCAGCACCGGTTCCAGAGCCTCACCTGTGCCGCTGCCATCCCGGTGTCCATCCCCGCGCGGTGGCTGTGGCTCTGCAGGGGCTCACGAACACGTTCTCATAGTCCGGCGCGGTGCCATCGGCGGTGCCATCGCTGCCGTCGGTGCCACCGGTGCCATTGGCCGTGCTGACGTACCGGGACTGCCCGCGCGCCGCCGCCGGGTCCCGCTTTCCCCCCCCAAACCCGGCGGCCGCCGCTCTCCTCCGGTACCAAACCACGGCGGCCACCGCCAGCGCCAGGACCACGAGAGCAGCGGCTGCGGCCGCCCCGGCCGCCAGCGCCCCGCGGCCCCGGCACTCGGAGCCGTGGAAGTGGGAGACGTTGAAGCTGCGGCGCTGGGGGTCGAGGCAGTGGCAGCGGCAGGCGGCGGGGGAGCAGGCGCAGGGCGCCAGGACGCTGCCCACCACATCGCAGCGGCACGGCACGGCCAGGAAGCGCAGCCGGGGCTGGAAGGCGGAGCGGGGCACGGCGCGAAGGGGGTTCCCGTCCAGCCACAGGCTCTCCAGGGCCGTGCTGTTGGCGAAGAAGCCGTCGGGCAGGTCCCGCAGGCGGTTGTGCCGCAGCAGGAGCTTCCGCAAGCCCCGCGCCTGGCTCAGGAACGGGGCCGGCAGCTCCCGCAGCGCGTTGTGGGACAAGTCCAGCTCCTCCAGCGCCGGCTGCACGCGGGACGAAGGGCTCAGGGCTTCGATGCCGTTGTGGCTCAGCCACAGCCGCTGCTGCCGCTGGAAGTGGCCCCAGTCCAGCTCGGCGCAGTGAGGGACGGTTTGGGTCAGATTCAAGTCAAGGGAGGCGTCCGGCAGCGCGGCGAAGCAGGGGGACGCGGGGGGCGTGGGGGACACAGGGGACAGGGGGGACAGGGGGGACACAGGGGACAGGGGGCACGTGGAACACAGCAGCAGCAGCGCAAAGGAGGCCATAGGGTGCCCCATGGCCCCTCCAGGTACCTGGGTGGGAAATGAGGGGTCAGCAAGACCCCAACTCCCACTGCGCCTGCCTGTTACCCCTCCCAGTACAAACCAGTGCAGCCCAGTTTGGCACCCACCCCTCTCCCGCTCTGGCACCCGGGGGTCCCAATGGGTGAGGTTGTGTCCCAGTCCCAGCACCCAACTCGCCTGCGCTCCGGCCGCTCCTCCGCAGGGCATAGAAGAGGAACAGGCGGGTCCCATCCTGTGACAGGATGCAGCCGGACCCGGGGACTGTCTTAGGGCCTGGGGGGGTGTTGCTGGGTGCTGAGCACCCCAATGGCCCCGCCTGTCAGTACCGTGTGCCCTGGCTCCAGCACCTCCCCGGCCACACGTGTGGGGACACACGGGCACACACACGCATGTGCTGCTGCATGCACATACATGTCAGGGCACATGTGCTGGGTGCTGAACACGCTCGCAGGTACACATGTGCACATGTGCACTGTCACCGGCTCAGTGAAGCGGGTTTAGGGGTGATGTCGGGGTCTCAATGATGTGTTGGGGTAATTCATGTAGGGCCCGGGTAGGATCGGGCCCTCCCGGGGTGCTGGCACCCGTGGGGGGCTCCGCTCGGGGTCCATTGCGGGGATGGGACCCCCCTTGCAAAGGGACCCCAGGGCTGGGTGACTCCGTGCGTGGTTTGTGTCCATGTCCGCATCCCGGTGTTCCCCGTGTCCGCATCCCCCTGTGCCTCCCACTCAGTGTCCCGTGCCCCTAAAGCCCTCTACGTCTGTGTCCATCCCCCCCATGCCCAAGTCCTCTGTCACATCCGCGTCCTTCTGCGTTCACCGTGTCCATGTCCCCCCCTCGTGTCCGTGTCCCTCCATTACCACCGCGTCCCTCTCCACCCCCGGTGTCCGTATCCCTCTCGTATCCACCCCCTCGTGTGCGTGTCCCTGGCGAACACCGTGTCCGTACCCCCCCCGGTGTCCGGGTGCTCCCGCCTCCCTTCCGTGTCCCACCCCTCGTGTCTGCGTCCCCCCCATCCACCATCCCCATGCCCACTCCCAGCCTCCGTGTCCCTCCCTGCCCACCCCCCCGTGTCCCCCCCTCCCTGCCCACACCCCCTCGTGTCCCCTGTGTCTGTGCCCACCCAGTCGCATCCCTCTCCCCCCGTCCTCCCCCCCCCGCCCCAACCCAAAGCGGTCCCCACCACCCTTCACCATCCCCCGCTATCGCCCTTTTAAGAGCGGCGGGCGCGGGCGGCGTTGCTGGAACAGCCGCGCGGGGGGAGGCGGCGCGGCGGTTTCAAGCTCCCCCGCGGGCGCGCGGCCGGAGCCGCCGGGGCCGGGGCCGGGGCCGGGATGGCGGCGGGGGGGGCCCGGGAGCGGGGCCGGGGCCGGGGCCGCTGACAGCCGGGGCCGCGCCGCCGCCGCAGCATGTACGGGAAGGGGAAGGGCTCCGGCGTGCCCTCGGACGGACAGGCCCGAGAGAAGTGAGTGCGGCGCCGGGCCGCGGCCGCGCAACTTTTGCCGGGGCGGCCGCCGGGGGAGCGGGCACGGAGGGGATGGGGATGGGGATGGGGATGGGGATGGGGATGGGGGGGGCCGGGGGGCGGGCGGACCCCCGCGGCCCCGCCCCGCCGGGGAGCACCGGCAGCCGTCGGGGCTGAGCCGGGCACCGGGAGCCGCGGTGTGACCCGGAGGGCAGCGGGAACCGGGGTGCGCCCCCCCCCCGTCCCGTCCCTTCCCCGGGCACCGGGACCCGCGGAGCCCCGCAGCGGGGGAGCTGCTCCGCGCCCTGTGCCCCGCGGCGCCCGTTCCCCGCCGCCGGGGGTGATGGAGCGGCCCCTGCCCGGGGACCCCCGCGGTGGCGCTTGTCCCGTTGGGCGCGGGACCGGCCCTGAGTCATTCCCAGCGCCGGGAACCGGGGCGGCCACCGGGTGACGGGGCCGTGTGGGACCCGGGGTCACCGCGTCCCTCGCCGGGAGCTGACATCGCTCCCGCTCCATCCTGACCGGCCCCGGGGCTCCGCTCTCGGGGTCTGCTGCCGTCGGGGGTCCCCCCCCGGCCATGGGGCTGTTGTCCTTGGGGGTGGCCGGTCCCTGACCCCCGCGTCCCTGTCCCCGCAGGCTGGCGCTGTACGTGTACGAGTACCTGCTGCACGTGGGGGCCCAGAAATCAGCCCAGACCTTCCTGTCGGAGGTAAGAGACGGGGGGGGGGCACACACACAAACCCCTCCCGGTCCCCCCATCCCATGGGATCGCGGCCCTGAGCCCATCCCCGCGGTGTCAGGCCTGCCGAGGCCGAGCCTGACCCCGCATCCCTCCCCACAGATCCGATGGGAGAAGAACATCACGTTGGGAGAGCCCCCCGGCTTCCTGCACTCCTGGTGGTGGTGAGTTGGGGCTGGACCCCCCCTCCCCTTCCCATGGGGCTGAGCTGGGGGCTGCTCCGCCCCCCCCGCTGCCACCGCATCACCTCGTACCCCATAAACCTGCCGCTCTGCTTTTCCCATCAGTGATTTGGGGGCCCCCCCTCACCCTTCGCATCCCCCCCCCCCCCGCCCGGCCCCTCCAGATGGATCCAATTTGGCACCAAGCGTGGGGTGGGAGGGGGCTCCCGGTCTGGAGCTGAACCCCGCGCCTGGGGGGGGCTCCTGGAGATCACCCCGGGGATAGGGGCTGATGGGGATGCTGGGGGGGGGAGGAGCCCATCGTGCTGTGGGGGCTCAGTGGGGTGCAGGATGCGGCCGTGCCACGGTGCTGCCATCCTCACGTTTGGCCGTTGCCAGTAAGCGATTTATGGGGGGGGCACAGCTCCCTCCTGGCCATTAACCCTCCTGCTGCCAGCACCTCCAAACATGGGGGGCACCCAGGAACAGTGCTGGGGGGGGGGGGGGCACACACCGCCCTATGCTGCCCTATACCCAGCCCAGCAGCCGGGGGGGGGGGGGCGCCGGCAGTGGGACCCCCCCATCCCGCCCCGGGATGCTGCAGCCTGATGTAAAGTCCCAGGAATTTGGGCTCTGGCCGTAGCGACCGTTACCAGGGGAAACAGGAGGCAGCGGCGGAGCTGGGAGGCCCCAACACGCTGGGGGGGGGGGGGACATGGGGACACACACAGGGACATCCTGGGGGGGCTCTGACCCGTTGTCCCCCCCCCTCGCTCCAGTGTGTTCTGGGACCTGTACTGCGCTGCTCCCGACCGCAGGGAGACCTGTGAGCACTCCAGCGAGGCCAAAGCCTTCCATGACTACGTGAGTACCGTGGGGCTGGGGGGGTCCGTGCCCACCGCGACACCCCCGGACCCAGCACACCGGGGGTTAACACCCGGCCCCAGCCCGCTGACCTATTTGCAGGGGGATGCGGGGGGGCTGTTAATCCCTGGGGGCCTGGCTCAGCCCCCCCTGGATTCAGCCCCATCCCATGGATCGCATCCTGTAACCGGTTCCTGCTTCCCAACTGGAGGCACCTCAGAGGGGTTGGGGTGTCCTCCCCCACCTCAGCAGTGCTCCAGGACCAGTGTGGTCCTGGGGTTCAGTGGGGCACCCCCCTGCCAGGGGTGGCAGTAGGAGAACTGGGTCCTGGGGACTGGCTGTAGGGGGCACAGTGCCCTGGGATGGGGCTGGCGCGTGGTCCTGGGGTGTGGGATGTGGGATGCTGTGTGATCTGTGGTGCTGTGGGGTCCATGGCACTGAGGGATGCAGGATGCTGTGGGGTCCATGGCACTGAGGGATGCAGGATACTGTGGGGTCCATGGTGCTCTGGGATGCAGGATGGTGTGGGGTCCATGGCACTGCGGGATGCAGGATGCTGTGGGGTCCATGGCACTGTGGGATGCAGGATGCTGTGGGGTCCATGGCACTGCGGGATGCAGGATGGTGTGGGGTCCATGGTGCTGTGGGATGCAGGATGCTGTGGGGTCCATGGCACTGCGGGATGCAGGATGCTGTGGGGTCCATGTCACTGTGGGATGCAGGATGCTGTGGGGTCCATGGCACTGTGGGATGCAGGATGCTGTGGGGTCCATGGCACTGTGGGATGCAGGATGCTGTGGGGTCCATGGCACTGCGGGATGCAGGATGGTGTGGGGTCCATGGTGCTGTGGGATGCAGGATGCTGTAGGGTCCATGGTGCTCTGGGATGCAGGATGCTGTGGGGTCCATGTCACTGTGGGATGCAGGATGGTGTGGGGTCCTTGGCACTGCGGGATGCAGGATGCTGTGGGGTCCATGGCACTGCGGGATGCAGGATGCTGTGGGGTCCATGTCACTGTGGGATGCAGGATGCTGTGGGGTCCATGGCACTGCGGGAAGCAGGATGCTGTGGGGTCCATGGCACTGGGATGCAGGATGCTGTAGGGTCCATGGCACTGCGGGATGCAGGATGCTGTGGGGTCCATGGTGCTGCGGGATGCAGGATGCTGTAGGGTCCATGGCACTGCGGGATGCAGGATGCTGTGGGGTCCATGGTGCTGTGGGATGCAGGATGCTGTAAGGCTCACGTTGCAGCAGGAATGCTGCGGGACGCTGTGGGATACGTGATGCTGTGGCGTGCAGGATGCCGTGGGATGAAGAAGGCCGTGGGATGCAGGATGCTGTGGGATGCGGGATGCTGCAGGACAGGCGGTGCCATTCTGTGTGGGATACATGGTGCTGTGCAGTAGGGGGTGCTGGGGGTTGCAGGATGCCATGGTACCCGTGGCGCTGTGGGATGCAGGATGCTGTGGGGTCCGTGGCGCTCTGGGATTCAGGACACCACAGGGCACACATTGCCTCGGCCCTCTCCCCATCCCCCTGGAGAGGGCTTGGAGCTGCCTCCCCCCCGGGTGCTCAGCCCCCCCAGCAGCACCCATCGCTGCACAGGGGGTGCCCGTGGGTGCATGTGGGCACCGCGTGTGGCTGCAGCAGCACGGGGGGGGGGTGCTGCAGCAGGGCCCCCCCGCGCCCCCCCTGGCACTGTGCAGCGCTGATTTCCATGCTGGAATTAATGAGGCTGTCGGTGCAGTGACGCCGGGGACCGGCGCGGGTCAGGCAGCGTTGCCATGGCGCTGCTGCCTGGCAGGCAGCGCTGGGGACCCGTGGGGGGGGAGTCCCCCTGAACACCCCCCCCCCGCTGCGCCCCCACACCGTGAACCCGCACCCTGGGGTCCCCACTGCAGTGAAACCATTACCCATGGGGTGAACTGGGGGTCCTGCCATGGAGCCCCTCACCTCACCCCTCATGGGTGCTGCTCAGCGGCTCCCCCCAGGGCACATGGGACCCCCCCCTCCTTTTGATCACTGTGGGGATGGGGGCCCCCATCACTTGGGGGGCTGGCAGTGGGGACAAATGGTGGCAGCAGCCAGCCCCATGCTGGGGACTGGGGTACCCTGGGGTGCATCGGTGTGGGGAGCCCCCCCCCAGCCTGCACCCCTATTGTGTGTGTCCCCCCCCATTTTCTCCCTCCTGACCTTGAGCCTGCAGGAGGAGCCAAAACTCCCCAACCTGTTGCCATGGCAACTCTGCTTTGCATCACTGAGTGATTGGGGGGGGCAGCACTGTCCCCTCTGTGGGGCTGGAGCTGGGGGGCAGCGGTGGCCGCACTGTGGGATGGGGTGTGTGGGGGTTTGCCTTGTCTGTGTCCCCAGGGTGGGAACAGGGATTATGCCTGCCCCAGGCAGAGGCTGCCTGGCCCCATGGCCATGGGGTGATGGTGGACACGGACACTGCCATGGGGTGATGCTGCTGCCATCCCACCCTTCGCCCCTCCTGGCACCCCCTGGGTGATGGGGATGGACCCACTGGGTCCTGGGACCTGTCCCCTGTGCTGTGCCAGGGTGGGTGCTGTGGTGGGACCGCGATGGGTGCTATGGTGGGACCATGGTGGGCACTGTGGTGGGACCGTGATGGGCACTATGGTGGGCACTGTGATGGGACCATGGTGGGCGCTATGGTGGGACCGTGGTGTGCTCCATGGTGGGCGCTGTGGTGGGACCATGGTGGGTGCTGTGGTGGGACCGTGATGGGTGCTATGGTGGGACCGTGATGGGCGCTATGGTGGGTGCTGTGATGGGACCGTGGTGGGTGCTGTGGTGGGACCATGGTGGGCGCTATGGTGGGACCGTGGTGTGCTCCATGGTGGGTGCTGTGGTGGGACCGTGGTGGGTGCTGTGATGGCACCATGGTGGGTGCTGTGGTGGCACCGTGGTGGGTGCTGTGGTGGCTCTGTGTTGGGCGCAGTGATGGACCCGGTGTTGGCACCATGAGGAGCTCCGTGATGGCTCTGTGATGGTTCCAGGATGGGCTCCATGGTGGGACCATTCGGGGGCTCTGGGATGGGACCTGGATGCAATTCCTGGGATGTGGGGGGCTCCCGTTGTCTTGCAAATGATCCCTGGGGCTGGGGACCTTGGTGCCACATCCTGCAGCTGGAAGATGAAGCTGCCCCCCCCTCGACCTCCAGACCACAGGGTGCTCACCTTGGGGCAGGGACCCCTGGGCACGCGCTGTCACCCATGTGCCTGGTACCATGTGTGTCCCATGTGTGACCCATGTGCATGGCATGACCCATGTGCATGGCATGACCCATGTGCATAGCATGACCCATGTACATAGCATGACCCCTGTGCCCAGCACGGGACCCCCTGGGGGTCTTGCCCTCGCCATCACCATTTCCACACCAGCAGCACCCATGGGTGCCCCAACCCCATCACCCATCGGTGGGTGATGCCCCCATCTCCAAACACATCCAAGCCCCCCCCCCCATGTCCCCGCAGGGCTGGGGGCAGCCGTGGGGCGCTGCGGGGCCCCCCGGGTGGAGGGGGCAGCCCCAGGTCAGTTCCCCCCCCCCCTTCTCCTCCTCCCCTACAAATTGAAACCAGTTGTGGAGGGGCCGAGCCGGAAAGCGGCGCATTCCTTCCCTGCGCGCTCCGCTCCCCTCGGATGGGGCCGGCAGCAGAGGGGGGCCCGCGCCCCCCGCCCCGCGATGGGGTCCCCCCCCCTTGGCTCGGGGGGAGCAGGACGGGGCCTCGCTTGGCACAGCCGCGTTGGTGCTGAGCCCCCCCCGCCCCGGTGCTGACCCCCCCTCTCCCCGCAGAGTGCGGCAGCGGCTCCCAGCCCGGTGATGGGGAACCTCCCCCCCGGTGACGGCATCCCGGGGGGGCCCATGCCCCCCGCCTTCTTCCAGGTACCGCCTGTCTGCGTGTGTGCT
The DNA here is from genome assembly GCA_039720435.1 of Amazona ochrocephala. NCBI lineage: Eukaryota > Metazoa > Chordata > Aves > Psittaciformes > Psittacidae > Amazona > Amazona ochrocephala. The sequence goes on from CM077885.1 coordinate 31,200,650, forward strand.
GCTGCGAGCGCACGCGTGTGCGTGCCCTCAGTGTGCGTGTCCTTAGCGTGTACGTGTCCTTAGTGTGTACATGTCCTTAGTGCATGTATGTCCTTAGCGTGTGTATGTCCTCGGTGTGTGCATGTCCTTAGCGTGTGCGTGTCCTTAGTGTATGTCCTTAGCATGTGTATGTCCTTAGCGTGTGTATGTCCTTAGCGTGTGTATGTCCTTAGTGTATGTCCTTAGCATGTGTATGTCCTTAGCGTGTGTATGTCCTTAGCATGTGTATGTCCTTAGTGTATGTCCTTAGCGTGTGTATGTCCTTAGCGTGTGTATGTCCTTAGCGTGTGTATGTCCTTAGTGTATGTCCTTAGCATGTGTATGTCCTTAGTGCATGTATGTCCTTAGCGTGTGTATGTCCTTAGCGTGTGTATGTCCTTAGCGTGTGTATGTCCTTAGTGTATGTCCTTAGCGTGTGTATGTCCTTAGCGTGTGTATGTCCTTAGTGTATGTCCTTAGCACGTGTATGTCCCTAGCACGTGTATGTCCCTAGCATGTGTATGTCCTTAGCGTGTGCATGTCCTTAGTGCGTGTATGTCCTTAGTGCGTGTATGTCCTTGGTGCGTGTATGTCCTTGGTGCGTGTATGTCCTTAGCGTGTATATGTCCTTAGCGTGTATATGTCCTTAGCGTGTATATGTCCTTAGCGTGTACATGTCCTTAGCATGTGTATGTCCTTAGCATATACATGTCCTTAGCGTGTACATGTCCTTAGCATGTACTTGTCTTTAGCGTGTGTATGTCCTTAGGGTGTGCATGTCCGTAGCATGTATATGTCCTTACCATGTACATGTCCTTAGCGTGTGTATGTCCTTGGCATGTGCATGTCCTTAGTGTGTACATGCCTTTAGCATGTACATGTCCTTAATGTGTCCATGTGATTAGTATGTACATGTCCTTATCGTATGTGTGCTCTCAGTGTGTATGTCCTAAGTGTGTACATGTCATTAGTGTGTACATGCCCTTAGCGCGTGCATGACCTCAGTGTACCTGTCCTTAGTGTGTGTGTGCTGTTAGCGTGTGCGTGTCCTCAGTGCATATGTCCTTAGCATGTACATGTCATTGCATGTACATGTCCTTAGTGTGTACATGACCTCAGTGTACCTGTCCTTAGTGTGTGTGTGTGCTGTTAGCGTGTGCGTGTCCTCAGTGTGTATGTCCTTAGCATGTACATGTCATTGCATGTACATGTCCTTAGTGTGTACATGACCTCAGTGTACATGTCCTTAGTGTGCACATGCTCTTAGCATGTGCGTGTCCCTACTGTCTGTGTCCCTACATGTATGCGTGCCCTTAGCGTGTGCGTGCAGCCGGGGAGGTTTACATGACCCGGGCCCCCCCCCCGCCCCACTGCTGCCCCCTCCTGGGGCCAGCCCCATGTCCCGTGCCCCCCCCATGCCCCCCACCGGGGTGCCCCCCCCGCCCATAACCGTGTTCTGTTTCTCTTGAAGGGACCCGCGGGCTCTCAGCCTCCTCCCCACAACCCCGGGGCCCCCCTGCTGGGGCCGCACAGCCAGGTAAGGCTGGGCCCCCCCCCCCCCAGCGCCTGCAGGAGAGCCCCGGCCCCCCCCCGGCCCCCCCCAGGGTGATGCTGCCCCCCCCAGCCCCAGCTCACCCCATCCCTGCTCTGTCTCTTGCAGCCCTTCATGTCCCCCCGCTACCCCGGCGGCCCCCGGCCCCCGCTCCGGATGCCGAACCAGGTGAGGTGCTCAGGGATGGAACCCCCCCCCCCATGGCCCCCTCCCACCACAGTGGGTGCAGACCCCAATGGGGGGGGTCCCGCAGCTCCTCACGCGCTGTCCCCCCCCCGCAGCCCCCGGTGGGTGTCCCGGGCTCGCAGCCGCTGCTGCCCAACGCCATGGACCCGGCAGTGCGGTCGCAGGGTGAGTCAGGGGGGTCCGTGTGTGCCCCCCCCCCCGCACCCCCAGGTCGATGTTGGGGGGGGGCTGTGGGGGTCTCACGGTTCCTCCTCCTCCACCCCCTCCCTTTGCACAGGGCATCCCGGCATGGGGGGCCCGATGCAGCGCATGAACCCCCCCCGAGGCATGGCCGGCATGGCCCCCCAGGTGAGGGCGCAGGGATGGGGATAGGGACAGGGATACAGGGGCTGGGATGGGGTTGGGAGCCGGTTGATGGGGATGGGGATGGGGACAGGGATGCGGAGGGGGGGCAGGCACAGGGATGTCTGCACTGACCCCCAGCTCTCCCTGCAGACCTACGGCAGCGGGATGCGCCCCCCCCCCAGCTCGCTGGCCGGCCCTGGCATGCCCGCCATGAACATGTAAGACACCCGACCCCCTCGGAGCCCCCCCACCCCGGGATCACCAGGACCCCCCCTCACCTCTCCCCATTGCCTTCCAGGGGTCCCGGTGGCCGCGGGCCTTGGCCGAACCCCAACGCCAACTCCGTAAGTTGGGGGGGGGGGGGGGGGGGGGGGGAGCAGGGAATGGGGCCATGGGGGTGCTGGCTCTGTGCCCCCCATGATGAGCCCCCCCCTCTTTCTGTCCCCCCAGATCGCCTACTCCTCCTCATCCCCCGGGAACTATGTGGTGAGTATTGGGGTGCACTGGGGGGGCTATTCTGGGGGTGCCCCCCCTTCAACCCACCTCCCTCCTTTCCCCCCCTAGGGCCCTCCTGCGGGTGGTGGCCCCCCCGGCACCCCCATCCTGCCCAGCCCCGGAGGTGAGTGTTTGCAGGGAGCGGGACGGGTTGGGGACATTATTGGGGGGGGATTTGGGTGCCGTTCTCACCCCCTCCATGTGCCCCCCCCACTCCAGACTCCACCAACTCCAGTGAGAACATGTACACCATGATGAACCCCATCGGGCCCGCGGGGACCCGGCCCAATGTGAGTGACAGCGATGGGGGGGGGGCACAGGGATGGGGATGGGGGGGGGTCCCACATTGCTCACCCCCCCTCTCACCCCCTTTCCCTTCCAGTTCCCGATGGGGCCCGGACCCGAGGGGCCCATGGGGGGCATGAGCGCGATGGAGCCGCATCACATGAATGGGTCCTTAGGTGGGTGCCCCCCCAGCCCCATCCGCGGTCCGTGAGCGCCACCTGCGGACGGCAGCGCTCAGTGCAGGGCCCCGCTGCGGCGAGGGGGGGGCCGCTGCCTGGAGGGGGGGGCACTGATGCACTGCTTTGTCCCTGCAGGCTCCGGGGACATGGACGGGCTGCCAAAGGTGAGTGCGGGGCCCCCCCCATGCACTGGGACCCCCCCCCACCACTCCCATCTACTGGGACCCCATTTATTGGAAACACCCCCCCCATACCCTGGGACACATTTATTGCCCCCCCACATAGTGGGACCCCATTTATTGAACCCCCAATGCACTGCCCCCCCCCATGCACCATTCCCCCCCCCATTTCTCCCCTTTCTCACCCTCTTCTCCCCCTCCCCCAGAGCTCCCCCAGTAACCTGGGGGCCCTGAGCAACCCCCCCGGCACCCCCCGGGACGACGCCGACCTGAGCAGCAACTTCCTGAACCCCTTCCAAAGCGACAGCGTAAGGGACCCCCCCGGGGGGGGGGCGGGAGCCGGGGATGGGGGGGGGGGTGACATTAAATCCCTTTGGTGAACCCCAATGATGACAGCGGGGGGGGGGGAAGCACTGGGAGGCGGGGGGGGGGGGGCAGGACCCCCCCATTAACTCCATGGTGTCTCCGCTCCCCGCAGTACTCGCCCAGCATGACGATGAGCGTGTGAGCCCCGCCAGGCCGGACCCCCCCCCGGAATCCTCATCAGTGATCAATAATTAATGATCAATAATTATCAATCACATTCCCCCCCCCGCCCCCCCCCCCCCCGCGAGAAAACACTAAACAGAGAATGGGGACAATTGAGGAAGAATGAGGAATAAGTCACATGACTTATTTACTGCCCCCCCCACCCCCCCACCCCCCCGGCACAGGGACCCCTCCGGCACTGGGGGGGTGTGTGGCGTTGCGGGGGGAGGGCCTTTGTAAGGGTGTTTTGCCCCCCCTCCCCGGGTGGTGTCAGCCCTCCCCCCCCCCCCCCAAACGTGGGGGGGTTTTGGGGAGGGGGGAGCAATGCCAATGTGGTCCCTGAGCATGGAGAGGGGGGTTGGGGGTGGGGGTTGTGTCCCTCTGCCCCCCCCCCCCCCCCCCCCCCCCGTTTGGCCATGCACCCAACTGCAATGAGCAATGCAGCAGTGCCCCCCCAGCACTGGGGGGTTATAACCCCCTCCCAGTGCCCCCCCCCCAGCCTTGCCAAAGGGCGGGGGAGGCGGCGGGGGGGCACACCACCAGCACGGCCCCCCCCAATGCGGGTGCAACCCCCCCAAAAGGCTGTGTTGGGGGTGTGGGGGGGCCCAAGCCATACCCCCCCCTGCATAGAGCATCCCCCCCATGCTCTATAGGGCAGACCCCAGTGCAGAGAGCAGCCCCCACCTCGCAGTGCCCCAGCCCTTGGGGGGGTCCCCGGCCCCCCCCAGCCCTGTCTGTGTGCTCAGCCAGCACTGTGATCCCCGGCCCCCCCCGAGCGCCAGACCGGGGCCCCCCCGGGACCACTTTAATATGAAGGAATTCTCTTTTTTTGTGTGGTTTTTGTTGGGATTTGCGTTGGGATTTTTCCTCTTTTATAACAAAAATGACCTCAACCCCCCCCCTCCCCCCCCCCCCAACTGCTGCCGCGCCCCTGGGCCCCCTCCCCTGTACAGCCCCACGCCGGGGGGGTGCCCATTGTGCCTCCATAGCACCCACCATAGGCGTAGTTGTTCTGTGTAGGGACCACCCCCCCCCATTTCTATTGCCATTAGAGCCCCCGTTGCTTTATCAAAACAAAACGGGGGACCCCCCCCCCGAAAAAAAAACAACAAAAAGAAGAAAATACACAAAAAAATACCCCCCCCCCCCAAAAAAAAATACACCCCCCCATCAATAAATGTCACTTGATTTTTTTTCAGAAGGTACCAACGTTTTGCTTTGGGGGGGGGCACAACTGGGGCGCGGGTCCCCCAAGAATGAGGCAACACCGTGGGGGGGGTATCCAGGTTTATTGGCGGGTTCAAAGCTTCACAGTGTCAATGGCATCGGGGTCGGTGAGCACCGAGGGGGGGGGACAACCCCCCCCCCCCCAGACCCCCAAATCCACCCCCCAGGAAGCTGCTCAAGGGGCTCTGGCGTTAGTCGGCCCCATCGATGTGCAGGGGGGGGCGGGGGTGGCCCGGCCGCGGCGCACAGGGGTGCCCATTGAGCTGGGTGGGTGCTGCTGGGGTCTTCTTGGGCGCCAGGGGACACGCGGCCCCCCCCGGGCAGGAGCGCTTGGGGCTGGGCGCGGGGCGCTGCATCTTGTGCTCCAGCAGCATGTGGTTCTGGGGGGGCAGCCCCACGCAGGCCCTGGCGCCGAGGGAGGAAAGGGGGGGTCAGGGATGGGTGATGTGGTGGCACCCAGCATCCCGTGTGTTGGGCAATGGGAGCCGTGGTGCTGGGAGCCGCCGCGGGGCAGCATTGGGTACCCGGGCGTCAGGTACCGGGGGGGGGCTGTGGGCACTGGGATCCTCTCGCATTGGGCACCCCAAGACTGGGAGCCTGGGACCCATCTGCGCCGGGACCCGTTGGTGTTGGGCACTGCCAGCACCGAGCGCCTCAAGCACCAGGACCGTCATCACCTTTGGGCATCACACAGCCGGACACAGCGGCGCTGGGTGCTGGCGCCCATGGGGGATGGCTCCTGGGGCCAATTGGTGGCACTGAGCACCAGCACCGCCACCAGCGTTGGGCACCCCAGCCCCAAATTGGCTTTGCCCCCGCCATGCCCATGCTGGGCACCCACAGGGTGTCGGGCATCAAACGCCAGGAGCTCCGCAAGCCTCGGGTGCCACCGCGGGCACCGGGAGAGGAGGGATGTGGCACCCATGAGGATGGGGCCCCCCGGGTACCTCAGGATGTTCTCGATGCAGCTGCGCTGGCGGAAGAGCGCGTTGACAACGGGGGTGCCCTCGGGCACCAGCGGGGCCTTGCAGAGGAAGGCGACGATGGAGAGGACGCTGTGGAAGCCCTGGAACTCGGGGTCGGCCTCGGTGCAGAAGGTGACGCGCTGGCACAGTTCCGTCAGGATGGCCAGGTCCAGGATGATGGGGCTGGCCAGCAGCGAGTCCTGCGGGCACCAGGGGATGGGGAGGTGAGATGGGGACGTGCCACCCCTGCCCAGGACACCCCTGTCCCCCCCCCCACGCACCTCGCACGTGTTGTGGATGACGATGGTGTTGGTGCCACCCATCATGATCTCCGACGTGTACTCGTCCAGCGCGCGTTTGCTGTCCCCCACGTAGGGCACGTACTTGATCACCACCTGCGAAGCGACGTCCCCGTCACCACCACATCACCCTCATCCTCATCGTGTGGCTCCTGACCCCCAACTCACGCAGTGGTCGGGCTTGTCCTGGGGGCCGTAGAGGATGGGGTTGGCCTGGACCGTGTCATCCACCACGTTGCTCTTGGAGATCTCCTTGGAGCGGAACTGCTGCGGCGCTGAGAGGTTCTTCCCATCGTTGTTCCCCAGGTGGTTGTAGCTCACGATGGACTTGGTCTGGGCGGGCGGTGGGCACAGGTCACCCCTGTCACGGGCAGTCCCCCCCCCCCAGCGCTGCCCCAGCCCCACGTACCTTGAGCCCGGCGCCCACCAGGAAGTCCACGAGCACCGACTTCAGCTTGGTCTGACCCGACTTGAAGTCGTCGCCGCAGATGAAGACGCGGCGCTGGGCAGCCAGCTCCACGGCGCCGGGCACGAAGGTGTTCTGGGGGGAGCCGTTGATGTAGGCGCAGCCCTCCAGGATGCTGGCCACGGCGAAGAGCGTGGACGGGGACACCTCCAGGCCTCGCTGCGGGGACACGGGGCAGCTCAGCACCGCCGGGGGCCACCGGCACCCCCCGGCCCCTCCCCGGCCCCTGACCTCGATGGCCCGCAGCAGGTTGTCGGCGGTGTCGTTGAGCCCCGGCACCACGTCGCAGAAGCGCTCGGTGTTGGCCGTCCACAGGACGATGACCTTGTCCACGCCGCTGCTCTCCTTGAAGTCACGGATGTCCCTGCGGATCTGCTCCACCTGGGGCAGCGCCGATGGGGATACGTCAGCACGGGGGCATCTCCCCCCCGCCATCATCTCTGTGTCCCCACCACCAGCACCAGGACCTGCTCAGCCATGGACCCGCGCAGGACATTGTCCGCCCGCTCCTCCTGGTTGGCCGCAATGAACTCGGGGATGTAGATGGAGGGTCGGGGCTTCATCTTCTCCATGTGGGGCCAGAGCTGCTCCTGCAGCGGCCAGTCCAGCACCTCCGCACGCCGCATGGCCTCGGCCAGGTTCAGGGATGAGATGTCCCAGCCTGGGGGACAAGGGGTGACCCAACCACCCAGGGTGCCCCATGGACGGGGGTGTCCGTCCCCCCCCCGTATCCCACCTACCATCAAAGACGATGTCGTTGGGGTGCACCATGGGCAGCAGGTCCCGGAAGGGCACATAGACATCACCAGTGGGGCCAGAGCCCAGGCAGACGGTGGAGGCTTGGAGCAGGGAGCCGTAGTAGTTGGCTTTCTGGGATGGAGAATGTGAGGATGAGCTGATGGCGCAGGGAAGGGGGTCCCCAGCACCCCCAAAACGGGGTGCCGGAGCTTCACCTTTGCAGGGGCAGGGAAGGGGATTGGGGTGCAGGACCCTGGTGCAGAGGGACCAGCTCCATGTCCCGATCCTTGCGGGACGCCGGGATCCTGGGTCCTGGCAGGGGACACCCACCTTGCGGCCGGTCTTGGTCATCCAGGAGAGCCCCAGCCTGTTGGCCAGCACGGCCGCGGTCACCGTGGTGCCGTTGTTGCCCCCCCAGCCCACCAGCATCACCCCCAGGCGTGGGACCTGCCGCCCCGTGCGGAACGTGAACCGGGTCGAGCAGGGACGCACCTACAGGATGGGGACACGTGGGGATGGGGAGACCCTCAAACCCCCTCCCGACACCCCCAAACCCTGACAGACCCCCCCAAGCCCCCTCCCGACACCCCCAAACCCTGACAGCCCCCCCCAAACCCTGACAGACCCCCCCAAACCCTGACAGCCCCCATCGACACCCTTCACCCCCCAAACCCCCTTCTGAGCCCTCCCAGACACCCTCCAGCACCCCCAAGCCCCTACCAGCCCCCCAAGCCCCCTCCAACCCCCCCATCCCCGGCAGCCCCCGCCCCACCGCACCTTGGTGACGCCGTTCTCGCGGCAGACGTGCACGGCGCTGTACGTGTACTTGGCCTCGATGAAGTCTTTGCTGTACGTGACGTCGGGGCTCTCCACAAGGAATGTCTCTGCCATTGTTCCTGGAGCTGGAATAGGAGGAAATGGGTGTCAGCCCCGCGGGCCTGGCACGCCGGGACACCCCCTCCCCGGCCCCCGCCTGCTCTGGCCCCGCTCCGGGCCAGGCTCTGCCGCCGGTGGCACCGCAGCTCCCGGTCCCGCTGCCACCGCGGCCCCTTCCCCCGGGACACGGAGGACCCGGGGGGGGGCACACGAGGGAGTCATCGCCCGCTGCCCACCAGGACCTCACTGAGCCCCAGCAGGCGGGAGGGCGCTGGGTCCCCGTCCCGCCCGGGGCAGGCAGGAGCCCGTCCCCGCTGTCCCCTCCCTGGGGAACAGGAGCGATCCCTGCGGACAGGAGGTGTCCCTGGAGCGGCAGAAGGGGACACGGAGCGTTCCTGCACCCTGCGATGGAAGAGGGGACGCGGGGACAAAGGTGTCCGAGCACCCCGGGGTGGCACCGGGGGCGCGGGGATGGGGGGACCCGGGGACAGGGGCACGGGGGGACACGGAGCGGGGCCGCCCCCGCGGGCACTCACCGGGGCGCGCTGGAGCCGGTGCCGGTGCCGGTGCCGGTGCGGGCCCCGCGGGGGATGATGCGATCGCGGCTGCGGCCGCCGCGGCTCCCGCCGCTTAATCGGCTCCCAGGGCCCGCCCCCCCCGGGACCCGCCCCCCACAACCGGCCCCCGCGACCCCCCCGCACGTGCACCGCCACCCCCCGCACCCCCCCCGGGACTCCCCGGGTCCCGGCCCCAAGGCACGTGCGGGGCGGCCCCTACCCGGGGCTGGAGGGGGGGGTAACGGGAACGGGAGGCGGCGGGGAGCGGGCGCTGACCCGGGAAGGGGAAGTGGCGGCGGGGCCGGGGCTCGGGCCGGGACCGGGACCGGGGGGTCCCGCCGCCGCCTTCCGGCCATTGAGCGCCCGGGGCCGGCAGCTTCCGGAGCTGCCGGAGCCCCGCGGCTTCCCACGGGCACCGGCCCGCGGGGCCGCTCCCACGGTGCTGCCCCGGCACCGGCAGCGTGCAATCCCTATGGGCACCCCAAAGGCGATGGCACCCTGCAGCCTCTATGGGCACCCCAAGGGCGATGGCACCCTGCAGCCCCTATGGGCACCCCAAAGGAGATGACACACTGCAGCCCTTATGGGCACCCTAAAGGTGATGACACCCTGCAGCCCCTATGGGCACCCCAAAGGAGATGACACACTGCAGCCCTTATGGGCACCCTAAAGGTGATGACACCCTGCAGCCCCTATGGGCACCCTAAAGCCAATGACACCCTGCAGCCCCTATGGGCACCCTAAAGGTGATGACACCCTGCAGCCCCTATGGGCACCCCAAAGGCGATGGCACCCTGCAGCCCCTATGGGCACCCTAAAGGTGATGACACCCTGCAGCCCCTATGGGCACCCTAAAGGTGATGGCACCCTGCAGCCCCTATGGGCACCCCAAGGGCGATGACACCCTGCAGCCCCTATGGGCACCCCAAGGGCGATGACACCCTGCAGCCCCTATGGGCACCCCAAGGGCGATGGCACCCTGCAGCCCCTATGGGCACCCCAAAGCCGATGACACCCTGCAGCCCCTATGGGCACCCCAAAGGCGATGACACCCTGCAGCCCCTATGGGCACCCTAAAGGTGATGACACCCTGCAGCCCCTATGGGCACCCCAAAGGCGATGACACCCTGCAGCCCCTATGGGCACCCCAAAGGCGATGATACCCTGCAGCCCCTATGCAACCCCCCCCCGGCCCCCCCCCATCACCCTCAGCCCCGCAGCGCTGCCGGGGGGGTCATCCCGCTCCTGGGAGGCTGCACCCCATAAGTGCTCCCGGGGGGGCTGTTGCGGATAAAGGGCAGCGCAGCAGCGGGGGCCGGGTCTGGCCCCGCTCCGCGGCCCCCGGGGCTCCGCTGCCTTTCAATGGGCTTCAAAGGACCCCCCGGAGCAGGAGCAACGCCCGGGCAGACCCGGCCCCGTCCCACGCTCGCTCCCTGCGGACCCGGCGGGGCCGGCTCCGCTCCCGCCGCCGCCCAGCGCCTCGGGCCCGGGGGGGGGGCACACACACACGATGGCACCGAGCGGGATGTGCCCGAGCGGGACAACCCCCGGGGGGCACCTGCCACCGGCCGCGGTGGGGCCGGGGTGAGGGGGGGAACACGGGGACGGGGCGTCCGGCCCCTTGGCCATGGAGGAACAATGATCCCTTGGTGCCGGGCTGGAGCGCGGACCGAGCCCCGCGCTGGAATGCCAATGCCTCAGCGAATTATTGAAACAAAAATAACATTTCTTTGTACAATAATCCCGGGCGGGGGGGGCCGGCAGCGCTGCCAGGGGCCCACAACTGGTATTTTTCCACTGCTTTTCCTTTTTCCCCCCTCCTCCCTTTGCCCCCCTCCCATAACTCCCACCATTGTTCCTTCCCACACTCCCTTCCCACTCCTCCCACACTCGGCACCGCATGAGCGGGGCTCCCTTGTTCCCGCTCTCCCAACGCGTCCATGGGCCCGGAGCCCGGGGGCTGGCGGGGAGCCGCGGAACCATAGCGACCGCCTGGCAATGGTGCCCCCCCCCACCAGCCCACCCCAGCCCATCGCAGCCGATGGGCATCCGGAGCACGAAGCCCCCGCGGCGGGAGCCAGGGCAGCACCAACTCCCCCGTGGTTCATCATAAGCAGGTTCAGAGCCTGGTTCTGCTGGCAGAGATGCTCTGTGCGCTGGGAAGGGCTCAGTGGTGGGGGGACACAGGCGGGACCCCCCCAAAGCCACCCCACATTTGTGCATTACGGCATTCCCTGATCTCGGTTCACAGTTGGGTTTTTTCCCCCCTCATGTAAAGCAATTCCTCCCGTTGGCTCTGCCCCTTTGTTATCTGGCAGCCCGCAGCTCCACGTCCTCCGCTCCCTATCCCTGTGCCATCACTCTCCGCATGCTGTGTGCCCAAGGACAGCCCCACGCACGGACAGGGACACTGGGATGAGGGATCCGGGTGCTCCTGCTGGGCTGTGGAGGTGCAGCAGCTGCTTGGCAAAGGGACCAGCTCCATCGGACCGTGGCAAGGACAGATGATTCCGATGAGCTTCCTCCTGTAAACAAGCCGGGAGCAAACGGTGCGCAAGGAAAAACCCCACGGAGCTTCTGCCACGCTCCCGGCATCCCCCCGGGGATGCAGGATGCTGCGGGCTCAGCTCCACCGCCCCACACGAGCCTGACCCCGAGGCTGGGCCCAGTGTGGTGCAAAGAGGCCCCTTTCCCAGCTCTGCCCTGGATTGCAGAGCCCCGGGCTCGGGGTGTGGGGGACATGGACACAGGCTCCAGGAGCTGCTGCTCCCGTGGCCTGGCCGCGGTCCCCAGCGCCGGATCCCGCCTGGCTCTGGCACAGCAAACGCAGCCAGTAAATTTCCACTGGGGCTGCTCCGAGTTAATGAGCTCCGAGCGTGACCCCGGCGGGAGCAGAGGAACTCCCCAGGAGAGCTGGGATGGGAAGGGACAGGGACCCTGCGGAAGAGAGCGGCCCCATCCCAGGACACAGCCTTCCCCCGATGAGCACCCCGGGGGTGAAGCTCACCCCAGTGAGGAATTAAAGGCGGTGGGAGGGGGCCTGGGCTCCGTAGCAGCATCTCCAACTGAAAGTGGATGCTCAGGTCAGCTCTGGCTCCGTAACCCAGGGGAGCATCACCTCACGTTGCTGTGTCAGCTCCAAGGTCAAGGCTGGTGAGACAGGACCAAGCAGAGACCTCCCTGTCCATCCCTGCCTTCAAAAACAGCCAAGATAGCCCTCAGGCAGCACTTAGAGGAGCTTTAAGGTCCCTTCCCTCCCAAATCAGGCCGGGATTCTGTTGCTGTTTGCAGGTAGAAGCCAGAACCCTGCACCGAACACAGCTGCAGATGAGCACAGGCTCATGGGGGAGTATGGAGGGATCAAGCAAGATCCTCTGCCATCACTTGTGGGCTCCAGCCCTGTGAACCTGTGTCTGTCACCCTCTGTTAAGAGGAGGGGCTCCCAAAGCAGAAGGAAACCAGAAGCCGTTCAGAGGGTACTTTGCTACTGAGTGATTTGATGCTCCAGGCACAGCGAGCAGCAGAGCCAGGACCCGAGCAAGCAGCCGCTGTGCTGCAGAGGCAGGGACAGGGTCTCACTGCAGCCAAGCTGCTCTTTGCATCCCGAGCTCCAGCGGGATGAGTCAGGACCGTGGGAGGAGGTGGGAGGCAGCGGCTGTGCCAGGCTCACCCAGCCCTGCTCCGGCAGCGCCGCCGTTCCGGTTCAGCTCCCCATGGATGTGACTCACCCAACAGAGCGTGCGCATGCAGCGAGCCCGGAGGGAGGCACCTGAGAACCAGGTCTGGAGGCTCCTCGGGAGGCAGCAGAGCTGCCATAGCCCATGGAGCCCCAGCAAGGGCCCATCCCGAGGGAAGCAGTGAGGATCCCGCTTGCCAACACCCCCTCCAGGCTGCCACTCTCTGCATCCCAGAACTTCCACTGGCAGCAGGGCTCGGTGTCTCTCCGGCAGCCTCCAGGCACCACTGCTGGAGCAGGAACACCCCAGCTCCTGGCACAGGATGGAGAGGGGAAAGATCCCATTGCTCTTGCCCACACCAAGCACCTTCCTCCTGTGTCTTACCGCCTGCTCTGACACTTCAACTCCCTCAACTGCCTCGGTTCCTTTAAGCTTCCTGCTTCCCAACTCCACGCCAGCCATTTATCACCTTTCCCTGCCGAGTTTCCTCACAGTTAAGCAGCACTGAAAAGAAAGACACAACCTTATTGTTTGCTTGTTTTCCAATACAGTGAATTTATTATATGTTGCAAAATCAGCATTCAGCTTCTCAGTGTACAAAAAAGACACCAGCTCTTAAGAAAAGATTAGGAAAGCTGAAGACTATGCTGCCTTGAAACTGTAACATTTTGGCAAAGTGAAAAGCTCTTTTGTAAACTCCAACTCCATGGCTCAATATAGTTTTATCCACAGTACAATATTACAAAGGAAAACACAGTATCAATAAGTTAAGATCATACTTAATCACCTACAACTGGTTTCTAGTTAACCCAAAAAGCACAAAATTTGCCTAGCTTCATCATCTCTAAAAAGAAAAGAAAGGAAAAGGCAGATTTGACTACAGCTCTTTAACACAGGCCAAAGAAAAGGGAAGCAGGAAGGCGGTGGATGCTTAGTTGGGGCTCACAGTTTGGATATTCATTAAATAGTTCCAGGGTTTATCTTTTTTATATTCAAATTTTAGAAGTTCCAGAATATACATGTCAATGTACACAATACAGCTCTGTATACAACTCTGTTTGCAAAAATATCTTATAGCAGATGTAGAAAGATCAGGATCCATCTCTATCCCTCCCCCCCCCCCCCCCCAAGCAACAAGAAAACCCCATTCAAAATATTAAGGATCAGAAGAAGTGTTTCCATGGAAGGATTTACCCATCCTGGGGCTGTAGCTGCTGCCCCTTCTGCCACCGGAGCTCCTCATGCACCACTTGGAGGTCGAAGTCCTACCAAGCCCCGCGGCTCAGGCTGGGAAAAGCAGGAATTGGGCCTTGCTGCCGAGGACACCACATGGGAACTGCTGGCAGGTCTGGGGGGTGCGGTGAATCCCAATCCCTGCGGCGCCAGGGAAAGCCACCTCAGTGCACAGGGAGCTCTGTTGGAATTGGAGCTTGGACATCGCCATCAGCCGCCGTTTACTGCTCAAGAGACTTGTGCACCGAGCACATGGCAAGACCCCACCGAGCAGGAGGACAAAGTCTTCTGGACAAAAGCTCCTTGCCTTTAACGTGCATTTTCCAGTTATCCCTGATGAGCAGCAGCACAGGAGGCAGCAGCGCTCCACAAACAGGTAGAGCTGCAGGAGAAGCATCTCCCTCACCTCCACTTGTCTTTAGCTGGAGAAGAAGAGATGGAACCAAAGCATTCCCCGAGCCCAGAGATGCTCGTTGGGACTTCCCTAAGTGAGGCTCTTGGGGTGCTCACCCCACACACCACAGCGCTCCTTGGGCATCACATCTCTTCTCTCCTCTCCTTCACTGCCCCGCTTCTGAGCGGGTTTGGTTTTGCAGAGCAGCAGAACAAGGCGGCTGTGCAAGTCCATGGACCACGGCCCGAGGGGCTCAGGCAAGGGCTTTGTTTGGAGAATGGGATGGCAAAGTCCTGCTGAACACTGAGGTGATGCTACAGGGAGAGAAACTCAGAGCACTGCATGTGACAAAGCAAAGCGGTGGCTCTGGCTGGACGATGCAGCAAAACCCATCCAGCCAGAATGGAATCGTTAGGAATTATTTCTTCTTGTTTTCAATACAGCAGATGGACCCACTTTTTGGGGAGAGCAGGAAAAGGATCAAATACTCCTTGTGTAAGAACTCTTTCCCTCCTTAACTCTGCCATTCCACTCCTTCAAAGGGTGAAAGACTCTTCAGTGTAACCTCCAAGGGAAGGAGATGCCACGGGAAAGGAATCCTTTACTCTGAGATAAACAGAAGTGGGAAGAAGTCAAATCACGCGGGCTGGCAGGATTAAAAGGGGAGAGGGGAGAGAAAGAAGTAGCAGAGTTAAAGGCCACCTTTGTGCTTTTTGGAGTGTTTCTCACACCCTGGCCATACTCTTCAAAATGTTCCCTTCAAGTCCAAAAACAAAACCACAAAAATCAAGAAGAAAGACTGCAGCAGAAGCTGGCTGATAGAGCACGAGAGTGGAAGTGACCCGCATGGGAAAGTGCTACCTTACTGCTCTCATGCTCTGGTGTCTGTTCTCAGAGCGAGTTTCTGCTGCTGCTTCTTTGGAAAGACACAAAAACCAGAAGGAGAAAGCATCGTGTCCCCCCCCTCCCACCTCCTCCGCTCTGATGGGTCAGTACAGGCGGCAACTCCTCGGGGACACTATCCGATAAGCTTCAGTAATACTGCGGTTGGAAGAGAGGAAAAGGGTCTGAAACACTCGGCCTGAAAGGGAAAGGGAGGCACAGATTTAGAAAAAGATGCTCGTTTTGTCCTTATTTTTTTCCATACAAAAATAGACCAAAGTCTCATCAGCAATTAAGAAAATTGGCTGCCTTGGTAGAAAGTTATAAAAGTCAAAGACAGGTCTCGATCTTCCCAGCCCTGGGACGTGGAGGTTAATGCAGGCACTGGCCCGCGCATGCTGGGGAGGCCACAGCAAGACACTTCCACCCGCTGCTTCCAGACACCCAAGCGGAGAACAGGAAAAAGGGGCTGTGATTTACACAGCAGGGATCCACCTCTGCCCTGCACAGAGCCCCGGGGCTGATCCCCTCCTCCTGACACAACCACCTCAAGAGAGCAACACACCAGAGATGACAAAAGCAGGAACAAACAACAAGAGCTCTGGGTACTTGGTGTATTTAACGTGGTGCCATGTGGAGCAGACAGCTTGCATATGAACGGTTGCTGGTGCCAGAGCAGGAGGTCACCTAGCAGCATTCCAGTTCCTCACCATTTGAAGGACAGTTTACTGTAACCCAGTGGACCTGGGCCAGGGTAATTACACTTCATGCCAAACTTTAATCCATGAAAACTACTGATTCTTAACCTTTGGGAGCTTCGGTCACTTTAGGTCAGTTTTCCCTTAAGTGTCAAACGCTGGCTTCAAATAAGCAGAGGGGTTTTTTTATGTGTTTTCTCTTTTGTCATTTGTTACATTCCAACATTCAGAGAGGCTAAAACCCAACAGGCTCATGCCAGGCACTGGGTTTGCAACCCAGCTCCGACGTAGCCAGGGCAGCTTCAGCATCATCGCAAGTCATCCCCAACTTCTTCAACCAGGAGGAATTAGCGCTCTGAAAGGAATCTAGTTGTACAAAAGGGAACGAAACATCCGGGTGACTTTTATTTTGCCCTCCCCAGTCCAGATCAGCGCCAGCTAAAACTGCTGCTGGTCATACTCTGCTATCAGTTTCTTAATATGAGCCAGTTTGTTGTGGAGGTATTCGCAGCGGTTCTTCTCTTGGCTGTAGTTGGGGTTAGTCTGTAAAGAGAAATGAAAATGTGGTGATGGGAGGCAGCTCTTCCCAACTCAATGACACCAATGCTGACCCGAGGCCACCAGACCTCAGAGCATCAATATCTGACCAAGGACTGAAGCTTTTCTAGCTGGAGGAGTAGATGCCTGTTTAAAATGAATCCACTCTGGCCAAACAAGGCAAAGAACAAAATCCCTTCTCATGAGTATCCATCTCCAGAAGCCTCCTCAAAGGGCTCAGCCTGACCTGGACACACATCAGCTTCCAGGAGGCATCACCTGCCCAAGCTGGGCAAGCCTGGGAGCTTTACAACAAAGAGGGACTTGCAACACACAGGGAATCTCTTCAAAAAGCTCCTAAATCCCTCGGGAGAACAGGGCTCTATATCCATAGATTGAAAGAAAACAAACCAGCCCTGGTGTATGGATGCTTTAGATACAAGTACAGAGATGGGGAGTCTTCTGCATGCACCAAAATGCCCCACAGAGGGCTATGCACCCACTCAGCTCATTCCCCATATAGCAGCAGACCCCAAGACTTGGAGGATCCTGTTGAATCCTGTTATCACTCAGCCTATGCATTCTGAAATACAGGCTGTTCTTTCACTCGATGGGATAAAGGCACTAATTTAACACATTCATTCTTGCGCTGGCACGCCACTAACAAGGCTGAATGCTTCCCAGGATTCCAGAGCAGTCCCGTCTCCCCCCAGACCCTTTCTGATCCAGGAAAGGACCACTTCTGGGACAGGCTCAAGCTGAACAAAGATCTGCTCGAATGGCTTCAGAACTGGGATTTGCACTTGGCAAGTGCCCATCTCTTTCAATCACACCAGAGGCACCACCCAAAAGCCTTTTTGTGTGGCTGTTTTTCCTTACCTTTTTAATTTTCCGATATTCCTGTAAAATTTGATCATGGATGGTCTAAAAAGGAAAACAGAGCTGATTACATTCCAGACTCCTGCACCCTGCTGCAGTTGGTACCATTCCCTGATGGCTCAATGTCCACGTTTCCTCTAAATAACAACCCAAATCTACTCCCTCCCATGAGATGCGATACCTCAATGACTCCATGACTATACTGGTGCTGACACCACAAGTACTGGAAGGATCAGGCCCCATTCCCCAGCCATAGCAACTACCTGTAACAGGCACCTGGACCGCAGGATAACTGACATTGCCTCCAAAACCTCCAGACTCATTTTTCCCCAAGAAAGATAACTCAGTGAGGAGTCACTGAACTTCTTGGAGAGGGGAAGGATGCTGGAGGGAGGAAAAGGGGTTTAGCACAATAGGTGCTCTGTAAAAATCTGTTATACTCAGTGAGACTTAACTTTCTCAAGATCATGAATAGCTAAAGCTCTTTCAAAATCAGCCTGACAAGTCAAATAATGCTCCATTATTAAGATCAAAGATTCCAGAGCAACAGATGACCCTGTGCTAACCCCCCTTCCAGCCCCGATATGCTACCATATGTGCAAGTATGAGTTTTCTGGCTGGGATACACTAATAGCTTCCAGCAGCTTTTGGCTAAAGACACCAATTGTCTCACTGAGGGCTTTCCTTGTCAACAAGTACCATGATGTGTGCTCCAGCCTGAAACCGAAAGAACACAGAGCTGTTTTAAGAACAGTCCTCAGAGCTGTCAGCTGCGTGCACGTTCTGCAGCCACCAACCCAGCCCCAAGAGCCCCACATCCAGAGCGACTGCACCGAGTGGCAGCGTTGCCACTTGCAGAAGCGGCTTTTCATTGCTGCTTCTACCTTATATTCCTCAGTGCCCTGCAGGAGCTGCTTCAGCTTGGCATCCAGCTGCGTAAAGCGCCGCGTTATCCTCTCTATCCGGGCGTGCAAGTCTCTGTACTCGCTGTACTCTGCGTTGAAGTCGTTCTTGTAACTCTGACGCTGCTCCGAGGAGGAAATGGCTGCGTATTTTCTGCAGGGAGAATAAGGGAGTTGTTGGCTTAGGAAAGCTGCTCTCACAGTGGTTGCACTGCAATGCCCAGCCCAGGTTCAGTCCAGCAGGTGACTGCATTGGAAAACAAAATACAACCTCTTCAACTTGCATTACAGTAGTGCGAAGGTGATCAGCAGGATTATTGCCTTGACTTCTATGGAGAACAAGACAGTGTTTGCTTCCAGAATCTCTTATCTATACCAGATAGTGTGGAATATGCAGGTACAGCAAAGCCTGGGAGCAGCTGAGGGTGTAGGAGGACATTCAGATAGCACTGCTACAGCTTTGCTAACTCCTGCTGTCCTGCAGAACATGGAGTTCTGCATCTGTGCCAACCTTTGGAACAGCAGGAATACGATGCTTCCAGTGCTCAGAGCGTTTAAAGGAACACAAAAAGCATTCAGCTATCATTGCAAAATGCTCACAGGAAGATTACGTGGCAAGCACACGACAAGCAGCCACGCTGAATGGACTGACTGTATCTCCTCTACCTTCTGAAGATACCCAACGTGAACTGAACACAAGAGCTCTTGTTTAACAGATGCGCCTCGGAGGCCCTTTGGAAGCTCTTCAGCACAACAAAAAGTCATTAAACCTGGAATGCTGCAGAAGGCCCAGCAGCTAGGCCTCTCTGATGGCAAAACTCAGCTTTGTCTATGGGATGACTCTAACGTGCCACCTCACTCTGCCTGCAGCACTGCCAGCTCAGTGCATGAACACATACAAGCTAACTTGGTGTCGAGCTGGAATTTCGGCTGAACAAGCCCAGCTCTCGCAGCCTGGCTCCATCTCTGTCTATGTCCTTCTCGCGCTGGGGGCCCCAGAGGTGACTGCAGCACTCCATGGAAGCACACGAACACACGTGCCTGCATGATCAAGACAGGACTGACCGCTCTTCTAATTTAAGAAGCTGACCCTCAAACTAGCCAGATGGTACCAAAAGGTGAGACAGACCCTCCGTGAGTCCATAAACCTCACGGTATTCCTTTGGAGGTGGACTGAGGAGCTGTAATATCCCTCTAAGGGAGGGATCTGCACATCTGTTGCAAGAAAACACCAACAGCCATCAGCAATCTTCTGAATGGCATTGGAAATGTCCCCTCCAAGTGGCTGTTTGACCAGCAAACCGAAGTTGTGCATCCACACAGGAACCCCATCTACCCTCCAGTCAGCTCCAGTGACTGCTCCTGCGCAGCAGAGGGGATGGAGGCCTCCTCTACCTCCTCTTCCATCTCTTCCCTGAGTGATGGCATTAGAACTCCAGGCGGAGAGGTGCCCAAGGGAATATCAGCCACAGCTTCACCTCCTCACTACCGGAGCTTTGTCTGTAACAGGTTTGGGTTTATGCAGGTTTCTGAGCTCCAGCAGATGAGTGTATTCTTTAACTAACCTCAAGGGGATCTGATTAAGAAGTAAAGAGGTAAAATAACTCCCATCCCAACCACAGGTTGTAACCTTGCTGTGAAGAGTATTTCACTGCTTTATGGAGATGATCTCGGCTCTGAACAGGGCAGGAATGAGCCAACCTCTCAAAATCCTGTCTCGCTCTGCCTTCCATAACATGAAAGCAGATCATTTCCTCCCAAAGTTCCCACCTGGAACATGGGGATGTTTAATCCTTCCAAACCCCTTCAAGGCACGGGATGTTTCTTGAAGTACTTTAACAACCAGTTTATGGGAAGATAATCTTGAGCTCCATAAGGAGGTAAAGAACAGACCTGAGATCAAGATTAGCCTAAGGAACTACCTGCAAAGTTGCAGTTGCTCATTGTCTTTAAGCCCACCTTAAAGTTCAATCAAGAAACAGCAAAGTCTAACACAAATCCCCAGTACTGTGATTTTTAGCTTGAACCACGATCCCAAAGTGATGGAATGACTGATAAATATACTTACAATAAATAATCTGGCATTTCTGAAGTTGATGTTGGTACACTAGAATTATTGCATGTTCCATTTAAACCTGGGGGAAGAAAGAAGGAGAACTTGTTTATAGGCAGCGTTACACTTCCCAGCTCTGTACAGTTCAACTTCCCATTCAGAACCTCAGCTGCAATACACAGCCCAGCACAAGCCAAGCTCCTAAACCCTGTGTGCAGGGTGGGAGAAGTGACCCCACCACTGCTGAAGTGCACCACAGGTTTATGAGCAGAAGAGAGCATTGAGCAAGGCGCAGGGACTGTTCTCCTGATTCCACACTATGTAGATCCCTATGACTAACCTACAGGTTCAGACTCCTAGTCGTAGCGCTCCAGACTTCCATAGGGTACAACAGAGAGGTTCCTAAGGCAGGCAGCTTTTCCCTCATGTGCCCTGTAGGCAAATCCAAGCACTCTCTGCTCTCTGAAGTTGAAGAAACATGAATCAAGCAAAGCTTAAGGGAATGGACCAAAGACCTCAGGAGGAACAGGATTCTGAAAGTGAGCCTAAACCCAACCCCATCCCTCGACGCAATCCAGACACTGGATTATCAGTCTGGAGGAAGAAAGCAGTTGAATACAGGCTTGAAAAGTGCTATTTCTCACCAACTGTGTATCAGACTTCAAGTCCTAAGCAGAAAAGCAACTGCATCCATGAGCAGGCAGCAAAGCAAGAGGCAAGTGGAGAAGGCTGCAAAGGACTGAACTCAAGAGCTTTGCAGAAGGGTGTTTCTTCTTTCCAAGCCTGCTGCTTAGAGTAAGCAGAACACTGACTGCTCAATCTCCCCAGATGCACAGGAAAGGGAGGTGTGAGCCCCATGCCTCACCCTCCCTTGCACTCACCTACACTCCCACTGTACAGTCATTGCCCAGAGGAACTGTAGGGAGCATGAAGCACCCAAGGAATAAAGCCAGGCAAGTAAAAGCAACAGCCTAAGTCTAGCTTTTTAAAAGCCGATGTCCCCTGAATTCCCATGGAAAGGTTTTCCTGAAGAGAATGGAAGAATGGCAGAAAGCCCAGCGTCATTCTGAACACCCCAGCCTCAAATTCCTACTGCGGCCAATTCTGCTTTCGTCCTTACCTGACCACCAGTGTGAAAGACGCAGAACGGGGTAAGGAAGGGCCAGAAGGGGCGCGAGGAAGATTGCGGAGGAGAAAGGGAGAAAAAGAAGGTTTCGCAGGTTTATTTTGCCTGTGAGTGCCACCTACTGACTGCTGAAAGGAGCTGAAAGGTCCCTCCAGAGCCTCCTGAACAAACCTCCCAAGGGAAACTTCACTTCCCTGCAGCCCCTGGACCAGGCGGGCTTGGAGAAGCGTCAGCCCTTGGCTGCAGTGCAAAGGAGCAACGTTAGGCCCACGTTATCCGCATGAAGCAAGGCGCAGAAGGAAGAGATCCCAGCTGAGATGCGAGCTGGCTGTACGAGGTCCAAGCAGCCACCCCACTGACCACATCCTGTTTATGCTCACTCCCAAATCCAGCTCGGATTTGTTACCTCCCATCCATCAGGGTGCAGCAGGAACAAACCCCAACTCCCACTCATGAACAAAGCGGCTGTCAAGCAGAAAAGGTGGTAAAGGGTCAGCAACTTCCCAAAGGATTCAGGGTATTGTGGTATAAAGAAACACTGACAAAGATACCCATCTACAGGGAGAAGGTGTGCGTGTGTATCTCCAGCACCATTCCAGACACGAAGTACATGGAAAAGAAGACACTAACCCCAATGTCCCACAAAGCTCTCTCCCTTTCCAGGAATTCGACAAATCAGTTTCCATGTCAAGTTACTTGCCTTTGCGAGCCAAAACGGGCCCATTTCCATGCACCAAGCACGAAGAGGAACTTCGAAAGCAGTAATGGGGGAAAGGGAAACAAGATGGATGAAAAAAGACATTTAACATCAGATGGGGGCTGCAGGGAACCGCTCTGGGAGTCCATCAAAGCCCAGTGAAACAGCAGGAAACACGAAAGCAGCAGGCAAGGTATGGACCACATCAGCCAATGGGTATTCTCTGCTCTGAGACTCTGCAGAACTGACTTAGAGATAGGCTGGTTTGGGAGAAAACATTTTCATTGCCCCTCAATGGGCAAAAGATTCACTGTTGTGGCAGTCCTCAAAGCAAGAGATTCAGAGTAATAATGGGCTACAAGAAGGAAGCTCTTTTAGGCTGGAAGAGCTGGTTGTGTCCTGCTTTAACAGCATCTATCCCAGGGCTCAGCTGTCACTGCCGTATCCAGCACTCAAAGCTCCCATGACTAACTTCTCATCGCCAAGCTCAAAACCAACACGAGAGTCACCGCAGCACCAAAGACAAGCCGTAAGGAAGCAGGCAGCACTGCTGCTGCAACCAACACATCCCGATGCCTGCCTTTCATCCCAGATATTCGTACAGCTTTTAATTTCACAAGGAGAAACATGACACGCTCTGAGGCAGTTCCAAACAGCACGAAAGGTTAGACAGGAAAAACCTGATATGGCCTTTTGAGAGGAAGCATGTTTGTTGGGCTGTAGGTAGGGGCAGTGATGGCATTTCACTAACTCTCTGCCAGTGGACACACAACCTCTTTCCTCAAATAGATCCCGAGCACAAACCACACAGAGCTGATCCCACCCTTAGCACAGGGAGTACGGGAGCACCTCTGGAGCGCACGTACCTGTGACCTGCTCCTGGGGAACACTACCTAAGTCAGCGTTTTTAATTACTTCACAGTTCTGCTTCTCCTCTTTGCATTTCTCTTCGGTTTTCTTCTCCTTCCTCTCCTTCTCCTTATCTTTGTGCTTTTTGGATTTCTTCTTGGTTTTTACATACGAGCTGCAGTTGTGTTTGCTCGTCTGGGCACAGTCTGTTGGCAGGGGGTGAGGCAGTCTGTCAGCCGGCTCCGAGTTCTCACAGTCTCTGCCGTTGTGAGCCAGGTCATTGCTGACATCTGAAAGGGGATCGTGAGGCCTGGGCAGCTCCAGCACCGGGAGGCTGGAGCTGGAGCTCACAGCCTCCGGGAGCGCCGGCGGCAGCGCAGGGGCAGGCGCATCCTTCCCGTTGGAGGAGCTCAGCTTCCCGTTGAATGTGGGTTGAGTCCTGTGAGCTAAATGCGAGATCCTGGGCTTTTTGTTGGCCAGGGGGTCGATGAACTCCAGAGGCTGGGATCGTTTCTGGGAAGAAAAAGGGAAAAGAAAGTCATTTTGAGGCCCCAAGGCCAGGCTCTGGGTGCTGTTACCACTAGGTGGTAGTGCACAACCAGGGAACCAAGGAGTATCCGCAGAGCAAGAGCAGTGCCATCAGGAGAGCTGCCAGCGAGCATCCAGCTCGAGGCTGAGCCTGCACACAGGCTCCAGCACCACCAGGTCCTCCAGAAGCCGATGCATCCCAAGCCCCTTCCTGAGAAGCCACTCTGGAGCCCGTAGCTTGGTGGAAGAGCTTGTAGAACCCCAACAATCACATCAGCAATTACTGATCTGCACCAGCCCTGCACAGGCCGTGCAGCCCAGCCTGCTCTCGTAGCATCTCATTTCACATCCAGCCCTTCATAAGCAACCCCTGTCCTTCACCCTCCCCTTGTGTGCCAGGCACTGAGCAGAGAACAGAAGCCACCACAAACCCACGCATCCTGCTCATGGCATGACACTCAAAGCCTCTCCAAGTCCCTGTGAAGGAAGGATGTGCTCAGACCTCTGGCGCAGGGAGGGATTCACAAGTGCCTCATTTAATTCCCTACTGATCTTCCCAGCTCTGTGCTCAGTTTTACCCAGGAATAGCACTTCTTCCTCTTCTCAAGGAAGAGCACTGCCCGGAAGAGGTAAGAGTGTCAACTGTTAAGTTCTCAGAATTTAAGGCAAAAAAAGGCCATCTGCAGCAGTTTCGGAAGCCAACGTGACCCAAAGTACCCCCTTTTTAAAGCAGAAGTAGAGAGAGCAGCAGATCCCAACTGTCCCCATCTGCCCCACCTGGACACTCACAGGCAAGGCTTGGAGAAGCTCCATGTGCCAATACCTTTGCTCACAGACTGCGGCTTGGCCTGGGGAAGCTGCGCTGTGGAAGAATCCATCCATCCATCAGCAGGAAGAAGAGCTCAATGCACAGCCAGAGCTACAGTTACTGGGCTCAGGCCAGCCGGAGCCAGCCAAAAATTACCTTGGAGAGGCATCAGTGCAGTGGTGGGTGCCTGCTGGGCAGCACAGGGCTGCAGAAACTATGGGCAGAGATTATTCAGTGCCCAGAGGAAAACAAGCGATGGTTTGGTTATTTCTTTTGGCTCTTTCATTGTTTTCTTGGTGTCTCGGGCAGGACTGTGATGTGTTTGCAAATGGAAAGTTTACTCTGTCACAGAAGCACAGCTGGATCAGGGGATGGGTTGGGTTGAAGGGACCTTAAAGCTCACCCAGCTCCAACCCCTGCCATGGGCAGGGACACCTTCCATAGAGCAGCTTGCTCCAAGCCCCTGTGTCCAACCTGGCCTTGAACATTGCCAGGGATGGGGCAGCCACAGCTCCTCTGGGCACCCTGTGCCAGCGCCTCAGCACCCTCTTCCCACAGGGAAGAATAACCAAATGGAACACGGCTGCTCTCGCAGAGAGCCACCAACCTGCTCCTTTGGCCCCATTCCTACTGCTCTTTGCTCCTCGGGGTCCCAGGCCACGCTCGGCAGCAGGAATCCTTCCCACCTGTCACAGTGATTACACAGAGGAGCTGCTCACGCTGCCACAGGGCTCCAGGGGCAGGGACAGCGCGTCCAACCGGCTCTGCAACATCCGCAGCTGCCTTCCCAGCACAACAGTGTCCATCTCCCAGAGGAGGGGCCATCCCTTCCACTGCAGCTCTAAGAACTGCCATCTCCTGCTCTCCTGTCTCTAAATCCAGCAAATACCAGCTGCCCCAACCTCACCTCCTTGGTTATGAGGTGGAACACGCACTGATACCTGCTCTGCTTCCTCACAACTACCAGCCCAATCTTTGCTTTGCCTTCATTCCATAGCTGAACTTTCCCCAGAATATTTCCCATTCCAGACTACCAAATCCCAATCCTCTGCTGGGACTGCAGCCATCAGCAGACACCCCTTCTCTAAACAGGAACTACAGCTATGGAGTATCATAGCTCTGTGATGTGAATGCTTACAATAAGAAGCTGTCTGTGGTTTGCTGCTTGACAGGAGCCACGTTAAAAGCACTGCTGGAAACATTTCTCTTCCATGGGCCCCTGTTTCACTAGATCCAAACCAAGCAACCACCCAAAGGCTCAACTGCATCGTCTCAGGAGACAGCAAACATCCCCTACAGGCCTCTGTGCCTTTCAAACCATGGCCAGCCAGAAGCAAGAGGCTTCTTCCACCTCTTTTTGTCAGATTCAGGTTAAGAAAAGCACCAGACCAGCCTCTTCCCAGCACTGCGGCTTTCCAAGCGAACTCCAGCGAAGGGGATCCTTTATTCACAGGGAACATGCCCACAGCAGAGCAGGAGATCTGGAATTAGCTACCCGGCAAACAAGTCGCACAGTTCTTGTTCTCAATAGAGAATGCCTCCCTCTCACTGCCAGAAAGCACATAATTTCTTTACCTGCTAATATTCTTTGCCACTAATCCTCAGCGCGTCTGTCCAGACAAGCAGGCATTACACATTCCATTGGCAGCAGGAGAATAAATACTCGACTTGTCTGGGCTGACCCACAGCAGAGAAGGGGAGCTGGCATTTCACAATGCTAGCAAGCAATGCCTGTGCTAAGAGATAGCAACAAGAGTGGGGCCAGACCCTGCTTGACACCCAAGCAAACGGAGCTCCTTCACAGTTCATCACCATGGAAAAACCCTCCAAAGGCACTTTCCCCAGGTCCATGCACTGGCATCTCCACAAGACAAGGAGCAGAGCAATCTGCCCTTGGTCTGTCAGAGCAATTAGGTTGCAAAAGGTCAAGGTTTTTAATAACTCAACCATGTTTGGGAGCTGCTCATTCCTGCTTCATTCCAGTCATTATTAGTAATGAGGAAAACACAAGCTCCTTCTCCCCGGAAACTCCAAGAGGGATGTAGGTGCTGTGACAAAAACTCAGCCCTTAAAACTAAAGCTAAGACACCCTGTGAGAGATCCTCCCCATAGGCTGAACCACATCCACAGGAGGAACAGATGCTGAGGAAACCCAGAATTAGACTCTAACTTAATAAACCAGAACCAAACCCCAACCACCTCTTGACCCACGCGCCTCCAGCAGCAGGTGACTACAGGGCGCAGTGAGGCTGAGCAGCTCAGCCTGGACCTATGGCCAGCAGCCAGCCCCATTGAGAGCAGATGGGGCCAGCTGCTTGCGCTGTGCTAAGCAGCTCCAGCAACCCTTGCAGAGCGATGACCCACCTGAGGAGGAGAGCTGGAGTTCACGTTGTCCTTGGGTGGACTCAGGGAAGGTGCTTCTCCTTGGAAACCACTACTGTTCTGGGGCTGACAGAGTTTCCTGAAAAACACAATTGCAGGCTCTTCACATCCCCCGCCTGACAAAGCCAACAGATGGCATTTGGAGTCTTCCTCCAGAGCAAAGAGCCTTTTTGTGGCCTCAAATCCTGACTGCTTGAAGATGCCATGAAAACAGCTCATTCAGGCACTTACAGCTTGATCTCGGACAAAATCTAGGAAGGAGGAACTACCACAGGGAAACATCCATCAGCACCACATGGGAATTGCTTGTCTCCCTCTTGCCTTGCTGTGATTTTTGTAACTGAACGGAGGCAACGCCTCAGGCTGTGCTGTGGCAGGGAGGGAAGAGGTAGGTTGAGTTATTGGACACACGAGGGGATTCCTTACCGAGGAATGGAACTTGGTTTCTGACAGTTTAACCTCTTTGCTCCTGAGCTGGTGACGGAGTGCATCAGAACAAATCAATTACAGCCTTAGCAAAACAATCCATAGAGAGATTAGTAAGAACAGGCGCTAACCCTGGTTCAAACTGACTTCACAAGGCCAGGGAGAAAGCAAGCACAGTGGAAAGGGACCTAAAGTCCTGCTCAGGTGTTGAGGAGTGAGCTCTTCCACTCATCAGCACCATTAAACCAGCACTTGACAGGAACAGCAGCCCTCTTTTAGAAGCAAGCCCCTCTGGCTCCAGGAGAAGCAGGATTCTAACAGGAGCTGTTATGGCATTACTGGTCCACTGGGATTTACATTTAGGGCTTCATAATAATACTCTTAAGTTTGCACCATGCAAAACAGGGGCTGTATTTGCAATGTTGACCAAACAGCAGAAACCTCTTGTAGCAAAAAAGGTACAATGAGAGTCACTGTGACTATGGAGCCCCAGACCCGACACGATTTCCTTGAGCTTGAACCTTTGGCTGTATTGCAGCAATACTCCAATGGCTGCAGTTTCACCACTGCTCTGCCTTCGGTGGCTTGGTTTCGTTTCATTTCATTTCAAACAATCTCAACAGCCAGGGATCAACTCAAGGGAAGTACTTGGAGACTGCGAAAACAGGAAGGGAAGCAGTGATATTCCATGAACACCGCAGTGAAAGCGGCTTCAGGGATGTTGTTTGACCACACTGAGCAACCTTGTCACATCTCCCAGTGCGTTAATGATGGGGGATTTAAAGAGAGGCGAATGAAGACGATTCCTTTCAATCCAGCAGCTCTGCTAACAGCCCAGAACTGCTTCACAATGACACCGAGAGGCTGGAGAACAAAGAGCACCAGCAGAACCTGAGCCAGTTTACCAAGAGCACTGGGAGATACGGGTTTAACATTGGCAGATGTGCTGATTGCTGCAGCCGTTGAACCAGCAAGCAGCAAGTGGACCTGAAAACCAAGAGGCCCTTTAACAATTGGCTGGATCCAGGCAACCGCGGCCGCCTCCGCCAGCTACGTAAAGGCTGTGTCTGGGGCTTGTGCCCTTTTCTCTGCGTGCTTTTTCTCCTGTCTTCAGCCCTGTGTGTTTTTTCCACTCTGGAGCCTCATTACCTGCACTGCCTGAGCGGGGCTTTGTTTGCGCAGTTGAATACATCCTTTCCAAGGGCTATTTTTAGGCCTGTGCATAACTGAATGCCACAATTCTAGAAAAGCAGCAGTAAACTTTGCTTTTGACAGGGAGAAGTTCACTTTGTTGGAAGCCAGAAGGACTGCATGGCACTTAAATGCTTCCTTTTCATCCTAATTCAACATCCAGGCCATGAAATGAGTCTGATTTCTCTTCAGCACACCAAAGCACTTGAAGTGCAAGTTTCTGTTGGTTTAACAAAGTCTCATCTCCAAGACAACTGTGCTTAAAAATCATGGAAACGGTTCAAACAGAGCATGCTCTACTTCAGCATCACCAAAAGCACAACCAAGTAAGTCTCAAAACCAAGTCAAGTCTCTATCTGCACGACAAAATCTGTACCAAGTCCATACAAACACACTACAAACCCAGAGAGGAAAACAGAACCACTCAGAGCAGAGCTCTCCTTTAGAATGCTGGGAGGGCTGCTCTCCTTCCCTGCTGCCTGCCAGCCAACAGCTTCCAAGCTTGGAGACTTCCCCTAAGGAAAAATATCTGCAGAGGAAAAAAACCTCCACTCAACAGACAAATCTATCAACTCACCCTGGTAAAGGCTACTTTCAGGAAGGAACATGGCAACAGGCATCCCTTAGAGAGGATTAGGCTGTACGGGCAGCAGGACACCCAGGATGTGTTTAGGGATGTTATCTCTATAGAGCTACCTCTTGTTTTCTCATGCATCCCTCCCTTCAACCAAGTGCTGTTTCTTGCCTGCTGACTGTGACACTAACAGAATGTGCAACACAAGAAACACACAGCAAACCAACATCCAAGTAACACGACAGGAATGAAGCAGCTCCAAAGCAAAATGCTCAAGGGCAACACAGATATCCACTGGAAAAGAGCAGCTGAGGATGGGGGACGTGGCTGCAACGTCTCTCTCCTTGCCCTAGCACCCGTGGCAGTCTGCACAGGAA
Organism: Amazona ochrocephala; assembly: GCA_039720435.1. NCBI lineage: Eukaryota > Metazoa > Chordata > Aves > Psittaciformes > Psittacidae > Amazona > Amazona ochrocephala. Next base: position 31,229,758 of record CM077885.1, read on the forward strand.
GCCATGCACAAGATATGGCGAAAGGAAAGGAGAGTTTCAATGGAGAGCTGAGCTGGACACGTGTGCCTTAATCCATTTACCTCCCAGGATTTTAAGCCACTGCTAACTTGAACTGTGATCTCTTTTGTTCCCCATCCACCTTTTCCCCCTAGTTTTTAGTATCATGACCGAAAGGCAACCTAGGATGAGCTGAAGAGCGCATCCTCTTTGAGAGTCAAGTTTAGTCAACTTCTACAGCTGCCTGCGTGACGAAGAGATTTACCTGATGTTAAACCAAGTCGAACGCTCAACTTACCATAGCTCTGACTTCAGTCACCCCGATTATAGCAACTGACCTGGCCCAGAACTTTCAAGCTCCAGATGCCATTACAGAGAAGATGGAATAATTACCGAACAAGTATCCTCTTCAGCAACTGCTGATCTCCTTCAGAGTAGCCAGGCCAGTCCTTCTGCACTTCCTTGTATACACAGTCTTTGAGTGTGAAAGTGCTGTCCTTGGCACTCAAGTTTGCCACCTGAAACAAAAAGAAGGTGAAAACCAAAGCCTGTTAGGGTTTCATTTTCTCACTTGTTCTAACAAAAAGAGATCAAGGGGGTAGCAACGCTGCAGCAGCTTGCAGTGGCAGAGAACAAGGAGAGGTTTGATACTGTATTTACTCATTATTGAGATGACTTTATCAAACTGGGCCTGGCCATTGCCCTAGTTTACTGGGAAACAAGTCCTACCTCCACACATTATTCAGCTTGGACAGTCTGGAACAGTCCCACAGCAGTTTATGGGAATACCTGGAAATAACCCCTCCTGGGAACAGGCAGTTCACTTCTGAGCCCTGCCCGATAACCCGGCTGCAGCGGTCCATTAGCTGATGCAGGCACCCTTGTGGCGACAGCTTAGTTAACGATTGCCAGAGATAATCTCTCCTGAGCAAGCAGCAGAACAGCGCCAGAAAGGGGCTTTCTCAAGCAGCAGTGAAGCGAATGCCTTGGAGAAACAGCGCCCCGGGAGCCTGCAGATCCCACCGTGTGCACTGGGATCAGCTGCTGGGCTCCACAGAGGAGAACCCTGCTAAGGTACTTCAGGGCAAGAGCAAAACCTGGGATTACCAGCTTAGCAGGCAGGGTTTTACACTGCACCTAAATCCCACGCTGCAGCGCACTTGCGCCAGCAGCTTCCTGACACTTTCTCCAGCTCTATCCCTTGTAGTTCCCCTGCAAAGCCCTGTGCGGTGCCTGCGTGGATTGGAAACACCGCTGGAACCGGCAGAATGGTATTAGAATGGAAACTACTTGTTAAGAGTTATCCCACTTGGATCAATCTTTCCACAGCTTGACTGAGAATTTAACTTCTTGCTGCTGGCTACACGGCTGATAGATACAGCATCAGCACAAAGCAAAAGCCCCAGTGAAGCTTCCACAGTCCCAGTGAGCACGGCAGGTGCAGGCACAGCCTTACACGGGTGTTTCTAAAGGGGTAGGGAGGTGCCGAACGCTGGGCTATCAACTGGGAAACCTGCATTCCAAACTCCCTCCTTCAGCCGCCCCATTTGATAACTTGAAACTAGAAGGTGCTGTGCAGCTGGGGAAGGATCAGTGCTCTCCTTCACTCGCCCCATCCAGGAGGTGGTTGTGCTAAGGAATCTCTGTTCTCCATGCAGCAGGAAGACTGAGAAAAGCAAATGAAGGAGTGAAAAGCCTTGAATTAACCAAAGATGCTCTTAATTCTGCTTTTGCTTTAGGGAGACTACGACCCAATATTCAAACTCCATGAATTGCAAAGCAGAAAGCTGCAGAACTCACACAGCAAAGCTCTCCTGATAAGCGAAAAATAGAAAGCACTTATCAGTTTACATGACAAACACTTTGTTTTTCCTTTCAGTTCTGTCACCCTTCCAAAACCCCGAGCCAAAATCCAAGCAGAAGTGGGGCTGTGTTTCCCACCGAGATATCCCAAACATGCCCAAGAGACAGCAGCAAAGCCAGGATCTTTGGAAAACCTCTCTGGGAAGCTCCCTGGTTCCTGCTGCCGCTCGGCAAGGCCCGGAGCAGGGAACTCCTCACGTCTGCTCTGCACAGGGGCTGAGAGCTGCTGCCTCCTTGTTTTGCTGCTGTGGGACTGTGCAAGCTCCACCTCAGGCTTCCCAAAAATAGAAACCTTGCAAAATGAGGCAAAAAGGCCAGCAGGAACACGGAGTCCTCTGAGAGATGCAGGAGTACAACGAAACCCACACCTCGACGTATTTAGACATGCAGCTTTAATGCAGCCTGTAATTTTTAGCTTATCTGTGCCTGCTGGTGGATGGCAGCCCTGGTAGCACTGAAAGGAGATTAAGTTTACGAGCAACACATTTACAGCCAGCTCAGCGTTTCGCCCAACAGGCTGAGCTGCGGGCGCTGCCGAGCACGCTGCGATGTGCCAGAGCATCACTGAAGGGTCATTATCAGAAACAGCAGTTCCAGTCCCAAAGCTATTTATAGCGCTCAAAAAGGTGCTCAGGAGAACGCCAGCGCTGCTGGATGAACAACAGGGGAAGGTGCACGCTGTGCCAGCAAGAACTCCATTTTCAACATGAGCTGCCCTGTGCCCTTGGGCAAACTCCTTTCCTTTCAGAAAGGAAAGGAGGTAAAAACCATCCAGCACAGAAGAGGGCAGCTGCAGCGCTGAAATAAATCCCCACGATGTGTTTTGCACTGCAAGAGCATTAAAGGTATTTACTGCAATTCCTAAAATGGCACCTTCAACATGACTCAAAGTGTTAAGGACTGATTCAGCTTGGAGACAGCTTTCACACTTGACATACAAATAATATGCTTTGCAAGAAGCTGCATGATCTTCACACCTAACCAGTTGCACTTCTAAGCAGGAAAGGTCTGAACAATCCAAAGAACATGGAAAGCTTTGTGGAGATGGATGTGGCTTTTCCTTCCCAGAGGAAACATTACATGATTGACACAGAACGTGTTCCTTTATGTCCATGTTAATCAAAATATATAGATTTGTAGGTTGTAACAACCCAAACAGCTTGTAGACCCTCTGTTAGATCATTCTCGCCACGGCCAACCCCAGGTGCTCCTCTTAAGCAACTGATCTGGTGCACTGACATCATACAGCTTAGTTGCAGACACCTAAACCAAGGAGTACACACGAGCATTGTACACACAATGCATGTGCACCTCTGCTGCTCACAGCCTGCAGAGGAGCCCTTGCCTGCAGCTCTGAGACACACAGGTTACGTTCAGACTGACACAGAAGGTACCACTGTTCTGAGAAGACGTTTCCCTTCACCTAAACGTTTGCCTTCATCAGAGTACAAACCTGCTGCAGAAGGTTGTCCAGCAAATCCTTGTCCTGCTGAGAAAGTCCATCCTTCTGCAATCTGAGAATAAGTTCAGGTTTCTTATAAGGCTTTAGTGCCAGTAAGTGCACAACCCTATCTTTGAAGGGTCTCTGAGAAATGGCACTATTGCCTCTCTTTATTGCACTGGCAAGGTTGACTGGCGTTGGGCGCTTCCTGGAGGGAACAGCATCGGAAGCTCCTGGTGCAGGTTTACGCACCTGAACCTTTTTGCCTAAAATGAGATGAGAATAGTGAAGTGCAGCAGTCACCTTGCAAAGGCCAGTGGTCTGTCAACATGTATATGGAGTTCATTACACCACCTGAAGTGCCAGAAGATGACAACCAAGGACAAACACAACCAGCACACTCCATCCGCTCCGACGCGCTGCCGCAACAAGCATCCCCTGAGTTTTATGATTCACGACAAGCTTGTGACAAGTAAACAGCAGCACCAAGCTCTGGAAACCTGAGTATTATTGGCCACAAGCTTATATAAAGCTCTCTTTGTTTGCCAGCTTTTCATTTATCCCAAGCGCAAGTATCCCCACGCTTAATCTAACCATTTCTTCCCTCCCAATGAGAAGAAAATTCTGCTTTATTATGTAGACGAGTGGAAATCTGGAGTGGAAAGAGCAGAGCTGGTGATGGAGCGGGCTCCCTGCTGCTGAGCTCAGCACAAACGCCACTCCAGCAGATGTTTCTGCTTTTAGAACAATAGGAACTTTATGGGGCTGGGTCCACCTCCCTTCCCCCTGCCAAACACAGCCCCATGAATGGGGTCTAACACTGATACATTCAGCGTTAGCCTATTCATTAGTGCGCTGTCTGGTCTAATAGAGTAACCCCTTCTACACTGTAGTAACAACTGCTTTGCCCTCTGATACATTCACATACACGTGAGAACACAAAGATGTCTCAAGAGTTCATCTCGAGCCCTCAGAGGCAGCTTCCTCAACTCTCTCCCAAATGTGGTTCTTGGTTCCTGACAGCATCCTACAAGAATTCATTTTTCCCATTCCTATTGAAAACCAGCTTAAACGAAGCCCTTCACCCAAGTCCCACATCACTTGGGAAAACACAAAACAAAGGGGTTTACTATCTTGAACACAGAAACAGGTATCAAAGCCAGGTTCCTGCTACCAAAGGGGCAACAAGAAGATCTAAAGAAGTAAATGTGTAGGTTCCAAGGTCTAAACCAGGGAGACGCAATCAATAACCACTTTGGACCAAGCAAGTGACCTTCAGTGGGACAAACACCCAGCCTTTACTGCCGGAATTTGGGAGGTTTAGTTGAGCACGGCAGCTCTCCACTGCTAGGAAGCAGATTTCAACTGAGTCATCTGAAGATACTGGTGACTGTGAGCAGTGTTTGTTTTACTGAACTGCGGATTGCACGACTGAGTCCCATTTCCTGCTCCCTGTTACGCACCGCATTGATGCAAGTGAGCACGACCCACCGGCGGCGGGGCTCAGCTAACACAGAGGGAGAACAACAACAGTTCACATGTTAAACATCCCTCAATTCAGAGATCAAGTGGACTCCACTGCCAGAACTGGGACAAGATTCGTCAGCTTTGCTCTGGCCAGGTCCTGAACAGCAAAAACACATTGGGACATTTCCACTCAAGGAGAGAGCCAAAATGCGCAATGAGAGGAAAAGAGAAAACTGAGTTAGGCCAGAACGTGAAATCTCAACCTATTTATACATGTGCATATAGACAGATGTACACACACACACTTGGTGTGTGTATGAGCACACACATCCCCTGCAGGCATACCAGCTACCTGTTTATATACATATATTCACCCAAGTGTTGGTTCCCATCTACACTGCTCTGTTAGCTCCAGGTTTCAGCGTTTCATATAAATCCTTCCACATCTGAGCTGCCCGGAATGACCCCACCGAGGTCTCAAGTGCTGAGCTCCGTGCCCTCCTGGCAATGTGAGAGCCCAGCCTGCAGGGGACCCAGCCTCTGGGGCTGGCACTGGCACACCAGCTACGTGCGCATCCCACCAGAGACCGTCCTTGCCCAGGCTCTGCCTTCTTGGAGCAGTGCTCGCCTCCTGGCTGGAACACTGACATGTGCTCTATGCAGTATGCACTCCACTGCTTTGTACATGGCTGCGCCTCCATCTCAGAGCAGACGTCTTAGCAAGAGTATTTTTAAATCAGAAGTTTTGCTCTAGCTCGCCGGGAAGCAATTTGCTTTGAGAATCTTCTCCCTCACGAGCCCAACAACTCCATCCACTTACTGTAATGTTCTCAGATGGAAAGCTAAACAAAATCATCTTCTGGTCTACAGGAAATCGATGCATTTCCTTCCTGATTACTATCTTGTTTCTCAGCTTTGAGCACTTGGCTGATAAAACAATGAGTCAGGGTCAGCTCTACATTTTGCAACTCACTGTTCTCATCACAGACATGCTCTAAGAGACTGGCTACAAATCCCATGGGCCGCAGGAGAAACAGCTGGCTCAGAACACACCAGCCTGAAAGTCTGCTTTCTGCTTAGTATGTGCCCTAAATATTTGAGAAGACTGAGGTTAAGCAGGGACCTGAGCTCAAGCTTAGGTCTCTACAGGCTCCTTCTGGAACCCACTGATACATGCCACAGTTTTATTCCCTCCCCTAACAGTCTCCTGTGTTGTCACACTAAGATGGTTTGTTTAAGGCTGCAGTGAGCAGCACTGCTTTAATCTGTTTTCTAACACAAGGGCACTGCATCTGCATCCTAGATGGTGCATGCTACGGCCTCAAGTGCAGGCACACCCCAGATGTGCGACAACAGCAGCGGCACATTGCAGCTGACTTTTCTAGGAGCACAGATGCTTCTGATGGATCAGCAGCATGTTCTCAGCATCAGATAGGAAACAACACCAGAGAATGACATGAATGCACACAGACAACCCTCAGAGGCCACACAGGCACCACCACACACGTTCCAGGGTGAAGATGGAAGCCGTGGAAGTCACAACACAAGCAGAAGAGCACCCTAATAAATCACCTCCCATTAGGAACTACCAGAGACTTCCATGGTCACGCAAAGGTCAGCATTTGACTTCAGAAGCTGGTGAGGACACCCGTGCCCAGGTGCTGCTTACCTACGTATCTCCCCCCAGGTTTGATGACTATAGCGCTCCGGCTGCGAGTCTCCTCTTCTGCCTGTGCCATGCTTTGCCTTGCCTTCTGGTAGGAATCGTCAGTAGCACACACAGTGATTTTATCCTGTATGCTTCCAAGGCAATCCAAATGGATATTGCCATTGCTGTAAAAGAAATGCAATGGAAAAGATACTCCCAACACTGCAAATGGGAACATCTTTGCCACTGGTGAATAACGGAGGTTGTGTTACCTAAATGCAGGAGAGGGTAGAAAGAAGCTGAGAAGTGAACAGATTCTTCTGTGAGTGCCTCCTTACCCAAAACACACAGAAACACATTGAAAAGACACTAAGAAGAACAGGTATTCAGTTTTGTTCAGGACTGATGGCAAAAAGAGTCTACAGAAGAGAAGGTAAACCCAAGGCTGGGTTTTCTCTTGATGCCCCACTCACCTAGATACATACTGCTGGATGCAGTCAAAGCTCCCCTGGGGGCTGTCCTTGCCAATATTGGAGAGATAGAATGTGAAGGTCCGCACTTCCGTAGGGCGATCCGGCCTCGGGATTGTGATGTGCTGTTTGGAAGGAGAGAAATATTGGTCACTTGGGCAGCCCGCACTCCCACAAATCCAATTGTCCTGCTGTCACTATGCTTTTAGCCACTTGGCAACACACTACGAGCGCGGGGATTGCTGCACCGAGCAAGAAGCTATAAGGACTCAACTTTGCAAAACTCTATGCCCATAAAAGATAAGGTAAGGGGTAGACAGATGTAGAGAACAGCGAAGAAGACTGCTCTGTCTGTAAGAGAACAGAGACCCAAGCTGGCAGCTTGCTGCTTTTCAAAGTGGAGCCCACAATAACCTTGTCCTAAGAATCTGACCCAATTCTATCGATTCGGGCTCAAAACAGACTCGCTACCAGTGTTTATATTCAATTCCAAGCACTTGAGGCTTGTTCCTTTCGAATGAGCGATGCAGCACACGCCAGGTCACCAGGTAACATGCTCATTCTTTCCGAAGAGATTCTAATTCCATAACGAGAGCTCCTGGCTCCCAGCAGAGTGTGCCACTGCTGCTGCATTCAATAGCTCATCAAGCATTAAGTGTGCTCCACAGACACTGCGCTGCAGCTCATTCCTTGTTCCAAAGGGAAGCAAACTGTTTCCCTCTGCACTCGAGAGCCAACAGCAATGTCAGCAGCCGAGCTCTGCTATCACATCAATATTTGATAATGAAGATGGCTTCCAGAAAACGAGGCAGAAGAAACATCGGCTTCAACCTATTTTAGGCTCCGCTCTACCACACACATTTATATTTACCCAGATGGCCACATACACGCACAAAACACATACACCTAGCAAACCAACTCGAGGCATCCCCATATGACTGTGCTCCACAAAAGGCGACTACTGGTGCAGAAGGGCTTCTAGGTGGTTTCCTACAGCCCTCAGCTGCCTGCAGCAGCCGGGAAGCCCAGAGCATCCGTGCCACTCTGCTGAACCACAGGGATGACCTCAGAAACGTCAACGAGCGCCCGTGACCTGCGCTGAGCTGAGCCGTCTTCCATGTCCCCTCCCTGCAGAGCAGCCTCAAAGCAGACTTCCCATGGAGACAGGAGGAGAAATTATCCCCCACGCAGTCCCAAGGTCCGCATCTAAAAATACCCAGAGCAGATTTGGTAGCGATCAGGGAAGGACTCGGAGCCCTGTTATCAATGCGGCCAAATGCACGCCACAGCCTTGAGCCCTTAATCTGTCCCTGCACCCTCTGCCCCCACCCAGCCACAAGCAGCAAGATGCTCTTCTGCTTTAGGGAACAGGCAGCAGGTCAGAGGCATGCGAAGAGCAGATTGGGGGGGGTTCACAGAAAGTACCATTCACCCACTGGTTAATTAAGAAGGTGAATTCCTCCTGCTTCGAGTCAGTTGTGATCACACGATGGCTTTGCCAAATAAAGCCTGGGGGACGTAACCAAATCCTATATTCACGTAACACTAAAATAACTTCCCTCTAGCTCCTGATTTACCGCTGTGAAAAGCGGATGCCCCGAGAGCCCCAATTTGGGCATTTCTGTGGAGTTTCTGCAGCTCCTTCAAGGGATGTAAAGACAGAAGTGAGAGCGTCACAGAATGGTTGGGGTTGGAAGGGACCATCCAGCACCAACCCCTGCCACGGGCAGGGACACCTTCCATAGAGCAGGGCGCTCCAAGCCCCTGTGTCCAACCTGGCCTTGAACACTGCCAGGGATGGGGCAGCCACAGCTTCTCTGGGCACCCTGTGCCAGCGCCTCAGCACCCTCACAGGGAAGAGCTTCTGCCTCCGAGCTCGTGTCCAGCTCCCCTCCGTCAGCCACGTCAGTGTTAACGCTGCTCGCCGCGGTACTGGAAAGCCTCGTGCGTGCAAACTGGCCGTTATCTAGGAATTATTTTTAGCTGAAACAGAAGGTTTCTCAAGCCACCAAAGCAGCATGGTAACTGCTTTGAGGGAGCCCTAATTCTGGTGCTGACTATTACACCAGTAACCATAGACACTTAAAAATAGCTCCGTACAGATGTGACTTCTGGTTTTCTTCTTTCAAGCAATATTCATCTGTGTACAGCTCATTCTGAATGGCAATTTCCCCTTCCTCTATCCATACCAGCACAAGATCACCCCAAGAAATGGGGGGGAAGACGTCAGATTTTCCAATCACGTCACGTTAACGTGCTTTGTTCCAAACTCCTATTTAAGAGCTGCATGAACATACATGTATGTAGTTGGCACCTGAAGGGGTTCTTTTAGCCCCAGTTCAGTTCTTTCCCTTCTCCCACCATCTCAGCTCCCCCCTCCCAATAAGCACCTGCAGATTTGACCCAACCCAAGCTCGAATTCAGCACGTGCTTTACTGAAACACCTTCAGCCTTTCCTGCACGGTTACAAGCACCATCTACCACTGCTGGTAACGCTTTGGTGCCCCAACTCTTATGCTCTCATTTGCATGCATGCTGAAACGAGGCAAATGCTCCAGATTGCATTGAACTGAACAGAACTATCCAAGAAAACCCAGCTCACGATGACAAACGAACAGGCAGGTGCTGCTCTTAAGGCCTATCCACAGAGTCCCACTTGAGCAGCTCAAAGCAGAGCAACACGTTGCTAATTACAACCCCATTACTACTGTTGAAATGCTCATTGTTGCACACATTATGTGCTGAACAGAAGTCATGAATGAGACCAGCAGTGCTGTGAAGAAATGATCCCAAGGCACAGCTCATTCACCATCCCCAGCTGAGCAAATCCGGCCAGCCTCCGTCCAGACCAGGATCCATGCAGGAGACCAGGATCCAAGCACTGAAACAGCTATTTTTGGGGGCAGAACCACCAACACGCGCCTCTGGCCAGGCTGCCAACTCCCTGACCTGCTGTTTTATTCCCAAGCAATTCCCTTCCCTGGCTGAGTATTAAGCTGTGTCTCAGAAGCTGAGAGCATCCTCGACAGCAGTCCTCAGACAAACACTGGGAACAGGTAAAAAAGACATGGACACAGTAATGTAAAGGCTTCTAGAGAATTATATTAAGCAGGAGCTTGTTTTAAACTCCTATTTTATGACCTGCCTCCCCTAACCATCAAGTACTTTAAGTTTTCCCTTCTTGCAAGGGGTGTATTTACACAGAACAGTCCCACCATTGAAACCTCCTATCACTGGACACTGCTTGAAGTCACACTCTACACACAAGACCTACCACCCCCCAGAATTAATGGGGAATATCCACAGCAGTATTTCTTAGGAAGCAAAGCAGGAAGGCAACAAATTGGAGAATTAAGGTAGAGTGGAAGAAAGTGTATTCCAAAACCAAGCAGCCAAACAAATGTCTTTTAAAGTCATCATCTGCATCCAAGACCCTGTTAGACCCCTGACATCACCTTTTCAGTCCCACTGCTGGGGGCTCACTGGAGAGCATGTAAAGCCCCAGTGCTAATTCCTCAAAGCAGGGCACAATCCTGACCGATGTGAGCACCACACTTCAACCCAGGTGGTTTTGAGCTGCAGCTTCTTGTCCTTTTAGTGTTATTTTTACTGGGTATGACAAAGAGCTCTTTCTGTCTGCCCCTGTTGAGCTGGAGCTCGCTTTCCTCAGAGCTCTACCTTTGCCCTTTACTCGACAGAGCAATTAATGTAAGAGCTGAGAATGAGGCAAGCAGAGGTCAGCTTGAGCTGTCAGCATCCTCCTTCACCCCTGATGCTCTGTAAATGGCACACGGGATGTAACTGCGCTGCTTCCCCCCGAGCTGCCTTCCCCTGGACTGGAACCACCAGTGACCAAAACACGCTTCTCTGGCAGTGAAGGGCTCAAATGTAATTCAGTGCATTGAACAGTTTTGGATTTTGGGGTTTCTTTAATAAAGTAACTGCATCATCTCAAAATGTTTTTCATTCCTCTAAGGAACGGCATCATTTCAAACAGGGTTTCTTTGGGTTAATCTGAACCCCCTGGATCTCTGCTCTGTGTGAACCCCACTGCACAGGGCGCGCCGGGGCTGAGGCACAGCAGCGTTTTAAGATGCTCTGATTCATTCTCCTACGTTTCCTTCCAGGAGGAAGATTAAGCAAGAGAAGAGGCATTTCTAGAACTGAAGCAGTTTGACAGGAAGAGTTGGATGGAGATCCTCACAAGGTGCTCTACAAAGGGAAAGGGAAGCATTTGCAGCCTTTGCAATGCAGAGCTGTTTGCTCATCTAATAACAACAAATCACACAGCCTTGAAGGTTTCCCTTGTCACTCGCTTCTCGTTTTGCCCAAGTGCAGTTGCAGATTTTAATCTAAGCTTTCCTGCTGAGCTCTCTGGGAAGTTTCATTGTCAACAAAGTAAAAGAAACCTGGAAATTGCTCCTTGCTTTATTTCCCAGGACAACAAAGTTTGGAGTTTTCTTCCTAACTTATGATAACAATCATGTCTTTCCTGCAAGGATTTGTTAGAATGCAAAGGACTATTAGTGAGACCAATACCCCGAGGTAAAATATGGGCAAGGACAAATGTGCTAGACTTTAGTGCTTACTTCATTCAAGCCTTTTTGAAAGGTTTATTGCACCATTATAATAAATTCAGGAGTTATTTACAGCTGAGTTCAGATTCCTTAAAACAAAACAATCCCCTTCTTTATCTCAGACTGGTTTGGGTTGAAGGGACCTTAAAGCCCATCCAGTTCTAACCCCCTGCTCCAGGCAGCGACACCTTCCATAGGGCAGCGTGCTCCAAGCCCCTGTGTCCAACCTGGCCTTGAACACTGCCAGGGATGGGGCAGCCACAGCTTCTCTGGGCACCCTGTGCCAGCGCCTCAGCACCCTCACAGGGAAGAGCTTCTGCCTAAGAGCTCATCTCCATCTCCCCTCTGGCAGGTTAAAGCCATTCCCCTTGGCCTGTCCCTGCAGGCCCTTGTCCAAAGCCCCTCTCCAGGTTTCTCATACAGAGCACTAAAGGTAAACACGCACCTTTTGTAGCTAAAAGGTGTATAAATGACATCTAAAAGTTCACCAAAGAGTTGCGTTACTTTACCAGTTAAATCTCAGCGTTGTCAGTGACTGGCATGACACTTTCAAGTATAAATAACCATGGAGGAGTTCACTCATTGGTGCAGAAGTTAGAGAAATAGAACTCCTCAATATGCAACACTTGTGGTACTCACAGACATGGCACGGGTGGTTAGATACAGCTTCACTTACTTATATTCACTTATTTACTACATGCAGCTTCACTCAGAGCAGCCTCCAAACACTGCTGGCAGTAACTGGTACCCGTGAAGCCTTGCACCAGGAGGCACGGCCTTTCCTCAGGACAATGGGGTTTCCATGGATTGCTGCACCCACCACAGTGCTGCCACCAGCAAACTCTCCTGTGCCTTGTTCTACCCAACAGAATGGCCTTATAGACCCAGAAATCCACCACCAGCAATGCAGGTGCTGCCACCGTGATGGATGTAGCAAGGTGAGAAAACAACTTCACATCTCTCCCTTTCAGAAAGCAGAGCATCGCTCTTTGAACAGGACCAGGACAGACACACAGAACACACACCTCACTTGGATTAATGGTGAAGAACTTTCCAAGGCAACCCACACATGAACTTACCCCTTGGCTTCCTTGAAACTGGATTACTGGTTTTGATGTCACAGCATCCTAGAAAAACAAGTGGAGAAAAAGAAGACATTACCTTAGAGAACGTTAAAGCGCCAATATTCGCTGCCAAAACCCACTCGCTGCAGTTGTCACCCATGCTTTTTACTTGCCTGTTTTTAATGGAAAAAGCTTTGGGGAAGTATGTTCCAAGCAAAAAAACATACCAAAAAATCCTGAAACAGTGACTTGGACCTAGAAAAAAGGATAAACCTGTAACATCCCCAATGGTCCCTCCTGTCAGCTCCGAGACGACACCTGATGGGCAGCACCAAGCTCCCTCCTGCCCCCCCTTTCCGCAGGGAGCAGCTCACTGGGTAAGCTGCGAGTTAAACAGTGGATATTTGAGGGGGAAATCTGCTCCAGCTGCAGGGCCGAGGAGCCTTTCCATGGTTTTTCCAGCAGAAAGCTGGCAGTTCATTGGAAAAGCAAACTGCAGCTTCACTGCAAAATCCTGCTGTTCCCTTGCCCATTTCAACCATCGGCCTCTCCCTCCATCCTCACACTCCTGCAAGCTCCAAACCCCCTTAAATCCATTAAGCTTTGACTTCTTGTATTCCAGGAGGGCTGTGGCTGCGCTGGTTTTATTTCCTAAAGTCACACAAACCATTCCAAGTCACACTAAGAGACAACAAAACGCTCCCCAGGGTGGAAAAACTGCGCATGGATCCCACTGGGAAGCCTTCCAAAGGGCCAGGAGAACTGACGATAGGCTGAAATGTCATTTAGAAGTGACCACGTTGCCACATCCACAGGAGAGACATTTCAATGCGGAAAAACACCAAGAAGGGCTGAGGAGACAAAGTCCATTGTCCTTTTCCTATCGTATACCCTGACATGATAAAGCATCACGCCGGCTCCCATGGGATTATAGAAACACATCGGAAGCCCAAGAGTTAACGGCTTGAAAGCCCATTAAGTTTATCATCTCTCATAAAACCCCTTTCAAATGCTTTCAGCCCAGGAGTGAAGGATCTAAGCCACGACACGCTGACATGAACAAAGAAAGAAATACATTCCCTAGCAGGAAAACATCCGTGGAGCCCAGATGAGTAAGCTCATACCGAGACACAGGCTTCACAGCCTTTCCAGAGCCCATCCAATGCGATTTAACAGCTCTGCCTCACACCTTAAATAGTTACTAGATATTTATGGCAGCGAGTAAAGCAAGAATACGCTTGAAGCTGACAGCACCCGCTCTGTGTTGTACAGCGAGTTTTATAGACCCGAAACAACCTTTATAAAGAAACAATAAACAACATCTTGCTCTTCATACAGAGATGCCTGGATTCCTGGAGTGCCACGACACCGCATACCACAGCGCACTGTTCATAGCCAGCGCTGCGCTCACGGTGTCAGCGTGTACTGTGCAGCGTGGCCAGCAATCCACATGAACATCCTGGAGCAAACAAGCATTTGAAACACTGAAAAAATGCGGATTTGGAAGAGGAAAACGCCACAAAACTCCACGTGGATCTCGTCCAGCTCATTACAGATCCAGGAGGTTCTGCAATTCCAGCTGGGAAATGACTTCCGCACAATAAGAAGGTAACACGGAGCACGGCAAGTGGAGTTGCCAGGTGGTAACGACGCACAAGTACTGCTACACACATCAGGACAGGCTTTAGACACAGAACCCATCGATTCCCTGCTCACAGGCAGAATGGCTCGAAGGTAAATGTGCAATCTCCAACCTCAACATGAATTCAGTGGCAAACTTGAGCTTTATTTCCCTGAACCTCCAAAATACTTCTAGGCTCCTGTGCTATCAGTGCTTGGGGCTGCTGGGTTTGGTGACCTGCTGCATAGGAACATCACCACTCCCGCTATGCTCCACAGAAGGGATCCCAGGGAAGAGCTGGATGCTGGAGAGTTGTTGCACTGTTTGAGTTTCCACTTTTAGGGAGAGAGGAGGAAGGCTCTTGGCTCCTCAGCAACACCACCGTGTACCTGCACAGGCATCGCTTCCCTTCTGCTCATGCCCAACGCCTTGACTGCAGGCTGTTTGAGAATGCTGATGGAAGAGGAAACACGCAACACCCAAACCTAATTCACAACACGATTTACAGGACAAGGGTTCAGTACATCTTTGGTAAATCAAGGCTGCTGCTGAAACCTCACCTCTGTGTTCAACTGAGGCAAAACAAGAGAGATCTGAGCAGCGGGACCACCGGCACAGCCCCACCACCCTCCAGCTGACACATCCCAGCTCTGTTCCTCCACGAGACGCACTGTACTGAAGAACAGCGACTGGGAGCAGCTGAGGATAAAGACAAACCTAACAGTTCAAGTGTTGTGAACGAGCTGCTGGCAGTGCAGCAGGCGCCAGATGCTCACCTCTGTGGTTAACGCACTCATCCATCACAGTGACACTGATGCTGGAGAGGTCCAAGCAGTGTGGGACCAGAGACACGCCATTACCATGCAAGAATAAAGAACTCCTCAATGCTGTGCATACCAGGAGCAAGCAAAGCCGCTCTGAACGCACCTGAGACACAGAGGTTATCCCTGCTGGGTGCTCACTACTGTTTCCTGAAGCAGGACTGAGGGGTTGGCAAATCACTGCCACGACTTTGCCACCTCCTGCAGTGGATCTGCAAGAAAAGAGCATCAAAGCTTCCTCCCATCTCCCTGCGAGAGAACATGAACAAACTGGGGAGTCCTTCCTGCAGTGCCACTGCCCCAAAGCTCCACAGGAGCAACCTCCAAAGGAACATCCAAGCCACAGATGTGTGGCCGCATTTGTGTGAGATCTACCTGAAAACCAATTGCCAGCTCCAGCGTCTCTACCTGACCCTCAGAAGGGGCCTGAATAGACTCGGGTTATGTCCAGTGATAACCCAGCGCTCTTCTCCATAAAACTTCACTTATGTGCTCTCTGGAAAAGAGCATTTCCCTGCTTCTGTGCCCAGTTCAACGCCTGCCCCAGCTCCTGCGGGATTCTTTGGGGATGCAAGCCTCCACACAAAGCCCTGGTTCTGGGATGCCAACATGAATCAAAGCCCACAGACCCAGGTCCAGACACCATAATGTTACTGCAGAAGTCATGAGATCAAACCAAAAAACCACTCATCCCCCCAGCTCCCAAAACCCATTTGGCTTTTATTAGCATGGTGTTGTGTCCATCAGCCTGGAGCTTCCCATGCTAGAGGAGAGCTTGTAACCCTTGCTATGGGTTCAGAGAGGCGGTGGCAATGCACAAATGGCTCCTCGCACTGAAATACTCCACATCTGGCACATGGAAGCCTGAGTAAAGAGTAGAAAGAACAAGGAAGTGTCGACAAAACACCCAAGAATTGAAAGGATTTCACTAGTTTTACAGTATTGGGTATGCGCAAAGCTGACCTGAGGTTTTAAAAACCTATAGTGGAAAAGCTGGATGGGATCTTCCTGCAGAGGAGCAGGAATGCCATTTGAAACCCTGAGGTCAAGCAACCAGTTGGAAACCTCCCCGTTTCTGCAGGGAAACACAGAGCATTGAGGAAAATGTTGTTTCGAGAAGTCCTGTTCTGCATTTACTGGAATTTATACTGGAGGCAGCGTTCTATGGAAAATATTTGTCTATACATAGTCTTTGCCTGGGTTTTTGACTGTGTATTTGCCTGTTCTCTTGGCTATTAAGAGTCACAAACATCGAGCACAGCAAATGAAAGCTTCCCCTTATTTCTGCTGGAACAAGGGAATGGTTTCCAGAACATTTAAAACTAGCAGCAAGAATTCCAATAACCATACATAGAAACCATCAAATCCTGCTGCCCATCCCCTAACGCAGCACGAGCAGGGCACTTGGGACACTCACGTGTAACCCCAGCTGGGTAAAGCTGCTGCACCTCAGCAGCCAGATACAAAACCGAGGACAAACAGAAATCATTTCAAATCCATACATTTCAGACTTGCCCAAACTCCAAGTTCCTCTTTAAGGCTTTGGTTATGACTGGTTCATGTTTCTGGTGCCCACACAGCGGGGTCCAAATATAGGCAAACGCCCTCCCCTGCTTCCTCCAACCTCTCAGACAGCTTGGCACAGGCTGACAAGAAATGGCCAGATCCCAATTCGGGAGGACACTTGGTCTGAGCAGACCTGACCAGAGCTCCAGGGTTTCATTTCCCCTTACGTGCCCGTTTTAAACGCACCACGTAGACCCTGCAAAGCACAACAGAGCAAAACCAAAGCAAGTATATCCAGTGTGTCGCTGTGACAGACTCACAAGAGACACCTCCGAGCCCCAAAGTTCATTAGTAGCAAGATATAAACCCCAGGGGAAACAAATACCTTTGAATATAGCCACAACTTCCAGGGCCTGTGTGTGAAGCTTCCTTGCAATCACAAGCCAAAGCTGGCTCAGGAGAGAACCACCGCGCATTAGGTAGAGACTAAAGACTTCTGCCAAGACATTCCACTATTTCAAGGCTTGCATTTGCCTCCCACCAGAAACGCAGCAGTTAAGAAGCCTCCTGAATATTCTTTTCAGTGTCACATCTATTACTTACGGAATCAAAACACCATCTCCCTGCAACACAATTTCCATCTGCAATTGAAGGCCTCCCAATGAGCTCGCTTGACGCTGAGGACACAGACCGAGATGGAGCGAGTCTGCTGAGACCTGACAATTGCAGTTTTGCCATTCAAATACAACATTCTTGGGGAGAGAGCCTTGGAAAGGCCACGGAAATCCACAGCTATTGAAGCCAAAGCTGAGCTTTCGGCTCAGGAGAGGTGTCAGCAGCCACAGTGACAATGGGCATCACCCTGGTTGTGACTTCCATGAGCAAAGAACAAAACCACCCCTTTCTGGACCCACCACTCTCCTACCCCATTTCCTCTCCTCAGCATTGAAAACAAGTATTTATGTGGGGCAGAAGCACAAATCGCTCTTTAGAAGGTGCTTTTGATAAGGTTTAGGAGCTGGAGACTTCCCAATGACTCTGTGAACTCGCTTATTGCTTTCCTAATACACACTAACGGCTGCAGATTGTCACTGCAGCATTAAAGCACCTACAACTCCCAGGCAGAACACAGAACAAGCAGCAATAAAATGCTCAAGAGCTCTTAATGTCAGCCAGAAAGGCCAAGCTGTGCATTTGAAAGTGTTTAATTGCTAAGCTGCAAAATACACATTGGCTTCCCTGGCGCTAACTGCGTCATAGGAAGCGCCTATTCTGGCACAAATGCAGCTTCCTCAGGAGTTCACCTTTCCAGGCTCAAAACGCAGCAATTCCTGATAAAACAGGAAAGAAGTCTTATTAAAAACGTCAGTTAAAACCCCCCAAACCCTCCTCCATTACTGAAAGTGTGGCTGAGTTACAGGATTTCAGCATTCACAGGAAGCAGCGTGAGCACAGCATCACAACAGCATCCGAGCATCAGATACCGTCCCACTTGAGACACCCTGGGAGGAAACGTACAGTAAGACACATGAGTAAGTTAAAGAAATGAAACAAACCCCACCAAAACACAACTGTAGAATAATCAGAATGCTTTGTGCCTGCGATGTAAAGCAGAACCTCGGGCCCAGCATGGCCAACAGCTTGTATCAGCAAAGCAGAAAGCAATTAAAGTCCCCTGTCATCAAGATGCCACCCCACAGGCCCGAGAGCTGAGCTGGCCATGGAGCCCGTTCTCTCATGCATGCCTGGATCTCCTGAGCTCGGCTAACCCAGGCTCAAAAGAGCCTCCTGAGTAAAACCCAATGCATTTGTCAATTGGCTTCTTCGCTGTAGGATTCACCTGGAAACTTAAACTGCAAGATCTGAGCCCCAGCAGCGACATAGGGCAAGGAGGAACCCTTCCTGCCCACAGCTTGGGACACATGCCAGGGAGCTTTCTGTAAAGAACCAGGGGAAGGGAGAGACAAATAGGAGCTGTGGGAGCAAACTGGCTCCCCAGCACTCAGGGGAGCAGAGGCTGACCTGAGGGCTGGGCACAAACCACCCAGCTCCTCATCCCCATCCTTCTCCTTCCCTTGTCCCAGGTACGAAGCTCCCTGGTGGGTCTCATCTTTGAAACCCTCCACAGCACCGAACAATCCACTCAGAGCTCACCCCCATCATGTTCGACATCAAGGGCAGTTGAAGTTTCGTGCTGCAGCCCACTGAAATTTGCTTGTTTCATCTTGGTAACATCAAGTCCAACTTTCCAGCCGTGCTTCAAAGGAGCCTTTGCTTCCCAGCGCAGAACTAAATGACGGGGGTTTGCAGATCCTGGCTTTGCAAAAAGAAGCCTTTAAACCTCCAAAGCTCACGTACCTCTGACACAAAGTGTGCTGCTCTGATCCTCCCTAGCAGCAGACCACACGTCCCGTGAAGGTGGCTTTGGGGAGGGAGCTCTCACTCGCTGCATACACTGAAAAATCCCAGGACAAACCACACGCTGCTCCCATCATCAAGCCAAGATGTTTGGCCAGCACAAGGCACAGTAGTTTTCCACTGGGAAGGGAAGCCACGCAGATGCCTTTTAGGCAAAGCCTTTCAGGAAGAAAATTAAAAAGAGGCTCAATTCCTTGGAGAAATAATTAAGGTACTGCCACTTGGTACAGAGTTTCTCGGGTCGCTGTAGAGCAGGAGACCTTGTTTGGCCATAGGAGAACTTGGCTAGAGCAGAGCAGCACCAGTTCCTCCCAAAGAGCAGGAACCACCAAATGACTTCTTGCAATCCCTGTATTTCCATGGCAGTACAGATACAGTAATAGAGTAACTCCCTCTCCTGAGCACCGAGATGGATACAGAATTGATCAGTAGTATGAACACACACGATCAGAAATGGCCACAAACGATGTTGCAAGGATGCAATGGTCTGTCCACAAAGAAAATACAACCCTTGCTTCTGCAGACAACAAAGCTGGGACTTGCAGAGGACACAGAAGAGTTGTATGTACCTGTCTCCAGAAAAGGGCTTCCCTGTGAGGGGGCAGATTACTGCAGAGAGAGACACTGCAACAGGAGAACAAGCTCTGGGGACAGATACAGCCACAGCCGGGTTCATATTAAGAGCCACACACTTGTAAACACGGAGCGCTTTATGTCGGAAGGAACCTCAAAGCTCATCCAGCTCCAACCCCCTGCCACGGGCAGAGACACCTTCCACTGGAGCAGCTTGCTCCAAGCCCCTGTGTCCAACCTGGCCTTGACCACTGCCAGGGATGGGGCACTGCGGACTCTCTTTTCCAATGGCCTGTTGGTCACTGATCCCATCTCTGCTACTTCCTGGACTCCCAGCTCAGATCAATGCGATCGGTACCAGGTGGCTGCAGGTCTCCACCTGGCCAGAGCTGGAAACCAGTGCAAATCCACACCACAACGGGAGGTGATTAGTAACCAGGGGTCAAAGAGAGCGTGTATTGTGAGAAACAGAAGAGAAAGGTGGGTTTGTGGCAACACAGCCCCTGGCTCCCAATTAATCCACCACAGGTACACATCTTCAGCACTGATGCAGAAGCCTCATTTGGGAATTCAGGTTCAGGGCCTTCGAGCACGTTTCCCAGTGGAACAGCACTCCTTTCTCCTGCTGTGTTTTTCATCTCTGCTTTTCCAGGGAGCTGAGGGAGACCCACTCATTAAATCCAGTAAGAGAAGCAGCAACCAGGAAGTCTCAGCTCTTTGTGCCTGACACCAGACTGCCACGAGCACTAAAAGGATGATCATGTACAGTTTGATCCCATCAATTTCACTATTACCAAGACACAGCTACTCAGTGGGGTTTGTGACAGGAAATAACTCCCATGGCTTCCAAAGGCTTGGGAAGGAAAGGCTCTCTTCCCTCCTCATCCCCATGCAGCTTTCAGTATCCAGTACAACTGTTCACAGTCTGCTCATCAACTAGGAAGAATTAGCAGCTCAGAAACCACTGTGCCCATTGTCAGTGCAGGAACACAGGAGGTTTCCTTCACTCCTCAGTGTTTTCACACAATCCTCTCATCTCTCTGAAAAGGAAGTTTCATTTGGTGTTCCTGGGGTTCCCAAAAGGCTGTTCCAGACCCTCACTGAAACCCAGAGCCAGCAGCCCTCACACTTACCGAGTTTCATTAGTCAGCATTGCATGCCTGAATCAAAACTGCCCGCGCAAACCCCCTTGCCTATATCTCAGGCTCTTGTCCTGCTCTCCCCAAGACAGAGTTCAAGTCCCTCTTCCCCACAGGCATGCCGGGAATCAGCAGAATTGCACACAAACAGCTATTTTTACCACCTTTTTCCTGAACGGATTTTGCTTCTGGAACTCAGGCTAAAAGCAATGGAAGGTAACTCCGGGAAAGCATAAACCAAGCTGAAACTCCATTTCCCAAAGCACTCGTACAAAGATAACGCTGCGCTGGCAAATTCAGTGCAAAACATTGAAGCTTGAGCTTAGAAATAAGTTCCTTTGTTTTGCTACTTACAAGGAATTGTCTGGAGGGGGGAAGTTAAATGTTGGGTACCTTTCAGCAATGCTCAATCTGTTTGCAGAGACTGGAAGCTAAAGTGAGGGCAGGAAAGGAAGGTAAATATTGGGATTTCTAAAGTACAGGCAAGGGTAAGCAAAGCCCCAGCTTTGTTCTCCTGCACACGTGGATTTGCTTGGAAACCCTGTTTGCACCAAGAAACGCCTCCAAAGACAGGCCCTGTTCTGCCTCCAGAGACTGGAAATCCCAAAAAGTGGAATAATTCAGTATTCTCTTAAAAGGCTCCAGCATCTGTGACATTTACACTAACAGGCAATGGAGAGAGACCCCAGCCTGGCAAGAATCCCATCAAACATCCATGCTCCAAGCCCCTGGGCAGTCATCTCCTGCATGCAACACTGCTTGGTTCTGCAGCAGTACTTACTGCAGCTCTTGGGAAATTGGGAAAGGGCTGAGGAAAGAACCCAAACCGAAACCCGACTGCCCGAAGGAAACAGAAGCATCCAAACCGCCCAACTCTGCGAAGGGTGAACAGCAGCTCCGGTTTTCCCTAAAGGCTCTCCTCAAACAGTGTTAGGAGCCAAGAGTCACGAAGAGGGGTTAGGCTTTCCCAGATGCACGTTTTAAAGGCCATTCCTCCAGTAGAAGATATCTTGAATGAAGGCGGCAGTGCTTCCTTTGAAAGAGGGAACTTCCAACTACGCAGCACCTCAATCCCGGACCCTTCCCACCCTCAATGGGTTCCAATCTGAGCCATGGGTACAACTGAACAGAGTGGTTTCAATAAGCTTCAATGAATTTAAGTCCCATTAATGCCAGAATGCCCAAGTACTCCATTATTGCTCGGCAGCTCAAAGAAAGGAGGAAGGCCACTCTGAAGTTACACCAGGTGGGTTTCACTGAGCACACCGGCTCAAACGCCAAGCACCACTCTGATAACAGCCTTACCGCAATGCTGAATGGGTACAGCCAGCCAGAACTCAGACAGAAAGCACGTGTGCAATGACTTCCAGCACCCACTTTGCTGTACTCTTCACCCATCTGAGCGTTTCCAGTTCTTCGTTAAGCTATCTTCCCTTCACCCATCAGGTTAAGGAGGAGAAGCTGGTTAATCACAGCTAGAACGTGGCTCTGCACAGGCTGCCTGCAAACATGCACTGAGAGCTTGTGGGGAAAACCTCTCCCTTTGACATCCTGGGCATCGTGTGTAACAAACAGACAACTCACCTCTTCACACCCATCGAGGTAATGTTGCTTTTACAGCCAAGATCTTATTCCCAGCAGTTTTCCCAGCCCTATGTCAGGCTGTGCACGCAGAGCAAGAGGAGACATTTCATGTGTTAAATTAAAGCCAGCAATAGCGGGTTACAACTTATAAAACAGGAATAGTGAAATATCAGAAGCTGACAGTTGTTTCTGACCTAGTTTTAACTGGAGAACAGTCAAGGAGCCAAAAAGACTGAGGCAAGGCTGAAGGTGCTGAAATTCCAGTACCGGAGCTTGAAGTGCTGGGGAACAGGATGAGAGCAGAAGCCCTCAGACATCCAAACGAGCGATGGAGCAAGGAACCGAAGGTTCAAGAGCTTTAGTCCAATGCCAAGTGACCCCTTGGGGAGGAGGGAGGTGAGGGTTTAAGCAAGACAGTGATGAAGTAACGGGTGCTGCAGGCCCCTCCTCAGCATCACGCTGAATGGTGGCCATGGGGCAGCAAGAGGCCAAGGCTGGGAGGGGGGAACCACGTTCTGAAGCGCAGGAAGAGATCATTTAAAACGTGTATTTTGGAAGTATTTTAGTGGGTTTTCATCCAGGAACCCGCACGTGCTGTCAAACAGCAGAGAATTCAAACCCCATTACAGGTGAGCAGGAAGAGCTCTCCTCTGCTGCTCCAGCGTCCCTCCACACACTGGCTAAGCCTCACTAAGCAGCAGCATGTTGCTGGCCTGACATGTCAGACTTTTAAACGCCCTTTGTCCGCAGAGCAGCGTTTCCAGGCTGTTAGGAACACGGGGGGAGCTGGTTTCCATGATTCCGAGAGGGACGTTCTGTCTGTTTGCATTTTAGCTCCAAACCCCCACCTGTCAGTAGAAGAAGCCATAAAGCCCCTGAGCAGCGCTGTGAAGGGCAGCTCTGACGGCATCAGCACTGTTGGCCATTCTTAGTGCGGTACTTATCAGCCAGGGTAAACAGGAGGGACTATCAGTTAATGAACAACACAACCCCGAGGCTGGACGGGAAAGAGCGTTCTCCCCACTGCAATCTTGCCATGAAAATACGGCAGTTCCGACCCAGCGAATCTGCCTACCAAAGTCTAATTTATTTTAGGGCATATTAAGACACCAGGGCTGATTCACTTGCTTATGTGCTCATAAAATGGCTTAAAGGAGCTGCTGAAGCATCACTGTGATCCTTATCTTCCACACAGCCTTACTACTTTTCTTGCAAGAGGAAAAAAAAACCCTATAGAGCAGCAATCTGGAGATGAGATTGAGGAACCCGTTCAACCATCTCGGAGCACACACACTGCTGAGCCCAGGAAAACAAGCCCAGACCAGTTCTCTCCTTGTGCCCAACTCTATTCTGTTGTCACTTACTGGGAAGCCTAATTACTGGGCTGCCACAGCTCTACTTAAGACGATCTTCATATGTTCCTCAGGGAGCCAGAGCCAGCCCTGCTGGAGGAAGTGACGACAAACCAAAGGCAGCAGAGCCTGGATCCTAAAGGAATCCCAGAGAGATCTGACCACCCCTTCCCTCCCACCAGACAGAGCAACCTCAAAAGCCAAAGCAAGATGCTCAGACATGGCTTCTTTTGGCCTTCAAGCAACGACTGTAGCTCCAGACCAGGACTCTGGGTACACAACCCAACAGGGTTCAACAGAGACACCAATGAAACTTCCTACCAATATCATGGGGGGTGAGTGATAAAGCCACCACGAACACCAAGGTTTTTCTATTCCCAAGGGAAGATGCGCACACGAAATCCAGCTGAAGGCATGGAGCAAGCCCACTGGATTCTTTAACCTCGCATGTTCCATACCCTCTGCAGACACCTCTGCGAACATTCCAGTCCCAGCAAACCCCACAAGTGAACATCAGAAACGTGCCAATGAGAACAGCAAAGCCACAAAGAGATCCTGGCCCCAGAGCAGTGCGAAGACTCCCCAGCCCCACAGATTCCATCCATTGAGACAGAGAATCTCTCTTGCCTGGCAGGGTGAGTGGTGGCGTTAACCCAACTCCTATATGCAAAAGCAGTGGTGTGGCCACTGAGCCGGCTCTGAATTGTCTCACCAGAGGTTTTGGTCTAAATATAACAATCCTGCAAGTTCTCGTTAGCAGAAGGTTTTGCTTCCTTAACTGAGCCCATCTGAGGTCACAATAAAAGTGTGCTGCTCCTGCTGTCAGCAGCCATAATAGTCTTAATGACAAGTAAAAGGCCTTTATATGAAGTTAAATGGCCTTAATTGTAAGAGAGAGCTAAAACGCACACATATGTTAGCTACATCCCAGTGCAGGCTGCAGAGATCCAGCAGGAAGGTCATGGAAACACCTTACACTGCAACACCAAACCTCCCAGGTAGGAAATCTGTGTTTCCTTCATGTTAAGAAACCCAAAAAAGAAAGTGTCCTAGACTGTAACGCAGCGACCACCACTGTACCATTGTAATGCATTAAGAACAAAGTCCTTAATTAAATCATAAACGATTTTAGAATCGGGCCTCTAGAAAGCTGCTGGCCAGGGGTTTGAATCACACCACGTTTCATGTCGACGCGCACATTCCAAACCTATCCAAGACCTACTCCTAAAGACTAACCAAAAAGCCATTCCTCAGCAGAGCTGTGTTTCGGGATTCTCCCTCAGCACAGGGCTGCTCCTCGACTCCAGGCTGGGAGAACTGGTTTATTACAATACTCTTGCTCAGCTGCATCGCTGGCCTTTAGAAAACACCCCTTTCTTTCTGAGTACAGACAAGGGTTGGCAGCCACCCCTTCTGCGTGCCAGACCACTTCCAAGGTGCACAGAACCCAGGAGCCACCCTCACCTCTGCAGTGGCGATAGGGAACATGGGCCCCACTGAGGCACTCTGGGTCTTAAAGCAGGAAAAGCAAACAGGAGAAGCACCCACAGCTTCCCCACCTGAGCATGAAGAGCACAAGTCCACTGGCAACTAAAGGTTCTTTGAATTACTGACCAGAACAAGGAGGAGGAAGCAGAGCCATGGACAGGAACACCGTGCTCCCATCAAACCCAGCTGCCCTGCGAGCACTGAAAGCGCTTCTGAACAGGAACTGGGCAGCAGAGCTCCTACGCGCTTCTTAGGAGACTATTTATGGGAGCAGAAGTTGTTAATTCTGTGAGGAGCAGCAGCAGAGGTCACAGATGGGGCTTCAGCCCTGGAAGCATCCGCAGGTGCCATCAGCATTTGCAAAAACCTCATTTAATGACATAGGAAGGATGGTTTCAGAGCAAAGTCCTGCTCAGCCCAGCCTGCTGCAGCATCACACACACATGGAGAGACCCTGTGAGAGAGGCTGCCCCACTCCCTGACCTGCCCCAACCTCTTCCCAGCACCAGTCATTTTATAGCAGCTTCATTCTGAATCACAAGTTGACGCCTGGGTTCTGGGCCCGTGTTAAAGCCAGGGAGTTACTGAGTTGCTGGGACCCAATGAGGCCACACACCTCGGGCAGTGTCAGACGCGCAGGGAGCAGCTTCAAAGGCTCAGCAGAGCTCACACTCTCCCTGTGAGCAAGGGCTGCTCCCTCCCCAGCCTGCTGCGGGGAAGGTGAGCCCAGCAGGAGCCGACCCACTCCCTCACATGGCTCCCAAGGCACCATTTCCGCTTGCCCAAGCTCAGGCTGGGTGGAAAATCTGCTTGCTCACTCCTCCGCCCATGGCTGGCTCGGAACCCTGGATCCAAAAGGAATGGAAGAACTTACTCTCAGCTCCCTGCAGAGGTAAAGCCATGGCTCCAGCAACAGCATCACCTCTAACACCGGGCAGGAATGGGAGCAGAAGGCTGACGCACAGGCAGGGACGCATGGAGAAGTTGGAACCGCAGCTTTGGGTCTTTGCACACCAGGATTTCTTGCTATTCTGATGCACTTAAGCCTTTTAAATTTCATGGCAGCAAGCTTTGTAAGTTAATGATGAGTTAGGAACATTATTTCCTTTCACCGATTTATCCACAATACACTTTGCTATAGAGCAGGAGCTTTGTTTCCAGCACTGAGTGCTGGAAAACTTGGTCTCAGCTCAGGTTTAGACACTATTTTCTGCACAAGCCAATGTTTCCTCTAGCAGTTAATGCTACTGAAGTCTGTCCTACCTGCTGGTCACAGTAAGATTAACATCATCTGGGCCCGTGTCATTATCAGCTTCTCCGAGCATCACAGAGAAACTCAGACTTAGCAAACACAGACCAAGCCTCCTGTTCACTGTAAATACAGCCGCCTCCACAGTGAGGTCAAGAAAGCTGCTGGCTGAAGTGAAGCACAGTAGCTGCAGCCAATTAAATACCCAACGAATTCCCTTACTTTGTGGTTTATCAAGTTCTTTATTTCTAAGAGGTGTGCCTAGTCACTGCTGCTGGCCTTGACTGCCCGTATCGAGACATCTTCCCAGCAGATGTTTCTCACTGCAAGAACCAGGGAGAGATTTATCTCCAGCCATCAGTGGTTTGTGTTTGCTTTCGTCTGCTCATCACCAAATGGCAGAACCCTGCTCATCCACACACAGATTCTCTCAGAAGAGAGCAAAATGGTAGCAAAGGAGCTTAAAAACCCTCCAAATTCTTCCCTTGGTCCCTTCTTTTTCAGGGACTGGGAAAGACAGAAACAGCCTATTTGATCTTCTCATAGAAACCAGGAGCCAAAACCAACTGAAATCAGTGCTGGAGCTGGAAAGGTACAACAAAACTCACACAAACATCAAGTCTAGACACTGAAATGTGGAAATATGATTCCAATAACCACAACTGGCACATAATGTATTGATTGCAGCCCATCACGGAACAGCCCTCAGTGGGTAAGAAGAAAGAAAAAAGATTAAATTAGCGTCTTCCACCTCAGTGATAGAAAATATGGATCCTTTGGGCATAGTGATATGGATTCTTCCATCCTGCTGGGCTTCTAAGTAACACATCTGCTCTTGCTAAATAATGACAATTAGCACAAGCTCTCCTGCCCGCGCTGGTGCTGCAGGATGGAGCTGCCTGGGCCTCAGGTGCTGTTCTTATCAAAGCAAGGCCTATCAGCTCAAAGAGGCAGGTCACCAAATACATGAGCCAAGCAGTCAAGAGGATGTTTGTACTGATGAAATCTAAATCCTACAAAGGTTTAGCAGCTCCCTGCCTTCAGGAAGCGTCACTTGCTAAACCCCACCACACATGGACATGAACCTAAAGCAGAAAGTTTGTGTCTGCCATGAAAGCCCAGCAGCATGGTCTAGAATGGGCTCAAGGATTTGCTCACAGTGCTACGCACAGATTGTCCCTCAGGATGCTGTCTCCAGCCTTCTCCCTGTCACTGTCCTGCTTTCCTACCCAGGCCATGCCCAGAGCCTCCCAGGATGCTCGCAGATTCTGCATGGAAGAAGAAAGAGCAGGCGGTGGTGGCTGGCCTGAAGAGACTGAGAAAGAAGTAAAAGATCCTGGTTTCCCATGACAGCCTTGGGCTAAAGCATTCTCTCCTGCACAACCAAAGCCAAGCAAAGTCCTGCTGCACAGAGGGTTAAGTGCCATGAGGCTGTACCAGATCAGGGAAGCCTCAAGGCGGGTGGAGGTGGGCAGCTAAGTCAAGCCCTGCTCACAAGCTCTGACCTCTTTCTGAGTTGAGCAAATGCTTGTTTCTTTAAATTGAAGGGGCACAAGGCCAAGGTAAAGAAAGGAGAGACCCAGCGCTCGGAGAAGTGTTTTTTCTGGGCTGCCTTTTCACTGCAGCAAAGGACTGGAGCTTAGAAACCTGCTCTCCCAGCGCAGCAGCGACAGACACACTGCAAACCAGCTGCTCAGGGGGTCAGCAGGCTCCTTGCTTTATAAACTATTGGGACCCCCCCCAACAAAACAACCCATAAGCCCCAGTCAAAAGGCAAGAGTGGGTTACCCCAGTGTGCAAAAGTTGCCTTATGTGCATGGGATGTTTCCAAGTAACACATGAGCTACTATAGAAAACTCTTATCAGCAAATCCAAGCTCCTTTCTTGGATAATGCATCTAGGTCAAGCTAAGGCACGTTGAGTACAGAACCTGGTTTTGGTGCTGTCTCCTCCGTATCCACCCTGTATAAAATATTAGCATTGTTCAGGTTATCAGGCTTTTCTTTATTATTAGCATGAAGCTCACTCCACATAATGGCTCCTCCAGACGCAGCATTAACCTTAATTATTCAGAGGTAACTTGATCTCAACCTTCCTGACATTACAGTGCTGAGCTGAGGACCACTTTTCCCCCCTCAACTTCTCCTCTCCTTCCCCCAAACCAAGTCAGTATATTACAGGACTGTGCTCACAAATGAGGGTATCTGGTACAGGATCCCAGACACACGGTGTCTCTTCAACATCTATCTAAACCCCTGCAGCCACTCCATCCATTCAAATGCATTCTCTTGTGCATTAGCAGCAAAACCACTAAGTCAGCCAAAATGCATTCTTCTCCCATGGATTAGCTGGCACAAATCAGCACAGGAGTGACGCATGCAGTCTGTCCCTTCCCGTTTTCAGCATGCACAAACCCCAGGGATTTGGAGACGCTGCACAAGTTCATGCTTACAAGTTGCAGGCAGAGTTGAGCTCCAATCATTTGAGATGTATAAATTGCTGAGGAGATAACACCTTGGATTCCTAACCTCAAATGCTTTTCAAACAGACCTTCCCCTCCCTGCCCGGTGATAAAGGCTCTTCTGCTGTCCCAACAGTCGGCACCATGCAAGGGAACTATTTCAACAGCCACCATCCCTCTGCCAAGCAGTGCGATGACAAAAACCAACTGAACAGGCCAGAGCACTTCAGACAGGCCCAGGAGAAAACCTGCTGCTGGAGGATCACCCAGGGGCTCCCTGCTGGGAGCTGCTGCCTCATGGCAAGGAGGGACTCGGGCAGCACAGGCTGCCCAGGGAAGAGGTCACTGGGAGAGAGGCTACACCGAGGGGATGCGTCTGCACCCTGTGCTGGGTCAGATACACTCCAGACAGCAGCAAACCCCAGCATTATAACAGCTTGCCTTTGCTCCCTTTGCTGCTGTTGCAGTGGAATAAGAAACCAACTCTGGAAGAGGCTGAAAAAGGAGGAGCAAGGGCTTAAGTCTTGCTGGTAATGAATACAATCACCAGGATCCAGCTGCTGGAGCCACTGATAGGAGTGCCAGAACACACCACTTGCCTATCTTCAACAAACCACCACAACCTCGCCTCAAAAAGAACCTGAAGGGTTAATGTGCAGCCTCGCTGCCCCAGCACTGCTCCAGAGCAGGAGTTCTTCACAGCCCAACTCAACTCCTCCAATTAATGCTGCCTACAATTTGCTGATAAGCAGCAGGTCAGGTTTGAAGAACAGCACCGAGGATTCTGTCAGAAGCTTCCTATGCTCCCTTGGCACAGCACCCATCAGAACTACTTCTCCAGCCTGCTACCACCAGTATAAAAAACAAAAGAGCATAATGGGCTTCTAATTTGCCACCGAATCCCATAGCAACTGTACGTCACTTCAGCTGGAAATTACAGACAATTCCTTCCCGTGCAATTTGAAAACTAGAGAGATGAATCTATAATTTGAGCAGATCCAAATGGTACAGGGCTGAGAGAAAAAGCTACCCTAAATAATTAAAAGGAAACTGCCACAGGCCAAAACATTCCTCATGCACAATGTTAAACCCTCTCTTTGTCCCCTTCCTTCACATGGGAGGTGCCACATTCAGGTCAACATTAAGACCATTTAGCAGGAGTTTAGCAGTTCGGTGTGTTCTGCATATCCTGTCCCATTTCTGCTGATGGGGAGGAGATGTACGTGTACAAAGAACTTCCTCTCCAGCAGCCTCCTCTGATTCATGCAGTCATGTCACCGACTCATGCTCCCGATGTCGTAATAGCTTCAATTTTGACGGACTACAGCATCAGTGAATTAATAGGACAGGAAAAAACAGGTTACAGGAAAGGAGGAATGATGCAAAAAGCTTGAAGATAATTCAATGAGTTTTGATTTGGAAGCTGGATTGTTCTTCTCCTCCTGACACCTGCAAGCAGCTTTCAATTCCCAAGTCAGCAGGAATGCGCATTACCCTAAAGACCCTGCAATGACAGCAGGAGCCTTCATTTTGTGTTTCGTGCTTTAAACACAGTGAAATGAAGGCAACCTGCTTTAACAGCCAGGTCGGAAAAAGTTCTTTCAGTAATCGTGACCGCCAGGGGCCACTTTAACCCCAACCCTTGAGAAATCCCTTCCAACACGGTTGGTTTGAGCACAGAAAGCAAGGGGAAGATGACTTGTGAAGCCACATCTATCAGAGCACAGCTCCAAAATGCAGTCAGGTAGTGGAGCACAGGGGCAATGTGCTTTGGTTATCTCAGCTGAGCCCCCAATAAATATTTGTGCATCTACCAAAGTTCATCAGTGAATCAACCAGTGGCTTCAGTTCAAAACACTCTGCAGAGCAGAGGCAGAGAGGCACAACGGGCGCAAGAGGCACCCTTCATCATGCACCGACCAAAGCAGGGATGCTACAACCCTTTTCACATCCTCTTAAAGTCATAGGGCTGCCATGAAGCCAGGACTACAGCTGCTGGGCTGAGCCTGGCCTCCATCAGCTCTGCTTAGGTCAACACATAAGCTCCAGGTGCCAGAGAGAGGTGCACAACTGCAGGCACACTGTTCTCACACGACGCTCCCCACGCACTCACTGCATTGCTCCTATCGCCACAGAGAACTCAAATACACCTTTGGAAGTTGGGAAATTCCCAGGTAAGGGCTCCAGGAACAGCCCTAACGCTGCTCACACACCATCGGCACCTACAGCGTGAGCAGATGCACCTACTGCCAAGTGACACCTGGGGCTGCCACACAGCGCTCAAATGCTGGGGTAAGGTCTCTGCTTGCCCAGAGTGTGAAAAGCAAAGGACGAATGCCACGGATGGGGGCATCCATGGGATTTAGGTGAGGATAGATACAACATCTCGTCATCAAGCATGGAGGACAGGGTCCAGGATCAAGAATGAAAGAGGAAAACAAGGCAGGGGCATGAGGAGATCCTTTGTACCTCAACATGGACGGCAGGAAAGCCGGAAGCCTCTTACCCCCGGGGCAAAGTCATGCCCTGCTTTTTCTGGGGGGGTGGGAAGGCCTGTACACACCCCCAAAGGGAACGCAGAAAACTCCAAGCTAACATCAAATCACGTTCCTTGGAGATGCAGGAGCTGCTGTGGGCTAAAACACTGGACTGGCTGCAGCTCACCAGGGGCAGACTGACCTGGGACACGCTCTCCCCTGCTCAGCCCTCAGCTGCGGGGCTCAGCACTCAGTTTCACAACTGCGTGGAAGCAGTTTCAGGGGTAGCAAGTTTCGCAAGGAGCAGGCAGGCGACATCTTAAGGCGTCCTTCATGGAGCCAGTGAGCCACGGGAGGAGGAAATCCTCTCAAGGAGCCAGCAGCCCTGTGACCTGAACCTCTTCGGCAGCAGCTCCACGATCTCTGTACATTACAGGCAAGCAGCTTGCTGAAACACAGAGCTGGGCATCAGTATGTAGACCCATGACTGCTTTCCCCACCAGGACATGGACAATTTAGCCAGAGACCCAAGCAGGATGGACTCGAGACAGCAAAGATCTGATTGTCCATAGTCCTGCTGCACACATGGCCCAGCTCCACACCAGGAACACGACTGCCCTGGCACCAGGGACACTCAAACCAAGTGGCAGCTCGCCCGGCTGGGTGATCGCTTTTGGATTGTGTAATCCCCATACGTGATTCTGAGCCCAAGAACAAACTCAAGCAACTGAAGACATTACCGTCCTGTTCTGGCAAAGAGACAGAGCCTTGTCACAGAAATCGCCCCGACGTGCTGCCCTGGTGCCTAAAACAGGTCAGACTGCACATGTTGGGCTGCAGGTAACACAAACAGCAGTATTGGATTCCAGGCCATTATACACATTACACAACCCTGCCGTCAGTTCTACCACACTGAAAACCTAAGCGAGCACAAGAAGCCTTAGCAAATTTTTTCCATTTACCTACTGCAGCCCAGAATTACCCCAGAGCCTGGACAAACACCCGCTCCCAAGGTGAGCTGGAAAGTCACTCCTTGGCATCGCCAGAGCCGCGCGCTTCAGAGCGAGCAGAGACCTTCACCACGCTGCAGAAACTGTTTATAGAACAAATGCAGAATGAGCATATGTGTTTAATAGCCCACTAATTGTTGCGTTATTCACTGTACAAACAAGTGAGCTCCTCTGCCCTTATCCCTTCCTGCCCAGTTAATCACCAGTAGCCTTTGACTACTTCTCTTCTGGGTGGCGGTGAGGGAAGCAAAGTTCATTAGTGGCCAGTGGCCACCAAACAATCCCCACACCAGACTTCATTTAGCAAATAAACACCACCATTCATGTGTGACACAGACCGGGAATAACTTCCCAAAATATGTAATGCAGCTGCCTGCAGTCTTCCTACTCTCCCTCCCTCCAAAGAAAATGCTTCCAAACGTATAGGAAAGCATTTATGATGCTGGGCTTTTCCTTTTTCAGAGGGGAAAAAAAGCCAACAACCGCGTCTCTCCACGACACCTCTTGCTGCTGATTTTTCCCACTGCTGATAAACACTCATTAAAATCCATGGGGATAAACCCTGGTCCAGTAATTCCCTTCGTCCTCACACCGAGATTGCCCAATTCGGGGATGTGATGTAACCAGCACCCGACATTAAAAATAGTGTTGTGACAACATATGGTTTATCCTACAGAAGCTGCAGGCAGGACGCTCCTAATGGCAAACGGGTTCAGGTTCCAGCTCCCCGGCAAGGTGAGGGCCAGACGCGCTTCCTCGCAGGGGAAAGAGGAACATATCCATAAAGAATGGCCACAGAAAGGCGACTTTTATACCCCATTCCCCCCCCCCCAGCCAGAACCAGAGGCCGAGAGCTGCCATTATTCCCTATTTACATGGCTAAGAAACTCCTGGGCCCATGGAGAGGAAAAGAGAACTTGGGGCTCTCAAACACAGCCCCGGGGAGGGCACCGGCCGATGGGGGGGGGCACAACCCGGTGATGCAGGGAGAGGGACCCCCCCAGTGCGGGATGCCAGCACCGGGGGACACGTCCCCGGGGTCAGACCGACCCCCCGGCCCTGGGACTCATGTCATGGTCACCGAGGACACGCACCCCCCCCCGACGTGACCCCCCCATCTCAATCCACTTACTGGGGACCTGCGGCGGCTGCCACCCACCACCGGGGGGGGGCACCGAGAGCCCTCCCCCGGCCCCCGCACCCACTGGGGGGGTGTGGCACCGAGGTCTCGGCTCCCGGGTCCCTCAGTCACCCACCGGTGGGGGGGGCACAGTGTGGTCCCTCCATCCGTTACCGCGGGGGGGCCACCGACACCTCCCGGTCTCCTCAGGCACTTACCGGAGGATCATGACGCCTCCTCAGTCACATACCGGGGGGGCCACAGAGGCCCCTCAGACACCAAAGGGGGTAGGGGGCCATCCCGGGGCAACCCCAATGGGAGTGCCCCCAACCCCTCCAGGTTCCTCACAAAGGGGGGGCCGAGAGCCCCTCACGTCCCCTCCGTCCCTCACCAGGGAGGGCCTCACACCGAGAGCCCCCCCCCATTTCCCCGGTCCCCCCCCAGGGTCCGCCCCCCGTCACACACCCCACACACAGCGACAGCCCCGGGACCCCCCGCCTCGCCTCAGCCCGCTTCCCAACGACGCCGGTGCCAACCCCGCCGGTGCCGCCCGCTGTGGGGCTCCGGCCGGGGCCTCGTGGCGGCCACTCGCCCGCCGCGGGGTCGTGCTCGCCGCCCCACCTCCCGTACCTTACAAGCCTGGTAGCTCTCGAAGGCGCGCAGGGCGCTCTCCGTGAGCTTGACGTGGAAGACGGAGACGCGGGTACCGCGGCCGAGGCGGCCGCAGGACAGCCCGTACCCGCGCTCCGCCTGCAGCGCCGCCATCTTGGGACCGTCTCCCCCTCCGCGCCTGGGCCGCCGGGGCCTCCCGCCGAGGCCACGCCCCACTCATGCATCATTCATGAGCCGCCGGCCCCGACGCCACGCCCACCGGGGGAGCCTGTTGCTGGGGCGAGGAGGTGGGCAGCGGGCGCTCCTATTGGCAGAGCTACACCGGGCACTGCACCGGATTGGGAGATGGGAAGAGGGGGCGGGGATATGCAAATGAAAGCCGCGGGGTATGGCGGGAAGGGTGGTCCGGGGTACCCCCGGTGCAGCTCCGGTAGCAGCCCCCGGGACCTTCCTGCGGACCCAGACAGGACCCATAGGCCCCGGGTTCCCCCCTCCCGGTGCTCAGCGGGTCCCTCCGGAGCCCAGCACCCCCCCCAGGCACCGAGCATCCCGTGCCGCAGCGCCCGCTGCAGCCGCACGCGTGCGTACGGTGAGAGGCGACACATCCAAGAGGAGCATCCCCATCCCTCGGCAAGGACGAGGCGCAGACGTGAAGGAATTGTCCTTTATTTGGGAAGTTCACAGTCGGTCTGGGGTGGGGGGAAAGTGCTACAACCCCCCCGGGGAGCAGAGCTGAGCCCCGGGGCTGGAGAGAGCCGCAGGGAAAAGAGGGACCCCAAAGAGCTTGGACCTACATGAGCCAGCCCCCAGAGAGCATCCGGCGCCCCCCTGCATCCTGCCCGCCATAGGGTTCTTTGGCTTCCTTTGGACATTGCACGCTCTGGGGCAGTGCTGAGCAGCGGAGCGGGTGCCGGTGCAGGGCTGAGCCACCGGCAGCCCCCCAGGACATGGGGAATGTCACTGCATGTGCCCCATAGCACATCCGCACTGCTTCCCTTCCTGCAGAGACCACCGTGCCCCTTCATACCCATGTGCTTTCCTTCTACGTGCCTCCCCCTGCTCGTCTCACCATGGCGGCAGGACCGTGGCACCCATGGGGGCTCATTTGTCTGGGGACAGCCATGGCTGCACCGGTGCGCAGGAGCTCCTGCTCCCTCCAACACACTCAGGGCTGGGGGCTGAGCCCCCCATTGCCAGGCAGGGGCTCTGGGGGGCTGTGCCCTGCCTGCAGCTCCATCCCCACAGCTGCGCACCCAGAGGGATACGGGAGGAAGTCGGGAGGGGGGATTCGGCACCTCCGGCAGAGAAAGCATCGTATTCCTGCGAGTCCATGGGAAGGGGTCGGCGAGGCCCCGGCAGGCGAGAGGCAGATCCCAGTGCAGGTCCTGTGCCGCGGGGCCACCCCGTTGCCATCCTTAGTTCCTCGCTGCAATGACCACAGACAAGGCCACGCCGCCGAGCGCGATGGCTGTTGCACCAAAGAGCCACTTCCAGGGGATGGAC
The DNA here is from genome assembly GCA_039720435.1 of Amazona ochrocephala. Classification (NCBI taxonomy): domain Eukaryota; kingdom Metazoa; phylum Chordata; class Aves; order Psittaciformes; family Psittacidae; genus Amazona; species Amazona ochrocephala. The sequence goes on from CM077885.1 coordinate 31,265,219, forward strand.
TGAGGAGGAGACACGGGCGCTGTGAGGGGATGGCAGCGCTTCCACCCTGCACAGCCACTGGGAACAAGTGGGATCCCTCTGCTGGAATCACTGGGATCCGACAAACAGCTTTCCCAGAGCGCAGGCCCCCACATCAGCATCAGCACAACAGAGACCCCCAGGGACCTTGGGGACACCGGCACAGCCCCTGTGCCCCCCCCCCGGAGGTGCAGCCCCAGCCCTTACCCAGCGCAGTTTGTCTTTGCACTTCCCGGTGGTGCCGGCGGCGCTGGGATTCCCGAGCATCTTCCTGTACATCTCGGTCTCCACGTTCCTCTGGTCCGCGTGCTTCTTCACCAGCTTCGAGAGCTCCGCGTGGATGGTCTGGGGAGGAGAGCGTGGACCTGTGCGGATGGGGACCACAAGGCCACCACCAGCGGGCCCCATCGCCCTGGGGCCATGCAGGAGCTTTGTGGAACAGCTCAGAAGCAGTCAGTGAAGGCGGGGTGATGGCCTGATCCTGCCCCACTGCCCTGCACTGACGGGTTGGGCACCCCGTAGGGCTGAGCGCCCCTGGGTCCTTTGGGCCACCGGAGCTATTCCCTGCCTGGCAGCAGGGAGCAAAGCCCAGGGTTGATTCCAGACATCGGGAAAAGGATTTATCCTGTAATCGAGACAGGGAAGTGTCTGCCTAGGGGCACAGACGAGCCTCAGTTCTCCCACTTCTGTGTCTGGAAGCAGGCTGGGAAAGTGGGCTTGAGCGCAGGCTGGTCTGAAGCAGGACTGCAGCAAGCCCCGGAGCACGCCGGTACCTGCCCGGCTGTGCCGAGCGGTGGCTGTGCCTGCAGGGAATGCTGCAGGAGAAACCCCTGTGTCCCGCAGAGAGCGGGAAGCGCTGGTGAGCCAGGAGCAGCATCACCCGCCATGCCCTGAGCCCATGGCGGCAGAACGGCCATCGCCGCGGCACCCCTGTGCCCAACACTGCGGCTGTGCTGTGCCCTCTGCTGGGGACACCACGTTCCGGTGGCTCCCACACCTCCCGTGCCCCACACCGGCTCCAGCCCTCCCTGGCTCACCCAGAGACACAAACGTTGGCATTTCCCTGCTCCAAGGGATCAGAAGGGAAAAGAGAAGGCTCAGGGGGGACTTTATTGCTCCCTACAACTGCCTGAGAGGAGGATGGAGCCAGGAGGGGGCTGGGCTCTGCTCCCAAGGAACAGGGGATGGGACAAGAGGGAACGGCCTCAAGCTGCACCAGGGCAGGGTTAGATGGAGCTGAGGAACAATTCCTGCCCCAAAGGGTGCTCAGCATTGGAACTGCCCAGGGCAGTGCTGGAGCCATGGTCCCTGCAGTGTGCACACACCGTGGAGACGCAGCCTCAGTGCCATGGGTCAGTGGTGGCCTTGGCAGTGCTGGGATAAGGGTTGGACTGGATGAGCTTAAAGGTCACTTCCAACCTGATTGACGCTGTGATTCTAAGCTGTAATGGCTCACAACAGCCGGGAGGTGCCGATGGCCCCAGAGAACCAGGCGGAGCCGGGCGGTTTTGGGGTGTTTTCACCCCGGTAGCCGTGGCCGTGACTCACCGGTGTGTGTTTAACACTGACCGGCAGCCGAGAGGCCCCTCATCTGCTGCGCCTGTGGTTCCAGTCACGTCACTACCGGGCATCCGGATTTTTCCACCCCTCTCCAATTAAAACACGTTGTTGGGATGGGCTGGAGAGCAGCCGCCCTGGCAGCAACGTGCGGGGATGCACTGGGAATGCTGCTCCCCGTGCTGCCGGCTCCCTCGGCATCCTGCTCATCCGAACCCTGCTGGGAAGCGGAGGGTTCGCGATCCTGCTCATCCTTCCCCATGGTGCTGTCAGACCATGAGCTCTGGGGGTGCTATGGGACCACCAAGACCTGATTTCACAGTATCCCATCCCACATCAGATCATGACACAACCCACGATGTTCCACTCAAACCCCCCAGAATAAGTGGATAAACCACCAGACCCGGCTGGGGTCGGAGCCCACCTGGAGAACCAGCCCCCAGCGCCCCCAGGCTCGCCCCCGCTGGGGCCGTTTCCTGGCGCTGGCTTTTCCTTCGTGCCAAGGATCCTGTCCTGCAGCTGATCATTAACCCACAGGAAATTCCTGACCCTGGCCTGGCGCTGGCGCAAGGTCCAGGCTGCTCCCATCACCCAGTGAATCAGCCCGGGGCTGCTGAGCCAGTCTGCGGGGACTCGGCTCTGCTCCACCTCCCGCAGCCACAGCACGAGCCAATGGAACCACCCGGCAAAGCCGGAGCAGCCAGGACCATACACACATGGACTGCTGGAGCAGGGATGGGTTGGCAGCGAGTCCTGCCAGCAGGGACCAAAGAGCAAAGAGGGAGCTCGCAATACGGAGATAAGGGAGCCACCAGCTCAGCCAAGCTCAGGCATTGCACCATGTGGTGCATCACCCCATGGCTGGGGGCTATTTCCAGCCTCCCTTCTTGGAGGGAGCTGGGTACAGCTACGGGGGTTTGGCTTTCCATGGGGACACCGAGGTTTGCAGGGACACGGACAAGAGAGCATCCCACAGACACGCAGCACAGCAGCATCACCAGCAGCACACCACAGCAGCCTACCTTGTTTGAAGGTTCCAGCTTCAACGCTGCCTTCAAGATGGAAATGGCCTCTCTGAACTCGCCCTGCTGAGCCAGGACCTGGAAAGCAGGATACGGCTTGAGCAGGACGGGTGATGTCTGTCCCCTGGTCCTGCTCTGCACCGTGCCATGGAGAAAAGATGGCAGTGCTGGCCACATGCCTGGCCTCACCTTGCCCTTTCGGAACAGAGCCTTGATGTTCCCTGGCTGGTGCTCCAAGACGAGGTTGCAGGACTTGAGGGCTGCCTCGTAATGGTCCAATTTCAGCTGAGAAGCTGCCAGGTTGTTGAGACACTTCACCTTCACGTCCAGCAGCTCAGCCTCCTCGCCCGGGCTGAAGTCCACTGCAAAGACCCCAGGGGCAGGTTACAGTGGGAAGGGAGCAGGGCACCCTTTGCTGGAGGAGGCAGGTACCTTTCGAGCTGGAGCTGATGATCTTGAGGGCGATGTCGTAGGAGTTGATGGCCAGCACGTAGTCTGCCTGCTGGTAGAAGAAGTTGCCGCGCTCTCGCTTGCGGTTGGCCAGCTCCACCTTCTCCTTCCCACTGAGCAGCTCCAGGTCTGGGGCATCCCGAGCCTCCAGCAGCTCCACCTCCAGCGTGAGGGCCGCGTTGGGGGGGATGTCAGGGCTCCTGCGCAGAGGACACAAACCCATGGCACTGCTGCCACCACTGCCAGTGCCACGAGCGCTGTGCCATGGAGATTTAGCACCATAGACCAGAAGTCAGAGCCGTGAAAGCTCCCTGGGATGGGGCATGATGCAAAGTGCTCCCCCCAGGCAGGACACGCTGCTGTCCCCTGCACGTGGCACACGAGCTGGGTCTCCCTGCCCGCAGAACCTGTGGCATGGTGGCTGGATTGGCACTGGGAGAGCAGGGGACAGCTTTCAGAGCCCTGTTTGGAGGCATCCTGCTCCACCCCGTGCCCTCCCCGCTCACCTGCCCTGAGCTCCATAGCAGTACTTCGCATCTGACACGATCAAAGCCGTCTCTCCCACTTCCAGGAGCTGCACACACAGGTCCAGAGCCTGAAGGGAACAAAGCATCACAGGGAGGGAACGAAAGCAAGGGCAGAGGGGCCGCTTCCAGCCCATTAATGAGGATGCCATGGTCCCCGAGCCCTCCCCGTGCCCCGCTCCTGCCCCGCACCCCGCTCCTGCCCCGCACAGCGCCGATGGAGCCCGGACCTGCAGGACGTCGCAGTCCCCCAGTGTGAAGGTGAGGGCAGGGCTCTCCTCCACCACGCTGCCGTCCTCCAGCGCGGCCTTCAGGCGCACGGTCACGTCCTGGCCCTTGCGGGGCCGCGTGTCCGCCCCCCGGCCCGGCACCAGCGTCTTCTTCTTGAGCAGCCCGCTCCCTGCGCAGGGAGAGCCGCGCCCGCGTTATCCGCAGCGGGGAGGGGGGACCCCGGTCCCCACGGCCCTGCTCAGCCCCAGGCCGGGGCTGGCGGCAGCCGGTGAGGCGCCGCCTTCCCCGGGCTCTCACCCAGCACATCCAGCCACTCCTGGGGGTCCTGGGCCGTTTCACTCCCGCCCCGCTCCTCCGGCGGCGGGGCCGGCGGCCGGGACACGTCCTCCAGCGGCGGCATCTCGCTCAGGTCCTCCTCCTCTTCTTCCTCCTCTTCCAGCACCTCGAAATCCTCCGCCGTGTCCAGCGCCGGCTCGGGGCCGTTGCCGCTGCCCGCCCGGCCCGGGGAACCGCTCCTCGGTTCCTCCCCGCTCGAAGCCATCGTCGCGGAGCAACCTGGAGCGGGGAAAAGAGGACGGGGTTCGGGCCTGCGCTTACCGGGACCGGGGAGAGCGGGGGGAGCCCGGTAACGGCGGGAAAGGGGGGGGGGGAGGTCAGCGCCGCCACGCGCCTTCCCGCCACCCGCGGGGACCCCACGTCACCGTCACGCGCCGGGACTCCCCCTGGCAACGCCGCCGCCGACGCGCGCCCACCCGGCTCCGCGAACCCGCCGGCCCCGCCCCGAGGCTCCGATTGGTCCCGCCCCGCCCACCGCGCTGACGCCATTGGATGGTGAGAACGTTCGTCAGCCAAGCGCTGGGCGGGGCTTGGAGCTGCCTTAAAGGGGCCGCTGCGGGGCAACACCGCAGGCACCTGCGGGAGGGGGGCGGGGGTTCCGGTACCGGGGGGTTCCCCCTTCGGCGTTCCGGGGATGGAGTGGGGGGGAGGTCCCGGCCCTCTCCCTCCGCCAACAGCCACTACTTCCGGCTCGGCGCCTTGACGCAGGGGCACGCTGGCGCCGCGGGGTTGCGCTCGACGTGACCCGGCACCCGGAAGCGAGGTGCGGCCGCCGGTGCCGCCGCCGTTCCCGTCATGTAAAGCAGCGGGAGCGGCTCTCCCAGGTGCGCGGGCACCGGAGCGCGCCAGGCCCCGGGGAGGGAGGGAGGGAGGGCAGGCAGGGGACCCCGGTACCGGCGGCGGGTGCGTGCGGGGCCGCCCCGGGACCGGGCACGGCGGTAGCGAAGGGGGGTAGCTCCGGTACCGGCGGCATGGCAGGGTGCGGGGGTCCCGGTTACCGGGGTCTCCGTTCCTGGTGCTGAGCCGCCCCCTGCAGTCCCGCAGAAGCGATGGAGCCGACGGCCTCGCAGGTGTTCTGCGGGCGGGTGCTGGGCATGGTCAACGCCGAGGACGTCAATGCCATCATCCTGGCCCAGAAGAACATGTGAGTCCCGGGGGAAGCGGCACCGGCACCGGGAGCCTCCCGGGGTCCGTGCCGAGCTCTGTCCGCTTCCTGCCCGCAGGCTGGATCGGTTTGAGAAGACCAACGAGATGCTGCTCAACTTCAACAACCTCTCCAGCGTCCGCATGCAGCAGATGAGCGAGCGCTTCCTCCACCACACCAAGACACTGGTGGAGATGAAGAAGGATCTGGACGGCATCTTCCGGAGGATCCGGTGGGCAGCAGGGGTGGGAGCGGTGCTGCTGCTCTGGGTGGGCCGTGAGGGGCGGAAGGGAGAACATGGAATGGGCTTGGAGGTAAAAGCAGCGAGGGGCAAATGTGTGGAATGACACAGGGAGGAGCTGCTGGAGCCCCGCTCCAGCCAGGATGGTCTGTGCTCCCTTGGGAGGGACCTGGGACTTGAAGCACCCCATGTGCTGGGATGGGGGGGGTGGGGAGGGAGCCCCGGGAACCTCCAGGACTCGGTTGTAGTATCCATGAGCTGGACCGAGCGGCTCCTCTGCAGCCTCACCTCACCCTCCTCTCCCCAGGACGCTGAAGGGGAAGCTGGCGAAGCAGTACCCGGAGGCCTTCAGCAGTGAGTGAATCCTCCCAGCGCGGGTGTCCCTTTGGTTTTCCTCCTGTGCCAGAATCCCATTCCCTAAGGATGCATCGGGTGGCCTGTGGGAGTTGGGAGAAGCCGCCGAGACATCCACTTGTGCTAAAAGTCATCTTGATTGTATCAAATGTGTTTGGGAGATGTTCCAAATGGCCACTAACTGATGTGGCATCACTTCACGTATTGATTACATGGGCAGACAACACCTTAGAAATGAGCCAGTTGTCCGGATGGGGCAGGAGAACCAACGCCTGCGCCTTCCCTTTCAGACATCCACGAATCTCCCATCCTGGAGGACGACGACGACTTCGACCCCATCCCGAAGAGCACCACGACCACCATCGCTACCTCGGAGCAGAGCACGGAGTCCTGCGACACCAGCCCCGACGTCATCTCCCCCACCACGAGCCAGGAGTTTGAGGATTTATCCCAAGGCCAGTACGATTTACGGGCCGTGAACGGACAGAGTCTCACAGACGAGGACACAGCCGATGGCCTGGACTAGGCAGCGGGTCCCTGCGGAACTTTCTATGCTGTATTTATAGCGGGGTCCCTCTTGCTTGGGAAGAGGGACGCGAAGGTGGGTGCCGGACGGGGTGGTCCCGCCCCGAACCCACCGCCCCGCTGTGAACCCGGGGCAGAGCAGTAAAACGTGGCTTTCAAACGCCTCCCGTCTCGTCTGTGCGCTCCGGAGCCCGCCTGGGGCGCGGGTGGGCTCCATGGGGGGGGGGGGGTGATCCTCGTGTGTGCCCCTCGCCCCCGGTGCCCGGTACACGTGGGTGGCCGCGCACCGCACCGGGGCGGGAGGCGCGGGGCGGGTCCCGGTGCTGTGGCACGCAGCGGCCGGCAGGGGGCGGTTGGCGCCACTCGCGCGCGGGGCGGGGCGGTGACGCGGCCTCGCGCGCATTCCGGTTCCGGTCGCCCCTTTTCTCAGCAGCGAGGCCGCGGGTGCGCGCGGGCGGGAATCGAGGGGGGGGAAGAGCCCAGGACCGGGGAGGGGGGGTCCTGTGGGGGGGGAGCCCCGGGTGTCGGGGGGGGGGGGGGGTCGATCACCGGTGGTGACGCCGCGGCCGCTCCCCGCAGGAGCCGCCGGTGCCACGATGCAGATCTTCGTGAAGACGCTGACGGGCAAAACCATCACCCTGGAGGTGGAGCCCAACGACACCATCGAGAACGTGAAAGCCAAGATCCAGGACAAGGAAGGTACCGGGGGAGCGGTGGGGCAGCCCCTGGGTGTTCCCCCCCCCACCAACCACCGCCCTCACCGGCGCCGCGTCTGCCCCGCAGGGATCCCCCCGGACCAGCAGCGCCTCATCTTCGCGGGGAAGCAGCTGGAGGACGGCCGGACCCTCGCCGACTACAACATCCAGAAAGGTGCCCCCGGGCTGCCCTTGGCTTTGGGGAAGGGAAGGGGAGGGGGGGAACGTTTGGCTCCTCCATGACCCTTCTGCTCCCTTACAGAGTCCACCCTCCACCTCGTGCTGCGCCTGCGGGGGGGCATCATCGAGCCCTCCCTGCGCCAGCTGGCCCAGAAGTACAACTGTGACAAGATGATCTGCCGCAAGTACGGCCCCGTGCCCCCCCCGCGCCCCCCATCGCCGCCATGGGGGCTCTGCTGACCCGTTCCGCCCTCCGTGTCCCCTCTCCGTAGGTGCTACGCCCGCCTGCACCCCCGCGCCGTCAACTGCCGCAAGAAGAAGTGCGGCCACACCAACAACCTGCGCCCCAAGAAGAAGGTCAAGTAGAGCGGGCGCCGCGCTGCCCGCGCACTGCCAATAAAGAGCTCAGCCCCGCCGCGGCCTCGCGTGGTTTTTGCTCAAATCCGCGTGGTTTTTAATGAAAAAGAAGCGGAGGGGCGGGGGATGCGGAGGTGTGGGGGGGGAGTGGGAGCTGGGGAGAGGCGGCGATACCGGTCCATGCCTGCAGGGGGCGGTGGAGGCGCGCTCCGCCCTGCGCCGGGCCTGCGCCGGGCCTGCGCCGTGCGACCGGGGCCGGGCCATGGTGAGCGGGGACCGGGGGCGGCAAGACGCGGCCGGTCGAGGGGGGGGGGGGGGGATGGCAGGGGCGGTGTAGCGGGGTCCCGGTGCCGGTTCGGTCCGTGCGCACGTGGCCGGGCGGAGTTCCCGGTGTGTGGCTGCGGGCTGGGGGCTCCCGGTACCGGACTGAGCTCAAGCGCTGCCGCCGGGCTCCCCTAGGGCTGGCGCTGGGGGGGGAGGACGGGACGGGACGGGACGGGACGGGACACGCTCGATCAGCTCCGGCCCTGCCCGGAGCCCCGTTGCCGGAGCCGCCCGGTGAAGCCGCGGGCACGTACCAGTGGCTCCGCCGTCCCCCGCCGCCACCGTCCCCATCTCTCCGCAGACGGGCGAGCCCGTGCAGGCGCTGCTGCGGCGGCTGCGGGCGCTGCAGGGCGAGCGCGCCGAGGCGTACCGGCTGCTGGAGCAGTGAGTACCGCGGCGGGAGCCGCAGCGCCGGGCCGGAGCCCCCCCTTCCGGCTTCGTTCAGAGGCCGCCGGGGCGGAGCTGATGAGCTCCGGCTGCGGGGGATGCCCGTGTCGGGCACCTGTATCCCATTGCAGCATCGGGACACGAGGGACTGCCCGGGACACGGGCTGGGGTGGGAAGGGGGGAGAATGCTACAGCACATGCACAGAAAGGGGCTGCCAAATCTGCCCTGGGGGAGGGATGGAGCTGCCTGCTCACAGGGACCAAGAGCTGCCAAAGCTGGGCAGGAGAGAGCTTGGAGCAGCTCCAGTGCCTAAAGGGGCTGCAGGAAACCTGGAGAGGGGCTTTGGACAAGGGGTGTAGGGACAGGACAAGGGGAATGGCTTTAACCTGCCAGAGGGGAGACTGCGATGAGCTCTTGGGCAGAAGCTCTTCCCTGTGAGGGTGCTGAGGCGCTGGCACAGGGTGCCCAGAGAAGCTGTGGCTGCCCCATCCCTGGCAGTGCTCAAGGCCAGGCTGGACACAGGGGCTTGGAGCACCCTGCTCTATGGAAGGTGTCCCCCATGGGTGTCCCAGGGGTCAGAACTGGATGAGCTTTAAGGTCCCTTCAACACAAACCATTCCGCGATTCTGTGTCATGAAAACCCTCCTGGTGCTGCCTGTGGGGGGTGGCAAAGGGAGCTCAGCGCTGGGATGTGGACCGTGGGGTGCTGCCATCCCGTTGCCAGCCCAGGTGTGGTGACGGTGGCTCCTCCCCACGCGCAGGGGCCACCGCGCGTACCTGAGCAGCGCGCCGCACTACGACTTCCCGCGTTACCGGCAGCTGGTGCACGAGATCACGGTGGCCTTCAACAGCATCTCCCGTGAGGTGCTGAGCATCGCCGGGCGCCTGCAGGATGAGCTCGCCCGCCCCGACCTGGCCCAGCACCTCTCCCGGCTGCAGGAGCGGGAGCAGGAGAAGCTGCAGCTGGTGAGTGAGGGGCCGGGGGTGGGCACCGATACCTGGGGTGGCTTTGCAGGGGTCCCAGCTCCCGCTGTGTCCCCGTTGCAGACAGCACGGCTCCAGCTGGCCCAGCAGCAGGCACAGGACCAGCCCCACGTGGATGCCCATCAGCAGGAGGTGCAGGAGCTCAAGCACAAGTAGGTGATGGCCCCGCTGCCGGCTTCCGCTGTTTCAGGGTGGCAGCGTTCTCCATGGGGATAGGAGCCCCCTCCCCACATTGCCCCTCCCTCTGGCCCAGGGGGGCCCAGATGGTGCCTTCAGCCGCGCTCGGGGCCGCAGCCCCGGGAGGGTTTGGCGATGCTGCGCGGTCCCCTCGGCCTCCCCGGGCTGAGTGTTTCATAAACAGCGTGGGGAAGGCGAGGCGGCCCACATAATACGCTCCATATGGGCTTTATTTATAGTTTCCATCCGCTCTCGTAGGCTAATTAAAACCATTGAGGCAATCAGCGAAATTCTCCAGGACCTCAAGTACGATTCGGAAGAAGCCGAGTGATGGATGTCCCCGTGGGAACGGCTGCAGGGGCCGGGCGGTGGAACGGGGGCCCCGCGCGCCATTCCCGGCCCCCTGTGCAGCCACCCGGGCACCCACAGCACCCAGCAAGGTGGGCACCTTCCCCTCGGCCCCTTGGCTGGAAGGGGTGAAGAACACCCCCATCTCTCCAGGGGAAGTGGGGTCCCCCTAAGTCCTGAGCATCCCTCAGCAGAGGGGTCCAGCGTGGGGCTGGTTCCTCTTCCCAGCTGCACCAGGGCTGGAAAACCACAACGTGCAGTGCCAAGGGGCTGCCTTGCTTTGATCCCCATGGATACGGGCACTGCCTTCACTGCCAGCTGGAGCCCCAGGGGCAGCAGCTCCCTAAAAGCATCTCTCGGATCAGCTGCACCCCCAGCCCCGGCACTGCTCCAGTGCCCCACGAGTGCTCTTTCTATGGTCATCCAAAATAAACCTTCCCCATGGAGGCGGCCGGTGTTGTGCGGTCCAACTGGCTTCTCTGTGTCCCCCAGTGCCACCCCCTCCAGCTTGTCTTGGTCCCTGGGGATGGGGTGACAACGGACACGGGTCCCCTTTGGCTGCCGCTGCATCCCCATCCCCGCGCTGCTGCCGCTGACGCAGACCCTTGTGGGGTTTCAGAGGTTTATTGGCATTAAGCTTAAATCTGTTCCTAATTGACTGAAATGGAACCAAAATAAGGCTGGTTTGAATCAAAATCGGAGCAGGCACTGGGCAAACCCCAGCAGCCTCAACCCAGCCCACGTGGCTCCCCAGGGACAGACCCCCCCGTGCGCTCACACGTGGGTCCCCAGGGAGAAAACAGCCCAAATCACTTCCCAGGGCTGGGGGGGAGCTGCACCGAGGGTGGGGGACACCCAGGAAGCCCCCACTGCCCCTTTCATCCCAGAGGCTGCTCCGGCTGGCGGGTAAGGAGCAAAGCCTCTGTGCCCCCCCCGGCCGGGCAGGGCTGGGGGGTCCCCTCGCCGCGGGGTGCGGGGAGCCCCGGACCCGCAGCACGTGAGGAGGGGCTGCCGGGGCCGGCCCAGGGGCCCCCCCCTTTTCCCCATCCCGGGGCCGCGCTTCGCCCCGGCCTCCTTCCTGCTCCGCGCCGGCGGGGCCGGGGGGGCCGCGGGCGGCCCCGGGCGGGCGCCGGGCGCCCCGTGTGGTCCTGCCGGCGCTCGGGCCCCCGCGGGCTACAGCTTATCGCCGGGAAGCACCTGCGGAGAGCAGCAGAGCCCCGCGTAGCCGCCGGGTCCGTGTCACCCCCTGGAGCCGGGGAGGGGGGGATTCACCCAGCCCCCCCCCCATGCCCACCCAGGCAGGGGATAGAAGTGCGAAAGGCTCCTTACCTACCTGGTTGCGTGCTTTGTGCGATTTCTGCAGCCACACGCGCCACTGGTCGTAGAGCTTGATGCCGAGGTTGGAGCAGCCATAGGCGTGTTTCTTCACCCACCCGAAAAACTGCTTCAGCTCCCGCCGCAGCGTCGTGTTCTGCTCCCCCCCTTTGGGGTCGCAGCCCCCGGCTGCTCGCTCTGCGGGGACAAGGGGGGCAGTGGCACCGGGCAGCCCCCCCCCGTTGCCACCGCGCTGCAAGCGGTGGGTGAGAGGAAAACCAGCGGGGTTTTGGCTCCCGGCTGAGGAAACCGAGCTCCAAATTGGCTCTTTTACGAGAAATCCAGGTGCTGGGAGTGGAGCAGGGAAGGGACCCCCCCGTACGTCCCGTGTGTGCTGGGGATGGGGAGCACGGCGCCGCCGAAGGATGGCAGCGGCACTCACCGCTGCGCGGGGTGGAGGCGGCCGTGGGGTTGCTCCAGTCGCTCCAGATGCCGGCTTTCTTGGAGCCGTAGATGCCGAAGGGGTTACAGCGAACCTGGACGAAGTAGACGGTGCCGGGGCGGAGGCCAGCCAAGCGGCACGAGGTCTGGTTGCCCACATCATCCACCACCTGGAGAGGGAGGAGGTGGCAGCGTGGTCCCGTGTCCCGCGCCGTGCCCTGCTGCCACCGGGCAGTGCCAAACCCACCTTCCACTCCGAGCTGTCCTCCACCCGGTACTGGATCTGGTACTTGGCTTGGAAGAGGAAGTCCTTGAGCGCCGGCGGGGAGCTCCAGCGCACGCTGAGCTGGTCCTCCAGGTCGCCCACCCGGCTGACGTGCACGTCCGGCGGCGGATCAGTGGTGACTGCGGGGACAGGGTTAAGGAGCCGCAGATGCGGAGGAAGCAGCTTAACTCGATTAGGATCAATTCTGCTCGCGCATCACCCATTTCCTGCTGCCCCCCCCATCCCAGCGCATGAACCCACCCGTGAGGTCACCCGCGCCGTGGTGGCACCACGACATTGCCATCGCTCACCCACGTCGAGGATGTCCAACATGACGACGTCGGAGACGGCCACCCCCAGCCGGTTGGACGCCTCCACCCAGATCTCATAGGGCGTGAAGAGGGCCAGGTCCTTGGGGATGTGGCAGGAGTAGGGCCCGGCAGTGTGGTACTCCTGGCACGTGTTGTCTCGGCCGTACCACCTGCGGACAGGCGCTGAGTGCTGGTACCGGCACCGCCGGGTGCCACGGTCCAGCTGAGGATGCTCACCCATCCCCAGAGGGCACGGATGCTCCCAGCTGGGGCCGTGGCCATTCAACACCGTAGGCATACGTCCTCACCCTCCTCCTTCCCGGCACACTGCTCACGGCAGCCAAGACCCAGGGAAACTCAGACCCACATCAACCACATTGGAAAAGACCTTGAAGATCAAGTCCAACCTTTCGCCCAGGGCTGCCAAGTCTGCCATAAACATCACACCAGGCACCGGCTCCGAAGGCATCGGGCTCCCCATTCCCTACCAACTTTTAAGTCCCATGCTGGCACTATAAAGAATAACAGGGATAGGTGGGTCGCCCACCTGAGCTTGTACTTGAGGGTGTAGTTGGTGTGCAAGAAGGTCTCCCCTTCCGTCCCCGGTGCCCACTTGCAGGTGAGGTCCTTCATGTTTTTGGACCAGCAGGTGATGTTGACTGGTTTTTCTGGGGGTACTGGGAGAGAAAAAGGAAATCAATCAGAAACAGAGGGGGGTGAAAAGGTGCAGCAGCGAAACGCAGCTCTTGGTGCCCTCCGACCACAGGCTGGGGGCTGCAGACGTGGTTGCTGGAGGGGTTTAGGCTCCTGCCCGCACCCAGCTCTGGAGCTGTTTCCTTGCAGCAGCCCCAAACCCCAGTCCAAGCTCTGTTCCCAGTTATGCCTCTGTGTTCCTAGGACGTGGCATCGTCCTTAAAATAGCCCGAGATAAAATCTTACGATTATTGATTCGGACAAGTGTAATTTTGCCGCGGCTTTGCCAAAACGGCCTCTCTGCGGCACGCGGGGCTGGGGCACAGGGCACGAACCGCGGGGGGGTTAACACAGAGCAGCCACAAGCAGCCATCGCAAGCGCACAGCACCAAGGGGTGAACCCCCGCGGGGATCCTTCCCAGGGCTCCAACCGGGAGCCGTGGCTCTTCCCCACTGCCTCAGCGCAGCCGGGCCGGCCGTGGCGCGGGGACGGGACCCGGCACGTGCGCCCGCGCCGACGTACGTCCAACGTAAAGGCAGGAGCCGGCCAAGATGCCGCCGTCTCTGCTGTGACAAACCAGGTTGTCCCCCGACTGCTGCTTGGAGCCGTTGAGGCGGGCGAGGGCCACGCTGAGCGTGGTGGGGCCGAGCGCGGTGTAGGAGGCGGCGGGCAGGCGCCGGCCGTTCAGCGTCCAGTACAGGTCCTCGGCTTTCAGGTGAAAGTCCGGGCTGACCGTGCACGTGGCGACCAGCGAGGAGCCGATCAGCAGCGTGGGGTCCTGGGGGGAAATCACTGCGGGGTCTGCAGCCGGAGACACAAAGGGGGGGGCAAAAACCATCAGATACGTGGAATATGATGAACCTATGTCATTGTCATGGAATGGGTTGGGAAGCTCATCCAGGTCCAACCCCTAGGGACACCTTCCACTGGAGCAGCTTGCTCCAAGCCCCTGTGTCCAACCTGGCCTTGGGCGCTGCCAGGGATGGGGCATATGTACATCGTCTCTATTTAAATACACGGTGTATCTACTTTATATCTATTTAAATATGTTTTGTATCTACTTAAATATATTCTTCATTTTTAGCTTTTTAAGTGTATTTTATAACTACTTAAATACATTTTATACCATTTAAATACAGTTTATATCTATTTTAGATCCATTTAAATCCATTTTATATCAATTTTATATAAATTTAAACACTTCTATATACATTCTGTGTATTTGAATGCATTTTATATCTATTTAAAGACTATTTGTATGATTTTATATCCATTTAAATGTATTTTATATCCATTTAAATATATTTTATATCCACGTACATGTATTTCATATAAATTTAAATGTATTTTATATTCATTTGCGCTTATTTTATATCTATTTAAATATATTTTATATCAATTTCCATGTATTTTCTATTGATCTAAATATATTTCCCATCGATTTTATCTCTATTTCAACACATTTTACATCTGTATCTATTGAAACACTTCTTTTCTATGCACTCGGGTTTGTATTTATCCCCTCACTGCCCCTCGCATCAGGGGCCACAGCGCAGCCGCGCTCTCGCCGCAAGCTCGAGGGCTCCTCGGCAGATCCAGGGGGGTTCAGGCTGGGAATTGCCTTTGGGAATGTGGAGCACGAGGCTGGGGGGCGGCCTTGGCCACGCTGAGGCTCGCGGGGCTGGGCTGTGGCTTTGTGCGCGCTTCCTGACAAAGGGATTTCCAGAGCAACTCTGCGAAGGTTTTGGGGTGGTTTTCCCACCCCTTTTCCAACGGCACCGACCGGCAGCTCCCCACGGAGCCCAGCACCGACCCAGCCCCAGCCGTGTGCCGCTGGCCTCTGCCAAGCCCATTGCTCGCGCCTCAATGCATCCCTGTGCCCCAATGGGCCCCCCAAGGGTGGTCCATGCTGGGGACACCCCTTGTGATGGCAAAGCCCCCCCCCCCCGCTTTCCTTTGAGACCCCTTTGCCACCAGGCTTCAAAGACCAGACTCCCCCAGGCCCACTCCGGGATCTCCCGCGTCCATCAGCCTTATCGGCTCCATCCGCACGCGCCAGGCTAATATCCCAAATTACCTCCCGGAAAGTGCCGCGACCTCCTCTCCCCTCTGACCTCCGGGGCCCCGATCGGCTTTCAGCGCCCGCCCGGCTCCCACCTTGGCACAATTAATGCTCCAAATCCTCATTTCCCTGGAGATCCACCCGCGGTTCCTGCCGGGACGCCGCTGCGGTGGGTGTGAAAGCATCTGGGACACGTTGGTGATGGGAACCCCAGGGTTACATCCGCGAGTGATGGCAAGAATCCATGGTGATGGCACGGATCCATCCCACCCCCCCGCAAAGCAAACCCTTCCCGGGGGGATTCAGCCCCTGGATCACCCCCTCTTCCAACGAGGCCTCCAAACCACGCATCCCCAGCCCTGCCAGCGCCCACCCAGCACCAGCTCCTCCATTAGCCCAGAGCGCTGAGCCGGGGCTGCTCCAGCTCTGCCGATTGCACACCCGGCGCTCGGGCCCTAATTCTCCTAAATCTTAATCTAAACAGCCCAGAAACACACACGAGCGCCGTAAACCAGACACGTTTCCCGTCCTCCGAGCAGGACCCTGCGGAGAAGCCAATTTTATCCCAATTTCTGTACTTTTTCCCTTGATTTTCTTCCTCTCCTCCGAGCGGGAGCCTCCGGAGGAACCAATTTGAGCCTTTTTTCCCCCAGTTTCTTCCCCCCCTGCGTTTTTTTCCCCAGCCACAGCCCGAACATGTGTTTTAAAAGGGAAAAGTGTGAAGTTTTCCGAGCGGAGAGGAAAGGGCCGGAGAGACGCAGGCGGGCTGTGGAATGTGCGAGTCGCAGGGAAAATACCTGCTCGGGGGTTTTATGGCTTTCCTATTGCACACAAAAAATGCTGATCAGGTGCTAAGTAATGCTATAAAGTAAAACCACATTTCCAAGGTGTCGGGAACGTTTACGCTCTTTCTTCCGAAGGGCCGGATTTCATTTGAGTTTGATACCGGGGTTTGAAGGAGTTGGGAAAGAAAAGGCAAAACCCCTCCGATAAGTGTCAGAGCTCACACGGTTCAAAAGAGCTTTATGGAGACGTGCAGGGGGTTAAAGGAAAAATAGGGATAATTGCCCCGCAGAACAAAAGGGAACGTGGGCAGCCCCGAACCCCGCACGAAAAGTCAATTGGAATGAGTGTATGCATCCACTGAGAGCTCTTCGATAGCTCAAGCGAGGAGGCTCACGGGCAGCAGCGGCGCTTGGAAACGCTTTATCCCTCTTTCCCACTCCTTTTTCCCCCCTTCTCTCCTCCCGCTGGCACTCGCGGTGCCCATCCCGCAGCTCGAGGGGGGGGTTATAAAAAGCCCCAGCATTCCAGCGAGCGCGACCGAGCTGAGCCGAGGGGAAGCGTTCGCTCTCTAAAAGGAGATTTGGCTTCGCCGCTCCCCAGCGCTGCACGTCGAGGGGCCACGGGGTGAGGGCTCACCCCAGCGGCAGCACTGGACCCCGATGGGGGGGAAAACGGGGGTCCCGGGTGGGTGAAACCGTCTGCAAGCGGCGTCCCCACACCAGGGCGAGGTGAGAGGAGCGGGGTCAGCCCCAGCGGGGGTTCCAGGCACAGCCCCACATTGTCCCGAGTGGGATCAATCCCTCTGGCCACCAGGAAGGCACCAGGATGGGCGCTGCTCCCCGCCAAAACCCGCCTGGATTTGGAAGCTGCCGATAATGGCTCCTAAAGGGATTTTTGGAGCATTTTTCCTCCCCTCTCCCACACTTGTGCAATTCTTGCCCCAATTAATGCTCTTTGAGGCGTCCCCATTAACACCATGGATGGGTCAGGGGCTGTGGGACCGGTGCCGGTGCTGCGGGAGCTGCCGAGTGGTGGCTTTCTTTGGCGGGACCCGTTTGCGCGTCGGAGCGAACATCCATCGCCTTGAGAAATTCCCATCATAGGGAGGAAGCCAAACTTCCTGCTGCGGGGAATGGGATCTCGCCTCTCTCGGGCCGAAGGGGAAGCAAACGAGGCGACGGGTGGGACGGTGGCTAATTGGGGCTTAGGGCTCTGCAGGGACAGGGGGGCTCTTCAGGGTCGTTGTGCCCCCCACCATGGCAAGGGGGGGGACCCCAATCCCTGTGGGGCTGAGGCTGCCCACAGGTGGCACCTCCCGGACCTGCCACTGCTGGGTGGGACCCCCAATGGGCACCATTGAGGAGCCCCCCAGGGGGGTATTTTGGGGGGGGGGGGGCTGTAGGAGGATTCATTGTTCTCCATGGGGGAGGGAGCTCCCTATTGTTCTGGGAGGAGAAAAGGGGATTCATTGTTCTCTGGGCGGGGGGGGCACAGCTCTCCCGGGGGAAAAGGGGGTCCCCATTCCTCTCAGCAGGAGGGGGGTCTCAGAGGCTCTGGGGAGGAGAAAGGGGGATCACAGCTCCCGAGGGTGTGAGGAGGGGGCTTCGCTATTGTTCTCCGGACGGAGGAGGACGGGGGTTTCCATTGTCCTGGGTGGGGAATGGAGCCGCATTGTTCTCCGGGAGGGGGGGGACAGGGAGGGACAGACACTTCCCGGGGAGAGGGTCCCTCTTCTCCATGGGGACAGGGGTCCCGACTGCTCCCGGGGGCAGGGGGGTCCCCGCTGCTGCCAGGAATGGGGGGAGCGAGAAAAGGCTCCTCTATTGTTCTCTGCGGGGAGGGGGGGGTCCCGGCTGGGCTGCGGGGCCGGGCAGGGCGGGAGGTCCCGGCTACCCGCAGGGAGGTCCCGGGGGGTCCCGGCTGCCGTCCATGGTGGGGGTCCCCTTTACCCGCCACGGGAGGTAAAACGCAGCCCCGAGGTACGCCCGATGATGTCCCCCCCCCGCCCGCCGCTCCCGGGGCCCCTCCGCACCCCGGGGTCTGGAGGGGGGCACAGGGAACGGACCGGCCCCGCGCTGACCGGGGGAGCCCCGGGGGGGGGGATCCGCGCAGCGCCCGCCCCGGCTCCGACGGGAGCCCCGAGACTCTGCCGCCCCGCGCCCACCTTGCGGGAGCCGCCCGGTGCTCCCGGTACTCACAGGCGAGAGGGTCGGCGCGGAGGAGGCGCGGGCAGAGCAGGAGCAGGACGGGGAGCGGCGGTAACGGCGGCATGGCCGGCGCCGGTGCCCGTCGGTGCCCGGGGCTGCGGAGCGCACCGGCGCGTCCGGGGAAGTCCCGAGCAAGTCTGAGCAACCCCCGGTTACCCAAGCCCCAACTGCCGCCCTGGCCCCGCCCCGCCCGGCCCGGGCCCGCCCCCGGGGGGGCAGAAAGGCACCGGCCCCGGGGCTCCGCCGTCCGGCTCCGGTACCGGCCCCGGTGCTCACCCCCGGCCCGCGGCGCCCGCCCGGCGCTGCCCCGCGATGCTGCCCCCCGGGGTCCCGCTGCCCCGAGCCCCGCGGTAGGTGAGGAGGAGCCGCCCCGGGGCCGGTGACTCACGCGTGGCCGTCACGGCCTCTCCCGTGCTCCCGGGGTCGGACCCCCGGGGCTTCTCCCATGGGAAGTGCATTCAGGAGTCCAAAGCCCTCTTGTTACTTATTTAGGGGTGGAAACGGGGATTTCTTCCAGAAAATCCCAATGTTCTCCATGGAAGCATCGCCTTTGGCGCCCTCCCCCCAAAAAAAACACACCAAAAAGCGGGGGAGCGCCCCACGTGGCTCCAGCACCAGGCTTGGGGCTGGGTTTGTCCCCAGGGCTCTTGGACAGCCCGGTGGTGGCTGTGCCACCGGCACCACAGCAGAGGTGTCCCCTCGGGCATCACTCCCCATCCCGGGGCCTCTCCCCGTACCCCCACCCTGGACTCGGTGGCAATCGGAGCTTCGCAGCCACCCCGGGTGAGTGGCAGAGCCCTGGGTCTTAGTGGTGCCAAGGCCACTTGTTCCCCAGCATGGGCTGCCCTCAGCTGCGTATCCATGTGGTCCCCTGAGCCTTGGGGTGCGGGATGGGGGGCCCTGAGAGCATCCCATGCCGGGGGTGCCTGGGTCATGCTCCCCACACACACAGAGGGGACATGCAGGGACACGGCGGCCCTGACCCTGAGGTTGGCACAGGGATGGGAACCCCGAGGCTGTGGGACCGCAGCCATGGCTGAGGTTTGTGGGGGACCCTGGGGGCACCTCCAGTCCATGGGGACATTGTCCTGTGGCTTTCCCTGTCCCTTTGCTCCTCGTCCCACCTCTGCACCCTGCATCCCCTTGGCTACGAGAGCAGGGACATCGCTCCGTGCAGGGGGCAGAGAGTGGGGATCGCAGGGGACACCTGGGTGACTCAGGGTGACCCAAATGGGTGACACCATGACTCAGCCCCTGCTCCATTGCGCCAGGAGGTGCTGAGCCCCGCAGCCATGCGGGAACAGGGCGGCTGTTGGAGTCGCTGCGGGGCTCCGGAGTGCTGGGACAGCCGGGATTAGGGAGCGGAGCACAAGGAGCGGGGGGGGGGGGGGGGGGCAGAGCGATGCCTTTTCCCATCGTCCTGTTTTTTGGAAGCGTTTCTGTTGAAATTTCCCAAAAACGCGCGGCTCCGGAGCCACCCATCCTGAGAGGCGGCCGCGGCGCGGCCCGAGGCTGAATCACGGCAGCCCCGGGGGCCGAGGCCGCCCGCGGTCCCGACCCACCGCCCGCGGCCCCCCGGGGAGCCTCCCCCGGCCGGGAGCCAGCCCTGGATGCTGCGGGGGGGGTCGTGGAGCCCCGGAGCCCCCGCTGCCCATCACTGCACCCACTGCCTCCTCCTACCCCCGGCCAAGCCCCTCCGCTTGCGCCCGGAGCCAAGGATAGAGCGGGAAGCAGGGATGGGTGGGTTCCCAGGGGGCAAGAAGTGACACCCGCCCTGGCCTTGGCACAGAGGACATGGCTCCAGCAAAGGAACATCGGGAGGTGGCTTGAGGCTGTGCTGGAGGGTCAGGGGGGAGATGGGGGGACAGTGGTGTTGTGAGGAGAAGGAAGCATCGGTCCCCACTGGTGCCACCTGGGACATGGCTCCAGGAGGTCGCCCTCCCCGTCTCACAGCAGCATCAGGACCCGAAGCTGTGGGATGGGGGCAGGACGGGGGGACACATCCAGCCCTGCCATGCCCGAGGTCCCCAGGCGCGGGTGTCAGGAGCCGGCCCCACGGCAGCGCCGGGAGCAGCCGCAGATGACAGAGCTCAGCTCCGGCTCTGAGTCAGCGCCTGGGGCAGCGGCAGATGCGGTCAGCGCTGCCCTTTGACAGTGACCTTTAACGGGCCGCTCCTCCTGCCCACCAGCCCGCAGGCACCGGCTGGGGCAGGATCCGGCCCCCACTGACCCTCGGGCCGTGCTGTCAGCGTCAGCGAGGGGGTCCCCTGGGGCTGGCGTGGTCCGGCTGCCCCCCCCCGGCGTGGCTCGGTTCTCAGGACCTCTTTGCCCTGTTGCAGTGCAGGATCCGGCTGTGGGGCCAAGCTCCCAAAGAGCCGTGAGACCCCCCCGACGCCCAGGTGGGATTTGATTCTCCGCAGACAGATCCAGGGCCACCCCGGGCATCCCCAAACCTGGGCTGAGCATCCTCAGGCTGGCTTCCCACCAGCCATCACCTTCCTGCCAGCCCTCCATCATGTGTCACTGCGGCTGGGCCCAGCGCATCTACCCTGAATTAACCTAATTACTTGATTTCCCAGCCAGAACTCGCTCCATAAAGTCCTTGGACAGAGACAGCCTTTGGCTCAAGGGTCAGGGTGTAAAAACCAAACAGCAAAACCCCCCCAAACCCCAGAAAAAGCAGAGGAGAGGCGCAGCGGAGCTGCCTCTGACTGCCTGCATCCTTTTAAAGTGACCTGGGGGAAAAATAAAGAGGCTAGAAATGCAAAGAATCCAGCAGTCAGAGCTCTCTTTATATTCCTCTCAGTCACATTTCCACATCCATGGGTAATTTATAACCCGCTTAACCCCTTCCCTGCCACCCCCCATAGCACAACCCTTGTGCTCAAGAGCATCCTCGCTGCGGGCGGCCGCACCTTCCTGCCTCTGTTTGCTTTGGGAAGCACGGAAAGGCCCGGGATGGAGTTTGCTCATCTCTGGAGGGGGGAAAAATGTGGTTGATGTCGAGGGGGTGCTTGAGGACGAGGGATGGGGTCCGCGAGGCTGGGACACGGGGGGACCGTGGGGAGCTTCGTGAAAGGCTCGGGGAAGGGAGATGTAGGTCAGTAGTGATAAACGCGAAGGGATCGAGGGTTTGTGGAGAGGGGAGGAGGGAGCGCAGCAAATATTTGCCCACTGAAGTGTTATTGCCTGGGAAAGGGCTCTGCCGCTCCAGGGTGAGCGGATGGAGCGGGGCCGGCGCCGGGCGCGGGGCGGGCAGGTGCGGTGGGAGCGATGCGCGGTGGCGGCGCGGAGCTTCCCGCGCTCCGTCCGCTGGGAGCCGGTCCTGGCCGGGGGTCAGGGCTGCGGCTCCCCCCCCCCGCACCTCCCCGGCCGATGGGAGCCTCACCTGCGGCCGCGCGGTGCCGTGATTTACGGTGACAGCCCCCAATCTACCCCATTTACTTCGCCATCAGTCACCGGTGCCGGACACGAGGCGGCGGGGCTGGCCGGGCTCCAGGAGGGGAAGGGGGGAGCGGGGGGGGGGACCTGGCAGCCCCGCCAGCCCGGCCCGAGCACATTTTCTCCCGGCCCTGGTTTGATTAACAAGATGAATAAGCTGGCGGAGCGCAGCGGGGCGAGGAGAGGCCCCGCTCCCTGCTCCCGGGGGGGGACGCACTGGGCTGTGCTCCCCCCGCCACCCCCGAGGGGGTCCGGCCACCCGCACCCCTCTGCCCCTGCCCCGGGGTGTGAAGCCCCCCCTCAACCGTGAGCTGGGACCGGGAGAACCCCCCCTTCCCCACGCCGGGGTCCTGCCATGTGTTCCCCATTAGGGCCGGAGGTTAGCGAAGCCCCCAGCCCTCCTCCTCCTCCTCCTCCTCCCCCCGGGCCCGCTTTGGGGTGCTGCCATAAATAAGGCTCTTGGGCAGGGCAGCGGCGAGCGGGGCCAAGCCCGCGCCTTTTATGTCTCTTAAACCCTGGGAAATCAAAGCCGTAAATCTGGGGTGTCAGGGAGGGGCAGTGCCCTGCCTGGGGGGGCCCCGCGGGGCGAGGGTGAGCAGGGTGAGGGTGGGATGCACGAAGGCAACGCCGGGAGGCCCCGAGGGCCATGGGGGGGGGCACGGCTGAGGCCGATGCTGCCTGGGGACAAGCCCCCTTGTGCCCTCCTGGGGTCCGGTCCGTGTGGGGCCTGTCTCTGTGTGCCACCAGTGCCAATACGACCCTGGTTCCCCAAGAGCCCCCGTTCTCCCCAGTCCTTTTCCTCTGTGCTGCCGGTGTCAGTCCCGTTGCTCCCCCCATCTCTCTGCACCCCCGGGCCTGCTGTGCCCCTCTGATCCCTGTGTGTCCTCTGCGTCCCTCGGGGTCCCTCGCAGCCCCCGGTCCCGCTGCACCTTCTGGTCCCCGTGCATCTCCCGGTTCTCCTGCACCCCCCAGCGCTCGAGCATTCCCAGCTCCGCAGCTCCTCCTGCATCCCGGGGTCCCTCCGCATCGCCGGTGCCTGCGCGTTCCCGGGTGCACCCCCATCCTTCCGCCCCCCTCCAGCACCGCCCGCCGGTCCCGGTGTCGGTGCTGGAACCGGCGGAGCTGCGCAGGCTGCGGCCGCTCCCCCCGCCCCCGGCTCCCCCCGCCGCCCCCTCCCGGCGCACGGCGCGTCACGGCGGGGCCGGTGGCGGCGGTGGGTGCGCTCCGCTCCGCTCCGCTCCGCGCCCGCCATGGCCGCCCGCAGCCCCCGGGCCCTGCTCGCCCTCGGCCTGGCCTTGGCCTTGGCCGCCGCCGCCACGGACCCGTTCTCGCCCCAGCTGGGAGACACCGCCGGGTGCCGCGGGCAGTGCGGCCGCAGCCTCCCCCGCCGGGCCGCCGCCGTGAGTCGGGGGGTACCGGCGGCACCGGGGGTACCGGGACCATCGGGGGGGCTGGGAGCAGCGAGGGGCACCGGGAGCATGGGGGGTACCGGAAGCATCAGTAGCATCGGGAGTACCGCGAGCATCAGGGGCACCGGGGGGGGGGGG